>CM042686.1:579277447-582093239 GCA_023614405.1 Avena insularis
AAAAAAGTCTCATACAAACATAAATATAAGTATGTCCCACACATAGATAAAAGTCTGAAACAAACATAGATAGATACAAATATTTCTCATACATAGGGCATACATGTTGATGGGATTTGCAACATGGAAAACAAATAAAATCCCACGAGATGGCTAATAAAACTAAGATCCAGTCTACGAGATGCTAGCAACGAGAGGGATTCGATCTACATACCCTTGTATAACACGAGTGGAAACGATTTAAAGATCGTAGATGATGTAGTCATATTTCTTTGCGATCCGAACTAATCTAGCACCGCACTACCAATACCTCCGAGTTGCACACACGTATGTCTTGATGGCGTATCCTCCCCTTGATCTAGCAAGACGAGGTGGAGAGGTAGATGCTATCGATCCCGATAGCATGATAGTGTGGTGGTGGAATATGGTGGGGTTCCGCAGGGATTCGCCAAGCTTTACGAGGTTCCGCAGGGATTCACCAAGATTTCTATAGGCTTACCAATATGGAGTGCTTCCATATCAACTTCATCGGGCGAGAGGCTAATGAATTTGCACATCTTTGTGCAAAGCAAGCTTCCACTAGTAGGCGTAGATGTCTTTGGGTGAATTATTTCGCTAACTTTCTAGCGCTATGTCTTTGAAACAATTGTAAGCCTGACGATTAATTAATGAAAGTTGTTGAATTCCGTAAAAAAGGTGATAGTAGCTTCTTCATAAAAAAATTGTTAGCAAAAAAACGGGATGAGTGTATCTTCCTTCCCCATTCAGCCCAACGGACCCGAACCGGACCGCTCTGGCCGTGTCCTGCCAAACCACGGTGCAGCGGCCTGCCCCGTCCCAAGTCGACGTCACCGTTTCGTCCTCCCAGTTTCAGAGTTCAGAATCTCTACCGTCCAACCTAACCCGTCAGATCTCTTCCGTTCCGTGATCTCCCCCGTTCGTCTTCTCACACTACCCCACCCTCCTCAGCCTTCCTCGTCTTCGATCCGAACACCAGCGGCGGAAGCAACGAAGAGGAGAGCAAGGCTAGACAGGCGCAGACTGACCCCTCGGCGATCGCCGGACCACCCTCAAGATGGTAATCTCCTACCCGATGCTCCGCTTCATCCACTCCCCCCTCCTCCGATTTGCGCCGTGCCGAGAATCGTTATTTGGTTCGATGAACTTGGGGGAAAACTTAGATCTCGTCGTGTTTTATTTGTACTGGAATTTGGAACCGATTTGGCCGCTTCTACTGCTACCCATCGTCGCGTAGTCCAGATCGCTACTAGAGAAAGGATCCGAAATCCCGAGAAAATCTGCCTGTGCTCCCTCGAACTAACCCCGGCCACGTTTATCGGTTTTGTGCAGGTGCTGTTGCAGGCAGATCCGTTCCTGAGCGAGCTGACCAACATGTACGAGCGGAGCACGGAGAAGGGCTCCGTGTGGGTCACCATGAAGCGATGTGAGTGCTCGCTTCTCCGCTCTCGTTCCTGGGGTGGGATTTTAGATTTGGGCGGTTGATGGTTCCAGTTTTGAGCTGATACCATTCTTCGATGCGCCGCGCAGCGTCGATGAAGTGCGAGGCTAGGTTGAAGAAGATGGCGAACAAGAAAGAGGAGGTGGAGTACCGGTGCCTTGTCCGTGCCACCGATGGCAAGAAGAACATCTCCACCGCGGTACTATCACTCTCTGTTGCTGATAAGACTATGAGATGTGTTTTGTATTGCTTTTCTGCATAATGGTTACTGGGTTGCTATTATTCGTTGTATATTGTCTCTTGATAGCTAGTGCATGAGCTAAAACAACTTGCATTTGCACACATGGTATTAGAATCTTTATGCATTGTTATTTTCTATTGAGGGTGGTTTTTTGGCTTTAACAAATTGATTGGTAGGTAAATCGTGACGGTAGCCAGAGTATTTAGAGAAGATGCATTATACATATGTATCCTTGCCTCACAACCAATTTGGAAGCATCCCATTGCTTTAGGATATGCAGCAACCTTGTGTAGCGTGATGACAAGTATGAAGTTAGGAATGAGGCACTTACCTTTTGTACATCTTAGCCGTAGTAGTACATGTCTTTTATGCAGCTATTGTAATCAATCACTACACCTGTAGGGAAACTAATTGACCAGGCATAGAGGGGGTATGACTAAGTAGCTGTCCGGAGTAGCAATCTTAACGCTGGCTGGGAAAGTGTTAGGACCTGGAAGTATTAAGATCAATCAGCAGTTGGCACAAATTCGAAGGATGATACTCATTTTCTTACTCTCTTGCGATGCTTCAGTTGCATCAACCAGTGATGGCTTACATTAGTTGTTTCACCATACATTAAGTGAATGAATATCTTTTATCAAGTTGTATATTTGCACTTTTCAATGCCTTTCTCAATGATATCAGTCGTTGCTCCTCAGGATATCACATTATCTTGCTTTTGATTAGACCCTTATTAAGTTGCATATTACTTGAGTGTCATATCTCAAGAGTTAGGAACATTTTTCCAATGGCAAGGCTATGCATCGATGGGCACCAATGCAACTTTCTTTTCATGCGTTTAATCTCTCCCACGAAATAATTTGAACATTGGCATTCTTTTTCGCAAGACCACTGTTGCTGGCGTTTGCAGCTTTCATAGCCCGTGTATGTAATGGAACCATGACCCATCTAAAAAGAGACTTAACTAGTTTAGAATCCAAGCTCCCATGACCTATCTTTTGCTAAAAAATTCTACTTTTCTGCATGATGGGTGTTTCTTACTTATGGCTACATAGAAGAAAAGTTAATCGTTATCACCATTAGTAGTAATGTCTGTTCTCAGTTAGAAACATGCCTGCTCATTTGTATCCAGATGACATAAAGCAAGTACTCACATGCCAAATTAGTTTATTTTTTCGGGCATATCTATTTGTCTCCAGCCATATCAAATTTTTGCAAGTCCACTAAGTGCTTTGGTTTAGGGCTGGATAAGTATGTCTGTATGTGTAGTTAGAACTTACGGTGACAACTCAGCACTATATTCTGACATGTTGGCGATATTGTGGATATTTTTCGGAAATCTCAGCTGAGAACTGCCATCCATAGTATTGTTTGGTTGATGGTATAAATGCATAACAAAGTTGATCCATGAGGACCCATGACTTCTTTATTTTCCTGGTGCCATAAACACTATCCTAACATGTTGGAGTATTCTCCCGTCACTTCTGTTGTATTTTTGGACCAATGAATATACCTTACCCGTACTTGCCATGTCTTTCAGCTGTCTGCAAAGGAGTACCTAAAATTCCAAGCTTCGTATGCGCTGGTTCTTAAAGCCCATATGCATGCTCTGAAGAAGAGGGAGAGGAAGGACAAGAAGAAGGCCGCGGAGCCAGAGAAGGTGCCCGAGAAGGAACCGAAGAAGCAGAAGAAATCGTCTTCGAAAAAATCCGCAGTCGCTAAGTAGTGATGAGGTACTTGCAGAATTTACCGAGACCTTTTTCGCCCACAGCAAGAGTAGCCTGAGATTGTCATCAGGATGTTAATCATCCGTTTTACAATTACTCGTGTCTGCGAGATGGAAGCCTGTGAATACCTAGAGACGCATCGTCGCTTGGCATTTTTGAAACAGCGTTTTGTTCTGGTTGTAAGCCACCTTGGTCTTTCCTGAATGGATTCGTAGAAGAGGCATGCTTTTTGAACTGCTATGCTTCATCGTCTTGAATGTAGAATCTTCAGCATGGTTTGTGGAAATTGCGGAACCTTTGGCGATCTATTTTTGTGGCCAGTCCATTGTTTGTGGCAGTGTGTTTTGGATTGTTTTGCCGCTTGTCCTTTACTGTCTAGCTAAAAATATGTGTGATCATCTTTTTTCAATGCAAATGTGGTGCGTTCTTGTTTCCTGATTCCATATGCAAGTGGTTACCAGGACATGATTCCAGGTTAGGTAGTCCTTGGGTCGGTGCATAAACAAATGATCTGCATCTCTCTGCAATAGCCGCATCAACATGGACCAGGGCCTTGGTTGGACACTGCCATACTTTGTAGTTTATCAGTCTTGGATGCTGTATCTTCCTGGGCTCTCACTGCTGTCGCTTCCTAACAAATCCTGTGGCCCTGATGCCGTCCATGCCTCCTATCTCAAACTGATTTTATTGTTAGACTGTATATGCCATTTGTCGTTCGGAACATAGAGAAAGGAAATCTCAAGCTGTTGTTTTAATTCTGGATTTTGTCTTTAATCTGTCTGCTACTAAAATATGTTTTACCATGAGCACACGAATCTGTTATTTTTTAGAATTACACCCGAATCTTGGCTGAGTATGACTGTAGGAGGCAGTGAGGGAGAGCCGTCAGCGTCCACCACCAGACCGGACAAAAACCCAACAAAAAAATTAACCCGAAAACCAGCAAATCGAGCACTGAGACTGATCCAATGATCCATCATCACCAAACGCCTCCAAAGCTCACTCGGGCCGAGGCAACGGCAGCTCGTCCCCTTGGCCACCACCCACTCCCGATCGCCACCCCGACCCCTCCCGTCGCCACCCACCCACCATCCCTCAAAATCTCATCTCTTTTCCCTCGATTTTTTTCCCATTCCACCCGCCCACCACTCGCCCCACCCCCCACGCGACACCACCATGAGAGGCCTCCTCGCCTGCGCCACGCTCGCCCGCCGCGCCGCCGCCTCCTCTGGCGGCGGCGCCGCCACCGCCACCGCCCGCCGCCACCTCGCCGGCGCGGCAGAGGCCGCCGAGGCCGAGCTCAAGAAGACGGCGCTCTACGACTTCCACGTCGCGCACGGGGGCAAGATGGTGCCCTTCGCGGGCTGGAGCATGCCCATCCAGTACAAGGACTCCATCATGGACTCCACCCTCAACTGCCGCGCCAACGGCAGCCTCTTCGACGTCTCCCACATGTGCGGCCTCAGCCTCCACGGCTCCCAGGCAATCCCCTTCCTCGAGTCCCTCGTCGTCGCCGACGTCGCCGCGCTCAAGGACGGCACGGGCTCCCTCACCGTCTTCACCAACGAGAAGGGCGGCGCCATCGACGACTCCGTCGTCACAAAGGTCACCGACAAGCACATCTACCTCGTCGTCAACGCCGGGTGCAGGGACAAGGACCTCGCGCACATCGGGGCGCACATGGAGACCTTCCAGAAGAAGGGCGGCGACGTCAAGTGGCACATACACGACGAGCGCTCACTGCTCGCCTTGCAGGTCAGCGCGCGCTTTCCCCTTTCTCAATTGGTTTTCCTGGTTTGGTTAATTGATCGAATGTACGGATTGAAGATTTCTAGAAATGCAGTATTTGGAGCTCTAAGAAAACCATAAATGGTCCATTTCTGTCAGACAGGATTTTTGGATGGTGGACTGATGGCACTTTGCCATTCGGTTGATTTTCATTGTTTCCAAAATGTAGTTTCAGGGGGATTAATTTAGACTAGCCTTTAATTTTATTTGCTGTAGAAAAGGCCTGACGAATATGATCATTGATGATGGCTGTTTATGGTCTTGTTGTTGATCTGATTGGGATTTATATATTTTTAGTGTTGCTGTTTGGTGGGATTTTATGATTGCCGAATGTGTTTTCTTTCATGTTTACAAATTCTAACCGACATCAATGCCAATTGGTTCATGCTACCCGATTGATGGACTCAAGCAGTGATGTTTGCTTGCTTGGTCAAATTTCGATTTCCTACAAGATGCAATGCTCTATCTGAATTATGTGGTAGTAGTTGAGCAGGTTTGCATGTCACTTTCTCAGTTGGTGGACTAAAGTTTCTGCATGTGGTCTCACTTGTGATGTAATCCAGCGATTCCTAGATTGGGTTGTCACAGCATAGATAAGGCAGTGCTCCAGCAGAAAACTCGGGGTTGCTTTGGAAAAGAGTGCATAAAACCTAATTTATTACATTTGCAACCTAGTTCAAGTTTCAGGCAGTGAAGGATAAATGTTTGCACATTTATTTATTCATAAATAGGAAGGGCTTTCACATTTTATGACTTCCATTCCAGATTGCCGGGCAAGTGGTCTTTCAATTCTGAACTTCTTCCTTGGCTTTGTGGAAGTAGTAAAATTTCCTTGGCAAGTTGTGAATTTGTAGCAAGACATTGTTGTAACTTGTTCCTTGACATAAGCAGGGTCCTCTTGCTGCACCAACTCTCCAGTACCTAACAAAAGAAGATTTGAGCAAAATGTACTTCAGTGACTTCAAGATAATTGAAATCAATGGCTCTACTTGCTTCCTCACCAGAACTGGGTATGCTTCCTTTAGTCCTTCTAATTTCCACCTTTTGACCCTGCTCCTTTTTAAGCCAAGGATGAGTCCACAGAAGAGCATCAGTACTAACTTTTACCACGATTAACCTTGTCTATCATAATCCATACGTAACTGAAATCACATTCAAACAATCTGGCATGCCAAAGTGGGTATGTGGAATGTTCTTTTATATTTATGAAAGGCAATTGATTAAGTGACATTTTATTTTAGTTTTCCAAAATTATATTGTATAGGATTTGAAATCATATTTAATGTGTTTATCCACACTTTATTGGCATACATGGTCTATTTTGTGTTTCCACCATCTTTGTCATTTTTTCTGATGGGTTGCTAGTTCTGGATAATGAAGAGCGGTGCTAGATTCTTCTATTTTGTTTCTGATGATGAAGAGGGACTCTTCCTGTTATTTCAAACTATGCAATTGCTTTGAACACCGTGTTAATGTGTTTGAAATCTTTTCTTATATCAGCTATACAGGCGAAGATGGGTTTGAAATCTCTGTTCCATCAGAGAATGCCGTTGATCTTGCAAAGGCCCTCCTAGAGAAATCTGAAGGCAAGGTGAGGCTGACCGGCCTAGGAGCCCGTGACAGTCTCCGTCTGGAGGCTGGGCTTTGCCTGTACGGCAACGACATGGAGCAACACGTCACACCAGTCGAGGCCGGCCTCTCATGGGCGATCGGCAAGAGGAGGAAAGCTGAGGGCGGCTTCTTGGGTGCGGACGTGATCCTCAAGCAGCTCAAGGAAGGACCAAAGATCAGGCGTGTGGGCATCTTCTCGCAAGGACCACCCCCGCGGAGTCACAGCGAGATTGTGAGCAGCACTGGGGAGAACATCGGCGAGGTGACCAGCGGCGGGTTCAGCCCGTGCTTGAAGAAGAACATCGCCATGGGGTACGTGAAGAACGGCCTGCACAAGGCTGGGACGGAGTTCAAGGTGGTCGTCCGTGGCAAGTCCTACGACGCCGTCGTCACCAAGATGCCCTTCGTGCCCACCAAGTACTACAAGGGCCCATAGATTTGTACAGAAAGGATGGTTCTTCAACAACAATTTTCTCTTGCAAACTCCCTCTTGGGGCAGCTTGTTCATGGCAGGCTGCTTGAATGTTGCAACTGTAACCTCTGTCAGGCTTCCTCTTACGGCTTGACATTTCATCTCTACCCATATAATAATATATGCCAGCGCATGTTGTTTTTCTCAGATGCTGTGTTTGGGGTCCGATGTGTGTATGGAACTATGGATAGGTGCACTTCAGCTTTGTTAAAACAAGACTTTACCCCGGATCTAGTCTAGATCTAACAGTAGCACTTTACATTACCTTTGGATCAAGAATAGAGAAAGAGAGAAGGAACCGTGATGGACTCTACCTGCTCCCTGACTCGAGAAGCATGAGCAGAGGAATCCCGAGTAGTGCGGAGCTAAGCGCTTCCGTCGTTGGCCATGGGGAAAAGCGGCCAGGGTGGCGTGGGTGGTTGAGGCGGTGGCGGTGGAGCTTCCGTCGGCCTAGTCACGAACCCTAATCGGTGGGTGTGTTGGTGGGGCTGCGGCACCGGTGAACCTCGTCTGCGTGTGCGTCACCTCTTTATATACGCACTGGCGACAGGGGCCCACAACCATGGATAGGGTTGGGCGCCCCCGATTAGGGCGCGATGAGAGACTCCGTTCGGGCCGTCGTGGGAGAGATCTATCCAACATTCTCCCCCTAGATCTCGACTTTACTTTTAACTTTGTTCTTTACTTATTTCATCACAGAATGACACATAGAGCATGTTTCATCGTCTCAGCTCAATTGCCGATAGAATCGAGACCACTATATACCTTCACGTTCAAACAAATTACATCACTTTTGGGCCTCTATAGTCCAGAATCATAGGCTTCCCGTTAAACCCATGCAGCTATGTGTTCCTTGAACACATTGGGTGGTAAGCCTTTCGTTAAGCGGATCATAAGCATATCCTTTGTCCTTATATGCTCGAGACTTATAGTTCGATCTGGACTTTGTCCTTCACAACATAATACTTTATATCTATAGACTTTGAAGCATTACTCGACTTGTTGTTGTGAGCATAGAATCTGCGGGCTCGTTGTCACAAGATTACATCTTTAGTGACCCTTGATGCATCGACCACTTTCAAGTCGGGTAAGAATTTCTTTAACCATAACGCTGTCCATGGCCTCATAACATGCTATAAATTCTGCATACATCGTAGATGATGCAACTATCGACTTATTTGGCGCTTCTCCACGAAATAGCACCTCCTGCGAGAGTAAAGACATACCATCGTGGACTTTCGGTCGTCTTTATCTCCCATAAAATCTGCATCTGAATACCCTTTTATCTCTAGGGAATCAGATCTTACGTATGTTAGCATAAGGCCTTTTGTGCCTTGCACATAGTGCAAAGCTTTCTTTACCATCTTCCGATTGCTCTATGCTGGATTCTCTTGATATCTACCGAGTACCCGGTGATAAATGCTAAGTCGATGAGTGCACACTTGTGCATCTTGTAAGCTTCAACAGCAAGCATATGGTCGACTTCATTTGATCGATCTCATATTGATTCTTTGGACATTGGGATTTACCAAAACTATCGCCCTTGACTATGGGAGCAGGTGTTGAATTACTCGCATGCATATTGTATTTCTTTAAAATCTCTTCACAATACGCTTTACTGAGTCCTAACACTCCATTCTTTACATCTCGGTGAATTTCTATGCCCAAAACATAAGATGCTTCACCAAGGTCTTTCATGTCAAAGTTTGATGACAAGAACTTCTTTGTTTCTAGTAGTAGACTAACATCACTGCTAGCGAATGTCATCCACATATAGAATTAGGAAAATATATTTCCCACTTTTGAACTTCGCATAAATGCAATTGTCCTCAACATTTTCTTTGAATCCAAATCTTTTAATGGTATCATTAAACTTTAAATACCACTGCCTAGAGGCTTGCTTTAACCCATAAATGGATTTCTTTAGGCGGCATCCCATATGTTCCTTCCCCTCCATGGAAAAACCCTTGGGTTGTTTCATGTAAACATTTTCTTTTAAATCTCCATTTAGAAATGCCGTCTTAACATCCATTTGATGTAACTCTAAATCAAAATGTGCAACTAGTGCCATGATGATTCTGAAGGAGTCCTTACATGAGACCGGAGAAAAAGTCTCATTGTAATCTACGCCTTCTCTTTGCGTGAAGCCTTTTGCCACAAGTCTTGCTTTGTACTTTTCTACATTCCCATTGGAGTCATATTTTGTTTTGTAGACCCACTTGCATCCTACTGTTTTGGCTCCTTTGGGAATTACCTCTAAGTTCCAAACATTGTTGGAACTCATCGATTTCATTTCATCTTCCATTGCCTCTACCCACTTGGCTGAGTGAGGGCTACTCATGGCTTCTTCATATGAGGTAGGATCGCCCTCCATATGAACTACATTGTAAACTTTGTAGATTTCTTTGGAAATGGCTGGTCTTCGTTCTCTTTTAGACCTTGAGTTCATGATTCTTGCTCATTTCTTGCCTCGAGTTCGAGCACATTTCTGATAGGTGGCTGTTACAGCTCCCTTTCGTGCTCAACAGTGGGTTCGGTGGCTCTGATGGGCAGAGTTCGAACTTTCGCCCATTGTTGTCACGTGTGGAGTCATAGCAGTGCAGCACCACAACCTCGGGGGTTGTAAATGGTGGCTAACAGTAGCGAGAAAAATGGCTCTGAGTCATCGGATTAGGTGCATGCACCCTCTTCTCCTCAAGATCAATTTTCCTAGCTACCGTGCTCCCCTCATCAATTAGTCCTCCAAGAAGACGCATGTCTCGTTTCTACAAACTTTGTATATCTGTCGGGACGGTAGAAAGCGATAGCCTTTGGACTTATCTGGATAGCCAATAAAATGGCAAGATATCTTGTTTTGGGGTCTAACTGCGATGTTTGGATTGAAAACTTTTGCCTCATTTGGCTCCCCAGGACCCTCAAGTGGTGCGAGAGGGGACTCGCACATCCACAATTCATACGGTGTTTTGGGCACCGACTTACTTGGTACTCTGTTGAGAATATGAATGGCGGTTTTAAGCGCCTCCATCCAATCCCAATGGGAGGGTGGAATAGCTCATCATCTTGCGCACCATATCCATAAGAATGCAGTTGCGCCTTTCAATACTCCGTTTTCTTTGAGGTTCGCCGGCATAGAATCTTGGCGACTATTCCATTTTCTTGCAGGAACCGTGCAAAGGTCCAGTACTTGACCATATGGAGTATGCCGACCGTAGTACTCCCCCACGATCGGACCGAACTATTTTGATTCTTTTATCGTGCTGATTTTCTACTTTAGCTTTGAAAATTTTAAATTTATCCAACGCTTCAGATCTTTCTTTTATTGGATAAATATAACCATATCGGGAGTGATCATCCGTGAATGTTATGAATGAATCATATCCATCCACACTTTTCACCGGAAACGGTCCACAAATATCCGTGTGGATTATTTCTAGTGTAGCTATGCTTCGGTTTGCACCCTTTTAATTTGTTTAACATACTTTCCTTTGATGCAATCTATGCATTGTTCTATGTCGGAGAACTCTAACGGAGGAAGAATTTCATTTTAACGAGGCTTTCTATTCTTCCCCTCGAAATATGGCCTAGTCTACAGTGCCATAGTTTCGATGAGTCAAGAGTTCGCTTTCTTTTCTTTTGTTCTTTGTTCGACAAGGAAACTTTTTCATTCACATCACACACAGAAAAAACTTTCTCATGCAAGGATAACAAATATAACTTATCAAATAATGTAGCAACACCCACACATTTGTCTTTCAACCAAATGGCACACTTGCCATTTCCAAATTAACATTCGAAAGAGTCTTTGTCCAAACAGAAACACTTATTAAATTCCTATGTAATGAAGGAAGCGAAAAGCACATCTTTGAGCAAAAGCAAAAGAGCCATCACCAGCTCGGAGGACGTCACCAATGGCCTCCACTTATGCTTCTATTCCATTCGCCACTTCAATGCATCTTTCTCTTCTTGGCGTGGTCCTTGTCGAATGGAACCCCTGTAAAGAGTTGGCAACGTGAACAGTTGCTCCAGAATCAATCCACCAAGTGGATCTAGTAAACTTTTCATACAAAGATTCATTAACAAAAGAAACAATATCTTTACCATTCTTGGCCATGATGTACTTTAGCCAAACTGGACAGTCCTTCTTGTAGTGCCCAGTCTTTTTGCAGTGATGGCATTGATCCTTCTCCCCAGGGGTGGACTGGTGATCTTTGGTCTTGGTCTTTGCATTGGGCCCTTGCCATGGGGCTTGGAGGTGAGCCACCATGGTTGCCACATGAAGCCTCTCTTCTGTTGTCCTTCACGAAGTTTAGAGAACCGCCGTGAAGGGCTTTTCCTTTCCTCTTCCTAGGAGCACATCCCAATGGTCTTTTCTATGTCCCACTTTTCGAGGACATATTATAGTTATTACAAAGTTTTCAAAAGGCTGTGGAAGTGAGGCCATCACAAGGTGCACCAAGAGTGGCTTTAACTCGAGGTCCTCATCCATGGGCTTGAGTTTCTTTGCCATGTTTGACATCCTCAAGATGTGCTCTCTTATTCGTGGGGTCCTCCGTGTACTTTTCGATAACCACCGCTTTAATTTGGGTGCATATATCTTTGAAGAGCGATGAAACGGCTCTTTATCTTGGCGAGATACTGTACTTGCAGACTCTCAATTGAGCCCACTATTGCGTTCTCAATTGTGTTCTTCTGAATGCAGTCTTCTTGTTGGCATTCACCCATTTCTGATTATCAATAGAGTAGGCCGGCTCCAGCGGGCATGGTCCCTCTTCCTTTTCTCAAAGTCGGCACTTTCTTCTGCGGCACCCTAACGGGTCATCGGGCTTGACTAGTTGCTTGGTGTCAACCACCCAATCCACTTGGCGCATCTGAAGCCAAGTCAACTTTCTTCCTCCATTCGATGGTTGTCCCCCTTAGAAGCGGGATGTCCTTCAAACATGCCATGAGGTTGAGACCTCACGAAAATCACAAAAGATGTGAGATCACCAAGTAAAACAAGCTGTCGTTAATTCAACGTTGGTATAAATTAAGCATGCAATCGTTTCGTGCTATTTAAAAATACATCACCGTTGGGCAGAAATAAATTTAAATGCACCTTTAATACTTAATAGGAAGAGATTATGGTCATGATTATTAATAACATTGGTCAATTAATAGCATGAGGCATAATCACTTTAATCACATCTTTATGTCAAGATTTAAACAACTTTTATTGCATTTGTTGCAATTTTAAACCATACATTTGCAATGTAAAATAACTATTTGCAGCGGAAACTTTCATATAAAACTTATACTTTGCAAAAAAAAACTGCATTTGTAACATTCTCTAGTCACAATGGACTCAAAAAAATAAAAGGACTAGAAAAAACTATGCAAAAAATTTGCTTAAAACTAAGCAAAAAGCATTAAAAACAATTACAGAAATTAAAACAGAAAAACTGGTTAATCGGGCCAAACAGAGCCCAGTGCCCAGCCCAAGAACGGCTTTGTCTGGCGCCAGCAATGGCAGCCTCGCACCGCCTCGGCATGACCCGCCTGTGCTTAGCACCGCCCGCGTGGCCACGTGCCTGCCAGCCAATGAGGCCAGATGCCCGCCCTTGACCGTCGACTCAATCCTGACCGTCCACGCGCGCAAACCCTACATCGGACGGTCAGCCGCCCTCTGCGGAGGTATAAAAACCCCCCACCCGGTGCCCGCAGGCAAACCCTAGCCCCATAACCCCCGCCTCCGTCCGGTAGCAGCATGGCGCCGCGTCTGGCCAGCGGCTCCGCCCCGCGTGGTCACCGCGGCTACCGCCCAGCACGCGTCCACCGCGGCGGCGCCGCGTCCTTCGGGCCGGTTGCCCCGCGTGGTCGTCGTGTCGTGCGCCGGCGGCGGCCTGCATCGGGTCGAGGCGACTCCGGCGAGAAGGGCCGAGGCGAGGCCGCTTATTCATGGCGCCTCCTCTTCCTCTTCTTCACCGGCGGGAGGTCCGGCGAGGAGGCGTTCGCCGCCCTCCCTCTTTCTCTTCTCCGTGGCCGTGGCCCCCGTCCTCCTTGCCGTGCGTCCACCCGGTGGGCGCACACCGTCAGAAGAGCGGTGGAGCCTTTGCTCCTTTCCCCCTTTTTTTTTGTTACTTGTTTTCTCTTCCAACACCCTTAGAGACGACGCGCCTTGGTTCCTTCTTGCGTGCGCATCCACCCGTGGGTGGCGCGCGCCGTCAAGTGGCGAGTGGGCCGATCCTTTTGCCGGCGATGGCCGGTGCAACTTTCAGATCGTAGATCTAGGGTTTGGTGTTTTGATTTTCTTTGCCCCCGAAGGGGTGTTCTTTTGGATCGACTTAGCATTCGCATGCGGGGTGTGGGGATGGGTTTAGATCTAGGACTTTTGCTTTGCCCCAGGGGGTTTGTTCTTCGTCTAGATGCCTCATACTTGATGCTCATCTAGATCGAGAGGAACGGCCGTGAGGGCGACGCTTTTAGATCTATTCTTTCTTTTGAACCTTTTTACTTTCTACAATAAGCACTGTAAAATCTAGCAACTAAAACAAGAAGGCTCTGATACCAATGTTAAAACAAGACTTTACCCCGGATCTAGTCTAGATCTAACATTAGCACTTTACATTACCTTTGGATCAAGAATAGAGAAAGAGAGAAGGAACCGTGATGGACTCTACCTGCTCCCTGACTCGAGAAGCATGAGCGGAGGAATCCCAGCTAGTGCCGAGCTAGCTTCCGTTGGCCATGGGGAAAAGGCGGCGGTGGCGTGGGTGGTTGAGCGGTGGCGGTGGAGCTTCCGTCGGCCTAGTGCGAACCCTAATCGGTGGGTGTGTTGGTGGGGCTGCGGCACCTGGTGAACCTGCAAAATGCGTCCGCCCCACCTCTTTATATACGCCCATGAGGCCCACAACCATGGATAGGGTTGGGCGCCCCCGATTAGGGCGCGATGAGAGACTCCGTTCGGGCCGTTGGGCCCGAACGTGGGAGAGATCTATCCAACAAGCTTCACATTCAGGTGTCGCAGAGAGCCAGATCTCATGTGCTGTGTGCGCTAATCCTGGAGATGTTCATAACTCGAGATGCCACCTACGTACAGTCTTAAAAGAATCCAACTATATGTCTAGTTGTCAATGTGTGTTCAGTCCTTGGAGATACTCATATGGTACAATCAACAATATAATACCACAGGTTTCGTTTTTTCCAATTTCTTGCATTTTGAACCTGAATCAACTGTGAAGTTTACAGAATCCAACAAAAGCCTTTGAACCTAAACCAATTGGGTAGGGCAAAGCTGACCAAACAAGTACTGTAGTAAATGCAAGCACCAGCACAATCAATGTGAAGCTGAATTCAAAATAATACCATGCTCATTGCACTTTGCAAAGCCTAAGCACCAAAATATCTACGCGATAACATACGGCAAGCACGAGAATTTCAATATTTTTCCATTCCAAATTCAAGAACCTCTTAGCATAAACGTACACCTCAGCAAAGGTCCATGTTAACTATTTAGATGGAGGGAGCACCAACCCATATAATAAACTACAAGCATAGGTCCATGTTAACTACTACTATTTAGATGGAGGGAGCAACAACTCATATAATAAACTAGCATTGCACTTTGCGGCAAGCTTGGCAATGAGCTCGTTCAAAACATAGAGATGTGCCGGAATTTTATATGCTTCCGGCTCTTGGTCACCATTAATGTTTGCGGACTTGAGGGAGATTGGTCTTAGATGAACTGCAGGAACTTCACCATTCCAAATTCAACCTGTCAGCATATGATGCTAAAGTACACCTCAGCAAATGTCGGTGCTCACTTTTTAGATGGAGGGAATAAGAACCCATGTAATACCGAAGGATTGTCATTGTCAGATGCATAACACTTTGCAGCAAGCCTGGCATCGAGCTCGTCCAAAACATAAGGATATGCCAAACTTATATGCTTCCAGCTATCGGTCACCATTAATGTTTGCAGAGTTGAGGGAGATTGGTACTGGAGGAATCGCATGCACCCCTTCTTCAGCCTGTGGGAATGGTGCTTTGCGGCTAGATCAAGCATTTTTGGCACCGTCGTTGTATCCAGTACGACCTCGTCCAACAGCTCTTCACAGCAGAACCTCAGGTGCTGGAGATCATATCTGTCTGCCGCTGCAATCAAGTCTTCCAGCCATTGCAGCCACGTCTCAAATCCTGTTGCTTCTGCCTTGACTTCTGCTTCTTCCCGCTCCATCTCCGGAAATGCTTCTGTGTAGATGAAGCTAAGCAACGCCTTGAACACTTTAGCTTTCATGTCTTTGATCGGTATGACACCTGCCTCGGTACCCTCCTTCATGGAGCCAAAGAGCTGTTCCATGAAGACCGTAGATCGGGCTGCAAGCACACACCGGTGTGCAGCGAATGTTTCACTGCTCACCTCGAATATTACATCAGCGCCCACCTTAGTTTGAAGGAGATGGCTGAAATGCTGACTTATGCGGGACAGTGGCACCAGCATCCTGGGTGATGAGGTCCTCGCAAATCATGATGTCAAACCGGACGGTGAAACAATCATTCTTAAGATTTTTTGACTGTTCAAGCACATGTCTTTCTATAAAATTCGAGTCACCCCAGGTATTATCATTGCTGTGGAAGTTGCATGTATAAGCAGCACGAAGCAGTGTTACGTCTTGCCTCTGAGCATCATCGACGAGACTAAACCTGAACCGCACCTTCACGGCTTCTGCAACATTGTCATCAAGAAAGACAGCGAAGAGACTGATGTAGTCTGCGCAGCTCGAGTTTAAACCGTTGGGTAAGTAATCGATGCACCAGCGATGGCCTCCTACGATGAACGGGCGAGACCTGAAGCACATGCCATTGGGTATCTTTTTGGTGTGCGAGTACCCTTCCACTACTACCAGGTGGTACCCGCTGGCGGCGCCCGCGTCGACAACCGACCTGGTAGAAGACGACAGCTTGCCATTGGTGAAGACAGATACACCGGCGAACGGCATGACGGATCTGGAAGTGAGAGCAGATATATTACAGTGAATATGGGCGACATTATTGTGGAGAGATACTCCGAGTAATTTCTACACACTCACGCAAGCCAGCATGTTTCAGGAACAGCCTAGTGATTACAGCACTGACATTTGAAGTTCCAGAGTTGGGATCGAGGATTTGAGGGGCCATACCTGGACATGTCCTGCTGCCTCTGCCTCGCAACAGATGAACTCCCAACAGATGAACTCTCAACAGATGAACTCTGAGCTTGCACGCCCCCGCTACGACGCCCCCTGTCGTGTCCGGAGGCAGCGAAAATACGGCGCTTTGCTCGCCGCGCTGGCCCCGCGCACCAGCGAAGCGCGCTGCGCCCGGCGACAGTAGGAAGACGCCGGGCCGTTGCCTGCGCACCCCGGGGACCACGCCGTACGCCGCTCCTTAGTTTTCTCTTCACCATCCTCCCCGATGCGCGGCCCGACCGCTCACAACTATGGCACGAGTGTCACTCCCTCTCAGCCGCAGAGAGGCGCCGGCGGCTCGTGGTTGCTCTGAAGAGAGTGCGCCAGTAGGGTTTGTCACTTGCAAGTCAGAAGAAACTCGGCTGATACGAAGTCCATAAAGGCCTTTTTGTGCGGCCCAACATGGTATCTCCAGCCATGTGACCCAAACCGATCGAGCCAGTCCATTTTAGTCCGATTTGATAGGAGGACGGTCAAAACGCGACCTAGCGCCATGATGCCAGCGGAGCGACCCGTGCCTAAGCGCATCTCCACCGGGTCTATCCAACCCGTCCGAGCGCGGAGGCGCGCGACGTACGCGGTCTTTTAGCGGTGCGACTCATTCGGACAAACGCGTGCGGACAGATCCATTCGTGCATCTAATTTGGCAATACTTGGGTTGGCCCGGACGCGCGCTCGTCCTCCCGTTTGTTCACCCAGGGCCTGTAGCCAGTGGCACAACATACACTCCTTCCCTAAACCCTCGCCCTCTATATCCCGCCGCCAGAGCGGCGTAATTCTGCGTCGCCACTCACAATGCCGCCGTCGCCCGCGATATCGGCGGGGCAACCGCGAGCCACAGCGTCGCCAGAGTTGACTGGACGCTCCACATGCCTTCCTGCCTCTCTCCGGCCTCCGCCTATCGATTGGACGCGCACAACCTGTTCGGTCGTTTGCCGAGGTGCGTTCGCTAATCCTTTCTTGGTTATATGGTCGCGGAAGTTGGCATAGCCATTGATGGTAGCCTGCTGGACATATGGGTAGCAGTCGAAGGGGGATCGAGTTCTTCTACAAGAATTTCGTCGAGTCGTCGTCCGACGAGGAGTTCGATGGTGAAACCGAAATTTTGCTTCCCGCTGCACAGATGGTGCACGACCACTACCTCCTCCTGCCGCGTAGAGGTGGCTCGGCGAAGCGGCGCGAAGCCAACCATGAACGTGGCCAGGAAAAGGGGCACCTACGTCTTTACAAGGACTACTTCGACCCAACTAATCTGGTCTTCAAATAGAAGGCATTCCGTCGCCGCTATCGGATGTCCAGGAACCTGTTCTTGGACATACTCAATGGGGTGAGAGAGTACGACGAGGCCAAGTACGATTGTACCGGTAAGATTGGCTTCTCCTCCTACCAGAAACGTTCAGCTGCCATTCGTCAGCTTGCATATGGAGTGCACGGTGATCTCCTCGACGACTACATGCCATGAGGCCATGTATAGATTCTGCAGCGCAGTTATAGCGGTGTTTGGTAAAGTATATCTAAGAGAGCCAAACACCAAAGACACTGCCCGCCTTCTGTCCATCAACGAGAGTAAGTTTTTTTTTGGGATGCTTGGCAGCATCGAATGCATGCATTGACAGTGGAAGAACTGTCCTTTTAGTTGGCAAGGGCAATTCAAAGGGCATACGAAGGGTTGCACTGTCATACTTGATGATGTTGCATCACAGGATCTCTAGATGTGGCACTCCTTTTTTGGCATGGCTGGATGAAACAATGACATCAATGTGCAGAGGTCTCCGGTGGTTGCTAGGCTGGCAGAAGGCAATGCCCCACAAGTTTCCTATAAGATCAATGGCAATGCATATGCAAAGACCAACTCTGGACAGCGTAGGCCAGACGCGGACATTTGGATCACGCCGCTGGGCGCGGTCGGCCGTACAGGCCGGACTGCGACCCCAAAGCGATCGTGGACCGATCCAAACAGACAGAAACGGACCATTTCAGTCACCCGTTTGGGCCGGTCCGGTGGAGATTCCCTAACGGCAATTTAGGCTAGCAATGTGTTAGCATGGATGCGCCACAGACAATCCCTACGTCTCCCGCGTCCGCCTGGACTTGCCTGAATATGACTACCTCGCGACATAATGCACAAAATTAACCCAAATATCAAAGAAATTCACGAACTGAACTCTTGATGAAACTATTTCACACGTCTAATCCTTTTGAGTAGCATCTAACATAAAGGCTCTATGCTCAAAAGGGTAGCGTCTCTTTAAAAGGCGCTACACACTTTGTCAGCGTGGCACGCGAGTGCTAGGGACGTTTCGTTAGCGCCTAAGAGCATCTCTAATGGAGCCCTTAAATGGGCCAAACCCTTAAAATAACCGCTTTTTTGCGGATTCGCGGGTTAAAACAGTGTAGACCACAACCTTTAAAATAGGTGGCTCATGAAAAAAATTCGAGGGCCGGCCCAGTTTTCTCTCGTCGACCCCTACAAACGAGGGCTGGGAGGCCGACCCGCACGCAACCCGTACTACACCGGTCATTTGCGTGCGAGGGACTTTTTAGCTCGCCTCCGCTCCCGCTCACCCGTCGCCGCCGATCTCTGCGCCCGCACCTTCCCCACAACGGAGCCGGCAGATCTGGCCGTCATGGACCCCGAATCGACCGCTGGATCCATCTCTGCCACCCTACCTTCTGTGGTCACCGTAGCTCCCAGGACAGCCTGAGGTATTCCGACGAATGCCGATGTCACCGAGATGGTTGCGGCCACGAGCATCAAGAAGAGGAAGCGCGTCGCTACGCACGTCTTCCCGCAAGAAGGTGCTGCCCCGGCAGCGCCCACGGCTACGCTGTCTCCATCATTTGCACCGACTCCGAAGCTGACGAAGGCGCGTCTTAAAACGCAGTCGATGAGTCCAAAGGGGGGGAGAATGGTGTGAAGGTTTCCAAGACAAAGCAGACGACTCACCGCAGCGGGCTCCCGTAGCCGCTCGCTGCCTCTCCAGTAGCGCACGTCGACAACGGCAGCGGTGCCTTGCACGTGCTCGACGATTTGCCTACAAGGTACAAAGATACAACTTTCTCGTTTCGATTTGTATCAGACCACCTAGTAGATCATTTAGCGATGATTTTAGCAACACGGTCCATGCTTCTTTCATGGATATGTTGAACGTGTAACACCCTCAAATCGGCCCTATGCAGATTTTAGCGCTTCCCGCCAAACCCGCATAGAAACGATTCAAGGGCGCCCATCAGGCACTTGCGTGCGGGTGGAAAACAAAGTAATATCATTACACATTAGTCCACGATGGAACTCACAGAACATTTATATACAACAACGGCTCCATGAGTCAAGAATATAGATATACAATACAAAGATCCAAATCACCTTGCAAACGATAAAGCGTCCGACTACGGACAAGATGCAAATGGGTCTAAGAGACCTGAAGAATAACCAATGGCGTCCATAACCCTGCCCAGGCCAAGCCGGAAGGGTAACCCTGCTAACGACGTCGATCTCAAACCTGCTAAAACAAAAGGGGTGCCGACAAAGGGCAAAGGAAAAAGAGGGCGTCGATCTTGAGGCGATGCACGCGAGGCTAGAATTCGGCGGCTCTCGCCTACATGGTATGGTGGACTGAAGCGGTAGCGCGGCATGCACTAAACAACCTATAGAGACTCAATACATCTGTCGGCTATTAGAGAGGGATAAGAAAGACCTATCCGGATCCAACCTGGAGCTAACACCAGACAAACCCATCCTGGTATTCCCCCTCGAGACCAAACGAGGAAGTCGGACCAAGGAACTCACACAGTTGACAATTTTACTCATTCCGTTATAGTTGCAGCACTTACTAATCAGATATAGATAGCATGAGTCATCCTGAAGCATAAGTAGTGGGCAGTTTTAATTAACCATTCCGTAGTAGTTGGAACATTTACTAGTCAGATACAATTGTCCTGAGGAATCCCAAAACCCAACAGTCGTTGGCACTTTTATCACATTCCATTGGAGTTGCAATACTTACTAGGCAGGGATAGCATGTCACGAAACAACCCAGATCCACCAGCTGTTGACATTTTTAATATCCATTCCATTATAGTTCAATCTGATTACTAGTCATATATTAAGTCAAGTTTATAGCACTACTTTAGTTATGCTTGTCTATGATCGGGATACTGTGCTCCAAGTCGTCCATAACCGCGGACACGGCTTTCAGAAAGTTTTACCCTGCAGGGGTGCACAAATAGCAACACACACTCGATCAACCTCGGAAAAACCAACTCAAAACCTAACGAGACATTCACGACAAAGCGATCACAGGATTCAGAAATATTTCAGGGGGCCACCCCACTAAGCTACCCGCAACAAAGTTGGCCGGCTCCGGAACGGATCCAGGGTTTGTGACAATGGCTGTAAACGACTGGGAATCCGAAAGTGTGACTGGGCTTGTCGATACCGCGAAAACATTCCACGTTCCAAAACAGTACAGGTTCTCCACGCACAATCGTAAATAAAGCAGTAAAGCATGTCATAGATACAGGATAGTAATAAAGCCCCAAACTACTTTGTGGCCCCAAGAAATAGAAATGAATCAAGCTCTGGCTCAGGGGGGTCCATAAGGCCTCCCGGATGTGGATAGTGCGAAAAATCAAGAAACAGGTATCAAGTACTCGAGGTCCTACGGGACACAAGTGAGCGTGGAAGAACCAAATAACATCTATTGTCCACTGATGTCTCTGCATTAATTATATCTAGCAATTTAATAGTTGTATTTAAAGTCATGATCATCTCCACCAATAAGCATCTCCACCATAAATGTCTGCCAGCATACCAACAAATGTGGTACTCGACAACACGAGATCGCACCTAAGCAAACAACTATGACTCGCAAGGCCAGCTATCTACCAAACACAGGTAATAGGAGGTGTCCAAGGCAATATAGAGGCTGCGCGGGATATAACTGGTGCATGGAAACTAAAGCATCGTGACACAGATAGCAATAGATCAATAGGAGGAAATAAAGACTATAAATGCAAAATAGGTAGAAGGGGGAGAGATGCTCGCCTGGGAAACACTGCCGAACGTTCATATCCGGAGAACTTGTCGATACTCGCATCAACTCATCGGCCTAATCCGCGAAGAAGCAAACACTAGAAGAAACATCAGATACAATATTTAATACTACGGCAGAAGATCTGGCATGCTTATGATATGATGCATGGCATGGCAAAGATGCGGTGCATTTAGGCAATATTAAGCGGAACCGGGGCCTCGACGATTAATTAAACGGTTCAAGTTATTTAGAAACCCCGCAATTTAAATGTTGTATTAACAGGGCGAATCATGGGATCGGTTCGCTACACTAATTTAAATGGAGTCCGGAATAAGACAAAGATATCCCGCATATAGACTCCATATTTAATTAGGAGGTGAATCGGCAATACAACCAGACCCGCGAAATATGTATGCAAGCAGGTATAATTGATATGCAACAATTTATATAGATGGCATTTATAAAATAGGGGTCTTGGTTAGGGGATCACATTAGGGTTCAGCGAACTTGGTGTTCACCGGGGTCGGTGGGGTTCGGTTCCGGCGGGATCGGTCTTCGGGGTCGGACTCCGGGATCGGGCTTCAGGATCCGTGAAGCAGACCTTGACATTCCTAGGGTTCGGTCTTCAGGGTCTAGTATGGAGAACTTGGTGTTCTCTGGCTTCAATAATCCAAGGCGTACTTGGTTCCGGCATCGGTGGTTGTCGGAAGACCTTGTCGACAATAATGATGGCCGTGTCTAACTTCTAGCATCGGCCGGACTCACGCATCAGATCCTAGTAGCCTTTGGCTCACCACCTCCTTCTTCAAAATTGTCACAACATCAACACATCTCCACACCACACATCCACCATCCTCACACCATCACCTCCACTTCACATCACCAGAACTCCACAGGACAGCAGGCAAAAAGCGACATGGGCTCTTGGGGTGGACGAAGAGCTTGGCGAAGGTGGGCGGCCACGGAGGAAGCGAGGGAGGCAGCGGTTGAGGAGCGGTGGGTGGCCAGAGGGCGACGGGGCGGCTCGCAGAGACGCGCAAAGACGGCCGGTGTCGCGGTTGGTGGAGCCAAGGGGGCGGCCCCCGCGGCAGGGTGAGGCGGAGCTTGGTCGCAGAGGCGGCCCGGCGACGGGGACGGCGAGGCCGACGCGGATCCTGCGAGGCGGGGCGACGGCGGCCCGCTGAAGAGGGATGCGGCGTGAGGTAGGGCGAGCAGGGCGTAGACGTGGTCGGGCAGAGGACGGCCGTAGGAGGAGGCAAGCTCGGCGGGAGGGACTCCGATGAGGGGAAGAGGCGAGGCAGAGACGGAGGGGATCGCGGTAGGGAGCGCGTCGGGGTGGTGGCTCGGCTTTCGGTGGAGCAGGTGGGGCCGGGGTAGTTGACTACGTCAGGTGGGGTGCGAGGCCAGAGGGGCGGTCGGGGTTGGTGGCGTGTCGCGCGTGTGTGTGTGCCAGGGTGAGGCGTGCGTGTAGGGTGGAGTGTGGGGATTGGCCAGGGGGATGAGGTGGCGCATCGCGAGTGGAGGGAGTGAGGTGGCCGGTTGGTGGAGTGAAGCAGGCGGGGTTGGCCGCGTGGAGGGAGCGGGCCAGGCGGAAAACTGCCGGGTGGTGGGGCCAAGGCGCGGGGATCGGGGTGGGGCTGTGCGTGGTGGGCGTGGGGTGCACGTGGACGGGTCGGTGCATGCGGTGCACCGCGCCTGGGTAGATAGGCCGCTGCACTACAGCACGCGGTAGTGTGTAGGTCGGACAGGGTAAGGTTAGGTTTGGTTAGTCTAGGGTTAGTTCTAGATCTTCAGGGATAAGACTGCCGGGTAGTAGGTGGCCTGGCCTACGTGTCGGCTGCCTCCCCGGGGATTTTTAAACATGTTATTATTATTTATTTATTTTTATTTGTTTAAAACAAAACATTTGCAAATAAGTTTTTAGACAAATAAACTATCCGGAAAAGACCGGTGTTTATTTTTGAATAAAGACGGGGGATATTTAGCAAAGCAAAATAGGCTTTTAGAAAATAGTTTTAGGCAAAAATGTGCATGATGACATGACGATGCTCAAATGCAGTGTGTCATTATGACATGAGCATGCGGTCATGATGATGCGCAACACAAAAACACAGCGATTTTCTGGTAGTGGTTTTAGCGGGATGCCACAGAATGCGACGAAGGTGCGTATTTCCGAGCCTCCACTTGGTCCATATGGAGACATTGAGGTGACCGAGGTTGACGAAGAGGAACACGAGGAGGACGAGGAGGTGACCGATGGAGACATGGAGGTGATCGAGGTCGATGCGTCCAAAGCTGCATCGAGGAAGAAGAGGGCCATGAACTACACCGACGTGGAGGACACCATGTTGTGACGTGCTTGGGCCGCGGTTGGCCTAGATGCGGTGTCTGGCACGGATCAAACGAGGAAGCGCTATTGACAACGCATCAAGGATCAGTTCTTGAAGATGATGCCACGGGTGAAACCACCCGTGTATCGCTCCTTCTGATCCCTTCAAGGTCATTGGGAGATGATCAAACCAGCATGTAGCCGGTGGACTGATGCAATGAATCAAACCGTCCAGAATCCTCCTAGTGGCACAACTATTGACCAATATGTGAGTGTACTATCATCATCACATGTGTCATTTAATGTTTAGTGTTCATAGCTCGCTGATTTCATCATTGTTTTGCAGGTGTAGGAACGACTTGTAGATGCAAGGTATAGAGACATGAAGGGTAGCAATGGCAAGAGCTTCACGTTCAAACATTGCCATGATGTTCTCAAACATCTTCCCAAGTGGCAGCTGAGGGACCAAGAAATCCCAACGAAAAAAGGTGCAATGAATCAAATGGATGATAGTGATGACGAGGAAGGGAGAAACAACAACAAGCCAGAGGGAAACAAGAAGGCGAAGGAGCGGATCAAGATGGAGGTCGAGGGTGTTATGTTGAGGAACAAGTTCGAACAAATGATGAAGTCCAAGGAGGCTATGGCAGATGTTGGAGGTCAAACTTGTCATGACCGAGAAGAAGAAAGAGGTGAAGCTTGCAAAGGTGGAAGCATTGCGGGAAGAAGCTAGGCTCAAGGCCGCAGTGGAGGAGAAGAAGATCAAGGTAAAGCAAACCAATACAATGAAGGAGCTGTTGGCTGAAGAGAGGAAGATCATGATGATGTCCACAAAGGAAATGGATGATCAACAGTTGGAGTGGTGGAAAGATGCCACTGCGGAGATCATGAAGAGAAGAAGGCTAGCTCGTGAAGGTGCCAACGGAGGAGGCCACGGTGAGCAAGGAGACACCTCCATTGCTTGAACTATTTCGTTAATTGCGTGCGAGGTTGAACTATTCACGGTGATTTCAGATGTAAAACTATGAACCTGGTGCATCTGCATATGTATTAATTGTCTAAAACCCTGATTTACGGGTCAGGAGGCTGCCTGCGCGAAACAGAGCTCTCAAGCGCAGCCTGTATAACAGTATATTCCTTTTTACAGATTGCGTTTGAGGGCTCCGTTCCGCGCCGCCATTTTTCTGACCCGTAAATATTTTTTTCGCGCCCTGTACTCGCGATATACGGGTTGAGTTTTTGCGGGCTCTATTAGAGATGCTCTAAGAGCGAGGCGTTACAGTATGTGGTATAGCGTCTTTTACATAGTCGCTACACTACTTATTATATAAACTGTCTATCTATCCTAGATAGAAAATAACCTTAGCTTAGTTGGTTGAGGCCTTTGTTTCAGTCTGATAGGTCAAGAGTTTGAATCCCCACTTGATCAATTTATGGATTTATCTCTTAGGGGTGCTTCTTAAACCCCACGTGGACCGATTTATCTCTTAGGGGTGCTTCTTAAATAGTCTTTCTATGGTTCATTGGGCTCGAATAAGTACTCAGCCCATTACTTTCTGACCAGGCTGCCTCGCCGGTAGGTAAAAAAAACAGACTTCTAGAGTCAACACTATTCACTGAATTCGAGTGAGTCTGGTAGAAAGAAAACTATTTTCCATTCGGCTAAGATATTTTAAACAATTCAGTACTACACGTGAATTCAAAAGTAATTAAAAATATTTTAGAAAATCGAATATTAAAATGAATTTTAAGTGAAACTATCCGGCCCTTTGGCCGAAATTGAAACCAAAATCGCTGAATTTTAGTGATTTTGGCCCAAATATTTCTGAAACTGAAATTCAAAGTTCATTGAACTTCTGACTCGAGGAGTGCAGCGAGAATCCCAGGGTTTTCAATGGATGATTTCTTATGTGTTTGTTAGTTGTTATGATTCAATGGGTCCGTCGTGTCAATGCGTGCACGCACCGATCCCATCCCAGTCCTTTTATTTAGAAACTCCATTACACATACACACGGGCAGTACAACTGAGATGTACGTACTACCACGGTACAGAATACCACGGTGAACTCGATCTGACGTGGAAGAAAGAAGTCGATTCACGATCACATATATAGCAACGTGCATTGCGTGCTTCACTTGACGTAGCCGATGCTGACGCCGCGGACGGTGACCAGCTCGCCTCCGCATCTCGGCACCAGCGACACGACCACCGTCTTGTCGCCGTCTGCCCCGATGTCGTCCATGAGGTCGCAGACGCCGAACCTCGCCACCGTCTTGACTGGCCCCTTTTCCTTCTCCTTGTCGTGCCGGATCATGTGCGGCGTGTGCGCGATGCTCCCGGCGCAGTACATCGTCGCCGCCGCCGACGTGGCGTCGACCCCGCTCTCGGGCTCGTTCACCAGCACGTCGAACTTGACGAACCTGTTGAAATGGTCGGCGATCTCGATCCCCTCCACGACCAGCACCTCCTCCTCTTCGTCCTTCTCCTTCCGGGTCCTCGACACCCTGGGCCTCGTCACCGTCACCCGCACGGTCTTGTCCAAGGTGGCTGGCAAGGAACCGGCGGCAGGTGCCGGCGTCCCGGCCGATGTCTGGGCCGGCCTGGCGTTGATCCACGGCAGGCCGACGTCCTGGTACGTGTACCGCAGCGCGGCCGTGTCGAGGCAGTCCCGGACGCGGACGCGCACGGGGCGGGCATCCTCGTCGTAGAAGAGGAAGGCGGCGTCGAGCCAGTCGGGGTCGGCGAAGTCGGTGTTGCCAGGGCGGAGGCCGCGCCAGACGCGCCACAGCCGGTCGACGTTACCGTGGTGGCCGAAGAACACCGGGTCGCGCGCCGAGGAGTAGAAGTTGCCCATGTCCTCGCCGTTCGGCTGCCTCGGGTCGCCCGTCCAGAAGTGGACTGTGCCGTGCGGCACGTTCTCGAAAGAGCCGGCGCCTGGGTCCGGCTCGTCGCCGGCGCGGTACGGTTGTCCAAGGAACAGCTCCGTCTTCTTGGCAGACGAAATCATCTGATGTAGTCCACATATACACCAGTATTTGCGTTATTTAATGACCGGTTTATTATACTCGGGTGCTACATATACTAGTACTAACCTGGCGGTACATGATCTTGAGGTTCATATCGATCTGCTCATCTCTTGGGATGTTGGGGTCAGTCCCACTGAAGTCAAGGTCGACCAGGACCGGTGGCTGGTGGGCGGGGTTGCGCCTCTCGTCGTAGAGCGGCGACGACCTGTTGGCGTAGATCGCCGGCAGCGTCATGCCGCCCGGCGCGTCCCAGTTCCAGAACGGCAGCGCGAAGGTTTCGTCGCCGATGAGCCTACCAAGGATCCTCTCGTGGAAGTAGACGTAGAACCTGTGCCACGGAAAAAAGAGCCAGCAGTTGTGCACCTGGATCTCCAAGTTTGGGAAGCCGACCTGGTCGAACGCGCCGTCGCAGTAGGCGCAGTGCACGCGCCACTGCTGCTCGAAGCTGCGCGGGTCATCGGCCGGCAGCTGCTTCATCAGCCGCACGGCTCGCTCGTACTTGGCCAGGTACTCTCTGTCCGCATGGTGCGCCGCCGGCCGCACACGGAGCGGCGAGGATGCTGGCGGCGGCCTGAAGTCGATGATGCTGGCGCCGGCGCGGTACGTCGGGCAACAGTTGGTGTCGGGCGCGGTGTCGGGGAGGTTGGGCCGGTGGCAGTTGCGCAGGTCCGGTGCTTGGATGGGCGCGGCGACCGCGGCGCCTCGGTCCGTGGCCAGTCCGGCAGCCACGGCTCCGCCGAAGCCGAGGAGCACATCACGGCGGTCGACGTGGCCACCGCCGGTTGCCTCGCATGAGAGACGCCATGGCTGTCTCGCCTCCTTGCGGTGGTGGAGGAGAAGGCTGCGGCACGCAAGGGTTTGGAGGCTGCATGGCATGCGAGGGGTGGCACTCCGTGGCATGCTCAAGCTCTCCATGCCGGCCGGCCGGTGTTGGCCTAAGGATACGCAAGTTGTTGTGAACTCGGAGTAACAGTATAGTATGCCCCTATTTATAGTGCGTGCGCGTACAGTAGTTGTTTTGTTGGAGTGCTTTCACGTGCATGTTATGTCCAAATGCACTGATCGATCGATGGAGTGTGTCGAAACCAGTTTTTGTTTTGTTTTGGGAAAGGACTTCTGGAATTAAAAGAAACAAATGATGGTACAAAGCGCCACAAAAACGAAAATTACAACGAAATCCTCGAGATGCCCTTCGTCTTCAACCTCCTGTGTCGACGGCGCGCCGCCACTGCTGCTCCTCCCTGAGCCAGTCTGAGTGTTGGTTGCGGACAGGAAGTCGCCGAACGGGTCTAGAAGACCACATCCGTCCTGGAGACGAAGAGAAAGAAGTAACCATCGATGAAACTCCTTGACGATCCGTAGATTCCCACAGTCCGAGGAAATCCCCTTGATAGACACACCAATTGCCAAGATCCGAATAGAACCAACAAATCTGTCGACGCTAACCCTCATGGGCCCTTCGTTGACTCCAAACCGGATGCCCACGAGGTAGGGAGAGGCCGGAGAGACCTTATTCCAACACGCCATCGTCGCCTCCACCTCGCCGCGCCGATGCCGCTAGGGAGACAAAACCAAAAGAAAAAAGACCTACAAAAAAGCAAACGATGAAAAGAATGGGTCCCTGCTCCTCTATCCGTCGGCGTGGCCGCCGAACAGAAGGGAGGAGGGGGACCGGAAGGTTGGATCTGGGAGGGCGGCGGCTGACGGTGTGAGAAGAAAAGAAATGCGTGTTGCTGTTCAATATTTTGGTGGCTCGCTTGTTGAAACCAGGTTTTATTTGGTTGGTTATGACTTATGAGTGTACATATGCGGCAGATTTATCACTCCCCACATCTACAAATACAAGACCTATAAATTTAGTAAAACAGTGATTACTTATAACAGATTTGTCTAAATACAAGACGTATTTTAATGTATAGATACATGCAAACATAGTTAAATCCATGACATCTAATTGAAACAAGTACTCCCTCCAATCCATAATAAGTGTCGCTACTTCGTACTAGATGAGCGACACTTATTATGGACCGCATGGAGTACCTATTTAATAAGACGCACTCGCGAATAGAAGTGAAACCAACAAATTTTCCTTTCTAGAAAGGTCTTATGAGAATTAAGAATGACTTCGTTCAAAGAGGTTCTTTCGAGGTGGAGGATGGGTTCAATGTCTGATTCTGGGAGGACATTTGGCATGGGATATACCACTTGCGCAACAATACCCGTTATTATACAACATTGTACAATACAAAAATGTTTTGGTTGCAAATGTTTTGAGTCACAATCCACTGAATATTGTTTTCAGGAGGCGTTAATTGGCAATAAGTGGAATGCATGGTGTGTCAAAAACTGATGACTGTCCAGTTATCCGATAACCCTGATAATTTTATATGGAAGCTTACTATGGATGGTTTGTTTACCGTTACGGTGTACTTATGTAAGTACCTTTGGAAACTAAAAATCCTCTCAAGATTAAGATTTTTATGTGGTTCCGTAATAACAAGATTTTATTGATTAAAGATAATCTTGCGAAACGAAATTGGCATGTATGTAAAAAGTGTTGCTTATGTGACTCAGTGGAGACAGTAGAGCACTTATTCCGCCCATGCCCTTTTGCACGCATTATTTGGTGTATAGTCTACTTTACATGCAACTTCCGTCCACCGTAAAAATTACTAATATGTTAGATAATTGGCTTAATGGGGGTAGATAAGAGGGATAAAACATAAATATGCATTGGCATTTCTGCTTTATGTTGGTCCATGTGGATGTGTAGAAATAATATTGTTTTTAATAGACAACAGAGAATGAATTTTTTGCAGGTTATTCGACCGGCTGTACCTGGCTTCAACTATGGTTATACATACTCCCAGTGGACTAGTAGGACGCTATGGATACTAGATGCAACCAGTTGTTGGTGGTTGCTCAGGACTTCTATTTCTAGGCTGATGGGTGGCGTCCAGTTAGTAGACTTCTAAATGGATAGCTTTACATTGCCTTTCATTTTTCGCTAGTTGATACATGTCTTAACCTTGGCTGATCCTTGAATGTAACACTTTTGAGTACTCTGAAAGTTGCAATCAATAGGCTGTGTGCATCATATGATGCATAGGCCAAGGCTTTGCTCCCCATAAAAAATATATAATTTAAGACATATGAAGTATATGATTTTTTGAATATCGACGATATCACATCCAATAGATCCATTATAAATATATTTGTATAGTGTACTGCCCATCTTTCTATATTTAAATGTTATGTCGGTTTAATTTAATATCCCTAAACATTTAATGTTTAGAAATAGAGGGAGTACTTATTATATGTTGTTGTGTTTGAAATTTCTCTTAGAACATGTACAATGCAAGATGCTTAATACCCAATGGACTAGAATTAGCAAACCATTAAACTATTGGGATTATATTTTAATGTTTACAAAAATGTTTTGGTTGCAAATGTTTTGAGTCACAATCCACTGAATATTGTTTTCAGGAGGCGTTAATTGGCAATAAGTGGAATGCATGGTGTGTCAAAAACTGATGACTGTCCAGTTATCCGATAACCCTGATAATTTTATATGGAAGCTTACTATGGATGGTTTGTTTACCGTTACGGTGTACTTATGTAAGTACCTTTGGAAACTAAAAATCCTCTCAAGATTAAGATTTTTATGTGGTTCCGTAATAACAAGATTTTATTGATTAAAGATAATCTTGCGAAACGAAATTGGCATGTATGTAAAAAGTGTTGCTTATGTGACTCAGTGGAGACAGTAGAGCACTTATTCCGCCCATGCCCTTTTTGCATTATTTGGTGTATAGTCTACTTTACATGCAACTTCCACCGTAAAAATTACTAATATGTTAGATAATTGGCTTAATGGGGTAGATAAGAGGATAAAACATAAATATGCTTTGTCATTTCTGCTTTATGTTGGTACATGTGGATGTGTAGAAATAATATTGTTTTTAATAGACAACAGAGAATGAATTTTTTGCAGGTTATTCGACCGGCTGTACCTGGCTTCAACTATGGTTATACATACTCCCAGTGGACTAGTAGGACGCTATGGATACTAGATGCAACCAGTTGTTGGTGGTTGCTCAGGACTTCTATTTCTAGGCTGATGGGTGGCGTCCAGTTAGTAGACTTCTAAATGGATAGCTTTACATTGCCTTTCATTTTTCGCTAGTTGATACATGTCTTAACCTTGGCTGATCCTTGAATGTAACACTTTTGAGTACTCTGAAAGTTGCAATCAATAGGCTGTGTGCATCATATGATGCATAGGCCAAGGCTTTGCTCCCCATAAAAAATATATAATTTAAGACATATGAAGTATATGATTTTTTGAATATCGACGATATCACATCCAATAGATCCATTATAAATATATTTGTATAGTGTACTGCCCATCTTTCTATATTTAAATGTTATGTCGGTTTAATTTAATATCCCTAAACATTTAATGTTTAGAAATAGAGGGAGTACTTATTATATGTTGTTGTGTTTGAAATTTCTCTTAGAACATGTACAATGCAAGATGCTTAATACCCAATGGACTAGAATTAGCAAACCATTAAACTATTGGGATTATATTTTAAGCACTTCTCTAAGCACTTTTCATGTATATGGCCTTATGTATTAAGTAAAACATCGTACTCCGGCAGAGCGGGTGGCTACTAGAGTATTCAACGTTAAGCTCAACAATGCACCGGGACTACCTCATGTTAAGATGCATGCTTGCTACGGTGCTACCACTTATGCAACGTGGGTTTACGGGCGTTGAAGGGTTATTGTCCCCTCAAGGTCAACTTCGACAATGTAGCCTTAATAGCACATAATACAAATCTGAAGATCAATGTACAAAATTTAGGGGTATTAAAAACCTTAGTTTCAACCCCAAGCTTAAGAACACTAAATTCCACTTTTACTGTTTTCTCCCTCCGTTCCAAAATATAAGATGTTTTACTTTTTGTGAAGCGAATGTATCTAGACATCTTTTAGTGTGTAGCTTCACTCCGAATCTACACACTAAAGATGTCTAGATACATTTGTTTCACAAAAGCTAAAACATGTTACATTATGAAACAAAGGGTGTAGTTGTGACCTTCATGACCACTTATCCTACTTATTTTTCCGTATGATACCATGATGGCTTATGCGTAGGGGGAGGGCCAGGAAGTCCGTTGCTTAAGCCCAAAGTTTTGTACTAGATAGCCTTTAAAATTTGGAGCCAAATGGGAAAATTTTGTAGGGACTGCCCTAGTTATAGGGGAAACGTATCTGGTGTACCCGTGCACCCATGAACTGGTGGGTTATAAACCTTTGGATGAATCAACAAAGGACGAGATGCAGGCTAAGGTTTTTGCATAAAGAACCTTTTATTGCATAATAATCAACCTGCGATACATTTTGTATCTGTAACATGATTGAAACTTAATGTAAACTTAAGGGTGCATTAGGTGCACAAATTCAATGGTTTCATTGGATACATTGCCTAGTTCTAGGTCCACCCCTCGTGTATCTGATATGGCGAAGGAGCAACGTGGTGTAGGTAGTCGCACTTGTCTAGCATAGTTTGATGCAATTCCGTATAATTTGATGCATTTTTACATGGTTCAGTAAGTTATTCTCATGATCAGTTGCCACATGATCCTAACATGTGGCTCTTGGTTTTTAGTTTAGCAAATAGTAAAGTCAGAACAATCAATCACAAATTCATAAGGAACATGTAAAATGTGCAAGATTTCTTAAACGGGACATAACCTATCATAGGGATGCCAATATGTGTAGATGTGGAATTTTACTAGAAGTTTAGTTAGCATCGAATGCTAAGAGCATTTAAAACATAGACGCTAAGCGATCAACGGTAGGAAAGAAATCCCAGCCGTTTTAGTGGTTACTACAAAAATCCCAGCTAATTTTCTGGCACCGATGCAAGATAAGCGTCTGACGCTTTAAAACACACGCAAAATGGCGCCCCTAGCGCCGCACGCCCCTGCGTGGTCGGGATTTGACTTTCTAAGCGCCTATACAAGCGTTTTGCAATGGACATGCTCTAAGATACCAATATTTTTTAATTGGCTCACATACCTTTACTTTAATTTTAATTCAAATTACAAAATTTACTTGAGCGATGCTAGCTAAGAGGTTAGTGTAGAAAAAAATGATGTGGCTCTATAAAAGTAGACCCACGTGCATGAGTGGGGAGTTTTAGGCCATGTACAACGGAGAGCTAACCACGGATGTACGGTAGGAAAGATTTCCCAGCAGTTTTGTCAAAATCCTACCCGATCTTGTGATTTGGCTTAGGGGCAGCGCAAAACCAGACGTTCGAGTGCTCTATCTTGTTTCCCTCCGCGCGTTACAATTCGCCAACCAACTAACGCTATCCACACAGTGAAAGAACGGTTTTGGCGCTTGGACCTAGCGTCTGGCCTGGAAGTCTCGGGCTCTTAATATACCTTGCTATTCTTGTGTGTTTACAGCTCTAGCGCCCACGCAAGAGTCTGGGCTAGTAGTAGTGAAAGATACCGATCAATCCAGACTGCAGTGCCCGCGCGTGTACGGTTGTTAACTTCACGTCGATCAATCCAGTACGACCACGCTAGTTAGCTACTTAACCAATTGCATGCAACTTAACCGATCGAAGGCGCGTGGTAGTGACGGACTCCTACTTCCCGATCGATGATCATATGCTGCGCCTGCGCGATCTGTGTGTAACTTTTGTCAGCGTCGCGCGGTCGATCGGTCACCTAGCTAGTCGGTCGAGCTCTTGTACTAGTACGGAGTAGATAGTGAAAAGGCAGTACACTAGCTAGATCTCGTTCTCGCGACGCCTGCTTTGCACCCTAGCTAGCTAGTCAAGCACTTTGAGGTGACAGCAGTGCATGTGATGACCGATGGCCGTGTTTTGTTTTCTCTTGTGCCGTAGACATACCTACCTACCTGAGCTGTTTGCACCGAAGGGACTCACTGATGCTGGCTCCTCGCTCGATCGTCACCTGCTACCTACTTGGCTAAAATCTTCCCAGCTCCATGCATGTGTAGCAATAACTGGTTAGCACGTCGTGGGATACCTATATACGCGTACGCACGTAGTGTTTCAGTTGGAGCGTCCTCTGGCCCGTTTTTGGATTGTGGAGAAGTGACCAGAGGACAGGGGCACAGCTAGGTCTCCTCCCCATCATCTAATTAATTAATTGAGGAGTCCAGTTCGGTACATAGATTGCTGGTGTAGGTGGCTACCGGTGGTGTGATTGATTTACACCCGACTACAGACCCGTCCACTTTGCGTTTAGGTTTTTTTTAGTTGACTTATAAATTTTTAAGACTTAGTACGCTGTTTATGTATAGTAGTTGCCATTTTATACAAATCATATATGAACATTTTTTTCTTGCGAAAATTCCACGATCAATTAATAATCACCGACAACAATACAAAGGACCTAAAAAATAATTAAAATTACAAAATAGGACCATGGACCACCCAGCGGCGATTACAACCACTAGCGCGAGCCGGAGGCGCACCGCCGTCCTCGCCACTCTATCACCCGAGTCGGACAAATCCTGTCGCAGTAGAGCTATCTCTGATGGGCGGATTTGAGAGTGAAGGATTTGAGCACCCTTGGTGTTCTTGCATAAATGTCGAGCTCTCCATTTCGACTGGTTCGAATGAGAGCCGGGAGCTTGTTACTCTTGGAGGGTGACCTCCTAATTGGCTTGGCGGTTGGTGCCACGGTGTCCTCTTCATAAAAGATTGTGAAGACACCCAGGCTTCTCCTTCGTGGATCTTGTGAAGTGATTGTGGAGCTTGCCATCTCCAGAGTGGAGGAAAAGCTAGCCTTAAGGAAAGTGGTTATTCCCTTATCAGGATAGCCTCGGAGATAAGGTGCCCTTCGTGGCTTGGGGAAATTCTCCGTGGGATCTCACATCTCTCCAAACATGACGTAACTTACTTATAAGAAAACACAGGAATACATATTCGTCTCCGCGTGCCTTGGTTATCTTTATACCCAAATTTACTTTTCTTGTGATAGCCATCAAGATTGAAGTCCTTCTATCTTGCTTATTACTTGTGGTATATATATCTTCGGCTACCTTTCTTAGATTTACTTGTTGTTGGTTTACTTAGTTGAGACTAGTGTATTTAGGTTATGTGCTTGTAAAATAAATGTTAGTTTACTTTCGCATTTTTTCAAGTCAAAACCGTAATTGTTTGAAGAGTGAATTTCACTTTTTACCCCCTAAAATTAACTTTTTGACACCTTTTACTCAATTTAATAGAAATTCCTCAAGACTACCCCATTTAATATATTTTCTTCCACTTTTTACCCCGTATATATTTTTGGCATCCTGGCAAGGGGAAGATGTGCGGCCAGTGATCGGCCGCTATCGCTGGGAGGCTATGGACATGCGTTGTTCATCAGTAAGTTATTACATCATCACTTGCGTCGGAGGCTTCCGTTTCACAAGTTTCGCTAATAAAACGGTCTGCAGACTCCATGATTTTATGATCGTGCATGGAGAGTGCCATAGCGGCTAGCAGCCTCGAGTTACCCCATTTCTCCAGACTCCAGTATATTGACTCGTTCAGTCCATACGTACACACGATTAAGATAGAGACATATGCAATGGTACATGTTAGCACGTGAGAGCAGCCCAGTGCATCCACTGATTGTGCTTTTTGATAGGGAACCAGCAGACGTTGAAGGACTCGCAAATGTCGGCATGGGTGTTCGCCAGGAACAGGGATGCCGTTCCAGTGTCTCTGTCTGCCAAGAACATGATGACCGCTGCAGCACCACACACACACACAACCCACCAAAGCTTCCTCCGGTGCCAGGGTCTCGCTATTGCTGCCAAATTTTTAGCTCGGAAGAAGGGAAAAGAGGAAAGAGTGAGAAAGTGGTCTCGCTTGATCCGAGTCTGAGTGACCGACCAAGCTGAACTGGCTTGGGTACCTCTCTACCCTGAATAGGACATGCTTAGAAGAAACTCACGTATTCTTTCGCATTGCGATCACCACATCGAACTGGCGCTAGTACCCAACAGTAAGAACCCTATATATATATATATATATATATATATATATATATATATATATATATATATATATATATATATATATATATATATATATATATGGAAGGGGTAAAAAGTGGAAGGAAGTATGTTAAATGGGGTAATATTGAGAAATTTCTGTTAAATTGGGTAAAATGTGTCACAAAGTTGATCTTAGTGGGTAAAAAGTGGAATTCACTCTTGTTTGAAATTTTCTATTAACCCCCTCTAGGCGACATCTCTATGCTTTCACACCTGCCATCGATGCGCTTTAATAACAGGTGTTACTTGCTATCTACCATCGGTGCGCTTCACACACCTCTTAGCCTTGCACTCACAAAGCTTGGTAATGGTATGGTTCCTCTATTTTAGCAGTTCCTCTACCTCCATATATTTTCTTGATTTGTTGCATACAAAAACACTTTTGTCCCTCTCACCATCTCTAGGGGACCTTGTTGAAGATTCAATTTTCACTGATAATCCAATGTGTTTTGCATAATTTTTATAATGCATGAGCGTTGCTTCAAGTGTTTCGAACATCACCCCAACAAATGGTGTTTTTTTGAACAAAGCCTTCTGGAGTTGACTAAACTTCACCATCACTACCACTCTCCTCAATAGAGAGTGTCACACGAGTATGTGCCCATGAATGCACCGACGGACCAGTAAAAGACCACCCACATCTACTTTTTCACCACCATCGACCCCAACAGAAGTTCTAGCCCCCCATCCAGTGTACATGAATGCGTTGAAGGACTAGTAGAACACCCACCCATATATGTCGTTTCACCACCATCCACTTCAGCACGTTCTAGCCCACCATCCAATGGCTCTTCATGTATTGGATCACTGAGGTCAATCTCCCCAAACCAATATGTGGACCCCCTCGTCATTCGCAAATGGATACATTTTTCCTGAAAATACACAACAGAAAAGTTTATTTTTCTTAGATTTTTTCTCTGGAAAACATATTAGTATGAATTCACAATTTTGTATTTTATTTATCCTCTATAGGTTCATGAAAACATAACCATTTGGGGGGGGGGGGGGGGGGGGGGTGTTACTATATTCACAAAGGGCGTGTTTGCTAAGTAAGATTCTTAAGGTGATTTGTTCATGTGTGCTGCGCGACGGTGGGTGTATATGTTCATATGTGATGATGTTCTCTTGGGCCTGCTATGTGCAATGTGACGGTAAGATCACCTAACTTGAAATGGGTAACCATATCTCAGACACGAAAGTGCAAAACCAAAAATCAACCAAACCTAAATTGCATCGTAAGTGAAATAAACCACAAATCCATGCAAACAAACGTTAGGCCAAAACCGCACCAAAACTAGACGTCGGCAACCAATCAACATGCCCAAGTTGGCCCAAATCCAATCTCGCCGGAAGCAGCATCCAGCGGACCAAGTGCCAAACACGAGAAATTTTGGCATGAGCAAGCAAACACGCCCAAAGGAGGTTTACATGGGAGATGTTTCATGAATTCTAGCTGCAAGAGAAGTAACTTTGCAAGTTTCAGGTATTCACGGGCAAGTAACATAAGAGGATAAAAACCATGCCGGTTATCTACAACTTTTTTAGATTGTTGATTCTAGATGCATGAAATGTATCCTAGGATGCTGCTTCTAGGCTTTTGGATATCCTTGTTTAATGTTTTTTTGCTGGAACTGTAACTTCTCCTATCGTTTTGTTACTTATTCTTTGATACAACCGCTATTTTTTTTGTCGACTACTATGTTTTATTACCTTTTTGGTTTTAATATCTCCTTTTTTGTTATTTTATCTAATACACACTGTTTTTTTTTTCTAAACATGCCCATGAAAAGGTAAGAATCAACTGTTACACATACCGCGGAAAAGTTACATGCCTAGCAGTGGGTTTTTTGTTCACAACTGGTTCCTGATTACATCAGGACAGGATTTTTTCCAATAGAACTATGGAACTCCCGAGCGGTTGCGCTTGTATCTGTACTGCAAGAATAAGAAAACTCACTATTCACTCAGTTTATTTTCCTTAATAAGGTTGTTGTAGGAGCATTTTTATCTATTTTCTTGATACACATTGTTTTTTCTAAACATACCCATGAAAAGGTAAGAATCAGCTATTACACGTACGCAGAGAAGACATGGGTTTTTCTCTCCCTCCCTGGGTGAGTAGTGGGTTTTTCGTTCACTACTGGTTCCTGGTTACTTCACAGAAAAATCAAAAAACTACCGCAACCGAAAAAACTGGGCCGTAAGAGTCCACGATTTCCTTTTCCAATCTAAGTTCTAGTAGTACTGCTCAGGGCCGTACCCGAGAAATCGGAGGCCCTGTGCGAAACTAAAAGATTTACTTATAGCTATTAAAAAGCAATCATGGAAAAAAAACACATTTTATGGGGTTAGCCATTAGGCCACTCCTAATGCCTCGTCTCTTAAGTCGCAATACCCTAGATCATTTTACATGGAGTATTTAGATACTATTGTCAAATATATTGTATGTTTACATATGTTTAATATTTGTTATATCAGACCATATTTTTATGCAAGATACATTAGTCTAATTGAATTGTAATGTAATACTGTATTTAAAGCTACATGCATTACTTACATGTAAAGATCATTTCTAGATATGAGATGGTTTTATCTTCTTTCCTCGGTAATTATTTATGCTCCATGTAGATAGAAATCGGAAGTGAAAACGGCACCAAAGTGCATTGGCAGAGGCATTAGCATACAACCTCGGAGATTTTTCTTTCATGTCGCCATCGTGTATAGTCAGTTAAACACAAAAGCTGGGATTCTCTTGACCCAACATAGCAGTAGCATTAATTAGGAGAATATAATGTTACGGTGGAGATCAATAAATTGCACTCTACCAGTGAGCATCGAGTCTGCTGACGGCTAGTTCTATGCGTTTGTGCAGATTCCCAGAAAATTAGAGTAAATGCTAAGTATTTTTATTGCCTAATGCTTGATTACTCAAAGGTACTAATTCTTTAGATAAACACTGCTAGATGACAAAATTTGAGGCCCCAGTATTCGGGAGGCCCTGTGCGAGTGCACACTCTGCACATGCTCCGGATACGGGCCTGGTACTGCTACCTCTTTCTATCCATCCATAGTATAAGACGCCAACACGTGCAAACAACACTCGGATCGAGTTTTCCCGTGACCCGTCGCCGTTTACCTTTATTTTGGGAGGCCTAGGCCGGCCATAGAGACGTTCGCCATGGCTAACATCTCGACCTCGGCAGAGGAGATCATCTCGTCGGCATGCCTCGCAGAGAGCACGGCGACGCTCAGTCTGGAGGTGACCAATTACCTGGAGTTGAAGCAGGGGTTGAACGTCGCCGATTACGTTAGCTCCTCCCGCGTCTTCCATGTTGGTGGCTACGATTGGGAGATAAGGTTCTACCCGCAAGGAATAAAAAAGGATTGCGCCGGCAAAGCCTCGGTCTCGGTGCACCTCTGGTGTGTCAGCCAGCCAGCCGAAGATGTGGGCACCAAGTTCACGGTGAGTATGCTGGAGAAGAAGAGCCAGGCGCAGGTTGCCAGCTTCAAGGAGATGAAGCGCGTCTTCACGAGTCCGCGGTACAATCTGTGGGGCTACGACAGATTCGTGAACAAGTCCAAGCTCGAGTCGCTGTCGCAACTCGGGGACGGCTGCTTCACGGTGCAGTGCATCCTCACCGTCGTCAGTCGCGAGTCTCCGCCGCCGCCGCCGCTGGAGGATCTGCCCGGTCCTCACCTTGAGCGGATGCTCAGGGACGGGATAGGCACGGACGTCGTGTTCGGTGTCGCTGGCCATGAGTTCCGCGCGCACCGGTCTCTCCTGGCGGCGCGATCACCGGTGTTCGACGTGCAGTTATTTGGGCCGACGGCGGCGGAGAAGGATGTGCTGATGCGCGTGGAGGTCGGCGACGTTGAGCCTGACATCTTCGAGATGATGCTACATTATATGTACACAGACTCGCTGCCGGGATGCCAGGATGAAGGAGGCCACCACAGTGTCGCGGCGATGCAGGATTTGCTGGGTGCTGCGAGTAGGTACGGGCTAGAGAGATTGAAGCTAATGTGCGAATATGAGATGTGCAAAAGGATCGACAAGGAGGAGACCATCACAACCACGTTGGCGAAGAAGAAGACGGCAGCAGCAGGGGACTGCGGCGCCGTACCCGAGATGAAGTGGCTGAGAAACTGCACGGAGAGCACCGCGACTATCAGTCTGGAGGTAAGAAATTACCTGAAGCTTATTAAGGGCAATGGCGTGGTTCGGTCGCCCGTCTTCAAAGTCGGCGGCTACGATTGGGAGATCAAGTTCTGCCCGGACGGGGAGAAGAAGGCCGAGTGCGAAGGCAACGCCTCATGCTACCTGCACTATCTCAGCAAAGCCGAAGATGTGAGCGCCAAGTGCTCGTTCAGCATGATCCTAGGGGGAAAGGGCCAGCAGGAAGAGGAAGTAGCCAGCCACAGCGTGTCGGAGCGCGTCTTCTCCTCGGGGCCGTACACCCACGCCACCTGGGGCTACGCCAAATTCGTCGACAAGGCCAAGCTGGAGGCCCTGTCACGGCAAGGGGACGGCTGCTTCACCGTACTGTGCGTGCTCACCGTTACCAATGAGATCGATGAGACGCCGCAGCCGCCGGTGGAACTGCCGGGTGACCTAGAGGGCATGCTCAGGGACGAGAGGGGCATGGACGTCACCTTCAGCGTGTGCGGGCAGGAGTACCGCGCGCGCAGGTTCGTCCTGGCTGCACGATCGCCGTTCTTCATGGCGCAGCTATTTGGCCAGATGAAGGAGAAGGATATGCGATGCCTCGACGTCGTAGACATGGTGCCTTGTATCTTCGAGAAGATGCTTCACTACATCTACACGGGCTCGCTGCCGAGATGTGAAGGAAAAGGAGCCTACAGTGCAGCGGCGATGCAGCATTTACTGGTTGCAGCAGATAGGTACGGCCTGGACAGCCTGAAGCTGATATGCGAAGAAGAGCTGTGCAAAAAGTTGGATAACAAGATCATAAGCAGCACGTTGAAGTTGGCGGAACAACACCACTGCAAACGGCTCGAGGATGCATGTCTCGAGTTTGTTTCCAAAGGGCTGAAAACAGGTTCCAGTAGCTACGGGAGGAGAGACTCGGGGGCAAAAGGCCCAGTACTGAGAAGAAGAAGAAATCGATGAAGGCCACCAATCATTACTGGGTTAATTAGTGGCAAAACGATCCGTCAAAATATCGATCTTTACTTTCTTTTCCATATGTAACTTTTATGTACAAATGCCAACACTGTTTTTCAGCCAAAACGTGTGGCGGTTTAGATATATCAAACCTTCGAACTCAAAATATTTTCCATATGAAATTTGTACATCTCGTTCTCTCATTTCTATTAGGCACTAACTACTGGGTTTATTTTGCGTGTAGTTTTGTATCTCTTTCTAACCTTCGATATACAGTATGAAAAGAAGAAATCGAATGATACTGGTCTGCTCTACCACTTGGGCGCATTCACACAAACATTTCATTTTCTGTTATGAGAATCTTGTAAGCTCAGCCGAAACATTTTAGACCATAAGCTATCACCAAACAACAGGCTAGGATTTATGTCGTCGTTGACACTTGTCAACCTCTCAGCTTTCATTTGCTGTCAACCTTCATTTCATCTTCCTCATCCACAGATTGAACGTCATCTGAGATGTAAACATATCGAGGTCGGACCAGTTTGTTAGCCCATGAAGTGACAAACAAGCCTATTGGTCATTAGATATTCCAAGTAGAGTAAGCTACAAAGGGGTTATGAGTTGAACTCTGTCATTGTTAAAGAAGTTACTGAAACATGTCTAATTTATGCATGGAGAAAACAAATAATTTGACGTGTACCTAAAATAATTACCTATATAGATCTAGATACCAATATAATGGCGTGAACAATTCTAGATCTGTTAGCGATCGATCGGCTCTGGTACTGTACAAAGCGATTTTTAGCCAATGGGAGTGCACCATGCACTAGTAGAAAAGGGGCCTTTGGTCCAGCCCCCAAAGCCATTGATCTCGGTTCGAATAACAAATCGGGACCAATACCAGGCATCGGTCCCAATTCATGCCGCTAGGACATCGGTCCCGGTTCATCTCGGGGTATTGGTCCCGGTTGATGCCATGAACCGGGACCAATGGTCAGCCGAGCATTGGTCTCGGTTCATACCACGAACCGGGACCAAAGGGTCCCTCTTTAGTCCCGGTTCGGGACATAAACCGGGATAAAAAAAAATCGAAAATTCTCGCACTGCTCTGCGCGGCAGAAAGGCAAAATCTGCCAAGGCGGAGAAAATCCACCTAATCGCCTTCTAGTTTCAGAAACATGTCGCAGAAAATTGTAAAAAAATCAAAAAATAAAATCCTTTCAACTGTAGTTGTATTTAGTGATACACTTGTCATGAAAATTAACAAACTTGAATTTCGACTTATTTTGCAAAAAAAACGTTATAAAAACTTCAGATGGCCGCTATTTGTGCATACGATGTCAGAAAAAACGTATAATATATCAAAATGATCGAAAAAAAATTACGATACCGATGGCAACCGCCTTAGGCCGTTTGCATTTTTTAGATTTTTGAAATTCCAAAAGAGTCAAAATTCAGATTTTTATTTTTTTTAAAAATAATTCAAAAAAATAGAGATGACATATTTGGATTCCTCACATTTTTGTGATAATAATGGACATATTATTTGTGGAATTTTGACTTATGGATTTAAAGATATGAATTATGCCATATTAAATAAATTAATGCAAAAATAATAATAAAACATATTTTATATCTATATTTATTCAATATTAGTATTACTTAGGCATTTTTGTACATTAAAATCATGTTTGTAACTCAAATTATAAGAATGTGTGACTCACAAGATGCATGGGTTAATATCATTAATAGCATAGTATAGACATAAGGTTACAAGTGGTATATAGGAAGAGGGATGGGAAGGAACCAAGATGTTAAGCGTGCTAGGAGTAGAGTAGTGTTAGGATGAGTGACCGACCCATTGGTCCCGGTTCGTGCCACAATCGGGACCATCATTAGTCCCGAGTGATTGGTCCCGGTTTAAAATCCGGGACCAATGGCCCTTATGAACCGGGACCAAAGGGGGTTTTTTCTACCAGTGATGCCACCGGGTTGGACTATGTATCGCTCCATGCATTGTTCTTTTCCTTTTTAAACATGGTTTTTTAACGGGAAATGTCTCGAAGGACTAGAGACTGCTGCATTAATTCCGAGCGATGGTACAAATTACATGAGGGGCCTCAGGAAAAATAAAATTATAAACAGGCCCTTGAAACACACAAATGAGACCTCGGAAAGATTTTTGAAAATGCAATCGGGTCCCTGTGCCTCACTACCAAAGATCTAAATGGCTACCGCCGTCGGCCACCATCTTCCTCACCGGGGACTACACCACTTGGGAAGAAGAGGGCGAAGAACACCTCCGCACCATCGAGAAGGGGCCTATGTTGTTGGAGGTTCAAAAGACGCCCCCATGGCGTCATCAGATGCCTCCCTTTGGCATCGAATATCAGTGGATTGCCCTGGACCATTGTGGAACAGCTCGACGTCGTTGCAGCAAAAGCTTCCTGTCTTTGCCAAGCTCGGGCTCCCAGAGCTCGCACACAACTTCTTCTCTCTTTGCCACCACGGCCAGCCAGAGGAAAAGACAAAGGAAAGTCCAGGAATTGCCGCTCCCGGTGATCACGAACAAAGGCCTTATTGATGGAGAGACCGCCCATCTTTCCCCCCGCCGCATCCAACTCTCTCCATGAGAGCACCGCGAGGAGGAGAAGAAGAGGCAGCTTGCTGCAGATCGGGCTTGAAGGATCTAATGGAGCTCTCCGGCATAACACCATATGGCAGGTAGCCAACACCTACAGAAATCTACCACTATTATTCACAAAGAGGAACCAGCCTCCTTTTCCCAACTCACTCCAGCTGGCGGATCCAGCGGAGGAGAAGAGGAGAGGAGTCAGGGCGGACACGGCGACTCTCAAGGGGAGGCTGGAGAGAGAGAGAGAGAGGAAAGGTAGAGTGAGTAGCTTCTATGAGTTCTTAAACATGGGTTGGTTTTATTTTTTCTTTTCTTTTTGAAGGCACAAATCTGGAGATGACTCTTTTGGCTAAAGATTTGGTTGGCAAATGTGTAACTATGTCGGTTCCTGATGACTGCAAGTGCATAGATCAATTGTATACTTTCAAAATACGAGTATCGAACCCACATAGAGCTATTTATTTAAGGCCTTTATGTCCCTCGTCACTATCTACCAAATGATACTTGTAAGATGCCTTTGATCTCAAGTAAAGGGTGTTTAAAGGGATGTAGGATACACCACTAGCATATGAGAATTGCTTATGATTAGGATAACCTATATCTTTCGTCATGATATGTGTGGAGAGAGCTTCATAATATGATGTTCACCAACAAGTCACGTGAGTAAGCCACTTCTATGAGTCAAGTGATGAGGTCATCTCTAAATAACCACTATAGTGTCGGCGAGTAAATCACTTCTATAGACCACCACAATTAAGGGTTTCCCCATGGATATCATTATGAGCTTAGTGAATCTCTCTTAATCCCTCTTTGACCATGTAGGTTACAATCTGATACTTGCAGTCAAAAAATAGCACCAGACATACTCACATACACCCAAGGGTAGTTCCCTCTCTTTAGTCCTGAAGGAAAATGCTATGTGGTCGACTTCACATACCATCTAGAGAGAGAGATCTACCACAATATCATAAATCAATAGATCAAAGACCAAAGTTATTGATCATCTTTATTTCATTTCATAATAATTCTAGGGTTTCTTCATCTCCCCAAGAATAAAGGGAACTACTAACACATGGAAGCAATCAACAATATCATCATATTCATATGGATGGATTAAAAGTACAAAGGTATGCAAACCCACAATTGTATATTGGAATTACAACAAGATCTAATGGATGAGAGAGGGGATGATGGTGATGATGGAGATGCAGCGGTTGATGATGAAGGGGATGATGTGTTGTCCTCCAATGATCCGTGGTAGCAACAAGGATTTTCCCTTATCCAAGTTCCTCCTCCAGATCCCTTCCCGGCGTGGTGTTTCATGGCTGGAGGCGTTTATGAATGGTAGATCTTAGATCTGTCTTCGTGTGGTGAGAGTATTTGACGAGGAAGATGTCCTTACAGGTAGTATGGGCGAATAGTACGAGAAAACTCCACCCGTACTTCAGGTCATTAAGCTTGCAGTAGCTTCTCCTCCCGTTCTCTCTTCTCCTAGGTGTGTGGTAAATCATTTAAATGATATTTATCACTTAGAAATTTCATCTTATTACATAACATGATAGTCCTAATTGATATATTCATAAAAGACTTAATAATTCGGGATCCTGTTGAAACAAGAATAAAAGGTGTGCGGGAGCACTCTAAAATACCAAAATCCTAACTCTACTTATGCAAAAACATAAGGTAAATATTCTTTAAAAATGGACTCACCAACTTTCCCAAGCTAGACTCTTGCTAATCCCCGAGCAAGGTAGTGAATTATGGACAAGGTCATCATATTCATGAAGCATGAGCTGTTACAATAAATGAGACAACTGAATCATAATTATAATATCACATATAGAACTGCATCGTGAGTCGTATCACATTCTCACACATCACATGACTTATAGACTCCCACACCGTTTATATTAATAGTTTATATAAAGTCTAAAGATTTAGTAGATTATAAAATTATTAAGTTTATCTAGATGAGCACTTGATTGAGTAGGGAATAGTTTATGATCATTGTTTGAGCACTTTGTCAACTTGCACCTTTCTTTTTGATTCTTTGATAGCATAATTTTCCTTTTGTTTCATCAATAAAATTGTATCATGTTAATACCATTTATGGTTCTTATTGACTTTAAACCAATGATTATAATATGCTATCAAAATTTGTTATCATAACTTATCAATATTTTATTGGTATGGAAGATTCTAAAATCATAAAAGTGGTACAAGTATCACAAAACTCATCCTAATTCATACATCTAATACAATAATATACCGAAATTACTTCAAGCATCATAAAGTCTCAAAACTCATTGGATATAACACTTTCCTTGAACAAGGAAGTTGATCATGCAACTAATGAAGGGTTTCGCAGCATAGTAAATCAAAAAATTTCTACGGAAGCGAACAGAGGGAAAGCCAAGATCTAATCTAGGAGATGCAAACAACGAGAGAGATTGGATTAGATCTTCATACCCTTGAAGATTCAAGACAGTTGAACGTTAAATCGGAACGTGGGTGATGTAGTCGTACTCGCTTCTCCTCCTCGCGATCCGATCCGATCTAGCACCACAAGTGGCGGTGCCTCCGTGAGATGCACACGTGCAGCACCTCGACGTCTCCTCCTTCCTTGGACCAGCAAGTATGGTGGAGAGATGGATTGGATCTACAACACGACGGCGTGGTGTATTTGGTGGAGAATTTCTGCAGCAGGGCTTCGCCTGCAAACAGTCGGGAGGGAGAGAGGAAGGCAGCAGGGCTACTAGGGCTTGGAGGGAGATGTGTGTGTGGGGGAAGGGGGCGCACCAGCCCTCTATATATAGAGGGGGGGTGCGGCCAGCCCTTGCCCATCCTCCAAGCCTATCTCTAGTTTAAACGATTTAAACTCTCCCTTCTAGAAACCTATCTTATCTCTAGTTTAAACGATTTAAACTTATCTAGGATCGGCTGGGCCCTATGGGGCCTTGTGCCCCTGGCCCAATGCGGCCAGGACACTCCCTCATAGGCCCATGCCCCTCCCGGAAGGTGGGGCCACGTTGGTCCCCTTCCGGAAGGTTCTAGAAGCTTCCGGTACAATACCGATTAACCCGGAACTATTCCGAACTCCAAAAACTGCACTGCCTTATATGAATCTTATTCTCCGGACCATTCCGGAACCTCTCGTGATATCCCGGATCCCATCCGAGACTCCGAAAAAAAATTCATAAACCAATTATCCAATCTATCCTAGCGTCGAGACACGTTAAGTGTGTGACCTGGGTTCGAGAATATGCACATGATCTTCTATCAATAATCAACAGGGTCTGCAGGCACCCATATTGACTCCCACACATTCATCGATGATCATATCGGATGAACCACGATGCCAGGATTCAATCAATCCCATATATATATTCCTTCGTCTCGATATTTTACTTGCCCGAGATTCGATCGTCGGTATCGTCATACCTAGTTCAATCTCGTTCACGAAAGTACTTTACTGAATCCAGTAATCCGATATCACTTTGTGATTAACTCCTTAACCACATGCTTGCAAGCGGTGTTGATATCGATTACCGAGTGGGCCCAAGTATATCTCTCCGACTTGGGAGGGACAAATCCCATCTCGATACATACAACCCAATGATACTTTCCGATCACCGAGACACCTTTATGATCACCCTCTCATAGGATGACGTTTGATGACCTCAAAGATTTCTTCCGATACCAGGGAGTTGTATTATCTCATGGTCTAAGGAATACAATATTTGACATGAGAAAAGCTTCGCAAAGACGAACACGATGAAACGATCTAATGGCTTTGCTTAGTTTGGTCATCCACCATATCATTCTCCCAATGATATGATCTCATTATCAATTGACAACTCATGTCTATGGTTAGGAAACCTTAACCATCATTGATCAATGAGCTAGTCCATAGAGGCGTACTAGGGACACGGTGTTGTTCACAAACCATACAAGTATTAAAGTTTCCACTTAATACAATTCTAGCATGGAATATAAACTTTATCATGAACAAGAATTATAATAATAACATCTTTATTATTGCCTCTAGGGCATAATTCCAATAGTCTCCCACTTGCACTAGAGTCAATAATCTAGTTTACATTTGGCAACAATCTCACACCCATGGCAATCGAGGTCTTGATCATGTTTTACACGTGGAAGAGGTTTAGTCAATGGATCTGCGACATTCAGATCTGTATGTACTTTGCTGATCTTCAGATCTCCATCTCGCTATATAATCTCGGATTATATGAAACTTATGTTGATATGCTTGGTCTTTGGATGATATCTTGGTTCCTTAGCGAGTGCTATGGCGCCAAAGGTTGTCACACAATATCTCAAGTGGGTCCAATGCACTTGGAACCACGCCAAGCTCGATGATGAAGTTCTGATCCAAACTCCTTCACTTGACGCTCGCACAGCCATGTATTCCGCTTTCATCGTAGATCCCGCGATCACGCTTTGCTTGCAGCTTCTCCACTCACATCTCCTCCATTCAAAATATATACGTATCGTCTCGATATTTACAATCATCCTTGTCGATCGAAACTAGCATCGACGTAACCTTTACGACGAGTTCATCACCCCATAGACTAAGAACATTTCTTTAGTCCTATTTAGGTACCTTAGGATGTTCTTCACGGTTGTCCAGGTTCCACTCGGATCACTTTGATATCTCGTCAAACTAAGAGCATTGGACACATCCGTCTAGTACACATGGCATACATGATGGAACCTATGGCCGAGGCATAAGGCACTTTGCTCATAGCTTCCCTATCATTTCATCAGAATGGACACTGAGCCTTGCTCAATATCTTCCCTGACAACATAGGCACTGAACCTTTCAATGCCTTATCCATTCTGAACCTTTTCAGAACTTTGTCTAGGTATGTACTTTGGCTTAAAGCTATCAGGCGTCTTTGTCTATCTCTATAGATTTTGATGCCCAATATATAAGCAGCTTCACCTAGGTCTTTCATTGAAAAACACTTGTTCAAATAACTCTTCACATCGTTAAGCATGTTGATGTCATTTCCAATAATCAATATGTCATCCACATATAGTACCAGAAACGTCACCGAGCTCCCACTCACTTTCTTGTAGATGCAAGCTTCGTAGCAATTTGGAACAAATCCAAAGCTCTTGATCACTTGATCAAAACGAAGGTTCCAACTCCGAGATGCTTGCTTCAGTCCATAAACGGATCGCTGAAGTTTGCATACTTTATCAGCATCCTTAGGATCGACAAAACCTTCGGGTTGCATCATATACAACTCTTCATCAATGTTGCCATTGAGGAACGCAGTCTTGACATCCATCTGCCATATTTCATAATCATGAAACGCAGCAATTGCTAATAAAATCTGAATAGACTTAACATCGCTACGGGAGAGAAAGTCTCATCGTAGTCAACACCTTGAACTTGTCGAAAACCTTTCGCGACAAGCCGTGCTTTATAGACGGTAACATTACCATCCGCGTCCGTTTTCTTCTTGAAGATCCATTTGCACTCAACGGCCTTTCGGTCGCTAGGAGGGCCCACCAAAGTCCATACTTGGTTTTCGCTCATGGATCCCAATTCGGATTTCATGGCTTCTAGCCATTTCTCAGAGTCTGGGCTCATCATCGCTTCCTCATAGTTCGTAGGTTCACTGTCTTCTACTAACAAGACTGTCAAGACAGGGTTGCCGTACCACTCAGGAGGGGCACGCGACCTTGTCGACCTGCGACGTTGAGTAGCAGCATCGTCCAAAGCTTCATGATCCTTGTCATTACCTTCCTCTATTGTTGGCGCAGGCGGCACTGGAACAATTTCAGGTGCTGCGCTACTCTCCAATTCAAGAGAAGGTTCAACAACCTCGTCTAGCTCTACTTTCCTCCCACTCACTTCTTTCGAGAGAAACTCCTTCTCAAGAAAGGAACCGTTCTTTGACAAACACTTTGCCTTCGGTTCTTGATAGAAGGTATACCCAATAGTTTCCTTAGGGTATCCTATGAAGACGCATTTCTCCGCTTTGGGTTCGAGCTTGTCCGGCATCAACTTCTTGACGTAAGCTTCGCATCCCCAAACTTTAAGAAACGACAACTTAGGTTTAGCACCAAACCACAGTTCATACGGTGTCGTCTCAACGGATTTAGATGGAGCCCTATTTAAAGTGAATGCAGCGGTTTCTAATGCATAACCCCAAAATGATAACGGCAAATCAGTAAGAGACATCATCGATCGGACCATATCTAATAGGGTTCGATTCCTGCTCGACACACCATTGCGTTGTGGTGTTCCGGTGGCGTGAGTTGTGAAACGATTCCACTTGCTTTGAGATGCGTGAGAAAATCATAACCCAAATATTCGCCCCACGATCGGATCGTAGAAACTTAATCTTTCATACGATGGTTCTCCACTTCATTCTGAAATTCTTTGAACTTTTCAAACGTTTCAGATTTATGTTTCATTAAATAGATATACCCATATCTACTTAAGTCATCGGTAAAAGTGAGAAAATAGCGATATCCACCGCGTCGAAACACTCATTGGTCCGCATACATCGGTATGTATGATTTCCAACAAGTCCGCTGTTTCTCGCTCCATCATACCGAGAACGGGTTTTGATCATCTTGCCCATGAGGCATGGTTCATGTGTCAAATGATTCAAAATCAAGAGACTCCAAAAGTCCATCGAATGGAGTTTCTTCATGCGCTTTACACCAATATGACCTAGACGACAGTGCCACAGATAAGAAGTATTATCACTATCTACTTTGCATCTCTTAGCCTCAATGTTATGGATGTGTGTTTCATCCCTTTCGAGATTTAGAAGAAATAAACCACTCACAAGAGGTGCATGACCATAAAAGATGTTACTCATATAAATAGAACAACCATTATTCTCCGATTTAAATGAATAACCGTCTTGCAATAAACACGATCCGAAATAATGTTCATGCTCAACGCAGCACATAATAACATTTATTAAGGTTTAAAACTAATCAAGGTAAAACTAAGGAGAGTGTGCCGACGGCCATCACATCAACTCTTGATCCGTTGCCAACGCGCCGTCACCTCATCCTCGAGCCGTCTATTCCGTAGCTCTGCTTTGAGTTACAAATATTAGCAACTGAACCGGTATCAAATACCGGGCACTACAACGAGGGCTAGTAAGGAAAACATCAATAACATGTATATCAAATATACCTTTGATGGTGCCAGCCTTCTTGTCCGCTAAGTACTTGGACACGATGCCCAAAGGACCCTTGTCCTTGCAATAGAAGCACCTGGTTTCGGCTTGGGACCAGACTGAGCTTCTTCTCAGCGAGGCGATGCGCTTGCCGCCCTTCTTGAAGGGCTTCATTGCACCTTACCTTTCTTAAAGGTGGGGGCTTGTTGACCATCAACACATGATTATTCTTTTGATGTTCACCTCCGCTACTTTCATTTTAGCAAGAGTTCGGTGATCATATCGGTGGAACCAATCTGATTGTGATCAACTACAAAACTTTTGCAGCTAGGAGTGTCAATCTTGAGCTCCTCTGGAATCTTGCAGTCCAGCTTGCTCAAGGCATTGAGTGTAGCCCGACATCTTAATGGCGTGCTCACTAACTAACTCCCTTCCTCCATCTTGTAGTTAAAGAATTTCTTAGAGATCTCATATCTCTCGAGCGGGCTTGAGTCTGAAACATGTTTTCAGCTCCTCGAGAATCTCAAAGGGCCCGAACTCCTCAAAACGATTTTGAAGATCCGATTCCATAGCATACAACATGGCGATCTTAATCAAATCATAATCATCCTTGCGATCGATAAACAGCTTTTTCATCAGCCGGTAGCATCAACGAGGCGTCACCTAAGCGCTTTCTCAAGGACATAGTCCTTTGTCCGCCAATGAGAATGATTCTCGAGAATGCGGAACCATTTGGTGAAGTTAGACCCATTGTTTCTAAGCTTTTCTATCTCAGCAAAAACGTTGAAGTTGAAGTTGGACTTGGCCATGTGATCTACAGTATTTGCAAGTACAATTTAGACTATGCTCATGATAAATAGTTCAACTTAATCAAATTACTAGATAAACTCCCACTAAATTCAACATCCCTCAAGTTGTTTAGTGAACACGATCCAAATTCACCACACCTAATCCGATCATCACGAGAAGAGATGTGGTTTCAATGGTGGACAACGGCGTCGATCATATCATTCATATGACTCATGCTTAACCTTTCGGTTCTTGTGTTCCGAGGCCATGTCTGTACATGCTAGGCTCGTCAAGTTAGACCCAAGTATTTCCGCGTGCGCAAAACTGGCTTGCACCCGTTGTATGTGAGCGTAGAGTCTATAGCACCCGATCATCACGTGATGCTTGGACACGACGAACTTTCATAGCGGTGCATACTTGGGGAGAACACAGTTTTATCTTGATCTTTAAGTGAGGAATCATCTTATAATGCTACCGTCGCGATCTAAGCATAATAAGATACATAAAAGGATAAACATCACATGCATATAACTTTATGTGACATGGTATAGCCAATCTTCAAGAATGATCTCCATCTTGTGCGTTCCGGCATGATCTCCATCAATCCACCATGATTGCCTCCACCACGAATAGCAACTACAACTATTGCTAACTACTTAGCGATAAAGTAAAGCTATTACATGGCGTATAAGAAGTTGACTCGCAGGCCATACACAATTATAAAGACAACCATATGGCTCCTGCCGGTTGTGTACTCATCGACATGCAAGTCGTGAAACATTACAAAACATGATCATCGATACAATATACACATCACATCTTGGGCCATACCATATCACGAAAACACTCCTGCAAAAACAAGTTAGACGCCTCTACTTTGTTGTTGCATGTTTTACGTGGCTTATGGGAGTAGATGCTAAGAACGATTCTTACCTACGGAAAGCCACAACGGTGATATTATGGTTGCCAAACTCCGTGTTAATCCCATGACAACTATAGTGAGAGAACGACATCCACCACCGCATGTGTGGTACAAGCCACCGTCAAGTCAAGCCGGTCTCATGACGACGTCGCGTAAGGTTGGCATGGACCGCTTCAATCTCACTATCCCGTCATAAGAAGAACACAAACAAGAGGCTTGCAACAGAAAACATCAACGCCCGCAACAACCATGTTGCGTTCTACTCGTGAATCACATCTACGCATAGATCTAGCTCTGATACCACTGAAGGGTTTCGCGGCATAGTAAATCAAAAATTTCTACGGAAGCAAACAGAGGGAAAGCCAAGATCTAATCTAGGAGATGCAAACAACGAGAGAGATTGGATTAGATCTTCATACCCTTGAAGATTCGCTGAGCGTTAAACGCTCGGAGCGTGGGTGATGTAGTCGATTTCGCTTCTCCTCCTCGCGATCCGATCCGATCTAGCACCACAAGTGGCGGTGCCTCCGTGAGATGCACACGTGCAGCACCTCGACGTCTCCTCCTTCCTTGGACCAGCAAGTATGTTGGAGAGATGGATTGGATCTACAGCACGACGGCGTGGTGTATATGGTGGAGAATTTCTGCAGCGAGGCTTCGTGCAAGCGATGGGAGGGAGAGAGGAGGGCAGCAGGGCAACTAGGGTTTGGAGGGAGATGTGTGTAGGTTGGGGGGGAGGGGGCGCACCAGCCCTCTCTATATAGAGGGGGGTGCGGCCAGCCCTTGCCCATCCTCCAAGCCTATCTCTAGTTTAAACGATTTAAACTCTCCCTTCTAGAAACCCTATCTTATCTCTAGTTTAAACGATTTAAACTTATCTAGGATCGGCTGGGCCCTATGGGGCCTTGTGCCCCTGGCCCAATGCGGCCAGGACACTCCCTCATAGGCCCATGCCCCCTCCTGGAAGGTGGGGCCACGTTGGTCCCCTTCCGGAAGGTTCTAGAAGCTTAAGACAATACCGATTAACCGGAACTATTCGAACTCCAAAAACTGCACCGCCTTATATGAATCTTATTCTCTGACCATTCCGAACCTCTCGTAATATCCTGGATCCCATCCGAGACTCGAACAAAAATTCATAAACCAATTATCCAATCTATCCTAGCGTCGAGACACGTTAAGTGTGTGACCTGCGGGTTCGAGAATATGCGAGACATGATCTTCTATCAATAATCAACAGCGGGTGCAGGCACCCATATTGACTACCACACATTCATCGATGATCATATCGGATGAACCACGATGCCAGGATTCAATCAATCCCATATATATATTCCCTTCGTCTCGCGATATTTTACTTGCCCGAGATTCGATCGTCGGTATCGTTATACCTAGTTCAATCTCGTTCACCAAAAGTACTTTACTCGTTTCGTAATCCGATATCACTTTGTGATTAACTCCTTAACCACATGCTTGCAAGCGGTGTTGATATCGATTACCGAGTGGGCCCGAAGTATATCTCTCCGACTTGGGAGGGACAAATCCCATCTCGATACATACAACCCAACAGATACTTTCCGATCACCTGAGAGACACCTTTATGATCACCCCCTCATAGGATGACGTTTGATGACCTCAAAGCTTTCTTCCGATACCAGGGAGTTGTATTATCTCATGGTCTAAGGAATACAATATTTGACATGAGAAAAGCTTCGCAAAGACGAACACGATGAAACGATCTAATAGCTTTGCTTAGTTTGTCATTCCACCATATCATTCTCCCAATGATATGATCTCATTATCAATTGACAACTCATGTCTATGGTTAGGAAACCTTAACCATCATTGATCAATGAGCTAGTCCATAGAGGCGTACTAGGGACACGGTGTTGTTCACAAACCACACAAGTATTAAAGTTTCCGCTTAATACAATTCTAGCATGGAATATAAACTTTATCATGAACAAGAATTATAATAATAACATCTTTATTATTGCCTCTAGGGCATAATTCCAACAACTAATGCAAACTTTGGAATAAAAACTATCATGTGTGTAAGAAGGTAAATGATGCCCCAAAATATATCGAGCTCGTTGGGGAACCCCAAGAGGAAGGTATGATGAGTACAACAGCAAGTTTTCCCTCAGTTATGAAACCAAGGTTATCAATCCAGTAGGAGTAAGGAAACACCCCAAAGGTGTTGCTAGCTGAACTTTGGCAGGGCGCACTACCGGTGCCAGCAGCAACATGGAGACCTGCACAACACAACCACAGAACTCTGCCCCAACTTGCGATGAGGTTGTCAATCTTACCGGTTTTGCTGAAAATAAAGGATTAAACGTATCGAGTGGAAGAAAGTAATAGTTTGCAGAAAGTAAACATAAAGTGGTAAATAGTTGATTGTAGATTGATGGTAAAAGAAAGGACCGAGGTCCATAGTTCACTAGTGGTGGCTCTCCTTAAGATAGATGACATGTTGGGTGAACAAATTACAGCGGGGCAATTGAAAAACATCGAGAAATCAATATGCATATACTAATCATCTTGACTCCTTTGAGATTCGATTGGGCATTACAACATTATACATTGACCGCCATCCAACTGCATCTATGACTAATAATCCACCTTCAGGTTATCATCCGAACCCCCTCCAGTATTTAGTTGCAAGCAATAGTTAATTGCATTACGCATTGCGTGTAAAGTAAAAATACGATTGTTCTATGAACAAAGGGTTGTTGTTTTATCCCTAGTTGCAACAGCACATCTAGTACCTTAGAGATTTCTGTCACTTCCCCAGATTACTAGAGGCATGAACCCACTATCGAGCATAAATACTAACTCTTGGAGTTGCTAGCATCTACTTGGCCAAGATAGCTACTAACAATGGAAATCATGCAAGATCACAAATAATAAAGACATGATAGAATCAATAATCAATCTGAAATAGCATCTCATTATCCATCGGATCCCCGCAAACACAACATGTAGAATTACAAATAGATGATCTTGGTCATGAACGGAGCTCACAAGATCTAAACATGATAGCACAAAGGAGGAGAACCAGCCATCAAGCTACTACATGGACCCGTAGTCCAGAGATGAACTACTCACGCATCACACCGGTGAAGAAGGCCTCCAGGGTGAATTCCCCTCTCCGGTAGGGTGCCGGGAAGAGCTTCAGATCCTCCCGATCTAGGGATGGAGATAACAGCGGCTATAGACTCTTTCGTGGAATTTTGATCGGGTACTTAGAGTTTCTGTATCGGAGGCATCTTATAGGCGGAAGGAGAGGCCGAGGGGGTGCCTGGGCTGGCCACACCACCCCTTGGCGTGGGCCAGGTGGTGTGGCCGCCTCGGCCCCTCTCCGTCTCGTATTCGCTCCAGTGTCCCTCGGTGAAAAACTAACTTTGGCTTTTGTCCCGTCAATTCGAGAATATTCATTTTCGACTTTCCGGAACCAAAACAGCAGAAAACAGGCATACATCCGTGGCTCTTGTTAATAGGTTAGTCCAAGAAAGTGTATAAAAAGTACTCCAAAGTTGGAACAAAACATAAGAAAGTAGATAAAACCAAGCATGGAACATCAAAAATTATGGATACGTTAGCAACGTATCAGTAAACATGCTAAAACTTGATAGATAGATAGATTACAAGGTGTTGTAGATCTCTCCAAGCTAGGAATCAAGCGAGCTGGGATAAAATAATCCCTCGTGATTATTCGATATTGTAGTGTCCTTTAGGGTGGTGATATGGTGTTGGAGACAGCGGTACGGAGCAGATATATGGCGAAGGCACTTCTGCAGGTCAGAGCGCATAGAGTAAATTGCATCTACGACCTTACCTAGCATCTCATTGGGTTTCTTCTTGCCCTCCAAATCTAGGAGGTGTTTGCGCACAATTTCCTGGTGAATAAAGTTCTTCCTTCTAGTACTTTTCTATTTTATGAAGGCCTTGCTCGGTCTCCGACAACGGTGGGGCAATGAGTATATTGACGAGGTTGAAACCCCAATCATACTGTGGCTTCACCCTGATGTGGGCGTTCATGGTGATGTTCTTTGTAGTGGATGTGTTTGCTATGGTTTCTTGATAAGTTCATGCATCAACTAGTTTAATTTTCTTACGCTTGGGCGACTCCATGCTTCCCTTCCCATGTTACTTCCTTTCTTCCTCTTCATCTTCAGGCCTCACCATAGCAAGGTAATTGAGTTCCTTCCAACCTCTAGCCGCCTGATCCATGAAGGTCTCAAATTCTTCATTGTCGGAGTCGAATGAGACCCCTTTATTCTTCGGGCTAAGGCCTTGTGCTTCATGGTGGCCGGCTTCAATGGAGAAAGTCTGGAAACTATCCCATGAAGGATTTATGAGACCTAAAGGTTTGTCTTTGCCTGAAACTGGGTAACGTATCATGGAGATTGGGTCTATTTATATAAAAGAGAGAAATACCTTTGGATAGGCTTATGAATGGTTAGTAGCAGGGAAAAACTCGTGGTAAAGGAAAAAGTATCGGCCAAGAAAAAAATCCCAACAAAATAGGAAAGAAAAAGAGAAAAAGGGAAGAAATCGCGTTGGTAATGACCAACAGTACGGTCGCCACCCGTACCCGACGTACTTCCAAAACTTGCACCCCACAAAGTCGGTAAAAATCTTTCCAAATAATTGGTACGGGTGGGATGTCCCGTACAGCCCGCCCATACTGGCATCTACAGACCTTTATGAGGTGGTATTTTTTTTAACAAAACTAGACGAAAACGAACAAACAAAACAGAGGGTTTAGCGATCTGGCGTAATAGGAGAGCCGCCTGTATGGTTCGGTCGTACCGATGCTCAAAGACGAACACAAACTCGCGAGGGGTACTGCAAGCTTAACAACCTCCGATACGGGAGGATGCAGTCGTACCGTCTTCCCATACCAGTGTCAAGAAACTACCAGTGACATCATAAAAACACATGGAGCTAAAAAATGAAAATGAAAACAGCAACACAGAAGATCAAGGTTGGGATTACCTTACATACCAAAGTTTTTTTGAGGCCTTTCCTCCCTTTAGCTTTTGGATTATTTTCTTCTTTCCTTTGAATATTGTTTGTCGCAAGAAGTTGCTAAAACCATTAAAAAGAGAAACATAAAATTTTATTTTAGAATGGATAGTGTTAGGGGGTATGCATATTGACGACACTACTTTTTGTGGTCTCATTTCTTCAATCATCATTGGTGTCTTAGTTTGTTCATATTTTCGTTGCAACATCTACAAGTCAGATCACTTGTAAAAGAATAGATCTAGCTTTAGCCATTCCAATACTTTAGGAGGGGGGAGGGGAGAGGACGATAGGCCGATACCCGTGGGGGGAACCTTTTCCCCCTTAATAAATATCCCTTAATCCAATGATAGTATCCTTAGATCTAGTACCCTTAGTTAAGTATGCTCGAAGGCCACCCTTAATACTTATGTACCTCAAAAGAAGACATACAAAATAAGGAAAAGAATAAAAGAATAAGGAAAGGAATACCTTTCCCTTTAGGTAAAGGAACTACCAGAATTTCCTTTAATCTATTACGATCAGTATGCACTCTAACTTTTGAGTCAATTATATAAGATCTAAATTTATCACAAGATAAAACAACAATGAAGAGTTCCTTCTCTGCCACTGGATAGTTCTTTTGAGCATCATCTAAGGTGAGACTATCATGATGAATGATATTAAGTTTATCACCATCACGCTAACAAATAATAGCTCACATGGCTTCATGACTGGCTTTACCAAACAAGTCAAGAGGCTTTTTCTATTTTGGTGGTTTAATGATAGGAGCATTAAGAAGGGCCTATTTTAATATGGTGAAAGCAGTAAGACAATTTTCATGAACATTAAAAGTAGCATTATTTTACAAAAAGTTAGTTAGGGGTCTTGCAACCTTAGAGAAGTTCTTAACAAACCTTCTATAAAACCTTGCATGATCTAAGAAGCTTATTATACCTTTTACATATCGAGGAGGTGGTAGCCTCTCTATTGCTTCTATTTTGTTCTATCGACTTCTATGCTCTTACCTGAGATCTTGTGACCAATACTATACCTTATTGAATGATGAAGTGGCACTTTCCCAATCCAAAATCAGGTTAGTATCTTCACATATCTGCAAATCCTTATGAATATTATGGAGACAATGGTTAAATGAAGTCCCATAGACTGAGAAGTCTTCCATGAATACTTCCATAATATTTTTAGCATATCAGCAAATATAGCGGTCATACATCTTTGAAAGGTAGCAGGTGCATTACAAAGACCAAAAGGAATACAACGATAGGCATATAACCGAAAGGACATGTGAATATTGTTTTTAGTTGGTCATCTGGATGGACAACTATTTGAGAAAAACCAGAGTATCCATCTAAGTAACAAAAATGAGAGTGCAAAGCAAGTCTATCTAAAGTTTGATCTATACATGGTGAAGGGTAGTGATCCATTCAAGTTTCTTTATTAAGTTTTCTAAAATCAATGCACTTCCTATGACCAACGACAGTTCGAGTAGGGACTAACTCATTGTGTTTATTTGGGACTATAGTGAACCCACCTTTCTTTGAAACACAATGAATAGGACTTAACCAATCACTTTATTCCACATGAAAAATGATACCTACGTCTAAGAGGCGGATTACCTCCTTTCTTACCTCTTCTTTCATTTGAGGTTTAAGTCTTCTTTGGAAGTCTACAACCGGCTAGGCTCCCTCTTCCATAAATATACTATGAGTGGATATCGAGGGACTAATCCCTTTCAAGTCATCCATGGAATAACCAAGAGCCTTACGGTGCATTCTTAAAACTATCATTAAATTTTCCTGTTCCTTTTATACAAGATTAGAACTTATAATAACAAGATATTTGTTACTACTATCAAGAAACTTGTATTTCAATTCCTTAGGAAGAGGTTTTAGTGTAGGAGGGGAAGCTCCTCATCTCCTTTTCTCTCTGGTGTCTCATAAACTTGATTTATTTCAGGATCAACTATGGGGGTTGAATTAAGATATTTATCAACTTCCATTTTCTACATATCTTCGGGAAGATTATCATTTTCAACCAAACTTATTTCTAGCTTATTATTAGGAGTAAAATAAAACACAACGGCAAGACTACTAATGTTACCTTTCTCTTCTTGCTCTTCCTCATGTTCTTCAAACTCTTCATAAGTTGGCCCGTGTTGGAATTTAGAAAAATGGAAATTCATCTTATCTTCGCCAAACTTGAGAGACACCGTCTCCTTTTTGCAGTTAGTGTTCACTCCTATGGTATTCAAAAAAGTTATTCCAAAAATAATTAGACAATAAACATTAGAAGGCATATCAACAAGTACAAAATCAATAGGGTAATTGTAAGGTCCAATACAGACTGGAACATCTCTAATTACTCCCATAGGAATTCTGAGTATTTTATCCGCTAGCATAATTGTCATATCGGTATCTTCTAATTCAGCTGGATTAATTTCATCATGAATGTCTAAGTAAAAGTAATAGGGGTGACGTTAAGAGCTGTTCCAATATCACAAAGGCCTGTAATAAGAAGATTCACCAAAGGTGCAAGGGAGAATAGATTTACCAATATTTTTAGCTTTTTACCTTCCCTTCAACAAATTGAGAGGCTTCAGTGTCTAGTTCAACTACATTATAAACAATATACATAATCAATATATATTCTTTAGTTGTCTCACCCATCACCTGCATGCTCTCTTGAACAATTTCTCTATAATTGCCTCTTATTCTAGCTTTTTGAGGATCATCCTTTCCTCTTCTAACTGTACTTCAACTTGTTGGGCTGCCATATGTTTTTTCACCGTCCTTGGGAAAGAAAGTGGGTCAGCATACGGTGCCCATCACTTAGTGGCTTTACAGGGGCCACAATTTCCATCTATACATCTTCAACTTTCTTAGGTGGCTGAGTATATTGAAGCCATTCTTTCTTTGGAGCTTCGATGTGTTCTATAAAAGATTGAAGGATTTGCAAGTTAACATCATCTTGAAGTTCTGTAAAAGATTGAAGGAGTAGTAGTTTCCTTAACCTTACCGGATTCCTTGTAAGCATTGAGCCAATCATATTCAATTTCTATACCTCCTTCGCCGCCTAAATCAAACCCCCAAGTTTCTCTATTATGATGAATTCTTTCTAGAAGTTCCCAAGATTTAGTTATAGTTAGTTCCATAAAGGAACCTCCGGAGTTTGAGTCAAGTTCATGCTTAATTTTTTGATTAATTTCCCCATAGAAAATGTGTAAAACATACCATTTAGGTAAATCATGGTGGGAACATCTATTAAGAATAGATTTATACCTTTTGAAAGCTCTAACCAAACCTTCTCCTGGGCGATTTTTGAAGTTAGTGATCGCCCTTCTTACCTCACCTGTGTTTACTTTGGGAAAGAATCAAAATATAAATTCTCCTTTAAGATTTTCCCAAGTATCAATTTTATCTACAGGGCAAATTCTATATCAAGCTAGAGCAGTGTTGGTTAGAGATTGGCTAAACAATTTAAGTTTTAATTCATTATCAGAATAGCCTTTCAATTTAATTGTCCAACATAACTCGGTAAAATGCATAAGATGAGGATATGGATCCTCATCAGGATTATCTCCTAGAAAAGTTTTTCTCATGAATAATAGCGATGAAATGAGGGTTAACCTCATATTCTTGTTCGCTTCCTCTCGGGAATTCCTTGACAAATCATATATTAAACTTCCCAAGGTATTTTGTTGCATCAAGATGGTTCATCAGCCCAAGTGCAGTCATGGTGAGTAAACAACTTTAGTAAAACAATTAATAGAATTAGCATCTAAGGATAAAGACCAAAAACACTTAGGTCCTCGGCCATGGTGCTATAAAATACCTTGATGACTACAAGTGTACAGATCAATTGTAGCTAGTTTTGAAATACGAGTATCGAACCCACAGAGAGCTATTCAGTTAAGGTTTTTATGTCCCTCATCACTATCTACAAAAGGATACTTGTAAGCTGCCTTTGATCTCAAGTAAAGGGTGTTTTAAAGAGAGTTGTGTTTGTGTGCAGTAAACTAAAGAATGCAGTAAAGTAAACAAGTAACAAGTGCACCGGGATTGGTGTTCAAACTCGATAAGGCTAAAATGTTCTCGGGGATGTGGGATACACCACTAGCATATGAGAATTACTTAGAGCATCTCCACTCGGGTTCCCAGGACACTGTTCCTAGGGCATGTTTTTCGTCCGAACGGTGATTTTGCGCCAAGTCACGTTCCCAGGAAGTCTGTTTCATCCGAATATGGCCCAACTTTCATCCGACGTTCCCATGCCGATCCCGTGGTGCTGGAACAGCCTGCGAACGCCGGATGTAGCAAAAACGAGGGTGGGTCAGCCCTATCGGCGAGACATCCCATTTCCCACCACTAGTCGCCTCCCCAGTGGTGAAGGATTCCTCCCGGCTACCTTGTTGTCATGCTTGCGTCGGCGAATCTCCACCGGTTCAAGCTGAAGTCGCGCCTATAGATAGGTCCGCCGCCATCGTCGTACCTTCCCCCTGCAGCCTAGGCCACTTTCGCCGCCCATCCTTCACCGTAGCTCATCCACGCTTCGAGCTCCCACCACCTCACCCGCCAAGTGTTCGGCATTTTGCACCTTCAGCCATGGACTCCGACGATGAGGAGTTGTTTGCCTTGTTGCTAGAGAAAGAGAATGCCATAGCCGCCGAAGATGTAGAGCACATGCAAATCCTCGCCTCTCTGGCACTGCTGTACATGCAAACCGCAACACCGAAGCGTGGAGGCTCGGTGAAGGGTTGTCGGAAGTGCAAAGCAAGGCAGAGGATGGAGGGCTACTGCATGTTGTACGCCGACTACTTCGCCGACGAGCCGCTCCACGAAGAGGCCGTGTTTCTGCGCCATTTCAGGTTGAGCTGAAAGCTCTTCCTCGAGATCGTGCATGCCATCTGGGAGTTCGACCCCTATTTCGTGTGCAAGAAGGACTGCACCGACATGGTTGGGTTTTCCTCACTACAGAAGTGCACATTGGCGATGAGGTTGCTTGCATACGGAGCGCTGGGTGACAGTGCTGATGACTATCTCTGCATGGCCGAGTCGACCGCCATTGATTGCTTGTACATGTTTTACAAGGCAGTGATTGTAGTGTTTGGGCCACAGTAGTTGAGAACACCCACTACTGAAGACACTGCTCGGATCCTCGCGGTCAATGAACATAGATGATTCATTGGGATGCTTGGAAGCATAGACTGCATGCATTGGCACTGGAAGAATTGTCCATTTGTGTAACATCCCAAAACTTTAATCCAAGTTATTAAGATCCAAATCACCCAATTTAGGGTTAACAAAAACTTTTTCTCATTTAAATATTTAAGCATGCATATGTGTGTTGCATTAAATAGGAATTGTTTTGAATTGCCATGATTGTTTGTTCTAATGGTTGTAAAATGATTCTAAGATGAATGCCACATCATCTAGATTATTCCCAAGCAAAATCCAAAGAAAAAGAAATCAAATAGAATTAATAAATGGAAATGGTCACTTTTGCCATTTTAATCAACTAGGCCACTTTGGGTGTTCCTAGAACTCAATTCTTAACAGAAACAATTCTAACTCTTTGCACCCCTTGATAGTACAAGTAAAGATGTACCAAGGCCCACCTTGTGATCTTGCAAGAACATTTAAACCCTAATTTAAAATGGCAATTGAAAATGGAATCTATTTCATATGTCTAGATCCCATTTTTTCAAAAACCAGTCAAATGAATTCAAGTTGACAATTCCCAGCAACCACACACTACCAAGCAACAGTGGAGATCACTCAAAAAATTTCATTTCAAAATTCAAAACTTTATTTCTTTCGGCCATTTTGTCAAACACCATGTGTGCACAAATCTGGCAAAACCACACACACTATTGTGAGCAGTGTTCTGGCCAATGTGGTCTCCCATTTTGCAACCACAGCCTCCCCAGTGCACCCCCTACCCTTTGCTAGCCCGGCCACCCACTGTGCACATGACCAAATGGTCATGGCCACTAGTGCCGAGCACCTTGAGCACCCCCACCGTCGATAGCACGCCCCTAGTGCCACTAGCCTCGCCCACCTTGTCCAGCACCTCACCCGTGCCCTACTTACCCCTCCAGGCTAGCCCCAGCCCAAACACAGAGAGAGAAGGAGCCAGGAACCGCCGCGCCCGGACCGTGTCTGCCATGCCGATGCCGCCGGTAGTTCACGCACGGTCCCCGCTCAACCAGACCTCGCCTCGCTCCCGCCGCCCACCTACACGATCACCATTGTCCCAGGAGGCTAACAGACATTCCCATTTCCCCGACTATGACCTGTAGCCGTCGGCCGCCGCAAAGTTCGCTGTCGATAGAGGCAGTGTGTGCGCAGCGACGCTCGCTTCTCCCAACCACCTCGCACTGCACGCGCACCTCCGTGACGACCGCCAGGGCACATCCCAGTGATGTGCTCGTCGTTCGACGTAGAGCTCGTTGGGAACCCCAAGATGAAGGTATGATGAGCACAGCAGCAAGTTTTCCCTCAATTATGAAACCAAGGTTTAATCGAACCAGTAGGAGCAAGGAAACACCCCAAAGGTGTTACTAGCTGAGCTTTGGCAGGGCGCACTACCGGTGCTAGTAGCAACGTGGAGACATGCACAACACAACCACAGAACTTTGTCCCCAACTTGCGATGAGGTTATCAATCTCACTGTGTTTTGTGGAAAACAAAGGATTAAACGTATCGAATGGAAAGAAGTAAAAGTTTGTAGAAAGTAAACACAAAGCAGTAAACAGTTTATAGATTGTATGTAAAAGACAAGGACCGGGATCCATAGTTCACTAGAGGTGGCTCTCCTTAGATAGATAACATGCTGGGTGAACAAATTAGAGCGGGGCAATTAACAAACACCGAGAAAGCAATACATGCATATACTAATCATCTTGACTCCTTTGAGACTTGATTGGGCATTACAACATTATACATAGACCGCCATCCAACTTCATCTATGACTAATAATCCACCTTCAGGTTATCATCGAACCCCTCCAGATTAAGTTGCAAGCAGCAGATTATTGCTTCTGAACTGCGTGTAAAGTAAACAATACGATTGTTCTATGAACAAAGGATTGTTGTTTTCTCCTAGTAGCAACAGACATCTAGTACCTTAGAGATTTTGTCACTTCCCAGTTACGGAGGCATGAACCCACTATCGAGCATAAATACTAACTCTTGGAGTTGCTAGCATCTACTTGGCTAAGATAGCTACTAACAACGGAAAGCATGCAAGATCACAAATAACAAAGACATGATAGAATCAATAATCAATCTGAAATAGCATCTCAATATCCATCGGATCCCATAAACACAACATGTATGAATTACAAATAGATGATCTTGATCATGAGCAGACTCACAAGATCTAAACATGAAAGCACAAAGGAGGAGAACCAGCCATCTAGCTACTACATGGATCCGTAGTCCAAGGATGAACTACTCACGCATCACACCGGAGGCTTGCATGGTGATGAAGAAGGCCTCCAGGGTGAATTCCCTTTCCGGCAGGGTGCCGGAAGAGCTCAGATCCTCCCAATCTAGGGATGGAGATGACTCTGAGACTCTTCGTGGATTTTTGATCGGGTACTTAGAGTTTTCGTCCCGAGGGCAATATATAGGCGGAAGGAGAGGCCGAGGGGGTGCCGGGAGCAGCCACACCACCCCCTAGCGCGGGCCAGGCCTGGCCACGCGACCAGGTGGTGTGGTGGCTCCCTGGCCCTTCTCCGTCTCGTATTCTGGCACTTGATCCCTTCCGGAAAAATAGGCACTTTGGCTTTTGTCCCATCCAATTCCGAAAATATTCATTTTCTGACTTTCCTGGAACCAAAAACAGCAGAAAACAGGCAGCTGGCACTGTGGCTCTTGTTAATAGGTTAGTCCAAGAAATCATATGATAAGTACTCCAAAGTTGGAACAAAACACAAGAAAGTGGATAAAACCAAGCATGGAACATAAAAAATTATAGATATATTTGCAATGTATCAACATCCCCAAGCTTAACTCCTGCTCATCCTCAAGTAGGTAAGTGATAAAAAGAAAGAATAATTTTTGAGGTGACATGCACCATCAAAGACTTTGATCAAAGTATTTGTAAAACATTCAAAGTTGGGATCATAGTACTTCAATCATAACATGAAAGACAAAGTTCTAGCAATAAGCAAAGAAACTATGATGCAACATGAAAAGGCACAAACAAAAGATTCATGAATAACAATGCTATGCAAGACGTTTGTTTGTTTCACATAAAGAAAACATAGCATAATAGTATTCAGCTTGTCCCTCAATAGAGTAGCAAATATAAATGCATAGGACACCTTCAAAGTTCATAAGAGTGACTAGATACAATAGTTTAAAACAAGCAATATCAAGTTATGCATCAATCAACTAGTCTTGGGACAATGCACATATAACTAAGAATGGCCACTATGCTCTCAAAGTAAGTGCATAAAGATAGAAGGTGGAGACTCAATATAATGGTGGAAGAAAGGCCTTTGTAAAAGGAAGTAGGGATTGAAGTCTCATAAAGAGCTTCCAAAAATTATGGTACTTATAGCTTTTAGCTCTCATTGCCCCTATCATAAGCATCTTGAAGGTGATTAAGGTTAAAGTGACACAACTAAGAGGATATGCTTGACAAGTTATAAACCGAAATCTCATGCCCCTTACTTACAAAGACCGATCCTCATGCTACTCAACTTCAGTCACGAGTAAGCTATTGTCATTGTAAGTATATGTGTATCATTAAGAACCGCCAACTGGGTACCCCTTGCACATGATATGGAAGCTTTCCCATAATCAAAATGACAAGGCAAGCAGACAATGAGCATCTCAACGATCTTTTTATTTGCTATTTGCATAGGTTTTTATTGAGGATGCTTCATAGAGTGCTCATTATGGTGATGCTGCAAGTTTCCACCATGATTAGGCATGGCTTAGGCTAGTGGCCCAGGCGTTTCTCTAACACACATACAAACTCTATGATCTTACAAGTTCCACTTTTATTTCACACCGCCGGGATCCGTAAGCAAAAGAACATGATATCAACGGGGTACAAAGTACAAGTGCAATGTTGAAAGCGTTCCCCATGAAACATGGTTCTGCTAATTTCAACTTATAAAGCGCAAGTATATACGCAACAAAGAAGGACCCAATGGTTCAAGTTTATTAGAGGCAAAAAGTAAGGTGTGCCATCAAGTTCGTGAGAGCTTTAATCACTAGTTTTCTCATAACAAGTTTAATTTTGAAGGTAAACAAAAGCATGAATATACTTGTAATAGCATAAGCTAGTAGGTAGGTATGGTATAATCTTTGGAATAACTTGGTTTAGTAAGTTGGATGCATAAGTGGAACTCATACTTGGTTGTGGAGGCTAGCAAAAGACTGGGAGCGACAAACTAAGAGAGCAATAATGGCCATAATCATGCAGAGCGACAAAACATCATTGATCAAAGCATAAAGTGATACTACAAGTTGAAAACTAAAGGATCATAAAGGCTATGGTGACTTGGAATAGTCATAACATGGTGTGAGCATGCGCCAAGTCAACCCAAATAAAGCATCAAAGGAGAATACCACAATACTATGCTTTAATATGCTAAAACAACACATGATTCATCCAAGGCACATTAAGCAATCTCAATTGTTTATAACAAGTCATGCTACAACAAAGAATACTAAGCATAAATCCAAAACAATATCAAGCATGGAATGACAAAGCACATGCCACAATCAAAAACAAGTTCTTTTTACCACATAAGTATGAACTTTCCTACTCTTTTCCAAACCAAACCAAACTATTTGCAAACCAATGTATGAAAGAGGGGGTCCAACCAATTTATTCAGAAAACCAAGAAAACTAAAAACCAAAATGAAAACGAAAAAGAAGACGCTCCAAGAACAACACAACAGTGCATGAAACAATAAAAATGAAGCGTTTGAAAGAAACCTGGAATTTTTATTGATGAAGAAGGGGATGCCTTGGGCATCCCCAAGCTTTGATGCTTGTACTTCTTGGATATTTCTTGGGGTGACACGCGTGGCATCCCCAAGCTTGAGCTTTAGTCCATCCTTCATCTTATTACTCATTCCTTCCATACACTTGAAAATTTTCCTTCATACAAAACTTCACACAATCTTTATTAGCAACATTAGTGCACTCAAGATAAATAAGTCTTAAGGTTCAGTTCTAACACCAAATAAACTTCCATTATAACACTATCTACTGTAGTACTTCCCTCAAAAAGCTCAATTTCCCAAAATAACTCAAAAAGGAACCCACAAGAAGCAAATGCAGAAAATGGCAGAAATCTGTCAAAACGGACCAGCAGGAAAAGACAAATTTTTTCGAAGACTTTCTGTTGATCAAATCAAAAAGTGTTGAACTAACGGAAGTTAGATAACAACCTGGGTCAGAAGCACAAACAATTACAGCTCAATCCGACATATAGAGCTCTCTCACGAATTTTTACGGTGAAGCACAGAAATCTGTTTCGGGACAGCAACTTTCCCAATCATTACTTCTCTCTCATTAGAGGTTACTCTTGGCACAAAAAGCAAATAAAAAGGATAAGGAGAGGTTATTACAGAGGTAATAACTTCCAAGACTCATCTAAAACTTTTGGGTTATCTCCCAATAAGTACTTTTCTTTAACGCCTTTAAGTTAGGCATAAGAAGCAAAGAAAGAATCAAGTGTTCTCAAATGAAGAAGCATTAAGACCAAATTTTGTTTTCATAGGAGAAGCAAAAGAAATATTTTATCTCTTTTTAGGGAAGTGTTCTATACCTTTCTTGAGTGGGAGTTGATATTTAATGGTGCCTTCTTTCATATCAATGATGGCACCAACAGTTCTAAGAAAAGGTCTTCCCAAAGTAATAGGACAAGAAGCATTGTATTCAACATCCAAAACATAGAAATCAACGGGGACATAGGAATCGTTAACCATAATAAGAACATCATTAAGACTCCCCATGAGTTTCTTTTTAGCATTATCATCAAGTGGTACATTCAAATAACAATCTTCAAGAGGAGGCAAATCAAGCATATCATAAATCCTTCTAGGCATAATGGAAACACTACTATCAAGATCACATAAAGCTTTGAAATCAAAGTCATTCACTTTCATATTAATGATGGGTTCCCAACCATCCTCTTGTTTTATAGGAATAGAAGCTTTATGTTTCATCTTTTCTTCCTTAATCTTTATGAGAGCATCGGTAATGTGTTTTGTAAAGGCCATGTTCATAGCACTAGCATTAGGACTTTTAGCAAGCTTTTGTAGGAACTTAATAACTTCAGAGATATTTCAACCATCAAGATCAAAATCAAATTTATCATCTAAAGTAGTAGAACTATTACTAGCCTCAACACTAGTGGTGGTGATGGTATAAACACTAATGTTTCTAGCAATTTCATCTTCTCTTTCCCACTTAGCATGTAATTCAGCTAATAGTCTAACATTTTCATCAATTCTTACTTGTATAGCATTAGTAGCTGCAAAGGGATTATCATTAGTTTCAGGTTTAGCAGCCATTTTATTCAAAGAAGATTGAGTTTTAGCCAAAGATGCTATATTTCTTTCAGCATTAGAGATTTTTTCCTCAATAGTTTTATTGAAAGCGGTTTGTTTACTAATAAACTCTTTAAGCATAACTTTAAGTTCAGAGGGAGCACTCTTATATTGTTGTAAGAATTTCCATAAGCATTACCATTGTTGGGAGGATATGGCTTATAATTGTTGTTACTAAAATTGTTCCTATAAGCATTATTACCATAAGCATTGTTGCCAAAATTATTATTTCTTATGAAGTTCACATCAACTTGCTCTTCTTGAGCAACCAAAGAAGCTAAAGGAACATTATTTGGATCAATATGGGCTTTCCCATTAACAAGCATAGACATAATAATATCAATTTTATCACTCAAGGAGGGGGTTTCCTCAACAGAATTTACCTTCCTACCTTGTGGAGCTCTCTCAATATGCCATTCAGAATAATTAACCATCATATTGTCCAAAAGTTTTGTTGCAGCACCCAAAGTGATGGTCATAAAGGTACCTCCAGGAGCAGAATCCAATAGGTTCCTTGAAGAATAGTTCAATCCTGCATAAAAAGTTTGGATGATCATCCAAGCAGTCAGTCCATGAGTGGGACAATTCTTTACCAAAGATTTCATTCTTTCCCAAGCTTGAGCAACATGCTCATTATCAAGTTGTTTAAACTTCATTATTTCACTTCTCATAGATATAATCTTAGCAGGAGGATAGTATTTTCCAATAAAAGCATCTTTGCACTTAGTACAAGAATCAATACTATTCCTAGTTAAGGAATTCAACCACTCTTTAGCTTTTCCTCTCAAAGAGAAAGGAAACAATTTCAGCTTAACAATATCACCATCTATATCCCTATGCTTTTGCATCTCACAAAGTTTAACAAAGTTATTTAGATGGGAAGCAGCATCTTCATTACCAATACCAGAAAATTGTTCTCTCATAACAAGATTGAGCAAAGCAGGTTTTATCTCAAAGAAAGTATTTTCAGCCACAGGTGGAGCAATAGGTGTGCTCATAAAATCATTGTTGTTGGTGCTAGTGAAGTCACACAACTTAGTGTTTTCAAGAGTAGTCATTTTTTTTGGGTTTTCAAATAAGAAAGAAAACTTGTAAAACTAAATTTTTTTGTGTTTTTTTGAAGAACAAAAGAAGCAACCAAAGCAAAAGGAAACTAAGAAAACAAAAACAACAAAGTAAAGAGATTGGTTATGAGGGACTCCCCTTGTGAAGATGTCCTTGACTCCCCGGCAACGGCGCCAAAAAAGATCTTGATGTGCTCGTCGTTTGATGTAGAGCTTGTTGGGAACCCCAAGAGGAAGGTATGATGAGCACAGCAGCAAGTTTTCCCTCAGTTATGAAACCAAGGTTTAATCGAACCAGTAGGAGCAAGGAAACACCCCAAAGGTGTTACTAGCTGAGCTTTGGCAGGGCGCACTACCGGTGCTAGTAGCAACGTGGAGACCTACACAGCACAACCACAGAACTTTGTCCCCAACTTGCGATGAGGTTGACAATCTCACCGTGTTTTGTGAAAAACAAAGGATTAAACGTATCGAATGGAAAGAAGTAAAAGTTTGCAGAAAGTAAACACAAAGCAGTAAAAGATTGTAGATTGTATGTAAAGAGAAAGGGTCGGGATCCATAGTTCACTAGAGGTGGCTCTCCTTAGATAGATAACATGCTGGGTGAACAAATTACAGTGGGGCAATTGACAAACACCGAGAAAGCAATACATGCATATACTAATCATCTTGACTCCTTTGAGACTTGATTGGGCATTACAACATTATACATAGACCGCCATCCAACTTCATCTATGACTAATAATCCACCTTCAGGTTATCATCCAACCCCTCCGATTAAGTTGCAAGCAACAGATTATTGCTTTACGAACTGCGTGTAAAGTAAACAATATGATTGTTCTATGAATAAAGGATTGTTGTTTTCTCCCTAGTAGCAACAACATATCTAGTACCTTAGAGATTTCTGTCACTTCCCCAGATTACCAGAGGCAACCACAGAACTCTGCCCCAACTTGCGATGAGGTTGTCAATCTTACCGGTTTTGCTGAAAATAAAGGATTAAACGTATCGAGTGGAAGAAAGTAATAGTTTGCAGAAAGTAAACATAAAGTGGTAAATAGTTGATTGTAGATTGATGGTAAAAGAAAGGACCGAGGTCCATAGTTCACTAGTGGTGGCTCTCCTTAAGATAGATGACATGTTGGGTGAACAAATTACAGCGGGGCAATTGAAAAACATCGAGAAATCAATATGCATATACTAATCATCTTGACTCCTTTGAGATTCGATTGGGCATTACAACATTATACATTGACCGCCATCCAACTGCATCTATGACTAATAATCCACCTTCAGGTTATCATCCGAACCCCCTCCAGTATTTAGTTGCAAGCAATAGTTAATTGCATTACGCATTACGTGTAAAGTAAAAATACGATTGTTCTATGAACAAAGGGTTGTTGTTTTATCCCTAGTTGCAACAGCACATCTAGTACCTTAGAGATTTCTGTCACTTCCCCAGATTACTAGAGGCATGAACCCACTATCGAGCATAAATACTAACTCTTGGAGTTGCTAGCATCTACTTGGCCAAGATAGCTACTAACAACAGAAAGCATGCAAGATCACAAATAACAAAGACATGATAGAATCAATAATCAATCTGAAATAGCATCTCAATATCCATCGGATCCCCGCAAACACAACATGTATGAATTACAAATAGATGATCTTGATCATGAACGGAGCTCACAAGATCTAAACATCAAAGCACAAAGGAGGAGAACCAGCCATCTAGCTACTACATGGATCCGTAGTCCAAGGATGAACTACTCACGTATCACACCGGGGGCTTGCATGGTGATGAAGAAGGCCTCGTGGTGAATTCTCTCCAGGGTGCCGGGAAGAGCTTCAGATCCCTCCCGATCTAGGGATGGAGATGATGGCGGCTACAGACTCTTTCGTGGATTTTTGATTGGGTACTTAGGGTTTTCCTCCTGAGGGCAATATATAGGCGGATGGAGATGCCGAGGGGGTGCCAGGAGCGACCACACCACCCCCTGGCGCGGGCCATTCCTGGCCACGCGGCCAGGTGGTGTGGTGGCTCCCTGGCCATTCTACGTCTCGTATTCTGGCACTTGATCCCTTCCGGAAAAATAGGCACTTTGGCTTTTGTCTCGTCCAATTCCGAGAATATTCATTTTCTGACTTTCGTAGAACCAAAAACAGCAGAAAACAGGTAGCTGGCACTGTGGCTCTTGTTAATAGGTTAGTCCAAGAAATCATATGAAAAGTACTCCAAAGTTGGAACAAAACACAAGAAAGTGGATAAAACCAAGCATGGGACATCAAACATTATAGATACATTTGCAATGTATCACCCACCGTCCTAGCCCACCGTCCACGCCTCTAGAGCCCTGTGTCGTCGCCCCCGTCGAGCTCTGCCCATGCCTCTCTGCCGCCTCGCCGAGCCTATATAAGGAGGCCTTCCCGGCACCAACTCTGCACACCATCCCCATACACTCCCCCTCAGAGACCTCCTAGAGCCCCACCGGAGCAAGCCGCAACATGTAGCATCCCAATTGCGCCGGAGTCTGTCGTGGAAGGAGGAGAAGGGCGCCAATGATCCAGGCCATCTCCCGGGATGCCGCCGGTACCAGGAGAACCGCCGTCCTCGACTCGTCCATTTGCCCGCCTCGCCGACCCTCGCTGGAGCCCTGGTAAGCCACCCTAGACCCTCACCAACCATGCTAGGGTTCGTCCCCGTCGTGTACTGTTCCGGCGAGGACAATAGATGTGAGCCGTTGATCCAGGATCTAATCCTGTGGCCACCATCCTCCCATACCCGTTCGGCAGCCCCTGTCCCACTGACAGGTAGGGCCATCACTTAAGCCAGCCCAGGCGCTGCGCGGAGTGTAGTGGGCCGGCCCATTAGTGTTCCCGTGCAACCTAGTAGATTCAAATTTAGATTTATCTATTTTAGATTAAACACAATTCTGTCCCTTAGTTCAAAAATCAATTCAGAAATATCTACTAAACCAAACTGAGTGATTCAATTTTGTTGGAAATAAAATTTCAATCTCTATCCAAGCCCGTTGGATTTAAATCAAGTAGAGTTATAGATCTCTCCTAGCAAAAATAACAAGACAGGAGTTTTTTCACATTCAAACATTTTTCTAAAATCAACCATATTAGATTTTGAGTTGATTCCAACTCTCAAAAATCACATTTAACCATACCTATCTGAATATGTAATAAGGTTTGCATGCAGTGACTTTGGACTAGTACATAAATAATGCTATATAGGCATTTCTAGTCACTTTAAATCATTAAATATTGAACTTAAACTTATTAAAATGTGATCCAACATTTAAATCACATTCCCATGTATTAGAATATGTGGTGATGACATGTGTCCACATGATCCCATATTTTAATTGGAGAATATTAAATCTTAGTTAATTTCAATGAGTAGAAATTACTTTTCTCAAATAAAATAAATGAAACTAGTTCATTAAACCTTGTGATGAATGTGATGATAATAGATCATCAAATGTGTGCCTTAGTGTGCTAAGTATACTAGTTAAGTATTGTTTGGTGATTGTGTATTCTGTATGTATTTATAGACGATAGTACCGACCAAGTCTACGAGGAGGAGGAGTTCTATCCCGAAGAAGATGAGGAGAATTGCAACCACTGCACCAACCAAGGCAAGCTATTATTGGCAAGCTATTGTTAGCAAGCTAGAATTAAGCTAGATAACCTAAGCAAGATGCATTAGGCATGCTTTGGTTATATCTTTTGACTTATACCTACTCCAAGTTTTATTTACAAGCTTTACCTTCTTTTACTTCACCAAAGTTTCTTACTTGTTTATAGATAGCATAAAGAGTATAAAACTTGACCTATCTAGTTAGACTTAGATATCATTCTATGGCATGAGATTGATATTAGAATCCCACATTAGTGAACACTCTTAACTTAGTAGCTTATAGCTAAACCAAAAACTTGATCACTTTAGATGGGAATACTTGGTGAAAATGACTTATAAAAACCTTGGAATGATGAGTCATTCTATTGAGATGTTTTGACATGTGTTGAGAAACACAAATGGTTTATGATGATGAAAATGTTGAGGCATGAGCCTTAGCCCTTTTATAAAAACTGATGGTTGGGTTCGGATGTGATACCATTCCAATTTTACCGTATAACCACAATACCTGAATTGGGTAAGGCTTAGCCGGAAGTTTATATGCATTAGTATTAGTTCCCTCGCGGGAGAGGTTTGAGCTGAGGCTACCTCTCAATGTTGTCCACCTATGCAGTGCCCAGGATGGCAGATGGCCATGGCTGGGAGGCCAAGCTCATAGGAGAGGTGCTTATACTAGAGTGTGTAAAGGAAAGGTTATGTTTGATTATCCGCATACTAAGTATGATGATTCAGGGTTATCCCTGACAGATGTATCGAATTTTGGGGTGAAAGTGTACCACCTCTGCAGAGTGTCAAACTATTCGAATAGTCGCGTCCGTGGTTATGGACAGTTGGAGTGGCCATATTGTTCCGTTGTCAAATGTTTTCAAAATGACTTATGAAATGAATTGTGACATGATTTGACCATAGCAGAGTTGTGACTATGATAACTAAGTTCCCACTTAGGTGATTTAGAACTTTACTTTATCTTTCTTTGTTTCTGAACTCAGCTTAGGTTTCAAACTTAACTATACAAATAAACTTAGAACTTAGCATTCCTACTAGAACTACCTTACTTGTTAGTGATAGTTTCCGAGTACTTAAAGAGTACTCATGGCTTTTGTCCCTGGCTATTCCCGTGGCCAGACTATGAGGAGGACTACCCTAAAGGAGGACAGTAGGATGGCTACGACAACTAGGATCATCTCCCATCGTCAGCATTGCCTGTGACACTGAAGATAGAGCCCACCGCTACGCTATTTATTCCGCTACTTGTTTGTACTAAGACTTGATCATGAGATCCTTTACTTGTGTAAGACCTTATTATGGTTTGTAATGGATGATGTACTGTGATATCCAATCTGTTATGTCTCGCAAAAATGGTAATCCTGGGATTGCGATGTATAGCATAACAGGCATCTGGGATTAAAATTCCGGGTGTTGACAATTTGCATGGTCGGGGATGTACACAAAGGATGTTGCACTGTGATACTCGAGGCAGTTGCTACACATGATCTTTGGATTTGGCACTCCTTTGGCATGGCAGGATCGAACAACGACATCAATGTTCTCAACTCCTCAAATGTCTTTGCCAAGCTTGTTGTGGGTCATGCCCCCCCCCCCCCCCGTGGACTTTGATATCAATGGGCACCACTACAACAAGGGATACTATCTTGTAGATGGCATCTATCCAAGATGGCCAACATTTGTGAAGACTATCTCAAACCTGATAATCTCCAAGCATGCTCAGTATGCCAAGGAATAGGAAGCTTGCGGGAAGGACATGGAGCAGTCATTTGGTGTGCTCCAACAGAGATTTGCAGTTATTAGGTTCCCTACTATGACCTGGTCGAAAGATCAGATGTGGGAAGTGATGAATTGTTGTGTGACCTTGCACACCATGATAATTGAGGATGAGAGGAAGGACCCAGTGAGTTTGGTCAAGTAGAATGAGCCATACTATAGACAGGGACCTCTTGCACAGCCTGGTCACCATGTGTCGCCAACCTGGGCTGCCTTCATCGCCATGCGTCAGGAGATCTGAGACCCGGTAGTGCATCAACAACTGCAGGATGATCTGCTTGAGCACCTATGGATACGCAGGGGAAACACATAGATGCCTAGCATGAACTGGCCTAACTAGGGCGAAATATGTTGTATTTTCATTGTTCGCCGAACTATGTTTAATTTTATGCCGAACTATGGTTAATTTCATGCAGAACTATGCCGAACATTGCTCTGTATTCATATTATGCCGAAATATGCCGAAAACTGGTCGAATTTGAGCCAAATTTGGGCAAAAACACACCGACCTGGGAACTCGGTATGGGAACACGGGTGGGAAACTGGGCGTTCCCATGCCGAAAACTAACTCCGTCCGGTGCTAAATAGCATCGGATTTCGGCCTGAAAACGCCCAACAAGTGGAGATGCTCTTATGATTAGGATAAGCTATATCTTTCATCATGATATATGTGGAGAGAGCTCCGTAATAAGATTTTCACCAACAAGTCTTGTGAGCAAGCCACTTCTACGAGTCAAGTGTTGTGGTCGTCTCTAAATAACCATTGCGGTGTCTGCGAGTAAATCACTTATACAGACCACCACAATTAAGGGTTTCCCATGAATATCGTTATGAGCTTAGTGAATCTCTCTTAATCCCCCTTTGACCGTGTAGGTTATAAGCCAATAATAGTAGTCAAATAGCACCGGACATACTCCCATACATGTCCCAAGGATAGTTCCATTTGTTTATTCTCGAAGGCAAATGATATGTGGTCGATGTCACATACCATCTAGAGAGAGATCTAACACAATATCATAAATCAGTAGATCAAATACCAAAGTTATAAATCATTTTTATTTCATTTCATAATAATGTTAGGGTTTCTCCATCTCCCCAAGAACAAAGGGAACTACTCACACTTGGAAGCAATTAACATTATCATCATATTCATATGAATGGATTGAAAGTGCAAAGGTAAAATCAAGTGCAAACCCATAATTGTATATTGGAATTACAACAAGATCTAATGGATGAGAGAGGGGGTGACAGTGATGATGGAGATGGAGATGTAGTGGTTGATGATGTGTTGTCCTCCAATGATTCATGTAGCGGTAAGCATTTGCCCTTCTCCAAGTCCTCCTCTAGATCCCTTCCCGACGTCATGTTTCGTGGCTGGAGGCATATGTGAATGTTGGATCTCAGACCCGTCTTCGCGTGATGAGAGTATTTGACGAGACAGACGTCTTGCCAGGCAGTATGGGCAAACAGTACTGGCAAGCTCCACCAGTACTGCAAGTCGTTAAGCTTGCAGTAGCTTCTCCTCGCGTCCTCTCTTCTCCCAACTGCGTGGAAAATTATTTAAATGATATTTATTACTTAGAAATATTATATTATTACATAACATGACAGTCCTAATTGATATATTCACAAAAGACTTATAATTCGGGATCCTGTTGAAACAAGGATAAAAGGTGTGCGCGAGCGCCGTAAAATACCAAAATCGTAACTCTACTTATACAAAAAAAAAGATAAATATGCTTCAAAAATATACTCATCAGTTGGCTGGAGCATTTACTGCCAGAGATCAAGTTATACTGGGATTTCTTGTGTATTGGATGTTAGAATATTGGGTGTTTGCTTTTCGCAGAGATGTCATTTCATTTCAAGTTGTAAAATTTCAAGTTATACTGTTCATTGATATCATGGACATGTCGGCAGGCTTTTACATTTCTATCACAAAAATGTAGTATGTATCATTATCATTTTGAATAACCTCGTATAATAGTCATGATAACTTCGGCTTATAAGCCAAAAGCCACAAGAAAGCCAAGCAAACACCTAAATATTATGGTAAAAATGTGTTTACAATTATTTTAACCTAGAAAATTGACAATTTGAGACAATTCAGTCCTTAAAATGGTATTTAAGTAAAAAAGATCAAAAACAACTAATCCATTTGAAATGAACACTCATACAACATGTTCTGTACATGGGGGCATGTCGTCAGACAATTTACTCATGAAACCAACAACAGCAGTCATCATCGAAACCACTTTTCCCAAATACCAGATTTCTGTTTCCACCAGTTTTTCAACATCTGCAGCTCAAAACAAACAGAGCCTAAAGGGAAGGAAACGCAGCGGCAGGATTGCCCACGATTGCATGTCTCATCTTGTTCACGGACGGGGCCCGGCGCCTCCGGTTGCCTGAGCCTCCACTGTCACATTATGCTTGGTGTCGGGCCGTCCACGAACTGCTCGGGCTCGGGGCTCCACCTCATCAACTCCGTCGCCCCTAGGTACACTGGAGAACCCCACCAACTCAAAAACTCCAGGCGCTCCAGCTTGTACAATTAATTCCATCACATGAACATCGTACGTAGCATTGTTCCAAACCAAGCCTCTGCTTGTTCGTATTACCACATACTATATATATCTTGAGTAGGTCCGCGATATTCATAGCCTCACAGCTGCAAGTTGTCGTCCACGATCCAGACCGCGCGCTCTGCTCTTCCAAGCTCCAGCTGCATGGGTACAGTGCAGCAGACGCCGCCCATTGGCTTGGCCCCAACTAAATTTACAGTTTTCCTAGTACGTGATGAATCTGTGATGGAGAGATCGAACACATGCGGGCTGTTAAAGATCTGCGTACTGATGATAAGCTGCTGCTAGATGCTGTATGCCACCGCAGGCAATACTATGTCGTTCCCGCGGCACATGGTCAGTTATGTCAGTGGTCGACCTGCATGCCGAGTACGGCGACATAGCACTCGGTCTGTTTCGAAATATAAGATATTTTACCTTTTGTAAACCGGATGTGTTCAGACATCTTTCAGTGTGTAGACATATTATGGAACCGAGGGAGTAGTTCTCAAATTCACAATTAACATACGATGGTGTACTTTGTGAACACTCTATCGGTATCTTTGATTCCCAAGATTCACCATTTAAGATGATTCATGGGATTTTCTTATATTTTTTTGTTTTGGTATTTAATTTCGGAGAGGTAGAAGATCTTTTTTTTTCATATTTCAATATTTCAGAGATCTTCTAGGCTTCAATTAATTCGAGAAAAAATATTACGAAAGTTTTTCAACGGAATGAAGACCATGGACGCTGGACACACACGATGAGGACCACGAGGGCCTAAAGAGACCTAGTGGCGCGGTCCACTCTTAGACCGCACCACTTAGGCCCATTTTGTCCTCGAGCGTCGTCTCGGCTCCTTTTTATGTACGACACCATCTTGACAGAAAACCAACGTTATATTTTTCTCACGATCTACAGACACGGTGACGTAGACGAAAGTCCTCTTCTACTCCGAGAGAGGGTAGATCCTCCTCCTCATGAGACTACCGAAGAGGGGGAAATCGAAGCCATCCTCCTTGACGCAGGGGAAGTATCTCCATCACCATCACCAATATTCCCAACCACAACACCATCTCCATCTTGAGATCTACATCATCCTCCCTCATAGTTTGTGGTAGATTGAACACTGAAATATTGTTTAAGTGTTGTGCGCATGCTTGTGCTTGGCAGCTTGTTATTATTTTGTGGTGAAGTTATACTTTTAGATTATGTTGTAATTCATATGTCACGGATCTGCGCCATATTTCACAGTTGTGATTAGATCCCCATGCTCCCGAGGGCATATGATGAATTGGCTATGATTTTCATATAAGTATGCAATAAGTATTTTTGGTTAAGTTTTAATCTTTTATGTTGTTCTATGATGGTAATATGCGACCGTCGACTGCATGTTATTTTGCCCTTATGGGCTGATGGGGCTGCATCTTAGTGTAATAGAGAGAGTAGGGAGGAACAGAATGATAGAAACCGTGTACTAGGACTTTAAATTGCATTAGGAGGTTCTTGATTGGGGATCTTAGAATTTTAAGCATTGATTGGACTTTTTTTGGGGGGCAACCGACAGGAGCACTGTCTTCTCTATTAGAAGGGGGAACAAACCACAAACACTGTACAGGAGGACATTATTATATTATGGTGGGAAAATGCTAGAAACCACCATGGGATGAGAAAAGAAAAAAGGAAAAACTAATCCGGCTCGGCTGGGATAGCCTGCATGAAGGTGCTGAACGCTCTTTCCCTTTGGTGTATGTTGTCCCGAGCGATAGAGGCCACCTCAATGTAGGTAAGGCGTTTTCCAGTGAATATTTTACGGTTTCTTTCCTTCCAGGCGTTCCAGAGGACGTAAAGTAGACAGTCGTTGAGGCGCCGTTGTACCTTCAAGGTCTTCCTATCGATCAGGTCATCCCACCATTCAGAGATGGAGGCGAAAGATTGGCCCTTATTACCCACAACCTCGTTGTCCCAATTTTGGATGGTGGTCCAGACCGCTGTCGTGAAGTGGCAATCTTTGCACAGGTGGGCGGCAGCTTCGGGGGCAGATCCATAAAGAGGGCAGGTCGGGTCGTGAGGCCATCCTCTAGCGGCGAGCATGTCTGCAGTGAGCAACTTTCCGTGAAGGGCGAGCCAGGAGAAAAGTTTACATTTCGGCTTAGCATGAGCGAACTAGATTTTTTGGGCTTTGAACTTCGAGAAACATTGAGTGTGGTAGGCAGAGCTAGCGTTGTAGATGCCGTCAGCCGTGAGCGTCCATCTGATGGAGTCGTCTTGGAGCGTGGACAGCGTGATGTCCTGGACGAGGTCCCATAGCTGCAGGTATTGGGCCAGCTGGATGGGAGTATTTAGGCGAGCGATAGAGCGAATCTAGTTGTTGTTGCGGAGTTCCTTTGCGATAGTCATGTTCTTCCTGGTGGCTATCTTGTACAGATCTGTTGCCCACTGTCTGATGGGGCCTAAGTCGCTCCAGTTGTCGTGCCAAAAAGAAGCCTTTTCACCGTTCCCTAGAGTTATTCTGGTGGATGCTCTGAAAAGCGCCATGTTAGTCGAGTTGCAGGGGAGCTTCGAGCCCACCCATGTACGCTCCGGGTCACTCCATTGTAGCCATGGCCATCGTAGTCACAGGGCTCTTCCGGTGCGTTCAAGGTCGGGCATGCCAAGGCCTTCCAACGCCTTAGGTCTACATACCGTCTTCTAGTTGACAAGCGTCTTGCCCTTAGCCGCGTGCTCCCCTTCATCGCCTGCCCAGACGAAGTTCCGGATGATCTTTGTGATCTTCTTGTGCTCCCAGATAGAAAGAGGAATGGCGGTGGCATGGTATGTAGCAGTGCCCATGAGGACCGATTTTGCGAGGGTTATTCTCCCTGGTCGCGCTATGTTTTTCCCATACCATCTCGGAAGTTTTCTGGCAATTTTGTTGAGGAGGGGTTGGAGGTCCACTTTGCGAAGGCGACGAATGTGCAGCGGCAGTCCTAAGTACTTTCCGGGGAAGGTAGCAAGTTTGGCGGGAAGGAAGACATCAGATCCTCGATGTTGATCTTCCCACAGTACACCAGGAAGACCTCCGTCTTTGCCAAGTTGGTGACGAGCCCACTGGCCCTACCAAAGCACTTGAGAATCTTGGAGATGGCGTCGAGCTCCTCTTTCACCGGATTGACAAAGATTTCGGCATCATCGGCATAGAGGGAGATTCTACAGGTAGTCGATCTGGAGCGGATGGGGCTTAGGATCCCGCTCGATGTAGCTTTGGCCAAGATGCGCTGCAGCGGGTCGATGGCGAGGATGAATAGCATGGGGAGAGGGGGTCGCCTTGTCTAAGTCCGTGGGCGTGCTAGAAAGGCTTGACAGGATTGCCGTTGAGGAGGATTCTTGAAGATGTAGAGGCCAGGGAGAGACAGACCCAGTTGCGCCAGCTCAGCCCGAAACCCAGGGCAGACATCACCTCGATAAGGTAGGCCCATCCAACCGAGTTGAAAGCTTTTGAAATGTCCAGCTTTAGGAAAATGCTCGGGGTCTTCGAGGAGTAAAGCTCTTTTATGAGGTTTTGCACATGTAAAAAATTGTCGTGGATGCTCCTCTTGTTGAGAAAGCGCTTTGACATTTAGAGAGACTTAATGAATTCTTTGTTTGTACATGAAAATGGCCTTAGGCTAATCATTAGGGGTACACTTACACATCTATATGGCTGCACCTATTTTAGGTTCTGTCTGAATAAAACTTCACAAGATGCTTATCATGTTGTTTTAGAAATTTGTATGCCAAGTAAATCCATACCATCCTAAAAAAAGTTTGCCACATAAAAGTACACACTTGTGCGTATCTTATTGCTGTATAGAGGACTGGATTTTCTCAGAAAAGAGCATTTACGTTCTTGCAATTTATTTTTATGCAAACCGTAAACCCAAAGATACAAAAATCTTGCACCTTTATTATTTTACTTGTTAAACTTGCTAACCAATATCTTCAGCCCCTTGTGGGTTTTACAACCTTTTCTATATTGAAAGATACTATAATAGATCTCCTGTATTTGGGAGACATCAATAGTAAAATTGGAAGATTAGAACGCCATGTACTGTTGAATCCTACATGTCTGAAACCTACATGAAATTTCATCAAGGAGTGTTTGACTCGCAGAAAAAAAGAGTTGTAGAATGAGTTTGAGTGGATGGAAATTTTACTTAAAAACCTAGTGCAATGTAGGGAAAAAATCCTATGTGTTCCTACATATTCCAATAATACGAAATAAACTGTGCACATGGGGAAAATTCGAAAGAAAGAAAATCCTACAAAGTTCCTATGATGTTCCTTTGAATCGAAGGGCCCTCAATTCAGGGAGGAAAAAAAGGTAATGATATTGTCGCGTACAAGACTCTTGCTAACAATTCGTTGGCCCGTGCATTGTGCTACAAACAATTGTGGTCTCGTACGTGCGAGGGAGCTGTCCGCTTAGAATGAAGATAGCCTGAATCGGCATGCCATGTAATACATGTGCCCTGTACTCTACTTACCTTACGCTGTGCAGTACTCGATCTCAATAATGAAGTCTTGACCACCACTTCTCTCTGCTTGGTCCCCAAATTAAAGGCAGAGACATATAGCTGCAGTAACGCAAGGTGGGAGCACGGGCGACAGTGAGCTCGTCTTTTCGAAAAAACCTCGGTTTTAAAGTTTCAAAAATTTCTGAGAAAAAAAATGATATATTCAATTAGGTATTCTACCAGTTAGCAAAAATCAAAACAACATACCTTGTATTTCAGGTTCAGTAAAAATGACAAAAGTGTGACCCAGTTAAGCGGTGCATAGTTTAACTTAAAAAATATTCAGATTTATCATTTTTTCGGAGCCAGAATACAAGGTATTTCGCACTACATATATGCACGCTTGTAGTGTACATCTAGTGTGCATCATTGGCTACACGAAGGACTTTTTTTCTGAAACTTCGAAGTCGAGCTCTTGAATTTTCAAAATGTCTTACTCACTAAGCTAACAAGTGGTTTTATTTAAGGTCTTTTCCAAATGTGCTACAAATAGGCTTGGGGTTGTGACTGAAGTTCTCATTTCACCGTACCAAACTGCCTTTATTAGAGGCAAGTACATCCTAAAAAGTTTAGTCTTTGCACATGAAATTATTCATGATGTGACCCACAACAAGCAATCTGATTTTATTTCCAAATTAGATTATGAGAAGGCATATGATAGGCTGAATAGAGAATTCCTTATTAAGATGCTCTCCTCTAGAGGCTTTAGCCCTAAGTGGATTATAATTATTAAGTCTTTACTAGATTTTGGATATGTGGATGTAAGGTTAAATGATGTTAACAGTGATTTCTTTGTAGTTGGTCGTGGAGTGAGACAGGGGGACCCTATTTCCCATTTGTCTTTAATTACATGGCTGGTGTGTTTAGTAAAATGTTAATGAAAGCAGCACATGCTAGCTAGATTACTGGTCTTATGAAAAGCTTGAACCATACTGGTGTCATCAGCATGCATGCTAATGACACTTTACTTTTCCTTAACAATGAATTAGCTACTGCTGTAAATCTTAAATGGATTTTATCCTGCTTTGAGCAAATGTCTAGCATGCGTATTAATTTTCATAAGTGTGATCTTATTACTATTAATGTAGAGGAAGAAGTAGCTCAGGCTTTTGCACAAACATTAAGTTGTAGATTGGGGAAATTCCCCTTGAAGTATCTAAGGGTATCTTTTCATCATAGTAAGCTTGGAAGAGAGGATTTGCAAACTATTGTGGATAAGACCCTCAAGAAAACTACTGGATGGAGGGGGAGCTACTAAATCATGCTACCGGACTTGAATTAGTTAGGAGTGTGTTAGCATGTATTCCTCTGTATCTGCTAGGTGTTATTAAGATTTCTAAGTGGGTCATTACTCTAATTAACACCCAAATAGCACATTGCCTATGGGATGACTATGAGGGGCATCATAAATACCACTTGGCTAATTGGAGTTTGGTGGCTCAGAAAAAGGAGTTTGGTGGGTATTCTAGACTTGTCTGTGATGAACATGTGCCTACTAGCTTCTTGGATTAGTGTATACCATATAGATGATAATAAATTGTGGAAATAGATTGTTGACCACAAGTATGAAATTAATCACCCTAATTTGTTATCCTGCTTTGATATTGGTGCCTCGCCTTTCTGGAAAGGTGTGTTGTGGGCTGCTAAGGCAGCACAGATGGGGTACCAATGGAAAGTGGGGAATGGAAAAAGGTCAAATTCTGGGAGGACCACTGGTTTGGTTCTTCTGGTTTGTCCATTTAATTCTGGGGAGTTTATGTGATTGTTAATGAAAGGATAGTTGTATCTCAGATATCTGGGATGGGGAAATCTTAAAGCTACCTTTAGGAGATGCTTTGATCACAAATTAATGATCCAATGGTATGAAATCCTAGAAATTCCTCAAACTCTGCAGCTTAATGATAAGGATGATGCCTTGGTTTGGAAATTTGATTCTAGTGGTATTTATAGTGTGAAATCTTTTTATGTGGTAATCAACTTTAAAGGGGTGTTACCTGTTCATGTGCAATTAGTGTGAAAATTAAAGTTCCTCCAAAAATACATTTCTTCCTTTGGTTGGTTGTTCATAGTAGAACTCTCACTAGATACAATCTAGTTAAAAGGCAAATGGTTGATGATTTGACATGCCTTTTCTGTAATGAACCTGAAACCTGCTCATACTTGTTTTTCGAGTGTGCTGTAGCCACAGCTATGTAGAATAATGTGATTAATATTACTGGATTGGTCAAATCCCCTATTTCACTAAATGATGTTGTTGGCATGTGGGATAAAGAAAAAGTATTCAAAGTTAATAATGTGGTACATGCAACACTTATGTGGAATATTTGTACAATTAAAAATGATATGTGTTTCAATCGTTGTTTGTGGCATGGTATGCAGGAAGTGTGGAGACGCTCTGTCTACAATCTTGCTCAATGGGGCATACTGCTAGCAGAAGGACCAAGACGAAAGCTGGACATAATAGTTGCGCAGCTGGAATCTTTGGCTCGTGCTCCACCTCTGCTATTGTGGCCGGATCCTGGATGAAGCCGCTGAAGATCGCTAAGACTCAATCAAGGATTGAGCTTCACAACCTTGTTCGCCATGAGGGTGAAGGTTGGGAGATATCAGCAGCAGACCTGGCGCGTACACTAGAGGCTAATGCTCTGATCTTGGTGGGAGATGGCGAACGTTTCAAGGTTGTGCATGGAATGCTTTAGTTTGTTGTCACCCTTCGAGGTCGTTTGCTTTAGTTGTTTAGTTATCTGCTGTAAGTGATAGATTTGGGTGGGTGTGTTGAGCTGGGTTGTACGCCGAGCTTTTGCTACTGTCTAAGTTTTACGTCCTGCAATTATCCGAGTGTGTGGGTAACGATTGTAACAGACTCGTTTGGTTTCAATAATGGAAACCGGAGCGATGCCCTTTTCTTCTAAAAAAATTGGTTTTATTTTGTTACTTCAAGATTACATGTACCAGGCAAACAGAAACAAAAACCATCTCATTCATGCCTTGTAATACTAGCTACTACCTCTAACCTCTGTATATAAGACGTTTTGTTGGCAAAACAGCCTATCAAAATATCTTACAATTGAATGGAGGTAGCACTATGGAGTTTCGCATCTCCCCTACTTACAAACGAATTAAAGCCAGTAAATTGAAGCAAAGACATGGAAGGTGGCTTGGTGTAATTTCACATAACGACTGTATTTAACAAAGATCTTCATACAGGTAAGACTCGGTTGAATTGATTGGACAGAACAATGGGCCACTTCAAATTTTTAAAGTTTCCCGACGGTGTTAATAATGCTATTACTCGCACAGAACAATGGGCCGCATGCATCATCCTGTTGTCTGTATCTGTACTAGGATCATTATTATTATTTTGGCTAAAATATGTATACTAGGATCTTTTGCTCCTTCCAGTTGATCTTACCACTCAGTACCACTACCCTTCCAGCACTGTCTTTAATTTGTGCTGTTCCTGAGGAGCCATTTGTTATAGTGAGCGAAACCTGGCCAAGTTCACTGCATGAATTGATGCCAGACAAACAGAGGGGGGGGGGGGGGGGGGGGGGGGGATAAGCAGCGAGAATAATAGAATAATACTCATTCACTCTTCCAGACTGGAGATTGGGACGTGTGGCAGCTAAAACTTGCCACCATGAAATCAAGGACGATAGCGTCTTTCGGCAAAAAAAAAAGTTATATGTTGATTGAATGGATTTGTAGCATGGAAGGTTTTTTCTTTTCTTTTGGAAGAACATCATGCATATCATGGAAGATTTCAAATTTGTAATAGTATGTGTGCTAAGCTGCTTCCATGCTACAAATTAAAGCCAGTCAATCAACATATTACTGGCTGATAACGCATACAGTGCATGCTAGCTAGCATAATTAATTAGAACCGTGGAGGCAAGATCAGGCGCTAGCTACACAAGCCTGTAAAAGGACATCAAAGGAAGGAAGATGTACTGGACGTGAATTACACATATCCTCAGGCATCATCATGCAGCAATTAAATTACACAATTGTAAGGCGCGAGCGAATTAAGCAGCGAAACCAGGCGTGATATTGGCACGGCTCAATCGAAGAGCGGAGCCCCCTTGCCTCGATCGGGAGCGCCGGGTCTCTGATTGAACCGCACCAATACCGCGTCCAGTTATTAATTCTTCCCTGAAATATGAACACAAGCAATGAGCTCGTGAGGACATGGTGATGATCAGTTGAAGAACACAACTCACCAGGACAGGAGCAGGATCTACCGGAGAATTAACATAAGAGCTCGCTCGAGGAAGAAAGAAGAGAGACAACAGTGTACAACACATGTGGGGGGGGGAGAACAAGGAAGAAGCTTCTTTATGGATGCAATGCAAAAGAGGGGTGTATAGTAGAGAGGTATCGACGGCGAGGAAGAGGACGAGGAAGGTGACGAGGTAGGAAGAGGAAGGGGCCGGGTTGGGAAGGAGCAAAGCACAGATTGGTGGTATCCGGCCGGCGTCCGTGGCATGGACGACAGATATAGAACTGGGCAGCGCTGAAGCTACTAGCACGACGTACGTACTCGCGCGCGGCAGCGAAATGAATTGGGCAACCAACCAGAGAAACAAAGGGGAGGTTGGCGCATTTAAGGGCCGCATTGAAGGATCAGTAGGCTAGGGTGAGATAAAGATGGGAGGTCACTGCTCTCTGGAGCTTACGCTGCTACGACATGCCTGGAGGGAGCGCATGCCATGCGCGCGATGCGAGAGGCTAACGATCGACGTACTAGTACGTACTGCCGATTTGATTGAGTTGCAACGACGGCTACATAGGCTAGGACATAGACGGGGCAGAGAGAGCACTGTGTGCCTGTCTCTTTGCCTTCAATGCACTTCTGCGGTGTGTGTAGTAGCTCCCCATCCCCTGCCCTGCCGCCTGCAGACCGCAGGCATGGCATGGGATGTTTGCCCTCCACCACTACTCTCCTAGTAGTATCTCTGACGACTCTTTCTTCCATAATCGTTATGAATTGTCGTGTTGGATGCTGCGTGCAATCTTTTTTCGCCAAAACGCAGAAAGCTCTAAGGTTTGATTCATGGATACAAAAGAAGTTTGATTTACAATCGTAAGAAAAGGCCGAGACACCCAAATTTACAAGCCTCGGAGTGGCCGACACACCCACCACTCAAACAAGACTACGACTAAACGGTCGAAATCCGTCAAGTGCCCCTCCAGGACGCCACAGAGTGAGCTCCTCCGCTAAACAGAACCCTTGCTGATGAAAGTAGCAGAGCTTGTGCATTGTCGATATTATCAAGAAACTGCCAGCCGTAGACAAGACACGTCCCGCCAGGATCCAGCGTGCCCTGCAAAGGCTCAGCTAGGAGCATTGCTGCTCCGGCCTCGGCCCAAATCCGGGGTACACCATCGGCGAAATGGCTACCTCTCAGCAACCTCAACAAACTTAAGCGTGCAGTCTTTACTAGCCCACCCTTAAGCACAGAGGCCAACCCACCAACGCACATCCGGAGGCCTGCTTGCGTCGTCCAAGGAAGATCCTCGTCACGCAAGCCACCGCGATAGCACTCGACTGGTCGGCGTGCCAACACCGCAAAACGCCCCCTATGAGGCCACCAAGCGAGATTCATGACGAAGAAGTACGGCCTGAACCAGAGTCAAGTCCCCAAGATTACGCCTCCACGGAGGGTACAACATCAAAGACGCTGCCATCGCCCGATCTGGCAAGCCAAATCTGAGGTTTTCATCCGGAACATGAGACCCTAGACGAGGGAGGTGCCGAAACTCCTCGGTGACACCTCAGAAGGAAACAACGCCCTAAGGCGTCACCATCACTGGCCCTGAAAGGAAGGGCTTTCGCCCGGAGCATAGTCCCTCAACACTGCAACCGAACACCATCGATTCCTCGTCAGGGAGCTCCCGTGCTGGCCCTTCCCACCTCGCCGACAACACGTCTAGCGCGCTAGATCGGCGGCGGCCATGCCTAGAAGAGAACAAGTCGCCTGAGTAGGGCTCCACCGAACCGCAAGCGGCATAGGTGTCATCATGGGAGGATTCACCGGTAGGTCTCCACACCACCGCCTCAGAGATGCATCGCCAGCGCCACACGGACACCTCGAGCCGCCACGCCAAGATGGCATTGGGCTCAACTCAACTCGGCCAGAGCAGCAACAACATTGCGCTTAGAGCCGAGGAGGACAGGCAGTTTGGGGGGTGGCCGCACCCAGACACAGGGGCTAGACCGGCTAGGGCCCGCCCGACCTAGTTCAGCCCCGAAGGGCCCATATCTAGGTCAGCTGACCCGTGCCACCATGGCATGCGCCACCTCCAACCGTCGGTGCCATCGTCGTTGCTAGTGACGTTGTGTGGTGGAGCGACCTGCTCCTCGCACGCGAACCATAGCTCCGCCACAGCCTCTCCGCCGCAGGAAGAACCCAGCCCGCGCCCCCAAGTCCCATGTCGTCCTTGCACAACTGCCCAGGGCCCAGCACATGAGCTTACCTCTGTCCTCTTAAGTCCGTGTGCTGCCGCACTTCTTGCTGCAGGGTGCAGGTACCTGTAGACCCCAAATTCCTAGCCGCGAGACGATGGGTCCCCGTCGCCCCCTTCACCGACGTCGCGCGCGGCTTTCCGGCGGTCGCCTCCGGGGATGGCGAGGGAAGGAGGAGGGGGAGGGGTGGCACCCTCGAAGAGGCGACGCAAGGGGCGAGGGGAGTGGCTACTTCGCATATGGAGTTGTTGACTCCATCAGAACCAATCAACCAAGTTTCTAAGATTTGTATTTGCTATGAATTCCATGCTGCATGCAATCAAGCGTCCTTGTTGTGGCGTTACATGTGAGCCATTTACTCCCTTCGTTTTAAAATATAAGATGTTTTAGATTTTGTAAAACAAATATATTTTATAAAAAAAATTATGTGTTATTTTAGAGTGAATCACACACTAAAAGCGTCTAGACAGATTTTTCGTTTCACAAAAACGAAAACATCTTGTATCATGGAATGGAGTACGTGGTTGTAGTACGACTGGAGAGGACACGCATGAAGTGAACCGTGCCTTGACGGAAGGAGTGCCGTGCGTGCATGCCCGTAACGTCGACGTTGCCGGTGAGAATGCCTTCCAAGGAAGCGGTTTCTAGCTCATCGTCACCAACGATGAGCCGCAACAGTGGTGTTGGCATCTTGCGGCCGATCGAACGGCATCCGTATGCGTAGTATAGCGTCACTGCACGGAACGCAACACAGCGGACCCTATGCATGCGGTGATCGTTGTACAAATCTGGCGACAAGGTACATACGCCGGCCGGCATCTGTTGCCGCGCATAGTACTGTGTACTAGTACTATTACACGTACCCGTTAAATCCATCGTCTGATACAGACGCATGGGCCACGGTGTTACACGTACGTACGTATACACAGACGTACTACTGCGCTTTGCGCGCCATGCATGCATGTGCAATGAAATGTCAGCACATGTATATATACTGTGTGTCAGCTGTACGTACGTACGCGTAGCTAGCGTGTATGCATGTGTACTCAATATTAAGCTTAGTATCGTGCGACTTAATCACTGACAGCGGCAGCAGGCTTTGGTTATCTGTATACGTACGTACCAACATATACAGATACTCCGATGCGCTACCATCGTGCGACACTGTACTGTACGTACTCTGAGTACTCTTTAAGCCGGCGGTGATGAATGAGCAGTACTCATCATCTATCTCTGGCTGGGAGTATGCACGTACACTTACACACGAATCGTGTGTGGCTGACTGGCTGCAGCAGGCTTGGTTATCTATCTCTGCCGTGCATGTGGAACCTAGCTACGTTCTGAAAGCCCGGCCGGCACTCGTATGTGCGCGCAGCCTGCGACACTACTATTCATGATAGGCGTGTGCTGCCCGGCCTGCCGTGGTGGTCCGCACGAACCTCCAACCATCTCCGCGCCGAGCCTAGCCTTAGAACTGCCGTTGCCATGGAGCCAGAACACCGGGTCACCAACAGTTGCACGGGCGCGAGGAAGCGTGGGAGACGCGGCAATAACTCCATGCACGCCCCCTCAATCAGTACTGTCACCATCCTATGTCTCTCTCACTTCGCATCCATTGTTCCCATTAGCCTACCAAGCGACGACGAGGCCGATGGCTTCTTCGCCTCCTCCGTTGTGAGATGCCCCGGCCAGGATACCTTCTCGGTACGAGTCGCCTGCTCATTGTCGTGGTCTTCGGTGTTGGCCTCATGCGGCGTCTTAGTGCAGTTGGTGTGTCGGCCTCTCGAGTGGTATTGCGGATGGCTTGCACGACGGGGATCCTCCTTGGACGGCGCAAGCAAGCCTCCGGATGACCAGTGGTGGGCTGGCCTCTGTGGTTGATGGCGGGTCGGTGAAGACTGCATACTAGTGAGTCTATTAAGGTTGCAGGGAGGTAGCCATTGCGTCGGCGGCGTATCCCGGATCTAGGCTGAGCCTGGATGGCTCGCGAGATCCAGGTGGGACCCATCTTGACTGCGAATGGCATGCTCCTAGCGATATCGATGATGAGCAAGCAGTGCGACTTTCATCGGCAAGGGTTCTGTTTGGCGGAGGAGCTCGCTCCGTGACGTCCTGGAGAAGCGCTCGACGGATTTCGACGTTAACCATAGTCTTGTTTTGAGTGTTGGATGTGTTGTATATATGGGTGTTTCGGCCTTTTCTTAGGCTTGTAAATCAAACTCTTTTTCTGTTTACAAAACATCGAGCGCACGCCAGGTTGCCGAGTACGAAACCCGATGACTTCCTAAAAAACTACAACCATCCTCTGTCGGAGATGGCGGGCTTCATCCCTAGCATGCAGTTGAGGCCTGATGGAGGCTGTGGAGGACGTTGGAGCAGCCGAAGAAGCAAATGGGGCGGCCTCCAGGCATGTGGCATGATGGCGTCCCTGATGTGCCACTCTGGCTCTACGTGCAGGTGAGCGCGGGGAACATAGATTTCCTAGTTGTGTAGCCAATAATGGAGGTGCTTGCCAAGCAGATGAAGATCACGAATTGGGCAGTCAAGGTGCCAATCCGGACCACTAAATTCAGGGAGACCCGTCCCGTGTGCAATAGTGGTTCCATGGAACTTGGTGTTCTTCAAGGGATGTAAGACGTTCGCAAGGAAGATCAAAATGGCTGTCGGCGACATCCTTGTGTTCAAGTGCAAGAACGAAGGGTTCAACACCTCTATGGAGGTGGTGTCCGAGACATGTTAACACCCCTATGGAGGTGGTGTCTGACTGCAACTGCCATGGCTGGTGATTGATGCCATGAGTGGATGATCTTCTTTCGCTCCTACTAATATTGTTATGTTGTTGTTTGTTGTTACTAATGTTGTGGTTGTGGTGTTGGTCTTTAGAGGCTGAAAAACATCTCTTTTGTGTGAGTGGTGTGTTCCCTTGGTGTAATTAGTAGCCAGGCCGCATTGGATTGGATGCACACCTGATACTAACTTAAGTACTCTGTGTTAATCTATTCATGTTAATTATGCAGTATGCTTGTTAATTATGCAGTATGCTTGTTAGTTGTTTTATGTGTGTGTGCTGGTGGTATGGTAACCTCACCTATTTTGAAAGAGGTGAGCATATGTGTGTGCCACAAATCAAGTTGCCAACCAAACATATGTGGTTTGCATCGGCTAAACCTTAAAGAGTGAGTAATTGCAGACAATCAAACAAAGTGGCATCTGATACATGCAACATATGCCACCAAACAAAGTGGACAACATTGGCTAGAGTCCCTTTTTCTCGTGGCCATGCCCTTAGGAGCCCACGAATTACCAAACACCCCGATAATGCCACATCAGATGGCTGAAGTATGGTCTCGTCAGAGTGATGTTTTGAGGTTGGCCCTGGTTGTTCTCAGAGTCTGGAGTGGCTGTTGTTGTATGATTTTCATCCGGTTTTCCACCAATTAAATGAGCACCTTTCTTCTTAATAAATAGAATAAGGCGAACCTTTAGCCTTCTTTTAAAAAAACATGGCCAAGCAACCTTAATTCTTCACAAGGGAATAACAAGAACAAAGGAGAATGAATGCAGCAGCACATCCGTCCACGCACGTTCCACACTGCAGAAACAATGCTATGCTGCTAGTATAACGCAAGAACCAGGGATTCTAGTATAACGCAAGAACCAGGGATTCCCTGCAGCAACCTGACAACCTCTCGCCCTACCATGAGCAGACGAGGATGATGAACCACCGCCATCCATCCAGTCCAGGCTCTGCGATCAGAAGCTACAGAACCGAAAGAGAGCTAAAAAGTTATGGCACCGGCGACAAAAGGCCCCCGTGCTGCCAGCAACCTTCCTCTCTGCGTAGAGCCACGCAATAACACGGCAACAGCGCCCTAGATTTAATGCCAAACGCTGTGATCTAGACCGATTACCACTGTGAAACATTACAGCAATTACCAGGAACCAGCTGACAAGCACTAACACCACAGGAGCAATAGAAATAACCAACTTCAGAAGAGTCAATAACTTGGTAATAAGCAATGTGAGATTAGAACATTCGAATATGTTTTTTCTTGGTTACGGAATTGCAAGGACTTCCAAACGAGGCAAACCAGAATATACACAGTTGCTTGGTACGCCTTATTTACAGGGGGCATTTTGAGCGATTGATTTCCGAGGCACCACCTAGAGAAGGCCGAAGGTGTTCTCGCCGCTGTAGGTCATGTAGAGGAAGCCATCCTCATCCTTGTTCTCCTCGTAGATTGCAGACATCAGAGCAGCTGCAAAACAAGGAACATACAAGGATTTGGGTGAGAACATTGGACCATGCAGTAATAAAATACACCAAGTCGACATAGGTTTGTTCAGAAAGAGAGTTGGTTGCTGCATTTGTTTCCCATACCTGTCGGTGGAAGTGTGTTCTTCACAAAGATGAAGATCGCCTTCTCAGCGCTGAGCTTGATGCGCTTCCGCACAACGTACACAAACTGTCCAACGGTAAGGTCGGCGGGGACAAGGTACCTGTATGGTGGTGATTGGTATCAGAATATTAAACAGCTTCAAGTCAATAATGATTAGCATGGTATGATAGTGCTTTGATGTGCTATCCAGCAATATTTTGATGCATCAAGACCAACTGCTTTTGGACCATACTGATGTTGATTTCAAGATAAATAGTACTGTTACATGTTTGAAATAAAAACTGAAAGGACTTGATGGGATTTATCTACGGTGCTAATGTTGTACTACTAGTACCAACACCAATTTCCAGTGACGACACTAATGATGGTTTTAGTTCTTGAAACAATTGGAATAAATTGTGTCCACAAAAGACCCACAAGCCACAGTAAATACTATTCCTGAAATAGATCAAGATAAAGAGAAATTCATGGCAACAACTACCATTACTTTTCACCAGGAACCCATCAAGATCCCTGCTATTTAAGGAACACAGAGGAGTAATAGTGTAGAGTGGCTATGATTCGCATAATAACTCAAGAGCCTAGAGGACAACCTTAGCAACACTCCAGCTAGCATTAACTTAATAAAAAGTAAAGATGGAGATATTCTAATGAGTATGAAATAATTGAGCAGAACTCACTTTTTCTTATCAATGTCAGGAATATCACTCTTCCCAGCCTTCTCAACGATCACCTACAGTAAATGGATTGTTTACAGATTAGAACAAATAAATCATAAGGAAACCATAAATATACAGTCTATACTTACTAACGATCATAAAAATAAGCTTACAGGAATTCTGTCGGAGTACTTCTCTCTGATGCGGTTAGCCTCTGCCTGCCTCCTCTCTGTAATGCATTGACCATGCAAACAACATCAGATTTCAGTTATTCTAGCCTGACTATAGGGGACAAACATCTACAGAAATAGTTAAAGATCAAGGCTATAACGCATAGAGAACAAGAATAAACTACAGTCAACAAAACATAGAGAGAAATGTAACTAGCGGAATCATCAAAATATAATGAAAGTAGAGTAGAACGAACATGTCAACAGCTAACAGTCCAATGACCAACTATAATTTTATCTATAAAATTTAGCTCCACGCGGCATGATAAAAGGCCCACGAGGTAATTAGAATTACCAAATCCTCACAATTCCTCTAAACTTAACAATGGAATGCTGATTGAACTCTAAGCTATTACTAAATTATGTTAGATGAATGATAAACCAAACCAAATAATCAAGTTGTCAAGCTGGATTGACAGCACAACCTGTATGATCTACTGGATATGTAGATCAGGCAATGTTACACAACAAATTTATCATCAAAAACAAAAACTCAGTCAAGCAAATAATTGACGCATCAAAAGTGGCATGTCACCATATATTAACCACCCACATCAACCTACAAGATTAAATAAGTGGATGCACATTTATGTGATCAACCCCTTGGGCAACTTATCGATTCTACAAGCAGTTGCGACCAAGAATATCTGAGACCTAGCATCCTGAATCCTCGCCTGCTATGGTTGACCGTTTTCCCAAAAAAACAGACGCCAGAGGTGTATGTGATTTTCACTAAACTGTTTCCCTATTACGCAGGTATACTTGCTCCACTCCTAAATTCAATCGAATTGGTACAGCCAATCCCCAACCCCGCAGTACACAACAGATAGAACAAACTTCCGCACGAACAAAAAAAAAAAAGGAGGGCATGAGAAGATTAGACGAACCGAGCGGGTGTTCCAGCTTGAACGAGCTCTTCGCCATCGATCTCCTTCCTTGCTGCACTGCAAGCACGAAAAACTACCAAATCAGCAAGAAAAACCTAACCACAAAATACGCACCGATCGATTCGATCGAATCCCCTACGAGATAGGTCGGAGCGAATCCCTAATCGACGAAAACCGGAGGTGAATCGATCGAAACCTAGGCCGGGAGCTTACGTGAATCGCAGGATTTGCCGGATTGGACCGAGGGTTTCTGATGCGAGGGTAGCGGCGGGGAGACGGGACGGCGGGTTGGGGGAAGAGTGGGGATTGGGGTTGGTTAAGTAGCAAGGGTCGACGGGCACGAAACGTAGGGAAATAGTTAACTTAATTGTAAAATAAATTCCACACGGACACGGGTACGTCTCCCCCAAGGAAACGGAACCAACTACTACCGTGCTCCACTAGTCTTCGACCAAATATTGCAATCCGAATTCGTTAAGTTTCAAGGAAACTGTCGCCGGAGTGCAAAGAAAGTATAATTTCGGGTTATGGGTGTTGACCAACTCTTTTCTCCTGGTGTGTAAACCTCTATCTCCGATTCACAGTATCGTGTGAAATTCATCTAGATCATCACCCCTTATATTTTATAGAACTAGAGAGCTTTATTAGTTATTATTATAGGCTTGGTTTCTTGCTTGCATATGTAGGTTTGGTTGTTTATTAGGCCAACAAAAAGTCTTCAAGACCTGAAAAAAGAAGTCACAGGCACAAGTTTGTGGATACCACACATCATATTGTCAACCACCTACCTCTAGACAATCAAAAGCAATCAGTGCATTGAGCTTACACCTCAGTTTTTTTCTTCAAAACTCCTTTATCCTACTAAGAAATCATGTACGGTAACAACATATGGGCGATAAAAACTGATAAAAACTCATGGCCCTACAACTATTTTGTCATGCCAACTCCTCCACTTTGTCGGTGCCTTGGCACATACAATGGATTCCAGGTCGGTAATCCCTTGATCTCCTCCTACGCTAATTCGAATCCTCCATATGTCTGGTATTGAGCCACTTTTGCATCACTCGTATTCATGCTAGGATAACACGTCAAAACGTGCCATGATCTCCTCGAACCATTGTGCCATCCAGATTCAACTTCCTCGATCATGCCAGATCTACAACTTGTTCTTCCGGACTAGAGAATTCACTTTCCTCTTCACCGGATTAATTATATGTTCTCCGAGGTTTTGGATATACCTTATATGAACTCAAAAATTGCTAAGGGTCTTTTTGGTCCAAAGGAATGTTGGAGGATTTTGTTTCATAGAAATTTCATCTATACTTTTGGTTTGTAAGATATAAATATTCCTATTAGGTCCTTTTCCATGCAGATCTATAGTATTCCTGCTGGGTCCAACCTCGTAAAACATTTTCATTGTTTCAATGGCAGTTACAACGTGCACATAATACTTCATATAAGGTCATGTATTGTTGATGATGGATGGACTTAGGCATGTACCTTACACGGGACTAAATCCACGATTCTTGTCCACGACTACCTTTACAATCAAGGACTTGAAGGCCTACATCTAGAAGCTCTCAACCGATCTTAGCTCAATTGACCTGACCTGTGAGGCTACAAGATGACTCTCTGGAGATCCCGAAGACCAGACATGCATCCAGAGAAGATCGGAGATCAGGATTACTTGCAAGACAAGATAAAAAACATATGTGACTAAGTAAGACTCCACTGCCATCAACACCTATAAGTACTGAGAAACATTCACCTGAAGAGGGACACGCCATAGACGCTTGAGTCTTTACCATTAGCCTTAGTCATAGTTTTAGCTTCATCTCTCGTCAGCTATCATTATAAACCCTGCGAGACCTCTTTGTAAACACCATGTACGATCACCCGAACAAATAAACTCTCTTCCATCCTTCGGAACTGAGACTGTGAGGGGATTGTGAAAACCATCCTTCGTCAGTTGGCGCACTAGGTAGGGGGAGCCCCCGTCATGCAGGTCAAATCTATTCTGGTGGACGAAGCCACCAAGGACCTCCCGGGCGGATGTCCGGGTGCTCCAAATTCGGATCACGGCCGCACAGTCGTCGGGACACCAGAGGAGGAGTATGTCCTGGACACCACGTCTACATCACTCAAGGTCTACTACGACAACATAGAGGCAACGTACGGGCCCGCGTACCATCGTTAACTCGAAGCACTCTACGCACCGTCGGCTGACTACTTCAACCCTGGCTCTCTGCTCCCGTCGAGCCTCCCTGTTGCTGTTTACACGGGGCTCGTCTATGGGTACACTGAGGTCATGTACGTCTACGACCATGCGATGGTCTACCCCGGCACTACCAACCACCGCATCCACACATGTTACTCTAGCCTTGTACCTACAGGTTATTACGCAACCAACTCTACTCCTAGCCATGGTACAGGATACTCCGGAACGACCTACTCCACCTCTACAAGCGCATCGGAAAGCTTGGGGACGTCTTGGGCAAATGTCGCTCCTTACAACCCGCAGGCGGCATGGGGACCCCGTCTCTACAAATGCTTCACGAGCTCCAGAACTCACACCACCGACACGAGCATGGGGAGTCAGTTTGGCGCTATGCTCATATCCAAGACCTCCAAAAGCGGATCGCGCAGGCCTCCAAGGCGGACAGGGCAGCCTTGGAAGTAGAGCTAAAGACCAACCAGGACCTGGCGGCTAAGATTGTAGTAGACCTGGAGAAGCAACTCGAGGAGCATAGCGTGTGAAATTCATCTGTATCATCACCCCTTATTTTATAGAAATCAGAGAGCTTTATTAGTTTAGTTTGGTTTCTTGCTTGCATATATAGGTTTGGTTGTATGTTTAGGCCAACAAAGTCTTCAAGACCCGAAAGAAGTCCATAAGCACAAATTTGTTTTTTTTTGAACGGAAGAGCTATTATATTAAGCACTGATCCAGAATACAAAATAGCTCATACAATAAAAGATCTGAAGATCAGAATCAAGCCTACAGTCTAGAGACACACAAGAGAAAAATAATGCTGAAAGATGTCTTCGCCGAAGAACACAAGAGGAGCCTGCCAGGTTGTCCATCGAGAACATGGACTTTCCACACCTGCAAATGTGATCTTCAAGGGCCTCACAAAGCCTGGCCAACCAGAAAGCTAGTGGCTCAACCAGCCATTGAGAAGGCGCAGGGCCACGAGGTTGAAAGTTGAGCTGTAGATAACGAGGAAGCTTCACCGAGCTCAACATAGACGTGTCTTCATCGCCAAATCTGGGGAGCCACAGCGTAGACAATCTCACCTGTCTCCGGCGCACACACCCGAGCGAAATGAAGACAACAAAGACAACCTTAACAACAATACACAGTTGATCCTTTGAGTAGTAGCTAGACCGAAGACCTAGCTCCAAAAAAGAGAGAAACATTGGTTGATGAAAACCTTTTGGAGCAGCAGAAGAATGAATCACCATCTCCTCCGATCTCCAGCACGAGCCATATAAAATTTGAGCATCACTTCCTTCACCATCACCATGATGTGCAAGGCAGATTAGCTTCAGAATAAAGCTTTGCCCCAAAGAAAACCATCTTGAGGTAGATGAACCAGGAATAGCCCCCATCTTCTTCAACCCCTCGCCGCCACGGCTGGCCGGAGGAAGAAGACAGAGCCACCACTCCCAACCAAAGCACCCTGCCCCCTGCCACCATGGCTAGCCAGGCAAGACACCGAGGAATAGCTCCTCCCCTCACCAAGATGGAATCACACCTCACCCCAATCAGTCCACCAAATCAACTCCATGGCTGCCTCCTGTCCCGGATCTGCTTCGCATCTAGCAGAGCAGAAACCCTAGACAGCAGAGGAGGGCACCAGGATCTTCAGCATCAAATCGACCAAGAAGGGGGAAAATCGAGCTTATTTAGCAGGAGGGAGGCGAGCTCGGCGCCATCCATTGGCTTCGCCCTCTGAAGTGCTCGGAGGAGGCAGAGCCACACCGCCGGCCAGCTGAGGCAGCTCGCGTGCCGCAGCAGCTCGCTCTCGATCGGCATAGCGCCAAACCCCATCACGGGAGACACCAAACTAGGAACCCTACTCGACCTACTATACAGGAGGGACATGCCGCCTCTCCCCAGCCCACACACGGCGGTGGCGCCATCAGGAGGAGGGGAAGGGGCCGGCCGGCGGTGGCGGCGGAAGACTCTCAAGGGACCAGAGGGTGGGGGAGAGGATGGTTGGTGGCGTATAAGCACAAGTTTGTGGATACCACACATCATGTTGTCAACCACCTACCTCTAGACAATCCAAAGAAATCAGTGGCATTGAGCTGACACCTTAGTTTTTTTCTTCAAAACTCCTTTATCCTACTCATGGCCCTACAACTGTTGTGTCATGCCGACTCTTCCACTTTTCCAATGCCACATACGATGGCATCCAGGTCGGTAATCCCCTTTAGTGAAGGGCCTTCACTGGCCAATGGCACTAATTTGAATCCTCCAGCGTGTGTATTGAGCCACTATTAAAGGGAATATGCCCTAATATGATAGATGTTTATTTTGCATGCTATAATTGTATTAATACGAAAATGTTAATACATGTGTGTTTGATAAAAAATGGAAAGTTCCTAGTTATGCCTCTCTTTAAACTAGCTCGTTGATTAACAAGATGATCAAAGTTTCCTGATCATGGACATAGGATGTTGTTAATAATGAGGTCATAACATTGGGGAAATGATGTGAGGAACATTCATCCGAAGTATAGCATTACGATCAAAGTCATTGAGTTTATATTGCTATAACATCATACGAAGTAATCCTAGTCCTTAGACCATGAGATCATGTTAATCACTAACACCAGAGGAGTATCTTGATAACATCAAACGTCACACCGTAAAAGGGTGACTATAAAGATGGGTTCAGTGCTAAGAAGGTGTGTAGAGGCTCATGGATCAAGAGTATTATTTTTCCATACCGATGACGGATAGATATACTCTAGGCCCTCTCGGTGATATCACATTGAGAATAGCTTGTAAGCAAGTGATGTGATCACTAGAATGTTATATCACGGGAACAAGAAAAGAGTGCATGTCAGTAACGAGATCAAACTAGCTATTGGATACCGATGATCGAATCTCGGACATGTAATATATCGTGAGACAAAGGGATTAAGTTACTAGCATTAAAGGTTCTCATGATCACAGAAGTCATCGTTGAATGTGCAGGAGTCAGAATGGATCTCCAGGTCCCGCTTCTGATTATTGATCTGAGAGGAGTCTCAATCATTTCTGCATTATTCGCGAACTGTAGGGTGATACACTTAAGGGTTGCCAAACACCATTTGGAGCATATATGTTTGAGACGAAAGAATTGCAAAGCGCTAGAATCATTTCGATGGAAACCGGAATTATTTCGGGTGAAATTGCAGAAACTGGTTTTGCATGTGATATTGAAATTTTGCAAGGGGTTTTATGTGAATGTTTGTTAATTAAAGTAATTAACAAAATTTTGAATAAAATAAATAAAAGAGTTTTATTAAATGGGAGTTTCATTAAATTTGGTGGAAATTTAATGCATGTGAGTGGAATTTTGAGTGGAGGCTAGATTTATGTGAGTGGAGCTTCACCACATGAATGAGGGAAGAGGTGGGGGCACCTCCCCATGGATCCGGCCATGGGAGGGGGCTGCCCTCCCTCTCCTCCTCACAAAGCACACCTCCTCGTGAAGGATCTCTCTCCCCCTCTAGATATATTCCCCATGGTCCTGGATTAGTGAGATACATGTTCTCGGTGGCTTTTCGTCTGGAAGGAGTTGCTGCTTCCACTGATTCGCTGGAGCAAGGAGGTGGAGGTTATTCGATGGCCTGAACGTGTGTGTGAGGATGGATACGCTGCTGATTTGCGGCGCTAGGACTTCCACACGATCTTGAGATCGGCAAGCATTCGACTACATCATCCACGAGTTCCAACTTGTTAACAAATCTTTGTTGTCTTCGAGGGTAAGTTCTCCATTGATGTATATCGACCCATTGCTTGTATCTAGTAGATAGATCTTGGCGTATAGTTCCCATCGTAGGAAATTTTTGTTTTCTATGCTGTGAATCCAACAATTATTGCATCACCCTTACTCATCCTAGGATAACACGTCAAATCGTGCCATGATGTCCATCTGGTACCATTGTGCCACCAGACTCAACTTTTTCTCGATCACGCCTTCTGAACTAGAGACTGCACTTTCCTCTTCTTCACCGGCTTAATCGGGCATTGTTCGGTTAATCCCCACCTGGCCAGGATCGGGGCGGAAACCATGTGGGTTAGCCGAGATCAGCTTGACCAGGATTTAATCCCGACACACTCTAGAAGATGTATTTGGTTAAACCTCGTCGGGATCCCACCCTGGCATATTCCGCTCCAATCCCGTTCATTTGGCAGGGATAAAAATAATCGAATTTTAACCCGTGGAACAGTTCCCCAAAAAGATACGTGCCTTCTCTCTTGCCTCGACCCCTCTCTGTTCCTCTCGTGATTCCGCCGTGGTCGCCTCCCCCACCCTCCGACGCCCCCATCCTCTCATGTCCTTCACCATGAAGCAGTCCACTAGTGAGCTTGAAAAAAACTATCTCAAATAGAAGAGGAGAACGAGAGGCTAAAGAATCACAAGGTACTCTATCTCCTGTTACCGTAACGTTGCTACCTTCTCCTCTTTCTTTTTTGCTTTTGGTGAAGGATGTTTAGCTACAGCTCCGCCATGTGCTGTAGTAGACCGTAGGTTCTTGTAAGACATAATAGTATACAATTATACTATAGCTTAAGCCTGAGCAAAAGCGAGTGATGACCCACAAGTATAGGGGGTGTATCGCAGTATTTTCGAGGGAAGTGAAACCCAATTTATTGATTCGACACAAGGGGAGCCAAAGAATATTTATAAGCCTTAACAACTGAGTTGTCAATTCAGCTGCACCTGAAAACAATCTTGCTCACAGCAGTTTATCAGTAGCAACAGTTTTGTAGTAGGAGTAGTGAAGTAACAGCAGTAGTAAAAGTAAGACAGTAGTAACAGTAGCAGCAAACAGTAGGATTCAAGCGCGGTAGGCATAGGGACTGATGGACGGGCGTTGCATGGACAAGACAATTCACATGGCAATCAAGACATAGGGCAATTGCAGATAAATAAGATAAAGCATCCAAGTACTAGATAATCCTAGGCGTGTGTTCCATATATAGTCATACGTGCTCGCAATGAGAACTTGCACAACATCTTTTGTCCCGACCCGTTTGCAGCGGGGCCTCAAGGAACTATCGGCAATTAAGGTGCTCCTTTTAATAGAGCACCGAGCAAAGCATTAACACTCCATGAACACATGTGATCCTCACATCAAAACCATTCCTCCGGTTATCCCGATTCATCACTGGGCCATTGGTTCCAGACAATAACATGTGTATACAACTTGCAGGTAAGACCAAAAACAATACTATCATAATGAATCAATAACATGTTCAGATCTGAAATCATGGCACTTTGGGCCCCAGTGACAAGCATTAAGCATAACAAGTTGCAACAAAGTCAAAAAGCACTAATAATAGATACTAGGCACCATGCCCTAACAATCCGATGCCATTACATGAACGATCTCATCCAATCCCTACCATCCCGATAGCCTACAGTGGGGATTACTCACTCATAGATGGGGGAAACATGGATGGTCGATGGAGAAGCGATGGTGATGATGATGGTGATGATCTCCTCCAATTCCACGTCCCGGCAGGGTGCCAGAACGGAGTTTCTGGTTCCGAATCATGGAATCTGGTGGTGGCGGCGGAGCGGAACTCTTTCTAGAAAAACGTCAAACCCCCCTCGGTTTTAGGTCAGGAGGCAACTTATAGGCGAAGAGGGAGGCCGAGGGGGTAGCTAAGGCGACCACACCACCCCCAGGCGCGGCCTGGCCTAGCCCGCGTGGCCAGGTGGTGTGGGCCCCTCGTGGCCCTACTCCGTCTTGTCTTCTGGCTCCGGTATTCTTCTAGTGAAATAGGATTTTTGGCATATTTTCCGGGATTTTTCCTGATAGTTGATTTTCTGCACAAAAACTAGACACCAAGGTAATTCTGCTGAAAACAGCATCAGTCTGTGTTAGTTCCCTCCAATTCACACAAGTTTAGAGGAGAAACAATAGCAAAAGTTTTCGGGAAAGTAGATACGTTTTGGACGTATCAACTCCCCCAAAGCTTAGCTTATTGCTTGTCCTCAAGCGATTCAGTTGAAAACTGAGTGCGATAAAAGAACTTTCACGAACACATTTGCTTCATATGATGTATATATTCTCAGCATGTGATCAACTACTTAGGCAATTCATAATAAAGAGTATGCTACTAAGTTTACTTAATAGTCAATGCAAGCTATGAAGAGATTCCAACTCAAAAAGAATAAGTGGCATGAAACATAAACATAAGCAACATTGCAGTGCTCATAACAAGGTATGATAGAGTGGTATCTCGCTTGCCTTTGATTGTGAATGCCAAGGCACCTCTGAAGTTCAGGTGAAGACTAGAAGTAAAGATATCAAAGATACAAGCATCAAAATCATAACACAATTAATCAAGTTTTGAGACAACCACATTACACTAAGAATGACAACTATGCTCTCAAGAAAGTGCTCAAAGAATGTGTGGAGACTCAACAAGAAAAATGAAAAGGTTTTGAAAAGTTTGAAAGGCTTCCAAATGCTGAAAGTATGGTACTCGTTAGCTTTGAGCTCTCATTGCCCCTATCATAAGCATATTTAAGTGGTTAAGGTTAAAGTGACACAACTAAGAGGATATGCTTGACAAGTTATAAATCGAAGTCTCATGCCCCTTACTTACGAAGACCGAACCTCATGCTACTCAACTTCAGTCACAAGTAAGCTCTTGTCATTGTAAGTACATATGTATCATAGAGAACCGCCAATAGGGTACCCCTTGCACATCATACATGAGTTATCCCATAATCAAAATGACAAGGCAAGCAGACAATGAGCATCTCAGCAATCTTTTTATTTACTATGTGCATAGATTTTTATTGAGGATGCTTCATAGAATGCTCATTATGGTTATGATGCAAGTTTCCACCATGATTAGGCATGGCTTAGGCTAGCGGCCCAGGCATTTCTCTAACACACATACAAACTCCATGATCTTACAAGTTCCACTTTTATTTCACACCGCCGAGATCCATAAGCAAAAGAACATGATATCAATGAGGTACTAAGTACCAGTGCAAGGTTGAAAGCGTTCCCCATGATACATGGTTCTGCTAACTTCAACTTATAAAGCGCAAGCATATACGCAACAAAGAAGGACGCAATGGTTCAGGTTTATTAAGTGCAAGAAAATTGTTGGGGTTCCGCGTATGAAAACAATAAAATTTTACTCTACGACCCTGAACCCCTGAAGCTGCCAGGACCTATCTATTAGTAATACAGTAACGGGAGGGGATTTTCGCGAACTTACTCTTGAAGACCGAAAAAGCGTTGTCAACGCTCAGGAGAGCGTGGTTGATGTAGACGAGCCGAAGCCGACCTCAAGGTCGTGATGAAGTCCTTGCGCTCCTTCTGGCTCCAACGACTTGAGTGCCTCAAGTGCGACACCTCGCGGGGTGTTACACACGTCTGGTGCCTGACGATGACTCCCGCTTCCCCGATCCAGCAGCAGTTGCGGAAGTAGAGCTCCCGGATCCGAATCACGTAGCGCGACGGCGCTCCACGATGAAGATGTCTCACGCTCGCGCAGTCCAGACTTGGGACCACGGTCATGAGAGAAAGGGGGAGAGAGAAAATATCAATTGGAGGTCCTCCCAAAAGTAGGGAGACCTTTATTGATTATTGGTGTATTTTTCTAGGCCAAATACCTCACTATATATAGGGGGAGGGGAGGTACTACCTCCCTCAAAGTCCCGGAGTGGGACTAAAGGAGATGAGGGGGAGGAGGTGGCCGCCGGCCACCTAGTGGGCCCCGCGCGGGGGGGCTAGGCCCAGCCGGCCTCCCCCTTGGCCCCTCTCCCTCTCTCCTTTCCCCTAATGGGCCCTCTCCCTCCGGAATTGGCCCATTAAGCCTTTTGACCTTTAATTGATTTTATATTTATTAAATAATTATGAATAAATGATTAAATCAATATTTAACATTCATTCACATATTATTCAATCTCCGTGGCCATGGAACACCTTCCACCTCCACTCCGGACATCCTCCGGACTTACCGAAACCCTTCCGGTTTTCTCCCTTCTTTTCTTCGGTGACTCTATCGATCTTATAAACACCCTCTAAGCATCATCAAACCCTTAAGCGTGATACCCCATGTTTCAGGAACACTCCAGACATGGTCGGGACACTCCCGCACCAATGATCGACAGAGGGACCTGGATGGCCATGTGACCCCTGTGCGTTCCACGAAGATCTTTCGTCGTTTGAACCGGGACAGTCGTGTCTTATTCCCTTTGTCAATCGATACTTGCATTGCCCGAGATCTGATCAATGACATCACCATGTCGTGTTCAATATTGTTACTGAACAATGCTACTTTGCTTGTTCCGACAAGTGATATCCTCGTGATCTAATTACACGCTGCGTAGCTATTGGATATGACTTCTCCGAGTGGGCCCTTGAGTATCTTCCCGTCACATGGACGGACAAATCCCGCTCTTGGCATATATTGCCTCTACGGTTTCCTCCGAGTACCTAAACACACCTTTATAACCACCGTTTTACCAGATGGCGTTTGATGCTATCTAAGCACTCTCGGGAGACAGTGATTGATATCGCCTCAGGGTCTAAGGAATAGTCTACGAGGATCCATTTCTAATCATCGTAACTTGAACTTCATGACATGATCGGGTCACGATGTTTAGATTGGGTATTGGTTCATAATCTCATTCTCAGAATGAGATGACATCATTTCCAACTGGCATAAATGCCACATGATTAGGAAACATGATCATCTGTTGACCAATGAACCAGTGACTAGAGTTTCACTGGGAACCCCTGGTTGTTTGTATATCACACGTGTATTGATGTTTCCACTCAATACAGTTATAGCATGATATAAAAATTATTCATAAACTATATGAAATTTTATAATAGTCCTTACTACTATTTGTCTCTAGGGCATATTTCCAACAAAAATAAAGTGTGCCATCAAGTTCGTGAGAGCTTTACTAACTAACTTTCTCATAACAAGCAAACATTTTATTCGGAAGAAAACAAGGCATACTTAATATGCACGGAATAGCAAATTGTGCTAATAGGTGGATATGGTGGACACTTTGGCAATATTGGTTTTGGGGAGTTGGATGCACGAGTAAAGCTTATACTCAGCACAAGTGAAGGCTAGCAATAGAGAGGGAGCGACAAACAAGAGAGCAATAACTGTCATAATCATGCTTGCAATAAAACAAGATTAATTATGGCATGAAAGTGATTCAAGATCCCTGAGGCAAAATAATTCATCGAGGCTTAACTGATTATTTCAGTCATATGCATGCGTGAGCATGTGCCAAGTCAATTCAAGTGAACCATTCAGAGGAGGATACCACAGTGTCATACCAATTTATGAATAGAGCAATGCAAGCAAACATTCATATAACATGCTACAAACCATTAGCAAGTTGGAGCTAAGCATAAGAAAGCAAGAACTACTAAGCATCCATAAATAACATACACCCTACATGAACACACTAAGCATGCCCACAATGATGAGTATATGTACAAAAATGAAAACAAATAGAGTTCGTTACCAGCCTCTTACCACACCTCAAGCTGTCATTAATCCTCATTATTGCCCTTCACTTGTGTGGCTTGAATAATAACATGAAAACCAAACTCCACTGAGGACTGCTGAACCTTGCAACAAACTTCACAAGACCAAGGAAGAACAACAAATATTTTTGGTGTTTTTGAGTTTTAAAGGCAAGAACCAAAAGGAAGAATGAACAAAGCAAAATATTTTTGGGTTTTTCAATTAATCAAAACAAAGCAAAAAGGAAAAAGCAAACCAAGGCAAAAAGAAGAAGAAGCAAACCAAAAGAAACAACAAAAATATATTTGGTCTTTTTGTGTTTTAGAAAGCAAAAGCAAAGAAAGAACAAAAACTAAAAAGAGAACGAAACATGAATATACAAAGTACCGACGCAAAATGATATGGAGATGAGTGCGATGTCGGCGTACCTCCCCCCAAGCTTAGGCGTTTGGCCTAAGTGGGTATCAATCCCAAGCTGGCCAAGATGAAGTGTCTCTGTGGTACGACGAGGAGGTACCCTCGTCCTGGTGCAAGCTCGAGTACGTCCCTCCTTAGTGCGCAGAGTAATCGTAGGAGGGCACATCCTCCTGGTGCTGCCCGTGGAACCCCATCAAGCGGAGCTGCTCATCCACCTCCTCCTTGGAGCGCGACCACAGCCTCCTGTGAACACTGAACAAAGTAGACTGTGGCAAAGGAATCTCCCTTTCATCACCATCAGTAAACAACATCCTATATACTAAACTGTCCATATCAGAATCAGCAGTGACAAAGTGATGTGTTTTCATGGCAGAAAGGTCTAGCCTTTGTGGTGCCAATATAGTATCATTGGGATCCACCGAAAGCTCTAATGCATTGACCATACATGAAGCGATGATACCCCCATAAATAGGCCCCCTAGCAGCTAGGCGGCGAGCAATAAGCGCGCCAAGGTTGTACCGAGTATCATTGTTAAGCGCGGCAGCAAGGAAGGCTAAATGATAGTTGGAGATATTACTCGTATTCTCCCTACCAAGAATGCTAGTAGCAAGATAATAGGCAAAGTATCTAAGAGCAGGGAGTTGGATGTTTCTTATCTTTCCACGTTGAGCTACGCGGTCGTCGTCATTGGTCACACCCCGATAGAGTTCCAGCAAATCAGCGGGTCGCCCTTGAATCTTCTTCACGGTCCCTATCATGCCCACACCTATAATACTGCAAAATCTCTCCAATGGTATGGTAAAGGGCAGATTATATATTCTAAAATAAATAGTTGACTGATAGGGCGTGTTAGTAAAAACGAAGCTCTCAACAAAAGTTTTGGTGAGCATAGCGTATTGCTCACTCTCATCTTGCATATATGAGGTCAAACCAACCCTCTGAATCAGTAGCAAGAAATCATCAAGAATCCCTACAACTTGTAAGAAAGTAAAACAAGGGAAAGTATATGGGTGAGTATCCCCATCATCTCCTTCATTACCAATGCGAGGTGCAATGAGATCTTCGTTGTATGATGGCCTAAACTGAGAGGCTGATCTTGAGGGTCTTGACCTCCTAGGTGCATCCTTCTCAAATATTTCTCCAAAGGTATGGTTGTTCATGTTTGATATTTGGAGAATAAATGCCCCAAATTTCAGCAGCAAATATGGGCTGAGCAAGGAGATCGAAAAATCGAGGGCAAGCACAGCAAGAACGCGATTTCGAGCAATGAACTGGTGTTTACTCGGGAGAGAGAAGAAAGTGGCAAGTGAGAGAGTGAGTGGAGGGCCAAGGGTGGCCCACACCATGGCTAGGCGCGCCCCTGGGCAGGTCGCGCCACCAGGTGGTGTGCCTGCCTAGTGGGCCCCCTAGGTCACTCTAGGCACTTCTCTGCCCCTTTTTTCACGTAAAAATTTGATATGAATTTTCTGGAATTTTTTGAGACACTTTATTTTTGAGCAATTTTCAGGTATAGATGAATGATTTTTCTGCAGAAAAGTGATGTTGAAATGATGCAATGCTAGACAAAACAAAAGCTACAGAAGTTCTAAGACACTCTAAAATGCAAGCAACTAATAACATAAAAGTAAACTAAACGAAAGCAAAAACTAAAATGGATAGAATAGAAGTAAGCGAAGATAATCATGATGAAAACATTGTTTTGTTCATTAAAATCCTTTTGTTAACAAGGTTGATCAGGTATTGTTACCAAAACAATTTTATATGAAACAAAACTTTGTATTCCACTTATGATTATGTTACCTCAACCTTGATAGCTGATACATTGCAAATGTATCTATAATTTTTGATGCTCCATGCTTGGTTTTATCCACTTTCTTGTGTTTTGTCCACACTTTGGAGTACTTTTCATATGATTTCTTGGACTAACCTATTAACAAGAGCCACAGTGCCAGCTGCCTATTTTCTGCTGTTTTTGGTTCCAGGAAAGTCAGAAAATGAATATTCTCGGAATTGGACGAGACAAAAGCCAAAGTGCCTATTTTTCTAGAAGACTCCAGGAGCCAGAATACGAGACGGAGAAGAGCCAAGGGGTGGCCACACCACCTGGTGGCGCGGGCCAGGCCAGGCCGCGCCAGGGGGTGGTGTGGGCCCACCAGGCACCCCCTCGGTCTCCCTCTTCGCCTATAAAAAGCCTTCTGACCTAAAAACTCCGGGGGGTCGACGTTTTTCCAAAAGGAGTTCTGCTCCACCGCCACCACCAGATTCCATGAAACAGCACCAGAAACTCCGTTCTGGCACCCTGCCGGGACGGGGAATTGGAGGAGATCATCGCCATCATCATCACCATCGCTTCTCCATCGACCATCCATGTTTCCCCCATCTATGAGTGAGTAATCCCCCGCTGTAGGACATGGGGATGGTAGGGATTGGATGAGATTGTTCATGTAATGGCATTAGATTGTTAGGGCATGGTGCATAGTATCTTTTATTAGTGCTTTATGACTTTGTTGCGACTTATTGTGCTTAATGCTTGTCACTAGGGCCCGAGTGCCATGATTTCAGATCTGAACATGTTATTGATTCATTATGATAGTATTGTTCTTGGTCTTATCTGCAAGTTGTATACACACGTTGTTGTCCGGAACCAATGGCCCCGAAGTGACAGAAATCGGGATAACCGGAGGGAATGGCTTTGATGTGAGGATCACATGTGTTCACGGAGTGTTAATGCTTTGCTCCGGTGCTCTATTAAAAGGAGCACCTTAATTGCCAGTAGTTCCCTTGAGGCCCCGCTGCAAACGGGCTGGCAGGACAAAAGATGTTATGCAAGTTCTCATTGCGAGCACGTATGACTATATATGGAACACATGCCTAGGATTATCTAGTACTTGGATGCTTTATCTTATTTATCTGCAATTGCCCTATGTTCTGATTGCTATGTGAATTGTCTTGTCCATGCAACACCCGTCCATCCATCCCTATGCCTACCGCACTCGAATCCCTTTGTTCTATCGCTATTATTCTTGCCGTCTTTACTTTACTACTTCATTGCTTTGCTATTCCTACTACAAAAACTGTTACAGATAAACTGTTGTGAGCAAGATTGTTTCCAGGTGCAGCTGAATTGACAACTCAGTTTTTAAGGCTTATAAATATTCTTTGGCTCCCCTTGTGTCGAATCAATAAATTGGGTTTCACTTCCCTCGAAAATACTGCGATACGCCCCTATACTTGTGGGTCATCAAGACTATTTTATGGCGCCATTGCCGGGGAGCATAGCTTTATTTATCAAGTCCACTTGGAATCACCATTGTTCAAGCTAAGTTTATTTTCTCCTTGTTTGCTTGTTTCTTTATCAAAAATACAAAAAAGTAGTTCCTACTCTAGTTGTTATTTTTGTTGGTCTGTTATTGTCTTTCTTTATCATGTTTGTTGCCAATGGTTGGTTTCTTTGAAACTGAATCTTATTGGCAAGGTGGGTTCACGGAAGATCAAAAATATTATATTAAGGAACACCGCTTGTTACAAAAAGGGAAACACTTATGGGAACAAATTGATAAATTATATACCATTGCTAGAAACATGTGCTCTACTTATAATGTTACTTATTGCTGTGATAAATCTCGTTGTAGAAAGAGGTATAAACACCTCCCTTTTCAATGTGAGTATAATGATAATGATACCATATCTTCTTATGCTAAAGGAATTTATGACTTTTATGATGCGGAACAAATTGAAGAATTTATTGCTTGGAAGGGTGCTTTTGAACTTGCTAGTTTGCTTGAAAATATTGATGATTCACCTTACAAATATGAGGTTTATGGTATCCTTAAATTTTGCTTTGATAATTACAAGGATGAAAATGGCTATATTCTTGAATATTTTAATAGATGCTTCCCACAAATGGAAGAGACTAATGCCTTGCAGGAACCTATGGAAGAAGAAATTGATGAACCTGAAATCTCATTAGATGAAAAAGAGGAGGAGAGTGATGAACAAAAGGAGGAAGAATGGATTAGCTACCCATGCCTACCTTCTAATGAGAGTAACTCTTTATCCCTTACATTATTTGATTGTCCTCCATGCTTACTAAAGTAGGATGAATGTTATGTTCCTGAGGATTATTTTGAAAATGTTTATGATAAAGCTCTAGTACTTGTAGATCATGAAAATCATGCTTTATGTGATAGTTATATTGTTGAGTTTATTCATGAGGCTACTGAAAATTATTATGAAAGAGGAAAATATGGTTGTAGAAGTTTTCATGGTATTGAAACACCTCTCTATGTGCTGAAAGTTTTAAAGTTACTCTTGTTTTATCTTCCTATGCCCATCACTTTGTTCTTTGTGAATTTGTTTGCATACACGATTCCTATGCATAGGAAGTGGGTTAGACTTAAATGTGTTTTGATTTTGCTTCTTGATGCTCTATTTTACTTCAACTCTTATCTCTTATGTGAGCATCCTCTCAAACTATTATGCCTGAAGATGATAATATGTCTATTATTCTTGGGAGACCTTTTCTTAAATACTGCAGGAGCTGTTATTAATTGTAATCAAGGGAAGGTGACCTTCAATGTCAATGACAAGGAACATACTGTCTATTTCCCCAAGAATATTGAAAGGACTTATGGTTTGAATTCAATTGAACATGTTGAGGGCATTCAAGTTGGAGAAATATATTGCCCCATACCAAGAGAAAATTTTGAAACTATTATGATTGGGACCATTGCTATCAAGGTTGAGGTAACATAATCATTAGTGGAATACAAAGTTTTGTCTAATATGGAATTGTTTTGGTAGCAAGACCTGATCAAACTTGTTAACAAAAGGATTTCATTGAACAAAGTAATGTTTTCACCATGATTATCTCCGCTTACTTCTATTCTATCCATTTTAGTTTTTGTTTATGCTTAACTTAAAGGCTTTAAAGAAAAAGTACTTATTGGGAGATAACCCAAATGTTTTAGACGAGTCTTGAAAGTTATTACCTCTGTAATAACCGATCTTTATCCTTTTTATTTACTTTTTGTGCCAAGAGTAACCTCTAATGAGAGAAAAGTAATGATTGGGAAAGTTGCTGTCCCGAAACAGATTTCCGTGCTTCACCGTAAAAATTTGTGTAAAATCTCTGAACGTCTTTTTGACGCGTGATTTTTTGTGCTTATGACCCAGGTTGTTATATAACTTTCGTTAGTTCAACACTTTTTGATTTGAGCAACACAAGGTCTTCGAAAAAATTCGTCTTTACCTGCTGGTCTGTTTTGACAGATTTCTGCCATTTTCTGCATTTGCTTCTTGTTGGTTCCTTTTTGAGTTCTTTTGGGGAATTGAGCTTTTTGAGGGAAGTGCTACAGTAGCTAGTGTTCTAATGGAAGTTTATTTGGTGTTAGAACTGAACCTTAAGACCTATTATCTTGAGTGCACTAATGTTGCTAATAAAGATTGTGTGAAGTTTTGTATGAAGGAAATATTTCAGGTGTATTGAAGGAATGAGTAATGAATGTACTAAAGCTCAAGCTTGGGGATGCCACGCATGTCACCACAATAAATATCCAAGAAGTACAAGCGTCAAAGCTTGGGGATGCCCAAGGCATCCTCTTCTTCATCAATAAAAATCTCAGGTTTCTTCCAACCACTTCATTTTTATTGTTTCATGCACAGTTGTGTTGTTCTTGGAGCGTCTTCTTTTTCGGTTTTCGTTTTGGTTTTTATTTGCTTGGTTTGCTTAGTTTGCTGAATAAATTGGTTGGACCTCCTCTTTCATACATTGGTGTTCAAATAGTTTGGTTTGGTTTGGAAAAGAGTAGGAAAGCTCATGCTTAAGTGGTAAAGAGAGCTTGTTTTTGACTGTGGCCTATGCTTTGTCATGCCATGCTTGATATTGTTTTGGCTTTATGCTTAGTATTCTTTGTTGTAGCATGGCTTGTTATAAACAATTGAGATTTCTTAATGTTCCTTGGATGAATCATGTGTTGTTTTAGCATATTAAAGCATAGTATAGTGGTATTCTCCTTTGAGGCTTTATTTGGGTTGACTTGGCACATGCTCACACCATGTTATGACTATCCCAAGTCACCATAAGCCTTTATTATCCTTTAGTTTTTGACTTGTAGTATCACTTTATGCTTTGATCAATGTTGTTTTGTCGCTCTGCATGATTATGGCCATTATTGCTCTCTCGTTTGTCGCTCCCTTACTATTGCTAGTCTTCACCTTCACTGAGTATGTTTTACTCATGTTTCCAACTCCCCAAAACCAAATATTGCCAAAGTGTCCACCATACCTACCTATTAGCATCATTTGCTACTTCCGTGCATATTCAATATGCCTTGTTTTCTTCCGAATAAAATGTTTGCTTGTTATGAGAAAGTTAGTTAGTAAAGCTCTCATGAACTTGATGGCACACTTTACTTTTCTTGCCCTTAATAAACTTGAACCATTGTGTCGTCTATGTTGTATAAGCTTGCACTTATTCGTTGGGAATTAGCAGAACCATGCTTTCATGGGGAACGCTTTCAACATTGCACTTGGTACTTGTACCTAGTTGATATCATGCTCTTTTGTATATGGATGTCGTCGGTGTGAAATGAAAGGGGAGCTTGTAAGTCCATGGAGTTATGTATATGTGTTAGAGAAACGCCTGGGCCGCTGGTCTAATCCATGCTAACATGGTGGAAACCTGCAGCATAACCATAATGAGCTGTCTATGAAGCATTCTTCTTATAAAAAAAGAGTCCTATATTGAGAAAAAAAGAGAAAAGAGAAAAAAAAGAGATTATGAAAAGAGGAAAGAGAGAAAAAAGCACCATATTCCCATGATAAATAAGAAGATTGCTGAGATGCTCGTTGTCTGCTTGCCTTGTCATTTTGATATGGGGATTCTTCCGTATCATCGGGCAAGGGGTACCCCGTTGGCGGTTCTCTATGATACACATGTACTTACGATGACAAGAACTTACCCGTGACTAAACTTGAGTAGCATGAGGAGCGGCCCTCGTATACAAGGGACATGAGATTTCTAACTTATACTTCGTCAAGCATGTGCACCATAGTTTGTTCACTTTAACCTTAATCACTTCAAGATGCTTATGATAGGGGCAATGAGAGATGAAAGCTATAAGTACCATAATTTTTGGAAGCTCTTTATGAGACTTGAATCCCTACTTCCTTTTATAAAAAGGCCTTTCTTCTACCATTATATTGTGTCTCCACCTTCTACCTTTATGCACCTACTTTGAGAGCATAGTGGCCATTCTTAGTTTTATGTGCATTGTCCCAAGACTAGTTGATTGATGCATAACTTGATATTGCTTGTTTTAAACTTTTGTATCTAGTCACTCTTATGAACTTTGAAGGTGTCCTATGCAATTTATATTTGCTGCTCTATTGAGGGACAAGCTGAATACTATTATGCTATGCTTTCTTTATGTGAAACAAACAAACGTCTTGCAAAGCATTGTTATTCATGAATCTTTTGTTTGTACCTTTTCATGTTGCATCATAGTTTCTTTGTCTTATTGCTAGAACTTTGTCTTTCATGTTATGATTGAAGTACTATGATCCCATCTTTGAATGTTCTACAAATACTTTGATCAAGTCTTTGATGGTGCATGTCACCTCAAAAAAAATTCTTTCTTTTTATCACTTACCTACTCGAGGACGAGCAGGAGTTAAGCTTGGGGATGTTGATACATTGCAAATGTATCTATAATTTTTGATGCTCCATGCTTGGTTTTATCCACTTTCTTGTGTTTTGTCCACACTTTGGAGTACTTTTCATATGATTTCTTGGACTAACCTATTAACAAGAGCCACGAAAGGCCACTGCTTTTCTGCTGTTTTTGGTTCCAGGAAAGTCAGAAAATGAATATTCTCGGAATTAGACGGTACAAAAGCCAAAGTGCCTATTTTTCCAGAAGACTCCAGGAGCCAGAATACGAGACGGAGAAGAGCCAGGGGTGGCCACACCACCTGGTGGCGCGGGCCAGGCCAGGCCGCGCCAGGGGGTGGTGTGGGCCCACCAGGCACCCCCTCGGTCTCCCTCTTCACCTATAAGAAGCCTTCTGACCTAAAAACTCCAGGGGGTTCGATGTTTTTCCAGAAGGAGTTCCGCTCCGCCGCCACCACCAGATTCCACGAAACAGCACCAGAAACTCCGTTCGGCACCTCACGGACGGGAATTGGAGGAGATCATCACCGTCATCATCACCATCGCTTCTCCATCGGCCATCCATGTTTCCCCCATCTATGAGTAAGTAATCCCCCGCTGTAGGCCATGGGGATGGTAGGGATTGGATGAGATTGTTCATGTAATGGCATCAGATTGTTAGGGAATGGTTCCTAGTATCTTTTATTAGTGCTTTATGACTTTGTTGCGATTTGTTGTGCTTAATGCTTGTCACTAGGGCCCGAGTGCCATGATTTAAGATCTGAACATGTTATTGATTCATTATGATAGTATTGTTCTTGGTCTTATCTACAAGTTGTATACACACGTTGTTGTCCGGAACCAATGGCCCCGATGACAGAAATCGGGATAACCGGAGGGAATGGCTTTGATGTGAGGATCACATGTGTCCACGGAGTGTTAATGCTTTGCTACGGTGCTCTATTAAAAGGAGCACATTAATTGCTAGTAGTTCCCTTGAGGCCCCGCTGCAAACAGGCTGGCAGGACAAAAGATGTTGTGCAAGTTCTTATTGCGAGCACGTATGACTATATATGGAACACATGCCTAGGATTATCTAGTACTTGGATGCTTTATCTTATTTATCTGCAATTGCCCTATGTTCTGATTGCTATGTGAATTCTCTTGTCCATGCAACGCCCGTCCATCCATCCCTATGCCTACCGCACTCGAATCCCACTGTTTACTGCTATTGTTACTGTTGTCTTTACTTTACTGTTGCTATTACTTTGCTATTCCTACTACAAAACTGTTGCTACTGATAAACTGCTGTGAGCAAGATTGTTTCCAGGTGCAGCTGAATTGACAACTCAGTTGTTAAGGCTTATAAATATTCTTTGGCTCCCCTTGTGTCGAATCAATAAATTGGGTTTCACTTCCCTCAAAAATACTGCGATACACCCCCTATACTTGTGGGTCATCAATAGCAATGGTCCCAATCATAATAGTTTAAAAAAAAATTATTGGTATGGGAGAATATATTTCTCCAACTTGAATGCCCTCAACATGTTCAATTGAATTTAAACCACAAGTCATGTCAATCTTCTTGGGGAAATAGACAGTATGCTCCTTGTCATTAACATTGAAGGTCACCTTTCCTTGATTACAATTAATAATAGCTCCTGCAGTATTTAAGAAAAGGTCTCCCAAGAATAATAGACATATTATCATCTTCAGGCATTTCAAGCACAACAAAATCAGTTAATATCAAGCAATTATGAACCACTTGAACAGGCACATCCTCACATATACCAACAGGAATAGTGGTAGATTTATCATCCATTTGCAAAGATATATCAGTTGGTATTAGTTTTTCAAGTTGAAGTCTCTTATAGTGATAAAAAGGCATAACACTAACTCCAGCTCCCAAATCACACAAAGCAGTTCTAACATAACTATTCTTAATAGAGCAAGGAATAGTTGGAATTCCTGGGTCTCCAAGTTTCTTTGGAACCTTACCATTAAAGGAATAATTAGCAAGCAAGGTAGAGATTTCTTCATTAGGGATCTTCCTTTTATTCGAGACAATATCCTTCATATACTTGAGTAAGGAGGCAATTTAACAGCATCAGTCAAAGGAATTTGCAGGAATAAAGGTTTCATCCACTCACAAAACTTATTATAGTGTTCATCTTCCTTTGACTTGTGTTTCTTATTAGGGAAAGGCATAGGTTTTTGGACCCAAGGCTCTCTTTCAATACCATGTTTCTTAGCGACAAAATCTTCTTTAGTGTATTTAGTATTATTAGTGTGCTTTTCAGGTTCTTCTTCAACTTTTTCTTTATCAGGAACATCATTTTCTTCATTACCATTTTCAGTTTCAGCATCAGAGATAGATATACTATTAGGACCTTTAGCAGGTTCAGAGGGTTCTACAATAGTTTTATGTTTCATTTTCCTTTTTTTACGAGTAGTAACCACTATTTTTAGCTTGTTGAGAATCCTGCTCAATTCTTTTGGGATGCCCCTCAGGATATAGAGGATCCTGGTTAGCAGCACCACTTCTAGTTCTAATTTCATAAGCATGTTTTTCTTTAGCAGCATTAACTAGCAAGTCCTTTTGCACTTTAATAAGTTGATCTATTTGAGTTTGAACCATTTGAAAATGTTTAACAAGCATTTTAACATCATTAGAGGTTCTTTCCACAACGTCTTTTAACTCAACAATAGCTCTAGAGTTTTCCATTAAATGATTTTGCACCCTTTTATTAAAATTATCTTGCTTAACAATGAAAATATCGAATTCTTATAAGCATTGACCAGGAGGTTTAGAGTAAGGGATATCACCTTGATCAAAGTGTTGGAGAGTGTGTACCTCAATAGTGGATGAATGGGGAATTGGCTTACGTAATTCTTCTATAGGAGGTAAATTCTTGATGTCTACAGCTTTAATTCCCTTCTCCTTAAGACATTTCTTAGCTTCCTTCATCACTTCATCATTTAATTCAATAACTCCCCTCTTCTTAGATGATGGTATAGGCGCCGGTATAGCTGGTTCAGGTATAATTATTTCAGGTATAGTTGGTTCAGGAGGAGTCCAATCTTCATAGTTCTTGCTTATTTTAGCCATTAATTCCTTAGCTTCCTTGGGAGTCCTATTCCTGAAAACATAATCAGCACAGCTATCCAGGTATGTCCTAGATTCTTCTATTAGTCCATTATAAAATATATCAAGAAGCTCATTCTTACGTAATGGACATCCAGCCTGTGCATGAATCAAAGCATAAAACCTTGCCCATGATTCAGGCAATATCTCTTTTTCTCCCTATTTAAAATCAAAAAGTTCCTGCAAAATAGCATGTCTAGCACTAGGAGGAAAATATTTCTGTAGAAAAGTACTAATCAAGCAATCAGGGCTATCAATAGATCCAGGAGGTAAATTACTAAACCAAGTTTTAGCTTCTCCTTTCAGTGAAAAGGGGAAAAACTTAGCAACAAAGTAAGTATGCATCTTAATATCATCGGAAAATAAGCCACTCATGGTAGAAAGCTCAGTCATACGTGCTACCACACTTTCATTCTTAGTCCCACAAAAAGGTTCTTTCTCAACAATAGCTATATAGGATAAATCAAGAGAGAAATCATAATCTTTATCTTTAATGTTTATGGGAGACGCAGCAAACTTAGCATTAGGAGACAATTTGGGTCTAATAGTACGCCTCTCAAGGAGATTCTTAGCAGCACTCCTATCAAGGGTGTTTTGACATTCTTTAATAAATTCATCGGTCATCTCAACATAACCTTCTTCAATATCATAGCTTTCTCTAGACTCGGGTGAACTAACAGGTGTGGTAGTGTCTTCATTAGGAGTTTCAGTATTTCCAGCTATAGTTCTAGCAATCGTAGCATCTAGGAAAGGACCTAATGAACTACTCTTATCAAGCATAGTAGAAGAAGCATCATAAGTATCAGAAGTTTCAGATTCAGCAGTAGTAGCAGTGTGTGTAACAAGTGTATGTGGTGGTGTAACAAGCTTACTCATAACAGATGGTGAATCAAGAGCAATAGAGGTGTTCAGTGTTGGAAATATGCCCTAGAGTCAAATACTAGTTAGGACTATTATCATATTTCATATAGTTTATGATTAAGTTTTATATCATGCTATAACTGTATTGAGTGGAAACATCAATACACATGTGATATACAAACAAACCAGGGGTTCCTAGTGAAACTCTAGTCACTGGTTCATTGGTCAACAGATGATCATGTTTCCTGATCATGTGGCATTTATGCCAGTTGGAAATGAGGTCATCACATTCTGAGAATGAGATGATGAACCAATACCCAACCTAAACATCGTGACCCGATCATGTCACGAAGTTCAAGTTACGATGATTAGAAATGGATCCTCGTAGACTATTCCTTAGACCGTGAGGCTATATCAATCACTGTCTCCTGAGAGTGCTTAGATAGCATCAAACGCCATCTGGTAAAACGGTGGTTATAAAGGTGTGTTCAGGTATTCGGAGGAAACCGTAGAGATAATATATGTCAAGATTGGGATTTGTCCGTCCATGTGACGGGAAGATACTCAAGGGCTGTTATATCCAACAGCTGCGCAGCGTGTGATTTGATCACAGGGATATCACTTGTCGGAACGAGTCAAGTAGCATTGTTCAGTAACGAGATTGAACACGACATGGCGATGTCATTGATCAGATCTCGGGCAATGCAAGTGTCGAGAGACAAGGGGAATAAGACATGACTGTCCCGGTTCAAACGACGAAAGATCTTCGTGGAACGCACAGGGGTCACATGGCCATCCAGGTCCCTCTGTTGATCATTGGTGCGGGAGTGTCCCGACCATGTCTGGAGTGTTCCCGAACCATGGGGTATCACGCTTAAGGGCTTGATGATGCTTAGAGAGTGTTTATAGGATCGGTAGAATCGTCGAAGAAGAGTAGGGAGAAAACCGGAAGGGTTTCGGTAAATCCGGAGGATGTCCGGAGTGGAGGTGGAAGGTGTTCCATGGCCACGGAGATTGAATAATATGTGGATGAATGTTAAATATTGATTTAATCATTTATTCATAATTATTTAATAAAGAGAAAATCAATTAAAGGTCAAAAAGGCTTAATGGGCCAATTCCGGAGGGAGAGGGCCCATTAGGGGAAAGGAGAGAGGGAGAAGGGACCAAAGGGGAGGCCGGCTGGGCCTTGCACCCCGCGGGGCCCACTAGGGGCTGGCCGGCGGCCACCCCACCCCCTCCTCTCCTTTAGTCCCACCCCGGGACTTTGAGGGAGGTAGTACCTCCCCTCCCCCTATATAAAGTGGGGTATTTGGCCTAGAAAGATACACCCAATAATCAATAAAAGGCTCCCCACTTTTGGGAGGACCTCCAATTGATATTTTCTCTCTCCCCCTCTCTCTCTCGTGATCGTGGTCCCAAGTCTGGATTGCGCGAGCGAGAGACATCTTCACCGCGGAGCGCCGTCGTGCTGCGGGATTCGGATCCGGGAGCTCTACTTCCGCAACTGCTGCTGGATCGGGGAAGCAGGAGTCATGATCAGACATCAGACGTGTGTAACTCCCTGCAAGGTGTCGCACTTGAGGCACTCAAGTCGTTGGAGCCAGAAGGAGCGCAAGGACTTCATCACGACCTTGAGGCCTCAGAACGCGGATTGTCGAAAGATCGAGCACGAGTCGCATGAATGATGTGACCGACGTTTAGCGTCCACCCTTGAACCCACATTGATGGCCGTGATGATCGGGGGAGATGTGGCTGATAGGGGTCGTGTTATCACTAGGAACCCTTTTGGGGATAGGTGTTTCTGAGTGGAGTTATTATTAACTCATTTAATTATAAACTTAGTCTAAATTCCTTTTGCAATTATAAATGTAGATGGTCTCTTTCGTGTTGACAATTGAATGGTTAGAAGGAGAGAAGCTCAGATTAGATGGATCGAACTTCTCCATTTGGGTTGCCAGTCTCCATGTTCTCCTTAGCGAGAACGACATGGTCGACTACATACTCGACGTGATGGATTTGGATCCGTCCACAGACCTTGAGACCCCAGAGGAGCGGAAAGACCGCTATCTCTGTCGGGAGATGGCCTCCTATATTTTAGTTGTGATGCATTTCAGAATGGTGGACTGATACATTGCAAATGTATCTATAATTTTTGATGTTCCATGCTTGGTTTTATCTACTTTCTTGTGTTTCGTTCCAACTTTAGAGTTTTTTTCGTATGATTTCTTGGACTAACCTATTAACAAGATGCCACAGTGCCAGTTGCCTATTTTCTGCTGTTTTTGGTTCCAGTAAGTTAGAAAATGAATATTCTCGGAATTGGACAAGACAAAAGCCAAAGTTACTATTTTCCTGGAAGACTCATGGAGCCAGAAGGAGAGTCGGAGAGGGGCCACAGGGTGGCCACACCCCCTTGGCGCGGGCCAGCCTAGGCCGCGCCAGGGCATGGTGTGGGCCCCCTGGCTGGCCATCGACCTTGCCTCCTTCGCCTATAAGAGCCTCCCGATCCAAAACCCTAAATCATCAAGCCTCCAACCACGAAAAGTTCCGTAGCGCCGCCACCAAGGGGGAGATTCTGGGATGAAAGTCTCATTCGACACCCAGCCAGACGGGAAGTGCCCGAGCCATCTCCATCGATCTCCACCACCATCTCCATCACCATTGCTGATTCCCATGATGAGGAGGAGTAGTTCTCTCGAGGCTAAGGGTTCTACCGGTAGCTATGTGTTCATCTCTCTCTATGCGTGATCATATTGTGATCATGAGCTTGTAATCTATAGATCTACCTTGCTACTCAAGTGCTTTAATAGATCTCTGCTCTCCCCATGTGTGTGAAAGTGACAGCATGCACACCATGGTGGCACTTAGGCTAGAGATTTCAAATACTTGTTATGAGTTATATTTGGAGTTCGATGTCTTTATGAAATTGTGGTGTTTGTTGGACTCATCTAGTACTCAAGGTGACAGTGTGGGGTTTTCTAGATGGGAAAGGCTTACTTTGAGGTGTGTTGTTATATCCCTACCATCGATTAGAGTGTTCAACTGGAGAGTAGTTAAGAGTAGTATCATAAAGAGAATATATTTATATGAGAGTGTTCACTAGTGAAAGTATGATCCCTAGGCCTTGTTTCTAAGCACTGAAACACCGTTTGCTACTAGATCTGTTATATGTTTGCTTGCTTCCATCTTTATTTCAGTTTTCCTTTAGTCTCTTCCACGCCATCAAGCTATTTTCTATCGCCGTTACCACTTATAATTATCCATACCACTTGTATTTTACTATCTCTTCGCTGAACTAGTGCACCTATACACCTGACAAGTGTATTGGGTGTGTTGGGGACACAAGAGACTTCTTGTATCTTGATTGCAGGATTGCTTGAGAGGGGATACCTTTGACCACTTCCTCCCTGAGTTTGATAAACCTTGGGTGATCCACTTAAGGGAAAACTTGCTGTTGTTCGACAAACCTCTACACTTGGAGGCCCAACAACTGTCTACAAGAATAGAAGTGCGTAGACATCAAGCTATTTTCTGGCGCTGTTGCCGGGGAGGTAAGGTAAAAGTTACTCACATCCTCCGGTGTGAGTGCTCGAAGTTATTTCCTTTAGATTCTGCAATTTTGTCTTTTCGTTTCTTGTTTTCACTAGTTAGGCTTTATGGAAAACAACAAAAAAAATAGAGATCTTTATAGTATTTATCTTGAGTTAGGACATGAAGTGTTTGAAGAGAAAATTAAAAAACCTATGGAACTTTATTTGCATGCTAATAGCAATGTTGTTAGTATGAATTCTTTGGACACCATTATTGCTAATGCTATGGAAAAGTCTAAGCTTGGGGAAGCTAGTTTCTATGAAAATGATCTTTTTAGTTCCCCAACTTTGGAAGATAGCTATTCTATTGCTTATGATGATACCAAACCTCCAATATATGATGATTACAATGATGAATATGATATTTTCAGTCCACCTACTATTGAGGAGAAAAATTATGATTACAATATGCCTCCTATATTTGATGATTATGGTGATGAGAATAATAATGATAGCTATTTTGTTGAATTTGCTCCCACTATAATTAATAAGAATGACTATGCTTATGTGGAGAGTATTAATTCTTTTATGCATGTGGCTCATGATAATAATGTTTTATGTGATAGTTATATTGTTAATTTTATTCATGATGCTACTGAAAGTTATTATGAGAGAGGGAAACATGGTTTTATGCATCTTAATAATATTAAGTTTCCCCTCTTTATGTTGAAAGTCTTGAAATTGTACTTGTTTTGCTTTACTATGCTTGTTGCTTTGTGCTTTCATGACTTGTTTCTTCACAAGATTCCTATGCATAGGAAGTGGGTTAGACTTAAATGTGTTTTGAATTTGCTTCTTGATGCTCTCTTTTACTTCAATTCATATTTCTTATGTGAGCATCTTCTCAAACTATCATGCCTAACTTAAAGGCGTTAAAGAAAAGTACTTATTGGGAGATAACCCAAAAGTTTTAGATGAGTCTTGGAAGTTATTACTTCAGTAATAACTGCTCCTTATCCTTTTTATTTGCTTTTTGTGCCAAGAGTAACCTCTAATGAGAGAGAAGTAATGATTAGGAAAGTTACTGTCCCGAAACAGATTTTTGTGCTTTACCGTAAAAATTCGTGTAAAATCTCTGTACGTCTTTTTGAGGCGTGAATTTTTTTGCTTCTGCCCCAGGTTGTTATCTAACTTTCGTTAGTTCAACACTTTTTGATTTGAGCAACAGAAGGTCTTCTAAAAAATTCGTCTTTACCTGCTGGTCTGTTTTGACAGATTTCTGCCATTTTCTGCATTTGCTTCTTGTTGGTTCCTTTTTGAGTTCTTTTGGGGGATTGAGCTTTTTGAAGGAAGTACTACAGTAGCAAGTGTTTTAATGGAAGTTTATTTGGTGTTAGAACTGAACCTTAAGACTTATTATCTTGAGTGCACTAATGTTGCTAATAAAGATTGTGTGAAGTTTTGTATGAAGGAAATATTTCAGGTGTATGGAAGGAATGAGTAATGAGATGAAGGATGGACTAAAGCTCAAGCTTGGGGATGCCACGCATGTCACCACAAGAAATATCCAAGAAGTACAAGCGTCAAAGCTTGGGGATGCCTTGGGCATCCCCTTCTTCATCAATAAAAATCCCAGGTTTCTTCCAAACGCTTCATTTTTATTGTTTCATGCACAGTTGTGTTGTTCTTGGAGCGTCTTTTTTTCGTTTTCGTTTTGGTTTTTCGTTTCCTTTTTTTTGCTATTTTTCTGAATAAATTGGTTGGACCCCCTCTTTCATACATTGGTTTGCAAATAGTTTGGTTTGGATTGAAAAAGAGTAGGAAAGTTCATGCTTAAGTGGTAAAGAGAGCTTGTTTTTGACTGTGGCCTATGCTTTGGCATGCCATGCTTGATATTGTTTTGGCTTTATGCTTAGTATTCTTTGCTGTAGCATGACTTGTTATAAACAATTGAGATTGCTTAATGTGCCTTGGATGAATCATGCGTTGTTTTAGCATATTAAAGCATAGTACAGTGGTTTTCTCCTTTGATGCTTTATTTGGGTTGACTTGGCACATGCTCACACCATGTTATGACTATCTCAAGTCACCATAGCCTTTATGATCCTTTAGTTTTCAACTCGTAGTATCACTTTATGCTTTGATCAATGATGTTTTGTCGCTCTGCGTGATTATGGCCATTATTGCTCTCTTAGTTTGTCGCTCCCGGTCTTTTGCTAGCCTCCACAACCAAGTATGAGTTCCACTCATGCATCCAACTCCCTAAACCAAGTTATTTCAAATAGTCCATCATACCTACCTACTAGCATATGCTATTCCAAGTATATTCACGTTTTTGTTTACCTTCCGAATTAAACTTGTCATGAGAAAACTAGTGATTAAAGCTCTCACGAACTTGATGGCACACTTTAATTTTCTTGCCCTTAATAAACTTGAACCATTGTGTCGTCTATGTTGTATATGCTTGCACTTATTTGTTGGGGATTAGCAGAACCATGCTGTCATGGGGAACGCTTTCAACATTGCACTTGGTACTTGTACCTAGTTGATATCATGCTCTTTTGTATATGGATGTCGTCCGTGTGAAATGAAAGGGGAGCTTGTAAGTCCATGGAGTTATGTATATGTGTTAGAGAAACGCCTGGGCCGCTGGTCTAATCCATGCTAACATGGTGGAAACCTGCAGCGTAACCATAATGAGCTGTCTATGAAGCATTCTTCTTATAAAAAAAGAGTCCTATATTGAGAAAAAAAGAGAAAAAGAAAAAAAAGATTATGAAAAGAGGAAAGAGAGAAAAAAGCACCATATTCCCATGGTAAATAAGAAGAATGCTGAGATGCTCGTTGTCTGCTTGCCTTGTCATTTTGATATGGGGATTCTTCCGTATCATCGGGCAAGGGGTACCCCGTTGGCAGCTCTCTATGATACACATATACTTACAATGACAAGAACTTACCGGTGACTAAACATGAGTAGCATGAGGAGCGGCCCTCGTATACAAGGGACATGAGATTTCTAACTTATACTTCGTCAAGCATGTACACCATAGTTTGTTCACTTTAATCTTAATCACTTCAAGATGCTTATGATAGGGGCAATGAGAGCTGAAAGCTATAAGTACCATAATTTTTGGAAGCTCTTTATGAAACTTGAATCTCTACTTCCTTCTATGAAGGCCTTTCTTCCACCATTATATTGAGTCTCCACCTTCTACCTTTATGCACCTACTTTGAGAGCATAGTGGCCATTCTTAGTTCTATGTGCATTGTCCCAAGACTTGTTGATTGATGCATAGCTTTGATACTGCTTGTTTTAAACTATTTGTATCTAGTCACTCTTATGAACTTTGAAGGTGTCCTATGCATTTATATTTGCTACTCTATGAGGGACAAGCTGAATACCATTATGTTATGTTTTCTTTATGTGAAACAAACAAACGTCTTGCAAAGCATTGTTATTCATGAAACTTTTGTTTGTGCCTTTTCATGTTGCAATTTAGTTTCTTTGTCTTATTGCCAGAACTTTGTCTTTCATGTTATGATTGAAGTACTATGATCCCAGCTTTCAATGCTTTACAAATACTTTGATCAAGTTTATGACGGTGCATGTCACCTAAAAAATTATTCTTTCTTTTTATCACTTACCTACTCGAGGACGAGCAGGAGTTAAGCTTGGGGATGTTGATACATTGCAAATGTATCTATAATTTTTGATGTTCCATGCTTGGTTTTATCTACTTTCTTGTGTTTTGTTCCAACTTTGGAGTACTTTTCATATGATTTATTGGACTAACCTATTAACAAGATGCCACAGTGCTAGTTGCCTATTTTCTGCTGTTTTTGGTTCCAGGAAGTCAGAAAATGAATATTCTCGGAATTGGACGGGATAAAAGCCAAAGTTACTATTTTCCCGAAAGACTCACGGAGCCAGAAGGAGAGTCGGAGAGGGGCCACAGGGTGGCCACACCCCCCCTTGGCACGGGCCAGCCTAGGCCGCGCCAGGGCATGGTGTGGGCCCCCTGGCTAGACACCGACCTTGCTTCCTTCACCTATAAGAGCCTCCCGATACCAAAACCCTAAATCGTCAAGCCTCCAACCATGAAAAGTTCCGTAGCACCGCCGCCACCGAAGGGGAGATTCGGGGGACAGAAAGTCTCTGTTCCGACAACCTGCTGGGACGGGGAAGTGCCCCCAGAGCCATCTCCATCGATCTCCACCACCATCTCCATCACTATTGCTGATTCCCATGATGAGGAGGGAGTAGTTCTCTCTCGAAGCTAAGGGTTCTACCGGTAGCTATGTGTTCATCTCTCTCTTTATGCGTGATCATATTGTGATCATGAGCTTGTAATCTATAGATCTACCTTGCTACTCAAGTGCTTTAATAGATCTCTGCTCTCCCCATGTGTGTGAAAGTGACAGTGTGCACACCATGGTGGAACTTAGGCTAGAGATTACAAATACTTGTTATGAGTTATATTTGGAGTTGGATGTCTTTATGAAATTGTGGTGTTTGTTGGACTCATCTAGTACTCAAGGTGACAGTGTGGGGTTTTCTAGATGGGAAAGGCTTACTTTGAGGTGTGCTGTTATAGCCCTACCATCGATTAGAGTGTTCAACTGGAGAGTAGTTAAGAGTAGTATCATAAAGAGAATATATTTATATGAGAGTATTCACTAGTGAAAGTATGATCCCTAGGCCTTGTTTCTAAGCACTGAAACACCATTTGTTACTAGATCTGTTACATGTTTGCTTGCTTCCATCTTTATTTCAGTTTTCCTTTAGTCTCTTCCACGCCATCAAGCTATTTTCTATCACCGTTACCACTTATAATTATCCATACTACTTGTATTTTACTATCTCTTCACTAAACTAGTGCACCTATACACCTGACAAGTGTATTGGGTGTGTTGGGGACACAAGAGACTTCTTGTATCTTGATTGCAGGATTGCTTGAGAGGGGATACCTTTGACCACTTCCTCCCTGAGTTCGATAAACCTTGGGTAATCCACTTAAGGGAAAACTTGCTGCTGTTCTACAAACCTCTGCACTTGGAGGCCCAACAACTGTCTACAAGAATAGAAGTGCGTAGACATCATGGACGAGCTGTGGCCTTTCGTGGGTGATGCCAACCCTCGTTCGGTGATGCTACATCTTAGGACACATTTCGTGGATCAGACACGCATTTGGGAGCATGAGTTGATGGGAGACTTCCTCTCCATTAAGATGGAGGAGAACTCGTCACTAGACAGCCACTTGCAGCACATGCATGATGTGTACATGAGGCCAACATACTTCCTTGACGTCTGAATTACAGGCTCTTTTGCAAATGTTGCGGTGCTACGGTCGCTGCCACCAAGCTACCAAGCACAAGTTAGGACTTGCGTAATGAGGGGCGACACGGAAATGGAGTTCCACCGGTTCATGACACATCTCAGGAATGTGTTGGTTGAACCAGATGTCGCTCAGGTCGTCGACGACAAAGGTATATATTTGATATACAATTTTATAAATGTTATAATCTTGCAAACACATTGCAATGTTAAGTATATCTGATACTTGTTCTGTTTTATTGAAAATAGGTCCTTCTGCATGAGAGGTGCTTGCTGGAGAGGAGGTGACGTTGCGTGTTGATGGCGAGCATGATGATGATGGCCGACGACACTCTCCCTCGACATTTATTGTTTAGTTTATGTTTAGGATGATTAATGTAATCAAGAGATTGTGAACTTCTTTAGTGTGTCTCACACTTCATAAGACGGTCATTCATATAAGTTTGTAACAAACAGTTGTTCCACTTTTATGAATGATTTCTATTCGTGTTCATATCTTGTTTGATTATGCGTGAATTATCCTTATTGTTATGAAACTAATTGATAATGCATGAACATTTGTAAAACATTAAAATGCCTTGTTTAAAATACCCAACTTAATGATATTTCATTAATGAATGAAACCATTGTTTGAATTCAAAGTTATGTGATAATATGTGAAAGTCATAAGATTTCTTGTCACGTATAAATCATGCCTAAGTTCAGCAAAATAACTTGAACACCGTGTATTACTTGAATACAAAGTGTTTAATGAATTGTTAAAAGTTAATACATATTCGATGTATTGGGTTTTAACAAAAATGGTAATTATCATTAAATGATTGTTTAAATGTGTAAAGTAAGTTTACCAAAGGAAACATGAATATGAAACTATTTGATTTGATCAAAGTGTTTCATCAATAAAAGGGTATAAATATAAAAGATAATCAAATTACTATGATTTGATCAATAGTAATGAAGTTCAAATTTATAAGAATGGCATAAAAGAAATTGTGAAATGCAAAGCGTTTTGAAACGTCAAAATGCAAAGCATCACAATGTGATATTAGATATCAAAGGGGGTTGAATAGAAGGCACCAAATAAATCGTTGTAGTGTATATGTAGAGACCATTAGTTAAGAAATAGTTAGCACTCAATTAGAATTGGTAAACCATTTGAATTCGTGAAAGTTTTGGGGGTTATTCGATATAACCAAAACAATAGCGAATAAGTCCTTGTAGAGTATTCATTGGAAACTTTGAATACGAAACCCATAGCTCAAACCAAAAGGAAAGCAAGATTCGTATTGCTTGGATTTTGGGGCATTCTTGAGAAAGCTCACTTCAGTGATGTTTCTCAATTATGGAGCAAATGTAAAATAGTGTGAAACACGATGAGGATTCAAAACCCTGCATCAGAGTGTTGAGAAGCGCAACGGACAGCGTTCCTGAACGATTCTCTTCACGAAAGGAAAGAATCAATGATTTTGATCATTGTGTTTTTCCCTCCACTGTTGTTTTTCACTATATGAAGAAGGATTCAAAATGTAAATCCATATCTTGTATGGAGACATTTGTGAATCATTTGTCATGATTTTTGGAATATGACATACCTACGAACTACAAAGGAAATAATGGTAAACTAGAATTATGAGAAATCCTAAAAGCAAAATTCACTTGAGATTAGAAAGCAATTCATTGCTAAATCTCACAAGTAATAGGGGTTACTTGAATTTTCCCAAATGACTGCAAAGCCATAGTAGGAAAAAAGGGGGTGAATGACAAAAGCACAATTTGTCAAGTATTGGACAAGTTCAAATGAATTTGATTCAAGTGTGCTGAATGTCTAGTGGATTTAAAACTAGTAAAGTACTAGTATCTGATAGTAAATATCCAAGTTTGATATTTAATCAAAAGGATTTTGAAGTTATTCGAAATAGTGAGTGGATATGCAATTTGCATAAAATTGAGTGGGAGCTATGAAAGTCTTCCTGAAACAATATGTGATTGACATATTTTAAGTGGGAGCAATATAAGACTCGAATTCAAATATGTAGGAACATATTTTGAGTGGGAGCTTATAGGAGTAATTCTTAAGTATGTTAAGAATGAAAGCGCAAATACTTATAAATAATGATTTATAAGATGTAGAAGTTGACAATAGGTGTATTATAATATTATGTAGTATTCCTTAAAGGATTATGAAAAGGGTTTCGGAATAGAAGTTAATTAAGGAACTGGTCCTTAATAACTCAAATTAGGAATAGTATTAAGTTGAAGATCAATGGTTGAAAGAAAGAATAGGATGATCATCATCCACTATGTTAAGACATAGGTTCTGTCTTAGTAAACCATGATGACAACTTAGCATAATATGTGATCCAATAAGAAACGTTTGAAAGTGATTAAGTTTGAATCACAGAACGTTGAGCTAAGTTTGTCCGCAGTATCTAGTAGAGAACTGTGGACATATTTTCCAAATCCATAAAGGATGACATATCTTAAAGCATAAAGAGTTATGTTATAAGGAAATATGTTGGAAACTCCTGTAGATACCAATTAAAAGTCAAGTAGGAAGCGAGGTGAACAAAACATCGAAAGTTGCACAGAGTGCACTAGTGTTTCGATGAATACATTTATAATAATAGATAAGGGTACCATCTAAAGTGTTGTATAATGTTATGGCGGGGCTAATTCACTTTTAACATAGAATGATGTGTCCCAGGGCACAGTGCCCATGAGAAAGCCCTCGAGGTTGATCTAACGTCACTGTAGGCTCCTGGAATCAGGCCTCGTTCTGCTGCCATAGCGACGATGCATTCACACAGATGCTATCATAAGATGATAGAATATTAATGTCAATCAAAGTGACATTAGTAAGTTGCAAAGGATTTGGGACTGTAAAGTACAGACCCAAGACTCAACCTCTTCCATGAGCAAGCATGTTCAGGGTACCGGATATATGGTGCCAATAATTAAGAACAAATGCAGCTAGTGTATTTGTACTCTAGTGCAAGTGGGAGACTGTTGGAAATATGCCCTAGAGTCAAATAGTAGTAAGGACTATTATCATATTTCATATAGTTTATGATTAAGTTTTATATCATGCTATAACTGTATTGAGTGGAAACATCAATACACGTGTGATACATTGCAAATGTATCTATAATTTTTGATGTTCCATGCTTAGTTTTATCCACTTTCTTGTGTTTTTTTTCAACTTTGGAGCACTTTTCATATGATTTCTTGGACTAACCTATTAACAAGAGCCACAGTCCAGCTGCCTGTTTTCTGCTGTTTTTGGTTCCAAGGAAGTCAGAAAATGAATATTCTCGGAATTGGACAGGACAAAAGCCAAAGTGCCTATTTTTCCGGAAGGGATCAAGTGCCAGAATACGAGACGGAGAAGGGCCAGGGAGCCAACACACCACCTGGCCACGCGGCTAGACCTGGCCCGCGCCAGGGGGTGGTGTGGCCGCTCCTGGCACCCCCTCGGCCTCTCCTTCCGCCTATAAGTTGCCCTCGGGACGAAAACCCTAAGTGCCCGATCGAAAATCCACGAAAGAGTCTGTAGCCGCCGTCATCTCCATCCCTAGATCGGGAGGGATCTGAAGCTCTTCCCGGCACCCTGCTGGAGAGGGGAATTCACCCTGGAGGCCTTCTTCATCACCATGCAAGCCTCCGGTGTGATGCGTGAGTAGTTCATCCTTGGACTACGGATCCATCTAGTAGCTAGATGGATGGTTTCTCCTCCTTTGTGCTTTCATGTTTAGATCTTGTGAGCTCCATTCATGATCAAGATCATCTATTTGTAATCCATACATGTTGTGTTTGCGGGGATCCAATGGATATTGAGATGCTATTTCAGATTGATTATTGATTCTATCATGTCTTTGTTATTTGAGATCTTGCATGCTTTCCGTTGTTAGTAGCTATCTTGGCCAAGTAGATGCTAGCAACTCCAAGAGTTAGTATTTATGCTCGATAGTGGGTTCATGCCTCTGGTAATCTGGGGAAGTGACAGAAATCTCTAAGGTACTAGATGTGCTGTTGCTACTAGGGAGAAAACAACGATCCTTTGTTCATCGAACAATTGTATTGTTTACTTTACATGCAATTTGTAAAGCAATAATCTGTTGCTTGCAACTTAATACTGGAGGGGGTTCGGATGATAACCTGAAGGTGGATTATTAGTCATAGATGCAGTTGGATGGCGGTCTATGTATTATGTTGTAATGCCCAATCAAGTCTCAGAGGAGTCAAGATGATTAGTATATGCATGTATTGTTTTCTCGGTGTTTGTCAATTGCCCCGCTGTAATTTGTTCACCCAAGATGTTATTTATCTAAGGAGAGCCACCTCTAGTGAAATATGGATCCCAGTCCTTTACATACAATCTACAATCTTTTACTGCTTTGTGTTTACTTTCTGCAAACTTTTACTTCTTTCCATTCGATACGTTTAATCCTTTATTTTCCGCAAAACATGGTGAGATTGACAACCTCATCGCAAGTTGGGGACAAAGTTCTGTGGTTGTGTTGTGCAAGTCTCCACGTTTCTACTAGCATCGGTAGTGCGCCTGATGACCCACAAGTATAGGGGGTGTATCGCAGTATTTTCGAGGGAAGTGAAACCCAATTTATTGATTCGACACAAGGGGAGCCAAAGAATATTTATCAGCCTTAACAACTGAGTTGTCAATTCAGCTGCACCTGGAAACAATCTTGCTCACAGCAGTTTATCAGTAGCAACAGTTTTGTAGTAGGAATAGTAAAGTAACAGCAGTAGCAAAGCAAAGACAGTAGTAACGAAAGTAGTAAACCGTGGGATTCGAGTGCGGTAGGCATAGGGATGGATGGACGGGGGTTGCATGGACAAGACAATTCACATAGCAATCAGAACATAGGGCAATTGTAGATAAATAAGATAAAGCATCCAAGTACTAGACAATCCTAGGCATGTGCTCCAAATATAGTCATACGTGCTCGCAATGAGAACTTGCACAACATCTTTTGTCCTGCAAGCCCGTTTGCAGCGGGGCCTCTAGGGAGCTATTGACAATTAAGGTGCTCCTTTTAATAGAGCACCGGAGCAAAGCATTAACACTCCATGAACACATGTGATCCTCACATCAAAGCCTTTCCCTTCCGGTTATCCCGATTTCTGTCACTTCGGGGCCATAGGTTCTGGACAACAACGTGTGTATACAACTTGTAGATAAGACCAAGAACAATACTATCATAATGAATCAATAATAAGTTCAGATCTGAAATCATGGCACTCAGGCCCTAGTGACAAGCATTAAGCTCAACAAGTCGCAACAAAGTCATAAAGCACTAATAAAAGATACTAGGCACCATGCCCTAACAATCTGATGCCATTACATGAACGATCTCATCCAATCCCTACCGTCCCCATAGCCTACAGCGGGGGATTACTCACTCATAGATGGGGGAAACATGGATGGTCGATGGAGAAGCGATGGTGATGATGATGGCGATGATCTCCTCCAATTCCCCGTCCCGGCAGGGTTCCAGAACGGAGTTTCTAGTGCTGTTTCGTGGAATCTGGTGGTGGCGGTGGAGCGGAACTCCTTCTGGAAAAACGTCGAACCCCCCGAAGTTTTTAGGTCAGAAGGCTCCTTATAGGCGAAGAGAGAGTCTGGGGGGTGCCTGGGGGGCCCACACCACCCGGCGGCTGGCTCGGCAGCGCCACCAGGTGGTGTGGCCACCCCAGGGCTCTTCTCTGTCTCGTATTCTGGCTCTTGGAGTCTTCGGGTGAAATAGGATTTTTGGCATATTTTCCGGGATTTTTCCTGATAGTTGATTTTCTGCACAAAAAGTAGACACTAAGGCAATTCTGCTGAAAACAACGTCAGTTCGCATTAGTTGCATCCAAATCACACAACTATAGAGGAGAAACAATAGCAAAAGTGTTCGGGAAAGTAGATACGTTTTGGACGTATCAACTCCCCCCAAGCTTAGCTTATTGCTTGTCCTTAAGCAATTCAGTTGAAAACTGAGTGCGATAAAAGAACTTTCACGAACACATTTGCTTCATATGATATAAATATTCTCAGCAATGTGATCAACTACTTGGACAATTCATAATAAAGAGTATGAAACTGAGTCTACTTAATAGTCATTGCAAGCTATGAAGAGATTCCAACTCAAGAATAATAAGTAGCACAAAGCACAAACATAAGCAACATTACAATGCTCATAGAAAGGTATGATAGAGTGGTATCTCGCTTTCCTTTGATTATCAATGCCAAGGCACCTCTGAAGTTCAAGTGATGACTAGAAGTAAAGATATCAAGGATACAAGCATCAAAGTCATAACACAAATAATCAAGTAATGAAACAAACACAAAGAATGACAACTATGCTCTCAAGAAGGTGCTCAAAGAATATGTGGAGACTCAACAAGTAGAAGAAAAAGGTTTTGAGAAATTTGAAAGGCTTCCAAATTCTAAAAGCATGGTACTCGTTAGCTTTGAGCTCTCATTGCCCCTATCATAGGCATCTTTAATGTGGTTAAGGTGAAAGTGAGGTCCAATCTGAGTTATATGCTTGACAGACTATAAACTGAAAATCCCAAGTCCCTTGAGTACGAGGGCCGCTCCTCATGCTACTCAACTTTAGTTACCGGTAAGTTCTTGTCATCGTAAGTATGTGCGTATCATTGAGAACCACCAACGGGGTACCCCTTGCCCGATGATACGGAAGAATCCCCATATCAAAATGACAAGGCAAGCAGACAATGAGTATCTCAGCAATCTTCTTATTTACCATGGGAAAAATGGTGCTTTTTTTCTCTTTCCTATTTTCATAAAACTCTTTTTTTTTCTTTTTCTCAATAGCTATCTCTCTCTCTTTTTTTATAAGAAGAATGCTTCATAGATATCATTATGGTTACGCTGCAGGTTTCCACCATGTCAGCATGGATTAGACCAGTGGCCCAGGCGTTTCTCTAACACACATACATAACTCCATGGACTTACAAGCTCCCCTTTTATTTCACACCGACGACATCCGCAAACAAAAGAACAAGGTATCAACTAGGTATATATTTACAAGTGTTGATAGCGTTCCCCGTGACAACACGTGTAGCATCCCATCTGTCTAACATCTGTAATGCTACATGGTCTAATAATAAAATGCTACTTCCTACATATATTTGTTGCATCATAATTATATCATGCTCATGTCATCATGCCACATTGCATTTGGGCATCATATAAAACCCTTTTTCTTTTGGATCTTGTCTCATATGCATTTGTCAATTGTATTTGGTTCTTAATAAATTGTATTTGGTTCTTGATAAATGCTTGATGCCCAAGTTGAGTTGGGGGCATATCTTTTAATTAACTCCACCACCTTTCTTTGTCACCACCCCATAATTCCACCATCCAACTATATGTGAGCTTTGCATTTTATTTGGGTTTACCTCTAGCTCATGTGGGTTGGGATGGATCCACTTCTAATTCCACATGCTCCCATATATGCATCATGTTGTTTTCACAATGTTGATATGTGGAGAGCCACATGGCCACCTTTGCATGTTATGTGAGTATTTTGTTTCCTTGTCTAGCTTCCATATGGTTTGGTTTGGAGTATTTGATCATGTATGAATATAATTGTGGCTATATACTTACCTAGTGGAACATACACACTAGCATGCCCACATTATATTCAAATATGAGCATTTTCCATCTATTCTACTTGGGACACCACTCTTGTTCTTTTGGCTTGGTCTTAATCCCATATTTCTGAAGCATGTGCTAAATATATGCCATGTTCTTTTACCATTGTTTTCACCATAGTAAATAATGCATTTATTATACATGCATGGGCCATGCAAGATCATCTTCTTTTCTTTTTCTTTGGTTTTTATTCGGTTTTGAGTGGGGCATGGGTATTTTCCCCATGATCCAACTTAGTTTCTCTCCCTCTCTTCATCTATTTTGGAACCATCCTCTAAACCTCACCCTCACCTCCAAAATCTCCACACCCCATGCATGTCACCACCCTTTTCTATCTCTTGTCTTTGAATAGATGGAGTTTTAATTGTTGAATCATGTTCTTTTGGATCAGTTCAAATTTCAAATCTCTATCTATTCAAAAAAATACCAATCCTAAATTCCTATCTATCCTACCTAGCTACACATCCACCCCAAACCCTACACATCCCTAAGCTAGCCACATCCCTCACCATCCCCTCACCCTTGTCGAGCCACCTAGCCCTTCCTACCCGTGGCCACCAGCCTTGTGGCCTGGTTCACCCCAACCCTACCCCCTAACCTAACCCGGCACGAGCCAACCCACCATGCTCGACACCACCTTGGCTAGACCAAAACCTAGCCGAGCCCTTACCTCTCCTCTCTGTTTTCTCTCCCGCTACCAAGCTAAGCCCCACCCGAGCCACACCTGCACCTGAACCTTGTCCACCTGGTCCCAGCCAGCCTCGACTCCTGGTCCAGCCGAACCGTGCCAGCACGTGAGAAGGAGGAAGGAAAGGTGCACGCCATCGTCCACCCCATGTGCTCTCCCTCTGCCTCGACCTTATCTACCCCCTCTCCTCTGCCGTGTAGCCCAGATCTCCCCTAGGGCATTGGCCATCGCTGCCCTCACCACCTGCCGCTACCCCTCTCTCTTCCATCTCCGTTCGGCCACTGTCGGCATCGGCTCGCCACAGTAGCTAGGAGGAGGCGGGCGTGGCATTGAGGTGTCGAGGAAGACCGAGGAGACCTCCAGCAGCGCCCCTGTGCTCGCAGGCGAGGAGGAGACGTGTCAGAGCCGCTGTAGTTCAACGAGGCCGACGCAAAACCCTAGCCACCGAGCGCCATCGTCCCCGACGATCCTCTGCGCTTCGGCTCGGTCCACCACCACCAACCCACTCCCAGTAAGCTGCTGAGCCTCCCTAACATCCGCCCGCTGGCCATCACTTCCTGGACGCGTAGATCCATTCGTCGAACGCTCTCTGTGTGGCGCGCTCGCAGTCGCGTCCTCGCAGTTGCGCCGCGGTAGGGCCTTCTGGCCGCGTAGATCCTTCCTAGCATCTAGCCAAGCCAGCCTCAGCGGTAGCCGCCGCCACACGCGCGCCGCGTCGCAAGTTCGATCCCCCCCTGCGCCTGTTCCCTCGCTGTCCTTCAGTTTCTTCAGATAGCGGAGAGAAGAAAAACAGTGCGCGTGGCAATTTCTCAAAAACTCCCTGGCTTTTTGTTTCACTCAACCCGCGCTCCACCTGGTCCCACTTGTCTGCCTATGTGTAACATTTACAGAAAGGCACCCAGTTTTTTTTGCGCCATCACAAACGTGCCCTTGTCCATGCCGCGTGGGACGCCCTGGCTGGGTCGCGCGCGTAATGGCCCCATCAACCTCAGGGCCCGCAAGTCAGTCGCTGGGGCTAGACAGCGCCTCGGTGCGAAAAGTCCAGAGGAGCGTCCCGCTGTCCCCGCGCTGACTCAGCTTCTTGGTCCCACCCGTCAGCGGCTGTGGCTAGCTGCCCTCGGTGTGCATAAGTCTCTGGGTTTTTCTGTTTAATAAAAATGTTTTCAGAATTTGTTTAAATGATTTTAAATCCAGAATATAATATCTTTTAATTGACTTATCCAAATAATACAAATGATATGTGTTTTTGAATCAGAAAAATGTGAGGATTTCAAATCTGCCATCCAAATTAATGCTGGACTATTTTAAATTTTCGAAATTGTATAAATTGCAAAAAAATGTCTTTTCTTAATTAATTAATAACTTTGATTCTATAACTCCAAATTTGACAAATAATATGTCTAAATCAATCAGCGTGATGAGCCCGTTTTGTTTATCCATTCCATGATATGAATTGAAGCATGCATCATATCATTATTAAAAATCAGAACTGTTTATGGCAATAAAACTTGACCAAATAATTAATAAAATGATTTATTCTTGCCCCCACACCTCACCCTTGCCATGGTACATTATTGCCATGTAATTTGTGCATCATTCATCATGGCATGCTTGTTTGCTTGTTGCATTTTATTTATATGCTTGTGCACTTTATTTATGTTGGCCCTTGTTTGTTTGGTTCTTCTTTCGAATAGACGCCGAGCAGGGAAAATATTAGGAATCCCAGGAGTACTACCCAGATCCATCTCTCGCTTCAACTGAGCTGCCAGGCAAGCACTACCACATGATTGCATACATATAGTACCTATTGCTTCTATCTTATTCTTGCATCATTGAGTCGTGATTGCATTAAATTGAATCCCAAGTACTACATAGCCTTTACTTTTAAACCCCACTGAGCTTGTTCCTCCATCCCACGAGCCATTACTACAGGAGTTGTTTGAGCCATGCGGATCGTAGAACAACATGTGTAGGGTATGTGAGAGTCTGATGGATAACGAGGTACCTAAACAACTTAACCTGGGTAGTAATGGGATAACTAATGAAAGAGGCACCTATGGGCAATATCTGTCATTTGGTTTTTATGTCCACTTGTGTCTCGTAGGACCCCGAGTACTTGATTCCTGTTCCTTGACTATTCGCACTATCCACATATGGGAGACTCTATGAATCCCCCTTGACATGGGCTTGATTTGTATTTTATTCCTTGGGGCCACAAAGTAGTTTGGGGCTTTATTACTATCCTGTACCTATGCCATGTTTTACTGCTTTATTTAAGTTTGTGCCTAGAGCACCTGTACTGTTTTGGATTGTGGAATGTTTTCACGGTATCGACAAGCCCAGTCACACTTCCGGGTTCCCAGTCGTTTACAACCATTGACACAAACCTTGGGTCCGTCTCGGAGCCGGCCAACTTCGTTGCGGGTAGCTTAATGGGGTGCCCCCCTGAAATATTTTATGAATCATGTGAATGCTTTATCGTGAAAGCCTCGTTGGGTTTTGATTTGGTTTTTTCGAGGTCGATCGTGTGTGTGTTGCTATTTGTGCACCCCTGCAGGGTAAATCTTTCTAAAAGCCGTGTCCATGGTTATGGATGACTTGGAGCACAGTTTCTCGATCATAGACAAGTATAACTAAAGTACCGCTTTTAATTTGATTAAATACCTGACTAGTAAATAGTGCAATACTCATGGAATGGGTAATAAAACTGCCAACGGATGGGTTGTTCGTCCGCTTTCTCGTTGGTAAGAGAGAAGGAGGATGGATCTGTTACTTTATACTGTTATAACTGTTGTTTCTAATTAACGGACATCCGTCTATCATTGGTTAGGCGGATGGTTAGCGAGTATCTATAGACTTGTTAGTTATTATCTTTTGCTGCAATTGCGTCACCCCAGGTTATGTCCCCTTTAGAGGCATAAAGACTTGCTGAGTACCGCTAGGGTCTCACACGATAAATTGTTTGATTCAGATAAACATGTGTATTCGCAAGATGGATACTGGGTGGAGGAGACAGATGATGTTGGCAACGATCACTCGGTGTAGAGATTCTGGGGATGGGGATCTGTGAGATCTGTGGGCGGGATGTGCTTACTTATGTGGCATCTTATGCCGATTTGCTTCTTGTCCGTACTCGGATTTTGTTTTCCACTTCCGCTTGATACTCTGTTGATTGATGTATGAGGAGCTACCTACACTATTATCTCTATCTAGGATATTTGGATCTTGCCGTATGGCGTTGCAATATTTCTATTTCTTTTAGATGGTATGGCTCTGAGAACTGTTGTAAGGTAGCTTGCATACATACTCACTTGTGTATGTATTTGATCTCTTCGCCTGTTGCCTACACCGCTCGCTCTTGTCCCGATGTCTTGGTAGTGGTTGTGGGTGGCCCCTGGGCCCCCGCTATACTACTTTAACCACTTTTGGATCATCCAGGCTTGAACTTAGAGCGTAGGGTCCGAGGTTGTTACAATTGGTATCAGAGCCATCCCGCCCTTCAGGGTCTCAGCCAAATGGTCGTTGTCAGTCTAGCAAATATTTTGGTAGCTATGTATACTAGGGAAAAACAAAACATGAGAGTAGGACTGCTTCCACTTTTCTTCTTACCCACCCACCCACCCTTTTCTGGTAAGGAAGTGTAACATTTTCAATCCTCTTCTAAAATTCAAACTAGGATTCACGTGTTCTGGGTTACGTAGTACCATAGATTGTGTGTGTGTGTAATTCCGTGTCTATCTGTTGCATCCAACTTGTTATCGCTATCTGCCTTTTGGTTATCAACTATTGGTACATTCCATACCGACAGGCTTTTGTAAACCGACGCGATCTATCTGATTCGTTGTAAACCGACGTGATCTGTCTTACTCTTTGTTATCCTACGCTATCTTGTTGGGGTGTTTATTTTTCCATAGTTTCTAATCGTTAGGTTCATCTTAAGAAGGAATGGAGTTGGGATATGTGTTTTACTTATTCATGTGCGGAGTAATGATTTGAGTGCGGGATGGAGTCGCGACCATACCACTACTTTTGTCATTCGATCTTGTATATTGAATTGGTAGAGTTACTAATCTTGATTCGTTAAGTGGTTTTGCGCATATAGTGGTATTTTAATGCCGAAATTTGCGGAATTTTTTTCTTTGATAGCTTTATGTACCACACTCCTTGTTCAGTCGTGTGCGTTATGCTTAATATCTTCTAGGTGCTTTGAACTTTGTTGATATTTTAATATCATCTTAGTGATTTGTAGCCTTTAATCTTGGTTAATTCCATTTTGGTACTATTTTGGATTATTATTATTCTCCATTATGGTACTGACTTGAGTTTTATATCAATCACAGGATGGCACCACCACGCCGTTCTGAGGAGGACATACCACCTGAACTGGGGGCTGCGTTGGCAAGTATTGCTAATGCCTTGGGAACAATGCAACAGAACCAGCAACGCTTTGAAGAAAGTGTCAGGAGGAATGAGTTTGTTCCGCTACCTCCACCTCCCAAGCGAGGAGACATCAAGGGTTTTCTGAAGTTCAACCCACGCCACTTTGAGGTGACTGATCAGCCACTGGACGCTAATGATTGGCTGCGTGAGATGTCAAGGTTACTGATGACGGCTGATGTTCCTGAGCAAGAATGGGTAAAATGTGCCACTCACCTTCTGAAGGGAGACGCAGCTCTGTGGTGGGAGAATTACCTCAAGGCAAACCACTCTGGTTTTCAGCCTACTTGGGAGCACTTCACTAGGCTTTCAAAGAGCAATATCTGTCAGAAATTGTCATGGAAAGGATGAAGGAAGTGTTTCTCAACCTCAAGCAGGGCAATGATAATGTCAATACCTATATCAGAAACTTCATGAATCTTTCTCGGTATGGTGGCGATGAGATCTCTGATGATAAGAAGAAGCAAACGAGGTTTAGGCAAGGGCTCAATGCATCTATCAAATATGAAATCACTCATGCAAGGCCAGGGTCTTTTCTGGAACTCCAACATACATCTCTACAGGAAGAAGCCAGTAGGCAAGTATTCGAGGAGTCCAAGAAACACAGTCATGACGCAGCAAGCTCTTCAGCTATGACAGCTCCTTCTAAGCGCCGCGTGTGGGTTCCTAATACCGCATCGCCGCTCCCGGCTCCACCAAGACCTTCAAGCTACACGTCAAGGCCACCAAACTCCTTCACTGCTGCTCCTAGGGGCTACAACCACAACTACCCTGGAGCGCCTGGCGGAGTCCTTGGCTACGCTGCTCCACGTCCACCTGGTGCAAGTTACACTTGTGGGAACACTGGGCATCAACACTGGAGTTGTCCCATGAACAACAAAGCTCTTCCTCCACCACCTCCAAGACCTGCAGCAAGTTCTTCTATGGTTCGTGCACCTCCACCTCGGGCTCTCAACATCAACACCAAGCCTGGGTCCACTGTTACTCATGCCAACTGTGTCAACGTTGCTCAAGCTGAGCATGCACCTGGAGTTGTGATGGGTATGCTTCCGTTAACTCAGTCCCTGCACGAGTTTTGTTTGATTCTGGTGCATCGCATTCTTTTGTTTCTCACAAGTTTGCAAATGAGCATGAGCTAATTATAGACCAACTGGATAAAAAGTTAATCGTTCTTTCTCCTGGGGCAAGAATGCTATCTACCAAGATCAGTCATGGCAATCAAATTCTAATTGGCGGTTCTTCATTTCTGGCTTCCTTAATCATTCTCGGAAACTCTAACATTGATGTCATCTTGGGCATGGATTGTTTAACGGCAAATGCAGCTGTGATTGATTGTGCTGAACGCTCGGTTTCTCTAAAAATTCCTGAAGGCCATATAGTCTATTCTCCAAGTTTGACTCCTGCAATTCAACTTTTCTCTTTGGCGGCTCTGAATGATGATGCTATGGAGGCTATTCAAAGTGTTCCAGTGGTCTGTGAGTTCCCAGATGTTTTTCCTGAAGAGTTACCAGGTATTCCTCATGACCGAGAGGTCGAGTTTGTGATTGAGCTTGAACCTGGAACCGCTCCTATCTCTAAGCGGCCTTATAAAATGGGTCCTGCTGAGTTGGCGGAACTCAAACGTTAGCTTGATGAACAAGAGAAGTTGGGTTTCATTCAGCACAGTACTTCTTCTTGGGGTAGCCCAACCATCTTTGTGAAGAAGCGAGACCGGACTGATAGACTTTGTGTTGACTATCGGGCTCTCAATGCTAAAACCATCAAGAATAGATATCCCCTTCCACGGATTAATGATCTCTTCGATCAGCTAGCTGGAGCTGTGGTATTCTCTAAGCTTGACTTGAGAAGTGGATATCATCAAATCAAGATCCGCAAGGAAGATGTTCCAAAAGCAGCTTTCACCACCCGCTATGGCCTGTATGAGTACACGGTCATGTCTTTCGGTCTCACCAACGCACCTGCCACCTTCTCGAGGCTTATGAACTCGGTTTTCATGGAGTATCTTGATGAGTTCGTCGTGGTCTATCTGGATGACATTCTAGTCTATTCTAAGTCAAAGGAAGAACATGAAGAACACCTTTGGTGTGTCCTAAACAAGCTTCGTGAGAACCGCCTGTATGCAAAGTTCTCCAAGTGTGAGTTTTGGCTGCCTGAAGTCACCTATCTGGGTCACGTTATCTCTGCTAAGGGAATTGCCGTCAACCTAGAAACTGTTCGGACAATTGTTGAGTGGCTTCCACCCAAAAATGTCAAAGAAGTCTGGAGTTTCCTTGGTTTGGCTAGTTACTGCCGTCGCTTCGTTCAGAACTTCTCAAAGATTGCGAAGCCTCTTACCGATCTCCTCAAGAAAGGCAAGAAATACCTTTGGTCTCCTGCATGTCAAGCTAGCTTTGAAACACTCAAAGAGAAGCTCACTTCCACACCAGTCTTGATTCCTCCAGATACATCAAAGCCCTTCCAGATATTCTGTGACGCCTCCTTACAAGGATTGGGTGTGGTCCTCATGCAAGAAAAGCAAGTTGTTGCTTATGCCTCTCGACAGTTGAAGACGCATGAGATCAACTATCCTACACATGACCTCGAACTCGCAGCAGTTGTCTTTGCTTTGAAAGTATGGAGGCACTACTTGCTTGGCAACCGTTCTGAGATCTTTTCTGATCACAAGAGTCTAAAGTATATCTTCACACAACCGGATCTCAACCTTAGTCAGAGGAGGTGGATTGAAGAAATTAATGATTTCGATCTGACCATCAACTACACTCCGGGAAGAGCTAATGTCATGGCCGATGCTCTCAACTGGAAAGCTTATGTCAACAACCTCATGGTGGAAGAACAACAGCCTCTCTTGTGCGAGGAATTCCGCCAACTCAACCTTGAAATTGTGGATGAAGGGTATCTTCTGAATCTTCTAGCAACCCCTCTCTTGGAAGAAAAAGTTCGCTCCATTCAACTTGGTGATCCTTACACTAAAAACATCATCTCCAAGATTCAGCTTCCGAAGTATGAACCTTCCCACCTTGACGACCAAGGCACTCTATTCTTTAAGCACCGGATGTTCGTTCCGAAGTATCCGGGTTTGAGAGAGCAAGTTCTCAAAGAAGCTCATGATTCTGTTCTTTCTATCCACCCTGGCAGCACTAAGACGTACATGGACTTGAAAACACAGTATTGGTGGCCTGGGTTGAAACGATATTGTACCAAGTATGTCTCGGAGTGTGATGTCTGTCGTAGAGTAAAAGTTGTCCATCAGAAACCTTCCGGTCTTCTACAGCCATTGAAGCCTTTGGAATGGAAATGGGAGAAAGTCGAGATGGACTTCATAACTGGGTTTCCAAGGTCACAGAAGGGCAACAATGCAATCTTTGTTGTCATCGACAGGCTTTCTAAAGTGGCTCACTTCTTTCCCGTCAAGGAAACAATTTCTGCAATTCAGTTGGCCGAGCTATACATCAACAAAATTGTCTCTCTGTATGGGGTTCCTCTTGAGATCAACTCAGACCGTGGAAGCATCTTCACTTCCAAGTTCTGGGGAAGTTTCCAAAATGCTTTGGGAAGAAAGTTGAACTTCAGCACAGCTTACCACCCTCAGTCGCAAGGACAAGTTGAAAGGATCAATCAGATTCTAGAAGATATGCTCCGTGCTTGCGTCATCTCTTTCGGCATGAAGTGGGAAGAATGCCTTCCTTATGCTGAATTCTCTTACAACAATAGCTTCCAGAAGAGTCTAAAGATGGCACCATTTGAGGTTCTCTATGGCCGCAAATGCAGAACTCCGATTGGTTGGTCGGGCGCAGGTGAAAGAACATTGTTTGGCCTCGACATTATAACTCAAGCAGAGGAGAAGGTTCACATCATTCTTGAAAACCTGAAGGTTGCTCAAAGTCGCCAGAAGAGCAACTATGACAGAAAGCACACGGACATGGAGTATGTCCCTGGTGATCTCGTTTACCTTCGTGTCACTCCCATGAGAGGCACGCACCGGTTTGGTATCAAAGGAAAGCTGGCTCCTAGATACATCGGTCCCTTCAAAGTTCGTGGAAGAAGAGGAGAAGTTGCTTATGCTCTTGAGCTCCCTGAAAAACTCAAGGTCCATGATGTTTTCCATATCTCTCAACTCAAGAAGTGCTTCAAGGATCCCGGCAGGACCGTGGACCATGAGCTCATCAATCTCCAAGAAGACCTGTCTTATCAAGAACACCCCACAAAAGTCCTAGAAGTCGCAGAAAGAAAGACTTGCAACAAGTCTATAAAGTTCTGCAAGGTGCAGGTCGCACCATTACGTTGATGAAGCCACATGGGAATGCGAGGATGAGCTCCGTTCCAAGTATCCTACCCTCTTCGTGTCTTCTTCGTCTTCCTAGAATCTCGGGGCGAGATTCCTGTTTAGTGGGGGAGAGTTGTAGCATCCCATCTGTCTAACATCTGTAATGCTACATGGTCTAATAATAAAATGCTACTTCCTACATATATTTGTTGCATCATAATTATATCATGCTCATGTCATCATGCCACATTGCATTTGAGCATCATATAAAACCCTTTTTCTTTTGGATCTTGTCTCATATGCATTTATCAATTGTATTTGGTTCTTAATAAATTGTATTTGGTTCTTGATAAATGCTTGATGCCCAAGTTGAGTTGGGGGCATATCTTTTAATTAACTCCACCACCTTTCTTTGTCACCACCCCATAATTCCACCATCCAACTATATGTGAGCTTTGCATTTTATTTGGGTTTACCTCTAGCTCATGTGAGTTGGGATGGATCCACTTCTAATTCCACATGCTCCCATATATGCATCATGTTGTTTTCACAATGTTGATATGTGGAGAGCCACATGGCCACCTTTGCATGTTATGTGAGTATTTTTTTCCTTGTCCAGCTTCCATATGGTTTGGTTTGGAGTATTTGATCATGTATGAATATAATTGTGGCTATATACTTACCTAGTGGAACATACACACTAGCATGCCCACATTATATTCAAATATGAGCATTTTCCATCTATTCTACTTGGGACACCACTCTTGTTCTTTTGGCTTGGTCTTAATCCCATATTTCTGAAGCATGTGCTAAATATATGCCATGTTCTTTTACCATTGTTTTCACCATAGTAAATAATGCATTTATTATACATGCATGGGCCATGCAAGATCATCTTCTTTTCTTTTTTTTTGGTTTTTATTCGGTTTTGAGTGGGGCATGGGTATTTTCCCCATGATCCAACTTAGTTTCTCTCCCTCTCTTCATCTATTTTGGAACCATCCTCTAAACCTCACCCTCACCTCCAAAATCTCCACACCCCATGCATGTCACCACCCTTTTCTATCTCTTGTCTTTGAATAGATGGAGTTTTAATTGTTGAATCATATTCTTTTGGATCAGTTCAAATTTCAAATCTCTATCTATTCAAAAAAATACCAATCCTAAATTCCTATCTATCCTACCTAGCTACACATCCACCCTAAACCCTACACATCCCTAAGCTAGCCATACCCCTCACCATCCCCTCACCCTTGCCGAGCCACCTAGCCCTTCCTACCCGTGGCCACCAGCCTTGTGGCCTGGTTCGGCCCCAACCTTACCCCGTAACCTAACCTGGAACGAGCCAACCGACCATGCTCGACACCACCTTGGCTAGACCAAACCCTAGCCGAGACCTTACCTCCCCTCTCTGTTTTCTCTCCCGCTGCCAAGCTAAGCCCCACCCGAGCCCCACCTGCACCTGCACCTTGTCCACCTGGTCCCAGCCAGCCTCGACTCCTGGTCCAGACGAACCGTGCCAGCACGTGAGAAGAAGGAGGAAGGAAAGGTGCACGCCACCGTCCATCCTATGTGCTCTCCCTCTGCCTCGACCTTATCTACCCTCTCTCCTCTACTGTGTAGCCCAGATATCCCCCAGGGCATTGCCCATCGCCGCCCTCACCACCTGCTGCTAACTCTCTCTCTTCCATCTCCGTTCGGCCACCGTCGGCATCGGCTCGCCACAGTAGCTAGGAGGAGGCGGGCGTGGCGTTGAGGTGTCGAGGAAGACCGAGGAGACCTCCAGCAGCGCCCCTGTACTCGCAGGCAAGGAGGAGACGTGCCAGAGCCGCTGCAGTTCAACGAGGCCGACGCAAAACCCTAGCCACCGAGCGCCATCGTCCCCGACGATCCTCTGCGCTTCGGCTCGGTCCACCACCACCAACCCACTCCCAGTAAGCTGCTGAGCCTCCCTGGCATGCTCTCTGTGCGGCGCGTAGATCCATTCGTCGAACGCTCTGCATGCGCGTGGCGCTCGCGATCGGCGTCCTTGCGCCATTCGAGGCCTTAGCGTAGATCCTTCCTAGCATCTAGCCAAGCCAGCCTCAGCGGTAGCCGCCGCCTCGCGCGCGCCGCGTCGCAAGTTTGACCCCCCCCCCCCCGCCGCGCATGTTCCCTCGCTGTCCTTTAGTTTCGTCAGATAGCGGAGAGAAGAAAAACAGTGCGCGTCGCAATTTCTCAAAAACTCCCTGGCTTTTTGTTTCACTCAACCCGTGCTCCACCTGGTCCCACCTGTCTGCCTCTGTGTAACATTTATAGAAAGGCACCCGGTTTTTGTTGTGCCATCACAAGCGTGCCCTTGTCCATGGCGCGTGGGACGCCCTGGCTAGGTCGTGCGCGTAATGGCCCCATCAACCTCAGGGCCCGCAAGTCGGGCCATAAATGGCTGAAAGTCTCGCCTCGGTCTCAAGTCCAGAGGAGCGTCCCGCTGTCCCCGCGCTGACTCAGCTTCTCGGTCCCACCTGTTAGAGGTTGTGGCTAGCTTCCCTCGGTGTGCATAAGTCTCTGGGTTTTTCTGTTTAATAAAAATGTTTTCAGAATTTGTTTAAATGATTTTAAATCCAGAATATAATATCTTTTAATTGACTTATCCAAATAATACAAATGATATGTGTTTTTGAATCAGAAAAATGTGAGGATTTCAAATCTGCCATCCAAATTAATGCTGGACTATTTTAAATTTTCGAAATTGTATAAATTGCAACAAAATGCCTTTTCTTAATTAATTAATAACTTTAATTCTATAACTCCAAATTTGACAAATAATATGTCTAAATCGATCAGCACGAAGAGCCCGTTCTGTTTATGCATTCCATGATATGAATTGAAGCATGAATCATGTCATTATTAAAAATCAGAACTGTTTATGGTAATAAAACTTGACCAAATAATTAATAAAATGATTTATTCTTGCCCCCACACCTCACCCTTGCCATGCTACATTATTGCCATGTAATTTGTGCATCATTCATCATGGCATGCTTGTTTGCTTGTCGCATTTTATTTATATGCTTGTGCACTTTATTTATGTTGGCCCTTGTTTGTTTGGTTCTTCTTTCGAATAGACGCCGAGCAGAGAAAATATCAGGAATCCCAGGAGTACTACCCAGATCCATCTCTCGCTTCAACTGAGCTGTCAGGCAAGCACTACCACATGCTTGCAGACATATAGTACCTATTGCTTCTATCTTATTCTTGCATCATTGAGTCGCTATTGCATTAAATTGAATCCCAAGTACTGCATAGCCTTTACTTTTAAACCCCACTGAGCTTGTTCCTCCATCCGTGAGATCTGTGGGCGGGATGTGCTTACTTATGTGGCATCTTATGCCGATTTGCTTCTTGTCCGTACTCGGATCTTGTTTCCCACTTCCACTTGATACTCTGTTGATTGATGTATGAGGAGCTATCCTACACTATTATCTCTATCTAGGATATTTGGATCTTGCCGTATGGCATTGCAATATTTCTATTTCTTTTAGATGGTATGGCTTTGAGAACTGTTGTAAGGTAGCTTGCATACATACTCACTTGTGTATGTATTTGATCTCTTCGCCTGTTGCCTACGCCGCTCGCTCTTGTCCTGATGTCTTGGAAGTGGTTAGGGCGGCCGACGGGCCTACACGTGGGTGGCCCCTGGGCCCCCATTGTACTACTTTAACCACTTTTGGATCATCCAGGCTTGAACTTAGAGCGTAGGGTCCGAGGTTGTTACGACACGGTTCTGCTAATCCCCAGCCTATAATTTGCAAGCATATAACTTTCATGGAGAGTTCACAATGGTTCAGGTTTATTAAGTGCGGAAAATAAAGTGTGCCATCAAGTTCGTGAGAGCTTTACTAACTAACTTTCCCATAACAAGCAAACATTTTATTCGGAAGAAAACAAGGCACATTGAATATGCACGGGAGTAGCAAATGATGCTAATAGGTAGGTATGGTGGACACTTTGGAAATATTTGGTTTAGGGAGTTGGAAACATGAGTAAGACACTCAGTGGAAGTGAAGGCTAGCAATAGTAAGGGAGCGACAAACAAGAGAGCAATAGCTGTCATTATCATGCTTGCAACAAAACAAGACTATTCATGGCATGAAAGTGATTCAAGATCCTCAAGGCAAAATAATTCATCGAGGCTTAACTGATTATTACTGTCATGTGCATGCGTGAGCATGTGCCAAGTCAATCAAATGAAACATTCAGAGGAGGATACCACGGTGTCATACCAATTTATGAATAGAGCAATGCAAGCAAACATTCATGAGACATGCTACAAACTATTAGCGAGCTGAAGCTAATCACAAGAAAGCAAGAACTACTAAGCATCCAAAGAAAACATACACTCTACATGAACAGACTAAGCACGCCCACAGTGATGAGTATATGTACAAAGATGAAAACAAATAGAGTTTGTTACCAGGCTCTTACCACGCCTCAAGTTGTCATTGATCCTCATTATTGCTCTTCACTTGTGTGGCTTGAATAATAATATGAAACCAATAATCCACTGAGAACTGCCGAACCCTGTAGCAAACTTGCAAAAACCAAAGAAGAACTACAAATATTTTTGGTGTTTTCGATTTTTAAACAAGAACCAAAAGAGAAAAACAAGCAAAGCAAAATCTTTTTGGGTTTTTCAAATAGTTCAAACAAAGCAAAAAAGGGAAAAACAAACCAAGGAAAAAAGAAGAAGCAAACCAAAGAGAAACAACAAAAATATATTTAGTCTTTTTGTGTTTTTAGAAAGCAAAAGCAAAGAAGAACGAAAACTAAAAAGAGAACGAAAACATGAATATACAAAGTACCGACGCAACATGATATGGAGATGAGTGCGGTGTCGGCGTACCTCCCCCCAAGCTTAGGCTTTTGGCCTAAGTGGGAATCAGCCCCAGGCTGGCCAAGATGAAGTGTCACCGGGGTACGAGGAGGAGGTACCCTCGTCCTGGTGTGAGCCCGAGTACGCCCCTCCGTATGTGCAGAGTAATCATAGGAGGGCACATCCTCCTGGTGCTGCTCGTGGAAACCCAACAAGCGAAGTTGCTCGTCCACCTCCTCCTTGGAGCGTGACCACGGTCTCATGTCAACACTAAACAAAGCAGGCTATGGCAAAAGGATCTCCCTTTCATCCCTGTCAATGAAAAGCATCCTATATACTAGATTGTTCAAATCAGAGGTAGAAGTGACAAAGTGATGAGTTTTCATGGCAACAAGGTCGAGCCTCTGTGGTGCTAGCATAACATCATCAGGAGCCCCCGAAAGATCTAATGCATCGACTACACGCGAGGCAATGATGCCCCCATAGATAGCCCCCTAGCAGCTAGGCGGCGAGCAATAAGCGAGCCAAGATTGTACCGAGTATCATTGTTGAGCGCAGCAGCAAGGAAAGCTAAGTGATAGTTGGATATATTACTAGTGTTCTCCCTACCCAATACACTAGTAGCAAGATAGTATGCAAAGTATCTAAAAGCAGGGAGTTGGATATTTCTTATCTTTCCACGCTGTGCCACACGGTCATCATCATTGGTCACCCCTCGGTAAAGCTCCAACAAATCAGCGGGTCGCCCTTGAATTTTCTTCACTGTCCCTGTCATACGCACACCTACAATACTGTGAAATCTCTTCAAAGGCATGGTGAAGGGCATATCATAGATTTTAAAAGAGACCGTGGAATGATAGGATAGTAAATGAGAAGCTCTCAACAAAAGTTTTGGTGAGCAAAGCGTATTGTGCACTCTCATCTTGCATATAAGAGGTCAAGCCAACCCTCTCAATCAGTAGCAAGAAATCATCAAGAATACCTGCAGCTTGCAAGAAAGTAAAACAAGGAAAAGAGGATGGGTGAGCATCTCCATCATCCCTTTCACTGCCAATGCGTGTTGCAATGAGGTCTTCATTGTATGATGGCCTAGCTTGAGAGGCTGTTCTTGAGGGCCTCGACCTCCTAGGTGCATCACTCTCAAATATCTCTCCAAAAGTGTGGTTGTTCATGCTTGGTATTCTGAAATTTAAACACCTATTAAACAAGTGATTGCAAAGTAAATATAATAAAGGATTCTACTCATAGGGACTTGCAAGAGGCCTAAACATGCATCAAAACTATATCTCTAAGCATCAAACAAGCTTACAAGCTCTCATAACTAGTCACCTATAGCAGCAAAATACTCAACATACAATCTACCAAACACAAATCTACTTGGATAAGGGGAGGAGCCACATACCAAGGAACAATTGCTCCAAATTTCAATAAGAAAGATGGGCTGAGCAAGGAGATCGAAGAAATCGAGAGCAAGCACAGAGAGAACACGATTTTGAGCTATGAACTGGAGCTTACTCGGGAGAGAGAAGAAAGTGGCAGGAGAGAGAGGTAGTGGGGGCCAGGGGTGGCCCACACCAGGGCATGGCGCCACCTAGGGCTGGCCGCGTCGCCACATGGTGTGCCTGCCTGGTGGGCCCCCCTGTACCTACGAGGTAATCCTATGCCCCTTTTTTCACGTAAAAATTTAATATGAATTTTCTGGAATTTTTCAAGACACTTTATTTTTGGGATTTTTTTCAGAAATAGAAGAATGATTTTCTGACAGACAGATTTTTTCTTCTTTTGGAAACATGATGCAAGCACAAAACAAGGCTAGAACTACATAAGTTCTAGCATGCAAGCAACTAACAATACAAAGAAAACTAAATAAAAACAAAAACTAAAATGCAAAGGATAGAAATAAACGGAGATAATCATAATGAAAACATTGTTTTGTTCAATGGAATCCTTTTGTTAGCAAGGTTGATCAAGTCTTGCTACCAAAACAATAGCATATGAGACAAAACTTTGTACTCCACTAATGATTATGTTACCTCAACCTTGATAGCAATGGTCCTAATCATAATAGTTTCAAATATTTCTTTTGGTATGGGACAATATATTTCTCCAACTTGAATGCGTTCAACATGTTCAATTGAATTCAAACCATAAGTCCTTTCAATCTTCGTGGGGAAATAGACAGTATGTTCCTTGTCATTAACATTGAAGGTCACCTTTCCTTGATTACAATTAATAGCAGCTCCTGCAGTATTAAGAAAATGTCTCCCAAGAATAATAGACATATTATCATCTTCAGGCATTTCAAGCACAACAAAATCAGTTAATATCAAGCAATTATGAGCCACCTGAACAGGTACTCCTCACATATACCCACAGGAATAGTGGTAGACTTATCAGCCATTTGCAAAGATATATCAGTTGGTATCAATTTTTCAAGCTGAAGCCTCTTATAGAGAGAGAAAGGCATAACACTAACTCCAGCTCCCAAATCACACAAAGCAGTTCTAACATAACTGTTCTTAATAGAGCAAGGGATAGTTGGAATCCCTGGGTCTCCAAGTTTCTTAGGAACCTTACCATTGAAGGAATAATTAGCAAGCAAAGTAGAAATTTCTTCATTAGGGATCTTCCTTTTATTCGAAACAATGTCCTTCATATACTTTGAGTAAGGAGGCAATTTAATAGCATCAGTCAAAGGAATTTGCAAGAATAAAGGCTTCATCCACTCACAAAACTTATTATAGTGTTCATCTTCCTTTGACTTGTGTTTCTTATCAGGGAAAGGCATAGGTTTTTGGACCCAAGGTTCTCTTTCACTACCATGTTTCTTAGCAATAAAATCTTATTTAGTGTATTTAGTAGTCTTAGTGTGATTTTCAGGTTCTTCTTCAACTTTTTCTTCATTAGGAACTTCATTTTCTTCATTACCACTTTCAGTTTTAGCATCAGAGATAGATATACTATTAGGATCTATAGCAGGTTCAGAGGATTCTACAATAGTTTTATGTTTCTTTTTCCTTTTCTTACGAGTAGAACCACTATTTTCAGCTTGTTGAGAATCCTGCTCAATTCTTTTGGGATGCCCCTCAGGATATAGAGGATCCCGGTAGCACCACTTCTAGTTCTAATTTCATAAGCATGTTTTTCTTTAGCAGCATTAACTAGCAAGTCGTTTTGCACTTTAACGAGTTGATCAATTTGAGTTTGAACAATTTGAAAGTGTTTAACAATCAATTTAACATCATTAGAGGTTCTTTCCACAATATCTTTTAACTCAACAATAGCTCTAGTGTTCTCCATTAGATGATTCTGCACCCTTTTATTAAAGTTATCTTGCTTAACAATAAAGATATCAAATTCTTCTAAGCATTGATCAGGAGGTTTAGCATAAGGGATATCACCTTCATCAAAGTGTTGGAGAGAGTGTACCTCAATAGTGGATGAGTAGGGAATAGGCTTACATAATTCTTCTATAGGAGGTAAATTCTTGACATATGCAACATTAATTCCCTTCTCCTTAAGACATTTCTTAGCTTCCTTCATCACTTTATCATTTAATTCAATAACTCCCCTCTTCTTTGATGTTGGAATAGGCACCGAAATAGATGGTTCAGGTACAATTACTTCAGGTATACCTTGTTTAGGAGGAGTCCAATCTTCATAATTCTTGCTTATTTTAGCCATTAATTCCTCAACTTCCTTAGGAATCCTATTCCTGAAAACACAATCAGCACAACTGTCTAGGTATGTCCTAGATTCCTCGGTTAGTCCATTATAAAATATATCGTGCTGCCTTTGTTTGTCGTGTTCTTTATGTTACATACATGGAAGTGTATTTTTTTGCCGTGTTCCGGCCCATTAGGCACACGGCAAAGGCTGGAGGCAACGGCAAAGACAATTTTTCTCGTAGTGATCTGTCGATTATCACAAATTTACACTTTCTTACTGGTGGACCCCACTGTCAGGTTGGTGTGGCATGTTGTTTATGGTTAGGGCTGACATACATTGAGCTGCTTGCATAATTTTTTTTTGCAAATTTTCAGGGACATCTCTCCCTAACCCCAAATCCACCTAGAAATATTAATCACTGACCCATCTAGGCGTTGTCGTCGGCCAGGATCCTCGGTGCCCGCCGCCATAGGTTCCCGCGGTCCTAGGCTGCCAGCCAAGAGCTCACGAATCCCTTCCCCTACTCAGCCCCAAGTTTTGGTTGGTTCAGGTCCTTGACATGTGCTCTGGCCTTTACTTCAATGAGCAATTACCGCCAGAGGAGAATCCTTTAAACGACACTGCTCACCGAGGAAGGACCTCGCTCCCTGTGGGGAGTAACCGATTTGTCGGGGTTTGTAGCCACCTCAGGAGTTCGGTGGGCACGAGGTTCAGGCACACGCCTCCGTCCACGAGCATCTTGTTTATCCTGACGTTGTTGATAGTCGGGGAGACTACCAACATAAGGATCTCCATGCTCAAGCTCTGGTCGGGGTGGTCCAGGTTGTCAAATATGACTGGGACGGGCGACCATTTTGAGAGGGTGTTCTTCCCCCTCCTCTTTTTTCTAGAGGGATCCTCTCCCTAGGAGATTCATTACCCACCTCTGTCCATCCTTCTTTATTTGACCCACTGAACCAATTGGAAGAGCGTTTGATGCACGAGGACCCCCGCTGCCGCTACAGGACACAACCACCACACCAAGCCACTACCACCAGCTCCCGGGGCTGCCGCCCTAGCTCCCAAACTTCGCCGCGATCACCGCGTCATCAGGGGTGATGCGCCACGTCGATCAAAGAGCTCCCCACGGGGTAGAATCCGCCATCGATCGAGCGGGATTCCCGCCAGCGTCCTTAGGAGGCAATGGGGGAGAAAAGGGAGGAGACCCCGAGGGCAGCGGCTAGGTTTCCGCTCGAGCCACCCTACTTAGGGCGACGCCGGACTTTTTTCAGACAATATCTACTCCCTCCGTTTCAAAATAAAAGATGTTTTAGATTTGTGAAGAAAATGTATTTAGACTTCTTTTAGTGTGTAGATTCATTCCAAACATGAGTGAACCTACGTACTAAAAGAAGTATAGATACATTTGCTTCACAAAGTTAAAACATCTTATATTTGAAATCGGATGGAGTAATATGTATTTTTTTTACACAAAACAATATCTAATATATGTAGATATATTATTTGGATGTTGTGACAAACACTGCGCGTTCTATTAAAAAAAACGCAACTAGTTAATGCCCAATCGCCCAAGATGACGTAATACAATAACCTCAAACTGACTCCACCTCCAGGATTCTGCACGCCATGTAAGTCGGCACCGTTTCCGTTCCAATTTACCCAAACCGACTCAATAGCCCACAACCCTAGCTAGATCCAATAAATACGGGAGTACTCCAGCGCACACCCGTCCGGCCACTCGCGGCGTTCGCGTCGGCGTCCACACGATGGCCACCGCAGACCGTCTCTCTGTCCTTCCCGACGATGTACTCCAGCGCGTCCTCTCTTTCGCGCCGGCGAGGGAGGTCGCTGCCAGTGCAATCCTCTCGCGTCGGTGGCGTTCGCTGTGGCGCGGCACGAGCGCCGTCATCCTCGACAGCAGGCCCTATAGTGAAACAGAGCGCGAACTCTGCAGCTACACCCGTCCGACGTTCCACAGCTTCTTCCACGACGCTCACGCTGCCCTCGCCGCCTTCCGCCCTCGCCGCCGCCGCGGCAGGGGACTAAAGAGGCTCACGCTCTTCTTGGAGGAAGGCACCTTCCACCTCAGTCGCGGGTACAATGACCCCGAACCGGAAAAGGACAGCAGGGTCGCCGATCTCTTGGGCGATCCCGCCGTGACCCGACTGGAAGAGCTCATCATCAGCTGCGAGGACAACTATCACAATTGGTACTCCCCGCCGCTGGACTCCCTGCCGTGCATCGACACGATCCGAGTGTTGGAGCTCACGGGCTGCAGGCTCGAGCAGCCGTCCCCGAGAGGCCTGTCTCTCCCGCATCTGACGGATCTGACGCTCCGACGCTGCTATTTCTTGGAGGGATATCTCCAAGACATGATCGACGCCGCGCCGGCGCTCGCCATCCTAGCGCTGGAGGACGTCAAACGAAGGGCGCCGGAGCCGGCTGGTTCCACCAAGGAGGACTTCTACGATTCAGACTACTTCATGTTGCCCCTTTGCTTCCGCTGCCGGACGGTCACTACCCTAAGCTTGGTGGTGCCCGCCACTTATGATAACAAGATGGAGCTCGAGGCGTGCATCAATGACGGCATAAGCATCGGCATCGAACTCGACATGCCGAGCCTCCGATTCTTCCGCTACCGCGGATTCCCAATCAAGATCTCGCTGACATCGCGGACGCCGGGCCTTGCGCGAGTTGATCTCGATGTCACTCCGCGTCATCAGCAGCAGTACGGCTTGAAGTACGAGCCACCGTCCCGCATGCTCGCAAGCTTCTCTAGTACGAGAGCTCTGAAGCTGCGCCTCAGCCTCATCGAGGACCTCGCCGCCGCGGACGACGACGATGACGAAGAGGAGCACGTCAGACACATGCTGCCCAAGTTCCGCAACCTGAAGCTCCTGGAAATAGACGGAGATTACCAGTACATGAACAGCAACACGGCTGTGGTAACAGCGATGCTGCTCCGCTCCTGCCCGGCGATGTCCGAGCTCCGCCTTAGGCTAGACATGCGGTGGGACTACCACCACGACCGGAAGTACGAGGATCATGTCGGAGGCTCCTTCGGCGAGGCCATGGACCGTTTCAAGAGCCTCGGGTCCATGTCCTCTGTGCATCGCGATGCCGTGCAGATCAGCGGCATCTCGGAGCTCCCGGACGCCTTGACCAACGACGGCACCTTCCTCTGCCTGCAGAAGAGCTTGCGCAAGGTCACGCTGCAGTTCAAGGCCAAGGAGATGAACTGTTTCCAGGTGCAGCTCGCCAAATTTCTCGTCGAGAACGCCATGGTGCTCGAGGAGATGCACGTCGACGACGGGAGCCGATTCTGGCCGGACCATCTGTTCCACAAGGTTGCCAGATGGCGTGCCGATGCATTCCGGAGGAGGAACCTGCCGGACACGGCTGGCTTTCGTGTGTACCAGCTAGCTAACTTAACCGTCCGGTAGGTTCGTTCTGAGAATAGCTAGGTTACCAGCTCACGTGAATGGGCTGGTCCTATCATGGGAAATTATTACAATTTTCTGAAAAGATATATCCAATTTTTTCATCTCAAAAACAAAATCTAATTACACGTCATGTTCAACTCTGCCAACATGAGAAGCCAGAATTCTTACCTAAAGACGTCTGCTGAGCGCAAAAAAAAAAAAAAAAAAAAATCAACTACAAGAATGTTCTAAGAAAAAAAACTAAAAGGTAAATTTAAACAAGTTGAAATTTAGCTAATTCAATTTGCACCAGACCGCGAGATCAAGAAAAAGGGACACACAAAAATGAGATATGGCCCACACTAACTAACCTGAGAAATGGCAATGTGACTGTACTCTAAGTGTACATAAGATGGTCCACTAAAATCCCAAAATAACCCAGAAAATCTCATAAAGTAAAATAAAACACTACATGAATTTTGTAATTTGCTATAGGTTTGGAGGTTTGTCGTGAGCAATTCATTGAGGCACACGGCAAACCAAATTTTGCCGCAGGCTAGGACAAATACACACGATAAATATAAAATACACGGCAAATCATTAAGAAAACTAACGGCAAATAAAAACTCACAGTAAATCATTAAGAAAACTCCGGGCAAACAAAAAACTCACGCAGGCGTCCACATGTCCCAACCATCTGCAACTGATGGCACAGCCGATCGATTTGCCGTGAGCATAAAAAACCCTACAGAGCATACCTCAGAAATTTGTCGTGAACATAATAAAAGCCTACGGTAACGATTTTCCATGAGTTTGTCTACTATTTGCCGTGAGCTTTTCTGCCTGTGCCGTAGGTCTGGAGCCAACGACAAATTACCAATTTCCTGTAGTAAAAAAAAGGAACAAAAATACACAACATACATTTAAAAACGAAAAAAAGAAGTAACGAAAAAACTTGCATGCTACCATGAATTTCAAATGTGAACAAGGTCTAAGTAAGGACAAAACAACATGAATATTCCACATCAGAATCCGAGAAGGTAAAATATCACCTAGAACCAGAATTAAAAGATCACCTGGTTAGACCGAAGAACTTCTCTAATATCTTGTGATTGATTTCCGTCCATAAGTGCCAAACCGTGTTAGCCGCAAAAGAAAGATCACATTTCTTGTTAGCTGAGTTTTTCCCTCTTTTCCCTATATTTTACAAGGTCCTAATCAGGGCAGCATCGACTGAGACAATACCAACTCATGGACTATTCGAAATGATGAGTTGTGAAACATGATTTACCCAGGAGCATACAAACATTCGGTGATTGGACGCCTTAACGACTATCACATTTATTGTGCAGCCGATGCCTCCTATTCTTTTTTTAGAAAATAGGCTAAAAGGCCCGACATTAAATTAATAACGCCAAACGACGAAACATATACAGGATGCTGAACCCAGCTTATAAGGCAGAACAGCGCGCACACAAGAAGAAAAGGCCTACGAAGGTGCTACAGCCGGAAAGCGGAACAACCGACGACCATTATAGTAGACTACGTATGGGAGGAGCAGACGCTGGACGGGCTGCGTGTCGGACCGATGTTCACCCCGTGAGGGCGAACCGACAGCCACCAACCGAGACAACTTTACCGCCGCAGGAAACACCACCAGAGGCTGGACACCACCAGGAATCAGCCGACTGCTCACAAACGAGGAGCAACACCAGAGGCCCGCCAGACAAGAAACACTGATAGTGCAGAACACTAATCAAGCTTTGCAGAGGAGAGTAGGGTGGAACCACCCAACCATAGGAGAGCCGCTCGATGTGAGGCTCCAAGGCAGCATCTTCAAGAAGATCACGACGCATAAGCGCCGCTACCACCCGATCCCAAGATCTTGGGTTTTCACCCAGAGAACGCAGGCAAGCCGAGCACCGCCACATCGACGCCTTCAAGAAGGGGACGACGTCCGCGGACGCCACCATCGAGGCCCAAGGGGCAAGCGTTCTGTGGCGCCCCACAAAAACCACTACTAGAAAATCGCGTTGTTTTTGTGCATTGCATCATCATGACCGCATGCTCATGTCATCATGCCACATTGCATTTGAGCATCGTCATGTCATTATGCATTTGTTTGTCTAAAACTATTTTCAAAACGCCTAGTTTTGTTTTCCAATATTCCCGTCTTTATTCAAATTAAAACCCGGGTCTCCGGAATATTTTGTTCCGTCTACAAACAGTTTTCAAACGCCTCGTTTTTAATAAATAAAATATTTAAATTATTTTTGGGAGGCAGCCAGCGAGGCCCGAAAGCCCAGCCGGCCACCTCCAGATAAAAATCCTACCTACCTAGAAAACACCCAAACCTTTTCTACCAAATACCCTACCCCTTTTTCCTACCCAGCTCCCTCCACCTCACCCGGCCAATCGCATCTCGCCACCTCACCAACCCCTCCTCCCTTTTTACTCCACTTCACCCAGTCAGCCACCACACCCTACCGCCTTCTCCCTGCCCCTGGGCCCGCACCACGCCGCCTTTTTCCCACCCACGCCCGCGCGCACGCGCCCCTCCGACCTGGTCCACCCAGTGGACACGCACTCCCTGGCCACCTGCCTCCCTCGGTTCCATCGCCCGCCCAACCGCCGTCGCACCCCACCTCACCCCACGTGCCAGCTCCCACTCCCCAGCCCCAGCACACGCACGCGACCGTGTGGCCCCACGCGCCCCACCACGCGCGTATCGTGTTCTCCTCTCTCTCCGCGCCGCTCTCCTCCTCCTCACCGTTCCCCACCTCCTCGTCGGCCGCCGCCCGTCGCCGGTCACCGCCCTCGCCTCGCTCGTTTCTCCGCGAGCGCCACCGCTCGGCTTCCCTTCCCGCAGCACCGCCTCAGGCCGCTCCGCTTCGGCCGAGCCCGGCCCTCTCCGTCACCACCGCCCGCCGCCGGCAGCCTCTCTTCCTCCGTCTATCGCCGCCGGCCTTCCGCGCGTCCTCGGGCCCCGACCCCGCCGCCTCGCGGGCTCCTCTTCGCCCGGCCCGCACCGCCGACCTCTCGGCCCCCTCCACGGCCCCCGCCTCCCACTCCTCTCTGCAGGGCGCGACTCCGACCGCCGCCTCCACCTTCCCCGATGCCGCCTCTCCTGCGTGCCATGCCGCCGCCAGGACTGCCTCGCCGGCCGTCGAGGACCCCCTCCATGTGGTGCCCTGCCCCTGCTCCGGTCGCGGCCTCCGCCCCAGCCTCTGTGAGCCGCCGTCGACTCCTCGTCACCTCCAGCGCCGCCGCAGGGCCTATTCTCCGCCCGGCGGGCCACCGACGACCTCGCTCCTCCGTTGTCCACGGGACGCGACCCCAAGCCCCTCACGCGCCTCAGGTCCCCGCGAATCTCGCCGCCGCCTTCGCTCGCGCAGCACCTCGTCGCGCGCTACCCCCGGGCCGAGCCTCGCAGCTCCCTGGTGCCTTTTCTTCTGTTTGATCCTGGCCGAGCTCGTGCATGTGGTCAGATGTTGGTGCAGTAGGTGTGGCTTATGCAGAAGTGTGTGGTACTCTGTTGTGTGGATATGATTATTGCTGCAGCTATTCAAGACACCATGCGACAAGAGCGACAAGCCGGAACCTAAGGACGGCCGCCACCGAGATCGATGGTATTCGAAGACGATTGCCACCGATGATGAGGTTCCACCAAGGAAACCGATGCCGGATAGACAAGATCTTCAGGGACGCCGAGACCGAACCAGGATCTCCACGGGACGCCGAGTTCTCCACCTTGAACGCCATGACCGTCTACACGAACCCGAAGACCACATATGCGACAAGTACTCCTTCCCGGATGCGAGCCCTGGATCCGAAGACCGCCAAGTCCTTCTTCCCGAAAAACCAAGCTCTCCCTCCGCCGACCGACGACGTTCCCGCCGAGACCGATCCCGTCAAGCCGTTTCTGCCCCCGTCAAACCCTGTCGAACCCCGAACCACATCGAACCCCAAGATCGCCCGAACCCAGATGTGTGACCCTAAGCCCCTATTTTTATAATATGACATTATCAATGATCGCATATTAAATTGTTCATCTCTGCATCATATCATAATCATGCCGGATCTTCTGACGTAGTATTAAATATTGCATCCGTTGTTTGTTCTAGTGTTTGCTTCTTCGCGGATTAGGCCACCGAGTTGATGCGAGTATCGACAAGTTCTCCGGATATGACCCTTCGGCAGTGTTTCCCAGGCGAGCATCTCTCCCCCTTCTACCTATTTTGCATTTATAGTCTTTATTTCCTCCTGTTGATCTATTGCTATCCGTGTCGCGATGCTTATATCCCGTGCAACCTCTATGTTGCCTTGGACACCTCCTATTACCTGTGGTTGGTAGATAGCTGGCCTTGCGAGTCGTGGTTGCTTGCTCAGGTGCGATCTCGTGTTGTCAAGTACCACAGTTGTTGGAATGATGGCAGATGTTTATGGTGGAGATGATCATGTCTTTAAACACAACTATTAAAATGCTAGCTATAACTAATGTAGAGGCATCGGTGGGCAATAGATGTTATTTGGTTCTTCCACGCTCACTTGTGTCCCGTAGGACCCCGAGTACTTGATACCTGTTCCTTGACTATTCGCACTATCCACATCCGGGAGGCCTTATGGACCCTCCTGAGCCAGAGCTTGATTCATTTCTATTTCTTGGGGCCACAAAGTAGTTTGGGGCTTTATTACTATTCTGTACTTATGCCATGCTTTACTGCTTTATTTAAGATTGTGCGTGGAGCACCTGTACTGTTTTGGATCGCGGCACGATTTCGCGGTATCGACAAGCCCAGTCACACTTTCGGGTTCCCAGTCGTTTACCGCTTCTCGCAAACCCCGGTCCGCTCGAGCCGCCAACTTCGCTATGGTAGCTTAGTGGGGTGGCCCCCTAAAATATTTCTGAATCCTGTGATCGCTTTGTCGTGAATGCCTCGTTGGGTTTTGAGTTGGTTTTTTCGAGGTTGATCGAGTGTGTGTTGCTATTTGTGCACACCTGCAGGGTAAAACTTTCTGAAATCCGTGTCCGCGGTTATGGACGACTTGGAGCATAGTATCTCGATCATAGACAAGCATAACTAAAGTAGTGCTATAAATTTGACTTAATATGTGACTAGTAATCAGCTCAATTATAATGGAATGGATATTAAAAATGCCAACAACTGGTGGATCTGGGTCACATCGTGTTCTGATATGCCTGCCTAGTAAGTATTGCAACTCCAATGGAATGTGATAAAAGTGCCAACAACTGCTGGGTTTTGGGGATTCCTCAGGACAATTTTATCTGACTAGTAAATGTTCCAACTACAACGGAATGGTGATTTAAACTGCCCACTACTTATGCTTCAGGATGACCCATCCTATCTATACCTGATTAGTAAGTACTGCAACTATAATGGAATGAATAAAACTGCCAACTGTGTGAGTTCCTTGGTCCGACTTCCTCGTTTGGTCTCGAGGGGGAAATACCAGGATGGGTTTGTTTGGTGTTAGCTTCAGGTTGGATCCGAATAGGTCTCTCTTATCCCTCTCTAATAACCGCCAGTTGTATTGAGTCTCTATAGGTTGTTTAGTGCCGCTGGCCGCCGCCCACCATACCTATGTAGGCGAGAGCCAATTCTAGCCTCGCCATGTATCGCCTCGATCGACGTTCCTCTTTTTCCTTTGCCCTTTGTCGGCACCCCTTTTGTTTTAGCAGGTTTGAGGTCGACGTCGTTAGCAGGATTACCCTTCCGGCTTGGCCTGAGCAGGGTTATGGACGCCATTGGTTATTCTTTAGGGCTCTTAGCCCCATTTGCATCTTGTCCGTAGTCGGACGCTCTATCATTTCCAAGGTGATTTGGATCTTTGTATTATATATCTGTATTCTTGATTCATGGAGTCGTTGATGTATATATCTGTTCTGTGGGTCCCATCGAGGACTGTTGTGTAATGTTATTACTTCGTTTTCCACCCGCACGAAAGTGCCTGGTGGGCGTCCTTGAATCGTTTCTATGCGGGTTTGGCGAAAAAGGCTAAAACTTGCATAGGGCCGATTCGAGGGTGTTACAGAGTGGTATCAGAGCTTAGCAGCTTATGACCCCACAAGTCCAAAGAGGATAACCTAGCTAACGGCCGAAGTAGATTGTCAAAACTATTTTGAAAAATCGGTTGGATAGATCTGATTAGGTCTGATTTTACTCCTTACCCCTCTGCTATTCTCCTCTTACCTCTGCGTGTTTTGATTCCACTCTCTTATCTTTCTTCGAGTCCAGGATTCTCGTGGTGGGGTTTTCCGTCGTACCTTTAGGGTTTCGCTCCCTCCTTTGGTAACGGTGCTTCTACCTCCGGTCTTCGTGCTATCTGAGTAATCCTTTCTCTGTGGTACCATCCTCTGTTCCTTGTTTGTGTCTTCCGGTGTTTTTCGACGCGACAACATCCTCTACGTCAGATCCGATGCAGAGTCTGCATCACTCCTTTGTTTCCGAACCTCGATTGTCGAGATCTTCAGTCTGATTCCGAGAATGGTTGCACGCTTTTCTACTGATTGTGTAGAGTAATAGTTTGGGTGCGTGATGGATTGGCCCCCATGCCGACTACTCACTCTATTGCTCGTGTACATTGAAGTGGATGAGAATGCAGCGGTTCCCTCATTCCATCGAAGTTAGAGGTGGCTTTATTTGTGAATACCTTTATCTTCGTCCTTTGTTTCCCGGAGTGTTCTCTCGACGACCAGGGACAACGACCTCTTGTTAGTGGTGTCGCGAGGATCTACACGAAGCGCGAAGTTTCAGATCGTCGGTCTTCTTCCCGATACTATGAGGCGGATCTCGAGGGCGAGATCCCTTGTTAGTGGTGCGAATTGTGACGCCCCAGAAAAACCACTACTAGAAAATCGCGTTGTTTTTGTGCATTGCATCATCATGACCGCATGCTCATGTCATCATGCCACATTGCATTTGAGCATCGTCATGTCATTATGCATTTGTTTGTCTAAAACTATTTTCAAAACGCCTAGTTTTGTTTTCCAATATTCCCGTCTTTATTCAAATTAAAACCCGGGTCTCCGGAATATTTTGTTCCGTCTACAAACAGTTTTCAAACGCCTCGTTTTTAATAAATAAAATATTTAAATTATTTTTGGGAGGCAGCCAGCCAGGCCCGAAAGCCCAGCCGGCCACCTCCAGTTAAAAATCCTACCTACCTAGAAAACACCCAAACCTTTTCTACCAAATATCCTACCCCTTTTTCCTACCCAGCTCCCTCCACCTCACCCCGGCCAATCGCATCTCGCCACCTCACCAACCCCCCTCCCTTTTTCCTCCACTTCACCCCAACACCACCACACCCCACCGCTCCCACTCCAGGCCCCACACGACCCACCATGCGCGTCTCGTGTTCTCCTCTCTCTCCGCGCCGCTCTCCTCCTCCTCACCGTTCCCCACCTCCTCGCAGGCCGCCACCCCGTCGCCGGTCACCGCCCTCGCCTCGCTCGTTTCTCCGCGAGCGCCACCGCTCGGCTACCCCTCTCGCAGCACCGCCTCAGGCCGCTCCTCTCCGGCCGAGCCCGGCCCTCTCCGTCTCCACCGCCCCGCCGCCGACAGCCTCTCTTCCTCCGTCTATCGCACCGGCTCTCAAGGCCCCTCGCCCCGACCCCGCTGGGCCGACTCCCCTTCGCCCGGCACGCACCGCCGACGTCCCAGCCCCCTCCGCGGCCCCCGCCTCCCACTCCTCTCTGCAGGGCACGACTCCGACCACCGCCTCCACCTTCCCCGATGCCGCCTCTCCTGCTTGCCATGCCGCCAGATCGCCTTGGCCGTCCGAGACCCTCCATGTGGTGCCCTGCCCCTGCTCTGGTCGCGGCCTCCGCCCCAGCCTCTGTGAGCCGCCGTCGACTCCCCGTCACCTCCAGCACCGCCGCAGGGCCTATTCTCTGCCCGGTGGGCCACCGACGACCTTGCTCCTCCGTTGTCCATGGGACGCGACCCCAAGCCCCTCACACGCCTCAGGTCCCCGCGAATCCCGCCAGCCACACAGTCAAGACTCGTCAGCCCGGCCGAGCCTCGCAGCTCCCTGGTGCCTTTTCTTCTGTTTGATCCTAGCCGAGCTCGTGCATGTGGTCAGATGTTGGTGCAGTAGGTGTGGCTTATGCAGAAGTGTGTGGTACTCTGTTGTGTGCATATGATTATTGCTGCAGCTATTCAAGACACCATGCGACAAGAGCGACAAGCCGGAACCTAAGGACGGCCGCCACCGAGATCGATGGTATTCGAAGACGATTGCCACCGATGATGAGGTTCCACTAAGGAAACCGATGCCGGATAGACAAGATCTTCAGGGACGCCGAGACCGAACCAGGATCTCCACGGGACGCCGAGTTCTCCACCTTGAACGCCATGACCGTCTACACGAACCCGAAGACCACAAATGTGACAAGTACTCCTTCCCGGATGCGAGCCCTGGATCCGAAGACCGCCAAGTCCTTCTTCCCGGAACACCAAGCTCTCCCTCCGTGACCGAGGACGTTCCCGCCGAGACCGATCCCGTCGATCCGTTTCCGCCCCAGTCGAACCCTGTCGAACCCCGAACCACATCGAACCCCAAGATCGTCCGAACCCAGATGTGTGACCCTAAGCCCCTATTTTTATAATATGACATTATCAACGGTCGCATATTAAATTGTTCATCTCTGCATCATATCATAATCATGTCGGATCTTCTGCCGTAGTATTAAATATTGCATCCGTTGTTTGTTCTAGTGTTTGCTTCTTCGCGGATTAGGATGCCGAGTTGATGAGAGTATCGACAAGTTCTCCGGATATGACCCTTCGATAGTGTTTACCAGGCGAGCATCTCTCCCCCTTCTACCTATTTTGCATTTATAGTCTTTATTTCCTCTTGTTGATCTATTGCTATCCGTGTCGCGATGCTTTAGTTCCGTGCACCAGTTATATCTCGTGCAACCTTTATATTGCCTTGGACACCTCCTATTACCTGTGGTTGGTAGATAGCTGGCCTTGCGAGTCGTAGTTGCTTGCTCAGGTGCGATCTCGTGTTGTCAAGTACCACAGTTGTTGAAATGCTGGCAGATGTTTATGGTGGAGATGATCATGTCTTTAAACACAACTATTAAAATGCTAGATATAAGTAATGCAGAGGTATCGGTGGGCAATAGATGTTATTTGGTTCTTCCACGCTCACTTGTGTCCCGTAGGACCCCGAGTACTTGATACCTGTTCCTTGACTATTCGCACTATCCACACCCGGGAGGCCTTATGGACCCCCCTGAGCCAGAGCTTGATTCATTTCTATTTCTTGGGGCCACAAAGTAGTTTGGGGATTTATTACTATTCTGTACTTATGCCATGCTTTACTGCTTTATTTAAGATTGTGCGTGGAGCACCTGTACTGTTTTGGATCATGCACGATTTCATGTATCGACAAGCCCACCACACTTTCGGGTTCCCAATCATAAGCCGTTCTCGCAAACCCAGGGTCCGTTCCGGAGCCGGCCAACATCCTTGCGGGTAGCTTAGTGGGGTGGCCCCCAGAAATATTTCATAATCAAGTGATCGCTTTGTCGTGAATGCCTAGTTGGGTTTTGAGTTGGTTTTTCCGAGGTTGATCGAGTGTGTTGCTATTTGTGCACCCTCAGGTAAAACTTTCTGAAAGCCGTGTCCGCGGTTATGGACGACTTGGAGCACAGTATCTCGATCATAGACAAGCATAACTAAAGTAGTGCTATAAATTTGACTTAATATGTGACTAGTAATAAGCTCAGTTATAATGGAATGGATATTAAAAATGCCAACAACTGGTGGATCTGGATCGTATCGTGTTCTGATATACCTGCCTAGTAAGTATTGCAACTCCAATGGAATGTGATAAAAGTGCCAACAACTGTTGGGTTTTGGGTATTTCTCAGGACAATTTTATCTGACTAGTAAATGTTCCAACTATAACGGAATGGTGATTAAAATTGCCCACTACTTATGCTTCAGGATGACTCATGCTATCTATACCTGATTAGTAAGTACTGCAACTATAATGAAATGAATAAAACTGCCAACTGTGTGAGTTCCTTGGTCCGACTTCCTTGTTTGGTCTCCAGGGGAAATACCAGGATGGGTTTGTTTGGTGTTAGCTTCAGGTTGGATCCGAATAGGTTTCTCTTATCCCTCTCTGATAACCGCCAGTTGTATTGAGTCTCTATAGGTTGTTTAGTGCCGCTGCGCTGCCGCTTCAGCCCACCATACCTATGTAGGCGAGAGCCGCGAATTCTAGCCTCGCCATGTACTGGCCTTAGTACTGACGCTCCTCTTTTTCCTTTGCCCTTTGTTGGCACCCCTTTTATTTTAGCAGGTTTGAGGTCGACGTCGTTAGCAGGGTTATCCTTCCGGCTTGGCCTGGGCAGGGTTATGGACGCCATTGGTTATTCTTCAGGGCTCTTAGCCCCATTTGCATCTTGTCCGTAGTTGGACGCTCTATCGTTTCCAAGGTGATTTGGATCTTTGTATTATATATCTGTATTCTTCACTCATGGAGTCATTGATGTATATATCTGTTCTGTGAGTCCCATCGAGAACTGTTGTGTAATATTATTACTTTGTTTTCCACCCGCACGAAAGTGCCTGGTGGGCGTCCTTGAATCGTTTCTATGCGAGTTTGGCGAAAAAGGCTAAAACTTGCATAGGGCCGATTCGAGGATGTTACAGGTTCCCCTGGCAAAAGGGGCTCAATCGTTCGCGCTAGATATCGACCATCAGCAAGCACGAGACGAAACCGCCGTCAAGCTACGTGGCTCGTCGGCACCACGTCTGGCACGCCCGCCAAACAAGAAAGTACGAACAAAGCCATTTCCAATGCTAAATTTGTCGAGAAAAGAGGTCATTTTTAATGGATTATTTCTCTTCGCATATATGTGCCTTCTCTCGTTGGATCGAGAGAGCCACTAAATATGAAATGACCTTCTATTATTTAGCAAGCTATTTTTCTAATATAAATCAGCTAGAAGAGCATAACTTAAAATATGCTAATAGCAAATGGCCGTGAGATTACCATGCTGTTAAAATAAATTTGTCTAATCCTTTTCATAAGTTCAGACTGTTAGTTGTGTTGCCTAGTGCATCAACGTCACAATAGGGCAAAGAGCAAATACGTAGGCTGAGTGTTAAAATAAATTGTCTAGCCCTCTTTATCAGTTCGGATTGTTGGTTATGTTAGCTAGTGCGTGCAATTCAATATGGTATCAGAGCAGGAGGTTTTAAGATCAAATCCCGGCCAACGCAAAAATTAAAAACAATTATTGCGGCTTTCCAAACACACGTCACAATATGCCAAAGGATAAAGACGTAGTGTGAGTATTGAAATAAATTGTCTAGCCCTTTCCTTAAATTCGTGGATGGTGGGTTAAATGCAGTCGTGCTTACTGGGCTGGGCTCATAGATTAGTTTGTACAATGTAATCTCTGTAATAAACAACGGATATGACTGCAACTGGTACATATGTATCTACCATAAAAGATTGCAACGAATAAAAGGACCGTTGTCAAGTATGTATTGTTATATGGGCTGTCTTAGTGATATCAGAGCATCTATTGACCTCCATGTGCTATATAATTTCTTCTTCAAAGACGGAGCAGGTTGGTTTTTTTTAAGTGCATGGAAAGTTGGGGGTGCTATGCACAACTTGAAGCGGTACCGGTCCCCCGCGCTGCTCGAAGCAAACGCGAGATGGAATGGCCTAGAAACCGTGTTTGTTCGCTGGTTTATTTTTCTTGAACATTCACTTCCGCTAGTTCCTATTAGTTCGCTGTTGTTTTCGGATATTCATAATTTTTTTTTGAAAATCATAAACATTTTTTTTGAAAAAATGATCATTTTTAAAAAATCATGAACCAAATTTTAAAATTCATGAACAGCAAGACCTTTTTAAAAAAATCATGTACATTTGAACATGTTTTTAAATCATGAAAAATTACAAAAATCTGAACCTTTTAAAATACGGAAAAGAAAAGAGGAAAACATCAAAGAAAAAATAGGAGAAAAGTAGGCTAAATCATGGGTCGGCCTAAGGCGGGCTATGCGGCACGAGCCTTCCACGCCGCATTGAGCGGTGTATAACATCTCCAGGGAGATGCTATTTTCCGCTTGTAGCGTGCGCTATGTGCTACGCGCTGCTGTAATCAATCTAGAATTAATGGATCATGTTCGTTAAAGTGCTGCGTAGCAGTTTGCTCTACGTGATGTACATCAATTAGAATATTCCACAAAATTTGAAACAGTAAAAAAGTTAAGATTTTAAAAAAGTTTAAATTTAAAAATGTTCAAATTTAAAACTTGTCCGGACTTGAAAATTGTACGAATTTAAAAATAGTTCATATCTAAAAAAAGTGTTCAAATTTTAAAAATGTTCAAACTTGAAAAATGTTCACATCTGAAAATTGTTCAAACTTGAAAAAATGTTCAGATCTGAAAAACGTTCAAACTTGTAAAATGTTCAAATTTAAAACATGTTCAGGTTTGTAAAATGTTCAGATCTGAAAAATGGTCAAACATGGAAGGAAGTTCGGATTTGGAACTAAGTTCGGAAAAACCTGACTGCACCAAAAAACCATGTGAAAAAACACAAAACCAGAGGAAATAACCGAAAAAAAAACTGAAGAAAACAAGAAAACCTCCCGCTAAACGGGCCGGCCCAGCTTGAGAGGCCGCGCGGGCGGAGCCTATTAACGCGCATTGAGCCGTAAATAAATTGCCATATCTCCATCGCAAGCTCATACTTGTTCACAGCAGTGTGTCTCGGCGGAACTATGTTCAGGCCCATCGAACAAATTTACACGACTACATACATATGTGTGTCCGAGTGATTCACGGCCAGCCCAAACTGGTCATCTGAGCGGACTTGTGTAGGCCATTACAAGCCAAAGCCCACCGTAGACTGGAACTAGACTCCACACGGATAGATGGAGTACTAGTTGATCAGTACTAGTAGCTTTGTCATTTTGTCACTTGTCCAAAAACCAAGAAGAGACCAAGGACTACTATCCCTACCTATACACAAACACCTCCTCCTCCTAAAAAAACCCTAGCCGCCGCCTCCTCTCCGCTCACACGCTGGCGTGAGGTGGGACCCAGGACCTACGTTCGACGTTCAACAAGGTCCCTAATGTTAGCGTCTTTGTGGTGTAGTGGTGACGCATCTCAGATGGCGGTGGATGCGCTACATCGAATAATGGTACCCCGGCTTCAACCCCATCTCGGTGACGTTTACGGCGTCGAGAAGCTTGTGAGATTGTGTCTTCGTCGGGCATGTGCTCCGGCTTTGTGTCGTGGTGATCTCGTCGCCGATCGGGTCATGGCGGCCTTGGAGTGCGGCGGTGCGGACAACTGCTGGTTTGTGGTGGATGGTGGAGGATCGGGCCGCTTGATAGACGGGGTAGCGCTGGCCCCGGATCCGGCGTTGAAGATGCTCGGAGGGTTCCTCCGGCCGATGTTGCATAGCAGCAGGCTAGATCCAGTCTTACGGGGCTGGTGGTTATTGCGACTCATTGACGCCTTATGGCTAGGGGTTTCTTCAGTGCCAAAGTATGGACCGACTGCTGGTGATCTACTTCTTCTCCGGCGACGGTGAAGGATTTGGGTCCTTAGTAGTTACGGCGAGGACGGTTTGCAGCTGTTCAACCGTTTGTTTCCTCCTTGTTTTCTGTTACTTGTATGTGTCTCTTCTTTGTATTGCTACAGTTATAAATACAAGTAATGTATGTCTACGGCGTACATTTAAAAAAAAAAGACCAAAGACTCCTGAACTGAAATATAGGAGTACGTACTAAAATTGCCCGACCCACTAACTATGGGTACTCCACATATGGCCAGGATTAGGACGCTGCAGGCGACGACCATGTACGCACAAAGCTTCGTGTGGAACCTGATCCGTGCTGCGCTGCCTCCTTCGTGCAAGCTGCTAACGGCTACGGTACAGGAAATAGGTAACGACGCGTGCCGAGCCGAGATTCACCTGCCACCGATATTTGTCGATCGGTGCTGCAACTCGACAGGAAAGCAATTTAACCGCGATATATACTGGACGTGTTCACTGTTCGGATCATGGGTTCTCCATAGTCTAGGCTCTCGCTTGTAGGACCCAAAAGCAAACTACTCCCTCTATAAGATATTTTAGCTTTGAGAGATAACGTATCTAAACGTCTTTAATTAAGCGCGTAGGTCCGAAGTGAATTATTCCGAACCTATACACTTGTGTAGATATATTACCTTCACAATTCTGAACCTATACGCTACAAAGTTTCTAGATATATTACCTTCATAAAATTAAAAGATCTTATATTTACGATCGTGCGACAAGATCGAAAGCAAACGACATCCGGAAGAATACGTACGTACATGCGTAAGCACGAGATTGGTGGGTCTCAATAGCGACATCGAACGCAACGGCTGCCCTGTACTTTTTTTTGAAGTCGAGCCATACACTGTCACTCTCAATGAGATTAGGATCTTCAGTTCACAATCAGCACGCGATACATTAGGGTGCGTCGTAGGGTGTTGACGCCGAGTTAAACTGCGCGGACACTGCACTGCGACGTCCCGGAACTTCACCGACTGCTCTTCTTTTGCCAGTAGCTAGCCTAGCTGCTCGTAGAGTACCGCCGTTCGTTCTATTAAAACTCAGTTTTTGTCAGTTCTCGTCCGTCCAGAGCTAACTTAGAACTCGATCAACTCCTTGATGGTTAGATGGATGCTGACACACGTACAGTGATTTGTGCTAATAATGAGTTGCGTAATGGTTTCGCACCGTGGCTGCAAATAATTTTATTTTCTGATACACTATGGTTCCAAATGCATGGCTGGAAGAAGTGAAGCAACGCCCCCTCTCATTTCCCACTCATGCAGCCGAGGTGTCTCCTCCCACTCTCCCGGGTTTGACTCCACGAAAACTACCGATTTGCAGTTTCTCCAGGCTCTGGCCCGGGATGCTTTGAGATTCGCGCGGACCACAACACATAGGACGGACATGCAACCAATCGGCCAGTTTCGTCACCAACGGGCCTGCCGGATTTCATGGAGACTCCAAACATGCTCTAAGTTCTCAAACAAAATTAATAAAAGTATGCATGTATTCGGTCCAAGACCACCATATCCATAGAAGATGTCCATGCCTTAGATCCATCGACAGCAAGAGCTGGAGTGCTCGATGAAAGATCAAGGTTCCTTCAAAGATACTACATCCGTCTCAAAATAAATGTCTTAACTTTGTCTAAATTCACTTGTCTAGATACATGCATATTAGAAAAAGTTGAGACGCTTATTTTAAAACAGAGATAGTATGAGTTTTTTTATGGAGGTTGGTTCATAAAAGCCTGCCGTCACCCGACATACTTCAAAATAGAAATATCGCAACGACGTCCAAATGTGGTATTCGCAATGCTATGGCGGGCTCATGGCGTCACTCGTTGCTTGATTACAATATGGCGCAATGTGTATGGACACTTGTGGATGAAGACATAACGGATCACATGGTGGAGAACACTTGTCATGGCCCAAGAATATGTTTTTTTTTCAATGATGGAGTCATTGAGCCATGCAAAGTTAATCGAAATGTTTGTGACCCTTTGGGCTATTTGGACAACAAGGCAGAAAGCAATCAGCGAAGAAATGTATTACTCACCCATGAGCACTTTACGATTTTTTGACTCGGTTCATTCATGATCCGGGTGATATTCAGGCCACAAGGAAGAAGGTGTGCATCACACGGTAAGGTTTTAGTGAAATGCTATTTGGAACCCTCCACTTCTTGGTATGGCGAAGTGCAACGTGGATGCGGCAGTTTCTCAGGGGAAGGTTAATGGTGCGGTAGCTGATGTCTGCAGAGATTCAGATGGCAAATTCTTGGGAGCCTCAGCGAGAACTGATGTCTGCAGAGACCCAACTATTTTGGAAGCAATGGCGTTCGCGGAGGCCCAGATGCTAGCAGAAGATCTGGGTTTAGAAAAGCTGATTGTGTCTTCGGATTGTCTAGAGGTTTCCAACGTGTTGAAGACGAAAAAAACCTGTGTAGATACATATCTAATCTGAAAATAATAATCGTTCTAGGAATTTTGGTTCGTGTGAAATTCCGGCATGAAAGTAGGTATTTGAATTATGATGCTAGCTCATGTTGTTGCCGGGAACTCTATATTTATGTTGAATCTGTTGACACTGATTTGATGTTGTCGTTGTCCAACTGTTTGTCTAAAATATTAGTCAAACATTGAAACCGTTGAGTTTTGACTAAATTACTGGCAAATCCTACGTGGTACGTACCCAACCTCTCGAGGTATAGTAAGATTAGCTAGGCACGCAGCTGCATGGAGGTCACGAGTGACGAAGGGCCATTCTAGGAGGAGTTCCGTGCGTGCCATGCACGTGCAAGTCGCCTCCCGATCTCCGTTTGAGCTACTGTACGTGGTAGTGTGTGCTTAGCCATTCTAGGGGGCTACCTAGGATTACGTTACGTGTAGTAGAACCTAAACACTACAGCCGGTGCTTTTAGCGACAGCACCCGGAAACTGTTGGTGCCGCCAGTAGTGCATGCGCACGCGCGCAACGACGACGACCCGATCGATCTCGAGGCTAGCTAAGCTAGCTTCAGAGATCAGACGACGTCGCATCCAGCTAGCTGTACTTTCCTGCTTTGAGATTGAACCGCACGCTGCACCTTCCTGCTACTACCACACAGCCAGCGCTTTGACTTTACATGTTTCCACACAAAGAAAGAAAAAAATAGCGCTATCCGGGCCGGCCGGGGTGACGAGATCGTCTTGGCTACCGTACGGCGGTTACGATTAGTACGTCTGTAGACATTTAACGTGAAGTTAATTAATTGCATCTAGTTTCCTACATATACTCGAATTTATCATGGCTAATTAAGGAACTAGTGTGTAATGACGTCATAAATGCATAACAAGACTACAAGAGGGTAAACAAATAGAGTTTACTCTGAAAATAACTCTACACAATGAAAGTAGATATGTCTAGTCATATCACTTTCGTACGTTTCACCGGTCAAATTGCTTAAAGGACTTGCATTGGGCTCCAAGGGAATATAGGTATCAGACGCGGACATTTCATGCATCGTGACTGGATTAAGGGTTGCCACGTATGCAAGGAAGTAAAAAATATATATACATGAGACAATTAAAGCATGTTATGGTAGCAAATCATTTACGAGGAAACATGTGGAAATAATAAAAATATATCTTTGCAGTATATGAAGTTTATAAACATTTTTTTTTTCATAGGATCTACCTAAGTTACATACGAGACATGAGGGGGGATGTTGAGCAATTGATATAGGGTTTACAACTTATTTCTTAAGATTTCTTAGAAAACAAGTATTTTAACCCAATACAATAGAAATCTCACAAAATATTCCTGATCAAAATCATTTAAAAATCTCACAAAATATTTTAGACAAACAGTTGGACGTTTTGTTTATTAATTATTCAATAGAAAACCCGCGAGGTCTGCTGTGCTAACAATGAACATTTGAAAATCCCTTTTTTTTTGTGAAATCAGTACACACGCGGACGCTCACAAATATGTACATAGACTAACACCTATGAACGCACGCACCCACATCCTACCCTATAAGCACCTCAGAAAGACGAGTCGAAAAGAATGATCCGCTGGTCTTGAGATTGATGAAGTCTGCCATCGACGGGAACATCGTCTTCCACTAAAGAATATTCCGCCTTGTATAAGATACCAAAGTGTCAAAACCTGAGGTTGAACTTTGGTAGGTTAGGGGTACCACTGTCCTCCTAACCTAACCATTGGATGGTTGTAAACCTCACACTGCATATTATGATCAAGTATCGTGGTGTGTGTACTAACTTAGTTACTACATTGACATTACATACTCGTACACTAGTATCATACTCCCACTCCATTTATTAATTCCTAAGAATCGCAATACAAAATTATAGATATGATTTAACATGTCTTGCTTGATAGGCGCACTATGATACCGTTCCGTGTTAGTAGAATTCTCTCTAGATCTCTATCTAGCGTCCTTATTGCAAATGCCACGTCTGCCTGTGAACTTGCGCCCGGGGAGTTGAAGAAATTTTAGCAGCTTCAGGTTGCCAATCTCCTCTTGAATGCTTCAACTAAGACCATTCTATCTCCAAAGTAACAATTCCAGATTTTCCAGTTGACCAATATCTTTCTCTTAGACCACGTACATTGAATATTTCTAATGCATCCGTTCATATGTCGCAATGCAGTGTCTGTGCAAGGCAACCTAATCGTCAAGCAGTCTAGGACTAACTAGATCCAGTGATTTGTCACGACGATCCCCTTTTATATCCAGTGATTTGTCTTAGCTAGCCACTTTGCTGCGCATCGCCTCAATGAACCTGTTGCCTAGTCTCTCTCGTGAACCGCCATCGATCCTAGTATCGATCTTAGAGGGAAGTCCATGTTGCCTAGTCTCTCTCGTGAACCGCCATCGATCCTAGTACCGATCCCCTTTTAGATCCAGTGATTTGTCTGAGCTAGACACTTTGCCGCGCATAGCGTCAATGAACCTTTTGCCTAGTCTCTCCCGCGAACTGCCATCCATCGACCTTAGAGCATCCCTAACTTAGAGAATTAAAAGCTCTAAATGCTTTAAGTTTCTATATTTACTCCTCTAAGTTTTGTACCGCAGAGCCGATCCCTAATATTTAGAGGAGTAAGACTTTAATTTGGCTCAAACATTATATCAAACACTTGCTATGCGCCTAGTTTGTACTAACACTTCCTATCTAAACTATGGATCAGTCAGAGATGCTATAACCAGCTTAAAATTTACTATAGCTAGCTAAATTTTGCAATGGCCACCGAGAGGCTATGTACTCGTTGCCCGGCCGCCGAAGGTGGTTTGGGGTGGGTGGAGGCCGGAGTTGATCGCCATGGCTGCTAGGGCAGATGTGGCCGGTTCGACGACGGCTAGCGGCCAGGGCGGCGCCCCTGGTTGGGGTGGTGGTGGAGATCCCTTCTGGCGGCGCCATGACCGACGGTGAAAGTCCAGGGCCAAGCTGGATGGTGTTGGAAACCCTAGATCTTCAGATCTGGGGGATCCGATGCTACCTCCCCGGTCCTCTTCGCTGCTGGTAGGGCCGGATCTGGGAGGGATCGACCCTGCTCTGTTGTCATCTCTATTGTTATCAGCCTAGCCACATGGCTGCTGGTACAATTGGTGCAGCAGATCTTGCAGGTTACCGGCGGGTGGCGAGGGGGCTACCAGCTCGTTTGAATAAGGGAAGTTATCCTCGGATTCTTCTCACACCAAGATGAAGATCTACTTGATGCGTGTCTTTATTGATCTGGTCAGAGTGTCGAGTTCCGGAAGGCTACGTCTACGAACTCCCATGGGCACATCATGCCTAGAGATTGCTGGATCAGGTATTCGGTCGTGCGTACCCATATTTTTCTGGCGTTTGAGTTCAGAGGGTGCGCTTCGAAGCTCTGTTGGTTGTTAATATCATGGGGCATGTTCTCGTTCCATGGTGCTGACGGAGAATGTCATGGAGACCGAGATCTGAGGACTTACTATGGTGGTTTGAGTCTGGGAGGTGACGAGGAATTGTCTTGGTGACTCGTGACTTGGAGCAGTGGCATGTGAGTGTGGACGACTGCACAGGAGATGTTCACAGTCCTGCCTTTCAGGGTGAAAACTCAGGGTCTGGCCTTAATTGGTTGTGTCTGCCAATGGCCTTATTGAAGGTATTGTTTTAAGAGCGTGGACTTTCTTCAGGGTCAAAACCTAAGATCTATGATCGGCCGATGACGGTGTTTATGCACTGTTCCCTTCTTGGAGGCGTCGCTTTTGGAGAAGCTGGACTTCTGATGCTGTCTTGGTGGTGGTTGTACTAGTGGTTCAATGAATGGGTCACTGTAGCGGGACTTTTCTTTTTTGTAATTCTTCTCTCTTATTTGGCCGTGTGCATCCGTATGACCGCTAGGGCGATGCGTTGTTGCAGAGGCTGTGTGTAATTGATATCTTTTGATATTAATATATGCTCCTTTCCAAAAAAAAATAGAAAACGAGAGAGGAGATGGAAGCAATTGAGTCGGGGACGGGAGACGAAGGAGATGACCGTCGCGCGTCGGGCGGCAGCAGGCGGAACAACTCCTGCAGCAGGTCGTCGCAAAAGTGGAGCTCCTCTAAACGGCAATGTGCGGGAGCAGGAACTCCAGGGGACGACAAATAAACGGTGATGGGGGTCTGAGTAGAACTCCCGCCGGTGGTGGTCGTCGTGAGGAAAGGGGCAAGGTCCCTGGGCATCATGGACGGATCTAGCATGGGGCATGGGTGTACACCCAAATTTTTCAGAAAAAACTTTTATATAATTGTACGGTGGATATATACAACACTAGTAGTCTGTTTTCACTAACATATATAGTATTTTCTCGGAGATAAGTGTCGTAGATTGTCTAGATACGCGATGTAGACGTATTTTAGTGTGCAGTTATATGTGTATCTGTACAAATCTGTGACACTTACTTTTGAACTAAGAGAGTACGACCTAAGTTGCAAGCGGCCCATTAGGCAGTAGCCATTGTATCTTTTTCAAGAAACATTTCTACCATTTACAAATTTGTGGGATGATCTTGTGATCTTTATTCCTTAATTATACGTTCAAAAGAAAAATCCTGAAAGGCTCGATCATTACATTGTTCCTTATACGCATTGGATTGACAAAACCACACCGGGACGGGGTGGCATCGAAGGGGTGGAATCGATAGAACTCTATTTTTCTTCTTAATTTTTGTAATCTATGTCACCTTTTAAGATATTTTTCTAAAACAAATCCTAATATATTGTCCTACAATACATAAATTATACTTTTTCCTATGTTACCACTTGACCTTTATGTTTTGTGTTAGTTAAAATTTGTACACCCAAAGCTGAAATCCTGGATCCGTCCCTGCTGGGCATCGGGTCGGCGCTACCGGGTAGACCTCGCGGAACAGATTCAGGGAGGTGAGGTACTGGGCTGTTTGAACCGACGAAGGATGGAGGCGATGGAGTAGTATAGAACCTAGCGGCGTTTCACACTGGAGAGGGAGGCGGAGGCCTTCCTTTGGCCGGCGGGGGAAGATTTGGAGGTCGGGGCTGGCGGCGGCATGGAGGCAGCGGCATGGAGCGGGCCGAAGACGGTGGCTGGAGTGCGAATGGAGGTGGTCGGCGTAGTGGAGAATGTTTAACCATCGACCTTGCGACCGAGTAAAAATATGAGAGTGGGGTGAAATTTAAGGGGATATTTTCTAAATAAAGTCTTCGTTTTTTGGGGGTTTCGGTCGATCGAACAGCAAAAAAAAGTCCTCTAACCAATTAGAGATGCTATTAGCCAACAGCAGTTATGCAGCTGAACCGTCACACCATTCCCACTAAAACGAAAATTCAAACCTAACAGCCTCGGCCGGCCGCGGCCTGTACGTGCACCGGTGCGTCGCGCGCGATTGAGCAGTATATATAGCAACACTATGGCGACGGAATAGCGCAACACATGACACGGTAACTTGTGTGAGTATCCGTTGACCAGAGCTAGAGGTAGCAAAGCTAGAGCGCCATGGAGATCGGCGCGAGCGTGCTGGCACGGAGCGCCACCGCTGGCACTCGCAGTCCGTGCAGCCTCCAAGCCCTCGGGCACAGGCGCACCGTCCACCTCCACGACATCATGAAAGCGAGGCAGCCACGGCGTCTGACATGCAACGCAGCTGGTGGCGGTGGCGGTGGCGGCCGCGTCGACCGCCGTGACTTGCTGCTCGGCATCGGCGGCGCGGCGGCGGCCGGGATGGGCATGCAGAGAGGCCGAGGCGCGATCGCCGCGCCTATCCAGGCCCCTGACCTCCGCAACTGCAACCCGCCAGACCTCCCGGACACGGCGCCGGATACCAACTGTTGCCCGGCGTTCGGCACCGGCATCGTCGACTTCCAGCTGCCGCAGCAGGGCTCGCTGCCGCTTCGTGTTCGTCCCGCGGCGCATCTCGTGGACGCGGAGTACCTAGCCAAGTACGAGCGCGCCGTGGCGCTGATGAAGCAGTTGCCGGCCGACGACCCGCGCAGCTTCGAGCAGCAATGGCGTGTGCACTGCGCCTACTGCGACGGCGCGTACGACCAGGTCGGCTTCCCCGACCTGGAGCTCCAAATACACAACTGCTGGCACTTCTTCCCGTGGCACAGGTACGTACAATACACGTATACACGTGTCTTTTATATACACATACATGCATGGTATATACTCCAATTGGCCACTGGATGTGTAGTAGCTTCACGCGTTTGAGTTGATATTTTGGACGTGCAGGTTCTACGTCTACTTCCACGAGCGGATCCTCGGAAAGCTCATCGGCGACGACACCTTCGCGCTGCCGTTCTGGAACTGGGACGTGCCGGGCGGCATGACCCTGCCGCCGATCTACGCCAACCAGTCGTCGCCGCTCTACAACGAGAGGCGCGACCCCGCCCACCAGCCGCCGTTCCCGCTCGACCTCGACTACAACGGCACCGACCCCAGCATCCCGACCGACCAGCAGATAGACGAGAACCTCAAGATCATGTACCGCCAGATGGTGGCGAGTTCCAAGAAGACGCAGCTGTTCCTGGGCCAGCCGTACCGCGCGGGCGACGCGCCGGACCCGGGCGCAGGCGCCATCGAGAGCGTGCCGCACGGCCCGATGCACCGCTGGACTGGGGACCCTCGGCTGCCCAACGGCGAGGACATGGGCAACTTCTACTCGGCGGCGCGGGACACGATCTTCTTCGCGCACCACGCCAACATCGACCGCCTCTGGGACGTCTGGCGCGGCCTCCGCCCGGGAGTCAACACCGACTTTGCCGACGCCGACTGGCTCGACGCCGCCTTCCTCTTCTACGACGAGGAGGCGCGCCCCGTGCGTGTCCGCGTCCGCGACTGTCTCGACTCCGCCGCCATGGGGTACGCGTACCAGGACGTCGGCCTGCCGTGGCTGGACGCCAGGCCGGCCACGAAGTCCGCCGTCACGCCGGCGCCCGCCTCGGGCGTGCTCCCAGCGACGCTGAGCGAGACCGTGCGCGTGACGGTGACGAGGCCGGAGGTGTCGAGGAGCGCCGCGGAGAAGGAAGCGGCGGAGGAGGTGCTGATCGTCGAGGGTATCGAGATCGCCGACCACTTCAAGTTCGTCAAGTTCGACGTGCTGGTGAACGAGCCCGAGAGCGGAGCCGGGGCGGCGACGGGGTACTGCGCCGGAAGCGTCGCGTTGACGCCGCACATGGTCCGGCAGAACAAGAAGAAGGGGTCGGTGAAGACGGTGGCGAGGTTCGGTGTCTGCGACCTGATGGACAACATCGGAGCGGACGGCGACAAGACGGTCGTTGTGTCGCTGGTGCCGAGGTGCGGCGGCGAGCTGGTCACCGTCGGCGGCGTCAGCATCGGCTACGCCAAGTGAAGATAGCGCCGCACAGATATGCTGTGTGCTACTGTGCTCTACTGCTCTATATACTCCAGAGGCTTCAGTGCTTGTATACAACTTGCACGTACGTACGGATCTAGCTAACTCATATGCTTACGTTATAACTACAGCAATCACTGGCCAGAGATGGAGCTTATCGGCCGAAATATGTTGCAACTTGTGGAGAGGGATGAGCTCTGGAGGGTTACTACCTGTAAACATAATATACTGTTTTGCGGTTTGAACTTCGCCCCCACGCGACCGGGACCGGGACACCTTAACCCTAGCCCTTCTCCCCGTCGCCCCTCCTCCCTTCCTCCCCGCCACCGCCAACGAGCGCCGCCGGGCAAAGCCCGCACGGTCCCGCCGGCGGCGGCTTGCCTCTACCCGTTGTGCGGGCAACCCATCCGGTGGCGGTGCACCCAAACGGTTCTCGGAGCTCGGTCCGATGGCGATGACTGGCGGGGCAGCGGCGGTCTCGGTCTCTGGTGGCGCCGGCGGTAGGAATGGAGGGCGACGAAGTAGCGCGGTGGTGGAGGGAGGCGGCCGACGTCGTGGCACAGATTGGGGCTAGGCGGGCCCCGATCTGGACTAGGCGGGCGCTGACCTGGGCCATGCGGGCCTAGCACTCGGGCCTCCCCGGCTGGTTGGCTGTGGCTGGGACTCTCTCCCGGTTGCACCACCAGTGGTGCCGATCTAGGCCCGGTTGGCCCAGATCTGACGACCCTGGCAGCAATGCAGACCCCGCATTCTCCTTGAATCCGCGGTTCGGAAGGGTTGTTGCGGTCACGTTGTGATGGTGTCACACGGAGGTGAGTCCTTGGACACCGAGAGATACGGGCTTGACCGGCGGTAGCGCGGCGTCGGCAACGGCATGGTCTGTCCCTGGGCGTTGTGGCCGGGGTGCTCATCTGTGGCAGTGTGCGGTTTGGCCGGAGGCCAGCCTATGAGGAGGGAGGTGGCTGCGATGCCGCTCATGGCTGCATGCGGCAGATCATGGCAGGTTCGGTCAGTGGTGACAAGGGGTGGTTCAGCTGCAGAGGGACAGCGATGGCCTGGGTGCAGCAGCGTTGAGGCGGGGCATATAGGACCAGATCTAGGCCTAGAAGGCGGCCGGGCATGATCTAGGCCTAAACGGCCCTGCCACTGCGTCTGGACAGCGAACACATTGGGTGGTGGAGGGCAGATCCTTTGTCTTGGGCTGCCGTGCGACCAGAGCTGCTGACCCTACCTTGTCCAATCCGTCAACTTTGCGATGTGATGTCTGTTGGGTCATGGGCTCAAGTGCGTGGACGCCGGGGCAGCAGCCCCAGAAGGTGGACGGCGTGGTCGGCTCTGCGGCGAGCAACGTGGCAGTGTTGAAGTTCTCTCTCTTCGGTCATGTGGATGGCGTGGAGCAGACGGTAGGGGCTCCTGGTGTTGGTGACGCTTCGGTTGTGGCAGCTCCCAAATTGTGTGCCACCCGTGAGGCTACAATGGAACACGTGCCACCACCCGTGGAAGCTCCAAAGCCGCCATCCGTGGAAGGCATGTGAGATACCATGGAAACCACGAATCCACCCATTGTAGCTCCCATGCCTCCAATGCCACCCTGAGGCACGCTGTTCAGCAACCGCATCAATGGGCCCAACCTACGTACGCGCAGTAGCAAGGCCTGAGACCTAGTAGCCCTCGCAACAGGGAACCCCAGCGGCAGTGGACTCCTCTGAAAGAATGCACGGTGGAGAACTGGTACAACTTCCATGCAACAGCCTCTCACGGATAGAATAGCTATCGCATATTGATATCATGGCTACACGACATGTCCAAGGCATCTTAGGAAAGAAAGCCACCGCCGCTCGAGCCCTTAGGCCGTGCTTCTCCTGGCCGGCAGCGGTACGACAATCACCAAAGAGATGAAGCCCAATGTGACCCATATTAACCTGGGCAATCTGACTCGGGGGTTGTTGGTGCTAACCAGTATCCCATCGGAGGCAACATTGGTTTCTTGTACAGTATCATCAAGTACGTAGAAGGATTAGGCGATTAGGCGTAAACCACATGTAGGAGGGGCTTTGATGAATATTCCTCTCACATGAAGGCCAAGGAGGTCTGTAACACCATCCTCAACGCGGAACCAGGGATCTCCTCCAGACCCTCCATGGGCTAGCGTGCCCATTACTTTTGGATTCATTGATTGTCTTGATAATCTCACCTGCCTAGGCAGGCTCCCGTTGGTCGTCTCCCCTATGATTGCCAACACCATGGTGCACAAGGTCCTCATTGATGGAGCAAATTCGTCAGGGATCATCACAATGGACACCCTTAGGAAAATGCAAGTACCCAGCTCTTACATCATGCCTATCTCGAATTAGTTCTTTAGGGTGATCCCTGGCATTTCCCATGAGCCGGTAGGCTAAACCACCTTGCCCGTGACATTTAGGAATGGGGACAACTTCTGCATGGATCATTGTGTGTTCGAGGTTGTTGATTTTCCCATGGTCTACAACAGTTTTCCTGGGAGGCCCTAGATCTCTTAGTTTGTGGTCATAAACTACACTTACTTGATGTTCAAGTTGCTGGGTACAAAGGGAGTAATCACCATCAAGACCTCTCTAAGGCACGCGATCAAGTGCGATCAGTGCAAGTATGAGATGAGATAAACCCAATGGATTCTCCCTAGCAGGGCTTCAGGCCACCAGTTTAAAAGGAGTGGAAGACATGGATATGGCTAAAGCGGAATCAAAGCTTGAGCCACGCAAATAGGGGCACGCGCTCACCTCCCCGTACCCTAGAACACCTAGAGGGGATGATGAGTGGACCTTGTGTATAGAGTGGAGAATTGGCCTTGTGGTCAGACCACTCAGGATTACCAACTCCGCTATGAAGAAAATGGCAGTGAGGACCTTCCAACACTTCTAGTGTAATTACGGAAGGCACGTGATCACCATGGTAGAGGACCTCCTTAGAAAACATGATTGAGCTACTAAAAGCACGTCCAAGATAGGGAAGGAGATGGTGTCCCACAACAGAGCCTTTGGTCTCGTTATTCCCGGATGACCTAACAAAGCATCCCATGAGGCCTTCACAATAACTTCCACCCAACAAGATCACCCGCATGCAGAGTCAAGGTAGGAGTTCTCAGTGGAAGGCAAGGAAGATCACATGGAACTCTCAAAGGTGGTTGGATAGAGCCACCTAGCACACAACATACATCGTCGACTCCCTCATGGAGAAAGAAAAGTATCACCTCTGTGATGGGTTTGTTGCATGGAAAACAAAAAATCCTACAGAAGAATGGAAGAAGCCCAACAAGATCTTATCTAAAAGATGCTAGTAACGAGAGATAGATATAATGTACTTACCCTCGAAGACCACAAGTGTTTAATAATCAAGGGATCATGGATGATGTAGTCATACACCTACGTCGGTTCAAACCGATGAAGTCCTATGATTCGGCAGCACCTCCGTGGTATCCGCTCGTTGCGGCTTGGTGACGTCTCCTCCTCCTTGATCCCACAAGCGAGCGAGAAGATATCCACGAGATCCCAGCAACACAATGGCGTTGCTTGGTATTTGGTGTGGTTTTGTAGTAGGGCTCGCCAAGCGCAGCGCAAGTATGAGGAGAAGAGGGAAGGACAAAGAGGAGGCAGCTACGGTAATAGGGGCTACGTCTCCATCCCTGCCCCTCTTATATAGGCGTGGGGGAGGGAGCCTTGGCACCTCCTCCAAGCCCCTAGGGTTGTAGCGCCAAGGAGGGGTAACTTGCCCCCCAAGTTTCCCTCCCCCATATGGCGGCGTAAACCCATGTCATCTATTAGCATAGACTGTAGACTATGTGGGTTCTCGCGGGTGTACAACCGAGATGATAGCGTTATTGCGTGTGCGAGAGCATGTCTCGCATCATGATCTTTCTCGCTGGTGATATAATAGGTGCCATCATAGATTCTAATCGTACGCAGATTATCGCGACGAAAGGAGTATAAGATGCTTCTTCCTGTATTTTCTTCAGTGAATGCATTGCATAGGCCCTCTAACATGGGCATGACTATTTCGACTATGTCGCAAATTGTTTCGACTCTGGTTTCGCACCTGATGAAACTATATCCTCCAACGGAGTCGACGAAAACAACTTACACCGCTACAAACAAGACCTGAGTAGACAACTGATGGCTCAATGCACGGTGCCCAGAAAAGTGTTGATGGCTCGTGGTTGATGTAGAGCTCGTTGGGAACCCCAAGAGGAAGGTATGATGAGCACAGCAGCAAGTTTCTCTCAGTTATGAAACCAAGGTTTAATCGAACCAGTAGGAGCAAGGAAACACCCCAAAGGTGTTACTAGCTGAGCTTTGGCAGGGCGCACTACCGGTGCTAGTAGCAACGTGGCGACCTGCACAACTCCTGAACTTTGTCCCCAACTTGCGATGAGGTTGTCAATCTCACCGTGTTTTATGGAAAACAAAGGATTAAACGTGTCGAATGGAAAGAAGTAAAAGTTTGCGTAAAGTAAACACAAAGCAAGAAAAGATTGTAGATTGTATGTAAAGAAAAGGACCGGATCCATAGTTCACTAGAGGTGGCTCTCCTTAGATAGATAACATCTTTGGGTAAACAAATTACAGCGAGGCAATTGACAAACACCGAGAAAGCAATACATGCATATACTAATCATCTTGACTCCTTTGAGACTTGATTGAGCATTACAACATAATACATAGACCGCCATCCAACTGCATCTATGACTAATAATACACCTTCAGGTTATCATCCGAACCCCCTCCAGTATTAAGTTGCAAGCAACAGATTATTGCTTTACGAACTGCGTGTAAAGTAAACAATATGATTGATCTATGAACAAAGGATTGTTGTTTTCTCCCTAGTAGCAATAGCACATCTAGTACCTTAGAGATTTCTGTCACTTCCCAGTTACGGAGGCATGAACCCACTATCGAGCATAAATACTAACTCTTGGAGTTGCTAGCATCTACTTGGCCAAGATAGCTACTAACAACGGAAAGCATGCAAGATCTCAAATAACAAAGACATGATAGAATCAATAATCAATCTGAAATAGCATCTCAATATCCATCGGATCCCCGCAAACACAACATGTATGAATTACAAATAGATGATCTTGATCATGAACAAAGCTCACAAGATCTAAACATGAAAGCAAAAAGGAGGAGAAACCAGCCATCTAGCTACTACATGGATCCGTAGTCCAAGGATGAACTACTCACGCATCACACCGGAGGCTTGCATGGTGATAAAAAAGGCCTCCAGGGTGAATTCCCTTCTCCGGCAGGGTGTCGGGAAGAGCTTCAGATCCGTCCCGATCTAGGGATGGAGATCACGGCGGCTACAGACTCTTTCGTGGATTTTTGATCGGGTCCCTAGGGTTTTCGTCCCGAGGGCAATTTATAGGCGGAAGGAGAGGCCGAGGGGGTGCCAGGGCTGGCCTCACCACCCCCTGGCATGGGCCAGGCTGGGTCGCGCGGCCAGGTGGTGTGGTGGCCCCCTGGTCCCTCTCCGTCTCGTATTCTGGCACTTGATCCCTTCCGGAAAAATAGGCACTTTGGATTTTGTCCCGTCCAATTCCGAGAATATTCATTTTCTGACTTTCCTAGAACCAAAAACAAGCGAAGTGGCACTATGGCTCTTGTTAATAGGTTAGTCCAAGAAATCATATGAAAAGTACTCCAAAGATGGAACAAAACACAACAAAGTGGATAAAACCAAGCATGGAACATCAAAAATTATAGATACATTTGCAATGTATCAACAACCTCCTTAGATGAAGAACATCCTTAGGCTATGCTCGGCTACAAGCAACTAACCATAGTCTCGGGGGCTACTCCCATCGGGAGCGTTGTTCGTGCACCCAATAGAAAAGCAAAATCCTCCTACGGAGTCGATACAAACTTCGAGTTCTCAACCACGTCTGACGCGATAACATGTCTGAATCTCGTGTTTACAACACGAAGATAAGACCCCGAGATCCATCATATGGGCTTAGTAATCGCACACGAATGCGCTCTGCTAGTAATTTTTCATATCTACGATATTATGAACAATTTTGACGGACGCGTTGGGTACCCGAAATATAAAACTGGAATTTAGTATTCGACAAGGCCTCCGTGGCCCGAACTAAGTTAACATACCAGGTTCGAGTCTGTGGACTTGATCTTGAGAAGGTTCACAATGTTTTTGCCCAAGAGCAATTAACTGGTTCCTAGTTTGTCATATGCACCAGATTCATTATACCAAAATCCCCATGATAAACTTATTGAACTTACAGTTTGCCTACTCAATAGAAAAAATTCCTCCCACAGAGTCGCCATAAAAAACAATGGTACACGAGGAATAACTTTGAGCCTACGCTCGGATGCAAGCATCCTAATGTAGCCTCGGGGGCTACTCCCATCAGGACTGCTGGTCGTGCACCCGATTGAAAAAGCAAAATTCCGCCAACGGAGTCGGCAGAAGAATAACTGAGCCTCAACGGTTACTCCCATTGGGAGAGTTGGTCGCGCACCCGATGAAAATGCCAACATCACTTCAAGAACACGACAACTTCATCCATCGCATCAGCCAAACAAGACAGTCGAGAAGTTCACCCATCCGAAGAAATCTTCGAGTTCACCTTCCGGGTATATTGAAAAGGACTTGGAGACTCAAACAGAGTCTACGACTCGAGTATAGCCTCGGGGAATACTAACATGGGCATGACCCTTCAGGTGCCCACTATTGGTATATATAGTGGGGCCCATCAGAAGTCTATCTCGAAGATATACCAAGAACCATGAAGGCCATGCCGATTTAACAGATATGAAGCCTACAAGGACAAAGACTCCTAGCGAAACAATACAAGGAAAGTCCAATACTAGATTACATAGAAACTCTAAGTTGTAACCTACTCGGATTGGTACCTGATACCTCACATCCCCATGTATAAAATCTAAGAGGGTCCAACAAGGTGGAGATCTAGACAATAGACATCGGAAGATCCGGAGAACCAATCTTACGATAGACACATCCCTCTCTCTCAGCGATATTGCATCTAGTCGACTCAACAAGTTTGTACTCCCCATTGATAATACAAACATACAAGAACAAAGTAGGGTTTCCTCTACGAGGGCATGAATATGGGTAAATCACCTCCCTTGTTTGTCTGTGAAGCTGACGAATTCACCAGGGATTTCTCTTCCCATAAACTCAAGTCCATAACAATGGACATTGGCGAGGACACTCATCATCATCCTCACCTCTTTCCGCCACCATATTTTTTTAACTCACTACCATCGTCAACATGTGCGTCGAGATGGTGAACACGCTTGGTTCCGGCAACGCGGATGCCAACGGCCGTGAGCTGAAATAGCACGCTAGCTCTTTGGAAGCGGCGGGACATGCGACAAACGCCTGGGCTCCTACGCTTCGGCGGAAGACCTGCGACGGCCTAGTATCGATCAAAACTTTATATGAAACTAGTGTGCAAAAAACTTGAAGTTCAAGGTATAGTCGACTATTCAAGTTGCTAGCTGGTGTAGCATTAAGTTTAACGTGAAAGTTCAACTTAGCAGTATCCACTACGCACCGGTATATAAAATAATTTTCTGAAACGAATGTGATGTGATGTGATAATATTTGTGGGGGATTGTTCGAATTTGGTTTTGGGATTGGTCCATAATACAAATTCTGAAATTCTATTTGTCTCATTTATGCATGGCAGCTCATGGCTATACTAATGGAGCTAAAGTTTTAGTCCCAGATTGTTAGTTTAGTGAGCGTTGCACCTCCTTATATATTAGGTTGTTGTACCACTCACTAAGGTGTGAGAAAAGGAGCAGCTCTCGCGCACTCATCCTCCGATGTCGCCCGTCATGCCTCGCCTCGTCATAACCTGCGAGCCGAGCTCATATTTATACATGTTGTTTATGTTTTGCTTCTCCGGAAAATTAAATTACTAGTCATTAATGGGCGCTAATCATCCCTTTGCAGATTTTTTGATACGTGGGTTGTTACCGACTCGGACATGGTGTGTGCCCCACGACCTCCTTGATCTGCACTATATAAACCCAGACGCGAACCCTAACCGGTACAAATCACAAACACCTACTTCCAGGAACTTGCGATGTCGCCTTTGTCTTTCCCATCCCGACTTTCGGCATGCACCGCAGATCGGGACAGTATGCCCCCGGAACCTGCCTCTCATGAACCTGTACGGGTGAGGGGCAATCAGATTTTAGGGAAGCTCTCTAGCGCGACTACTGGCAACCACTACGCCGTCCGACGACAAATTCTTTCTAGACGTCAACGACTTCTTCAGCAACCTCAACTTGGGCAACAACACGACCGATGTTGCTACTGCTGCTACTTCTGTCATAACTGCTTATGTTGCACCGTATGTGACCCTAAACTTTCTCTTTCAAATTTTGCTAGAGTTTTTTGCACTAGCATTTGTAGTAGATGGGATCGGTTTATCTAGTTTAGATATAACCGTCTACTATGTTAGTTTGTATCATCAGTTTAATTGCTATTTGTATGATTATGCTTTATGAATTATTTATTTGAATTAAATCATGTAGATATTTGCTTATATAAAATACAGAAAATTACTCCAACAATAACATAAGATGAGTTCATTGAATGCATTGCCATTAATGCATAACCAGCACGAGAAAAAGGCAAAACACCACAGGAGAAGACTTTTATAAGCGCATAAAAATAATGACATGGTGGGTCATGACTCATGACACACGTAAAGGGCAAAACAGCACGATGTTTGCTGCTACTACCAGCTAACCCTACTTAAGTAAACCTCTCCAGATAGTCAAGATTAATTAGGCACGCAGACGCAGCTGCATGCAGGTCACAAGTGACGAGGGGCCGGCGGCATCGACCACGACCAGTGCGTGTGTGCGTGCAAAGCGACCCGTCTGGTCAACCCGATGCGCGTCGCCTCCTTCCCGCAAAGCTGCTCACGGCTACGGTACAAACAAAAGAAAACGGAGATCATATCCAGGGCCGGTCCTGAGATTTTAGGGCCCGGGGCAAAACTAAAATTTAGGGCCCCCAAAAATTTATATTATAATTTTGTAAAAAGAAAACTTTTGATTTCAGATACAAGTTTAGTGATGATCTATGTTCTATTCCCTGATTGTTCAAGGGGGAGAGAAGACCTCCACCTAAATATTTTCATATATATGGGGTGTGGTAGCAATATCAATTTCATTCTATAGTTTCTTGCAGATTAGTAATATAAAATGAGCACAAAGGTACAAAGCTACCAGCATACTAGACCAACTAAATACAAAAGTTCCGATCACCATTTTAAACTCGAAAACCACAAATTCCAATAATATATTGCTAAATTAATATACGATCAGTCGATTATAAATGACCCTTCTCCAAAAAAGGAGGCTCAATTTTTAATTAGCACTTATAATTCTTTATAAATCAACCGCGCCTCGATCATCATACAAAAACTAGGTTATAGGCGAGAGAAAAAGACATACTTTTCCGTTCTCCAGAATCACATCGCGGAGGCGGCTCGGTTGGTCTTCTCTCAGGCCTCAGCTCCATGGGGGTAGCTACTTAGGGCACCCAAGATCGGGATGTCGATGTTTGGGATCTGTCGTAGAAATCATAGATCAGTACTAGGATGAACGGGATCGTGATCATGTAAGAGTAGACTCGTCTATCTAATCGTCGCATCGGCCTGGACTCACGTAGGAGTATAAAAGACCTTGGACTGCACAAGCCCTGATCAGACATCCTCTCGTCCTCTCCACATGGTCTGTTATGGCATCATGGACTTCATGCTATGTACGCTGGTAAATGAACCAAAGCTAGGCCTCTACAGAACACATGCACCTGGTGCCCCTAGATTTTCTTGGGCCCGGGGCGGCTGCCCCGCTAGACCTGCACCAGGGCCGGGCCTGATCATATCGGCCCTGGGATCGATCCACTCTTCCCACCCGAAAGCTACCAATGCAGTGTTACTGAAAGCAGACCGCGATCCTGGTAGTTTGGCCATTCAAGGAGGCTAGCTGCCTAGCTAGGATTACGTGCAGAAGGTGGTAAACAGCAGGGTGCTAGCGACAGCACCCGGCCGGAAGCTGTTAGCGACACTGCTGCGCACGTACGCGCGCAACGACCCCGGTCGATCTACCAGCTAGCTTCTTCAGAGTTCAAAGGTCGCATCGAGCTATAGGGCGCGTTTATAGGGCGCGTTTAGTAGGTTTCAGTAACTCCAGTTAGGAACTGGAGAGAGAAAATATGTCTGATTGATGCCTATGCTCCTGTCATCTTGTGTCCAGCACGCGTCTCAAAGCACCTCGGATCACACCAGTTAGGAACTGCCAATTCGACCGTTTTCAGCAAGACACCCTCGCGGCGTCTAAAATTGAGAATGTGGCGTCTCTGCGGATGTAGTGGAGGGAGATGGCGCGAGCTCGTCACTGAGGCGAAAAAGCGGCGGAAGGTTTTTTATCACTATCCGCGTAAATTTGCCCACCTCTTTAGGAGCGCCACTGTCACCCCAACTCGAAATCCACCATTCCCCCACCCCTTCGAGCTCCTCCGCAGTTTGAAATAGATGGCCATGGCAGGAACTTGTGGATCTAAGCTTGTGGACCTGATGGCTTCACCCTCTTCCCCGACCTCTGCGGTGGTTGTTGTTCCGCTGGTGGTGCTACCAGCTTCTCCGTCCATCCTGGAGATGTTGGACCTGACGGGTTCCCCATCCAGCACGGTGACGCTTGTCCCGACAGGTACTCCTTCTAGCACGACGACCGTTGTTAGAACCATTCGGCCGATGTCATCCCCTTCTCCGACCTTTGTGCTGAATCCAAATGTTGTAAGATTCTCTCATACTTGATGTTGTAGCCTAGATCTGTAAGAATGTTCGTGGTTTCTTGACCATAGGTTGTTTAGGACATGTGCAAAGAATTCATGTTTAGCAATGTAGGGTTTCATATTCATATTGATGCTTACTGGCGTATGATTTCCATATAACGCGTATGGTCTTCTCTCTACTTTACATGTATCATGATTAGTGATATAGCGTGTATTGCGTTCGCTATATTGGACATGTCTCATGGTCTCGAAATAGGCTTTCGCCCCGCTATATTAATATAGCAACCACACGATACAACTGTCGGGCAGCAGCACAATCAAGCCCAAAACCAAAAAAAAGAGAAAGAAAAGAAGAATAAAAGCCAACAATGGTAGATTGACAAAACAAGGGAGACCCGCAATCGTTGCGCCCTCCGGCGAAGTACCACCACGATCCTAGCATCCCGGAGCGCCGTGTACCAAGTACCACCTTAAGAAGGGGTGCGACGATAACGACGATGCTACCCGGACTAGTCCTAGGGGTTTCCCCCGGTACGCGGAGGGGAGCAGAGAAGGGGTACACCCGACGCCCACCAGGAAGGAACGGTGGCACCCGCAGGCGTTACTGCGTCGGTGTCGGATGAGCCGACATGGATTTCTCCTAACCCCCCAAAAAACCACTCCTTGGGACGCTTAGAAATTCTCCGCCACACTTTGCCGCCCGCCAACATGCGCCACCACGATCGAGCCGCCGCCCTTGCCGTCTCCCTGAGATCACCATCCCGAGGCCTAGAGGAGTAGGACAGCACCGCAAGAATCTGAGGTACCAGCAGCGCCGCCGGCGGGAGGGAACTACCTCCACCGTGTCACGGTAGCCAACCGGACGTGGTAGTAGGGTCACACCAGGCCCCGTCGGGCCCGACCGGGCCCAGATCAGGTGCGCAAAGCCCCCACTGCCTCGCTGCAGCAGGCCAGCAGCACCGCCACCACCATCTAGATGCCCACGCGAGCAGGGCCTCCACCTCCGGGAGCCGCTGCAATAGCCCGACGGTCGGCCCGCCTGGACCCAGATGGGGCCTGAAGGGCCCAGATCTGGGCCGAGCGGGTGCCGCTGCTAGCCTCCGCAGAGGTCGCCGCCAACGGCCGTGCCCCATGCCGGCTAGCTCCTAGACGTCATCGAGTAACCCCGCTGCCGTGCCGAACCACCGTTTGCTGAGGTCCACCGCCGCCGACTGACCCGCCCGAGCCGGACCCCGAGCGCGCGGGAAGAGGAGCGCCCGCCGCCGCCGGCACCGTGCGGGCAACGCCCGGCGGTGACCGCCAGCGACGGTGGGGAGGGGGAGGTTAGGGAGGCGCTGGGGGTGGCGGGACATGTATCATGGTTACCGATCTGCTCTATTGTAGGATACCATTGTCCTCGATCCAGCTAAGTATGCTTCCTCGAAGAACAAGATTGACATAAGCTAGATGTAGCCTGAAACCATTGTCCTCGATTCAGCTGTTTATGCCTGCAAACCTGCAATTGTATGGGAGCCTGCTCTTTCAGAGTTAGGATTGTTGAGCTCATGAACACTGGAGTGAACGTTTAATGCAACTTCAAAGAAGCTGGCATGAAGAAACTAGTAAATGATGTTCTTGACTTCACTAGGAACACGGTCACATGTACTCAGCTATAAAACCACGCTAGGAAGTGGGAACCACATAGTTCGACTTAGAATGGTTGAAGGCATCAAATGGTATCCGGAAAGCACATCCTTTTCGTTCGAGGATGAGGAGAATTTCATGCACTACGCCGTCGTAAGTTAGCAAGGCACTAACCCATAGTCGTATCAATCACAACCCACTGCCATTCGTTTCACTTGTTCCTAGTATTGCACTAACCTGCTGTCATTTGCATCATAGGCATGTCCGAAGCATGCTGATTTCTTCAACAACCTAATACCAAACTATGCTTAGATAAAGACCATCTTCACGTCCAGGTTTCTTGACAACCACCATGTCTGGGATCCGAAACTAATGATCGGGACTATGGACTTTCTTGCGGACAACAAAGAAGAAGGTACGGCCTATGCTAACATGCCAGCGATTGACATCAGGGTCTAGCTTAGGACTTGGCTTTGCCGGCAGTTTGATTAGTGCTACTAATTTTCCATTCATGTATTGTCGATGGTGATCATGATCTATTGTTTGTTTTGGGAGGTGGTCTGTTATCCCTCCATTAGCTAAGTCGTTGATGAAAACTGATCTGTGGTATGTAATATTGCTAGTGAACATGTGATGCATCAATAGATCGTGGTGCACTCCAATGGGTAACTGTCAAATCGGAATCTTCTCCTAGGTCTACTCTGATATGATAATAAACTAATTTCTATGTTGTGTGATGAGAGTTGATTCACAACTCAAATAGAAGAGGTTACCTGCAGCTAAACAGGCAGCACATGTATGTGTCTTGATTGTCTTGCAGATATACAGTTAAGTAAACGATGGATATGTCATTCCTCTCAAGCTGAGTATTCGGGGAACATCAAACGTGGTCCAAGTTGTGTTTTCAATGGGTTTTAGGGAGCTCCGAAAAGAGCTACAGATAACCAAACCCGCACATAGTATATCACTAGTACTTTCCTTTGAGCTTGAAGCCTTGAACCACACGCTGCACCTGCTACTACCACACAGCTAGCGCTTTGACTTTACATATTTTCCACACAAAGAAATAAAGTAGTAAGTAAAAAAGAGCCCTAGCTGGACTAGCGTACGATTACGATAACGTCTCTAGACATTGACGTGAAGTTAATTGCATGAACTTTCCTACCTATAGTGTATACTTTGACTTAAAATAATAATAAGAGCGAATTCCACGTTTCACCTCAGTTCTGCATTTGCAACACGCATTATCCAATTTGTCAAGAAAATCTGTCGGAGTATCCTCGTCCTCTATATTAATATAGCAACATACCGATATAAGAGTCCGAACCAAAGAAAATGCTGGGACAGTAACACAGATATGCCAAAAAAGAAAGATATGAGTCAATGACGAATCGACGAACCGATAATGATCCGCAACCGATGCGCCCTCGGACTTCAGCCCACCACGCCCCAAGCACCCTGAAGCGTCACGTACCAAGAAACACCTTCAATAATGGAAGCACCCATGACACGGCGTTGCTATCCGGACCAGAATAGTCCTAGGGTTTTCTCGGCACACAGAGTACATTCGACAGGGAATTCCCATGACCTACTCTAAGAAAGAATGGTGCCACTCGAGGCAACGCTGTCAGGGTGAGACTAGCCGACTAGGATTTCTTCTGACCCTCGTCCACAAAAAACCCTGGCCCAACGGAGCACCACCACTCAGCTTCTCCATCCACCAAAATGTGCCACCACGATCTTATAGTCACCATCACCAGGCTCTTCGTGACACTCGCATGCGGCCTGCAAGACGGAGGCACGAAATATCATCAGGACGAGGAACATCAGCCTCATAGACACGAGAGGGAGGGACCCACCTCCACCGTCGAGAGGCAGTCATCGACCGAATAAAGCACCCAGGGAATACCAGGCCCAGGCGGGCCTAGATGGGACCGTAAAGCCCTGGAAGCCCTGCTGCAATTGGCAGGCCGCAACACCGTCATTCCCAGACCTGGACTAGTCGCTACCGCCACCTCTATGCAGCCCCGCAGCCACAGCGCCCCTGCCCGCTCGATCCCATCTAAGGTCCATCCGAGCGTCATCATGGAACATGCACATACTCCTCTTCTCCATATTTTTCTTTTCTCATTGCCCTCGTGATATCCTCAAACCTCGAACATCACCTCACACATTTCCTATAGGCATGATTCAGAAAGAGGGTACACGTTTCTTAAATGGGGTAATATAGACAAAAAATTCACTCCCGGGATGCCTCCCTCTCAGGCAGCTTCGGAGGCGCCTCCACCTCCTTCCTCTAGGCCCGGCCGATCTGGAAGACGCGGCCGCCGCTACCACCGGCGCCGGTGGTGGTGGTGGCGCCCATCCGGTCGAAACGATGGTGGGCGGGGTTGGGCGCTCGGTCGCGTCATGCGGGAGGCAACATGGTGTGGATTGAGGGAGCAGGGCGGCGTGGCCTAGGAAGGGTCGGGGCCTAAGGCCTCCAGCGGCGGGGTGGCGACATGGAGGTGGCGGCGCGCCGCCGATGTGGCCGCCGGCGATGGCGTTGATCACCGGTGCGTGCGATCTGGGCCACTTGACCGTGATTTGGGCCTTTTGGCCCTTGATCGGGGATGGAGGAGACCGGATTGGGATGCGGTTTCGAGGGTCCTCGATCCCTTTGATAGTCGCAACCTTCTGTTGCTTCCTTGCCCGATGTCTTCATGCTGGAGGACGCTGGCGGCGTGGGGTCCTGTGAGTCTCGCGAATAATGGCGGTGATCCTAGGGTTCCTCTCGTGCCAGGATGAAGATCTGCTTGATATCTACCCTCGTTGATCTGGCCAGAGTGTCGATTTCTGGAAGGCTCCATCAACGAACTCCCATGGGCGCATCATGCCTGGAGATTGCTGGATCGGAAGGTATTCGGTCGTGCGTACCCATATTTTTTTCTAGCCGTTTTGTTTCAGCGAGAGCGTTGTGAAGCTCTGCTGTTTATTACCATCATGGGTTATGTTTTCGGCGATCCATGGTGAAATCAGATGCGGAAAATGTCAGGAAAGTAGGAACATGAGGACAGCGATGGTGATTTGAGTCTTGTGGTGATGAGGAACTGAATGCCTGTGACTCGCAGCAGCGACTGTTTATGGGGGGGACAACACAGGAGGAGTTCCTAGTCTTATCTTGCAGGGTGAAAATACAAGGTCTGATCTTAATTGGTTGTGCCTGGTAATGGCCTTGTTGAAGGTATTGTTTTGCAAGCGAGAACTTTCTCCAGGGTAAAAACCTATGATCTTTGATCGGGCGATGACGGCACTTGTGCATTGTTTCCTTCTTGGGCGTTGCTATTGGAGTGGTTTGACTTCTGGTATTGTTCTGGTGGTGTCAGTGTCGTTGCTTTAGTTCTTTGTAGCGGGACTTTTCTTTTTTTGTAGTTCTTCTTTCATTTTCTGGGTTGTGCGCATCCGTAAGGCCTCTAGGGCATGCGTTGTTGCAGAGGTTGAGTGTAATTGGTATCTTCGTGATATTAATATATACTCTTTTCCAAAAAAAAAGACAATGGATTACTTGGTATCATAAATGCAGAACAAGACGGTAAAGACATGGAATTTACTCTAAAAATAACTCTATATAATAAAATAATATTTGTGATATGTTTAGTCATGTCACTTTGGCATGTTTCACCGGTAAAATGCTTAGAGGACTTACATTGGGCTCGAAGGTAATAGATATCAGACACGGACCTTTCATCGACGTCATGACCAGATTAAGGGTTGCCACATATACAAGGCACAATGAATACTCATCTTTCTGAATCATGCCTATAGACAATGAATACACACGATACAATTAAAGCATGTTATGGCAGTAATAAAGCTTTTGCTAGGAAACATGTGAAAATAATAAAAATATATCTTATATATGAAGTTTATAAACATGGATATCATTTTTTCATAAGATCTACACATATGAGACATGAGGGGGAATGTTGAACAGTTTTTATAGGTTTTACTACTTATTTCTTAAGTTTTCTAAGAAAACAGGTAGTTCAATCCAATAAATCTCACAAAATATTGCTTAGCAAACACATTTTATTGAGTATGCGATGGAATACAAGTAAAACCGATTTTAAGATCACATGTTTCTAAACAACGGATTTTTGCAAGATTTTGGTAATGAAATTATTTACGGCATACACCAATTTTTTTTTTGAGAAACACAGTACAACCGTAGACGCTCACAACACGTACATGCACCCACCCCTATGAACGCACACACTCACATCCTACCCCTATGAGCACCTCCGAGAGACCGAGCCGGCGGATCGGGTCTTGAGATTAACGAAGTCACCACGGACGCCTCGCTATCGACGGGAACGTCGCCTCCCACTGAAAGAATATTCCGCCTTTTTATGCAACACACAGTGTCAAACCGGGGTTTGAACTCTGCTGGGCTGGGGTTACAACCACCCTCCTAACCACCCAACCACTAATTGGTTTACGGCATACACCGATTTTAAGATTACATGCTTCTAAACAACCCAAAACCGTATGTGTAAATTATTCAATAGAAAACCCTCGAGGTCTGTCGGGCTAACAACGATCATTTCCACATCCGGTCTTGTACACCTCACACTTCATAAAATCATGATCTAGTATAAGTGTGCGCTAGCGCTGCTAACTTAGTTCCTACATTCGCATTACATACATACACTAGTATCATACTCACACACTCCATTTGTTAATTTCTAGAATCGTGATACAAATTTGTGGATATGATTTACTCCATCCATCTCAAAATATAAGTATTTTAGCTTTGTGAAGCAAATGTATCTAGACTACTTTTAGTATGTAGATTTACTAGGGTTTAAAATAAATCTACACACTAAAAAAGTCTAGATACATTTTTCACAAACCTAAAACATCTTATATTTTAAAACGGGAGAGTACCTTTTTATGGGCGCACTATGATACCGTATTGTAGTATTAATAGCGCTCTCTCTCTCTTCTCTCTTCTCTCTTCTATCTCCCTCTCTCTCGTGTCTTTATTGCAATGCCACGCCTGAACTTGCATCTGGGGAGTTGTAGAACTTTTAGCAGATTAGTAAGGTTACCAATTTCTTCTGAAATGCTTCAACTAAGACCATTCTGTCTCTAAATTAGCAATTCCTGATTTTTCTGGTTGACCAATATCTGTCTCTTAGACCACGCACTGAATATTTCTAATGCATCCGTTCATATGTCGCAATGCAGTGTCTATGCAAGGCAACCTAATCGTCAAGCAGTCTAGTATTGATAACTAGATCCGGTGATTTGTCACGATCCCCTTTGAGATCCAGTGATTTGTCCCCTTTTGCCGCGCATCGCCTCAATGAACCTTTTGCAAACTGCGACCTTCGTTATACTACCTGCCATCGATCCTCGTATCGACCTTAGCCAACAGTAGAGATGCAGCTGAGTTGTCACACCCTTCCCACTAAAACGAACATTCAAACCTATATAGCACAACACATGGCACGGTTCACCACGGTAACTTGAGCGAGTATCCTTGACCAGAGCTGGAGGTAGCAAAGCTAGCGCGCGCCATGGAGATCGGCACGAGCGTACTGGCACGGAGCGCCGCCCCTGCCACTCGCAGTCCGTGCAGCCTCCAAGCCCTCGGCCGCAAGCGCACTGTCCACCTCCCCGACACCATGAAAGCGAGGCAGCCACGGCGTCTGACATGCAACGCAACTGGTGGCGGTGGCGGCCGCGTCGACCGCCGTGACTTGCTGCTTGGCCTCGGCGGCGCCGCCGCTGCTGGGCTGGGTATGCAGCGAGGCCGAGGCGCGATCGCCGCGCCCATCCAGGCACCGGACCTCCGCAACTGCAACCCGCCCGACCTCCCGGACACGGCGCCGGACACCAACTGCTGCCCGGCGTTCGGCACCGGCATCGTCGACTTCCAGCTGCCGCAGCCGGGCTCCCTGCCGCTACGTGTGCGTCCGGCGGCGCACCTCGTGGACGCGCAGTACCTGGCCAAGTACGAGCGGGCCGTGGCGCTGATGAAGCAGCTGCCGGCCGACGACCCGCGCAGCTTCGAGCAGCAGTGGCGCGTGCACTGCGCATACTGCGACGGCGCGTACGACCAGGTCGGCTTCCCGGACCTCGAGCTCCAGATACACAACTGCTGGCTCTTCTTCCCGTGGCACAGGTACGTAGTACGTACACATGTCTTTTTGTACCACACATCCATGCATGCTAGTATAACATGAGTACGTATCACGTCTGCACATTTTCGGGTGCGGTAGTAAGCTGAACGCCTGAACGTGCCGTCACTGCTTTTGACTGATAAATCGGTGCAGGTTCTACGTCTACTTCCACGAGCGGATCCTGGGCAAGCTCATCGGCGACGACACCTTCGCGCTGCCGTTCTGGAACTGGGACGCGCCAGGCGGCATGACCCTGCCGGCGATCTACGCCAACAGGTCGTCGCCGCTCTACAACGAGAGGCGCGACCCCACCCACCAGCAGCCACCGTTCCCGCTCGACCTCGACTACAACGGCACCGACCCCAGCATCCCCACCGACCAGGAGATCGACGAGAACCTCATGATCATGTACCGCCAGATGGTGTCCAGTTCCAAGAAGACGGAGCTGTTCATGGGGCAGCCCTACCGCGCGGGGGACGCGCCGGACCCGGGCGCGGGCACCATCGAGAGCGTGCCGCACAACCCGGTGCACCGCTGGACTGGGGACGCTCGGCGGCCCAACGGCGAGGACATGGGCAACTTCTACTCCGCCGCGCGGGACCCCATCTTCTTCGCGCACCACAGCAACATCGACCGCCTCTGGCAAGTCTGGCGCGGCCTCCGCCCGGGAGTCAACACCGACTTCCCCGACGCCGACTGGCTCGACGCCGCCTTCCTCTTCTACGACGAGGAGGCGCGCCCCGTGCGTGTCCGCGTCCGCGACTGCCTCGACCCCGCAGCCATGGGGTACGCGTACCAGGATGTCGGCCTGCCGTGGCTGGACGCCAGGCCGGCCACGAAGTCCGCTGTCACGCCGGCGCCCGCCTCGGGCTCGCTCCCGGCGACGCTGAAGGAGACCGTGCGCGTTACCGTGACGAGGCCGGAGGTGTCTAGGAGCGCCGCGGAGAAGGAGGCGGCGGAGGAGGTGCTGATCGTGGAGGGCATCGAGATCGCCGACCACTTCAAGTTCATCAAGTTCGACGTGATGGTGAACGCACCCGAGAGCGGAGCCGGGGCGGCGACGGGGTACTGCGCCGGAAGCGTCGCGCTGACGCCGCACATGGTCCGGCAGAACAAGAAGAAGGGGTCGGTCAAGACGGTGGCGAGGTTCGGCGTCTGCGACCTCATGGACAACATCGGAGCGGACGGGGACAAGACGGTCGTCGTGTCGCTGGTGCCCATGTGCGGCGGCGAGCTGGTCACTGTCGGCGGCGTCAGCATCGGCTACACCGAGTGAAGATTGCGCCGCACATATATGCTGTGTGCTCTACTGCTCTATATATACAGCTAGATCAAGCTGCTCATGAGGCTTCAGTGCTTGTATTACAACTTGCACGTACGTACGGATCTAGCGATTCTAAATAAGAACAGTTGGAACGGCACAATCCTCGTCGATAACTCATATGCTTACACTATAACTAGCAATCAATTTGTGTGACAAATTTCCTGCAAAAAAATTCATCTGCGTTGGTCGCCGGTGAAATTAGATGTGCTTGTGCCAGCATGTGGTAGAACCAGAGAGTTCATCTTCACCATAGTCAATGCTGCCAAAGCTAGCACACTTTTCAATTTGAGATACCAACGTTATATACCATTTGATTTACACTTTATTATTCAGACGAGGCAGAAAAACAACTACATGGAGCGTCGACCCTAACAATCTAACTGTCATTTTACAAAAATATGTACATCGATCTGAATGCCACAGAACCGTAAAACAGAACATATTTGCAACGGTACATGTTGCTGGAACCTGCAAGTCTCTAGCTAGAACGAGCTTCGTGTGCCACATTCAATCCGTGCCGTGCATGGCTGCCGTATTGTGATCGCTAGATATAGTGAAAAGCTCACGTCACGCCTGAGCGTCTCGTGGACGCCAGAGAAGTGGAAGCCAATACTACTTCTGAAGCCCACATGACTGACAAAATGGCTTCCAGAAAACGGCATATACAGTGAGACAATGGCATGTCACTGAAACCTGACAAACCAACTCCCGGAACATCATTTGGTCGTTTGTCAGTTGAAGTCTCAGTTCTTGCGAGCGGAATGGTACAGTTCCATGTAGTCCAGAGCAGGCCGGTTCCAGGACCAATCTTGCTCCATGACCCGCTTGCAGAGGGAGTGGAACCAATCACGAGCGTCGTACCATGTGGTGATTGCCCTGAAATGGAGCAGGTGTCAAGTCCAACAATAATACCATGCTATTATGTGCAACTCGGATGAGTTATACTTTTTTCTCGAAAGAGGATTGATAGATTATACTTGCCTGTCAAGAGCATAATCTACACCATCATTGTCAGCTCCTTCGAAACTGAATCCGTTCGGCTCAACGCCTTGCTCACGGGCACGATCCTTATCATCGTCGACGTCAAAAACAGTGTCATAGAGGCCTGCACAGTACAGCACGTCTTTCACAGCAAACTAACAACGCAATAAAACCCAGTACCATCGAGATGTCGAGATATAAAAATACCTCCAGTTTTCCGAACAATGGGGATGGATCCATATCGCATAGCAGTAAGCTGTGTTAAACCACAAGGTTCGAAAATGGAAGGGACAAGAATGAAGTCGGCGCCAGCATATATCTACAAATAAAACAAGAATTTTATTTAGCAGAGATAAGCCAGTTCTAATGTATGGGGCTATTCAAAGAGAATCTGGGACTTACCAAATGTGACAATGGTTCGTCATAAGTTAAACAAAGCTTCACGCGGCCATCAAATTCAGCATGAAGTTTTTTAGCTAAGTTGATAAAGTCATTTTGTATGCGATGATCTGGAGCTGAACCTAGTAAAACCACCTGTTGAAGAAAGATAATGTTCTTTAGTTTTGAAAAGGTTGGCAAAGGCTAAATGCCAAAAAAGAACGCATAAGAAGCTTGCAATTGAACATAGGTGTTATCTATAAGAAAAAGAAAAGACCTGTCCATTGCGGTCAAGAGTTCGATAAATTGCATGCTTGATAAGGTGAATTCCTTTCTGGGCAGTAAGCCGACTGATGATTCCGACTAGAGGGGAATCAGTTTGATGTAATCCAAGCTTCTCCTGCAATGCGTTTTTTGCAGAACTCTTACCGTCAACAACATTCTCGGAAGTATAATTTACCTGAAACAGAATGACACAAAAGGTGAGCTGGCAATATCCACAACAGTATTAAGACAGAGCTCTCACATTTTACAGAATCAAAACTGATAAGATGCATCATAGTTATGGAATATGATGAATAGAACCAATGATAATTACTTACCGGGATGAAGCTGTCATTATATGGATCCCAAATATCACAATCAATTCCATTACGAATGCCATGGAATTTAAAATAGTGAGGAGCAATAGAACCATGCCCGGACACTTCCTTTGAATATGTGACCGAAACCTGCACAGGGTGGCCAAAACAGTATAAAACAGACAAGAAATATAGTTTAGCAATATGTTGAAGGATCTGCTTTATGACAGGGATAAAGCAAAACACAGGTACTCACAGTTGTAGCCTTATCACAGTGTGCCATTGCTTTGCCAATTTGATTTGCTCCAAATTCAAGATTGTGGATCGTAAATACAACCCGACCATTTGGCAGCCCATTATGAACATAATGTTGCTTGTACAGCCAAGCAACTGGAGCACTTGACCAATCATGACAATGTATGATATCCTATTAGGATGACAACACTTGAGCTGTATGAGAAGTCGATATGTGGACATAAAAGCAAAAAAGTAACAACATGAAATGGGTGATTGATGATATACTTGCACAGTTCTAAGAAAAAGACTAGCTGGTTCTGGGAATAAATTGGCAATGAGAAAAATTATTCCAGCACTAATATAAGATGAGATCATAGAATACATTGCCATTAATGCATAACCAGCATGAGAAAATAATAAAAAACCACAAGAAAGACCTATTGCAAGTAGATAAAAGATAACGACATGGGACATAGCTTGTACTTACTGGAGAAGAACCACTCTGGAGAAGAAACTCCAGAGCAGAATGACAGAAGAAGCCAAATCTGCTTTCATCGTTCTTTCCATAGACACATCCAACCCAAAACATCCTACAACAAGAAATGTCAGTCCCCTTCTTTTTTTTGCAGTGATGAAATCACGTTCATTCACTGACAAAAATAAACATGTCTTGTTTGCCTGAAGCCTCTATACATCTCGTCTACCTGTGTACTAGCATAGCAACTTGCAACCATTTAGTTCGAAGAAAGTTAAAAAATACAATAACATCTTATCTATATTTAAGTTGGATGCCAGCTCAAGCCATGCTCAACTCACTGGAACAAACAGTAAAAGGACCAATCAAATAACTAACTAAAATAGAAGTTCTTCATCTCCTAGTTAGTTGTGACTGGTAAAAAAAAGGCTATTTCTTGAAGGATAACAGTTCTCAAGATTTCTGTGATGCAAGCATTTATAAAAAAGTATAATACTGTAAGATTTCTATGATCTCTCCAGTAACCATCAGGTCTTAAAATAAAGGACAGACAGGATACTCATGATAAAATAAGGGTTCATCAACAAAGTGGAATATGGAATCTACAAAACAAAGTGTATAAAAAATAAAAGAGATAATGCAGGCAATAAAAACTGATAAATAGTGTATACTGGTAAAATGTGGAGTATAAGCATACCCATTCTGTGGTTCCAAGAAATAAACAGAGATATCTTCAACCTTTCCAAACCATACTTTTATCTCTGTACCACTCCAAGTAAAACTTTGACAGCAATGTAAATCCTTCACCTGTACGAAAAGAAAGGCAACTCAATAAGAATAACAACTATACTGACAAACACCATCCCACCGATCAAGCAAGCACATAAAACACTATGAACAAAGACAAGTAAAATTAAGTACTGCTACATTTAATTATACAAACAGAGAAAAAAATACAACTTGTTTCTGAGAGAGGTGCTTCAGTGCTCTACACAAAGAAGAAGAAGAGGCAAATTTTAGAAGATGTTGGGATTTGCAACCACTCATTGACTTACTAACAGTTGCACAATTCAGTTTCTGGGAAGCTTTGAGACACCAAAATCTACACTACAATTATGCAAAGGACATACACACATATGTCTGCATTATAATTGTGTGCTATTATACTAGTATAATTCAGTAACAGAGCCAGTATAAGACAAAAAATAAAAGAAAGAAAAAATAAAGACACCCAGGATGAAGTGGAGTGTACAACTTACATTGCTTAGGTTTAAACAGTCATACTTTGGAATAATAACCTCAACCTTGTGGCCTAAATCTTGAATAGCTCGTGAAAGACTAGTAACAACATCACCAAGACCCCCAACCTGTGACAACATTGGTCATTGTTCAGCATGTCATCATTATGGGCACCAAAAGAAGATTGCAAGAAGTACATTTACCTTTGCAATAGGAGCCATTTCTACTGCAATGTGCACAATATGCATAGGTGGTTCCTTTGCCATGGAATCAGACACAGGAATATGGTAGTCCATCCCATTTCGGTTGTCATAAGTTCCACCTTCTTCCGACTCAGAGAAAACAAAGTCCATCATATATGCATCCAAAGGAACCCTAACTGGAAAACAGGCAGATCAATTAAACGAGATGCAAAAGGAGAAACACCCCTTCATAATACAAAAAAAAAATTTACAGGCTAGTTGAAAGCACAGACTGATACTATCATAAATACCGGCAACAGCCAATCGATGGTCCAAAATAAGTCATGAAAAGAAGCAGGATTGAGTTCCACATAATAAAAAAAATTGTAAAGTTTGAACAGGCTCTGTTTTACTTTTATCAGGATCTGCATCTTATGAAATTTCTGGTAAATAAGGAGAAAGTAGTAATTTGAGCTGTTCTGAATAGAAGTCTAGAAAGATTTATAGGAGCATATACATTAGAAATGTACAAATCATCACCACATAATACAAATCAGCAAATAGCTTCGAGTGAAAATATTCTAGAGGGAGGATCTAGTGGTACTTGATTGTGTATTAGCATGAGAAATGCTTCAAGAAAAGGTCACTGACAAGGATCCACACCTGTAGCTTGTAAGTGTGAACAATTTTCTGCATTCACCATCTTCTGTGGTGGCAAAGGACCACTTGGATGAGTCCAACGGTTAAATGAACATCTGAACCAAACTTCTGGACTTCCATTCAGCACTGTGTTAGAAGGATTGTATAGAACATCAACGGTGGTTCCTGCACGCACTTCAAGTGGCTCGGTATATACAATGTGTTTCTGTGAGAGAAGAAACTCTCTCATAGTCTTCTCCTTTGTCTCAGCTTTCATCCTTGCAGTTATCTCAGCCTATTGTAACCAAACAAAAGGTGAATGTCACAAGATCTTCTGTCAGAAGATCCTCCTTTTTATTTTAAAAGAGAAGAAAGAGGAAGAATTTTTTTGATTCAATACGTAGTAAAGTATAGACAGATATAATTCTCTTAGCCTCCTAAATTATATGCATTGATTATCTTGAACTAACCCTTCTCCGGCCAGCATCCTCCCTTTCTTTTCTGTCTTGCTGAAGCCTTTTGAATAACCTATGTTCTTCTTCGACCCAAAATAAATCATCAGATATGCCCTTTGCAACAGCAGCATGGAAATCTCGCTTTCCATTGTTATCATACTTCCTTGCATTCTCAGGTGGTCCATCAGCAAAAACCCAGTCCAACACCAATGCGCTTTCAGGTAAAGTAACTATACAGGGAGTAAAGTCAAGTGTAAGCTATATATATGAAAGCAAACAAACACATGGTATCAGATCTTCAAACTCATTCACGAGAGAACATGTATTTTAGGAAGGAAACACCAATGTGTAATTTAGAGGCATACACAATGCCTGAGATACCATGCTTCTTTTATGCCGATACCATAATAAAATGGCCACGTTATGATACTATGAATCCTAACTCCTAAGAAAAAAAATGTGTGAATTAACATACCATTTGCATACCACCAATCACCATCCTTTTCTTTAGATTTGACTAGTCTTTCAGCAATAGAGAGCCCATCAATCCAGTTGTTATAACCCCCATGCAGCCAAACCTCATTTGTATATACTAGTGGTCTCGAGCTTCGATTATAGTATAATCTGACCCTATCCCCTCCTTTGTATGTGCTAGGCTCTATATACCATAGATTATCGGCGTATCTGCTGGCTAAACCCAACACTTGCTGCAATCTATTCCTCGTCATCTCAACCTCAGCCTTTGCTTGTGCCCTATCAGCTTCCATTGCAGCCCTTTCTTCCTCCTTCTGGCGCTCCTCCTCGGCTTGTCTTTCCCTTTCAGCTTCTTCTGCGGCAAGCCTTTCAAGTTCCCTTTGCTTTTCTTCAATCAAGAAGTCCTCAAATGATTGTTCATCAATGTCACTTTCTATATGCAGGACAAAGTCATTATAATTGTTATTTTCATAGACTGTGTCACCATTAAAGAACACGAAGTCTAATGTGTATGCCTGCTTGGGTATGTAGAGTTTACAGCACCACCAATCCCCTGTTAATTCACTTCTATGCAATTTTTCAGTAAAAGGGTTCCATCTCCAACCATTGAATGCCCCTTTGATAAGAATATCAGGCTGACTTGCTAAGGCAGACATGCTACGATTTAAGTAAAGATCAATAACTGAATCAGCTTTCACCACGTTAGGAAAAACAAAACACTTATTCCCAATTGAATAGTTTTCATTTGCAAGCTCTTCAAGCCTTCGCTTTAGCACTTGAGGATCAACATCCTTGGGTACCTGTTCTTGCATCTCTAGTTCTTGCTGTTCTTCATCCTCTGTTATCCTCAGTTCATCACCGGCAACCGAAGGCTCTTCATTGGCATCTCTACTTGTCCCGGCGTCATCTTCTGATAAAGAAAGTACTCCCACCTCAAGATTTTTGCTGGCTATTTCATCCACTGCTGCTTCGGTTATATCCTGTTCGCTAACTATGGTGGTTGGCTTCATTGTATCTTCTCCAGTGACATCGACAACCGATGAAGGCTCATGTTTCAAACCTAGGTGTGCACTTATTTTGCGACGGTACTCCTCAAGTTCTCTGTCAATTGACTCAGCATCCATGGAGGTGGAAGCCGATGCTGAAGACTGCATTTGGTCAACCTCTTCTTCAGTCTCAGTCTCATTCACTCCCTCCAGTGACCCGCTGCTGGAAACATTTCCTGAGAAGTCTACCTCAGATGATTCTTCTGCGGTACTTGTCTCCTCTGTTGGTTCACTAACTGACTCGACGTCCATGGATTTGGAGGCCAATGCTGGAGGCTGCCTCTGTTCGGCATCTTCTTCAATCTCAGCCCCATTAACTCCCTCCAGCTCAACCTCAGACTCCTCTTCTGTTGTAATTGTCTGATCTGTTGGTTCACTACCGAGCGTCCCATTGCTTGTGCCAACATCACCTTCGTCAGTGCTGCTCTGTTCAACATCACCTTCATCAGCGCTGCTGCTCTGTTCAATCTTCTTTGTGCTGGATTCAGCGGCAGGTCTCGAAGCATATCCTCTAGAGGCGGTGCCCTTGGGCTTTGGACTTGACGATCTCCTCGGATTCCTCTTAGGGTAATCTGAACAATGCAATGTAATGAGAGCATGATCTAGGCAGCATGGCCAGAGTACATCAGACAGTTACTTGTAACAAAATCAATCTTCGAACCTGAGCTCGATACCATGCATCGAACAAGCCTGCTTCTTGTAAATCTGCTGCACTTCACGATGGACTGGAAAAGGACAGAGAACTGTAAGTGAAGATCACTTGCCTGAATGTGATAGAACATTTTTATAACTGGATTAATTATTCACCCGTACTGGCCCCAAAATGCCCCAGGTTAAGGATTGCAAACTAGCAAACGGGCCAAACCAAAAAAGAAATTGCTTGACAGGAGAGCAAAACTGTCGTAAAGTCTTCTGTAGATGCAGAGAGAACACACGGTATTTGGGGTAACTGAAACGAAGTCCACATACAAATATTCACCAATAAGAAGGCAGTGACGCAACACTCGGCCAACCAGACACGCAGAGGCCTGCCCTGCCCCATCAATCGAAGTTCTCCAAACCAAAATGGGACCAAACACGCAGAACAGTAGGAACAGGGAGGGGGGCGCAGAGAACACACACGCACCTGCGCGAGGCCGGGGGCGCTGGCTGGGCGCAGGACGAGCACCGGGCGGCTCCGGGAGCAGAGCGGGCTCTGCGCCCGGAGAGCCATCTCCATTGCCGGCGGCAAAACCCCTCTCCCCTGATCTCCCCTCTCTCTCCCCGCCCCCCCTACACGGAGGAGCTGACCCTCTTTCCTTTGTTTTTCCTAGCCTCGAAAAACTCGCATCGGAATGCGCAGCCGTACTGTCTCTGTAGACACCTACACACGCGCGCGCTCGATCGAAAGGGATAGTGCTTTTCCCCAGTGTGTGATTTGCGTGTGGCGCAAATCGGGCGAGTTTTATTGCCTCCCACTGATTTCTCCCTCATTTTTTCCCTGAGGGGAAATGTGTGGACGGAAAGATGATGATGATGATGGGGCTTCTCGGATCGGCTGCGCTCACGCGGGTGTGGGCCCGGGGCTTGTGCTATGGACGGCTCTTCTTTGTCCGGGAGGGACACGTAGGATGAGCCTGAGCCGTGTAGCTTGGGCTCGCCCATGGGAATCTGCCTGATCAGTTCTGGAACATTCGTGTACATCTCGCCGTCTAATTTCACCATTCTGATGATCGTCTTTCGTGTAGATCTCGCCATTTAATTTCACTGTTCTGATGATGTCTTTATAACAAGATCTCTTCCCCCCGCCGAGCAGTACTGCTTTAACAGTCAAGAGATCAGGCACGTGATCTCCACGGCTTTGCGAGCGCATTAATACCAACAGTGTGCCTGTCCGAGCACATGAACACACGATCGAGAACCAGTAAAACCCAAAAGTATAAATCAATTGATTGTACTCTCTCGGTCCTCAAAAACATTGCCTAAATTTAAAAGTATCTAGACACTATTTAATATATATTTAGATAAACTTATGGTATTATTTTTAAACCGGAGGGAGTATTAACCCGAAGAAATAAATTTGTTACTGTAAAAATTTATGTGATGCTACTATACTAGATTCCGTTCTGCTTAGCATAAGCACGTGAAGGAAAGAAACGTGTCTGAGCTGCTCGTCACCCCGGTGACTCACCTCTGTTCCCATCTCGCGGTCCAAGGGCCGTCCGTGATCCGCGCGTGATTCTTCCAGTAGCAGTTGCGATTGTTGATTGATAGTCGTACACTTCACCTGCAGATCTTGCCTAGTTAAACGAATGGTTTATTATCCCTCTCCAGTTACTATCGGCAAATGGTAATATTCCTTCAGGGAAAAAATGCAGAGTACCAAAGGGGTGCAGGTCGTTCTCCTGCCCCTGCGCGCGAAACTGAGACATCAGGGCATCGACAACTCAGAGAGTCAAATACTTCACCTCACAAAATCTCAGAGCCTTGCTCATCAGCAACAATGTGTTCTTGAGACCATTCATGCTGTACAATCAATCAGTATATAGATAAAAAAAAAGATAGATCAAAATGGAAACAGCAACTACAAGAAGAATGCAGACCGAATAGTTTTTAGCTGCCTGGCTGCTTTTGATTCACGCAAAGGAATCAAGAAACCTTCTAAGAAAAAAGCATATACGCAAAGTTGAAGCAAGTACATTAGCAGAAATTGGAATTCTAAGATGGCGCCGGAGGCTACAGATAGTGTAGTATGCAAGGGCTGAAGAAACCACTATGAGTAAACAAAGAGGCGCAATACAGCTATGCGGTCAATACTGAGCCGGTTGCTGAAGCAATTCTCGTTTCAGAGTAACAGTAGAACTGCATTCAGTTCAGCAGTAGTTATTTGCAGTCAGATTAGTTCTGTAAATCTGTCATTGGTAGATTTGCAGGAAGAATTATCTGATTTTATACCCCCTACGAAGATAATACCAATTTGCTGCTTAGTATACTTCTTTCCACTACTGTTAGCTCCCAAATGCAAGAACACTTCACATACAAAACGCAATGATTTGTCAGACATGAATCTTCTTTCAGAGCCAGCAGGCTTAGTTGCTTGTCTGATTGAGAATCTGATGAAATATAATCAGCAAATGCATGAAGTCCATCCCTTTTACAGGTGAGGAATTGTAACTAAATGATCTCACATTTCATTATCAAGCATGGTTACTCATGATATTTACTAGATATGCTCGCAGACAGTTATGCAGAATTCTATGAAATGGAGATCAGGGCAGAAGAAACATGCTAAATGGTAAGTTCACGCAATGTAGCAAACAAAAAATTGCCAGGATAGGATTCCAAGTATTTACGAAGTAGAAATCAGAGAGAAGACATGCACAAAATGCATAATAGATTAATAGGGTATTAGAAATTGGATCATGGTTTCAGCATGAACAATAAGCCTGAGATTCTAAGATCAGTATATAGTTCAAGCCATATGCAGTACACGAGTATTAGTGTCAGAACAAAAAAATTGTAAGAGTGCACATCACAAATTCACAAATCAGTTTCATCGTATGCCCTGTTCCAACATAATTGAGAAGCTATATGCAGATTTCAGATTCATGATCAGTGCCATTCATAAGATGTGAACAGTTCAGCACAGAATAGCATCTAGATACATGCGAATCTTGACAAAATCCGAGTCACTTGTTTCCGGACAGAGGGAGTAAGAAAGATCAAATAGTCATGAAGAAGTTCCTACCAGGGAAATGCTCAAATTTGACCTTAACTAAAAGCCAAGAATCAAAAAGGCTAAACTATGCACTAGATGCCAACAACTCATCAAGTAATTCAAACGACCTAGGTGCAAGAATACGTGACTCAGAAGGAAAAGAACTTCCTGGAGATCAATGACAGCCAGAAGATGGACTAATGGAACAGCAAGAGCAATAGCCCAACATGCTAATGCTAGTATACAAAAACCCCTCTGATCACTACTTTAGTCAATTAGAAACTGAATATTTTGTAAATTTAAACAATAGAAAAGCAAATAGCATCATTCATTATTGGCCATTACTAGCAGTGAAATTAAGTAGGTCCAACAGAATCATTGTGCAATCAATAAACTAAATGAAGAAACTACAACAGCTTGTCTGATAGAAAATGTATTCCCAACACAGCAGGTCATAGGGGCATAGGACAGGCACATAATTAAACATGATTAGTAGGAGATATGTTAGTCACCTTTGTTTGGCAATCAATCATGACAACTTCCAGTGATAATTGTGGTTTGTAGACGCTAGAAGCTGAGCAAATGCCTAGATGAAATATGTTACAGAAAAAGAAGATAAAAAAGGCAATACTCGCAAGCCAGCAATAAATGGGTAATGCCAGTGTGGCAGTGTCCAGCAACATAAGGAAATGAAGATGTAGAGTATTTTTAAATAAATACTGTGGGAAGCACTACTTTAGCACATCTTGAGGTATGTTGAAATTGACCATCAGCCACACTAGTTTGCTATTCAACTGCTAATCTAAACCCAGCAGGGTTGAACTAGAGTAGACAGGAAACTTACCACTTCTAAAAGGTTAACCACATGCTGATTATGCTCATTGTTCAATGAAATCACATTTAACAAGAAATTAGTACTGCATATATGTTCCTATTAGAAAGCCCAGAACAAAATATCCTGAATTCACAAATCAGCCAGTAGATGGTAAGTAAGAAAACACAACAAATTGACATTCTATTTCCCCTTTTTTGCAACTACACAAACCGAAGACAGAACTATCCTTTATCTTTTAACTAAATGAAGAAATTACAACAGCCAGTCTGATACGAAACATGTCCCAACACATTAATGATACACCATCAATGATACAAGTGATGGGAGTACAGGAAACTACACATACAAAATTCCAACATGACCAACAAATGATGCAGTAGGCACCTTTGTTCAGAGGTCAGGCATGAAAACTCTGAATGATGATTGCAGTTGAGGATGCTCAAAGCAGTGCAAAAATGCCTAGATGAGATACATGCACATAACAAAAAAGGGGGATACAAGGGTGATAGTGACACAAACAAGAAATGATTGGGCAATACCAGCAGATGCAGCAAGCCAGCAACATACAGAGTGTTTCTTAACCAATACTGTAAGCATGAGCTGTTGACATTTACCACAAGCCAACGCTACTACTGAACTGCTAACGGCAAAATTGATGCAATCTAAACTCAAAGAAGTTGAAATAGAGAAGACAAAGAACTTACCATTTCTGAAAAGTGTAGCCACATGCTGATTATGTCCATTGTTCAATAAAATCACATTTGACAAGCAATTGAGTTCCCCCTAGTACTGCACATATGTGCCTAGTAGAAAACCCAGAACAAAACATCCTGAATCCACAGATCACCAAGTCAATCATAGTAGGAAAGCACAGCAAATTGACAGTTCCCTTCCCTTTTTTTGCAATTACACAAACCTTTGCAGAACTATTCTATGAAGTGGAGATCAGGGCCAAAGAAACATGCTAAATGATAAGGTCACATAATGCAGCAGACAAAAGAAGCCAGGATAGGATTCCCGAGTATTTACAAAGTAAAAAATCAGAGAGAAGAAATGCACTAAATGAATATAAGGGTACTCCCTCCGGTCCATATTAATGGCCTCAACTTTTTCTAAATTCGTATGTATCTAGTTAAATATTTAGACTAGATGCATTCATATCTAGACAAAATTGAGGCCATTAATATGGACCGGAGGGAGTATTAGAAACTGAATCATGGATTCAGCATGAACAATAAGCCTGAGATTCTGAAGTAGGTATATAGTTCAAGCCATACACGGTACACGAGTATTGACGTCAGAACAAGAAATCATAAGGGCACACCACACAAATTCGCAAATCAGTTCCGTTGTATGCCCTGTTCTAACATGATTAAGATGCTATAGGCAGACTGATACTTCAGAGTCATGATCGGTGCCATTCATAAGATGTGATATAAACTACCAACAGTCCAGCACAGAATATATTTGTTAATAACAAAGATTAGATAGGCATGAAGCAGCTTATACCAGGGAAATGCTCAAATTTGGCCTTAACAAAAAGCCAAGAGTCGTATACTAAACTTCTCATTGAATGCCAACAAAGCATCAGTTCATTCAAATGAACCAGTATGATAGGTGCATGAATACGTGATTAAGCAGGCTTAAAAAGTAAGCCACCTCCTTCTCAGCTTCTCCCGTAAGCCATCTGACTCAATAGTTGGGGATTCCAAACTAGTTATCTCATAACTGATTTAGAAGTCTCGAGTAATAAGCCAGATGGCTTATGGGAGAAGCTGGGGAGCGGGTAGCTTATTTTTTAAGCTGCCAAAAGAACTAAGCCAAAGAACTTCCTGGAGATTGATGTCAGCCAGAAGATGGACCAATGGAACAGTAAGAGCAGTAGCCTAACATGCTAATGCTAGTATACAAACCCCTCTGGTCACTACTTTAGTTAATTAGAAACTGAATATTTTATAAATTAAAACAATAGAAAAGTAAATAGCATCATTCATTATTGGACACTACTAGCAGCGACATTAAGCAGGTCTCTATCCAACAGAATCATTGTGCAATCAATAAATTAAATGAATAAACTACAACAGCTGGTCCGATAGAAAACGTGTCCAAAACAGCAAGTCATAGGGGTATAGGACAGACACATAGTTAAACATGATTAGTATAGATATGCTAGTCACCTTTGTTTGGCAACCAATCATGATAACATCAAGTGATGATTGTGGCTTGTAGATGCTAGAAGCTGAGCAAATATGCCTAGATGAAATATGTTACAGAAAAGGAAGATAAAAGGGCAATAATCACAAATCAGCAATAAAAATGGGCAGTGCCAGAAGATACCAGTGTGGCAGTGTCCAGCAACACAAGGAAACAAAGATGTATTTCTTAACAAATACAGTAGGCACTATTGTAGCATCTTGAGGTATGTTGAATTTAACCATAAGCCACAATAGACTGCTATTGAACTTCTACCAGAAAAATTGATGTAGTGTACAACCAATGGGGTTGAACTAGAGTAGACAAGGAACTTACCACTTCTAAAAGAATAACCACATGCTGATTATGTCCATTGTTCAGCGAATTCACATTTAACAAGCAATTGAATTCCCTTAGTACCACATATATGTGATGCCTTAGTCACCTCTGTTTGGAGATCAGGCATGATCACTCTGAATGATGATTGCAGTTGAGGATGCTCAAAGCAGTGCAAATATGCTTAGATGAGATATATGCACATAACAAAAAAGGGAGATACAAGGGCGATAGTGGCACAAACCAGAAATTACTGGGCAATACCATCAGATGCAGCACGCCAGCAATATTTAGAGTGTTTTTAACCAATACTGCAAGCATGAGCTGTTGAAATTTATCACAAGCCACAATAAGCTACTACTGAACTGTTAACGGCAAAATCAATGCAATCTAAACCCAAAGAAGTTGAACTAGAGTAGACAAGGAACTTACCATTTCTGAAAAGTGTAGCCACATGCTGATTATGTCCATTGTTCAATGAAATCACATTTGACAAGCAATTGAACTTCCCTAGTACTGCATATATGTGCCTATTACAGAGCTGAGAAAAAATATCCTGAATTCACAAATAACCCGGCAGATCATAGTAGGAAAGCACAGCAAATTGGCACTTCTGATTCCCCTTTCACAATTACACAAGCCTTTGCAGAACTGCTACTGCAAGATTGATGTAATCTAAACCCAATGAAGTTGAACTAGAGTAGACAGATAACTTACCATTTCTGATAAGTGTAGCAGCATGCTAATTTTGTCCATCGTTCAATGGAATCACCTTTTACAGTCAATTGAATTCCCCTAGTACTGCATACATATGTGCCTATTAGGAAGCCCAGAACAAAATTCCCTGAACTGAGAAATCACCCAGTAGATCAGAGTAGCAAAAGGCACAACGAATTGGCAATCCTCTTCCCCTTTTTTTCGCAATTACAACAAACCTTTGCAGAACTATTGTTCTTTATCTTTGTTTTTCACATCGAATCGGTACAAACAAACAAGGTAAACAATAAACTGTAAAGCATCGAACTATAAACTAAGCGAGGGAGGACTAGATCCCTGAATCTACAAGTATACGACGAACTATTACAAATACGACGAGCCGCTCTAGTGGGCGGCGACTACCATATCCGGGATGTTCAGGAACTCCATAACCGCCTCGAAGGGCAGGTTCGTGCTCGGCGGGGAGAAGAGCGTGACCGCCTTCGCCGCCGTGAGCTTCTTCCGCTGCGGGCACCGCGGCGCGAGCAGCCTCGAAACGGGCACGTAGTAGGGCAGGAAGGGCCCGCTCTCGCCGACCCCGGCCGCGGGAGCGGGAGGGGGAGAGGGAGACGGCGACCCCGGCGAAGGCGGGGCCGCGCGGGAGGCTGCGCGCTTGCGACGGCGGAGCCTGGCGTCGCGGAGGCGGGCGAGGGCCCCGGGGCGGAGGAAGCGGAGGTGGTCGGCCGCCTCTGCGGCGGACGGAGATCGGGGCTTGCGTGTGGCCGCCATGCGGGTCCGGGCGGCCGATGAGTGGTGGATTTGGTGGCTAACCGGAGGGGGGAATGTGTTACTGGAGGCGGAGCGGGCGGCGGTATTTGAAGCGGGGTTAGGGTTGGGCGGGAGGCGCCATTCTTGGGAGCGAAAAGTTTTCGGGGAAATTCGTGTGTGTTTACATACAAAAATGGGTTTGGTGATCGATAGGCGTATGCCATATGGGTCCGCATATACGTGGGTCCCGCGTAGCGGTGGGATGGTCGGCGCGTGCTCGCGAGGGAGGTGGTTGCGGGGTGCGGTCGGTCACGTTTTGAAACGGGACGGTGGCGTGTGGCGCGTGAACGGTAAACGCTGCCGTCGGGCTCGCGTCGTTGTGGCCAGATGCAATCGGTCGTGTGGGCCGGCCGCCTTATATTTGCAACATTAGAATTGCAAAATAAAGATATACAGTAAATAAAGACCCCTTGCGTAGAGTCCTTCCATGGGCTCTAAAATTGGCATTGTGGTGAATTTAAGTACTACTCCTATGCTATGATTATTTTATTTCCAATAACTTTTACCTATTATATTTTTTCAGACGACGGTTGACGTGATTTCTGTTGGATATGTCTTCTTAAACTATGACTCTTTTATCTCGATCAGACAACTCTCTTACTTAGTATTTAGTTCTACTCATCGTTCGGCTATTTTCCATTACTAAATTATAAATGTATTGCAGAGAGAGTGTAGGATCGGTTTGGATTAACTGGTTTCTTCCTTAATTGCTTGTATGGTACTTGATGATTTTTTTTAAAGTATTAATATTCTGGTCTAGTAATCTTTGATTATTTTTCGCTTTCCTAACTGAAACGAACATAATAAAAACTAACTCAAACAAACATAATGAAAAACAACTATGGGAACACCTCTAATTGGGTAAGGTCAAAGTACTATTTGACCTTACTTATCCTTTCGCATGGACACTTAAGTCAAGTAACTTGCATTCTCTCAAAAAAAAAGTCACATAACTTGCAAAATGAACTAAGTGCATTTCCAGCCGTGTCCCCCAAACGACGTCCGGCAAAAGCGCTAGATCGGTCTTTTAGCGGCACCACTGTGTCGTGCCGTGTTTGTGGCATGCCTCTTCCAGTCGCGTCCCCATACGCGGTCCCAAATCGACCATTATTTTTCTAATCTCAATTTATTTGACAAATTGGAATGATTTTGAGAATAAACCAAAATTATAGAAACAGTTAGTTAGCAAAAATTTAAAATTGAGATTGAGATTAATTGCAAAATCTACAGATAGTATTAGCACAAACACACACACACATATGCCAAAGAAGAGAGAGAAATTAAAGAAAAGAGGTATTCTTTTAAGTCTGAGAACAATGTTTGTTCTATTTCATATAAGAATTTTATGTAAGGATTTGCACCACTTTCAAGTGGTTTATTCATTATGGATCTTGATTGTACATTCGATGTTTATAATATTAATGCCAAGTGCCAGAAAGGATCCAATGAGGATTCCACGGTCTTGTGGCATCATCGCCTTGGTCGTATTGGAAAGAAGCGCATGGCAAACTCTATAAAGATGCAATTTTAAAATCATTTGACTGTGAGTCATTCGAAACATGCGAGACTTGTTTAATGGCAAAATGACCAAGACACCATTCACGTGATATATTCTGATGTACGTGGATCAATAAGTGTTCCTTCTCGAGGCGGCTATCTCTACTTTATGGCTTGTACTGATGACTTAAGTAGATATGGGTATATCTATTTGATGAAGCATAAGTCTAAGACCATTGGAAATTTTAAAGAATTTTAGAACGAAGTTGAAAATCATCTAGACATGAATATCAAGTTTCTACGATCAGATTATGAAAGCGATTATCTTAGCCATGAGTAAACATCTAAGTGGTTACCCTGGTAGAGTGGTCCATTGGCTCACACCACCCGGAACTCCTCAGAGGAACGGAGTGTTCAAGAGACGAAATCAAACCTTGTTAGACATGGTGAGGTCAATGATGTCATTAATAGGACTGCTATTATTTTTTTTGGGTTATGCATTAGAGACAGCAGCATTCACCCTAAATAGATCTCCATCAAAGTTTGTTGAAACAACCCCATATGAGATATGGAGTGGAAAGAAACCAAACCTTTGTTTCTTAAAATTTGGGGTTGCCAGGCCTATGTAAATAAGTTATAACCAAATAAGCTCGAGATCAAATCAGACGAGTGTAATTTTGTTGGTTATTCTAGAAATACAATCGGATATTCCTTCTATCACCCAACTGAAGGAAAAGTCTTTGTTGCTAAGAATGGTGTATTTCTCGAGAAAGAGTTTCTCGCGAAAGAGGTGAAAGGAAGGATAGTACAACTCGATGAGATAACTGGATCTTCGGAAATAGTTGAAAATGTTGAAGAAGTGGAAGTTGTTCCACCTACCAACACTACAATTGAATAGGAACCTCCTGTGTTGGACACAGAAGTTTTAGTCGAGCCTATAGCTGAACCACGCAAGACAAGAAGAGTGTGCCAAGCCCCTTAGTGGTTTGAGCATGAAGTCCTTATCCTAGATGAGAGGAACCTGCAAACTACAAAGAAGCAATGATGAGTGATATTTCCAATGAATGGCTTGAAGCCGTGAAATCCGAAATGGAATCCATGCACCAAAACCAAGTTTGGAACTTGGTAGACCCTCTAGAAGGTGTAAAATCTATTGAGTGTAAATGGATTTTCAAAAGAAAGGAAGACGAGGATGGTAATGTGACCATCCATAAAGCTAGGCTTATCGTGAAGGGGTTCCAACAAGTGCAAGGAGTTGACTACAACAAGACATTCTCGCTAGTAGCAATGCTTAAGTCTGTGCGGATTTTACTAGTTGTTGTTGTCTACTATGATTGTGAAATCTGGAAAATGGATGTCGCAACCGCTTTCCTAAATGGAAACTTACGTGACGATGTGTACCTGACACAACCTGGAGGTTTTGTCAATCCAATCGGCGTTGGGAAGGTGTGCAAGTTTTATAGGTCAATCTATGGCCTAAAGCAAGCATCACATAGTTGGAACAAATGGTTCAACGAAGTTCTAAAGAGTTTCGAGTTTATCCAGAACTGTGAAGAAGCTTGTGTATATCATAAGGCAAGTGGGAGTGCAAAGGAATTTATGATCTTCTATGTGGATGACATATTATTGATTGGGAATGACAAAGAATTTCTTAACACTATCAAAGAGTCACTTAAGAATAGTTTTCCAATGAAAGACTTAGGCGAAGCTTCTTACATATAAGGCATAAAGATCTATAGAGATAGATCAAACATTTAATAGGGCTAAGAACAAAGCACGTACATTGACAAGGTGTTGAAAAGGTTCAACATGTAAAATTTCAAGAGAGGATTTATTCCCATGTCACATGGCACAAAGCTCAAGAAGAAACAACGTCCTGCGATAGTTGTTGAATGAGTGGACATTAGTAAGATTCCATATGCATGCGCAATTAGATCCATCATGTATGCCATGATATGTACAAGGCCAGATGTGACACTTGCACTAAGCTATTATGCAAGGTACCAGGGTGACTCTGAAAAGCTCACTGGGCTGCAGTTTAAAACATTTTGAGGTATCTAAGAAGAACAAAAGAACTGTTCTTAGTATTTAGTGGCGATGATGAGCTCATTGTAAGAGGTAACACTGATGCAAACTTCAACACAAATACATATGACTTCAAATCTCAATTTGGTTTCGTTTTCACACTTATAATGGGAATAGTTAGCTGGAAGAGTTCCAAGCAAAATACTATAGCGGATTGTACAACAGAAGTAGAGTATATCGCGGCTTCGAAAGGTGTTAAGGAAGTTTATTGGATAAAGAAGTTCATCACTAAACTGGTTTGGTTCCCTCGGCGCTGGACCCGATGGAAATCTACTATGACAATAGTGGAGCCATGGCTCAGGCGAGGGAGCCAAGGTCTCACCACAACTCCAAGCACATCGAGCACAAGTACCATGCATCTCATTCGTGACTACATTGAGAAGGGTCACTTGAAGGTATATAGAATTCACATGGATCTGAATGTGTCAGATCATTTGTTGAAGCCTCTACCATAGTCTAAGCATGATGAACACCGTTGTGCCATTGACGTAAAGCAACTTGAGCTATTGTAACTAGTTAAACTCTAGTGCAAGTGGGAGAATGATTGGAATGCATGCCGTAGAGTCAAATAATATATGATTATTTGATATTCCTTTTGTTATATTATTTATGCTACAACTACATCTATGTCTTGATTATGAGAATAAAAGGTGAATCTCATAAGCACATCTAGAATGATAAACATCAAGTGTTTCTAGTCTCGCAGACATGACTAGCTTATTGTCAAAGGATGATCATATTCCCTAATCATGGTATGTCTATACCACTTGACAATAAGAGTGTATTGTCAGTTGTACAAAGATGTTGACCTGACCCAAGACAATGAGGGCAAAGGCCTCCTTGGTGGTCTAAGGCCAAGAAGAAGCACTAGAGTCTCCATCAACCTCGATGAAAAACATCTATGGGAGGATGTCATGCTTAGGAAGGCAGAAGGTTTGGACGTGTACGCCACAAGATGGCAAGACCCCGAGGTGCTAAAGATACTACACATAGAAGAAGACTCCAATTACTTCCTATCTCAAACGAGGTTGGAAGGTTTTGCAAGCCATCCCCAAAAGACTTATGTCGAGATAAGTAGAGAATTTCTAGCCACTTTCGTTCATACCAATCAAGAGAGGTAAGAACACCCCAAGCACTTTTGATGTGAGGTTTGTTATGAAACAACAAAGATTTGCTATGTTTTTAGAGCGCTACGTGTTCCCAATACTGGAAATTGGGAGGAAATCTAAAGTGGTTCTGATGCTAGCATCAAGGAGTTCTAGAGATCATAAGCGTAGATGTTCCCGAGGATATTCTTAGAGGCGAAATTTCACATATTCATCATCCTGGGCTTAGATATTTTGCACTATTTCTTGTCAATGTATTTCTTGCTAGGAAGAACACTACTGCTTGCACCTGTCCTGTTTTATACTTATTGAGGTGTGCAAAGGAGGGTAGATATCCTGATTATAATTTGGGTGTGATTCTTGCTAGAACTTTGTCATATGTTGTAGCTCATAACTATACCAAACCTCTCTTTGTTAGATCCATAGCTACCTTGATTTATAAACATATTAAAGAGGAAAGGAAGTTTAAGGATATGGGAACTAAAATTATAGAAACTAACCTATTGGATTCCTTTATGCTGCATAACATGGGAATAATGAGGATGTGGAACAATGATGTGTTATAATGTATCAATTAATGGTTAGGCGTGGTAGGTTTGAGTCCACTATGCTCCCGCTTCTTGAATATTTTGATAGATTATCAAACAAGTGGAAAGCTCAGGTGGACGAGCCTTCATGGGATGATGTTCCTGCACCACCAACATACCGTGCATGGGGTGGCGCACCTGCAACACCCGAGTATCACCCGGGGGAAGGACCTTCTTCTCAGTTGGGGAATGAGGGTCACGCCTCCGGAGTGGGAACCATGGGAGCAGTCGGCGCCCCACTATGGCGATGGATCGCACGGTTGGGGACCAAACCCACACTACCTAGGCTACTATATTCCACAAATCTTGGGGGAGTATGATTTCCTCCCTTCCTTTTCATTGTATATACCATGCTAGAATTGTTTAAGTTGCCCAAAATTTGAAAAACCAAAAAGATTTTTACTTTGTAGCCTCTTGCATGTTGTTTATTCTCAGCAAAACCCAAAACCCAAAAAGATTTCACTTGTTCCTTTAGCTTGCTTGCTATTTATTTAGTTGTTTTTGCCACCCAAAACTAATAATCACAAAAAGATTTTCGTTTTTGAAAAGCACGGAGAAGGATTGCAGAAATCTGCATGATGTTGTTCACTGTTTTATTTTTCATTTTTATCTGTAACTCCGATTAGGTTGAAATTTCTACAACAACTCTAACTTTTCATCCCCCACACACAAAAAATTGGCAAAAATTCCTAGGATGTTCAAGTAGGGAAAAACTAGGTTGCATCGCTGAAGTGATTTGTTAGCAGATTTTGAGTTTCATCACTAAAAGTGGCTAGTTGAACTTGTAAATGATCCCCAATGAGTACTATGGTTATATATGGATCATATCAACTATGAACCACCATTTTTACACCATTTTATGAAAAAATATTAATGAAAAGCTTGCAGTACATTTGATCAAACTATTAGAAATGATGTCCTAAATAAACCAAATTATACTCTCTTGACTCTATTCTATATGTGAGTGTATTATGCAATTCAAGTTGGGAGAGGAAGAAAAACAATGATGATCAGCATGTATGAATTTATGAAATAGGTGTGACACCTTTGCTATATTTATGTGTGCAATTTAACAATAGCAAGTACTTGTGCATAGTTTCATTAATACTTAGGGAAGTGGTAATGGATGTTTATCTTGTTTGTGTTATTCTCACTATATAATGATGAAAATGAGATGCTATTGAGGAACATTATTTAGAATTTATTGAAAGATAGTAGCTCTGAACAAAGGTCGATACATCCCATTATGTTTGTTATTGTGAACATGGCACATTAATGTCTACGCACTTCTATTCTTGTAGACAGTTGTTGGGCCTCCAAGTGCAGAGGTTTATAGAACAGCAGCAAGTTTTCCCTTAAGTGGATCACCCAAGGTTTATCGAACTCAGGGAGGAAGTGGTCAAAGGTATTCCCTCTCAATCAAGATACAAGAAGTCTCTTGTGTCCCCAACACACTTGTCAGGTGTATAGGTGCACTAGTTCGGCGAAGAGATAGTGAAATACAGGTGGTATAGATAATTATAAGTGGTAACGGTGATAGAAGATAGCTTGATGGCGTGGAAGAGACTAAAGGCAAACTGAAATAAAGATGGCGGCAAGCAAACATGTAACAGATCTAATAGCAAACGGTGTCTCAATGCTTAGAAACAAGGCCTAGGGATCATACTTTCACTAGTGATCACTCTCATATAAATATCTTCTCTTTATGATACTACTCTCCGTTTGAACACTCTAATCGATGGTAGGGCTATAACAACACACCTCAAAGTTCATCTTTCCCATCTAGAAACCCCACATTGTCACCTTGAGTACTAGACGAGTCCAACAAACACCACAATTTCATAAAGACATCCAACTCCAAATATAACTCATAACAAGTATTTGTAATCTCTAGCCTAAGTGCCACCATGGTGTGCCTTGTCACTTTCACACACATGGGGAGAGCAGAGATCTAATAAAGCACTTGAGTAGCAAGGTAGATCTATAGATTACAAGCTCATGATCTCAATAAGATCATGCATAGAGAGAGAGATGAACACATAGCTACCGGTAGAACCCTTAGCCTCGAGAGAGAACTACTCCCTCCTCATCATGGGAATCAGCAACGGTGATGGAGATGGTGGTGGAGATCGATGGAGATGGCTCCGGGGGCACTTCCCGTCCCGAGGTGCGAACAGAGACTTTCGTCCCTGAATCTCCCTTCGGTGTGGCGGCCATGGAACTTTTTGTGGCTGGATGCTTGATGTCTTAGGGTTTATGCATCGGGAGGCTTCTTATAGGCGAAGAGGCAATGTCGGTGCAGTGTCAGGGGGCCCACACCACCTGGTGGCGCAGCCAGGGCTAGCCCGCGCCACCATATGGTGTGGCCAGGCCCTGGCCCTCCTCCATCTCTGATTCTGGCTCCGTGAGTCTTCCAGTAAAATAGGAACTTTGGCTTTTGTCCCGTCCAATTCCGAGAATATTGATTTTCTGACTTTCCTGGAACCAAAAACAGCAGAAAACAAGCAACTGGCACTATGGCTCTTGTTAATAGGTTAGTCCAAGAAATCATATGAAAAGTACTCCAAAGTGTGGATAAAACATAAGAAAGTAGATAAAACCAAGCATGGAGCATCAAAAATTATAGATACATTTGCAATGTATCACACATATTCAATGATGAATATTTATATTCTTATGTGTCTTTGAAATATGAAGGCCGGTGTTTGTATGACAGTCCAGTCTTTCAAATAGTGAATCTCATCATTGAGTCATATGTAAGTCAGTTGATAGTATCTTTAGTTGACCAATCAACCTTTCTCTAGCCTTTGAACCAATTCCACCAACATGGCTATCATTGTGTTGGTGTGCAAATATCCATGAGCCACTATCCTGAAAAGAAAAAGAGAATGAACCCAATGAGCTGGATATTATGATGACATCAAAAAAGTGTCCACCAAAGAAAGGGCAAAAACTAAGAAGTGCTCACCAAAGAAAGGCAAAAACCAAGAAATGCCTATACAAGTGAAGTTGAATGAAAGATACAAATACAAGCTCAAATCAAGAGGAAAACCCTACCACTCATATAAGGTGTACAACTCATAAGAAAGCACCTATCCTACTTCCACTCCATGTTGCCAACTAAAGATACTAGCCACTTACTCATGTATGGATCTTCTATGAGTGTTTAAAGGTTGAAAGACTAGAAGGATATGACATGACCCAAGTATTTAGTTTGCAATGCAAACATGGTGAATTATTAGTCAACAATTGAAAGAATCAAAGGTCTCAAAAACTTTACTCATGATTCAATCAAATGCGATGTGAGAACTTTGTTCGTTGCCACTATCAATTAATCATGCCTAAGTAGTGTTGCCATATATTATCTCCTTTGCACCATGTATAAACAGTGGAACAACAACATAGTGAACTTTTGTTATCACTTTGCTATTCATTGATAAAGCCATGTTCCAAATACTTTCTATGTTAAACTGTTATGCATCCATAGAGCAAAGCTCTTGTCAAAGTCTTGTCGCTTCTACACTGTGTTTGAGTTATTTGAGGACAAACAACGAGCTAAGCTTGGGGGAGTTGATACATCTCAAATGTACCTATTCCAAGTACTTTGCTCGATGATTTGCTTCGGAATCTCACCGTCCTTAGATAAAACTGTTGAATCTGGTGTTGTTTTTAGCAAAAGTTTTCTTTTTGTCTGTTTTCGCAGGAAGTAAAATCAAGGAAAAAATACCACGCAGGTTTTTCACCAAAACAAGGAGCTTGGGCTTTGGAATCACACGAGGAGGGCACGAGGCCCAAAAGAGCATAGGTGGCGGGCCCCATCAACTAGGCGCACCACCTAGGCCCTTTCGGCCCTGGAGCACCATCTTGGCCTCTCCTTTGGCATACCCACATATATACCTAAAAATCTAGGTATCCAGAAGGATGGACCCTTTTGCGAAAAATAGAGCGCTGGCACATCCACGATCTTTGTTTTAGGGTCAGATTGGTCCTGCTCTCCATGCCGGAGAGGGGGATTTCGAGGTCTTCTCCACCACCATCATCACCAACAACCATGTGCTCACTCTCCATCATCATGTGTGAGTAGTTCTCTGTAGGCATGTGAGGTGGAAGGGGATTGGATAAGATTGATCGTGTAATCATCCATATGTATCGAGATTTTAGGTGTTTGTCTTGATGATATTCTTGTATGAGTGTTGGTATACCTTTTTTATGTGTAATGCTTGTTGCTAGGGACCGAGTGACATGATTTCAGTACTGATCTTCTATTGCCTCATCATATATATGAGTTTGGTATCTATCTGCAAAGTTTATTGCCTACTATTGTATTGAACTTGTGAACCCTAAAGTGATAGATAGGGAAAACAATGGGAATATAGTTTGAGGATACTGTGTATTCGTGAAGTGTTAATGCTTTGCTACAGGATATTCGAAAGGATAGGCCATAATTGCCTATATTTCAAAGTTGGCCCTAGTGAAATGGGCAGGTAGGACAATAGATGCTATGCAAATTCTCTTGGTTAGTATGCATAACTATATTTGGATCACACACCTACACACAACTGAATTAGAGATAAATGCCATGTTATTAGGATTATATTATATGATAAATATCATTCATGCAACACCCCACTATCACCTCATGCCTATGCTTTTAGCCACTGAAATTTACACATCACTACTTCTGGTGAAAACTAGAAATATGCTGCTATTGTTTACTGCTTTGAATCAACTACTATAAATCACCACTTGCTTTGTGAGTTTACTGAAGCTTTACGAATTCGCTGGGTAAAACAGGTGGCTCCGCATAACTCGTGGTCATCTTCACTATCGTTGTTACAGTATCTTCGGCTACGGTTCTCATCCTTGTGCTGCGTGTTATCGTTTCTTGTGTTGTTTCACGGTTCGGACTTTGAGAAGTGCACCCGATGTGGTGACCGCGGTGTGCCCCACCTGCCGAGGGCTGTTGCGGTAGCGTGGGGATCTGTCGGGTTGGTGTGTGATTCCCTGTTCTGCTTGTGCAAGAGATGCTCCTACCATGCCGAGGTTCATTAAGGCCGAGTGATGAAGAGTTGCACAGGGACCGTCAGGTGCGGGTTGAGTTATGATTAGATATGTTTGTGTGGCCACGATTTCTGCCTGAGATGTTTTTGCTTTGATGTTCCCTGCTTGATCTACTGACATAAATGACAGATCGAGGTCTCAAATCAGCTCGTTTCTTTTGGCTTCGGGGATGTTCTACAATCGAGATGTTCCCCTTCTTGGCGGTGCTCCCTCAGTCACGCTTCCTAATCCTTTGGTAAAACTTAATTGTGCCTGTCTTAGGCTGGATTCATCAGCTAGCCTTTTTCTTTCATTGAGTTGCCTTTGCATCCTTAGCAAGTCTCTCTTCTTGTGATGAAGCAGGTATTAATATGCTAGTAAAACATCATGTGTGGCATCGGCTGTCATTGGAACTGCATCCAAGATTGCTTCCCTTGCTTTTTGCCATGTTGCGGCTGGTAATCGAAGAGTTTGCCTTTCGCCTCCGCGTGGTCCGCCTCCTCCTACGGTTATGTGGTTGTATGTCGGGTCTCCTTCATTTCCGTGGTTCCCTTTGTTGCTGTGATTTCCCGCATTGTCATCTGATAGAATATCATCAGGGTTAAGGATAGGGTTACCGTTGGAGTCGCGTTGTGTTGAAGGTTCTCCGTTGATCACGCACACTTGGTGGTGTGTTATGTATGGCCTAGTGACGTCGTCGTTAGATCCAAAGGAGACACTGTCTAGGGGTCTAGTGAAGTCTAGCGATTCCTATTCTGGGTAGATTTTAGCCTTTCTAATTCTGAAGTTGATACTTTCTCTACTTTCTTCGTGTTCCTTGTTTTCCAAGCTTGGTCCTTGTAGTGTGGTTGACTGATGGTTTGACCCAAAGGAAAGGTTGTTGTAGAGACCATAGAGGTCCCCTAGATCTGTTGTGTTTTGATTGTTTTCGTTGGTTCTCTCCACCTACGGTGTGACTTCCGTGGATAATCCGACGGGTAACGCAGTTATCGCCGTAGGCGCAGATTTTTCGACTGACGGTCCCGATGAGATCGAAGCCGAGAGGTGTGATTCTTCGAGATCTTTCACTTGGAAGTGGAAACTTCTGATGATGATATCAGATCCGCCGTTGAAATTGGCGGATATTGACACAAGGGTGGGCGGGCGTGGTGCATCTTTCGTTGGATTATTGCTTGATGAAAAGGGGTCCACCAAATCCATGAATCCAGCGTTCAGATTTCCCACTGACGGTGCCAATTGACGAGGGGTAATATCGGCAATTCTCATGGTGATGGACTTAGGGTTTTGCGGAAAAGAGAATGTTGGGGATTTCATCGGATGTCAAGCAAACACAGGAGTCGAGTTCGCCTGATTACTTGATGAATAGCACTATACCAAATTGCTTGGGTTTTTTTTTGGTACCTCCTCATAGGCTTCTCCCGTCCTATATATAATAGGCCGAGTCCCAAAGCCGTATACGGATAGGTTACATGTGTATGATTACAATACCAACATAATGTCGGTTCATATTAATTTCCTTTCCTAATACAACTAAGACTCTTTATCGGTTGCTTCTTTGGGCCATCATCTTGAGTCTTCATGGGCCGTGAGCCTTTCTGTAGCTAGGGTAGCGAATCATAAGCACCCGAGTAATCATACCTATGTCATTGAGAGTGACGTCTCAATTGCTAAAGTGATATTCTTGTGTTCCCCTTGAGTCGAACTATAAATTTGGGTAATACTTCGCATCGAGATTTCAGCGATCCCCTATACTTGTGGGCATCAACATGGTTGCTTTGCATGTAATCTAGAAGCTTCTTGGCAACATTTACTTCTTTGTCCATGAATGTGCCTCTGTCTGCAGTGTCAAGCATATATTTAGACATTGGGTTAAGGGAATTATAAAATAAGTGGAGAAATAACTACTCTACCATCCCATGGCCGGTACAATTTATTACAGCTTCCTTCATCCTTTCCCAAGCAAGCACTAGTGGCTCATGATCTTCTTGTCTAAAATCTATAATATTAGATCAAAATTGCATAGTCTTAGTTGGAAGGAAAAACTTAGTCGTGAAAATTTTAGTACATTCCTCCCATGAAGTGATAGTGCCTTTAGGAAAATCTAGCAACCAATCTTTTGCTTGTCCTCTAAGTGAAGAAGTAAAAAGCATAATTTAACAGCATTGGGGTCAACATCTTTTATGCGCATCATGTCGCATATTTCAGTAAATGTATTTAGGTGCAAACCGGAATCTTGAGCAGCCGAGCCTTCAAATTGTTCTATTGAACCAAGTTCAAAAAGGTTAGGCTTAATCGCATAATTCTTCGTTGTAATAGCAGGATGAGTAATAGGTGCATGAATAAAATCATCATTGGGAGTAACAAACTCCCCAAGATTCTTTTGTGCCATAGTAATTATATTTTTGGTATTTTTAGATTGATAAAAACAAGTAACTAGTTTTTGGGGTTTTCAAATGGATAACAATAAGTAAACTAATAACAAGAATTGAAACTAAAACAAAAAACAAAACAAATAAACAACGTCTCTAATAACATCACCAGGACAGCGAAATTGCTTCTACGGCAATGGCGCCAGGAAAAAGGTTGATACCTTCAATCCGGATTACAGATGCAGTATAGTAGTTTTTTCCCTAGAATAGATCCAGGTTTATCAAACCTTGGGAAGCACTTACAAATTGGAATTGAGGAACGTCTACAAGACTTGCTAATTAATTTTGTTTTTCATTTACCAGAGCTTTCCAGTTTAGTTTGTACCTTTGGGTTGTTTTCAGTGATGGAGATAGTCCATGGTTGAATATTCACCTATAGCTATACATACAGATGGGATAAAAATAAGGTTAAGCACATTCATGTGTAAAATGATTCGATAGTGACAGGAGTTGTCGGAAGCACATCCTGAGCTACTAGAGCCCTGAAACCACAGATGACAATAGTCTCTTGGTCCAACCATTGTACCACAAAACCACGGATTACAACGATTATTAAGTAAAACATACCAAAGCCTTGAGATTAGTGATGTTACTTTTGATCCCAAACAGACCACTAAGCGAATACTGTACCCCCCTTTCCTATCACTGAGGTTTCGTATGTTAGACGTCATTCTCCACTCATGTCACCTCACACCTTGATCAATCCGCGGGGTCTTGGGTACCTATAAGTCCTCGTATCGAGGTAGAGACAAAGATACAATATAACAAAGCTCCTATTCAACCACTACATAATATTCTCATGAAATTAGATGCACATAGACGTTGCGAGGATTCACCCCAACCCGTAGCCCGTGAGGACTACTCACTCATAATAATAAGATTAAGAATACGAATCATAGTTGAAATACTTAGATTGAAATAAAATATTCTTACAATAGTCGCTAATTCGCGAGAAGATCTCTATTACAAGATAATGTCTATGGCTATGAAGGAGGTAGGAGATGGAGGTGATGAACTATGGTTGAGGAACTATGGTTGAGTGGATATCCTTCGATGTGTGATGGATGATATTTGAATGGCGAATGTGTTCTACGGTGGCTGGAGGGTGTGTCTCTCCTCGAATGATCTCGCTTCCTTCACATAAGTAGTTTTGTTTCACCTAAGGAAGGCTCCAGCATGTGGTACGTGTGGGCCTCGCCCGTACTGATGTTGATTACGACTTCTGGAAACGCCTTTTCGCCCTTGGTTGATTTGGTTGTGTTGGCAACAACATATTCTTCATTAATTGCTCCTGATTTCGCCATAACAGTGTGATTTTCTGCACATCACAAATTAAGAGAAGGATTTGCACATATTTGCAATAATTAGTCATTGGTAGCAAGGCTAGAGAGGTATTTAGTCAATTTATTGACTTAAAATAAGATTTAAACGCGGATAAATATGATTATTTTCACAACCATAAATAGTATACCATATCTTCTATTTATGGAAGGGGATGGTACTAATAATAATGTGAGATTGAGACACTGAATGAAGGAGATCCAGGAGGATCTAGGGGAGGTGGCGGCCAGGGATTTACCTGGTGCGCCAGCCTCTCTCTACTCCTCCTATATAAGGAGGAGAGTGGGGCAGCCTCTCCTCATACCATCCTTGAGGAGCCATAACCCCTCCCTCCCTCCAAAGTTCTCTAGTCTCCACATATGTGCCAAGTTCCGCTACTCCTGTGCTACCGACCCCTAGACGGCAAAGATCCACGAGAACGAAGTCATCGGACATGTGGATACCGTCAGGGGGATCAAGGCTTTGATCCTACATCGAAGCGCTGCACCAACTCTTCATTAAACACACGAACTTCCCTTGCAACATTGGTGAGCTTCTAGATCCAAACTCTTGTGTTATTGCATAGATGATCTTGGCGTGTTCATATTTCCGGAAAAAAATCCCTATGCGAACCCCAACATGGGGTTCCCAAGGTACCCGCTTAGACCTATTAAACACATGTCTTGTAGACCTCTAAACTTTGTTTTTAGAGCAACATAATACTTTTTTGCATAAACTTGGAGTATTTATATCTAGTTTTATAATTACTTTTGCATTTTTACCTTTGGAATAAGAATATCATCATATGATAATGTGTCAAATAAATATGAAAGAGATACTAGAATAAAAGAAATATAAAGTTGGATGCTAAAAAGGGAAAAGTGAAATAATAGTTGCATCACAAGTTATGCATGTTGTCACACATTGTTGTCTTGTTCATTTGTTTTAATGAGTGACAATTTGCATGTGTCTTATATAGTGCTAACTTTTATTTACAGCATAGATGGTTAACCTTAAGTTGATATTTTCTATTAAGAAATTATTAGTACTATGAACACTTTTGCATACTTGTAGATGGTCAACTATCTCCTGCTAGCCCAAGTGATTAAGCAAGCTAATACTTGTGCATCCATAATCCCTTCAACCAAGCTATTCCAGTAGTGTCCATCATGCCTACCTATAAAGCATTTGTTATTCATAGTATATTATATGTGCTATATCTTTGAATATTTCAAAATACCTCTTTTGTGTAGCTTAAAGCTCATGGGAAAGTAAGATGTACGGTTTATCCAAAAGTACAAAACTGTTAAAAAATATAACAATTAAACTTGACCCATTGTGGATAAAAATATATTAGTTGTATGCATGACATGTTCGATGTTAAGTGTTAACAGAACCATGTATCATGGGGAACATTTTCAACAAGGAACATCTGTTGATATCATGTATCTTTTGTCTGTGATTGTTTGTGGTGTGAAATAAGTTGGATGTAATCAAAGTTTTCTGGAATATGCATATGTGTCAGAGGGAGCATTGAGCCACTAAGCTAAGCCATGCTATCAATATGGTTCCAAGTGAAGTGTTTTAAATAAAAAGTTGCACAAATGGTAAATAAAAAGAAACATCAAGGCTCTGCACCTCCTTTGGAATTCTATGCATATAATGTCAGAGATCTTTATGGTTCTAAGTTGAGTATCATCCGCTCTTGGCAATTGGGGTCAACGGGCATGAGACACTTAACTTGAAAACATGTCAAGCATATAACGAGTATTTACTTTCACTTTTACAATAAACACATTAGATTCCTGGAGCCAAATTCTTATGATTACTGTTGACATGAGCTACATATACCAAAATACCAATATTTTGATTCTCTTATGTTTTATTTTCTCAAAGGTCTAGCACATATGTTTCCCTGCTTACTATCTACTTCTTAAAGTGTCCACATATATATAAGAAACATTAATAATTCTAAGACCAAATTAGGACATTAAACTTTTATTTTCTTTTGCAATTTGCATGCTTAATTGTCCATAGTACTTTGTGCACTTTTTTATAAAAGATTGACATATTGTTAGTCATAGATGAAGTTTATGAAAGATATCACTTTATAATTTATTTACTTGTTGTTATTCTTTACGAGAATGAACTATTTAACTTTGTGTAGCAATAATCATGACTCCTAATGATCAACATAATAACAAACTCCAAAGTTCATGTTTAGTTTTATCACCTTCATGCTTGAGGACGAGCATAAGTTAAGCTTGGGGATGTTGATGCATGTAAAATACACACATGAACTTTTTAGTTTATTGTCACATATTCCTAGATATTTGCATCATTTAGAATATTGTATCCATATTTTACATTGATTTATGGGGATTTACCAATGATCCCCTTTATTTAGGTTATAACTCTACAAAACAAGAAAATCCTGGTTTTCGTATTTTAAGTTTCGGGGACCTAAACGAATTCAAAGGGACCTGGGATTTTTTGAGGCTTATTTTTTCGTGAAGACAATGACCCAGAGAACTTGGACCTCATGAGCAGGGCCTGGAGGCCCAAAAGAGATCAGGTGGTGTGGCCCAGGGAGGGGCCTGCACCACCACCTCTCTTTTCCTGGAGCATCGATAACCATCCATATTCAACCCTAATTCGAAGTCTTGACCTAAAATATCCTATAAAAAGGTCCCTCGGGGAAATCTCGGAGGAGGCGGAGCGAAAACAGAGAAACACCAAAACAGAGCCAGAACCAGAACCAACAAATATTGGAGGGGGAATGTCGCTGGAGCTGCTAACGGTTGGATCTCCACCCTCTCCAACATCATCAACACCGTCTCCATGATGAAGAGGGATTAGTACACCTCTAGACTATGGTTTTTTGGTAGTAGCTTGATCTACATTTCTCATGCTACCATTGTTTTAGTACCATATGATCTTCCCAACATGATTATGGTCATCTTTGTAATTTCTATGTGATGGATCTTTGTTTTGTGAGATGATATTTGAGATTGGAATTCTATCATGTGTAAGATGTATTGGTATATTCATATTATGTACCCCGTTCTTAAGTACTTGTTTCGATCATACTTGTATGCAAGAACATGCGTGAGGGGACGTGTGTATTAGATGAAGTAACATGGTGGTGGAGATTGGAGAGTAACATAAAACTCGAGATCCACTATGGTTTTTTACCTTTTTTTATGATCTCACTAGGGATAAAGTGAATGCATGTGTTATATTCATCTCGTGACATCAAATATGTTTGTGTTTGGTCAAGGTAGCACGTTTTCTATTCAAACATCATGTCAAAATACCTAAGACTATACTTTGTTTATTCTTATTCTAGATTGCATGAAGTTTTACCTTTCTAGAGAAGTATAAGTGAGATGTGTTGCATAATATTTATATTAGGACTTGATGCGCATATGAATGCTATTCAAACAAATAATGAAGTTCCAAGTGATAATTCATCCATAAGAATTTTTATGTTCATTGCACTTTATGAGAGAGTAGACAAGTGAACCCATGAACCCCGGAACACCTTTTGCATACTTTTATTGCCTTTTATATTGTCTGTGCTAATCGGAAAATACAAAAATACATTTACTATTTGCATAAACAAGCTTGATAAAAATCTTGTACGTCGCCATGAATTTCTTCCGTACTTTCACAAACAGTCCCATGTGTTGTTTCTAGAATTTAAATTCTATTTGTATGCCTTCTCTGAGCAGCCTGCCGATGGAAGTACGAGGTATTCCTATCACCCTCCCGTAGTCATGACACACGAGATAATTGATTCAACCAAATTTCCCCCTGATGAGTTCTTCATCAGACTCCATTGAGACCCTGTTGGCCTGAACCACGTGTCCAATATTCCGCCACCAACTTATCACAGTCTATATGTGTTTGCCACACATTCTCATATCTAAATTGTCATGTGCCTCGAACACTTTGATCAGCCAACCTTTCCTAGAGTTCCATGAGTACAAAACAATGATCCGACTCCGTGAAAACGATATGCCAAACTCTAGTATGACTAAAGCAAGCCAGAAAATTTGCACTAGCAATTGCCCTATCCAGGCTAGCTTTAACATTATCTCCCCCTCTTGACGATTATATATCCCACGTATATGCAGTACCTGACCATCCCAGATCTCTTGTAGGTTACAATCATCAACAACCTCTCGAAAATTTCTCATTTGCCACTTCGGCCGTGCTGCTCTGGAGAAGTGCTCATGGACATACATAGTTTCGTCGAAATCCCCCATACACAACCAGGGCGAATGTGGAACTGCGAACAGAGTTGTCAAGAATCGCCAGCTGTGATGTCTATTTTCAGCTAGCGGGCGCTCCATAGAAACCAGTATACCTCTATTCCGCAGAACTTTGGTCTTTCTTTCGCACCATAACATATACAGTGTAATATGGCCGATACTGCAGCTCATCTCTTCGGGAAGTAGTACAATAGTACCGCAAAAGTTGTCATGTACAAATCGCGTGTATTATTGGGTCCTGGCGCACCATGGTGCCCCGATGAATTATTATCCCCGCAGGAGCAAATTTAGGCAGCTTTCGTGTCTGATCGAATTGCTTGTGTTTGGAGACTTGACCTGCACCTAACAGATCGCGCCCCCGTATGTGCCGTCTCGATCGGCGACGCGACGCTGTCTTTTTCTCTCGCGCCGAGCTAGCACGCGCGGAGGCAGAGAATTTTACACGAGTACGCAACGAGCCAACCTTTAACTCCTGATCGAGCTAGTTGGCTAGCTAGCAGCTCGCCACCCGTCGCGGCGGCCACGTTAAATAGCGATCGGGAATAACTTGGACGACCGGGCGCGGTGCGATCCATCTGTGGCGAGGGAGATGAAGCTGGAGAAGGTGGTGTTCGCGCTGAACGGGCGGCGGTACGAGCTGGCCGCCGGCCAAGTCCACCCATCCACGACGCTCCTCGAGTTCATCCGGACAAAGACGCCCTTCACGGGGACAAAGCTCGGCTGCGGCGAAGGTACGTACACGTGCGCATGCATGTTGCATCGGGTGATAGGGGCGCGTTTGGTTGCTAGCATCATTTTTGGTTGTTTCGTGGGCAGGCTCCGGACTCAGGAGCATGTCCAGCCAGAAACAGCAGTTGGATCACGTTTTCAATTTTTTGTTTGGTTAAGAACCATTATCATCAGGGCTTAAGAACCAATCAATTTTGTTTGGTTGGTTGTGCGGCCTTTTTTGCCCTCTGGAGATAGGAGCGGTGGCTGTTTGGTTGACTGCACTCGATTTAGTTGCATCGTGATTAACAGTTAACAATCATATGTAAACAACCTCTGTTTTCTAAATTGTGATGCATATGGCAACACCATGGGATGGAGGAGAAGGAGATATCGAGCCGACGCTAAGCTACAGGCGGGATTGACGCGGCTATCCATGACGGCATTGATGTGACGATGTCCTCCGGTTCCTCCTCAACTCCTCTAGGATGTAGTCCGACGATCTTGGTATCGACATGCTCGCGCTCTGTCCGCCGCTGTCACCATCCTTCATCGATAAATTCCTCGGTAAGGCTGGACCCTTGGCGGTCTAGTCTGTACACTTCCCCAAGAAAAACAGTCTACGATGTAGTTGGCGTTGTCATCTACTTCTTAGTCGTCAGAGATCACACCAGGAAGAAGGTTACAGTGATTGGCGATTAGCCCACTGCCGCGGACCTACGTCCGCGACTCCGTCTTCTTCTGAATATTTTTTCTAGGATCATCACATGTAGCTAGCATCTTCGTTTCAGTAGTGTTAGTGTCCATACTTAAACACCTTACACTATATTAGAGAGCTACATATGTATTCTTTCTGTTCGCCGAATCGAAGAACTTACATCATAGAAGTTGTGCAGAACAGTGAGTTCAATCTATCTCTGAAAGGAAATTTCAAGCGATTCAACCTATGCAATGAATTTGAAGAAATACATCCCAAAAATCTCGAAATAAGAACTCAGATATGAAAAGATACACTTGATGAAACAAGATGCCGATTGTCAGAATGAAACCCCATCATCAACGCGCATCTTTTTCATGTAGAGATTATTTTAAATCGAAACACCATATGCTAATTACAAGAGGTTGGGAAGAGAAATTTAACAAAGGAGAGAGAAAGTTCATCAGATCGATAGGTTGCATCCAGCGAGAACGGGTCTGGCTCCACGGAAATTGTCGATTCAAGCATTCCTAGTGGATTAACTTTTGGGTGCTTTAAAGTTTGTGCGGGACAGAATCTTGCAGATCGGACAGCCATCCAATGAGCCTAACTTACTCTCTACGGGGCCTATCAAGGCTTGGGCCATCCTACCAAACCCGTCCTAAGTCTTTGCTAGCACTTGGGCGGGCAGGGGCGGACCCACCATCCCTTCAGCCTAGACAGTCGCCCAGGCTTGCCGAAGCCCGATGATTTGTATTTTTTTTATCTTTTTGTAGTGATTTTGTTCGAAAAATAGCGTTTTAGAGATGTTTGCCTAGACTTCCAGAATCTTCTGGGTCCGCCACTGTGGGCGGGGCCAACCATTTGCTACTCCTCCGGTTGCTAATTGCACTCTTGGAATGAAGCAGCAGAGCGCTTCGACATAAATACCAGTGGAGTTACCACCTGCCAACTCCAACAGCCCCTACAAACGAATAGGGCTATCTGAAATTATCAACGCGGTCAAATAGACCGTTGTCCGCTTTCTAATCCGCTTCACCCTAAACGGACCAAAACAATGAATAGTTCTTTTTTTGATTTTTTTTCAGAAATGAGGAGGACGGGACGACTATCCATTTCTGTCCACGAGCGACCCATAAATGAACCAAATCGAATACTTTTGGTAACCGATTTGGGAACATCGTTAGAGTTGCCGTTGCATACTATCATAACCTAGGTTATAGTGTCATCTTATTTATTCATTTATAAAATCATACCGTGAACTTCTGTATAAAGATCCACTTGTTATCGTATCATGCTATGATACGGTATCATTTTATCTGTATAGGTCAAACATCTTTAAGCTTGACAAAGTATATAAGTGCATCAAATAGTGCTAAAAAAATAGTGCTAGATGTTTTGATAGGCTATTTAGCAAAACATCTTACTATTTTAAAACAAGAGGTAGTACATCAAGTATATTTTCAAAAAATCAAGTAAAACTAATTTGGTTCCTTGGTATTGATATGTTTTTTTATTGATTTGGTCAGATTTAAGTATTTCAAACCTAAAACAAAGGTAAAAGCGTAATAAATTTGATGTGGTGAAAGTAGCAGGGACAGCTTTGAGAGCGAAAGACACGGTAGTATTTGACAAACCGAAAGCACGCCTTGGCACATCAACTTTGGCCAGACAGATAGGGACATGCCATGGTGTAGGCTGTAGCTTCCCTTTGCGTGGTGATATGACTGCGCGGCGATCGAGATGCTAATGTCAAAGATAGCCAGTCAGATTAGTTCTGTCAGACTCACCGTGATCTTCCTTTCACGTTTCCAATTTTTCACGCCACGTGCATCTAATTCAATCAGCCCACGTTTTTAACCCCCAAAATTATTAATGAGCCGTAACGTAGCGAAAGTTTTAGCTAGCCCAGGTAGATTTGGCTTTCTCAAATTCTCATCTGTCCTCGTCGAAAGTCATAACAATTAACGAAAAACACTTATTCACTGGCTATTATAGCTATATCAATAAGGTGGTTCGGAAAATAGCACATCTCTTTCTTAAACTAGTAGTTGATGCATGTCCTCTGCTCCTCCGTGCCAAGAGTGGATTTTAAGAACATGGGGACTGCTGAAACGGCTTATACTTACTCGGCTCCTAAGTTGCATAGTTGTCTGATTCTAAGGTGCATACAATTCGAGAGAAGAGGGGTTCCTTCACACTGTTTATTTGCAACTTGTCATTTCTGCATAAGCTACATACTTTTAGCTTTCAGTATGACACGTATATACATATGTGCGTCCACTACATGCAAACTTTTTTACAAATTATTTTTGAGACTTGGAAATACCATTTTTAGGCCGATTTCAAACTTGGGTTCATTTGGCTTCGTGTCCCTGACTGCATGGTTGCAGGTGTGTGCAGTAGCCCTGCCGAAGACGACCGTGACAAGGCCTCATGTGGCTTTGCGCGTCTACTTTGGCTATCCACATATGACACTGCCTCCAAATGGCGTTGATCCGGTATCTCATGTCGTGCCCTGCATCGGTGTGGCATTCATCGCAGAGTTGTCCGCCATAGTAGATTTTGGCGATCCAGTTTGTACCTACCTTTTTTTGAACAAAGGGGTAGGGTCCCGAAGGAGCCAGAGCTACATTAATAAGCGGTGGGATTACAATTTACAAAGAGGCCCAAAACTGAAAGAGAATTGCAACCAGGACCTCCACTTCTACACAAAGGACCCCAGAAAGAAACAAGGAAACGCAATCAAGTCCTTGGAGACCTTCTCCACCGCAACGTAGGACTGCACTTGATGGCCGAAGCAGCGACGCCGGCATCAGGGCGAACCACTTGATGCGACGCCTCCGAGGAACCTTCCGCCGGAGAAGAGGGGCCTCCTAGATGGAGGTTGAAGAGCCACCATTCGGCCATAAGAAGCAGAGTCAAGACGAGTGCCATCGCACGTCCTCTGTTGAAGAACTCTAGAGAATCACACTTACATAACCTCGTCGCGCTCCTCTTCTAGCCTCCACCGCCTTGATGGTTGAAGAGAGAGCAAAACACCGGTCGAGGGCATCCTGCGCAGCCAAGAACCTCCAGACGCGGATCTGAAGGGGATTCAGGCTTATTGAAGGGGATCTTGATGCCATCGACATGCTCCAGCTTTGGCTCCGACCACCGGAGCACGGTGGAGAGGACGACGAACAATAGCATCCACCAGATCTGGCCCGAGTTGTTGGGTTCGCAGCATAGAAATTTTTCCTACCATATGAACAACTAAGCACCAAGATCTATCTACCTAGATACAATCAACGGGTGGATATACATCCATAGAGAACTTACCCTCAAAGATCAAAAAAGTGTTACGATATTTAATCTCGTGGATGATGTAGTCATTCACTTGTCGATCTCAAGATCGTGATGAAGTCCAGCACTGCAAAGCAGTGTGCATTCGTGATTGCACACACGTCTGGTACCCGACAACCTCCGAGTCCTCGCTCCAGCAAAGCAGCAGAAGCAGCAAATCCTTTCGGAGAAACCATTGAAAATATGTACTTCGCTAATCTGAAGCCATGGGGAATATTTTAAAGGGGGAGAGAGATCCTTCACGAGGAGGTGTAAGAATGGAGGAGGAGGTGTAAGAATGGAAGATGAGAAGGTGGCCCTTTATAAGGGGGATGGGGTAGCCCCTCCCATGGACGGCGGCCAAGGTGGTGCCCCCACCTCTCACTTCATTCATATGGGTGGAGGCTCCACTCACATAATTCCACCTCTACTCAAAATTTCACCCACATGCATTAATTTTCCACCAAAATTAATGCATCTCTCATTTAATAATGTTTTTATTTTTTTATTCAGAATTTTGTTAATTATTTTAATTAACAAACATTTGCATAAACTCCCTTATAATACTTTGGTATTATATCTAAAACCCATTTCAACAATTTAACCCGAAATAATTTTGGTGTCCATCAGAGCATTCAAATTCTTTCTATTACTTGGGGCGACCTCGGTAACTGAGACCTGGGATGGGGAAGAGGCATTGAACACCCAATCCCCTTCCTGTGGTTGCCAAAGAAGCCGTGAATGTCTTGGCTAGCTATTGATATTATGTTATTGCACAGACCGATTATAATTGCTTGCATTTGATATTAATATTGCCCAATCTAGCCTCACCGCCATGTTCCCCACCTAGAGCCACCACACAGTGAAGAGGTCAACGGACTTGTTCGCGCTCATCCACGTGTCGCCGGACACCCCTAGCTGCGCGTCCTTCCTCAATGGGGTCAAGAAGAGGAAGTGGAGCTACGACAACGAAGCCTGTATGCTCAACGCGATAGAGAGCACCCTAGATCAGCGTCCGCCCGACTCCTTCCCTCTATGATAAGCCCCTTCCCGTTCTCCGCTTTGTGTTATGCAAGGAGTGCTTCAGCGGCTGCAAAAGCTCCGGTCAGGTCCTACACGTGAGCAACCGATGGGTCACCTGTCCATGATGGCAACCTTATATGTATTTCTTCAATTTAGCCATGTTCTTTTCTATGATTCATAAATAGTCTCTGGTAGGAGGCTAAAGTATGGGTTCATCCCTTACTAGGTCAGCAAATACAAGGCTCTACCGCGACGAGTGACCATAGATGAACCTCCTATTCGATGACTATAAATTGTGTCTCAATATACGGTGACCAAGGTGCAAGGTGAGTAATGACCTTAGAGCATCTCCACCAAAGGCGCTATAAGTTGGCGCTGTAAAATCGTTATGCAACACGCTGCGCCAGTTTAGCATGCGCGGCGACGGCGCGACCTTCACCAGAGGAGCCATTTTGCAGCGTAGCGTTAAGCGTTCTTAGAAACAAAACGTGCCCCCATGGTAGCGCATTTTTTTACAGGAAACAAGATTTAAAAAACACACACTCAAATAGGATCTAGAAAATAGCTAGAAATATATTACATAGAACAGAAATTAAACATAGTGCAAACATACAAGATTCTAGTGTAGAAATTAAAACATATTGCAAACTAAAACTAAAACCCATCTACTCCTCATCATCCGAGGTGGTGCCGTCGGAATCGGTCCATAGGTCATCCCAACTCGGATCGTCGTCGGGCCCTCCAGCTGGGCGGTGATGAAGGCCTTTCTCTGACGCCATTCCACTCTCTTCGCCCTTCCCTCGGCCCTCTTCGCGGTGTAGAACTCCAACTCCGCTTGGACGTCCTGCAGGAACCCGTGCCTCCACGCGATCATGGTGCGCTTGTCATGCTCGGCGATGGCGAGCCGCTGCTGCGCCTGGCGGTGACGGCGACGATCCTCCTCGGTCACGAGGCATGGCGCAGACGCGACAAACTCTGTCTCCTCGAGCGAGTTGACATCGCCGAAGTTCATCGAGGCCCGCGGGTGACCGAGGCGCCACACTGCGGTGTTGTAGGCTCGCGCGGCCTCGTGCATGGTCTCGTACGTGCCGAGCGTGTGGCGAAACCCGGCGGCACGCAACTCAACATAGAATGTGCTGTTCTCCCGCGCGCGCATGCCTCGAAACCTCGAGGAACCGCAGTAGCGAGGAGGCATGCCGACAGCGGACTATGATGGCGGGTGATGCGCTCGACTTTCGACGTAGAGCTCGTTAGGAACCCCAAAAGGAAGGTACGATGAATATAGCAACAAGTTTTTCCTCAGTTATGAAACCAAGGTTTAATCGAACCAGTAGGAGCAAGGAAACACCCCAAAGGTGTTACTAGCTGAGCTTTGGCAGGACGCACTACCGGTGCTAGTAGCAACGTGGAGACCTGCACAATAAAACCACAAAACTTTGTCCACAACTTGCGGTGAGGTTGTCAATCTCACAGTGTTTTGTGGAAAATAAAGGATTAAACGTATCGAATGGGAAGAAATAAAAGTTTGCAGAAAATAAACACAAAGCAGTAAAAGATTATAGATTGTATGTAAAGTAAAAGGACCAGGATCCATAGTTCACTAGAGGTGGCTCTCCTTAGATAGATAACATGCCGGGTGAACAAATTACAGCGGGGCAATTGACAAACACCGAGAAAGCAATACATGCATATACTAATCATCTTGACTCCTCTGAGATTTGATTGGGCATTACAACATAATACATAGACCGCCATCCAACTGCATCTATGACTAATAATCTATCTTCAGGTTAACATCCGAACCTCCTCCAGTATTAAGTTGCAAGCAACAGATTATTGCTTTACGAACTGCGTGTAAAGTAAACAATACGATTGTTCTATGAATAAAGGATTGTTGTTTTCTCCCTAGTAGCAACAGCACATCTAGTACCTTAGAGATTTCTGTCACTTCCCCAGATTACCAGAGGCATGAACCCACTATCGAGCATAAATACTAACTCTTGGAGTTCCTAGCATCTACTTGGCCAAGATAGCTACTAACAACGGAAAGCATGCAAGATCTCAAATAACAAAGACATGATAGAATCAATAATCAATCTGAATAGCATCTCAATATCCATCGAATCCCTGCAAACACAACATGTATGATTACAAAAAGATGATCTTGATCATGAACGGAGCTCACAAGATTTAAACATGAAAGCACAAAGAAGGAGAAACCAGCCATCTAGCTACTACATGGATCCGTAGTCCAAGGATGAACTACTCACGCATCACACCGGAGGCTTGTATGGTGATGAAGAAGGCCTCCAGGGTGAATTACCCTCTCCGACAGGGTGCCGGGAAGAGCTTCAGATCCCTCCCGATCTAGGGATGGAGATGACGGCGGCTGCAGACTCTTTCGTAGATTTTTGATCGGGTACTTAGGGTTTTCGTCCCGAGGGTAATTTATAGGCGGAAGGAGAGGCCGAGGGGGTGCCAGGGCTGGCCTCACCACCCCCTGGTGCGGGCCAGGCTGGGCCGCGCGGCCAGGTGGTGTGGTGGCCCCCTGGTTCTTCTCCGTCTCGTATTCTGGCACTTGATCCCTTCCGGAAAAATAGGCACTTTGGCTTTTGTCCCGTCCAATTCCGAGAATATTCATTTTCTGACTTTCCTGGAACCAAAAACAGCAGAAAACAGCATTGCCTTTGTGGCTCTTGTTAATAGGTTAGTCCAAGAAATCATATGACTCCAAAGTTGGAACAAAACACAAGAAAGTAGATAAAACCAAGCATGGAACATCAAAAATTATAGATACATTTGCAATGTATCAGCGGGGACGGATGAAAGGAATATGCCCGAGATGCAATAATAAAGTAGTTATTATGCTATTCCATGTTTATGCTAAATGTTTAATTTTCATGCTATAATTATATTAATTAGGAAACATTAATGTGAATTAGAAACGGAGAAGGTTTCTAGTAAAGCCTCTCTTTATACTAGCCTGTTGATTAACGGATGATCAAAGGTTTCCTGATCATGAATATTGGATGTTGTTAATAACAGGGTGATATCATTGGAGAATGATATGATAAACAGTGACCCACAATAGATGTAGCAATACAATCATGTCATCAAGTTTAAATTGCTGTCGCATTCGTAGTAACTCAATATCCTTAGACCATAAGATCACGTCAATTACTTTCACCGGAAGAGTACTTTAATTACATCAAACATCACACCATAACAAGGTGATTATAAAGATGTTGTCTAGTATTTGGAAAGTGTCAGTTGAGGCTGTGGATCAAGAGTGAGATTTGTCCATCTAGATGACGGGGAGATATACTCAGAGCACTCTCAGTGATATCACATTGACATAGCCTTGCAAGCTCAGGAATGAGAAAAAAAGTACTTGTCGAGAACGAGATTAAACAAGGTATAGATGATACCGGGTGATCGAATCTCGGGCAAGTAATATATCGCGATACAAAAGGAATTTGATTACAGCGAAAGAGGTTCGGATGATCATCTGATTTTCGTGGGACTAGTGGGAATCATTATGGATCTCCAGGTCCCGCTAATGATTATTGATCGGAAAAAGTATCGATCATGCCTACATAGTTCTCGAACCTGTAGGGAGACACACTTAAGATTAATCGACGCATTTGAGCGGATAGGAAACACATGAGAAGTCAATGGATAACGCAGAAAATTGTTCTGCTGCGGAAAATTGTTCTGCCGAATCTGCCAAAATTGTTTCAGGTATCGAAACAAAGCAATGGATCAAAATGTTAATGTGTTCATTAAATAAAATACTCATTAAATAAAGTCTTTATTAAATTGAGTTGCATTAAACAAGAGAATTAAAATGCTTTAATGAAAAGACCTTTGATTTTTGAGTGAGAAATGAATGGGAGAAAATGCAAAGAGATTTTATGTGAGTAGAGAGTCCACCACATAAATTGGGGAAGAGGTGGGGGCAACCATGGGCTGTGCGCCTAGCCCCCTTGGGCTGCCCCCTCACCTATATAAAGCCCTCCTCCTCTCCTGTCTCATGCACACATTCATCCCTCTCTCGTACGCCTTTTGGTTGGCATCTTCTCCCTCTTGCTCGTCTTGTCTATTGCCACTAGAAAGGTGTTTAGGCGAAAGTCTGCTCTAAACATTCTCCTCCACCACCACTACCATGATGTACGTTGTTGGAGTTTCTGGAGATCCGATATTTCCGCTGCCCAGTTGGAGCAAGGGATCGGGCGTCGTCGGCGTTGATCGTCAACATGTCTTTGAGGATGGTCGTGTACACTCCACATTAGCCACGTTTGTTTGTGGGAATGTTATCCCGTGTTACGGTCTTCGAGGATAAGTCCATCTAAAACCATTACATTTATCTTATAGATATGATCTTGGTGGTTGCAATCGTAGGATTTTTTTTGTTTTCTATGCAACGAACCTCATCAACGGAAGGGAGAGGAGATGGAGGGAAAGGGACGGCGACGGCACGCCCGAGGCGGCGAAAGTGGGTTGTTGGTGGAGTGTGGACGCGCGCGGACAAAATATACAGCGCGCTATTTCGTCAGATTTTTAGCGCAGCGCTAGTATAGTTGCGTCTGGTGGAGATGCTCTTAGGTCGAGTGATCATTGATATATTTTACTCTACCGAAAATGTTCTCCTTATTCTCAAGAAAAAAAAAAGGTCTCCTTGACTTCATCTAATAATAAGAAGAAAAAAACATCATCTCTCCCCCGCTTCTTCTCTTTCCGCCGGTCATGGCGGCACGCCGCACCCCAATGCCCCACCGCGCCTCCCCGCCGCTACGCCGTATCCCTCCGCAGCTATCTCCTCCTCGTCGCCCTGCCTCTGCCGGTCCGCGCAGCGGCCTCTCCCTGGTCGCCCCAACTGTGCGGCCGCTGCTGCTCACCCCCAACCGTGCGGCTTCGCGCTGCTCTCCCCGCGCCGCAGACGGCCGCGCGGCCCTGCGTCAAAGCCCCCCTTTGCTCCCATGCCCCGACCGGTTCACCCGATCGACTTTGACGGCGTTCACTCCCGGTGCTGAAAGGAACGACGACAGGCCACAATTTCCAGAGCCCTCATCGATACGCGGCGGCTGGTGATTTCGATAACGTCTTAGTTGGACAACGTCGAGGTGCCGCGTGGCGGTCAGTGCGTCTGACTGTTCGGCGTGGACCTCGAGCTCGCCGGCGCCGAGCCCCCGCCGGATTTGCAGCTATCTCTGATGAGATGATCCATATTCTCGTGGAATTGTGCTCCACTAACGAATACTTCCGACTCGATGAACTGAGGTGCAGTTTTTATACTTAGCAGATTATATAAATTATTAGTAGCCCTAAACTCCTGATTAAGTACCTGTACCTATTGTTGTCCATTAGATAATGAGTTATTGATTTCGAGTTCATCTCCATCTAATTTCCATTATTTGAAGAATTGATTTTGGTTTAGCCTCTCAAGTACCCTCGAAAATATTATCCAATTTAACCTCAAAATTAACTATGTACCCACGATTGAACAAGTTCAGTTATTTCCTAGCTTAGTTTGGCTGCTGAAATGATGCTCAAGTGGAGCTGAATGGAGAGTATTGACATGTGAAGAAGTAAAGGCATTTTTGTCTTTCTTTGGGAATGTTAGTCTCAGTTAGTCACTAGTGGTATTTTGGAATGAAAAAACGAAATTGAGTGGTATTTAGGCGCTCTCGGTTTTCACTAGTGGTATTTTGGCTGTTCTCTCCTATTTAAAGTCTCCATGTTAATTATAGATTAAAAAGTCATCGATCCAGTTCTTTATCTGCCCGATTATTGTTTCGTAAGATCTAAACCGTCTGATCACCGTGGTAGGAATCCTTCTATCACGGATATCACAAAAGAGCCCTACATTTCGGTGCGCCCCACTCAGGTCGATAATTTTAAAAGTTCTGAAAAATTCTGGAAAACTATTAGGATATAGGCGCAACATATTCTTTCAAAGTCAAAGAATTCATGCCCAAATTTAAAACAGAACTAGAAAAAAATGACTAATTTATTATCGATGGTGATAATTGGCATCGTCTAATATTGATTTTTTCTCTATCTGTGTTTATAAATTGATGTCATGTTAGATACAAGTATTTTCTGTGGCATGCTTTGTTCTCACAATTTTTCAGAACTTCTAAAGATGCCAACCGGGGGTGAACGCAACGTGTGCACTAGTCACCCACCTCCCAGGCAAGATAGATTGCCCCTGACGCACACTTGCTCTCGTGCGTCAACATAGTTCTGTCAACCATGTCGCCACCCCACCTCCCATCCTTCACTGCCTCTATTTCTAGCACATTCCCGGCCAATTCCTGTCCTGCTACTAACCAATGCACCGAGTTCCGGAGCATGCTGCCTAGTGCATAACCCCAATTTTGTGGTGGAGGATGACATGATCTGAGATTCTAAACGGATATAGAGATGCTCAAGAGAGTAGAAGGCTGTGCTATCCATCGTGTGTCTTCTCCTAGTGCCCACGGGAACGAGCAGTTGGATTCCTGTGGCTATCCATCATGGCGTCGCAAAAAACACTGTAGATGGTCTGAATCCATGTATCTGGCATTTATTGCTGTGGTTCTGTTGATGCTCCAGAGAGCGGCAGCTTTCAGGGTCCTGCTTAGCTGCTCACCCAAGCTGCAGCCCACACACCCCATTGCTTTCGCATGGTATATGTCTCTTCTGATCGTTTCATCCGTTGAGTTGCATAAAATTGGGAATTACCCATCTCTGATCTCATGCAATCACAACAATGGTGGGTGGGTATTCTTGTAAAACTGAGGAGTGAATAGCCCATATATGGTAGTTCATAGTGTATTTTACTTATTGCCTGTTAATTTTTTTGCTACTTCTCTCATTATCTGGTTACTTGAGAGATCAAACTCTGAAAAATGGAACCCAAACCTACTCAAATAGATACAATAGCAATCAATTTGGATATGTTTGTTCAGTTTTCACTTAAGGTTCAGTTCTTTCAGTTTGGCGAGTTCCTCCACACCTATGATGAGAATAGGAAATTTGCTGCATTCTTCTTATAAAAAAGAGGCGGATATAGCATGTTAGAACTGATTCGTATTATTGTGCTCTATTGCAGGTGGATGTGGAGCTTGTGTAGTCCTTATAGCAAAGTATAATCCCACAAAAGATGAAGTGACTGAGTTTTCTGCAAGTTCCTGCTTGACACTAATTTACAATATAAATTTCTATTCAATTATCACCACTGAAGGTCTGGGAAATACACAAGATGGTCTTCATGCTATTCAGAAAAGAATGTCCGGGTTCCATGCTTCTCAATGTGGTTTCTGCACTCCTGGCATGTGCATGTCCATTTTCACTTCCCTTGCCAATGCTGATAAATCCAAGAAGCCTGAACCACTAAATGGGTTCTCAAAGTTAACTGTATCTGAAGCAGAAAGAGCCTTCTCAGGCAACTTGTGTCGATGTACTGGTTACCGACCAATAGTTGATGCCTGTAAAAGTTTTGCTTCAGATGTTGACTTGGAGGATTTGGGTCTTAATATATTCTGGAAGAAAGGCGATAAGCATGCTGACGTTAGCAAATTGCCAACTTATACTCTTGGTGGTGGAGTCTGCACTTTCCCAGACTTTCTAAAATCTGAGATAAGATCTTCTCTTGATCACCTAAATGTTTCTAATGTTACTATCTCTGGGGAGGGATGGTATCATCCTAAAAGTATTGAGCAATATTATGACTTACTAAATTCTGACATATTTGGTGACTGCTGTGTCAAAGTAGTCGTTGGAAACACAGGTGCTGGTGTATACAAGGATCAAGACCTATATAACAAGTATATTGACATAGGTGGCATTCCAGAACTGTCAGATATTTTAAGAAAAGATAGTGGCATTGAAATTGGAGCAGCTACACCAATTTCTAAGACCATCGAGATACTTGAGCAAGAAAATGGATCTTTATCAGTTCCGAATGGAAGTTTAGTTTTCAAAAAACTTGCCGAGCACATGAGCAAAGTGGCTACACCGTTTGTCCGTAACACAGCAAGCCTTGGCGGAAACATAATTTTAGCTCAGAAATATCCGTTCGCCTCAGATATTGCAACCATACTTCTTGGTGCTGCTTCAACTGTTCGTCTTCAGGTTGCTTCACAAACACTAGAGGTTACTTTGGAAGAGTTCCTAGAGCAGCCTCCTCTTGATCCTAGTACTTTACTTCTGAGCATATTTATTCCACATTGGACTCCAGATTCTCAGACACAAATTAATGTGGTCTTTGAAACTTATCGAGCAGCACCACGCCCTCTTGGAAATGCTGTTTCATATATTAATTCTGCTTTCCTGGGACTTTTCTCATTGAATGAACCATCTGGTGATCCTGTATTGAGTAACCTACACTTGGCTTTCGGTGCCTACGGGACAGAACATGCTATTAGAGCAAAAAAAGTTGAAGAACACCTCACTGGAAAATTGCTCACTCCATCTGTTGTGCTTGAAGCAGTTCATTTACTTAGAGAAACAATTGTACCAATGGAAGGAACATCACATCCCGAATACAGAGTCAGTGTGGCTGTTGGGTTTCTCTTCAGTTTCCTATCTTCAATTTCTAAAGACATCAAAGGGCCTGGAAAAGCACTGAACATTAGCTCTATTAGTTCTGTAGATACATTTGATCTCCGTAACCCGCCATTGTCTTCCCGTAGAGAAGCACTTTCTGGTGATGACTATAAACCAGTTGGTGAACCAATTAAAAAGTATGGAGTTGAGCTTCAAGCTTCTGGTATGTTGTTAGCTTACATTCTCAGAATTGCTAATGAGATCTAGAAGTTCTCTTCCTATCCAAATAATCCATTTGTTAATATTTTGTATAGATTAATAGACTTTCTTTTCTGTAATGCAGGGGAGGCGGTATATGTAGATGATATTCCTGCTCCAAAGAATTGCCTCTATGGAGAGTTTATTTACAGCACAAAACCTCTTGCATATGTCAAGAATATTAAATTCAAGCCTTCTTTAGCATCGGAGAAGATCCTGACAGTTATTTCTGCGGAGGATATTCCAAGTGGGGGGCAAAATATTGGATCATCTATCATGTTTGGGGATGAACCACTTTTTGGTGCTCCAATTGCTGAGTTCGCTGGACAAGCTCTTGGTGTCGTGGTATTTATCTTCTCTTCTTAATATTCAAATGAAAATAAATTATAGTATATACAAAATAGTGATTTGTAAGTGTTTGCTTCACTACGTTTTGTCAAAACATTTGTGGATGTTAAGTTTGTAGTTTTGAATAACGAGGGGCCAATCTGTACAAATTAAATACCTTAATTTCAAACAGGTGTTCATCTAGCCTTCTAGGTCTGCAAATTGGTCACCCTTAGGGCAGGTACCCTCGAACCCTATTTAGTTCAAACAAGTTCATTTGATTGAACTAAATTGGGTTGGTGGGTTCCCTGATGGTCATTAATGTACACCTCTATGTTCGTGCAAAAATATATGTATATATCTGTATCGAGAGTTTTGTTTGTACAATACCGTAAGGAAACCCCTATCAGTTGAATGCCTACAAAGATTTTCTGCGGTAGGGGTACTATGCGCTTATTTCTGATTCTCTGTTTCACGTTTTAATATAACAAGATTGTTTCAACTTTAAACACAGAGTATCTTGTGAAATTAAACTATTAATTGTTAGTGAAAACTGAAGATTTGCCACTGACAAGAAAGCATTAGTTGGCTTTTGCTTTACGGATCATAAACTTGTTACATAGTGTTGGAATTCTGTATTTCTTCAACATTCACGTCACTGAAATTTGGACTTTACCTCAGATTGCAGAAACTCAGAGATATGCCGACTTAGCACGAAAACAGGTTGTTATTGAATATGACACAAAAGGTTTGAAGCCACCAATCTTAACTGTAGAACAAGCAGTACAAAACAACAGCTATTTCAATGTTCCTCCAGAGTGGAATCCAAAACAAGTTGGTGATTTTTCCAAGGGCATGGCAGAAGCTGATCACAAGATCCTCTCAACAGAAGTATGCTCATTTCAATTCTGTGAGATATTTTCGTAATGACATCTAATTTTCATTTCTGAAAAATTATTGAAAGTATTTATACTTTTTTTAACTAGGATGTATTTATACTTATCTATACAGACTTACATTTCAATAGTCTCTATTTTGGAAGTATATATACTTAACTATAGATTTTTTTCTAGGATACTACTTACTTATCTCAACCATACTTAACTATAGAAACTTCTAATCTTTTTTCGATGGTCTCTATTTTTATCTCAACCATGCGTATTATTATGTTATATCAATATAGAAAGATAACATCATATTTGAGCAAGTAGAAGCAGATATTGACCTATGAAAAGAAAACTTTCCTAATAAACTCCTCTTTTAATTAACTTATGGTCTAGTATGGAGTATGTAGTCAATCGGACTATTCATTTTTGTTTGAGAGGTACCATTTAATTTGCACACGAACATAACAACTGTGATAGTTTGATTTTTTGTGGCGCAAGTTTGCCAATATTATGTAATAAATTTTGCTCCCTGTAATGTGACTTCATGGAACCCCACATAGATTATGTGCCATGCGTTAAATTAACTAATATGTATGACTGGTGATTGCAGGTAAAACTTGCCTCACAGAACTACTTCTACATGGAAACACAGACAGCACTAGCAATTCCAGATGAAGATAACACCATGGTTGTCTACAGTTCATCGCAACACCCTGAGCTTGCACAGAGTGTCATAGCTAAGTGCCTCGGCATTCCATTCAACAATGTGCGTGCCATTACAAGAAGGGTTGGAGGAGGCTTTGGTGGAAAGGCAACCAGATCATTCAATGTGAGTAAGAGTATACAAAATTTGAATAGGTGTCTAAGTGATTAGACACATTAATTTGAAGTTGTGAGTTCACATGCATGACCTTTTGATTAGCTTTGAGACTAGCTGTTTCAGAATGTTTTTGTGCCCATTTGCAGTTATCCAAATTTTGAGGACCTGTTTTGTCAGAAATCCGATGTGGTACAACTGAATGTATTGTTACATTCATATGTTTAACTGTAATAGCTTCATATAGGTTTGTGATATATAACCCATTGATAGTTTCAATTTTACTTCTAGTACATGCCTACCCAGAACACGAGAGCGGTAAACACAGGGGTACATTCTGTTCGAACTAATCTTGTTAGTTTGTAGTTCATCATGTTTAAGTTCCGTTCATGCATGTATTGGGTCCAAGATAGCACGGTAGGCTGCTGCAAGTACATACAATAGAGGTGACTTTGTGTGTACATGCAAGCTGATGGTTTAGTTGATTAGCATTAAGTGCATGCAGATTAGAGAGTAGTAGTACATGTGCATGGCAGTTTAGTCGTGCCAATTGTGAGTGTCGCATGACACCATGCATGTGGAGCAGTGGCACACATGTGTGTGTGCGCGCCATTGGTTTAGTCTGATATGCACGGATATGTTAACGTCTGTGCTAGTGCTGTTAGTGGAGTAATTAGTGGATCAAGCCGTTAGTAGCTTGACCGTGTTTGTTGCATGCAGAAGTGGTGTGCGTGTGTGCATGCTAGGTAGGGGTGGTTAATGGATGCGTATTAGCTGAGTTGGTCCGGCTATTTGATCCCATGTAATCCTATTCGATTGTTAAGATTAAACAAGAGGGAAAAGCACAAGTGCGTGTGCAGAAACTCTGCGTGTTCTACTCCATTGTGTGGGTGTGTCTTCTTCCACCTCATGCAGCTCCAACACATTCATGATGCTAGATTCTACGTTTTATCATTCAACTTCCAAGGAAGCCCAAAACATTGACAAGTTGATCTGTCTCTGCTAATTGGTCCAATATATGCTTTTGTAGGTAGCAACAGCAGCTGCTCTTTGTGCGTACAAGTTACAGCGTCCTGTGCGTATGTATCTCAATCGAAGTACTGACATGGTCATGATTGGGGGTCGGCACCCAGTGAAAGCATATTACTCTGTTGGTTTCAAGTCTGATGGGAAAATTACAGCCTTACATCTAGAAGTACTAATTAATGCTGGAATTTCTCCAGATGTGAGCCCCATGATACCAGACGCTATTATATCAGGTCTGAAGAAATACAACTGGGGTGCTCTCTCATTTGACATCAAGGTCTGTAAAACAAATAATACATCCAAGTCAATGATGCGTGCTCCTGGAAATACACAAGGCTCTTTTATTGCTGAAGCTATCATTGAGCATGTTGCTTCAGTGCTCTCACTGGACGCTAACACTATCAGGCAAAATAATTTTCACACCTATGATAGTCTGGTGTTGTTCTATCCAGAAAGTGCAGGCGAAGCCTCTGCATACACGCTACATTTTATTTTTGATAGATTACTGTCAACATCGAGCTACCTGCATCGAGCTAAATCCGTCAAGCAGTTCAACAGTTGCAACAAGTGGCGGAAGCAGGGTATCTCTTGTGTGCCCCTCATTTTGAAGGTAGCACCAAGGCCAACTCCTGGAAGAGTTTCTGTGCTCAATGACGGTTCCATTGTGGTTGAGGTTGGAGGTATTGAAATTGGGCAAGGACTGTGGACAAAAGTACAGCAGATGACTGCTTTTGCCTTGGGACAATTGTGGCCTGATGGGTGTGAATACCTTCTTGATCGAGTGCGTGTTCTTCAGGCTGATACTTTGAGCTTAATCCAAGGTGGAGTTACTGCTGACAGCACTACATCGGAATCTAGTTGTGCAGCAATCCTTCAGGCCTGCAACACGCTGGTTGACAGATTGAAGCCAGTCATGGATAAGAGCAAACAGCAACCAGGTGCTGTTTCATGGGACTCGTTGATTTCCCAGGTTATTTGTTTATTACCCTCTGGTTTTTCTTAATGCTACGCTATCCATGGAAATTGTTATCTTCTTATGTGCTCATACTTAATTTGCGTATGATTCAATGTTCCCACATAGGCCTCTAAAGATAACGTTAATTTGTCTTCAAGTGCATACTGGGTTCCTGGCGAAGAATCCAGTACCTATCTGAACTACGGAGCTGGTATAAGCGAGGTGGACAAAATTCTACGCTAAATGTCAATCACACAAAATTCTACGCTAAACGTCTCTCATTTCTATTCAATTCTTGTTCTGAAAAACACAGGTGGAAATTGATGTTCTTACAGGAGCAATAACTATAGTAAGGAGTGATATTATCTATGATTGTGGGAAGAGCTTGAACCCTGCAGTGGACTTGGGCCAGGTTTGCAGAAATATTGTCCATCATGTTACATTCCCATTACCGAAAGCATTATTGGGAATTTAGCGGGAGTACATGACAGTCCTGACTATAGTTGGTGATCATATATGATCTCTCTCCTCTGTCTTGCAGATTGAAGGTTCCTTTATACAAGGAATTGGTTTCTTCATATATGAAGAACACGAGACAAATATTGATGGCCTTGTTGTGAGTGACAGCACATGGGACTATAAGATACCAAGTGTGGATACCATCCCAAAGCACTTCAATGTCGAGCTGCTGGATACTGGATACCATAAGAACCGTGTGCTTTCTTCAAAAGGTAGAATGTGATTTTGTTTAAGGCAAAATGGATATGTGACTTTTTTTGCCGGGCAGAAATTGTGGTTGGTTCAAGTAACTTAACTACTTCTTCTGCCAGCTTCCGGGGAACCTGCCCTACTTCTTGCATCATCAGTCCATTGTGCAGTGAGAGAAGCCATCGGAGCGGCAAGACAGGAGTTCTCATCAGGGGTCACATTCCAACTCGATGTCCCTGCACCGATGACAGTGGTGAAGGAACTATGCGGTTTGGATATCGTGGAGAAGTACTTGGAAAATCTATCTGTATAAATCAGTATGCAACTGGAGCATAAATAATACATAGGACACTCTGATGTTGTCAGCTTGCACACGGAGTGGTGTGATCATATTGTGTTCGGTGTGATTATATATACTTGTAGTATTCCGTGTTGTGCTTGCACAGTTGTCTAATAATTCTGGGTTGATTCTGATGGAACCAGCTGAAGTAATGTAAAAACTGCAAGTTATATACCTATCCAGTTATAGTAATTCAGCATGAACTCTGTTGCTAGCACATACAATAAGTGCATGACAGATTAGTACGACACATCTGTTCAAATGGATATTCCATTCAACCGCCTCCGTCCCAAAATAAATTATTTGGTTTGTTTAGATTTATACGTATCTAGATACGGTTTACTATATAGATACATGTGAATATAGACCAAGTCGCTTATTTTGGGTGGGAAGGGAGTATAAAACATCTAGACTTGTATAATAATGTATACTCCTTTCCAAAGAATAAGCTATCTTCCTCCCCGAGAGGGCCGGAGAATGTGGCAAAACTCGTCGTTAGCTGAGGGCACGTCATGCTTGGCGCTATGGTCTGCGCCAAAAAGCCTGCATAGTGAAGCTGAAATGTGCCAGTGTTATGGGAAACAAGCTCTTTGCCGTGTGGACAAAAGATAGGGCAAAGGCTACGCGGAACACGGCAAAGTCGACACACGGCAAAGGCCACATGGCAACGGTAACGACGGCAAGAAGCCTTTGCCGTGTGTCTTCCAAACTAGACACGGCGGCAAAGCTTTGCCGTGTATTTTATGCGTTTTCTCGGCATACAAAAGTACTTGACGGTTTGACGGACAGAAACGAAGGGCAACGGTTTGCCGTGTGTTTTCTAACACACTTGGCAAAAGCTAAATTCTAAAATAAAAAATGTTGCGGCAACCTGGTCGTCGTCGTTCAGATTTGTGTCCTGCATCGCCGGTCGCGGTCGCCGTCGTCTCACTCTGGCAGCCAAGCGCGGGGCAGGGAGCAAGCGCCAGGAGCCACGGATAGGGTAGGGCCTCGGCCACCGGGAGGCTCGATGCGGTCTACGGGGGCAAGGTTGGAGGTGCCGGAGTCGCCATGGCCGATGCCGTCCTCAAATTCGACGCGGCCGTCCTCAAACTCGTGGTCGCAGCGTCGTCCTAAGCCCGTGGTCGCCGCCGTCCTCAAGCCCGTGCGACCGCCGTTGTAAGCCCGTGGCCACCGCCGCACTCAATTCCATGCGGTCTGAATCCCGTGGCCGCCGTTGTCCTCAATCTCGCGGTCGTAGCCATCGTCCTGAAGTCCGAGGAGCAGGCCATAGGGGCGGGGATGGCGAGGCTGTAGATGGCGAGGCTGTGGAGGCTGTAGAGGGCGGCAGCTCTGTGCGTGCGGTTGTGGTGGGGATAGGACGCATGCGTGTAGGGTGTGCGTGGTTGTGGTGGAGTCACTGGAGTGCGTGAGTGTGTAGACAGGTCTAAGGCGGTGTAGGTGTGCGTGTAGGTTGCGGTGGGGATAGATGGTATTTATGTCATCAACCCGTGGCAAATGTTTTCCAACCCAATGAGAAGATGGTGTCTTTGCTATGTGTTAAACTGAAGACACACGGCAAAGTAAGTCTTTGCCGTGTTTATTTTTTCGTACACAGGGCAAAGGCCGACGGTCAACGGTTCCGTAAAGGGTGGCGAGGATGTACATGTGTCGCGTGGGGCTGTCGTGGTTGATTCTTTGTCGTGTGCATTACTGAAACTTTGCCGTGTGTATATTTTTGTCGTGTGTTTTCTTGTTGTTTTGCCGTGTTCCTTTATTTGCCATGTGTTCTTCTCAAAATATGCCATGTATTTAATATTTTCCTAGTGTTTTTCGGGTAGTACTTCGCAAAATCATTCTTTGCCGTGTTCCGTGCTGCTGGACACACGACAAAGGGAGAAAGACATGGCAATGATGTTTCCCGTGGTGCTCTCTCTCTCTCACTCCTCTCCCCCTCTCTCTCTCTCTCGCCATTATACCTGCTTTGATTGTATTTTTACTTTACCTTTTCTTCCTCAGATGTGTCGTGTTCATCCTCGCATTCCCTAGGTTCCTCCTCCCGTTCCCCCGCTCTAGGTTCATGAGCGTGCTCCTCCCACGTCCAATGGGCTAACTCACTAGTAGAAACAAGGGCTTCGGTTTGGAGTCGATTCTGGGTTTAGTCCCGAGTTGGTTTTGGGCCGGGACTAGTGGTTCGTCCGGGCTCCAACGGCTAGGGAGGCCGGGGCAGCTCTAGTCCCGGGTCGTTCGGAACTTCTAGTCCCGGTTCGTGATACAGCCCGAGACTAGAGGGCTCGCGCCAGCCAGCCCCACGTGCGGGAGCCTGTAGTCCCGGGTGGTATCACGACCCGAGACTATAGGTCAATTTTTGATTAGGCAAAAAGATACTAAAAATTAAAATGTGTAATTTTAGAGTTTCAGAGCTCTGAGCTCCGAGGAATAGGCTGGGTTATGCACTCGCCATGCACGATGTAGAAATGTGGAGAATGCAATGGAAAGTTTTGTTCGAGTCTTCAAATATATTACGCAACACCACTCGAACATCACGCAACACCACTCGAACTATGCATCGCCTAGGGCTCTGGCAGCGCCGGCGGGTCAACAAGACCTCATTCATCTTCGAGAGAGCGGTAGATCGCTTCCTGCATCTGTAACTCCTCTACAGCTTGGGCGAGGCGGACACGCATGTACGCATCGTCGGGATTGGCCTGCACCGCTTCCCGGAGCTCGTGGCGCATGTCTGCGAGCGTAACACGCTGCCGGTGCTCCGGTAGAAAGACGCGGTCCATCACCTCCCACGAGAAAGGCTCGCTAATGGTCCTCTTGCGATTGTAGTGAGTGCACCGCGACCGGCGGTTGAACATCAACGTGTATATCTGCGGGCGCCCTAGAATCGGAGGTGGCAACACACCCAGTTCCTCCGATGGGATTTCTGGGCAATTGTCGGGGGTGCCAGCATGGCGGCACGGACGGCCAAACATGAGTGCGATTTCTGGTTGTGCCTACATCGGCTGGCCTCCCCTTTTTATGGGCACGCCTGGACGCAGAAGGAAATGCCCAGAAGAGGCGGGAATCAACGGGGAAGAAAGGCGGGAGACGACGAGGCGGCACCAACGCAATGGAAATACACCGGTACCGGTGTCGGTGAGGGCCCTTTTGCCAAACACGGACATATGGGTCATGCCACTGGGGACGGTTGGCCGGACAGGCCGAACCGCGACCCAAAAGCGGCCGTGGCCCGACCCAAACAGACAGAAATGGACCGTTCCGGTCACCCATTTGGGTCGGCCCGGTGAAGATGCTCTTAGTAACAGATCAAAATGAGTATGGAGTAGAAATTGCATGTGTTCTTTGATGGGTTCGTAGCATGGAAAACAAAAATTTTCTACCGCAAGAACGAACAAAAACCCAGATCTAATCTAGATAAAAGCCAAAATCTAATCTACTAGACATGAGCAACGAGATAGATCGGTACTAACCCTCGTAGAACCGAAAGCGTTAACGAGATTAGATCTCGTGGATGATGTAGTCGATCACTTGCCGATCTCAAGATCGTGTGGACGATCCTTCGGCGCCAGCGTTCGGCGCTTCCATGAGCGGTCACACGCGTCTTGGTCGAGCAGACCTTCCTCTCCCGTTCCGTGAGCACGGAGGTAGTAGATCTTCTCCACGGAATCCCAGCACCTGACGGCGTGGTGGTGGTGGAGATGAGAATTCTGCAGGCTTCGCCTATGCCTGCGTAAGAAAGGTGGAGGAGAGAGGTGGCTGAGATTGGGAGTTATGAGACAAGGTGCAGAGGCGCCTCCCTTCTATTTAAAGGAGGAGGCGCGCTGGGAGGAGTCCTAGTAGGACTCCCTCCTTCTTAGGTCGGGTTGGGGAGGAATCCTCCTCCCCACGAATCCGTGTCTTGCCCACTTGGTTTCTTTGATCCCTTTCTTGGTTTTCAAGCAAACTCCAAGAAATCCTCTAGAACCTTCGAACATTCCGAAACCTTCTAGAATCTCCATACAAACACTCGGAACATTTCCTAACTTAGAAAATGATCCCCAATATATGAATCTCATTCTCCGGACCATTCCGGATCTCCTCGTGATGTCCGGATCCATTCAGACTCGAACAACATTCGGTCTCCAACGCAAATTCCATATCTACTTGAACAACTTGAACCTTAAGTGTGTCACCCTACGGTTCGTGAATATCTGAACATGATGAATACACCTCTATCAATAACCATCAGCGGGATCTGGAGATCCATAACGGCTCCACATACTCAACGATGATATCGTGATCGATTGAACCATTTAACATACTGAAACCAATTCCCTTTGTCTCGCGATATTCTACTTATCCAGGTTTGATCGTCGGTATCTTCATACCTAGTTCTTCCTTATTCTTGATAAGTACTCTTTACTCGTTCCATGTTATGTCATCCCTTGTGACCTCACATGCTTGCAAGCTATCTAGATGACATTCCACCAGAGAAGCCCAGTATATCTATCATCATATGGATGGACAAATCCCAATCTTGGTCTATGCGCTTCAACACATACTTTCGAATACCCAATGACACCTTTATAACCGCCCGATTCTGAGCGGCGTTTGATGTTATCAAAGTACCCATCCGGTGATGGTGATTAACATAACCTCATAGTTGAAGGATTAGGTTACTATGTATTTCAAAGCTTACAATCTGAACTTAATGACTTGATCTTATGCTACGCTTACTATGGGTGTGTGTCCATCACATCATTCTCCTAATGATATAACCTTGTTATTAATCACATCCAATGTCCATGATCAGGAAACCATGATCATCAATCAATCAACAAGCTAGTTCAACAAGAGGCTTACTAGGGACTCTTTTATGTTTACAAAACACACAAGTATTAGTGTTTCCTAATAATACAATTATAGCATGGGATGTAAACATTCATCATAAACACAAAGATATAATAATAACCTCTTTTATTATTGCCTCTTGGGCATATCTCCAACAGTCTCCCACTTGCACTAGAGTCAATAATCTAGATTACATGGTAATATACCTCACACCCATGGCGTTCTGGTGTAGGTCATGCTTTGCCCTAGGGAGAAGTTTAGTCAACGGATCTGCCACATTCAGATCAGTGTGTACTTTGCAAATCTTTATGTCACCATCTTGGACATACTCGCAAATAGCATGAAAACGTAGCTTGATGTGCTTCAGCTTGCTATGTGACCTTGGCTCCTGTGCATTAGCTATGGCACTGTGTTGTCACGATAGATGGCCATCGGGTCTAACGCCTTTGGGAACCACGGCAAGTTCAGTAATGAACTCCTTCATCCATATGCCTTCTTGTGCAGCCTCCGGCAGCTATGTATTCCGATTGATTGAAGATTTTGCCACAACGCTGCTTGGCACTCCTCCGACTTATTGCAGCACCATTCAAAAAATATCATTATCCGGGTGTGACTTGAGTCATACGGATCGGTGTTCCAACTAACATCGGTGTAACCGTTTACAACAAGCTGTTCATCACCTCCATAAGAAAGAACCATATCCTTAGTCCTATTCGGTACTTTAGGATATTCTTGATCACGTATCGGTGTTCCATTTCGGGATCACTTTGATATCTGCTAGTCAAACTAACGTGTGCTATATCCGGTCTCGTACACATGGCATACATGATAGAACCTATGGCGAGGCATAGGGAATTTTATTCATCTTTTCTCTATCATCTGCCGTAGCTGGACTTTGAGTTTTACTCAAGGTCTTACCTGACAACATGGGCATGAACCCTTTCTTGCTCTCTTCCATTCTAAACTTCTTTAGAACTTTGTCTAAGTATGTACTTTGTGAAAGCGCTATTAGGCGTCTTGATCTATCTCTATAAATCTTGATGCCTAGAATATATGCCGCTTCGCCAAGATCCTTCATCGAAAAAGTATTATTCAAATAGGTTTTGACGCTATTAAGAAGTTCTATATCATTCCCAATCAACAATATGTCATCTACATATAGTACTAGGAATACTACAGAGCTCCCACTCACTTTCTTGTAAATACAAGCTTCTCCATAAGTTTGTATAAATCCAAAGTTTTTGATTACTTTATCAAAACGTTGATTCCAACTCCGGGATGCTTGCTTCAGTCCATAAATGGAGCGCTGAAGTTTGCATACCTTATCAGCATCACTAGGATCGACAAAACCCTTGGATTGTACCATATACAACTCTTCCTCAATGTCACCATTAAGGAACGCCGTTTTGACATCCATCTACCAAATTTCATAATCGAAATATGCAGCGATTGCTAACATAATCCTCACAGACTTTAGCTTCGCTACTGGTGAGAAAGTCTCATCGTAGTCAACTCCTTGAATTTGTCGGAACCCTTTCGCGACAAGTCGAGCTTTATAGACGGTAACATTATCATCAGCATCTGTTTTTCTTTTGAAAATCCATTTGTTCTCGACAGCCTTACGGCCATCCGGTAAGTCCACCAAAGTCCATACTTGGTTTTCGTACATGGATCCCATTTTGGATTTTATGGCTTCTAGCCATTTGTCGGAATCTGGGCTCACCATAGCTTCTTCATACGTCACAGGGTCATCAGTGTTGTCCACTAACATGACGTTCAAGGCAGAGTCATACCACTCAGGAGTGGTACGTACCCTCGTTGACCTGCGAGGTTCAGTAGTAACTTCGTTCAAAATTTCATGACCATCATCATTAGCTTCCTCTCCAGTTGGTGCAGGCGGCACAGAAACATATTCCGGTGCTACGCTACTCTCAACTCCGAAAGAAGGTTCAATAACCTCGTCGAGTTCTACTTTCCTTCCAGTCACTTCTTTCGAGAGAAATTCTTTCTCCAGAAAGGATCCATTCTTAGCAACGAAAACTTTGCCTTCGGATCTATGATAGAAGGTATACCCAATTGTTTCTTTAGGGTATCCTATGAAAACGCATTTCTCCGCTTTGGGTTCAAGCTTATCAGGTTGTAACTTCTTTACATACGCCATGACCCCAAACTTTAAGGAGCGACAACTTAGGTTTCTTACCAAACCATAATTCATACGGTGTCGTTTCAGCAGTTTAGATGGTGCCCTATTTAAAGTGAATGCGGCTGTCTCTAATGCATAGCCCCAAAATGATAACGGTAAATCTGTAAGAGACATCATAGACCGAACCATATCTAAGAGAGTTCGATTACGACGTTCGGACACACCATTACGCTGTGGTGTTCCCGACGGTGTCAACTATGAAAGTATTCCACATTTCTTTAAATGTATGCCAAACTCATAACTCAGATATTTACCTCCGCGGCCAGAACGCAGAAACTTAATCTTCTTGTTACGATGATTTTCTACTTCACTTTGAAATTCCTTAAACTTCTCGAAAGTTTCGGATTTATGTTTCATAAAGTAGACATACCCATATCTACTCAAGTCATCCGTGAAAGTGAGAACATAACGATATCCACCACGCGATGCTACACTCATTGGACCACACACATCGGTATGTATTATTTCCGATGAAGTCCTAGCTCGCTCCATTATTCGGAGAATGGAGTCTTAGTCATTTTCCCATTAGACATGCTTCGCATCTTTCAAGTGATTCAAAATCAAGTGATTCAAGAAGTCCATCGAATGGAGTTTCTTCATACGCTTCACTCCAATGTGACCAAGGCAGCGATTGCCACATGTATGTAGAATTATCATTTAATTTTATTCGTTTAGCATCTATGTTGTGAACATGTGTATCACTACTATCGAGATTTAATAAGAATAAACCATTCATCTCAGGTGCAAAACCATAAAAGATATTACTCATATAAATCGAACAACCTTTATTCTCAGACTTAAAAGAGTAACCGTCTACTTAATAAACAAGATCCGATATAATGTTCATGCTTAACGCAGCACCAAATAACAATTATTTAAATTTAAAACTAATCCCGATGGTAGATGTAGAGGCGTGCCGGCGATCACATCAACCTTGGAGCCATTTCCAACGCGCATCGTCACCTCGTCTCTCGCTAGTCTTCGTTTATTCTGCAGCTCCTGTTTCGAGTTACAAATATGAGCAACCGAACCAGTATCAAATACCCAGGCACTACTATGATTACTAGTAAGATACACATCTATAACATGTATATCGAATATACATTTCTTCTTGATGTTGCCGTTCTTCAGATCCGCCAGGTATTTTGGACAGTTACGCTTCCAGTGACCAGCACCCTTGCAGTAGAAGCACTCAGTTTCAGGTTTAGGACCAACCTTGGGCTTCTTAGCAGGTGCGGCAGCTTTCTTGCCGTCCTTCTTGAAGTTGCCCTTGTTCTTAGGCTTGCCCCATTTCTTGAAATTGGTGGTCTTATTGACCATCAATACTTGGTGTTCTTTCATGATCTCCACTTCAGCAGTTTTCAGCATGGACGATAGTTCAGGCAACGTCTTGTTCATGCAGTGCATATTGTAGTTCATCACAAAGTTCTTGTAATTTGGTGGCAGTGATTGGAGGACACGGTGAATCCCCAATTCATTAGGAATCGGTATCCCCAACTCTCGAAGTTTGTTTGCGTGCCCAGACATGGTGAGCACGTGCTCGCTAACACTACCCTCTTCCATTTGCAGGTAAAGAACTTCGGGCTTCATAGCTTTCCATGGCCATGTGAGTCTCAAAGATGAGTTTGAGCTCCTTAATGATTTCAAATGGGTCATGGTGCTCAAAAGCGCTTTTGAAGCTCGATTCTAAACCGTCTGAGGATGGTACCTTTGAAGCGTGGAGTAGTGATGTTTCCGAGTGGCATAAACATTCTTTCGTCATCGGTGGCATCTTCTGCAGTGGGTCACCTAAGCGGTGCTTGAGCACATAGGTCAACCGACCAGCCACGAGGCGATCTTGATCCACGGAACCAGTCCGTGAAATTGCTTCCATTGTTCTTAAGCTTTTCTTTCTCTAGGAACGCATTGAAATTGATGGAAACGTTCGCCATTATCTACAACATATTTGCAAGTAGTTAAGACTAAGTTTATGATAAATAGTGTTCAAATTTAATTTTAAATCAACTAGGTGAACTCCCACTCAAAACAACATCCCTCGCAGTTGTTTTAGTGATTACACGAACCAAATCCACTACACCAAGTCCGATCATCACGTGAGATGATGTAGCTTCATCGGCGAACAATCTTCATGTTCATCATATCAATCATATGACTCATGCTCTACCTTTCGGTATTCCGTGTTCCGATACCATGTCTGTACATGCTAGGCTCGTCAAGATTAACCTTAGTTTCCGCATGTGCAAATCTGGCTTGCACCCGTTGTATGCACACGTAGAGTCTATCACACCCGATCATCACGAGATGCTTCAAAACGACGAGTCTTAGCAATGGCTCCAACTAAGGACGAACACTTTATTACTTGATATTTAGTGAGAGGGATCATCTTATAATGCTACCGTCGCGATCTAAGCAATACAAGATGCATAAAGGATTAACATCACAGGCAATTCATAATTAGTGTGATATGATATGGCCCTTTCTTCTTATGCCTTCGATCTCCATCTCCAAAGCACGGACATGATCTCCATCATCACCAGCATTGCGTCAAGGTCCGTGGCGCCGCTTCATGGTTGTCCATCATCACTAGCAACTATCACAACTACTTGGAGCAAAGCTATTACAAGATGAATAGACACGCAGGTCTTAACAGAGTTAAAGACAACCATTAGGCTCCTGCCGGTTGCCATATTACAACAAGGATCATTGCATACATCAAATACAATCACAATCACATGTAGGCCATATCACATCACAAAACCCCTGCAAAAACAAGTTAGACGCCTCTAATTTTCTTTGCAAGTTTTACGTGGCTTGGGGCTTTCGACTAAGAACGCATCTTACCTACGAAACTGAACCACAACATTGATACAAGTGCTATCAAGTGCAAAGTGTAGATTTGATCTATACTATGATGGGAGAGCAGACACCCATAAAGCCACTTATGCAATCTGAGTTGCCGTCAAGCGTGGAGCAAGTCTCATGTACGATGACATGTAATGTTAGCCCGAGCTTCATCCCACCATACCGCAAGATGCAAAGTACACATATAGCAAAAAGGCACGAGCACCAACGCCCACAACCTTATTGTGTTCTACTCGTGCAACAGATCTACGATAGACAAGGCTCGATACCTTGATGGGTTCGTAGCATGGAAAACAAAAAAATTCTACCGCAAGAACGAACAAAAACCCAGATCTAATCTAGATAAAAGCCAAAATATAATCTACTAGACATGAGCAACGAGATAGATCGGTACTAACCCTCGTAGAACCGAAAGCGTTAACGAGATTAGATCTCGTGGATGATGTAGTCGATCACTTGCCGATCTCAAGATCGTGTGGACGATCCTTCCGGTGCCGCGTTCGGCGGCGCTTCCAGACGGTCACACGTCTTGGTCGAGACCTTCCTCTCCCGTTCCAGGTGACGTGGAGGTAGTAGATCTTCTCCACGGAATCCCAGCACCTGACGGCGTGGTGGTGGTGGTGGAGATGAGAATTCTACAGGGCTTCGCCTATGCCTGTGCAGAAGAAAGGTGGAGGAGAGAGGCGGCTGAGATTGGGAGTTATGAGACAAGGTGCAAGAGGGGGCGCCCCCTCCCTTCTATTTAAAGGAGGGAGGCGCGCCTGGGGAGGGGGAGTCCTAGTAGGACTCCCTCCTCCTTGGGCCGGCGGGTTGGGGGGAAGGAATCCTCCTTCCCCACGAATCCGTGTCTTGCCCCACTTGGTTTCTTTGATCCCTTTCTTGGTTTTCAAGCAAACTCCAAGAAATCCTCTAGAACCTTCCAGAACATTCCGAAACCTTCTAGAATCTCCATACAAACACTCCGGAACATTTCCTAACTTATAAAATGATCCCCAATATATGAATCTCATTCTCCGGACCATTCCGGATCTCCTCGTGATGTCCTGGATCCATTCCGAGACTCCGAACAACATTCGGTCTCCAACACAAATTCCATATCTACTTCAAACAACTTTGAACCTTAAGTGTGTCACCCTACGGTTCGTGAATATGCAGACATGATGAAGACACCTCTTCTATCAATAACCATCAGCGGGATCTGGAGATCCATAACGGCTCCCACATACTCAACGATGATATCGTGATCGATTGAACCATTTAACATACGAAACCAATTCCCTTTGTCTCGCGATATTCTACTTATCCGAGGTTTAATCGTCAGTATCTTCATACCTAGTTCTTCCTTGTTACTGATAAGTACTCTTTACTCGTTCCATGTTATGTCATCCCTTATGACCCAGTCACATGCTTGCAAGCTATCTAGATGACATTCCACCGAGAGGGCCCAGAGTATATCTATCTGTCATATGGATGGACAAATCCCAATCTTGGTCTATGCGCTTCAACACATACTTTCAGAATACCCAATGACACCTTTATAACCGCCCAGTTACGAAGCGGCGTTTGATGTTATCAAATTACCCATCCGGTGATGGTGATTAACATAACCTCATGGTCGAAGGATTAGGTTACTATGTATTTCAAAGCTTACAATCTGAACTTAATGACTTGATCTTATGCTACGCTTACTATGGGTGTGTGTCCATCACATCATTCTCCTAATGATATAACCTTGTTATTAATCACATCCAATGTCCATGATCAGGAAACCATGATCATCAATCAATCAACAAGCTAGTTCAACAAGAGGCTTACTAGGGACTCTTTTATGTTTACAAAACACACAAGTATTAGTGTTTCCTAATAATACAATTATAGCATGGGATGTAAACATTCATCATAAACACAAAGATATAATAATAACCTCTTTTATTATTGCCTCTTGGGCATATATCCAACATTCTTTTCCAAACCACCTTGATCCACATGGGCACACACACTCTAATAGATGTGTGGTGATGCAATTTCTGCCACACTGGTGCACCATTCGATGTGGCAGTTGCATTCCTATGTGTTTTTAGGCCTTTTGACACATGGTTTGACACATGGAGTCTCTGGAGTCATTGCATGTGTTCTTTTCCAAACAACCTTGATCCACATGGGCACACACACTCCAGTAGATGTGGTGATGCAACTTATGTCACACCTGTGCACCATTCAATGTGGCAGTTGCATTCCTATGTGTTTTCAGGCCTTTTGACACATGGTTTGACACATGGAGTCTCTGGAGTCATTGCATGTGTTCTTTTCCAACTCACCTTGATCAACATGGGCACACACACTCCAGTAGATGTGGTGATGCAACTTCTGTCACACTGGTGCACCATTTGGTGTGGCAGTTGCATTCCTATGTGTTTTCAGGCCTTTTGACACATGGAGTCTCTGGAGTCATTCCATGTGTTCTTTCCTAAACCACCTTGATCCACATGGGAACACACACTCCAGTAGATGTGGTGATGCAATTTATGTCACACCGGTGCACCATTCGATGTGGCAGTTGCATTCCTATGTGTTTTCAGGCCTTTTGACACATGGTTTGACACATGGAGTCTCTGGAGTCATTCCATGTGTTCTTTTCCAAACCACCTTGATCCACATGGGTACACACACACTCTAGTAGACGTGGTGATGCAACTTCTATCACATTGGTGCATCATTCAACGTGGCAGTTTCATTCCTATGTGTTTTCAGGCCTTTGACACATGGATTGACACATGGAGTCTCTCTAGTCATTCCATGTGTTCTTTTCCAAACCACCTTGATTCATATGGGCACACACACTCTAGTAGATGTGGTGATGCAACTTCTGTCACACTGGTGCACCATTCGATGTGGTAATTGCATTCCTATGTTTTCAGGCCTTTTAACACATGGTTTGACACATGGAGTCTCTAGAGTCATTGCATGTGTTTTTTTCCAAACCACCTTGATCCATATGGGCACACACACACTCCAGTAGATATGGTGATGCAACTTATGTCACACTGGTGCACCATTCGATGTGGCAGTTGCATTCCTATGTGTTTTCAGGCCTTTTGACACATGGAGTGTCTGGAGTCATTCCATGTGTTATTTTCCAAACCACCTTGATCCACAGGCACACACAGTCCAGTAGATGTGGTGATGCAACTTCTATCACACTGGTGCACCATTCGATGTGGCAGTTGCATTCCTGTGTTTTCAGTCCTTTTGAGACATGGTTTGACACATGGAGTGTCTAGAGTCATTCCATGTGTTCTTTTCTAAACCACCTTAATCCACATGGGCACACACACTGCAGTAGATGTGTGGTGATGCAATTTCTATCATACTGGTGCACCATTCGATGTGGCAGTTGCATTCCTATTGTTTTCAGGCCTTTTGACACATGGTTTGACACATGGAGTCTCTGGAGATATTGCATGTGTTTTTTTCCAAACCACCTTGATCCATATAGGCACACACACTCTAGTAGATGTGGTGATGCAACTTTTCCACCATTCGATGTGGCAATTGCATTCCTATGTGTTTTCACGCCTTTTGACACATGGTTTGACACATGGAGTCTCTAGAGTCATTTCATGAGTTCTTTTACAAACCACCTTAATCCACATGGACACACACATACTTCAGTAGATATGGTGATGCAACTTCTGTCACACTGGTACACTATTCGATGTGGCAGTTGCATTCCTATGTGTTTCCAGGCCTTTTGATACATGGATTCATACATGGAGTCTCTGAAGTCATTACATATGTTATGATTTACCATTTGAAAGCCTTTTTATGATTTACCATTTAAAATCCCTTTCTATGATTTACCATTTAAAAGCCCTTTTAAAAATGATTTACCATATTAAATATTTGAATTCTCATAAAAATAAATTATATTTTTATTAGATAGATATTTGTTTTATGAACATTTTGATATGCTATATTTTATATTAGATATATATTCTTTATTTCTTTTATTAACATTTTAATATACAATAAGGCAGGAACTAGTATTTACATTTCAAAGTTTAAAAATAATTTTTGAAAGGCCATCTAGTCCCAGTTCATGCCATGACCGTGACTAAAGGTGGACGTTTGGCGCGCGCCCTCTGGGCTGATGCCAAAAACCTTTATTCCCCGGTGCACGACCCGGGACTAAAGGCTCTCGCCATATAAACCACCGACCCTTGTCCCCCAAATCCCATCTCTATTTTCTTGATCGAGCTAGCGTAGGAGGTGCCACACCAACCCGATGCCGGTAGGCTGCCCAAATCGCGCAATGATCCTCGTCGTCCGACCAACCGCGCCATCCGCCATCGCCGTCCGAGCATGCACCGCTGCTGCCACCACCACCAACCGCGCCACACGCCGTCGTTTTCGTGCCGTCGTCGTTCCGTGCACCACACTCGCGCTGCTCGTCAGCTTCGCCCGGCCGCCACCACCACCGTGTGTCTTCCAAAATAGACACAGCAAAGACTGCCTTTGTCGTGTGTTTTATGCGTTTTCTCGGCATACATAAGTACTTGACGGTTTGACGGGCAGAAACGAAGGGCAACTGTTTGCCGTGTGTTTTCTAACACACTCGACAAAGGCTAAATTCTAAAATAAAAAATGTTGCGACAGCCTGGTCGTCGTCGTTCAGATCCGTGTCCTGCACCGTCGGTCGCCGTCGTCTCGCTCCGGCAGCCAAGCGCGAGGGCAGGGAGCAAGCACCAGGAGCCATGGACGGGGCATGGCCTAGGCCGCCGGGAGGCTCGATGTGGTCTACAGGGGCAAGGTTGTAGGTGTCGGAGTCGCCATGGCCGATGCCGTCCTCAAATTTGACGCGGCCATCCTCAAACTCACGGTCGCAGCGTCGTCCTAAGCCCGTGGTCGTCGCCGTCCTCAAGCTAGTGCGGCCGCTGTCGTAAGCCCGTGGACGCCGCCGCACTCAATTCCGTGCGGCCTGAATCTCGTGGCCGCCGTCGTCCTCAATCTCGCGGTCGTAGCCGTCGTCCTGAAGCCTGAGGAGCAGGCCAGAGGGGTGGCGATGGCGAGGCTGTAGAGGGCGGCGACTCTGTGCATGCAGTTGTGGTGGGGATAGGACGTGTGCGTGTAGGGTGTGCATGGTTGTGGTGGAGTGCGTGCGTGTGTAGACAGGTCGTAGGTGGTGTAGTTGTGCGTGTAGGTTGCGGTGGGGGTAGATCACAACCGTCCATCTAATTTTGTCATCTATGGATCTTTGCCATATCATCAATCTGTGGCAAATGTTTCCCAACCAATCAGAAGATGGTGTCTTTACTGTGTGTTAAACTAGAGACACATGGCAAAGAAAGAAGTCTTTGCCGTGTTTATTTTCTCGTACACACGGCAAAGGCCGACGGTCATAACGGCTCCATGAAGGGTGGCGAGGATGTACACGGGTCGCGTGGGGTTACCATGGTTGATTCTTTGCCGTGTGTATTACTGAAATTTTGCCGTGTGTATATCTTTACCGTGTGTTTTCTTGTTGTTTTGCCGTGTTCCTTTCTTTGCCATGTGTTTTTCTCGTAATATGTTGTTTACTTAATCTTTGCCTAGTGTTTTTTGGGTAGTACTCGGCAAAGTCATTCTTTGCCGTGCTCCATGCTGATAGACACATGGGAAAGGGCCAAAGACACGGCAATGGCGTTTTTTCGTGTAGTGTTTTCTAACACACTCGGCAAAGGCTAAATTCTAAAACAAAAAATGTTGCGGCAGCCTGGTCGCCGTCATTCAGATCCGTGTCCTGCATCGTCGGTCGCCATTGTCTCGCTCCGGTAGCCAAGCGCGGGGGCAGGGAGCAAGCTCCAGGAGCCATGGACGGGGCAGGGCCTCGTCCGCCGGGAGGCTCGATGCGGGCTATGGGGGCAAGGTTGGAGGTGCCGGAGTCGCCATGGCCGATGCCATACTCAAATTCGACGCGACTGTCCTCAAACTCGCGGTCGCAGCGTCATCCTATGCCCGTGGCCGCCGCCGTCCTCAAGCCCGTGCGGCTGCCGTCGTAAGCCCGTGGTCGTCACCGCACTCAATTCCGTGCGGCCTGAATCCCGTGGCCGCCATCATCCTCAATCTCACGGTCGTAATCGTCGTCCTGAAGCCCGAGAAGCAGGCCAGAGGGGCGACGATGGCGAGGCTGCGGAGGCTATAGAGGGCGGCGACTCTATGCGTGCGGTTGTGGTGGGTATGGGATGTGTGCGTGTAGGTTGTGCGTAGTTGTGGTGGAGTGTGTGCGTGTGTAGGCAGGTCGTAGGAGGTTGCGGTGGGGATAGATCACAACCGTCCATTTAATTTTACCATCTACGGATCTTTGCCATGTCATCAATCCGTGAAAAATGTTTTCCAACCAATCAGAAGATGGTGTCTTTGATGTGTGTTAAACTGGAGACTTACTTTGCCGTGTTTATTTTTTCATACACATGCAAAGGCCGACGGTCATAACGGTTCCGTGAAGGGTGGCGAGGATGTACACGTGTCGCGTGGGGCTGCCGTGGTTGATTCTTTACCATGTGTATTACTAAAGCTTTGCCGTGTGTTTTCTTGTTGTTTTGCCATGTTTCTTTCTTTGCCATGTGTTTTTCTCAGAATATGTTGTGTACTTAATCTTTGCCTAGTGTTTTTCGGGTAGTACTCGACAAAGTCATTCTTTATCGTGTTCCGTGTTGCTGGACACATGGCAAATGGCCAAAGACACGGCAATGGCGTTTCCCCCCGTGTAGTGTATGACCCTCGAGGTACCGCATGACTTGCCGTATTGTGGGTCTTGCGCTAGTAACTTCCAAAACAATTAGAGAATTAGTCCCATAGGTTGGATCTCCTTGGCAACTACTCCGTATATGAAACCTACAGAGCATCTCTAGGAGATACCGCAAAACTCGGAACCCAAAAGTTGTTTACGGTATACTGTAAACCTGTTTTACGGTAAAGAAAATTGTCTCGACAGAACAGATTCCGTATATCTATACGGCAAAATGAAATATTCCGTAAATATTTCATGATCTTTTTGCAGGGTCGTATTCCTCACGCACGTCCCTGTCCCTGCGTGCACCCGGCCGGCCGGCGAGCAGCCGCATGCAAACTACCCCATACGTGCTGCTGTTCTATTGCGTGCTGCCCCACACTTGCGAGCTGTCGCGTACGTGCGAGCTGCCGGCGTATGCGCGAGCTTGCTGCTGCCGCTGCTTGGTGCTCCGTACGCGGCCGGCGTATGTGCGAGCTTGCTGCTGTCGCTGCTTTCTGCCCCGTACGCGGCCGGCGCTGCTTGCTGCCCCGTACGCGGCCGGCGCGGCTGCTTGCTGCTGCCGCGTGCACGACTTCGGCCGGCGGTGCTAGGATAGTCTGCCACCGCGAAATTGATCGCCGTTGAGTGTGAAATTTCTGTCCGGGCGAGCGTTGCTGTTGCTGCAAAACCAGCCTTCGAAACTGAATATACACGGTACACGAGAGCTGATATGGGGGGAGTTGCAAATTTTTACAGTTTTGACCACTTTACGGGATTTGTTCGGGCCATTTTTTGGCCGTTTTTGATCGGTACTGCAAATTTTACGGGTTTGACCAGATATGCGATATCTGCTAGAGATGCTCTAAGCACGTATCATCAAGAATGGGCGGCCGAGACGATCATTTGGCCTATGTCGGGTGCAATCACGGTATGATCACGGGTACACTTACTGGTAGTAATAAATTGGATGGTCATGAAAAAAGGAAACTTACCAAACAGACATACTTGATATGATCTATGACATTTTTTCTATTATACTAAGTTTTTCTACAATGTAAAGATTATCCACAAGATGTGACAGTTCTACAGATCTAGAATGACGTCGGAAGAAAACAGCAACGGCCACCCCTAGCAGAGCATGGCCAGTTCTTATTTGTTTAAGCTTCTTCAGAAATATCTTTAGCTTATCTACTCAAAGAAACAACAACAATGGTAGAGAGAATACACTAAGTAAGGTTATCTTAGCTCTTTTCATACCCAGCTCCTTGTTGGTTACAAATTCTTAGTAATTTGTAAACTCTCCTCCTCTCAAATGCATTGGCAGTACCCCCTCCTTTTCCTTAAAAAAAACTATAGTCCGATTTTTTTTTTAGTTTTAATGCATGGGCTTACTGTATGAGTTGTTTGATTGAAAACCTATAATGCCTCGATATAATTGTTGTTTTCTTTTTCTGTGGTGACAAATCGAAGTGTTCTGCCGGTGGGATAGTAGTAATGATACATAATTACTGAACAAGTTTGATGCTCAAGAAAAGATTAGGAAGCTGCATGTGTTCTTGCTGGCGACTGGTGAGAGCTTGGTCATTTGACAGACTTTCTCCTTGGCTGTTGTGCACTGCTCTGTTTCTCTGCTTTCACGTCAGCGATAACTTGCCACTGGCGCTCACACTTGGCTCGTGACCTTCCCTGCCCGTTCTTCTTATACCGGTCATTATTGTCCGGTTCGATTGTTGTGATGCTTATGCTTTCATCTATATACTTAGAACGTCATGGTGCCTTCCTCCTCCAAATCCGCTCGCCACAAAGCCTTTGCCCCCTGAGGGTAGAGCTGCCATGGGGACAGCAGCCTGAGTGAGCAGGTGGAGTACTGGGCGCGGTACGATAAGTACGTCGCCAATGGTTTTGTGGATTCCTCTTCGTACGAGGACGAGGGTATGACAAGGCCACACATATGTCACTGACGAGGACGAGTCGGCTTCTGCAGGCGACAAGCTCAACAACACCGTCCAGGAGGGCATGCTTGTTCAACAGGAGGACCCTCTGTTAAACAAGGAAGAGGAGGGGCTTCCCGTGGATGATTATGGGGAGGATGAGGACGAACTTCCCGTGGACGATTCGTAGAAGGAGGAGTAGTATTCCGTGGACGATCCCGATGAAGACCACCACTCATAGGACTCCAAGGAGGACTACGACTCCATGGAGGCGGCCGCACGTGTGATGGAGGAGGAAGGCAGCCAGTGCGAGGAGTTGGACACAAACGAGGATGTCGACTGATAGTCGTCTGTCGCGGTGGGTGAAGATGGCGCGTGCGTGTTCGACATGCATGATCAGTGCGTGCGTTTCTTAGTTGGTTTAGTTAGGAGTCTATGTTAGTTACGTGTTCCTAACATGTTAGTGTTCCAGTCTCCGATCAAACATTCAGTAGATGATGAAAGTTTGAGACCTTTTGCATTTATCAACAACACATAGAGCAATACAAGCCTAAAAGTCACATTCTCACCAAAATCAACAACCTTTTTGTTGAAATTAAAGAAAATAGCAAGCTCTTCGCAGCAGCCGCATCAACCCGACATTCCTACATATATGAAGCTGTAAGTGGGACAACCTGCGGGCGTCCCGCGTATCGCCACATGTGCCCGCTTTAGTTATGTGGGATTATGCTGGCAACCCACGTAAACGATACACCAGCTCGCGGTGGCCGCGTACCCGCATAATCTACAGGTTAATCATAGGCGGAAGGCTAAGTACAGTTGCTTTGCTAGCTAGAGGCGAACACAGCTACTTCAGCTGCGGCTCGCTGGGCTGGATTTCCTTCCCTAGAGCTCGCCGCAAACTAATTTCCCTAGCCTACCTCGCTGCCAACCAGGAACCAGCCACACCTTGCAAATCTCGCGGGCCACCAAAAATGAAAAAGGCGGCGGCGGCTACCCGGACCAGAGGAGGATTTCGAGGAATGGATGGAGATTGGGGTGGGTGGGGAGTCAACTACTGGAGTTAGCCGGAAGAGGAACGTCGCCCATAGCGCAGCTGGCCGCCGGCGCTCCGGCCACACTTCGTCGCTTGCCTCGCGACCGTCATGTGCGACTTCGGAGATAGTTTTTTTTTTTTTTTTTTTGAGAATAGACCTCGGAGATAGGTGCTATGCGGGGATTATGCAGATATGTTGGCAGGCCGCAAAATACCACATATTTTCTCTCCTCTCCTGCGGGCCACCGCTTATGCTGATACGTGGGCTTGGGTTTACGGTACCGCGGACAGCCCGCTCCCGCTTTCACCCTGAAGTACAATTCTATGTTCGCCTTCACTTCTCTTGGTGTTCATGTCGACAACAGTGTGAATGTTGGGAGTGGCCCATATGTTTTCAAGATATGTGGGGTTGTTTGTCATGAAATTGGTTCTCTTCTTCCTCTCGCCGATAATCCTGTTCCTAAGTTTGCTCAGCTTTATATTTATGACACAGAGAATGAGTTGGATCATAGGATGGGTATATTCTCGGCTAACGATGGCGAAGATGACAACTCCATTCCATTGAGTGAGTAGCGGACTTCTTTGGTTCATGGTCGTCGTCACTCGAGGGATTTGCGGCAAGATACTAAGTTAGAAGGAGATTCTGTCCGTCCTCCTCGCCGTCAACGCAGGCGCCGAGAAGAACCTGATCGTGCTATAGTTGACTCGCTGAGGACAATGCTTAATGGCTGTAATCCATTGGTGCAAACATTTCGTACAACTGAGAGAAGGCTTTTCTCATCTAATACTCCGAACGTAGCTATTCAGTTGTTCGGTCATGAGGGGGCTGATCATGGGAACCGTTATTCTCTTCCTGCCGCACCTGAATTGGCAGCTCTGATAGTTGGTGATCTCTGTGTGGAGGCAAATAGATTTGATATTATTGTTCAGAAGGATGCTCGATATTTCCAGCGTGTGTCTCCTCTGAATCCTTCTCTTATGGCTTTACAATACCCACTTTTGTTTTCTTATGGTTCTATGGGGTTCCATCTTGGCATCAAGTATCTAGATGTTGACGATGTCCCTGCTAGTGGGCGGCAGGATGTATCTATGCTTGAGTACTATTGTTATAGGTTTCATTATTGGAAAGGGGAGTCTAATCCTTTTACATGTTGTGGCCGGTCGTCTCATCAGATCATGGTTGATTCCTTTTCTTGTGTTGAATCATGTACGCTTAGCTACCATTTTTGGAATCAAGACAGCCTCCGTTCTGAGACGTGTCAAGGTATATCTGATGCTCTTGGCGAAGGAAATTCAACTGGAAAAAATATTGGCATTGAGTATATTTTACATTCTAGCTACACCGGAAGTCCACGTTACCAAGATGGAATGGCCATTTGTCGAGTCTATGGAGCTCCTGATCTTTTTGTCACATTTACATGCAATCCAAAGTGGGACGAAAATTTTGAAGCACTTCTCTTCGAGCCGGTCAGACTCATGCTGATAGACCAGATATGGTGACACGAGTGTTCAAGTTGAAAATTAATGAATTTAGTGCTGATGTTAAAAAAGGAGAAACTTTCGGTCTCATCCATGCATGTACGTGTTCCTCCTCTGCCTTTTATTTATGTCAATTTTGTCAACCACGTCATTTGTTGCCGCGTTTTCGTTTCCGTTTTCAATAGAATTTTCTTCTGCTTCGTGCTGGGTCGGACACGGCTTGCTGTTGGTGATCTGCCTACTACTTCCATCTGCAATTCTGCATATATGTTTTCCTCCTTAGGATAATGTGCTGGATATTCTTTTAGCTCTCTAGGTTATATTGTAACATCTTATTCTTATGTGTTGTTTCTTTGCCATTATACTTTTCACAGTATGTCGTTGATTTCCAAAAAAGAGGTCTCCCTCTCATACATGCATTGGTGTGGCTAAAGGCTGAGACGGAGGAGCCTACACCTGCCATGATAGACTCTTATATATCCGCGGAGATACCAGATTATAATGTGGATCCGCTTGTTGGGGGAAGGAAGAGGATACACAACCTTCCCTCTCCTGCCTGCGGTGAAATCCGAGGATAGCTTCAATCAACAAATATGCAGCGGGAATAAAACAACGATCACATGCACAGGTGACACAAGGATTTACGTGGAAAAACCTTCTCAAGGTGAGGAGGAAAAAACCACGGGTGCGGACCAACTGGTCCACGCGAGCTTCACTATGAACAACCTGGATACAGAGTCTTCTCTAAAACATCTAGAGATATACAACACACTCAGTATGTTGCCAACCGGCAACAACAATAACAACCACTTGAGAGAAAGATTACAGCAAAGCAGAGTATCTCAGTTTCTGTCTCCTTCGGTAATAAACAAACTGCTCTTAAACCGCAGATCTAATCAACACCATACTTGGTAGAAAAGCTTATATACGAGTACCCAACATACACACCAAATTTCAGGTCAATCGGACACCGTTTGCCTGCCCAAACTGTTCGTCTACCAAAACTACTCTATGCTGAAACTGCAGTAGTCCGAACTGAATAAACCGCTTCTAAATCTGAAGCTACACTGGCCCAAACCTCAAATCAGCTAACCAGGTCAAAGTACTCAAAGCAAGGAACGAGCTCACCAAGTTTGGAGTCAATCCAAGCACCTTTGAGCCTCCAAACACCAGCTTAAAGACAGGCCGATCAGATCTCAGAAATCTGGACAAAAACCATTTCTCCTTCTTCTTCCTCTCTTCTCACTAGGTTGTGGTGTTCTTGTGTGTTCTCTCACCCTCTCACAGCAGCCACGATGGCTTGCTTCTCACTTGCTCACTCTCTGATTGAGACACTCACACACACAACCACCAAGGGTGGCTAGGTTTTCTTTTTTACTCCTCTCCCAAGGAGCACCCCAGCCGTTGGATACGAACATCGATCAACGGTTAAAACGTGTTGGACTTCACGGGCTGATGTTGGGCTGCCAACACACCTCCATGTGGAGGGACATGGCCCAACACCGCTTGGGTATGCACTTGTGGAGGAATTTATGGTTCATGGGCCTTGTGGCGAGTATAATCAAAAGTCGCCATGCATGAAGAACAGGGTGTGCTCTAAGCGCTACCCCAAGGAATTCAATGAGCAGACGACGATTGATGGTCTTGGTTTTCCAGTGTATCGTCATCATGACAATGGTCTTTTTGTCACAAAAAATGGTATTCATTTAAGTAATAAGTGGATTGTACCACATAATATGACGTTATTAAAGAAGTTTCAGGCCTATATTAATGTGGAGTGGTATAACAAGACAAACCTACCGAAGTATTAGCGTTAGGTAAAACCAGAAAACGATCAAATCCGGGAGAAAGCCATCAATAAAAGCCATAAAAAATGGCGCACTCACTTCGACCGCAATAGGACCATCAGCGAGCCTTTCACGTGGGAGGTAATGGACCGCGTCTTTCTACCGGAGCACTGGTGGCGTCTAGCGCTCACAGACGTGCACCTCGAGCTCTAGGCAGTAGTGCGGGCCAATCCTGATGACACTTACCCGCGTGCCGCCTCGCCCAAGCTGAATAGGAGGTGCAGATGTAGCTTGCGATCTACCACTCTCTCGAAGAAGAATGGGGTCTTGTCGACCCACCGGCACCACATCCCAACAATCCCGACGACGCTGATGGTGAGCATGACTTCGCCATCGTACTTGAAGACGACAAAGTTGCGGACCTCAATTTGGTGTCGTCGAGCGAACACCTCCCATCCGTTGGCGAGGAACTGTTGGGAATATGCCCTAGAGGTAACCATATATGATTTATTTCCAATGTATTCATAAAGTTATTAAGTTGTCCTTGTGTGAATATCTGATGTATATCATTGAATATGTGATTTAGTTGTGAAACTATATATTCATATTGTTCATACTAAATATCATTGGTCATTGAAGTTATGTTGGACACACAACTTAGACTAATGTGAAAGTCGGCTGATGACTCAGTTTCACTTGTCATGGACATGGTGATGCTATTCTGACTTACACGAATTCGGCTAAAGAGTTTAGTGATTCGGACTAAACCATATTGAGATAAAAATGAACAATTCATCATTTGTATGTATCAATCAATGTAATCTTTAGACCTAAGGTTATTGCACAATCCGAGTTGTGGATCACCAACTTAGGTTCTATCAAACGCTGTTTTGTCAAAGGGCAGTTATAAAGATAGAGTTCGGTTCGATTGAGAATTAAGCTATGTGATGTGGATGACCAAGATTGGATTTTCCCCTCCGACTAGAAAAAAATTTCTAGGCCCTCTTGGAAGATATGATTCGGAAAGTATAGCTATGCACAACTCGGTTAAGTGTTAACCGAGGCGACCGACTAAGAGTTAGTTAGATGAATCGCTTATCTCGAATTGAGAACATAGTTGAGCTATTTGAAGGATGACGTTCTGCTAGGAGTCGCTATTGACTAATCGGTTATGGGTGAGACTCGAATCGTGTCTGAGTCACCATGAGCATATCGGGTCACACACTTAAGAGCGGGAGCAAGTTTGGGTTAGACTTGAACCAGGCATCTATTTGGGTTGGACCCGAATCGGACACGGACTGAGTCAATGAGTTGGACTCGCACTGACTAATATATGCCTTTTAGTGAATGGGCCACAAGTGAGTGGAGTTCACTTTCACTCCGTATATATATTGGAGCGCAAACGCCCAAGGGGTACGGTTAGATCATTCCATGTGTTGAAAACCCTAGCTCCAGTCCAGTTCAGTCCAGTCGCTATACCGGACCTAGCAGTCCACCGCCGGCGCTCCTCCTCGTACGTGTCGATACTGGAGGAGGTGTTGTATGTTCAACACTTCAATGATCGTGGATCGGATCGGATCGTGAGGACTGCACTGCATCAACTGACATGCTTTATTAATTCCGCAACTGCGCGTCTAGTGATAATCCACGTGGCCTAAACCTCAGCTAGATCCTGCGATCACCACATAGGGATTTTTTTTGTTTATCTCTATGTGGCCCAACAGGAACATCTAGCATAGGCGGTCGAACATCACCTCCACCGGCCACACGCGGGAATTGGCACCGGCCGCCCGCATCATGACCTGTTGGGGCTCTGTGTCATCGACTAGCGATGCGAATTTGCGGGGCAGGAGCATCATGTCCCGCACTATGCCTAAGTGGATTGTCACGGCGAACTTGAAACCAGCGAGGCTGATATCGATGGGCTCAATCTCGGTGACGAAGGTGGTGGTGATGGAGATCGTGGCAGTGTGCTCTGGCCGCGTCCCCCACGTCCTCCTCGACAGCCACGGCTAGGCCCTGACGTGCTGCTCTGACCGCGCCCTCCGCGACCACGGCTAAGGCTCGGTGGTCGTCCTAAACGCCATCCCCTTGATCCAACGCCTCCGGCCATGGCTTGCTAACCGGTAGTGAAGGGTGGGAGGGAGGAGCGTGCGGTGTGGAAGAAGATGGCCGCGGGTGACCTCTATAATAAGGCACGACATTGGATGCTGGTGCGAAGGCCGAAGCGACGTCATTGATGTGGGGCGGCAGGAGCGCAGGCGTCGGGCGGTGCGACCAGCGCAAGAGGGGAAGCGTCAGCAACGTGGCCAGCTTTTGGAGTAGCCTACCTCTCTCCATTGATGTTTAGGGAAAGAAGGTCATTGAGTCGCTGCGATGCGGCCACTCGGCCCCTGCAGGAGGACACACCCTCTATGCGTCCCGACGTAACTGTTACCTAAATTTGATGCACGTATGAGTCGGGCCGAACGTTTTGGTCCAGATGTTTTTTTTTTTGGAGCAACCACATATTTCATTAATCGAAAATCAACTTACATAGAGCAACACATGTGAAAACTAAAAGACAAACTAGGATAAAATGATTATACTAGAAACAATGCAGATAAAATCATAAGAGACCTAGAAATACAAAACGGGTTGTGCGCGTGGAGATGTTCCAAGGAAGAAATATTGAAGAGCGAAGGCATCGTATGGAAGGAAGACAGATCTTGAACGCGAACGTATCAGATGGGCCAAGCCCGTGAAAGAATCGCTTAAGCGAAACGGTGCTCGGTAGGGCGCGGGCGCTACCGACTCTTTTCCAACCCGGGGCTCGGTTGGGTTTGGCCAGTACAATACGAATACGATACCCAGAGGGGACAGCCAACCCTAATCGACCTGCCTAGGTTTTCCTTCCCTCCCTATCCCCCCACAGGAGAGGGGTGGTTTCAGCGGGTGGAGAGCCTTGGACGCGGATGGAAGCCGAGGAGCCGAGGAGCCTCGGAGGAGTCGGGAAAGAGATCTGAGATGGCCGAGATGAGGTCTGAGGTGCCGGGGTGTTCGGGGGAGAGAAGGAAGTTGGGGGGAAAACCACAGCGGCAGCGGCGCTTGTTAGGCATCAATGATAATTTTACAGGTAAGGAGGCTGACCTACTACTAGCATGTGTGGATTCAGCGGGTGGCGAGTCTTCGATGCCTAGACCGGCCGGACGTTTGGCGGGGGGCAAGAATCAGGCCGGATCTAAAGAGCAACCCAGGACTATGCCTAAGGTGGAGGTCAGGGCCTGCAAAAGCTGGAAAAGCTAAACTTCCTGTGAGTGACGCTGGGAAACCTGAAGAATCTGTAAGAGAAGCTGGTAAAGCTGAAGAATCTGTGACTGTGGGCAGCGGCAAATTGGCCATGAACCAAGAGGTGATTGGTCTCAAGTGTACCGATAATGAGGAGATTTGGCAGCAGGTTCTCACGTACAAATTGGATCATGGTGCCTATTCTTTCATACCGGATGAAGCCAAGGAATTTCTGCAAAAAAAAAAGAGGATGAAGCCAAGGAAAAGGAGAGGGTGATGGTAAAAGAGATACAAGAGAGGATGGCGAAAACAAAGAAGTCCTTGATCCACTGGCTATATAAGTTGCCAACCGAGGATGGAGAATGTCGAAAAGCTGAAGCTCCTGTGATAAAAGATGGGAAACCCAAAGAATCTGCCATGGACCAAGGGGTGATATCCGATAATAATAAGGAGGACTTGGAGCAGGTGTTCAAAGACAAATTGGACGTTTTGGATGTAGAGGAGGATTCGAACAGGACGACCGAACCTGCAGCAGATCCCAATTCAATGACCATCCAAAATGATCTTGTCGACAGAGGCAAATCAGCATTGACAAAGAAGACGGCAGAAGAGGAGGCAGATGATTACGCTTTGTTCCGTAATGACTGGGAATCTGATTGTTGCAATAACTGTGATCACTTCGAACACATAAGTATGTGAGCCCTCCTCTTACTTGGTGGTTTTATTGATTTCCTCGAAACTCGCTGCTGCTACTTATGTTTGCATGCTAATTTTCTTGCTTGGGTGTGTGCAGCTGTGCTGAGCTCAATGCAGTTTACACACTACACACCTGGAATCGTCCTATACGACGTCGTGGAAACCTTGCAGATCTTCTCCATGGAACTCAAACTCACAGACGACAATGCTGCTCGTTTTCAGTTTCCATTGTCTGTGTACGGCATGGTTGCTGTCCGAGACGCCTTGGATTCTAGACGAAACATTCTCTTCACTTGTGGTAGGACCGAGGCCCAAGAACTGACGCGGGATGTATGTACTCTCTTGCAGAAAATCAGTTTTCTCTTTTAGATCTTGATTGATTGCACGTTAATGGCGACTGCTTGCTTCCTTGCAGGATCCTTTTCTGCACTTGACTGGTCCAACCCGTGCGATCATGTCCAGGGACAAGGTCTACTTTGAGATCTGTCTGAAAGTGAAAGATGCAGCAGGCTCTCACGACAAACCATTGATCACTTGTGCACGTCGTTACGCCGGAGGGCGCGGTACCGCCCTGTGCCTTGACAACCTCTTGTGTACGCTAGAGGTGTGTTTGCAGACAGTTAAACGGGCGGTCTAGGCCACTATCGTGGGTGTCCAGATTCTCAACAAGGAACTGTTATTGCCTTCAAATTTTGTATATGGCGGCCTGGTTGCTTGCACCCCCATACCAAGGACAGCCGCTGATAGTGGTGTCAACCAGAAGATTGTGCTGACTGAGTCGAAAGGTAGAAAAATGCCGCAAGATGATGGTGGGTATTTACATCTGTCGAGGCAAGTTATTTCTGTAGAATGTGGAGGAGGGTTGGACGTGGTCATACAAGCCTACAAAAATTCTGGTGCTGTCGCTGCAGAAGGTCACTTCCATTTCAAGGCCCAAAATTGCCAGATGAGCCAACTGCAATGTATTATTGGTCGAACGCAGGTAACCGTGGCTGTTGCTTGGTCCGTTGTTCCTACGGACATGAACGATGTGGTGTGTGGTGTTTAATTTCTGAAGGAGAAGGTTGCAGCAGCTAGGAGAGCAATCAGTGTGATGTATTGGACTTTGGTTGTATTTCTGCTAGCATTTGACTTTCTCCAACTCTATGGACGACTATAACTTATGTATGACATCCATGTGTTTATGTATCGACTGCAAATCATATCGCCTGTCTAAAAACACATTATTGGCACTGTTTGTGCCACTAATTGCAGTAGATGTTGAGTGGTACAGACATTGTTGCTTTGTGCATCGAGTGTGTATGGTCCCAGACTTGTGAGTATATAACTTGTGCATTTGTTGTGCTTTCCCACGTTGTTTTGGGTACAAGTTGGGCTAAGTTTTCGCAAATTCTAATCCTACACCGACCTTGTTCTCTCCTATGCTAAAACTGGGTCCCTATTCATCCTTTCCCATTTTCCTGACATCTCCTTCGTCGAATCACCATCTTCACGGCAGCAACCGCAGTTACCCCCTCCTTTGATTGCGCCGCCGTGTGAGAGATGCAGTAACCATGCAGCCCATGGCCATGAGAGATCTTGACGGTGGCTCCCACTGCAGTAACCACGGCACACGCAGCCCATGCCACGACCGTCGAATCGCCATTCCTAGCTTCATGTTCCCGTTCGAGCACCGCCAGGTGCATGAGACTCCCGGATGAGCTATTCGAGAACCCTTATGCATTTAACCATGATCTCATGATTAGTCTGTCTTGGGGCATAATTGACAATGTATCGAAGTTTACATCCATTACACTGAATAAAAATCTTACAACAATTCTATTACAGCTATACCTTACATAAGCCTCTTCGGGCTAAAACAAAACATCAGCAGTGGAACTTCACAAGAGCATCGGGCCTAAATCATGCCTTAAACCTACATGCAGGTCATTGGGAGAATGTCCTAGCTCACATAGTCGATGAATTCTTTTTCTTGTTTCTCCTGAAAGTCTGTCAAGTTAATAGTCAAAGACAACAATACCAGTGAGTATGTTTGAATGTACTCACAAACCACCTAAATAAGATATAAATATGAATGTATGCAATATTTGGCTATAGCAAGGATGGGCTCTAGTCTAAGGTTTATTTTCTTCGAAAACAATAGTTTTTTTTGTAGATATAGCATCTCTATATCTTCTTTAAAAACATTTTAAAAAGAGGGAGTCACCCTTTTTCTTTCCAATCAATTCCAATGACCAAAATCTTTCCAACCTTTCCTATGTACCCTTCCGGTACCCAAAACATTTCTACGTTTCTTCATGAAACCATTTTGAAAACAAAACATCGGACACAGCTAGAAATGGACCTCGTGAGCGTCTATAACATCAGACACGACTATTCGAATAAATTTACACTCTGCAGAGGTTGTACACTTTATCCACAAGATTCAGTACATTCACAGAGATCCACCATAGATTGTTAAACATAGGTATGCGGGTTTCAGATGATCAAATAAATCCTTTCTCTTGTCGACCCTAGCATAGAAAACCTACCCTATGGGCTTGTTCTCCCCATCACCCTGTGAGTCCATATCCTTTCCAGAAACCCCGACTCCACAACACCATGTCAGGAGACCCATAGTACCACTCGACGCTTGCCTCATGAGGACAACAACTGGTTCAAGGGACTTTTACCCGCATATAACTTGTGAGGTAACCCATACTAAAATAAACAAACTACGAGCTAAACCCCATCCCAGTCTAGGGTAATGTGGTTGCACGAGATAATTGTTCTGTTCTAAAGACTAGAAACCTATTGGAAATATGCCCAAGAGAAAATCATAGAGATAATTATATTTCCTTGTATCCATGATTTATTGTATGTGTACTTGAATATCCATAAAAGGAACCTTGTTTTGATTGGAAAGTACATGATTTATTTGTGAGACTCTTTACTTCTGTGATTGACGTGGGGTGATCACGTCAATGCCCATGCTTGATGGACTTGGGTTTTCAGGAAGAGCAGCACGCTGCAGACTTCGTCGGTTAACAGACAAACAACATGGGACACGAGGTTTACCCAGGTTCAGGCCCCTGAAGGAAAAACCCTACTCCTGCTTGTCTATTCTTGATTGATTGAGGAACAAAAGGTTGCAAGGGCGCCCAGATGGCAATGGTGCATAGGTTAGATCAGGAAGGTTTATGTGTGAGAGTTTTGATGACCCTTCCTACCGTTCCCTCCTGGCCTTTATATGGGGAGGCCAGGTCTCAGGAGACGTTCAAGTCGGTTACAAGTCTGAGGGTGTAACCCTAAGGTTTCCTATCTAGTCTTGTCATGTCCGCCAAGAAGTCGAATCCTTCATGGGCTTAGCCTCAACATAATCATCGTGGGATTCACCGTCGCCAACGGATCGTCACATGGACATGCCGCTATGCTGGACCAGATAGTCCAATAGTAGGTACTCGTAGGGCATACCTATATCAGTGGCCCCCGAGTGTCCATTCACATCGTAGATTCGGATGGAGACTCATAAGTCGTTTGCAACAGAAGGTGTGTACTACTAACCCGAAGGTTTATCGGGCTGATCAAGACATTTTATTAGTTCATAGCGATTTTGGTACACATGACTGGTTCATCCGATGGATCGGGACCAGTTAATTGCTCTCGGGAAAAAACAATGTTACCTACTCAAACTTGAGTCCCAGACTCGAATTTGGTATTTGGAGGCGTAGTTCGACTCATGTCATAGAGGCATACTGAGCCAAACTCCAGTTTTAGTGTATATATATGTACCCAACGCGTCCGTCGGAATTTTCATCATGTCTCCAGGCGCAGTATTTATCTGGTAGAGCATAGTGGATGCAATGTTAGGCCATCAGATTATATCTATAGGTCTATCTTTATGTCGTAGACGCGGTATCTGAATGTTTATCATCATGGAGATGATTTGGGTGGCCAAGGAGATGTTGTCTCTGAACTTGACAATGCAATGTAAAGTGGGCAGAGTCGCCAATGAATTTGGTTGCTTTAAGTGAGTTGACACTATGGATGCAGTCGACACAATGGACCATTATGTGAATCTTTTATTTTCTATAGGGTGCGACTAGTTCTCCCTATGGGAGTAGCCCCCGAGTGTTTGTTCGAGTCGTAGACTCGAGCAGAAACTTGAAGTTGTCGATTGCGTAGACACAGTGATCCAGAAGTGCTTCAGATGACCTTGCGAATGCTATCAATGTCGTCACTTTTTGTTATTTGAATGCGTGAACAACGCTCCCTATGGGAGTAGCCCCTAAATCCTTAGTTGAATCGTTGATTCGTATGAGTATTCAGAGCGTGACAGTCAAAAGTAGCGCGTACAACACTCTAGTTTGGAGTAGCCCTTGAGTATCTGGTCGAATCGTTGATTCGGTCAGAGACTCGAGTCTTGTTTATACCAATGCAGTCGACGAGTTGATAAGCTTCCACTAGACTCGGAATTACATCGGGTGCGTGACTAGCGCTCCTGTTAGGAGTAACCCCTGAGTGTCTGATAGAATCGTAGTTTAAGACGGAGACTCGAGTCTTGCGTCTGATGGTTGAAGTTGATAGTCTCGTAGGCTTGCACTAGACCCGGTAGTACATCGGGTGCACGACCAGCGCTCCTGTTAGGAGTAGCCCTTGAGTGTCTGATCGAGTCGTAGTCTTGAATAGAAACTCGGTCCTTACTTGTTGGCGTATCTTCATATATCATGGCATTAGAGGAGTTACTTGACTCAAATGCCCTCCTTTTGAATTTAGTCGAATATCTCATTGGATTCCTTCATTGGTGAGGTGCGCTCAGTTTGAACGAGTGATGACTTTAGGGATGATGATTGGTGAGCTCAACCATCAGTCTGAGTAGCTGATGGGAGGTGAAGTACAAGGCCTCAGTGGAAGGCCGACCGGATTTGACCACGCAGTGCATAAAAAATGGGACTTTAACCGCGCCTTCTTGATTTCTTCACGTAGTGGAGAAAGTGTGGTGATGGTTTGGTTCTCACCATCCACGTGTCTTGTTCGATGCACACCACGCGTCCTTGATCAGGACCTTGCGGCCAGGATTGATCCACTGAAGTATAAGTATAGGGGCGAACACAGTAAAAAAATCCCCTTCTTCTTCCTTGCAATCTCTACCTTCTTCCTTCATGCGCCCCACCATTGCCCTATGCCTTGCTATGCTGAACATGTTGCGGGTATTTCCGAGCACATCTCTTCGCACTTCTAGGAGATACATGCCGCCACGATGGTGAAGGGCAAGAGTACCGGGGGATCCGGTTCCAGCACCGCTGTCGCTCCCAAGAAGAAGAGCTCCACGACATCGAGGGTCACATGTGGAGATTGGAGGTGCTCCACGGTGAAAGCTTCAGATATGCGCCCACTAAAGCAGGCTGGGTTGCTCCTTGCCGAGGGTGATTACAAGATTCCCGGTCTAGAGGTAATCCCTACTCCCCCTCCTAAGTTTCGGGTGATGTTTATTTCTTTTGTTCTCTGTGGTTTGTCCCTCCCAACCCATGAATTTCTTTATGGGCTGCTTTCCTTTATGGTGTCTAGCTGCATCAGCTGATACCGAACTAAATTATGCACATTGCATGCTTCATCACTCTTTGCGAGTGTTGGCTCGGCATTGTGACTTAGTTCGGGTGGTGGAAGAAGCTATACTCTATGAAGAGGTAGGCGGTAAAACCAGGGGTCTATCCTGTTGGTAGCTGTGGCATCTTCGCTCGAGGAAACATGCACTAGTTTTCTTACAAGATCATTAACTCTATGCAATGATTGAGGGCCAAAAGGTTCTACATCCGAGACCAGAAGCAGAGGAGAGGAAGAGGTCTTGGAGGAATGAGGTGGTGCCGACAGAAGAAGCTGATGTTGAAGCGTTGTACGCTCAAGTGAAGAGTATGCAGTTGACTCCTGTCCAGATCATGTAAGGAGTTGACATCATCCATGCTTTCCTCGAGTGTCACATCCAACCACTCCAGGCTAGAGTACATCTGATGTGGAATTATATTGGTCAGACTGATCGGACATGTTGTCTTGAAGAGAACCTATCTTCCAACGAGCTAGAGAAGAAGACCAATAACCTGACCAACGATGATGCACTGCCCAAGCCTTTGTCGATGACACCATTTGATGCTAGCAAGAAGGTTCCCAAGGTAAAGGTTCTATACTTCTTTTGTCTTTTGTCTTTTGTCTTTCGCTTGTAGTACTTTGCAATCTAGTTGGTGTTGAAGTTTGATTTCGGGTGCAGGACTATAAGGTTAAGCCATCGCTACTGCCGCTATCATCAGATTGAAGACAAGTATGCCACGAGGGGGACCTCGAGGCATGGGAAAAGGTGGGGTGTGATACGTACGATTGTCTGGGATAGTGATCACATAAGCTTACCAGGTTCAGATCCTACTATGATGGTGGGATCCTATTTCCTGGTAGAATCCACTATATCGCGAAGCCGGAGGTTTGAAGAGGATTACAAGGATCGGTATCACCTGTGCGAGTTGTGTATGATGATGCCCTAAAGGCTGGCCCCTAGGACGGCTTATATAACCATCCGACCTAGGGTTTATAGGAGAATATTATCCGGCTACGATACAAAGTCGGTACACAGTACAACTTGGACTACAAGTCAAACTACATGCCTAAGTTGGTAAGTCTTCTAGGCCTTCCTGTAGCCGGATGGGCCTTCATCTTTACCTGATTGAGTAGCCCGTGGAGCAAAGCTCTAACCTAGAGGTGGGCCACCCTAGTTAGTGAGTAGTTGTGGACATGCCCAAAAAGTATATCCCCAACAGTAGCCCCGGGAAGTCTCCAAGATCCAAAGTCGAATTTCTTCGTCTAGCTTCAGTATTCTTCTGCTACATAATCATGAAGGGTTCCTAAAACTCGAAATAAAATTTGTATGGTCCGAGTCATTGTTGAGTGGGATTTGATGATTCATCATTCCCATCTCCACGCCCATTTCAAATTGAGCCAGAAATATCTTAGGTGACGTATCCCGGAAACTTTTCAGGACTTGTGACATCTGACAGATTTACTGTTCGCGGGTCCTGCGTCACACAGAACCGAGGCACCATTTCAATGCATGCACGAAGATCGAGGAGGCGGAAGCAAGTTACCCCGAGCATTTCGTGATGCGTGGAGAAAATTTGGCATCTTTAACGCGAATCTTGGTGCAGAGAGGCTATAAAGAGGATAAAATCACCTCATTTTCTTCATTACTCTGTGCTAGTGTCTCCTTCCTCATGCCCATCCATGCATTCCCGTCTCCTTTCCTCCTCCAACAAACCACAACATCGCTTGTTCTTGGTCTTCCGACGAGATGGCCGAATCTACATCTGCGGTGGGTGCGGTGGTGATGTCGACCACGGAAGAGGAGAAGAAGTGGTGCGGGATCTAGATCTCGTGCATCCTCAAGAAAGGAGGGCTATCTTCCCACCAGCCCATGGCGGAGCGGTTATGGCTGTGATAATACAACACTTTTTAGCAATATAAATTGTATCATTTGCCTATCATATCATGCTCCGTCTAACTATTGCTATGCATGATTACTTGTTTTTATTAAATTCAATATGAGCTTTGGACATTTAGTAGTTTATGTAGAATTTTATCCTTCTTCCTTGTCTTTGACATGTGTGTAGGTGTTGATGATAATTATGGATGAAACAAAGGCAAAAGGAACAAAGAGAGCATAGTATGGAGGAGCTGCAGGGACCAGACTTAGCCATTTGAGGTGTTGGAAAAGTGAATTTTGCCAACTTATCAAAATAAAGAACAAAGACCACAGGGTTGTAGCCATCGACAATACGAACTCAACGAGCCCAAGACCAACTAAAACGGAGTTCGTATGAAGAAATGACGACCAAAATACTAAAGAGTACACATGGTTTAACGAGCAACTATACGAACGGAGCAATAATTCCGGTCGTATAGTTGTGCCTGTATAGTTGTAAAAAGGGTCGGAAACGACGGGATTTCACCCCAGAAAAGCTCCAGAACCTTCCCTAAGTCATATGACGGTATTGGGGAAACCCTAGGACACCCCCAAGGCCTATATAAAGGAGGGAAGAGAGGAGGAAGCCACAATACACCATATACAAGATCTAGATCCCATCTATCGCCTCCACGGCGGCACTGTTCCGCCTCCATAGCCTCTATAGCTCCACCAAGATCTAGATCTCCATCAACACCATCAATCCATCCAAGCAAGAACAGGAGGAGAAGGAGGACACCACCATAACCACACCGACGCCACCATCACCACACCATCATCATCATCTCCATCACCGCTACTCCTTCATCTTTCCCCATCATGATCTCCTTGATGGGTTGTAACATGGCTTGAACCCCCTTTTATTAATGTTATGATGATTTGAGTAATTGAAGTGTTATGGGTTCTTGTTAATTAATATGTATGTGCTTTCTCTTTACATTGTTCTATTCATGATATTATTCTAGTGATTGGAGACGTCCAATCCATTGTTGAGGAATTTACTAGGGATTCATGGAGTGTCACAAAATTTATCATTAGTCTCTACTCGTCCATGGGCCTGGGCTATTTGTTATAAGTGATTTGTGGAGGCAATAGAAGCTTAGGATGCACTGCCCATTAAGATTTAATTTATCAAGATCACCCATGATATAGATAGGTATAGTGTTGTGAATTGCTTGACCCCAAAGTGACATACGGGATATCTTCTGACTAGCACACTTGCTTAGGAGTACGATTGTCCATAGAACTTAATACCTTTTCTCTGGTTAACCTTGATTGGTCTTGTTACCTTAATATATTATTCTCTTACGAGATGACCTATGTCCGAAGAGGGTGTGGATAATTGAGTTGTCTAGTTGCCACTTACTAACGGTGGGAGATAATGGTATATGAGGGACCACCACAATTATAGTTAAGAGCTATTCCATAAGAACTTATCATGCACACCGGTATACACAACATTACTTGAGGAATCATAGCATTAATATTTCATCTCATTGCATTCACCTCTTTTCAGTTTTACTTTTGTTCTAGTCCTAGTAGTAGTTATTACAAAACATCTTAAATTCATTTATCCTAGCAACTTATAGAATAGGCTATTTCCAAATCATGGTTTGGGTGCGAACATGGTCGCATTGACAACGTAGCTACGAGGGTCGTGTTCGCCGAGCTCCCATCGGGACAAACTCTTTAAATATTTGCTACTGCAAGTACTGCAATAACCCTGTTTTGGTACATGAACCCAACCCATCAAATTGGCATCGTTGCTGGCGAGCAAAGCGTTCAGTTATCTACTCACACATAGTTTATTTCCGTTTGTTGCTATTATCTTACTGCTTTCTTTTATATTGAAAACAATAAAAAAATACAAAACCAAAAATTTATAAAACTATTGCTACTAATCATGTCTTCCGAGATAAATTTTGTTCAAGAGATAATACAAGCATTGGAGGAGATAAAGGATTCAAGTTCATCGAGCCTGGTTGCTAGACATCAGCTGATAAATAAATTGGCGGACCAATTGGAAAGGCATTTATTATGGTTGAGTGCTAATAATGGATCTTATTGCACAATTAGTATAACAGTGACCACCTTAATTTTCAATGTAAGTGCTCCAACAATCTTACTCTAGCAAATTATAATAGAGATAAATCTTATGCTACTTTGGAAGTACTAGAGTACGTTCTTTTCAAAGGTGAATCTGAAATGGTATTTAGAGTAGGAAGTATTGATGTTGAAAGTGAAGCAGTTGATGGGGTGTTTAATTTAGTACACCTCATATTTCTCTTTTGTGAAAATAATTTAAGTGGAGAGGAAAAGGAGCACAAGGAAAAGGAGGAAGAATAGATTGATCACCCGCTCTCACCTTCAACTCCTACTTTTGATTCTATCATCGCTATTAAAACACTAGTCGATCAAAAGGAGGAACAAAAAAGTGAGGTTGACAAAAAGAGTCACGCTTCAACTTTTGTTTGTGATGCCTCTCACTCTAGTAGTGATTTTTATGATGCTAAAACTGTTGATAATTGTTCTACGGAGGCCTTGTGCCTAGACACTCATATGGAGAGCGTTAATAATAATGAACTAGAGATAGAACCTTGCTATACTAACATACATGGTCCTGAACTCCCTGCTATGAAGGAAGAAAACTATGAAGTGCTCCCCTACACAGGTAACCAAGGTAAAGATTTAAGAATTTTATATGAATCTCAAATCCTCTCATTGCAGCTATACACGGAGGCATGTTCACCAAACTTGGTGCATCAACACTTGCTTGAAAGCGAGAACTTGTTCATCTACATGATGCTGATGCACCATAAGTGGGTACGACTTTGACCGAACTCTACTTCAAGATGCTCCAAGCTGGTATGTACAACCTCACCTCAAGTCGACATCCCTTGGGATCCAGGTGGGTAATATATGGAGCATCCTAGTCTGGCTTTATGGCTTTAAAAAGAGCGCTTCCCGGGAGCCAACCCAGAGGTCATTAGGCATATTTCTTAGTTTTTTATCTTGATTCTAGTTGCATTCATGTTGCATTGGCACTTTTATTCTTGGCATGTCTTGCTATTAGAGTAATCTTGTTGAAAATTTCAAAAGGTAGAATTTATTGTTACTATGTGTTGCATAAACTCGGTTGTACTTAAATCCCGTTTTATACATGCTAATGTTGGTCGAAAATTTAATCTATCCTTTTTTTGTCAAAAACAAGGTATTTCACTAAGTTATATGATAAGAGAGAATTCATGAAGAAGTAGAATTTTTTGATGTATACAGAAGGTTTAACAACCAACTATATGGCGGGAATAAAAATTCTGGCCGTATAGTTCCAGTCGTATAGATATTTTTGCCATCAACAATTTTTCTTTTATAAGTACTGACGGTTTAACGACCAACTATACGGCGGGAATAAAAATTCCGGCTGTATAGTTTCGGTTGTATAGATATCGATGCTTCCGTACAATTTCTTTTCGTGATACATAGGGTTTGATGACCAACTATACAGTGGAAACAAATTGTTCTGGCCGTATAGTTCTGGTCGTATAGCTGCACCGCCAGGTGGAAACCCTAAAATTTTGACAGCAGGCCAACTAAACGGCAGTAACACATTGTTCCGGCTATATAGTTCCGCTCGTATAGTTGCGTCCAACCACAAAATCGATATGGGAAGGTAACCCCTGTATCAAAATTCCAATATACTTTCTCCCTACTTCTTCTAAAAAACCTCGAAACTCGAGGGGGAGCCAAATATCTGCAAGCAATAAAAGTTCTACCTAAGAAACTTCCTAAGTTGTAATTCTCTTTAGTAGTTCATGTTTTCTTTTCGTTTTTCTTTCATTAGTTGGGTGAACGACCTTCATTCGTACACCAAACCGTTGTCTTTTATTTTGTGTGTTATTTTTGCAGGGACTTGAACCTTGTGTGATGATATGTACAGTAGTGCCAACCGTGAAAACACTCGCATGAGCCACTTGGTTGCTTCAATCCAATGTTTCAACAATCAGTGTCTGGTAAAACCTTCTAACTTGAACCTCGTTTAAATAAGCACATAGGGGTTGCACACTCGTGTTTTATATTTTGTCCTACTTACACTTCATCACAATCTAGGAGAAGCGCATTTCTAGAATTAGTTTGTTGACTTAAGCGTGGTGTTTAGGTTGATGAACCGACTCAGTGGGACTTGTATTTTTATCACTTGTGAGCTAAACCCGTGTCTTCAAAAACACAAAAATATTTTGTCTTCTTTCTAGTCTTGTTCCTACTAGGTTCTTAAGGAAGGCATACACCGGATCATGAAACATTCATTGGAGCAAAGGTTCTTTGTCCATGAAAGTAGAGGTTAAAAGAACCTCAACGGTAAAGTGGGTCACCCTTGCTTTAACTTAAGCTTAGGGAGGTAACCACTTCCTTATACTCTCTTTTGATAACTGCATTTTCTCTTTTGTTTTCATGATCTTCTCAAGTTTAGCTTGGGGAGGTTATTTTGCATGCGTAGAGTCTTGTGCAAAGTTCTTAATCTTAAAAAAAATTCATGATATTGTGTATCTCTCTGTTTTTGAATGCTTGCTTAGGTGAGATTTTGTTCATATTTATATAAGGGATATACTTGCTCATGTTAGGCCTCATAGGAGACAAGCCATAGCTTTGATGCACCTTGTTTAACTTTTATCTAGCTTGTGAAAAATATTGTGATCCTCTAAATATACATTGCCATGTTCTCTACATTTTGAAAAGAAAAAAATATAATAAAGAAGTTCTTCGAAACTTGCTAGTTGTCACTATTCAGAATTGTATTAAGTGAATGGTTATGGAGTAGCACGACCCCATAGTGTTAGAAATGATGGTCTTAATAGATGCTTACTGAGTGAGTTTTCAAATACGAAATGATGTTTCAAAGTTTCGAGATTACACATGGAATTTTTTTGTCTTGGAAATTGATGGCTCAAAATATATTCAAGCTCGTTGGGGAACCCCGAGAGGAAGGTATGATGAGCACAGCAGCAAGTTTTCCCTCAGTTATGAAACCAAGGTTATCGAACTAGTAGGAGCAAGGAAACACCTCCAAGGTGTTGTTTCCAACTTAGAATCCTACACAACACAACCACAGAACATTGCCCCCAACTTACAGTGAGGTTGTCAGTCTCACTGGTTTTGCTGAAAGCAAAGGATTAAATGTATTGTGTGGAAGATAGTAATTGCTTGTAGAAAGTAAACAAAAAACAGGAAGTAGATTGTAGATTGATAGTAAAAGAAATGACCGGGGTCCATAGTTCACTAGAGGTGATTCTCCTTAAGATAGAAGACATGTTGGGTGAAAAAATTACAGTGGGGCAATTGACAAACATCGAGAAAGCATACATGCATATACTAATCATCTTGACTCCTATGAGATTTGATTGGGCATTACAACATTATACATAGACCGTAACCCAACTTCATCTATGACTAATAATCCACCTTCAGGTTATCATCTAAACCCCCTCCAGTATTAAGTTGCAAGCAATAGATAATTGCATTAAGCAAAGTATGTAAAGTAAACAATACAATTGTTCTCTGAACAAAGGATTGATGTTTTCTCCCTAGTAGCAACAACACATCTAGTACCTTAGAGATTTATGTCAGTTCCCCAGATTCCTAGAGGCATAAACCCACTATCGAGCATAAATACTCCCTCTTAGAGTTGCTAGCATCTACTCGGCCAAGATAGCTACTAACAACGGAAAGCATGCAAGATCACAAATAACAAAGACATGATAGAATCAATAATCAATTTGAAATAGCATCTCAATATCCATCGGATCCCCGCAAACACAACATGTAGGATTACAAATAGATGATCTTGATCATGAACAGAGCTCACAAGATCTAGACATGGTAGCACAAAGGAGAAGAACCAACCATCTAGCACCCCGGTAAAACCACTATTAGAAAATTGCTTGTTATTTTATTTTTCCGCATCATCATGACATCATCATGCATCATCATGTTCATCATGCCACCTTGCATGGAACATATTATTAAATCATTGCATTCAAATTGTTACACTTGTGTGGTTCTTGATATGTATTTGAGCTTGCCATTGCTTTCTCTCTATTTTAACCTCCCTTTATTCTATCTCTAGTTGGAGCCATTTGATATGGAACCATGAAGTCCAAATTCTATTACTTGAGTCTTGCTATTTTATATTTGCCAAAATGCCTAAATTGAGTTGGGGGCATCATCTCTTAAATTGAGTTGGGGGCATCATCACCTCGTGGTGCAAACAGCAGCTGTAGCTCCGTCTCTGGTCCATGCCCACCTTGCCCCTTCGATCCAGCGAGAAACCACCAAGCTTAGCAAAGACGTTGTTACTCGTCGTTACGCAAGACAGATCCATACCATGTCGCCACCTAACCGATGGTCCCGTCGCCGGCAGACCACAAGGTCACATCGCCAACAATTCCAGCATCTTCCACTCCCCTGTTTGTTTTCCGTGGCTGCAACAAACCGTTGCAGGAGCCCAGCAGCCATGACCGCGTCACCGCCCTCTGCTTCTTTAGAGCAAGTAATACCCAGCAGCTCCCCTGTTTTTGTCGCCGCTGCCTACCAGCTGATCGAATTCCACGCTGATCGGCCACCTTGGGAGCAGGAGATGCAGCTCTTTTGTTTGCCTATCTATGTGTGTCTAGTGGCATCAGCGCAGAAAGTCTGGCACTCTGCATCTCATGTACGTTTGTGGCTGTCCCCAAGGTGTTCGATGAAAATCCTGCAAGACTGTTCCGATGTCTACGACCTTTCTCCCTGTGATAATTTGGTCAAGGCCTTCTCTGCTTCACAACGTTGAATTGAAACTGTGGTTCAACATTGCCGCCCTTTTACATGGTCGTTCTCGCCGGCGTCCGCTACTTCCGTGACATTGGCTACTTTCGTATAATCTGAGGAGCGTCTCTTCGCCTCTCCAAATCCAAACCGTGAGACTCTTCACATCTCCTTATTTTATAAAATGACATATATACTTGTTGCATTAAATCATTCATCTCGCATACATATTGTGGTTGTTTGGAGTATTTAGACGATTCACCTAAAATAAATATGGAGGCTATATATGGGCGATTCTAGTCTTATATTGGCTCTATTTAAATTTGTGTAGCGAACCGGTGCCATGTTTTGTCTTATTAATACAACATTTAAATTGCGGGGTATCTAAATAACATAAACCATCTAAATAATTATCGGGACCCTAGTTCCGCTTGATATTGTCTAGTTACATCACATCTTTGCCATGTCATGCATCATATCATAAACATGCCGAATCTTCTTTCGTAGTATTAAATAGTGCATTCAGTATTTCTTTTAGTGCTTTGGTTCGTCGCGGATTAGGCCGTTGAGTGGATGCAAGTATCGACAAGTCCTTGGGATAACGAATCTTCGACAGTGTTTCCCAGGCGAGCATTCTCCCCCTTTTACCTATTTTGCATTTATAGTCTTTATTTCCTCCTGTTGATCTATTGCTATCCGTGTCGCGATGCTTTAGTGTTCCGTACCAGATATATTACGTGCAGCCTTTATATTGCCTTGGACACCTCCTATTACCTGTTGTTTGGTAGATAGATGGTCTTGCGAATCGTAGTCGCTTGCTCAGGTGCGATCCCGTGTCGTGAAGTACCACACAGTTGTTGAAATGTTGTCATATGCTTTACGGTGGAGAGGATCATGACTTTAAATACAACTATTAAATTGCTGGGATAACTAATGAAAGAGGCATCGGTGGGCAATAGATGTTATTTGATTTTTCCACGCTCGCTTGTGTCCCGTAGGACCCCGAGTACTTGATACCTGTTCCTTGACTATCGCACTATCCGCATATGGGACCATGAATCCCCTTAGCCAGAGCTTGATTCATTTCTTATTTCTTGGGGCCACAAACTAGTTTGGGGCTTTATTACTATTCTGTACTTATGCCATGCTTTACTACTTTATTTACGATTGTGCGTGGAGCACCTGTACTGTTTTGGATCGTGCCACGTTTTCGCGGTATCGACAAGCCCAGTCACACTTTCGGGTTCCCAGTCGTTTACAGCCGTCGTCACAAACCCTGGGTCCATTACGGAGCCGGCCAACTTCGTTGCGGGTAGCTTAGTAGGGTGGCCCCCTGAAATAATTTATGAATCCTATGATTGCTTTGTCGTGAAAGCCTTGTTGGGTTTTGATTTGGTTTTTCCGAGGTTGATCGTGTGTGTGTTGCTATTTGTGCACCCCTGCAGGGTAAATCTTTCTGAAAGCCGTGTCCGCAGTTATGGACGACTTGGAGCATAGTATCTCGATCATAGACAAGCATAACTAAAGTAGTGCTATAAATTTGACTTAATATGTGACTAGTAATCAGCTTCACTATAATGGAATGGATAATAAAAGTGCCAACAACTGGTGGAACTGGGGTGTATCATGTAATGTTATACCTGCCTAGTAAGTATCATGACTCCAATGGAATGAAATAAAAGTGCCAACAACTGCTGGGTTTGGGATGTCACATGCTAATTGTATCTGACTAGTAAGTACTGCAACTACAACTGAATGGTTAACTAAAACTGCCCACTACTTATGCTATCAGGATGACTCATGCTATCTATATCTGACTAGTAAGTGCTGCAACTATAATGGAATGAATAAAACTGCCAACTGTGTGAGTTCCTCGGTTTTGACTTCCTCGTTTGGTCTCGAGGGGGGAATACCAGGATGGGTATGATTGGTGTTAGTATAAGGTTGGTTCCGAATAGATCTTTCTTATCTTTCTCTAATAGCCGACAGTTTATCGAGTCTCTATAGGTTGTCTAGTGCATGCTGCGCTGCCACTTCAGTCCACCATACCTATGTAGGCGAGGACCGCTGAATTCTAGACTCCTCGTGTACTGGCCTCAGTACTGACGCTCCTCCTTTTTCCTTTGCCCTTTGTCGGCACCCCTTTTGTTTTAGCAGGTTTGAGATCAATGTCGTTAGGAGGGTTACCCTTCCGGCTTGGCCTGGGCAGGGTTATGGATGCCATTGGTTATTCTTCAGGGCTCTTAGCCCCATTTGCATCTTATCCGTACTCGGATGTTGTATCATTTTCAAGGTGATTTGGATCTTTGTACTGTATATCTGTATTCTTGACTCATGGAGTCGTTGTTGTATATAAATGTTCTGTGGGTTCCATTATGGACTAATGTGTAATGGTATTACTTCGTTTTCCACCCGCACGCAAGTGCCTGGTGGGCGTCCTTGAATCGTTTCTATGCGGGTTTGGCGGGAAGCGCTAAAATTTGCATAGGGCTGATTCGAGGGTGTTACAAAGTGGTATCAGAGCCCAGCAGTTGCGTTACCCCATTGGTCCAGCCTGTAGGATAACCTAGCTAACGACTGATGTTGAGTGTCAAAACTATTTTGCAAAATCGGTTGGATAGATCTGATTAGGTCTGCTTTTACTCCTTACCCCTATGCTATTCTCCTCTTACCTCTCCGTGTTTTGAATCTTCTCTCTTATCTTTTCTTCAAGTCTAGGAATCCTCGTGGTTGGGTTTCCGTCGTACCTTTAGGGTTTCGCTTCCTCCTTTGGTAACGGTCTTCTACATCCGGTCTTCATGCTATCTGAGGAATCCTTGATCTGTTGGACTTCTCTTTGTTTCTTCTTGTGCCTTCCGGTGTTTCCAATACGACCACATCATCTACGTCAGATCTAATGAAGAGCCTGCATCATTCCTTTGTTCTTCGAATATCGCTTGTCAAGATCTTTAGTCTGAATTCTGAGAGTTGGTCGCATGATTCTTCTATTCATGTACCGAGTAATGCTTTGAGTGCGGGATGGAGTCGCGACCATACCACTACTCTTAGCATTCACTTTTGTTCATTGAATCGGTGGATCTATGCAATTTACTCCTCCCACTGAAGTTAGAGGTAGCCTTGTGATCTCTTTCTTCGTCTTTGTTTCTCCGGAGTGTTCTCGACGAATGTGAGCAACGACCTCTTGTTGGTGGTGTCGGAGATTCCAATATGGAGCAAGAATCTTTGCTAGTGGTGTCGCGAGGATCTACACGAAGCTAGAAGATTCAGATCGTCGGCCTTCTTCCCCGTACCATGAGGCGGATCTCGAGGGCGAGATCCCTTGTTAGTGGTGTCGAATTGTAGCACCCTGGTAAAACCACTATTAGAAAATTGCTTGTTATTTTATTTTTCCACATCATCATGACATCATCATGCATCATCATGTTCATCATGCCACCTTGCATGGAACATATTATTAAATCATTGCATTCAAATTGTTACACTTGTGTGGTTCTTGATATGTATTTGAGCTTGCCATTGCTTTCTCTCTATTTTAACCTCCCTTTATTCTATCTCTAGTTGGAGCCATTTGATATGGAACCATAAAGTCCAAATTCTATTACTTGAGTCTTGCTATTTTATATTTGCCAAAATGCCTAAATTGAGTTGGGGGCATCATCTCTTAAATTCTCTTTATCACTAACTTGTCAATCTATCTAGTCCTTATGATTATTTTCAATTCTACCACATATGACACATGGGTTCCTTTTATTTGCCTTATTGATTTAAATCATGCCCATTTGATTTGCGTGGATCTTTACATCTTGTGATCATCTATTCCTTCCTTTCATCCTATTGTATTTCAATTCCATTCTATTATTTCTTTAAATCTTGGCTTGATTTATTCCTTGTTCTTTTTGGAATCTATTTTTAATCCAACCGTTCTATGATCATCTATCCTTGTCCCTATTACTGTGGTATTTCTTCTTTCCATTCTACATGTGAACATGCCACTATATTACCACATACCTGCACTAATAGCCTTCTTGCTAATCCCTCTACCTTGCTTAATCTCTCTCTTTCTCTTTATTCCTCTACATACCTGAGGCCTTTTCCCCTCTAATATTCTTCTATTTTTCCATCTCTGGTGATATTATAATTTTCACATAATGCATCGACACTCCTTCCTATCTTTTATTATTTCTCCTTCCTAAAAACATAGCTAAACCTTGTCATCTTAATACATATTTTGAGTCACAAATTATTTGTATTAAAACCATATTTTTATTTTGCTTAAATATCTGTACGGTCTAATAGATATAAAGCTGCCTTTATTTATTTATTTCAAATAATAAAACTATAATATTTTTCGATCTGTTACGTGACCATAAAAGGTTTTCTTATTTCACTAAAAATAAAAATAGGCAAAACGCCCGTCTAAAAGTTTGGTCCAAAACTAGCTCCATCTAATATACTTTGGACTATATAAATACTCTAATCCTCAACTTTCCCCTTCTCAAACCCTAGCCTCTGAATCTGTCCAAAATTCCCCACACCTAGATCTGATAATTTCTACTCATCCGCTCCGAAAGCTTGCACCAAATCCTCTCGGCTTTCCCCTGTTTTCTCCATCGCCAGTGTACTTTTACTCCTATGTAGCTGCCTTCCTATTTGTTCTTGTGATCCGTGCAGACACGCATGCAATTCCGCATGGTACACTCGTGCCCCTTTTCTTTGGATCAAGGTCCAGCTAGTGTACATGAGATTCCTTGATGGTACAAGCCTGCAAGCTCTGGTCCACCGCCGCCACTTCTCCTTGGTCACTGGGCAGTCTTGCTTACCTCGTGGTGCAAACAGCAGCTGTAGCTCCGTCTCTGGTCCATGCCCACCTTGCCCCTTCGATCCAGCGAGAAACCACCAAGCGCAACAGCAGCCTGGCGTCGTTGTTACTCCGGCAAGACAGATCCATACCATGTCGCCACCTAACCGCTGGTCCCGTCGCCGGCAGACCACAAGGTCACATCGCCAACAGTTCCAGCATCTTCCACTCCCCTGTTTGTTTTCCGTGGCCGCAACAAACCGTTGCAGGAGCCCAGCGGCCATGACTGCGTCACCGCCCTCTGCTTCTTTAGAGCAAGTAATACCCAGTAGCTCCCCTGTTTTTGTTGCCGCTGCCTACCAGCTGATCGAATTCCATGCTGATCGGCCACCTTGGGAGCAGGAGATGCGGCTCTTTTGTTTGCCTATCTATGTGTGTCTAGTGGCATCAACACAGAAAGTCTGACACTCTGCATCTCATGTACGTTTGTGGCTATCCCCAAGGTGTTCGATGAAAATCCAAGGCCTTCTCTACTTCACAACGTCGAATTGAAAGCGTGGTTCAACATTGCCGCCCTTTTACATGGTCGATCTCGCCGGCGTCCGCTACTTCCGTGACATTGGCTACTTTCGTATAATCTGAGGAGCGTCTCTTTGCCTCTCCAAATCCAAACCGTGAGACTCTTCACATCTCCTTATTTTATAAAATAACATATATACTTGTTGCATTAAATCATTCATCTCACATACATATTGTGGTTGTTTGGAGTATTTAGACGATTCACCTAAAATAAATATGGAGGCTATATATGGGCGATTCTAGTCTTATATTGGCTCCATTTAAATTTGTGTAGCGAACCGGTGCCATGTTTTGTCTTATTAATACGACATTTAAATTGCGGGGTATCAAAATAACATAAACCATCTAAATAATTATCGGGACCCTAGTTCCGCTTGATATTGCCTACTTGCATCGCATCTTTGCCATGTCATGCATCATATCATAAACATGCCGGATCTTCTTCCGTAGTATTAAATAGTGCATTCGGTATTTCTTTTAGTGCTTTGGTTTGTCGCGGATTAGGCCATTGAGTGGATGTGAGTATCGACAAGTCCTTGGGATAACGAATCTTCGACAGTGTTTCCCAGGCGAGCATTCTCCCCCTTTCTACCTATTTTGCATTTATAGTCTTTATTTCCTCCTGTTGATCTATTGTTATCCGTGTCGCGATGCTTTAGTGTTCCGTACCAGATATATTCCGTGCAGCCTTTATATTGCCTTGGACACCTCCTATTACCTGTTGTTTGGTAGATAGATGGTCTTGCGAGTCGTAGTCGCTTGCTCAGGTGCGATCGCGTGTCGTGAAGTACCACACAGTTGTTGGAATGTTGTCATATGCTTTACGGTGGAGAGGATCATGACTTTAAATACAACTATTAAATTGCTGGGATAACTAATGAAAGAGGCATCGGTGGGCAATAGATGTTATTTGGTTTTTCCACGCTCACTTGTGTCCCGTAGGACCCCGAGTACTTGATACCTGTTCCTTGACTATCGCACTATCCGCATATGGGACCATGAATCCCCTTAGCCAGAGCTTGATTCAGTTCTTATTTCTTGGGGCCACAAACTAGTTTGGGGCTTTATTACTATCCTGTACTTATGCCATGCTTTACTACTTTATTTACGATTGTGCGTGGAGCACCTGTACTGTTTTGGATCGTGCCACGTTTTCGCGGTATCGACAAGCCCAGTCACACTTTCGGGTTCCCAGTCGTTTACAGCCGTCGTCACAAATCCTGGGTCTGTTCCGGAGCTGGCCAACTTCGTTGCGGGTAGCTTAGTGAGGTGACCCCCTGAAATAATTTATGAATCCTGTGATTGCTTTGTCGTGAAAGTCTCGTTGGGTTTTGATTTGTTTTTCCGAGGTTGATCGTGTGTGTGTTGCTATTTGTGCACCCCTACAAGGTAAATCTTTCTGAAAGACGTGTCCGCGGTTATGGACGACTTGGAGCATAGTATCTCGATCATAGACAAGCATAACTAAAGTAGTGCTATAAATTTGACTTAATATGTGACTAGTAATCAGCTTCACTATAATAGAATGGATAATAAAAGTGCCAACAACTGGTGGAACTGGGGTGTATCGTGTCATGTTATACCTGCCTAGTAAGTATCGTGACTCCAATGGAATGAAATAAAAGTGCCAACAACTGCTGGGTTTGGGATGTCACATGCTAATTGTATCTGACTAGTAAGTACTGCAACTACAACTGAATGGTTAACTAAAACTGCCCACTACTTATGCTATCAGGATGACTCATGCTATCTATATCTGACTAGTAAGTGCTGCAACTATAATGGAATGAATAAAACTGCCAACCGTGTGAGTTCCTCGGTTTTGACTTCCTCGTTTGGTCTCGAGGGAGGAATACCAGGATGGGTATGATTGGTGTTAGTATAAGGTTGGTTCCGAATAAATCTTTCTTATCTTTCTCTAATAGCCGACAGTTTATCGAGTCTCTATAGGTTGTCTAGTGCATGCTGCGCTGCCGCTTCAGTCCACCATACCTATGTAGGCGAGGACCGCCGAATTCTAGACTCGCCGTGTACTGGCCTCAGTACTGACGCTCCTCCTTTTTCCTTTGCCCTTTGTCGGCACCCCTTTTGTTTTAGCAGGTTTGAGATCGATGTCATTAGGAGGGTTACCCTTCCGGCTTGGCCTGGGCAGGGTTATGAACGCCATTGGTTATTCTTCAGGGCTCTTAGCCCCATTTGCATCTTATCCATACTCGGATGTTGTATCATTTTCAAGGTGATTTGGATCTTTGTACTGTATATCTGTATTCTTGACTCATGGAGTCGTTGTTGTATATAAATGTTCTGTGGGTTCCATCGTGGACTAATGTGTAATGGTATTACTTTGTTTTCCACCCGCACGCAAGTGCCTGGTGGGCGTCCTTGAATCGTTTTTATGCGGGTTTGGCGGGAAGCGCTAAAATCTGCATAGGCCGATTCGAGGGTGTTACAGATGAACTACTCACGCATCACACCGGAGGCATGCATGGTGATGAAGAAAGCCTCCAGGGTGTCGGGAAGAGCTTCAGAGCCCTCCCGATCTAGGAATGGGGATGGCGGTGGCTACAGACTCTTTCATTGAATTTTGATCAGGTACTTAGGGTTTTCTTCCCGGAGGCAATATATAGGTGAAGGGGCAAGGTCGGTAGAGTACTAGGGGGCCCACACCACCCCCTGGTGTAGCCAGGCCTAGCCCGCGCCACCAGGTGGTGTGGCCAGCCCCTGGCCCCTCTCCGTCTCGTCTTCTGGCTCCATGAGTCTTCCGGTAAAATATTGACTTTGGCTTTTGTCCGATCCAATTCCGAGAATATTTCTTTTCCAGCTTTTCTGAAACCAAAAACAGCAGAAAACAGGCAACTGGCACTGTGGCATCTTGTTAATAGGTTAGTTCTAGAAAATGTGTAAAAATACTCCAAAGTGTGGATAAAACATAAGAAAGTAGATATAAAACAAGCATGGAACATCAAAAATTATAGATACGTTTGCAACGTATCAGAAATCAAAGTGAGATATTGCTTTATGCGTGTCTTGCACCACTGTTGCACAACATGGGTTGCTAACAACTCCGCTGGCCTTTGGACAATCCAAAAAGAGGAAAATCTTGGAGTTTGGCTATGAGTTACCCAACATATGTAGGAAAAATGCTACATTTGCGTATGCATTGGTATTCTCATGGGCATGCGTTAAAAGCAAAAGTCGGAATACTCCTTTGACCGTTATGAGAAATCATTATACCGAAAAGGGAAACCTTGGTAATGATCACGAGTGTCCTTCCTAGCCTACACAGTCTCGATTGAACATATACCACTCTTTTGGCATGGTATCGTTACTAAGAAATATATTTTCTATGAGCTCAACAATCGAAGTTTGCACTTGAGAGACTCTAATAGATGGCATGAGTGGGCAGCATTGGAAAACTCTATTTCTATTTATGATTGACAACTAACCATGTTCATCTTTGCTTAATACAAATAAAAATACAAAAATACAATAAAGTGCAGATAGAAGGATCACAAGTTCACTTGCAAGCTAGATTTAACTTTGACATGGGGCATAAAAGTTTTTGACTAATCTCTAGTGGTTTGGAATAATATAACTGAGCTTATATTGCCTTGTATGATTATGTGCTCTCTTTCTTTGAGCTTGTAGAAAAAAACAAGGATACGGTGCATTGATTTCCAATGATAAGCAAGATCACATCCATTAAGTTATCGATCCCTTTTGCTCGAGGACAAGCAAGATCTAGCTTGGGTAAGTTCATAGCTATGATAATACAACACTTTTTAGCAATATAAATTGTGTCATTTGCTATCATATCATGCTCCATCTAACTATTGCTATGCCTGATATGCATGATTACTTGTTTTTATTAAATTCAATATGAGCTTTGGACATTTAGTAGTTTAGGTAGAATTTTATCCCTCTTCCTTGTATTCGACATGTGTGTAGGTGTTTATGATGATTATGGATGAAACAAAGGCAAAAAGAACAAAGAGAGCATAGTATGGAGGAGCTGCAGGGACCAGACTTAGCCATTTGAGGTGTTGGAAAAGTGAATTTTTCCAACTTATCAAAATAAAGATCCAAGACAACTGGCTTGTAGCTCTCGATGATACGAATCAATGAGCCCAAGAACACCCAAAACGAAGTTCGTATGAAGAAATGGCGACCAAAATACTAAAGAGTACACATGGTTTAACAAGAAACTATGCGACCGGAGCAATAATTCCGGCCGTATAGTTACGCTCGTATAGTTGTAAAAAGGGTCAGAAACAACGGGATTTCCCCTAGAAAAGCTCCAGAACCTTCCCTAAGTCATATGACGGTATTGGGGGAACCCTAGGGCACCACAAGGCCTATATAAACGAGGGAAGAGAGGAGGAAGCGACAATACACCATATACAAGATCTAGATCCCATCTACCGCCTCCACAGCGGCGCCCTGCCACCGTGCCGCCTCCATAGACTCTACAGCTCCACCAAGATCTAGTTCTCCATCAACACCATCAAGCCATCCAAGCAAGAAGAGGAGGAGAAGGCGAACGCTGCCATCACCACGCCGACGCCACCATCACCATGACGTCATCACCATCTCCATCGCCGCTACTCCTTCGTCCTTCCTCATCATGATCTTCGTGATGGGTTGTAACATGGCTTGAACCCCCTTTTATTAATGTTATGATGATTTGAGTAATTGAAGTGTTGTGTGTTCTTGTTAATTAATATGTTTGTGCTTTCTCTTTACATTGTTCTATTCATGATATTATTCTAGTGATTGGAGACGTCCAATCCATTGTTGAGGAATTTACTAGGGATTCACGGAGTGTCACAAAACTTATCATTAGTCTCTACTCATCCATGGGCCTGACAAGTTCATGGGTAGAACTAATAGGCTATTTGCTATAAGTGATTTCCGGAGGCAATAGCAGCTTAGGATGCACCGCCCATTAAGATTTAATTTCTCAAGATCACTCATGATATAGATAGGTATAGTGTTGTGAATTGCTTGACCCCAAAGTGACATACAGGATATCTTGTGACTAGCACACTTGCTTAGGAGTACAATTGTCCATAGAACTTAATGTCTTTGCTCTGGTTTACCTTGATTGGTCTTGTTAACTTAATACACTATTCTTTTACGAGATGACCCATGTCCGAAGAGGGTGTAGACAATTGAGTTATCTAGTTGCCACTTACTAACGGTGGGAGACAACGGTATATGAGGGACCACCACAATTATAGTTAACAGCTATTCCATAAGCACTTATCATGCACACTGGTATACATAACATTACTTGAGGAATCATAGCATTAATATTTCATCTCATTGCATTCACCTCTTTTCAGTTTTACTTTTGTTCTAGTTTTGTTCCAGTCCTAGTAGTAGTTATTACAAAACATCTTAAATTCATTTATCTTAGCAACTTATAGAATAGGCTATTTCCAAACCACGATTTGGGTGCGAACGTGGTCGCATTGACAATGCGGCTGCGAGGGTCGTGTTCGCCGAGCTCCTATCGGGACAAACTCTTTAAATATTTGCTACTTCAAGTACTGTAATAACTCTGTTTTGGTGCAGGAACCCAGCCCATCAAGTGGCTTCAAAGAAGATGTACCGGTGCCACGCGACAGCCAACACGTCCACTTCAGGATGCACGTCGACTGTGGGCTTAATTTTCTGCTGTCAAAATTATTCTCCAACGTACTAAGGTACTACGGCGTCCAACTCCACAATCTCCCTCCCAACTCGCTTCTAGAGCTTAGTGCCCATGCAACTCTTAGTGAGGGTTTTCTCGGAATAAAACCGAGTCTTACTCTTTTCTAGTACTACTATGGTACCCGGAAGAACTCCATTACTACCGTGTTCCTTACAACATCTGTACTCTTAGATTAGTCCTTAGGAGAGTGATATCCCGCAAGTATAGGGGATCGTGTGTAGCCTTTTCGATAAGTAAGAGTGTCAAACCCAACGAGGAGCTAAAGGCAGGATAAATATTCTCTCAAGTTTTATCAACCACTGATACAACTCCGGCAGAACTTCCCCCTTCCTCTTACACATACTACAAACTCTATGATGTTTAATCCATGTGCACACAATATAATGTACACCAAAGGACTATACCATATCAACATACAACTCTAATGGACCAAATACGTTCAACCATTCAATCTAAGAACAAAGAACCTACACAAACATGACATAGATCATAGGAGTATAACTTATAGCATCAAACAACATGTTTACATAGGACAGTACAGAGGTGTGTGGGAGGATGAACCACTGCATACTAGGAGGATTAGGTGATGGAGATGGTGGTGAAGATGGTGAAGAGGGTGGCGACAGCGCGAGGGACTCCTTCCCCGCCACCGGTATCATGGGGGAGCACCGCCCCTTAGCCCCCTTCCTTCATGGCTTCTTGGGAGCCCTCCCCTATGAAGATGGGATCCATGGGGGAGGCAAAAACGTGGCTTTGGTGGCTGCAAATTCATGGGTGGAGGTGTCCTCCACGAATTAAGTTTCCTCTCTTTATATAGCTTTTCGGATTCCCGTCACCCCCATCTTGGGCTGCAGGAAATCGGGCCTAGCGGGCCCGTCTAGACTCAGAATTATCTAAATTTTATGTCTAAAACGTTTTTCGTGAAATTTACAACAACTTTATAGTTGAAGAGTTTCCCGTTTGACGCCGTCTTCGACCCGAAACGTGACCATCTTCAAAACGAGATCTGAGACAGATTTCTGGAAAATCCCAATTTGAATCCAACAAGGGTTCCACTTGTATTCTTGGTAATTCCTACACATCAAAGTGTAAAACAAGAACATTGTGCATTTTTGCAACTATTAGTAGGTTAGTCCAAATAAATCATGAACTTTATACAAAAAAGTGTCAAAAGCATAATATTAGCATAAAACTATCAAAAATTATAGATACATTATGGACGTATCAACATCCCCAAGCTTAGTTCCTGCTCGTCCTCGAGTAGGTAAATGATAAAAACGATATAATTTTTGAGGTAACATGCAGCCAACATAATCTTGATCATCATTATTGTAAAAGCATTGCAGTTGGGATCAAAGTACTCTAAACATAAGCATCAAAGATAGAGTTCTAACAATAAGACATCGCAACTATGTTGTAGCATGAAAAGGTACAAACAAAAGATCATGAATAACAATACATTGAAAGTTTGTTTGTTTCACATACAGAAAACATAATAAGAGTGGTATTCAGCTTGTCCCTCCTGGTATAGCAAAACATAAATGCATAGGACACCTTCAAAGTTCATAAGGTGACTAGATACAAATAATCTAAGAGCAAGCTTTATCAAAGTTATGAATCAATCAACAAGTATTGGGACAATGCACATTAAACTAAGAATGACCACTATGCTCTCTCAATAGGTGCATAAAGATAGAAGATGGAGACTCAACATAAAAGTAAAAAGAAAGACCGTTCACAAAGGGAAGCAGAGATTCAAGTTTCATAAAGAGCTTCCAAAAATTATGGTACTTATTAGCTTTTAGCTCTCATTGTCCTATCATAAGCATCTTTGAGGTGATTAAGGTTAAAGTGACACAAATATGAAGATATGCTTGACAAGTTATAAGTTGAAAACCTCATGGCCCGTGCTTACGAGTACCGAACCTCATGCTACTCAACTTTAGTCACAAGTAAGTTCTTGTCATTGTAAGTACATGTGTATCATAGAGAATCGCTAACGGGGTACCCCTTTCCCCATGACACAGGAGCTATCCCATATCAAAATGACAAGGCAACAGACAGTGAGCATCTCAACAATCTTTTTATTTGCTATTTGCATAGGTTATTATTGAAGATGCTTCATAGAATGCCACTATGGTTATGCTGGAAGTTTCCACCATGATTAGGCATGGATTAGGCTAGCCGCCCAGGCGTTTCTCTAACACATATACAAACTCCATGAGCTTACAAGCTCCCCTTTTATTTCACACCGTCGGGATCCATAAGCAAAAGAACATGATATCAACTGAATAATAAGTGCAATGTTGAAAGTGTTCCCCATGACAACATGGTTCAACTAATTCACAACTTATAAAGTGCAAGCATATAAGAAACATAGATGGACACAATGGTTCGAGTTTATTAAGTGCAAGAAAGTAAAGTGTGCCATCAAGTTTGTGAGAGCTTTAATCACTAATTTTCTCATAACAAATTTAATTTGGAAGGTAGATAAAAGCATGAATATACTTGGAATGGTGTAACACACCATGCATAGGAATTTATAGTGGACTCTTTGGAATAATTTGGTTTTCTTGGAGGTTGGATGCATGAGTGTAACTCACACTTGGTACATGTGGAGGCTAGCAAAAGACTAGGAGAGACCAACTAAGAGAGCAATAATGGCCATAATCATGCAAAGCGACAAAACATTATTAATTAAAGCATAAAGTGATATTACAAGTCATAAACTAAATGATCATAGATGCTAAGGTGACTGGTTCATAGTCTTAACATGGTTCAAGCATGTTCCAAGTCAACCCAAGTAAAGCATCAAAGGAGAATACCACAATATTATGCTTTTGTATGCTAAAACAACGCATGATTCTTTCAAGGCACATTAAGCAATCTCAATTGTTTGGAACAAGTCATGCTACAACAATAATCACTAAGCATAAGGTCAAAGCAATATCAAACATAACATGATAAAGTCTAGGCCACAGTCTAAACAAGCTCCTTTTGTACCACTTATAAGCATGAAGCTTCCTACTCTTTTCCAATCACCAATCAACTTATTTGAAACCTCGTATGAATGCGGGGGTCCAACCAATTTATTTAAGAAAACCAAAACAAAACTAAAAACAAAAACAAAGACGCTCCAAAAACAACACAATTGTGCATGAAACAATAAAAATGAAGTGTTTTGGAAGAAAACCTGAGATTTTTATTGATGAAGAAGGGGATGCCTTGGGCATCCCTAAGCTTTGATGCTTGTACTTCTTGAATATTTCTTGGGGTGACACGGGTGAAATCCCCAAGCTTGAGCTTTTGTCCATACTTCATCTCGTCATATTATTCTTCCCTACACTTTAAAATTTCCTTCATACAAAACTTCACACAATCTTCATTAGCAACATTAGTGTATTCAAGATAATAAGTCTTTAGGTTCAGTTTCAATACAAGTAAAACTTTCATGAAAACACAAGCTACTGTAGCAATTCCTTCTAAAAGCTCAAGTGATCAAAGAGAACTCAAAGAGAAAGAGATTAAGAGGCAAATGCAAATAATGGTAGAAATCTGTCAAAACAGACCAGTAGGTAAAAAACGATTTTTTCAAAGACCTTTTGTTTCTCAAGTCGAAAAGTGATAAACTACGAAAGTTAGATAATAACCTGGGGCATAAGCATAGAAAATTACAGCTCAATCCGACATACAGGGAGTTTTCACGATTTTTTATAGTGAAGCACAAAAAATCTGTTTCAGGACAACAACTTTCTCAAGTCTTATTTCTCTCTCATTAGAGGTTATTCTTGGCACAAAAACCACACAAAAGGATAAGGAGAGGTTATTACTGAAGCAATAACTTCCAAGACTCAACAAAAGAAAAACTTACTGAATAAAAATTTGGGTTATCTCCCAATAGTGCTTTTCTTTGACGCCTTTCAGCTAGGCATAGGAGCAAGATTCAAGTATTTTCAAATGAAACAGCATTAAGAGCAAATTTTGTTTTAATATGAGAGGGAAAAGGTATCTATACCTTTCTCGAATGGGATTTGATATTTAATGGTGCCTTCCTTTAGTTGAAAAGCTTCCATGGGAAGATTTGTTTTGGTTTCATAGGCATGAACACAACTGTTCAAGGTCAACCCCCACTTAACCATTACTCATCTTTCCAATCACTTTCCTTTTTGAAAACGTTTTAGGTAACAAGCATAACTAATTTTTTTGTAATTCGCATTCCCTATCCATACTAAGATAGAGAACCACTTAAAACTGAAAGTAAAAAATACTTAGAGATAAAGCAAACAAGTGCACACAAGAATATTCACCCACACGCAATTTCTCCCCGGCAATGGCGCCAGAAAAGGTCTTGATATCCCAAGTATAAGGGATCGTGTGTAGCCTTTTCGATAAGTAAGAGTGTCGAACACAATGAGAAGCTAAAGGTAGGATAAATGTTCTCTCAAGTTCTATCAACCACTGATACAACTCTACGCATACTAAACATTTGTATTATCTAGGAAATAAAACTAGAGCAACAATACGAGTACTAGAGATAGCTTTGCATGATAATAAATAACAAGAAAGTAAAGTTAGTTGCTGCAGTAATAAAATACACTAAACTAACAAATCCATGAGTGTGGAATAGTGGTGGTAATTTTGGTGGCTTTGTCCAAGTTTAATTAGCGAATAAATCGGGTTCATTGTCTTCGATGTTGTTTTCTATGTGGGAGAGGCTAAATATACATGCGCTTCACTACTTGGAATTACATGTACTATATGATTGGATTGTTAGCAAACATCCATAACTACTAAAAATGCATTAAGGTTTCCCCAACCATAGCCTTAAGTTTAATGGTCCTCTTACTCCCATACATGCAATGTTCCGGTTCACGTCCTCAGGTTTCTGTCACTCCGGCAGAACTTCCCCCCTCCTCTTACACATACTACAAACTCTATGATGTTTAATCCATGTGCGCACAAATATAATAGACACCAAAGTACTATACCATATCAACATACAACTCTAATGAACCAAAGACGTTCAACCATTCAATCTAAGAACAAATGAACTACATAAACATGACATAGATCATAGGATTATAACTTATAGCATCAAACACCATGTTTACATAGGACGGTACAGAGGTGTGTGGGAGGATGAACCACTGCATACTAGGAGGATTAGGTGATGGAGATGGCGGTGAAGATGGTGAAGAGGGCGGTGGCGGTGCGGGGGACTCCTCCCCCTCCGCCAGTATCATGGGGGAGCACCGCCCCTTAGCCCCCTTCCTTCATGGCTTCTTGGGAGCCCTCCCCCATGGAGATCGGATCCATGGGGGAGGAAAAAACATGGCTTTGGTGGCTGCAAATTCATGGGTGGAGGTGTCCTCCACGAATTAGGTTTCCTATCTTTATATAGCTTCTCGGATTCCCGTCACCCCCATCTTGGGCTGCAGTAAATCAGGCCTAGCGGGCCTGTCCAGACTCGGAATCAGCTAAATTTTATGTCCAGAACGTTTTTCATGAATTTCCAACAACTTTGTAGTTGACGAGTTTTCCGTTTGACGCCGTCTTCGACTCGAAACGTGACCATTTTCAAAATGAGATCTGAGACAGATTTCTAGAAAATTCCAATTTGACTCCAACAAGGTTTCCACTTGTATTCTTGGTAATTCCTACACATCAAAGTGTAAAACAAGAATATTGTGCACTTTTGCAATTATTAGTAGGTTAGTCCAAATAAATCATGAACTTTATATAAAAAGGAGTGTCAAAAGCATAATGTTAGCATAAAACCATCAAAAAATATAGATTCGTTATGGACGTATCAGAGAGACCGAGTCTACCCTAGTATTTTAGCTAGTGATTCTATGAAGAGGTGGCCAGCAACGTTCTTTTGTCACAAGGACATGATGGCTCCTAGAAAGTCAGAAAGCTTGCTAGTTTTTGTGCATGATACTACAACCCACAAGGATTTGTGGGACACGGAGGCGCTAGAATTATCTGATGACTTGATCCTGGCCAAGAGGTAGATCGAGTTTCTGATGAAAGAGAAAGGTTTGAGGGGATCTGACATGGTGCACTGCTGGTTGGAACGTCGGATTCAACCTCTGCAGTACCACGACGATCGGCTAATGCATTCGTTTACCCTCTATAAGAAGGATAGCTTGAGGGTCAGCCCAAATCAGATTCCCTAGAAGGAATGCAAGTCCCAAATCCAATGGTTGATCAAGCAACAGATTAACAAGAAGTCCCAGACATCTCCATGCACATGTATATGGCAGAGAATCCCCTGAACATGATAAACCTTTCTACTTAATTGTTTTGTACATCATCATCATCCATTATCGTGTCATAATAAAATATTTGTTCTAACTTTTAGCTTGCATTGCTCCTCGATTCGGATTTGGCTTCGATCGAGGGTTATCCTCCGGAAGAGCCAGAAGTAGTTGAGGATGATGAGATGTAAGAGAAACATGGCGTGCCTTCCAAGAAACACAAGGCTCCTGTTGTTTCAGCTGGCGCACAAGTGTTGCTAGTCGTCAAGAAGTAAGATCGTATATCAAGATTTGCATTTCATTTGTATCATTTCCGAGTCACAACAAATTCTTTTTATGACTTAGAGCTAAGCCATTGGAAAAGGGGAAACTGAAAACAGATGGGAAGCCAGCTCGGACACTGCACTAGTAGAATCTCAATTTGACTGCACCAGCGATGACACCCCAGACTCCTATTGAAGGAGATATGCCCTAGATACAAATAATAAAGGTGTTTTATTATCATATCTCATTACTTCATAATAGTTTTATATAATGTTATAACTGTATCAAGTGGAAACATTGATACATGTGTGGTACATAAACAAACCTAGGTCCCTAGTACCTCTATTCAACTTGTTCATTTGGCAGCTGATGATCAAGGTTTTCTGATCATGGTGCTACTATAGACAACTGACAATGAAGTCATATCATCTGAGATGATGTGATGGACATTTCCCACAAATGATTGTTGCAACACGATCATGTCACATAGTTCACGGTTGCAATTGTCTGAAATGGAAAGGTTGAATCCTTAGACCGTGAGATCATATTAATCACTATTTATGGAGGATTGCTTTGACTGCATCAACTGTCATGTCCGTAATTGGGTGACCATAAAGGTGTTTGTCGGGTATTCCAAAGGGGCACATTGAGGCCTAAGCATCAAGATCGGGATCTGTTCTCCTGTATGACGGGAAGATACACTAGGCCAACTCAGTGAATTACATCCATAATCTGCGCAACATATTGTTAGGAATGTGCCCTAGAGGCTCACTTTCCGTCTTGTATTTGTAACCTAGCATCTGGCTTAGAGCTAGTTGTATGTATCACTACAATTGTTGTAGGTGTGGAACCATATACTTGTATATAGATCTAGCCAGTTTGTCCTTAGTCGTTTGAGGTTCGGAGGGAAACCTACTACCAAGACTAATTTGTAAGTCAGAAGATGATAACGTTTCACGTGTCATGAGCATGGAGATGTTGTCCGCCTTGCATTTGCTAGTCGGAAGAGGTATGATAGCCAAACCGATCCAAAGGTTAGTCGAGCGTGAGCACACCATCATACACTCTGACTAGCACAATGGAACCCTTAGACCAGAGGGGATCGCACGATCCGAGTTGTGGAAAAGCCGGATTTGACTCCATATAACGTTCACCGTAACTAGGAGTCATAAGGGTGGTCTTGGGCCGACTTCAAAGCAAGCTATGTGACGTGGATCAACCAAGACAGAATTTCCCCTCCATCTCGGAGAGATATTCTCTGGACCCTCTCGTGTGATATGATTCAGAAGCATGGCCATGCGCTACTCGATCAATTTTTGATCGAGTTAGTCCGACTTAGTGAAGCCGAAGGGAATGAGTTATCACTTCAACGAGAAGAGAGTAAACCGGCACTGGGATGACGGAATCTCCCCTATGGTTTATCAATAATATAGTGAGGCAACAAGAAGAGAGCATCGACTCTAGGTTTTTGGCCTAGTTCTTGCGCATGAGATGTGCTAAGTAGGAAAGATTGGATCTTTCTCGCTATTTTTTGTTTTCCCTTTTTGATCTGTTTTGATCTAGGGTACAACCACATGCTATAATGGGCACTAGCTTGGTCAAGTAGATTAGTCAGCCTTAGGTGTCGATGTTACCGTACCGCTGATGAGGTGTCTACCTACAGGGGAGCCTTCGGCGCAGATGGAGGGACCGGTTGGGGGACATACTCTCAGTTTCGTGCGCCATACCCGGTGGGCACGTCACATCTTTGGGGGATCTAGCTAAAAGATCTTGTCACAATCCCTCTATCGGTACACCAATTGGTGTTTACTATACCATCAGCCACTAGAGGGCAACAAGACAGGATTGTGTCGTGTGGGAAAAGTGTACAACCTCTATAGAGTGTAAACTTATTCGCATAGCCATGTCCACGGTCATGGACATAAATCTTTCTTGGCATACGGAAATATGTCTTGCTACTTCCCTCTTTGCCTCCATCCTTATCCTGAAATATTATGGATTATGTGAGTTGTTTAAGACAATCACTAATGAGAAATATTACATTGAATAAAAACATATTTTCGTCTAAAGCCTCTTTAACCTAATCTATTATCGTATTTCAACTAAAATTGGCTTTTCTGCAAAAGAACCATACAACCTTCCTTTGAAGCCTCCTATAGATATTATAGCTCTCTCGTGAGGAGGGTGTTGAGTACATTATGTACTCATGTCAATGCTTTTGTTGATACTCCAGGTACTGTGGAGAATGAGACGGTTACAAGTACTATGATGATGCTAAAGAGTGAGGCCTCGTGGACTACATTAACTGCCTCTGGCTGAGATGTAGTCACCACGTGTTTTACATTTCCGCTGTGCTTTCTAGATGTAATAAATATCACTAGATATTTTACTACGTGGCTATTCAATCTTTATAATAAATAATTTATAAACGTTGTGCAATGATATCATTTCGATGTGTCATTGACCGTTGATCTTGGGATCAACAAAGGTACACAGGGGGTCCGAAAGTTTAAGTTCCGGTCCTCAAAAATTTGAAAGAAGTAATGTCATGTATGGTGCAGCGGCTTTTTCCCATATTTAGGTTGTCAAAGAGGTTGTCGTCATCCAGAAAGAAGTTGGTGTTGGGGAAGTTGTCGCCGACGACATCGTGTTGCCAGTAGTCACGCTACAACACTTCCCAAAAACCTGATTATCCCAAAAACCTGATTGTCCCTCTCACGTACTTCCTCCGTTTTAAAATATAAGATGTTTTAGCTTTATGAAGGTAGTGTATCTAGATCTCTTTTAGTGTCTAGGTTCACTTCAAATCTAAATGAACCTAGACAGTAAAGATGTTTAGATACACTTTATTCACAAAGCTAAAACGTCTTATATTTTGAAACGGAAGAGTACATGTCTTCGAGAGGCAGGATTCATAAGGCCTACTGTCCTGACCGGTGTGCACGCCGCGGAACAGGGTGGAGAAGACGATGGCGGCTGCTGAAGGTTCTGAAAACAGACAGTCGCATGTGGTGTGTATCAACTAGGGTTCTGTTTGTGTTTATATAGTGTAGGTCAGGAAGTCGTGGGGCGCATCGAAACTCGGAGCTGCATATACAGGGAGAGGACGGGAGATAGTACTATGAAAAGGCTAAAAACATTGATACCTGGACGTGCAATTTGCTGAACATTGCTGCTTGTTTATGTCTATATTACATCATGATGTATCTCACCGTAGCCTATCAAGATGGAACCATATCCCCAGAACTACGGCAGGATACAGAAGCAGCAGGGCTCCAGACCGACCCACAAAGGCCGACTTGATCTATTTCAGTTCTTTGGTACAACAATTACAACTTACAATTTGACCCTAAGACAGGAAAAATACAAGTGAACCTACGACAAGGAAAAATGAAGCATCGAAGTACTTCTACAGATTATTTCTTGCATTAAGTTCTAGGCTTGGAATGTTTCACCTCGTGGGGTTCTGGCAGTTCTAGATCTTCTGCTTGAGCACTTGGCGGAGCTGCACCTTCTGGCTCACCATCCGCGCCTCGATGAGCTTCTCCTTCAGGCTGTGCTTCTGGGACGTCCGCGGGTACTCCATGCAGCCCCTGAATCCCCGGTTGAATTGGATGTTCATCGAGTCCGGTGAGCTCCACTGATCGGCGCTCGGCGGACTGAGGCCAATCTCCTGAATGCCGCTTTCGATGGTGGAATGCGTCCCGACCGATAGCCTTACATTTGATGCTCTACCATTTAGTGCCTCCATGGCGTCTTTCTTGGAGACATCACTGTTCTTTGGACGCGACGACTTCCAGAGCTTTGAGATGGCCGACTCTTTCTTCTTGGGCTGTGTCATGGTTGTCAGGTATGCATCGGCCAAGTCATCCTTTAGCTTCTCAATCTCCCCGTACTCGAAATCAGTTCTGCTTGTCCAAGAAATGCTACCGTCAAAGATCTTGTTGACCGATGATTCGCTTCCCTCAGGTGAACCACTCGAGCCCTGCATTTCCTCACGGCTTATCGTTTCCCAGCTGCTGGCATCGCCAGTGTCACTATCATTGTGAGGGGTTTTGTTGGAGTATACCTTGGCTGGCTTGTCCAGGAACATATCTGCCATTGGGCTAGCCTCTTGGATTTCTGATTCACAAACGGTGGAGCTGTTCTTGTAGCACTGCTCGATCTCCTTTATGACGGGCTCTTCTTCACTTGGACGCAGCTCTTCAAAAATTGAGAATATGTCCTCTGATGCTGCTGGCGGCTCATACCTGAATTCAACATCCTGTGCTCTGACTGACTTGATCACCTGTATAATGTTCTCTGCTTCTTCCACTACCCTGATGTCTCCTCGAGAACAACTGCATGCTGCAATAAAAGCCTCGACATCCTCTTGCAGCTTGCTCAACTGTGTATATTTGGCATCCAAAGTGAGTTTCGCATCGACAAGCTTCATCTGCACCCGTTCTTCACGCCACACCTCAGCCATCTGTAGCATCTTCCGCTCCTCATCCACCTCCTCTCGCAGCTTCAGGGAGTCATGTTTCAAGGCCTCGATCTCGGCTTTGTCTTCCTCCACCTCCCTTGCTAGCTCGTTGCACACCTCCTCAGTGAGCTCGCGTGTCTTCCTCTCCTCATCGTACTCTCGCAACAGCTGGTTTGCTGACATCTTGGTCTCTTTCAGCTCGCTGACGAGCTTCATGTTGATCATCTCCAGCCGCCTCCTGTTTTTCTTCTCATGATCAAGGTTTGCCTTCATGTCCTCAAGAACAGCATGTACCTTCTCATGCTCTCTACTCTTCCAAGCTGCTTTCTCCTCTGCAAGTTTCTTGAACAAGTGGTCAAGCTTCTTCTTAGTTGACCGGCGCTCACTTTCCAGCTCACCCAGCCGATCACGTGCTTGCCGGAGTTCCAACTGGAGGTTAGCAACATAGGATGCATCTTGCTGCTCGTTCAGAAGATTTAGTTGGCTGGCTATCAAATAGGCATCATGTGATTCCATTCCTTTCATGTTCTCAGGCTCCCATTTGGTTGCTTTCTCCATAGTGGTGACAGGTAGCATCGGTGAAGCACCATGAAACTGTACCTGCGGAATTAAACCCGTCAGATCTTACTTTACAGGCAAAGTAGTCAAGACTATAGTTGGGCTCACGACTCACCTTGTGGAGCTCTTCACTCTTCGGCTCCAAAACAGAAATGGGGCTTGAAACCTCATTCTTAAGATGCTGATGACGACCCAAGGTATTCTGTTTAAGGAGCTGGACTTGTAGATGCCTCGGGATATGCTATCATACAGCAAATACAACAAAGTTAGCCACAAGAGAAGAAAAAATTATCATTACAATAAAATTATCGGTACATGTGCGCTCCCTGATCAATGATTGAGCAAATCCATCCAGAAAATCTCCCCAGACCTCAATCAACCCCCAAAAAACAAAGATGATCTGAATATATATTCATGATACTGTTTCTCACTGTGTGGCTGTTCGAAAGAGACACAAAAGGCTCCCACCATCCATGTACAACCAAAAAGGTGAATTGCTCGAGAGATAGTTCCTCGAAAGACAAAGAGAATCTAAAGGGGGAGCAAAAAAACTATCATCACATGCAGATGCAGACCCCTGTCGAATGAGAGCATGTACGAATGTACAGTGAGTTCAAATTCCAACCTACTACATGGCTACATCTACAGTATAGTGAACATCCATCGCCCTCTATTAACCTAAGATTCAATAAAAATCATCTGGTGTAGCAAGAATAGTTTCTAATTGGATGAGACAACAGACAAGCACCTAGTGGCTTACATAGGACATCATCGCTGAACCCAGGATGCACATGTCTGCTGCTGCACGGCATAATAGCACGGTCCAATCATTCAGGCCAAATCGTGTGCCTAAACAAACAAGATTTGGACCGCAGCTATCCGATTCCATTATGCAAGATCCAAGTTCCAATCCGTGCTCTTCCCACAAACCATCCGTGCGAAAGGGAAATAAATGGCTCTTCGTCACCGGCAGAAGGGCAAAAACATACGGACGATGCATTTGTGGTCGCACGGGCCGCGGAGAGGGGATCCTATGACTGGGCCCCCGAGTCGGGATCACATGACGAGATCCGAACCTAGAAAAATGCAAGTGCCTTTTGGATCAGTAAATTCATGGGACCGCGAGCGATCACGGTCATTTCTTCCCGGTGGCTGGCTGCCTCCATTAAATGGAGGTGTGTGCTTCAGCGCGACGCATCCTGCGTTAAGACGACCACTAAATGCGTCGAAACTAGTACAATGGGTAGGAGTACTGCCGATAATGCTTGAATGAGGAGAATCCGAGGATGGGAAATGGATTCATAGATTTGACTGCATCGAGCGATTCAGGGCAAAATAAGCAGCTAAAATTAGGGGGGGAAATGTCAACAGTTTGATGGAGAAATTACACAGAAAATCCCCAAAACGTCTGCAAGGGATCTCTGGCTTAGAGCTTCATGGAGGAGCAGAGTATGTTTTGACCAACAATCTTTAGAGTTTTGCTACTGAGGGATAAGCAAGACGGAAATGTACAGGTGGCCAAACTTGTAGTATGTCTGGTTTCCTTTGGTTTGAGCTAAAAAAAAACATCAAAATCAGAACAAAATCTACAAAACAGTGCACCTATTTTTAGCTGGATTTGACTAAAGCGATTCACTAAACACGGCAATAGGTGCAGGAAACGAAATGGTCAGGAAGCAAAGCAACTCGACGAATCACGGGAAGCAGGAGCTTCCAGTGAACTAGGACATCACCACTCAGCAGTAAACGAATCCGAAACGAAAACAGAGTAGCACAAGCGACGGCGCGCGCGCACGCACCTCGAGCCCCACGTGAACCCTGCCTTCCCCGGAGCCACCTCCCGAGCCTCCCACGACCGCCTCCGGTGGCCGCAGCCGCCACACGCCGGCCGCGAGCCTCCTCACCGACACATCCCGCGCCTTCTCAATGGGGCCAGGGACGGGCCCGGCCCCCGCCGGTTTGTCCCCGCGCTTCTCCGCCGCGCCATTGCCGTTCCCGGCGTCCCACCTGAGCAGCGGCGTGGCGGGCCCGCTCCGCCGCCCGCCTCCCGACGCGGGGGCCTTGAGCGCGCGCCGGCGGAGCCGTCGCGGCGTCCGGACGGACGGCGCGGCTGGGCCAGCAGGGGCAGGGGCCGCGGCGGCGGCGGAGCGGTTCCTGGAGCTCATATTGTGCGGGCCGGGCTTGGCACGGGGAGCTGCCGCGACATCGGAGAGAGGAGCGCGCGGCGCGGAGAGGGGACAGTGGAAGAGACGGAGAGAGACGTTGGGTTGGGATGTGCGGGGTTGGCAAGTTGCAGGCTAGCGAACCGAACGGAGGCGTTGGGAAACGGGAGGTACGGGTGGTGGGGTGGAGTAAACTAGAGTCTAGGACGATGCCGCAATGGCGTGGCCTTGGGGAGCGTGGGAGTGGAAGGACGGATCTGGGCCTGGCCGCGCGGGGAGGACCTCGGCTTGGGTTTTGTTGTCCTGTTGTGGGTGTTCCGACTTCCGACTCCGCTCGTGGGGCAGGCCGGTAGGGGGTGGGATTTCTGAGCTCACGAGCCGTGACTTGGCCAGTGCGCCGCAGGCTACGGCCGCCGTGCGTGCTGTACTGCACTGCACGAAGATCACCGAGATATCATGTCAAGGGATCCGTCCTCGTACGTGTGAAGACAGATTTTATTGCTCTTCTCTCGCCACTGTTGTAGTTAGTTATTACATTTGGTCCGCTCATGTACGTGCATTGCAATACCATCCTGTGGTACTACTGTACACTTGCTACGTGCCCGCGAAAAAAAAAGCCGTTACTTGAGATGGAAAGAGTGTATCCATAGACGAAAAAAGTCCAAAATAATCCATGAATACATAGACGAAAGCTAAACCGAACCTTCAACTAATAATTCCCGGAATTAGCACACTAAACTATTTGATCCGCGTCTATTTTACCTCGGGGCGGTTTTCAGCTGGGATTTTATTTAATTTCTTTTCTCGCATGGAAGCGGACTACGGCGCCGCCTAGGCCCTAGCACCGGCTCTACCGCACAGGCTCTCCCGCCTCTGCTCAGCGACCTCCAGGCATTCGTTTTCTTCGACAAACATGTGCAGAAATGAATTCGATCCATTGAAAGCTGTCCCATCTTTACATGTCCTAGGATCACAACCTCTGGCCAGCACAGGTCGACGTCACCGACTCGGCGCTCCACGTGCCTCCGAAACGGAGGGGCAGGATCGGAACAGCGTCTCCCCTCCCGCCATGTCTCCCGTCCCGCCGAATCCGTCCACCCAGTCCAGTCACCCTCCAGATCCAGGCCAGCACACCCACCACCACGTAGTCCATCCGTCCGACCTGCATCCCTCCCTCGCGCGCCGTAACGTGGCCGCCGCGCGCACGTGCGCGCCCAACCCCAGCTGTTGGGTGTTCGGACGCATGCGGGAGGGAAGGGCATCCGAGGGGCGGAGCACGAGGCGGCAAAGGGAAGCGCTGCTGCCGTGCCACGCCGGACGTCGTCGGAGCTGCTTCTGGACCCCGACTGTCAGGACCACGTTCAGCGCACGGGGGGGCACGGGTAGACGACGCCGTGGCGTGGCCCCTGCGTCTCTCTCTGTCCCTCTGGCGCGCCTGCGGCGTGCGGCGAGCGGCGCTGTAACTTTTGCAGCGGCACCGGGCGCTGTGAACCTGCGATTATCTGCCAACAATGGAACAGTGTAAATTTCGAAATTTAAACCGATCTACGACAGCGCGACCGTAAAAATCAGGCGGCCCATATAGCAAGACATGCGATCCATGCCCGATTGCCCGTCGAGCCACGCATGACACAGCACCCATCTATATTTTCTCGTACGGCATCGTTTATGGTGTTGGGAAGGAGACAGCTAGCTAGCTGTAAACAATGTCGAGCAAGCCCGAGAGAGAATACGATGTACTCCCTCTGTTCGGGATTATAGGTCCTACGTGCATACCTAGATTGTTAATTTGACCAACAAAATATAACTTATATATTATAAAAATTATATCATTAAAAAATATAATCTCTAAGGTATCTAATGGTATAATTTTTATACTATAATATGTATATTTTGTTGTTCAAATTGGCAACCTAGTTATCCGCGCGGGACTTATAATCCCAAACAGGGGTAGTACGTAGCACGGCAGGCAGAGGCAGAGACAAGCTGAAAGGAATACGATGTGGTAGCACGTACACGGTACACGACGCAGGTAGGCTGGACTGAAGGGAATACGATGTGAGTTGACGTCGGGGTAAGCGACGGACGGAGGCGTATTTATTTTACCACTGTGGATGCTCTCGCCCCGCATGTGCGCTGTCGACCGATCGAGAGTTTTTCAGTCTTATCGCATCATTGGTGTTGGGTCGGCCGACGGCCGGCGTATGTTTGCTCCGTAATTGTAGGCGCAGTAGATCTGAGTCAAGCGTCCATGTTCAGCTGACCGGCCGATGGATCGACATGCTGGAGCTGGAAGTTGGAGCATTTCGTTTGAAGCATGGTGGTTAGATCGATCGGGAAATGGCAGTACAGTACGTGGTAGTTGAGCACATCAACAGAGCAGCGCGGGCAGTAGTGCGTCTCAACTCTCAAGACAAGAGGCGTTCTTGCAGAGTACGTAGCGCTACCGCAGTACCGTGCGCTCTAGTTACGAGCATCAACCGTGTGCGGTACGCGCATTGTGGCGGGAGGAATGATCATGCTGTCCCTCACTATCTGCGTGCAAGTGCCGTAGCATCTAAAAATCAGAGTAAGAAACCACGATTTTTATCGAAAAGACAAACATTAATTCTATGTACTCTCTCTATTTTAAAATATAATATGTTTTACCTTTTGTGAAACGAACGTATCTAGACATTTAGTACGTATAGTAGTAGTCAGAGTGAACTTACAGATAAAAAACATCTAGATACATTCATTTCATAAAAACATCTTATATAATGAAACGGATGGAGTATAAACCATGTTGGCCTGACCTATATCTTGGGAGGATATGATGTACCTGCTGCTGCCACCGTCTGTTCGTTCTTCGCTTCACGCCCACACTCTGCGTGGCCAAATTCAGCAACTGTTGTTTCACCAACTTGGTTGTACCGCTGTCCATCAAGTTTCCGTGCCTCAAGCAGCTGACCTCTGATAGAGTCACCACCTGAGAGGACACTCGCCAGAGCATTCTCTCTGGCTGCACGGCATTGGAAAGCCTTGAGTTCAAGCACAACCTTGGCATTGGTCGCCTCTGCATCAGCTCCCAAACTCTTTAAGAGTATAGGCTTTTGTGCTAAATGGAGGAGCGTAGACTTTCAAGAGTTGCTAATCGAGGACGCCCCGTGCCTCGAGAGATTGCTACCACTTAATCCAAAGCTTGGTCCAGCAAACATATACGGATATTCTCGGCACCTCAACTGAAGTACGCTCTCGGAAGACGTAGCAGAGCTTCAATTTGGAACAACAGTTTTTCACGTAGCAAGCAGCCTTCGTACATTGCTCATTCAACATTCCTAGATGCAGGCTATCATTCTTAATTTGCACTTGTTTATATTTCTGTAGAAAATGATTGATGTCGGCTTAACAACCAAAATGCACGCCGTGAGGGTTGCAGTGGCTAACTTCCTCGGGCGCTTCCCCTGCTTGGAGAGGCTGTGTGTCATTGTGAGTATATAACATGCTTGCTCTAGATTGCGTCTGATTTGACACCAACTACTGTATTGCTAACCTCTTGGCAATTTCTTTTGAAACATTTGTTCTCTCTATGGTCAGTTCCTGCCATGGATGGATGTGAATAATGTCCCAAAGTATGACCCACTGAACCCAATCGAATGCCTTGAGCTCCATCTCAAAGAAGTGGTGTTAGGAAATTATGACGGCACCGGTGTTACATCTATTGACTTCGCCAAGTTCTTTATTTTAAATGCCAAAGTGCTAAAGGAAATGAAAATCGTGTTGCATTACCACCGCAAGCATAAATGGTTTACTAAACAACCCAGGCTGCTACAAATCCAAGATAGAGCTTCTCGAGATGCTCTAATTGAAATGACATGTGGTACTGAGGATTTTTCCATCGGCATGAAGCATACCCATTATTTGTCAATGGCCGATCCCTTTGCCTGAAACTTCAACTTCAGTAGATGGCACTGTACTGAGCATAGAAGGAAAATTTTACCGGCAGAAGGTTCTAAGTAATTAGCAGTGTTAATAAGCCCTTCCAGTCTTCTGCGCCAAAGAATGTTTTGAGGAGTAACCTATGGGAACGACAGTCCTACATCAAGATTATTAGTTGCTTACCGCTGCACATTTTATCAATATCAACCGCATTTCGAAGATTGCCTTGTCTTCTGCCCAAAGCCCATATATCATGTCGCTGCTTTTGTTTCTAGCTGAATGTTGTTGCAGCCTTCGGAGTTCTGATGCTCCAAGAAAGGGTCTACTTCACTGAGCGATGGAATGTTTTGTAGCCTACTTAGGATTATACTGGGGCTGGGGAGGTAGTGTCTAAGCTCAAGCTTCAAATCTGAACTTGACACATTTTCCGTTCAATTACACTTGAATGCTGGTTTAAATCTGTTATGTTAAGTTTGTTGTCGCTATCTCTTTGTTATTTGATCTTGTAATTTGAGCTTCTGACACCAGCAGCTACTATGTTTATGTATGAACTTGGTTTAGTGAAAAAAAAAGGATGGCCTTCATGCCTTTTGTCTCAAATTTATTCCTTTGCAGTTCGTGACAGAATATTTGCAACGTTCTTTCTGTTAGTTTCAGCAAATAATGCATGTTCATGGTTTATAGATTGTTTTTTTTTACTCAAAATTGGAATTTGTTGCCTTACATTTATCCTAACTTATTTCATTCATACGAATAACAGCATGTGAAGTTTGGATGCTGATTTTTTGGTTTACTTTCTGTAAAGTGGCGACAATAAAGGTAAAGTTGTCGGCACTTTTGATCAATATATTTTTCCACCCTCGTTCCCACATGAACAGTGAAATTTAGGAAGAAGTGCTACATCTTCGACACTTATTTTGGATCGGAGGGAGTACTTGATATATCAATTATTATTTGACTACTGTCCTATGATGTTATGTGTGTATCAGCAGCATGTTAAGGGGATGGATGTATCATGTTTTAATCATCTAGGAAGAACTGAGTTGATATAAGTAGAACTGTAGAAGCTCAAGTTTCTGAGAAGTCTGACATAATTCATGGATGTAGTATACTTATTTTTCGCAAACTCACAAAGTTTCAAAATCCAGTTTCATCAATGTTATAAAACAAAACAAAAAAGTAGCAAGCTATACTCTGCTAGCAAAGAGTTGCACTGTTCCTGACCTTGTCCCCTCTAATATATGTATGCCATGCTGACATATATGTTCAACAAAGTTCATGTGAGCAATTTCATCAATGTTGTGTTTTTGATGATTATTCCAACAGCAATTAATTTTTTTTAAAGGAGAACACGATCGGCACCCCAAATGTTAACAAAATCGATCAGAAGACAGGGAGGCACAGGCACTAAACGATCGATCGAACTGACAAACTTCAAACTGGACTGTTTTCCAGCTTCACGTGTTCAAATTCAAAACACAGTTGACCGTAGATCAGGGTTCATGTCTATTGACCTCCTTTTCACTGAAATCTGCGCTGACTCATTAACTGAACCGGAATCGGCTGGTGGGCAGTCGGTCACTAAATTGAAAGTATGCTTTTCATTTCGATGATTTGGATTTGTTTTCCTTATTCTCACAACATGCCCATACTAGGTGTAGAATTCTACAATATCAGTAACTTCAGGTTGCTTCATTGGCTTCAGACAAGGCTCACAGTTGATCCAGTCAGTGAAGGTTCAGTCTTCGGGTTTAGGAAACACAACATATATGGAAACGAGAATTCGGCACCTGAAACAGTTTGTTTAAATTGAATGCAGCATCATGTTTTCTTACGAGTGTCAGGCCTGATACATATCATTCATATTAACCAGTTACAGTTTCTCTTACTGAATTGGCACTGCGAGATCGGTGCAGACCGTTTCAGCTTTCAGGTGATAATTTGTTGGTTCAGCCGTGCATCTACTTTTACTATACTACTAATATTCACACACTTACTTTCTAGTACGAAATAACTTTATTAGAGGTTGGTCTCCTGTTTTGTTTGAAGAATGGTGGTTAGATCGATCGTGAAATGGTAGCACTTGGTTGTTGTTAGTTGAGCAGGTCGACAGAGCTGCAGAGTGTGTACTGCGTCAGTGCATCTGAACTCAGAATGGAATAGGCATTCCTGGAGGACTGCTGCAGTGCTTCTCAGTTACTGGAATCAGCCGTGTGCGGTATGCGCTCCGTGTAAGTCTGTAAGATGGACTTGCTGGAGCAGGAAGTTGGAACATTTTGTTTGAAGCATGGTGGTTAGATGACTTAGATCGATCTGGAAATGGTACGTGGCAGTTGAGCAGATCAACAGAGCAGTACCGACTGTAGTGCGTCTGAACTTTGAAGAGAAGAAGCATACATGTGCCGTGTGCACTTTGTGGTGGGAGGAGTGATCATGCTGTCCCTCTCTGAGTGCAAGTGTAACATTCGAAAACAGAGTAAAAAGAACACATTTTCTTTTTACTTGTGCCAACGTGTCGAAGGTTATCTTACTGAAACTTTGCATCCTCTACTTGGGTTCAGTTGTGTTAGAGTATTAGACATATACGGTTGTTATGATAATTTAGATAGAGTTAGGATCTGTTCACATATAATACTAACTTGACTTGTACTCCAAGATAATCCCCTGTACGCCTATATATATCCGCCCATAAGGGTCAATAAGATATCCATCATATTCTGCCAAACTCATACTCTTTCATGGTATCAGCCTAACCGGTCCAAACCCTAGCCGCACGCTTCCGTCGCGCCGTCCCTGGGGGGATCGATCTCCATGATCTCCGTCGGGGGCCGCGCAATCCGTCGCACGTTCGTCCGCCGATCTGTGATGGACTGCCCTGGTGAGTCTTTTCCAATCTACTAGATCGGTTTTCTCTCCGCCGATCACTTGGCCGGTATTTTTTTTGGCTTACCGATCATAGATCGGATTGAGTCGCCCACCGTCGTCGTCATCATCGCGCTTCTACTCCGACCATCTGCGTCGACAATTTACACCGTGTCGTGTGCCTGCCTCCTCCGCTGCCTGCCTCGGCAGGCTGTCGTGGCCGCACAGCAGGCTGCCACACACCTCGGCCGGCTGCTACGCCTTCCTCGGTAGGCTGCTGCGGCCGTCCCCCTTGGATCGTCTTCGTTGTCATCGCCCGGGACTTCACCAACAACGTCGCCATCGACTCCGATCTACGCGTCGTCAATGCCATGACGTATACGGCGCACCGTCGGTCTGATCAACCGATCTCGCGTCTGTCTACGCCAAGCACATCCCTCAGCACGTTCCTACCACCGATCGAGCTACGGGCTGGCGCTGTGTCACCCCTCCGGGCCGCAGCGCCACTGCCTTTGGTCCATGATACCGGCTTCCAAACACACCTTCCTTGGCGTGTGATACATCCAAAATGTATCTACTTTTCCGAACACTTTTGCTATTGTTTTTCCTCTATACTTGTATGATTTGGATGCAACTAATGTGAACTGACGCTGTTTTCAGCAGAATTGCCTTGGTGTCTACTTTTTGTGCAGAAAATCAACTATCAGGAAAAATCCCGGAAAATATGCCAAAAATCTTATTTTACCCGAAGACTCTAGGAGCCAGAATACGAGACGGAGAAGAGCCCTGGGGTGGCCACACCACCTGCTGGCCAGGCTAGGCCCCCCCTCGGCCTCTCTCTTCACCTATAAGGAGCCTTCTGACCTAAAAACTTTGGAGGCTTCGACATTTTTCCAGAAGGAGTTCCGCTCCGCCGCCACCACCAGATTCCACGAAACAGCATCAGAAACTCCGTTCTGGCACCTTGCCGGGACGAGGAATTGGAGAAGATCATCGCCATCATCATCACCATCGCTTCTTCATCGATCATCCATGTTTCCTCCATCTATGAGTGAGTAATCCCCCGCTGGCTATGGGGATGGTAGGGATTGGATGAGATCGTTCATGTAATGGCATCAGATTGTTAGGGCATGGTGCCTAGTATCTTTTATTAGTGCTTTATGACTTTGTTGCGACTTGTTGTGCTTAATGCTTGTCACTAGGGTCCGAGTGCCATGATTTCAGATCTGAACTTATTATTGATTCATTATGATAGTATTGTTCTTGGTCTTATCTGCAAGTTGTATACACACGTTGTTGTCCGGAACCAATGGCCCCGAAGTGACAGAAATCAGGACAATCGGAGGGAAAGGCTTTGATGTGAGGATCACATGTGTTCACGGAGTGTTAATGCTTTGCTCCGGTGCTCTATTAAAAGGAGCACCTTAATTGCCAGTAGTTCCCTAGAGGCCCCGCTGCAAACGGGCTGGCAGGACAAAAGATGTTGTGCAAGTTCTCATTGCGAGCATGTATGACTATATATGGAACACATGCCTAGGATTGTCTAGTACTTGGGTACTTTATTTTACTTATCTGCAATTGCCCTATGTTTTGATTGCTATGTGAATTGTCTTGTCCATGCAACGCCCGTCCATCCATCCCTATGCCTACCGCATGACTTTTGTTACATCGCTTTTGTTATCTGTCTTTGCTTTACTACTGCTGTTACTTTGCTATTCCTACTATAAAACTGTTGCTACTGATAAACTGATGTGAGCGAGATTGTTTCCAGGTGCAGCTGAATTGACAACTCAGTTGTTAAGACTGATAAATATTCTTTGGCTCCCCTTGTGTCGAATCAATAAATTGGCTTTCACTCCCCTCGAAAATATTGCGATACACCCCCTATACTTGTGGGTCATCAAGACTATTTTCTGGTGCCGTTGCCAGGGAGCATAGCTTTATTTATCAAGTTCACTTGGATTTTTTATTGTTCGCTGCTATCCATCCATCATGGGTAAGTCTCGTGATGGCAAGGTTCCTATTTTACCATCCACTACAAGAAGAGGTACGGTTCTGAACACCTCTATCGCTCTTGATTCACCATCTGTTTTGAGTAAGTTCCTTACACCAGCACATACACATGCTACACACACTGCCACTACTGCTGAATCTGAAACTTCCGATGCTTATGATGCTGCTTCTACTGTGCTTGATAAGAGTGGTTCATTAGGTCCTTTCCTAGATGCTACGATTGCTAGAACTATAGCTGGAAATACCGAAACTCCTAATGAAGACACTGCCACACCTGCTAGCTCACCTGAGTCTAGTAAGAGTTATGATGCTGAAGAAGATTATGTTGAGATGACTGATGAGTTTATTGAAGAATGTAGGAACACCCATGATAGGAGCGCTGCTAAGAGTCTCCTTGAGAGGCGTACTATTAGACCCAAATTATCTCCTGCTGCTAAGTTTGCTGCTTCTCCCATAAACATTATAGATGAAGATTATGATTTCTCTCTCGATCTATCTTACATAGCTATTGTCGAGAAAGAACCTTTTTGTGGGACTAAGAATGAAAGTGCGGTAGCACATATGAATGAACTTTCTACCATGAGTGGCTTGTTTTCTGATGATATTAAAATGTGTACTTACTTTGTTGCTAAGATTTTCCCTTTTTCACTGAAAGGAGAAGCTAAAACATGGTTTAGTAATTTACCTCCTGGATCTATTAATAGCCCTGAGTGCTTGATTAGTACTTTCCTGCAGAAATTTTTTCCTCCTAGTGCTAGACATGCTATTTTGCAGGAACTTTTTGATTTTAAACAGGGAGAAAAAGAGGTATTGCCCGAATCTTGGGCAAGGTTTTGTGCTTTGATTCATGCAAGTCGGAAGTCCATTACCTAAGAATGAGCTTCTTGATATATTTTATAATGGACTAACTGAGGAATCTAGGACATACCTAGATAGTTGTGCTGATTGTGTTTTCAGGAATAGGACTCCTAAGGAAGTTGAGGAATTAATGGCTAAAATAAGCAAGAACTATGAAGATTGGACTCCTCCTAAACAAGTTACACCTGAAGTAATTGTATCTAAACCATCTATTCCTGTGCCTATTCCAACATCAAAGAAGAGGGGAGTTATTGAATTAAATGATGAAGTGATGAAGAAAGCTAAGAAATGTCTTAAGGAGAAGGGAATTAAAGCTGCAGATGTCAAGAATTTACCTCGTATAGAAGAATTATGTAAGCCTATTCCCTACTCATCCACTATTGAGGTACACTCTCTCCAACACTTTGATGAAGGTGATATCTCTTGCTCTAAACCTCCGGATCAATGCTTAGAAGAATTTGATATCTTTATTGTTAAGCAAGATAACTTTAATAAAAGGGTGCAAAATCATCTAATGGAAAACACTAGAGCTATTGTTGAGTTGAAAGATATTGTGGAAAGAACCTCTAATGATGTTAAAATGATTGTTAAACACTTTCAAATGGTTTAGACTTAAATAAATCAACTCGTTAAAGTGCAAAACGACTTGCTAGTTAATGCTGCTAAAGAAAAACATGCTTATGAAATTAGAACTAGAAGTGGTGCTGCTACCTAGGATCCTCTATATCCTGAGGGGCATCCCAAAAGAATTGAGCAGGATTCTCAACAAGCTGAAAATAGTGGTTCTACTCGTAAAAAAAGGAAAAAGAAACATAAAACTATTGTAGAACCCTCTGAACCTGCTATAGATCCTAATAGTATATCTATCTTTGATGCTGAAACTGAAAGTGGTAATGAAGAAAATGTTGTTCCTAATGAAGAAAAAGTTGAAGAAGAACCTGAAAACCACACTAAGAATACTAAATACACTAAAGAAGATTTTATTGCTAAGAAACATGGTAGTGAAAGAGAACCTTGGGTCCAAAAAACATATGTCTTTCCCTGATAAGAAACACAAGTCAAAGGAAGATGAACACTATAATAAGTTTTGTGAGTGGATGAAGCCTTTATTCTTACAAATTCCTTTGACTGATGCTATTAAATTGCCTCCTTACTCAAAGTATATGAAGGACATTGTCTCAAATAAAAGGAAGATCCCTAATGAAGAAATTTCTACTTTGCTTGCTAATTATTCCTTCAATGGTAAGGTTTCTAAGAAACTTGGAGACCCAGGGATTCCAACTATCCCTTGCTCTATTAAGAATAGTTATGTTAGAACTGCTTTGTGTGATTTGGGAGCTGGAGTTAGTGTTATGCCTTTTTCTCTCTATAAGAGGCTTCAGCTTGAAAAATTGATACCAACTGATATATCTTTGCAAATGGCTAATAAATCTACCACTATTCTTGTGGGTATATGTGAGGATGTACCTGTTCAGGTGGCTCATAATTGCTTGATATTAACTGATTTTGTTGTGCTTGAAATGCCTGAAGATGATAATATGTCTATTATTCTTGGGAGACCTTTTCTTAATACTGCAGGAGCTGTTATTAATTGTAATCAAGGAAAGGTGACCTTCAATGTTAATGACAAGGAACATACTGTCTATTTCCCCAAGAAGATTAAAAGGACTTATGGTTTGAATTCAATTGAACATGTTGAAGGCATTCAAGTTGGAGAAATATATTGTCCCATACCAAGAGAAAAATTTGAAACTATTATGATTGGGACCATTGCTATCAAGGTTGAGGTAACATAATCATTAGTGGAGTACAAAGTTTTGTCTCATATGCAATTGTTTTGGTAGCAAGACTTGATCAACCTTGCTTACAAAAGGATTCCATTGAACAAAACAATGTTTTCTAACATTATGATTATCTCCGTTTATTTTTATCTTTTGCTTTTTAGTTTTTGCTCTCGTTTAGTTTCCTTTGTGTTGTTAGTCTGCTTGCATGCTAGAACTTCTGTAGTTCTAGCCTTGTTTTGTCTTTGCATCATGTTTCCAAAAAGAAAAAGAAAAATCTGTCTGTTAGAAAAATCATTCTTCTATTTCTGAAAATTGCCCAAAAATAAAGTGTCTCGAAAAATTCTAGAAAATTCATATTAAATTTTTACGTGAAAAAAGGGGCAGAGGAGTACCTGGTAGGTACCAGGGGGGCCACCAGGCAGGCACGCCATGTGGTGGCGTGGCCAGCCCTGGGTGGCGCCATGCCCTGGTGTGGGACACCCCTGGCCCCCCACTACTTCTCTCACCTGCCACTTTCTTCTCTCTCCCGAGTAAGCTTCAGTTCATAGCTCAAAATCGCGTTCTTTCTATGGTTGCTCTCGATTTCTTCGATCTCTTTGCTCAGCCATCTTTCTTGCTGAAATTTGGAGCAATTGTTCCTTGGTATGTGACTCCTCCCCTTATCCAAGTAGATTTGTGTTTAGTGGATTATTTGTTGAGTATTTTGCTGCTGTAGGTAACTGGTTTTGAGTGCTTGTAAGCTTGTTTGATGCTTAGAGATATAGTTTTGATGCATGTTTAGGCCTCTTGCAAGTCCCTATGAGTAGAATCTTTCATTATATTTACTTTGCAATCACTAGTTTAATAGATGTTTAAATTTCAGAATAAAAGATGAGTGAGCACCACCTAAACCAACATGAGCTTTGGGTGCCTGAGGTCATGAAGGTCTACAGGGAGGAGGAAGTTTTTCCCTCCATCTATCCATGCCCTGAGTTCATGAGAGCTGCAGGAATTCTACAAGATTTCCACACTTTGGTTTCTAATGTAGGGTTAGAGCGTTTCTTGGAAGATGAACCTTGTCAATTTGTGAAACTAACCATGTCTGTGGTGCAGGATTTCCAATTTAGTCACTCTTTGCCTAACCCCATGGTCCATTACAAAATTTACAATATTGCTGTCAATCTTTCTCTTGACGATTTTTGTGCAGCCATTAAGGTACCTCAATGGGGATCATGTAAGAAGATTAAAGAGAGACCGTAACCACTCATGGATTTATACGCATAAATTTGTCAAGGGAGTAGCTTCTCAAAGGAGAATGGGAAAATCTGTAACATTCATCTTCCCTCCATTCGCTACTTTGCCTACTTTATTGCTAAGTGTGTTCTTGCTAGGAAAACTGCCAATAAGTTATCTTCGTTTGATCTAGCATTTATCTCTGATGCTCTTAGACGAGATAGGTCTTACAACTTGGGTGCTTTGATAGCTTTCCGTCTTGCTGCTAACCATGAGAAAGGTGGAATTTGTGGAGGCCTCGTTGCTTCTCGTTTACTAGCATTGCATGGTTTAGTGCCTCATCATCTAGACCTATAGTTTCCCATAGAGAGGCTTGATTTCAATTCCATGGTACAGCATAAATTTATTTTCCCGTGGGCTAGTTTGAGTGAGTTGTCTTATGAAATAACCTTTCTCAAAGCTGGTTGGAGAAAGAGCAAGTCCGAGCGTGTTGTTCTTTTGCCTGCACCTGTTTTGTTTAACCTTGATAATAGGGAAGGATGGTCCCTCACTGAGGAGGAGTTTGACACGTACTTGGGAGAGCTCTCACAACAGGAGCAGGACACTAGAAGGAAGGTCACGGATGATTCAGTCCAGCCCTCGAATGAGGGAGAGTCTTCATATCAGCAGCCCGCTTATGATTGGGGAGCTTCCTCTTCTTCTCATGGGCCCAGCTACGACTATTCTTACCAAGATCCGTCCGCTTGGAACCTCTATTCGTATATGGATTGATACCCCACTTAGGCCAAAAGCCTAAGCTTGGGGGGAGGTACGCCGACACCGCACTCATCTCCATATCATGTTGCGTCGGTACTTTGTATATTCATGTTTTCGTTCTCTTTCTAGTTTTCGTTCTTCTTCGCTTTTGCTTTCTAAAAACACAAAAAGACCAAAAATATTTTTGTTGTTTCTCTTTGGTTTGCTTCTTCTTTTTGCCTTGGTTTGCTTTTTCCTTTTTTGCCTTGTTTGAACTATTCGAAAAACCCAAAAAGATTTTGCTTTGCTTGTTTTTCTCTTTTGGTTCTTGTTTAAAAATTGAAAACACCAAAAATATTTGTCGTTCTTCTTTGGTTTTTGCGCGTTTACTTCAGGGTTCGGCAGTTCTCAGTGGATTATTGGTTTCATATTATTATTCAAGCCATACAAGTGAAGAGCAATAATGAGGATTAATGACAACTTGAGGCGTGGTAAGAGGCTGGTAACGAACTCTATTTGTCTTCATTTTTGTACATATACTCATCATTGTGAGCTTGCTTAGTCCGTTCATGTAGAGTGTATGCTTTCTTTGGATGCTTAGTAGTTCTTGCTTTCTTGTGATTAGCTCCAGCTCGCTAATAGTTTGTAGCATGTCTCATGAATGTTTGCTTGCATTACTCTATTCATAAATTGGTATAACACTATGGTATCCTCCTCTGAATGTTTCATTTGATTGACTTGGCACATGCTCATGCATGCACATGACTGTGATAATCAGTTAAGCCTTGTTGAATTATTTTGCCTTGAGGATCTTGAATCATTTTCATGCCATGAGTAGTCTTGTTTTGTTGCAAGCATGATAATGACAACTATTGCTCTCTCGTTTGTCGCTCCCTTACTATTGCTAACCTTCACTTCCACTGAGTGTCTTACTCAAGTTTCCAACTCCCTAAACCAAATATTTCCAATGTGTCCACCATACCTACCTATTAGCATCATTTGCTACTTCCGTGCATATTTAATATGCCTTGTTTTCTTCCGAATAAAATGGTTGCTTGTTATGAGAAAGTTAGTTAGTAAAGCTCTCACGAACTTAATGACACATTTTATTTTCTCGCACTTAATAAACCTGAACCATTGCGTCCTTCTTTGTTGTGCATATTCTTGCGCTTTATGAGTTGGAGTTAGCAGAACCATGTATCATGGGGACCGCTTTCAACACTTCATAGGTGCTTTGTACCTAGTTGATATCATGTTCTTTTGCTTATGGATCCCGGCGGTGTGAAATAAAAGTGGAACTTGTAAGATCATGAAGTTTGTATGTATGTTAGAGAAACGTCTGGACCGCTAGCCTAAGCCATGCCTAATCATGGTGGAAACTTGCAGCATAAGCATAATGAGCATTCTATGAAGCATCCTCAATAAATATCTATGCACATAGTAAATAAAAAGATCGCTGAGATGCTCATTGTCTGCTTGCCTTGTCGTTTTGATCACGGGATAGCTCCCGTGTCATGCGCAAGGGGTATCCCGTTGGCGGTTCTCTATGATACGTATATACTTACAAAGATAAGAGCTTATTTGTGACTGAAGTTGAGTAGCATGAGGATCAGTCTTTGTAAGTAAGGGGCATGAGACTTCAGTTTATAACTTGTCAAGCATATCCTCTTAGTTGTGTCACTTTCACTTTAACCATATTAAAGATGTTTATGATAGGGGCAATGAGAGCTCAAAGCTAACGAGTACCATACTTTCAGCATTTGGAAGCCTTTCAAAATTATTCAAAACCTTTTTCTTCCACTTTTTGAGTCTCCACATATTCTTTAAGCACCTTCTTGAGAGCATAGTTGTCATTCTTTGTGTTTATTCCAATACTTGATTATTTATGTTATGACTTTGATGCTTGTATCTTTGATATCTTTACTTCTAGTCATCACTTGAACTTCAGAGGTGCCTTGACATTCATAATCAAAGGCAAGCGAGATACCACTCTATCATACCTTTCTATGAGCATTGTAATGTTGCTTATGTTTGTGCTTCATGCTACATATTATTCTTGAGTTGGAATCTCTTCATAGCTTACAATAACTATTAAGTAGACTCAGTTGCATACTCTTTATTATGAATTGTCTAAGTAGTTGGTCACATTGCTGAGAATATTTACATCATATGAAGCAAATGTGTTCGTGAAAGTTCTTTTGTCGCACTCAGTTTTCAACTGAATTGCTTGAGGACAAGCAATAAGCTAAGCTTGGGGGGAGTTGATACGTCCAAAACGTATCTACTTTCCCGAACACTTTTGCTATTGTTTCTCCTCTATACTTGTGTGATTTGGACGCAACTAATGCGAACTGACGCTGTTTTCAGCAGAATTGCCTTGGTGTCTACTTTTTGTACAGAAAATCAACTATCAGGAAAAATCCCGGAAAATATGCCAAAAATCCTATTTTACTCGAAGACTCCAGGAGCCAGAATACGAGACGGAGAAGAGCCCTGGGGTGGCCACACCACCTGCTAGCACGGGCCAGGCCGCGCCAGGGGGTGGTGTGGGCCCCCCATGCACCCCCTCGGCCTCTCTCTTCACCTATAAGGAGTCTTCTAACCTAAAAACTTCGGGGGGTTCGACGTTTTTCCAGAAGGAGTTCCGCTCCGCCGCCACCACCCGATTCCACGAAACAGCATCAGAAACTCCGTTCTGGCACCTTGCCGAGACAGGGAATTGGAGGAGATCATCGTCATCATCATCACCATCGCTTCTCTATCGACCATCCATGTTTCCCCCATCTATGAGTGAGTAATCCCCCGTTGTAGGCTATGGGGATGGTAGGGATTAGATGAGATCGTTCATGTAATGGTATCAGATTGTTAGGGCATGGTGCCTAATATCTTTTATTAGTGCTTTATGACTTTGTTGCGACTTGTTGTGCTTAATGCTTGTCACTAGGGCCCGAGTGCCATGATTTCAGATCTGAACTTATTATTGATTCATTATGATAGTATTGTTCTTAATCTTATCTGCAAGTTGTATACACATGTTGTTGTCCGAAACCAATGGCCCCGAAGTAACAGAAATCGGGACAACCGGAGGGAAAGGCTTTGATGTGAGGATCACATGTGTTCATAGAGTGTTAATGCTTTGCTCCGGTGCTCTATTAAAAGGAGCACCTTAATTGTCAGTAGTTCCCTAAAGGCCCCGCTGCAAACGGGCTGGCAGGACAAAAGATGTTGTGCAAGTTCTCATTGCGAGCACGTATGACTATATATGGAACACATGCATAGGATTGTCTAGTACTTGGGTGCTTTATCTTATTTATCTGCAATTGCCCTATGTTCTGATTGCTATGTGAATTGTCTTGTCCATGCAACGCCCGTCCATTCATCCCTATGCCTACCACACTCGAATCCCACTGTTTACTGCTTTTGTTACTGCTGTCTTTGCTTTACCAGTGCTGTTACTTTGCTATTCCTACTACAAAACTGTTGCTACTGATAAACTGCTGTGAGCGAGATTGTTTCCAGGTCCAGCTGAATTGACAACTCAGTTGTTAAGGCTGATAAATATTCTTTGGCTCCCCTTGTGTCGAATCAATAAATTGGGTTTCACTTCCCTCGAAAATACTGCGATACACCCCCTATACTTGTGGGTCATCAGCATGTACATCACTGGTAGTCTCCCAGCCGCTGCACCGACTTGCGCCCTGTAGCTATGCCGCTCCGACAGGTCATAGCATCGCTGCACGGAGTCTACATCCTCGTCCCTACACACCGACGCCCTAGGATATCTCCGCACCACCTCCACGGTGCAGGTCGTCTACGTCCGCGCATGGTCTTCGTCACGTTGGATTCTTCTTCGCCTACATCAAGTACCGCCGCCACGCCAATCTAGGCGTCCAACATGACCACTTCAGGCCACCGTTGGTTTTGCTGCCTTCTACGTCTTTGTCCCTGCCCTTGCGTGTCCGCTATTGGCAACACTGGTGCGTGCCTTCGTCCTCGAGCCTAGTAATCTCGGATCGGCGCCTCGTCTTCGTCGGCCTCGACAAAGTTTTCTTCAACATCGACGCCTTCTTCCGCGACTACCTCGACCACGTCACCGACAAGCTCTTCTTTATGTACTCGGTTCTGCCAAAGCCGGAGTGCGTGTTCTTCCCCGACGTGTGCCTAGTTCTGGCAAAACTATGGCCGCACCTTGTCCTCGACGGCTCGGACTGCATCAACTTCGGCATAGACACCCCTCGGCAAGCTGTCACGGCCCCACGGCAAGCCTCCGTGGACCCTCAGTAAGCTGCCGCGGCCCCACGACGATTGCCTCGATGCGTCTCTGTCATCCTCCTCGCGTACTATGCACATGCGGTTTCACGTGCAGCTACCTCGACATTGGCATCCCCAACCACGACATCAACCGCAGCGACCCCTCGCAAAGACTACCCGGCCTCGGCATCGCCTCAAGCTCTCGGCTCCCTCGACATCGGTACAAGGGCTCTCACCTACCCAAGCATCTACCAGCTTCCTCTACAGTCCAAGCTACCGCGACGCGACACCGTCCATGATGTTCCCGCTCGGACAGCGGGGGGATGTCAGCCAACTGGATGCTACTTAGATTTATTTCTAGTCTGACCGTCCGCGACGTCATAGTTGTTCACGACGCTACCAATACAACTGCGGGGGAGGGGGAGGGGGTTTAGAGTATTACGCATATATAATTATTATGGTAGTTTAGATAGAGTTAAGATCTGTTTATGTACAATTCTAACTTAACTTGTACTCCAAGATAATTCCCTGTACGTCTATATATACTCTCCCATGAGGCTCAATAAGATATCCATCATATTCCGCCAAACTCATACTCTTTCAAGTTGTGTTTTATTTCATGTTCTATCTTGTGCGGATATTTTTTCCCTAACAAAAGAATCACATTTCTTGTCTCAATAACTTCAGAATATGGTTCATATTCTGTAATGCAACTATACTTGGATATCTTGATAAGTTAAAATATCTTGAATTCCAAGTTTGTGTTTGAAAATTAAAACTCGCTTGTAGAGTTTAAATAATGTTAGGATTTTATAGCGGAGAAATGACTAGGATATAGTTTATTAATTTTTTCTTAAAATCATTTTGATATCTTTCAGGTTCAAATTTGAATTAATACAAATTTGTATAATCTAGATTATAGTTGTAAAGTTTTTTCATAATAAGTATCACCCAAATTCAAGCTAATGTAGGGAAAACAATGTCAAAGACTAGAATCCTCCAAATTTTGTATGAAAATCCTTTGGATCCCCCAAGACAGGGAGAGAGAGAGGGGAGGTGATCCAATCGATCTAGGTATTCTATCCCTCTCGTCATGGCTGATTCGTCCCTCCTCTGGTGGTCCTTGGGTTCATTGGAAGTGCGACAGACCACATCCCCCCGTCGGCAAGAGGGTTCATGTCCTTGTGTTTTTATAGTTTCAGTATCTTCTTGGGATGTTGAGGCGGTGGTAACATTATGAAGTCAGAATAAGGGCCTTATCCTCGTTTCAATGGTGCGTGTAGCACCACCGCAGGGCGCGTGGAGTTATGTGTTCGGAAAAACTCCTGAGATTCGACCGAATATATTATGTGTTAGTGTGGTTGCTGGTCTGTCTCTTCCAATCTATAGTTTTCATCCTTGACGGTCTGTTGCGTTGGTCCTTTGAGGTCTTAGCATGACGAATTCCCGTTTATCTACTACTACCTCTGTTTGGGATTATAGGTCCGGAGAGCTTTTTTATATTGTTTGAGATTATAAGGGTTATCTCATTTATTAGTCTCTCTGGTCCAATGCATGTTCTTTTTTCCCTATCACTTCTCTCATGCATGTATAACTATTGATGTATGCAAAAAATAATGAGAGCGTTATGGAGTATCTTGGTATTAGCAACTTAGCCCTTAGGACTAATAATCCCGAACATAGGTAGTACAACAAGATTTTCCGGACTACGATGATGGAGGGATGAGAATGGCGGAACAGCTCGCCCTAGTACTTGTAGTTGTAGGTATGTCGTCCAAGGACCTATCTGTAATTTTTATTTTGTTTTTAGGATTTTTTGTACTACTGTTAATAATTGCTAATAGATTGGTGGACCTTTTCGCAAAAAAAGAACTCGCAAGGGAAATACACAGAATATTTGAAATAAATACTTCAAGACATCAACACAAGTACACAACATAACATAAGTTGAGGCATGAGGACCCACCATTGAGCAAGAGTAGGGAGGGAAGAAGAGATAAGAGCGTCCACACGTTGGAGAACATTTCAGTCACTTTATTCTGGTCTAGCTGCACTAATTGGATAGAATGACACGCATAAAACCTTCTACACTCTAAGCGTTGTGATAGGCTGAGAAATGCCATTTGCAAGAGGATAATACTAGCATCGTTTGCGATTTGAGATCTCGCCAAAGCAAAATATTCCTTGGGAAAAAATAGTACAGTATGAAAAGAGAATGGGGAGGGTCAAAAAGAAAAGGAAAGCCACCTCGCCTGACCTGTCACGACTCGCGACCTTAGCCGTCCCGTCCCGAGTCTCTAGACCCCAACCTGGCCGCTTCCACGGTGCTCCTCCTGCCACCGCCGTCCGTCCCCCCTGCGCTCCTCCCAGCGAGCCGCCTCCTGCTCCTCCAGAGGCCGCGCCTCTCTGCCGCTCCTCCCCACCCCGCCGTCTGCCGCGCCTCTCCCGCCGCGCCGCCCTCCCTCGACGAAGGCATCGGTTGCGGCACGTCGGTGGTCCAGCGGCGGCGGCGACGACGCGGCCGGGCTGCGCTGGTGACTGCGACTTCGAAGGTAACCCGCGCTACCTTTCTCCTGTTTTTTTTTTTTCGCCGGTAGCGAATCGAACAGCGAATTCAGGGAAGGAACCCCGATCTGGATCGATCGATCGAGACGAGGGTTCTGCGATGGTGTGGACGAATTCCGTAGCTGTGGCCAGCAATGTCAACATGTAGCTGTAGCATTTTGTTACCTGGAGACGTCTGAGCACATTGCGCATCGTATGTAAGAGAGTATCGCTCGATCAATCTGTGAAATGATGTAATGATTTTACAGGAGTCCCGAGAAGGATACTCATCTCATTTAAGGAACTGCCAGTTTTCTAGCAGTTGGTACCTCCTGACCTCAATGGCGACGACGTCAGCTAAAGAGGGCCCATCGGTGTACCTGTACATCCCTAATCTCATCGGTAAACATCTGGATGATTGATTGCTTACATATCTGTGTATTACTCTGTTATATAGACTATAAAACCAGTGTGGTAATGATATTTTAGAAGAAGAATCAACTGCTGTGCTCATTATATAACTTCACAAGTCTACATTTAACTTTCCTGGATGATTCTATTATGTCATTTGCAACTGGAAATGCTACCACTGTCTTGCTTTCCTCTTTAATCTAAGTTCTTATATGTACATCAGATGCATCATCTTTTCTTGCACCATTTTGCTTTCCTCTTTAATCTAAGTAGCACTGAAAGGAAGGAAGGCACATATAATAATAAAAACTAACATAATAGAGTGCATGCCATGGAATATTTGGATAGGTGCAATGTTTTCCACATGCAAATTGTTGTTGCTGTGTGGATTAGAAGCCCATGTTTTAACATGCGATAACTGTTATTTTGCAGGATATCTCAGGATCATCATGAATTTCATTGCATTTGCTGTGTGCTATTCCAACAGGACACTCTTTGCTATCCTGTACTTCTTCAGGCGAGTGTCATAAATTTATCTAAGATCAGTTGTGTTCATGATCTTATACAATTATTTTATCTCTGTGATTCTAACATCTCTGGAAAATATCAGCTTCTTCTGTGATGGCTTGGATGGTTGGTTTGCCCGGAAGTTCAATCAAGGTAACAAGTTGCATCCCTTGTTTGTTAAGCCACGTAGCCTGTCCTTCTGCAGAGAAGAGTAATTTTGCGCCTTTTTGTATGTTGAAACTTTGGCATTTACATGTTACCGAACTTTGTGGAAGTAGATTGCAAATAACGATCACAGCAAAATCTGTTCATGCCCTGTTTGAATGAGTTTTTTTTTTTGAACAGGGAATGAGAATTTTGCTATTTAATTACCTGTATATAACATAATAGATAAGTTTTTGAAACTATTTGACCAGTTTATCTTATTCCATGTATCAGCATCAACATTTGGAGCTGTGTTGGACATGGTAACAGATAGGTACTCCTTGAATAAATCATTTAAAGCTGTATAAGCCAGGTGCAAATATTCTGCAGCATGAAATAGTTTCATTTCTCATATTGATCTACTTCAGGGTTAGCACTGCTTGTTTATTGGCGCTTCTCTCACAGTTTTACAGGTAAATAACCGTAGAGCTCAAAGCACTTCAATCGTTGTATATTGAATCTATACCTGCGTTAATTTGCTGTAGACCACATTGTCCCTTGAAAGTGCATTGTATGCAATTTCCTTTTCAGACCTGGCTTGGTTTTCATACTGTTACTTGGGTTGGACATTTCAAGCCACTGGTTTCAAATGTACAGGTTAGTTTTCTCCACCAATTTTGTACAACTCATGCCGTATTTGACCTTTGTTCTCCTAGTAGGCACCCAATCCTGTCTCGTAAAACACAAAAAGGAAGATAATAAATACAAACGCCAACTATGCTAACTGTGCAAGTATTATGTGATGGTATATGGTGCATACATTATGTGCTTGTTCAAGAGTTTCTTATGATCTATTTCGTTTCCTATCTCTGCTGACTTATACATCAAGTGCTAACCATCTGATGATGTATAATTTCTGTACTAGTTCTTTCTTATCAGGTAAGACTAGCCACAAGGATGTGAAGCACACAGGGAATGGGCTTCTGAAATTATATTACGGATATCGGCCATTCATGGCCTTCTGTTGTGTTGCTTCTGAGGTATATGGCTGCTCACACTTACAGCTTGCATGATGAACACGAATGAAGGAAATACAACATGAGCGGTATTTGGTTCGGTGAGCTGAGTGATAGATGGGGTGTAGCATGCATACATATGGGTTTAAAGATCTTGATACATTACATGTTTATGTGAACAACACCAATCCAATGAATAAGCCCATTGTGTATCTGTAGTTATGCACATGAAAATGATATGACAAACAACATGAAACTGATATTTCAAACATTATATGTCCATCCAAACACCATCTTGGCATATCCAGCACTCATTTACACATCTGACCAACTAGCTCCCATATATTCCACCTTACTTACAAAACTTTGAACTTTCAGGTTCTGTACATTATCCTGTTTCTCTTTGCTGATGAGAAGAATACAAGCTTGCTCAGTGTAAGATGCCATCATCTCTATAGCTGTCTTCTCTAAATCAAGCAGTTAGCATGCAAGTTGCTGAGCATCTGCCATTCCCGTGTGCTACAGGTTTGCAGAGGTATTCTGAAGGAAAGTCCCCTTATTGTCTTCATGTTCATTTCAACTCTAATTGGGTGGGCACTGAAACAAGTGATCAATGTCATCCAGGTAACAACTTTAGGCAGCTAACTGGTATTTATACATATGAATGTATCCAGGTTGAGCTGTAACCATGCCATTGCTAGATTGTTAGATGTAGAACAGCTGTTGCTGAAGTAGATGCCTTTTTTTTGCGTTCTTGTACTTGCTGACTTATATTTTACGTTGTTATGGCTATAACATTCTTGTACTTGCTAGACGTAACCATGTCATTGCTAGATGTGGAACTGATATTGCACAAGTAAATGGGTTAATATTTACGTCAGGCACTATATTACTAGAACAATGGGTTATTCCCCATGATTTTGACAGATCTCCTTAGCTCAAACATTGATATTCATGTACCTTTCCTGACTGCAGATGAAAACAGCTGCAGATGCTTGTGTCGTGTATGATTTGAAAAGAGGCAAGTGAGCAAAAAGGACGGGGGTTTAGTTTTTATTTGTGTTGGCAACTTGGCATGTCCAAGAAAAACATACCGTCAGGCGGGCTTGGTTGTAAGGCACATATGGTAGCTCCTTGATGTATATCTTTAACATGTCTCTCGTCCGAGGGTCGACACGCTATGGGTAAAGCAGCATGAAAAGAAAAAAAAAAGGGTGAAATGCTTTTAGGGGAAGCATGGAGATTGAGATTGACAAGTTCTGTAATGTGTGTCTTCTCTACATGATTCGATCTTTCTTCCTGTACAAGTTTGATGCTTTGTGGTCAGCTAGAAACGATGATAGTGCCTACCCCTTGTACTGGTCTACTGACAACATTTACTTGCTTGTCTTCTTGGAGGTTTCAGATTTACTCCATTCCATAGGCTGGATGGCCTTTTTTTTTCCTCCCTATCAGTTTCATGCAAGTTTGGATGGAAAATTTCTGTGAAAATCATGTATTTCAAACATGTCATAGTCCAATGATGCATACTATTCCGGGTCACCGCCTCACTGTCCCAGCAACGGTGAAGTTGGTGCCAGTTAAGAACTGCTGTGACTTGCTGAAACATGAGATATGAAGTACTGAAATGCACCGTCAAGTTTTGCACCTTCAACAATTTTCGAAGTCAATGGTTGGCAACAGAAAATGTAAAATGTACGTTCGCACCCACCCTAGAAATCAAGGAGCTTTTTTTTTTTTGAACTTGAAATCAAGGAGCTTGATTGGTGAATTGACCATCCTGTCCAACGCGAGGTTTCAGATTTACTCCGTATAGAGTCAGGTAGTAACCCACTCTTACATAAGCCCCTCCCGCTCTTGTTTGGTCACATGACAGTGAGGTTGTGCTAAGCACTCTGCTTGCGCGTAAAATCCAAGTTGTATCATGGAGAAGAACAAGGAACTGACCTTGGAAGACACATATCTGCTGCAACTAGAATCTATGCAAACGTGATGTCCAAACCCTATAAACATACAAAGAGGAAGGTAAGCAAGAATTCTATATTTCAGTCAGACGTTCAAGACAAATTTCGTCAGTATCCAAAACAATTTCATCAATATGCAAACAAACTTTGAGAGGTTATCTGCTGCAAGAAAAACTGATGCCTTGGACTAAGTAAATCCCGGACAAGCCAACCACACTCCAGAAACACCTCCCAATCCAATGACACAGTCGGTGAATCCGGTGAAGCAGGCCACAGGGAGACAAGCCTGTAGGACATGCTACCTTACGGGATATGCAGGGGAGAGATTTGCAGATGGATGGCACATCAAAATTACCATACATGCACCCCAACTGTGCCACAATTCTAGTAGAGCAAGCGACACCTGCTAAAAAAGGAGATCCAACAACCAAAGTGCCTACAATGCAACCTATGTAGTTCCATCAAGTAGAATTGCAAGGACAAGAAAATCACGGGGACAATGCAACAAGAAGATTGGATATGATGCAGTAAAGATAAAGGGGCAATTTGCACAACTAGAGGCAAGAAGAGGTATTCCTACAGTCAAGCCTGGTAAGATGAACATACATGAATTTGATGGAACATATGTGGATTCCTAGATACAAACTATTGAATTATATTTCGATTCGGCAAGGACAACTTTGGAGAACATAACTGAGATAGCAGTCACATACCTCAAAGGAGATGCTATTCAGTTGCAGAGAGGTACTGGCTATAGTGCTACTAATTTAGTTTTCGCATAGATTCTACAGAGTCATTGAAGACGGGTTTGCTGAAGCCTCTATATGTGACAATGTGAGAAATTTTCACGCACTCACTTAAACTTCCACAGTCAACATTTACATTCAGAAATTTGAGTCTGCCATGAGCCTAATGAGAATAGATAATCCTGGTCTACCTGACAGTTACTATGTCAATAGTTTTATCTCTGGCCTCAGTGATTATATCCAAGCTCACTTACAACGCCACAACCCAACTGAGATGCAAAGGGCAATGTGGTTAGCAAGAAGAATGGAGCAAGCTCAACCACAAAAGTAGCAATTAAGTGGTACTCAATACTCTGTCAGGAGGCAAGTAATATTTGATACAACCAAACCTACCAATGCAACTCAATCCGGTGTTATCCAACAGGTTACGACTAAGAATATATGTTACAAATGGAAGGAACCATGGTTCCCAGGCCACAAGAAAGTGTGTGTCATGACACAGAAGAACCAAGTTCAAGCTTTGCAAGCTGCTACTCAAGAGACAACCAATAACATCTAGATCAATGAAGAAGATGATGACAGTGATGAAGACATTGTTCACCAACCTGCAATTGCATTTCAAATATCAATGCATGCAGTCACGGGAATAAGTACTCCTAAGCACACATTCACCTTATCTGTTCAGATTAGGGACAAATTGGCAAATGCCTTAGTGGACAGTGGAAGCACCGCTACATTCATGACACCAGGTTTTGCCAAAATAGCTCAATGCTCACTTAGTCCTAGCCGAAAACTCAAAGTTATAGTGGTAGATGGAGGCCAACTTTACACGGAATTCACATGTTGTAGTTTTGATTATTCCATTCGATTCAAGGCACAAAATTTAATTATATTTTTAGGATATTATAGCTGAAAGGATATGATCTGATTTTGGGAGAAGATTGAATATACCATCAAAGTCCAGTAAAATTAGATTACAAGAAAAATGACACTAAAAGTAACTACTGGTGAAGGAACCACTATTACATTTTATGATGAGAGTCTGCCATCAACATCTCAAGTACAAGAGGGCAAGATCACGAACATTATGTTGGAGGAAATTTGTGGGGATTTTTTATTAATTAGACTAGTCCACAATAAAGAGGAAATTCCAGAGAATTATTCTCCTAAAGTTCAAATTGTTGTAAGAATAGTCAAAACTATTCTCTGCACCCAATTCATTACCCCACAAAACGAATTGTGATCACACAATACCACTGCTGCCTGATGCTAAGGTAGTGAATATGAGGCCATATATACTACCACATCACCAGAAAAACATCATGGAAGAAATAATAAAGGATTTATTACTGACATGGGTATACCCTACAGGTACTCGAGTTTGGTATATACGGCCTGGATACAGCGGAAGCCCACGGTGTTGCCAAGGCCCAAATGAAGAACTCGAGTGGCCCATGAACTCTCGATTGCTTGCGAGACAAGAACAAGCTAAAGATAGAAAGTTTAAAGGGAAAACCCTAACCTGTAACCGACTCGGCCTGCTACCCGAGACCTAGCCTATCTATATAAAGACTAGGAGGGGGCGGCGAGGAGGACACACGCAACCCTAGTTTCCACAACTCTCGCCAGATAGCATCTGTGCGCCCCTGTAGTCTTCGATTCCTTCGTTAATTCCAAGAGCAGACAAGCAGGAGTAGGGACCTCTACGAGGCCTGAACCTGGGTAAACCTTGCATCCCTGTGTGCTTGTTTGCTAGCCGACCGATGTCTCCAGCGCTCCCTCCTTCTCCAAAACCCAAGTCCATAACAATGGGCATTGATGAGTTAAACCCTCGTCAATTGGCGACGTCTGTGGGAATTGGGAGTGCTGATGTCGCGGCTTCTTAGGCCCCATCAACCGCGATCTACAACTCCGCAACAGCGGAGATTCGCCAGCTCTTTGGCACGTTTGAATTCACCGTCCACACGCCGGCCACTCGACCGGCTTTCGAATCCATGGGCGATGGAATCAATTTGGCGATTGGGAGCTTCCGCTTCCAGGTTGGTCAGATGGGCACGCTTTGCATGCCTGACCAGCCAACGACACCCACGATTGCTACAACATCGTGGTTCCCACCACCAATCGGCACCCTCAGCGAGCTCAACACCTCAGCAACAACTAGGAGCACGGACAACGACAACAGTCGTGAATCCGATCTGGGTGACCTAGCGACGAAAGATGGAGTCTACGACTCCGGATCCAAAAGTTGCGAAAGCAACAGCTTCCCCAACCACTTCATGTGCGCCGTCATCAACGCCGGCGACACCACCACCAATCGCGAAAACGGTAGCAACAGATCTGGCATCGATCCGCCCAACGGTGGCATACCTAATGGCGGACCACCCAACAGCGGCCCCACCAACGGTGGCAATGGCGCGCCCGTCAATAATGGAGGGGCAGTCGAACCACCAACCATGGTGAACAAACACACTGGTGAACGTGTCGTGATTAAACTCAATGACAACGAGTGGGCCCATTGCCGAGAAGCTCTATGAGGCAATCCTCTGCCCCCTGGCATGCCGCAGGACATGCTGATGGGCTACCATTGGCTACTAAAGGAGGAGTACAGATGCTAGCTACACGCAATCGCACAACTCGAGGCGCGTAAAAAGGCGGCGGACGAGTCGAGTCTTCGACGGGCCAGGCTCTCCTCCCACGAAGGATCCTCCTCCAAAGGCAACGAGTACGTGGCCAACAAGAGGCGATCTCGAATGTCCCATCTCACCGAGCAAGAACGCATAGAAGCTGCAAAAGTCCTCGACTTCAGCTCTATGACAGTCGACACGCGGGGCAACGTGGTCCCAAAGATACCGCAAGCTGCGGTGACAGCAGCCACCATGTACCCCTCAACAACCAGCCGCCAGCTGGAGATCCCCGAGCCGCGATGCACTGATCTATGATCGTGGGCTTGGGGTTAATCAAGGCCGCTCTCGACAAAGAGCCGACGCCGGAGCCGAAGAAAGGCAAGGCTCTGGCAAAACACTATTCCTCACCCTCGTCCAACGACGACAGTCACGATCTGTCTCGGCGTCGCCGCTCACGGCGACACGACCACGACTACGATGCGCGCGATGACCTCACGCAGCGCAAAATCGACAAATCAAGGGCAAGATGCGCTCGTTCGACTGATTCAGAAGAGGACGAGACTTAACTCTGCGGCGCTAGATGCTTCAGCAGGGCCATCAGGCAGAAGCGAATGCCTAAAGGATTCAAACTCCTGTCGGAGAACCCAAAGTTCGACGGCCTACAAGACCCAAAGATCTGGTTGGAGGACCACATCTCCTCCGTCAGGCTACATGGCGGGAGTCGAAGCACGGCCATGCAATGCCTGCAGCTACAGCTGCAGGGCGCCGCCCGTGCATGGCTCAACAATCTCCCGCGCGGATCCATTCGCAGCTGGGAAGAGATGGTATACAACTTTGTACGCAACTTCAAGGGCACTTACAAGAGGACCGCATCAATCAAAGAACTGAGGAGCTGCCAGCAAAGGTCGGGTGAATCGCTACGCTCGTACATCTAGAGGTGGTCCATCATCAAGAACTCCACAGAAAACATCTCGGAGGATCGCGCAATCGACGCATTCAACGGTGGTGTTCGCCACATAGAGCTCAGGGAGGAGCTGGGCCGCTCGAAGCCCAAAATAATTGACCACCTGATGGAAATTGCGAATCGGTGGGCCGACGGAGAGGATTCGGTGAAAAAGCGCACCTACTCCGACAACGACGACGACCTCGGGCACAGACGCGACCGTCGAGGCAAGCGGCGAATGCGCGTCTACGATGATCGCGACGAAGTCAACATGGTCGTAGCCGGCTACGCCGACAAACGCGACGACAACCGCAACAGCGGCTATCGCAGCGGCGGATACCGCGACTCTGGTAAAACCATGCAGGTCTGGCAGTGCCGCACTCGCGAAGAGGCACCCGTAACAACCATTGAGGACAAACTGTCCGGGCCATGCAATGTGCACTTCTACATCGACAAACACGATGGTAAGAAAAAATCCAGCCACCTTCTCAAGGGCTGCCGCGAGTTTCTCAAGCTCCACGAGGGTTTGGCTCGGATGAATCGCGACGCAGTCAATAGGGGCCACGGAGTCGCCCTAGGCGCCGTGGCACATGGAGCTCCTCCACCACCGCCCAGAATACCACCACCCGTGGCCGCACCGGTCCAGAATCACGGCGGTGAACCATACCCACGACCCGTGGGCAACATAGGGATGATCCAAAAGGGGCGTCCCTCAAATCGAGTGCAGAAGGCCATCACTCGCCAAGTCAACTTGGCGATCAACTCTCCACCTTCCACCACTGAGTACCTCAGTGGAAGCGACTCCTGCATCACCTTCGACCGGCATGACCACCCACTCCAAGTCCCTCGTCCATGCCACTGTCCCCTCGTACTCGAGGCGCAGATTGGGGGCTTCGACATGAGCCGCGTCTTCATGGATGGCGGCAACAGCATTAACCTAATGTTCGCGAGTACCTTGCATGCAATGAGGATCCCCCTAACGTGTCTGGAAGTTTCAGATACGACGTTCCACGACATTGTCCCAGGGAAAGGCGTATATCCCCTAGGAAAAATCAACCTCGACGTCATCTTCGGCACGCTGCAAAACTTCCGGCGAGAGCGCATCGACTTCGAGGTCGTCGACTGGCCCTCACAATATCACTGCATCCTCGGACACATTGCGTTCGCAAGGTTCATGGCAGTGCCACACTATGCCTACCTGCAGATGAAGATGCTAGGCCCAAACGGCGTAATTACAATCAACGGCAACTTCGAGAGGTCCGACAGCTGTGATAGGGAATTCAACAGAATCTCTCAGTCTTTCGGCATGCAGGAGAAACTCGCAAGATTGAAGGAGTCGACAAACAACAGTATGCCTCCCCTGACCCGGCCAAGTTCACCCGACCTGTCCTTCAACTCGTCGGTGCACACGAAGAAAGTCTAGGTCCACCCAACGGACCCGACCAAGACGACCCTCATCACCAACAACTTGAGTTCCGCATAGGAACTCGTGCTCGTCGAATTCCTCAGTGAGCACTGGGAAATCTTCACCTGGTGTCCTGCGGACATGCCAGGGGTTCCTAGAGAATTCACCGAGCACGCATTCAATGTCAACCCAGACACAAGGCCAGTCAAGCAGACAATTCGGCGACTGTCTGAACCAAGAGCAAAGGCGGTCGGAATGGAGATCAACAAACTCCTCGATGCCAAATTCATACGCGAGATTAAGGAAAGCACTTGGCTCGCCAACACGATCCTGGTACCTAAAAAAGACACGGATATCCTACGGATGTGCGTGGACTTCACCTCCCTAAATAAGCACTGCCCAAAGGATCACTTCCCGCTGCCGCAAATCGACCAAATCATCGACTCTACCGCGGGATGTGAGCATCTCTACTTCCTCGACGCCTACTCAGGCTATAATCAGATTCGAATGAAGGAGGAAGATCAAGAGAAAACAGTGTTTAGAACGCCTTTCGGTGTGTTCTGCTACAACATAATGCCCTTCGAGCTCAAAAACGCAGGAGCCACCTATCAGCGGTGCATGCAGGCTTGCCTCAAGAATCAACTTGGTCGCAACATCCAAGTCTAAGTTGACGACATCATCATCAAAACCAAAGAGGAAGCCTCGCTAATCGACGATTTACGGGAGACCTTCGCCAACCTCGACCGCTATCAGATCAAGCTCAATCTGGACAAATGCGCCTTCAGCGTACTATCTGGGCAACTATTCGGGTATGTCATCTCCACAAGGGGGATTGAGGCGAACCCGAAGAAAATAAAAGCCATACTAGCCATGGAGAAGCCGAAGAACGTAAGAGGCGTCCAGCAACTGGCTAGGCGAATCGTGGCGCTCAGTCGATTCATTAGTCGAATAGGCGAAAAGGCACTGTCTTTCTACCAACTTCTCCGCAAAACTGACAAGTTCGAGTGGACCGACGAGGCGCAAGAAGCATTCCAAGACCTCAAGCGTCTGCTATCAACCTGGCCAGTACTGGTGACTCCACGCGAAAAAGAACCACTGTTGCTCTACATCTCCGCCACCAACCAGTTGGTTAGCATGGTGCTCGTGGTGGAACGTGCCGAGGAAAAAAAAGGTCCATGGGGTGTAGCACCCAGTCTACTACCTCAGCGAGGTGCTCATGCCAACAAAGCAGCGGTACCCGCACTACCAGAAGCTGGCATACGACATCTTCATGATAGCCAAGCGACTGCGCCACTACTTCCAGGAGCACCCGATCGTGGTGGTCAACGATGCCCCTCTTGGGCATATCCTCAACAACCCGATGCCACCGGACGAGTCGCACTTTGGGGAATCGAGCTGTCTCCTCTTGGACATTACATATGAAAAGCGCGATGCATCAAGTCGCAAGTCTCCCTGACTTCCTCGTGCACTGGATAGAGAACCAGCTCCCCGAAAAGCTAGATATGTCCACCTCTGGACAATGCACTTCGATGGATCCAAAAGAAAGGACGAGGCTGGCACAGGTGTCATACTGACATCGTCCAGGGAGACAAGCTGAAATACATTCTGCGAATGCAGTTCACTGCCTCCAACAATGAAGCTGAATACGAGGCCCTGCTGCACGGGATGCGGATGGCGAAAGCCTGCGGCGCCAAGAGGCTCATCATCTACGGCGTCTCCAAACTGGTGGTCAACCAAACGATGCACGAGTGCGATGCGCTGAGCGACAACATGATCTCCTACCGTGACCTCTACGACACACTCGAAGGGAGCTTCGACGGCTACGAACTGCGACACGTAGGCCGTGAAAGCAATGAAGAGGCGGACGCACTCGCCAACATTGGGTCCACCTGCGCCCCCATACCACCTAGGGTATTTCTCGAGCGTATCTGCGAACGCTCCATCAAGCCAAAGGCCACAGAGAAGAAAACAAGCGCAACAACGGACTCGGGGGCTACGCCACCCAATGAGCCAATGGCACTCGACGACCTGGAGCTTGACACAGGACTCAAGGGACCAATGGGTGTAATGATGATCGAGCCATCTTGGACTCAACCCTACATCACATATCTCCTCAGTAAGAGGCTGCCTAATGACCTGACGGATGCGCGGCACATTGCACGACGATTCAAGGCATTCGCCATCATCAACAGCGAACTATACAAGCGCAGTATCACAGGAGTAACCAACGGTGCGTCTCCAACACGGACGGAAGGGCCGTCCTCCTCGACATCCATGAAGGGACTTGCGGGCACCATGCTAGCAGTCGCGGCCTTGTCGCCAAAGCTCTACGAGCTGGATTCTACAGGCCCACGGCCATGCGTGACGCCAAGGACATCGTCCAGCGCTGCAACGCTTGCCAGTGATTCACGGACAAACCGCACGAACCTGGCGCGGAATTCCGGCCAATAGCATTGGCTTGGACCTTTGCGCAATGGGGACTCGACATGGTCGGCAAGCTCCCAAAATCCTCGTGAGGGGGCTACATCTACCTCTTGGTCGTAGTCGACAAATTCACCAAGTGGATAGAGGCCATGCCGGTGACAAACCAGTCAGGAGCCAGTGTCATCAAGTTCTTCAAGTCCATTGTCTATCGCTTCAGAGTGCCACACAGCATCATCACTGATAATGGAACGAACTTCACCTCTAAGGAGTTCCAGGGTTTCTGCGAGAACCTGGGAATCAACATAAGCCATGCCTCCATAGCTCATCCACAGACCAACGGTCAAGTTGAAAAGGCCAACGACCTCGTCTGCGGTGGAATCAAGAAGCGACTCCTCTGGCCACTCGAGCAAGCCGTCGGATGTTGTCCAGACGAGCTGCAGTCCATACTTTGGAGCTTGTGCACAACCCCAAACAGCGCCACGGGATATACCCCGTTCTTCATGGTGCACGGTGCTGAAGCAGTACTACCCGTAGAGGTACGCTTTAAAGCCCCACGGGTGGTCGCGTACAACGAGCAGGAGTCAACACTCGCACTCGAAGACTCCATCGATCTCCTTGACGAGGCACAGGACATCCCAGATCCTTCGTCGAAGGAGACCTGGTCCTGCGACTGAAGCAGCAAGGGCACCTCAAGCTCGAGTCCCCTTGGGAGGGACCATACGTGATTACAGAAGTAATCCTAGGTGGCGCCTATCGCCTTAAAGATTTCGAGACAGGAGTCGTATACTCCAACCCCTGGAACATCGCGCAGCTGCGGCGCTTCTATCCCTAGTCTTTTTTTACAATTTAAATAAGGCTATTCAGCCAGGCTACTTAGCCACACATTGTACCTCGTACTATTCTACGAATAAATAAAGCTAAGTGCCCCGAAACTCTATGTTTTTCCTCATTTTTCTGGCAATCTTATCACTCAGGGGCTACGCCACCCTTTACATCCTCGTTCTACGAACAAGTCGCAGCATCCCGAGTAGCTGACTCATCACCAATCGAACCCTTGATAAAACACCAACCTAGTTGCAACGCACCTGACAGGTTAGCAAGGTGCTGGGATAAAATAAGTCAGGCTAACGAAAAGGAACTGTAGAGTACAAATACACTTGCAAAACATATAAGCTAGCAAGCTCTTTACATATCAATATAAATTAATTACATCCAGTATATCCATACGAACTTTTACAACACTGGTATACTTATGTGCAGGATACAAGTTAAACCACTGTTGTAGTAGAAGAACGTTTGTCTGTTCCTCAAAGAAGTCGACAATTTCTTCTGCTGGACGATCCACCGCCCGGTAATGTGGAACCATGTCCCAGGTCGAACCTGCCGACGGAGTCGGCGGTCCAAAGAACAACACCGCAACGCTCACATCAGTTTATGCAACAGCACAAAGCAAAGCAGCCTTGGCACCAGCCACTAACTGCTGCCGCACGCACTCACGAACTGCACTCAAATCCTAAAACTTAGCCAGGAGAGCCAGCAGGCTCGAAGGGATGGCATCTAGTGGAAACATCGTCTGGTAGATATTCCTCAGGCATGACTGCGCCTTCTTCAGAAAGTGGAGCACTCGAGAAGCACGATCCTGCAGGGTCGCAAGTGCGATCGCGTGATCATGGTCCACCCAAAAATACCCACTTGCCTGAAGCTGTTCTTGGGTCAGGTCGTTCATTCGAATGGCGATCCTATCTTTCTCATCCTGCGAATGACGAGCACTGACAACTACACCAAGCAAAAAAGTCAAAATATGAAGACAAGGAACTACCGCGATTGACTACAAGAAAAGATAAGAGGGCAGGAAGCTAACACTTGAACTGATCGCCCAGCTGCGTCACCTCCTTCAATAGATACTGCTCTCGGGCGATAGCCTTCTCCGCCCTTGACTTCCATACATCTGCGTTACCGCGGAGGATGGGCAACTCACGTTCCAGCTGCTTAACGCGATCGCACAGTCACGAAAGCAGGGACAACTCATCCACCCTTAAACGCGATTGCGCCAAGGCCTCATCAGTGGATGGCGGATCCCGAGGATCACTCGAAGGACCACTCGAGGTACCCTATCACGAACCAAACAAAAGCAAAATAAGAGGCTCAAGATACACTAACGAAAGGCTTGGATACATTCAAACATAACAAAGTCTTGACTGGGGTACCCCCATAAAAGCATTGTCTCACAGACACAAAAGGTCAAACACTAGAGCTATTACATATACAACTAAGGAGCAGTGTGTTTCCTCGACTTCGACTTCGGCCTCGGGGGCTTCATCGCATCCATGGCAGTTTCCGACGCCATGGACTTGCCGGTGGTACCTCCAGACGCCGCATCCTTCATAGCTTTCGCTTGACGCCACTCCTCGGAGTACTTGGTGAGTGTCTCGATAAGCTGGGGACCATAATTTTTGCATTTACCAGCAAAGGGAGCAAACACTACCTGCTGGCCTCCAGCGTCGACAGGCATCGCCTCAGAGATAGTGGTAGGATCCATCTCCACACCATGGCCCTGCACCATTGCGAGTGCCATGGTGGCGACGACGGAGCGCTCTGAGTTCTTGAAATCAACAGGGATTCCTCCAGCCAGAGACTCCACCAAGGCGCCGAGGTTGTCGATTAGTCCGGCCTTGGGAATTAAGTCCTCACGGATGCGACTGAGCACATCCTTGGCCTTCCCCAGCGTCTCCTAGAGGGATACGTTGCGGTCTTCTACTGCGGCGATGGCACCAGCCAAGGCATCCTCGCGGGGCAGAGATTGGGCATCAAAGCTCAAGCCGCTGGCATCTGCATACACAAAAGCATTAGTATAACAACCACACGTCAAAATATAGAAGAGCAAGGTCTATCCAGACAAAAAGGAAGACCTGAGAGGGACTTGGCAATCAAGAGAAGCTGCTCCTCGAACAACTTCTCCCTCCCAGTAGTGGAGACACAGAGATCCTCCTCTCGCTTCTGCGACTCCTCCAAAGCTGTGACCGCCTCGTCACGATTCTTCGTCACCGCGGCCAGCGTCTTATCTAGTGCAGCATCATGGCAAAGTAATTCATTATGCTCAGCTGCAACATACAGGGAACGCCACCAAATCGAATAAAAAATATTCGCAAAGACAAAGATGAAGTCAAGACTTACTTTCAACAATGTGATGGAAATTGTCCAGTCGTGCATGCTGTCGACCCATGTTAAGGACTTGCTCCGCCAGACGGGCGGCTTCCTTCATGATGAGCTACATCAGAGACATTAAAAGGTCAAGTCAAAACAACGCCAAGAGTAAATTCGACTGCCAATAGCAAGATACCTACATGATCCTCCACCGACTCCGAAGAAGGCTGCTGCACAGTTATCCAGGTAGTCATCTGATGTTCCCCAGCATGCGGGGAACTCGATGAATTATGCCCGGAGTGGGCCGCCAATGGAGGGGAAGAGACCGCGAAGCCACCTTCTTGGACTTAGAGTCCGCGACTCCGGACTCCTTCAAAAATTGGATGTCATCAGAAGACGACGTCGCCGCTTGACCGAAGCACACATCAAGTATAAGCTTCAGGGAAAATGGCAACTCAAAGAAGAAACCAAAACAAGGTCGCAAGCACAAAACATACCTGTCAAATCTATCAAGATCGAAGGACTACTCCTCTGACTCCGACGATTCCTTTGGCAGTCGAAGCTTCTTCCGGGCAGGAGGAGCCATAGAACGCTCAGGAATGGCGGGAATCGGCTCCTCTGCACCAATAGATGGGCCTTATGGAGTCGACGGAGACGAAGCATCCGATTCCTCACTGCGAGAAAGCTTGCGAGTGTTCGGATCACTGAACTCGAGGGCTCCCTCCTCCTCTTCAAGTGGGACGATTGATTCCGATTCGTCCTCTTCATCCACTTCGCGAGGAATAACCCCCTCAGGAAGAGGGGGCAAATTGGGAGACACCTTCCAATCCTGCATTCAGAAAACAATTCATTATACATCAAGAAATTAACGGCAATCAACAAAGAAAGCTACTTCATAGCACAATTCTACCTCAGGAGGAGGGTTAGAGGCATCGAAGGGAGGCATGACTAGTTCGCCTGGGAGAACCTCCTTGGCGGTATGCTTGGTCACCAGTCGCAACCTCTTATCTACTTCACCCGCAGAAATGCCATCGGCAGATACGCGAGTGGCATCGTCCGCACCAGCCCATTGGAACATGGGGTGGACTCTGGCCTGCAGAGGCTGGATGCGACGGTGCAACCATGTGCGAATGAGGGCGGTGCCTCCCTCTTCTTTACCCATGCGGCTCTCGAGGTCGCAGACGCGCTTGTACAACACTTCCGTCTCCTCGGACTCGCCAGGCATCACTACGTTCTTCTAAGAACGCCTCCTCTTGCACGGTGTCGCGGGATCGAAGGGCGCGAGTCCATAGTGCTCTCCGTCGGCCTTTTGGTCACGGATGTAGAACCACTTGTCTCTCCACCCTTGGACGAACGCCATGAGTTTGATATCGAAATAAGTGGCGGAGGAGTCGACATGGATTCCGTAGCCTCCTACGTCGTAGACTACAGAACCAGATGCTGACTAGCGCTTCAGCTTGAAAATCCTCTTAAAGAGGCCAAAGTGTGGCTCGACTCCGAGCCAGCACTCACAAAGAGTAATATAGCAGGCGATGTGGAGAATAGAATTTGGGGACAACTGATGCAGCTGGAGCCCGTAGAAGCAAAGGAGGCCCCTGAAGAAAGGATGCAGGGGTAGAGAAAGACCGCGGATGATGAACGCGAGCAACATCACCCGGAAACCAGCTGGAGGACAAGGAATTACCTCGCCACCTGGCACTCGCGACTCATCCTCCACGGGCGACACAACTCCATCTTGACATAGGAGACGGAGCTCGGATGACTTGATGATGGATGCGCGCCATGCACCATTGGTGACACGGGTACCCGTACCCTTCTTCTTCCCAGCGCCGACGGCGCTGGTTCCCATAGTGGCGGAGCCGCCCTTCTTCTTGGCGGTGGCAATGGAGGCGGTGGACTCAGCGGTGGTGCCTCCCTTCTTCTTGCCCATCTTGCGATGGCGGTGCGAGCAGAGGAAGTAGCTCGGGAAGAGACGGAGTTGGTCCAGCGCCACGAAGAGGACGCACGCTAGGAAGCAGAGAGCAGCGGTAATGGCAATGGAAGCACAAGCAAAGAAAGGGAAGATGGGAAAATTACCGCAGCTGTGCTGCTACTTAACCCCATTGCGGATGCCATCCAACGGCCGGTAGAAACCCTACTGGACGCGTGGCGCACATTGCTATCGAAACATGGAGAAGCCAAAACATGAACCGGACCCCACTATCCCCATTACACGCGGAAATTGAGGAGACGCAGTTAAAACAGAAGATTACGCACGCCCGGTCAAATCGAAGTCAGAAAGTGGGACCCAACGCTCGTCACGTCTCGTCAAAGCCGCTCACGCGGGCAACTGAGGTCATCACATCGTCAGCACTGATGTCATCAAGATGAGCATTAGAAGATTTCGACTACTTTAGTCCTTGCTCGAGTCTTCGACTCCACCAAGCATTCGGGGGCTACTCCCATAGGGAGCACTGGTCACGCACCCTACGATTCTTTTTATGCAGGAATATGAACATTCAAAGCATACCCAATCACTCGAATCTACGATTCGATTATGGATCATGGGTTACTCCCATAGGGAGCGCCGGAAGCAAATTTGACTGAAACAAGCAGCAAAAGACGACATCAGTCGGAAAAGTTTTCTTTTAGTCCCTGCCTGAGTCTTCGACTCAACCAGGCACTCGGGGGCTACTCCCATAGGGAGCGCTGGTCGCACACCCTATGATTATTTGTACATCGTACTGTGTGTTGATAACATCCACACTCGAATGCTATGGCGACTCCGCCTCATAATTTCCCTACAAAGAGACTGCGTCTCCTGGGCCACCTGAATCATCTCCGCGATGACAAAAAATTCGGATGTCGTGCTTACAACGTGAAGATAAGACCTGAATTAGGCCTGGCAACGCATCTGTTGCGCACTACCTAAAACATATCCGTACCTACAGGTAGGATGAACATGCCTTGACGAACGCGTCGAGTGTTCACACCCATACACTGGAATTCGACTCCTATAAGACCTCTATGGCCTGAGTCGAATTACGCCAACACTTTTCCGAATTCGAGTCCGGGGACTCGAGTTTGAGTAGATTGCGTTGTTCTGCCCTAAGGCAGTTAACTGATACCGATGCATCGGCTAAATCAGGCACGCATATCAACAATCCCTATGACATGAACTGAACAATCAAAAAAATACTCAGTCATGCACTCGAAAGGCTTCATAAAGTCCCTAGTTGAATCTGCGATTCCACTGGACACTCGGGGGATACTGACATGGGTATACCCTACAGGTACTCGAGTTTGGTATATATAGCTTGGATATAGCGGAAGCCCATGGCATTGTCAAGGCCCAAATGGAGAACTCGAGTGGCCCACGGACTCTCGATTGCTTGCGAGATAAGAAGAAGCTAAAGATAGAAAGTTTAAAGGGAAAACCCTAACCTGTAACCGACACGACCTGCTACCCGAGACCTAGCCTATCTATATAAAGTCTAGAAGGGGCGGCAAGAAGGACACACGCAACCCTAGTTTCCACAACTCTCACCAGATAGCATCTGCGCACCCCTAATCTTCAATTCCTTTGTTAATTCCAAGAGCAGACAAGCAGGAGCAGGGACCTCTACGAGGCCTGAACCTGGGTAAACCTTGCGTCTCTGTGTGCTTGTTTGCTAGCCGACTGATGCCTCTAGCGCTCCCTCCTTCTCCAAAACCCAAGTCCATAACAATGGGCATTGATGAGTTAAACCCTCATCAATTATAGTCTAGAATTATCAGAGACAATATGAGCCCCAATTCCTCTCCTATCATCTGATAAAGAAGAAAGATCACACTTGGAGGAAATGTGTTGATTTAAGAAAGCTCAACTTGCAAACCACAAGAACAAATACTCAATACCAATTATTGAGGATTTGTTAGATGAACTTAATGGAGCAACAATATTTTTCAAGATTGATTTAAAAAGTGGTTTCCACCAAATCAGAATGATTGAAGAAGATATTCCCAGAACTGCACTCAACACACACCAAGGTCACTATGAATATGTAGTAATGCCCTTTGGCTTAACTAATGCTCCAACAATCTTCCAACAACTAATGAATACCATTTTGTATCCTCTATTAAGGAGTGTGTATTTGTCTTCTTTGATGATATACTCATATACAAGAAAACAATCAAATATCATTTACAACACCTCAAGCAAGTATTTGATATACTGCGATAGAACCAGTTGGTGGCCAAAAGATACAAATGCACATTTGCATAAAGAATATATGGCTATCATACCAGCCCTAAAACAATGGAAACATTACTTCTCTACCTCATCAGTGATCATTAAAATTGATCAACAAAGTCTGAAGTACATACAAGAACAGAAACTCATAGAAAGAGTCCAACACAAGCTCATGGTAAAATTATTGGGATATAATTACATAGTGGAATACAAGAAGGAAAGGAGAACAAAGTGACTGATCCACTCTCTAGAGTCAAACACAAAATATATTCCTTATTCCTAGTGCTGCCATTCCCACATAGGTGACTGAGGTGATACAATCTTACAATGTAGATACTAAATGCAAGGATTGGATAACACAATTGTTAGTGACTCCTACTGCTATTCCTAATTTCACTCTACCCAACAGAATAATCATATACAATCATAAAATTGTGATTGGTAGTACTACTGATCTCAGACACAAGCTGATAACATCCTTTCACAACTCAGAATTGGGAGGAAACTCTGGAGAAAGAGCATCCTACCAGATATTGAAACTCTTTTTCATTGGCCTGGCACGAAACACCAAGTTATGGGTTTAATCAAGAAATGCCATGTGTGTCAACTCAATAAACCTGAACATTGCAAGTACCCTGGTATGTTGCATCCACTTCAAGTCCTTGATTTTGCTTGGACACACATCAGCATGGATTTTGTTTAAGGTTTGCCAATGCCTGAGAATAAGGACATGATACTGGTAGTTGTAGACAAATTCACTAAATATGGACATTTCATCTGAATGAAACATCCAATCATGGTCAAATTAGTTGCCAAAGCTTACACTGACAACTTCTTCAAATTGCATGGTCTTCCATCTATCATAGTAACTAACATGGACAAAATATTTACAAGCAAACTTTGGCAATATTTGTTCTAATCCATGGGGTGTGAAATTACAATTTAGCACTTCCTATCACCCTCAAACTGATGGCTAAATAGAAAGAGTGAACCAATACATGGAAAATTACTTGAGGAACGTGGCCTTTCTCCAACCCAAGAAATGGCATGAGTGGTTATCCTTGGCTTAGTGGGGGTATAACACCACATTTCACACAACACTAAGGATGATACCATTCCAAGCACTATATGGTATACCACCTCAACAGATCACTAAACAATTGCTACAACTAGAAGAAAATCAACAGGACCCCATTCTTACTTTAAGCACATAATATATTGTTCCCCAAATTAAGGGAATGTTGAAAGAACAAGAGAGGATGAAAGTACAAGTAGACAAAAATAGATCTAAAAGAGAACTAACAGAGGTTGATATGGTTTACGTCAAAATCAAACCATACTGCCACACCTCTCTCAGCATTCACAAGTGTTTGAAACTCCACTCAAAATACTACGGTACTTGCGCAATTCAGATAAATTGTTACTACGTGAAGGTTGTGCTACATCCAACTTTTCATGTTAGTCAACTCAAGAAGCACCTAGGACCAACAACCATCCCAACCAAACACTTTCCATTCTCAATCTGGATAGCACTATCTTGCTTGCCCCTGAGGCTATCTTGGAAAGGAAACTCATTCCCTGCTAACAAGGTACAATTGCAGTTCCTATCGTTCATTGGTTGATCAAATGGTCCAACTTGCCTCCATCCGAGGCAACATGGGAAGATTCAACATTCATCATGTAACACCCCAAAAATGTTAATCAGGATTACCAAGTCAAAATCATCCAATTTTAGGGTTAACAAAAACTTTAATTCCAAAAATCTATATGAATGCATGTGTGTGTTTGCATTAATGTGTGATTGATTGAAATTGCCATGTTTGATTGCTATAAATGATAAGAAATGGTTTAAAGATGAATGCTACATCATCTAGGCCAATTACAAACAAAATAAAAAGAAAAAGAAATCAAATATGAATTAAATAAGCTAATGGTCATTTTGACCAAAGTTAACCACTAGGCCACTTTGAGTGTTCCTAGAAGAGAATTTCTAACAGAAACAATTCCAAATATTTTCACCCCTTGCTAGACCAAGTAAAAATGAATCCAAGCCCACCTTACAAACCCACCAAAATTATTTTCAAATCCATTTAATGGACAATTCAAAATTGAATCAAGTGTATGTACTAAGATCACCTTTTTGCAAAAACCTATCAAACCAATTCCACTTGACTTCTCCAAGCAATCATAGACACTCAAGCATCAGACCAAATCACTCACCAAATTTAATTTGAAAATTTCAAACTTAATCTCTTGCGGCCATTTAATAAAACACCTTGCTTACACTAATTAACTCTGGCCTAACTTCACTGTTTTGAGCAGTGATCCTCGACCAATTGGTTCCCTCTTCACTCCCTTGTCTCCCTAGTGTCGAGAAGCACCAGACCACTCTCCTCTTAGCCGTTTTGCACCACTGCGCTGCCGCCCGAAGCCACATTCGCTGGCCGACAGTGGACAGAGCACCAGCGACCACGCACCGCCCTCTCCCACGATGCGCACCAGACACGCCACCGTCCACCGCCACCCCCTGTCCAAGCCACGACCACAACCTAGCCCTAGACCACCCCAGCAGCGCCGCGCCCAGTGCCTCTGCGCCGTGCCGAGAAGGCACCAGAGCGCCGCACCCGACCGGCTCGCACAGACCGCGCCTCGCTCTCTCCGCGCACACGCCCACTCGCCATGATCACAGCCGCCTCCAAGACACCCCTGTTCGCTGCCGCATGACCCGTAGCATCCGTGCATCATCGCAAACACCGCCGCTTCCGCGCAGAGCATTGCATGTGCCTGACCAACCTAGATCGCCCCATGCCGCGCCATTACGCTAGAGATGATCTCCAGGGAACAATGCACCACCCCTACTCACAACCACGCCGCTAGCCGTCTGTATCGTTGTCATAGACGAGCCCGAGCCCATCCCGCTCTGTCCCCTCGCTGTTGTATAAATAGAGGCCTTCTTCGCCTCCATTATCCACACAAACACACTTCCCACTCCTCACAAACACTCCCTCACCCTTCCCCAGAGCAAGGCGATCTCTCCTTCGCCGGAATTTGGCCGGAGCCCCCCGCTTCAGAAGGAGAAGGGCACCGTCGATTGGAGCCGCCCCAGGAGCTGCCGCGACCACTGTTCGAACCACCGTCGTTGATGATGAACTACCGCCGTTGGATCGTCTTTTAATCGCACGGTCTAGATTTAACGATACCGTTTCGGTTAGTTTAAGTCGCTGACTAGTGGGTCCGTGTTGTCAGCAGCCTGCTGCGCTATGCTGTGCAGATTGGGCCGGCCCGTTTAGTTTCCCGCGCAGGCCTGTGAATTCAAATAAGGATTTTCCAATTTAATTAAAACCACTTTTTGTCAGTAGATTTAAAATTCAATTCAAAGAGATTCACCAAACCAAATTGCATGATTCCAATTTTGTTAGAAAGATATTTAAATTATCTATCAAGGCCCGTTGGATTCAAATCATTTGGAGTTAGATATCACCTATAGCAAAAATAACAATACAACGACTTTTCCAACTTCAAACATTTTTCAAAAATCAACCATAAATGCTTTTAAGTTGATTCCAACTCTCAAAAATCACATTTGATAAGATCTATCTGATTATGTCAAAATATTTAGGTTTACATGCAGTGACTTTGGACTAGTACCAAAAGAATGCTATATACGAATTTCTAGTCACTTTAATTGTATTAAATAATAATCTTAAAGTTTATAAAATATAACCAACACCTTAAATCACATTCCCATGTATTATAATATGTGGTGATGACATGTGTCAACATGATACCATATTTTAATTGGAGAATATTAAATCTTAAGTAATTTTCAATGAGTAGAAATTACTTTTCTAAAATAAAATAAATAAGACTAAGTCTTTATTTCATGTGATGATTGTGATGATGCTAGATCATCAAGTGTGAGCCTTAGTGTGATAAATAGAAGTAGTTAAGTATTGTTTGGTGATTGTGTAGCTCATATTCATTTATAGACGATAGTACTGATCCAGGATACGAGGATGAGGAGTACTACCAAGAAGAAGACGAAGAAAACTTCAACCACTGCACCAATCAAGGAAAGCCATCACTACTAGCAAGCTAGAACAATGCAAGCTAACACTTTCAAGTTTCATAACCTAAGCAAGATGCATTAGGCATGCTTGGTTATCCAACTTTGATTATACCAATCCCAAGTTTTACTTGCAAGGTTTATTATTTTACTTTACCAAAGTTCTTTACTTTTAGTTAGTGCATAGTGAGTATTGGAAAAATAGTATAGATACCATAAAGAATATAAAACTAGGCCTAAGTAGTTATACTTAGATGTCATTCCATGGCATGAGATTGGAGATTAGCACCCCTCATTAGTGAACACTCTTAACTATAGTGGTTAGTGCTAAGCATAAAAGTTGATCACTTTAGATGGGAATACTTGGTGGAAATGATTATGAAAACCTTGGAATGATGATTCATTCTATTGAAATGTTTTGACATGTGTTATGGATACAAAAGGATTTGATGATGAAAATGTTGAGGCATGAGCCTTAGCCCTTTTACCAAAAACTGATGGTTGGGTTTGGATGCGATACCATTCCAATTTTACCATACAACCACAATACCTGAATTGGGTAGGGCTTACCTAAAAGTTTATATGCCTTAGTATGGGTTCCCTTGCGGAAGAGGTTGAGCTGAGGCTACCTCGTGATGAATGTCCACCTATGCAGTGCCCAGGATGGCAGATGGCCATGGCTGGGAGGCCAAGCTCATAGGGGAGGTGCCTATACTAGAGTGTGTAATTGAAAGGTTATGATTGATTATCCGCATACTAAGTATGATGATTCAGGGTTATCCCTGACATATGTATCAAATTTTGTGGTGAAAGTGTACCACCTCTGCAGAGTGTCAAACTATTCGAATAGCCGCGTCCACGGTCATGGACAGTTGGAGTGGCCATACTGTTCTGTCGTCAGATGTTTTCAAAATGATTTGTGAATTGAACTATGACTTTGACTTGACCACAACAGGGTTGTGAACATGAAAGCTCGGTTCCCAAAGTGATTTAGAACATTAAATTAGCTTTCTTTACTTCTAAACTCAGCTTAAGATAAATCTGCCTTTTTGCAAATAAACCTAGAGCTTAAGATTCCTACTAGAACTACCATACTTGTTAGTGATAGTTTGCGAGTACTTAAAGAGTACTCATGGCTTTGTCCTTGGCTATTCCCGTGGCCAGACTATGAGGAGGACTACCAGGATGATGGACAATAGGATGTCTATGACAACTAGGATCATCTCCCATCGTCAGCATTGCTTGTGACTCTAAAGATGGAGCCCCTACTACGTTTATAATTCCACTTCTTGATTTGTATTAAGATTGGATCATGAGATCCTTTATTTGTAAGACCTTATTATGGTTTGTAATGGATGATGTACTGTGATATCAATCTGTTATGTCTTGCAAAAATGGTAATCCTGGGATTGCGAGGTATGGCACAATAGGCATCTGGGATTAAAAATCCGAGTGTTGACAAGTTGGTATCAGAGCCATCCTGACCATAGGAGACCCTAGTTAGAATGGACGTCCGAACAAAAAACTTAGTTTCAAAACAAAAGAAGTGAGTATTTATGAAAACCTATTCCCACTCTTATCCTTGATTCTTTCAAAAAAAATCATGTTACTCAAAGCTTATAGCATTTCTACATAAAATTTGACACACTTGATCACCTCACTAACTTACTCATCCTAAATTCTTATAGATGGAAGTCCAGTATTGCAAGTTCTACCAGTTGGGGAACGGAGGCCGACTGATCTTTGAGAGGTATCTAGATGCACTGTCAGAGTATCTGGAGCGCCCGCACCCAGAATTCTTCGGGGCACAACTCAACGATCACGTAGGAGGAGATCTACAATGGCTGATAGTTGCAGACCTCAGAGGCAAGATGGAAGCACCCCTTCTGAAAAGATCCAATTCACCCTGCGGGAGAACAACTAGCTAGATGGATTAGCCAGGGCTATGCATGAAGCTCTTGCCCGTCTGTGTGGATAAAACATTAACCTGATCCAGGGAACTCACTTTGCTCACTATGCAAGGCGTGATTCTATGGGAATGCCATTGGAGATGCCAGGATACCTAGAGCTGAAGCACCAGGTGGATAATCTTGACTTCATGTTGTATGATAGGGAGAAGGAGTTGGACAATGCTCGCGCTTACGCCAACCACAACCATGCCATTGCCATCAAGAAGGACCAGACCCTCGCCATTCTTGCCAAGGAGCTCCATTCTCTTCGTCGTGAGCGTGAGAAAAAGGATCGCATCATCGATCGTCTTCGCAAGAAGGTAGCCACTCTCGAGAAGACCATCCGTGAACAGGAAGTCCAGCTTGAAGCGAAGGAGGAGGAAGGTGAAGATATCCAAGGAGATCTCTACTCTTACCTCAGCGATGATAACGACTACCCGAAGGACGATGCCATGGAGTTCCACACTGAGGATGATGATTCTGACTTCATTGATGATGACTAGATGCACTTGATCACTACCGTAGTAATGAGTTGTACCGGTCCCACTGTATCTTAGTTTCACAGAATGGTTCTTAAAACTATTTGTTTTCTAGTTGTGTGTGGCGTGTGTTTGTATGGTGTGCTTTGAATGAATGAGAGGAAGTTGTTAGTTTGCAAAACCTGAGTCAAACTCAAAGTTTAAAGCTTTTGAAAACAAATTCATGAACCTTAGAAATTTCCCTCTTATCTCATTATCTATCTCAATCTTCAGATGACTTGTGGAAACCCCGGAGGAAGCAGTTCATCTTAGGACCCGATGCTGCAGATTCTTCAGATGCTAGTTTCAGACTGTGAAGCTATTAGAGCAGAATGCCAAGCCAACCTAGCCACTCTTCAACATATAGCACAGATGGCCCACAATAATCAAGGCCATGGAAACTAGGATCACCATGGATCCAAGCTCAAAAACTTCCAGAATACCAATCCACCTATCTTTAGTAAGTCCGAGAACCCTTTAGATGCGGATGACTGGCTGCAAACCATGGAGAACAACCTGGAGGTTGCAGGAGTTGAAGCCAACGAGAAAGTACTGTTTGCCACTCATTATCTGGCAGGAGATGCAAGAGCCTGGTGGATAGCACCCGTACCATGAAAGAAGGTCAGATGATGACTTGGGAAGCATTCAAGATCAAGTTCAGCAGCACCCATGTGCCCGAAGGTTTGGTCACCAGAATGAGGGATGAGTTCAGAGAACTAAATCAAGGAAGGATGATGGTAGTTGAATACCGTGACAGATTTCTGTCCCTAGCTTGATATGCCCCTGATGAGATTAACACCGAACCAAAGAAGAAGGAAAGGTTCCTGAATGGATTGCATGATGAGATGCAGACTGTGTTAGTCACCATCCGTTTTGCAGATCTAGAAGAGCTAGTGGATTCCGCCGTTCAGATGGAAGGGAAGATCAACCAAGCTAATGACAATCGCGAGCGCAGAATGATGCACCAGACTGGATCCCACAATACCCAGAAGTATCGCCCCAACCCGTCTACAGTATATGCCCCAAGAAACAACAGACCCCATATGTCCCGTCCAAGCTATCCCAATCGTAGCGGAGGAAACCGGAAGTCTGGAGGAAACCACAACAACAACCCCGACAACTCCAATAACTTCAACCGTGCACCGCCCAAGTCCAACAACAACAACAACAATACTGCCCCAAGGACTGGAAGCAATGTTGTGCCTATTGCAGCAAAAGACAAGTCCCAGATTACTTGCTTTGAATGTGGAGTCAAGGGTCACTACTCCAACGAGTGCCCCAAGAAGCTTGTAGCAGCCACCAATGTGAATGCACCCGCCAGAAAGAACGCTGTTCAGCCTAGAAGGAGATTTGCCCTGTGGAACTCGCCAACCGCAACGCCGCTCTGCTCCACATGAATGTCAAGAAGCCTGTGAAGCCAGATGTCGTGGTGGGTATGTTTTCTGTTAACTCGGTACTTGCAAGAGTAATGTTTGATTCTAGAGCATCACACTCGTTTGTTATAGAAGAATTTGCATGCACTAGTAAGATTCAACCAACCAAATTGAAGCATGTTATGATAGTTCAAATACCTGGTTCAACCACCAAAGCTAGAAAAATTTGCAAGGCTGTACCTATCAGAATCCATGACATAGATTCTTATGCTAATCTAATAGTACTTGGAACCAAAGGTTTGGAAGTAGTACTAGGAATAGATTGGATGTCGAAACATAAAGGATTGATCTACTGTGCCAAGCAAGCCATAACCATGACCAGTAGTTCTGGAGTATCAGTAGAGCATGTATCTGAAACCTTGCCCCGTCTATTTAAATGCAACAAGAGTCTAGCCCAACCAACCCTAGACCAAGTCAGAGTAGTCTGTGAATACCACGTCGTATTCCCAGATGAATTGCCCGATATGCCCCCAGGTCGGGATATCGAGTTCATCATTGAACTAATTCCTGGAACCGGACCCATAGCTCAAAGAACTTATAGTATGAACCCATCCGAATTAGTGGGGCTGAAGAAGCAACTTGATACTATGCTGGCGAAAGGTTTGATTCAAATAAGCGCATCACCATGGAGATCGCCTGTTTTGTTTGTGGATAAGAAAGATGGAGGTAACCGTTTGTGTACGGATTACCGGAAGCTAAATGACGTCACCATCAAGAACAAGTACCCACTGCCGAAGATAGAAGATCTGTTTGACCAGTTCACTGGTGCCAAAGTGTTTTCTAAGATTGATCTTAGAACTGGTTATCATCAACTCAAGATTCGTGCAACAAATATCCCAAAGACCGCCTTTACCACCAGATATGGATTGTATGAGTACACTGTCATGTCTTTTGGATTAACCAATGCCCCCGCTTATTTCATGAATCTCATGAATAAGATTTTTATGAACTTCCTGGATAAGTTTGTCGTTGTTTTTATCGATGACATCCTGATCTAGTCCAAGTCAGAAGAAGACCATGAGCTACACCTGAGAACCATCCTTGAAACCCTTAGAGAAAATTAGTTGTATGCTAAGTTTAGCAAATGTGAGTTCTGGTTGAAGGAAGTAGGATTCCTAGGACATATTGTGTCGGCAGAAGGAGTCGCTGTCGATCCCGCCAAGATCAAAGATGTTGAAGAATGGAAAGCCCCAACCACTCAAACCCAAGTCCGTGCATTTCTCGGATTAGCAGGATATTACCGCAAGTTTGTTGAAGGATTTTCGAGCATCGCAAGACCGATGGCCCAACTATTGAAGAAAGATAAGAAGTTCGAATGGACGGACAAATGTGAAGCAAGTTTTCAAGAGCTTAAGAAGAGATTGATTTCAGCCCCAATATTGATTATGCCAGATGTCAAGAAGCCTTTTGATGTGTATTGTGATGCATCCAAGATTGGTCTCGGATGTGTGTTGATGCAAGAAGGCAAAGTCATAGCATATCTATCCCGAATCAAGCAAAGATGAGCAAAACTACCCTACCCATGACCTTGAACTAGCAGCCGTAGTTTTAGCATTGAAGACATGGCATCATTACCTTATGGGTAACCGCTATGAGATTTATTCAGATCACAAGAGCCTGAAGTATATTTTCACTCAAAAGGAGCTGAATATGAGGCAAAGGAGATGGATAGAGTTAATCAGGGATAATGACCTTGACATTCACTATCACCCCGGCAAAGCCAATGTGGTAGCGGATGCTCTTAGCAGATTGCCGTGTAGATTAAACACCATGATCAAAAAAACCCAGCCAAGTTTGCATGGAGAGTTGGAGCAGTTTAGAACAGAGCTAGTTAGCAAAGGATTTTTAGCTAGCATAGAACTTCAACCCACTTTGATCAGTCAAATCAAGGAAGCCTAGAAAGGGAATGCAAGTATCGACGGAATCAAGCGTCGTATCAGTACAGGGAAGGTACCCAGATTCACCGAAGATGAATAAGGAGTTTTGTGGTACAAAGGACGATTCAGGTGCCAAAGAGATTCGAGTCAAGCAAGTTATCATGCAGGAAGCTCATGATACTCTTTATTCTATCCATCCTGGAGGAACAAAGATGTATCAGGATTTGAAGGAGCAATTTTGGTGGCACAAGATGAAGAGAGAAATCGGAAGCTACATAGCCAAATGTGACATCTGTTAGCGAGTCAAAGTGGAACATCAGCGACCCGCAGGACTTTTGCAACCATTGCAGATTCCAGAATGGAAATGGGATTCTGTCGGAATGGATTTCATCACTGGTTTGCCTACTTCTAGTAGGGGAAATTACTCTATTTGGGTCATAGTTGATAGACTGTCCAAGGTAGCTCATTTTATACCTGTCAAAACCACCTACCAGAGTTCGAAGCTAGCAGAGCTATACATTGCTAGGATCGTCAGTTTACATGGAACCCCTAAGACCATAATGTCGGATCGAGGAACCTAGTTTACCTCAAGATTTTGGCAGAAAGTCCAAGAAGGATTAGGAACCAAGCTGAACTTCAGCACAACTTATCACCCGCAGACCGATGGACAAACTGAAAGAGTCAACCAAATCTTAGAAGATATGTTGAGAGCTTGTGTTCTAGAATATGGATCAAAATGGGAAGATTGTCTGCCTTTCGCAGAATTCTCATACAACAACAGTTATCAAGCCAGTTTGCAAATTCCCCCCTTTGAATTTCTATATGGAAGGAAGTGTCGTACCCCCTTGAATTTGTTGCAAGTAGGAGAGAGTCAGATTTTCAGACCCGACATCCTACGAGAAGCCGAAGAGAAGGTTCACAAAGTCTGTGAACACCTCAAGAACGCCCAATCCAGAAAGAAGAGTTATGCTGACAAGAGACGTCGAGACCTGACCTTCAATGTCGGAGATTTTGTGTATCTCAAAGTATCGCCCTTGAAGAGAATGCAACATTTTCAACTGAAAGGAAAGTTAGCTCCTAGATATATTAGACCCTTCAAGATTTTGAAACGCCGAGGAGAAGTATCATATCAACTGGAACTGCCAGAGGAGATGTTAGCCATCCATGATGTGTTCCATATCTCGTTACTTCACAAATGCCTAGAAGTTCCGGAGAAGACCGAAGTGTTCAAGAACCTCGATCACCGAGCCATAGATATCAAAAAGGATATGACATATCGTGAAGTGCCCATTCGTATTTTGGAAGAAGCCTTCAGAACCACCAAGACCCGGAGTATCAAGTTTCTCAAGATCCAATGGAGCAACCATACTGAAGAACAAGATACCTGGGAGCGAGAAGGTTATATTAGGACTGAGTTTCCAAATCTCTTTAGTTCCTAGTTTTTCTTAAATCTCAGGACAAGTTTTTTTAAGGAGGGAAGGTTTGTAATACCCCAAAAATGTTAATCAAGTTTACCAAGTTCAAATCATCCAATTTTAGGGTTAACAAAAACTTTAATTCCAAAAATCTTTATGAATGCATGTGTGTGTTTCCATTAATGTGTGATTGATTGAAATTGCCATGTTTGATTGCTACAAATGATAATAAATGGTTCAAAGATGAATGCTACATCATCTAGGCCAATTACAAATAAAATCAAAAGAAAAATAAATCAAATATGAATTAAATAAGCTAATGGTCATTTTGACCAGCCACTTTCAGTGTTCCTAGAAGAGAATTTCTAATAGAAACAATTCTAATTATTTTCACCCCTTGCTAGACTAAGTAAAAATGAATCCAAGCCCACTTTACAAACCCACAGAAACTATTTTCAAATCCATTTAAAGGACAATTCAAAATTGAATCAAGTGTATGTACTAAGATCACCTTTTTGCAAAAACCTATCAAACCAATTCCACTTGACTTCTCCAAGCAATCATACACACTCAAGCATAAGACCAAATCACTCACCAAATTTAATTTGAAAATTTCAAACTTAATCTCTTGCGGCCATTTAATAAAACACCTTGCTTACACTAATTAACTCTGGCCTAACTTCACTGTTTTGAGCAGTGATCCTCGACCAATTGGTTCCCTCTTCACTCCCTTGTCTCCCCTAGTGTCGAGTAGCACCAGACCACTCTCCCTCTTAGCCGTTTTGCACCAGTGCGCCGCCGCCCAAAGCCACATTCACCGGCCGACAGTGGACAGAGCACCAGCGACCATGCCGCCCTCTCCCACGACGCGCATCAGACACGCCACCATCCACCGCCACCCCCTGTCCAAGCCGCTACCACTCGCCATGACAACAGCCGCCTCCTAGACACCCCTGTTAGCCGCTACGCGACCTGTAGCACCCGCGTGCCGTTGCAAACACCGTCGCTCCCGCACAGAGCATCGCACGTGCCCGACCAACCTAGACCGCCCCGTGTCGCGCCATTATGCCAGTGATGATCGCTAGGGAACAACGCACCGCCCCCTACCCACAGCCACGCCGCTAGGCGCCTGTATCGTCGTCACCGACGAGCCCGAGCCCATCGCGCTCAGTCCCCTCGCCGTTGTATAAATAGATGCCTTCTCCACCTCCATTCTCCACACCAACACACTCGCCACTCCTCACAGACACTCCCTCACCCTTCCCCGGAGCAAGGCGAGCTCTCCTTCGCCAGAATTTGGCCGGAACCCGCCGCTACAGAAGGAGAAGGGCGCCGTCGATTGGAGCCGCCCTAGGAGCTGCCGCGACCACTGTTCGAACTGCCATCGTCGACCACACCGTTCGTCCCCATTGCCGACCCTAGATGGAGCCCAGGTGAGCCACACCAGACCCCCACCGCCGCGTTAGGTTTAATTCCTCGCCGGAGCTGTTCATCGTCGATGATGAACTGCCGCCGTTGGATCGTCTTTTAATCGCACAACCTAGATTTAACGATACCATTTCGGTTAGTTTAAGTCCCTGACTAGTGGGTCCGTACTGTTAGCAGCCGCTGCACTGTGCTGTGCAGATTGTGCCGGCCCGTTTAGTTTCCCGCGCAGGCCTGTGAATTCAAATAAGAATTTTCAATTTAATTAAAACCACTTTCTGTCAGTAGATTTAAAATTCAATTCAAATAGATTCACTTAACCAAATTGCATGATTCTAATTGTGTTAGAAAGATATTTAAATTATCTATCTAAGCCCGTTGGATTCAAATCATTTGGAGTTAGAGATCACCTATACCAAAAATAACAAGACAGAGACTTTTCCAACTTCAAACATTTTTCAAAAATTAACCATAAATGCTTTTGAGTTGATTCCAACTCTCAAAAATCACATTTCATAAGATCTATCTGATTATGTAAAAATATTTAGGTTTACATGGGGTGACTTTGGACTAGTACCAAAAGAATGCTATATAGGCATTTCTAGTCACTTTAATTGTATTAAATAATAATGTTAAACTTTATAAAATATGACCAACACCTTAAATCACATTCCCATGTATTAGAATATGTGGTGATGACATGTGTTAACATGATCCCATATTTTAATTGGAGAATATTAAATTTTAAGTAAATTTCAACGAGTAGAAATTACTTTTCTAAAATAAAATAAATAAGACTAAGTCTTTATTTCATGTGATGATTGTCATGATGCTAGATCATCAATGTGAGCCTTAGTGTGATAAATAGAAGTAGTTAAGTATTGTTTGATGATTGTGTACCTCGTATTTATTTATAGACGATAGTACCGACCCAGGATACGAGGAGGAGGAGTACTACCAAGAAAAAGACGAAGAAAACTTCAACCACTGCACCAATCAAGGCAAGCCATCACTACTAGCAAGCTAGAACAATGCAAGCTAACACTTGCAAGTTTCATAACCTAAGCAAGATGCATTAGGCATGCTTGGTTATCCAACTTTGATTATACCAATCCCAAGTTTTACTTGCAAGCTTTATTATTTTACTTTACCAAAGTTCTTTACTTTTAGCTAGTGCTTAGTGAGTATTGGAAAAATAGTATAGATACCATAAAGAGTATAAAACTAGGCCTAAGTAGTTATACTTAGATGTCATTCCATGGCATGAGATTGGAGATTAGCACCCCTCATTAGTGAACACTCTTAACTGTAGTGGCTAGTGCTAAGCATAAAAGTTGATCACTTTAGATGGAAATACTTGGTGGAAATGATTATGAAAACCTTGGAATGATGATTCATTCTATTGAAATGTGTTGACATGTGTTATGGACACAAAAGGATTTGATGATGAAAATATTGAGGCATGAGCCTTAGCCCTTTTACCAAAAACTAATGGTTGGATTCCGATGCAATACCATTCCAATTTTACCGTACAACCACAATACCTGAATTGGGTAGGGCTTAGCCGGAAGTTTATATGCCTTAGTATGGGTTCCCTTGCGGAAGAGGTTGAGCTAAGGCTACCTCGTGATGGATTTCCACCTATGTAGTGCCCAGGATGGCAGATGGCTATGGCTGGGAGGCCAAGCTCATAGGAGAGGTGCCTATACTTGAGTGTGTAATTGAAAGGTTATGATTGATTATCCGCATACTAAGTATGATGATTCAGGGTTATCCCTGACGGATGTATCGAATTTTGTGATGAAAGTGTACCACCTATGTAGAGTGTCAAACTATTCGAATAGCCACGTCATGTCATGGACAGCTTGGAGGGCCATAATCGTTCGTTAGATGTTTTCAAAATGATTTGTGAATTGAACTATGACTTTGACTTGACCACAACAGGGTTGTGAACATGAAATCTAGGTTCCCAAAGTGATTTAGAACATTAAATTAGATTTCTTTACTTCTAAACTCAGCTTAAGATAAATCTGGCTTTTTGCAAATAAACCTAGAGCTTAAGATTCCTACTAGAACTATCTTATTTGTTAGTGATAGTTTGCGAGTACTTAAAGATTACTCATGGCTTTGTCTCTGGCTATTCCAGTGGCTAGCCTATGAGTAGGACTACCAGGATGACGGACAACAGGATGTCTACGACAATTAGGATGATCTCTCATCGTCAGCATTGCCTTTGACTGAAGATGGAGCCCCTACTACGTTTATAATTCCGCTGCTTGATTTGTATTAAGACTGGATCATGAGATCCTTTATTTGTAAGACCTTATTATGGTTTGTAATGGATGATGTACTGTGATATCAATCTATTATGTCTCGCAAAAATGGTAATTCTGGGATTGCGAGGTATGGCATAACAGGCATCTGGGATTAAAAATCCGGGTGTTGACACATCCTGAAGGTATTTCTAGGTTTTAACCCTTTAGGGCAAGTATGGTTTCGAACGGGGGGAGGCCTTGAGAGTCATCTGCCGAAGTATATCAAGCTAAAGACATGAACCGGCCCTCCGTAGCGCTTCGCGCCATCAAGGAGTACCGGTGTACGTTGATTGAGCATCCAACGGCTAGGAAGCCCTGAAGTGTCGCTGTTTGAAACCCGACAACACGCTTTACAACTTTAGCTCGACTGCTCACTTGTTTGTCATATACTTTTCTTCCTATTTAGCCTCTGATCCAGATGAGATCGAGGTATGCTGTAATATTGGGCTGAAACCCTATCCGCCTCTGTTCGAGGTCAGGCCCAGCTTTCCTCTGTAATCGCCTATATACTACTCAGCAATAAACCTCTGAATCCGGCGCAATTTCTTGTCTGTTGTCTGAATCTGTGAGTGAGAGAGTGATTGTCAGGCTTAGGCCTGTCACCTGCGAATCCTTTTTTCCCCTCAGTTTCATGGAACTTGTGGGTGCAGTTTTTCTGCAAAATCCTGCATATCAAACATGTCTTGATCCAGCGATGCACGTCAAGTGCCCGTTTATTTTATAGGATAGGAGGAGGCTTCATTTGGGACAGGGGGAATAAGGTCATGCCGTAAAGACCACTCCTTGATCGGACTACTGCTGGACGTAGTTAGTTGTCCGTGTCGACGACGCAGTCGCCAAAGGCGAAGATGCTGTGCTCCTGCGGATTTTGGCAGCAGGAGAGAGCTTAGTTTTGTGTTGCACGGATCCCTCCGTGATCGTACTGTAATTCGTACGTACAGCTAGCTCCGCTTTTTAGAGAACAAAAACCGTGCTGACTCCGCAAATTAGCCCGTACTCTACCCTGTTTTCCCTGACAGGGACATTTTTCTTGCCAAGGATTTGACTAATATCCGTGCCGCGATCAGGCCCCATCGTCCACGCAAGCAGTCACCATCACCACAACACCTTGCCACATGGTCTACGTCTCTTAATCACCGAACCCTTCCCAAATTCCAAACTCCTCTAATTACCATGGCGTTTTCAGGACCAATTACATCCTCTAACAATCTCACACTATAAAAGCATCGGGCACATACCTCCACCGAGCATCACCACTCACCAGGACATCTCACACGATCCACTACCACTACCGTCTTCAACAGCCCCAAACCGTACCGTCCTATACTAGCGAGCTGCGCGACGAGCAGAACAGCAACAATGGCTCTGGCTGCCTGGAGAAGCAACAAGAAGACGTCCGAAGCCGCCGCCGTCCAGAGCCGGTACTTCGTCCTCGCTGGTCCCGGCCACTCCGGGAAGACCCCGAAGGGGTACATTCCGATATTGCTGGTCGGGGATGGCGACGTCGGCGCGGCGGAGGAGAGGGTCCTGGTGCACGTCGCCATGCTCAGGGAGCCGTGCATGGAGGGGTTGCTGGAGATGGCCGCGCAGCAGTTCGGGTACGGCGAGCAAGGCGTGCTCAGGATCCCATGCGACGCTCGTCAGTTCAACCAGATGATGGTTAGCGTCCACAGCAAATCTAGCAGATAAACTTTTTTTGATCTGCATTGTTGTGTCAGCCGGTTCTTTTGGTTTCATGTGACCTTGTGTTTGGTGATGTATACTTCTGTAGTATGAGTATTAGATAGCCAAGGCCCAGCTCAATTATCAGTTGGTGAAAATGACTAGTGCAGTAGTGACTAGTGCTCATTCGAATATTTGATCCTCTTGTATACAGAGTCAGTTGGTTTATATGTGAATGGGTGCACATCAAGATATATTGTATATGTTTTAACAAGAGAATTCTCTCGAACGGAGGCCACAAAATGACACAATCTATTGTTAATTGAGAAGATAGTTACCTAATAATTAACTAATGGCCAACTAGATGAAAACTGTAACGACACACGACCGGCCGAACAGGCACACAACAAAAACCCGACACACACTGCCCGACAAGGACACAAGCGACATCTTCATTGCTCCTCCTTGAGCAAGCGAGTCCGACTTCGTCCTCGACAACCACCGGGGACGTGATCGTCGTAACAAGTGCAAAAAGTATTAGCATTTCTGGGTCCAAGGGTTTTACTGAAATAAGCCACCAGACCGTTTGGGTATCCTTCACATTTTAGCTGTAAGGAGATAGACATCTAAAGCCTTTTAGGCAACCTAACTGCGTACAAGAGCTGGCTATCCATAGTGTTGTAAATGAGAGTCATTTTGGACTTCGCACATGAGGAAATGGGGTGTTAAGACTCCCATCGAGGCTCCACTAGGTGGAGTGACAAAAATCCTAGGAAAACAAAGATAAGGAAAAGAAAGAATGTTGAAGGAAGATGCTGAGATCAAACACCAGACGTTACCCGTAAATTAAAGTTGTGAAGTCCGAATCCACTACCTTGTCTCATCTAAGCATATTTCATGATACCATTCTAACCCCTAACTCTTGTACCCTAAATATTGTTATTGCATCAAAGATCTGTGATATCTTGATATATGAGATCCTTTTGTGTTCTAGAGAAGAACCTATCATGTCCCACATTTGTTAACGTTGGGTGACTTTGTCTCATGTTTTCCCCTCAAGTTGAGTGTTTTTTGCGTAATAGATTGGTTTCTCTATGTTGAAGCTGTTGATACAATTTTTGGCACACACCACATAGTACTTGTCATATATACTTGCTAAAATCAACTAATACCTTATGTCTATCGTTTGCACCCAAGACTTGTCATAGGTTTAGGCTGATCTTAGCTTCTTCATATATGTTTTATGCATATGTTTCATTCATACACAAGCAACAATACATGACTCAAGTGGTACTCAAGTTATCCATTGACTCCACTGCGTATTTTTATAGGTCACGTTAAGTGTGCTATCTCCAACTAAGGGTAACTGGTGTCTGGTTTCCCATAAATAACCACCAACAACGTCGACGATAGCGCAACCTTGGATTTGAGGGGCGATGTATGATGGAGAACTATAGAAAGTCAGCGCCATGAAGGATCGCTGAGACAACCTACCATCATAGGTCATCGTTGACATCGAAACCCAGCCATAACATCTTTGAATACATGACATAAACACATGATGGAAACCGGGGACACACTATTCGAGAGGTGACTATTGTAATTTGTCGTGGCTACATCCTCGCATGTCCTCATGGTCGGTGTTGCACACATCATCAATGATCACCTGCATCGACCCAGTTTCCCTCTTCTCAGATCTATCTTTGAAACGATGCCCTCAAGGGGAAAAAGACACAATGTCGACATCTTCCACTCCGAGGATACCAGATGTAGGGTTTCCCCGGAGAACTAGGATATGGAGACAAGAATACAATGACAATGCATCAAGGAAGGTGACGTTGTCATGCCACCACCGTCCTCCGGACGATACCAGCCCAACCTTCCTCAGCATACTCACCTTTTATATCAAAATTGGCCCGTCCAAGTAGGGAGCTCCTATATGCCACCCAATGCGTCAATTCCACGCTACCGCGGTTTTGTTTTTTGGATGTCTTTTTATTTTTAGCCATATGTTTGGTTTTGTGTCTATCTTTTTGGTTTTGGAAATTCGAACAAAATATAAAATATTTTTTTCCAAATCTGAACATTTTCACATCTATTTTTTTAAAACATAAACTTCAACAAATTTGAATGTTTTTCAAAATATGAACATTTTCACAATATGAAGAATTTTCAAATATTCATTTTTTCAAAAAATTACCATTTTTTAAAACTAGTTTTAGATCATAAATAAGTAAAGAAAAAATAGAAAAAGACAACAGGAAACAAAAACAAAGAGATAACAAAATGGGAAAAAAGAAGCGGAGGGGGTTGTGTGGCATGCGGTAGACATCGACCTGGTCGGTCTATAGGATTTGCCATCCAACTGCCTACGACCGTCGCCAAATGCCCATCTACGGAGGCACACCCTATGCATGTCGGCCCAGGACACAGACTTTGAGCCTTCCGCCTTGGTTGGAGGCCGATCGAGACCAACCGAGACAACTGCCGAGAGATTTGGGCGCCAACCTACACCAACGCCTCTGGCCGAAAGCCAGAGCATCGCTGCAACCCCTCTGCTTCTCAAAAAACGGAGCAACCACGACTATGGCGATGACGGCTTTCTCGAAACAACATTGCACAACCATGCCATCTAAAGGAAGGGAGAGGTAGCACACACGCTGTTGCGCCCCCACATCGTTAGGGGAGAGGGAGCAGACGCCAGGGAGACCACCGCCACACCTTGAACCTTTTGAGGACCCCCCCCCCCTCCCCCGATTCAGTCACTGCATTCGCTTATTAATTGTAGATGGTCTAATAAAAGTAAGCGAACAACATTTGGCCCCTATTTTCTGGTAGTAAAACATTATTGGCAGCATATGTTGTTCACAATAAAACATCACCTAGAACTTTCGCTTTTGCTTCGGTGTCCCTCCCTCCCAAAACTTTGAAGGGTAAGGTGGTCTTTTACCATTAATTATTAATTATTAGTTGCTAAACCAAATTAGGTTACGTTGGTCCGCAAAGCCCATACACATATTTACTTGTAACAACTAAAACCGTCTGCCCGAAAAATACTCATCGTCCTTTTGTCGGGTTAACCAGCACAACGGCGACGAACCGTCACACGACCTGATTCAGTGAACGTTGTAAAAACCGCAGCGCATGAAGCGGGCAAGCAGAGGTCCTCGTCGCGAAATATGTCGGTCACCTTCATAGTGTGCGTGGTCGCTGAACTGTAGGTACCAGTAGCCGTGGTCGTGTCCACTCCGGCAAGACGTACATGTATAGGTAATACAATATACTAGACTAGCAAGGTGATGATTTTGGCCTCTACCAATCTCAAATCGTGTCTATACGTGTATGATTTAGTAACTAATAATCAGTAATTAATAGTAAAAGACCATATTACCCTTTCAAAGTATGGGGAGGTGGTGGGGGGGGGGGGGGGGGGGACACCGAAGCAAACCTCACTTTCACCCTAGACTTTAAGAAGCATAAAATTCACGCTAAAATCGAATTAGCAAGCATCTCGACTTGTGCATTACAAAATCACATTAAATGTGCAGCACCATAGACATTGCAATTTTCAATTTCAGAGCAAATTTACATGTAACACATCATGTTCAGTGAAGAAACGGATCGTGGGCAAGAAGCTCATTTGAGTTGTTATCCTTTTGATTAAAAGGAGAAAACAGAAACGACACCGTTACAGTGCGTGTCGTAAAAACCCTGTCTCGTTTGTCTGTTTTGTGTTCTCGTGTGTCAGAGAGAGAGAGAGAGCGAGAGAGAGAGAGAGAGAGAGAGAGAGAGAGAGATTCCAGACACAAAATTCACCAGTGTCCATCCACATGAACGCGTTGCATTTCAGGCCTACGATCCAACATAAGAAGTAGTATAAAATTCACGGTAAAACCGCATCAGCAAACATCTCGACTTGTGCATTACAATCTCACATTTAAAGTGCAGCACCATAGGCATTTCAATTTTCAATTTCAGAGCAAAATTACGTGTAATACATCAAGTTCACATGAAAAGTTTGGAAAAGAAGAAGTCATCAAGTTGGCCGTGTGTGACCGTACTGTTATAGGTACAAGCATTCTCCTTCAGAAAACTATAAAGACCTGGTGACTCCGTAGTTTAGCCCGTACTCTAGTACTCCACCCTGTTTCTCTTGACAGGGACCCTTTGTGAAGGATTTGACTAATCTCTGATGCGATCAGGCTCCATTGTCCACATCACCATACCTTGTCACATAGTCCACGTTTATTAATTAAGCTGAACCCTTTCCCAAACTCCTCTTGGCGGCCATGATGTCTCCCAAACCAATCACTTCCCAATCAACTCCTCTAGTCTCACACTATAAAAGCATGGATCACATGCCTCCATTGAGCATCATCACTCACCAGGACATCACCCGATTGACCATCATCAATCCATAAACCTCAACGTAGTAGCTAGCTACTTAGTACTTAGCACACTGATTCAGCAATAATGGCTCTGGCTGCCTGGAGAAGGAAGAACAGCACGACCGAGGCCGCCGTCCAGAGCCGGTACTTCATCCTCGCCGGTACTGGTGACGGGGAGAGGACACCGAAGGGGTATATTCTGATTTTGCTGGTCGGGGATGGCGACGAGGGACGCGTCGGCGCGGCGGGGGAGAGGGTCCTGGTGCACGGCGCCATGCTCAGGGAGCCGTGCATGGAGGGGTTGCTCGAGATGGCTGCGCAGCAGTTCGGGTACGGCCAGCAGGGCGTGCTCAGGATCCCCTGCGACGCTCGCCAGTTCAACCAGATGATGGTTAGCGTCCACAGCAAATCTAGATGAACTTTTTTTGGTTTGCATTGTTGTGTCAGCCGGTTCTTTTGGTTTCATGTGACCTTGTGTTCGGTGATGTATACTTGTGTAGTCGAGTATTAGATAGACAAGGCCCAGCTCAATTATATTAGTTACTCCCTCTGATCCAAATTAATTTACTTGGATTTATTTAGATTCAAATTTATTTAGACATGTTTCAGTACTAGATACAACCGAATCTAGATAAATCCGAGTCAATTAATTTGAATCGGAGGGAGCAGTGAAAATGAGTACTAGTCCGGTAGTGACTAGTGCTCAATTATAGTATTACATAGCCACGGACAAGTTTATGTGTGAATGGGTGCACAGCAAGATGTACTGTATATGTTTTAACAATAGAATTCTCCTCTATTCTTCTTTTTCTCGAACGGAGGCCAGAAAAGCACACAATCTATTGTTTTTTAAGAAGATAGTTGCCTAATAATTAACTAATGGACAACTAGATGAAAACTGTATCAATACGACCGGCTGAACTGGCACACAACAAAAACCCGATACACACTGCCCGACAAGGACACACGCGCCATCTTCATTGCTCCTCCTTGAGCAAGCGAGTCCGACTTCGTCCTCGACAACCACCGGGGACGTGATCGTCGTAACAAGTGCAAAAAGTATCAGCATTTTTGGGTCCAAGGGTTTTACTGAAATAAGCCACCAGACCGTTTGGGTATCCTTCACATTTTAGCTATAAGGAGATAGACATCTAAAGCTTTTTAGGCAACCTAACTGCGTACAAGAGCCCGCTATCCAATAGGGTTGTAAATGAGAGTCATTTTGGACTTCACACGTGAGGAAATTGGGTGTTAAGATTCCAATCGAGCCTCCACTAGGTGGATTGACAAAAATCCCAGGAAAACAAAGATAAGGAAAAGAAAGAGTGTTGAAGGAAGATGCTGAGATCAAACACCGGATGTTACCTGTAAAGTTGTGAACTCTGAATCCACTACCTTCTCTCCTTTAAGCATCTTTCATGATATCGTTCTAACCCCTAACTCTTGTACCCTAAATATTATTGTTGCCTCAAAGATCTGTAATATATTGATATATGAGATCCTCTTGTACTCTAGAGAAGAACCTATTATATCCCACATTTGTTAAAAGTGAAAGCAGATTTGGGTGACTTTGGCTCGTGTTTTTGCCTCAAGTTTAGTGTTTTTACGTAATAGATTGGTCTCTCTGTGTAATCTTGTTGCTGCACCTTTCGGCTAACACAACATAGTAATTGTCTTATATGCTTGCTAAAATTAGCTAATACTTGTGTACTACATGTCTGTTGATTACAACCATGACTTGTCATAGGTTCAGGCTGAGCCTAGCTTCTTCGTATATGCTTGATGCATATGTTTCATTCAGACACAAGCAACAATACATGAATCAAGTGGTGCTAAAGTTATATATTGACTCTAGTGCGTCATATTTTAGATCACCTTAAGTGTGCTATCTCCAATTAAGGGTAACTGGTGTCTGGTTTCCCCAGAAATAACCACCCACAACGCTGTTGATAGCGCAACCGTGGACTCTAGGACGATCTACGATGGAGAATATAGAAAGTTACCGCCGTGAAGGATTACCGAGAAGACCTAATGACACAGGTCATCGTTGACATCGGGGCCATACATAACAACTTTGAATCCTTATCATAAACAAATGACGGTAACCGAGGGACACGATGCCCAAGAGGTGACTATTGCAACTTTTTCATGGCTACATCATTGAATGACCCCATGGCCGGTGTTGCACACATCATCGATGGACCATTTTTCCTTCTGCCCGGATCTATCTTCGAAACGGTGCCCGCAAGGGGGAAAATGAAACGATGTCGACATCGTCCGCTCCGAGGATGCCAAATTTAGGGTTTCCCCAAAGCAGACGATAACACAAACACAATAACAATGCCTCTAGCAAGGTGATGTTGTTGCACCGCCATGGTCGGTGCACGGAACCAGACCGACCTTCATCAGCGTACTCAATTTTAGACCAAAATTGGCCAGTCCAAGTAGGGAGCTCCTATATGCCATCCAATGCACCGATCACTACGCCACACACATCATGTGGCTTTTGAGATAGGGCCAATATATCACGGTTCAGTTTTCTGCCTATTTGTTTTTGGATTTTTAGCCCATATTGTTTTAGTTTTCCAAATTTGGACAAAATCTAAAATCTATTTTTTTCCAAATCTGAACATTTTACATATTTGTTTTTCGTAATATGAACTTTTACAAATCAGAATGTTTTCAAAATATGAACAATTTTCAAATATGGGATTTTTTCAAAACTTTAACATTTTTCAAAACTAAGAAAAAAATAGAAAAAAACAACATAAAACTTGAAGAGATGAAAAAAGGAGAAAAGGAGTGGAATGCACGAACTGGGCGAGACCCATATCCCCCTAGGGGTTGTGTGGTGCGCGGTAGACAAGCGTCGCCAAATACCCATCTACGGAGGCCCATCCTAGGAATGTCGACACATGACACAAAATTTGAGCCTTGCGCTTTGGTGGGAGGCTGATCGAGACCAACCAAGGATACCACCGAGAGAGTCAGGCGCTAAGCTACAACCACACCACCGGCCGAAAGTAGGAGGATCACCGTAACCCCTCTGCTGCTCAGAAGTCGGAGCAGCGACAACCATGACTGTGGCGATAATGCCTTTCTCGGAACAATATTGCACAACCATGCCATCAAAAGCGAGGGAGAGGTAGCAAACACGCTGATGCGCCGCCACATCGTCGTGGGAAAAGGAGGGGACACCGGGGAGACCACCGCCACACCTTGAACCTTTTGAGGATCCCTTAATTTAGAGTCACTGCATTCGCTTATTAACTCTAGAGGCTCTAATAAATGTGAGAGAACAACATTCGGCCCCTATTTTTCTGGCAGTAAAACAATGTTGGCAGCATTGGTTTTCACAATAAAACATCACCTAGACTTTAAAAAAGTGTAAAAATTCACGCTAAAATCGAATCAGCAAGCATCTCGACTTGTGCATTACAAACTCACATTAAAAGTGCAGCACCATAGGCATTTCAATTTTCAATTTCAGAGCAAAATTACGTGTAATACATCAAGTTCACATGAAAAGTTTGGAAAAGAAGAAGTCATCAAGTTGGCCGTGTGTGATCGTACTGTCATACGTACAAAGCATTCTCCTTCAGAAAACTATAAAGACCTGGTGACTCCGAAGTTTAGCTAGCCCGTACTCTAGTACTCCACCCTGTTTCTCTTGAGAGGGACCCTTTGTGAAGGATTTGACTAATCTCTGATGCTGCAAGCAATCAGGCCCCATTATCTACGTACATAGTCACCATCACCCCACCTTGTCACATAGTCCACGTTTATTAATTAAGCTGAACCATTTCCCAAACTCCTCTTAGCGGGCAGGACGTCTCCCAAACCAACAACTGACTAATCAACTCCTCTAATCTCACACTATAAAAGCATGGATCGCATGCTCCATTGAGCATCACCACTCACCAAGACATCACCCGATATACCATCATCAAGCCATAAACTCATCGTACTATAGCAGCTAGCTACGCGGCACACTCATTCAGCAACAATGGCTCTGTCTGCCTGGAGAAACAAGAAGACAGCCGAAGCTGCCGTCCAGAGCCGCTACTTCATCCTCGCTGGTACTGGCGAGGCCGACGCCAGGAGGACCCCGAAGGGGTACGTTCCGATAGTGCTTGTCGGGGACGGCGGCGAGGGGTGCGCGGAGGAGAGGGTCCTGGTACACGTCGCCATGCTCAGAGAGCCATGCATGGAGGGGTTGCTGGAGATGGCCGCGCAGCATTTCGGGTACGGCCAGCAGGGAGTGCTCCAGATCCCCTGTGACGCGCGCCAGTTCTACCAGATGATGGTTAGCGTCCACAGCAAATCCAGATAAACTTTTGATTTGCATTGTTGCATCAGACGGCTCTTTTGGTTTCATGTGACCTTGTGTTCGGTGATATATATTAGCTGGTGAATTCTATTTTTGATTTCATGTAGTCGAGCATTAGAAAGTCAGGGGCCAGCTCAATTATATAAGTTGGTGAAAATGAGTAGTATCAGTAGTGACTAGTGCTTATTCGAATATTTTTGATCCTCTTGTATACAGAGTCAATTGGTTTATTGTCAATGGGTGCACATCAAGATGTAATGTATGTTTTAACAAGAGAGATCCCCTCTATTCTTCTTTCTCTTGAACGGAGGCCACAAAATGGCACAATCTATTATTAATTAAGAAGAGCTTTACGTAATTAATGAACGGACAACTAGATGAAAACGGTGACAACACAACCAGCCGAACTAACACACAACAAAAACGCGGCGCACTATCGGGGAAGAACAAACGTTATTGATATCACTCCTCCACAAGAAAGCAAGTTCAACTTCGCCGTGGACCGCTGCCTACAACCATCGCCAAATGCCCATCTGCGGAGCCCACCCTAGGCATGTCGACCAAGGTCCTAGAATTAGATCCTGCGCTTTTCTGCAAGACCGGTCACTACAGGAACTGCATGGTACGCCGAGGGCTAAAAGCCGTCGGCGTAGCCCCGATCCCCGTCGACGTATGCTACGCCGAGGACTGCTCTCGGCGTAGCTCCTCTGCAAAAGTCTTTCTTGGCGTAGCGCATAAAGACCGTCGGCGTATAAAAAACCTGTCGGCGGGCCGTCGGCATAGCCTAACGGCCGGTTGTAAAAATAATTTTCAAAAAAAAAAATCAATTTTTTCTCTATTTTTTTAATTTTTGAATTATTTGACTCGTTAATCGCCCACTTGGAACAATTTTAACACTAATTACATTTAATCTTAGGTCAAATTGTAGTCTTGGTCAAACTTTTTAGTTAGTCACCCATCCTAGCACTATTCCACCTCCAGCATGCTTACTTCTTTGTTCCTTCTAAATCTGTTCCCGCGATGCAGCTTTTACCTTATTGTCAATACTATGATATCAATCCTATTAACTCTTATATCATCATGTCATATGTTTGTATTTTTTGAAATTACAAACAATTATTTAAGTAAACAACAATGAATAAGTAAAAATATTATTCAATTCAAATAAAAATATAATGATTTTATTTATTTTATATGTTTCTATTTAATATGGAATAATTAATATCTTTAAATCCGTAAATCGAAATTCAACAAATAATATGTCTAAATTGATCAGAAAAATGATAGGAATCTAAATATGATATTCATATCAACTAATCACAAACCCCCCGTTTTTTGCATTACCTATTTGGTGGTTGCTTCAGAAAATCTCTCTTTTTTGCGCTCGGAAAATGAAAAATGATTTTTTGGTACGACGAAAAGAAAAACTTGCATTGGATCTTTGATAAAATAGCATATTGTGAACCTAAAAATAATTTTTGAAAAAAAACATGAGCATCGGATCATGTACTTGCAGTTTATATCTGCCCCACTTCCTACCGATTCGGTAGGAAATTATCTTTTTCACCAGGGGTGAACGAGAAGGTTTTGGATCCCCCTATTAAGACATTGTATATATAAGGTGGTATAGTATTTTTGTAAAATGTGGTGGTAGCATTTTAAATTAACTATTTGGTGGTTGCTTCACAAAACCGTCCGTTTTTTGTGCTCAGAAAATGAAAAATGGCTTTTTGGTGTGACGAAAAGGAAAACTTCCTCCTGCAATATTGTTCGCCATCCCATGATGCACATGTATGCACAATATGGACATATTATCACAAACTATGCCTTAATTCTAGCCATAACATTGGTCATTTAACCCGAAAGCCAAGAAACCTCGAATGAGATAGGTCATTTTATGAATGTTTTTTCAGACATAATCAATATACCAGGTTTGATATTTTTCCTTGTAACTATGTCACATAATATGACACCACGCGAAGGTTTCGTATTGTTTCGATCGTTTTTCAGTTTTTTATGCCCGTTTTAAACTATCTTCAAACTTTGTCGAACGGCGAGCATAAAGATTCTTAGCTCGGGGCCGAGCCTCACTAAACTTGCATTAGATCTTTGATAAAATAGCATATTGTGAACATAAAAATGATTTTTGTAAAAAAACATGAACATCGGATCATGTACCTGCAGTTCATATCTGACCCACTTCCTACCGATTCGGCAGGAATTTATCTTTTTCACCAGGGGTGGACGGAAAGGTTTTGGATCCCCCTGTTGGGACATTGTCCATATAAGGTCGTCTAGTATTTTTGTAAAATATGGTGGTAGCATTTTGAATTAGCCATTTGGTGATTGCTTCATAAAACCGTCCGTTTTTTGTGCTCGAAAATGAAAAATGGCTTTTTGGTGCGACAAAAAGGAAAACTTCCTCCTGCAACATTATTCACCATCCCATGACACACATGTATGCATAATATGGGCACATTATCACAAACTATGCCTTAATTCTAGCCATAACATTGGTCATTTGACCCGAAAGCCAAGAAAACCTCGAATGAGATAGGTCATTTTCTAAAGGTTTTTCAGACATAATCAATATATCAGGTTTGATATTTTTCCTTATAATTATGTCACATAATATGACACCACGTGAAGGTTTCGCATTGTTTTGATCGTTTTTGAATTTTTTTATGCCCATTTTAAACTATCGTCAAACTTTGTCGAACGACGGGCATAAAGATTCTTAGCTTGGGGTCGAGCCTCACTAAACTTGCATTGGATCTTTGATAAAATAGAATATTGTGAACCTAAAAATGATTTTTATAAAAAAATATGATCATCGGATCATGTTCCTGCAGTTCATATATAACCCACTTCCTAGCAATTCGGCAGGAATTTATCTTTTTCACCAGGGGTGGACTGAAAGGTTTCGGATCCCCCTGTTGGGACATTGTCCATATAAGGTTGTATTTTTTTTTTTTTAAATATGGTGGTAGCATTTTAAATTAGCCATTTGGTGGTTGCTTCATAAAACCGTCCATTTTTTGTGCTCGGAAAATGAAAAATGGCTTTTTGGTGCGACGAAAAGGAAAACTTCCTCCTGCAACATTGTTCGCCATCCCATGATGCACATGTATGCACAATATGGGCACATTATCATAAACTATGCCTTGATTCTAGCCATAACATTGGTCATTTGACCCGAAAGCCGAGAAACTTTGAATGAGATATGTCATTTTGTGAAGGTGTTTTTCAGACATAATCAATATATCAAGTTTGATATTTTTTCTTGTAACTATGTCACATAATATGACACCACATGAAGGTTTCGCATTGTTTCGATCGTTTTTAAATTTTTTATACCCGTTTTAAACTATATATAATGTTTTATGTTTCACTTAATATTTTTTTATAAATATGTAATATTTGAGTGTAGATAGATAGACCTTATTTTTTTGCAAATTTTGATATATTATTTGTATTTTTATGAATTAGAATGATTTAGTTATGATTTTTCAAAGTTTAATAAGGTAAAAGGAAAAATAGCTACGCCGAGGGCTGCCTCGGCGTAGCATAGGATACGCCGAGCGCAGGTGTATGCCGACGGCCGCGGAGGGGAGCTGGCCTGGACGATGGCTACGCCAATGGCCCCGACGTTTGGCCGTCGGCATAGCTCCCAGCCTCGGCGACGCTTCATATTCCTATAGTGGATTGAGATTACCGCCGAGAGAGTCAGGCGCCAAGCCGCAACCACACCACCGGTGGAGCCGCAACCCCTCCACTGACCGTAAGTTGTAGGAGCATGGTCACGGCAATAACGCATGTCCCTACAGCTTGTGGACCGATCAGTGGCGGGTGACCGATCAGTGGCGGGTGACCGATCAGTGGCGGGGAGACCACCATTATGCCATCCAAAGGGAGGGAGATGCACCACACATGCCACCACATCTCTAGGGGAGAGGGAGCTGATGCCGGGGAGACCACCATTGTGCCTTGAACTTTTTGTGGATCCCCCAATTCTGAGTTCGCTGCATTCGGTTAACTTTAGAAGCTCCAATAAATGTGATAGAACAATATTTGGCCCCTATTTTTGTCAGTAAAACATAGTGGGCATCACTTGTTTTCATAATAACGCATCGCCTCGAATTAAAGAAGCATAAAATTCAGTCCAAAATCGCATAAGCAAGCATCTCGACTTGTGCATTACAAACTCACATTAAAGTACAGCACCCGACATGGCAATTTTCAAGTTTAGAACAGAATTTCTGTGACGCATAATAAGTTCTATGAAAATTTTGCAAAAGAAAAGTCAAAAGCAACTCGAGCCCGTTCAAATTTCCATGATCCCCTCAATTATAACAAAAAAAAGGTCAAATAGTCGACTAGTTTTTTGTCGCACGGATCGATCAACCCCTCCCTGCGTGGTGGAGGTTGGTTTTCTGTGCATGAAGGAGTTGGCAGTGTGTGATCATAGTGTAATACGTACGATAGAACTCTCTTCCTTTTATAAAATTAAAGACCTTCCGCGCAAAAGAATAAATCCCACTAAAATTTCTAGAATTTCCAAAAAACAAAACAAATCCAATTTTCAAGTCATGAACAAAATTTCATAACATATAACAAGTTCACACGAAAAGAAGAAGTCAAGAGCAACACGAGCCCATTCGAATTTCCATAATTCCCTCCAATTAAGAAAGAAAGAAGGCATTTTGTGTTGCACGGATCGATGAACCCCTCCGTGCGTGGCGGAGTTGGCCGTGCGTGATCGTACTGTAATTCGTACGTACAGCTCACTCTGCTTTTAGAAAATAAAAATTATGCTGACTCCGCAAATTAGCCCGTACTCTAGTTAGTGCTCTACCCTGTTTTTTCCTGATAGGGACCTCTTTTTTTTTTAAGGATTTGACTGCGCGGAAATTAGCCCGAACTCTAGTACTCCACCCTGTTTCTCTTGACATGGACCCTTTGTGAAGTATTTGACCAGTCTCTGATGCTCTCTAACCAGACCCCATTGTCCACGTACATAGTCACCATCACGACACCTTGTCACACAGTCCACGTTTCTTAGTTAAGCTGAACTCTCTGCAAAATCCTCCTAATCACCCGCTCCTGTAATTTCATTTCATCACACTATAAAAGCTTGGATCGCATGCCTCCATTGAGCATCACCACTCACTTGCAGGACATCACACAATCGACCATCGTCAAGCCATAAACCTTAACGTACGTCCTAGCTAGTACGCGACACTCAACACAACAACAATGGCTCTGACTGCCTGGAGATCAAGCAAGAAGACTGCCGAATCCGCCGTCCAGAGCCGGTACTTTGTCCTCGCTGCTCCCGGTGACGGCGGGAGGATCCCGAAGGGGTACCTTCCGATAGTGCTCGTCGGGGACGGTGACGAGGGATGCGCAGAGGAGAGGGTGCTGGTTCACGTCGCGATGCTCAAGGAGCCGTGCATGGAGGGGTTACTAGAGATGGCCGCGCAGCAGTTCGGGTATGGCCAGCAGGGCGTGCTCAGGATCCCCTGCAGCGCACGCCAGTTCCACCAGATGATGGTTAGCGTCCACAGCAAATCCAGATAAACTTTTGATTTGCATTGTTGTGTGATTGTGTGAGATGGTTCTTTTGGTTTAAAGTGACCTTGTGTTCGGTGATATATACTTATGTAGTCGAGTATTAGAAAGCCAAGGCCCAGCTCAATTATATTAGTTGGTGAAAATGAGTAGTACAGTAGTGACTAGTGCTCATTCGAATATTTAATCCTCTTATATACGAAGTTAACCGGTTTATGTGTGAATGGGTGCACATCATGATGTACTGTATTATTTTTAACAAGATAGATTCCCATTGATTCTTATTTTTCCGGAAAGAAGGCCAAAAATGCCACAATCTTTAATTAATTAAGATGAGACTTGAGTTGCCTAATTAATTAATGGATTCGACTCGATGAAAACTTTAACAACACAGCCGGCCCAACTAACACTAAACAACAACGTGACACACTGTCGGGGGAACAACACAAATGTTATTATCATCGCTCCACCACGAGGAAGCGAGTCCGACTCCGCCATGGACCTGTGACGCGCTCGTTGCAACAAGTGCATGAAGCCAAACTCAGAATTGATTAAGTGTTAGATATCCTCCTCGTTTGAGCATTAAGGAGAAGGCCATTGAAATATTTTTGGGCAGCTAGCTACAGCAACGGCCCGCTATCCAATAGTGTTATAACCGAGAGTTGTATAAAACTTTGCACATGAAGGAAGGAGATCTTAAGACTCTCATTCAGCCACCAATAGCTGAGTGATGGAAATCTTAGGCCATCCTCTATTGGAGAAGTAAGTCAAGTGAGAAGGAAAAATAGAAAGTTGAATGAAAATATTGATATCAAGCACCCAATGTTACCCAAGCGCATGAAGTCCAAATCCACTGTCTTCTCTCACTTAAGCAATGATTATACCATATTTGATCAGATTATTTCATCCCTTAACTCTTGTATCCAGAGTTTTATTGTTGCATCCAACATATGTGATATCTTGATGTATGAGATCTTGGGGTGTACACTCTAGAGAAGAACTTGTCATATCAAACATTTGATAATAGTGAAAGAAAATTTAAGTGGCTCTGGCCCATATTTTCCTTTTAAGTTGACAGTTTTTCATGTAGCAGCTTGGTGTATCTGTGTCGGATGTTTTTGCTGCATTTCTCAGCTAAGAGCACATAAAACTTATCCTACATGACGGATAATATTATCTAGTGCTTGTACTACATGTCCTATATCCGCACCCAAAACTTGTCCTAGGTTTAGGCTGGCGCTAGCTTGTTCATATATATTTGATGCATATGTTTTCTTCCGACACAAGCAACAATACATAGTTCGTACATGAGGGTGTTGACCCTACAATAATTCCGATGTGTATTTCTCATACCACATTAAGTATGCTAATCTCCAATTTAGTATAATTGGTACCCGGTTAAAATATACAATCGCCCACAACACCATCGACGGTGCAATCCAGACTACGAGGTCAAGCTATGATGGAGAACTATGCAAGTTCAGAGCGATGAAGGATCACCTAGACGTCCTACACATGGCTAGTCATCATTGCCTCCGGGGCGCTGTTGCCGCAGCTCCGACTCCACATGCAACAAAGAGGCAAGGATGAACCCGCCTACACATTGCACAAGAGGCAACTACTAAAACCTTGCCGCGACTCTATCCTCACGCATCCTACTCTAGTACTCCACCCTTTTTCTCTTGACAGGGACCCTTTGTGAAGTATTTGACCAGTCTATGATGCTCTGTGACTAGACCTCATTGTCCACATACATAGTTGAAGGGAATATGCCCGAGAGGCAATAATAAAGTGGTTATTATCTTATTTCATGTTTATGATAAATGTTTATTTTGCATGCTATAATTGTATTAATTGGAAACATTGATACATGTGTGTTTAATAAACAAAATACAAAGTTCCTAGTAATTCCTCTCATATAAACTAGCTCGTTGATTAAGAAGATGATCAAGGTTTCCTGATCATGGACATTGGATGTTGTTAATAACGAGGTCACAACATTGGTGGAATAATATGATGAACATTCATCCGAAGTATAGCATTACGATCAAAGTCATTATGTTTATATTGCTATAACATCATACGAAGTAATCTTAGTCCTTAGACCATGATATCATGTTAATTGCTAACACCAGAAGAGTATCTTGATAACACCAAACGTCACACCGTAACAGGGTGACTATAAAGGTTGGTTCGGTACTACGAATGTGTTATGTTGAGGCTCATGGATCAAGAGTGGAATTTGTCAATCCCTATGATGGATAGATATACTCTGGGCCCTCTCGGTGATATCACATTAAGATAGCTTGCAAGCAAGTGATGTGATCACTAGAATGTTATATCACGGGAACGAGAAAAGAGTGCATGTCGGTAACGAGATCAAACTAGGTATTTGGATACCGATGGTCGAATCTCGGACATGTATTATATCATGAGACAAAGGGATTTAGTTACTAGCGTTAAAGGTTCTCACGATCACAGAAGTCATCGTTGAATGTGTAGGAGTCAATATGGATCTCCAGGTCCCACTTCTGATTATTGATCTGAGAGGGGTTTCGATCATGTCTACATTATTCGCGAACCGTAGAGTGACACACTTAAGGGATACCGACACCATTTGGAGCAAATATGTTTCAGATAAAGATTTAAGAAAGCGCTGGAATTATTTCAATAGACACCGAAACTGTTTCGGGTGAAATTGCTGAAATTGGTCATGTAATATTGAAATGTTGCACGGGGTTTTATGTGAATGTTTGTTAATTAAATTAATTAACAAAATTCTGAATAAAATTAATAAAACTGTTTTATTAAATGAGAGAGCATTAAATTTAGAGAAATTTAATGCATTTAAAGTGGGGACTTTAAAAGAGAATGTGAAGGGACAAATTTATGTAGAGGGAGTTACCACCACATGAATGAGGAGGTGAGGGATCACCCTTGGCTGCCATGGGAGGCACCCCTCCTCCTATAAAAGGCCCCCTCACACCCCTTCTTCCTCACACCTCCTCGTGAAGGATCTCTCTCCCCCTCTAGTATTATTCCCCCATGGTCTCGGATTAGCGAGATACATGTTCTCGGTGGCTTTATCTGGAAAGGAGTTACTGCTTCCGCTGCTTTGCTGGAGCGAGGGACGGAGGTTGTCGGGGTACCGGATGTGTGTGCGATCACGGATGCACCGCTGCTTTGCGGTGCTGGACTTGGTGGTGCTGGACTTGCTGGAGCTGGATCTGAAGGACGTGCTGGAGCCGGACCTGCTAGACTTCATCACGATCTTGAGATCGGCAAGTATACGACTACATCAGCCACGAGTTCCATCTCGTTAACAAAGCTTTGTTGTCTTCGAGGGTAAGTTCTCCATGGATGTATATCCACTCGTTGCTTGTATCTAGTAGATAGATCTTTGCGTATAGTTCCCATCGTAGATTTTTTTTTGTTTTCTATGCTGCGAACCCCAACAGTGGTATCAGAGCCTGATCTATGCGTAGGTGCTTTGCACGGGTAGTACACATATGTTTATATGTGGGCATGATGATCATGTTATTGCATCTTCTATGTATTTTGAATATTGGTGGCATAGTGGGATGAAGCGGCCCGGACCAACCTTACATGTCATCGTACATGAGACTGGTTCCACGACTGACATGCAACTAGTTTTGCATAAGTGGCTGGCGGGTGTCTGTCTCTCCTACTATAGTCAATATCTGATTTACAACGAGTTGTTAATAACTTGGTTATCCTCGTTGTGGTTCCATGTTCGTAGGTAAGAACGGTTCTATCTCTGAAAGCCCCAAGCCACGTAAAACTTGCAATGGATAAATTAGAGGCGTCTAGTTTAGATCGTTGCTGGGCTAGTGTCACGATATGGTAATGTTGTAAGTAGACGTATGATAGATACTCTTACAACACACCTAACGTGTAAGTTCCATAGACCTTGGCCTTACACACAAAGGAATGATAGAGATCATACCATGATGCATATGATAGAGATCAAATGCATGGACCATATCATCTCACTTTACACATTAGATGTTTGCATCTTATATTGCTAATTTGGCATTTTAGTAGCATTTTAAGATGACCCCTCATTTAGATATCAAGATAAAAATGTGTTCTTCCTTAAGTATGCACCGTTCTATGGATCATGTTTCGAGACATCACGTGATGATCGGGTGTACTCGACTCTACGCTTTCATACAATGGGTGTAAGACAGTTTTACACACGCGAGTACTAAGGTTCTTACTTGGCGAGCCTAGCATGTACATACATGGCCTCGGAACACGGACCGAAAGGTTAAGCATGAGTCATATAGTTGATATGATGGCCATATTAATGCTCGCCTTTGAAGCTACACTGACTCACGTGATGATCGGACTTGGTGTAGTGGATTTGGTTCATGTAATCACCAAAAATGCACGAGGGATGTCGTTTTTTAGTAGGAGTTCATTTCTAATTTGGATTAGTCGAACTCAATTTGTCATAAACTAAATCGACGTGAATTTGCATAATTTGTTGTAGTCATTGGCGTCTGTTCACTACCTTATGCTTATTTTTAATTGAGATAATAGAACTATAGAATTCTGGATATTTTACAAACTGGTATCGTATTGTTTTAAATGTCAATTTAAAGATTATAAGTCCTATTGCAAACTTTCAGCAAACTCTATTTACTCCATGAAGTTTAATAAGTAGTATTAAATCAAGAGTAAGAAATCCAATGTTAGTATCTAAAGTATCATGTTTGCCTCCATGATTATTGATATTCAAAAGTTGTTTTAATATCAAGATTATATAGGAGCTGAAAATTGTTTCAGAAACCATCATGTGTGAAAGATATTGTGATATCTTAAACAATGTTTTTGGTTGCATTATGATAGAGTATAATTTAGCAAAATACATGTTCTCATATTGTATGAGAATTTGTGTAGGATGGATATGCTAAGCATCCGAATCTCCCAAAAAGGTTTTGTGAACTAACATTATACTCGCGATTCTTACTTACAGGCTATAGTAGTTTGATCATGAAAGTTGTCATGATAAGGATGAATAGAAGATGTAAGTAAAATGTTTACTACACTAATAGATTACTAAATAATGGATTTTTGAAAGAACACCAAACATTTGATGATGGTGATCCACTTCAAAGTGCAAGTTCAAAGATATTAGTATTTGACTATATACACTTTGTACTATGTGTCATGTGAATGACACCACTATTGATGTTGATAGATTCTTTTACAAGAAAAGGAATTGTTGAAAGAGAATCTATAAAATATTTGGCAGAAAAGAAAAGGTTGGAGATGTACAACTTAGGTATATAGAAGATATACATGTTATGGCTGTATTCCTTGCTTGTTAAACAATGTGGTTCTGAGGTATTGGATACCGGTATTGGATACCGAATTGGTTGGTATGAAGTGTCATACAGGACAACGCGATTCATGAACTGCAATGGCCTAAGTAACTAGCAAGAGAATAAGTGATGATGTTCATCGAAAACAAATAAAGTGTTATTGTGTTTTTTCGTTGTCGTCAAACCTAGCCTTCAAGATTTGTTTTAATAATTGTTATTTTGTTCCGGTATTACGAGAACAATGGTTGTTCAAATAATTACCGTATTCTATAAAGGATGGATGAACTTTTACAAGTCTAGTGGGAGAAATCACATCCATAAACACTATTGCTAAAATGTCGTAAGACAAATGATTGAAAGATCACTTATGAAGTGACATCGCTGTTTAAATTATATTGGAAAGAAAACATGAAGAAACTCCATGTTGATGGATTTATGGAGTCTTTTATTTTGATCAATTGACGCTTGTGAGACTTTCCTCGAGATAATTGAAACTCCATCCATAGGCCAAAAAGGAGCGGGTGACTAACTTATTGGATATTATACATATTGATGTATATAGTCCATTATATGTATCCATATGCGATGGATCTTTTTGCTTTATATGCTTTCTCCAGAAATTTGAGTGAATATATCTATATATTTACTTAATAAGGAAGAAGTATGAAACATTTGAAAATTGTTCAAAGACTTTCAAGATGAAGTGAAAAATCATTGTAGCAAGAAAATAAAAGAGTTTATGATTTGATCATAAAGGAAGATATTTGAGTTACATGTTTAGCAAAACACTTAAGATTTGAGGAATTGTTCCATGATTTGTGTTTTTCTATAAACCATAGGAGTATGGCATATTCGAGAGATGAAATCAAACCATGTTTGACATGGTAAGATCAAGGGTGTCATTTATAAAACTGCCATTATGTTTTAAGGATTGAAGCTTTAGAGACTACCGCTTTTACACTAAAAAGAGCACCATCGTGATCCGTTGAAATGACACCATATAAGTTATGGTTTGGGATAAAACCCAAAATGTCTTTTCTTAAATTTTGGTATGCTATGCATAAGTAAAATGTTTACAACCAAAGTCGGATAAGCACGTCTTTGTAGGTTATCCCAAAGAATTTGTTGGGAATTTCTCCATAACACCGAGGATAAAAGAGTTTGTTACTTGGAACGTCAAGTTTCTTGAGAAGGAATTTTTCGTGAAAAGTTAAGTGGGAGGATAATAGAACTTTGATAAGGTTGTTGAACCTTAGCTATATGTGCTAAGTAGCGCAGCGCCGGAAACTGTCCTGGTGGCGGCCACAATGCTCATGGCTCCCGCGATTACAAAGGGTGTGATATCAGAGATTAGAGTTCCTATTGAACCGTGTGGGTCGGTAAGAATCAAATAGTGTGATTTGATAAGCAAGTCGTTATTGTTTTGACAATGATGAACCGACTACATGCAAAAAAGCGATGATGGGCCCTGATGACTCAATGCACGGTTCCCAGAAAAATGCTTGATGGCGGTGTTGATGTAGAGCTCGTTGGGAACCCCAAGAGGAAGGTATGATGAGCACAGCAGCAAGTTTCCCTCAGTTATGAAACCAAGGTTTAATTGAACCAGTAGGAGCAAGGAAACACCCCAAAGGTGTTACTAGCTAAGCTTTGGCAGGGCACACTACCGGTGCTAGTAGCAACATGGAGACCTGCACAACACAACCACAGAACTTTGTCCCCAAGTTGCGATGAGGTTGTCAATCTTACCGTGTTTTGCGGAAAACAAAGGATTAAACGTATCGAATGGAAAGAAGTAAAAGTTTGCAGAAAGTAAACACAAAGCAGTAAAAGATTGTAGATTGTATGTAAAGAAAAAGGACTGGGATCCATAGTTCACTAGAGGTGGCTCTCCTTAGATAGATAACATGCTGGGTGAACAAATTACAGCGGGGCAATTGACAAACACCGAGAAAGCAATACATACATATACTAATCATCTTGACTCCTTTGAGACTTGATTGGGCATTACAACATAATACATAGACCGCCATCCAACTGCATCTATGACTAATAATCCACCTTAAGGTTATCATCCGAACCCCTCCAAAGATTAAGTTGCAAGCAACAGATTATTGTTTTACTTAACTACGTGTAAAGTAAACAATACGATTGTTCTATGAACAAAGGATTGTTGTTTTCTCCTAGTAGCAACAAAGACATCTAGTACCTTAGAGATTTCATCACTTCCCAGATTACCAGAGGCATGAACCCACTATCGAGCATAAATACTAACTCTTGGAGTTGCTAGCATCTACTTGGCCAAGATAGCTACTAACAACGGAAAGCATGCAAGATCTCAAATAACAAAGACATGATAGAATCAATAATCAATCTGAAATAGCATCTCAATATCCATCGGATCCCCGCAAACACAACATGTATGGATTACAAAAAGATGATCTTGATCATGAACAGAGCTCACAAGATCTAAACATGAAAGCACAAAGGAGGAGAAACCAGCCATCTAGCTACTACATGGATCCGTAATCCAAGGATGAACTACTCACGATCACACCGGAGGCTTGTATGGTGATGAAGAAAGCCTCCAGGTTGAATTCCCCTCTCCGGCAGGGTGTCGGGAAGAGCTTCAGATCCCTCCCGATCTAGGGATGGAGATGACGGCGGATACAGACTCTTTCGTGGATTTTTGATTGGGTACTTAGGGTTTTTGTCCCGAGGGCAACTTATAGGCGGAAGGAGAGGCCGAGGGGGTGCCGGGAGCCACCACACCACCCCCTGGCGCGGGCCCAGCCTGGCCGCGCGGCCAGGTTGTGTGGCCGGCCCCTGGCCCTTCTCCGTCTCGTATTCTGGCACTTGATCCCTTCTGGAAAAATAGCCACTTTGGCTTTTGTCCCATCCAATTCCGAGAATATTCATTTTCTGACTTTCCTGGAACCAAAAACAGCAGAAAACGGGCAGCTGGCACTGTGGCTCTTGTTAATAGGTTAGTCCAAGAAATCATATGAAAAGTACTCCAAAGTTGGAACAAAACACAAGAAAGTGGATAAAACCAAGCATGGAACATCAAAAATTATAGATACATTTGCAATATATCAACATCCCCAAGCTTAACTCCTGCTCGTCCTCGAGTAGGTAAGTGATAAAAAGAAATAATTTTTGAGGTGACATACACCATCAAAGACTTGATCAAAGTATTTGCAAAACTCAAAGCTGGGATCATAGTACTTCAATCATAACATGAAAGACTAAGTTCTAGAAATAAGCAAAGAAACTATGATGCAACATGAAAAGGCACAAACAAAAGATTCATGAATAACAATGCTTTGCAAGACGTTTGTTTGTTTCACATAAAGAAAACATAGCATAAAAGTATTTAGCTTGTCCCTCAATAGAGTAGCAAATATAAATGCATAGGACACCTTCAAAGTTCATAAGAGTGACTAGATATAATAGTTTCAAACAAGCAATAACAAGTTATGCATCAATCAACTAGTCTTGGGACAATGCACATAGGCTAAGAATGGCCACTATGCTCTCAAAGTAGGTGCATAAAGATAGAAGGTGGAGACTCAATATAATGGTGGAAGAAAAGCCTTTTGTAAAAGTAAGTAGGGATTCAAGTCTCATAAAGAGCTTCCAAATATTATGGTACTTATAGCTTTCATCTCTCATTGCCCCTATCATAAGCATCTTTAAGGTGATTAAGGTTAAAGTGACACAACTAAGAGGATATGCTTGACAAGTTATAAACCGAAATCTCATGCCCCTTACTTATGAAGACCGATCCTCATGCTACTCAACTTCAGTCACGAGTAAGCTCTTGTCATTGTAAGTATATGTGTATCATTAAGAACCGCCAACGGGGTACCCCTTGCACATGATACGGGAGATTTCCCATAATCAAAATGACAAGGCAAGCAAACAATGAGCATCTCAACGATCTTTTTATTTGCTATTTGCATAGGTTTTTATTGAGGATGCTTCATAGAGTGCTCATTATGGTGATGCTGCAAGTTTCCACCATGATTAGGCATGGCTTAGGCTAGCGGCCCAGGCATTTCTCTAACACACATACAAACTCCATGATCTTACAAGTTCCACTTTTATTTCACACCGCCAGGATCCATAAGCAAAAGAACATAATATCAACGGGGTACAAAGTACAAATGCAATGTTGAAAGCGTTCCCCATGAAACATGGTTCTGCTAATTTCAACTTATAAAGCGCAAGCATATATGCAACAAAGAAGGACCCAATGGTTCAAGTTTATTAGAGGCAATAAAGTAAAGTGTGCCATCAAGTTCATGAGAGCTTTAATCACTAGTTTTTTCATAACAAGTGGAAGGTAAACAAAAGCATGAATATACTTGGAATAGCATAAGCTAATAGGTAGGTATGGTGGAATCTTTGGAAAAACTTGGTTTAGGGAGTTGGATGCATGAGTGGAACTCATACTTTGTTGTGGAGGCTGGCAAAAGACTGGGAGCGACAAACTAAGAGAGCAATAATGGTCATAATCATGCAGAGCGACAAAACATCATTGATCAAAGCATAAAGTGATACTACAAGTTGAAAACTAAAGGATCATAAAGGCTATGGTGACTTTGGATAGTCATAACATGGTGTGAGCATGTGCCAAGTCAACCCAAATAAAGCATCAAAGGAGAATACCACTATACTATGCTTTAATATGCTAAAACAACGCATGATTCATCCAAGGCACATTAAGCAACCTCAATTGTTTATAACAAGTCATGCTACAGCAAATAATACTAAGCATAAAGCCAAAACAATATCAAGCATGGCATGACAAAGCATAGGCCACAGTCAAAAACGAGCTCTTTTTACCACATAAGTATGAACTTTCCTACTCTTTTCCAAACCAAACCAAACTATTTGCAAACCAATGTATGAAAGAGGGGGTCCAACCAATTTATTCAGAAAACTAAGCAAACTAAAAACAAAAACGAAAACGAAAAAGAAGACGCTCCAAGAAAAACACAACTGTGCATGAAACAATAAAAATGAAGCGTTTGGAAGAAACCTAGAATTTTTATTGATGAAGAAGGGGATACCTTGGGCATCCCCAAACTTTGATGCTTGTACTTCTTGGATATTTCTTGGGGTGGCACGCGTGCCGTCCCCAAGCTTAAGCTTTAGTCCATCCTTCATCTCATTACTCATTTCTTCCATACACCTGAAATTTTTCCTTCATACAAAACTTCACACAATCTCATTAGCAACATTAGTGCACTTTAAGATAAATAAGTCTCAAGGTTCAGTTCTAACACCAAATAAACTTCCATTAGAACACTAGATACTGTAGCACTTCCTAAAAAATCTCAATTCCCCAAAGGAACTCAAGAAGGAACTAACAAGAAGCAAATGCAGAAAATGGTAGAAATCTGTCAAAACAGACCAGCAGGTAAAGACGAATTGTTTCGAAGATCTTCTATTGCTAAAATCAAAAAGTGTTGAACTAATGGAAGTTAGATAACAACCTGGGGCAGAAGAACAAAAAATTACAGCTCAATCCGACGTACAGAGCTCTCTCAGGAATTTGTACGGTGAAGCACAGAAATCTGTTTCGGGACAGCAACTTTCCCAATCATTACTTCACTCTCATTAGAGGTTACTCTTGGCACAAAAAGCAAATAAAAAGGATAAGGAGAGGTTATTACAGAGGTAATAACTTCCAAGACTCAACTAAAATTCTTGGGTTATATCCCAACAAGTACTTTTCTTTAACGCCTTTAAGTTAGGCATGAAAATTTGAGAAGATGCTCCCATAGGAAATATGAATTGAAGTAAAAGAGAGCATCAAGAAGAAAATTCAAAACACATTTAAGTCTAACCCACTTCCTATGTGTAGGAATCTTGTATGCAAATAAATGCACAAAGAACAAAGTGACAGGCATAGGAAGATAAAACAAAAGTAACTTCAAAACGTTTAGCACATAGAGAGGTGTTTCATTACCATAAAAACTTCTACAACCATATTTTCCTCTCTCATAATAATTTTCAGTAGCCTCATGAATAAACTCAACAAAATAACTATCACATAAGGCATGCTTTTCATGATCTACAAGCACTAGATCTTTATTATAAACATTTTCAAAAGAATCCTCGGGAACATAACATTCACCCTCCTTTGATAAGCATGGGGGACAATCAAATAATGTAAGGGATAAACAGTTACTCTCATTAGAAGGTAGGAATAGGTAGATCCATTCTTTCTCCTTTTGTCCATCACTATCCTCCTCTTTTTCATCTAATGAGCTTTCAGGTTTAGCAATTTCTTCTTCCATGGAGGTTCTAGCAGGCGGTGGTTCATCTATTACCTTAGCAGTCAAAATACTGTTCCCAAATAGGAAACTGAGTGAGCTATCCATAATGAAATAGTGATTGGAGCAGAGCTAGTCATAAAGGCAACTTAGGATAGGAACTATTTTTTTTTGTGTTTTTCAAATAAGAAAGCAAACAAGTAAAACTATTTTTTTTGGATTTTTGAAGAACAAAACAAGCAAACAAAGCAAAAAGAAACTAAGCAAAACAAAAACAACAAAGTAAAGAGATTGGTTATGAGGGACTCCCCTTGTGAAGATGTCCTTGACTCCCTCAGAACGCGCCAGAAAAAATGCTTGATGGCTCAATGCACTGCCATGAAAAATGCTTGATGGCGGTGTTGATGTAGAGCTCGTTGGGAACCCCAAGAGGAAGGTATGATAAGCACAGCAGCAAGTTTCCCTCAGTTATGAAACCAAGGTTTAATCGAACCAGTAGGAGCAAGGAAACACCCCAAAGGTGTTACTAGCTAAGCTTTGGCAGGGCACACTACTGGTGCGAGTAGCAACGTGGAGACCTGCACAACACAACCACAGAACTTTATCCCCAACTTGCGATGAGGTTGTCAACCTCACCGTGTTTTGTGGAAAACAAAGGATTAAACGTATCGAATGGAAAGAAGTAAAAGTTTGCAGAAAGTAAACACAAGCAGTAAAAGATTGTAGATTGTATGTAAAGAAAAAGGACCGGGATCCATAGTTCACTAGAGGTGGCTCTCCTTAGATAGATAACATGCTGGGTGAACAAATTACGGCGGGGCAATTGACAAACACTGAGAAAGCAACACATGCATATACTAATAATCTTGACTCCTCTGAGACTTGATTGGGCATTACAACATAATACATAGACCGCCATCCAACTACATCTATGACTAATAATCCACCTTAAGGTTATCATCTGAACCCCCTCTAGTATTAAGTTGCAAGCAACAGATTATTGCTTTACGAACTGCGTGTAAATTAAACAATATGATTGTTCTATGAACAAAGGATTGTTGTTTTCTCCCTAGTAGCAACATCACATCTAATACCTTAGAGATTTCTGTCACTTCCCAGTTACGAGGCATGAACCCACTATCGAGCATAAATACTAACTCTTGGAGTTGCTAGCATCTACTTGGCCAAGATAGCTACTAACAACGGAAAGCATGCAAGATCTCAAATAACAAAGACATGATAGAATCAATAATCAATCTGAAATAGCATCTCAATATCCATCGGATCCCCGCAAACACAACATGTATGGATTACAAAAAGATGATCTTGATCATGAACGGAGCTCACAAGATCTAAACATGAAAGCACAAAGGAGGAGAAACCAGCCATCTAGCTACTACATGGATCCGTAGTCCAAGGATGAACTACTCACGCATCACACCGGAGGCTTGCATGGTGATGAAGAAAGCCTCCAGGTTGAATTCCCCTCTCCGGTAGGGTGCCAGGAAGAGCTTCAGATCCCTCCCGATCTAGGGATGGAGATGACGGCGGCTACAGACTCTTTCTTGGATTTTTGATTGGGTACTTAGGGTTTTCATCCCGAGGGCAACTTATAGGCGGAAGGAGAGGTCGAGGGGGTGCCGGGAGCCACCACACCACCCTCGGCACTGCCCAGCTGGTCAGCCAGGTAGTGTGACCGACCCCTCTCCGTCTCGTATTCTGGCACTTGATCCCTTCCGGAAAAATAGGCACTTTGGCTTTTGTCTCGTCCAATTCCGAGAATATTCATTTTCTGACTTTCCTGGAACCAAAAACAGCAGAAAACGGGCAGCTGACACTGTGGCTCTTGTTAATAGGTTAGTCCAAGAAATCATATGAAAAGTACTCCAAAGTTGGAACAAAACACAAGAAAGTGGATAAAACCAAGCATGGAACATCAAAAATTATAGATACATTTGCACTGTATCAGGCCCTAACTCCATAAAATGACTAGAAGTCATAGAATCCGTGATAGTATCCATACACGAGAAATCAAGTTTCTGAACTTGGAAGACCCTCCGAAAAGGCGTGAAGCCTATCGGTCGTGTTTGGATCTATAAAGAAATAGACATGGATGTTTAACATCTATGAAATAGTTGACATGTCGGAAAGAAGTTTACGGCAATGTTCAAGGAGTTGACTATGACAAGATTTGATCTTTCATAGCGATATTTAGTCTTGACGGATTAATGTAGCAACCACTACATATAATTTGGTATATGGTAGTTGAGTAAACAAAACAAGGTTCTTCTAATAGAATGGTTACCTAGGACGTGTACATGACATGGTCCGAAGGGTTTTGCTAATTCAAAGGATGCTAAAAGGGCATGCAAACTTCAATAGTTAAAGGAGTTGGAATCTTCACCATGATGAAAAATGTTAAAGGAGTTTAATTTCATAGGAGATGATTAAGATGCTTGCATTTGCAAGAAATTAAGTGGGAGCATTGAGACAAATTTCCAATACATTATGCAGAGTACATATTGTTGATTGGAAATGATGTGTATATGGATAGATATTATTGACACAAGTTAAGAATTTCATTAAAATAGGATTTCGATGAAAGACTTGGGAAAAACCAGAATATTTGGCATCAATGCCTATATGGATAGATTGAGGCGCTAATATGGTTATGCCAGACGTACATATATGAGATATTGAAATGGTTCAATATGAAAACAACAAGAAAGGTTCTTGCTGCATGGAAAGGATTGTATCAAGATTCAAGTGTTTCAACACTTGGTGAGTAAAATCACATGAAGATTTTGATCGATTATACCATGATATGTATATATCCAGATATGTCCTATGGTCTAAATGTTATGAGCATATACCAGAATGATTCATAAGATGATCATTGGACGATAGTAAAGATATTTTTATGAGCTTTGGAAGAACTAAGAATATATCATGTATAAGTGACAGATAGTTAAAGGTAGTTTATTGTGAAGTGTTACATTGATACTAGTTTGTCACAATATACAAAATTAAAATTTATCTCAATTTAGACTATGGGTGACACAATGTAATGGAAAGGATGTTCCCTGATGGATTTGGATAAGTTCCAAAGTTGAAACATTATGACGGATACTACAACAAAAGGCTAAGTATATGACTGCTATAGTAGCAACAAAGGAGGATATTTGTGTTATGTAGTTTGTTATCAAACTAGGTGTGGTTCAAAGTGGGATAATACTATGAAGATATATTGTATGACAATAATATCAACATATTTTAACCCGAACGAACTAAAGGTCTCACCAAAGGACCAAATTTATACAATGCCACCTTATTTGAAGATGAGTGATGCGTAGAGACGCAAAGACATACAAATACACACGGACCTGAAACTGTCAGATCCGGAGATTATGTTAACCACTAGCAATCGCGTATATGCAACACCAGAAAGCCATATGTGTTCAATACGCAAAGTTTTTTAAACTAGATTATTGACTCTAGTGCAAGTAGGAGACTGATACATTGCAAATGTATCTATAATTTTTGATGTTTCATGCTTGGTTTTATCTAATTTCTTGTGTTTTGTTCCAACTTTGGAGTACTTTTCATATGATTTCTTGGACTAACCTATTAACAAGATGCCACAGTGCCAGTTGCTGCTTTTTACGCTGTTTTGGTTCCGTGAAGTCGAAAATGAATATTCTCGAATTGGACGGGACAAAAGCCAAAGTTACTATTTTCCGAAAGACTCACGGAGCGAAGGAGAGTCGGAGAGGGGGCCTGGCCACACCTCCCAGCGCTGGCTAGCCCTACCTGCCACTGTGGTGTGGGCTCAGCACTCCACCGACCTTGCCTCTTCGCCTATAAGAAGCCTCCCGACACCAAAACCCTAGATCGTCAACCAGAAATCCACGAAAAGTTCCGCTGCGCCGCCACCACCGAAGGGGAGATTCGGGGGACAGAAAGTCTCTGCTCCGGCACCCTGCCGGGACGGGGAAGTGCCCCCGGAGCCATCTCCATCGATCTCCACCACCATCTCCATCATCGTTGCTGATTCCCATGATGAGGAGTGAGTAGTTCTCTCTCGAGGCTAAGGGTTCTACCAGTAGCTATGTGTTCATCTCTCTCTCTATGCATGATCTTATTGAGATCATGAGCTTGTAATCTATAGATCTACCTTGCTACTCAAGTGCTTTCATAGATCTCTGCTCTCCCCATGTGTGTGAAGTTGACAGTGTGCACACCATGGTGGCACTTAGGCTAGAGATTACAAATACTTGTTATGAGTTATATTTGGAGTTGGATGTTTCTATGAAATTGTGGTGTTTGTTGGACTCATCTAGTACTTAAGGTGACAGTGTGGGGTTTTCTAGATGGGAAAGGCTTACTTTGAGGAGTGTTGTTATAGCCCTACCATCGATTAGAGTGTCCAACCGGAGAGTAGTTAAGAGTAGTATCATGAAGAGAATATATTTATATGAGAGTGTTCACTAGTGAAAGTATGATCCCTAGGCCTTGTTTCTAAGCACTAAAACACCGTTTGTTATTAGATCTGTTACATGTTTGCTTGCTTCCAACTTTATTTCAGTTTTGCTTTAGTCTCTTCCACGCCATCAAGCTATTTGTTGGCACCGTTGTATATTATCTATACCACTTATATTTCACTATCTCTTCGCCGAACTAGTGCACCTATACACCTGACAAGTGTATTGGGTGTGTTGGGGACACAAGAGACTTCTTGTATCTTGATTGCAGGGTTGCTTGAGAGGGAATACCTTTGACCAATTCCTCTCTGAGTTCGATAAACCTTGGGTGATCCACTTAAGGGAAAACTTGCTACTGTTCTACAAACCTCTGCACTTGGAGGCCCAACAACTGTCTACAAGAATAGAAGTGCGTAGACATCAGAGACTAAAGGGAATATGCCCGAGAGGCAATAATAAAGTGGTTATTATCTTATTCAATGTTTATGATAAATGTTTATTTTGCATGCTATAATTGTATTAATTGGAAACATTGATACATGTGTGTTTAATAAACAAAATACAAAGTTCCTAGTAATGCCTCTCATATAAACTAGCTCGTTGATTAACAAGATGATCAAGGTTTCCTGATCATGGACATTGGATGTTGTTAATAACGAGGTCACAATATTGGTGGAATAATGTGATGAACATTCATCTGAAGTATAGCATTACGATCAAAGTCATTATGTTTATATTGCTATAACATCATACGAAGTAATCTTAGTCCTTAGACCATGAGATCATGTTAATTGCTAACACCAGAAGAGTATCTTGATAACACCAAACGTCACACCGTAACAGGGTGACTATAAAGGTTGGTTTGGTACTACGAATGTGTTATGTTGAGGCTCATGGATCAAGAGTGGAATTTTTCAATCCCGATAATGGATAGATATACTCTGGACCCTCTCGGTGATATCACATTAAGATAGCTTGCAAGCAAGTGATGTGATCACTAGAATGCTATATCACGGGAACGAGAAAAGTGTGCATGTCGGTAACGAGATCAAACTAGGTATTTGGATATCGATGATCGAATCTCGAACATGTATTATATAATGAGACAAAGGGATTTAGTTACTAGCGTTAAAGGTTCTCACGATCATAGAAGTCATCGTTGAATGTGTAGGAGTCGGTATGGATCTCTAGGTCCCGCTTCTGATTATTGATCTGAGAGGGGTCTCGATCATGTCTACATTATTCGCAAATCGTAGGGTGACACACTTAAGGGATACCGACATCATTTGGAGCAAATATGTTTCAGATAAAGATTTAAGAAAGCGCTGGAATTATTTCAATAGACACCAAAACTGTTTCGGGTGAAATTGCTGAAATTGGTTCTGCATATAATATTGAAATGTTGCAGGGGGTTTTATGTGAATATTTGTTAATTAAAGTAATTAACAAAATTCTGAATAAAATTAATAAAAGAGTTTTATTTAATGAGAGAGCATTAAATTTGGAGAAATTTTATGCATTTAAAGTGAGGACTTTAAAAGAGAATGTGAAGGGGCAAATTTATGTAGAGGGAGTTACCACCACATGAATGAGGAGGTAGGGGTCACCCCTTGCGCACCGGCCATGGGGAGTGGCAGCCCCCCACCTCCTATAAAAGGCCCCCCCTCACACCCCTTCTTCCTCACACCTCCTCGTGAAGGATCTCTCCCCCTCTAGTATTATTCCCCCATGTTCTCGGATTAGCGAGATACATGTTCCCGGTGGCTTTATCTGGATAGGAGTTGCTGCTTCCGCTGCTTTGCTGGAGCGAGGGACGGAGGTTGTCGGGGTACCGGACGTGTGTGCGATCACGGATGCACCGCTACTTTGCGGTGCTAGACTTGGTGGTGATGGACTTGCTGGAGCTGGATCTGAAGGACGTGCTGGAGCCGGACCTGCTGGACTTCATCACGATCTTGAGATCGGCAAGTGTACGACTACATCATCCACGAGTTCCATCTCGTTAGCAAAGCTTTGTTGTCTTCGAGGGTAAGTTCTCCATGGATGTATATCCATCCGTTGCTTGTATCCAGTAGATAGATCTTGGCGTATAGTTCCTATCGTAGGAAATTTTTTGTTTTCTATGATGTGAACCCTTCAATAATCACCATCACCACACCTTGTCACATGGTCCACGTTTCTTAGTCCCCCTCTGCAGCGCGTGGCCTGTCTGCGCTGGATGGACGTGACCTGATCGAGACGGGAGCTGCCTCTTCATCGACCGGCCCGCCTCTCTATGTTACGTCCTCGTTGCCTGCTGTGCCACAGGCCTTGCCCACTCCATATTCACTTGAGCATATCGTTGAGTCTCCTCCGACTGATCCCGCTGCATCAACCTTGGCTCCTGGTCATAGAATGGTCACATGTCTGTGTGACAACACTCGTCACGAGAAAACCTACATCGACGACACGGTGCGGTATGATCCGCGTAGGCGTGCTCTGTTTGCAACCCCGGTTTCTCATCAGGATGCTCTCCAAGAACCAGAATGGCGTGCCGCCATGTCTGAAGAATTTTTAGCTCTCTCTCAAACACACACCTAGACTCTAGTTCCTCGACCGTCTGACACAAATATTGTTGGCAGTAAGTGGGTGTTCAAGACCAGGCATCGTCCAGATGCATCTATTGAGAAGCACAAGGCACGTCCAGTTGCTCGAGGCTTCACTCAACAACATGGTATTAATTATGGTGACACGTCCAGTCCTGTGGTGAAGCTCGCTTCTATCCATTTGGTTCTCTCGCTTGCAGTTTCTCGAGGATGGACACTTCGTCAGGTAGATGTGAGCAATGCCTTTCTTCATGGTTTCTTGACGGAGGATGTCTATATGAAGCAACCTCCGATTTTGAGGATGTCCAGTATCCGTCTCATGTGTGCAAGTTGCAGCGTGCTATCTATGGACTGAAGCAGTCCCCCGAGCTTGGTATGCTCGCTTGAGTGCTTGTCTCCTTCAGATTGGATTTGTTCCTTCCAAGGCTGATACGTCCCTGTTCATTTCTAATCAGGATGGTGTCCAGGTTTTCACGTTGGTGTATCTTAACGACATTGATTGTTGGCTCTACTACTGCAGCAGTCGAGGGTCTGGTCCGTTCTCTCTTGGAGACCTTTCCTATCATGGACCTGGGCACCCTGGAGTACTTTCTCGGATTGGAAGTGTCGTACAATTCCGGGGGATGACACTTATTCAGCGTAAATATGCGCTTGACTTGTTGCATCAGGTAAATATGGAGAATTGCAACCTCACTTCCACTCCTCTGGTTACTACTGAGCGACTTGCTCGAGACATTAGTGCACTCTTAGGTACAGAGGATTTTTTTGGGGATCGCAGTGTTGTTGTCAGCCTGCAGTTTTTGACTCTGACATGTCCAGACATTTATTTTGCGGTAAGCAAGGTGTGTCAGTTCCTCTCTCAACCGACTGAAGTACATTGGGAGGCAGTCAAATGCATTATGCATTATGTTAAAGGAACTTTGGACACTGGTCTACGCATTTGTAAGTCACCGTAGCAGAATATCAGTATATTTACTGATGCAGACTGGGATGGATGTGTTGATGATAGACGCTCTACGAGTGGTTTTGTAGTTTTTGTGGGTCTGAATCTTATCTCATGGAGTTCGAAGAAACAGTCTACGATCTCGAGATCTAGCATCGAGGCAGAATATAAAGCACTTGCATACGGAGAAACTGAAGCTATGTGGGTCAGTTCTTTACTTACAGAACTAGGTGTGTCTCAACAATAAGCTCCAGTTTTATGGTGTGATAATCTAGGGGCTACTTACCTCTTGGTGAATCCAGTCTTTCATGCTCGAAATAATCACATTGATATCGATTTTAATTTTGTGCGACAACAGGTGGCTGATGGCGCATTGGTGGTGAGGTTCATCTCTTCTAATGATTAGTTGGCAGATGTCTTCACTAAGCCATCTACATGGCAGATGTTAGACCGATTAAGAACCAATCTAAACATTGTATGTAATAGTAGTTTATATTAAGGGTGTGTGTTAAGAATCGGTTGTTGACATCGTGTTGTATTTGTAACGTACGTTTATATATATCCTGCCAAGTATATATAGAAGAGAGGTGGAGGCTTGATGCCTGCACAAAACCCTAAAACAGTTTTTATCTTTTTTGTCAGTAAAACATAGTTGGCATCACTTGTTTTCATAATAACACATCGCCTCAAATTAAAGAAGCATAAAATTCAGTCAAAAATCGCATAAGCAAGCATCTCAACTTGTGCATTACAAACTCACATTAAAGTGCAACACCATAGACATTGCAATTTTCAAGTTTAGAACAGAATTGTTGTGACACATAACAAGTTCTATGAAAATTTCGCAAAAGAAAAGTCAAAAGCACCTAGAGCCCGTTCAAATTTCCACGATTCCCTCAATTATAACAAAAGAAAGGGCAATGAGTCTACTAGTTTTGTGTTGCACGGATCGATCAACCCCTCCTTGCGTGGTGGAGGTTATTTTTTGTGCGTGAAGGAATTGGCAGTGTGTGATCATACTGTAATACTTATGTAGAGCTCTCTTCCTTTTATAAAACTAAAGACCTCCCGCGCAAAAGAATAAATCCGACTAAAATTTCTAGAATTTCCAAAAAACAAAACAAATCCAATTTTCAAGTTAAGAACAAAATTTCATACATATAACAAGTTCACATGAAAAGAAGGAGTCAAGAGCAACACGAGCCCATTCGAACTTCCATGATTCCCTCCAATTAAGAAAGAAAGAAGGCGTTTTATGTTGCACGGATCGATGAACCCCTCTGTGCGTGGCGGAGTTGGCTGTGCGTGATCGTACTGTAATTCGTACATACAGCTCACTCTGCTTTTAGAAAATGAAAATTATGCTGACTCAGCGTGATCGCGGCAATGGCGCCTTTCCCGAAGAACACCACACAACCATGCCATCCAAAGGGAGAGAGAGAGAGAGAGAGGCGGCACAGACGCTGCCACATCTCCAGGGAGAGGGACTAACGCAAGGGAGACAACCACCTTGAACCTTTTGAGGATCCCCCAATTCTGAGTTCACTCCATCCGGTTAACTTCAGAAGCTCCGATAAATGTGAGAGAAGAACATTTGGCCCCTATTTTGGTTGGTAAAATCTTGTTGGCATCAGTTGTTTTTCATAATAACTCACATCAAAAGTGCAGCACCTTAACACATAACAAGTTCACACGAAAAGTTTGAAAACGTATAAGTCAAGAGCAACACGAGCCCAGCCCATCGATTTTCCATGATTCCCTCCAATTAATAAAAAAGGACACCAAAGAGAGTAGTTTTGTGTTGGATGGATCGATGAAAACCCCTCCCTACAGGGGGAGTTGGCCGTGCGTGATCGTACTGTAATTTATACGTACAAATCGCTCCGCTTTTATAGAAATCAAAAATTGTGCCGACTTCGTAAATGAGCCCGTACTCTAGTTAGTGCTCTACCATGTTTTATTGACAGGGACCTCTTTTTTTGTGAAGGATTAGACTCCGCAAATTAGCCCGTACTCCAGTACTCCTCCTCTTGACAGGGACCCATTTGTGAAGTATTTGACCAGTCTCTGATGCTCTGCGACCAGACCTCATTGTCCACGTACATAGTCTCCATCACCACACCTTGTCACATGGTCCACGTTTCTTAGTTAAGCTGAACCATTCCCCAAACTCCTCTTGGCATGTCGTTTCCCAAAACCCAGCCATCTCCTAATCACCCCCTGGGTGATTTCATTTCACACTATAAAAGCACCGATCGCAATGCCTCCATTGAGCATCACCAGTTCACCACTCACCTGCACGACATCAAACCGATCATCATCAAGCCATAAAACCTTAACGTGTGTCCTAGCTAGTACTCGACACTCAAAACAACAACAATAATGGCTCTGACTGCCTGGAGATCAAGCAAGAAGACAGCCGAATCCGCCGTCCAGAGCCGGTACTTCGTCCTCGCTGGTCCCGGCGACGGCGGGAGGACCCCGAAGGGGTACCTTCCGATAGCGCTCGTCGGGGACGGCGACGAGGGATGCGTGGAGGAGAGGGTCCTGGTGCACGTCGCGATGCTCAAGGAGCCTTGCATGGAGGGGTTGCTAGAGATGGCCGCACAACAGTTCGGGTATGGCCAGCAGGGCGTGCTCAGGATCCCCTGCAGCGCACGGCAGTTCCACCAGATGATGGTTAGCGTCCACAGAAAATCCGAATAAATATTTGATCTGCATAGTTGCATCAGACGGTTCTTTTGGTTTCTTGATCTTGTTCTCGGGAAAATGACATATATATCAATGTATGTATCGGAGTATTGGATAGCCAAGGTGCAGCTCAATTCTTTGGTGAAATTGAGTAGTACTGAACTAGTGCTCCCCATTCGAATATTTGAGCCTCTTTTATACGAGCCAATTAGTTTATATGTGAATGGGGGCACATCAAGATGTAGTATGTTTTAAGAGGAGAGATACTGCATTGAGTTAATTTTGAAGCTCCAGTAAACGTGTAGAAACACCACTTCGCCCCTGTTTGTGTCAGTAAAACAGGTTTTTTTTTTCAAACTATGGAGATCAACTGTGACCCGGCCATCGCTGATCGCCAGGCACGGTGGAAGAAGGTCATGCCGTGGAGTTGGTTGTGCGTGATCTCTACAGAAACTTACGCTACGTAAAGCTCCCTGCGCGTGCAGAAAACAAAACCGATCGACGATCGTGCTGAGTGCTGACTCCGCCGATTAAACGTACGGACTACCCCTGTTTCTCTTGACAGGGACTTTTGTCTTGTGATGAAGGATTTGACAAAGCTCTGTGCAGCGATCAGACCCCATGGTCCACCATCAGCCTGGACTCGTTCCTACCTGAGCGCACGACTGGTCCTATGTGAGCGCTGAGACGATGAGAATGAGCAAGGCCGGGTCGGATCACCCACCCGATCCAAAAAAAAAATAAGGCCGGAACAGACCCACTAGGTCAGTCGGGTGGAACCACAACTCTTCATATTTGTGATGTATCTGCGTACATTCCAGATAACTAGTTGCATTTTGGCATGTGTCGGAAAATATGAGCAATTTACCACATGATTTAATTAATAAAACAGCAAATAAAATATAATTAATATTATAGAAATAAAACTAGTCATGCAATGTAACAAAGAAAATGTAAAAAAATCATGTTTAAACGGATCGCTAGAACTATTACTTGAAATATGACCTGAACAAGATGAAAGAAAATCACATACGCGGTGCAACAGAGGAGGAACCATTCACATTGGTGTTGGCGTCAGCCACGTCGTCGAAGAGGTGATCGATGTCCGAAAAGTAGTCGTCGAGGAAGAAATCGTCAGTGTCCGTGAAACATCGCTACCGCAGACCATGCCACCAGTGGCGTGTATTCGACACGTCACCGGTGTTACGCGGCTGGTTTTTGATACCGTTGGTGTGTCCCAGACATGCCACTGATACTTGAAATACTCGTGGCATGTCCCTAACACGTCACCGGTACCATATACACCAATGGCGTGCCACTTTTTGTGCAACGTCACTAAAATAATTTCTAGAATTTGAAAATGATGATTTTATTAAATGTGATGGCAAAATCATATTGCAAAAACATAGCAGCACAACAGAACATTAGCATATCTAAATCCACTAAAAACTACAACAAACTAAACGACGGATTGAGAGGGCAAGTGGGGAGTGAGGCGCGGGATGCAATGGGTGTCCATTTCCTCTCCACTTTTTATTTTTAGTTTCTATAACTGCTTAAAATATTAAATTAAAACAATTAGTTAGTGGCGTGCACGTCACTAGCTAGTGGTGTGTTGCAAGTACACGCCTAGCTAGTGGTGTGTCAAGAGAAGTCCACACCACCAGTATATTACGACGAGTTTACTACTGGGTCCCACATACCAGCGGGGTGTCACGAACTTTGACACGCCACTGGCACACAGTTAGTGGTGGTGTAAAAAAAGTGACACGCCACCATTAAAATACATCAGCGAGGAAAACAGAAATTACAAAGATGATGTAAAACTCCTTTTCGGTGATATATAATTTGTGCATCATCTATTTTGGATGCCTATTATACGTCAGTTGAGAGCATCTCCACCGGGGAGCCGCAAATCGTAGCTGGCAGCCCTACGAAGACTCATTTCAAGAAGGTGACCCCGCAAAAGTGTTTGAACGGTTGTACGAGAAAATTGAGTAGTTTTGTCTAGTGTTGCGCGGGTCAAACAACTCCATGCTTTTCAGAGTTGGCCAAACGGGATCGTAAATTAACTTAGTTATACTGTCGTAATGCCGAAATCTCTCATCGGTTTCTAGAAACAAAATAATCGTGCTGACCCGACAAATTAGCCCGTACTCTAGTTAGTACGTACTCTAACCTCGTGTTTTCTTGACAGGGACCTTTTGGAACGATTGGACCAATCTCTGGATCCGCGATCAGACCCCATCGTCCACGCAAGCTGTCACCATCACCACACCTTTGTCGCACAGTCTACGTTTGATAATCTCTGAACCCTCCCCGAAGTCCAAACTCCTCTAATTGGCGTGGCGTTTCCTAGACCAACCTCCTAATTACCTCCTCCAATCTCACCCTATAAAAGCATCGGGCACATGCCTCCCTTGAGCATCATCATAGGTCATCACAAGATCGACTATCATAAAGCCATAAACCTCACCAAAGGTACTAGCCACACAAATTCAACAAACAATGGCTCTGGCTGCCTGGAGAAGGAAGAACATCACGACTGAAGCCGCCGTCCAGAGCCCGTACTTCGTCCTCGCCGGTACTAGTGACGGCGGGAGGACTCCGAAGGGGTATGTTCCGATAGTGCTGGTCGGCGATGACGACGAGGAACACGTCGGCACTACAGAGGAGAGGGTGTTGGTGCAGGTCGCCATGCTCAAGGAGCCGTGTATGGAGGGGTTGCTGGAGATGGCCGCGCAGCAGTTCGGGTATGGCCAGCAGGGCGTGCTCAGGATCCCCTGCAGCGCACGCCAGTTCCACCAGATGATGGTTAGCGTCCACAGCAAATCCAGATAAACTTTTGATTTGTATTGTTGCATCAGACGGTTCTCTTGGTTTGCTGACCTCTTCTGTTCGGTGATAATATGTGTGTTGGATTGGATAGACTAGGCAGAGTTTAATTAGTTGGTGAAGATGAGTTGTACTAGTAGTACTGAACTAATGACCATGAGCTCGTTGGATAGTTAGATACTCTTCTGTGTACAACTCAATTACTTTATGTGAATGGGTGCACATCAACGTGTATCGTTTTACTAAGATTGTTTTCCCTCGATTCTGAGTTCATTGCATTCGGTTAATTTTAGAAGCTCCGATAAATGTGTGAAAACACCATTTGGCCATTGTTTATTGTCGGTAAAACATGGTTGTCCCGTTGTGATTTTCTTGACAACATGCCTGCAGAACACATCATATTGTTGGTAGGAGTTATTTTTCATAATAACAAATCACATCGAATTGAAGAACCTAAAATTCACGCCAAAATCGAGCAAACAAGCATCTCGGCTTGTGCGTTACAAGTCACCACCATACATACTGATACAGATCACGCCGGTGATCCTTGATTGTTGTCCCGATCTTTCACAGCGAGTAACCTGGATAGGAATTCTTCCAACAACGCCAATGAACGTCACCTGAAGAAAAGGAACGAATCCAGCAAGCAACGTGGAGTAGGTCACCACGCCTCAAACCAAAACACGACAATCCTTGATGAACACAAGAACCTCCGTGACAATATCAATACGATAGATAACACGGCATCGCCGTTCCCGAAGGGATGCTCACCAAGCAACTCACACAATAGTTTTAGACTCAATTTCAAGCTCACCCTAATTCTAGACTAACTGCTCTTAATATAGCTGGTCAGGCAGACCCGAACCGACAACTGGATACAAAACGGACTCTAGCGGATACGTCCGGATCAGACGAAACCTCGTAGGCCGGACACTCTGGTGTATATGGACCGGACACTCCGGTAGGCCGGACATTCCGTCTTGCTTCAGCCGGACACTCCGATCTTCACAGTAATCTTCGCGTCTTTCTTGATGATCTCCCTTGCGCCTGCCTCCCGCTCCTCCCTCGCGCATATCGTGCCCATATCATCCCCCCTTCTAGGAGCGTTGTCCCCAACGCGTGAGGGTCTTCTCGAAAGGGTGGCGTGATATCAACAAAATCATCACGTGGCTTTGTCATCTTCAAGTCTTGCTTGCCTTCCACTCCGCAACCTCCCTCTCGGCTTGCTTGACTTGAAACATCCCTTGGCGCTTGCACCTCCTTGCGTCTCCATACGAGCTTGGATCTAGGCGCCACCGTCTTCTTCTTCTTCTCACTTCTTGTTGGAACCCATGGTTGCTGAACATGGACCTTCTTTGCACGACCTGGCATAAGATGAGTAATGCCTGGACCACACAACTGACGAACATGTCCATCCTTGCATCTATGCATCCTCACAACTGTCCCAACAAAATGCCTCACAGGTGTGTTAACAAAACTGCTCTTGTTACCCCGCTGCACCTCATGCACTGGAACATCAGCAGCACAAATATCATCCGTCTGAACACATGTGTCAACACAAACAACCTTCTAAACACATGCTGCAGCATCCTTCCTCTCAGCAATAAGAGGTTGCACCTCAACTGGCTTGCCACTAACAAGTTCCACTGGCTTGTCATCTACAAGCATAGCTGAAAATATCATCATTGTCGCACTGTGCATCATGCTCTCCATCCTGCACCTTAGCTAGCCCAGATTTTGTCTTAGCCTTGCGCACCTTCTCCTTATGTACCACCAGCTCTACATCAGACTTTATGTGATCATCCTACATAGGCTTGAAAATCTGATGCTTGCCACCATACACAAAAGAATATGTATTTGCTCTTCCAGCATGTGTAGCGTTGCGATCATACTGCCATAGACGACCAAGTAATAGCCAACATACCTCCAATGGCAACACATCGCACTCTACCTCATCAACATAGTCACCAACTGTAAATGGCACACGTACCTTGTGAGTAATCTTCATCATACCGCAACTATTCACCCACTCAACATGCCTCGGTTCTGGAATATGCCATTTGGATAAACCCAAAGCTTCCACAACTGCCTTGCTAATGCCGTTACAATAGCTACCACTGTCAATCATCAACTTGCATGCTTTTCCCTTGATCATGCACTGCGCCTGAAATAAATTCCATCGCTAGCCTCTATCCGTTGGCATACAAGTCGCATCTCGTACTCTCTTGAGTTGCATATTCAGCCCACTCAATAGTACAACATCTTTCACTGTAGTTGCAGCGCACACAACAACCTTGTCAACATCAGGCTGCTTCTCTTCAGAAACCTTTGGCACTACCACGCTGACCGATTGCACTAGAACAACAGCTGGAACCTCCTTTACATGAGATGGAATAGACCTGACTGCAACCTTGGGTGACTGTTGGACTGCCTTCACGGGCTTGGTACAAAACACCTTACGACGAGGAGACATAAAACAACCATGCAAAAAATTACCGAAGTACTTCCAAGTTGCATCAACAATATCCTTCTCACGCACCTCCTTATCCCACCAACGAGCTATCTCCTCATCCACACGTCGTAATGCAAGAAGCATACGTGTAGGATTATCCTAATACTCGTATGTATCACATCTGTAAAAACCATCTTGTATATGACGTTCCCATGACTCATATTCATCATATGTCGCCGTATGGATCAGTCTCCACTTGAATTGAGAATCATCACATACTACACCATGCAAGATATCGAGATAATCATTGTACACATCACCAGATCTCTTTCCAGAAGTGCACCGTTTGCCAAAAAGATCACCCTGGCACAATAGCATGCTTCCTAGCATGACTGCAGAACAGAAAATTTTCAGGAACGGATTGTCCGGTGTTGGAGGGCTGGACTGTCTGGGTCGAAACGGATACTCCGGGAGGAATCTGTTGGACTCTCCGGTGCGCGTATGTCGAGATCCAATCTGCACCGCCACAACTCTCTGATCTCCACCAAGAACAACCTCAGCAGATCAATCAACACAATCTCGCCGTGAGCAACCTGGTGCTCTGATACCACCTGATACAGATCACGCCGGTGATCCTTGATTGTTGTCCCGATCTTTCACAGAGAGTAACCTGGATAGGAATTCTTCAAACAACGCCAATGAACGTCACCTAAAGAAAAGGAACGAATCCAGCAAGCAACGTGGAGTAGATCACCACGCCTCAAACCAAAACACGACAATCCTTGATGAACACAGGAACCTCCACGACAAATATCAATACGATAGATAACACGACATCGCCGTCCCCGGAGGGATGCTCACCAAGCAACTCACACAATAGTTTTAGACTCAATTTCAAGCTCATCCTAATTCTAGACTAACTGACTCTTAATATAGCCGGTCGGACAGACCCGAACCGACAACTGGATACAAAACGGACTCTAGCAGATACGTCCGGATCGGACGAAACCTCGTAGGTCGGACACTCCGATGTATATGGACCGGACACTCCGGTAGGCCGGACATTCCGGCTTGCTTCAGATGGACACTCTGGTCTTCATAGTAATCTTCGTGTCTTTCTTGATGATCTCCCTTGCGCCTGCCTCCCGCTCCTCCCTCGCGCATATCATACCCATATCAGATACTCCCTCCAATCTGATTTAATTATACGTCATCGTTGAGAAGAAGCTAACTATACAAGCCAACCGCCTAGCCCAAACACCGTTGTGTGGAAAGCTAATTGTGCAAGCTCATGAGCATTTTTTTTGCCAAATCTAACACGTAGACGTAGGCAAAACTAATTCTCATCCAACCCCTTGATAAAACTATTTCGGAATCTGATCCCTGCCTTCAGTGCCCTTTAAAACGGAGACGAAGTTGTGCAGTTCGGCGACAAAACGGAGCAGCAGGACAGCTGGCCAAAAGAGGTTGGCGCCATATGAATTGGCGCCGAGGTGAGGTCGGCACCATATCACTTGGCACCAAACCATCTAGGCCGCGTTTCTGCTGCTCCATTTTGACACCAAACTGCACAACTTCAGCTCCATTTTAAATGGTACCGAACATAGGAATTAGATTCCGAATTAGTTTTGCCAAGGGGTCAGACGAGAAATTAGTTTTTCCTAGAGGTCAGATTTGTCAAAAAATACCATGCTCTACTCTACATAGTGTTACCTTTCTAGATCATAGCAAGTGTTCATTTCCTAGACCAAGTTGCATTTTTTTGTGAAATACTGGAAGGTACAACCCTACATTCCTACTTCACCGTTACACTAATACGAAGTGTTCCAATGACGAGTCGAAGTCTTCAGTTGCAAGACAATGTTTATGCAAGAGCAAAAATTCTCTGGAAACAGGCTTTACGTCCCGCTATATTAATATAGCAACCACCCGATACAACGTGCCGAACATTGCTGGGGCATGATACGTCCATAACGTATCTACTTTCCCGAACACTTTTGCTATTGTTTCTCATCTATACTTGTGTGATTTGGATGCAACTAATGCGAACTGACGCTGTTTTCAGCAGAATTGCCTTGATGTCTACTTTTTGTGCAGAAAATCAACTATCAGGAAAAATCCCGGAAAATATGTCAAAAATCATATTTCACCCGAAGACTCCAGGAGCCAGAATACGAGACGGAGAAGAGCCCTGGGGTGGCCACACCACCTGGTGGCACGGGCCAGGCCAGGCCGCGCCAAGGGGTGGTGTGGGCCCCCCAGGCACCTCCTCGGTCTCTCTCTTCGCCTATAAGGAGCCTTCTGACCTAAAAACTCCAGGGGGTTCGACGTTTTTCTAGAAGGAGTTCCGCTCCGCCGCCACCACCAGATTCCACGAAACAGCACCAGAAACTCCGTTCTAGCACCCTGCCGGGACGGGGAATTGGAGGAGATCATCGCCATCATCATCACCATCGCTTTCCCATCGACCATCCATGTTTTCCCCCATCTATGAGTGAGTAATCCCCCGCTGTAGGCTATGGGGATGGTAGGGATTGGATGAGATCGTTCATATAATGGCATCAGATTGTTAGGGCATGGTGCCTAATATCTTTTATTAGTGCTTTATGACTTTGTTGCGACTTGTTGTGCTTAATGCTTGTCACTAGGGCCCGAGTGCCATGATTTCAGATCTAAACATGTTATTGATTCATTATGATAGTATTGTTATTGGTCTTATCTACAAGTTGTATATATACGTTCTTGTTCGGAACCTATGGCCCCGAAGTGACAGGAATCGGGATAACCGGAAGGGAATGGCTTTGATGTGAGGATCACATGTGTTCAGAGAGTGTTAATGCTTTGCTCCGGTGCTCTATTAAAAGGAGAACCTTAATTGCCAGTAGTTCCCTAGAGGCCCCGCTGCAAACGGGCTGGCAGGACAAAAGATGTTATGCAAATTCTCATTGCGAGCACGTATGACTATATATGGAACACATGCCTAGGATTGTATAGTACTTGGATGCTTTATCTAATTTATATGCAATTGTCCTATGTTCTGATTGCTATGTGAATTGTCTTGTCCATGCAACGCCCGTCCATCCATCCCTATACCTACCGCATCGATCCCACTTCTTGCTTTTGTTACTACCGTCTTTGCTTTACTATCATTACTTTATTATTCTTACTACAAACTGTTACTCTTGATAAACTGTGAGCAAGATTGTTTCAGTGCAGCTGAATTGACAACTCAGTTGTTAAGGCTTATAAATATTCTTTGGCTCCCCTTGTGTCGAATCAATAAATTGGGTTTCACTTCCCTCGAAAATACTGCGATACACCCCCTATACTTGTGGGTCATCAAGACTATTTTCTGGCGCCGTTGCCGGGGACCATAGCTTTATTTATCAAGTTCACTTGGATTCTCTATTGTTCGTTGATATTCATCCATCATGGGTAAGTCTCGTGATGGCAAGGTTCCTATTTTACCATCCACTACAAGAAGAGGTACGGTTATGAACACCTCTGCTACTCTTGATTCACCGTCTGTTATAAGTAAGCTCGTTACACCACCACATACACATGCTACACACACTGCTACTACTGTTGAATCAAACTTGATGCTTATGATGCTGCTTCTCTGTGCTTGATAAGAGTGGTTCATTAGGTCCTTTCCTAGATGCTACGATTGCTAGAACTATAGCTGGAAATACCGAAACTCCTAATGAAGACACTACCACACCTGTTAGCTCACCTGAGTCTAGTGAGAGTTATGATATTGAAGAAAATTATGTTGAGATGACCGGTGAGTTTATTAAAGAATGTAAGAACACCCATGATAGGAGCGCTGCTAAGAGTCTCCTTGAGGCGTGCTATTAGACCAAAATTATCTCCGCCGCTAAGTTTGCTTCTCCCATAAACATTATAGATGAAGATTATGATTTCTCTCGATCTATCTTACATAGCTATTGTCGAGAAAGAACCTTTTGTGGGACTAAGAATGAAAGTGCGGTAGCACATATGAATGAACTTTCTACCATGAGTGGCTTGTTTTCCGATGATATTAAGATGCATTTACTTTGTTGTTAAGATTTTTCCTTTTCACCGCAAGGAGAAGCTAAAACTTGGTTTAGTAATTTACCTCGGATCTATTGATAGCCTTGAGTGCTTGATTAGTACTTTCTGCAGAAATATTTTCCTCCCAAAGGCTAGACATGCTATTTTGCAGAACTTTTGATTTCAAACAGGGAGAAAAAGAGGTATTGCCCGAATCTTGGGCGAGGTTTTGTGCTCTGATTCATGCACAGGCTGGAAGTCCTTTACCTAAGAATGAACTTCTTGATATATTTTATAATGGACTAACCGAGGAATCTAGGACATACCTAGATAGTTGTGCTGATTGTGTTTTCAGAAATAGGACTCCAAAGGAAGCTGAGGAATTAATGGCTAAAATAAGCAAGAATTATGAAGATTGGACTCCTCCTAAACAAGCTATACCTGAAGTAATTGTACCTGAACCATCTATTCCTGTGCTTATTCCAACATCAAAGAAGAGGGGAGTTATTGAATTAAATGATGAAGTGATGAAGGAAGCTAAGAAATGTCTTAAGGAGAAGGGAATTAAAGTCAGATGTCAAGAATTTACCTCCTATAGAAGAATTATGTAAGCCTATTCCCTACTCATCCACTATTGAGGTACACTCCCTCCAACACTTTGATGAAGGTGATATCCCTTACTTGAAACCTCCTGATCAATGCTTAGAAGAATTTGATATCTTTATTGTTAAGCAAGATAACTTTAATAAGATGGTGCAAAATCATCTAATGGAAAACACTAGAGCTATTGTTGAGTTGAAAGATATTGTGGAAAGAACCTCTAATGATGTTAAAATGATTGTTAAACACTTTCAAATGGTTCAAACTCAAATAGATCAACTCGTTAAAGTGCAAAATGACTTGCTAGTTAATGCTACTAAAGAAAAACATGCTTATGAAATTAGAACTAGAAGTGGAGATGGTACCCAGGATCCTCTTTATCCTGAGGGGCATCCCAAAAGAATTGAGCAGGATTCTCAACAAGCTGAAAATAGTGGTTCTACTCATAAGAAAAGGAAAAAGAAACATAAAACTGTTGTAGAACCCTCTGAACCTGCTATAGATCCTAATAGTATATCTACCTCTGATGCTGAAACTGAAAGTGGTAATGAAGAAAATGAAGTACCTAATGAAGAAAAAGTTGAAGAAGAACCTGAAAACCACACTAAGACTACTAAATACACTAAAGAATATTTTATTGCTAAGAAACATGGAGTGAAAGAGAACCTTGGGTCCAAAAACCTATGCCTTTCCCTGATAAGAAACGCAAGTCAAAGGAAGATGCACACTATAATAAGTTTTGTGAGTGGATTAAGCCTTTATTCTTGCAAATTCCTTTGACTGATGCTATTAAATTGCCTCCTTACCCAAAGTATATGAAGGACATTGTCTCGAATAAAAGGAAGATCCCTAATGAAGAAATTTCTACTTTGCTTGCTAATTATTCCTTCAATGGTAAGGTTCCTAAGAAACTTGGAGACCTAGGGATTCCAACTATCCCTTACTCTATTAAGAACAGTTATGTTAGAACTGCTTTGTGTGATTTGGGAGCTGGGGTTAGTGTTATGCCTTTCTCTCTCTATAAGAGGCTTCATCTTGAAAAATTGATACCAACTGATATATCTTTGCAAATGGCTGATAAATCTACCACCATTCCTGTGGGTATATGTGAGGATGTACCTGTTCAGGTGGCTCACAATTGCTTGATATTAACTGATTTTGTTGTGCTTGAAATGTCTGAAGATGATAATATGTCTATTATTCTTGGGAGACCTTTTCTTAATACTGCAGGAGCTGTTATTAATTGTAATCAAGGAAAGGTGACCTTCAATGTTAATGACAAGGAACATACTGTCTATTTCCCCAAGAAGATTGAAAAGACTTATGGCATGAATTCAATTGAGCATGTTGAAGGCATTCAAGTTAGAGAAATATATTGTCCCATACCAAGAGAAAATTTTGAAACTATTATGATTGGGACCATTGCTATCAAGGTTAAGGTAACATGATCATTAGTGGAGTACAAAGTTTTGTCTCATATGCAATTGTTTTGGTAGCAAGACTTGATCAACCTTGCTAACAAAAGGATTCCATTGAATAAAACAATGTTTTCATTATGATTATTTCCATTTATTTCTATCTTTTGCTTTTTAGTTTTTGCTCTCGTTTAGTTTTCTTTGTGTTGTTAGTTTTCTTGCATGCTAGAACTTCTGTAGTTCTAGCCTTGTTTTGTCCTTGCACCATGTTTCCAAAAGAAAAAAATCTGTCTGTCAGAAAAATCATTCTTCTATTTCTGAAAAAAGCCCAAAAATAAAGTGTCTCGAAAAATTCCAGAAAATTCATATTAATTTTTTACGTGAAAAAAGGGGCAGAGGAGTACCTGGTAGGTACCAGGGGGGCCCACCAGGCAGGCACACCATGTGGTGGCGTGGCCAGCCTTGGGTGGCGCCATGCCCTGGTGTGGGCTGTTGGAGATATGCCCAAGAGGCAATAATAAAGTGGTTATTATCATATCTTCATACTTATGATAAATGTTTACATACCATGCTATAATTGTATTAACAGGAAACATTAATACTTGTGTGATTTGTAAACATAAAAGAGTCCCTAGTAAAGCCTCTTGTTAAACTAGCTTGTTGGTTAATATATGATCATTGTTTCCTGATCATGAACATAGAGATGTTATTAACAACAGGGTCATATCATTAGGAGAATGATGTGATGGACATACTCCTATAGATAAGCGTAGCATAAAGATCAAGACATTTCAATAGTTCAATTGCTATATGCTTTCTGATACATAGTAACCTAATTCCTTCGACCATGAGATCATGCATATCACCTTTACTGGATGGATGCTTTGATGTCATCAAACACCACACCGTAACAGGGTGGCTATAAAGGTGGTATTGAGTGTTCGGAAAGTATTGGTTGAAACACATGGATCAAGAGTGGGATTTGTCCATCCACATGACGGATAGATATTCTCTGGGCCCTCTCGGTGAAATGTCATCCAATTAGCTTGCAAGCATGTGATTTGGTCACAAGGGATCACATATCACGGGAACGAGAAAAGAGTACTTATCAGTAACGAGGTTGAACTAGGTATGCAGAGATACCGACGATCATAACCTCGGATAAGTAACATATCGTGAGACAAAGGGAAATTGGTATCGTATGTAAGTGGTTCATTCGATCGCAAAGTAATCGTAGAAATATGTGGGAGCCATATGAATTTCCAGATTCCTCTATTGGTTATTGTTCAGAGAAGTGTCTCGATCATGTCCGCATAATTCACGAACCGTAGGGAGACACACTTAAGGATTCGACGTTGTTTGAGTAGTTATGGTATTATGAGAAAGAGACCAATGTTGTTGAGTCTCGGATGGGATCCGGATATCACGAGGAGATCCGGAATGGTCCGGAGAATAAGATTCATATAAGGAAAGTCCTGTTTGAGTTGGGGAATGGTTCCGTGTTTTCATCGGGAACATTCTAGAAGGTCCTAATGTCCGCACTCGGAGGGAAGGGTACATGAATGTGTCATTGTAAGTTGGAATGATTGCATCATGTACTAGGTGTCTTCGCTGTCCAAAATAAAGGATTTATTTAAATCCTAAATTGAAAAGTCAAACGGCTAGTTTGAAAGTCAAACGGCAATTTTGGGAAGTGGTAAAAGAGGAGGATTGGTGGAGGCCGAATTGGAGGAGGGTTCCTCCCTTGGCCGGCGCCCCACCAAGCCGACTTGGGGAGGGACTCTCCTCCCCTTGGCCGGCCAGCCCTCCCACCTATATAAGGAGGGGCAGGGCTCCCTCCTAGCACACACAAGTTTCCACCTCTAATCTCCGGTTTAGAGCCGTTTTGGTTTAGAGCTTCTAATTGCTTTAGCCAGCGGTTTAGAGCCTTCTAATTGGTTTAGAGCCTTCTAATTGGTGTGTCTAATTACTAGACCACTAATAGCCTCTCTCATAAGCTCCACCATACTCGCACCGGCTTAAGGCGAAGCCTCAGGATCTCCCTCTACTTCCTGTACCACGCCGTTGTCTTCCGAATCGCGAGGAGAGTGCTACAACCTCTGCTTCATGGAACAAGGGAGAGGAAGGTCTTCGTCGAGTACCGAACGTGTGACCGACTGCGGGAGCGCTGCTGGAACGTGGCGCTGGAAGGATCGTCTACGCGATCTTGAGATCGGAAAGAGTACGACTACATCACCCACGAGAATCTGCTCTCGTTAACCGCTTTGGAATCTTCGAGGGTGAGTTCCTCTATCGACTCATTGCTACAATCTAGTAGATAGATCTTGGCTTGTTTGTTTGTATGCGATAGAAAATTTTGTTTTCCATGCTACGAACCCCTACTGGGTATCGAGCCGTGTCTATATGTAGATCACAGACGAGTAGAACACAATGGTCATTGTGGGCGTTGATGCTTTTATTGTAGATTGCTTTTTGTGTACTTTGCATCTTGCGGTATGTTGGGATGAAGCGGCCCGGGCTAACCTTACATGACATCGTTCATGAGACTTGCTCCACGCTTGACATGCAACTTGTATTGCATAAGTGGCTTTGCGGGTGCCTGTTTCTCCTAGCATAGTAAAGATCCAATTTACAACGGGTGATCAACAATGCTAGTATCAATGTTGTGGTTCTTGTTCGTAAGTTAGAACGACACTTATTGAAAGCCCCAAACCACGTAAAATATGCAAAGAAAGTAGAAGCGTCTAACTTTGTTTTGCAGGGGTGTGCAGTGATGTGATATGGCCATGATTGTGATTATATATGATGTATGCAATGTTCCTTATTGTAAGTCGGCAACCGGCAGGAGCCATATGGTTGTCTTTAATTTCTGTTAAGACCTGCGTGTCTATTCAAAATAGTTGTAATAGTTGAAGCTGGTGGACGACAACCATGAAGAAGCGTCATTGACCTTGATGCTATGCCTGTGATGATGGAGATCATGTTCGTGCTTGAAGATGGAGATCGGAAGCACAAAGAAGAAAGGCCATATCATATCACATATTATGAATTGCATGTGATGTTAATCCTTTATGCATCTTGTATTGCTTAGTAGACGACGGTAGCATTATAAGATGATACCTCATGCACATAAATTTCAAGTTCTAAAGTGTTCACCCTTAGTATGCACCGTTGCCAAAGCTTGTCGCTCAAGCACCACGTGATGATCGGGTGTCTTTGATTCCGCGGGTGAATACAACGTAAGCAAGCCAGATTTGCTTATGCGGTAGCTAAGGTTTGATCTTGACGAGCCTAGCATGTACAGACATGGTCTCAGGAACACGGATCACCGAAAGGTAAAGCATGAGTCATATAGTAGATATGATGAACATGTTGATTGTTCGCCATTGAAGCTACATCAACTCTCGTGATGATCGGTTTTGATGTGGTGGATTTGGTTCGTGTGATCACTAAAACAATGTGAGGGATGTTGTTTTGAGTGGGAGTTCACCTAGATTAATTTAATTATTAATTAGAACTCAATTTATCATAAACTAAATCAAAGTGAATTTGCATAGTTGTTGTAGTCATTGGCATCCGTTTACCACCTTGCGCTTAGTTATAATTGAGATGATAGAACTATAGAATTCTGGTTAGTTACTTTACGAACTGGTATCGTATTGTTTTGAAGTGTTAATCTAAAGTTTAAAAGTCCTATTGCAAACTTTCAGTAAGTTCTGGTTACTCCATGAAGTTTAATAATTAGTATTAAATCAAGAGTAACAATTCCAAATGTTAGTACATAAGTATCATGTTTGTCTCCATGATTCTTGATATTCAAAGGATTGTCTTAATATCAAGGTTATCTAGGATCTGAAAGAGTTGTTTCAGAAACCATGATGTGTGGAAGATATTGTGATATCTGAAACGAAGTTTTGGTTACAACATGATAGAGTATAATATGGCAAAGTTCATGTTCTCATATTTTGATGAGAATTTGCAAAAGGTTGAAGACACTAGTTGTCCTAATCTTCCAAAAGATTTTGGAGAGCAACATTATACTCGTGATTCACCGTTATAAGCTAAAAGTAGCTTGGTCATGGACGATTCCATGATGAAGGTGAATATTTGATGTAGGTAAAATGTTTACTACGCCAAGAGATTACTAAAGAAAGGAATTTGGAAGAACACCAAACATTTGATGATGGTGATCTACTTCAAAGTGCAAGTCCAAAGACATTTGTATTTAATTATACACGCTTTGGACTATGTGTCATATGTATGACTCCACTATTGATGTTGATAGATTCTTTCAAACAGAAAAGGAAATACTGAAAGAGAATCTCACAAGTATATGGCAGAAAAGAAAAGACTAGAATTGTTCAGTTTGAGTATATAGATGATATACGTGTTATGGCTATATTCTTTGCTTATTAAACAATGTGGTTCTTAAGTATTTGATACTGAATTTGTTGGTGTGAATCGTCATACGAAACAACACAATTCATGAACTACAATGGCCTAAGTAACTAGCAAAAGAATATGTGATGATGTTCATCGAAAACAAATAAAGGGTTATTGTGTTGCTCGTTAAACATCAAAGCTTGCCTTCAGGATTTGTTTTATCAGGTATTATGAGAACAAAAGGGTTGTTCAAATAATTGCCGTAATCCATAAAAGATGGATGATTCACAAATCTCGTTGGATAAATCACATCCATAAAACTAGTGCTAAAATTGTCGAAAGACAAATTGATTGAAAGATCACTTAGGAAGTGACATCGCCGTTTAAATTATATTGGAAAGAAAACATGAAGAAACTCCATGTGGATGGAATTTTGGAGTCTTTTGATTTTTGATCAAATGACGTTTGTGAAACTTTCCTAGAGATAATTAAAACTTCGTTCATAGGCCAAAAGAGAATGAATGACTAGCTCATTGGAACTTGTGCATATTGTTGTACGAACTCCATTATGTGTAGTCAAGAGCAATGGATTTCAACTTCATATGCTTTCTCCGAAAATTTGAGTGAATATGTGAATATTTACTTAATAAGGATGAAGTGTGAAATATTTGAAAAGTTCGAAAGATTTTCAAGATGAAGTGCAAAATCATTGTAACAAGAATATAAATAGTTTATGATAAGATCATAAAGGAAGATATTTAAGTTACAAGTTTAGCATAAATACCTAAGATTCAAGGAATCGTTCCGTGGATTTGCATTTCCCGAAACACCATAAGAGTATGGAGCGTTCGAGATATGTAATTGAACCTTGTTTGACATGGTAAGATCGAAGGTATAATTCATAAAACTGCTATTATATTTTAAAGATTAAAAGCTTTAGAGACTACCGTTTTCCACTAAAAGAGCTCCATCATAATCCGCTGAAATGACACCATATAAGGTTATGGTTTGGGATAAAACCCAAGTAGTCCTTTCTTAAACATTGGTATGCTATGCATAAGAAAGATGTTTGCAACCAAAGTCGGATAAACCTATCTTTGTATTACTGTTAAGTATTCCTCCATAAACACCGGAGACAAAAGTGTTTGTCGCTTAGAACGTCAAGTTTCTTTGAGAAGGAATTTTTCGTGAAAAGTTAAGTGGGAGGACAATAGAACTTTGATAAGGTTAAAGAACCTTAGCTATATGTGCAAAGTTGCAGCACCGAAAAGTGTTCCGGAGGCAAGAATAATGCTCATGGCTCACGTGCCTCAAAGGTTGTGGTCACGGAGGTCTAAGTTTCTATTGAAACAAGTAGGTCGGATGAACAATCAAATACCAAGATTTGAGGGTTGAATCATTATTTGAGAATAATGAACCTACTACATGCAAAGAAGCGATGATGGGCCCTGACTCCGTCAAATGGCTTGAAGCCATATAATCCGTGATAGTTCCATACACGAGAAATCAAGTTTTGAACTTGAAAGACCCTCGAAAAAGGTGTAAGACCTTGCAGTTGTGTTTGGATCTATAAAAAAAAGTAGACATGGATGTTTCACATCTATGAAATAGTCGACATGTTGGGAAAGAGTTCACAACAATGTTCAAAGGTTGTATATGACAAGATTTGATCTTTCATAGCGATTTTTAGTCTAGACGGATTAATGTAGCAACCACTACATATAATTTGTTATGTGGTAATAGAATAAACAAAACAAGTTCTTCTAATAGAATGGTTACCTAGGACGTGTGCATGACACGGTCCAAAGGGTTTTGTTAATTCAAAGGATGCTAAAAGCATATGCAAACTTCAATGGTTGAAGTAAGCATAGCGGAGTTGGAATCTTCACTATGATGAAACTGTTAAAAGAGTTTAATTTCATCGGAGACAATGAAGATGCTTGCATTTGCAAGAAATTAAGTGGGAGCGCTAAGACATGTTTCTAATACATTATGTGGAAGACATATTGTTGATTGGAAATAATGTATCTTTTATTAACACATATTAAGAATTTCATCCCGATGAAAGACTTAGGCAAAACCCAAATATTTGGCATCAATAGACGCTAATATGGTTGTGCCAGAAGTACATAGACGAGATATTGAATGAATTCAATATAGAAACTACAAGAAAGGTTCTTGTTGCACAGAAAGGATTGAAAGAGTTCAATGTTGATGATATATTCAAGTGTATTGGCACTTGGTAAGTGAAACAAAGATTCAAGTATAGATTGATACTTGATGTATGAAATCACAAAGAGTATTTATATCAATCATACTGTGATATGTACAAATCCAGATATGTCCTATGCTCTAAATGTTGTGAGCATATACCAGAATGATTTGTAAGATGATCATTGGACAATAGTAAGGATACTCTTATGATCTTTTGGAAGAACTAAGAGTGTATTATTTGTAGAAATGACAAATAGATGGTTAGTTCATTGTAAAAGTACTACATTGATACTAGCATTGTCACAAAGTACAAATTTAGTTTATCTCAATCTAAACTAAGGGTGGCACAATATAATGGAAAGTGAGTTCCATAATGGATTTGGATGAGTTCCAAAGTTAAGACATTGTGACAGATACTTCAACAAAAGGCTAAGTATATGACTGCTATTATAGCAGCAAAAGAGGGCATTTGTGTCAAGTAGTTTGTTATCAAACTAGGTGTAGTTCACAGCGGGATAATACTATGAAGATATATTGTGCGACAATATTATCAACATGTTTTAACCCCAAAGAACTAAAGGTCACACCGAAAGACCAAATCATACAAAGCCATCTCATTAGAGAATGAGTGATGCGTAGAGACGCAAAGACATGCAATTACACACGGACCTGGAAGTGTCAGATCCGGAGATCAGTTGACCACTAGCAATCGTGTACATACAACACCGGAAAGCCATAGGTGTTGAAAACACAAAGGTTTGAAACTAGATTATTGACTCTAGTGCAAGTGGGAGACTGTTGGAGATATGCCCAAGAGGCAATAATAAAGTGGTTATTATCATATCTTCATACTTATGATAAATGTTTACATACCATGCTATAATTGTATTAACAGGAAACATTAATACTTGTGTGATTTGTAAACATAAAAGAGTCCCTAGTAAAGCCTCTTGTTAAACTAGCTTGTTGGTTAATATATGATCATTGTTTCCTGATCATGAACATAGAGATGTTATTAACAACAGGGTCATATCATTAGGAGAATGATGTGATGGACATACTCCTATAGATAAGCGTAGCATAAAGATCAAGTCATTTCAATAGTTCAATTGCTATATGCTTTCTGATACATAGTAACCTAATTCCTTCGACCATGAGATCATGCATATCACCTTTACTGGATGGATGCTTTGATGTCATCAAACACCACACCGTAACAGGGTGGCTATAAAGGTGGTATTGAGTGTTCGGAAAGTATTGGTTGAAACACATGGATCAAGAGTGGGATTTGTCCATCCACATGACGGATAGATATTCTCTGGGCCCTCTCGGTGAAATGTCATCCAATTAGCTTGCAAGCATGTGATTTGGTCACAAGGGATCACATATCACGAACGAGAAAAGAGTACTTATCAAGAATTTAGGTTGAACTAGGTATGCAGAGATACCGACGATCATAACCTCGGATAAGTAACATATCGTGAGACAAAGGGAAATTGGTATCGTATGTAAGTGGTTCATTCGATCGCAAAGTAATCGTAGAAATATGTAGAGCCATATGAATTTCCAGATTCCTCTATTGGTTATTGTTCGAGAAGTGTCTCGATCATGTCCGCATAATTCACGAACCGTAGGGAGACACACTTAAGGATTCGACGTTGTTTGAGTAGTTATGGTATTATGAGAAAGAGACCGAATGTTGTTCGAGTCTCGGATGGGATCCGGATATCACGAGGAGATCCGGAATGGTCCGGAGAATAAGATTCATATAAGGAAAGTCCCGCTTTGAGTTGGGGAATGGTTCCGTTTTCATCGGGAACATTCTAGAAGGTCCCGGAATGTCCCAAGCACTGGAGGGGAAGGGTACATGAATGTGTCATTGTAAGTTGGAATGAATGCATCATGTACTAGGTGTCTTCGCTGTCCAAAATAAAGGATTTATTTAAATCCTAAATTGAAAAGTCAAACGGCTAGTTTGAAAGTCAAACGGCAATTTTGGGAAGTGGAAGAGAGGAGGATTGGTGGAGGCCGAATTGGAGGAGGGTTCCTCCCTTGGCCGGGCGCCCACCAAGCCGACTTGGGAGGGACTCTCCCCTGGCCGCCAGTCCTCCCACCTATATAAGGAGGGGCAGGGCTCCCTCCTAGCACACACAAGTTTCCACCTCTAATCTCCGGTTTAGAGCCGTGTTGGTTTAGAGCTTCTAATTGCGTTAGCCCGCGGTTTAGAGCCGTCTAATTGGGTTAGAGCCGTCTAATTGGTGTGTCTAATTACTAGACCACTAATAGCCTCTCTAATAAGCTACACCATACTACTTTTAAGGCTTAAAGAAGCATGAGATCTCCCTCTACTTCCGGTACCACGCCAGCTTGGGAATCGCGAGGAGAGTGCTACAACCTCCGCTGCCTGCTGGAACAAGGAGAGGAAGGTCTTCCGAGTATCGAACGTGTGACCGATCATGGAGCGCTGCTGGAACGTGGCGCTGGAAGGATCATCTACGCGATCTTGAGATCGGAAAGAGTACGACTACATCACCCACGAGAATCTGCTCTCGTTAACCGCTTTGGAATCTTCGAGGGTGAGTTCCTCTATCGACTCGTTGCTACAATCTAGTAGATAGATCTTGGCTTGTTTGTTTGTATGCGATAGAAAATTTTTGTTTTCCATGCTACGAACCCCTACATGGGCCACCCCTGGCCCCCCACTACTTCTCTCACCTGCCACTTTCTTCTCTCTCCCGAATAAGCTCTAGTTCATAGCTCAAAATCGCGTCCTTTATGTGCTTGCTCTCGATTTCTTCGATCTCCTTGCTCAGCCCATCTTTCTTGCTAAAATTTGGAGCAATTGTTCCTTGGTATGTGACTCCTCCCCTTGTCCAAGTAGATTTGTGTTTAGTGGATTATATGTTGAGTATTTTGCTGCTGTAGGTGACTGGTTATGAGAGCTTGTAAGCTTGTTTGATGCTTAGAGATATAGTTTTGATGCATGTTTAGGCCTCTTGCAAGTCCCTATGAGTAGAATCCTTCATTATATTTACTTTGCAATCACTTGTTTAATAGGCGTTTAAATTTCAGAATACCAAGCATGAACAATCATACTTTTGGAGAGATATTTGAGAGTGATGCACCTAGGAGGTCGAGGCCCTCAAGAACAGCCTCTCAAGCTAGGCTATCATACAATGAAGACCTCATTGCAACACGCATTGGCAGTGAAAGGGATGATGGAGACGCTCACCCATCCTCTTTTCCTTGTTTTACCTTCTTGCAAGCTGCAGGTATTCTTGATGATTTCTTGCTACTGATTGAGAGGGTTGGCTTGACCTCTTATATGCAAGATGAGAGTGCACAATACGCTATGCTCACCAAAACTTTTGTTGAGAGCTTCTCATTTACTAACACATCCTATCAATCCACTGTCTCTTTTAAAATCTATGATATGCCCTTCACCATGCCTTTGGAGAGATTTTGCAGTATTGTAGGTGTGCGTATGGCGGGGACCGTGAAGAAAATTCAAGGGCGGCCCGCTGATTTGTTGGAGCTTTACCGAGGGGTGACCAATGATGATGACCGCGTGGCGCAACGCGGAAAGATAAGAAATATCCAACTCCCTGCTCTTAGATACTTTGCATACTATCTTGCTACTAGTGTATTGGGTAGGGAGAACACTAGTAATATCTCTAACTATCACTTAGCTTTACTTGTTGCTGCGCTCAACAATGATACTTGGTACAATCTTGGCTCGCTTATTGCTCGCCGCCTAGCTGCTAGGGGGCCTATCTATGGGGGCATCATTGCCTCGCATGTAGTTAATGCATTAGGTCTTTCAGTGGATCCCGATGATGCTATGCTAGCACCACAGAGTCTCGACCTTGTTGCCATGAAAACTCATCACTTTGTCACTACTACCTCTAAATTGAACAATCTAGTATATAGGATGCTTTTCACTGACGGGGATGAAAGGGAGATCCTTCTGCCACAGCCTGCTTTGTTTAGTGTTGACAGGAGACCGTGGTCACGCTCCAAGGAGGAGGTGGACGAGCAGCTTCGCTTGTTGGGTTTCCACGAGCAGCACCAGGAGGATGCGCCCTCCTATGATTACTCCGCACATTACGGAGGGGCGTACTCGAGCTCGCACCAGGACGAGGGTACCTCCTCGTCGTACCCCGGTGACACTTCATCCTGGCCAGCTTGGGATTGATACCCACTTAGGCCAAAAGCCTAAGCTTGGGGGGAGTGATGCGCTCGACTTTTGACGTAGAGCTCGTTGGGAACCCCAAGAGGAAGGTACGATGGATATAGCATCAAGTTTTCCCTCAGTTATGAAACCAAGGTATAATCGAACAAGTAGGAGCAAGGAAACACCCCAAAGGTGTTACTAGCTGAGCTTTGGCAGGGCGCACTACCGATGCTAGTAGCAATGTGGAGACCTGCACAACACAACCACATAACTTTGTCCCCAACTTGCGATGAGGTTGTCAATCTCACCGTGTTTTGCGGAAAACAAAGGATTAAATGTATCGAATGGAAAGAAGTAAAAGTTTGCAGAAAGTAAACACAAAGTAGTAAAAGATTGTAGATTGTAAGTAAAGTAAAAGGACCGGGATCCATAATTCACTAGAGGTGGCTCTCCTTAGATAGATAACATGCTGGGTGAACAAATTACAGCGGGGCAATTGATAAACACCGAGAAAGCAATACATGCATATACTAATCGTCTTGACTCCTCTGAGACTTGATTGGGCATTACAACATAATACATAGACTGCCATCCAACTTCATTTATGACTAATAATCCACCTTCAGGTTATCATCCGAACCCCCTCCAGTATTAAGTTGCAAGCAACTGATTATTGCTTTACGAATTGCATGTAAAGTAGATAATACGATTGTTCTATGAACAAAGGATTGTTGTTTTCTCCCTAGTAGCAACAACACATCTAGTACCTTAGAGATTTCTGTCACTTCCCCAGATTACCAGAGGCATGAACCCACTATCGAGCATAAATACTAACTCTTGGAGTTGCTAGCATCTACTTGGCCAAGATAGCTACTAACAACGGAAAGAATGCAAGATCTCAAATAATAAAGACATGATAGAATCAATAATCAATCTGAAATAGCATCTCAATATCCATCGGATCCCCGCAAACACAACATGTATGAATTACAAATAGATGATCTTGATCATGAACGGAGCTCACACGATCTAAACATGAAAGCACAAAGGAGGAGAAAACCAGCCATCTAGCTACTACATGGATCCGTAGTCCAAGGATGAACTACTCACGCATCACACCAGAGGCTTGCATGGTGATGAAGAAGGCCTGTGGTGAATTCCCTCCCAGGCGTGCCGAAGAGCTTCAGATCCCTCCCGATCTAGGGATGGAGATGACTCTGCACTCTTTTCGTGGATTTTTGATCGGTACTTAGGGTTTTCATCCCGAGGGCAACTTATAGGCGGAAGGAGAGGCCGGGGTGCGGAGTGGCCACACCACCCCTGGCGCTGCCAGTTCGGCCAGGTGGTGTGGTGGCTCCCTGGCCCTTCTCCGTCTTGTATTCTGGCACTTGATCCCTTCCGGAAAAATAGGCACTTTGGCTTTTGTCCCGTCCAATTCCAAGAATATTCATTTTCTGACTTTCCTGGAACCAAAAACAGCAAAAAACAGGCAGCTGGCACTGTGGATCTTGTTAATAGGTTAGTCCAAGAAATCATATGAAAAGTACTCCAAAGTTGGAACAAAACACAATAAAGTGGATAAAACCAAGCATGGAACATCAAAAATTATAGATACATTTGCGATGTATCAGGGAGGTACGCCGACACCGCACTCATCTCCATATCATGTGCGTTGGTACTTTGTATATTCATGTTTTCGTTCTCTTTTTAGTTTTCGTTCTTCTTTGCTTTTGCTTTCCAAAAACACAAAAAGACCAAAAATATTTTTGTTGTTTCTCTTTGGTTTGCTTCTTCTTCTTGCCTTGGTTTGCTTTTCCCTTTTTTCTTTGTTTGAACTATTCGAAAAACCCAAAAAGATTTTGTTTTGCTTGTTTTTCTCTTTTGGTTCTTATTTTCGAAAACACCAAAAATATTTGTCGTTCTTCTTTGGTTTTTGCGAGTTTGCTACAGGGTTGGGCAGTCCTTAGAGGATATTGGTTTCATATTATCATTCAAGCCACATAAGTGAAGAGCAATAATGAGGATCAATGACAACTTGAGGCGTGGTAAGAGGCTGGTAATGAACTCTATTTGTTTTCATTTTTGTACACGTACTCATCACTGTGGGCATGCTTAGTCCGTTCATGTAGAGTGCATGTTTTCTTTGGATGCTTAGTAGTTCTTGCTTTCTTATGATTAGTTCCAGCTCGCTAATAGTTTTTAGCATGTCTTATGAATGTTTGCTTGCATTGCTATATTCATAAATTGGTATGACACCGTGGTATCCTCCTCTGAATGTTTCATTTGATTGACTTGGCACATGCTCACGCATGCACATGACTGTAATATTCAGTTAAGCCTCGATGAATTATTTTGCCTTGAGGATCTTGAATCACTTTCATGCCATGAGTAGTCCTGTTTTGTTGCAAGCATGATAATGACAGCTATTGCTCTCTCGTTTGTCGCTCCCTTACTATTGCTAGCCTTCACTTTTTCTGAGTATGTTTTACTCAAGTTTCCAACTCCCTTAAACCAAATATTGCCAAAGTGTCCACCATACCTACCTATTAGCATCATTTGCTACTTCCGTGCATATTCAATATGCTTTGTTTTCTTCCGAATAAAATGTTTGCTTGTTATGAGAAAATTAGTTAGTAAAGCTCTCACGAACTTGATGGCACACTTTATTTCCTGCACTTAATAAACCTAAACCATTGTAAACTCTCCATGAAAGTTATATGCTTGCAAATTATAGGCTGGGGATTAGCAGAACCGTGTTGTCACGGGGAATGCTTTCAACACTTGTAAATATATACCCAGTTGATACCTTGCTCTTTTGTTTGCGGATGTCGTCGGTGTGAAATAAAAGGGGAGCTTGTAAGTCCATGGAGTTATGTATGTGTGTTAGAGAAACGCCTGGGCCGCTGGTCTAATCCATGCTAACATGGTGGAAACCTGCAGCGTAACCATAATGATATCTATAAAGCATTCTTCTTATAAAAAAAGAGAGAGAGATAGCTGTTGAGAAAAAGAAAAAAAAGAGATTTATGAAAAGAGGAAAGAGAGAAAAAAGCACCATTTTCCCATGGTAACTAAGAAGATTGCTGAGATACTCATTGTCTGCTTGCCTTGTCATTTTGATATGGGAATTCTTCCGTATCATCGGGCAAGGGGTACCCCGTTGGCGGTTCTCAATGATACGCACATACTTACGATGACAAGAACTTACCGGTAACTAAAGTTGAGTAGCATGAGGAGTGGCCCTCGTACTCAAGGGACTTGGGATTTTCAGTTTATAGTCATCACATATAACTCAGATTGGACCTCACTTTCACCTTAACCACATTAAAGATGCTTATGATAGGGGCAATGAGAGCTCAAAGCTAACGAGTAGCATACTTTCAGCATTTGGAAGCCTTTCAAACGTTTCAAAACCTTTTCATTTCCTTGTTGAGTCTCCACACATTCTATGAGCACTTTCTTGAGAGCATAGTGGCCATTCTTAGTTCTACGTGCATTGTCCCAAGACTTGTTGATTGATGCATACCTTGATATTGCTTGCTTTAAACTATTTATATCTAGTCACTCTTGTAAACTTTGAAGGTGTCCTATGCATTTATGTTTGCTACTCTATGAGGGACAAGCTGAATGCCACTATGCTATGTTTTCTTTATGTGAAACGAACAAACGTCTTGCAAAGCATTGTTATTCATGAATCTTTTGTTTGTGCCTTTTCATGTTGCATCATAGTTTCTTTGTCTTATTGCTAGAACTTTGTCTTTTATGTTATGATTGAATTACTATGATCCCAGCTTTGAATGTTTACAAATACTTTGGTCAAGCCTTTGATGGTGCATGTCACCTAAAAAATTATTCTTTCTTTTTATCACTTACCTACTCGAGGATGAGCAGGAGTTAAGCTTGGGGATGTTGATCACATTGTTGAGAATATTTACATCATATGAAGCAAATGTGTTCGTGAAAGTTCTTTTATCGCACACAGTTTTCAACTGAATTGCTTAAGGACAAGCAATAAGCTAAGCTTGGGGGAGTTGATACGTCCAAAACGTATCTACTTTCCCGAACACTTTTGCTATTTTTTCTCCTCTATACTTGTGTGATTTGGATGCAACTAATGCGAATCGATTTGTTTCAGCAGAATTGCCTTGGTGTCTACTTTTTGTGTAGAAAATCAACTATCAGGAAAAATCCTGGAAAATATGCCAAAAATCCTATTTCACCCGAAGACTCCAGGAGCCAGAATACGAGACGGAGAAGAGCCGTGGGGTGGCCACACCACCTGGTGGCGCGGGCCAGGCCAGGCCACGCCAGGGGGTGGTGTGGGCCTCCCAGGCACCCCCTCGGTCTCTCTCTTCGCCTATAAGGAGCCTTCTGACCTAAAAACTCTAGGAGGGTCGATGTTTTTCCAGAAGGAGTTCCGCTCCGCCGCCACCACCATATTCCACGAAACAACACCAGAAACTCCGTTCTGGCACCCTGCCGGGATGGGGAATTGGAGGAGATCATCGCCATCATCATCACCATCACTTCTCCATCGACCATCCATGTTTTCCCCCATCTATGAGTGAGTAATCCCCCGTTGTAGGCTATGGGGATGGTAGGGATTGGATGAGATCGTTCATATAATGGCATCAGATTGTTAGGGCATGGTGCCTAGTATCTTTTATTAGTGCTTTATGACTTTGTTGCGACTTGTTGTGCTTAATGCTTATCACTAGGGCCCGAGTGCCATGATTTCAGATCTGAACATGTTATTGATTCATTATGATAGTATTGTTATTGGTCTTATCTACAAGTTATATACACACGTTGTTGTCTGGAACCTATGGCCCCGAAGTGACAGGAATCAGGATAACCGGAAGAGAATGGCTTTGATGTGAGGATCACATGTGTTCACGGAGTGTTAATGCTTTGCTCCGGTGCTCTATTAAAAGGAGCACCTTAATTGCCAGTAGTTCCCTAGAGGCCCCGCTGCAAACGGGCTGGCAGGACAAAAGATGTTGTGCAAGTTCTCATCACGAGCACGTATGACTATATATGGAACACATGCCTAGGATTGTATAGTACTTGGATGCTTTATCTAATTTTTCTGCAATTGCCCTATGTTCTGATTGCTATGTGAATTGTCTTGTCCATGCAACGCCCGTCCATCCATCCCTATGCCTACCACACTCGAATCCCACTGTTTACTGCTTTTGTTACTACTGTCTTTGCTTTACAACTGCTGTTACTTTAGTATTCTTACTACAAAACTGTTGCTACTGATAAACTGCTGTGAGCAAGATTGTTTTCAGGTGCAGCTGAATTGACAACTCAGTTGTTAAGGCTTATAAATATTCTTTGGCTCCCCTTGTGTCGAATCAATAAATTGGGTTTCACTTCCCTCGAAAATACTGCGATACACCCCCTATACTTGTGGGTCATCAGGGCAGAACAGCGCAAGCCAAGCCCAAAAGAAAATACAAAAAGAAGGAAAAGAAAATAAAGGCGACATCGGTGGTGCGATAAGAACGAAGGTAACTCGCCACCGTTGCGCCCACCGGAGAAGTACCACCACACGTCTAGCATTCCAAAGCGCCGCGTACCAAGCAGCACCTCCAAGAAGCGGAGTGATGACGACGGCACTGCTGCCCGGACATGTCCTAGGGTTTCCCCCGGTACGCCCCGGGAGGTGAGAGAGAGATACACCCGGCGCCATTCCGGAAGGACGGTGATACCCGCGGGCGTCATCGCGTCAGAGTCAGATAGACAAGGATTTCTCCCGACCTCTCATCAGTCACCCTCCCGGACCCCTTGTAATGCTCCACCACACTCGCCGCCCACATGCATGCGCCAACACGATCTTGAAGTCACCACCGCCGTCACACCGTAAGCCATGTAGCAAGGACAGTAAGACCGAGCGAGTGGGAACTTCGGTAAGGGTCGGCCTGACATCAGCACGCGGGAGGGAACTACCTCCACCACCAGAAGGCGGTAGCCGACCGGATGTAGCAGCAAGACAAAACAGGCCCTCTAGGCCTGGCCGAGCCCGAGTAGGCTCGTGAAGTCTCGCCGCCGCACTTCAACAAGGGTGCCACCCAACCCCAGCACCAGGTCCAACTCCCTCGTCCACCAGGGGAACCGCCACTCGGCAAGTCCCAGCTGTCAAGCAACAGCCCCGTCGCCATCAAGCTTGTCGGACCTCAGCCGGTCTGAAGCTCACCATCGCAAGTCGCCTCCTGGAGCCGCCTCCGCCGAAGGGACGCCTTGCAGACCACCTTCCGGGGCCGCCGCCCCGGCATCCGCGGCCTCACACCCACTGAGCCAGGTACATTGTGTGACCTGCAAGGTAGGGTGAGGACTGGTTGGCATAGGATGGCGATAGCGGCACAACCGCGCGGAGGAGATCGACCTCCACCGCTGATGGCGGTTGCCGACCGGGCGCGGCAGCAGGGGTACACCAGGTCTCGGGCCCGGCCAAGCCCAAAAGAGGGCCCGTAAAGCCCCCGCCGCCCCGCTGCTGCAGTGCAGCTGCCACCGCCGTCGCCCTCCTACACCCCCACATCTCCACCCCGCCTCCAGAGGGTGTCAACACCGCGCGGAGCCCGCCTTAGACCTAGATCGAGCCCAAGCGGGCCTAGATCTGGGCTAGCCGGAACTGCCCGAGGGGGCAAAACCGCCGGTCGCCACCCTGCCGACCCCTGCTGGCCTCACCGCGCCGCCACCATGGACCCTGTGGAGCTGAGCCGAAGCTCGCGCCGCGCACCCCCAAGGCCGCAGGAAGCAGCAGCCCCCGCCGCCGGACGCCGCTGGACCGCCACCTGCAGTAGACCGAGGCCAGCACCCACAGTCAAGCCGCACCACCGCCTCCCGGAGAGGACCCTCCACCGGATTTGAGCGCCCCCGCCACCGGAAGCCGCTCGAAGCCCAGCTCCCCGCCATGGCCGGGCCGCCCCGCGCCTCCTGCAGCGCCACGACGAGAGGAGGAAGGGGATTCCCCGCCGCCGCCAGCGCTCCACAAGCTTTGCCGTGGCCCCTCGGTGGCGGCGAGGAGAGGGGACGGGAACCGGCGCCTGGGGTTTTCTCCCCGACGCTCATGAGCGCCGCAGCGCGAGGGGTCTTATTTGGATCTTTTCCCTTAATTTGTTCACATTCGAGCGAAAATTCTAGCATGCAGGTTTTTTTTACGAGGGATTCTAGCATGCATGCAGGGTTATCGACCGTGCGTGGCTCACTTCCTCTCTCATGCAACAATTAAATCCGAACAGACGAATACATACATTTTTTGAGGAATCACCATAGATATTTCAAAGCCCACGTATAAAATTCGTAGTAGCACACAGCAAGTTCGCGAAATGTTGGCACAAAAACTCAATACCAACACGAGTCCATTCGAATTTCCACGATTCCCTCCACGGAATTTAGGATACAAAACTCTCCCGCCAATGAGTAGCGCTCTCAGGACATTTTCTCACCATCAGATCTTCATCGTGCGGCTGTCACGCATCCTCTCCAGCTCGGAAACGTCAAACCCCACCTCTAGTCCTTCTCTCCCTCCATTCCCCCAGTTTCCCCAAATCCCATCTCCCCATCAGATCCCCTAACCCTAGCATCACCGGCGCCGGCGCCACCGCCCCGCCCCCCTCCCCCACCGCCTCTACGCCCTCGCCATGGACTTCACGGCCCCCTCATTCTCCCTCGGCATCGACTTCGACGACCCGCCTCCGGCCGCCCCCGCTCGAAGCGACCCGCGTGGGCAGGCGCGAGGGTACGCGGCGCCCGACGCGCCTTCCTTCTCTCTCGGCTTAGATTTCGAGGACGACAGCGGCGGGGAGGAGCCCCGGTTTCCCGCTGGAGGACGCTCGGAGGGGCTGGCGCGGGGATATGAGGCGCCTGACGCTCCCTCGTTCTCCCTCGGCTTCGACGACGAAGATGACGACGGCGGTGCGGGCGAGCCCCAGTTCCCTGCTGGAGGGCGCCGGGAGGAGCAGGCGCGGCGCTACGAGGCGCCCGACCCGCCCTCCTTCTCCCTCGGCATCGACGACGACGACGACCACGGCGGCGCGGGCGAGCCCCACCTCCCCGCCAGAAGCCGCCGGGAGGAACAGCCGCGGCGCTACGAGGCGCCAGACGCACCCTCCTTCTCCCTTGGCATCGATGACGACGACGACGACTTCGTTCTCGTTGAACGGCGTCACGAGCAACCGCGACCCCAGGTGGCGCCCTCCGACCTCTCCTGCATTGACGAGGAGGACGAGGAGTTCCTCCTTGCCAGCGGCCGACAGCCAGATCGAGTACCAGGCGAAGTCCTAAATCCAGACCCAGTCCAACCGGAGACCACTCGATTGAAGAGGCTGCGGAGGGGTCCTGCGCCGCCACAGATGGTGCCTCCTCGTCCTAGTACACCAGCGCCCCTGGCAACGGAAGCATCTCCTGGGATTGCAGCCTGGGGTGATATTGGGAGCAACGAGGATGAGATCGAAGGTTTCAGTGACGAGGAGCGACCACAAGGTGAGGGAAACGCTGATCCTTATTTCTGCATTTTCTGTTCAGATCTCTAACTTAAATGTGTTTGTTACTTATCACGCAACTGCAATCTAATATCTCCACATGCCTGCTGAATCGATGAACCTATTGTTTCGTATCTTCTGTAGAAATGTGCAAAGTTGATTTGTAATGCAGTCTAGTATGTGAAAAAATGGAATGGACATTGGAAATGTTGACCTTATTTGCGCAATTGTCTGGTAACTTGGTATGTTTTTGTAGAGTTAGTATATATGTGTGCAAGTGTGTCTGCTCGTGGGAGGCCCGTTATGCCTGTACAGTCCCACTCTTGTTAAGTGGGTATTCCGTGGCAGCCTGCTAATCAGGCATGGTAATACGCAGGAGCTGCTGCTGCCGCCCACATAACAAGCAACTGTTGTACCATAGTTCTTATTGATCAGCTGGATATGACAACTAATTTAAAACATCAACCCTAAGGATTTAGAACTTGTTGCTGTGTCTAGAAATATAATTAATCCATCAGAGACCCAGAAGCGAACACACTTGAAATGCAATTCACTGCTTGGCTCCTAATTCTTTCATGTTTAGACATGAGCACATTCTCACACATAGAGGAAGCAATTTACAGTTTGCTGTTTCCACTATGTGTTAGAATTTTGAGGTCAGTGGTTGATGGACGGATCTATAAACCGCAAGAAATTAAACAGAACACTTTAAAATGTAACACCTGAAGAAATCAAACATGATGCAGATGTGTATACTGTTAAATGGACACAGGGTAGCATATAAAAACAAAGATGTTCATGTACTCTGTTGAAACGTAAATACAAGTAAATATGTAGCCACTGAGCATCTGAACTGGCACTGCTAAGCAAACATGACACCTTCTCATTATCTCACTTCGAAAATACCAATATAAAAATTGAACAAATTTGCAGCTTCAGTTGAATATACTACTCCCTCCGGTCCAAATTAATTGACTTCGGTTTGTCTAGATTCGGATGTATCTAGACATGTTTTAGTGCTAGATACATCCGAATCTAGACAAATCCGAGTCAATTAATTTGGATCGGAGGGAGTAGTATATAAGTGCATTAAACATGTCGTTAAACCTGAATGAGCATTCAAAAATAATGGGCACCTGAACTAACTAAAGTTCTTGATTTCTGATTTTGTTCCTTTGGACATGTTTACCTTTTGGACATCTTTATCCTTCATAATCCATCAGCTTGCTCTCTGTTTATTTGTTCATGCATTGAAAAAATCTACAACAGAGTTGCTTCTACTCCATTTCTTGGTGTTGATCAACTTCTCTTCTTTACCTGCAGGCATGCCACCATCAGTTGGTAGCTGCAGGACTTCTAGCAATTCAAAATTTTCGCTGCTGAGCCAGAGTGTATTGATGACTCAAACAACAAGGAAAGCAAATATAGCAAAATCTACACCATTGTCAAATTCTGTTGTTTCAAAATCATTAGAAGAAAGCTGCACGAAGAAGCTACTTCCTAAGATAACAATAAGTCCACTAAGGAAAATCCATTTTCTTGATTCTGACACTGATTCGGATGATAACAAGAGTCAAAATAAAGCAAAGAAGCCTGTGAGTCCTATTAAAAAGAGACAAGAGTCCATGCACAAGTATCTGCAGAAGAAGCCTACTTTGCAGCAAAACAGCAAATCTGAAGGAAGCAGTGTTGTGCAGAAGAGCAAAGATAGTGTTGTGCAGAAGAGCAAAGATAGCATGAATGACAGTTGGGCGACACCAGCCCTTGATGACTTCTGCAGCGAGTATTTCAAATCTGTGCAAGATTCAAGACCATCTCAGCAGAAGGAAGTCAACAGTTTTTCTGGTTCCAAAGTTCCTAGACCCTACAACTCTGTTGGTGAAACTAGGGAACATTTCCAGCATCAGAGCAGTTCAAGTCGAGTTGTACAAGAAGAGAATCTGACTGACAGCCATCCTCCTGCCATGCATTACTTCTTCCATCATGATCAAATGGTACAGAAGCTGGTCCGCGAAAGATTGCAGCACTTTGTTCCCATTGGGGCAGAAACTTCTCAGGGAAATGAGTATGGCGTAGAAGAGAATCTGAACTACAGGTAACAGCCATCATAAACATTGCACTATTCTTTTTGGCAATCTTCTCTGCTAATAACTCTTACTTTATTTCTTTTTACAGGAGCCAGTTTGGCCAGTGTGGTGATGCTAATGGTCGGTGGGTGACTCCTAATAAAACGACATCTGTCCCAACAGATTTTGGCAAAAGAAGGGTACATGCCGGTGGAACTCAGTCTGGCTCTGGCCATTGGTTCACCGGGGAGGATGGCAGGAAGGTAAATCCGGCCGTTTATTTGAGAGTTCCAGTTAATCATTTCTTAAGTTTTGACAGAATAGACCTTTTGTCACTTGTTAGTTGAATGCATTGTGGAATCATTTTACTTAACTGAATGTTTGCAGGTTTATGTTTCCAAGAATGGACAGGAGCTAAGTGGCCGTGCTGCCTATCGACAGTATAAGAAGGTGAAAGGCTTATCTATTTTGAATAATAGTGATGCATTTACTTTCTCCTGGTTTAATCTGTGCTCATATATGGAGACTGTTTTATGCTTGATCTCAATCTTAATATCCACCAGTTGTCTAGGGTGTTTGTTGGATCTCTATAGGTAGCTTCACCCAGGTAAGCTAGTACAAGATAACTCAGTTTTGCCGCCTTGCCGCAGTCCAATGTGGCTGGGCTGCTTGTTTGGTTCCTTTGCTCTACAGTGTAAGCTGAAAATACATTTTCAATGGAGATTAGGGAATGCAATTTTGCTCCCAAGAGCATATGCTCCTGCATGGGAAAAATTAATTTATGAAAATAAAAAATATGAAAACAAGTTAGACATGTATATTTTTGTGTCACCACTCACTTGGTTGCTTGCAACTTTTTATGGAGAAAACACAAATATTGTGACCTGTGCTAAAACGACAAGTTGAGTGCCAAATTTGTTGCTTGTTTAGAGCACCCAACTTTGAAATTTTATTGGGGAAACAGACATGTTAATTTTTGCATGAAAAATTACACAAACACGGACTATAGCAAAAACAAGTACTCCCTCCGACTCATATTAGTTGACTCAAATTTGTCTAGATTCGGATGTATCTAGCACTAAAACTTGACTAGATACATTCGTTTCTAGATGAATCTAAGTCAACTAATATGGGTCGGAGGGAGTAGTACATTTTGTAAGATTTTGTTAATTTTATTTTCTATTTTTCTGTTCATCGGGAGCATATGCTCTGAGGAGCCAAAACTGCACGTTTCAGTTTTCAGATTAACTTTCTTATCTACTTCCAACTGAAGCCACCCAGAGTCTGCTTTGCTCCCTTGCTGATAGTGGACATCTGATTTAGCTCTCCTTTCCAAGCAAGAATTTTTGGGCAGTTATGTAATATGAGCATGAATAAAATAGCTTAGCAAAGCCAGTGTTCTTTTTTGTTTGTTTTGGGAATGCATAATTTTGCATTAACTAGCGAGCAAAGCTGAGAGGCTTGCCACCACAACTATTACACCGAGTATGAAACCGTTCCTCAGCAGATCAGGTTTGCCAGATCTAAGGTGCTCTGCTGCAGCAATGGCATGAGCTAAGGAATTACAGCTCTGAGGGCAGTACAACACTTTAACATTGGAGAGTTTATCAGCCAAAAGCTCCTTGATCTCCCTCAGAATCATGCACAGTGGGACATGTCTTCAGCATTGTTCTCAATAGAGGATTTAAGCGCCTGTGAATCCATCTTCAGATCACAGCTTCGGATGCCCAGGGAAACAACAGCCCTGAGCAGTGAGCGCTCGCTGGACAGTTTCCGCTTCAGCTTGTAGAGCACTCTGAATTTGTCCACCCTGCACTTGGTGCGAGAACCTTCCATTGCTATCTCTGAAAACTGTACCCCAACCTCCAAAATTCCCCTCTGCCAGATAAGAGCCATCAGTGTTGACTTGGATATGTCCCTCATCTGGAGGCTGCCATTGCTGGTTCGCCCTTGGTGTAGCAGTGGTCGTACTTAGGATTTTGAGATACTCCGCAGCCTGATGCTTGACAGTCCAGCTCAGTTTTTCTGCAGAATGAGCCACAGCTTCTCTCACTCTTTGTTTCACACCACAAAGTCCACACATGAAGGTAGCAGAAATACCTCGTTGACTTTCAAGCAGCTTCGTTAACTCTTCCATCATTTCAAAGGCAAGAGTTCCCAGCCAGGCACACTCTCCACAGCTGCCTTACATGCTTGCACTTAAAGAAAAAGTGGCCACCATCCTCGCAGTCTTGGAAGGAAATTGGCATTTAGGACTGATGTCCATTCCCTTCTTGTGCAAAGAAATACAGTTTTGGACAGTATTACGTGCCACTCTCCAGCAGAAGTATTTCACCTTGTTAGGCACCGACATTTTCCAAACAGCACCAACCAAAATTTCTCCCCTTGGTTGCCATCAACCGAGCTTGGGATTCCTTTGTTACTTCTCAGCTTCCTATTATTGGTGAACACTTTGTACACCGATCTAGCGGAGAAGATCCCCCTTTTGTCAAAATGCTCATACGCCGATCTAGCGGGGTATCCTCATACCCCCCATGAGTTGGAATAGCCAGGATGGATTTAGTGTCTTCGTTGAATAGGTTCTGAATTAGCTCTGCATTCCAAGTAGACCCCTGAGGAAAATGTCTTTCACCTTGCTAATTGGGTTCTTCCCTTGAGGAGTATTCCCTCCGTTCCAAAATATAAGATGTTTTAGCTTTTGTGAAAGGAGTGCATCTAGACGCATTATAGTGTGTAGATTCATTCCAAACCTACAACACTAAAATACGTCTAGATTCACTCTTTTCGCAAAAGCTAAAACATCTTATATTTTGAAACGGAGGGAGTAGAAGGTAGTCTGCTAGTGCCCCTTGGCATCCACCTTCTCTCCATCCCCGACACGCCAGATTATGCCCTTCTTAATCAGCTGAACCCCTTTCAATAGGGTTCTCCAAGTATTGGACATACCTGTCTCCTCCTTTGCTAACGATAACCTACCATGTGGAAAGTATTTTGCTGCCAGGATCCTTGCACATAGGGACTCTGGATTTTGCAGAATCCGCCTTCCTTGCTGGGCCAACAAGGCAATGTCAAATCGTAGATCTCTTGTTACCCCAGACCTCCCTCCCTCTTTTGTTTTCTCAATCTTCCCATCTGAGCCAATGTATTTTTGTTTTGTTTTCTCTAGTACGCTCCACCAGTATATCCCAATTAAGGTGCTCATTTGATCACATAGTCTTTTTCAAATAAAAACACAACATAGTAAAGGTGGAATAGTTTGGGCCATTGCTTTTTTATCATAATTTCTTTCTTGGCATGCGTGAGAAGCATTTCCTGCCGCTCTTCAATCCCTTGCCACATCTGGTCTTTCGTATGGACAGAAGACTTTTTCCTTGATCTCCTCACATGAATAAGCAGTGATCTTTAAAGAATATAATTGTGCCAGATTGCTCTCCTAGCTAAGGATGGCTAGAGTTTAGCTTGCCTGAGATCCAAACGGACCATATATTGTACTCCGTACCTACAGTGGTGTGTGTTACATGAGATCGATTCAGAATGCTCAAAAGAACTTGTCATGATCATGTCCATCCTTTGTTGGTAGAAACTTATTTCCCAGAGACCATTACTTGAACTAAATCAATCCTAGAACCTTTTCTGCAAGTGATAAAATTGGTGGATTTTGTGCCAGTGGGCTAATGGAAACAACTCTGTTCTCTTCACTGCTCTGTGGTACTGCTGTCTAACTACATGTTCCTTACAGGAAAGTGGCAAGGGATTTCGCAAGTTCAAGAAGAAAAGTGCAGTCAAGAAGGAAGGTTCTGCTGGCGGTAGGCGAGGTACTGCAGCAGCAAGCAAAGCCAGTTCCTCAGCGAAACGAAGCTCGGCAGCCAAAAGGAAGCGGTGAGATAAAGAGGTGGTTTTGGTGGTAGATTTCACAATAGAGAAGATTTCACTCAAGTTACATAGGTTGTCCTGTGCATTTCGTCTGAGAGATACAGAAGATTAGATTAGGGTCACATGATTTACCCTGTCGATATATAAACACATACTGTAAGCTTCGGCTATCCTTTGAGCTGACTCATTGTGTAAACTATTGCTGTGCTTCCACGTGTGCTTGTATTCTACTAAGAGAGGAGCGATGCGCATGTTCGGTCAAGAAAAACCCTGGATTTGCCTGTGGCGCATGGCTTTGATCGATGTCTGGTTTGGCCGCTGGGATGGCAGTTCTGAACTTGTATTTCTCTGAATTTAAAACAGGTGGACTAGTCGTGTAATTAATTTTCTACCCACAGCACGTGACGCACCTTTTTTTTTTTTTTTTGGAAAAAGCAATCTAGCCTACGAAGACCTCGAGGTGCCCTCTGAAACACATTCTTTACCACCTCTACTTCTACTTTGCCAAAACGGTACAGCCTAGAAACTGAGTAAGACACTCACGTGCAGTATAACTGTAAGCTTTGTGCGTGTGTGGCATGGACGCGTGGTTAGTGTTAGGGGGTGAGCTGCCATCAAAGCAAGAATCCCTCGTTTAAAAGAATGCTTTTGAGGTTAGGTGCGTGGTTAGGGTTAGGGGTTAGTCGGGTTTGCGGGTATGAGTTTGACACCCCATACCTGTCCCTGCTAGACCCGATGAGTTTGACTTTTTTATCGGTAAGCAGCCCCGTGTTTTTTTTTTACCAAACCCTTCCCATTTGATGCGGGTACCTATCAGGTTAGAGGGTTTCAGGCATCTCTACCTATTATTTCTCCTATGGGCAGTAACGAGGGATCAATTGAGATCGATTCCATATCGGTGAGGGAGGTCGATGGTGCAGAAAACATTGAGTATTTGCTCGAGGGGATCTTGGCTGAGCCCAGATGTGATGACGGCGGCAAGATTTGTCGCTGCAGTCTCACGGTGACGAGCGGGTTGAGATGAACGCCCGATGGCACAATGCATTGCGGTTTGTGGCAGATGAACGCGAGGAGAATGTGTGGGATGTATTTTTGATCTAGCCTATGGGTTGGTGCTAGAGGTGCCAATGGGATGACTGTATTGGTGGTTGGTTCTGATCTCTCCCATCGACATCTTTGATGGATGGTAACAATGACATGGAGTGTGGTAGAAGGCCTCAAAATAATTCAGACGTCTTCTCCAGCAGTGTGAGGGTCTCATTCCGTCGGCACCAGACGTCTTCGAGAAATTGCAGTCGGTAGAGAGGTTGATGGAAGTGGCGATTTGGACGGCCATTATGCGCACATGCATTGTCCCTTGTTGAAGGCGATGGCTCGAGCTTTGGAATGAAAATCCTGAAATACGTCCTCTTATAATAGGTTTGTGGTCGGCAGTAGAGATGTTTTTGTGAGGCAGATGATGTCATGCTTTTTCTTTCCTTCTTTTTGTAGCTTCTACGGTCGCCATCAATACCTGGCTTTGCTTGGTATTGTTTAAATAATGTTTTGTTATAAACGCGACAAGCAAATAATGAAGAACGAAATCATAACAAGGGATACAAGATTTAATGTAGAAAACCTCTCCAATAAAGAGAGGAAAAATCTATGGGCGTCAGCCAACAAAATTTTGCTATAATGGGAGTGTTTCACAATACTAGGATTATTAGATGCGACTTATCCAACCAGTGGTTTACAAGAGGTTTTTATATTTGTGAAAACTTAGGTCTTCGACGATCCGTACCGTGGCAATAGGCCTCTTTCCATCGTCATAAGTTAGTCTTCTTAATGAATTTGGATCAAACTTCAACAAATTTCACCTTGAGACAAATTCCTTCTTGTGATATCAACAACAACATCTCCCTGAAAAACAAATAAAATACTTTCGATGCCAATAGCACTTGGGCTAATCAGTCAAACCAACTAAGTTCGAGAAAAGTTCAAATTTCGCAACAGGAAAAGGTTTTGTCATCATATTAGCAGGATTATCATGAGTGCTGATCTTGCATACCTTTAATTTACCTTGAGAAACAATGTCTCGAACAAAATGGTACCTGATATCAATGTGTTTTTTTCTCACATGGAACATCTGATTCCTTTGTAAGGTATATGGCACTTTGACTGTGACAAAGTAAAGTAAAATGCAAGAATCATATCCACAAGGCTCAACAAGCAAACCTTTCAACCAAGGAGATTCTTTGCAAAATTCAGCAATAGTCATGTATTCATATTTATTGGTAGATAGGGCAATAACAACCTGTAACATTGCCTTCCATCTAACAACAAAACCATCAACATTAAACACAAAACATGTGATGGATCTTCTCTTATCCAAACAACATCAAAATATGAATGCACCTAGCCAATGAGTCCCTCACCGGTCCTGCCAAACTTCAAACAAGCCGTGGAAGTGCTATGAACGTGCTTGAAATCGCATTTAACAACCTTCCAATGTTCTTGTAATGACCCAGCACACCGCACTGCATGTTGTACTGCACAAGTCGTTGGCATAGCATTCACGGAACACCGTTTCACAAATTTTACACTCAACATAGTAGTACAACCAAAACATCGTAGGTCCAATGTATGACTATATTATTCATATTCAGATTTATACAGAACATCTATAGGACCTCCATGGTATAATGAGGTTTGCCACGTAAGTTTCTGTCAATTAAAAATCTAGAAAGAGCAATTGGTAGACTAGTCTAGAACTAGATCTACCTCTCGAACTATATCTACACCTAAGGGATGACTATTTATTTATCAACAACATTCTAATGGTATGGTTTCTATCATTGGAAATTTAGTCCCATCTATTTTTATCTTGATCTCCACCATCGCTGCTTGTAGTATCTGACACCGTTGACTACTTTGCTCCTTGGTTCCTCATAGTGGTCCTCCTTTGTCATCTTCTTGGATTGGGTTAACGTTTACAACTTACCAAAGTCTAGTAAGGTATAAGAAGATAGTTTGCGTACAATATACTCAACAAGTTCTAAAAATGTGGTTGTTTGATGCACTATCTACATCCATGTATAACAATGCTAGTCTTATGCAAGTTTTTGAAAATGTTTTTTTAGAAAAGTTAAGTTTTATTTGAAAAAATATGTCCGCCAGTCTACTCGGGTTGCAAGAACTTCATGGAGTTCCTTTCCACATTGCGATCATAATATTTTTCCAGGATAGGGAGTAACATGTCATATTGTATACACTACGAGATGTGATACTTTACCCACAAACATCTTTACACTTGTTGGAAAACTATGATAGCTTGATCATGCATATCACTGTTTAGACTTCCTTGGTCTGGGGCCTAGTCTAAAGACTCGGCAATCACTAGCCTTCTCCACGACCCCGCTTCCTACCCTTTGCAATGAGCTCCGGTCTAATACCTATACTAAATTTCCATCCCTTCTGATATGCTTAAATCGTCATCCTATAGCACAAGATGGGGATGTTACGGGCTCTCACCTGCTGATCTCCATTTCGGATCACAACCCGACTTACCATATGAAGACAAACGAAAGGAAGAAGGTCTAGCTGACTTTCTCGTCCTATTCCATGGTCATCACGGTTTATACGGTGCAAGAATCATTGACTACCTTTGTTGTTTAATCCTAGGTGTACTTTCCCGGTATGACAAAACCTCCACCACATGGCTTTCCAACCATGGTTTCATCGCCCACCATTTCATAGTTTATTTCTCATTCATCAAACAATATTTTTGCTTTTGAATGCATTGATAATGAAATACTTTCTAAAAATAGTTTTTATAAAGTAATTCAAAGGACATGCAATGTTGAACTTGCCTCCTGAGTGCAATATTATGCAATCAACATGCTTTTCATCGTCATAATATCTAGATGGAAGAGCATTGGTCCCTTATGGACTAACGATTTGAAAGATCGTCAATATGCTGTGATGCATTATAAATGACATGCAAGCATTCTAATCGCTCCATACTAATTCCCCTTTTATTTCTTTTACGAATTTGACTTAGGTTTAGGTTGGTGATTTCTGAGGCTTTTGAATTGGGCTTAAGTTTACTTCACCTATGAAGTAAAGTTCAAGCAATTGATATTTTTGGTCAAAGTTCAATACCATGACAAGGCATGGCATGATTACCTCTAATTAGTGACAAACTTTACTTAGATTTTTCCTTTAAGTTGTTTAAAATTTTACGAAAATAGATCATATTGACTTTCTTTATTTTAACAAAAAGAATAACTTTTCAAAAAAAAATCTTATTAAGGAATTATTGTATTTCTGGTTTTGGAGATTTTAGCATTGAAAGTTTATTATTTCTTATATGATGTTAAAGTTCCATTTTAGTGGGGTTGTTAAGTTATTACATGTTCCACCGAGCAAAGATAGAACTTCCTCCCAGTGTTTGTTCCCTGAAATGCAACACACCTCCACTGCTTCAATTTGTGAAAGCGGCAAACAACATGGGCATTATCATCGATTTCGCAAAATGTTGCGTCATACACACTGCATCTGGTATGTACTTTGCAACGACCAACTAGAAATCGAACAATCAGTCGCAAATCGGAGCTCAATTTAATAAATACCAAATCAGGAACCCTAACCCTAAGTAATTGGAGAGAAGAATTACTCACATCGCCAAGCACAGACTCGTCGGATGTTTCACCGTTCCAGCTCGCCATGGTCTATGAAGCAGCGGTGGAAGCAGACGATTGTGGCGGTTGCAGGCACCGGCGTCGGGGCCAGACAGGTCAAACAGAGAAGAGAGGACTGAGGCGCGGGACAAAGCTGAAATGGGCACCTACGGTCATGAGGTTATGGACCGCGCCATTAGCGGCCATCCGACCACGGTGGTCCAATACTGCCATGTTAGCGTGACAAGTAGGATCCACTCGTCCGTTCTATCATAGATCAACGTCAACGAGGTACGAATGCTATCCGTTACAAACTGAATCTGAGGTGGTTGTTTTTGCCTAGCATAAAGTGGTTCCTTTTGAAACCCTACCATGTAATGTGGTGTTTTTTATAATTTAATATACACACTAAAAGACGGCTAGATATATATATTCAAGAAAAAGGCTAAACTATCTTGTATTTTCGAACAAAGGGAGTATTGAGTTTGTACGTGCATTCCCCCGCTGGGCACTAAGTAGACTAGGCTGTGGGCACGTACTGCTCTGTACATGCAGAGTACTTCTGTCTTGTTTTCACTTGGGGTCGACCGGGAAAAGTTATGTATCTCCAACAGGCAACAGCGTGAACAGTACTTATACCGTAGTGCTGCCTGATAAAATCGCCGTACAATATATATCATGTGGGTATCCGTGTGGTTGGCAGTGGGGCAGTGAATTTGACGACCGAGAACGGCTGTCGTCCTCTCCTCTCATCAAATCAATGGGTAGGGATTAGGGAATCAAAACGCTGCCGCTTGCAGGACCGTTGTGTCGAGCCGATATGAGTTACCAACGGTGGAACTGGAATCAACTCATGCTTGAAGTTCAAGGTGTTTGATGGGAACGTTGGCAACTGCGTTCCTCCGTAAGTCTTGGACCGACTCCGATAGTCCGACTCCGATAGTTTAGTTATAGTGGAGAATAACATTGACTAGTGTTATGCATATGTTACTGGTTTCTGTTATCAATTTTATAGTGTGTACGTAGTAACTTATATCTATTATTATGTAAGGTTTTTTTTGTTAGCTTACAAAGTCATCTTGTCTTGGTGTGTAATGTTACGATAAAATAACTAGTTTGCATAATTTTCTTTCATCATTTAAGAAGGTACCAAGTTGACACTACATGTATCTATGTTACTCGCACTGTGACTAGGACCTAGTAATCAGCTTAGTAGCATGCATGCACGAGTTTTGATGCTAATTATGACGGTGCTGCACGAACGTACTCCTAATGTAGGGGACCGGCGCACAACGGTACAAGTACGAAGAGGAATTATTGATGCATTATTATGCATATAGTATACGCCTGGTGAGGTGACAAGCATGTCACTAGTTGGTGATCTGAAATCAATTATTATAGGCTGGGCGTAGGCTTTTTTCTCGCCATCTGGGAACAGTATAAATTAATTCTGTATTTTATCCATGTTTAATCATGCACTAGTATCAAGCAATGCATCCAACTCCATCTCCATCCAACTCCATGCCTCCTCGTTGTTGTCTTCTCCCCATTGCAACCATGGGTTTTATAGAAGAATCACCACGGGAAACACGTTCTTCTTCGCATGAAGGTAGAGCAAAGCAAACGAGCGTTATGCATGTAATTCCATCCATTTTCCACACTACATGGAGCCCCGCGTGCAACTCGATAAGACTAGTCATAGTGCAAAGTTACTTGAACCAGTGGTATGCATATGATACTAAATATATCACCTTTATAGTGCATAGTAGCAGTTAGGTAGTATCATAGATGACTATATTAATTAGCTTGTAGCAGGGGAGACTCACCCTGCATCAATGGTACTCTCTCCGTTTCGGTTTACAAGTCTTACATGTACTTCTACGTTGCCAAATTGAGCAACTTAATATGAAGTATATATTACAAAAAATATATCACCGTAAAATTTAGACTTTGTATTTTTCAATGATATAACTTTTGTATTATATAATTCAAATTATATATGTCAAATTGGTAACCTAGATATACGCGCATGGCTTGTAAACCGAAACGGAAGGAGTATTCAAGTTTTGCCAAAACTTTTAAATTATATGGTAGAACCCTATATTTTAGTCTGTTGTATATCAACATTGAAATCCTAGCACAAGCACGCACAAGAGTAGTTGCTTAGGTCAAATGCTTACAAGGCTCTTGATCACAAGATCAAGTGCTCCCTCACTGTCCCATTTTTTGTTGTGTTTTTCTGAATTGTTTATTATGAATACCCATTGTGAAATTCATGAGCCCGCACTAGCTTGCAGTCATATTTTCTCTTGGAAAGTGTGATGTTATGGTAACTTAACTAGTTACCAAATCCATCTCTCTCCTTCTTTAATGACATGCCATGTCACCAGAATGCCTAGTTGGTATTGCATGTTACTAGCTTAGTTAATCTCACAATGACTAGTCCAATGAATACTAGTACTCCAATGGTTATTTATTCATAGAACTTCAATGCAAAATTGATTACTCCAACCTTAAATTTTCTTAATTGTAATGCCACCTCAACCTTTTGCCAATCTGAAAAGCATGATAGTAGTTAGGATACTCTTACTATTCGATGTATTGTTGATGCGGGATAATTAAGCTTCATCTAGCCCTCTCCCCCACACCCACACACATAGCTGGGGAGCCCTGGAGATTAAGTGAGTGGATACCCACCCCAAGGACTAGAACTATGCTGGAGCTAGAGGTGGATGACTTGATCCCAAGAATGCGTAAAAAGAACAAGGCTCATCATTGATGGAGAAAGACTGACCTCGATCATATTCTCAAAGGTTGACACAAGTGATTAAGACCATGTCGAGTTTAGGTTGCGTGAGGGAGAGGTTATTTTTGAGCCCTGTCCTTTGGAGACACAGAATTTTCCTACTAGTGTTACATGGACTCTTGTTGCTGTTTATGGTGCATCCCAGGAAGATTTTAAGGTTGACTTTCTCCATGAGTTGGTAAATCTGGTATATGATAATCCGTACCCTATTCTCATAGGCAGTGACTTAAATTTGCTAAGATTCCCTCATGAAAAAAAGTTGGCGCCAGTTTGACGATCATTGGCCTTTCTTATTCAATGCTGTTATTGGCAGTCTTAATTTATGAGAGGTATCCATGATTGGAAGATAGTTCACTTGGGCGGACATTCTTCCCGAGACTACTACGAAAAACTAGACCATGTTCTTATGGATAGTGATTGGAATCCAAATTCCATACGGTAACCACACATGCACTAGAACATATTGAAGCTCTATCTGACCATGCTCCAATTCTCTTATCCATTGATGTGCCAAGGCCACAGTGCAAGAGACAATTCAAGTTTGAACTTGGTTGATTGCACCGTGATGCCTTCCACGAGTTGGTTAAGAATGTTTGGAAGAACCAATGTGTGGTCCTACCCATATCCAAAGACGGAATAATAAAATGCATGCTACACGCAAATTCCTCATTGGATGGGCTAGGCACACGACCGGGCTTTTCAAGTAGGAAAAACTTCAACTTTCATCTATCATCGATGAATTAGAGGCTTCTGCGAAAGTTAGGCCGTGATCTGCAAAAGAACTTGAGCTTAAAAGCCAATCGAGCGTGCAGATAGAACGACCTATGTATGAAGAGGAACTCAAATGGTACCAATAATCAAAGACTAAATTTATTCTAAAAGCATATTCGGATACAAAATACTTCCATGGTGTGAAAAATGGCAGACACTCGAATAAACTTATTCATTCTCTTGTATAGGATGAAGACATGATTAAAGGTCATGAGCAAATTAAGTCTTACATTATAAATTATAGATCTAGAGGAAGGCAAATTCTTGATGGTTAAGTCCTGGACGAACGACATACGTACCCCAAGTTTCTATTGAGGAAGAATAACTTTTTTACTGCCCCTTAGACTAAGGAGGAAATTAAGAATCCAATCTTTCGAGTGGAACAAAACAAGGCCCCATTTTGGGATCCCAACCGAGTTCTATCAAAAATTCTAGGATGTAATTAAATAGGACTTCCTAAACTTCAGTAAGATAATTTTATTACCTAAGGTTAATAAGAAAGAAAATATATAATAGTATCTACCTATTTGTCTTTAATATTAGGTTTAAATTTTTCACAAAGACCATAATGATTAGGCTAAACTCGATCTCTGACCATGTAGTTCGGCCTACGTAATCTGCTTTCATCATGCAAGGAATAAACATCCTGGATGGAATAGTAATCCTCAATAAAACAGTTCACATACTAAATAGGAAAAGGTTGGACCTACGATAAAGTCAAGGGACTTTTCTCTTGCAAACTCTCGGAATGGAAGGGTTTTCTGCATAGTGGCGTGCTCTAATCCATAGTTTCCTTTTTAGAGATAGCGTGTTGCCATCAAAATAAATGATGATGTTGACAGATACTTCCGAACGAGAAAGGGATTGATACAAGGTGATCTCTATTCCCACCCATACTATTTAATATAGTGGTGCATATGCTGGCTATCTTGACTGAGCGTGCAAAATCCGACGACAAGATTGAACGGGTAGTTCCTAACCTCGTCGACGGTGGAATTTCTATCCTTAAATATGCCAACAACACGATTCTGTTTACGGAACATGACATGGAAAACACTAAGAATTTGAAATTAATATTATCAGCTTTCAAACAACTTTCTGGTCTAAAGATTAATTTTCATAAAAGTGTTTTTTTTGTTTTGACGAGGCTCGAGATGAAGCCCACCTATATGCTAAACTCTTTGGATGCGGGCAAGGTCAATTACCAATTAAATATTTATAAATATTGATTCAATATCGTAGACTCACAAATGCTGAGTGGTAACACATCAAGGAGAGAGTACCAAAAATATTAAGCAGATGGAAAAAAAAAATGCTATCCCTAGGCGGGAGATTCGTTCTCAGAAATTTAGTAGTGAGTAATATGGTACTAGAGGATCTTCTTCTTCCAGCTTCCTAAAGGAGTCTTGCATAGATTAGGTTATTTCTGCTCTAGATTGTTTTGACAAGGAGATAGCAAGAAAAAGAAATATCGACTGGCCAAATAAAATATGGTTTTTCGTCCCAAAGACCAAGGTGGATTAGGGATTCATGACATTGAGATCAAGAATACCGCTCTACAAGATAAATGGATTTTCAAAGGTACTCATAGAGGCTGGTGTATAACAAACCCTCCTAGGGAAATATGTTGATTCGGAGGCATTGTCTCAAGTGCTTCGGAAGCCAGGATACTCGCACTTTTAGGCTGGACTGATGGTACGAAGAAGCATTTCTTCCACTTTGGTACTTTTTATTTTAAGGATGGCTCGGAGATTCGTTTCTGGGAGGATACATGGCTTCAAAATGCTACACTCTAGGAACATTGTCCAACTCCTATACACCATTATTCGTCAAAAGGAGGATACCATTATCACGGTACTGGAATCTTCTATCCAAATGTGATGTTTAGGAGATACCTAATTGGAGCCATACTTGCATCGTGAAATGCTCTCTTACATCGTTTAACCACAGTGCAACCATCCAAGGGTTCTGATAAGTTTCAGGAAATTTACATGGGAGTGGTAAATTCTCTATAGATTTTATGTATAGTGCATTGGTTTAGCCGGATGTGCCAGCTGATAATAATAATAAAATTTGGAAGATGAAGATACCTCTATAGAGAAAAATATTCGCATGGTACCTGCGACGTGAGGTGATTCTTACAAAACACAACCTTGTTAAAAAAAATTGGCATGGAAGTAAGCAATGTGTATTTTTTTCACCATGGTGATGTAATTAAACATTTATTCTTCCATTAAAAGTTGGCTCGTTCTATATAGTCAGTCATCCAACTAGCTTTTGCGATGTATCTTCCTCGTAGCGTTGCTAACTTATTTGGCAATTGGGTATATGAGATTGATCACAAGTTCATATTTCTTATTAGGTGGGAGCGCTTGTCGTTATTTGGTCACTCTGGCTATGTAGAGATGACAAGGTTTATGATAACAAAAGATCTTCTCTTATGCAGGTTATCTACCGATGCACCGCTATACTCCGTTTATCTCTACATCGTGTGGAGTTTCGCGACTTGTTTACGAAGATTTGTACACACTTAAAGGTACAGCGAGGGATATTTTTACACGTCATGGATGTTAGTGAGATCTTAGAATTGTCCTGTTTTTCATGTATTTTGTCTTTTTCTTTCTTGGTTTGTGTTTTAACAGTTGACGGCCGTGTGCATCCTAGTTATACAGAGGCCAGGTATAATGCCTTACATCATTTAAGTAATAAAGTGATTTTTTTTAAGAAAAAACTAAAAGACGAACTAATCTCGATGGTCTCGTTGTTGTATCGTGTATGGTAGGATTTGAACTTGAGGACAGCCTGAATGTCTAGGCGGACCGTCTGGCTGCATCCCTGCTAGATTCCGCATGCGGGTGTGGCACCGATTGTTTGCAGGGAACATCTCGAAAAGAAGTTACCGCGCATATTTAATGCAGGAGTTTAGATGTGGGCTAGCTCGCCTCGCGGGGTACATATATATACAATGGGAGGTATACTGGGTGTGATGTTGTTACTTCATTGTTGTGACTTGTGGGAGAGCATAGCTCGAGGAGATACCACCGGGTAAACAATGGAGAGAGTGGGTGAGATGGATATCAAGGAGGGAGCGGAGGCTGGAGTTCAAGCGATGGCTCTGTCTCGGTTCAGGAGGATATGTGTGTTCTGTGGGAGCAGCAAGGGTAAGAAGACGAGCTACCAGGATGCTGCCGCTGTGCTTGGCGAGGAGCTGGTAGGTGCTCATCTTCTTCGTCGTTCCCTAGTTGTACAGATACTCCGGATCATTTCTCTTCTCCACCTAGCTTCTCTGAACTTCTCAAAGTTCTAGCTATTTCGCGTTATCTATTTGCTACTCCCTATGTTAGCTTGCTAAAAAGGCTTAAATTGTGGAATAGAGAGCCATATTTTCCATTTTCATATATTTTTGGTTTTAAAAGTTCCAAATGTTTTATTTTTTGTGGGGACAGTAGTTTCTTCCATAAATCTTGTGTCCCCATTTTTCCTTTGGGGGGTGGGGGGTGTGTGCAAACTGGGGTTGCAACCGGCAACCCACATAAGCTCGCGAAAACAAAATTTATTTCAAACTTGACTAATTTTGTTGATTTTTTTTAAATTAGACTAACAAATTTTACCTATGAAGCGGGCGGATCGGGCGCCTCTTTGCAACCCTAGTGCAAACTAGCTAGCGTGGCATTATATCACTACATGCGTTTGCTTAATTGTTTTTAGCAAGCAATACTAGACCGCTATGTATAGAAGATAAAAAATTGAGTCAACGTTTCATGCATGTGTCTGAAAAAATACTACTTCTCGCGCATGTTCGTGTGGTTTTGACTATACAGGTTGCAAGGAAGATTGATCTGGTTTACGGAGGAGGGGGCGTGGGGCTGATGGGCATGGTCTCTCAAACAGTCTACGGCGGAGGGCGTCATGTTCTTGGGTATGCAAAGTGTAATCATGATCCGTACATTCTTCGGCGTATGCTTGTATAGAGTACATCAATGGCTCAAGGCAACTCCAATAATGCAACATGTTGTCGGGTACTTAGCTCTTGCTGCATGACTCCAATGCTGTAGGACGTGTGGTGGGTAATAAATATTGAGTTTTCTTCATAATTCTTATTTAAAACAATCTTATCATAGTTCTTTGAAAAAATATATGCTACTGGAAATTATTTAATTACCTCTATTGTTGTCTCTTTTGAAGACATGTCACATGTATGAAATGTCTCTTATAACTAAACTAGTCCATCTAAAAGCAAGTACAATAAGGCCCAGTCAGCAGGCTATAGGACTTAAAATAGTATATTTATGCTTAGTTGGATGAGAGAGAAGAGGAGTGGACTCTTAGTTAACAGCCAGCTACAACACGTGCTCCTAGACACTATGTGAGAGTGTAAAGTCGACCATACATTAATAAAGTACTATATATTTATCTCTATCTATTGTACATATTGGTTATTAGGTTAGCTCTAGATGACATGGACATGGCTTATAGCCAGCAGTTGTCTCTACTATTGCCCTTGCTCTAAAAATGCAACATGTTGTCGGGTACTTGGCTCTTGCTGCATGACTCCAATGCTGTAGGACGTGCGGTGGGTAATAAATAGAGAGAAACTGACTTGTCGGTTGTACACTTGTACTGTTGTTTTTGACATTTACTCTTGTACTGTTTTTTTTTAGATTTACACTTATACTGTTGGTACACACAGGCAGGCCGGTAAAAAGTATATGAGAAATAAATGTGTGAAGATGTGAAATATAAAATATATAATTATGGACTAACGTTCCACAGAAATTTACCGATAGGAATAATTTTACTGCTTACGTGATCCGTAAAAAAAATTACTGCTTACGTAATAATGTAGTTTCACGATGTAACACTGTTATATGCATACTTTTTTTTTCATGTAATTAACATTGTGGAAGATGCCCTCAGAAACTAGGAGTATTGAACATGCCCTTAGAGAAGTGGAAAGAAAATCAGAGAGAAGTACATATGCCTGAGGCTTCCTCAATTTACTACTGTTATATAATTTCTCATCTTGATGTTCCTTTGCAGGGTGATTCCGAAGGCCCTCATGCCTAGAGAGGTAATCCCATGGAATGATTCTAATAGATGCAACATCATCACTCATCGGTTATAATTTCAAGCTATAACTTATTAGTTTCTTTTGTTATCAAACATTGATAGTTTCCTATGACAGTACTTATTGAATATATTATGTGTATATTGAGTTTTCTTCATAATTCTTATTTAAAACAATCTTATCATAGTTCTTTGAAAAAATATATGCTACTGGAAATTATTTAATTAGCTCTATTGTTGTCTCTTTTGAAGACATGTCACATGTATGAAATGTCTCTTATAACTAAACTAGTCCATCTAAAAAACAAATAACCAAAATAGCTAGTACTTCCACATTTTAGTTTATTTCCCCAATATAACCATGATTACTTCTCCTCAACCTTGAAAGCATATTGCGTTATTACAGCATACCCTCTACAAAAATTTGCCTTTGAACATGTGTGCGGGGGCATTGACCGAGGGAGGAAAGAGTGTAGGGAGAGTTAATGAAATCTAATTTCTGTTGCAGTTTCCTAGTGTTTGTTTCTGTCTGATGTATGCATCTAGTGTTTAGAAAAAACCCTGTAAAAATGTCAGATTGCGGACTATGTAGAACTCTATGCTTTGTTAATGAAGCCGGGGGGGGGGGGGGGGGGTTGTGTGTGTGGACCCCTTCGATCATTTTTTTCCTTTGACCCTTTGTTCTGGTGATGTTAAAAATGATAAGAATACATGCATTTCTCGTGGGTGCAGATAATAGGAGAGACCATGGGAGAGGTGAAGGCAGTGGAAGATATGCACCAAAGGAAGGCTGAGATGGCCAGGCAATCTGATGCCTTTATAGCGCTCCCTGGTTGGACCTCCCAGCAACTAAAAATGTTTTACCCGCTTTTCCATATATCCTCCGTCCTAGTTTTTCTTTTCTTTTTTCAAGCAAACATTTTCCTTAGTTTGGTCCGGGAAATAGATCTTATGAGACTAGGTCTATTGATAGACCTTCTCCTATGGTGACACATGTTAGTCTTTTCAGTTTTCTACCCTTTTTTCGTCTTTTAATTAGTCTTTTTTCTAGACATTATGCATCGAGGTGGGTCTATCCTTCAGGAATATAGACGGGTCTCATAATTTTTTTTCCGTCCCGAGGTAGAATCTGTACATGCTCTACTCATTTAGGCAAAGTATTGGATTATAATAATTTCATTTGCCTAACTATTTTTTACCTACTTTAGTGTTTGATTTTCATGAAATGCACATTCTTTTCATGTGGTGGATTGACATGTAATTTTTTTTTGATCTGCCAGGTGGTTATGGAACACTTGAAGAGCTTTTTGAAGTTATCACATGGGCCCAGCTTGGTATTCATGAGAAGCCGGTAACAAGCACTGCACGTGTAGATGCTACAGTACCAAAAGCTACAAACAGTCAGATTATTTATTACATGGGAAATGTACAGGTCGGGTTGCTGAACGTGGACGGCTACTACAACGATCTGCTATCTTTCATCGACAAGGCCGTGGGGGAAGGATTCATCGAGCCTTCCGCTCGCCATATCATCGTCCTGGCTCCGACTCCTAAGGAACTGCTCGAGAAACTGGAGGTATATGTTCTCCCATCCACATAAATGCATTTGAAAGGAGTAAGTGTTTCGAATGGTAGTGGCTGAGTCTTTGTCTTCTCGGTGTTGGCAGGATTACTCTCCTCGACACATGGAGGTTGCGCCCAAGACAAAATGGGAGATGGACCAAAAGGCCGGTTTGCTGCTGCAAGAACCCTGAAATTCAGGGGCCGGGGGATGGCGAAGTGAAAGGAAGCTCTGAAGTTGTTGCCGGCTAGCTATGACCGAGCATCATCCCGAGCCACACTGTCTCATTTTAATTCAAGTAACATTGGTACAAGTGTGCATTTCCAATCGTGTTCCTGTCATCATTGGTAAGAAAGTTCACCTACTTCCTCCGAACTTTGAATCTAGACAAATCTGAGTCCATTAATTTGGATCGGAGGAAGTATGAAAATGTGTTGATGCTGCAAACAGAGGATGTGAGGGAGCAAAATATAATTATCTCTTTTAATTCGGTCAACGGTAAACCCCTCGGCATTTGCCCAACGCCGTGAACTGTACGTCCAGCTGTCATCCCCAGCGCTCAAATGTGACACATGCTCATCCTGTGCTGACGGTGGCCCTCGGCGTTGCTCTATCTATGCCGAGGGTTTTCCTGCCGACGGTTCCCCTCGGCGTTGCTCCTTTATGTCGACGGTTTTTTCCAGCCGTGGGCACTGCGCGAGCTATGCCGAGGGCCCCGGCATTTCCCCCTCTGTGTTGAGATCCCCGTAGTGAGTTTCTCGTTGGTCTAGTGAGAGGAGATGAGACCATAGCTAAATCCAATAGGTAACAAATTGTATAACCTGCAAAAAAATTGTAGCAAACTCAATGTTATTGTTACGTCAACATGATACAACTCCAAGCCCCACTCCCGACATGTAGCACAAAAACAACTTGACATAAATTACAACAAGTATGCCCTCCTCTGGCGACACAGGACGACCCTAACACCGTCCCGCCTTCCCTCCGCTCCCCCCTCCGTTCGCCTCCCCTCCGCTAAGGAGTAAGGAGCCTTTGGTGAATCCTGGGCAGGCTTCGGTGATGGCGATGGCGGGGCAATCCTCTTGGGACGCCTCCTCTCCCTCTGTCCATGCCAATCCCATCGACTGGAGGAGTATCATGGGCTCGTCTAGGATCTGCATGATGGTGACCTAGGGTTGGGGAGTATGTAATTTTAGAACACACGCATTGAACAATTAGGTTATTCTGTAGTATTTCTTAGACGTGAGTGGTCACATAAAGATGTGGCGACAGTCTTGGATTGGCTTCGAAAAGTACAACCAAATGGCATACTACTATTTTTGAAAACAATGAACTGAGATAAAGTATCTTTTAAAGTATACATTATCATACAATGACGCGCATTACCAGACAATGTGACATTATGGCATGCTATGGTCACGAGGATCATACGGATGCAAACTAAATCACGTGTCTACAAAAGCACGTTGAAACCTTTGATAAAAATAAGTTACACAAGCTTAAAAACAGAGAACAAGTCGTCTAACGTATTGTTTCATCAAGTTGTACCAAGTACTGTAATGTTATACCAAGTGTCACTATTCAAAATTTAAATTTTTCCAAAATATGTTCAATAGTAGTCTTGTTTCGAATCTCTCGTTGTCATAAACCCGAATATTCAAACATAACATAAATTGGATTTTTTGTTCAAAATTTATGGCGGTTTAAAATATCAGAAACAGATTTAAATGCTTGTATTTGTTAAGATGCATATGTGCCACTGTGCACTCTACATGATGAGGCAAGCAGCGGGTCTGATACAATATTTCCAAAGGACTATGCATGCATGTCAGTTTATACAATACTACATATGGAAACATGATAGCTTCTGCTGTGGGGATCTCCAAACCAAATACTACAGAATAACTCAATTGTTCAATGTTTATGTTCTCAAATAATTGAAATAAGTGAATAAGCATTCTTGAAAAAAAATATAAGCGAGTAAGGCCTAATAAATTTCAATCGTATTCAGTTTGTAAGAGTCTATTTGGGGTCGTCGCCAATGGCCGGTGATGCTCTTACTCCCAGTGTGTAGCAGGAGAACAACTTGGCATAAAGTACAATATGTAGCAACTCTTAGAGACTGAATACGATTGAAATTTATTAGGCCTTGTTCGCTTATATTTTTTTCAAGAATGCTTATTCACTTATTTCAATTTTAGAGCGCACACACACATTGAACAATTAAGTTGTTCTGTAGTAGTATTTCTTAGCCATGTGAACACGGCGTGATCACATAAAGATGTGGCGGCAGTCTTGGATTGGCCACCAAAAGTAATGGCTTGGACAATGCAAGCTTGTTGGCGAGTCTTGGAGCTCAATTCTGGCGACACCAGACGGCGTGGTCCAGATGAACCCCTGCAGAAGCCTTGCGAAGAGCATCATCGTGATTGAAGTGGCGAGTGATATTGCAGGGCAAGAACGCCTCCCACTACTGAATGTTATGAAGCGTAGGTCTGGCTCCGTGAGATCCACCTTGTTGGAACTGCTTGCATGATGCCGCTCTGGCCGGAACTCGAGCGGGTCGTCCCAGACTTTGGGGTTCCGACCAAGACCAAATCGGCTAATCAGAACATGGCTACCTTTGGGGACGAAATAACCAGCAAGGGTGGTGTCTGCGGTAGCAACATGGGGCGAGCTGAATGCGTGGTATGGGTGGATGCGGAGTGCCTCCTTGATGCACGCTTTCAGGTAGTTGAGATGGCGGATGTCTGATTCTTGGACCAGCCTGTCTTTGCCGACCACCAGGTCCAGTTCCGCCATGGCTTTTCTCATCACATCTGGTCGGTTCACCATCTCGGCCAATGCCCACTCAACTGCATTGGATGTGTTATCCGGTGTTGCTGTAGTTAGGTCCTGCAGTTGAGAGTTGGGTCAGTCTCACATTATATTGATGTGAATTTGAAAGAAGGAAAAACTCACAATTGCCACTGCCGTGATCTCTGTTGCCGTCAACAGAGGTTGTCCTTGCGTATCCTCCAGGGTGACCAGCACCTCCAGAAAATCATCCATGGCCTGTGGCGGTCTCCTCTCGCCGCCATTGCGGTTAGCACTGATCCTGTCCTGTATGAGTGGATCATACAACCTCCTCAGCGTGCTCATCACATCCCTGATGACTTTCTCGTGGCCTTGCAAGTCAAGGCCGACCAATACTGGGAAGTAGTCGGACACACAGAAGGCACCCGCGTAGTCCACGGCGGCGAGTAGCGCGTCGACGTGCGCCTCCTCGTCCCGGCCAGGGCCACCGCCGCCGGTCGTAGTAGACTCTCCGGAGAAGTGTCTCTTGCCAAACATGAGCATTCGGATCATGTTACCACAGAAGTGCCGGGCTACGAACCGTACGTCCACTACGCTGCCGCGCTGGCTGTAGACGTAGCCGACGAGGTGGTCGGCCTCCTCGACGCGCCGGCCATGCATCCGAAGCTCCACGGCCGGAGAGAGGATCTCGGAGGCCACCGCATGCCTCATCTTCTTCCACTGGTCTCCGTAGGGCGACTTGACGATGTTCTTGTACCCCATGCTCAGCGACTCCGCGGAGAAAGACACGGGTCGCGACGCGAGCACGGCGTCCTTCTTCTGAAGCGCCTCCCTGGCGATCTCCGGCGACGCCACGGTGATCACGTGGATGGGCCCGAGTCGGAGGCACAGGATGTCGGTGCCCATCTCCTTGAGCAGGCGGTGGATCCACCTAAACACCGGCTGCTTGTTGCAGAGCATCCGGTGCATGTTGCCTAACACAGGCACCGTGGCTGGCCCCGGCGGCAACTGTTGTGGATGTGGACTTCTTTTCAGCATTGAAAAAAGCAGGACGGCGGCCGTTGTTAACAGCAGGATAACAATGGTCATCGACATGCTATCTGCTTTGCTTCAGGCCAACTCGGCGACAGATTGGTATCTTGCGGTATTTCTAATCATTTATTTATACATACAAGGTTGAACGTGGTGATGTGATGCTATATCTATATCTATATCTATATCTATAGCTATAACTATAGGTATCTCTATACCTATACTTATACCTATATATCTATATCCGTACATATAACTATTACTGTATCTATATCTATATCTATTATATACTAAAAGCAATATAAGGGTGTTTTTCGAGGCACCACGTTGATCCACATCACCTGAATTATATTAACCATTAGATCTTCAAATCAAGGCCATGATTTAATTAGTGGTGCCCAGGGCCGGCCCATACTTATGCGGGGCCCAGGTGCAAAATGACAACAAAGGCCTTTATTCACACACAAAACTATCAAAACAGTATATTTCAAGCTAAAAAACCTTCATATCCTTATCATCCAGATTGTCCCATTGTTGCGGGTCAAAAATATTAATAGTGAAAAGTTGTTGTTTATCGACACTGGGATTTTCTAAATTTGGTGAATGAGCTAGGTTTTCATGCTCATTAGATTTATTGATGCTATCATCCCCATCTACATTCTTAGTAGGTTGTTCTTCAACAGATACTAAGGCCAATTGCAGAGAATTGGGTCCCTCGAAGAACTACCAGTTCTTAGAAACTTGTGAATAGCTCCTTTTTGAGATTCTACCAGTTACATGTTTTCATTCCTTCATTTTTTTCACAGCCAGATAACTGCTTTCTAGGAGACATATCACCAAATAAGAAATACGAGTTGCATAAAACTGATCAAGATAGAGAACCGAAGCACCTGGCTTGATCCAGATATAGACTTGATCTGTAGCATGAACAAGAAGACCACACCTTCATGAACTAAAGAATTATTCCCCCTTTACTTCAGCGTTGAGCACTCTCAGTCTCTCAAATATAATTGAAACCACAACTCATATCTTTTTGTTTGGCCTATGGAGATTTTGATTCTTGACTGCTTGACCTGAAAAACAAAAGATGGAAGCTATTTAACAGTGGATTGAGTTCTGTGGAGCAACGGTAAGGGCATACACAATTACACAAATTTACCTTTGTCTAGAATCTAGTCCCAAACGGCTACTTGATCAGCAAACAATAGAACCGTTAAAAATTGTAGGGGAGAAATTTGAGGAACGATGGAGCTGCTCCTTTGGCATCCATAATGGCTGGCCGCCACCTTGGAAAGGCACGGTAGTGGCCGCACTGTTTTAGGAATTTGGGGAGGAGGAGTAGAGGAGATGAGTCATCTCGTCTGGTACTAGTACTGGAGGGATGGAGAATGATTGGTGTTTTTTTTTTCTGGATTCCAGTATGTGCTGATCTAGGTGGGCTGTGTATGGGCCTTTTACTTTTTTAATACATAAAAACCATAAAATTCAACTAGTAGTGGTAGAACTACTACCTAGGCCAGGGCTCAGTCTTGTGCCAAGCACCGTTGCTTGGCCTGTGGGCCGGTCCTGGTGGTGCCCCATGTCAATCCCACGAATAAATCAATCTGCAACGCCGCCGTCATACTTCGCGAGTCCCCCGTGACCCAGAGTCCAGGATGGCCACGCTTAACCAATCTTTCCCTCACACCAGTATTCGTGAAAGCGATGGTGATCTCTCCAGATCGGCGAAACGGCGGCACACACGCACGTACTTTATTTTCTCCATGGTGATGGATGCATGATTCTTTGCACGCATGGAACATTGCATTAGGAGTTGAGGCTCCCAGCTTCAGCTGCGGCATCAAGGAAGTCTCGACTTCATGTATGAGCAGCCACAAGATGCATAAAAATAACAAAAGCTATGTTATTCCAAGGCTGCCGTCCGTAGCATCACCGGCAGCAGATCTCTTACTTTAGATCTTGCCCTCCCAGCGCCATGAAATTCTAAACCAGTCACGGAGATGAAGGGACAAGACCTGAAATTTCACTCGGCCCAAATTGAGGGGTATCGCGCTTGCGGGAAGAAGACCATGCGGTCAAAGGTGTTGCGGCTGCTGAAGAGGATGCCTATCCAGGCATCCAGCCATAGACATCCATGCCGGCACGGACGCCCAACGAGAATAAACGTCCGTACAACGAGTACATACATCTTGTGGCCTCCGTTCTCGCTTTTCCAATCAAAAAGCTTCCCCCGGGTCCACATGAGACCTCCTCCTTGCAAGTGATTCATGATCAAGGTAATTGTTCTATACAATATGACTTCTATCATAACAAAAATATTGTTACTTGACTTTCAGTATTTCAATCGTTGCATGGTATTAATTTCCACTTAATTACTTAACATCTATTGATTTTGTGTTCTCCTGCAATTTAGGTGAAGGTCCTGTGAGATGGAAAACAGAAGATAATATGGGATCTCGCTTAGTACCATGATGAGCAAATTCATCTCATTGCGCTGCTCTTTGATGGTGATGAACCGTATTCGAATCGTTCCGTGGGTCCTTACATGGTCAAAAGTAGCAAGATTGGGAAAAAAGAGACAACAGATCTTCATGAGAATGAAAATGGTGAGTGCAAGTGACTTTGGTGTGTGGTGGAGAAATTTGGTGGTTCGGCATGGCTCTATTCCAAGGGAAGCTGCTCACATGTAAGGTACTCCCTCTGTTTAGAAATATAAGACGTTTTAGCTTTGTGAAAATAATATATCTAGAGGCTTTTTACTGTAGAGGTAGCTGGGATAAAAATTAAAGTATGCCTAATGTCTGCTCCTACCAGGTGATGCTTCGGTAACACCTGGGTTTCCGAACTTTGTTTGCACAAATACGTGTGCTTATTTTGATCCACACCTAAAGTCACACCAAATTTTTATTATGCAGTACTACTTTATGGAAAAATTGAATGGTTAATTCCTTGGAGGATAGAAACCAAAACCTGATATATCTTTGCGAGCGAAGAATGAGAAAAAGGTACTTCAATAATATCTATAAGAAAGTGTTGTAAAATGCATTTTCACCCCCCGATTAGCAAAATTATGTTTTTTCTTTGTCTATACTTCAATAGTGTTTTAGCTATCCACATGCACCAGTTCATGTTCTAAAATTACCGGTCGGTTCAAATTTAGAGTGTAGGCTGCCATTCGGTTTCTTCTTCTGATTGATTGTCGTGTGATTTCTAATATTCATACCTATTAAAAAATAGGATTTGTTTTGTTACCCTCCTACAAAATTTTGCAAGCTGTTTCGTCAAACATAGAATTTTTAGATGTATCTAGCGGCTCTAAACAATTATCTTTGCATGTTATAAAGTTCATTTTGTAGAATAATAACTTGTGACTATATTTCTTTCGTTTTTTGTTATCTAGCACTCACCTCAAGGGAAAATAATACCTTTCTAAGCATGCTCTTAGTTGGTGTGCTGGATAAAAATGACTATACAAATTGAGCTTTGTCGGTGATGATAAAAATTATCGCTTAAATTTAAGTTACCCTATATCAAACGTTTAAATTCTATTGCATATGTTATCTATTAGTAGTGTAGAATCATTGTTTTTGTGTTCTAACAAATTCCTAGACAGAGTATAAAACCTTACTGAAAATTATAAAATAATTAAGTATTCATTACCACGATGTCTTGTAAGGCTACCATGGGTGTTGAAAAAGTCATCGATTATTATTGGTCTATGAAAATTGACATGCTCTATGCATAACGCATGCGTTCAACATTCCTATGTTGTCTTTTCATTGGTTTAGAGTGTAGTCGGTGTGAAGATCGAATGTCTAAGGTATCATTGCTTGCTTCATATTTTTCTTTAGATCACTTTTGTTGTGTTAGTGTACAACCATCCGGTTTGTTCCTTTTTATAAGGTGTATCAGTTATTTATTTATTATATTTGATCAAGTTTGGAGAAAACAATGGTAGTGTCTACATTTGAGACACTATCATTGTATTCATCGTGGATATATTTCCTTTTTTATTTAATTAGTATTGTAAATTTGGTTAGATTTTTATATAAACTTGGTGAAAGATATAAACATTCCAGTTTTGGAAAAACTAATGTATTTTATAAAAGGAACGAGGGAGTATGCTTTTTAGCTATATTTATTTTTGGTTTATACATTTGTTTTACATGTTACTATAGAAGGACTAAAATATATTATTTTTCATAGCAAAGGAAATACTCATGCTAGGCATCTCTGACTTTGATCGCTCCCCTTCCATTTTTGTCGGGCTGCAGTTTAGTCTGCCTATACTCAACTTTGGAAAACTAATGTATAGACATAAATTAGTCCTCACCGGACTATATTAGAGGTATTTGATACAATTTTCAAATATCTATGTTGTGGATTGTTCTCAATATATACATGTTCAATGGTTTCATGTGTTGATTAGTAGGTGATATTATTTGACCGTGTTTTCTTTAGTTGCTCCGAAGATATCTTGACTTATATGTACCTAGCATCATTAGCCTAGAGCCCTAGATCTACAAAAACCTTTCTGAGGCTATGATAATATACATCTAATCGTTCCACTTTAGTACAATTACCCGTTTTCAGTTGGCTCAACTTGACATGTTTCTCGTGTTGGTGTGTTTATGGTTTCATGAAGATTATTAGGACATCCTTGACAAATCAATGGATAATATATCTGCATAGATTAATTTGTCGTAGTATTGTAAAATTATTTCTGATCGTATCATTATTAACTATTGGGTTTATTTCTTGTAGTCTCTTAACTGAACTAAGACAATCAACTAATTTTTGTTCTTGGCATTTTGAATTGCTTCTCTATTTAAATAAATAATAATAATGTGTGCATTTTTTCATGGCATGCCATCATTGGATTGCGTGAACACTAAACTTGAGGTTGTAACTTAGGCTGTTTTGGTTTTTATAGTTCTTAATGTGCAATCTTTAAGTAACATGTGCCATTTTTTGTGAAGGAAAGATCCGGTAACTAATACTCATTTTGCATGAAGATATATCAATGATTTGTATTATGGGTAATAGTCCGTGAGTCAAGGATATCATTGTTCATGTGACTAAAGATTCTCCCAAGTGTGCCCATAGATTTGGTCTTTAATGTTTTGCATTAAACAAAGTCAACCACAAGTTTTTTCAAAAACCACAACCCATTACAATAAAACTATATGGAAATACGTATAAATATGTATCATGTATTAAGCCATCATGTATTTTTTCCATGAAGTGGGTTAGGAGGAAAAAATGTATACTAAAATAAAATATGAAGAATTAGCAATTTTGACACGTTACAGATGATGCCCTCGCATTTGCGAGGGCCACCGTGCTAGTTTATATTTAATAATAAAAACAGAAATGCTTTTCCATCCAAATTTTTTATTTCCAATTTTATCCCTGCGTTATAGAAAGTATTACCCCGTTTACCACCGCTAAATTATTAGACATTACCGATTTAGTGTAAACAAAATCCTAGTCCTAGACATACTAACCTCTTCGTTGAGACTAGCTCCCGTCGAAACCCACGAGCTATGCGCCGCCGGTGTCCCCGCCTCCTCCTCTGCATCCAAATCTAGATAAAATCGAATCAAATAATTTAGATCTGAGGGAGTACGTGAAAAATAAAGTAGAATTATAATTGGTCTTTCTCAATCAGCCATGGCCTATTTAAGGAAAATGATACCTATGCCATTGGGGGATCGTAACTTCTCATCCCCTGGTACGAGTCGCGTCTTATCTTTTTCCCTGTTTATCTTCTTCGTTCATAGCACAACATGCAGTTTAGCGCTGCCGCCCCATGTCCCTCCGGCCGCCACGGCCGCTGCCCTGCTTCCCATCGTCGGTTCCTCGCACCGCCGCCCGTCGCCACCGGTTCCCCGCGTCGCAGCTGCCGATGAAAACCTCCCCGGACCCTCACCCCACCACCGCCCCCTGTGACCCCATCTCCGGCGCCGGCCCATCTCCACACACCCCGGTGATAGTGAGGGCACGAGCAGGTGCTGCCGGCGCGCGCCCTGTCATCCTGTGGCTGTGGCAAGCGCTGCCGCACCGCCACGTCCTCATCGGCCCCACATCGAGGTCCGCCTTCCTTCATGGTAGGGGTCCCTATAGCGATTTGCAGCTCCGTCCCTTTCATGGTAGCTCCGACGGCGGTGCTACGTGCGTCCGGCAATGGTGCTACAAATGGTGTTGGGCTTTGCTACATGCACCCATTGGGTTTGCTATATACGACCGGCGGCGGTGCTTTGAGACCATAGGTGGTGCTACGTGTATCGTCGGATTTTGTTATAATTTTTTTCTGCAGATGTTCAGTCATTTTGCTTTGAGACCACCGACGAAACTATTTGTAGCAAAAGCGGGCTGAACGAACGGGAAGGAGATCTGACCATCAATCTAGACAAATCGGACAGCTGGGGACCCGAGGGATGGAAAGCTTCCATCCCCTGGGGACGCGTAACACTGCCCCTATTTCTCGAACCAGACTTTCACCCTGCTATATTAATATAGAAACCACACGGTACAACTGTGAGTCCATTGCTGGGGCAGACAATGCAATCAATCCCAAAAGAAAACAAACAAGAAAAGGAAAGCCAAAAAAATACTGACACCGACAGATCGACAAACAATAATGACCCGCAACCACTACGCCCTCCGGAGTATCCCACGGTCCCAGCGCTCTGAAATGCCGCATACCAAGCAGTACCTCCAAGAAGGGAAGCAACAATGACGACGCAGCTGCCCGACTAGTCCTAGGGTTTTCCCTAGTATGCAACGGGGAGTAGGGAAGAGGTACACCTGACGCCCGGCCAGATCGACAAGGAACATTCGTAGAAAAACTGTGGCGGGAACACCACCACGCGGGAGGGAACAACCTCCACCGCCATAGACGGTAGCCGACCGGACGAAGCTACAAGAGCACACCAGGCCACTGGTGATGACCCACAAGTATAGGGGGTGTATTGCAGTATTTTCGATAAATAAGAGTGTCGAACCCAACGAGGAGCAGAAGGTGTTGACGAGTGGCTTAGAGCGGGAATTCTCTGTAAATACTTAGCAAACGGATTTTTTAGAGGTTTTGATAATACAGATAAATAAAGTGTGAGTAGATAAAAGACAATAATAATAAATGCAGCAAGTGGCCCAATCCTTTTTTTAGCAAAGAACAAGCCGGTTGTATTACTTAAGATGACCAAATGTTCTCGAGGACACATGGAAATATCGTCAAGTGATTTCGCTTCATATAGTTGATTAATCTTCTTTAGTTTGATAAGTGTTGTGTGGGTGAACCTATGCTAATGTACTGCCCTTCCTAGGACTAATACATACTTGTGATTATACCCCTTGCAAGCATCCACAACTACAAGAAAGTAATTAAGATAAAGACATAAGCACAACCTTAAACTTTGAGATCCTACACTCCCTTGTGCAACGGTTTCTTAACAGGGGTTCAGGTTTCTGTCACTCCGGCAACCCCGCGATTAGTAGCCAAATACACAATGCATTCCCCTAGACCCTTAAAGGTGAAGTATCATATAGTCGACGTTCACATGACACCACTAGAAGAATAACACCACAACTTAAATATCAAACCATTGAATCTTTCTCAACACAATTCCACTACTAACAACATGACTTCTCCCATGTCCTCAAGAACTAAACGAACTACTCACAAGACATTATATGGATCAAGATCAGAGATGAAATAATGACAAGTAACAATCTGAACATGAATGATAATCCAATGGTTCCACTCAATATCATCAACTACAACAAGTAATCAACACCGGGAAAGTTTCCCCTAAGAGTTATGCAAGATTCAACCCAATTGTTACAACGATATGGACTAGTGATGATGGTGCTAGTGGAGATTATGGTGGTGATCATGATGATCCCGATGAAGTCCAGCTCGATGACGGTGTTGATGGCGACGATCTTCCCTCTCCGGGAAGGAATTTCCCCGGCAGATTTTTGCCTGCCGGAGAGCTCTTTCTCTCTCTGGAGTTTTCCGCCCCGTAGAGGCGGCGAAATTTTTATGTGGTCGCTCCCCGAGTCTTAGGGTTTCGGGAGTATTATATACGCCAAAGAGCAGAGCAAGAGGTGGACCAGGGTGGCCACACCACCTGGTGGCGCGACCTAGGGTGGCCCGCGCCAGGGGGTGGTGGGGCCCCCTGGGGCCCATCTCTGCTCCCCCTTCTGGCTTCCTTCGTCTTCTGGAAAAATAGGATTTTCCATATATTTTCTGGGATTTTCTAATCTTCACGAATTTTGCCTCCAAACAGTGCATTTTCCGTCCGAATCCTGGCTTCAGTGGTCCATCCTCCAAAAGTCATCAACCATGCAAAAGTAGATGAAATAACATAAGTATCATCTCTTAATATGAAATATATCAATGAATAACAGTAAATTATGATATAGAATAGTGATACAAAATGGACGTATCAACTCCCCCAAGATTAGACTTCGCTTGTCCCTAAGCGAAAACTGAGCTCAATAAACATGACCTTAGGTTTATGGACTGAAGTGTCGTTAAAAGAATACGGACAAGAAGTATCACATTCATCAATACACAGATCATAATAGAAAACAACTCACTATTATATAACTTAACTTGTAATAGGTAAAGGAAACACAATAAAGATACAGAAAGTAAATCATAATTGGTAATGGCAAACTTTGTTCTTGGTAAAAGAACGGTTAACAATTTGCAGGAGTTCAAACATAATGGGGTTTTCAATGATTGCTTTCAAAGTAATATTCACTAAGATAAGATTAATGTGAAAAAAAGGAACATAAGAAACATGATTGAATAAATCATCATATGAATGATTGAAACACAACAACTCAAAATACTTGCTTGAGATAGAAAGGAATAGGTTTATTGACTTAGCTAAAAAATAAAAGATAGGCCCTTCGCAGAGGGAAGTAGGGATCTCAAGTTTCATAAAGAGCTTCCAAAAATTATGGTACTTATTAGCTTTCAGCTCTCATTACCCCTATCATAAGCATCTTTAGGTGATTAAGATTAAAGTGAACAAATATGAGGATATGCTTGACAAGTTATAAGCTGAAAATATCATGCCCCTTGCTTACGAGTACCGTTGCTCATGCTACTCAACTTTAGTCACAAGTAAGTTCTTGTCATTGTAAGTACATGTAGCATCCCAATTGTCTAACAATTGCAATGCTACTAGCCTAGTCTATATAATGCTACTTCCTACATATATTTGTTGCATCATAATTATATCATGCTCATGTCATCATGCCACATTGCATTTGAGCATCATATAAAATCCCTTTTCATTTGGTTTTTGTTTCATATGCATTTATCAATTGTATTTGGTTCTTAATAAAATGTATTTTCTTCTTGATGAATTGCTCATGCCCAAGTTGAGTTGGGGGCATCTCTCTTTTGACTCCACCACCTTTCTTGTCACCACCTTATAATTCCACCATCCATAGCATGTGTGGGCTTTTGCATCTTATTTGGTTCTTGTCTAGCTCACACCATTAGGATGGACCTTGTCACATATTTGAATCTTCTATATGGGTTGTTTCGAATGGAGAGCATGACTAAATATAAGTGAGGCCAACTACCTTCTTAATGGAACCACACACTATTATGGCCTATTTATAATCACTCATGCTTGATTTAGTTCATACCATATGAAGGATCCGACTTGTATAAACCATGCTTGGCCTTTACCCAAGTTTGGGTGCATGCATCAAAATATGGTAGACTTTTGAATTATATTTGTTTTTACAAGTACAAGGAGATTCTACTTGATCATGCATGTTCCATGCAATAGAAACTCTCCACCTTCCTCTTCTTAAATCCTTTTCTTTTGGTGTTATTTGTATATCTTTTGAGTTTGTTCTTTGAAATGGTTCAAATCATTTAAGTCCACTAACTACTCCTTCCACGTCACTCTACTCCTAGACCCTCCTACACCTGTGTACACATACACACACGTGCCAATCTATCCAAGTACATGTGTGTACATGATCATGTACCTATGCCCATGTGATACCCTCTCCATCTCTTTGCCATTCTTGGCAACCAAGCACCGAGCCAGCCAGCCACGACCTGCCCTCCCCCTGGTCCCCCTCTCTTCCCCTGTTGGCTTAGCAAAGAAAGAATGAGAGAGAGGAGAGAAGACCTAGCTCTACACGTTGCCTCTTTTTTTTGCATAAAGCAACTCAAAACCCATGTGCCTCTCTTCCTCTCTTCCTCATCACCCCAACCACCCCAGGCTCCTCCAGATCGAGATCTCACCTTCCCAGTTCCTCTCCTTCCCCTCTTCTTACCCACAAAACGGCCATGGCCATCTCCATGCCTCCTCAACCCTAGCTCGGCCAACTCCTTCATCTCAACGATCTACAGCACTCCGAGGCCGACCAGGTGTATCAACGGCCTCCCTGCTTCCTCTTCTTCGCCCTGAGCTGCCGCCCAGCCACCGTAGACGCCATGAACCGGCGGAGCGGGCCTTGATCGCGACAAGATTCCGCCACCCCTGCTTCCACGGCTTCACGGGCGCACTCTCGTGAGCACCTCCTCCCTCCCAGACAACCTCCTTCCCCCTGTAGTTCGCTGGATTGCCACTGCACTCCGTCGAGCGGCCTCCGTGCGCCGCCGCTATACTGTCGGTTCGGCCAGCAGCGGCAGTAACGCTCCCCTGCAGCCTCCTGTTCATCGTCGAATCCCGACCGCCATAGTGCCCCGCCGGTGTTGCTTTCTGAACCAAACCTGTAGATCAACCTCCCCTCTTTAAATCGAGCTCTTAAACGCTCGATTTGGTGTAGCATATCGCCCAGTCTCGACCTCGCAAGATCGGCCGATGTTCTGAACCGCGGGTTGTTTCCTTCAGTTCATCAGTCGGCGTCGCATGAGCTTTTGCTAGAACACCCTTCGCAGTTTTCGTCGCTCACCGGCTAGTCCCTCCGCGGTCCCTATAGACCCACCAGTCAGCCCTTCCCCCGTTTTTGCAAAAAGACCCCCGTGGTTGGCGGATCCTCAACCCGCGCTCCCCCGGATCCCACACGTGGCAGGCCCCCGCTGGCGCGCCCGTGTGTGGCCCCGCGGATCTACCGGCCCCACCTGTCGATCTCGGTGGCTAGTCAACCGTGCGGTAAGAAAAACCCGAGCCAATCCCGCCACGTCACCGAGCGCTGAGTCAGCGCAGGCCCCACTTGTCAGTGACGGTGGCTAGCTTCCTCTGAGTGTAAAAAAAATCTCGGTTCTTTTCTGTTTAATAAAAAACTTTTCCAGAATTTGTTTAAATGATTTATATCCAGAATTTAATAACTTTTATTTGATAAATCCAAATAATACAAATAATATATGTTTTTGAATCAGGAAAATGTGAGGATTTCAAATATGCCATTCAAAATAATGTTTGTCTAATTTAAATTTTCGAAATTGTTTAATTGCAATAAAAATGCATTTTCTTAATTAATTAATAACTTTAATTCTATAACTCCAAATTTGACAAATAATATGTCTAAATCGATCAGCGCGACGAGTCCGTTCTAACTATGCATTCCATGATATGAATTGAAGCATGCATCATGTCATTATTAAAAATCCGAACTGTTTATGGCAATAAAACTTGACCAAATCATTAATAAAATGATTTATTCTTGTCCCCACACCACACCCTTGCCATGCTACATTATTGCCATGTAATTTGTGCATCATTCATCATGGCATGCTTGTTTGCTTGTCGCATTTTATTTATATGCTTGTGCACTTTATTTATGTTGGCCCTTGTTTGTTTGATTCTTCTTTCGAATAGACGCCGAGCAAGGGAAATATCAGGTATCCCAGGAGTACTACCCAGATCCATCTCTCGCTTTAACTGAGCTGCCAGGCAAGCACTACCACATGCTTGCATACATATAGTACCTATTGCTTCTATCTTATTCTTGCATCATTGAGTCGCGATTGCATTAAATTGAATCCCAAGTACTGCATAGCCTTTACTTTTAAACCCCACCGAGCTTGTTCCTCCATCCCATGAGCCATTACTACAGGAGTTGTTTGAGCCATGCGAGTCGTAGACCAGCATGTGTAGGGTATGTGAGAGTCTGATGGATAACGAGGTACTTAAACAACTTAACTTGAGTAGTTTGGGATAACTAATGAAAGAGGCACCGGTGGGCAATATCTGCTATTTGGTTTTTCATGCTCACTTGTGTCCCGTAGGACCCCGAGTACTTGATTCCTGTTCCTTGACTATTTGCACTATCCACATCCGGGAGGCCTTATGGACCCCCCTGAGCCAGATCTTGATTCATTTCTATTTCTTGGGGCCATAAACTAGTTTGGGGTTTTATTTACTATCATGTACTTATGCCATGCTTTACTGCTTTATTTAAGATTGTGCGTGGAGCACCTATACTGTTTAGGAATTGCGGAGTGTTTTCGCGGTATCGACAAGCCTAGTCACACTTTCGGGTTCCCAGTCGTTTACAGCCATTGGCGCAAACCTTGGGTCCGTCTCGGAGCCAGCCAACTTCGTTGTGGGTAGCTTAATGGGGTGGCCCCCTGAAATATTTTATGAATCCTGTGATCGCTTTGTCGTGAATGCCTCGTTGGGTTTTGAGTTGGTTTTTCCGAGGTTGATCGAGTGTGTGTTGCTATTTGTGCACCGCTGCAGGGTAAATCTTTCTGAAAGCCGTGTCCGCGGTTATGGACGACTTGGAGCATAGTTTCTCGATCATAGACAAGTATAACTAAAGTACCGTTCTTAATTTGACTAAATATCTGACTAGTAAATAGTGCAATATTCATGGAATGAGTAATAAAACTGCCAACGGATGGGTTGTTCGTCCGCTTTCTCGTTGGTAAGCGAGAAGGAGGATGGATCTGTTACTTCATACTGTTATAACTGTTGTTTCTAATTAACGGACATCCGTCTATCATTGGTTAGGCGGATGGTTAGCGAGTATCTATAGACTTGTTAGTTATTATCTTTTGCTGCAATTGCGTCACCCCAGGTTATGTCCCCTTTAGAGGCATAAAGACTTGCTGAGTACCCCTAGGGTCTCACACGATAAATTGTTTGATTTAGATGAACAGGTGTATTCGCAAGATGGATACTGGGTGGAGGAGATAGATGATGTTGGCAACGATCACTCGGTGTAGAGATTCCGGGGATGGGGATCCGTGAGATCTGTGGGCGGGATGTGCTTGTTTATGTGGCATCTTATGCCGATTTGCTTCTTGTCCGTACTCGGATCTTGTTTCCCGCTTCCGCTTGATACTCTGTTGATTGATGTATGAGGAGATATCCTACACTATTATCTCTATCTAGGATATTTGGATCTTGCCGTATGGCGTTGCAATATTTCTATTTCTTTTAGATGGTATGGCTCTGAGAACTGTTGTAAGGTAGCTTGCATACATACTCACTTGTGTATGTATTTGATCTCTTCGCTTGTTGCCTACGCCGCTTGCTCTTGTCCTGATGTTCTTGGAAGTGGTTAGAACGGCCTACGGGCCTACACGTGGGTGGCCCTGGGCCCCCGCTGTAATTCCTTAACCACTTTTGGTTCATCCAGGCTTGAACTCGGAGCGTAGGGTCCGAGGTTGTTACAGTACATGTGTATCATAGAGAACCGCCAACGGGGTACCCCTTGCCCGATGATACAGAAACTTTCCCATATCAAAATGACAAGGCAAGCAGACAATGAGCATCTCATCGATCCTTTTTGTATGCTATTTGCATAGGGTTCTCCCTTTTTCTCTTTTTTGGATGCTTCACAGATTGCTCACTATGGTTATGCTGCACGTTTCCACCATGATTAGGCATGACTTAGACTAGCCACTCAGGCGTTTCTCTAACACATATACGAACTCCATGAGCCTTACAAGCTCCCCTTTCATTTCACACCGCCGGGATCCATAAGCAAAAGAACATGATATCAACTAAATAAAGTGCAATGTTGAAAGCGTTCCCCATGGTAACATGGTTCTGCTAATTCACAATTTACAAAATGCAAGCATATACGCAACATAGATGGGCATAATGGTTCAAGTTTATTAAGTGCAAGAAAGTAAAGTGTGCCATCAAGTTCGTGAGAGCTTTAATCACTAATTTTCACATAACAAGTTTAATTCGGAAGGTAGATAAAAACATGAATTTACTTGGAATAGCAATAATGCTAATAGGTAGGTATGATGGACACAAAAGGCATAGGTTTTTGTTTAAGGATTGGATGCACGAGAATCATTCCCTCTCAGTACAGGTTTTTGGCTAGCAAGGCTGGGTAGAAAGCATAAGAGTTGAAGGAAACAAACAAACATACAAGTGATAAAAACAAACATGCAAATCTTCCTTGGAAGCACAAAAGATCTTAACTAGAGAATACTAAGCTTATGAGCCAATCAAGAAAGAAAGATGATGAAATTATATTTCTTAAGAGTACTTTTATCTTTTTCATTCAATTCTCAAGATAGTGTTGCTACTGACTGAGCCAGGTTTGCCAAAACCAACTAAATTCACTTAATGATCCCAAAGTGATACCAATACTAACAACAAGATCAATCATATAACAGAAATTAAAAACTAAAATAAGATGTGTAAAAAGTAAATGATAGAACTTCTCATTAATTCCATAACGGCAACTCACACCAAGGGATACATAGATAACTAACTAGAGGAAAGATACTCCCATAATGCAAACCATCCTAGATGATAACTTCTCTATTCATGATATGACTCTACTGAAAAGATAAAAAGATAAAATATAGTGATGTGATACCGCGGCACTCCCCCAATCTTGGAACAAACCAAAGGGATGCCAAAACCTGATGACGAATTACTCCTTCAGTGGTGGTGGTCTTCTCTCGTCATCGTCCGACTTCCAAGGTAAGGGCTCCCCATCAACAAAAGACATCCTGGTTTCCAACATCCTGAAACTAGTAACAACACTTATGCGTTTAAACCTAACATCATACTCATAGTTTTGATTTTGCACGTCATAGGGCTGTGCTTGTAGTTGGTTGGTTGTTCGGTGGAGTGAGAGAATTTCATCCTTAAGCTCAGTAGTCTCCTTCTGGTGCTCGGCGATGAGTTCTGAACTAATCTTATGGATGATATCCACTTCGCGTTCTGCCATCTTCTTGTACCTAAAGACGTCTTGCTCCAGTGCTTCCATCCTGTCCTCTAGACTACCTTCACCTTTCGGGCCCTGAACCTCTTTTATCTGTACCTTCCCATCTTCGAGCAACAACTCCTTAGGATGAATCTTCAACTCTCGCATGTACAGGTTGATGATGTCCGCAGAGGAATCTTCCTTGGCTGGTCTAGAGGAAGACATTGTGGCTCCAAAACTGAGACTCTACCTGTCAGAAACAGATCGAAACAAAAACACAACGAGAACACGATATACGAACCTCGGGGGATCCAGGGGATTATATATTACAAAGTTTAACAACAAAAGGAAGGTACTGGGAGAAAATAGGTCGGAGACGGGCTCCGGGGTGGCCACATTCCCTGGTGGCGCGACCAGGTGGGCCCGCGCCACGGGGTGGTGTGAGACACCTGGGATATGTTTCCGTCCCTATTTTGACTCATTGCTTTCCATGTTAGATAAAAACTGCAAAAATATAAATTAATAGATTTTTGGCGGACTTTTTCTTACCAGAACTGTTACCTATTCAAAAACAAACTCTGCAGGTTTCTGAAATTTGGTCTTTGATAAATTTTTCTGGAGTCATCATTTGAATAGCATCAATATCTTAATTGTAAGAATCTCCAGAAATATAGGGCTTGAGTCTCTGACCATTCACCACTTGTTACACCATGTTCTCCTACAACTTGGAAATTTCTTTCACACAATTCTCATTAGCAACATTAGTGCATACAAGATAATAAACCTTTAAGTTCAATTTTAACTAAAATCCATCAAAACATAAGCTACTGTAGCAACTCCTTCTGAAAGCCCACGAGGAATTCAAAAAGGAAATCGATTTAAGAGGCAAATGCAAGAGTGGCAAAAATCTGTCAAAACAGACCAACAGGTAAAGATCAATTGTTTCGAAAATCTTCTGCTACTCAAATCAAAAAGTGCAAAACTAACGAAAGTTAAATAATAACCTGAGGCATGCACACAAAGAATTACAGATTAGTACAGCATACTGTAATTTCTCGCGATTTTTTACGGTGAAGCACAAAAATCTGTTTTAGGACAACAACTTCCCCAAATCCTACCTTTCTCTCATTAGAGGCTGATCTTGACACAAAAACCGAACAAAAAGGATAAGGAGAGGTTATTGTAGAGAAATAACTTCCAAGACTCAAACAAACAAAAACAAACTGAAAGCAAAAATATATTGGGTTGTCTCTCAAAAAGCTCTTTCTTTATAGCCATTAAGATGGGCATGATAATTTCAATGATGCTCACATAATAATATGAATTAAAGTAAAAAGAGAGCATCAAAAAGAAAACATACTTATATTTAAGTCTAACCCACTTCCTATGCAAGGGAATTTTGTAAGAAAATAAATTATTGAAATCAGAGGCTATTAGCATAGGAAGGCAAGACAAGTGCATCATAAATACTTTCTTAAAGCGAGGAAACTTATATTATTGAGATGCATAAGAATAATTTTCCCTCTCTCATAATAACTTTCAGTATCATGCATAAATTTAACAATATAACTATCACATGAACCATTGTAGCAATGATCATTTATTTTGACAAAAAACACAGGGACACTAGCTCTCCTAATTCTACTTTGTGAAACAATATTATAAATATCCTTACAGAGGATAGTATGTCCATCTTCTACATATTTAGTGACAAAGTCTTTCACATTTGCTATTACAGGTTCAACAGCTTTATTTGTACTTTCATTAACCATACTAGCTATCATAGAATGTTCCGCATTTTCTCAATGTAAGGTTCAGGCAAAATATGATTAGCAGTATAAACTTCAGTATCTCTTGCAGGAACACAATTAACAATATCTTTATATGGCTGATGACACTTATTCCATTTCTTTTTAGGAATTTCAATATAAGAAGCAAAAGCCTTAAAATAATTTGCAATTCTTTGAGAATCAAGACCATCATCATTACTTATGAAAGTCATCAGTTCCCATAAAATATTTAATGTATTCATAATCACAATTTATACCTGACTTTCTTCCTTTATCATTCTCCCATGCTTCAGCATTGTCTTGAATACAGTCTAGTAGATCCCATTGTCTTTAATAAATTCTTCCGGAGTCACCATTTGAATAGCATCAATATCTTCATCTTTATACACATTTTGTTTGAGTCATTTAACCCTTCACCATCTTATTACACCATTTTCTCCTACAAATTGGAAATTTCTTTCACACAAAAATTCACACAATTCTCATTAGCAACATTAGTGCATGCAAGATAATAAACCTTTTAAGTTCAATTTCAAATAAAATACGTCAAAACATAAGCTACTATAGCAACTCCTTCCGAAATCCCAAAAAGGAATTCAAAAAGGAAATCGATATAAGAAGCAAATGCAAGAGTGGCTAAAATCTGTCAAAATAGACCAGCAGGGAAAGATCAATTTTTTCGAAAATCTTATGTTGCTCAAATCAAAAAGTGCAAACCTAACTAAAATTGAATAATAACCTGGGGCATGCACACATAAAATTATAGATCAGTACGATGTTCTGGGATTTTTCACGATTTTTTATAGTGAAGCACAAAAATCTGTTTCGGGACAGCAACTTCCCCAAATATTACTTCTCTATCATTAGAGGTTGATCTTGACACAAAAACCAAACAAAAAGGATAAGGAGAGGTTATTGCAGAAACAATAACTTTCAAGACTCAAATAAACAAAAACAACCCGAAAGCAAAAAAAATATTGGGTTGTCTCCCAAAAAGCTCTTTCTTTATAGCCATTAAGATGGGGATGATAATTTCAATGATGCTCACATAAGAATATGAATTGAAGTAAAAGAGAGCATCAAGAAGCAAAAATGCACATGTTTAAGTCTAACCCACTTCCTATGCAAGGGAATTTTGTAAGAAAATAAATTGTTGAAACCAGAGGCTACTAGCATAGGAAGGAAGAGCAAGTGCAACATAAAGACTTTTAGCATAAAGCAAGGATACTTAATATTATTGAGATGCATAAGAACAATTTTCCCTCTCTCATAGTAACTTTCAGGATCGTGCATAAATTTAACGATATAACTATCACATGAACCATTGTAGCAATGATTGAAGGAAATATGCCCTGAGAGGCAATAGTAAAGTTGTTATTATGTATTCCTTGTATATGATAGATGTTTATTTTGCATGCTATAATTGTATTGATAGGAAACATCAATACATGTGTGTTTAATAAACAAAAAAGGGTTCCTAGTTATGCCTCTCTTATAGACTAGCTTGTTGATTAACAAGATGATCAAGGTTTCCTGATCATGGACATTGGATGTTATTAATAACAAGGTCACAACATTTGTGAAATGATGTGATGAACATTCATCCGAAGTATAGCATTACGATCAAGTCATTATGTTTATTGCTTTAACATCATACAAAGTAGTCTTAGTCCTTAGACCATGAGATCATGTTAATTGCTAACACCGGAAGAGTATCTTGATAACATCAAACGTCACACCGTAACAGGGTGACTATAAAGGTGGGTTCAGTGCTACGAAGGTGTTATGTTGAGGCTCATGGATCAAGAGTGTGATTTGTCCATCCCAATGACGGATAGATATACTCTGGGCCCTCTCGGTGATATCACATTGAAATAGCTTGCAAGCAAGTGATGTGATCACTAGAATGTTATATCACGGGAACGAGAAAAGAGTGCATGTCGGTAACGAGATCAAACTAGGTATTTGGATACCGATGATCGAATCTCGGACATGTATTATATCATGAGACAAAGGGATTAAATTGCTGATGTTAAAGGTTCTCACGATCACAGAAGTCATCGCTGAATGTGCAGGAGTCAGTATGGATCTCCAGGTCCCGCTTCTGATTATTGATCTGAGAGGAGTCTCAATCATGTCTGCATTATTCGCGAACCATAGGGTGACACACTTAAGGGTTACCGGACACCATTTAGGAGCACATATGTTCCAGACAAAAGGTTTGCAAAGCGCAGGAAATGTTTCGATAGAAACAGGAATTGTTTCGATAGAAACCGAAATTGTTTCGGGTGAAATTGCAGAAAGTGGTTCTGCATGTGATATTGAAATGTTGCAAGGGGTTTTATGTGAATGTTTGTTAATTAAAGTAATTAACAAATTCTGAATAAAATAAATAAAAGATTTTTATTAATTGAGAGTTGCATTTAATTTGGTGGAAATTAAATACATGTGAGTGGGATTTTGGGTGGAGGCCATGTTTATGTGAGTGGAGGTTCACCACATGAATGAAGGAGGGGAGGAGTCCCCCTCATGCGCTATGGGAGGAGGTGTCTCTCCTCCTATATAAAGCCCCCTCTCCCCTCTCACAAACCACACCTCCTCGTGAAGGATCTCTCTCCCCCTCTAGATATTCCCCCATGGTCTCGGATTAGCGAGATACATGTTCCCGGTGGCCTTGCGTCTGGAAGGAGTTGCTGCTTCCGCTGATTCACTGGAGCGAGGAGGTGGAGGTTGTTCGGTGGCTTGAACGTGTGTGCGAGGACGGATGCGCTGCTGATTTGTGGCGCTCGGACTTCCACACGATCTTGAGATCGGCAAGCGTACGACTACATCAACCACGAGTTCCTACTCGTTAACAAAACTCGTTGTCTTCGAGGGTAAGTTCTCCATGGATGTATGTCCACCTGTTGCTCTGTATCTAGTAGATAGATCTTGGCATATAGTTCGCATCATAGGAAAAATTTTGTTTTCTATGCTGCGGACCCAACAGTGGTATCAGAGCCTGATCTATGCGTAGGTGCTTTGCATGGGTAGTACACATATGTTTATATGTGGGCGATGATGATCATGTTATTGCATCTTCTATGTACTTTGGATATTGGTGGCATAGTGGGATGAAGCGGCCTGGACCAACCTTACATGTCATCGTACATGAGACCGGTTCCACGACTGACATGCAACTAGTTTTGCATAAGTGACTAGCGGGTGTCTGTCTCTCCTACTATAGTCAATATCTGATTTACAACGAGTTGCTAATAACTTGGTTATCCTCGTTGTGGTTCATGTTCGTAGGTAAGACCGGTTATATCTCCGAAAGCCCTAAGCCACGTAAAACTTGCAATTGATAAATTAGAGGCGTCTAGTTTAGATCGTTGCTGGGCTAGTGTCTTGATATGGTATTGTTGTAAGTAGATGTATGATAGATACTCTTACAACTCACTTAACGTGTAAGTTCCATAGACCTTGGCCTTACACACAAAGGAATGATAGATATCATGCCACAATGCAAATGATAGAGATCAAATGCATGGACCATATCACCTCACTTCACACATTAGATGTTAGCATCTTATATTGCTAGTTTGGCGCTTTTGATAGCATTATAAGATGATCCCTCATTTAGATATCAAGATAAAATGTGGTCTTCCTTAAGTATGCACCGTTTTGTGGATCGTGTTTTGAGGCATCACGTGATGATCGGGTGTTCTCAACTCTACGCTTTCATACAACAGGTGTAAGACATTTTTACACACGCGAATACTAAGGTTCTTACTTGACGAGCCTAGCATGTACATACATGGCCTCGGAACACGACTGAAAGGTTAAGCATGAGTCATATAGTTGATATGATGCCCATATAGATGCTCGCCTTTGAAGCTACGCCGACTCACGTGATGATCGGACTTGGTGTAGTGGATTTGGTTCATGTAATCACCAAAAGGACATGAGGGATGTCGTTTTTGAGTGGGAGTTCATTAGTAATTTGGATTAGTTGAACTCAATCTGTCATAAACTTAGTCTAAATAAACTTTATAAATTTTGTTGTAGATGGCACCACCTGCTTTTAATTTCAATGTGTTCATGGAGAAAGAAAAGCTTGCTGCGAATGGTAGCAACTTCACCAACTGGGCTATGAATTTGAAGATTCTCCTCACTGCTGCACAAAAGCAATATGTGCTAGAGGCGCCGCTAGGCCCCCCACCAGCTCCTGATGCCCCTGACAAGGAAAAGAACGTCTATATAACTCGTCAGGAGGACCAAAACTTAGTTCATTGCGGCATACTGTATGGGCTAGAGCCAGAACTTCGAAAACTTTTCGAAAATGGCAATGCCTTTGATACCATGGGAGAATTGAAAATGATTTTCGATACCCATGCTGCCGTAGAGAGTTATAACGCTTCTGAAAAGTTCTTTAGCTGCATGATGGAAGAGAACAGCTCCGTTAGTGAGCACGTACTCAAAATGTCTGGGTACGCCGATAAGCTTGTGTCCTTGGGAATAACGATTCCCATTGACTTAGGCATACATCGTGTTCTCCAATCTCTGCCACCTAGCTACAAGAGCTTCGTGATGAACTATAATATGCAGGGCATGAAGAAGTCTCTTCCTGAGCTTCTGTCAATGCTTAAGACTGCAAAAGTGGAGATTAGGAAAGAACATCAAGTGTTGATGATCAATAAGACCATCGGTTTCAAGAAGGAGAAGAAAGGCAAGCAGAAGGGAAAGAAGGGCGGCAAATCTGTTGTCGCGCCTGAAAAGAAACCCCGAGATGGCCCTAAGTCTGACACCGAGTGCTACTATTGCAAAGGGACTGGCCATTGGAATCGCAACTGCCCTAAGTATTTGGCGGACAAGGAGGCCGGCAAGGCAAACAAAGGTATATGTGATATACATGTTATTGATGTGTACTTGACTAGTACTCGCAGTAGCACCTGGGTATTTGATACAGGATCGGTTGCTAATATATGTAACTCGGTTCAGGGGCTGCGGAACAAGCGACAACTAGCAAGGGATGAGGTCACGATGTGAGTCGGCAATGGATCAAGAGTTGATGTGATCGCTGTCGGAACGTTGCCTCTCCATATGTCGTCGGGATTAGTTATAAACCTGAATAATTGTTATTTGGTGCCTGCACTGAGCATGAACATTGTATCCGGATCGTGTTTGATGCAAAGTGGTTATTCGTTTAAATCTGAAAACAATGGTTGTTCGATTTATATGAATAATATCTTTTATGGTCATGCACCTGTGTTGAATGGTTTATTTCTATTGGATCTCGATAGTAGTATTACGCATATTCATAATGTTGATGCTAAAAGGATTAAACTTGATAATGATATATCTGCATATATGTGGCACTGCCGTCTAGGTCATATTGGCATTAAACGCATGAAGAAACTCCATTCTGATGGACTTTTGGAATCACTTGATTTTGAATCATTTGATACATGTGAGCCATGCCTTATGGGCAAGATGACTAGAACGCCGTTTTCCGGTTCAATGGAACGGGCGACAGATTTATTGGAAATCATACATACTGATGTGTGTGGACCAATGAGTGTGTCGGCGCGAGGTGGATATCGTTATTTTGTTACTTTCACGGATGATTTGAGTAGATACGGGTATATCTATTTGATGAAACATAAGTCTGAAACCTTTGAAAAGTTCAAAGAATTTTAGAATGAAGTGGAAAATCATCGTAATGTAAAGATCAAATTTCTGGTCCGACCGTGGAGGAGAGTATCTTAGTTACGAGTTTAGCACACATATGAAAGGCGGAATAGTTTCACAACTCACGCCTGCCGGAACACCACAACGTAATGGTGTGTCAGAACGTCGTAATCATACTTTATTGGATATGGTTTGATCTATGATGTCTCTGACTGACTTGCCACTGTCATTTTGGGGTTATGCACTGGAAACCGCTGCATTCACTTTAAATAGGGCACCATCTAAATCCGTTGAAAAGACACCGTATGAATTATGGTTTGGAAACAAACCTAAGCTGTCATTTCTCAAAGTTTGGGGATGCGATGTTTATGTGAAGAAACTTCAACCGGATAAACTCGAACCCAAAGCGGAAAAATGCGTCTTCATAGGATACCCTAAGGAAACGATTGGGTATACCTTCTATCACAGATCCGAGGGCAAGGTCTTTATTGCCAAGAATGGATCCTTTCTTAAGAAGGAGTTTCTCGCGAAAGGTGTGAGTAGTCAGAAGGTAGAACTCGAAGAGGTTATTGAACCTTCTCTTCATGAAATGGCGAGTAGCGCAGCACCGGAAGTTGTTTCGGAGTTGACTTCACCTAATGAAGAGAGAGATAATGATATTGATCATGAAACTCCAAAAGAGGACACTACCGAACCTCGCAGGTCAAGCAGGACACGTGCAGCTCCTGAACTGTATGGCAATCCTGTTTTGAATTTCATGATTGATGAAATAGATGACCCTGCGACGTATGAAGAAGCGATGATGAGCCCTGATTCCAACAAATGGCTAGAGGCCATGAAATCCGAGATGAAATCCATGTACGAAAACCAGGTTTGGACCTTGGTGGACTTACCTCACGATCTAAAGGCCGTTGAGAATAAATGGATTTTCAAAAGAAAAACTGATGCTGATGGTAATGTAACCATCTATAAGGCTCGACTTGTCGCAAAGGGGTTTCGACAAATTCAAGGAGTTGACTACGATGAGACATTCTCTCCCGTAGTGATGCTTAAGTCGGTTAGGATTATGTTAGCAATTGCTGCATATTTCGATTATGAAATATGGCAGATGGATGTCAAAACTGCGTTCCTCAATGGTAATATTGAAGAAGAGTTGTATATGATACAACCTAAGGGTTTTGTCAATCCTAAGGATGCTGATAAGGTGTGCAAACTTCAGCGATCCATCTATGGACTGAAGCAAGCATCCCGGAGTTGGAATCTCCGCTTTGATGAGGTGATCAAAGAGTTTGGATTTGTCCAAACTTATGGAGAGGCTTGTATTTACAAGAAAGTGAGTGGGAGCAATGTGGCATTTCTGATACTATATGTGGATGACATATTATTGATTGGAAATGATATAGATCTTTTAAACAATGTTAAAAGTTATCTAAACAACAAATTTTAGATGAAGGACCTTGGTGAAGCTTCATATATATTAGGCATTAAAATCTATAGAGATATATCAAGATGCCTAATTGGGCTATCGCAGAGTACATACCTTGATAAGATATTAAAGAAGTTTAATATGGACGGAAGTAAGAAGGGGTACTTACCTATGTTTCAAGGCAAGACATTGAGTAAGACTCAAAGTCCGGCTACGGCGGGAGAAAGAGAGATAATGGATAAGATCCCCTATGCCTCAGCCATAGGCTCTATAATGTATGCCATGCTATGTACAAGACCGGATGTGGCACATGCTATTAGTTTGACTAGTAGGTACCAATCGATCCGAGTTCGAATATGGATAGCGGTCAAGAATATCCTTAAGTACTTGAGAAGAACTAAGGATATGTTTCTTGTATCTGAGGTGAAGAAGAGCTAGTCGCTAAGTGTTATGTCGATGCTAGCTTTGACACGATCCGGATGACTCTAAGTCTCAATCCGGATCGTATTTCTCTTGAGCGGAGCAGCGATTAGTTGGAGGAGTTCCAAACAACCTGTGGTGGCTGGATCAACAACGGGCGGAATATGTTCTTTGCTTGAGCGGTAGCGAAGCAGTTTGGATGAAAGAGTTCATTACGGAACTGGGTGTGGTTCCCAGTGCGTTGGACCCAATGGTGATCTATTGTGACAACAATGGAGCCATAGCCAACGCAAAGGAACCAAGGTCTCACAAGAATTCCAAGCATATTAAGCGCCGGTTTCACTCCATCCGCGAGCATGTCAAAGATGGAGATATAAAGATTTGTAAAGTAAACACGGACCTAAATGTAGCAGATCCGTTAACTAAAGTACTCCCTAGGGAAAAACATGATCAACACCAGAACTCCATGGGTGTTAGATTTATCACTATATAAACTAGATTATTGTCTCTAGTGCAAGTGGGAGACTGAAGGAAATATGCCCTGAGAGGCAATAATAAAGTTGTTATTATGTATTCCTTGTATATGATAGATGTGTTTATTTTGCATGCTATAATTGTATTGATAGGAAACATCAATACATGTGTGTTTAATAAACAAAAAAGGGTTCCTAGTTATGCCTCTCTTATAGACTAGCTTGTTGATTAACAAGATGATCAAGGTTTCCTCATCATGGACATTGAATGTTGTTAATAACAAGGTCACAGCATTTGTGAAATGATGTGATGAAAATTCATCCGAAGTATAGCATTACGATCAAGTCATTATGTTTATATTTCTATAACATCATACAAAGTAGTCTTAGTCCTTAGACCATGAGATCATGTTAATTGCTAACACCGGAAGAGTATCTTGATAACATCAAACGTCACACCGTAACAGGGTGACCATAAAGGTGGGTTCAGTGCTATGAAGGTGTTATGTTGAGGCTCATGGATCAAGAGTGGGATTTGTCCATCCCAATGATGGATAGATATACTCTAGGCCCTCTCGGTGATATCACATTGAAATAGCTTGCAAGCAAGTGATGTGATCACTAGAATGTTATATCACGGGAACGAGAAAAGAGTGCATGTCGGTAACGAGATCAAACTATGTATTTGGATACCGATGATCGAATCTTGGACATGTATTATATCATGAGACAAAGGGATTAAATTGCTGACGTTAAAGGTTCTCACGATCACAGAAGTCATCGTTGAATGTGCAGTAGTCAGTATGGATCTCCAGGTCCCGCTTCTGATTATTGATCTAAGAGGAGTCTCAATCATGTCTGCATTATTCGCGAACCATAGGGTGACACACTTAAGGGTTACCGAACACCATTTAGGAGCACATATGTTCCAGACAAAAGGTTTGCAAAGCGCAGGAAATGTTTCGATAGAAACAGGAATTGTTTCGATAGAAACCGAAATTGTTTCGGGTGAAATTGCAGAAAGTGGTTCTGCATGTGAAATTGAAATGTTGCAAGGGGTTTTATGTGAATGTTTGTTAATTAAAGTAATTAACAAAATTCTGAATAAAATAAATAAAAGAGTTTTATTAATTGAGAGTTGCATTTAATTTGGTGGAAATTAAATACATGTGAGTGGGATTTTGGGTGGAGGCCATGTTTATGTGAGTGGAGGTTCACCACATGAATGAAGGAGGGAAGGAGTCCCCCCCTCATGCGCCGTCTATGGGAGGAGGGTCTCCTCCTCCTATATAAAGCCCCCCTCTCCCTCTCACAAACCACACCTCCTCGTGAAGGATCTCTCTCCCCCTCTAGATATTCCCCCATGGTCTCGGATTAGCGAGATACATGTTCCCGGTGGCCTTGCGTCTGGAAGGAGTTGCTGCTTCCGCTGATTCGCTGGAGCGAGGAGGTGGAGGTTGTCCGGTGGCTTGAACGTGTGTGCGAGGACGGATGCGCTGCTGATTTGCGGCGCTCGAACTTCCACACGATCTTGAGATCGACAAGCGTACGATTACATCAACCACGAGTTCCTACTCGTTAACAAAACTCGTTGTCTTCGAGGGTAAGTTCTCCATGGATGTATGTCCACCCGTTGCTCTGTATCTAGTAGATAGATCTTGGCGTATAGTTCTCATCATAGGAATTTTTTTGTTTCCTATGCTGCGGACCCAACAATGATCACTTATTCTAACAGAAAAATAGGGACACTACCTCTACTAAATCTACTTTGTGAAACAATATTAGAAGTATCCTTATAGAGGATAGTGTGTCCATCTTCTACATATTTAGTGACAAAGTCTTTCATATTTGCTATTATAGGTTCAACAGCTATTTGTTCATCAGGTTCAACAGTTTTATTTGTACTTTCATTAACCATACTAGATATCATAGAATGTTCCTTTATCTTAACTGGGAAAGGCATTTTCTCAATGTAAGGTCCAGGTAAAACATCATTAGCAGTATAAACTTCAGTATTTCTTGCAGGAACACAATTAACAATATCTTTATATGGCTCATGACACTTATTCCATTTCTTTTTAGGAATTTTAATATAAGAAGCAAAAGCCTTAAAATAATTTGCAATACTTTGAGAATCAAGACCATAAGCATTACTAATATTATGAAAGTCATCAGTTTCCATAAAATATTTAATGCATAAGTAATCATAATTTATACCTGACTTTCTTCCTTTATCATTCTCTCATGCTTCAGCATTGCCTTGAATACGGTCTAGAAGATCTCATTTAGCTTCTTCTTCCATGCGTGTAAATGATCCAGCACAAGAAGCATTCAATAGATCCTTATCATGAAGAGAAAGCCTTGCATAAAAGTTATTAATAATAATATTATTGGGGAGCTCATGAATAGGACATTTGAGCATTAGTAACTTCAGTCTCCCCCAAGCTTGAGTTGTACTCTCTATCAAGAGTCCAAAAGTTGTATATTTGATTCCGTTCTTTATGAATCTCACTAGGAGGATAAAATTTTGAATAAAAGAGAGGCATTACTTCCTCCCATTCAAGAGCTTGACCATTCTTCAGTAGCTTATACCATTCCTCAGCTCTTCCTTTCAGTGATAATGAGCATAACTTCTTCTTGACTTGATCTGTTGTAATACCTGCACACTTGAACAACCCACACAATTCGTGTATAAAGAGCAAATGATCACCGGGATGGACAGTTCCATCCTGAAAATAGTAGTTATCCATAACATAATCAATAATTCTTGTAGGTATCTTAAAAGTATCATTTTCAGCAGGTGTAGGTTCATCTACTATCTTAGCAGTGGTAGTACCATTACGAAATAAGAAACTAAGTGAATTATCCATATTGAAATAAAGTAACTAACAGAAATAAACAATACTCACAGTAAAAGTTTCCTCTACCAGTTCCACTCTTCAATAGCGCTTCACTCCCTAGCAACGGTGCCAGAAAATAGTCTTGATGACCCACAATTATAGGGGGGTGTATCGCAGTATTTTCGATAAGTAAGAGTATCAAACCCAACGAGGAGAAGAAGGTGTTGACAAGTGGCTTGAAGCAGGAATTCTCTGTAAATACTTAGCAAACTGATTTTTAGGGGGTTTTGATAATGTAGATAAATAAAGTACGAGTAGATAAAAGACAATAATAATAAATGCAGCAAGTGGCCTAATCCTTTCTTTAGCAAAAGACAAGACGGTTGTATTACTTAAGATGACCAAACGTTCTCGAGGACACATGGGAATATCGTCAAGTGCTTTCGCTTCATATAGTTGATTAATCTTCTTTAGTTTGATAAGTGTTGTGTGGGTGAACCTATGCTAATGTACTGCCCTTCCTAGGACTAATACATACTTGTGATTATACCCCTTGCAAGCATCCACAACTACAAGAAAGTAATTAAGATAAAGACCTAACCACAGCCTTAAACTTTGAGATCCTACACTCCCTTGTGCAACGGTTTCTTAACAGGGGTTCAGGTTTCTGTCACTCCGGCAACCCCGCGATTAGTAGCCAAATACACAATGCATTCCCCTAGTCCCTTAAAGGTGAAGTATCATATAGTCGACGTTCACATGACACCACTAGAAGAATAACACCACAACTTAAATATCAAACCATTGAATCTTTCTCAACACAATTCCACTACTAACAACATGACTTCTCCCATGTCCTCAAGAACTAAACGAACTACTCACAAGACATTATATGGATCAAGATCAGAGATGAAATAATGACAAGTAACAATCTGAACATGAACGATAATCCAATGGTTCCACTCAATATCATCAACTACAACAAGTAATCAACACCGGGAAAGTATCCCCTAAGAGTTATGCAAGATTCAACCCAATTGTTACAACGATATGGACTGGTGATGATGGTGCTAGTGGAGATGATGGTGGTGATCATGATGATCCCGATGAAGTCCAGCTCGATGACGGTGTTGATGGCGATGATCTTCCCTCTCCGGGAAGGAATTTCCCCGGCAGATTTTTGCCTGCCGGAGAGCTCTTTCTCTCTCTGGAGTTTTCCGCCCGTAGAGGCGACGAAATCTTTATGTGGTCGCTCCCCGAGTCTTAGGGTTTCGGGAGGATTATATACGCCAAAGAGCAGAGCCAGAGGTGGGCCAGGGTGGCCACACCACCTGGTGGCGCGGCCTAGGGTGGCCCGCGCCAGGGGGTGGTGGGGCCCCCTGGGGCCCATCTCTGCTCCCCCTTCTGGCTTCCTTCGTCTTCTGGAAAAATAGGATTTTCCATATATTTTCTGGGATTTTCTAATCTTCACGAATTTTGCCTCCAAACAGTGCCTTTTCCGTCAGAATCCTGGCTTCAGTGGTCCATCCTCCAAAAGTCATCAACCATGCAAAAGTAGATGAAATAACATAAGTATCATCTCTTAATATGAAATATATCAATGAATAACAGTAAATTATGATCCGGGGGCAGCGCAGCACAACCACCCAGAGGTCATCCTCCACCGCCTTCGGCTAGTGGCGACCAGACGCGACAGCACGACCACACCTAGCCGAATAGGCCCAGCCAGTCTCCAAAGGGGTACATAAATTTCCCGTAGCCACGATACTGCACGTAGGTCACGCCGCCGCCATCCTCAACCGACACCATAGGCTTGACCAAACCCACACAAGCCCGCAAAGCTCTCGCCACCACACTGCAACCGGCACGGTGTCGATGCCACCACCTCCGTCACAGATCCCTCGTCAACCCAACCGAAGGTGGCGAAGAGGAGTCCGGCCCACCCTGACCCAGATCGGGCCTAGAGGGCATAGATCTAAGCCCGCAAGGCAGCACCGGCCGGCCCCTGCCCAGCCACCGTCGCCACCAAGCTGGCGGCTCCATCACGCGTAGCCCACCTCGCCAGCTTCAGGTCACCCTGCCGTCATGCCAGATCGCTGCCGCCTAAGCCGCATGTCCCACTGCCGTACCGCCTGTGACGCACCTCCGGAGGTGGAGACCGAGGCGCGGCCGAGCCGCCGAGACTAGCCAGCGACGCCTGGCGGCGATGTGAGGGAGAGGAGGTGGGGAGAGCTCAGGGGAGGGCGGAGGTTGGGGCGCGGGGGCGAGCCGGTTGTGAGATCTCTGTTTTCTCGGGAGCGGGGAATACCACGACCCCACTGACCCTTATTTAATGGCACACAAGACTTGGGGTTAACGCAGAAGTTGGCTTGCCATGTACGATAGAATTCCAAAGCTGAACCGAACAGGAGTGCCATGTCAATTCGGTTGCCATGTATAAAGCCAGACCTGCTATTTACTAGCTTGCATAAATCACATAAATATCATTTGACCTACAAGGGAAACTATAAAATATCCTCAGTCGCACCCACGTCAATAGAAAGGCCCACCGCTGCCACAACATCCCCTTCCTTGCACAGCACGATTATTGAGGACGAGCAGAAGCATCTAGAAGATGAGGTCGAGCAGGCAGAACCATACTATAGACATGGGTCTCCTGCAGAGCCTCATCACCAGGTGCCGATATCGTGGGCCATTGCCTTCACCGCCATGCATCAGGAGATCCGAGACCCGATAGTGCAGCAAGAGCTGTCGGATGATTTGGTCGAGCACATATGTATATGCAAAGGCAACGCACAATTTGCTGAACTATGTTTGTGTCTCAAATTTTGCCGAACTATGTTGTGTTCATTATACACCGAACTATGCCGAACAATACTTTGTATTCATTTTTATGCCAAACTATGTGATTAAAACTATTCCTGTGTGAATTCGAGTTGAATTGTGCTGAAATGTCGCAGAATTAGCCAAAAGGTCGCCTCCTTGGGAATGCCACCTAGGAACGCGAGTATGAATTCAGCCATTTACTAGACGAAAGTTACCTCTATCCGGCGATTTTTAGCTCTGGATTTCGGCTTGAACATCCAAAGAGTGGAGGTGCTATAAGAATACCCTAACAGCCATGTATACCCAGGATGCATGCAATAAGCTGAAGTGAACGCGGGCTCCAGGAAGCCTTCCCCCCCTTTTTTTTACAAACTCCGAAAAATTGAATTTGATTTTTTTAAATATTCTAAAGAAATACCTAGATGTATAGCCAACCATGAAATATACAAGCACGTAGATTTTCAGCTTGAAAAACTACGTATTTTTGGCTCATTAAAAAAAGTCGCACAAAAAGTCGAAATCTCCAGCTTACTGTACTATTTAACAACCATTCGCCGAAGACAAAAACTTGTTTTGTCATTTTAGCTTAGTCTAAAATATAAAGTATTTCGATCTAAAATTTTACACTGATAGATTTGAGGGTTGTTTGCATCCAGGGTATTTATTCCAAAATATTTTGAAAACTTTTAAATTCTAATATTTAGAGTTTGAAAAACCAGGCTCCGTGGAGCCCGTACGCCACCACACTGGGATCCAAGATGCATCCGGGTCCGTGTGTTTTTTCTTCAATTAATCAAAATGCAATGTTGTTAGAAAAACAAAAAGTGTACTCTCTCCATCTCGAATTAGATTTAGATGTTGGAATTTGTCTAAATTCTCGTGTATGCATACGCTAAAACATGTATGATGAATATATCTAAATCAAGACAAAATTTTCAAACCTAACTTGAGACGGAGGGTAAGACATTTGTCAGGACCGAGATGGCACATGCTGCAGCATGGAGGACTGACCGACGTCTCCATTAATCTTTTACTACCTTTTTCCTAGAGCGTGCAAAGAGATACACAAATGGCAATCTCAAGCTGGCACGCAACGCGCTCTCGCTCGCTCGTAGCCGGTTGCAGAAATACTTGCTGCAAGCGGCGGAGCATGCCTGGCCCACCTCCGACCTTTACAGTCACGGCTGCGCAATGGCAGGTTTACCCTCAGCCTTTGTACTCAACTTCCACAGCACCCCCGCGTTGTACTGTGCTGGCCTGAGTGGCACTCGGAAGCGCAGGATCACGAACTAAATCCCCAAAGAAACCCCAGACAAAACCTTGCTCCCACCCATCACCTCCACCTCCATCCATCACAGTGCCACGGGCAGCTACCGCAACTTTTCGGTTCCGCCGCACCAGCACCTCGCCGCCGCCGGCCGGCCAAACCCAGGGCAGTGAGCAGCATGGCAGTGCGTGGCCAGGTCAGCATGCCCTCCCCGATCGTCTTGGGGATCTTCTCCCTCATCCGCGCCGCCAACGAGGTGGAGGCCCAGAACCCGCGCGTCGCCTACCTCTGTACTACTCCATCTCCTCTCGCACTACTACTTACCTAGTACTACAATTAAGTGGCGGATGAATCACCTTCCTTACTGATTTCGTCACTGCTTTTCTAGATTAGGCCGTTCCCACGCCCTGCAGAAGGCTGAGCGGCTCGACCCGACCGCCACCGGCCCTGGCCCCAAGTTCAAGGCCGCGCTCCTGCAGAGGCTGGAAAGAGTAAGGAATTGCTTGCACTAATCCTTGGGTTCTTCTAATCCCCCAATTCAATTCACCCGTTTCCGAAGACTAATCAGCTCTGCCCCCGATCTATTTATTATAGGGGGTCAATAGCTCCTGTACGGCATCTTTCCTTGAAATTGGACAGAACAGGATATAGCTGAAGGAAATGGCTACCATGCGACGTTTCTTTGGTAGAAAATAGCCCAGGTGCGACACTACTCCTTAATCCAAAGACACATGTTGACAACTCAAATCAGGTGAGCCGAGCGGGACCCACTACGTAAGGACCTGAGCGCTCGACCCACAGAGTGTCTCCCGATGGTGGGACCCACAGCGTGAGACCCATTAACTTATCCAGCTCAGCATTGGTACAAGAGAGGACCCAGAGCCGTGCAGCACTCGAGCCCTACCGCGACCTTCCCATCGTCACTCCTCGACCGTTCTTGTTCTTCTTCTTCTTCTTCTCCTCCGGCTACGACGCGCAACAACGGCTGGCAAACGGGCCACGACCTTCCCATGTCGAGCTCCACTTCAGCCTCCCGCCGCACATGGCCGCGCTATGGCGCAGTGCCAATGACAAGCTGTCCTGTATGCCCACGTACTGCGCCCCTGAAGCAGCTGGTCACATTGACCAACAAGAATGGCAACCATGAACGGGAATTCGTGAAATGCGTGAGTAACCAGAGCAGGGGAAGGTCAGATTTTACTTCTCAACCTGCCAATTCTGGTTTTTGTTTCCCAATCTTCTCAATCTGCCAATTCCATTGGTGCTATTGTGGGGGATGCAGGAGTGACGGCAGAGCTGAAGAACCTGAACAAGGAGATGAAGAAAATTATCGAATTGAAGAAGCGGGACAATTTGGTGGCCGGTCTTTTTTATGTTTGTATAATTTCTCTCGCATTTGTTTATGTGATGATAATTAGTCGTTAGTGAAGGCTATCACTGTTGAAGTTAGCTTGTGCATCACTTGTAATCGTAAAAGATGTTTGAATAAAAGTGTTGTGCTGCACAAATTCGGCATGTCTTCTTCACTCTGTTTTGTTTCTTCACTTCTTCAGTCTGTCGTCAGTGGGGTGTGGGCAGAGTGTGGAGTTCAGTGGTGGAGGGAGAAAAGGTAAAAAAAGTTGGTTGACAGTTGCCAGAAAAGGCCAGGCCCAATTATAACGTATGCAGGGACGAATAGAACATAGCAAGACCCATTGATAAAAGAAGTGTAGCTAGTGCAAAAAAAGTGCACACGGTTATTCACATAGATATATCTTTTCGTCTTATCATTATTTCACAAATATGACTATAGGAAGCTTCAAATTATTTGAGTTGTCCCGCCTTGTTTTGGCTCTTTTATCGTGTCTTACTGCTAGGGTGCACCCGCGTGTTGTTTTGGCCAAAATAAAAGGTTGGTTCTAGTTAGCAGTCTTTGTGAACCAAAACCCGACTAGCACTTTTTTTTACCAAAAGGTGCACTCCAAGTAACAATTTAAATTTCTTTTGGTTTGTGCATGCTATGGTGTTTTTAAAGTTTTTACACGTGTGTTTCTACCTAAAATGGTCGTGCCCCTCTCAAAGAAAGAAGACATAGTGTGCCAATATAGGCACAAAGTTTATGATTGCATCATGTTTGAGTGCATTTTTTACTACACACGACCACATAGTTTAACCATGTAAATAGAATGTAATAAAGAAACTTTAGACACGAATAAATATTAATATATTATTGGATCATGTTTGAGTGCATTTTTTTACTACACACGGTCACATAGTTTAACAATGTAAATAGAATGTAATGAAGAAACTTTAGGCACGAATAAATATTAATATATTAGTACGACCAACATAGATAACACGATAGAGGGGCATCGGATACCCTAATAGCATCCCCTTACAACATATAGAGGGGCATCCTCTTATAAGATATAGTGCATAAAACATAAAACGAAAATATTTAAAACTAGACACGGGCACACATGCCCCAACCAACACAACACAAGCTAGATAGAAAGACTCGGCCAGCGCTCCTTGGCCCCTCCTTAGCTGGCGCCTCTCACTCGTCCTCCTCCGGCATCTGGTAGGGGAGGGTGTGCATGCCGTTGGGCTCGGGAAAGATATGGTAGAAATTTGTGAAGATATTGTAGGTGGTGAATGCGATAAACTCGCATCCACACCAGAACACCTGGCTGAGGAGGTGGTAGGCATCGTAGGGGTTGGTGACGTACAGGCCGATGGTGAAGTTGCAGTGGCCGCCGTCGTAGTGCTCGTGGAGCTGGAACATGGGCGGAGTGCCCGCAGGGAGGTGGCGATAGCCGGAACGGAGGAAGAAGCGAGCCAACTCGAAAGGGCCCCTCCACCTCGATATCGCCCACACCCTGAGGCTGCTCTCGACGATTCTTCCCGCCGGGTACTGCAACTCCGCACGGCGTAGGGCGGTGTAGGTAGGACCGGTGAACTGCATGGTGGCTTGGAAAGTGGAATGGTTGCTCGAGTGGTGGATTTGGCTCGAAAGGAAGAAGCGGGGGCGACTTGAGAGATGAGTGTGAGGGGAGAGGGATGAGGAAATGGTGCCCCTTATATAGCCACGTTGCAGCCGTGGTCAATGTACACGATGCTTCATTTTCTCTCCTCCGTTTGTGGTGGCATAAGTGCATTAAATCGGCGGGCAGAGAATCCAAAGCGGCATGGGCGCATAAGCTAGATGCTTCGTTTTGGCGCGTGACGGTAAGGCTGCCGCGTGAGAAACCGTTCCACCGCGCGTGATACTGCGAAAGGAAGCTGCACTGCACCAACGCGTCCGTCCCGTGTGTGCGTGCATGCAATTGTTAAAATGGTTTAAATAGCTTAGATGCGACGTACCTATACGATGCGCCTCTGCTGCTGCTTTACCGCATCACTTCGTGCATGCAAGTCAGCCTGCGTCGTTCACGAGCAGAATAGCTAGGCTGCAACGCTATTGCATGCATGCCAACACGTCGCGGGTAGCCCTCCCTCTCGCATGCATGCCAACAGAGTACGTCGTGGCAGCCCGGCCCGGTCCGACCGACCCAACGGTCACTCAGATGCTCCCCCACTCAACGTTATCTGTTTATCAGAGAAAAAACGGTGGCCAATCAGATTGGAGAATCAAGGCTCCCATGGATCGTCCACAGCTACACCTGCGAAATCCTTCTAGAAGGCTTATCCGACGGCCACAGTTAGGCGTTAGGGTTAGATCAACGCTCCACATTTGGCGTTAGGGTTAGATCAACGACTGATGTTTGTCCTTAGGGTTAGATCGACGATCGACGTTTGGCGTTAGGGTTAGATGGGGTTTGGAGGCAGTCAACGGGGTTTTGAAAGGTTTAACCGAACTTCAAATGTGCATAACTAATTCAAAAAAATCGAAAAAATGTAAAACTTGCGCACATAGTCTTGTTATGTTACATGCTTATGATATAAAATGATAGACTTGATCTAATAATCTTTGCACGAAAAAACCTTCACAAATTGGACTATCTCGACTGAGGTTGCATAGAGTTCAAAGGAGTGAGAAGAGGGTTTGAGGTTTTGAAAATGCAAAAAATCAAAAAACCTCACCTTAGCTTCATTTTGGGGTGACTAAGGAGGATCTGAAGTTATTTTTGCATTTTCAACTTTTAATCTTGTTTTATTACTGACTTTGTATTAAAGGGTGTTTTTTCAAAAATAAATTAATAATATGAATACTTATTCAAAAAAATGTGAGACTTCGTATTGATGCTATATAGGTAGAATATAAGCTAAGAAAATCTTTTTGGGTGATTTTGGGAATGTCGAAAAAAACTTGCTTAAAAATGGGGTCGTTTTCCCTAGCTTTGGAGCCTGTTTGGACAATATTTCAGTGACTATGAGTTCGACTTCGCAAAAAGGTTTGGATTTATTAACTAAAGTGCATAGTAGTACATACAACAGTGCAATATCACATAACAAACAAATGAACTCGAAAAATATTGTAGATAGGCTCAAATTTGAATTTGAATCAAGTCAAATCAACATCATAACACATAACTTTTCACATGAAACGACATAACTCATTACATCAATCAAGTTTTATATCAAAGAACATAAGTTTTCACATCAAATGACAACAAACTTAAGTTTTCACATCAAATCACATCATAGTTGAATGATTTCGACTCTATTTCTTTTTCTTCTTTCTACCACTCGATTTTTTCACTTTTTTTCCACTACTTGGTTCCACATCGCACAGTTTGTTGATGTTCTTGGTTTTCCTGCCAACTCCACTAGACCCCCTCAACTTATGCACCTGACCATGTCCAACTTCTTCAGTTTGCACTTCTGCAGATTGAGTAGATGATAACAAAAGCTGTAGACATTGTTCAGTTTGCAACTCAACACTTGGCAGCACAACCTCCAAAGATGGCAACATAGCTGCCAAAGCAGATTCGCGTGGCAGGACAAGAGCCAAATCATCTGCAACAGTTTCAGATTGCACTTCATCCTCAACAGCATTAACAAGTTTAGATTGCACCTCAATAGTTTGCACTTCATCCTCAACAGCATTAACAGGTTCAAATTGCACCTCAACAGTTTGCAATCATCCTCAACAGCATTAACAGGTTCAATTTGCACCTCAGCAGCACCAAACATGATCTGGTTAGTTCTCTTCTTTCTTGAGCCATTGATTCTTGCCTTTTTCACTGGCCAGCATTCTTCAACAACAAGATGTGGGGCTTTTTCTCCATGCTTCCTCCAGAAAACAAGCAAGTCAGTTGGGGGAGAAAAATCATCAACAAGAAATACAGAGATTTTCGATGAACATACTTTGGCTTTTCAGCAGTGTATCTGCACTTGGTAGAGCCAGCTCAGTGTCCAAGCTCTTCACAGAGTTTACATCTATTCTTGTTACCTTTTTGGGCCCTTTTTGGCTTGCCATCTTTCTTTTCATCTTTCTTCCCCTTCTTGCTGCTCCCACCTTTCTCAAACCAAGCCTTGAATCTACTATGCTTAGGCCTCCCAGCCTTTCTTTTCATCAATGGAGGACACAAGGAGAACTGAATGTCCACTTCAGGCCATTGAGACTGGTCTGTAAGTGCTGGAATTGGTGTTGCATATGCAGCCTTGAATTTTGCTACAGAATAATACTCATGCAAATATGGGTGCATATTTAGCTTATGTTTGGAGGCCAAGAAAAGTATGGCATGCTCACAAGGCTTCCCAGTGTGTTGCCACTCAAGGCATGTGCATTCATGCAATTGAGTGTCAACAATATGCCTCCTGCCAGTCTTTGTATCTCTGACTTCAGCACCCCACAATGAGGATTTCTCAACACACAAATGTGCAAGATCTCACTCTCTGTTGACCACCTCAGACTACATCAGGAAGCTTATCTCCTTAAAGAACATCACCAAGCCTTCTTCTCAATTCCCACAACCTCATGATCATAATCCTGATCTGGTCAACCATGTCATGGACAGGCAAGTCTTTTAACTCCTTCACTTTGTTGTTGAAACTTTCTGCAAAATTATTGTTGATATGATCACATTTGATGGCAGTGTTAAAACCTGACCTGTACCATAAAAGAGAATGGTAAGTGTCCAACCATGTACAAAACTTGACCCTATCCTCCTCAGAGCATGCAACCTTAATCTTCTCAAGGTGATATGAATGTGTCAGTCTGTTGTAAGATCTTGCTGCTGGCCACATGCGCCCAAAATCATCTCCTCTGAATTTTTTGATCAAATTCATCCACATATGGCCGAAGCACTCCCTCTGCTCAGCATGAGGGAAAACAATTTTCACTGCATTTTCTAAACCTTTACATGCATCTGTGTGCACTGCCAAAGGAGAGACTGGCCCTATGCATCTTTTCAACTGCATCATGAACCATGTTCATGATGCCTCTGACTCAGACTAAAACATGCCAATAGCTACAGGGAACATCCAATTGTGTCCATCTAAAGCATTGCATGCTGCTAGTTGACCATTCCACTTGCCAGTCAAGAATGATGAGTCTATACTCAAATATGGATGGCACCCTGCTTTGAAGCCATCGATGCAAGGCTTTAAAGCCATGAATAATTTAGAGAAGAAGACTTTCCCATCAGCTGTTACCTCAGTATCTATATCCACAACACTGCCAGGTGACCTCTTCTCTACTTCTGCTTTGAAGTTATAAAGCATTCGAAAGGTATTTGCCCAATCACCATATAGCTCCTTCATTGCCTTTGCTTTGCCTTCCACACTGTAGTATAATTCAGCCTAATGGGGTACTACTTTTCCAAGTCTGTTTTTAGTCTTTTTGCAGTGCTGTTTGGTGTTGTCGCTAAAATAGGCTTGATTTTTTCTACAACCCATAATTGTGATTTCATCTTTGTAACTTTTTGAGATGTTGTAATACAAGTATGAGCTTTTGGAATTTGATTCACTCTTATTGTCCTTCCATCAGGTTGGCGTCTAGCAGATATATACCACTTGCAAGGCTTCGCACCACCATCATAACCTATGCATTTTGCATAAAACTTCTTTTTATTAGTCCACAAAGTCTTGGTAGCAAACTCACGTTTGACTGCATATGTCCTGAAACACATCCTGAATTCATCCATGCTTGGAAACAATCTCCCAACTTCAATAACTGGGTTCTCTTTGTCATAAACTGTTACTAGCTCATCATCATGTGCATCATCTACATGAACTACAGCATATTGCAACAACTCTAGATCTATATCTGCCTCTTCATCTCTTGAATGGTTGTCACCATCATTTGCAGCTTCATCCCTCTCCTTGTCTCTGTCATCTATAGGAATGCCAAAAAGCTTTGCCATTTGAATGTCAGACATTGGTGCAATGACCAAATCAATCCGAACAGTTATCTGAACTGAATTCCAATCAATAATTACAATCTTTTCAGCCTCCCCTTGTGCATTAGCATCTGTAGCCTCCACTGTTAACACTGCCAACTCAATAACTATAGGCATTATTTGCCTTTGTGCAGCCCAATCATCCTCAACCATCTGAGAAGCCAACTTCGAGGGCACATATCCAACCCTCGAATCAGATTTCAGATCAATGAACTCTGCTAAAAACATAGCACTTTTGCTTCTCCAACCGTCTCGTTCATCGATTTCATCAACCATCTGTTCCCCTGTCTCAATCCTAACATACTCACCTTTCCAATCATCAAATCGTAACAAAGAAACTTCTTGCTCTGGCCCCCAAACCACACTCTCCCCAATTTTGTCCACCATATTCCTCACCGCCTACTCTTCCATGCTTTGTAGCTCTTGGGGATCAACATCTTCCAATTCCACCTCCCATTTAACAACTGTGTCTCTCTCAATTACCTGCATGCTGCCATCAACTAACACAGCCCTAGAGGGAAAGAATTTGATGCAAAATTCGAAGGTGTGCCGTGCAACATCGTCTCCCCTGTTTTTGGCGGCCACTGTGAGCTAGCGGAAGCGAACAAGGAGCCAAACCAAACAGAAATCAAGTGTTAGAGATGCGGGATATACCGATTAGAAGTCCCCTCTCGCAGCTCCATCTCGTTCCCCTCGTTCAGCACACCCGGCCTCCACAATCTAGCATCAATAGGCACGCTCAGATCTCGATTTGAGAAGAATGAGAGAGGAATTAGGTTACAAATGGCACTCATCACCTTCGTCGTCGAACTAAATCGCTTCCGCCTCAAAGAATGTTGCGCTATCGCCACCGTCGAAGACGAGAACGATGGGTGGTCATGCCGCCGTCGGGAAGCTATAAATGCGATGTGGTGGCGTGGTCGGTCGGAAGCGGTTTGTTTAACTGGCTGTACCAACCGACCGGTTGTGGCGCCCCGCTAAAACCACTACTAAAAAATCACTGTGTTTTTGTGCATTGCATCATCATGACCGCATGCTCATGTCATCATGCCACATTGCATTTGAGCATCGTCGTCATCATGCATGGTTTGGCAAAGTTTATTTTTCTAAAAGCCTATTTTGTTTTTCTAAATACTCCCCGTCTTAATTTTAAATCAAAACCCCCGGTCTTTATCGGACATTTATTTGTCTAAAAGCTATTTACAAAAAGTCTATTTCAGACAAAAATAAAAATAAAAACTATTTTTCCTGGAGGAGGCCGCCACCGTCCAGGCCCAAAGGCCCAGATGGCAGCAGCCTACTACCCCAGATAAAAATCTGGACCAAATCCTAGTCTAACCATAGCTAACCCTAACCCTAGACTAGATCTTACCCTAACCAAACCAACCCCACCCCACCTACCTTCCTAACCCAGTCGCCTGCCCCGTCTCTCCTCATCCCGTGCGCAAGCCACGCAGCAACGCTGCCCACGCCCACCCAGCGCCTCACGCATCCGCCGCCCACCACCTACCACCTGCCAGCCCGGCCCCACACTCGGTCTCCCATCCATCGCACCGACCTGGCCCCGCATACCAACCGCGCGACACGCTCCCCGCCCTGTGTATCATGTCACACACACACACTTCCCTCCACCTCGCTCCCTCCCGCTCGGCACGCCCAAAATCCCGCTGGCCCGCTCCTCCCCTGGCCCCACCCACGATGCCCCCTCCTCTCTCCTCGTTTTTCCCCAACCCTGCATCGCCGCCCGTCCTCGCTCAGCAGCCTCCGCCGACCCCAGCTGTCGCAGCCGACCTCTCCTCGACCGGCCCGGCCCCTGGCCGCGACCCCGCCGATGTCACTCCTCTCGGCAGCGAGCTTCGCCGACGCCAGGCGCCAAGGCCTCTCTTCCTTCTCTGGCCCCGAGCGACGCCGCCAGCGTCCGCCGTCGCCACCCTGTCGTCGACCCTGACTCCGGCAGCCTATTTCTCACCCCTGGCATCCCGCGCCCTCGCCTCTCCCTGCTCCGGCCAGCGCATCTCGCCTCCAGGCCACCTCCTCCTCCGCATCGACCTAGGGCCCTCCCGTCTGTGAAGCCCCGCCGCGCGAGCACCTCTCCTCTGCGGCCCTTCTCCTGGCTGCATCGCATCACCGCTGCCCGGGACTCCACCTCGCCGGCCTCCCTCTCCGAGCCGCACCACCGTGTCCGCATTGACCCCAGCGTCATGTCCGGCCGCTTGATATTCTTCCGCAAGCGCGGGCGTGCCCTGCTGCCCCAGAGACCTCCAACAAACCCGCGCGCGACCCTGCCTCGATGCGTGCTTCATGTCCTGTTTAGCTGTCTGTATGTGTGTTGATGTTCTGATACCTAGGTGTCAGGGTCTTGGAGCACATTGGGTGACCTGACCAAACAAGTAGGTGATGTCGTTGCTCAAGTCCAAGGTGTTTAGCCGTGGCAAGGCCGAGTTCCACCTCTGATGAACAAGTCCAAACACGAAGACCCTGGCACCGATCCAAGTTCGCCTTCAACCACGAGTTCTTCTTCACGGACCCGAAGATCACACATGCGACAAGTACTTCACCACGGATCCGATGCCCGAGAACCCAGACGCCAAGTTTGCCGAGAACCCGGACGCCAAGCGCTTCATCACGGATACACCGAGTTCTCCATCGAGGACGCCAAGTACGTCGACATGGAACCGAAGGACGCCAAGTTCTTCATCCCGAACGCCAAGACCGACCAGATACGAGGACCCGACAAGATCTTCGTGACGACAAGATCGACACCGACCAGGGCGAACCCGATGATCCTCCGATGCCAAACCAAGTTCTTCGACAACCTCCGAAGACCGATCCCGTCGAACCGAACCCCCGATCTCGTCGAACCCTGTCGAACCCCGAACCCCCGGAACCCAAGATCTTCCGGACCCGGATGTGTGAACCTTTTTCCGAGCCCTATTTTATAAATGCTATATATAAAACTTGTTGCCTATTAATTGTTCATCTCGCATGCATATCATAAACATGTCGGATCTTCTGCCGTAGTATTAAATATTGTATCCGGTGTTTCTGCTAGTGTTTGCTTCTTCGCGGATTAGGCCGATGAGTTGATGCGAGTATCGACAAGTTCTCCGGATATGAACATTCGGCAGTGTTTCCCAGGCGAGCATCTCTTCCCCTTCTACCTATTTTGCATTTATAGTCTTTACTTCCTCCTGTTGATCTATTGCTATCCGTGTCCAGATGCTTTAGTTTCCGTGCACCAGTTATATCCCGTGCAGCCTCTATATTGCCTTGGACACCTCCTATTACCTGTGTTTGGTAGATAGCTAGCCTTGCGAGTCGTAGTTGCTTGCTCAGGTGCGATCTCGTGTTGTCGAGTACCACAGTTGTTGGTATGCTAGCAGATGTTTGTGGTGGAGATGCTAATGGTGGAGATGATCATGACTTTAAATACAACTATTAAAATGCTAGATATAACTAATGCCGAGGCATCGGTGGGTAATAGATGTTATTTGGTTCTTCCACGCTCACTTGTGTCCCGTAGGACCCCGAGTACTTGATACCTGTTCCTTGATTTTTCGCACTATCCACATCCGGGAGGCCTTATGGACCCCCCTGAGCCAGAGCTTGATTCATTTCTATTTCTTGGGGCCACAAACTAGTTTGGGGCTTTATTACTATCCTGTACTTATGCCATGATTTACTGCTTTATTTACGATTGTGCGTGGAGCACCTGTACTGTTTAGGATCGTGACACGTTTTATTTGTCGACAAGCCAGTCACACTTCGGGTTCCCGATCGTTTCTGACCGTCCACACAAACCTTGGGTCCGTCTCGGAGCCGGCCAACTTCGTTGCGGGTAGCTTAATGGGGTGCCCCCTGAAATATTTATGAATCTTGTGATCGCTTTGTCGTGAATGCCTCGTTGGGTTTTGAGTTGGTTTTTCCGAGGTTGATCGAGTGTGTGTTGCTATTTGTGCACCCCTACAGGGTAAAACTTTCTGAAAGCCGTGTCCGCGGTTATGGACGACTTGGAGCACAGTATCTCGATCATAGACAAGCATAACTAAAGTAGTGCTATAAACTTGACTTAATATATGACTAGTAATCAGATTCAACTATAACAGAATGGATATTAAAAATGCCAACAACTAGTGGATCTGTGTTGTTTTGTGACATACTACATCTGCCTAGTAAGTATTGCAACTCCAATGGAATGTGATAAAAGTGTCAACAACTGTTGGGTTTGGGATTCCTCAGGACAATTATATCTGACTAGTAAATGTTCCAACTACAAAGGAATGTTAACTAAAACTGCCCACTACTTATGCTATCAGGATGACTCATGCTATCTATATCTGATTAGTAATTACTGCAACTATAATGGAATGAGTAAAATTGCCAACTGTGTGAGTTCCTTGGTCCGACTTCCTCGTTTGGTCTCGAGGGGGGAATACTAGGATGGGTTTGTTTGGTGTTAGCTTCAGGTTGAATCCGAATAGGTCTTTCTTATCCCTCTCTGATAACCGCCAGTTGTATCAAGTCTCTATAGGTTGTTTAGTGCCACTGCGCTGCCGCTTTAGCCCACCATACCTATGTAGGCGAGAGTCGCCGAATTCTAGCCTCGCCATGTACTGGCCTCACTACTGACGCTCCTCTTTTTCCTTTGCCCTTTGTCGGCATCCCTTTTGTTTTAGCAGGTTTGAGACCGACGTCGTTAGCAGGGTTACCCTTCCGGCTTGGCTCAAGGTGGTTATGGACGCCATTGGTTATTCTTGGGGCTCTTAGCCCCATTTGCATCTTGTCCGCATCGACGTTCGATTTCAAGGTGATTTGGATCTTTGTACTGTATATCTGTATTCTTGACTCATGGAGTCGTTGTTGTATATATATGTTCTGTGGGTTCCATCGTGGACTAATGTGTAATGGTATTACTTCGTTTTCCACCCGCACGAAAGTGCCTGGTGGGCGTCCTTAAATCGTTTCTATGCGGGTTTGGCGAAAAAGGGCTAAAACTTGCATAGGGCCGATTCGAGGGTGTTACACCGGTCTGTCTTAACCTAATCTTGGAACTAAGTTAAATGTTTCCTTAATGACCGTTTTAATGCTCATGTGGCCCTGGGCTATTTTCTACCAAAGAAACGTCGCATGGTAGCCATTTCCTTCAGCTATGTCTTGTTCTGTCCAATTCCAAGGAAAGATGTCGCACAGGAGCTACGACTTGCAGACACTGAACAGGAGGATGCACAACACCGACGCTCGAGAGATGGAGCATTTCTACGGCGAGTACAACAAGAGGTACATCCAGCAGAAGCTTCGCACTCCTAGTGCCCCCAGCAAGGATGAGATGTGAGTAGGCACTCACTTCACTGCACTGTTCTTGATCATTTTCATGCTCGCTCGATCCATCTGTTTTTGTTCGTGTTGTGTGCATGTGTGATGATGGGGGATGTTCTCTTGTGCTTGACCGACTAGTGTTCGGATCGTTGGAATGTCACTAGTGGAGAACGGGCCTTTAGTCCCGGCCCGTAAGAGCCTTTAGTCCCGGTTGTGGTACCGGGACTAGAGAGGCGGGACTAAAGGCCCACCCACTAGTCTCGACCCTCTTACCAGCCGGGACCAATGGGCATCCACTTGGCCGTCTCTGCGGGCGCGGGGCGCCACCCATTAGTCCCGGTTCGTATTACGAACCGGGACAAATGGTTCTCTGTCGCGGCAGAATTTTAGGCACTTTCTCTGCCGCGGCAGAGAATTCAATTTGTATCCTTTTTTTCATTTTAAAATAGTTTTCTACGCTACCACATACCGTACATGTTCGTGCATACATAAGATAACTTCTCTTAAGATCGAGCATACAAATATATACATGATAGTTACACACGAAGATCACAATTATCGGGACTAGAGCATGTCTATTCAATTACACGGTCGGGGATCATCCGCGCCTATTCACATTAAATTCTCCGGCGTCATCTATCATCTCGTTCATCAAGAATCTTGCCAGTTCTTCATCAATTGCTACTACGTGTTACTCTGGTAGGAGCTGATCCCGCATTTTCTCGAACTATATAAGAAAAGGAGATCAATATGAATATCAATCATGATAACAAAAAGTGACGGTAATAAAATAATATTATGAATGTATTGCTTATATCGACTCTATAATCATTCAGCTTACTGGTAAACGTGCGAATGAACTCACAAACATAGAATCCACATAGATTCGTCTTTGGTGGCTGCCTCGCACACTTTACGAGAATAGAATTCAATAAAAATAATAATCTAGCATCATAATTGTATTGAAGGTAGAAGTAAAGAGATGCGCGTACTACTTACCGAGACCGGCTTAAACGTCAGCTTCTCACTAAAGTCACCCGTAACCGGACTCTTGAACTGGTTCCAAACCCTGCCCGGTAAAGAAAATGATGAATGAGTTATTTATTACGTGATATCTCAGGAAATCAACTAAAGAGACCGATGTAGCGTGAAAATTACCTCTGGAGCATGTCCTGCATGTCCCTAAACATTTCCAGGGGTCTCTTTAATGGGTCCATGACTTCAACTCTTCCCTTATCAAGTTGAATGTCTAGCAGAATCCAGTGGAAACTGCACATGTTTATATATACATCAGTAACTCATCAATTACACTTAACATCGAGTAAGCAAAAGTGAATGTGTACAACAGAGTAAGACCCTCACACGAAATTGTAAGGAAACAGTATGTGGTCACATAAATTTTGCTCCGTTAGAAACCTTAGAAGGTTTTCCTACGTCTCCTCGGGTTTTGTCGTTAGCGTCTTTACATGTATTTTATCTAGGTTAATGAACCCAACACTAAAGATTGACCTTCTTTTACATTCCATGATCTTCATTTTGCATAATAATAGAGTACAAAAGGATATAATTAGGATAATTACATGGAATGAACTGAACAACTAAAAAAAATGAACAACTTATATATAGACAATGAATTCAACAACTTACAGACAATAGCAACTCATGATAGATTTGTCGAGGGCGTCGAAAGCGTATAACTGGAAGAGTTCTGGAAACTCAACATGGACCTCTTCTTCTCGGAAGTAGTAGTCATGTGGGACTTTCGCCATGATCATTATTCTCTCTTGCTTTACGGCTTTCAAGTACCAGTTATGTAAACTCCGCATTTGTGTTGGTAGTTGTTGGAACTGCTCAAAGCTGACCAGAGGCTTCCCTGGGACATATGTAGGGACTACCTGAGCCTTGGGTAACTTGTCGTCCTTGGGACCTAGCAATTTCTCAATAGTCACATTCATAGAGGCCGCAAGCTTCGCAGCTTCTTCCATATTCTGCTGGGGAATGTCATGGGATACCACCTTGAGGGGTGGGGTCGTTTTTTTGGCCTGTTCCCCGAGCTGGGGGACGTCCTTTATTTTCCCGGTTGCACTTTGAATTGATGATTTTCTCTCGCTTGCACTTCTTGATTTGCTCTTCTTCACTTCCTTCTGAAGTGTGCGTCGATAGTCATCTGGCTTATGGTGCAATTCATATTGCGATTTTGTGTTCAGAAAAGAAAGTGCATATGCTTTTTGCTTCTCGGTGTATACCGGGACAGGCTCGGGTTTCTTCTTTTGAAGCTGCGCAACACATTCGGCCTTTACGATCATGTCATTTTCCTCGTCAGTACGATCGTAAGGTCTAATAGGAAGATTCTTATGAGGTACTCTTGGGAGGGGCGACATTTGTCGTTTTGGGCTGCTGCATCGTTTAGTCCTTATCGACGGAGCACACTTCCGCTTTTTTTCCTTAGCGAGCGGAGAAGGCGGCTGACCCTACGGCGGAGATCGAGACGGACTCGCGCTGTGGTGGTCGTAGTCATGGGGTGGGCTTCTTAGAGGTTATGGAGGTGAAGGTGACATGCGGCGACTCAGAGGCGGTGTCGGCCTTGGCGCTGAGCCTGGAAGCTTGATGTTGTTCTTGTCCCATAGAATGATGCCACCCAATACTTCTCCGAGTGTCCTCTCACCTTCAGGTTCAGGGATGTCAAGCTCCATTGAGTCCCACCCCGTTGCGATTTCATCCACCCTGACTTTAGCATAGCCAGCTGGAATCTCACGGCCATGCCAGCGTGCGTCAGGTGGACAAGGTAAAGCACATCCGACCGCCAACTTGATGGATAGGTTCCTCACCTTCTGATGTAGCTCACAAGATGCATGTTCCTTGATTCCATCCACGGGGTAGCCGGGACCGCCATCTACCATTCGTGCATCGTCAGACGGTACCTCTGATTCAGCCACGCTGCTTCTCTTCTGAGATGGAACGATGATAATATCGAGTGCAGGATCTTGCAGGCGCGCTACTCCTCGAAGTTCGTCAATCTATTGCTGATGCATTTGAAGTGTTCCTAGCAACTTGGTGAACCTGTCTCCATCCTCCTCCTGCTGTCGCCTCTTTGCTCTCTCTTGGCTCCTATAAGTATCTCTGTCTTTGGGAAACCCCATCTCCCAAGTATAACTAGTGCCAAGGCCTCGTACTCGTCCTCCGTGTTCTTTATTCCCGAGGGCCTTTGTCAGCAAGTCATTCTCTCTATCGGGACAGAACTTTGTTGTCCCCTCTTTAATTTCCTTAACCACTCTCTGCCATGTCACCCGGGGTATCCTAATCCCGTCACTGCAAATAAGGTCCCCTGTTTTTTCGTCATACTCACTCCCATGCCCAAGGAACCAATTTCTTGCCCTCAGATCCCATTCTTCGCGTATTGGTTCTGGAGTGATCCCTTTAGCAAGCAGCTCACTCTCTTTAGCATCCCACTTTGGCATGGCAGTCGCATAGCCCCTGTCCCCAGGTGATGGTGATATTTCTTCATCGCGGCATTTTTCTTGTTTTTTTCTGACTTTTCCATAGCAGGTTCTGACTTCTTGTACTTCACAAATGCATCCCAGTTAGCCCGATGCTTCGTTAGATAGGCTTCGAATTTAGTAGGTGTCTTCGTCTTCTGATACTTTTGCCATAATGCTTTCTTCTAGTTCTTGAATAGTTCGGCCATCTTCGTAAGAGTCCACGGCTTGACTTTCTTCCTCAATGCAGCCGTGTCGGCATCATCCTCACATTCTGGTAGGGTGAAATGTGTCATGAGGTCATTCCAAAGACCCTCTTTGTACCTGTCAGCGACATACTCACCCTCTTTCGCCCCTTTGGTGTTATTCCACTCCCGAACGTTGATCGGGATGCGATCCCTAACCATAACTCCGCATTGTTGTTTAAATACAGTTTTAGCCTTTTCGGGTTCCAACAGTTCACCCCGTGGTGATACCACCATAATTGTATAACGCATAGATGCATCCAACTTTTTGGCTGGGCCTCGTTTGGATTTTTTTTGCTCGATGTGGAGGCCTAAGAGAAGAAACATTATTCAATTTATATATATACAACTCAATTAATGCATCTACTAATCACCGGACTTCATATATATACCTCGTCGGACTCTATTAAGGTTCCACCGAGGCCGTCGTCTTCTCCATCAACGGAGCCGTCGGCTTCTCCCTGATCATTTCGGTCGACCTCCTCACCCTCACCGGAAGGGTTCAGATACATCGACGGAGATTTGGGTGGATCAACATGGGGGCCGTCGTTGATCATATCCTCGAGAATTTCTTCTTGTGCTAGGTCTCTACGCATTGGACTAGGTGGATCCATAGTTTCTGCAAAATGAGAGATGCACACAATATTATTTCCTATATACAAATATTGCCTATATACAAATATTTCCTATATACAAAAATATATTTCCTATATATAAAAAGTCCGGGGCCCGTGAGCACTACCACCCTAACCCTAAGTCCGGGGGCCCGCGGGCACTACCACCCTAACGCTAAGTCCGGGGGCCCGCGAGCACTACCACCCTAACCCTAAGTCTGGGGGCCCGCGAGCACTACCACCCTAACCCTAAGTCTGGGGGCCCACGAGAACTACCACCCTAACCCTAAGTGCGGGGGGCCGCGAGCACTACCACCCTAACCCTAAGTACGGGGGCCCATGAGCACCACCACCCTAACCCTAAGTCCGGGGGCCCGCGAGCACTACCACCCTAACCCTAAGTTGCGGGGGCCCGCGAGCACCACCACCCTAATCCTAAGTGCGGGGGCCCGCGAGCACCACCACCCTAACCCTAAGTGCGGGGGCCCGCGAGCACCACCACCCTAATCCTAAGTGCGGAGGCCCGCGAGCACTGCTATAATATTACAATATACTACTATAATGCAATATACTACTATTACAATATACTACTATAATATTACAACTATATACACTACAAAATAATATTATAATATACTACTATAATGCAATATACTACTATTACAATATACTACTAAAAAAATTACAACTATATACACTACAAAATAATATTACAACTACACACTACTATTACACACAAAATAATATTACACTACAAAATAAAATTACAACTATATGCTACAAAATAAAAAATGGAAAAAAATAGAACTTGGCAGGCGCCCAGCCGCATCCTCACTTGGCCGTGCCATGTTGTCGCACGACCTGCCAGTGGCGTGGCGTACGCTGTCACACAGACAGGGGAGGCGAAGGGAGGCGGCGGGGTACCTCTGCAGCGCCTGTGGCTGAGTGGCGGCGGTTGGGGCGGTGGCGGCTGGAGTGAGTGGCGGCGGCGGTTGGGGTGGTGGCGGTCGGAGAGAATCGGGCAGCCTGCCGGCGTCGATTCGTCGTCCTCGCACGTGGGGGTTCTCTGCGTGGCGAGAACAAAGGGCGCGTGGGGAGAAGAAGGGGCGCGCCAATATATAGGTGGGGGACCTTTAGTCCCGGTCCGTATAACAAACCGGGACTAAAGGGTCTTTAGTCCTTGTGCGTGCCATCCACCGGGACTAAAGGTTTTCGGCACCGCCCAATGCGCACGCGCCAATGCCACACCTTTAGTCCCGGTTTGTAGCACGCATTGGGACTAAAGGTCATTTTTTCAATATTTTCACCCTAGGGGCGCGCCTTTAAAAAAATTCAATTAGCATATTTTTTAAACATTTGAATTATACAGTTTTTGCATACTTATGAATTTGAGAAAATTTTCAACATGAAAAGTTCTTGAATTTGAATAAGTAATCCAAATCTATTATTTGTTTTATAAAATAATTATTCTAACTAGTGAAACTAATAACCATTTTGCCATTTTCAATTTAAAAATGCATTAACTATTATATTTTGCATATTTTTGAATCTCACTAAATTTTTAACATAAAAATGCTTGAATTTGAATAAGCGATTCAAATCCATTTTCTGTTTTATAAAACAATTATTTTAACTAGTCAAACTATTAACCATTTTGCCATTTTCATGTGATTCCGACGCATGTCCGGGAAGGGGGTCACACCTGAGGCCTACACATGGCACCTACCAACCTTGCACCACTCTCACACACATATCCTAGGGGCACATGCAAGTTTTGAAGGGAATATGCCTGAGAGGAAATAATAAAGTGGTCATTATCTTATTCCATATTTATGATAAATGTTTATTTTGCTTGCTATAATTGTATTAATTGGAAACATTAATACATGTGTGTTTAATAAACAAAATACAAAGTTCCTAGTACCGCCTCTCATATAAACTAGCTTGTTTATTAACAAGATGATCAAGGTTTCCTCATCATGGACATTGGATGTTGTTAATAACAAGGTCACAACATTGGTGGAATGATGTGATGAACATTCATCCGAAGTATAGCATTATGATCAAAGTCATTATGTTTATATTGATATAACATCATACAAAGTAATCTTAGTCCTTAGACCATGAGATCATGTTAATTGCTAACACCAGAAGAGTATCTTGATAACACCAAACATCACACCGTAACAGGATGACTATAAAGGTGGGTTCAGTACTACGAAGGTGTTATGTTGAGGCTCATGGATCAAGAGTGAAATTTGTCAATCCCGATGACGGATAGATATACTCTGGACCCTCTCGGTGATATCACATTAAGATAGCTTGCAAGCAAGTGATGTGATCACTAGAATATTATATCACGGGAACGAGAAAAGAGTGCATGTCAGCAACGAGATGAAACTAGGTATAGAGATACCGATGATAGAATCTCGAACATGTAATATATCACGAGACAAAGGGATTTAGTTACTAGCGTTAAAGGTTCTCACGATCACAGAAGTCATCGTTGAATGTGTAGGAGTCAGTACGGATCTCTAGGTCCCGCTTCTGATTATTGGTCTGAGAGGGGTCTCGATCATGTCTGCATTATTCGCGAACCGTAGGGTGACACACTTAAGGGACACCGACACCATTTGGACCAAATATGTTTCAGATAAAGATTTAAGAAAGCGCTGGAATTATTTCAATAGACACCGAAACTGTTTCGGGTGAAATTGCTGAAATTGGTTCTGCATGTAATATTGAAATGTTGCAGGGGGGTTTTATGTGAATGTTTGTTAATTAAAGTAATTAACAAAATTCTGAATAAAATTAATAAAAGAGTTTTATTAAATGAGAGAGCATTAAATTTGGTGAAATTTAATGCATTTAAAGTGGGGACTTTAAAAGAGAATGTGAAGGGGCAAATTTATGTGGAGGGAGTTACCACCACATGAATGAGGAGGTGAGGGGTCACCCCTTGGGCGCCGACCATGGGGAGGGGCACCCCCTCCTCCTATAAAAGGCCGCCCTCACACCCCTTCTTCCTTACACCTCCTCGTGAAGGATCTCTCTCCCCCTTTAGTATTATTCCCCCATGGTCTCGGATTAGCGAGATACATGTTCCCGGTGGCTTTATCTGGAAAGGAGTTGCTGCTTCCGCTGCTTTGCTGGAGCGAGGGACGGAGGTTGTCAGGGTACCAGACGTGTGTGCGATCATGGATGCACCGCTGCTTTGCGGTGATAGACTTGGTGGTGCTGGACTTGCTGGAGCTGGATCTGAAGGACGTGCTGGAGCCGGACCTGTTGGACTTCATCATGATCTTGAGGTCGGAAAGTGTACGACTACATCATCCACGAGTTCCAACTCGTTAACAAAGCTTTGTTGTCTTCGAGGGTAAGTTCTCTATGGATGTATATCCACCTGTTGCTTGTATCTAGTAGATAGATCTTGGCGTATAGTTCCCATCGTAGATTTTTTTTTGTTTTCTATGCTGCGAACCCAACAAGTTTTCATGTGATTCCCACGCTCCGGTGGTATTCCTCCGGTGAAACCCTAGACCGGGGCCCCAGATCGTCTACCCCTATAGCTTTCTCCGTACGAGGGTAGCGTGGTGGACATTTCTATTTGTTTTGGTTTGTTTAGGACATATGTACATGGAGAGCAAATGTTGGGCCAACTTTGCCACATTTTAGGCCTCGGTTGTCCCACGGCGGGAGTGTCCATGTACAGATCCAGGATTTCACTAAGTGTTAACGCATGTCCGAGAAGGGGGTCACACCTGGGGCCTACACATGGCACCTACCAACCTTGCACCACTCTCACACACATATCCACACATCCATACATCCACACATTCCCTAGATTTATGTCTCAAATAAAAGGTTTAATACATTACATAGATTTATGTCTCAAATAAAAGGTTTAATTAATACATTATTACACATCACCAACATCTAGTGTTGTGGTTTTCTTCTGCACCGTAGCCATGGAGAATCTTCATCATTTAACAGGATGCCTGGGTTAGTTTTTACTTTGAATGGCGGAATTTCATAAAACTTATTGTAATCTTCTGACATGTCTGTCTTGTCATCCACTCCCATGATGTTTCTTTTCCCTGAAAGAACTATGTGGCGCTTTGGCTCATCGTATTCTGTATTCTTTTGCTTATCTTTCCTTTTTCTCGGTTTGGTAGACATGTCCTTCACATAGAAAACCTGAGCCACATCGTTGGCTAGGATGAATGGATCATCCATGTACGCAAGATTGTTGAGATCCCCTGTTGTCATGCCGTACTTTTGGTCTACATGTACCCCTCCTCCTGTCAGCTTGACCCATTTGCACCGAAACAAAGGGATCTTGAAAGTAGGTCCATAGTCCAGTTCCCATATCTCCTCTATGTACCCATAATATGTGTCCTTCTGCCCATTTTCATCTGTTGCATCAAAGCGGACACCACTGTTTTGGTTGGTGCTCTTTTTATCTTGGGTCATCGTGTAAAATGTATTCCCATTTATCTCGTACCCTTGGAAAGTACATATAGTCGAAGATGGTAACCTGGCCAACAAGTACAACTGATCTCCAACAGTGGTGTTATTCATGAGATGTGTTGCAACCGAAATTCTTCTCGTGTTCCCCTTTAATCAAGGAGTCAGGCTTCCCCGGGTTTTCGGAGCATAGAATATTCTTGTGTTTCTCGATATACGGAGCCACCACGGTGGAATTGTGTAGAACTGTGTAGTGTGCTTGAGTGAAAGAATTCCTGTCCCTACATACCATTGATTTCCTTCCTAGTGTGCCTTTTCCAGTCAGCCTCCCCTCATACCGAGATTCAGGAACACCAATCGGCTTAAGGTCAGGAAGAAAGTCAACACAAAACTCAATGACCTCCTCTGTTCCATAGCCCTTGGAGATGCTTCCTTCTGGCCTAGCACAGTTATGAACATATTTTTTTAAGACTCCCATGAACCTCTCGAAGGGGAACATATCGTGTAGAAACACAGGACCGAGAATTCTAATCTCTTCGACTAGGTGAACTAGGAGGTGCGTCATAATATTGAAGAAGGATGGCGGGAACAACAACTCGAAGCTGACCAGACATTGTACCACATCAATCTATAACCCTGATAGACTTTCTTGATCAATTACCTTCTGAGAAATTGCATTGAGGAATGCACATACCTTCACAATGGCTAGTCGAACATTTTCTGGTAGAATTCCCCTCAATGCAACCGGAAGCAATTGTGTCATAAGCACGTGGCAGTCATGAGACTTTAGGTTTTGAATTTTTTCTCTTTCATATTCACTATACCCTTTATATTCGACGAGAAGCCAAACGGGACCTTGATACTGAAAAGGACTTCAAAAAAGATTTCCTTCTCTTCTTTGGTAAGAGCGTAGCTGGCAAGCCCTTGAAACTGCCCTGGATGCTTGCTGTCTCGTCCTTTATGATGTTGCTGGTCCTCTCGTGCTGTCTGGGTATCTTTTGACTTCCCATACAAGCCCAGGAAGCCTAGAATGTTCACGCAAAGATTCTTCGTCAGGTGCATCACGTCGATTGCAGAGCGGACCTCGTGCACTTTCCAATAGGGTAACTCCCAAAATATAGATTTCTTCTTCCACATGGGTGCGTGTCCGTCGGCGTCTTTCGGAACAGGTTGTCCTCCAGGACCCATTCCAAAGATTACATCCAAATCCTTGACCATACCAAATACATCAGCACCAGTACGGGGGACAGGCTTCGTCCGGGCTTCTCCCTTGCCATTGAAATGCTTGCCTTTCTTCCTTAATTGATGACTTGGCGGAAGAAAACGACGATTGTACGGGTACACATTCTTCCTACATTTATCTAGATATATACTTTTAGTCTCATCTAAACAGTGCGTGCATGCATTGTATCCTTTGTTCGTCTGTCCTGAAATGTTACTAAGAACAGGCCAATCATTGATGGTTACGAACAACAACGCTTGTAGGTCAAATTCCTGCTGTTTGTGCTCATCCCACACACGTACACCTGGTTTGGCCCACAATTGTAAAAGTTCATTAACTAATGGCCTTAGGTACACATCAATGTTGTTGTCGGGTTGCTTCGGGCCTTGGATGAGCACTGACATCATAATGAACTTCCGCTTCATGCACAACCAAGGAGGAAGGTTGTAGATACATAGAGTCACGGGCCAGGTGTTGTGACTGCAGTTCTGCTCCCCAAAAGGATTCATGCCATCGGTACTTAGACCAAACCATAAGTTCCTTGCATCACCAGCAAAGCCCGAGAAGTCCCTCTCGATTTTTCTCCACTGCCGACCATCAGCAGGGTGCCTCAACTTCCCGTCTTTCTTACGGTCTTCCATGTTTCATCGCAACAACTTTGCATGCTCTTTGTTTCTAAACAAACGTTTCAACCGTGGTATTATAGGAGCATACTGATGGGTTTGTAGCATGGAAAACAAAAATTTTCTACCGCAAGAACGAACAAAACCCAGATCTAATCTATTAGACATGTGCAACGAGATAGATCTGTACTAACCCTTGTAGATCCGAAAAGCATTACGAGATCGGATCTCGTGGTTGATGTAGTCGATCACTTGCCGATCTCAAGATCGAGTAGACGATCCTTTCGGCAGCGTTCGATGGCGCTTCATGATCGAGTCACACATGCGAGTCGGCGGACCTTCCTCTCCCTGTTCGGTGACGGAGGTAGTAGATCTCTCCACGGAATCCCAGCCGCGATGGCGTGGTGGTGGTGGTGGAGTAGAGAATTCTGCAGGCCGCTTAAGCGGAAGCAGAGGAGGAGGAGAGAGGCAACTTGAGATCTAGAGAATAGAAGGGGCAAAGGGGGTGGCGCCTCCACCCCTCTATTTAAAGGAGGGAGGCGCCATGGAAGGGGGAGTCCTAGTAGGACTCCCTTCCCTTCCTTGGCCGACGGATTGGGAGGGGGGAGGAGTACTCCTCCCCCACTACTCCTTGTCTTGCCCCACAAGGATTCCTTGATCCTTTCTTGGTTTTCAAGTAAACTCCAAGAAATCTTCTAGAACCTTCCGGAACATTCCGAAACCTTCTAGAATCCCCATACAAATACTCCGGAACATTTCCTAACTTAGAAAATGATCCCCAATATATGAATCTTATTCTCCGGACAATTCCGAATCTCCTCGTGATGTCCCGGATCCAATCCGAGACTCCGAACAACATTCGGTCTCCAACGCACATTCCATATCTACTTAAAACAACTTCGAACCTTAAGTGTGTCACCCTACGGTTCGTGAATATGCAGACATGATGGAGACACCTCTTCGATTAATAACCATCAGCAGGATCTAGAGATCCATAACGGCTCCCACATACTCAACGATGACTTCGTGATCGATAAACCATTAACATACGAAACCAATTCCCTTTGTCACGCGATACTCTACTTATCCGAGGTTTGATCATCGGTATCTCCATACCTAGTTCTACCTCGTTACTGATAAGTACTCTTTACTCGTTCCATGATATGTCATCCCTTGTGACCTAGTCACATGCTTGCAAGCTAACTAGATGACATTCCATCGAGAGGGCCCAGAGCATATCTATCCGTCATATGGATGGACAAATCCCAATCTTGGTCCATGCGCTTCAACACATACTTTCAGAATACCCAATGTCATCTTTATAACCACCCAATTACGAAGCGGCGTTTGACGTCATCAAAGTACCCATCCGGTGATGGTGATTAACATAACCTCATGGTCGAAGGATTAGGTTACTATGCATTTGAAAAGCTTGTAGCAAAACGAACTTAATGACTTGATCTTATGCTATGCTTACTATGGGTGTGTATCCATCACATCATTCTCCTAATGATATGATCTTGTTATTAATGACATCCAATGTCCATGATCAGGAAACCATGATCATCCATTAATCAACAAGCTAGTTTAACAAGAGGCTTACTAGGGACTCTTTTATGTTTACAAAACACACAAGTATTAATGTTTCCGGTTAATACAATTATAGCATGGGATGTAAACATTTATCATAAACATAAAGATATAATAATAACCACTTTATTATTGCCTCTTGGGCATATCTCCAACAGTCTCCCACTTGCACTAGAGTCAATAATCTAGTTAAAATTTGTGTATTCAACACCTATGGCTTTCTGGTGTTGTATAGACACTATTGCTAGTGGTAAACATAATCTTCGGATCTGACACTTCTAGGTCCGTGTGTATTTGCATTTCCTTGTGTCTCTACGCATTACTCATTCTCCAATGAGATGGCATTGTATAAATTTGGTCCTTTGGTGAGACCTTTAGTTCCTTGGGATTAAATCATGTTGATACAATTGTCATACAATGTATCTTCATAGTATTATCCTGCTATGAACCACACCTAGTTTGATAACAAACTACTTGACGCAAATGCCCTCATTTGCTGCTACAATAGTAGTCATATACTTAGCCTTTTGTTGTAGTATCTGTCACAATGTTTTAACTTTGGTACTCAACAAAATCCGTTATGGAACTTCCTTTCCATTACATTGTGCCACCCATAGTTTAAATTGAGATAAACTTAATTTATGACAAAACTAGTATCAATGTAACAATTTACAATGAACTATTTGTCACCACTATATAAATAATATATTCTTAGTTCTTCCAAAGATCATAGGAATATCCCTACTATTGTCCAATGATCATATTATGAGTCATTCTGGTATATGCTCATAACATTTAGAGCATAGGACATATCTGGATGTGTACATCTCAAAGAATGATTGATCAAAATATTCTTGTGATTTCACCAAGTGTCAAAACACTTGAATCTCGTGTCAACACACTTGAATCTTGATTCAGTCCTTTCTGTGCGTCAAGAACCTTTCTTGTTGTTTCCATATTGAACTCATTCAACATCTTATCTATGTACATTTGGCAAAACCATATTAGCGCCTCAATCTATCCATATAGACATTGATGCCTAATTCTTGGGTTATGCCTAAGTCTTTCATCGAAATGAAATTCTTAACCTGTGTCAATAAAAGATACATCATTTCTAATCAACAATATGTCTTTCACATAATGTATTAGAAATATGTCTTAGCGCCCCCACTTAATTTCTTGCAAAAATGCAAACATCTTCATCGTCTCTGATGAAATTAAACCTTTTAACGGTTTCATCACAGTGAAGATTCCAACTCCGCGATGCTCACTTCAACCATTGAAGTTTTGCATACTCTTTTGGCATCCTTTGAATTAACAAAAAAAACTTTTGGATCGTGTCATGTACACGTCCTAGGTAACCATTCTATTAGAAGAACTTGTTTTGTTTGTTCAACTACCATATACCAAAATATATGTAGTGGTTGCTACATTAATCCGTCCAGACTAAATATCGCTCTGAAAGATCAAATCTTATCATAGTCAATTCCTTAAACATTGTCGTAAACTCTTTCCGACATGTCGACTATTTCATAGATGTGAAACATCCATGTCTATTTCTTTATAGATCCATATACGACTGTAAGGTCTTGCACCTTTCTAGAGGGTCTTTCAAATTCAAAGCTTGATTTCTCATGTATGGAATTATCACGGATTTTATGGCTTCAAGCCACTTAATGAAGTCAGGGCCCATCATTGATTATTTGCATGTAGTCAGTTCATCATTGTCAAACAACAATGATTTAACTCTCAAATCTTAGCATTTGATTACTTACCCGACCTACTTGGTTCAATAGTAACTTAGATCTCCGTGACCACAACCTTTGAGGCACGTGAGCCATGAGCATTGTTGCTGCCTCCGGGACACTTACCGATGCTGCGCAACTCAGCACATATTAGCCAAGGTTCAACAACCTTGTCAAAGTTCTATTGTCCTCCTACTTGACTTTTCACCAAAAATTCCTTCTCAAGAAACTCGACATTCTAAGTGACAAACACTTTTGTATTCGGTGTTATGGAGGAATACCCAATGGTTATTCGAAATAACCTACAAAGACATGCTCATCCGGCTTTGGTTGTAAACACTTTACTTATTCCTAGCATACCAAAAATTTAAGAAAGGACAACCTGGGTTTTATCCCAAACCATGACTTATATGGTGTCATTTCAACGAATCACGATGGAGCTCTTTTCAGTGTAAAAGCGGTAGTCACTAAAGCTTTAATCTTTAAAATATAATGGCAGTTTTATAAATGACACCTTTGATCTTACCATGTCAAACAAGGTTTCATTACATATCTCGAACACTCCATACTCCTATGGTGTTTTGGGAAATGCAAATCCATGGAATGATTCCTCAAATCTTAGGTGTTTTGCTAAACTTGTAACTCAAACATCTTTCTTTATGATCCAATCATAAACTTTTTATTTTCTTGTTACAATGATTTTCCACTTCATCTTGAAAGTCTTTGAACATTTTCAAATGTTTCATACTTCTTCCTTATTGAGTAAGTATATACATATACTCACTCAAATCTTCGGAGAAAGCATATAAAGTTGAAATCCATCGCCCACGACTACACATAATGGACTATATACATCAATATGTACAAATTCCAATCAGTTAGTCGTCCGTTCCTCTTTTGGCCTACTAACGGAGTTTTAATTATCTCCAGGAAAGTATCACAAGCGTCATTTGATCAAAATCAAAGACTCCAAAAATCCATCAACATGGAGTTTCTTCATGTATCCCTTTCAATATAATTTAAATGGCGATGTCACTTTGCAAGTGATCTTTCAATCATTTGTCTTGTGACATTTTAGCATTAGTTTTATGGTCGTTATTTCTCCAACCAGACTTGTATATCATCCATCTATTATAGAATACGGTAATTATTTGAACAACCTTTTGTCGTCATAATACCTGATCAAAATAACAATTATTGAAACAAATCTTGAAGGCAAGCTTTGATGTTAACGAGCAACACAACAACCCTTTGTTTGTTTTCGATGAACATCATCACATATTCTCTTGCTAGTTACTTAGGCCATTGCAGTTCATGAATTGTGTTGTCCTGTATGACACTTCATACCAACCAATTCGGTATCCAATACCGCAGAACCACATTGTTTAACAACCAAGGAATACAGCCATAACAGGTATCTTCTATATACCTAAGTTGGATATCTCTAATCTTTTCTTTTCTGCCAAATATTTTATAGATTCTCTTTCAACAATTCCTTTTCTTTTAAAAGAATCTATCAACATCAATAGTGGTGTCATTCACATGACACATAGTACAAAGTGTGTATAGTCAAATACCAATACCTTTGGACTTGCACTTTGAAGTGGATCACCTTCATCAAATGTTTGGCATTCTTTCAAAAATCCATTCTTTAGTAATGTTTTAGTGTGGTAAACATTTTACTTACATCTTCTATTCATCCTTATCATGACAACTTTCATGATCAAGCTGCTATAGCTTATAAAGGTGAATTGCGAGTATAATGTTTCTTTTCCAAAACCTTTTGGAGGATTAGGACGACTAGCGTCTCCAACCTTCACAAATTCTCATCAAATATGAGGACATATACTCTATCATGTTGTAACCAACACATTGTTTTAGATATTGCAATACCTTTCACATATGATGGTTTCTGAAACATTGCTTTCAGCTCTTAGAGAAACTTGATATTAAAAACAATCTTTTGAGTATCAAGAATCATGGAGGCAAACATGATACATTAGATACTAACACTGGAATTGTTACTCTTGATTTAATACTGTTTATTAAACTTCACAGACTAAACGGAGTTTGCTGAAGGTTTGCAACATGACTTTTAAACTTTAGATTGACACTCAAAATAATACGATACCAGTTCGTAAAGAAAATATCCAGAATTTCTATAGTTCCACTATCTCAACTATAACTAAGCGTAAGGTGGTGAACGGATGCCAATGACTACAACAAACTATGCAAATTCACTTTGATTGTGTTTATGATAAATTGAGTTCGACTAATCCAAATTACAAATAAACTCCCACTCAAAACAACATCCCTCGAGTTGTTTTAGTGATTGCACGAACCAAATCCACTACACCAAGTCCGATCATCACGTGAGATGATGTAGCTTTAAAGGCGAACAATCAACATGTTCATCATATCATCCATATGACTCATGCTTTACCTTTCGGTATTCCGTGTTCCAAGACCATGTCTGTACATGCTAGGCTCGTCAAGGTTAACCTTAGTATCCGCATGTGCAAATCTGGCTTGCACCCGTCGTATGCACACGTAGAATCTATTACACCCGATCATCACGAGATGCTTCGAAACGACGAGTCTTAGCAACGGTGCCTACTAAGGACGAACACTTTATTACTTGATATTTAGTGAGAGGGATCATCTTATAATGCTACCGTCACGATCTAAGCAATACAATATGCATAAAGGATTAAATCACATGCAATTCATAATATGTGATATGATATGGCCTTTCTTCTTGTGCCTTTGATCTCCATCTCCAAAGCATGGACATGATCTCCATCATCACTAGCGTGGCGTCAAGGTCCGTGGCGCCGCTTCATGGTTGTCCATCACCAATAGCAACTATTACAACTACTTGGAATAAAGCTATTACATGATGAATAGACACGCAGATCTTAATCAAAATTTAAAGACAACCATTAGGCTCCTGCCGGTTGCCATATTACAATAAGGATCATTGCATACATCAAATATAATCACAATCACATAATGGCCATATCACATCACAAAACCCCTGCAAAAACCACATACTCAACGATGACTTCGTGATCGATAAACCATTAACATACGAAACCAATTCCCTTTGTCACGCGATACTCTACTTATCCGAGGTTTGATCATCGGTATCTCCATACCTAGTTCTACCTCGTTACTGATAAGTACTCTTTACTCGTTCCATGATATGTCATCCCTTGTGACCTAGTCACATGCTTGCAAGCTAACTAGATGACATTCCATCGAGAGGGCCCAGAGCATATCTATCCGTCATATGGATGGACAAATCCCAATCTTGGTCCATGCGCTTCAACACATACTTTCAGAATATCCAATATCACCTTTATAACCACCCAGTTACGAAGCGGCGTTTGACGTCATCAAAGTACCCATCCGGTGATGGTGATTAACATAACCTCATGGTCGAAGGATTAGGTTACTATGCATTTGAAAAGCTTGTAGCAAAACGAACTTAATGACTTGATCTTATGCTATGCTTACTATGGGTGTGTATCCATCACATCATTCTCCTAATGATATGATCTTGTTATTAACGACATCCAATGTCCATGATTAGGAAACCATGATCATCCATTAATCAACAAGCTAGTTTAACAAGAGGCTTACTAGGGACTCTTTTATGTTTACAAAACACACAAGTATTAATGTTTCCGGTTAATACAATTATAACATGGGATGTAAACATTTATTATAAACATAAAGATATAATAATAACCACTTTATTATTGCCTCTTGGGCATATCTCCAACACATACAACATCACCTTGGCAGGAACCCTCTTCCTGGGTGGCTCTCCCTCAACATCGCCAGGGTCATGTTTTCTGATCTTAGACCGCAATGTAGTGCAGACCGGACATTTATCCATATTCTCGTACTTCTCACCGCGGTAGAGGATGCAGTCACTAGGGCATGCATGTATCTTCTGCACGTCTAATCCTAGAGGGCAGAAACCTTCTTTGCTTCGTACGTACTGGAGGGCAATTCGTTATTTCTTGGAAGCAGCTTCTTCATTATTACCAGCAACTTTTCAAATCCCGAGTCAGTCACACCGGTCTCTGCCTTCCACTTCAGCAGTTCTAGTGTGCTACCCAGCTTCTTCTAGCCATCTTCACAAGTTGGGTACAATAATTTGTTGTGGTCCTGTAACATCTTCTCGAACTGCAACCTCTCCTTTTCTGTGTCGCAGTCTCGCTTTGCATCAGAAATGACCCGACCAAGATCATTAGCGGGCTCATCTGGTTCCCGTTCTTCACCCCCTTCTTCTTTATTGTCTTCCATTGTGGTATCAGCGTATTCAGGGAACATAGATCGGTAGTTGTCACCATCGTTCTCTTCTTCATCGCCGTCTTCCATCATAACCCCTCTTTCTCCATGCTTAGTCCAAACATTATAACCGGACATGAAACCGGACCGAACCAGGTGACTCTGATCTTGAGGAAGTGTGAGCCTGCTCATTTCAACATTCAACACATGGACAACACATAAACCATCCCTCCGCTTGTTCGCCTCGGCCACAAGGCGAAAAGAACGCACGCCTACTCTGTAAGCGTCAGAGCGTCGGTCACCGTACATCCATGGATGGCTCATCTGCATCATACAACCATGCATATATATCAAACGCAATCACGATGCTCAAATTAGTACCGCGCGGTCTAAACGAGAAAATAGTGGCTAACCTTTTAGGACACCTGGAAACAAAGATGAGAAAATTTAAGTGTGGCTCTGGCACCTCATATCATGTTTTGTCTTGTGTGAACTCAAGTGACATCGCTCTAACAGGCATTTCACCGAACACCTCTAGTGCATATGAGAAAAAAAAATTTAGCACAAAGTTATACCCACCTCACACATAGGAAAAAAAACAGGAGAAAGTGGAGGGCTGGGTGCATATATATATAGGGCCAGACTATTAGTCCCGGTTTGAGATACAAACCATCTCAAACCGGGACTAATGGTTCTGCCAGAAGCACGCGCGCGTGCCCAGACCCATTAGTCCCTGTTTATATCTCAAATCAAGACTAATGGTCACTTACGGGCCAGGACAACTCGGTCTTCTCGGGCCGTCTGGTTCGGACCATTAGTCCTGGCCCCAGCCAAGGCCGGGACTAGTGGCCCGAACCAAAAGCCCATTTTCTACTAGTGTGTATCAGACTGCAGCGGCCCTGTTTCGAGGTCTTAAAGGGACTCTCGTCGCCATCTCCTCAAGTTGATCAGGTGGTAGAGGCTGTGCCGACCGGACTCCGGCACCGGCACCGGTGCCGGCACGGCAGCCAGGAGCACGTTGTTACCAGACGTGCTGCGGGGCGTGGCGGCGGAGGAAGCAAACCTAAGCAAAGCTAGTGGTAGTAGTACAATCAATGCAGTGACGTGTCCACTGCAGCTCAGTGGTGGAATTACTACCGTACGTAGTAATCCACTGCAGCCTCCTGCAGACTCCAGTGTGTGTGAAAACGTACACGAGGTGCGTGAATTTACCTGAGATTTGATCAGATGTCTGCTGGGATGCCTGTTCCAAACCTTAGATATTCAACTGTGTGCATCGTTCTAATATAATTTTAGCAGAGGAGTGGAAGGGTACACCCACAACACCTGACACACACGTGTTTGTGCGCTTTCTCAACACATTTTTTTTCCGAGAAACTCATCGAATTACTAGGAGAACACACAAATGTAGCTTCTTTTTATTTGTTTTTTTTAACGGAAGGCTCGAAATGAGCCTGGCTTTTTTTACTAATTGAATTTGGCACGGAGCTGAAACCGGGTGATCGATGAGTAATTGCTTCGCAAATCACAATCACATGATCTTTGGACGTGATCCATGATTAATTCGTACTACCTCTGAGAAATGCTTATGTTTAGGAACAGAGGAAGTATTACCGTAAGTTCCTTCAGAGTGCATGTTGAGATATTCTCTAACACTAATGAGGTACCAACCGGGCGTATATCATGTTCCATGTAGTAGTGCACCGTCTATCACACAATAAATAACGGCACAGAAATTCAACAAACATCATCTAGCACCAAAACTCGTGAGGATACTGTGAGATTGGCCACGAGTGGAAGTTCCCCGGTAGAATTTCCTCCACGGGAAGAAGCACCGAGCGCGTCTTGCCGTCCTCGGCCTTGACAAACGTTACCTCCACCGTTTCCCCGACCTTGTCCGCCAGTACCTCGAACAGCTGCAGACTCGTCGCAACATATTTCCCGTTGCACTGGATAATCAGGTCCTTTGACTGTAACCCTGCTTCTCTGACAGCTCGAGATGTCCGCTCGATGAAAAGCCCATCGAAGCCGTGGTACAACGACTTGGGAACTCTTCCCCAGGTCGAAGATCGCGCAAGCTGCAGATTCGCAACAAAAACCCAGATCTTCGGACGAAGGTACTTGCCTGTTTGCTTGAAGTGATCCCACCACCTCAAGATGACGTTGGATGGCAGGAAAGGAGCGCAATCCAGATCGTGGAAGAGCATCCGATGACCCGGCCACTCTTGTCGATCGCCGGACCTCCGATCGCCGTGAACGTGCTTATGAACGTCGCCTGCTGCATCTCCTGGCAATAGATGGGCAGATTCGACCAGCGCTCGCCGCTGTAAACCCCGTGGTTCGCTTGGAGCCCGAACGGCTCATCGGATCGTCGGCCAAGTCCGATGACGGTGTCGCCGGGAGAAAGCGTCACGCGTGTCGAGTCAGAGTGGACGTTCGGCTGGATATGGGGATACATTATTGCTCCCGGCGTTGTGTTCTCGCTGATTTCGACCATCGTCATGGCCATGACGGCACGGCCGAACTGGACGGACAACGCTAGCAGGTTCCACTGGTCGTAATGGGCCGCGACGGTGGCGTCGTAGGAGGCGCCGTCGAACGGACGGACTCGTATCTTGTCGACTTCAATACCGAACGCGGGGCAGGACATGATGTTCGCCACGGTCGCTGACGAGAGTACCGTCCCGGTCATGCTGGACTCATCGAACTCGGGGTCAATAGCTCCTGTGCGACATCTTTCCTTAGAATTGGACAGAACAGGACATAGCTGAAGGAAATGGCTACCATGTGACGTTTCTTTGGTAGAAAATAGCTCAGGTGCGACACTACTGCTTAATCCAAAGACACATGTTGACAACTCGAATCAGGTGAGCCGAGCGGGACCCACTACGTAAGGACCTGAGCGCTGGACCCACAGAGTGTCTCCCGATGGTGGGACCCACAGCGTGGGACCCATTAACTTATCCAGCTCAGCATTGGTACAAGAGAGGACCCCGAGCCGTGCAGCACCAGAGCCCTATCGCGACCTTCCCATCCTCCCTCCTAGATTGTTGTTCTTCTTCTTCTCCGGCGATGACGCGCAACAACGGCTGGCAAACGGGCCACGACCTTCCCATGTCGAGCTCCACTTCAGCCTCCCGCCGCACATGGCTGCGCTATGGCGCAGTGCCAATGACAAGCTGCCCTGTATGCCCACGTACTGCGCCCCTGAAGCGGCTGGTTACATTGACCAACAAGAATGCCAACCTTGGACAGGAATTCGTGAAATGCGAGAGTAAACCAGAGCAGGGGAAGGTCAAATTTTACTTCTCAATCTGCGAATTTTGGCTTTTGTGTCCCAATTTCATATTTTTCATCCGATTTGGGATTTAGGGTTCATCTTTCTGATTTCAGAAATTGAATCAATGCGCCCATTTTGAGTGGCTAGATGAGTACATAGAGCGGATTCAACTGGCTGGCGCATCAGGGGAGATCGATTTACCGTTGGAGGCGGAGAAGTTTGGATCGAGCCTGTCTAGATCTGGCAATTCCATTGGTGCTACTGTGGGGATGCAGGAGTGACGGCAGAGCTGAAGAACCTGAAAAAGCAGATGAAGACAATCATCGAATTGAAGAAGCAGGACAATTTGGTGGCCGGTCTTTTTTATGTTTGTGTAATTGCTCTCGCATTTGTTTATGTGATGATAATTAGTCGTTAGTTTAGGCTATCACTGTTAAAGTTAGCTTGTGCATCACTTGTAATCGTAAAAGATGTTTGAATAAAAGTGTTGTGCTGCACAAATTCGGCATGTCTTCTTCACTCTGTTTCGTTTCTTCACTTCTTCAGCCCGTCGTCAGTGAGGTGTGGGCAGAGTGTAGAGTTCAGTGGTAGAGGGAGAAAAGGTAAAAAAAGTTGGTTGACAGTTGCTAGAAAAGGCCAGGCCCAATTATAACGTACGCAGGGACGAATAGGACATAGCCAGGCCCATTGATAAAAGAAGTGTAGCTAGTGAAAAAAAGTGCACACGGTTATTCACATAGATATATCTTTTCGTCTTATCGTTATTTCACAAATATGACTACAGGAAGCTTCAAATTATTTGAGTTGTCCCGCATTGTTTTGGCTCTTTTATCGTGTCTTGCTGCTAGGGTGCACCCGCATGTTGTTTTGGCCGAAATAAAAGGTTGGTTCTAGTTAGCAGTCTTTGTGAACCAAAACCCGACTAGCACTTTTTTTTACCAAAAGGTGCACTCGAAGTAACAATTTAAATTTCTTTTAGTTTGTGCATGCTATGGTGTTTTTAAAGTTTTTACACGTGTGTTTCTACCTAAAATGGTTGTGCCCCTCTCAAAGAAAGAAGACATAGTGTGCCAATATAGGCACAAAGTTTATGATTGATCATGTTTGAGTGCATTTTTTACTACATACGGCCACATAGTTTAACAATGTAAATTGCCGTGGTGGTGTCACGGCAGATGCCATGGATAGGCTAAGGTGGGGACTAATACACGTTAGGGGAATCCAGGGAGGGATAGTGGAGTGATTCTCCACGCGGGGACTGTTCAGCGTGATCCGGCTGAAGTTATGCCGGTGGATCGGATGGAAATTGATGAGGAGATATTCCCTACGCGAGCGATACTAGCTTGGGCACTGCCTATATTCCAATTCTTAAAAGATGGAACGTTACCCACTGAAGAAGTGCTAGCTAGGCAAACTCAGAGGAGAGCCAAAGCTTACACGATCATCAATTCCGAGCTGTACAAACGGAGTGTAACCAATGTACTCCAGCGGTGTGTTGACCCGGAAGAAGGACTTAACATCCTCCGAGATATACACCAAGGAGAATGCGGGCATCATGCCTCATCCCGGGCCTTGGTGGCAAAGGCGTTCCGGCATGGATTCTACTGGCCAAGTGCCTTAGAGCAAGCAGAAGATCTAGTGAGAAAATGCAATGGTTGTCAAAGATACGCCACCAAGACACATATGCCTATGTCGGAACTCAAAACCATACCAATTACATGGCCGTTTGCTGTGTGGTGCTTGGATATGGTTGGCCCGTTCAAACCAGCGAGAGGAAACATGACACACATTCTGGTCATGGTGGACAAGTTTACAAAATGGATCGAAGTGAAGCCTATGAGAAAATGTGATGGAGCTATGGCCGTGACATTTCTCAAAGACATCATCTTGAGATACGGTTATCCACACAGCATTATAACTGATAATGGAACGAATTTCACGGAAGGAGCATTTGCGCGCTTTTGCCGAGACAAGAAGATCCGACTGGACGTAGCCTCGGTAGCCCACCCCGCATCGAACGGACAAGTGGAAAGATACAACGGATTAGTGTTATCCGGGATAAAACCCTGACTCATTGAGCCGCTGCAAAGATCAGCGGGGTGCTGGATAGAAGAACTACCAGCGGTATTGTGGAGTTTAAGAACAACTCCAAATCGATCAACAGGCTATACACCATTTTTTCTGGTATATGGGGCAGAAGCTGTATTACCAGCCGACATAGAGCATGATGCGCCTAGGGTCACCCAATACACAGAAGCCGAAGTGCAACAAGCCCTGCAAAATGATGTTGATCTGCTGGAAGAAGCGAGAGAAGCGCCTGTCGGATCCGCCATATATCAGCAAAATCTCCGACGCTATCATAGCCGGAAGGTGTGCCCCCGAGTCTTCCGGGAAGGCGATCTGGTGCTCCGGTTGGTACAATGTACCACTGGCATGCATAAATTAGCCCCCCCATGGGAAGGACCATTTATTGTGAGTAAAGCATTGAACAATGATTCCTACTATCTTATAGATGCGAAGCCACAGGAAAAGAACAAGGCGGATAGGTCCGGAGAGGAATCGAAGCGACCGTGGAATGTAGCACTAGTTCGTCCCTTTTACACTTAGCTAAGAAGTGTATGTATCCGAGTCATCTCATATGTCGGTATGTATGTCGGCAATGAGCTTATCAATGAAATAACGGAGCCTCGAGCAGTAACTCGGGGACTGCCTTAATGAACGGTTATTGTTACTTTTTATGCGCTAGCTAGAATGACTCGTTTCACTTAACCCGGATTAGTAATGTGTGAGTATCAAAAACCCAATCCTTCGACTTGCTGCTGTCCAACAAGAATTGGCTTCATGGCAAGCAAGGGAACAAGTTTGGAATTGCGTAGCACATGAAAAACCACTAAGGAAACGAACTTATTCCAGCTAACTATTGTTTTTTCGGACTAACCCCGTATTTACTTTCAAGTTATTATGTTGAATTATTTTGAGCCAAGCCTCAAAGTTTCTAAGTATTGTTAAAACGATTCTTGAAGCTCGGATTCGTAAGTCGTAAAACCGAATCAAGGTAGACACGGATTGAGCCGAAGAATTGGACGAACAAGAAAACGAAACTCGGGGACTACGCCCAAGTTAATCCGGCATACAAGCATAGTAGCAAAATATCATGTATTCAGCATACAATTGCACCCGGCATACCGGGGATCTGATAAATTTTCAAGTTTTTTCCACTAAGGAGCGGCAGGAGGAGGAAGTTCGGCGTCGTCATCACTGTCTTCAATATCTGAAGCAGCATCTTATCCATCCTCACCCGACCCATCCTCCACGTTCTCCATATGCTCCTCCCCGTCGGACTCCAGAAAGCTCGGCCCCTCAACCCAGTCATGGATGGGAGAATATTCGACAAGGCTGTAGGCGCAAGCCTGGCGCCGAGCTACCCACTCCGGATCATCGGTCCATTTGGATCCGGTGTGCCGGCGTGTGAGGAGGCTCAAGTTGATCTTCTCGTACCATGTAAGGATATGATGGAGGAGGGTATCTGCTGCGGCACGCCCGGCGGATTCTCTCCAGAGATCAAGCTGTGTCTCCATTTCCAATAGCTTCTCAGCAAGGAGTGTGATCCTTTTCGGAGCGCTCTCGCTTGGCCAAAAAGTGTTGTAGATCCGGACCGCAACGTCGAGGAGATCTTTCCCATAGTTCTTGATGGTTTCCACCCGAACTGACACGCTGACCAACAGGTCCTCCATGTCTAAGGGGATGCTCTCACCATCAGGAGCGACGGGAGTACCCCTCTCTCGGTGGAATTTGGCAACGGCAGCACTGGCAATGGGAGTACCCTCCGGAAAGTGATCTGAAAACAAGGAAAGGGAAGATGCTAAAGCAAAGGCATATGAGCTAACCCGGAAAACTATGTCGGATAAGGGGAAGAAACTTACGTGAGATATGGCGATGGATCCGGGTCAACTCCTTGATACAACTGTCGCGTCTCTGGTGAAGTTGTTCAAGCTCAGCGAGCGCCGACCCAAGCTGGACCTCGGATTCCTTAAGCAGGTCCTGGTCCTTGGAGATCTGGAGGGTAAAGCGCTCACGCTCTTCGGTGAAGTTCTGGCCAACTTTTTCGAGCTCGGTTTTGTGTTGGGCCTTCATCTTCTCCATCTCGGCCTTGAGTTTGGCTATTTCGTCGTCCTTGGTCCGGAGGAGGGCAAGCTCATCATTCTTCTTCTTCAGCTCGGCTTGATGCTGTCCTGCTTGTTCGAGAAAATGCAGCATCATATCAGGCACGGGCACACTATCCTCAAGCGATGCTGAAATAGTATGTTGACCCGGCAAAGCCGAGGAGTGAATGTTTGCCGAGCCAAGGAGAAGAATAAATGGAAAACACAACAAGGTTGGGCGAAAGAGGACATACCTCGGATTTCCTCCAAGTTCTTCCGCATAATTTTGTTCTCAGCCTCCACCTCAGCTGCAAAAACCGAATGAGGAGGTTAGTCCGGCAGAAACAAGTGAAACAGAGAGGTGCTGAGGGAGAAAATTACCCCTCTTTTCATGCTCTGCGCCAAGTGCAACATGTTTTGCGCGCAAGATCTTGTGGGTATCAAGCAGGCACTAAAATTCGGCGCTCCGGCGATTGGTAGTTACCTGACAAAGGTACAGAAGTGTAAAATTAGTTTGGTGCATATTCGAAGTGTACAGGTTCTGGGCCAAGTAGACCTTAACCCGACTCTAGGTGTGTGCATATTCGAAGTGTACAAGATCCGGGCCAAGTGGAACTTAACCCGGCTCTAGGTGTGTGCATATTCGAAGTGTACAAGATCCGGGCCAAGTGGAACTTAACCCGGCTCTAGGTGTGTGCATATTCGAAGTGTACAAGATCCGGGCCAAGTGGAACTTAACCCGGCTCTAGGTGTGTGCATATTCGAAGTATACAAGATCCGGGCCAAGTGGAACTTAACCCGGCTCTAGTGCATATTTGAAGTGTACAAGATCCGGGCCAAGTGGAACTTAACCCGGCTCTAGGTGTGTGCATATTCGAAGTGTACAAGATCCGGGCCAAGTGGAACTTAACCTGGCTCTAGGTGTGTGCATATTCAAAGTGTACAAGATCCGGGCCAAGTGGAACTTAACCCGGCTCTAGGTGTGTGCATATTCGAAGTGTACAAGATCCGAGCCAAGTGGAACTTAACCCGACTCTAGGTGTGTGCATATTTGATGTTTACATGCAGCTACTTTAGTTTTCTAATGAGCATCCGGCCGAGTAACAAGTCACTCCACCGGAGGCTCGGGGACTAATGGTTATTATCTACATCATGTAAAGGAGAAATGACATACCTCCATCATTCGCCCCGCCAGGTTAATTGCCTTAGCGGCAGTGTTCATTTGGGCAGAAAATTCCGCGGGGCCGAACTTTTCCGGGAGATCGTTGTTGTAGACGAACTCTGCCTTATTCCAGTTCATGACGAACTCGATAAGTCTTGGAGGGTACCGTTTGCCAATGGGCATGTGGGGTGCCACCAAGCCCTTTGCATGAGCTTCCTTCCTCTCAATTAGGGAAAGAGCTGGGCTGGTGTGAAGAACCATCTGCTGCACATCGGTTGGCTCGGCAGGAGGATCTGTCGCTGCTGGTGATTTCTTCGGAAGCATTGACGACAATGTTTGCTGCCCGGCCTCGATGGAGGTAGACTTGGCAGCATCCAGAGCCTTCTTGCCTTTAGCTTGCTGGGAGGATGTGACCACAGTGGATTTGCCCTTGGAAGCTGCTGGAGTGGTTCCTCGCCGAGCTTGGGATGACTCGGACGAGGCGAACTTAACTTGCAGGAGCTTTGGTAGCGGATGGGAGCTGCTGTTGGTTTCTTGAGCCGGGACAGGCGCTGGTTCGGTGGTACCGAGCTGGAGCTGCTGGTGCTGGAGTTGCGGTAGACTTGGTGGTTGCTGGTTGCGGCAATGCCGAAGTGGCGGACGCCGTTGCCTCGGCCGAACCGACCCCTCCCGATCCGAGGTCGCGTTCCTCTTGAGGAGGTACTGCGGAACCCGGAGCAGTCGCAGAGCCCTCCGGAATAGGGCTCAGCGGGCGTGACTCGTCGTCTGAGGAGGAAGGACGGACCAAAGGGAGAAGAGATGCTCGATCCGCTCGAGGGACCTCCATAGGAGCCTGCAAAAGAAAATGATGTCGAGAGTGAAATTACCCGATGCAGGGGAAGTGTGTTCTTGTGATGAAAAACGACTTACGCATCTGAGGTCTCGGCCTCCTTAGGTTTCTGGGCCCTCCGTGCCGGGGCTTTGCCTGCCCGCTTGGAGGCAGTCTTGTCTCCGGCCTTCTTTTGCCTTTTGGTAGGCTGAGAAGGTTCGGAAGAAGAACTCTACGCAGATCCGCGCTTCTTCTTTGACGCCACCGGAACCGGCTCGCCCGTGGCAAGTGGAGGATCCTCGTGGATATGCCCACCGGGGTTAGCTAATGCCGGAAAGGCAAAAGAAAGAGGGACAACCTCAACGGGTTCAATCATATCGATATCCGAGTCATCCTCATCGTCGGGCCAATCTCTAAGAGAAGAGAGTTTACCGCTGGGCCGTTTGCTGGCGTCGGTCATAGGGAGGAACATCTCCTGGTCCGGCTCCTCCTCATCCGGGATTTCTCGGTCCGGGGCCCACTTAAGGGTCGGATCCGTGCCATCCTCGAGGGTTTGCTGGAGAAACAGCTGAGAAAAAAGCACAAAGAGCAGAGTCAAAAATATGATAAGAACCGACACGTAACTGATCCGAAATAAGTTTACCCCGTGAAGCTTACCGCGGGAGGGAGCCTGTCACGGCAGTAATGCTCGATTCCCCACGTCCATTCGGCGGAGAAATCCTTATGGGTGGTGAAAAGAGCCTTGACCCGGCGAAAGATCTCCATATTGCTCAACTCGAACGAGGAGGTTCGGTTGGGGTCGCGGCTGAAGCTCATGTGGCACAACTTATGAGTGCACCGCTAGAGGGGAGAGATTCGGTTGCGCACGAATGTGATCATGGCATCCTCGTTGCGCAATCTGAGCTTCTTCAGCTCCGCGAACCTTTTAAGGACTTGGTTGGCCAGAGCTGTAGGTTTCTTGGCGACCTCCTCCCAGAAATCCGTGTCAGGGGGACCCGGAGCGTAGGGCAGCAACCGAATCAAGTCTTCGGTACCCTCGTTTCGGACGTAGAAGAAGGTCCGGGCCCATCCTTTGCAGGAGTCAAGCTCGGTGACCCGGGGAAAGATTGAAAATCTCCGGGGCAAGATCGAGGCAGCTCCGAACTGAGTGAGCTGCTTGTCCTCTGACTCAACGTGTATGTTGGGAACGATGTTGCGACGGAGGCCGAAGAACTGGATCCACAGCTCCTTCGTGGGCCATAGTCCGGTGTAGCCCTCGATTGTAGAGGCGAAAGCGGACAGAGAGGTGATGGCGTTCGCCGGGAGATGATGTGGTTGCAAGTGATAGGTCCGGACCCAGTCCCGGAAGAAATCACTCACCGGAAGACCAAATCCCCGTTGGAAATGGGATAGGAAAACAACGAACTCACCCGGATTGGGTGAGGGGGCCAATTCCGAGGAGGAGAGACAAGCGGCGACGCCGGCAGGAATACGCCGGGTCCGGTAGAGCCAGTCGATGTCATCTTGGCAGACCCACGAACCGGCCCACGCGCCGCGGTCCGCCGCGCCGGTGTCCTCCTCCATCTCCTGCTCGACGATGATGAGCTCCTCCTCCGTCATCTCGTATCTGCTGTCCTCGCTGGAGCAAGCGGCAGCGGGGGTCTGTGGTCTAGATTGACGAGGACCCGTGGCTAAGCGGTTGTGCAGCGGTGGCTGCGGTGCGGAGGCACGGAGAAGGTGCGGCGGCGACGCTGCTGCAACAGGCACTGGCGGGGGCGCGGTCGCGAGGAAGAAGAACAGGAACGGGCAAAGGGGCGCGGAGATGGAAAAGTGCTAAGGGACGCGCCCCTCCCCTATTTAACCGCCACCAGTGATCGATGAGTGGGATCGCCAGCCGCGCGGTGTGGCCATGTATCACCGGCGTCAGCCAATCAGAGAAAAGCCACACAGGGGGGCACAGAGTAGATGAGATCCCATGACACGATGTGCTGTTGCGGTAAACGAGGAGACGGGCGTGACGCAACCCACGCACAGTAATCACTGACAGTTACTGCGGCGGTCACTGTGCAGGCCCTTAAAATGAGGCAATGTAATGATTAGCCTTTACGTGGGTTGGCGTATGAGAGAAGGAAGCAAGGCCCGGATCCGAGCCACAATGGTAACCCGGCCGGCAAGTGAAAACTTGAAATGTGCAGAGGGAAAGTAAAACCATAGGATCCGAGCCGAAGTGGTGACCCGGCCGGCAAGTGAAAACTTGGAGCGTGCGAAGGGAACGTAAATCCATATAATCCGAGACGAGAAGTTAACCCGGAGCCAAATGTCCGAGGCTTGAACATGAATGGACCTGATGTGGCCTTAGCGACCAAGGCCGCTAAGACCGCACCAGCTTCGGGGACTAATGTTGGGGGGATACCCCCGGGTAGGGTCACTCCGGGGTATAAGGGCCGAGTTAGCCGAGGGTTGACAAGGTCAAAGCGGATGCTGGCTGAGTCACCTCAAGGCAGGCCGGATCACGGAGTAACCCGGGCCAGGGGGGACGCCTAACGTTGTCTCGTCCGACTTAAGGAGTAAGTCGGAAATGCTTGTCTAACTTATATGCAGGAACAGGTGTGGCCGGAGCTACTGTGATCCGGATCCTCGCTTGGCTTCTAGGAGAAGGAAGGAATCTCTCTGGTCAAAAAAGAAGGTCCGGTACGTACTGGATGAGCGAATAAAGCAAGGGAAGGACCACCGGATCATGGCCGACAAGGGTGACGACGCTCACGTCGGCTGACGTCGCTAAAGCAAGTGTGACGCGGGGGAAAAGCACCCCTGTCGGGATACTACTCTGGGAGGGGGCATATTCTTAGGAATATGCCTCCAGTATGCCCTAGGCCAGGACCGAACCACCTCTATATAAGGGGGGTTAGGGTTCTGGTAGAGGGGGTTGGCAGAATTCTAGTTGGTTGAGCACTAGTGGATCTAGGGTTCTTGGGCTAGATAGTAGACAAGAGTAAGAGAGTTTCTTCTTCCTCCTCTCGTCAATACTGCTCAAGGAGCACTTGTAATCTTGGAGATAGAACATCAATACAAAGCTTCTGCGTGGAGAATCACTCCACTATCCCTCCCTGGATTCCCCTAGCGTGTATTAGTCCCCACCTTTAGCCTATCCATGGCATCTGCCGTGACACCACCACGACATAAATAGAATGCAATGAAGAAACTTTAGACACGAATAAATATTAATATATTATTGGATCATGTTTGAGTGCATTTTTTACTACACACGGTCACATAGTTTAACAATGTAAATAGAATATAATGAAGAAACTTTAGGCACGAATAAATATTAATATATTAGTACGACCAACATAGATAACACGATAGAGGGCATTGGATACCCTAAATAGCATCCCCTTACAACATATAGAGGGGCACCCTCTTACAAGATATAGTGCATAAAACATAAAACGAAAATATTTAAAACTAGACACGGGCACACACGCCCCAACCAACACAACACAAGCTAGATAGAAAGACTCGGCCAGCGCTCCTTGGCCCCTCCTTAGCCGGCGCCTCTGACTTGTCCTCCTCCGGCATCTGGTAGGGGAGGGTGTGCATGCCGTTGGGCTCGGGGAAGATATGGTGGAAATTTGTGAAGATATTGTAGGTGGTGAATGCGATAAACTCGCATCCACACCAGAACACCTAGCCGAGGAGGTGGTAGGCGTCGTAGGGGTTGGTGAAAGTCACGTACAGGCCGATGGCGAAGTTGCCGTGGCCGCCGTCATAGTGCTCGTGGAGCTGGAACATGGGCGGAGTGCCCGCAGGGAGGTGGCGATAGCCGGAACAGAGGAAGAAGCGAGCCAACTCGAAAGGGCCCCTCCACCTCGATATCGCCCACACCCTGAGGCTGCTCTCGACGATTCTGCCCGCCGGGTACTGCAACTCCGGCACGGTGCGAGGGCGGCGGTAGGTAGGACCGGTGAACTGCATGGTGGCTTGGAAAGTGGAGTGGTTGCTCGAGTGGTGGATTTGGCTTGAAAGGAAGAAGCGGGGGCGACTTGAGAGATGAGTGTGAGGGGGAGAGGGATGAGGAAATGGTGCCCCTTATATAGCCGCGTTGCAGCCGTGGTCAATATACACGATGCTTCATTTTCTCTCCTCCATTCGTGGTGGCATAAGTGCATTAAATCTGCGGGCAGAGAATCCAAAGCGGCACGGGCGCATAAGCTAGATGCTTCGTTTTGGCGCGTGATGGTAAGGCTTCCGCGTGAGAAACCGTTCCACCGCGCGTGACACTGCGAAAGGGAGCTGCAGTGCACCAACGCGTCTGTCCCATGTCTGCGTGCATGCAATTGTTAAAATGGTTTAAATAGCTTAGATGTGACGTACCTATATGCTGCGCCCCTGCTGTTGCTTTACTGCGTCACTGCATGCATGCAAATCAGCCTGCGTCGTTCACGAGCAGAATAGCTAGACTGCGACGCTATTGCATGCATGCCAACACGTCGCGGGCAGCCTTCCCTCTCGCATGCATGCCAACAGAGCACGTCGTGGCAGCCCGGCCCGGTCCGATCGACCCAACGGTCACTCAGATGCTCCCCCGCTCAATGTTATCTGTTTATCGGAGAAAAAAACGGTGGCCAATCAGATTGGAGAATCAGGGCTCCCACGGATCGCCCACAGCTACACCCGCGAAATCCTTCTAGAAGGCTTATCCGACGGCCACAGTTAGGCGTTAGGGTTAGATCGACGCTCCACGTTTGGCGTTAGGGTTAGATCGACGGCTGATGTTTGGCCTTAGGGTTAGATCGACGGTCGACGTTTGGCGTTAGGGTTAGATGGGGTTTGGAGGCAGTCAACGGGGTTTTGAAAGGTTTGACCGAACTTCAAATGTGCATAACTAATTCAAAAAAAATTGAAAAAATGTAAAACTTGCGCATATAGTCTTGTTATGTTACATACTTATGATACAAAATGATAGACTTGATCTAATAATCTTTGCACAAAAAAACCTTCACAAATTGGACTATCTCGACTGAGGTTGCATAGAGTTCAAAGGAGTGAGAAGAGGGTTTGAGGTTTTGAAAATGCAAAAAATCAAAAAACCTTACCTTAGCTTTATTTTGGAGTGACTAAGGAGGATCTGAAGTTATTTTTGCATTTTCAACTTTTAATCTTGTTTTATTACTGACTTTGTATTAAAGGGTGTTTTTTCAAAAATAAATTAATAATATGAATACTTATTCAAATAAATGTGAGACTTCGTATTGATGCTATAGAGGTAGAATATAAGCTAAGAAAATCTTTTTGGGTGATTTTGAGAAGGTCGAAAAAAACTTGCTTAGAAATGGGGTCGTTTTCCCTAGCTTTGGAGCCTGTTTGGACAACATTTCAGTGACTATGAGTTCGACTTTGCAAAAAGGCTTGGATTTATTAACTAAAGTACATAGTAGTACATACAACAGTGCAACATCACATAACAAACAAATGAACTCGAAAAATATTGTAGATAGGCTCAAATTTGAATTTGAATCAAGTCAAATCAACATCATATCACATAACTTTTCACATGAAAGGACATAACCCATTACATCAATCAAGTTTTATATCAGAGAACATAAGTTTTCACATCAAATGACAACAAACTTAAGTTTTCACATCAAATCACATCATAGTTGAATGCTTTCGACTCTATTTCTTTTGCTTCTTTCTACCACTCGATTTTTTCACCTTCTTTCCACTACTTGGTTCCACATCGCACAGTTTGTTGATGCTCTTGGTTTTCCTGCCAACTCCACTAGGCCCCCTCAACTTATGCACCTGACCATGTCCAACTTCTTCAGTTTGCACTTCTGCAGATTGAGTAGATGACAGCACAACCTCCAAAGATGGCAACTCAACACTTGGCAGCACAACCTCCAAAGATGGCAACACAGCTGCCAAAGCAGATTCACATGGCAGGACAACAGCCAAATCATCTGCAACAGTTTCATATTGCACTTCATCCTCAACAGCATTAACAGGTTCAGATTGCACCTCAACAGTTTACACTTCATCCTCAACAGCATTAACAGGTTCAGATTGCACCTCAACAGCTTGCACTTCATCCTCAACAACATTAATAGGTTTAATTTGCACCTCAGCAGCACCAAACATGATCTGGTTAGTTCTCTTCTTTCTTGAGCCATTGATTCTTGCCTTTTTCACTAGCCAGCATTCTTCAACAACAAGAGGTGGGGCTTTTTATCCATGCTTCCTCCTGAAAACAAGCAAGTCAGTTGGGGGAGAAAAATCATCAACAAGAAATACAGAGATTTTTGATGAACATACTTTGGCTTTTCAGCAGTGTATCTGCACTTGGTAGAGCCAGCTTGGTGTCCAAGTTCTTCACAGAGTTTACATCTATTCTTGTTACCTTTTTGGGCCCTTTTTGGCTTGCCATCTTTCTTTTCATCTTTCTTCCCCTTCTTGCTGCTCCCACCTTTCTCAAACCAAGCCTTGAATCTACTATGCTTAGGCCTCCCAACCTTTCTTTTCATCAATGGAGGACACAAGGAGAACTGAATGTCCACTTCAGGCCACTAAGACTGGTCTGTAAGTGCTGGAATTGGTGTTGCATATGCAGCCTTGAATTTTGGTACAAAATAATACTCATGCAAATATGGGTGCATATTTAGCTTATGTTTGGAGGCCAAGAAAAGTATGGCATGCTCACAAGGCTTCCCAGTGTGTTGCCACTCAAGGCATGTGCATTCATGCAATTGAGTGTCAACAACATGCCTCCTGCCAGTCTTTGTATCTCTGACTTCAGCACCCCACAATGAGGATTTCTCCACACACAAATGTGCAAGATCTCTGCTCACCTGACCACATGCACTACATCAGGAAGCTTATCTCCTTGAAGAACATCACCAAGCCTTCTTCTCAATTCTCACAACCTCATGATCATAATCCTGATCTGGTCAACCATGTCATGGACAGGCAAGTCTTTTAACTCCTTCACTTTGTCGTTGAAACTTTCTGCCAAATTATTGTTGATATGATCACATTTGATGGCAGTGTTAAAACCTGACCTGTACCATAAAAGAGAATGGTAGGTGTCCAACCGTGTACAAAACTTGACCCTATCCTCCTCAGAGCATGCAGCCTTAATCTTCTCAAGGTGATATGAATGTGTCTGTCTGTTGTAAGATCTTGTCACGGCCACATGCGCCAAAATCATCTCCTCTGAATTTTTGATCAAATTCATCCACATATGGTCAAGCACTCCCTCTTTCAAAGCATGAGGGAAAACAATTTTCACTGCATTTTCTAAACCTTTACATGCATCTGTGTGCACTGCCAAAGGAGAGACTGGCCCTATGCATTTTTTCAACTGCATCATGAACCATGTCCATGATGCCTCTGACTCAGACTGAAACATGCCAATAGCTACAGGGAACATCCAATTGTGTCCGTCTAAAGCATTGCATGCTGCTAGTTGACAACTCCACTTGCCAGTCAAGAATGATGAGTCTATACTCAAATATGGATGGCACCCTGCTTTGAAGCCATCGATGCAAGGCTTTAAAGCCATGAAGAATTTAGAGAAGAAGACTTTCCCATCAGCTATTACCTCAGTATCTATCTCCACAACACTGCCAGGTGACCTCTTCTCTACTTCTGCTTTGAAGTTATAAAGCATTCGAAAGGTATTTGCCCAATCACCATATAGCTCCTTCATTGCCCTTTGCTTTGCCTTTCACACTGTAGTATAATTTAGCTTAATGGGGTACTGCTTTTCCAAGTCTGTTTTTAGTCTCTTTGCAGTGTTGTTTGGTGTTGTGGCTAAAATAGGCTTGATTTTTTCTACAACCCATAATTGTGATGTCATCTTTGTAAGTTTTTGAGAAGTTGTAATACAAGTATGAGCTTTTGGAATTTGATTCACTCTTATTGTCCTTCCATCAGGTTGGCGTCTAGCAGATATATACCACTTGCAAGGCTTCGCACCACCATCATAACCTATGCATTTTGCATCGAACTTCTTTTTATCAGTCCACAAAGTCTTGGTAGCAAACTCACGTTTGACTGCATATGTCCTGAAACACATCCTGAATTCATCCATGCTTGGAAACAATCTCCCAACTTCAATAACTGGGTTCTCTTTGTCATAAACTGTTACTAGCTCATCATCATGTGCATCATCTACATGAACTGCAGCATATTGCAACAACTCTGGATCTATATCTGCCTCTTCATCTCTTGAATGGTTGTCACCATCATTTGAAGCTTCATCCCTCTCCTTGTCTCTGTCATCTATAGGAATGCCAAAAAACTTTGCCATTTCAATGTCAGACATTGGTGCAATGACCAAATCAGTCCGGGCAGTTATCTGAACTAAATTCCAATCAACAGTTACAATCTTTTCAGCCTCCCCTTGTGCATTAGCATCTGCAGCCTCCACTGTTAACACTGCCAACTCAGTAACTATAGGCATTATTTGCCTTTGTGCAGCCCAATCATCCTCAACCATCTGAGAAGCCAACTTCGAGGGCACATATCCAACCCTCGAATCAGATTTCAGATCAATGAGCTCTGCTAAAAACATAGCACTTTTGCTTCTCCAACCGTCTCGCTCATCGATTTCATCAACCATCTGTTCCCCTGTCTCAATCCTAACATATTCACCTTTCCAATCATCAAACCGTAACAAAGAAACTTCTTGCTCTAGCCCACAAACCACACTCTCCCTAATTTTGTCCACCATATTCCTCACTGCCTCCTCTTCCATGCTTTGTAGCTCTTGGGGATCAACATCTTCCAATTCCACCTCCCATTTAACAATTGTGTCTCTCTCAATTACCTGCGTGCTGCCATCAACTAACACAGCCCTAGAGGGAAAGAATTTGATGCAAAATTCGAATGTGTGTCGTGCAACATCGTCTCCCCTGTTTTTGGCGGCCACTGTGAGCTAGCGAAAGCGAACAAGGAGCCAAACCAAACAGAAATCAAGTGTTAGAGATGTGGGATATACCGATTAGAAGTCCCCTCTCGCGGCTCCATCTCGTTCCCCTCGTTTAGCACACCCGGACTCTACAATCTAGCATCAATGGGCACGCTCAGATCTCGATTTGAGAAGAATGAGAGAGGAATTAGGTTGCAAATGGCACTCACCACCTTCACCGTCGAACTAAATCGCTTCCGCCTCAAAGAATGTTGCGGTGTCGCCGCCGTCGAAAACGAGAATGATGGGTGAGGTCCGCCGCCGCCGTCGGGGAAGCTACAGTACGTGTGACGCGCGCGCTCGGTCGGAAGCGGTTTGTTTGACTGGCTGTACCAACCGACCGGTCTGTCTTAACCTAATCTTGGAACTAAGTTAAATGTGTCCTTAACGACCGTTTTAATGTCCATGTGGCCCTAGGCTATTTTCTACCAAAGAAACTCGCATGGTAGCCATTTGCTTCAGCTATGTCTTGTTCTGTCCAATTCTAAGGAAAGATGTCGCACATGAGCTATTGACCCTCGAACTCGACGATGAAGCCGGAGTTGCTGCACAGCAGGTTGCCGCGGCCTTCGAAGGGGGCGACGGCGACCACCGCCTGCGTGACCCGCGCCACCAGTCTCTTTGTCACCGCGTCGATCGGCAGGTTCGCCTCGCGGGGTATCACCAGGACGCCGTCATCTGGGTGGCTGCCGCACTGGAGCATCTTGACTGTTGCGGGGAGATTCCATGGATGGTTGGTCGGGGCGATGGGGTCGATGTCCCTCTGCGGCGCCGGCGGCGCCTGATCAACCTCGGGATCCGTATTCGACATGGTTTCCGTGCGTTGCAGTGCGATGCTATGGGAACAGGACTGGCTTTTTGACAACAGGGGCTACCAAAACCTAGTCAGATCCAATTCGTACTGGAAGAACTCTTCTTCCCTTTCATCGCAAAATACAAAGTCAATTATTTCTGACACTCCTGCCGGATCTTGACGCAAAGTACACTACAGGAATCCCTCAAAAAAAAGTACACTACAGGAAAACGAATTTTTGACGTGTATTAAAAATACATGGCGAAACCGCAAAATTTTGCCCTGTATATACACTCGGCAGACAGCACACAACAACAAATAACTGACCGGTAAAGACAAGGTTGCCGGGTGTATGAAGCATGGATACTCGTCAAACCTTTTGCCGATCATCAAGTCTTTGCAGAGTGTCTCCGTTAGATACAAGGCAAAGTGCCAGCCGATCTGCCGAGTGTCAAAGTAGGACACACGGCAAAGATCAATGACCAGGATTTGGCCACATCAACCTAGTAACACGATTGAGCCACGTCACCTCATTATTTTTACCTAGTATTAGACATGGGATACATGGCTACGCCGACCTATTTGCCGAGTGTCCTAAATGGTAATACACGACAACAATAGCCTGTTTGACGTGTGACCCAACTGTGACACACGACAAAGTCTGCTTGTTTGTTGTGTGACCCACCTCTTTGCCGAGTGTATTCGCTGGGATACATGGCAAAGTCCTGGAAAATTCCCAGATTTTTTTAGTTTTTGGATTATATCCTACTCCTTCCGTTTAGAAATATAAGACATTTAGCTTTGTAAACCGAATGTATCTAGATGTCTTTTAGTGTATAGGTTCGTAGAGGTTGGGAATGAACATATACACTACAAGGCGTCTAGATACATTCATTTAACAAAGCTAAAATGTCTTACATTTCAAATCAAATATTCGCAGATATATAAGAAAATTCATACATAAGCTCACAGAAGCAATAATATCTGACTCCAGCCCAACAAGCACTCACATATATGTTCATAAGTGCATTAGTAGGGCATCAAACATGCATACAAAGCTCACAAGTTCAACAAACACTTGAATTCTAGTTCAAAGTCTATCAATCACTAGTGGAAACGAGGCCTTTGGTTGAGCCTGGAAATGGGTTTTAACACCGGTTCTTCTACGAACCGGTGTTAAAGGGGAGGCCTGTACCAGCGTGGCCCGTGCAGCAACAAGGAGCCCCCCTTTAACACCGGTTCGTAGCACGAACCGGTGTTAAAGGCCCTCGCACTGATGGCCTTCACAGTTTCTTAACACCGGTTTTTGAACCGGTGTTAAAGGGGGGGGGGCTATATAAGACACCGCAGCCCACACCCCACTCTTCCATTTTTTCACTGTCTCATTTTGGAGTCTAGCAAGAGGGTGTGAAGTGTGCTAGTTTATGTTTTTTTCGTATGCACAAGAGGTGTTCGGTGAAATGCCCGAGAGCTCAAAATAAGTTTTCTCGTTGCTCTTTCCTTCTCGGTCGAGGTCGGCAACTATCCTTTCATGTGTCATTGATGTACTATATATAAATGGTCATCTCCCCATTATTTTTTGATATATACTATATATTAATGCAGATGAACAGGCAATGGATGTACGGTGACCTCCGCACTTCCGAGTACATTACGGGCCTCCAAAATTTTATCGTTGTGGCTAATGCAAACCGTGGTCACAATGGTTTTATGTGCTGTCCGTGTGTTCATTGTCAGAACAAGAAAGACTACTCAAATACCAGAACCATTCACGCCCACCTACTTCGATCCGGTTTCATGCCCGGCTATAATTGTTGGACCAAGCACGGAGAAAAAGGGGTTGTGATGGAAGACAACAAAGAAGAAGAGGATGATGACAACTATCATAATATGTATCCTGAATATGATGATAATGCAACGGGGGTAGATAATGAAGATCAAGAGGCAGCAGATGGGCCTGTTGATGACGATCTTAGTCGGGCCATTACTGATGCAAAGGAAGAATGTGAAACTGAAAAGGAGAAGGAGAAGCTGGAGCAGATGTTAAAGGATCACAAAACATTGTTGTATCCAACTTGCGAAGATGGCCACAAAAAGCTAGGTACCACCTTGGATTTGCTGCAATGGAAGGCGAGAACGGTGACAGATTTTTTTTAAAGTTGTTGGTAAAATGAAGAATCTTCTTCCAAGAAATAATGAGTTGCCCGATAGTACATACCAAGCAAAGAAGGTTGTCGCCCTCTAGGATTAGGCGTCAGAAGATACATGCCTGCATTAATGATCGCATCCTCTACCGCGGTGAGAAGTACGAGAATTTGGATGCATGCCCGTATGCACTACAATGGTATAAGATCAGACGAGACGATCCTGGCGATGTTGAGGGCGAGGCCCCTAGGAAGAAGGTTCCTGCCAAGGTTATGTGGTATGCTCCTATAATACCACGGTTAAAACGTCTCTTCAGAAATAAAGAGCATGCCAAGTTGTTGCGATGGCACATGGAAGACCGTAAGAAAGACGCGATGTTGAGACACCCCGCTGATGGATCACAGTGGAGAAAAGTCGAGCGAGAGTACCCGGACTTCGCACGTGACACAAGGAACTTAAGGTTTGGTCTAAGTACAGATGGCATGAATCCTTTTGGTGAGCAGAGCTGCAGTCACAGCACCTGGCCTGTGACTTTATGTATCTATAACCTTCCTCCTTGGTTGTGTATGAAGATGAAGTTCATTATGATGCCAGTGCTCATCCAAGGCCCGAGGCAACCCGGCAACGACATTGATGTGTACCTAAGGCCATTAGTTGAAGAACTTTTACAGCTGTGGGCCAAACCAGGTGTACGTATGTAGGATGAGCACAAAGGGGAGCCATTTGACCTACGAGCATTGCTTTTCGTAACCATCAATGATTGGCCTGCTCTTAGTAACATTTCAGGGCAGACAAACAAGGGATACAATGCATGCACACACTATTTAGATGAGAATGAAAGTGTATATTTGGATAAATGTAAGAAGGTTGTGTACCTAGGGTATCGTCGATTTCTTCCGAACCTGCATCCAGTAAGAAAGAAAGGCAAGCATTTCAAACGTCTGGCAGAACCCCAGAGGAAGCCTGTCCTCCGTACCGGTGAGGAGGTATTTGGTATGGTCAAGGACCTAGAAGTAATCTTTGGAAAAGGTCCTGGCAGTCTATCTGTTCCGAATGACGATGCCGGACACGCGCCCATGTGTAAGAAGCAATCTATATTTTGGGACCTACCCTATTGGAAAGTCTTAGAGGTCCGCTCTTCAATCGACGTGATTCACATGACGAAGAATGTTTGCGTGAACCTGCTAGGCTTCCTAGGAGTGTATGGGAAGACAAAATATACACCAGAAGCACGGCAGGACCAGCAACGTCTGAAAGACCCTGAAGAGCCTATGCATCCTGAGAACGAGAAGGGTAAACGATGCCACTTAACTCCTGCCAGCTACGCTCTTACTAAAGCAGAGAAGGAAATCTTTTTTGAATGCGAGCGATATCAAGGTCCCGTCGGCTTCTCGTCGAATATAAAGGGAATAATAAATATGGCAGAGAAAAAATTCCAAAACCTGAAGTCTCATGACTGCCGGGTGATTATGACACAATTGCTTCCGATTGCATTGAGGGGGCTTCTACCTAAAAATGTTCGAGTACCCATTGTGAAGCTATGTGCATTCCTCAATGCAATATCTCAGAAGGTAATCGATCCAGAAAGCCTACCAGGTTCTGCATGATGTGGCCCAATGTCTTGTCAGCTTTGAGTTGGTGTTCCCACCATCCTTCTTCAATATTATGACGCATCTCCTGGTTCACCTAGTAGAAGAGATTGCCATTCTCGGTCCTGTATTTCTACACAATATGTTCCCCTTTGAGAGGTACATGGAGTCTTAAAGAAATATGTTCATAACCGTGCTAGGCCAGAAGGAAGCATCTCCAAGGTCTATGTAACAGAGGAGGTCATTGAGTTCTGTGTTGATTTTATTCCTGACCTTAAGGCGATTGGTGTTCTAGAATCACGACATGAGGGGAGACTGCATGGAAAAGGCACGCTAGGATGTAAAGCAATGATATGTAGGGACGGGCATTCTCTCAATCAAGCACACTACACGGTTTGACAAAGATCTATCTTGGTTGCCCCGTATATCAATGAACACAAGAATTTCATACGCCTCAAACACCCGGGGCAGTCTGATGAATGGATTATAAGTGAACACATGGCGAGTTTTGGCGGCTGGCTGCAAAGACTTCTCACGAATAACACCACTATTGGGGATCAGCTGTACTTGTTGGCCAAGACACCATCTTCGACTGTATGTACTTTCCAAGGGTACGAGATAAATGGGAATACATTTTACACGATAGGCCAAGATAAAAAGAGCACCAACCAAAATAGTGGTGTCCGCTTCGATGCAGCAGAAGACAATAGGCAAAAGACCACGTATTATGGGTTCATAGAGGAGATATGGGAACTTGACTATGGACCTAATTTTTAGGTCCCCTTGTTTCGATGCAAATGGGTCAAGCTAACAGGAGGGGGGGTTGAGGTAGACAAGAAGTACAGAATGACAACGGTGGATCTCAACAATCTTATGAAGGTAGACAAGAACTTAGACGAACCATTCGTCTTAGCCAATGATGTGGCTCAGGTTTTCTATGTGAAGGACATGTCTACCAAACCGAAAAAAAGAAAAAATAAGAAAACAGATACATCACACGATGAGCCAAAGCGTCACATAGTTCTTTTAGGGAAAAGAAACATCGTGGGAGTGGAGGACAAGACATACATGTCAGAAGATTATAATAAGTTTGATGAAATTCCGCCCTTCAGAGTGAAGACTGACCCAACCATCCTGTTAAACGGTGTTGATACTCCATGGTTATGGCTGACGCGATCATAAGATTGACTATATGTATTAATTGAGCCATTTTTGGCACACATATGTATCTCAACATGGAAATCAATGTCATATTTCTTCCATTAATGTGATATGTATTAAATGAGCCATTTTTCTTCCTTCTATTTCTTCCCTCCATTTTTCTTCCCGCCATTTTTTCCCGCCATTTTTCTTCCCGCCATTTTTCTTTAAGACTCGGGAAGAGGGTTCCTGCCAAGGTGATGTGGTATGCACCTATAATACCACGGTTGAAACATTTGTTCAGAAATAAAGAGCATGCCAAGTTGTTGCGATGGCACATGGAAGACCGTAAGAAAGACGGGATGTTGAGGCACCCTACTGATGGTCGGCAGTGGAGAAAAATTGAGAGAGACTTCCCGGACTTTGCTGGTGACGCAAGGAACTTATGGTTTGGTCTAAGTACCGATGGCATGAATCCTTTTGGGGAGCAAAACTGCAGTCACAGCACCTGGCCCGTGACTCTATGTATCTACAACCTTCCTCCTTGGTTGTGCATGAAGCGGAAGTTCATTATGATGCCAGTGCTCATCCAAGGCCCGAAGCAACCCGGCAACGACATTGATGTGTACCTAAGGCCATTAGTTGATGAACTTCTACAATTATATTGTGGGCCAAAAGATGGGGGGGCCTTATCTGGGGGAGGCTTATCTAGGAGGGCCTTATCTGGGGGGTGGCTAACCTTTAGTACCGATTGGTGGGTGCAACCGGGACTAAAGGTGGTTTTTGTGTCATCTAACAAAACTGTCGGTGGGATAAGGACGCGTGGGTGGACTACACTGCTCGATGTAGCACACGACGCCCTGTCGGAGGAAGAAGACAAAGTAGAAGCGGCGTCGTGCCTATAAAAGGAGCATCGATACGCCATGGCAAGCAACTCAACAAGCCAACATGGATGGAGAGTTTCATCCCCATGGATGGAGGAAAGGGTTGGGAAATCTCCCGTGGCGGAACTTATCGAAGATTCCCGTGGTGCACACCCCCAATGGCATATTAGGAAGTTACGCCTCGGAAAATATTTTCCTGCTAGCCCGTGAAAGACTACATCTCCGCCTCCCTGGGGTTAGAGGTATGGTGGAAGCCATGGGATAGAGTGGAGAGAGGCGGCAGATATGAGTGTAGATGTGCTATGGCAACGACCAAGCCAACATGGATGGAGAGCTTCATCCCCATAGATGGAGGAAAGGGTTTGGAAATCTCCCTTGGCGGAATTTCTTCCCTCCATTTTTCTTCCTTCTATTTCTTCCCTCCATTTTTCTTCCTTCTATTTCTTCCCTCCATTCCCTCCAGTATATGTATTAAATGAGCCATTTTTCTTCCTTCTATTTCTTCCCTCCATTTTTCTTCCCGCCATTTTTCTTCCCGCCATTTTTTCCCGCCATTTTTCCCGCCATTTTTCTTCCCTCCATTTTTCCCTTGATTCTTCCCTTGATTCTTCCCTCCAGTTCTTCCCTTGATTCTTCACTATATATATATGTAGGGTTGGCCTCCATTGTCATTGCACATCTCTAGACTCATATCTGCAACCTTATCACTCTTTCCCATGGCTTCCACCGTAGCACTAACCCCCAGGGAGGCGGAGGCGCTTTGCGCCTCGAACTACCCCCTTGGCCGGCCATGTCCCCGTCGGCTGGATGCTGAGCGCCGGAGGCGTGCCGGTTCCTCCTGTCCCTCTAGGTGTGGCGTGCCAGATGGCCATCACGAACCACTACTACTTCGAGCTCACGCCGGAGCAGCGGAGGAATCCCAGATGGCATCCCGACTATTTCCCTACTTGGGAAGCCTTCTTCGTGGATCGGCGTGAGAGGGCGCTCGCCAGGCATGAGGAGGACGACCCACCTCCTCCGAACTTCAACAAGGCCGGCCGTCGGCTATGGTGGCGCGGTCGGACTCTCCAGAGCGTCATGGTCTATGACACTGCCGCTGACTCTAACCCCCGTCTGCGCTACCCTCAAGTCCAACCCACGCGTACTCAGCCTTCAAGGTTCAATTACGGCGACCCCGACGACGACAGCGATGACGGCGGCGGCGAGTACGACGACTACAGTGGCGATTATTACAGGTGTAGGCAGGAGCATGACTGAATCACTCCAACATTTCGAAACAAGTTCGGCTGATTGTTACTTAATCTGGCCATGTATCTTAATTTTTAGTTCTTTTATGTATCTTAATTTTCAGCCATGCTTTATGTAACTTACTATTAGTTGCATTATGTATTTTAATTCCAGTTCTATCTTCTTCACAAAATGACCTATCTCATTCGAGGTTTCTTGGCTTTCGGGTCAAATGACCAATGTTATGGCTAGAATCAAGGCATAGTTTGTGATAATATGGCCATATTGTGCATACATGTGCATCATGGCATGGCAAACAATGTTGCAAGAGGAAGTTTTCCTTTTTATCACACCAAAAAGGCATTTTCCATTTTCCGAGCACAAAAAATGGACGGTTTTGTGAAGCAACCACCAAATGGCTAATTTAAAAAACCACCACCACATTTTACAAAAATACTAGACCACCTTATATGGACAATGTACCAACAGGGGAATCTGAAACCTTTCCGTCCACCTCTGGTGAAAAAGACAAATTCCTGCCGAATCGGTAAGAAGTGGGTCAGATATGAACTACAGGTACATAATACGATGCTCATGATTTTTTACAAAAATCATTTTTAGGTTTACAATATGCTATTTTATCAAAAATCCAATGCAAGTTGAGCGAGACTTTGTCAGATTCAAGTGTATACAAAAGATGCGGCATTTAAATATCCAATCAATTCAAAAATGTTAATACAAAATAAAATATGATTTTCTCTAATAAAATAGGGTTAGATTCCTTTTTAGATGCTTAATATTTCTTATGTTCAAAGTTTTAGGATTTGACAATTTATTTTTGTTTGAATTGAATAATCAAAATTTATATGTAAGTGTTTTAATCATTTTGAAAATTTTCATCCAAAGTAAATATAAAATGTTTTTACATGAATGGACAGATATTATTTTTCTGAAAATTATGATATATTATTCATATTTTTCTGAGTTGAAATGAATAAGATATGAATTTTCTAAATTCATATCCTATTTTTTGAATTATAAATGCCCCCACCCCTTTAATGCATGAAATAAATGCCCCCCCCTTTAACACCGGTTCCAGCCACGAACCGGTGTTAAAGGGGGTTATACTTCTGTAACCACCTTCCTTCTTCCCCACCGGATCGATTCTTCCCCACCCAACTCGTCTGCCGCCACCCAGTGATCATCTCGCCTCAACTCCTGCCGTCTAGCCTCTTCCTCCTCCGTCCCCACGGTCCCTGTCGTCCTCCCTCGTAGTCTCCGGTCGGATCCCATCGTCCTCTCCCACCTCCGTCCTCCCGCCCGCTCCCACAAGGTCAACGGCGCCAAACCTCCGGGCCGCCCCCGTCTTGCCGGAATACGCCCTCCTAGGCCGAGCTCGACTCCGCCGCTCCTCCCCAACCGACCTCCGCAAGGTGAGCGAAGCCGCTAGTTTGATTTTTTAAACCCGCTTTCGAAAATTTCAACCTAAAATAACATTTGCATACTTTTTATTATCTCAATCTGCCCCCTTTCTTGTACCGCCAAAACGCTCCCGCAGTATGATTAGACTTGGTACCATTAGTGCCACATTCCTTGTACGACGCCTAAATAATGTACCGCTCGAACGGTACAATGTCTAAAGCTACCGCCGGAACCTTGAACATACCACGACTAAGGGTACCTCTACAGCGTTCAGAGTTACAAAAAAGCGTCAGATTGGGCGTGATACCGCTATTGTCACCTTGTCGATAGTCGGTACGACGTCTAACCTTACCGCTCGGGCGTGCAACGTCTAACCGTACTGCTATTTTGTAAGCTAATGGGCCTCCTAGCACAAGATTATTAGTAGTAAATTTTTTGTTTACAATATCGGAGGGCAGGCTTCAGCCTGTTTAAGCCTGCTTGCTGGCCTCGCCTTTGCTGGCGAGGACACGATGATTTGCGGCGAGGCGCAGCGAGAAGACGGGACGTGGCCAAGCAGGCGGCTGAGTGGCGTGGAAGGGCTTGTCGAGGAGGTGGAGATGGCGAAGAAGGGATGGCCTCGGCGGGACCCTTATTATTATGTTCTTCTTCTTGCCGGCGACGACGAGGAAGCGAAAGAGGAGAAGGGAGGCGAGGGATTAGTAGTGATTTAGTTAGGGATTTTAGTGTGATTTTGTTAATTAATTAGTGTGATTTTGTTAGTTAATTAGGGATTTAGTAGTGATTTAGTTAGGGATTTTAGTTAATGAGGGATTTAGTTAATTAGGGATTTTAGTAGTGATTTAGTTAGGGATTTTAGTAGTGATTTAGTTAGTGATTTAGTTAGGGATTTTAGTAGTGATTTAGTTAGGGATTTTAGTTAGGGATTTTAGTAGTGATTTAGTTAGTGATTTAGTTAGGGATTTTAGTAGTGATTTAGTTAGGGATTTTAGTTAGTTTATTATTAGGGCTTAGGGTTTTATTAGGGATTGGGGTTTATTAGGGATTAGGTTTAGTTAGAATACTTAGTTAATGAGGTTTAGTTTAGTTAGTGATAGGTTTAGGGTTATTGTTATTAGGGCAATATATACTTAGTGATTTAGTTACTGTTTATGTTTTATGATTGTTTATTGCTATTATTTAGTTATGCCGCGTCCATCTCGTCCGAGCCTACTGGACTCCGTCGGGGATGTCCGAGTCTGGGCTCCGCCGGGTTGGCACTGGGAGGTGCTACCTGTCGGGACTCGTACCTTGGTGAGGAATCCGGGTATCATCGTCGACCCGGAGCTTCTTTGGTGGCGTCCACGAGGTCCAGGAGCGGTGCAGAGGGAGCCAGCCCCCGAGGAGGTGGTACGTCGTCGTATCAGGGAGGAGGACGAGCATGTATGGCAATACATGTATCTTTTGGAGACTAGGTTCTCCAATATCTGGAAGGTTCACGGATCTCACCGAGCTATTCTCCGGTGATGGTTCCTCTTCTGTGGCTGCAGAGCTCCTTGACACGTAACGCGGCAATGTTCGCTAGTTTATCTTAATAATGTACTTTATCTTATACTTTATCCTATAATGCACCCGAGCTATTCTCCGGTGATGTATTAATAATGTACTTTATATTATACTTTATCCTATAATGCACCCGAGCTATTCTCCGGTGATGTATTAATAATGTACTTTATCTTATACTTTATCCTATAATGCACCCGAGCTATTCTCCGGTGATGTATTAATAATGTACTTTATCTTATATTATTGTACTTTATCTTAATCACTAAGTACTGTATCCGAGTTGTCGCGTATGAATCCAAGTCCACTTGAATGTTTACTCTCTTACTCTAGATAATATTATTGTTTTAGAAACTATGGATCCACTTAGTAGAAACCTTGAAGAAGAAGAAATAATGGAGAACATTATCGATGAGGACACCTCACAATATCTAGACTTGGAGGGACATGATGACAACTCAAGTAGTCATGGAGAAGATGAAGACTTCGGTGAACGCAATTTAGTGAGTACAAAGTCCGGCGAGGTATATGCATTGATTAAGCCTCTGCTGACTTCCACCAACAATCTTCTTCTACATGTATTAATTAACGCTTCTTTCTTCTTTTAGCCCTCTGGATCGACCAGCCAGCAACCATCTTCTTCTCTGAAAAGAGCAAGCGAGCGAGCCATCGTTGAAAGATCGTGCAAAGTTCACGATCGAAGCGATCGTGTTGATGGCAGGCCGATGGAGCCCAAGAAGGCCGCAGACAAATTTGTCGTCAGCTGGAGTTGTTGTTAGGGACCAAATCCCAATCATAATTGAATATTGGAATAAGCCAAAGAAGGCGGCGGTACCTTTGTCGATGAAAGATCCAAAAAACGCTTTGGAATTCTGTTGGTAAATTTCACCCTTCCGCAGAGGAGGATGAAAACAAACCGTTATAAAGGAAAAGGTCAAAGAGTGGACTCTAAAGAAGATGGTGGCGCTCAAGAATCGGAAGACAAATTGAACAAATTTGCCAAAGCTCGCGAGACTCAGATTTCAAAGACGCATATTATGCGAAGATAAGACCTCACCGGCGAATTTGTGGCATACAAGGAAGGTGCTATAGCTTCAAAGAGGTCGAAACCAATACGCTAAATGCCGAAGAAGGAATATCACCAGAGGACAGGTCGTGGCTACATATCTCGAGGCCAAGTGGGAGGAAGCTGAGAAGGCCTGCGACAGAGGATCACACCCTGACACATGGGTGGGACCTACGTGCAAAGACTTGGTTCTACGGAATCGGGGCAAGGTTGGACCTAGAAACAAGATTGTGTATCTTCCCAACCCTCCTTGCCAAACCCGTCACTGAACTCATCATGGCATACGAGGAAACAGCCGCCAGGACCTTCCATCCCGACAGAGAGAATGACCAGCTCACACACGCCATCAGTAAAAAAGAACACCCTGGACATGCACGAGGCACGGGGTATGGCGTGGAAGGATAGGTTTGCAGTGGAGCGACTATTACAGATGGCGCGCGAAAGAAAGAAAAAGCGTCAGAGCGGATGACAGATAGAACATGCACTTGTGGCGCTGAAGGCGCAAGTGAATGCAACAGAGCCATCAAGCTACCGGCCCATCTCAGCACGAAGAGCCTGCATTGGAAGCTGGCGCCTGCACTCTGCGCGGAAAAGCGGCGTGGCTTCCACGGAGAACGTGCAGCCCACGCTTGAAATGGTGGGTCCTCGATACCCCGTGGATGAGATCACGGAGAGCGAACACGCTGAGCTGCATGTGAGATTAATGGGCTTATCCATTAAGGTGGCTATCGGCTATGCCTTACCTCTTGTAGCTGGTGGAACTTACCACTACCGACCGATTCTAGATGGCTATGCTATTGTCGGGGTGGATGAGGTTGTGAAGGAATATGAGGAAGCACAGCTTGACCATGCTACAGGTGAAGGGGAAACTCAACTCAAATTTGCAGTGAAAACAACCATTCTTTGGAAGAAGGAACATCGTGCTTCCAAATTGAGGCCATGGCACCCCGCCGTCTCCAGCGGCGTCAGCCGAGCCGCTTGACCATCTCTCATGGCAGCCATCTCGGCGCTTCAGCCATCTCCTGCTGCAGCCATCTCCAAGGCCAACCATCTCCTGCCCGTCAGCCATCTCCGGCGCTTCAGCCATCTCCTCAGCGTAAGCGGAAGAGCACTGCCACGAAGAGCATCACTAGCACTGCTAGAAAGAGTTCAAAAAACTATGTCCCGCAGCCTTCCGCCAAGCCATTGCCGGTTTTACCGTGGAATCGCAGCGACGAGGAGACCAATAGGATCTCGGAAGAAGAGGTCAAGAAATTCTTTGCACCTAGACGGGCCGAGCCAAAGGAGAAAATAGATCCGGCGGTGGTGGAGAAGTTTTACAAAAATCTTTTGAAACATGAAACCCCACTTGTGCCGGACTACGAGCGCCAGATTTTGAAGGCGGATGCAAGGCGCCGTAGGGAGACTGAAAGTAGCAGGTGCACCCCGTAAAACAGTTCCCATGCTCGGAGCGAGAAAACCAATCATGCGCCCCGCTCCAAGTATTCGACACATGGGACGCTCCTCCCGTAAATGATTACGAGGCAGATCTACAAAGAAAGGCCAATGAGATGGGGATGACTTACATTGCATACTTGAACATCATGGGAGACAACTTGCCCAAATGCGATGCCAACCCCATACAACCATGGAAGTATGGGAAGAATCTCGTCAAGAAAGAGGAGCTCAAGAATCTACCAACAAAGATGCGAAGATTGCACAAGTGGTACCTTGATTTCTGCAAGACGAGAAAGGAAGAATGGATCACGTCACATATAAGAGATCAGATTTTCTTGTACGGAGACGACGAGATCGCCTTCAACATTCAAGACTTGCATTTTCTATTCAATCAGAAGGAACTCGACAAAGCTGCCATCAGCCTTTATTGTGTGTAAGTACTATTTCTGTATTTTCTATCTCATCTCATTCACTTCATTAATTGCATGTATATATATATGCTCACCATATATGTATATACTATTATGCAGGAAAAAGGTTATGGAATGCATGAAAGGAGGACCTTTTGACATTGGGTTCGTTGACCCAAATAGAGTTCATGAAGAAGTGGTAAGAACTAAACCCGGGCAAACAGAAGATTTATTGCTAAGGTCTTTACTGAGACAACAAACCAAAAGGGAAATACTATTGCCTTACAACTTCTCGTGAGTACTGTTACCCTCTCTTGTACACATTCTGTTTCGGCTTACTCGATGTTAAGTGTAACTGATGATGAGTTATGCGTGCGTAGGTTCCACTTTATTCTGCTAGTCATTCAACCTGACTCAGGAAAAGTCCTTGTCATGGACTCGTTACGAAAAGAAAAAGAGCGATGGGCAGACTTTAGAGAGATGCTCCAGAGGTAATTTCAATCATATTATCGCACTAGATCTGCAACTTTCGTGACAACAAGTAATTAATTACTCCTTTATCTATTTTCTTTGCCGGACAGGGTTTGAAAAAGGTTCACGGGCAGGGCCGTGGGTGAATGGTCAGAAGAACTAAAATTTATAGACCAAAATGTAAGTAATACTAACTAGCTAGGTCTGCGTATCTCTTTGATTTTGCTTCCAATTTCATTATATCATGCTTTATTGATTATTATTTTGATTGAACTCTCTATTCTCGTAAAGTGCGCGCATCAGGGACACGGCAATAACTTATGTGGGTACTATGTTTGCGAGTTCATTCGCAACACGATATGTGCGACGGGCCAAGCCGCACTAGAACAACTTAGAGTAAGTAAACAAAGTACACAACATTATTTTATTACCATCAATTGTGTTGAGTTTTATTCTTATATATATATTGACCCCATTCTTCATATATATTCAGATCGAACGGATGCGGGACCAACTCCTACCATTTGACCGCATACGAGCCATTCAAGAGGAATTGGTGGGGTTCATACTTGATGAGGTCGTCACGCCTGGCGGAGAACTCTTTAGATATCCACCAAAATAAACGTTGTATATATGCTTGAATGTGTTTGTCTTGTACTTGATGCTTCAACGTTTACGGAGAATACCACACAATGACGATGTTGTGTATAATAATAGTTGCTTAATTATTCATGTACTCGTATGTACCGATGACGATGTATGTGTATACCGCTCCCGATCGATTCCCCCTCCCCCCTTCTCGTCCCCGCCGCGCCGTAGAAATACGCCCAGAACGGGGCAGGGGCAGAACTCTGTCGCGACAGAGATTTAGGCCGTTTTTCTGCCGCGGCAGAGATTTATCTCCTTTTCCTGCCGCGGCACAGAACCTTTAACACCGGTTCGTAGGGGGGGCCTGAGCCCTGCGGCAGCCCCACGTGCGCCACCCTTTAACACCGGTTCGTATAAGAACCGGTGTTAAAGGGGGGCCCCTCTAACACCGAACCCTCAATAGCGGTTCTACAACCGCTGTTAGAGGGCCCTCCAAACCGGTGTTAGAGGGGGGGTGCACTAGTGAATATAACCAAGTGGCACACATGCTATCTCTAGCATGTGTACACAGCTCCATCAACGACGACCATGTTCCACCATGACATAGCCATCCTCGATGTAATCCTACAAAGTCCATGTAATCTTACTGACATAGGTATGCCCAACGAGCACATGATTCTAGCTTACCTGGTTTGGACCAACAGAAGGTCCACACGACAACTTGTCAAGGTCCACGAAGCTCAAGACAATTCGGCTAGTACGAAGGCCATAAGGATATCGACTATAAACGTGAAAGCCAAGGAAAGTTCAAGATTAGATTCTACACGAACTCCAACTTCTAACCTACTCGGTCATGGTACATGGGACCTAACCTTTCCATATAAAGTCTAGGAGGGGCCACCGAGGAGGACACCAGGCACAATAGATCTCTACATCGAAACTCTCATACACACGAGCCAGATCCAATCTGCACACCATAGCCATCTTGGCACCCTTGTAATTTTTGGTTTCTCCATCAATCAAGAACAGACAATCAGGAGTAGGGTTTTCCCTCTAGGGGCCTGAACCTAGGTAAACCTCATGTCTCCTTGTTTGTCTGTTAGCTGACAAAGTCTCTAGCGCATAGTCATTCCCCGAAAACCCAAATTCATAAACCATGGTCATTGATGTGATCACCCCGACGCCGTCTGTCGGAACTCTGTGCGTTGATGTTATGACTGTGGTGGTTCCATTATCAGTGTTCACAATAAGATCGAGATTGAAGACGGCGAGATCACATCCATGTGGCTAGTTTGCTTGTTCACTCTGAGGGTTCGACATTAGCATCGCCATCACACATAGTTGATCGACTCTGCGAGGTCGAGACAATTTTAGGAGGTTTCCCATGTGTCGTATGAGGATTCGCCAAATCGCCACCGTTGTGCCTAAGTAGAATTATCTTTCCACTAACGTATCTAGCAGGAACTGCTGCGCGAGTCGCCGAAGAATCAGATTAGTTAGCCTACTGCTTAAACCAACGTGAAGTTGTCTACAGGATTAGACGTTGCTTCATCGCATTTATGTTGTACATCATATCGATCGGCCGGGCTCCGCCAATCATCACACCTGGATCAAGTTTTGAGGAGACAGACCAAGTTGCGATTGATTTTCCAGGTGAGAGTTAACCAAGATGGCAAGTTTAGGACAAGTTCCAGTGCTCCAATTTGTTTTGATATCTCCTACTTTGTTTTCGAGAGGAACCACATATTTTATTAATCGAAAATCAAGTTACGTGAAACAACACATGTGGACACTAAAAGACGGACCAGGATAAAATGATTATCTTGAAAACTATGCAGAAAAAATCCTAATAGACCGAGAAATGCAAAACGATCCATCGGGTTTCCTGCAACCACCGAAACTAGCGGCCACCACTAAACTCCAGCGCCGCCGATACCCATGCCAGAATAGACGTTGAATCTCCAACATTGCAACATCTAAAAAAGCACCATCGCCAACAAGTCTTTGTGAGTTGATGAATAGGCCTGTTGCACGCAATAAGGCACCTGTTGCACGCAACAAGGCAGATGTTGCTGTGGCACGTCGACCGAGGATGTCCTAGTGCTGTCTTGAACCAAAATCCGCCGCCTCCCATCGACGCAGTCGGAGAAGAAAGACATATCCACCACCTACGGACCAATATTCTCGCTATAGAGAAACCATCTCGCCTCGTACGCCAGCGCCGTCGTGTATAACAACGAACGGCAGCGACACACCAAGAAATAGATCTTGCCAGATATGAGGAATTGCAAGACGAACAAGTTGTCGATCTGAAGGATCGACTAGCACACGTTGCCATCAATTCCGAGGCGCCACCGTGAAGATCGTCGCTAGTGTGGAAGTAGAGTTGAGGCAGATTTATTTGTCCAGGCACCACTCCCACCACCCCAGCGGCGCACAATAGCAGACTAAACCTAACACTAATCCCTCCTGCCACCGAAGCAGCAAGCAGAATGCGAGGGGACCAGCGTTCTTGCCGGCTTAGATCTGGAGGAGGGAGGGAGTTGCGCCGCTGCCGCCTCTACCCGAGGAAGATACGCGCGACTTCCTTTTGACAGCTCCTACTTGGGACACACGCAACACACCAAAGAAAAGCAATTCACATGAAGACCAGAAATTACAGGCCACGCCGTGTGTTTGAGTTGGATTAGTACTCCACGTGGCCCGTCTTCTGCATATAGAAAGAAAAAAGCATCAATTAAAAAAAACTACAAATATAAAGTACACTAAACTATATGTTAACGCACAAGATTTGTATTAGAATTAGAAAAATAAAGTAAACTAAACTATGTGCAATGGTAAAAGTAAACACAGCTGTAGTGGAAATGCTTAAAACTATATGTTAACTATAAATGCAAGCTATCTACTTTTTGTATTTTAGGAATAATTAAATGCAGAAAATAAAAGCGTATGTAAATGCAACTAAACGTGTTTCTTGTGATAAAAATGGACTAGGATTAATGGGTTCAATTTTCTACTATCTAATAAACATGGTGATATAGAAAACAACTCACGGAACAAGATAATCAATCCAATTACCTACATAGTTCTTTATACACATTCATATGGCACCACGCCCTATAATAAAGATGAGGCAACACATCTTTCTAAAACACCTTTAATAAGAAAAACTCGGCAAAGTAGTTTTAAGATAAATAGAGTATTACTGGAGGTAATTTGACATGATGTTGAATAACAAATATGATATCTCTAAACAAACAGCTCATTTTTTCTATCACTAGATGAAAAATAACATATGATTTAATTTATCCCTAGTGAGCTGAGCTAACAATGTAAAGATAAAGACTATACTAGGTCCTACGTTTTCTGTCACTATCTAATTGCTACTATCAATTACTCTATCTAATCACATACTCCCCCACATACATCCTCACATACTAATTTGATCAGGACATGTATACATGTACAAGGTAATAATATGCATCTACATGTACATCAAACACATTCTAAAAATTGCAAGCTCATATACTCATGTCATAAAGATTCACCATAAAGGAATTATTACATATGTGGTTATAATCATCTATGACAACACATGGCTCTAAAACAACAATAGTACAAGAGAGAGATCAATCTACCGCCACAAACCCATAATATAAGGGTGTAGTGCTCCTTATTTATCCCGAAGACAATAGTGATGATGCCGGAGAGGGCGGAGATGCAACCGGGGGCGACTCCGGTAGCGTTCCCCCCTCTAATCCTTGAAGGTCTTGCCTCTATTTCTCTGTTCTGTATGTTTCGTCTTTCTGTGTTTGCCTCACACAGAGATCGAGAAGGGGGCTTTTATATAATTTTTTAGGTCATAAGGAGTCTACGGACATGAAGATCGACCGACATCCGATGCTCGAGGTGCTAGATGGGCCCCAGGGCGAGACGTAACCATTTGCTATGATATGGGACCCATCTCAACTCTCATGCACTTCCTCATCTCATCCAAGCTCTTTTGGTCTTCGTTCTGATGAAAAAGTTCCATAGAAAAAGTCTAGGTCATTTTGAGTTTGCGAAGTTCTCTGGAAGTCAAAAAGATGCAAAACAGGATTTTGTTGTCGGAAAGAGTTTTAGCCCTAATACAGAGGAGCATTTGGAAAATCCCTAAAATCAGTTTAAATAATGATTCTAAGGGTAGATAAGATTCAAATGTGTTGGTATATGTCATAATAAACTACAAAGTTTATGAATGCAGTTTACATGCATTGGGTCATGCAATATAGGAAACTACTAAACACAAATTGTGAAAACAACAAACATGTTGCAGATTTGATTACAAGGCAAACAACAAACATTATTTCATAGTTGCCCATTTGCGATGAGGTTCCTATCAGCAACGACTACAATGGACATCATTTGCATCAAGGCAACTCATCGTGAATGTCGATCCTTTGTTCCCGGTGTTCTCTACATACCAAGCATAATTCTAGTGACGGAACATGTCTCAATCTCTAATGTGCCCTTCTGTTGTTATCATCTTCTCATGCGATTGCATCACATTATAAATCTGTTTACGTTGTGAGTTGAGTTATTGTGTACATGTCTCTATATTATAGCCTGAAATTATTGTTCACGATATAGTGTTTGTGCTGTGAAATTTGTAGTGCACTGTTAAATGTCTTTTTGGGTCATGAAATATGTGAAACTACTAAACACAGATAGTGAAACAACAAACATGTTGCCGATGTGATTACAAGGCAAACAGCAAACAATGCTTCACAGTTGCCCATTTCCAATGAGGTTTCTCATCGGCAACGACTATAATGGCACACCATTTTATTTAAGGAAACACATGGCGAATGATGGAGCCTATGTTGCCTATGTGCTCTCCGTATCAGACATAATTCTAGCGATGGACCACATCTGCATCTCCGATATATCCTTCTCTACTGGGAGTAGTGACCATCTTCTCATGCGATGACATCACATTATACATTTGTTTACGTTGTGAGTTGGATTAATGTGGACTTGTGTGTATATTATGACTGCAATTGTTGTTCTCGATATAGCGCTTGTGTTGTGAAATTTGTAGTATGCTGTGAAATGTGTTATTAGGCCGTGAAATATGTGAAATTACTAAGTATAGACGGCGAAAGAAACAAACATGGTGCGGATGTGATTACAAAGCAGACATCAAGTGGTGCTTCATAGTTGCCGGCTTGCGATGAGCTTTCCCATCAGCAAGGACTATGATGGGCCCACCATTTGTTTTAAGGCAACTCATCGCGAATGAATGTGATGAAGGGGACCTAGTTCTCCGACAAAAAAAATGTGATGTACTGTGGTGGTGGGCCGTAGCACATGTTGAGACCTTGGTAGCAGGCGTCGGCGGTGCACTCATGCACGGCATGTGATGGAACTGCATGAAAGCGGTGCACTCCTGTTGTATGCTGCTAGAATGCATGATTGTACCTGTATACAGTAACATCATCATAACAGCTGAGAAAGTTGTGGTTATACCATGAATATCTCGGAGCGGAGGTACTCGGTCTAGGTGTCTATTTCCTCCGTTCAGAAATATAAGACATTTTAGCTTTGTGAAATGAATATATTTAGACGTTTTTTAGTACTTCATATACATTCATTTCAATGACAAGTAATATGGATCGGAAGGAGTATATAGGTTCACTCTAAACCTCTATGAATCTATACACTAAAAGACGTCTAGATACATTCGATTTATAAAGTTAAAATGTCTTATATTTCCGAACGGAGGGAGTAGGTGTTGTGTAACACATGGATCAGGAACGAGCGGCGTCAGAGGCATTTGAGTTACCCGGCCGAGTCCTGAATGTGTGTTCTGATAGTACATGGATATGGACCACAAACCATCGAGCGGCGTTTGTGTGGGTGACTGGGTGTTCACCACTGTATTAATTTGCAGCCGTTTCGCAGAGCGACCGCCCACTCCACATACGGTCCACGCGCCATGACGCTCACCTTCGCCGTGCGCCGGAGAGAGCCCGTGCTCATCGGCCCAGCCTCACCAACGCCCCGGGAGACCAAGCGCCTCTCCGATGTCGACGACCAAGGGGAATTGCGATCGCAGATCCGAGGCATCTTCTTCTACCGCGGCAGCGCGATGGCGCGCAGCGACGACGACCCGGTGGACATCTTCCGCCGAGCTTTATCAGATGCGCTAGTGCACTACTACCCGCTCGCCGGACGGCTCCGCGAGGTGGAGGATCGGAAACTGGTCGTCGACTGCACTGGCCAAGGGGTTACGTTCGTGGAGGCGGACGCCGACGTGCGGCTGGCGGATCTTGAGGCCGACGGGCCCGGGCTGGTGCCGCCATTCCCGTGCATAGAGGAGCTGGGCTTCGAGGTGGACGGCTCCAGCGGCGTGCTCAACTCCCCCTTGGTGCTCATTCAGGTATTTCTTTTTCTTATATTACCTGCATGCAGCATTGGCGAGTTGCTTGATGCACTGTTCTTGTGGATGGATCCACAGGTGACGCGGCTGCTCTGCGGCGGCTTCACCGTGTGGCATCGCTTCAACCACACCATGTGCGACGCCACGGGGATTATCCAGTTCATGAGCGCCGTCGCCGAGCTCGCTCGAGGTCTCCCTGCACCGACCGTCGCGCCTGCGTGGTCGCGCGAGTCGCTTGACGCGCGGAGGCCTCCGACGCCTTCATTCCCGCACCGCGAGTACGAGGCCGCCGTGCCCCGAGCCCTGCCGCCGACACCAACCGACGCCGACATGGTACGGCGCTCCTTCGTGTTCGGCCCTTCGGAGGTAGCCACGTTGAAGAAGCTATGCCTCCCGCCTCATCTCCGCGACAGGGCGACGAGCTTCGAGGTGCTCGCGGCGGTCTTGTGGCGCGCCCGCACCGCGGCCCTCGGGACTCTCCGGCCGGACGAGGATGCGCGGCTCATCACGGTTGTCAGCGTGAGGAGGCACAGCCGCACCCTGGGCCTCCCGCAAGGATACTACGGCTTCTCTTGCGCATACGCCGGAGTGGTGATGGCCGCCGGCACGCTGCTCAGGTCCCCGGTGGCTGACGTGGTGGAGCGTGTGCGAGAGGCCAAGGCGTCGGTGACCCCCGAGTACGTCCGCTCCGCCGCAGACCATCTGGTACTCCGGGGGCGGCCGCCTTTGGCCAGGGCAAACATGTTCCTCCTGTCTGACCTCCGGCACGTCGGGTTCCACCGCGTGGACTTCGGATGGGGCGAGCCGGTCTACGCCGGGCCCTCTCACGTCAAGGTCGGAAACGCCTTCTTTGTGGCAGTCAAGAACAGCGATGGGGAGGACGCCGTGGCTGTGCCGGTCGCGCTGCCGAGGATGGCCATGGACAGGTTCGCGGCAGAGATCCACAGCGTGCTCGTTGGAAAATGATTCACGCTCGTTAAGTGGACGTGTGTATCGTGTCGTTTAGTTGACGTGTAGGAGTTCGAATTAGAGAGAATCAATCTATGCTGTAGAGAGTCAGTTAATAATCGATCTTTTGGTGAGGTGCGCGTGCACTCTGCACCATGATGTGATTTATGTCAATCAACACAATGAGTCTGTCTGGGCAACAGAAAGAAATAAAGAGACAAAGAAAGCAAGTTGATATGCCTTTGGTAAACTTTCTGTGTGCACTTGGTTTTTTCTACCGGGTGGTTTTGCTCGGTTAGATCTTCGAGCATCATCTCCACTCGGGGTCCTTAAAAGCCCACATAAACGGGTATGAAGGCTACCGGCACACAAAATCACGCCCAAACCGGTCTCCCCAAAAAGATTTCCGCGCCGGCAAGGCCCGTTTTGTTATCCGGCGCTGCCAGGCGAACCAAACTGGGGGGGGGGGGGGGGGAGCTAGGGCGCCGGATGAAGCTGAAAACGATGCGGGCCATCCCTGTCAGCGACACGCGCACGCAAACTCGCCCATTCTACATCCCCCACGACCATCAGCCCAACAGCTCGCCACCGCTACCACCCCTTGCCGTCGTCGCCCGTTCAGTCCACTAGAATCACCCGCGCAGCCACCAGAAATACTCCCCACGCTCTCCCGAGCCGCCTCCTCGCCCGCGTTGGCGCTGCCGTTCCGCCACCTGGTAGCACCAAGCCCGCCACACAACCGTCCTGCCCACTAGGTGTTGTGCGGTTTGCCAAAGGCATAGATTCAGACGAGGAAGAGATGATGGCCGCTCTGATGGACGAGGAAGTCACCGTTGTTGCTGGTGCCAAAGACACCGTTGGTGACGACGATCATCTCATGATCGTCACTTCCCTCCTTGGCATGATCGCCAGCGCCGATGAGAAGCCTTCTGCTGGTGGTTCGAAGCCTGGGCGGCGGAAGAGCAAGTTGAGGTAGTGGATAGAAGGCTACTGCATGCTCTACGCTAACTACTTCGCCGACGAGCACAGCAACGTCACATTTCTATGTCGTTTTAGAATAAGCCGGAAGCTTTTCCTGAAGATCATCGAGCAATTGAGAGAGTTCGACGACTACTTCAAACTGAAGAGATACGTCGTCGGCACGCTTGGTGACATGGGTATGCCCCATGGGCACACAGGTTTGGCCTATACGGTGGAGCCCAAGAGAAGCTTATGGAAAGGCATAAGATGATTTGGGTGGCCCAAGTCCTAGAAGACGCGGATCCTTGGGAAGCACGACAATGTGTAGATAGGAAACTTAAAGGGAAAATCCTAATCTGTAACCAACTCGGCATTTTACCAACCAAATCCAATGCACCTAATGCAAATGGAAAGAACACCACAAAGATGCTCCAATTCTTCACTCTTAAATTCCAACAAATCTACTAAAGCTATTGGGGGAATAAGAGAGGAAGAACAAAAGGAGAACACTAAATCCTCCAAGATCTAGATCCCAAAGATTCACGCACAAAGAGATGATTTGGTTTGGTCAAAGTGTAGACCTAGATCTTCTCAATCTTTCGCTCAAATAGATGCAAGAATCATTGGATGGGGAGAAAGAAATCAAGCTTAAAAGAGGTCAACAACAACAGTGAAGCTTGAGAGGGAGAGGGAGAAAAAGCAGCCAAAAAGGAGAGAGAAAGGGGGGCATAAAAGAGGCCCAAGCGAATCTGCCCGTTGGGGGGGCAGATCCCAACCAGGGCCGGTAGTACCGCCAGTGGGCCAGTACTACTGCCCAGCGACCAACCATCGCAAAGAGCAGGCGCGGGCGACAGGCTCTGGCGATCTGGCGAGCCACGTGAGGAAGCGAGCAAGCAGAAAAGGAGATCAGAGGGGCGGCGAAACAAAGCCTTATGAGGAGAGGTCTAGCGGCGGCAGGTGACGAGCCAAGCAAGATGGGCCGTCCCGGTAGTACCGTCTAGGTCGAGCGGTAGTACCGCTTGGGACGGTACAACCGGCCCTGGAACAACTCCACAGCCGTGCCGAATAGAGGGCGAAGGCCGCGCGACCAGTAACGCCCGGTAGCATATGCGATAGTACCGCTTGGCCCATCAGAAACCCTTTTTCCTTTTCCCCTTTTAAAACTACATAAAAGGCAAACTTCAAACCGCAATAACTTGAGTTTAGAAACTCCGATCGAGCTGAAACCAATATTGTTGGAAAGAGGACGACAAGAGCTACCCAATTCTGTTGAAAATATTGGATACCACCAAGTGAGAATATATCAAGTATTATAATGTGAGATACCTCCCTTGGTGAGGAGCCGAAAACCTCTAAGATCAAAAACGCAATAAGATATAGAAGGGAGATCCATTTTGAAGAGCTAGAGCTTGTTATGAATATTATGACAAGCTCTAGAACCCAACATGGATAAGATCCAAATAACAACCAAGAAAGATGATGCTAAGAATGCAAAAGTTTGAGCTCTCTCCGAAAGATATGATCAAGTTACTCACTCGAGAGCCCCTCTTGATAGTGTTGTTATCTATCCTAAACCCGGTCTCCCAACTACCAACATTAGACCGGCAAAAGGAAAAACCTATCAAGATTATACCTTTGCCTTGAGCAAACCACTTGAGCACGATGTATACGATCTTATCCTTCTCAAGATGGACACCTTTCTTGATTACTCTTGCACGCACTCGCTTGATGAAGACTTGGCATATGCTCCCCCATACACCATGGGTAATCCTCTTCTTTGACCTTGTCTTCATCGATCCATGACCACCGAGAATAGCAAGCTTGAAGCAAGAGATCTTGTAGTGATGGCGCATCTTGATCTTGCACAACATTTCTTCTAACTTCATATGATTCCAAAAGGCCCAAGGCCCTTGGACAATGCATCATATTCTTCATTTCTTCCACCTTTAATCCAACACATGGTTCAAGCAAAGCCAATGGACAAATCCTACAAGTGCAACTCAATGCAAATATTAGTCCATAGAGATTGTCATTAATTACCAAAACCACACATGGGGGCCCACATGCTCTTTCAGTAGGGTCCCTTCCGAGGGCCTGAACCTGGGTAAACCGTGTGTCTCCAATGTGCTTGTTTGCTAGCCGATCGTTGCCTCCAACGCTCCCCACTTTATATAACCCAAGTCCATCAACGATGGGCATTTACGAGTTAATCCCTTATCAATTGGCGTCATCTGTGGGAAACAGGAGTGTTGATGTTGCGGCAAGCTAACTATTCCCCTGTCCAAAGAAAAAAGTGAGACAATTTTTGCATGGCCAGGTCTCGGGTACAAAAATTCAAGGGAAGTACATTTGTATTTTTGTTGTGAGGCAGTAACATCACAAAGTAACTTACAACTAACCCTAGTCTATTTTTATAGCAGCATATCAAATAAGGTCTTTAAAGTGATCTCAGTTATTTTACATCCGTGCTGAAATTATGATGCAATTTTTTGCAGTGTTGATTAATTTTCTAAGCTTAATTGTTTATTGGAGCAATAAATCTTATTGAAGCCTTTTCATGTATTTTGATCCAAGAAAACATTTTCAAAATTTGGAGTTCTTGGTGTTACTATTTTACCAAAGAGAGACAATGAGTTCTTTTTTTTCTAATCAAGAAAGGTACCTTTAATACTACAAACATGCGCAACCATTTACCAAAGAGAAGCAACCTCTTTTTTTTTAGTTTCCCTCTAATCGAGAAACGGTTCTTTAATCCTATATATAAAGAGAACTATAGTCATTTTTCCTATTTACCTGTCACATGTGAGCACCATAATTTATGAAATAATAGGTATTAAGAACATGCCAGACTCGACATGGTATAGTGCAAGAAAGAGATGCCAAGGTGGAAGGGTACCGTGGTATAGCATATCAAAATTAGGTATGCCATAACCAACAATGTGTCAGATTACCCATTCAGTCCTTCCCACCGAAAAATCTGTGAACGTATTAAGCGACAGGTGAACTAATTCCATATGTATAATCGGTCCACATGCTAGAAAATGAAACTACTCACTTTCTTCTCAATCAACTTAAGTTTTTCATAAACCATTCGACCAGCTGGTCAGCTAACAGAAGGTTCAGATTCAATATTTCTATATCGCTGCATTGTGCCAACTTGTACTTGCATATGCATACACGGTGCATACACGGTGTAGGAAGAATCATTCACTAATTTTGTCAAGATGAAATCCTCTTTAGCTACATCTATAACTCATTGCTTCCTGTCGAAAATAGATAATAAATGGTTAGTTTGATATGTTAAATTCCAATCATTTCACATGGTTTTAAGCAAGAACACAAGATAAATTTATCTTCCTTGCTTCTCTTTTGGTTTAAAATACAATTTGGATGAGAATATTTATTTTCTCCAAGTCACAGATAAAAAGCAACAATCACAAAAATAATTTATGTAAACTCAAAATATATAATATGACTAAGATCTATAACAAAGAGGCAAAGATAGAAGGGATGGGTATGAATAAACCAGAATAAGTTTATTGTATGCTTTAACATTGAAATTATAGCCGGCTATAATTGTGAAGCAGGAAAGGTAAGTATATGAAGGCACATACTGATACACACTTATGTAATTATGCACCATCGAATAGTAAAAAGACACCATCAGTAGAATTACCATAAAACCTCCCATATGTGGTTCCCGTGAAACAACTAATGCTAGTGAACAAATGGAGGATCATTCTTCTTTGTAATCTGAAAACAACCTTTTTATATGGTGTTTTTGTAATCTATACAAAAAATTGGCATGAGTACCATAAAAATATTCCTTTTTTCATCTCAACATTCCTAGATGGATGTCACGATCGATATTAGCTAAAAAATATCAAACTCGAAATAAGGAAGCTCTCAACTTGGAGTGGAGTTTCAAATGTAAATTTATATATCAAAATAACCAAGTCCTCACTGGTTGTTGCGTAGGCAGAAGACGCATGCTTAATCCAAAGGTCATCTTCTCTCCAGTTGAAGTGGAATCAATATCAAAACAATATCATGTATTGCTTGAATGCATGGTGTGCAACCACAAGCACCACTTACCTCATGTACAGGGACAACACATCTATCTCAAAATTTACAGTATCAAGTCTTCCCTTGCTGCAGAACCACATGTTTCGGTCTTCCTCACTGTAGCAGCAGTCCCTGCAAATGAAAAATATCATCAGCTAACAAAAGCATTTGAACAAGCAGTCAAGCACTAGCCAAGCACGGATCAAGAAATCAACAAGCTAACGGAACAATTAGCATTCAGTTATGTTTTGAGATTTCAATACCTGTATCAAACATAGCATGCAATCTAAAATTCTCCATTTAAACAATTGAAGACGAATGTGAGATAAAAATTTCTAGTGGCACCTGTGGCATCCAGGTCTGCAACATCGAGTCCGTCTTCATCCAAAGAATCTAGGTCAGTGCCAGGTGTGGAGCAATTGGCCATTGAACTAAATGAAATTTCATCACCATTTACTCAAGATTTTCAACATAGCGTTGTCTAATGCCTTTAACCATAAATCTGTAAATATGAAAATACCACCCTAAGACCTCTCAGTTCTTAACAAAATAGAACATGCGACAAATATTCAAATGAGAAAGAATAAAAAGCAACACTCAACACCTAACTGTTGAGAAAATTAAAGTATCTACTAATAAAAGAGAAATGCAAGTAATATGATATACTTTCTTAACTATAATTGCTTTTATTTCTAGCTCAGTACCCCAATAATTTATCATTAGTTTGGATGAAACCACCCATTAGCTCTAATTCTGAGTCGATCTTGTGTTAGTAATTAGTTTGTTCAATTAGCCTGGAAATAATATGGACTGTCTTCAATCCAACATTCACTTGGTTCTTCTGTGCCAATGGACGTCTTCTGTGGCAATGTACAATTAACAGACACATGAACCAAAGTCAAATTCTTCTTTCAAGGAAGAAGAGAAGACCTTTAAGAAACAAAATAGACAGCGCCATGTTGAAAACCATAGGACGGTAAAGTAAGAGTAAGAGCTTCTCCACTAGCATTCCCAGGAGGGCTTCCCCAAGATGTTTTTTCATCCGAACGACGAAAATTTGCCCAGTCGCATTCCCAGGCGCCCACTTTTCGCCAGACTTGGCCCACTTTTCATCCGGGGTTCCTAGGCCAAACCCGAGACACCGAAAACCGCATGGGAACGCCGGATGAAGAGTAAGAACATGTGGGACAACCCTGTCAGGGACACAAGGCCAAGCTCCCGCCTTTATTCTCCCCCTTCCGCCTTTCTTATCCATTCCCCACCACATCTCCTGCCAGTTTCCCAAGCTCCCGCCCGCCATGTCGCCCAAGGGTTTCGTCAAACCTCCATCCACCTTCGGTGTACCAAAGGAGAAGAAGCCGAGGAAGCCGACACAGAGGCCGGAGGGCTTGACGGACACCGAGTGGTTGAGTGATTGTCGGCGGAGGAAGATCAAAACAGATAGCCGTAGGGATAGGATGGCAAGGTATGAGGAGGCACATACGATCATGGCGAGGGACACGTCCGAGTGCGTCGCACGTACGACGCCTTTCGCCGGCACGCCGTGGGGAAGCCAACCAAGAGTCGGATCTCCGGCCGGGTTCTCGCTGATCTCGCCGGCCATGTACCAGGAGAGCCAGGCGATATCCGAGAAAAACTTGTTCAACCTATGGTACTCGCCACCCCAATCAGTTTGAACATGAATAATTTTGTGATTTAAGAGGCGCTCATCGTGTTTTTGAAATTGAAGAAAAACTTGGAAAACATCATATTTATGCTTAAGGAGGTACAACCATGCCAAACAACTATATGCATCAATAAAGCTCACATAATATTCGTATCCAGTAACAGAAACTTGGGCAGCCCCCCAAACATATAAAAAAATGATCTCAAGAGGAGCACTAGCAACTCTAGTAGAAAGAGGAAAGGGCAACTGGTGACTTTTATCTTGTTGACAAGCATCACAAATTACATCTTTATTGACTGACACAGAAGGTAACTCATGACGATGAAGAACATGTTGGACTATTTGAGTAGCTGGATGACCTAGACGTGGGTGCCATCTCTCACGTGACACTTTAACACCACTGAAGACTTGTTTGATGGATGAAGCATCAAGATTATAGAGGTTTCCACGACATCCGCCTCTAAGAAGAACCTGCGAGTGTCCCGGTCCTTGACACAAAAATACGACGGATGAAATTCAAAGAAAATGTTATAATCTCGTGTGAACTTACGAACCGAAAGAAGATTGCGAGTAACAGAAGGAACATGGAGGACATCTTTAAGGTGTAAAGGACCTGAAGGAGTAGGAAGAATGGATTGACCAATATGTGTAATGCGCATACCTTATCCATTAGCTGTATGGACATGATCCTTGCCTTGGTACGGTTCCCTCATGTGGAGTTTCTCAAGCTCATGCGTGAAGTGGTCCGTCGCCCTAGTATCGGTGTACCATGCAGGATCAATAGGGTAGGAGGAAGTAGATCCATGTGTCACTGAGAGCGCGGCGAGTTGCTTCTCTATGTAACGGCCATCATTGCCGGCACCATAGTATGTAGAGAACCATAACCACCGACAACATGTAGAACCTCCCTTCCAAGAGAGCCCTTATCTACAAGATCTCAATAGATTTGTATCTTTGAGATGTGCAAGGCCTCATATTGTGTGATCGTGACTTGAGCTGTGAAGGACCTACCCAAGGTGTTCATCCTTCTTTGATTGTGATTGAGAGAATGCTTTAGCCCATTCCTTGTGAGGATTCTATTGGACTGTTGGCCATCGGCGGGAGCAATAAGTCAAGTTATCTTACTTGTGTTTTGTGAGTTCTCTGTGTTTTTCGTGTCTGTGTTCATCGCCGCCGCATCTCCTCCCTCCCTTGCCCCCCGAGTCCACGCCTCATACCACCAAGATCCTTGAAGATCAGGCCAACCCTACATGTTAGTCCTCATCACCTACGTACAAGATACAATAGGATAAATAAAAGTATGAGAAATACGAGGTATGCCATATATATAAAACTATGTACACACTCAATCTCTACTAAACATCACAACCATTAAGATCAATGGGTGCACGTTGATATATTGCCTCTAGTAGAAAGGGGTGAAAAATGACATGTTCTTTGTTTCCTATTCTAAGTACGGACACAAGACACATATATTTCAAGAAATATCAAGATAAATACCCGCATAGTCGTGCATGCATTAGAAATATATATTAAATCAATAACGCAATGAGATCAATTAATGTATGAAGCTGTCTCCATGGTGACCTATTTATATGTTTTTACAATTAATTAAGATTGATCTTGGTGTTCATGAATCAAATAATGTAACACATTATAGGTAAAACTTAATTCATTTTGCATACCCCACTACTAGATCTATATGAGGTGAGAGGTGGATTTATTTTGAGATGCATGCAAGTTAGTCTGCAATGCAAGATATAAGTTAATCATAAATTCAACCATAGCCATTATTAGAGTTCCGCAATTTGATCAAGTTAGTCTACAATGCAAGATATAAGTGCAGTCACAAATTCAGCCAAAGCTATTATTAGAGTTCTACAATTTGATTTGAAATTGATTGTTCATAACATCCTAGCTAGCACAGTTCTTTTCAACCAAAAGAAAAACAAAACACGTGCAACATGTGCATAGGGGTGAGTTTCAAGATTGTCAACATGTGCATATTGGATTATGTCCTAACAAGTCATTCATAAGGTTTCACTATGGTTTGGAAGACCTATATCTATTGACTTCATGGTGAAAGTAATTTTAAAAGGATTTAGGGGAATATTTATTTTGAGAAAAAAAATCTATTGAGAATGTTAGCTGCATCAGGATGAATCTAAAGAATGATTCTCTAAAGATCAAACACAAAACTTTTGTTTGGGTGTAACCTTTTGAAAATCAAATACTTCTTTCGGACGGGTATAAATTTATTGAACGGGAGTTTTTATGTTTTATTAGGTTTGTGCTCTTTTAGACATGTTGATCAAATAACTTTCCTAAGGTTACTTGCAAAAAATCTTTCCTAAGGTAATGGGGCATTAATGATGATACTACTGAGGAGTGTCGATGAATGGTTCGACCGAATTTCAGGTGACATGAAACAAATAAAGATTAATTATGTAAAAATATGCTGGTTAGCATTTTGAAAATAATGACCAATCTAAGTCGGTGTAGTCATTGACGTGACACAACAAATATGAAGGAAGTAAAAAAATAAATCAGAATAGCACAACCTACTTTACAATTTGTGACTTGGCATTTTTTGGAAATGCTGCATTAAATAATGTGCCATAAATTAAATCTGCTCTAATAATTTTTTATATGGTTATTATTTTGTTGGCCATAGACCAATGTAATTTAGAATTTCATACTCTTGGCATCTTTGAAACCATGAATTAATTTCATAGGCATTCAATACCTCGCATTTGCGAGGGCCACCTTGCTAGTTTCCAAAAATTCTGTAATTTTCGTGGGTACCAAAATATTTTTACTGAACTTTTCAGACTAAATTCAAATATTTGGATTTAGACGAAATTTGAAAGGAAAAATCCGAAATCGCTTAGGGGCAATCGAAATTCAGTAATTAGGAGGGTATCGATTTTTTTTTCTCTTTCCCGGAAAATAACATCTTTACATATGCACGTAGTAGTATTACTCGGAGTCGGACTCTTTACAGACACGTATTAGTACTTATTTAGTACTATTCGGAGTCGGACTCTTGGCCTCTTACTACTACAACAAACCCCTATATCTCTACGTCACGATGATACCGCCTCTCCCACCGTTGCCTTGTAAACGAGATCGAGGTTCCTCAAAGAATACACCCCCTCCGGCCGGCCGCACGATTTAGTGTTACCACCATGTCTAGCGTCTCGGCTCACACGTCGTCGAGGTGCGTGACGGAGAGCGCGACGGGAACGCACGACTTCGTGGTGGCCAACTACTCGCTGCTCGCCGGCCACTGGAATCTACAGTTCTACCCGGACGGGTCCACGGCCAAGTACTACGGCCAAGCCACGCGAAAACTCTTTTCTACCGGCGTCGGTATGTAAAGGAGTAGCATCCACCGTCCATGTGTTTCAGATTCGTGCTGCCGTTTCATCGGCCGTTTCCTTCCGTCAACAATAAATGGACACGGGCCTACAGGAAGTCAGACACGTCTCTTTCCCCTCCCCGATTCTATCTCTCCTGGCCTCTTCTTTCTCTCTCTTCAAACACGCGGATGTGCACTTAAATCCATGGCGGCCAGAGCAGGATCAGCGGCGGCCGAAGCATGAGGGGCTGCGGCGGGCGGCGGTCGGAGCATGAGGGGCTGCGGCGGGTGGCGGCCTGCAAGGGAGAGGGATTCCGGCGGGCGGCGGATAAAGGGGAGGCCCGTCTCCTCCCAGCGGGAAAGGGAGCGACGGTGGCTGCATATGAGAAGGCGGCGGCGGCTTGTCCCTAACGGTCGGTGAGGCTCTGCAGGTCGACGCCGACTCCGTCTTCCAAGCCACGGCTCGCCCAACGTTGAGCAATTGCCCGCGAGCTCGTGCCTTATCCGGTCATGGCGGGCCTGATCTTGGCTAGTTATAGCCAGATCTAACATGGCAAGCTTGATCTGTATTTGTAGGTGCCTAGGACCCTCTTTGTCCCTTTTAATTTTCTTTCTTGATATTTTTGGAAAAAAATCGAAACAGTTCAGGGATGGACGGGTTTCTCTATTATTTTGTAGATATTTAGTTGATACTTGTGAAATAATCGATGGAATAATTCTGAAAATGCAAGGAAATTAATGGAACATGCGTCAAGTTTTTGATACATGTGGAAATAAATTCGGAATAGTTTGCTTAATTTATTTCTACAAGTTATAGTCCAGTTTCAGTCTCTACATAGATCATTCTTGTAATGAACCGGATCATTGTATCTTTTATTTTCCGCATTTTAGTTGATACGTGTGAAAATAATCTAAAACAAATATTAAATAAAACGAAATTTGGTGAACTTATTCCAACATTTAAGTGTGTTGTAATCTAGTTCCAGTACCGTTTCAATCTTTGTTTCACAGGTTTCACATATTCATTTCACAGTCTGTCCAGATCTAATCTAGTTCCATTACGTGAGTATGTTATGTGAATCCTGTTTGAAACTTAAGTGAAAATTAGTCAATAATTGTGAAACAAAAAGAAAAATGTGAAAACACCGAAACACATTTTTATTACCGCGTTTCATAATTTCACAATTTTTGTAACGTTTCACAAATTTTCTGTCGTGTTTCACAATTTCAATCACGTTTCATACATTTTATTCTTGTTTCATAATTTTACATTCCAGCCACGTTTCTAAAATTGTACTAGGTACTAGGTACTAGTTTCATAAACTGTACTCGCTCTGTTTTGAAATATAAGATATTTTAGCCTTGTGAAAGAAGTGTATCTAGACCCTTTTAGTGTGTAGATTAATGTAGGATTTAACCTACACACTAAAAGGGTCTAGATACACTCCATTCATAAAGTTAAAACATCTTATATTTTGAAACATAGAGAGTACCAATCAACGAAAATGATGTGGTACGACGCGACATATGTGATCTATGAAAGCATGTGTTGGATCCATATATGTGATTTTGTATGGATACAGTAAATTATGAATAGATGATTGTGTTTAGGGCTTTTTTCTGAATCAGGTCCGGAACCTGTCTGAAACTGTAGTGAAAAAACGTTTTATCAATGTGGTTTCATTTTTCTTAAACCATCGAAACCACAAATTTTATCTTTTAATGAATTGAAACCACCTGGCAACTTATAATGATAATTTTGAAACCGAATTGAACCTTATTTACAACCACTAAAACCACATCGAACTATGCTGAAACCTATTCAAATATAGCGAAACATCACAGTTCCAATGGTTTCAATTATTTCAAAAAAAATCAAAAGTGCACAAGCACGTTTCAAAACAATTGAAACCAGATAGAAATGACACCACAAACCATGTTTCAATAAATTAAAACCATAAGAGCATGTTTCAAATAATTGAAACCACTAAAAAATGTATAAAGCAATTAAAACCACCACCCAAAGATTAAATGAAACCATAGAATCGCGTTTCATTACATTGAAACCATGAAACCCTATTTCAAAACAATTGAAACAACGATAACATGATTGAAACAATTGAAACCACCACCAACCACAGAACCATGTTTCGACAGATTGAAACCACACAAGCATATTTGAAACAATTTAAATCACAAAAGATATTTTAAACAACCAAAAGTACACCAATATGTTTTGAACAATTCAAACCACAAAAAGATGTTTCAAACAAAACGTAACCTCACAAGCATATTTTAGAAAAATTGAAACCAACACCTAAGAAAAAATGAAACCACATATGCATGTTTAAATAAATTAAACTCGCACAAGCATCTCTGAAGCAATTGAAACCACAAGAAGGAGTTTGAAACAAACGAAACCACCACATAAGATTTTATGAACATTCTTGGGACCCAAGGAACCTTTTTGAAACAATTGAAACCATAAAAATATTATCTTTTAATCATTTGAAACCACCTGCCATGTTCATACAAATGTTTTGAAACCGAATTGAACCTTTTTCCAAAACCATTCAAACCATATTGAATTCTGCTGAAACCTATTCTAACAAAGCGAAACCTGAAGCATTTTTTTAAACAATTAAAACCACAAACAAATGAAACCATAGACCCATATTTCATTAAATTGAAAACACACAAGTATGTTTGAAATATTGAAGACCACCAAACCTAGTTTGAATTAATTGAAACCACCACCGCAACGGACCTGGCTTCCACAAGATCTGAAATAAACTTAAACAATTGTGAAACCAAATCCTTTGTCGGATGGTTTTGTTCGTATAATCGGGTCAGTTTTCCTGTTATTATCTAGATTTTAGTTGATACGCTTGAAAAATTGTTGAACCTGATGTAAAATGAATTAAAATTTGTGAATTTATTTTAGAGTTTAGGAACTTTAATCTAGTTTGATGGAACTTGTAGGCAATAATTGAAACATATTTTAAAAGAGCGAAACATATGTGAAAATATTGATGGAGAATTATGTTTTAATAAATTGAAACCACACAAGCATTTTTAAACAATTGAAACCACCACTCCAAATATTTGAAACCACAAAAACAAGTTGGAAATATTTGAAACCACTAATACATGTTTGAAAAAATTGGAACTACCACATAGAAAGAACCGGAACCAGAAGACCAAGTTTCATTTAATTGAAACCATAAAACCATGTTTGAAACAATTGGAACCACCACCTTGAACTTTTGAAACCAGTAAAACATATTTCAAACATTTCAAACCACTAATACATGTTTCAAATAATTGAAACCACCACATAGAAAGAACCAGAACCACATGACCAAGTTTTATTTAATTGAAACCACAAAACCATGTTTGAAACAATTGAAACCACCACTTCCAACATTAGAAACCATAAAAACATATTTGAAACCACTAATACAAGTTTGAAACAATTGAAACCACCACATAAGAAGAACCGTAGCCATAAGACCTAGTTTCATTTAATTGAAACCACAAAACTACATTTGAAACAATTGAAATCACTAGTCCAAACATTTAAAACCACAAAAACATATTTAAAATATTTGAAACCACTAATACATGTTTGAAACAATTGAAACCACCACATAAAAAAACTGTAACCATAAGACCTAGTTTTATTTAATTGAAACCACAAAACTATGTTTGAAACAATTGAAACCACCACTCCAAACATTTGAAACCACTAAAAGATGTTTAAAACATTTGAAACCACTAATACATGTTTGAAACAATTGAAACCACCACAAAAGAAGAACCGAAACCACAAGACCAACTTTGATTTAATTGAAACCATAGAACCATCTTTGAAACAATTGAAACGACCACTCCAAACATTTGAAACTAGTAAAACATTTTTTAAACATTTGAAACCACTAATACATGTTTGAAAAAATTGAAACCACCACATAAGAAGAACCGGAACCACAAGACCAAGTTTCATTTAATTGAAACCAAAAAATAATTTTTGAAACAATTGAAACCACCACTTCATAAAGTTCAAACCACTAATACATGTTTAAAACATTTCAAACCACTAATATATGTTTGAAACAATTGAAACCACCACATAATAAGAACCGGAAACACAAGACCAACTTTCATTGAATTGAAATCATAAAATCATGTTTGAAACAATTGAAACCACCACTTCATACTGTTCAAACCACTAAAACATGTTTTGAAACAATTAAAACCACCACCTAACAACGGCTACAACCACAATTGAAACCACCACTACAAACATTTGAAACCACTAAAATATGTTTGAAACATTTCAAACCACTAATACAAGTTTGAAACAATTGAGACCACCACATAACAAGAACTGGAACCAGAAGATCAAGTTTCATTTAATTGAAACCACCAAACCATGTTTGAAACAATTGAACCCACCACCTCAAACTTTTGAAACCACTAAAACATGTTCCAAACATTTCAAACCACTAATACATGTTTCAAACAATTAAAACCACCACATAGAAAGAACCGGAACCACAAGACCAAATTTTATTTAATTGAAACCACACAACCATGTTTGAAATATTTTGAACCACCACTTCAAACATTTGAAACCACTGAAATATGCTTCAAACATTTGAAACCACTAATACATGTTTGAAACAATTGATACCACCACATAAGAAAAACTGGAACCACAAGACCAAGTTTTATTTAATTGAAACCATAAAATCATGTTTAAAACAGTTGAAACCACCACTTCATACAATTCAAATCACTAAAACATATGTGAAACAATTAAAACCACCACCTAACAACGGCTACAGCCATAATTGAAACCACCACTACAAACATTTAAAACCACTAAAACATGTTTGAAACATTTCAAACCACTAATACAAGTTTGAAACAATTGAGACCACGACATAACAAGAAACGGAACCAGAAGACCAAGTTTCATTTAACTGAAATCACCAAACCATGTTTGAAACAATTGAAACCACCACCTTGAACTTTTTAAACCACTAAAACATGTTTCAAACATTTGAAACCAATAATACATGTTTCAAATAATTGAAACCACCACATAGAAAGAACCGGAACCACAAGACCAAGTTTCATTTAATTCAAACCACAAAACCATGTTTGAAACAATAGAAACCACAACTTCAAACATTTGAAACCACTAAAACATGTTTCAAACATTTGAAACCACCACCCAAAATTATATGAACATTTTTGACACTCCAAGAAACATGTTTAAAACAAGTGAAACCACAAAAAACATCTATTAATAAATTGAAACCACCTCGTAACTATTTATCAATTTTTTGAAATCAAATTGAACCTTAATGAAAACACTAAAACCATATTGAAACATTTTGAAACTTATTTGAAGCAATCAAAACCTCACAAGCATGTTTCAAAGCAACTGAAACCATAAACAAATGAAACCACAAAATCAAGTTTCAATAAATTGAAACCACACAAGCATGTTTGAAACAATTAAAACAACAAAAACATGTTTGAAACAATTGAAACCACCACCCAAGATTTTATGAACATTTTTGGCACCCCAAGAAAGCTGTTTGAAACACTTGAAACCATAAAAATATCTTTTAATCAATTGAAACCACCTCACAACTATTTATGAATCTTTTGAAACCCAATTGAACCTTATTGAAACCATCAAAACCATATTGAACCATGCTGAAACCTATTTGAATCAATCGAAACCTCACAAGAATGTTCCAACACAATTGAAACCACACACAAATCAAACCACAAAACCATGTTTCAATAAATTGAAACCATAGAAACATGTTGGAAAAAACTGAAACACTCGAAACCACAAAAAATGTTTCAATACATTGAAACCACACAAGCATGTCTCAAACAATTCAAACCACAAAAAGATGTTTCAAACAATTGAAACCATCACCCATAGGCAAATGAAACCACAAAACCTTGTTTAAATAAAATTGAAACCACACGCAAACATGTTTGAAACATTTGAAACCACTAAAACATGTTTGAAATATTTGAAACAGCCACCCAAGAACAAATATAACCACAAAACCATATTTCATTAATTTAAAACCACACAAACATGTTCGAAACAATTGAAACTAGAAAAAAGTTTGAAACAATTGAGACCACCACCCATGCTTCAAATAAAACCACAAAACCATGTTTCTTTAAAGAGAAACCTTAGAAGCATGTTTTAAAACAATTGAAACCACAAACAAATGAAACCACAAAACCATGTTTCAATAAATTGAAACCACATAACCATGTTTGAAACAATTGAAACCACACAAAAATATTTCAATACATTGAAACCACACAAGCAAGTCTCAGACAATTCAAACCACAAAAAGATGTTTCAAACAATTGAAACCACCACCCATAGACAAATGAAATCACAAAACCATGTTTAAATAAAATTGAAACCACACGCAAGCATGTTTGAAACAATTGAAATCACAAAAAGATGTATGAAACAATCAAAACCACCATATAAGATTTTATGAATATTTTTTGTACCCCAGGAAACCTTCTTGAAAACATATAAACCACATATAACATATTTTCCTAATTTGAAACCACCTCCCAACTATTTATTAAATCTTTGAATGTTAATTAAACCTTATTGAAAACATTGTAACCATATAGAACCATGCTGAAACTTATTCGAACTAATCGAAATCTCACAAAAAAAAATCCAGAACAATTGAAACCACACACAAATAAAACCAAAAAATCATGTTTCGATAAATTGATATCAGAAGCAATAATTATGGGAATGTCACAGAACGAGATTGAATATCGGGAGAATACCAATTAATGCCGCGTTGTAATTGGACATGCATGGCGCGCATGCGTTGTCCAGGATTAACTAGGAATTGTGTGTAACAATTTCATGAAAAGATATTAACAGAAAGACATTTATTAGGAGCAGTTTTGGAAACTTTTCTGTCTGTTTATTTCTTCTTAATCGCGTGCCAAAATATTTATTCCTTCTGCATAGGAACGGAGGGAGTACTAGATTAGTACTACTAGCTTCATAAATTTGTACTAGTCTAAAAAGTGCAAACAGTGTCACGTGCTAGGCTGCAGGAAAACTGATGACATGATTAATAAAGAAAGGTGTGCATGTGGGGTGGATCCACTAGAAAAGCGGAGACGGAAAGAGTAAACGGTAGCCTAACCGAAAGATAGGGCGAGAATCTCCAAATAATTGTTGTGTGGTGGATGAGACTCCTGCATGTATAGGCGCCGGTAGAATTGCCGCGCTCCCAAGCCACGTCGGTGTTTTTGTGCCTCTGCAGCGGGCTGCCGGACGCTGTTCAGCTCAAGTGCTCCTTAAGCCTGGTAGATCGGGACGGCAAAGCGTCCATTGCAGCATGGGCGGAGACAGCACCCGGCGACCCGGGGCAGCTGCCCGGGCTCGTTCGCTCGCGGACGTGGACAAATACATACGAGTCAGCTGAGTTTCCAACTCGTTTCAGAGTAATTTGCCCGGGCAAATAGTAATTAGGCCTTTATTAGTACGTCCTGGCCTAGCAGCCCAGCTAGTTAATTAATCTAGCTAGCTAGCTTAAATCCGTTTCTAGGTGAATCGTGGGTTCCTAGGCAGCCAGCTCCCAAACCGCCAAGACGTGAACCACGCGAGTCTGATACGCGCTCGAGGCGGCTGCTCGTGTTGTTCGTTATCGTCTACAGACTCTCATCTCGTCGGCCATCGCGCCGCAGTTCCGAGGCTCCGAGCGGCAACTTGCGAGTCACGGGCGCGCCGCGCGCAGATCCTCCCGACGCAAGCAGGCAGCACTTCCTCCCGCCGGTTCGTTCAATCGTGTCAAGCTTTTTTTTCTTAGATAATTAACTGCTCAGCTCAGTAGTTCTTAGGGTTGTTGACATTGGTTTGCATCACAGGTTCATAAACAAATAGGAAATTAGATTTGGGGATTTCCGGCGCATTGGTTAAAGAAAATTGATCCTAATCATCCGAAGGTAGTATTTCTCTGATGACTCCTCTAACCTGAACACCATTAATTTATCTAAGTTTCAAATCAATGCATTTTACTTTTAGTTATTTCCCAATTTCAGATATGAGGAGGTTTTTGGTCCCAAGAGCAAGTATCGAGGATACTAATGTTGTGCAGCCAGAGCAAGAGCCCATAGTTGATGTTCCAAACAGTAAAGAGTTTGATCCGGCTGAAATTTTGTGTGATCCCGCTCTTAGAAAACAAGTTGCTGAATATGCTCCGGAAATTCAAGACCAAGTTAGAAGGGCATACATATTGAAAGGTCCAAACCAACCAATATTGAATTTTCCGCGTACAGATTCACGAGCATTTTCTCAATCATGGTACTCTAGGTATAACTGGATAGAATATAGTGAGTCCATGGATGCAGCTTATTGTTTCTACTGTTTCCTATTTAAGCAACCTGGAAGGGCCGAACACTTTGGCTTTGATGTCTTCACTAAGACAGGTTTTAGTGATTGGAAGCATGCATATAGAGCTTTACCCGAGCATGTTGGTGGTTTGGATAGTAGCCACAATAATTGTGTTAGGCATTGTGATGCTTTCAAAAATCAAAGACAGAGTGTGGCAAATAATTTGGCGCGTGCAACCGAGGAATCAAAAGAATTATACAAAATTCGCTTGACTTCTTCTCTAGAGTGTTCAAGATATCTCATAGCACAAGGTTTATCATTTCGTGGCCATGATGAATCTTCTACTTCATTGAACAAGGGAAATTTTCTAGAGATGATAAATTGGTACAAGGATAGCAACGAAGAAGTGAGAAATGCTTTTGATCGTGGTGGGAGAAATTGCCAGATGACTTCCGGTGAAATACAAAAGGAACTTGCAAAGTGTTGTGCGGAAGAAGTAACTGAAGTAATTATGGGAGAGCTTGGTGATAAAAAGTTCTCCGTGCTTATCGACGAATCACGAGATATATCCGTTAAAGAACAAATGGCAGTGATGTTGAGGTTAGTAGTACTTTGCTGGTGTTTTGGTTTAATTTTCTTATTTTCTGTTCTCAACGGGGCCGTGCTTTATTTAATCATTATCTATATTGTTTTGTAGGTATGTAAGCAATGAGGGGAAGGTCGTGGAACGATTTCTTCGTCTATACCACGTAAAAGATACCACATCTGAGGCACTAAAGTTAGCTCTTTTTAAGATTCTTGACAATCATAAATTATCTATTTCAAGGCTACGAGGGCAAGGTTACGATGGAGCTTCAAACATGAGAGGTGAATTTAATGGCTTGCAAAGAAAAATTCTTGATGAGAACCCTTATGCTTTCTATGTTCATTGTTTTGCCCATCGTTTGCAACTGGTTGTTGTCGCTGTTGCTACTTCATCTTGCTCATATATTCATGACTTTTTTGAGTATGTATCCTTGATTGTGACAACAACAACTTCATCTTGCAAAAAGATGGAAGTGTTGGTGGAAGAAAGTCACAAAGAATTATTGGATAGACTTGAAAAAGGTGAATTATCTACAGGAAGAGGCTTGAATCAACAAACTAGTCTTGCTAGACCTGGAGATACTAGATGGGGATCACATCATAAAACTTTGCTTCGTTTGGATGAAATGTGGACCCGAGTGATAAAAGTTCTTAGCACCGTTGATGCAAATGGACGTAATCCGAGTCATGCGGCGGGTTACGTTGAAAAGATGCAGTGTTTTTCATTTGCTCTTGTTTTGAAGCTTATGCTAAAGTTGCTTGGTATTACGAATGAGCTCTCACGACTTCTGCAGAAAAAAGATATGAATATTGTGCATGCTATGGAGTTAGTTCATGATGTCAAATTCAGGTTGGCCACCATGAGAGATAGTGGTTGGGATAGTCTTTTTGGAGAAGTACAACAATTCTGCAGCTCTAAAGGTATTCCGGTGCCTAATATGAATGATGAAATACCAGTTCGAGGTCGCTCAAGGCTAGAGGGAAGGACCATCACCAATCTTCATTATTATCGGGCTGAAATTTTCTATGTTGTTATTGACAAAATATGTGTTGAGATGAATCACCGCTTCGGTGACTCAAATGAGGAGGTACTTGCTTGTTTCTCATGTCTTGATCCCAATAATTCTTTCTCCAAGTTCAATGTAGAGAAGATTTATCGTCTTGCTGAAATTTATAGTGCGGATTTCTCTAATGGTGATCGTGCAATATTGAGGGATCAACTTGAGACTTATGTTCTTCATTTGAGAAATCATGTTGCCTTTTCTTCTTGCAAAGATGTTGAAAGTTTGGCTGCAAAAATGGTTGAAACTGAGAAGCACTTAGTATTTCCATTGGTTTACAAGCTTATTGAGTTGGCTTTGTTACTACCGGTGTCAACGGCATCTGTTGAGAGAGCTTTCTCGGCAATGAAAATTATAAAGTCTAAATTGCGTAACAAGATAAATGATGATTGGTTCAATCACTTGATGATATGTTACACGGAGCGGAAGATATTTAAATCACTTGATGATGCTGTTATTACTCGACGGTTTCATGCCTTCAAGAGTCGTAAAGGGGTTTTGCCATGGCGTCCTTAATATTTTAATGGTATGTGGTATGCTTCCTAGTGTGAATAAGTTTTTATAACTCTATGAGTTAGTACTTCTTACTCTCTTTTTAATTTTGTAGGTTCTATTTTGGGTGTCTCGACACACATTTGATGTTTATGACTCCTTTTGTCTAGTAAGCTATTGTTATCATATTTAATCACATATTACGGCTATTCAAAACTATCATGAATATATGGTGTTTCAAGTTAGTACTTATGTTTGCAATATATATATATATAAAATATTGTGTTGCGGTTCTCAAATTTTTACGTAGCTTACGGCCCGCTCCGGCTCCTATTTTTTCCTGGCTCCGCCACTGCATTGCAGGGCGCGCACGCAGACTCTCACCATGTAGTAGATATAGTAGCTTTTCATCGCAGCCGGACTGGGGTCTCCGCCGCTTTTTCTGGAAGCCGTTGTTGAGATTCTCGGGGTGCCTCGACAACGACTGCCTCACGATCAGGTGTGTCCTCACCGTCATCAATCCGCTTCCGGCGGAGGACACACTGGCAAAAGTGGTTCCACCGTCGGAGCTGGTTGTCCACCTCGAACATGCGCTCAGGCAAGGGAGAGGCACAGATATCACGTTCCGAGTTGGCTCCCGGGTGTTCAGCGCACACAGGTTTATGCTGGCAGCAAGATCACCGGTGTTCGAGGCGGAGCTCTTCGGTCCGATGATGGAGAAAGATACAAATCACATAGAGGTCGTCGACATGGAGCCACCAATCTTTGAGATGCTTCTTCACTTCATCTACACACGGCCTCTCTGCCGGGGGATGGTGAGGGTTACACCGTTGCGGCATTGCAGCATTTGCTAGTCGCGGCAGATAGGTACGGGCTAGAGACGCTCAAGGTGATGTGCCAAGAAAAATTGTGTAAGACCATTGACGTGAAGACCGTCGCCACAACATTGGCGTTGGCGGAGCAACATCATTGCGCTCGACTCAAGGATGAATGCCTTGTGTTTATTATGTCCTCTCGGGAAGTACTAGGCGCCGTATTGGCAACCGATGGGTATAAGCACCTCAAGGAGAGTTGTCCCTTGGTTTTAGCGGACGTCCTTGAGCATAAAGTATAGATATGGACATAATGTAAATCCACCTTGAAACTCAAATGATTTTGTAGTGTTGATAGTATTTTTCAAAGTTTTCATTTCTCAAATAGAAGTCCACTATTTATGTTAGCAACCATGTACTATGTGATATACATGTTTTGTACAGTCTAGATGCATATATGTAATAAAAGGTTGTGTGCATCGACTGATGCAGAGGCCGGGGTATTACTCCCCTTTTCAAAAAAAAAATATAATAATATTTGCTACCCGGGGATAATAAATCACACTGAAAATGTAGTGGCGTATACTCTTTCCGATCCACTATGTAAGTCAATTATGGAATCTCTTAGAATCAGGCTTTTGTCCCACTATATTAATATAGCAACCACATGGCATGACCTACATGTTGGAGCCGCAGAACAACCAGGACCAACAAAAAAGAAAGAGATCAAAAGAAAAAAAATGCCAACATTGGTAGTTCGATGGAACGAAGACGCCCCTCTACCACTGTGCCCTCTGGAAGGTCCCACTGTGCTCCTGGCATTCTGAACCTCTATGTACCAAGCAACACCTTCGGCAAGGAATGTGACGATGATGTCGCTACCACGATATTTCGGCGGGGCTGTTGGCGCGGCTGAAATATGTTTTGCAGCACGCCACGGTACTACAATTTGTAGCAGGAGGGGACAACTTTAGGGCTGCTACAATTTTTTTGCAGCACTAAATCAGTATCAAGCAGTTGTTGTAGGCTATTTTTAGCCCAACTGCTCCATAGATCAGTTTTAGGGCAATTCACCTTTTTTGGGTCACCTTTTAGAGATGCTCTTAATAAGCTCGTTCACAATAGATTTACTCCAATTCTTTTTTCACGGCTAGTGATTACGGCGTATAGTACTCTCTCTGTTTTTATTTAGTTCGTGCTTTGGATTGAGTCAAGGTCAAACTTTTTAATGTTTTGCCCAAGAATATAAGAGAAAATATCAACATCCATGAACGTATATAATATGAAAATATACTTCATAACTATTTATATACAATATAGTTTATATTATACATGTTGATAAATTTCCCTACATATTTACTCAAACTTTACGAAGTTTGATTTTGATATAACCCAAAACGCGAAGTACTTCCTCTGTTTCGGTTTAGAAATACTGTGCGTATACCTGGATCATCAATTTGACCAATAAAATATAAATTGTATAGGGAAACTTTAGATGTTAGTACATTCTTGTTATACAATTTTATTTTAGTGGTCAACGTGACGACATAGGTACATGCACAAGACTTGTAAACGGATGGAGTAAATAAAAACGGAGGAGTACCACTCAATCAAAACGACGGTAAGCATTCAAAATTAATGGCGTGCTCATCGGGAAGCCAAACGTCTTCCTCTTACGATTCCCCATGCATGCGTGCGTGCGCCCGCTTGCCACTTAATTCCCTCGTCGAGCTCTACAAGTAGACAAATGAGCAGAGAAAGTTATCTGCAAGAAGCCCGCATTTGCTTTCCCTTTTGCCATAGCCAACATCTCCTCCGCCCGCCGGCATGAGCCTATCCAAGACCTCGTCGAGGGTGGTCACGCCAAGCGTCACCGGCACGCACGATTTCGAGGTGACCAGCTACCCGCTGCTAGAGGGCATCGGCCGCGAGAAGAAGGTCAGCTCAAGCGTCTTCAACGTCGGCGGCTACGCTTGGGTGATCAATTTCTTCCCCGACGGCATCAACCATGGCTGTGCCGGCAGCGCAGCCGCATTCCTAGATTGCGTCCGCCCCGAAAAGGACGTGAGAGCCAAATTCACTCTGAACATGCTGGAGAAAGAAGGTGAAGTAGAGGTAACAACCTACGACGTGATTGAGTATACCTTTACACCAAATTGCTTCTATCGGGGCTATCCTAAGTTCGTCGAGAAAGCGAGGCTGAAATCATCTCCGCTCGTCAATAATGGGGACTTCATCATACGGTGCGTTCTCACGGTGATAGAAGAGCCCCGCACTGAGGTCAAGAGGAACCTTGTCATGGCTCCCCAGCCGAGTCTGCAAGACCATCTCCAGCACATGCTGAAGGAGGGAAAGGGAGCAGATGTGACGTTCAGTATTTGTGGCCAATTGTTCCATGCCCACAGATGGTTGCTGGCTGCAAGGTCTCCTGTTTTCGAGGCACAACTATTTGGCCCAATGAAGGAGAAGGCCACACAAATCATCAAGGTTGAAGACATGAAAGATAACAATGTAAGCCAAAGTATCAAGGTTGAAGAGATCGAGCCCCAGATCTTCAAGGCGATTCTTCACTTTGTGTACACAGACTCTATCCTATTCCTAGATGACGAGCACTACAAAGAAGGCAGCATGACTGCAAATCTGCAGCACTTGCTAGTTGCTGCTGATCGGTACGGTCTGGACACGTTAAGGATGCTCTGTGAAGGCAAGTTGTGTGAGAGCATGGACGTGGAGACGGTCGCAACAACATTGGTTCTAGCAGACCATCATAATTGCAAGGATCTCCAAGATGCTTGTGTCGAGTTCATGGCTCCAAGGAATGTGCTACAAGCTGTCATGAAGACTGATGGATTCAGGCATCTCGTGGCAAGTTCTCCTTTGCTCATGAAGGAAATATTGGACAAGGTGTCTCGCTATGACTAGTCCAGTTCAGAGGACCAACAGTCATCTTATATTTCAGTTTCTCTCGGTAACCTTGATAGATGCTACTAAGCATTCGTGTCTTTTGAAGCTATATATATTCATCAATATCATTTGTTATAATATTTGACGCATTCGTTGTCTTGGTTCGTTTACGTTTTTTCAAAGGTTGTGCTTGCTTCATTATTCATTGGTACTCATTCATTAATCTGAGCAATACCGAAATCGTGCGTGGCGGTGACGCTCTAGACACATTGTTGCAAATAATCTGGCCTAGTACAGATCGAGTTGGTTTCCATTTGGTAGTTGAATAGTACGTGTAGTAGGAATCGCATGATGTGTGCTAGTCCTAGTACAACTTGTTCAGGGTCTTAGCACTTGCCCGTTTCAAACGTGAGGATGCAACCGAGTTGTAGTCTGTTAGCTCAGCGTCCGTGTAATAATAGGTCCGCTAGATCGCATCGGCCGTGTATATTTATACAAAGCAGGTCATCATAATATATTGGTATCGACGTGAGATCTTGAGATATAGAGAAATTAAAGAAAAAAATTGTTCCGGCCGCTTCTACTCGTCTAGTTTCATGTGGTCGAGGGCGAAACGCAGCACGCACAAGCAGAGCAAGTCATCTACAAGCGAAACCAAGAACACCACCTATGTAGCTGCAGTTCACCATTGCCAGTGCATACCCAACACCTCGTCGAGATGCCTAACAGAGAGCGTCACCCCCACGCACGATTTCGAGCTGACCAATTACACGCATTTCGACGGCATGGGCATCGGCAAGAAAGTTAGCTCCAGCACGTTCAGGGTCGGTGGCTACGACTGGAAAATCAATTTCTACCCGGATGGCAACAAGGTGGAGCAGGCTGCCGGTAATGCTTCAGCCTACCTGTATTGCGCCAGCCATGCGATGGTGAGCACCAACTTCACCTTGAACATGCTGGAGAAGGGGCGAGGCAGAAATAACCAAATACGGCGACAAGATCTCCTGTTTTCGAGGTACAACTATTTGGTCCCATGAAGGAGAAGGGTACAACACAAAGCATCAAGGTTGATGGCATCGAGCCTCCAATCTTCGAGGCGCTTCTTCACTTCGTGTACACGGATTCCATCCCTGAGGATGAGCACAACCAAGACAGCAAAACGGCAAAGTTTCAGCACCTGCTGGTTGCTGCGGATCGATATGGATTAGATAGGCTAAGGGTGCTTTGTGAAAGCAAGTTGTGCGAGAGCATGGACGTGGAGACAGTTGCAACGACACTGGTTTTAGCAGACCAACACCATTGCAAGGATCTCCAAACTGCATGCGTTGAGTTCATTACTACTCCACCGAATGTGCTACAAGCTGTGATGGCGACCGATGGATTCAAGCATTTGGTAGCAAAAGCTCTCCTTTGCTCATCAAGGAGATACTAGAGAATGTGTCCCGTACGTAGTGGGGCGAGCTAAGATGCCAAGTATTGTACTGAACTCTTAGCCATGTTTATTTACCTGGAGAACATTTTAATATGCATGTGTTAGCATGATCGATATAATTAAGGATTCGTTTATGCCCCTGATTCCATGTTTACCGTATTATCTTCCTTATTAATATTGTAGCCCAAGGCATAATTCTTGCTACTAAAAAAGTATTTCAAGTTTATTTCAAGTCCTGGAGAACTTTCAACGGGCAGACGCATCCGCCGGTTCATTCTGCGCGACGCACGCACTCTTCTGAACTCGACCTTGCACACGCACGGATCCACGATGGCAGTTGCTCCCCCGACACAATTATTTTTATCCATGTTTGCTTATCTTTTTTTTATAAAGTATATTAACACCCCGGCATGTGCATCATTCGATGCACACAACCTTTTGTTAAAGAGTAATTCAAAGTTATTACAAACTCATGGTTCTCATAAAGTCTATACATGAATAATCAACCAACGAAAGGATAAAAAAATACGCATAAGACAATTAAGCATCATGTACTCCACTACTATGTTGTCATCCAGCTCGGCTGAAGATATCATGTGCCACCGTCAGTTTACGGTTGCATCTAGTGACCATAATATCCCACTAATTTTGTGGAAGTAGGAACACCCAGTAGTATGCCATCATATGAATAATCTGCAAAAGGTTAAAAGTTTTGTTTATGTTAAACACAATGTCATTATTGTGTCACCATATATTAACCAACATAAGGCCGAAGTACCTATGTGAATTCTAGCCTTAGATACTCTGTCTACTCCATTCAACCAATTTATAAACATATTTGTAATATTACTTGGAAGAGGAATGCAATAGGTAACATTTACGGTGCGCCATAGAAGTCTAGCAAAAATGACATGAAATAAATAAATATTCAACTATATCTTGTGCACCCCAAAAGCAACATTTAGTACATAGAGTACAATTCCTTTTTTCTAAGTTATATCTTAGATTATCTAGAGTATATTTTAATATGCATTTCTTAGCGTGACATAGTTAAGCATTTGTGTATGCTTCTGATGCCATTTTTACCGCATTATCTTCCTTTTAGTTGATGGCATAATTCCTGCTACTAAATAATTAATCACAGTTATTTGATGAGGCGTGTTTAGATGAATACTAGTACCATAAATTCCGAGACAGTTTATACATGTGGCAGTGCTCCATTGTACGCGATTAATCATATTAGAACACTATGGACATTCGGATCATACACCAGTAACGTATTTGTTTTAAAGGAAATGCGGTAGGGGAACCCCCTTCGCGTTTTTTAAGTAATAAGAACCCAAATTAGCTTCCGTGAGAAGTTAAATCTGGATGGTCGGGTTATACATCCAGTTCCTGAAGTGAGATAGGCTCACTTCTTGCAGTACTGTATTATATATAGACATACATTCAACTTGGTTACTCAAAATAACGAACATCGATGAAAGAATAGAAAAAAAATGATGAGTATTTATACACCTCCGCTTTTTGTTTAGTGCATTTTTACTAACATTTTCTCACGCTCGGATGACATTTAAGAGACTTTCCTTCTCTTTTCTTTTATCAGTTTTCACCTACTCGACATAGTTTTTTGCCGAGATATATCCCATATATTTTAATACAACATTTTAACAGTGTATTAACACAACTTCTTGTTGCCCTAGGAGTTTTGTTCTCGCTTTGAGATTGTTTTTTTCTAGAACCTGTCCATTCTCACGTTTTACAGGTGCCATGGGTTTTAGGACGTTATAACACATTTTTCAAATGAACATATTTCAAGAATAGTGCACCTTATTAAACATATTTTTTTCTATAACATATTTATTGTAGATAGAAATTTCAGATGTTTTGTGTGTATTTTTTCTTGACATACATGAACAATCTGTTTGACAAACATGTCTTTTAAATTATAGCTAGTGATTTTTTTAGTTATTTCTTTGTTTTCAATTTTTTGTGTAAATATATAAATATTTTATTAAAGCATATAGATTTTTATTTGTGAAGTCATGCACCAGGCATAGCAATGCATGGGTATTTTTTATGGTGGGCTGGGATTATCACTTTTTAAAGGTATGAACATTTGGTCTCAAAATCATTTTGTTTGAAATACACTAACATTTTAATATGTATGTCAAGATTTATTTTTGTGATTGTGTGGAAACTCCTAACATGAAAAATCTCACGAAATTCTTGAGAAAAAGTGAAAAATAAAAGTAAATGAATCGAGCAATGGTACAAAATGAAAAGAAACCTGTGGTTGGGTGGCTAGGAGGATGGTTGTATCCTAGCTCACCAGAGTTCAAACCTCAGGTTTGACACTGTATGTTGCATAAAAGAAAGAATATTCTTTCAGTGGGAGGCGATGTTCTCGTCGACAGCGAGGCGCTCGTGGTGACTTCGTCAATCTTAAGATCCGATCCGCCGACTCAGTCTCTCGGAGGTGGTCATAGGGGTAGGATATGCGTGTGTGCGTTCATAGAGTGGGTGCATATACGTGTTGTGAACGTCTATGATTGTACTGTGTTTCTCAAAAGAAAATAAACAGACGACAAAAACTGAAAAGTAAAAAAAAAACAGACAACAAAACAAAAGAAAGAGAAATGATTTGGGCCAGCCCAAGTAGTAGGAGCAACCCACGTTTCTATTCCCCGAGAGATTTTATCACTTTGCACCAGTTGTTGGTGACTTTTTTTCACAGAACCACACCTTGTGTGTTTTGTTTCACAGAACACCAGTTTTTGTGGTAAATATTTTCACAAAACACAGGACATGTCATTAACACATCTGACTACTAATTAGCCCATAGGACCCACTGACAGGATGTCCGGCGTGGCACCCATCCTTACCAATCAGCCGAGCTCCAACAAAACAAAACTAGACATAAAGAAAATATTCATATTTAGATCTGTCTAGAATTGGCAGTATAGCATTTGCAACACAGAAATACCAGGAGACAATATTCAAACTATAACCACACTTGATAGTATAGCATTTGCAACACAGAAATACCAGGAGACAATATTCATATTTAGATCAATATGTTCCAATACGACCGCACTAGACATCAGAATTAACCAGCCAAAAGCTCCACATGTAGTGTTTCACGGCATATACAAAATAAGAGTAGAATTTTTGCAACACAGAAATACCATGAGACAATATCCATTACATGGATCTTCTCATTTCACCCAAAGTAAAGAGGCCTAATTATCTTCCTCTTGCTGGTATCCGTGTCCAGCTGTGAAGTAACCATAAGTACGGCTTTGAGTGTAATGAACCTTTCTTCGTCCACGAACAGAATTGAGCTTTGACCTTGGTGGTACTGCTGCTTGTCGAGGCGCTGCTACTGCTTGCCGAGGTTCAGCGGGCCGTGGTGGTGCTGGTGGAGGTGTTGCAGCTGGTGGAGGTGTTGTAGCAGGCGTGTGTATGTACTCGGGCAGCTGCCGGTTACTCTAAAATAACACAAAACATGGATAATTGATTTAGCAGTATCAACACATATAACATAATAATAAAGACAAATTTGGGTATTAGTACCTTGTGTCCAGCCTTCCTAATAGCGAGATGGGGCTTCAATGGTTTCGTGCATGTGGTGTACCTGTGCCCTTTCAGTTTGCAATTTGAGCAAGTAATTGTTGTCATCTTCCTAGTTCCATCAGGCCCTTCACCTGCACTAGGCCTTCTCTTTTTCTTTTTTCGCCCAAGCTTGCTATGGAAGATAGGAGGCTCTATATCAACAGTATCGGTTTTAACCCAATCATCTTGGCTTGGCACCGGATAAATCATTTCCTTGTAACACAATGCATACATTTCTTTCTTAAAGAAGTTGCTAATAAAATCTTCCGGATATTGCTTTGTTTGGAAGATGACAGCTATGGCATGTTTGCATGGCACTCCTGTTAAGTCCCATTTCCTACAGCCACATGTCTTATTGAGCAAGTTCAGAGCACACACGTCCCTAGTCCCATTAGTTGTTGTCTCAACTTGCCAAATGCCATTTCCTGCATTCACTGGTGTGCACCACCTAGAAAATCTCTTCTCGGTCTCAAGAATTTCAGCATATTGCGGTGTAATTTCCCAATGTGCAGCAGCTACTCCATCTCTCGCAGTCGCAAACTTTGCCATAAGTTTGGTCCTAATCTGATCCATCATAGTAACTACGGGTTTCTCCCTTTGTTCAAGGATATAGCTATTGAAAACTTCACTTAAATTGTTCACAATTAGGTCTGTCTTGCATATGGTATCCATAGCATGGCGTGCCCAATGTTTAGTAGGAATTCTGCTAAGCCAAGTCCATGCATCTAAGTTTAAATCTTTTAGCCTATCCATCGCATGTATATGAGCACTATGGTTGTATGCATATGCAGCAGCGTCTACTAACTTTTTTAGGTCTTCTCCTCTAAATCCAGGAGTGCCATGCAGCAACCAATATAATACCACAAATTTTAGTAAGAAACTACATTTATACGTCGATCGAAGCCAGATTGTTCTCCTTCCAACTAGGGTTCTTACAGTCGGTCAAACCCCTCACCCAAAAGAGGAAATTCAAGAAATTTCAGCATTGCAAAGGAAGCTTACCCACTGAATGAAATGGGGAAGTCCGATTCCATGGCCGGCATGCTCCAGGCCGGCGCGCCGCCGCTCCAACCGCCGACGTCCGATCGCTTGGATGCCTCGGGTCCAAACCCTACCGAGCCGCTGGCCCCGAGCCCTCCAAAATCTGGCTCGCGCATCCCCGCCACCGTCCCCGTCCCCGCCGCCGGCGCGCCTCCCTCCCACCCGCGGTCACCGAAATCCAAGTCGGGCAAGCATGGCGCTGAGCCTAGAGGCCATCAGATCGATGGAGAAGGAACTTCTTTGACTCGTCTGCCTCGCTCGGTTGAGACCGGTTCGGTCGATATGCAGGACGACTGCCACGCTGGACCTGCCTGATAGTGGGCCTCAATTCACTAATAGGATATTAGTGAGGTTTCTGTGTTCTGTGAAAATAATTACCTCAAGAACTGGTGTTCTGTGAAATAAAACATAAAAGTTGTGGTTTTGTGAAAAAAAGACACCAACAACTGGTGTAAAGTGATAAAATCTCATTCCCCGAGGGATGCCGGCGGCTGGGTTTTCTTCCTCCCAGCCTCCACCGCCTCCGCCTCCGCCTGCGAGCTAGCCGGCCGGTGAACCTACTCAGCGTGCGACGCAGCGTCCTCTCGCAGCGAGGTGGCCGTGCCTTGTCCTCGTTGCGCCGCCCTCCAGCTCCATCGCCTTTTGTAATTTGTACCACCGCGGGAGGAAGTATAAGGTGGGTAGGCTTGTTTCAAATCTTGATTGTTTTCCAAATTTGATTTCCCCCCGACTTCTTAGATGGAGTCATGGATAGCTGCCACGCATCCCAAAAGTTGGCCTGCTTGGGATTGAGAGCTCACTGTCGTCAGATTGAAATTTTGGATCTGTTTCGCTCAAGGCCCGACTTCACCCTGTTTTAAAGCTCTTGATCTAATACTAATTTAAAGCTTATTTTTTTAGGTTGGAAGTTGAATTTTCTACGGGGAAGTTCTGTTTGCAATTATCTTCACCATGACCAAAAACTCCACCTCTGAGGTTGGACATGGTCAGCTACCCAAGATATTGTCGAGATGCTTGGCAGAGAGCGTCACTGTGGTACATGATTTCGAGGTGACCAATTACCGGTTGCTCGATGGCATGGGTGTTGGCAAGTGCGTTACCTCGTGCAAATTCAGTGTTGGTGGCTTCGATTGGGTAATAAATTTCTACTCGGATGGTATAACGCAGGACTCTGCCAGTAACCCGTCGGTCTATTTGAACCGTGTCATCCAAACAAATGACGCCCATCGTGTGAGGACTAAGTTCACTCTAAACATGCTGGAGAAACATGGCGAAGCTCAAGTAACAAATTTTGATGTGATAGACCATGTCTTTTCAAAAACAGATTCATATCGGGGCTATCTAAAGTTCGTTGAGAAATCGAAGTTGATATCATTGTCGCAAGACAACAATGGCTACTTTATTATACGATGTGTTCTCACTGTGATAAAAGAACCTCACACAGAGCTTATGACCAAGACTGTTGTGGTTCCGCAGTCGAATCTGCAAGACCAGCTCTGGCAAATGCGCAAGGATGGACAGGGAGCAGATGTGACATTCAGTGTGGGTGGCCAATTGTTCAATGCTCACAGATGCTTGTTGGCTGCACGGTCACCGGTTTTCAAGGCAGAGCTCTTTGGTCCGATGAAGGAGAAGGAAACAAAGTGCATCCAAATTGATGACATGGACCCCCCAATCTTTGAGGCGCTTCTTCACTTTGTATACACAGATTTGATGCAAGATGGTGAGCAATACAAAGAAGGAAAAATTGCAAAACTGCAGCATCTTCTTGTTGCAGCGGATCGATATGGATTGGATAGGTTAAAGGTGATGTGTGAAGGGAAATTGTGTGAGGGCATTGACGTGGAAACTGTTGCGACTACATTGGTTTTAGCAGACCAGCATCATTGCACGGATCTCCAGCAAGCTTGCATTAAGTTTATGGCTCCCCGGAGTGTGCTACGGGCTGTCATGGCAACTGATGGATTTAAGCATTTGCTAGCGAGCTCTCCTTTGGTCATGAAGGAGATATTGAACATGGTTTCTCTTAGTGACTAGTCTTGTTCAGAGGTCAAATTATCATATGCTCAACTTGTTGTGTGGAGTGCTAAAACAGGACCATGTTCAGTTATCAACACTTCATTTTGTGTGTTAACATGATACTATGATGCATTCTTGTGTGCATTTCGATTCTACTTTTATCATATCAGGTTGAATACCTCTTAAAGGCGTAATATTTGACAAAAATGTTCTCTGTTTCGTCTTTTCTTAGAGGGTGCTTGGTTCATTCGTTGGCAGTATAGATTCCAATTGGTTCATTCATTGTAGTATACTAGATTCTGATAAGTAGTTCCATTTGTTGGTTCATCCATTAGCAACATAGGCCTTATTTTCTGCAAGATAATACTCTGTAGGCTGTGCCCCGTCCCACTCATCTGTTTATTCAGATTTTTCTGTATGATTGAATTTTGTTACTATAGTAAAAACAATTTATCTTTGGTGCTGCAGCAGTACAAAAGTGTAAAGTTTAATTAATGAAGATCGTCAACAAATCTGAATGACTTATAGATGTACATCACTGATATCTATACAATTGTGTAAAATTGTATGTTTCAGATCCACTCGAGTTCAGATTAACCAAGATCTGACAATTAGTTAGCCAATATAGACAAAGTTAACCACCAGCATACATATCACAAGTGCTGCAGGAAAGCTTCACAAGACAAAATTTGTTCGAGCGTATCGAATTGGACATGTATTGTCTGCCTAATTTCCAGTTTGGACACGGAAGGTGTCAATGCTCTGTTACTACTAGTGGACAAATTCCTCAAAACAATAGGATAATGTTCGGACACAAACTGTTCTGAAAGTGGGGCAAAACTTCTCCCATGATAATATGATGATGTAAAGTTAGAAGACTCCGATGTCCTACAAAACCTTTTTTTTTTTGACTATCCTCTTGGTGGTGTCCTACAAAACTATTTGTTAGGAGTTCCTACAACACAACCATGGATTTGCTTCTGTAAAAAAAACATGGATTTGCTGTGGGACGATGTGCTGGAGATGTGTGCGCGGCACAAAAAGATCATCACCGTCCAATTCTATCTGAATCTTGTAGCTGTAGATTCGTCAGGTTAGCTGCTAGTACATGAACCTATACACTAAAGGGGTCTAGGTATGAGTATTTTTCAAGAGTTCCTACAGCACAACCATGGATTTGCTTCTGTAAAAAAACATGGATTTGTAGTGGGACGATGTGCTGGAGATGTGTGCTACAAAGGAACCGGAGAAGAGATATTACACCTATAAAGTTTTGGAAGATCGTTTAGGGAAGTATAAATTTCTTTTCATCGGCAAATAAAAGAATCTTAACGGACTTCGCGTCGGATAGATAGGCGTCGCTAAGATCCCGTGATTCTCGACAAAGAGATTACGCCGGAACGATATCGACCTTGAACGACCGTCATCGTTTCTCTATTTCTCCCCGGGGTCACGGCAATGGCCGACAACTCCACCTCTGCCGTTCGCCATGGCCCGTGCCTGCCCGAGACGGCGTCCAGATGCTTCACGAAGAGGGTTACCGCGACGCACAGTTTCGAGGTGACCAATTATCCTCTGCTCGAGGGCATGGGCGTCGGCAAGTTCGTCTCCTCGACCACGTTCAGCGTCGGTGGCCACGACTGGAATATCAGGTTTTACCCGGACGGATCCAAGGTTGCTGGTTCGGCATCATTGTTTCTGTATCATCTCGGCCCAGCAGAAGATGTGAGCACAAAGCTCACCTTCAAGATGCGGGACATACAAGGGAAAGAACTAGCAACCAACTCTGGCGAGCTCGAGCATACCTTCTCGCCGACAAGTGATAACTGGGGATATCCTTCTTTCTTCAAGAATTCAGAGATAAGATCGTCACTGAACATCGATACTGGATTCCTGACAATACGGTGCGTCCTCACAATCATCAAGGCACCTCGTACCGAGGCCAAGAGGAAGAGGTGTCCCTCAGAATCAGAGGCTTCACAACCGAATCTCCAAGACCACCTCTTACAGATGCTCAAGGGTGGAGAAGGTGCAGACGTGACGTTCAGCGTGTGTGGCAGTTTGTTCAATGCTCACAGATACTTGTTGGCTGCAAGGTCTCCAGTTTTCAAGGCCGAACTATTTGGCCCCATGAAGGAGAAGGCAACACGGCAGCAAATCAAGATTGACGACATGGAGCCTCCCATATTCGAGGAGCTTCTTCACTTTGTGTACACAGACTCAATGTTATTAGATGACGAGCACTGCAAAGACGGCCGCCAGACGGCAAAACTGCAACACTTGCTTGTTGCCGCGGATCGATATGGTTTGGACAAGTTAAGGGCGCTTTGTGAAAGCAAGCTGTGTGAGGGCATAGATGTGGAGACGGTTGCAACAACACTGGTTTTGGCAGAGCAACACCATTGCAAGGATCTCAAAGAAGCTTGTGTTGAGTTTATGGCTCCATGGAATGTGCTACAGGCTGTCATGGCAACTGATGGATTCAAACATTTGGTGGAAAGTTGTCCTACCGTCATGAAGGATGTATTAGACATGGTGTCCCGTAGTGGCTAATCTCCATGAGAGGTCAAATTATCATACTCGCGATTAAATATGCAGAGATATGTTTTAATCTTTGTCCGGTTATCTACATCTCAGGTTTTATGAGATATTATGTGGATTGGTGTATGCAGCTTGATGCTATTTTTATTGCCGTATTTTTGTTATCTCAGTTCTCCTTTTATGGATGCTTGGCCCATTCATAGGCAGTATAAATTCTAAGATAATTAGCTGATGGCTGTGCATTGTTCTTTAGGATTTGTTTTATAAAATGGACATTATCCAGGTATTGTAGTAGTTAAGTTGTCTAAAATTTATCCAACAAACATTCTTCAATTCATTCAGATCCATTATGTGCTAAGTGTAACCAAACATTTGACAACTTTCAGTTACAGGAATCTCCTGTGATTATTACTCTTGTATATATTAATTACTCCATCTTTTCACAAACTTCTTATATTGGTGAACCGAAGGAGTATATTGAAGTACACACATATGTAGAGCTAGTCCGGAAGATATATATATCTATAATCTGTAATACTAATTAGTTAGTGAATCCACATAAAGCTTAGCATATAACACTACGCCTGTACATTTCACAAATGCCGAGAGAGAGAGCTTCACAAGCCAAAATAAGCCCAACTCACCTCTGTTTGAGCTTATATAATTGGATATATCATCTGCTTAATTTCGAGTTTGGACAGGGAAGGTGCTGAGACATTTTGGTACCGGGGATAAATTTTTTTTAAACTATACGAAAAATCTGCTGGACGCATCCAGTTTCGAAGGACACTGCTCCTATGATGGCTCTGATTTTCGGGGATTCATGTCAAGTTGAAGACGCTGATGCCCTACAGCACAACAGTGGCAGAACATCATCTCCAACTTGGAAAAGAATCAACAATGTTGTGGATCGGCCTATCTTAAGGGCAGGGAAAGATGTTTTCATCAAGGCCGTGATCCAAACTATACTGACCTTTGTGATGAGTTGTTTTCAAATCCCTGTGGCTAATTGTGATAAAATGAGGGCCACCATTGCCAATCAATGGTGGGGCATTGAAGATGGGAAGAAGAAACTGTTACAACTTAAGGCATTTTGGTGTTGGGCCTTTGGCTCATAGGTAATACAAATTCTGGCTCATTATGTGTGGCAGCATTAGTGGAGCCAAAGTTTAGTCCCACATTGCTAGGTGAGAGGAAGTTGCATCACCTTATATACGAGGTTGTTCTAGCACACTAAGTAAGTGAGAAGAGAAAAATCTCTCGCGCACTCCTCTGATGCCATGCCACGCCGCGCCTCGTCACGACGCGCCGTGCCGCACAGCGGGTTGCGAAAATGAGCCGAGCTTATGTTTATGTTTTTGTTGGAACTTTTGTGGGTCGTAGGAACAATCTAGAAGCCTATATTTTCTGGATCCCTTCTCGCTTTCCTTTGACCTCTCGGATTTTCTCCGTCTTCTTCTTATTCCGGGACCCTGTTACACGAAGCTTGGAGAAGGAGAAGGATCTTATCCCTTATAGCCTGAGACGCGTCGGGTACCACATCAGATATCAGAACACACACACATCCTTCCAGTTTGTTGCTCTATCTCCTTCGTCTTTCCATCCTGGCTTGCGGCGTGCACCGCAAATCATAAGAGTAGACCTCCGGAACTCCGTCTCTCTAGAACCTGTACGAGTGAGGGGTCATCGGGTTTTTGGAAGCGCTCAGCGCGACTACTAGCACCACGACGTCATCCGGCGATTAACCAAGCTAGGTTCAGATCTCTACAGTTTGATTTTCACTCAAACTAATATGCGGAGTAATATGAAACAGAGGGAATATGTCTCTACCTACACTTCATCCTATAGGCGCGCATAGACATAGATAAGCTATGTCCTCTCGTGATGTTTCCTCCCCACTGCTTACTTCGGCATGCACCTCCAAAATCTTAAGTCACATCTGGTTTCTCATCTATCTTCATCTTTGTTTTAGATTTTTGAACCGGTACAATCTCCTCTTCCTCTCATGTGGTTCAGTTTGGTCTAGTCTCCTAATTCATAATGTTATTTATCTCTCAATTTCTTGCAGCTGTGGGCGATTGTTGTGCTAGCTAATTCTAGCAGAGCCCTGGTGGCGGTCGCGGCGTAATCCCGGCCGAGAAAGGATAAGCGGTAGAGCGTATAGGGCGTGAGTCGCCATTGGTTGCGCCGCACTGATGGACCAGTGCCCTCTTACTCCGCAACGGCGACAAGCCGTTGCCGATGGCCACCCCTGCAGCGACTAGGCATTAGCAACTGCCAAAGGCTCTTCTGTTGCCCACGCTAATCCGACCCTCCGGCCAAAAATTCGAAGCATCAACATATATGGTTTGTCTAATACAAACTAAAATCTTATGCAGGTGCAGCGGCCAGGATGAGCGTACACAACTACACATGTACGGCTTCATGACACTCGATGGGAAGCTAACGCAGGTGAAGTACACTAAATCCAATCTACCACCTCACCTCCATCTGGGTAGAATACAAATGACATTTCAAGTTTTGGGAGTACACTATGCTTTGGGAATACAAATCACATCTCAAGTTTTTGGTAGAATAGAAATCACCTCCATCTGGGTAGAGTACTTTTAGACGGGTGAAAGATAAAACATATCTATTTCTGTTATGCCTGGTCTTTGTCTTGAGCGGTAGGCAGTTTAGAGGTGTCTATTTCTGTTGCTTGTTGCAGTTGCGGACCAGTCGCGAGGAGCTGATGATAGTAGTATGAGGTGAGTACGGATGATTACACTATGTTTCGGCAAGAGTTTGTGTATTTCTACTTTTGATTGCAACCTTGTTTCTTCTGGTGGTTGACATGTTGAGAGGCTCATGGCTGTCGTTCTACTGAATCCAAGTGAGTCTGGTTCTGAAATTATACTGAAACTACCATGTATAGGTGTGCATCTACTTCGATTAGTTCCCCCTTTTCCTGGTACACTGGTTCAAGATATTGAATTTTGTATTTCTCCTACAAAATAGTTATTTTACAAAAAAAGAAATAGATATATTGATATTAGTATTATGTCTTAGAAGTGTACACATAGAAACTTGGCATGTTCGATATACAAAATGATAGAAGCCAAGGAGTTTAGTTTTTTGGGTCATAAAGTTCATTATTTCTTTTTAGGAAATTTGTTTTATGTGGCATCGAATTTCATTTCATTTTAATTTCAAATAAATTGAATGGCCACGTATTTGTAATCTGGAAGGATCTATCATTATCATTTTCCACGTCATACTTTTAGGCGAGTGAAAAATAAAATATATTCCGTTCCATCGGTGAGACATCATCAAGAATATTTAATAGAAACATCCCGTAGCAACGCACAAACAATTTGCTAGTTGTGATAAAATGAGGTCCACCATGGCAATCAATGGTGGGGCATTGAAGATGGGAGGAAGAAACTGTAACAACTTAAGACGTTTCGGTGTTGGGCCTTTGGCTCATAGGTAATGCAAATTCTGAAATTCTTTTTGACCATTATGTGTGACAGCACTAGCGGAGCCAAAGTTTAGTCCCACATTGCTAGGTGAGAGGAAGTTGCATCACCTTATATATGAGACTGTTCTAACACCACTAAGTAAGTGAGAATAGAAGAAGCTTTCGCGCACTCCTCTGATGCCACACAATGCCTCATCACGACGCGTTGCGCCGCACAGCGGGTTGCGAAAATGAGCCGAGCTTATGTTTATGTTTTTTGTTGAAACTTTTGTGGGTCGTAGGAACAATCTAGAAGCCAGATATTTTCTGGATCCCTTTCAGATTTCTTTTGCCCTCCTGGATTTTCTCCACCTTCTTATTCTCGGGACCCTGTTCCAGGAAGCTTGGATAAGGAAAAGGATCTTATCCCTTATAACCTGAGATGCGTGGGGTACCACACCAGATATCAGAGCACACACACATCCTTCTAGTTTGTTGCTCTATCTCCTTCGTATTCCCATCCCGGCTTGCGGTGTGCACCACAGATCAGGAGAGTAGACCTCCAGAACCCTGTCTCTCTAGAACATGTACGAGTGAGGGGTCATCAGGTTTTTGGGGAGCACTCAGCACAACTACTAGCACCACAACGTCATCCGGTGATGAGTTCCCCGACAACAACTTCTTCGTGGACATCGACGACCTCTTCTGCAACATGATGGACAATACGAACGCTGCTGCTGCTCAGGCTGCACCATACGTGCTCCTAAACTTTCTCTTCCAGATTTTGCTAGAATTAAGTGTTCTAGCGTTTGGAGTAGATGTGATAGGTTTATCATGTTTAGACGCCTTTGGTTCGTCTACTTTGTTAATATGCATGATCCATTTAATTACTATTTTATAATCATGCTTTACCTCTTAATTCGGATTAAATCATATAAATTGTTGCTCATATTTTAAACAATCCAAAAACCTGATTATAGGAAACTGAATTCTACTAGCATCCTTGCAGCTAGTAGGCCGACTCTATTTGACGGTATGTATTATAAGAGATGGTGCACGAGAGTAGTTTTATGGTTTTAAAACCTGAACTACTATAGCGTCACTCTTAACAAACATGAGAGAGAGTTTTCTCCTGAGAAAGAGGAAGCTTTTAAGAAAGCTGATATCATGTTTATGGTGGCTCTATTCAGCGTTCTTGGGAACAACATTGTTGACCCGTATATATTATTTGATAATGGAAAGGATGCGTGGGATGTGCTCGAGGCCAAGTTTGGGGTATCGTACGATGGCACTGAGTTGTATGTCATGAAGAAATTCTATGACTAAAATATGGTTGACAAGCTCTTCATCTTGAGAAAGCTCATGAGATACAATCATTTTCCAAAGAACTTGAGAAATTCAAGTGTGTGTTACCAGACAATTTTGTTGCTGGAGGCATCATTGCTAAGCTTCCTCCCAGATGGAGAAATTTTCTACTTCTCTGAAACATAACAGACAATAGTTTTCCATTACGGACCCAATGCATAGAAAATGCATCCATAAATTTTAGAGTTAGTGTCACATATTACAACATATTTGCATCATATTAGTAGTTATTACAAATGTTCTTAATTATTTCGAGGATTTTTTAAAAAGTTCCCTCTCTTTTGGTTCTAACTCTGTCTGACAGTAAAATATTCTTTTAATTTTTTAACTTCTAGGGAGCTATGTAACTCCAAAAAGGTCTAGGTCAACAGGACGAGTTAGATAATTTTGATACAAACCCAATGAGCTAAAGTAGGACCTCAGGGTCCCAACGAGCTGAAAATCGTGGCTCATTACTGCAGCCCATGCCACCTGACCTATCTCAGCCATCAAAACTCCGATTCCATCAATTTCACAGCCATTCTCTTTGTTTTGACTTAAAATCATCTATATATACCCCTTGCTGGCCTTTCTTGAGACAAACAGCCAGCTGGCCGACACCCAGAGGAAGATTGGTGGGGGAAATGCTACCAGAATCGCCTCCAATAGCCTCTCCTCCTTCACCAGCGCCTCCACTCTGTTCTCCACCATGAGAGGGGAATATTCCATGCCCTGAACTATGGCTTTGTGGTGGTAACTTGATCTAATACCTCTATTTTATGATCATTGTTGAATTACATATTGTGTTACTTGCATGATTATGGATCTACCTATGTAATTCCTATGGTGGATATTGTGGTATGAGATGATATTTGTTATGCATATATCATTGTGTTGGGATTTTATGATTTGTAATACTCTGGTGATATTTCTATTATACATGTAATGGTTTCTATTTATAATGCCTTATTTACCCATGCCATGAGGTGCTTGACAATACCAAGTGCTGGTAGATGGAAGAGATGTGGTAATGTGCACAACAAGTAAATCATTGCACTAGTGTTTAGAGTGTTTACAATTAAGGAGTATGATGTATGTAGGTAAGGGGTGGCCGAGTGTTAGACGACATATGCGTTGAGTGACAGCAATGCAACCAAACATTTTTTATTTGGGATTAAAAAGGGAGAAGTACGACATGGTGGAGTGACAATAACCACACACTGGCCTTATGAGGGTGACACAACAACATGTATGGGTACTTCTTTCAACTATATGTTTTAGGATATGTAGCCATTATAAAAGTTAATATTAAAACATGACAATTGTGTGTAATTTTATTATATATAACATGAACACCATCATATAAATAGAGATAGGATTGAGTGAACCCATGAACCCATGTCCATTGTTCCTATAAGAGTAAACCATTTCCTTGTCCTCTTGTAATAGAGGATTGAGACACTTTTACATTATTGTTTTGTTGCACTTTACTTTCTTGTGTTGAGTCAACATCCTTGTTCATATAACTTCTTTAGTGCATAAACAACTAAAACTTGTGAAACTTTAGTTGGAGATAATAAATAGGTTATACTTCTTGCTCCTAGTGATCGATACCCTACTTCTATACTAAGAGGTACTATAGTGATCCCCTGTCTTTGGGGTTATCAAGTACTTTTCTGGCACCATTGGCGGGGAGCATAGCGCTAAGGGTTTTATTCTTGTGTGCACTAGACATTATATTTACTTTTAGTTTTGCATCTAATTTATTCAGTTTATTTTATATCTTGCAATCATCTAAGTTTTGGGAGGTTTACTTCCTTAACTTGTTTGGTTATGAGTATTACTTTAGTTTGATTTCAGTTTTGCATGTTAGTCTAGTTTATTTTCAGTTTTCTACTTACTTTCCTTCTGTAAAAAGACATAAAAATTAGTGTTACTTTTACGATGGATGAACTTTTGGCTGAGGAACATAGATTATTAAAAGAAGATGATTACATCTTTTCTCAAGATAGATCACATATGGAAGGATTTATTGACTATTTAAATAAGATTTCTAAACAACTATCTGAGTACATAACATCTCTTGTTGCACAAAACAAAATGATAAGAATCTCTACTATTAATGCAAATGTAGGAATAGCCTTATAATTGCCTCATACCATGAGAAGATCATGATTACTTTGACATCATACTACTTAACCAGCTTATTGCCTTCATAGGAGCTCATGGGATTGATTCCCTTATTAATAAAAAAAGTATGAATCTTGTGCTATAGCTCGTGATAAATAAGTACTTTTTGCATTATACATTGAAAAGAGAACTTTAGTGATAATTCTTATGTTATTGACTACGCTAATGATATTCGTGCTGCCATGCAAAGTACTAATGTTTTGCAAAAAGAAGATGACAAAAGTTTAAGCTTGGGGATGCCCATACACCCCCAAGAAGAGGAGAGTGATGAGAAAGAAGGAGAAGATGGTGAAAAATTAAGCTTGGGGATGTCCATGCATCACCAAGAAAAGGAGATAGAGAACAAAGAGAAAATGTAGTAAGAAAACAAGAATGGGGACTTCCCATATATGATAGTAATTCTCAAACTGAAATCTCATTAGTCCTTTATGAAACTTGTTATTATGACGAATCTAATGATGATATTTACATTGTAAACTTTGAAGTTCCAAATAATCTCATTAGTACTTCTAATAATGAGTGTGTATTGGGTATGCCATATGATAAATCTTTAGACAATGGTCCTATCTTGCATAATAATCCTTCATGTTTATAAATTGTTACTAGCTTATGGGTGGATAAAAATGATATACTTGATGTTCATGATGACACCCTTATTAGTGAGAGTCCTACTATGTTCATGATGTTGTTTGTTTAATATTTTTACATAGCAAGTTATCACGTCCTCTTCTAGTTCATTTGTATAGAGTTCTTTTTAAATTTTTGAAGAACTCTATACTTTATCTAGGCATTCGTATAAACTTCTACATTTGTATAGAGTTGAATATGCTTCTAGTTCATTTGTATAGAGTTCTTTTTTTGTAGAAATAGAGTTTTACTTTAGTTTACTTTCTATAGTTTTTAATAAACTACCATGTTTAATCCATTTGGATGTTTAAAAAGTTGATAAAACTAACAGGGGTGTAGATTTCTGCATTGCTGCTGTTTACGAGAAAAATTGCCTACACAGTTTTGTAACTCTGATTATATTTATATTTATACTATAGTTACACATATTCGTCCTCTCTACTCACAAAAATCAGGAAAAAAATCCTGACATATATAAGTAGGGTAAATAATTACGTTTTGCAGATAATGTTTTTCTCGACAGATTCTGTCTTTTGTTGTTTAAGTTATGGTTTTGAGTTTCAATTTGATTTCTGTTGAATATTTTGATATTATATTGATGTTAGCAACTTAATATACTCTCTGTACATCTTAATCAAAATTTTATTTGGGAATTCTATGGAATCTTGAAATATATTTTGTGCTCACTAATGTCACCTCTCAGAAAAGAGATTGGAGAAAAGTCCGTGTTAAAGTTTTTTCACAGGGAGTGGAGGAATACAGTACAATAAAATATCTAAGAATGGTGAATACCATAGGATTGGAGATTCTCAAGGCACCCCACTAGACCTATTAAACTCGCGGTTTGCACACCTCTAAATTTTTTTGAGCAACATAATATTTTTTCCATAAATTTGGAGGGCTTTTATCTAGTTTCATGTTATTTTTTATTTTTACCTTTCTATTAAATAAACACCATATTAAGTTGTATTGATTATATATAAGACATATGCTAGAATAAAAAGATATATTGAGTTGGATGCTAAAATAGTAAGGGAAAGGGGAATTAGAAGTTGAGATACAAGTTAGCATGGTGTTGTTTGTTTCATATGCTTTAAAGAATGATAATCTGCAAGTTCCTTATGTAGTACTACCTTTTATTTTCATGCATAGATGATTATACCTAATTTACTTTGTATAATAATGAATGATTAGCACTATGGACCATTTGCATGCTTGTAGATGGTCGACTTTCTCCTCCTAGCCCAGATATCTGAACAAGCAAAGACTTGTTCATATAAATTCCTTAAAACCAAATATTCCAACAGTGTCCACCATACCTACCTACATATCACTTGTTATTACAAGTATATTATATGTGATATGGCTTTGAATATTTCAAAATCATCTCTTTTGTGTGGTTTAAAGATCATAGAAAAGTAAGATGTGGGGTGAAATCACTAGTGCACAACTACTTGAAATAAGGCAGAATAATTAAACGTGACCCATTATGACTAGAATTATGTAAGTTATGTGTTTTAAAACTTACGAGTTCAGTGTTAGGAGAGCCATTCTGACATGGTGAACATTTTCAACATTGCACTACTTGTTGATATCATGGATTCTTTTGGCTGTGGGTGCCTACAATGTGAAATAAGTGAAAACCAAACTGAAGTTTTCTGGAGTTTGCATATGTGTCAAAGGGTTGCCTGAGCTACCAACTAAGCCATGGTATGCATCATGGTGTAAATTTATAGCAGGTACATTCAATAAAGCGTTTTAAATAAAAATCTATGCAAATAGTAAATAAAAATAAATGTTGAGGGGGTTCATTTGTCTGTTTGTATTGTCATATAAGTGTGGGTAGACCCATACAAAGGGACTCCTTTTACAATGGGGCAAGAGGTACCTCGGTTGCCACCCTCGTTTGGAACTGTATGCTTACAATGGCAAATTCTTTGGGGTTCAAGTTGAGTAGCATGTGGGCCGGGTGCTTGTGGTCAACAGACATGAGACATTAAACTTGCATTGGATCAAGCATATAAACCATACTTATTTTTACTTTAACCATAACCATAAAGGATGCTTGGATCCCAACTCTCATGATTACCATTGACATGAGCTACATATCCCAAAACTTTACTTTATTTTCTCTTATAACTTTTTATTTTCTCAAAAATCTAGCACATGTGTTTTCTGCTTACTTTCTATTACTTAATGTTCCATAGTACTTTCATTTGTTTTATGAAAGTTAACATATTGTTAAGCATATATGTAACTACATAAGAGATATCACTTCATATCTCATTTTCTTGTTTCTATTCCTTAGAGAATGAACCATTTAAATTTGTGTAGAACTGATTATCACTTATGATATTCAACATAGCAACAAATTTAGAAGTCCACGTTTAGTTTTATCACCTTCATGCTCGAGGATGAGCATAGGTTAATATTGGGGATGTTCATGCATGTAAAATAAATACATGAAAATTTTAGTTTATTGTCACATATTATATCATATTTGTATAATATTAGTATTTGTTACCATATCCTTAATTATTTCGGGGAGTTTCTAAACAATCACCTCTTTTTTGGTTCTAACTCTATTTGATAGAAACACCTTATGTTACTTTTAATTTTTTAGGAAGCTACATAACTTCAAAAAGGTCTAGGTCAATGGGAGGCATTACATAATTTCTATATGAATCCAACAAGCTAAAGTAGGACCCGATGGGCCCAACAAGCTGAAAATGGTGGCCTATTTACCGCAGCCCGCGCCATCTGAATTATCTTAGCCATCGAAACTCCGATGCCGTAAATTCCATAGCCATTCTCTTTGTTTAGACCTAAAACCATCTATATATACCCCCTAGCGGCCTTTCTCGAGACACACAGAGACAAGATCGAAAGCCAAGTAACAGACAGCTAGCAGGTCGCCGTTCGTGTTGGGTCCGCAACATAGAAAACAAAAAATTCCTACGATGAGAATTATATGCCAAGGTCTATCTACTAGATACAGAGCAACGGGTGGACATACATCCATTGAGAACTTACCCTCAAAGACAACGAGTTTTGTTAACGAGTAGGAACTCGTGGTTGATGTAGTCATACGCTTGCCGATCTCAAGATCGTGTGGAAGTCTGAGCGCCACAAATCAGCAGCGCATCCGTCCTCGCACACACGTTCAAGCCACCGAACAACCTCCACCTCCTCGCTCTAGCGAATCAGCGGAAGGAGCAACTCCTTCCAGACGCAAGGCCACCGGGAACATGTATCTTGCTAATCCGAGACCATGAGGGAATATCTAGAGGGGGAGAGAGATCCTTCACGAGGAGGTGTGCTTTGTGAGGGAGGAGAGGGGGGACTCCTCCCCTGCCATGGCCGGCGGCCAATCAGGGAGCCCCCTCCTCTTCCTCATTCATGTGGTGGAAGCTCCACTCACATCAATTCAAGCTCCACACAAAATTCCACTCACATGCATTAAATTTCCACCAAATTTAATGCAACTCTCAATTAATAAAACTCTTTTATTTATTTTATTCAGAATTTTTTCAATTACTTTAATTAACAAACATTCACATAAAACCTCTTGCAACATTTCAATATCACATGCAGAACCACTTTCTGCAATTTCACCTGAAACAATTCTGGTTTCTATCGAAACATTTCCTGCGCTTTGCAAACCTTTTGTCTGAAACATATGTGCTCCTAAATGGTGTCTGCAACCCTTAAGTGTGTCATCCTACGGTTCACGAATAATGCAGACATGATTGAGACTCCTCTCAGATCAATAATCAGAAGCGGGACCTGGAGATCCATACTGACTCCTACACATTCAACGATGACTTCTGTGATCGTGAGAATCTTTAATGCTAGTAATTTAATCCCTTTGTCTCATGATATAATATATGTTCGAGATTCGATCATCGGTATCCAAATACCTAGTTTGATCTCGTTACCGACATGCACTCTTTTCTCGTTCCCGTGATATAATATTCTAGTGATCATATCACTTGCTTGCAAGCTATCTTAATGTGATATCACCAAGAGGGCCCAGAGTATATCTATCCATCATCGGGATTGCCAAATTCCACTCTTGATACATGAGTCTCAACATAACACCTTCGAAGCACTAAACCCACCTTTATAGTCACCCTGTTATGGTGTGACGTTTCATGTTATCAAGATACTCTTCCGGTGTTAGCAATTAACATGATCTCATGGTCTAAGGACTAAGATTACTTCGTATGATGTTATAGCAATGTAAACATAATGACTTGATCGTAATGCTATACTTCGAATGAATGTTCATCACATCATTTCACAAATGTTGTGACCTCGTTATTAACAACATCCAATGTCCATGATCAGGAAACCTTGATCATCTTGTTAATCAACGAGCTAGTCTATAAGAGAGGCATAACTAGGAACCCTTTTTGTTTATTAAACACACATGTATTGACGTTTCCTATCAATACAATTATAGCATGCAAAATAAACATCTATCATATACAAGGAATACATAATAACAACTTTATTATTGCCTCTTAGGGCATATTTTCTTCAGTCTCCCACTTGCACTCGAGACAATAATCTAGTTTACATAGTGATAAATCTAACACCCATGGAGTTCTGGTGTTGATCATGTTTTTCCCTAGGGAGAACTTTAGTCAACGGATCTACTACATTCAGGTCCGTGTGCACTTTACAAATCTTTATACCTTCATCCTTGACATGCTCGCGGATGGAGTGAAACTGACGCTTAATATGCTTGGAATTCTTGTGAGACCTTGGTTCCTTGGCGTTGGCTATGGCTCAATTGTTGTCACAATAGATAACCATTGGGTCCAATGCACTAGGAACCACACCTAGTTCCGTTATGAACTCCTTCATCCAAACCGCTTCCTGTGCCGCTTCTGAAGCAGCAACATATTCCGCCTCCGTCGTTGATCCAGCCACCACAGGTTATTTGGAACTCCTCAAACTAACTGCTACTCCGTTCAAGAGAAATACGTATCTGGATTGAGACTTAGAGTCATCCGGATCAGTGTCAAAGCTAGCATCGATATAACACTTAGCGACTAGCTCTTCTTCACCTCCGTATACAAGAAACATATCCTTAGTTCTTCTCAAGTACTTAAGGATATTCTTGACTGATATCCAGTGTTCCAAACCTGGATCAGATTGGTACCTACTAGTCAAACTAATAGCATGTGCCACATCTGGTCTTGTACATAGCATGGCATACATTATAGAGCCTATGGCTGAGGCATAGGGGATCTTATCCATTATCTCTCTTTCTTCCGTGGCGGACTTTGAGTCTTACTCAATGTCTTGCCTTGCAACATAGGTAAGAACCCCTTCTTACTTTCATCCATATTAAACTTCTTTAATATCTTATCAAGGTATGTACTCTGCGATAGCCCAATTAGGCGCCTTGATCTATCTCTATAGATTTTAATGCCTAATATATATGAAGCTTCACCAAGGTCTTTCATCGAAAATTTGCTGTTTAGATAACTTTTAACACTGTTTAAAAGATCTATATCATTTCCAATCAATAATATGTCATCCACATATAGTTGGGTCCGCAGCATAGAAAACAAAAATTTTCCTACGGTGTGAACTACACGCCAAGATCTATCTACTAGGTACAGAGCAAACGGGTGGACATACATCCATAGAGAACTTACCCTCGAAGACAACGAGCTTTGTTAACGAGTAGGAACTCGTGGTTGATGTAGTCGTACACTTGCCGATCTCAAGATCGTGAGGAAGTCCGAGCGCCGCAACTCAGCAGCGCATCCGCACTCCCACACACGTTCAAGCCACCAGACAACCTCCACCTCCTTGCTCCAGCGATCTAGCGGAAGGAGCAACTCCTTCTAGATGAAATGCCACCGAGAACATTTATCTCGCTAATCCGAGACCATGGGGGAATAATTCTAGAGGTGGAGAGAGATCCTTCACAAGGATGTGTGTGGATGAAGGAGGGAATGGGTGGCCTTTTATAGGAGGAGGGGGTGCCCCCTCTCCATGGCCGCATGGGGGTGACCTCACCTCCCCCATTCATGTGGTGGTAACTCCTCCACATTAAAATGCCTCTTCACATTCCCTTTTAAAGTCTCCACTTTAAATGCATTAAGTTTCTCCAAATTTAATGATCTCTCATTTAATAAAAACTCTTTTATTAAATTTATTCAGAATTTTGTTAATTACTTTAATTAACAAACATTCACATATAGCCCCTTGTAATATTTCAATATCACATGCAGAACCACCTTCTGCAATTTCACCCGAAACAATTTCCGGTTTCTATTGAAATAATTCCTGCGCTTTGCAATTCTTTCGTCTGAAACATATGTGCTTCAAAATGGTGTCCGGTAACTCTTAAGTGTGCCACCCTACGGTTCGCGAATAATGCAGACATGATCGAGACCCTTCTCCGATCAATAATCAGCAGCGGGACCTGGAGATCCGTACTGACTCCTACACATTCAACGATGACTCCTGTGATCGTGAGAACCTTTAACGCTTGTAACTAAGTCCCTTTGTCTCTCGATATATTACATGTCCGAGATTCGATCATCGGTATCTCCATACCTAGTTTGATCTCGTTACCGACATGCACTCTTTTCTCATTCCCGTGATATAACATTCTAGTGATCACATCACTTGCTTGCAAGCTATCCTAATGTGATATCACCGAGAGGGCCAGTATATCTATCCATCATTTGATTGACAAATTCCACTCTTGATCCATGAGCCTCAACATAACACCTTCGTGTACTTGAACCCATCTTTATAGTCACCCTGTTACGGTGTGACATTTGATGTTATCAAGATACTCTTCCGGTGTTAGCAATTAACATGATCCCATGGTCTAAGGATAAAGATTACTTCGTATGATGTTATAGCAATATAAACACAATGACTTGATCGTAATGCTATACTTCGGATGAATGTTCATCACATCATTCCACCAATGGTGTCACCTTGTTATTAACAACATCCAATGTCCATGATCAGGAAACCTTGATCATCTTGTTAATCAACAAGCTAGTCTATAACAACTTTAGTATTGCCTCTCAGGGCATATTTCCTTCAGTATCCCACTTGCACTAGAGACAATAATCTAGTTCACATAGTGATAAATCTAACACCCATGGAGTTCTGGTGTTGATCATGTTTTGCCCTAGGGAGTACTTTAGTCAACGGATCTGCTACATTCAGGTCCGTGTGCACTTTACAAATCTTTATATCTCCATCCTTGACATGTTCGCGGATGGAGTGAAACCGGCGCTTAATATGCTTGGAATTCTTGTGAGACCTTGGTTCCTTGGCGTTGGCTATGGCTCCATTGTTATCACAATATATCACCATCGGGTCCAACGCACTGGGAACCACACCCAGTTCCGTAATGAACTCTTTCATCCAAACTGCTTCCTGCGCCGCTTCTGAAGGAGCAACATATTCCGCCTCCATTGTTGATCCAGCTACCACAGGTTGTTTGGAGCTCCTCCAACTAACTGCTGCTCCGTTCATGAGAAATACGTATCCGGATTGAGACTTAGAGTCATCCGGATCAGTGTCAAAGCTAGCATCAACATAACACTTAGCGACTAGCTCTTCTTCACCTCCGTATACAAGAAACATATCCTTAGTTCTTCTCAAGTACTTAAGGATATTCTTGACCGCTATCCAGTGTTCCGAACCTGGATCAGATTGGTACCTACTAGTCAAACTAATAGCATGTGCCACATCCGGTCTTGTACATAACATGGCATACATTATAGAGCCTATGGCTGAGGCATAGGGGATCTTATCCATTATCTCTCTTTCTTCCGCCAGAGCGGACTTTTGAGTCTTACTCAATGTCTTGCCTTGCAACATAGGTAAGAACCCCTTCTTACTTCCGTCCATATTAAACTTCTTTAATATCTTATCAAGGTATGTACTCTGTGATAGCCCAATTAGGCGTCTTGATCTATCTCTATAGATTTTAATGCCTAATATATATGAAGCTTCACCAAGGTCCTTCATCGAAAATTTGCTGTTTAGATAACTTTTAACACTATTTAAAAGATCTAAATCATTTCCAATCAATAATATGTCATCCACATATAATATCATAAATTCCACATTGCTCCCACTCACTTTCTTGTAAATACAAGCATCTCCATAAGTTTGGACAAATCCAAACTCTTTGATCACCTCATCAAAGCGGAGATTCCAACTCCGTGATGCTTGCTTCAGTCCATAGATGGATCGCTGAAGTTTGCACACCTTATTAGCATCCTTAGGATCGACAAAACCCTTAGGTTGTATCATATACAACTCTTCTTCAATATTACCATTGAGGAACGCAGTTTTGACATCCATCTGCCATATTTCATAATCGAAATATGCAGCAATTGCTAACATAATCCTAACCAACTTAAGCATCGCTACGGGAGAGAATGTCTCATCGTAGTCAACTCCTTGAATTTTTTGAAACCCCTTTGCGACAAGTCGAGCCTTATAGATGGTCACATTACCATCAACATCAGTTTTCCTTTTGAAAATCCATTTATTCTCAACGGCCTTTCGGTCGTGAGGTAAGTCCACCAAGTTCCAAACTTGGTTCTCATACATGGATTCCATCTCGGATTTCATGGCTTCTAGCCATTTGTTGGAATCTGGGCTCATCATCGCTTCTTCATATGTCACAGGGTTATCCATTTCATCAACCATGAAATTCACAACAGGATTGCCGTACAGTTCAGGAGCTGCACGTGTCCTGCTTGACCTGCGAGGTTCGGTAGTGTCCTCTTTCGGAGTTTCATGATCGACAGTGTTTTTATCACATAGCACTATATGATATGGTGTCAGTGGACACTAGCAGAAATTATGGTGATAAGAATTCTCTGGAGTATTATAAATAATTATTGATCAAAAGAAGTAAAGGAGAATCACTGTGACATTCCGTTTAGCAGAGTTATTTTGGCTATCGGATTGATTAGCTATTCATGCATGGAGTGATAATCAACAATTGCATGCATTATGTCAGATGGACTCGTTGGTAATTTATTAAGCAACAAGAAATTCAAATATTGTTGGCTCATATCAGCTAGCAACGAGAAATTCAAATATTGCTGGCTCATATCAGCTACCTAGCTAGCATGTATACGTGTGAACGGACCTACAATCCAGGCTAAAATGAATACTCGTATGTATAAAATACGCATGCAAAGATGACTGGCCGGGTCAATGGATCGAACGGCCGAGTACCTCACCTAGCGGAGCAGCTAGCTCAGGATAAGATCAGGTTGCTAACAGCCGCGTCGATGGCGCTGATGTACTTATCTCTTTATCTCTATGCATGGCTGGTGGTGGGATGCTAATATAAATACCACCCGGTGTGATCATTAGGGAGAGGTTAGACACACACGCACAACACACACATACTCGTACACCTATTTTCATCACCATCACATACGGATATTCATTCTTCTTCATACTAGTTCATCTCATCTACCACACACCCACGCCACTGACACGGCTTCCAATCCGCACTCGGTGGCCTTCTTCACGTTGCAAATTGATGGCATCACATGGTAAGTAAAATCGCATGAAGGTAGCATGCGCATATTCTTTCTTGTTTTTGTGCATTTCATGTTGCAGATTTCTGCTTTCTGCTCTCGCGATTTATTAAATGCGTCGATGTGATTCTTGATCTAAAAAATTCCTTTCTCGGCTCTACGCGATTTATTCGCCGCCGATGTGATTCTTGATCTAAAAAATTCCTTTCTCGGCTCTACGCGATTTATTCGCCGCCGATGTGATTCTTGATCTAAAAAATTCCTTTCTCAGCTCTACGCGATTTATTCGCCGCCGATGTGATTCTTGATCTAAAAAATTCCTTTCTCGGCTCTACGCGATTTATTCGCCACCGATGTGATTCTTGATCTAAAAAAGTCCTTTCTCGGCTCTACGCGATTTATTCGCCGCCGATGTGGCTCTTGATCTAAAAAGTATTTTCTCGGCTCTACGTGATTTATTCGCCGCCGATGTGGCTCTTGATCTAAAAAAAATATTCTCTCGGATCTACGCGATGTATATCGCCGCCGATGAGTTTCATAGCCTAATTCATGAGATTCGTGGTGTCCCGGCTCTACGCGAATCTATTTCGCTGCCGAGGAGTTTAGTAGTCCGAGTTACAAAATTTGTGTCGTCTTGGCTCTACGCGATTTATATCGCTGCCAATGATATTCATAGTCAATATACGAAATTGTTTCATCTCGGCTCTACGCGATTTATATCGCCGCCATGGACATTGCATGATTTGATCTACCAAAGATTAAGTGTCTTGGCTCTACGCAATTTACATCGTCGCCGGCTCGCTTATAGACATTTCCTGCGACATCAAATGGCTCACGATGCTTCACTAAAATACAAGTGTTGTTGTTCATGTGTCATGTTCACACGGACACGCACCAAAAGGCATATGCGTGTGTTATTTAAATCCAGTACGGCCACCTACTCTGGAATAAGCAAGGCCCCGTTGTTAACTTTAACAATTTATGGAGCTACAATTCATGTTAGTCGAGTGATTCAGTATTTTGTCTCAGCCAATTTACTTTTCTTCCGTGACCGACGAGGCCGGAACCTACATATCTATCCTGACCGACGAGGCCGGAACCTACATATCTATCCTGACCGACGAGGTGGGATACACACCGTTCGTGACCGACGAGGCCGAACGTCTATCGAGACTTTGTCTGAATTCACTGTCTGACTGGATAAGACATCCATACTTTGTCGATATGGCTGCGAACTACATTAATCAGTATTTGCATGTTATGTGTCCTTGGAGAAAATGAGCTATGAGGTGATGATGATGATGACCGTATGATGCAGCATAATCGGAGGTCTTTCACGGTCATAAACCCGTGAATGTAATTAACTAGAAGTCCTCTCGAGGCTCTAGGGGTCAAGAACTACACAATCGTTTCTTTTGTATGTCAGATGTTCGCACAAGGAAGATGTACAATGAGATTTGTATGTTCTTATGAATATCAATAAAGACTACAAATTTCCCGCATAATCTTTGTGTTTGCTCTATTTAATTTGTATACTATCGTATCGCACGCCCGCCTCCATAGTACCAGCTTAAGAAATTTAATTATTTCTCTCACAGAAACAATGGCACGCCGGTGGGACATGGCTCTCCTCCCATCTTTGCTGCTCATCATCGAGTCTACTCATGTTTCATCTCCTTGACACTTGTTCTACAGGAAAAGTTTGTCCAACATTATTGGTGGGGTGAAGTTCTAACCAAATGTACATCTCGTGCAGGTGAGGGCTTCACCAATTTTGGCTCATGGGATGACAAGAAACGATCAGAGTCTTTTGTCTTCCAATTTGGGTCACTGCCAACAGTTGTGACTTCAAGAATCGGTTCCACCATGCATGTATGTCAGGCAGAACACTCCTATGAGAGGGACATCACCAAGAAGGTTTACAAGTACGCAACTAAAAGAGCTAGGGAAGAGTATCAAGCACTAACAAGAGATGCTAGAAGAGTGCTGAAGCATAATGGAGTTGATAAGGATGCTTCCGGAAAACAGGGGCACCCATCTATTTTAAGGGTCTCGGCTGCTCCCAAGAGGTCGATTTCGTCAGGATTATGCGAAGCTGAACTCCTTCAAGGACTAGAAGCTATTAGGCATCGCCTAGACTTTGATATCACACGTGCCCGTGCTTTAAGTAACAAGAATGCTCATCGCAACTATAGGAGGAAGAGACAACAAGTAAAAAAGTTGCAGGCGCAATTAAGTGCTCGCGTTTGCCAACCTAATGTGCCACATGCCAACTCAGATGTGATTCCAGAGCACGGAGGCCAAAATGCTGATTTTAAAAACAAGTCTTTTGTTCTTTCACCTGAACAATGGGCTTCGCAGAAACAGCCAGCTTGCGAGCTCGTTAGAGAGGCTATCATGGATGAATTTTGGAGGCAAACCATTAGAGAGCAAAGAAAGTTGAGAAAATTTCGTCCGAGAAACTCTATTGGTCAATACCAGCATACACATGTGCCATGTTTCCAAGTTTCGGGAAAGAACAACTTTACTTCACGAAACAACAGGTATGAAGTGCTGGCCAATGAGGCTCCAGCTCCGAGAGCAGATGAGCTTCGACATCAGTTGGAACAAATGCAACATCATATTAGAGGGATGCAGAGGCAACTTCACGGTCAAGGTGAAGAGAGGTCAAGGTTTAATGGTCAGCACGCTCGACGTACAAGTCATGACTTGCCACCGAGACATGGGTCGTTATCCACATCTTCCCGTTATCACACAAGCACTCCTGCTCCGTCACATGGATATCATCGAGGTCTCCGCTACCCACCACCCGAGACAAGGGGATACAAGCCACAGTGGCAAGTGAAAACCCCACATAGAAACTCTGGGCCACCAAGTCATGAGTCACAACGGCTTGCTTCATTAAGTCGGCATGATGCTAGGGCAACAATGCGATGGGAACAACGGACACTAGCACGGGCAGCACCATTCACCAATATGGCCCCGAGGGTTCCTTATGCATCAACAATTAATCAACGCAAGCGTGAGAGGCGCAGGAGAGCCCGTGAATCCATGTATCATGAGCTACAAGATTTGGTGTTGAAACATGTGCACGTACGTGTCCGGGCTGATGGCCGGATATACAGAGACAACGAGCAAGTAACGCTCCAGATCTCCCCAAATTTGGGAAGGAATGAAAGATATAATTTCTTGATAGAGAATTTGGCTCCTAGACCACGGAGAGTTGAGCAGACAGACATCGTTATGCAAAGAGGAAGGGACAATTATGGAGCAACCCTACAAGAATCACGCTCTCATAGGTCTGATAATGATGAGAACAAAGCAAGACGAACCAGCAGAACAGTACAAGGGACAAATAATGCAACATGTAGCACGACAACAGTCAGATCAATGCAAAGTTCAGACACTGAGTGGGAACCACCAGTTGTTCTTCATGAGTTTTCCTACTCCTCGGATGAGGAAATCTTACCAAATCCCATTCCTTTATTCACGAGAAATTCGACGCATTTAGAGGAACACTCAAAAAGGCATCCTCTAACAAATGAAAGGAAAGAGGCGATAGTATCTGCATCATGTCTCCCGTTGACATCAACTGGTGACCAAACTCCTGACAAGAAAATATTATTAAGTACAGGTGATTATAGTAGACCGTATGCAAGCATTAGTTCTCGACTCCCCGCTGATCAATGTCAGGTCAAGCAAATCGCAAAACGAAGCGGAGCTGTTACACGGTTGAGAAAAGTAGCTCAAGGAACTACAATATTTTCACATACTAGTTCCAGCGATGGACAAACAAGTGACGAGGAATCGGACGAAAATCCCTCTTCATCGTCGCGAGAAATAGTGGGTTCTCCTGGTCATCCTGAATTTTCAGCCTCAGGGTCTTCGGATAATGGAGGTGTTTTCGGCGCTATGAACCTCGCGTCAGTTCAAGTTCATTCTGATCAGGATAGCGAAGCAGCAGCTGCACGAGCTAGCCTAAAAAATCATAGTGACTTACCACCAGCACCATTATCAACTCAGATCGGAGGTGAAGGAACTAAACTCCCCCATAATCAAGAAGGAACTTCAGATGATCAACATATGGGTTCACAAGGGCCAGATTATGGCAGAAGGATAGATTCTATCGACTCAAAGATTGACCAACTATTTGGTATGATCGCGAACCTCGCCGCAAATGGAGCGCAGCCTGCTAATCCTCCTCCCCAAACAATAGACCCACAAGTTACTGAACTAGAAGCCATGGCGCAATTTCAACATACACCTCGTGCACATGTGGTTTTTGAACAACCTCGGTCTATGGGTGGAATACATCTCAATGCGCCGGTTGGGCCCACACACTCTACATCAGCCGTGCAACCAGGATCACTAAGAGGTTATCATGACATGACAGAAGATTTCAATAGAAAGATGAAGCAAATAGCAGAAGAACATACCCCTAGAGTTCTTGAAAGTGAGCTAGAGAAACCATACGAGGCATGGCATGATAAAGTGGCCTTTCCGGCCGGATGGCATCCACCTACGTTCAGGCAGTTTGATGGGAATGGAGACGCACGGGAGCATCTTGTGTATTTTGAGGCAGCTTGTGGAGACACGGCTAATACACCCTCCCTTTTACTTCGTCAATTTTCGTCAACTTTAACGGGTCCGGCTTTTCATTGGTACAGCCGCCTTCCAGCAGGTTCGGTGCGTAATTGGCAGACAATGAAAGATCTATTCAAATCGCACTTCATTAGCATGAGTAAAGATACATCCCTACTCGAGCTGTCACAAATAAAACAAGGAAGAGATGAAAAGATTGATGACTACATTGTTCGGTTTCGCAATAGCTATGTGCGTTTGACCCGAGAGATGCATCCGGAAGATGCGGTTGATATGTGTGTCCATGGAATGCAACAACACTGGTCATTAGAAGTGTCTCGGCGTGAACCAAAAACATTCAGGTTTTGTTAACGCCGTAGCTACTACTAAATTGGAGTTCGAAAAGGCTCCACATATCATGGAATTGTATAGGAATGCAGGCACCTCGGATTACACAAAGAAGTTCCAGTCTACGGCGAAACCATTTAATAATGGCAACAAGCCTAAAGTACAACAAGCAGAAAGTAATACTACTAGATTATCTGGAATGGCTACGGCACCCCGTCAAAATATGCATGTCTTCGGACAAAGGAATGATCAGGGGCAGAGAATTCGTCCTAGCATTCATGAATTGCTAAAAAAGCAATACATATTCCGGAGGAATTAGTAAAGACTTTCTTTAATCAACTACTGCAAGGGGTTTTAAACTTGCGGAACGCGTCGACTGATCAGGATGATGATGAAACCCGCTTTTTTGTCCATACCATAGATATGTTGGTCATGTGATTGAAGATTGCGTTGCCTTTAAAGAGTGGTTACAAAGAGCAATTGATGAAAAGAAATTAAACTTGGATCCAGAAGCAGTAAATCCTAGCTTTCATCAAGCCAACATGGTGTCAACTCAGAAAACAACGACATCAGAAAATCAGAATGCAGAAGATACATATTGGATGCCATTCTCTGAGGTCGAGTGTCAGTTAGAGGGACTTTGCCTTACCCCTGTGACATCTGATCATGCCAAACAATCTTGGAATAGGGTCCATCATAGACGCTATCAAGGAAATAGGTATCATAGTGCACCACGTACTCCCCATGTACCACCCACTACATCACCATATATTATGAGGAGGCCTGATCCGAGTCGTCGACGTATGCCACCAAGATTTATTCCCAACTCAGAAGGGGATGAGCCCTTCCCGCGAGCAAAACCAACACATCAAACCTTAGCCCATTTCTTTCCACAAAATTGGGATTGGTCGTCTCAGAATACAAAAAGTGACTTGACGGATACACCAGAATCAAGTACACAAAATGTTTCATGTAACATGGTCGGCCCGAATGAGGACCCATATGACTCTGAAGGCGAAGTAATTCTGACGCAGCAAGAACATGAAATACTGCGGGGTGATACAGGACCGAGTGAAGAGCGATTGGAAGTAAACATGAACTTGCGTGGGGGAAGAGAATTGCCAGAACCCATAAAAACTAAGCAATACAGGATGGAAAAAGAGAAATCAGCGGTTAATAGAGAAGCGACTATTTCCAAAGGTCTGCAAGAAAAGACGAGAGAAGAACATGAAAAGGAGCATGATGTAGAATATAACGTCATAGCTCACTTGAAACGTATCCCAGCTCTCCTAAGTGTTTATGATGCATTGGTACTTCTACCAGAGCTTAGAGAGGCTCTCATCAAAGCTCTACAAAAACCTGAACATTATCAAGCAGCAATGGCAAAACATAGGTTATTCGAAAACCTGCTTTATGCTAATCAAATATCATTTTCTGATGAAGATCAAGTATTGGAACATGGGAATCATAATCGACCACTCTACATTGAGGGAAATATTGGATCTGCACATCTTCGGAGGATACTCATCGACCCCGGTTCCGCGGTGAATATTTTGCCCATCCGAAGCTTGGCTCGAGCGGGATATGTAATGGATGATCTAAGCCCCACCGAGGTGGTGATTTGTGGGTACGACAATCATGCTAAGCCAGCGTTGGGTGTTATCACACTGAAGCTCCAGATGTCGTCATATAGCTTCAAAGTGAAATTTTTTGTCATAGAAGCCAACGCCTCATATTCTGCACTTTTGGGGCGACCATGGATACATAAATACCGAGTGGTCCCATCAACATTGCATCAATGCCTGAAATTCATGGACAACAACGGAGAACAACAATGTATTGCCGGGAACACGACGCCATACACAATCCAAGAAGTGCATCATGCCGATGCAAAGTATTATTTCCCAACTATTGAGCAAGGGAAGCATCAGGGGAGAACGACACCCAATGCTGACATACTAGTTGCGCCGAACACTACCCCTTCCACGACAGAGATGAAATTCCTCATTGCACCCTGCGCGAGTCAACTGAAACATGGTATTTCAGGAGGGAAGCAGGGAGACATACCTCGTGGTTATAATAATTCAGAAATAAAAGGATCAATGCCCAAACATCTTGGGAAAGGTCTATCAATGGCTGAGCCAATAATGTTGAAGGCAAATGTCGCTACCCCTTTTCCCCGGATCACACAAATAAGGAAGAGTGAAGGAGGAAATACATTGTCTACAACGGCTCCTATCCTATTACGTGCACGAATTTCCCAAAATCCTACGATTACTTCAACAAAGACAAGCACAGAATCACCAGACGCCGTATCTGGGGTTTCAAGTTCAACTCCTCTTTCACAACCACCTTCATTGTATATTTCGGTTACTACACCATTGGATGTGCTTGCAGTTCAAGATGTACATGATCACACCTTTCCAACTATATTTTACAAGGTGCCAGAAAAACAGCCATGTGTTGTCGAATGTCAGCTGCCAAGAGTGAAGAGTAAGGAGGAGCCAGCGCTTATGACCATGAAGGTGGAAGAGAGAATGATCCCTTTGTTGAAGAAAGCCGGATTCCTCCTGCAAATAAATAGCAGATTACCCCCGCCGCCTTCTGTTTGTGAAGAATGGTGGGAGGAAGCAGAGAGACTGATCAAGAATGGTACATCATTTCGGCCCAAGTATGGTCTTGGTTATCATGATGTGGATCCTTCGGACGATGAAGAAGGAATGTATAAAAATCAACGAGTTAATAGTTGCACCACTTCTGCAAATACAAAGGGAAACTTCTTCAACCAAGAGGAGGAGGAGTCTTCGGATGAGGAGGGTTTAGTGCCAATATACCCATCTCAACATCAACCTCGATCTTTTAAGGCTGCAGCCAATGCATGCCAAGGTTTAAGAAATAAGCAATATCTCCTCTCAAGGATGCATGAAGCAATGCCAATAGCTCACGGGGAAGTTCTTGATGCTGCTCCAGCTCCCCAACAATTAGAGGATGAGGTTCAACTCACTATTGATGAGCTAATAGAGATTAATTTGGGAACTGAAGAAGATCCACGGCCTACATATGTCAGTGCCAATCTCTCTCCTGAAGAACGGGAGGAATATAGAGTGTTCCTGACAAAATATCGTGACTGTTTTGCATGGTCATACAAGGAGATGCCCGGACTTGACCCCCAGGTTGCCACACACAAATTATCAATTGATCCACAGCCCGCCAAAGAAAGCAACAACCAGGCGTTTTGCCCGAGCTACAAGATCAAATAGTCGCCGAGGTGGACAAGATGATCGACGCTAATTTTATAAAGGAGGTGATGCTCGCTGGTTAGCAAACATTGTCCCGGTAATGAAGAAGAATAATCAAGTACGTGTTTGTGTGGACTTCCGTGACCTAAACCGTGCTTGTCCCAAGGATGACTTTCCCATTCCGGTTACCGAGATAGTAATTGACTCGACCACAGGATATGGTGCTTTATCTTTCATGGATGGATTTTCTGGTTATAATCAAATAAAAATGGACGAGTATGATGCAATTGACACGGCCTTCAGAACACCTAGGGGCAACTTCCACTATACGGTTATGCCTTTTGGGTTGAAAAATGCCGGTTCCACTTATCAAAGGGCCATGACACGCATTCTTGATGAGCTCATACATCAAACCGTAGAATGTTATGTTGATGACATGGTGGTAAAAAGTAGAGAACGAGGTGGACACATGGAGGATCTCCGTGTTGTGTTTGAAAGGTTGAGAAAACATCAATTGAAGATGAATCCCCACAAATGTGCATTTGCCGTCCAATCGGGTGCGTTTCTTGGATTTATCGTTCACCATCGTGGCATAGAAATTCAGCCAAGTAGAATTAAGGCAATTCTTCAAATGCCACCACCGAAATCTAAAAGAATTAAAGTCTTTGCAGGGAAGTTGGCGATATTCGGAGGTTCATATCCAATCTTTCAGGGCGTATTCAACCCTTCTCCAAGCTCATGAAGAAAGGTGCACCCTTCAATTGGGACGAACAATGCCAAAATGCCTTTGAAAGCATCAAACGGTACTTGTTAAATCCTCCTATATTAGCGGCACCTGTAAAAGGAAGACCACTTATCCTTTATATCTCAGCTCAACCTGCCTCTTTAGGTGCCCTCCTTGCACAACAGAATGATGATGGGAAGGAGGTAGCATGCTATTATCTCAGTCGTACGATGGTGGGCGCTGAGTGTAATTATTCAGGTATCGAAAAGTTGTGCCTTGCTTTGATTTTCTCCCTAAAGAAACTAAGACACTACATGTTGTCTCATGAAATCCAGCTAATTGCAAGAGCGGATCCTGTGAAGTATGTTCTAAGCCAACCAGCGCTCCTAGGAAGGCTTGGTAAATGGGCCGTTTTGATGATGGAGTTCGACATCACGTATGTGCCACAAAAGGCGGTCAAGGGGCAAGCTTTGGCTGACTTTCTCATGCACACCTGCACTGATGATTCGCCTTTGATAACTGACCTCCCTGATGAGGAGGTGTTCTCTGTTAACTCCAATACATGGGAGTTGTACTTTGATGGTGCTTCTCGCATGGATAAAGACCTCAATGGAACACCCAGGAAGAGAGCTGGAGTCGGGATCGTGTTCAAAAATCCGACGAGTGAAACCTTCTACCATTCATTTTCCCTTCTTAAAGAAGGATGCTCGAACAATGAAGCAGAGTATGAAGCTCTCATATTTGGTTTATTGTTAGCACTCTCTATGAATATACACACCTTGCATGTTTTTGGTGATTCCCAATTAATAATTAGACAAGTTAATGGTGTCTATGAAGTTCGCAAGCCAGAGTTGGTACCTTATTGCCAAGCCGCTCGGAAGCTAATGACAAAATTCGAAAATATTCAGGTTGATCATATTCCACGGGGGGATAACTCATCAGCTGATGCATTGGCAAAGCTAGCGGCATCACTTGTCTTCCCTGAGGGTGATCATGCACAAGTAAGGGTAGAAGAAAGATGGCTGCTTCCCGCTGTACTAGAGCTTGTCCCGCAGGAGTCTGAGGTAAATGCTGTTGTAATCGCTAATATTGAAGAAGAAGATTGGCGCATCCCCTTCTTAGAGTATTTCAATCACGGCAGGCTCCCTGATGATGCTGTGACTAGGCGTCAATTCTTGCGAAGGGCCCCTTCCTACCTATTAAAAGTGGGAGTTTTGTATAAGAGAGCTTTTGATGGAGTTCTCCTACGATGTGTTTCCCGATGTGAGGCAGACAAAATATTGAATGAAGTGCACTCTGGCGTGTGCGGAGGACATCAAAGTGGGGCAAAGATGTATCATAGCATTAAATTGGCTGGGTATTATTGGCCAAAAATTATGGTTGATTGTTTGGATGTTGCCAAGACATGCCACATGTGTCAAGTACATGGAGACTTTAAGCATAGACCTCCTGTCCCATTGCATCCCACTATCCCCGCCTGGCCATTTGATGCTTGGGGCATTGATGTCATTGGTCCAATTGACCCACCAACCTCCGAAGGTCATCGTTTTATCCTGGCAGCTACAGATTACTTCTCAAGATGGGCCAAAGCAGTCCCACTACGTGAAGTGAAGACTAACAATGTCATCAACTTCTTGGAGCGGAACATCATCCACCGCTCGAATCCTCACCAGACATTACTTCCGATAACGGCAAGGCCTTCAAATCTCATAAGATGCTTAGGTTTGCCGCGAAGTACAAAATACAATGGAATTACACCACCGGATACTATGCACAAGCCAATGGTTTAATCGAAGCATTTAATAAAACCTTGGGGAAGATACTAAAAAACAGTCAATAAACACAGAAAGGACTGGAACAATCGCATGTTTGAAGCTTTGTGGGCATATCGTGTGACAGTTCGCACTCCAACACAATGTACACCATATGCTCTAGTCTTCGGAAGTGAAGCTGTCCTTCCTCTTGAAGTTGAGGTACCTTCGCTTCGAGTTTCGATACATGATGAAATCACTAAGGACGAGCAAGTACGTCGACGTATGAAGAGCTGAATACCCTCGAGGGAGAACGTCTACAAGCACTTCAGAATCTTGAGCTATACCGTAAAAATATGGTGCGAGCCTATGACAAACTCGTCAAACCGCGAGTATTCAAGAAGGGGGAGTTGGTACTTGTTCTCAGACGCCCGATTGTTCTGATGGGGAAAAGCAAAGGAAAGTTTGAGCCCAAATGGGAAGGACCATACATTATTGAGCAAGTATATGATGGTGGAGCCTATCAACTAATTGATCAAGATGGAGAACGCCCAATGCCTCCTATCAATGGAAAATATCTCAAGAAATATTTTGCCTGATAGTTGTTGAGTTGTAATCCGAAATTCAAATGAAGGCTAACTTTGGACAGAGCAGAAGGTAGACTTCGTCAAGGCTGGGTCGCAATGTATGAACCCTCTTTTAAACAAGAGCGGAGAAACATGGATTAAGCTTGGCCAACATAGCTACGGAGTATACCTCTTGTAAGATTCCGCATGGGGTCGTAGTATCATTGTGAAACCCCGGCGTTGTGTAAACTCTCCCGATATAGTGATTTTTTTTTGCTGGCTGGCGCCCGTGGTTTTTTCCCCTTCTCTTTGGAGGGGTTTTCCACGTTAAAATCATTGTGTCGTTCTGTGTTGTTTTGATCCATTTTTCTTTCTCTTCTGTCATGATTTTTTTTTATTATTATTATTATTTTTGTGACACCATGCAGAATCCTCATTGCTGGTCATGGGTTGCAATGTTTTCCTTTAAAAAAAAGGGGCCGTAGTCTGCCCCACATAAAAATAACAGGGCTCCCCTTCCCAATGTCTGATTGTGGCACATGAGTATAAGTTGCACATATGCTTGATCTTTGGTGAAGCTAGCCAAAGCAGCGATTTTCTTTCTCGGCATGTGACTTAGAGAAACACGTTCTACAAGAAGCCCATAGCATGAGAGCAGCCTCAAAGTGTGAGTTCACATTCCTTATGGACTCCAGAACTATGGACATATAATTATCTTAGACCAATAATTGATCACACAGTTACCACACCAAGAACGACATAGACGTGTAATTACCAGCAGAGATGTACATAAGCGCCCAAGATGCATATAACGCTTGCAACATTACTCATGGGTCACCTCATAGTCTGACAATTGAAGGCGGAGCCCACAAACCAAAAAAAGCAATACCATCTTTATTTTTTGCAGTTATATGTCTTGTTCTGCTATGCTTCCTTTGGTTCCTTTTTGACTCCACTGGCTGGCACTGTGGGTATATAACGGTCGCAGTAGAGTTGATGAAATCTCTTGAGGATGGCAGGTCCTTTCGCCTCACCTCAACATTTCAGAAACAGTGACTTGGTGTGCGAAAATTCTCTGGTTGGCACCGAGCAGTAGTACGGTCGCAGAGAAATTCCGTTGTGATGGCACGGTACTTCGTCAGAATTCGGAACATATACGTCACGCAGTCATTGTATCAGTATTCCTATTGGCTGGCACCATATGGTCGCAATTGGATTTATTGATATTTATTTAACATATACACAACATGGACTTCCGTTGTGGCTTGTGTAATTCAGTAATACGGTTGCAGAGAAATTCCGTTGTGTGACGGTACTTCGCCGAATTCAACATATTCGTCACACACGGTCATTATCCTATTGGCTGGCACCATCATGGTCACAATTGGATTTACTGAAATTTGACACATACACAACATGGACTTCCGTTGTGGCTTGTGTAATTCAGGTTTAACCTGACCTAAACAATATGATCAATTTACAGTAGAGACCGACACTATGAACATCAACACCGCAACATGGCAGGGATTTCGCCGTGATCTTGCTAAAACACTGATTTTACTCATCGACAGTTAAGTATGCCTATGTTATTTACTAATACAAAGAGGCGCATGCAACACATTACAAGGAAAATAAAGGGTAACGAAACGAGCTGATTTGCAAAGGCTGGTTTCCCAAAGCTTGAGTTGAGGCGCAAGTTAGCCACCCCTTTGCCTGATAAAAAAAAGGAAATTTTGATGGTGGTCAGGTGTACTGGTCCGGAGTTTATTTTACATGCACAGCACAACTGTTAGTACATCTAAGCTTGACCATGAAAAAGTGGAAGTACTCAAAAGTAGGGGATCATACAGGTTAGGGGTGTGACCATACAAGAACAGGCAGTAAAAAAAAATCATACAAAGAGGATACCAAAGATAAATGTCTTCTTTTATTGATAAATAATATCCTCGATTACAATTCTAAAGTTCAGCGATAATGAAGCAAACTATGGCGACCTCGACTAAAAAGGGAAAGAGATGAAAAACTTGGCTATGTGAGCTATGACAGATGCGTTGGGGAATGACTACTCATCATTATCATCAACACCTTCAACCACGCATGATTCCACGAACTTAAGCTGTTCGCGCAGACTGATTGGCAGTTCAGAATCACCTAGGCTTCCTGCCTTTTCAATGGCCTTAGTGATACTCTCCAAACAAGAACTCCCTTGTGCCAATGTTTTTTCAAGACGAGAAAGAGCATCAGACGCCCCACTAACTATTTCATCATACTGACTATGGAGTTGGTGGAGCTTCTTTTCATATTCCTGCTCCAAGAAGAGTTTGGACCTGGCATTCCCTAGTGCATCAGTGAGTTCCTTGATCTTCGCGACTTGCTCTTTCTTTCGTTGCTTCACTTCATCCTTGAGGGTATCCCAGACGCTGCCGTAGTCCTTAAGAGAATTAAAGCCCACCATGATAGATCCATGAGACTTCTGACCAATACTGAGTTGCTCTTTCACGTGCTCTTCATCAGCTCTCATACTAGAAATGCTAAAGGAAACTGCATGTTCCACTTTGCTATTCAAATTCTCCCTCAGTCGCTCCAACTCACTCATGAGTTCTTGTACCTCTTGAGGAATTTTGTCCTGCAACATATTTCTCCAGCTGTTCAAGACTCTCCCAATCCTGGTGCTCAAAGAAATCTTGTCTAAAATTGGCGAGGCAATCAGCTTGTGGATACGTTTAAGATCAGAATGGATGTATCCCATCATGCTTCTCAGAATAGGGTCAGTGAACTGGGGCACCACGATGCCCGTACGTTCTCCATGTTTGCTGATACAGTTTTCATCAGGGTTACGCTTAAGGATAGTGAACTCATCGCCAACACTGTTCAAATAGCATTTTACGGTCTGATCCAGGCTGGATTTCAGTGCCGCAGCTTTGGATAATGCCACTTCCAAGTTATGTCCTCCATCTGACATAACACAAAAAACGAGGAGGGGCTACATGAGCTGTATGTTTATGTTGTACGATGGTACAAATTCTAAGTTGGGTGTGTTTGATTACCTGGACAATCCAAACGTTGCTTCTTTATTGGGCTACCATCATCATGATCCCCTTGTTGCTCAATCATCACATCAAGTTCTTGATCTTCAACAACAGGTGCCAATAAGTCTGTCTTTTCCTCGTCAGGTACATGCTGAGGAGAAGAACGTTTTCCCCTGTTCCCTTGCAGAACATTGATGTCTCCTGGTAAAGAGACTTCAGTCCTAGAAGAGATAGGTACATGCTGAGGAGAAGAACGTTTTCCCCTGTTCCCTTGCAGAACATTGATGTCTCCTGGTAAAGAGACTTCAGTCCTAGAAGAGATAGGAACAGGAGCTTCAATAATGGCCACATCCTCCTTTTGGTCGCGACCATCCTTGTGAGAACTTGATAGCTTGAGGAATCGAGCGGCCAAGTCTTTGGGATTGCTTCTCTTTCTAATAAAAACTTTGTCTACCGGTGGGATGACAGTCATGGTTTCTGCGATTCAAGAATTCATGGTTATGCTCTAAGCGGTTTATGACACCGGAATAAAGAGGCAGTTGGTCAGAATTGGCAAAGTAAATTTCTCATTACCTAGTTCAGGGATGGTCCTGATTTTCTCTCCGTCACAAGCCGTATTATTCTTCTTACCGGAGGTGGGAATATTTTCCTCCAACGAGTGAGTAACTACTGGTATGGAAGAGCCTGCAAAACCAACAAAAAATCAGTACCAAGTCAACTTGGGTTCCTTTCAAAGAGGTGGCTTTTGAGAGAAGGTATCTCTCACGTTTAGAGGCTTTGTTTTTTGTGGCTTTTGAAACACCTTGAGTTCCTTTGTTTAAAAGAGTGGCCCCGATGGTAGACACACCTGAGTTTATTTAAATAAACGTAAATATGCCTTCATCGTGAGAGAAAGCAAGATTGTAAAGTGAACACTATTTACCTGAATCGGGGCGTTTCATTCCCTTTGTTATCGGTGGGAGCGGTGACCACCCTTTGCGTGTTCTTACTTTTGATCTTCGACAAGATGCATGTAAATCAAAATATACTGTGTTAATTACGTGAGTCATTTAAAGGTTAAAAGGAAATTGTTGTTTACCTGTGATAGATGAGGCATTTATCTCGTCCCCTTGAGGGGTGCATGGCGGTTCTTGGCCAGAACAAATCATATCAGCTTTTGTAAAGAAATTTAGCGCGGACATACACCATTTCTTATATTCAGCTGAACACTTGGTTCTCCGAGAGGGGCTGTAAATGGAATCGGTGACCCGTTGGAAAGTAATAGGCCAAATGTCTCCTCTGCAAATGTTCAGTTGTCTCCTCACGAGTACCCTTCAAATAGGTAGAAAATTGCAGAAGAAATTGCCCGTTTGGTCCTTCCATGAAGAAGTCAGGGACGTCTTGATCACACGCATGCATGCGAGCGAAACGATGCGGACAATATACCAAGTTGTGATGAAACTGACACCTAGTGTGTGTGACGGCGCCGACACTAGAGCTAATCAGCATGTCTATAGTGGTAATCCGGATGGTATTGCGGGTACCATCGACAGACTCGCGTGCATCACTTAACAAAACTTCAGATTCTGACTTAGGGAAACGGATGCAAGATTTTCCCAAGAAGGACAGTGAGAGTAGAGATTCATTGTCCGTTGCCAAGTCAATAAAAAGCCGATGGGCCTCAAACAAACTAATTTCAGTTGAGGTGATTCTCCAGGCGTCCGTGACGAATGGGGGGAAGTGGGTAATTTTGGGATTCACACCCGGCTGTGAAGGCGTCATCTTCCAGTAAGAAGAGAACCAACCCATAATGAAGTGAGCTGGTATTGCCAACTGACACTCACTAGCTGATTCAGATCCATCAATAATGTTCTGACTAGCATTGTCGAGGCTTTGATACAAATGAGCCATACTTGCTGTACCAATCGCAAGGCGAACGCCTTGAGCAAGTCGTGCCGCAGCACAAAAAACCTCTGGCCGGATATAGGCCCCCATATGAACTGGGACACAATATGTGCATAGCCAAGCTGCAATAAATGCTGCACGGTATATCACTCGTCCATATTGTTGCTGATGAAATACTCTGTAATTGCTGAAACGAGCAGACCACCGGTTTTGCAGCTCAAGTGTGCGGAAATCAAGTCGTGAGAGTAATGGATCTTCCGGGTCTGCATAAAAGTGACTTGGCATTGGTGCTTGCGTTTTAACGGTGGCTCCGAGGTCTTCACCTACAAAGGAGGAGTATGTCAGCGAGTTATCCATGCTGTTGAAACTAAGATATATGAAGAGGTAAAAGTGAAGTAAGTCTACCTATGAAATGATCTATCCAACTTTGGAGCGTCACATGGGAATAACTCCCTTCCTGCTGCAGCACCCATGCGTCCGTGTATGCTGTATGAAGGACCCTCACAATCCCTGAAACCTCGGACTCAAGAGGGATATGTTCCTCATAAAGGTGACCAGAAATGGGGATTCCCATGGTATCATACATGGCTATGAGAGGATATCCCATCTCTCCTTGAGTGGTGACCAAAGTATGCCCCTCTGAATTCCAAAATGTAAGGAAGGCAGCAAGCAGTGACGTATTGATGGGAATCTGATATAGAGACGCTAGAACGCCGCGGAAAATGTCAGCCTTCAGCAACATTTCCTTGTCCTCCGCCGAGACGAGCATCATCCGAGCCCACAATAGGAGCTTATGATGATACGGAATTGATGTTTGGAGCTTAAGAGAAGAGTCATTCCACCACAACTTAAAAGGGCTACGGATGAACTCTTGGGCCAAGGTGTTAGTCATTGCTGACGGCGCCTCCTTCAGGACCGGCTCTAGAACAGTAAACGTTGTGCTCTTTTCAGCAAAGGCAAGTTCTGCATCTTTCGAAAATCCTTCACAACGGAAGAATTTATTGGTCAGGTCCCTAGGAGGGGTGGGAACTTGGCATTTGTTGAGAGGTCGAGATGTAATCTTCATCCTTTCAGTACGTTCGAGACCCAACATTCTTATAGCTTCATTAATGTATTGCTCGGCGTCATGGTCTACCATATCCTTACCAACATCTGGAAGCTTTAGAATGGCATCACTATAGATTTCGTTAGCCTCTTCCCACAGGATGGCTTCACCATCAGCACCTGCTCTTTCATCAACATCAGTGTCACTTAAACTGTTGTTGCTCATATCCTTTTGGGAGGAAAAACTTCTTGAGTGAGTGTCGGGCTTCTAAAAAATAGAAAAGTGTAAGCGGATTATGCACAACAAAGATGGGGTTTTTTTTTTTTAAAAAAAAAGGGGTTTATATGCAGTACCATCGCAGCATCAGACTCCACTGTGGTCTTTTGAGTGTTTCCTCTAGTTGAGGATCCAGCTTTCGAGTTGTTCTTCCCACGTTTGTTACCCATGCCGACACCGACACGGTTGGACCTGTGCTGATGTTGGGTTGTTGGGTAATTTCTTATCCCCGGGTAAGAATTACCTTTGTGGAAAGAAGCTCTTGAGCCTTGATATTGTGGGCGTATGTAGCGTTGTGGCCTGGGCGGTTGAGCCACAGTATTACGGTAAGGCTGATGGTTGGGACCCTCTCTTTCACGAACGTATCTATAGCTATTATTATAGCCCCGTTCGTTGTACTCCTCAGATTCTTCCCACCTATCTTCCGGGTGCCTGCGCCAATGAGGCCTGTAATGCATCAGTGAGAGCAAGAGATAAGTTCCTACCTGCAAAGGGCAGAAAGGGTAACTTCACAATGTGCAAAAAGTATGGGGCAGAATAATGTTGTTGTCAAATTGATGATGAGTCAGATGCCGAAGTCAGCCTTACTAATGATACAGAGAATATTTATGATATGTATTTCCTTTACGGAAAATAATCAGTAATGAATAATGTAACCTGAGGCATCACTGTCATTTGTCGAAGTCTATGTCTGATCTACTATAACAGAGAATTTTTCAAGGCTTGATCAGTAGCAGATCCTAGATATGCTTCCTGTAGTCCATCCGTTATATCTTATCAAGGCCAACTTAAGGGCAGTGCAGCTTCAGTTTATAAAAAAGAGGATCAGTAACAATTTGTGATAATTAATGATCTGATGTGTTGCCGCTTCCATGATCACAGTGTATTTTTAACTGAACCTATCGTTAACTAGACAAGCAGTTTAATATCAAGCAATAACTGTGGCCTGTTAATCCTAACGAGGGCTATTCAACGGCAACTGGGGAAAGGGGTTGTGTCTTGTCAACAACGATGTTGCCTCCATGATCATTAAAGTGCAGCTTCAACGTAACTTAGCAGAGAGTACTACACCAAGCTTTCAAATGACAGTTGTGGTACTCCACAATATTTATCTGATCCTGCGTCGGAGTCGGTCACTTCGCCGCCTTAACTGCGAGGCAAAGATATTTTGCAGCAATTTTCTCACGACCAGATGTCAGTCTGATGCTTTTACGATCGGATTGTAGCTTCAAGTGCCTGGACCAATATTATATGATGCCGACCCTGCTGAGATGAAAGGCGAGCGCACTGCTTCAATGATCAGCTTCAGCTGTACCTAACGAGGACTACTCCACAACGATTGAACCCCATACGTACTCTACAGTTAGGATTGTTGGTTCGTTCAGGCAGTTTGGATTGAGTTATTCTGGCGAGATATGGATCAATTTTGTTTCACCAAGTCAAGTGCAAATTGCTCCGCATTTGAACTTAACTTGGCGAGGGACATTTGTTCGACAGTGTTTTTATCACATAGCACTATATGATATGGTGTCAATGGACACTAGCAGAAATTATGGTGATAAGAATTCTCTGGAGTATTATAAATAATTATTGATCAAAAGAAGTAAAGGAGAATCACTGTGACATTCCGTTTAGCAGAGTTATTTTGGCTATCGGATTGATTAGCTATTCATGCATGGAGTGATAATCAACAATTGCATGCATTATGTCAGATGGACTCGTTGGTAATTTATTAAGCAACAAGAAATTCAAATATTGTTGGCTCATATCAGCTAGCAACGAGAAATTCAAATATTGCTGGCTCATATCAGCTACCTAGCTAGCATGTATACGTGTGAACGGACCTACGATCCAGGCTAAAATGAATACTCGTATGTATAAAATACGCATGCAAAGATGACTGGCCGGGTCAATGGATCGAACGGCCGAGTACCTCACCTAGCGGAGCAGCTAGCTCAGGATAAGATCAGGTTGCTAACAGCCGCGTCGATGGCGCTGATGTACTTATCTCTTTATCTCTATGCATGGCTGGTGGTGGGATGCTAATATAAATACCACCCGGTGTGATCATTAGGGAGAGGTTAGACACACACGCACAACACACACATACTCGTACACCTATTTTCATCACCATCACATACGGATATTCATTCTTCTTCATACTAGTTCATCTCATCTACCACACACCCACGCCACTGACACGGCTTCCAATCCGCACTCGGTGGCCTTCTTCACGTTGCAAATTGATGGCATCACATGGTAAGTAAAATCGCATGAAGGTAGCATGCGCATATTCTTTCTTGTTTTTGTGCATTTCATGTTGCAGATTTCTGCTTTCTCGGCTCTACGCGATTTATTCGTCGCCGATGTGATTCTTGATCTAAAAAATTCCTTTCTCGGCTCTACGCGATTTATTCGCCGCCGATGTGATTCTTGATCTAAAAAATTCCTTTCTCGGCTCTACGCGATTTATTCGCCGCCGATGTGATTCTTGATCTAAAAAATTCCTTTCTCGGCTCTACGCGATTTATTCGCCGCCGATGTGATTCTTGATCTAAAAAAGTCCTTTCTCGGCTCTACGCGATTTATTCGCCGCCGATGTGATTCTTGATCTAAAAAAGTCCTTTCTCGGCTCTACGCGATTTATTCGCCGCCGATGTGGCTCTTGATCTAAAAAGTATTTTCTCGGCTCTACGTGATTTATTCGCCGCCGATGTGGCTCTTGATCTAAAAAAAATATTCTCTCGGATCTACGCGATGTATATCGCCGCCGATGAGTTTCATAGCCTGATTCATGAGATTCGTGGTGTCCCGGCTCTACGCGAATCTATTTCGCCGCCGAGGAGTTTAGTAGTCCGAGTTACAAAATTTGTGTCGTCTTGGCTCTACGCGATTTATATCGCTGCCAATGATATTCATAGTCAATATACGAAATTGTTTCATCTCGGCTCTACGCGATTTATATCGCCGCCATGGACATTGCATGATTTGATCTACCAAAGATTAAGTGTCTTGGCTCTACGCAATTTACATCGTCGCCGGCTCGCTTATAGACATTTCCTGCGACATCAAATGGCTCACGATGCTTCACTAAAATACAAGTGTTGTTGTTCATGTGTCATGTTCACACGGACACGCACCAAAAGGCATATGCGTGTTATTTAAATCCAGTACGGCCACCTACTGGAATAAGCAAGGCCCCGTTGTTAACTTTAACAATTTATGGAGCTACAATTCATGTTAGTCGAGTGATTCAGTATTTTGTCTCAGCCAATTTACTTTTCTTCCGTGACCGACGAGGCCGGAACCTACATATCTATCCTGACCGACGAGGCCGGAACCTACATATCTATCCTGACCGACGAGGTGGGATACACACCGTTCGTGACCGACGAGGCCGAACGTCTATCGAGACTTTGTCTGAATTCACTGTCTGACTGGATAAGACATCCATACTTTGTCGATATGGCTGCGAACTACATTAATCAGTATTTGCATGTTATGTGTCCTTGGAGAAAATGAGCTATGAGGTGATGATGATGATGACCGTATGATGCAGCATAATCGGAGGTCTTTCACGGTCATAAACCCGTGAATGTAATTAACTAGAAGTCCTCTCGAGGCTCTAGGGGTCAAGAACTACACAATCGTTTCTTTTGTATGTCAGATGTTCGCACAAGGAAGATGTACAATGAGATTTGTATGTTCTTATGAATATCAATAAAGACTACAAATTTCCCGCATAATCTTTGTGTTTGCTTTATTTAATTTGTATACTATCGTATACTGGCACGCCCGCACTCCATAGTACCAGCGCTAAGAAATTTAATTATTTCTCTCGCGTAAAACAATGATCAATATCATTAGCTCTCTCTTCATCAGGTGATGTCAACTCCGAAACAACTTCCGGTGCTGCGCCACTCGCCATTCCATGAAGAGAAGGTTCAATAACCTCTTCGAGTTCTACCTTCCGACTACTCACACCTTTCGCGAGAAACTCCTTCTCAAGAAAGGATCCATTCTTGGCCACAAAGACCTTGCCCTCGGATCTGTGATAGAAGGTATACCCAATCGTTTCCTTAGGGTATCCTATGAAGAAGCATTTTTCCGCTTTGGGTTCGAGTTTATCCGGTTGAAGTTTCTTCACATAAACATCGCATCCCCAAACTTTAAGAAATGACAACTTAGGTTTGTTTCCAAACCATAATTCATACGGTGTCTTTTCAACGGATTTAGATGGTGCCCTATTTAAAGTGAATATAGCGGTTTCTAGTGCATAACCCTAAAATGACAGTGGCAAGTCAGTCAGAGACATCATAGATCGAACCATATCCAATAAAGTACGATTACGACGTTCTGACACACCATTACGTTGTGGTGTTCCGGCAGGCGTGGGTTGTGAAACTATTCCACAGTCTTTCATATGTGTGCTAAACTCGTAACTAAGATACTCTCCTCCACGGTCGGACCGCAGAAATTTGATCTTTCTGTTATGATGATTTTCCACTTCATTCTGAAATTCTTTGAACTTTTCAAAAGTTTCAAACTTGTGTTTCATCAAATAGATATACCCATATCTACTCAAATCATCCGTGAAAGTAACAAAATAACGATATCCACTTCGCGCCGACACACTCATTGGTCCACACACATCAGTATGTATGACTTCCAATAAATCTGTCGCCCGTTCCATTGAAGCGGAGAACGGCGTTCTAGTCATCTTGCCCATAAGGCATGTCTCACATGTATCAAATGATTCAAAATCAAGTGATTCCAAAAGTCCATCAGAATGGAGTTTCTTCATGCGTTTAACGCCAATATGACCTAGACGGCAGTGCCGCATATATGTAGATATATCATTATCAAGTTTAATCCTTTTAGCATCAACATTATGAATATGCGTAATACTACTATCGAGATCCAACAGAAATAAACCATTCAACATAGGTGCATGACCATAAAAGATATTATTCATATAAATCGAACAACCATTGTTTTTAGACTTAAATGAATAACCACTTTGCATCAAACACGATCCGGATACAATGTTCATGCTCAGTGCAGGCACCAAATAACAATTATTTAGGTTTATAACTAATCCCGATGGCATATGGAGAGGCAGCGTTCCGACGGCGATCACATCAACTCTTGATCCATTGCCGACCCGCATCGAGACCTCATCCCTTGCTAGTTGTCGCTTGTTCCGCAGCCCCTGAACCGAGTTACATATATTAGCAACCGATCCCGTATCAAATACCCAGGTGCTACTGCGAGTACTAGTCAAGTACACATCAATAACATGTATATCACATATACCTTTGTTTGCCTTGCCGGACTTCTTGTCCGCCAAATACTTGGGGCAGTTGCGCTTCCAATGGCCAGTCCCCTTGCAATAGTAGCACTCGGTGTCAGACTTAGGGCCAGCTCGGGGTTTCTTTTCAGGCGTGGCAACAGACTTGCCACCCTTCTTTCCCTTGTGCTTGCCTTTCTTGTCCTTCTTGAAACCGGTGGTCCTATTGATCATCAACACTTGATGTTCTTTCCTAATCTCCACTTCTGCAGTCTTAAGCATTGACAGAAGCTCGGGAAGAGACTTCTTCATGCCCTGCATATTATAGTTCATCACGAAGCTCTTGTAGCTAGGTGGCAGAGATTGGAGAACACGATGTATGCCTAAGTCAATGGGAATCATTATTCCCAAGGACACAAGCTTATCGGCGTACCCAGACATTTTGAGTACGTGCTCACTAACAGAGCTGTTTTCCTCCATCATGCAGCTAAAGAACTTTTCTGTAGCATTATAACTCTCTACGGCAGCATGGGTATCGAAAATCATTTTCAATTCTCCCATGGTATCAAAGGCATTGCCATTTTCGAAACGCTTTCGAAGTTCTGGCTCTAGCCCATACGGTATGCCGCAATGAACTAAGTTGTGGTCCTCCTGACGAGTTATATAGACGTTCTTTTCCTCGTCAGGGGCATCAGGAGCTGGTGGGGGGCCTAGCAGTGCATCTAGCACATATTGCTTTTGTGCAGCAGTGAGGAGAATCCTCAAATTCATAGCCCAGTTGGTGAAGTTGCTACCATTCGCAACAAGTTTCTCTTTCTCCATGAACACATTGAAATTAAAAGCAGGTGGTGCCATCTACAACAGAATTTGTAAAGTATATTTAGACTAAGTTTATGATAGATTGAGTTCAACTAATCCAAATTACTAATGAACTCCCACTCAAAAACGACATCCCTCGTGTCCTTTTGGTGATTACATGAACCAAATCCACTACACCAAGTCCGATCATCACGTGAGTCGGTGTAGCTTCAAAGGCGAGCATCTATATGGGCATCATATCAACCATATGACTCATGCTTAACCTTTCGGTCCGTGTTCGAGGCCATATGCATACATGCTAGGCTCGTCAAGTAAGAACCTTAGTATTTGCGTGTGTAAAAATGTCTTACCCGTTGTATGAAAGCGTAGAGTTGAAAACACCCGATCATCACGTGATGCCTCAAAACCACGATCCACAAAAGCGGTGCATACTTAAGGAAGAACACATTTTATCTTGATATCTAAATGAGGGATCATCTTATAATGCTACCAAGCAGCAAACTAGCAATATAAGATGCTAACATCTAATGTGTGAAGTTAGGTGATATGGTCCATGCATTTGATCTCTATCATTTGCATCGTGGTATGATCTCTATCATTCCTTTGTGTGTAAGGCCAAGGTCTATGGAACTTACACAATAAGTGAGTTGTAAGAGTATCTATTATACATCTACTTACAACAATACCATATCAAAACACTAGCCCAGCAATGATCTAAACTAGACGCCTCTAATTTATCAATTGCAAGTTTTACGTGGCTTAGGGCTTTCGGAGATAGAACCTGTCTAACCTACGAACATGAACCATAACGAGGATAACCAAGTTATTAGCAACTCGTTGTAAATCAGATATTGACTATAGTAGGAGAGACATACACCCGCCAGCCACTTATGCAAAACAAGTTGCATGTCAGTCGTGGAACCGGTCTCATGTACGATGCCATGTAAGGTTGGTCCGGGCCGCTTCATCCCACTATGCCACCAATATCCAAAGTACATAGAAGATGCAATAACATGATCATGATCGCCCACATATAAACATATGTGTACTACCCGTGCAAAGCACATACGCATAGATCAGGCTCTGATACCACTGTTGGGTCCGCAGCATAGAAAACAAAAAATTTCCTACGGTGTGAACTACACGCCAAGATCTATCTACTAGGTACAGAGCAAACGGGTGGACATACATCCATAGAAAACTTACCCTCGAAGACAACGAGCTTTGTTAACGAGTAGGAACTCGTGGTTGATGTAGTCGTACACTTGCCGATCTCAAGATCGTGAGGAAGTCCGAGCGCCGCAACTCAGCGCATCACTCGCTTTACGTTCAAGCCACCGGACAACCTCCACCTCCTCGCTCCAGCGATCCAACGGAAGCAGCAACTCCTTCCAGACGAAATGCCACCGGGAACATGTATCTCGCTAATCCGAGACCATGGGGTAATATTTCTAGAGGGGGAGAGAGATCCTTCACAAGGAGGTGTGTGGATGAAGGAGGGAATGGGTGGCCTTTTATAGGAGGAGGGGGGGTGCCCCATCTCTCCGTGGCCGGCGCATGGGGGGGTGACCCCTCACCTCCCCCATTCATGTGGTGGTAACTCCTCCACATTAAAATGCCTCTTCACATTCCCTTTTAAAGTCTCCACTTTAAATGCATTAAGTTTCTCCAAATTTAATGCTCTCTCATTTAATAAAAACTCTTTTATTAAATTTATTCAGAATTTTGTTAATTACTTTAATTAACAAACATTCACATATAGCCCCTTGCAATATTTCAATATCACATGCAGAACCACCTTCTGCAATTTCACCCGAAACAATTTCCGGTTTCTATTGAAACAATTCCTGCGCTTTGCAATTCTTTAAATTGAAACATATGTGCTCCAAAATGGTGTCCGTAACTCTTAAGTGTGCCACCCTACGGTTCATGAATAATGCAGACATGATCGAGACCCTTCTCCGATCAATAATCAGCCCAGGACACGGAGATCCGTACTGACTCCTACACATTCAACGATGACTCCTGTGATCGTTAGAACCTTTAACGCTTGTAACTAAATCCCTTTGTCTCTCGATATATTACATGTCCGAGATTCGATCATCGGTATCTCCATACCTAGTTTGATCTCGTTACCGACATGCACTCTTTTCTCGTTCCTGTGATATAACATTCTAGTGATCACATCACTTGCTTGCAAGCTATCCTAATGTGATATCACCGAGAGGGCCCAGAGTATATCTATCCGTCATCTGGATTGACAAATTCTACTCTTGATCCATGAGCCTCAACATAACACCTTCGCAGCACTGAACCCATCTTTATAGTCACCCTGTTACGGTGTGACGTTTGATGTTATCAAGATACTCTTCCGGTGTTAGCAATTAACATGATCTCATGGTCTAAGGATAAATATTACTTCGTATGATGTTATAGCAATATAAAAACAATGACTTGATCGTAATGCTATACTTTGGATGAATGTTCATCACATCATTCCACCAATGGTGTGACCTTGTTATTAACAACATCCAATGTCCATGATCAGGAAACCTTGATCATCTTGTTAATCAACAAGCTAGTCTATAAGAGAGGCATGACTAGGAACCCTTTTTATTTATTAAACACACATGTATTGATGTTTCCTATCAATACAATTATAGCATGTAAAATAAACATCTATCATATATAAGGAATACATAATAACAACTTTATTATTGCCTCTCAGGGCATATTTCCTTCACATATAATATCAGAAATGCCACATTGCTCCCACTCACTTTCTTGTAAATACAAGCCTCTCCATAAGTTTGGAAAAATCCAAAATCTTTGATCACCTCATCAAAGCGGAGATTCCAACTCTGGGATGCTTGCTTCAGTCCATAGATGGATCGCTGAAGTTTGCATACCTTATCAGCATCCTTAGGATCGACAAAGCCCTTAGGTTGTATCATATACAACTCTTATTCAATATTACCATTGAGGAACGCAGTTTTGACATCCATCTGCCATATTTCATAATCGAAATATGTAGCAATTGCTAACATAATCCTAACCGACTTTAGCATCGCTACGGGAGAGAATGTCTTATCGTAGTCAACTCCTTGAATTTTTCGAAACCCCTTTGCGACAAGTTGAGCCTTATAGATGGTCACATTACCATCAACATCAGTTTTTCTTTTGAAAATCCATTTATTCTCAACGGCCTTTCGATCGTGAGGTAAGTCCACCAAGGTCCAAACCTGGTTCTCGTATATGGATTCCATCTCGGATTTCATGGCTTCTAGCCATTTGTTGGAATCTGGGCTCATCATCGCTTCTTCATAAGTCACAGGGTCATCTATTTCATCAATCATGAAATTCATAACAGGATTGCCATACAGTTCAGGAGCTGCACGTGTCTTGCTTAACCTGTGAGGTTCGGTAGTGTCCTCTTTTGGAGTTTCATGATCAATATCATTAGCTCTCTCTTCATTAGGTGAAGTCATCTCCGAAACAACTTCCGGTGCTGTGCTACTCGCCATTTCATGAAGAGAAGGTTCAATAACCTTTTCGAGTTCTACCTTCCGACTACTCACACCTTTCACGAGAAACTCCTTTTCAAGAAAGGATCCATTCTTGGCAACAAAAACCTTGCCCTCGGATCTGTGATAGAAGGTATACCCAATCGTTTCCTTAGGGTATCCTATGAAGACGCATTTTTTTGCTTTGTGTTCGAGTTTATCTGGATGAAGTTTCTTCACATAAACATCGCACCCCCAAACTTTAAGAAATGACAGCTTAGGTTTGTCCCTAAACCATAATTCATACGGTGTCGTTTCAACGGATTTAGATGGTGCCCGATTTAAAGTGAATGCAGTGGTTTCCAGTGCATAACCCCAAAATGACAGTGGCAAGTCAGTCAGAGACATCATAGATCGAACCATATCTAATAAAGTACGATTACGATGTTCCGACACACCATTACGTTGTGGTGTTCCGGCAGGCGTGAGTTGTGAAACTATTCCATAATTTTTCATATGTGTGCTAAACTCATAACTAAGATACTCTCCTCCATGGTCGGACCGCAGAATTTGATCTTTCTGTTATGATGATTTTCCACTTCATTCTGAAATTCCTTGAACTTTTCAAAAGTTTCAGACTTATGTTTCATCAAATAGATATACCCGTATCTACTCAAATCATCCGTGAAAGTAACAAAATAACGATATCCACCTCGCGCCGACACACTCATTGGTCCACACACATCCGTATATATGGTTTCCAATAAATCTGTCGCCCGTTCCATTGAACCGGAAAACGACGTTCTAGTCATCTTGCCCATAAGACATGACTCACATGTATCAAATGATTCAAAATCAAGTGATTCCAAAAGTCCATCAGAATGGAGTTTCTTCATGCGTTTAACGCCAATATGACCTAGACGGCAGTTCCACATATATGTAGATATATCATCATCAAGTTTAACCCTTTTAGCATCAACACAATGAATATGCATAATACTACTATTGAGATCCCATAGAAATAAGAGAGAATTCCTTATTTGACACTACTTAAAATTTCAGTTCCCTATTTGACACCGGAAAACATTTTCTTCCCTATTTGACAATAGGTGTAAATTTATTTCCCTATGTGACACTGCCATCCATTCTGTTAGTCACTGCCGTTACTATTATGTTTGTTGGACCAAATTACCCTTGTCTCAATTCTTCCTGTGACAAAAACGAAGTAGGGAAAAATAGACTAAATGCATTTTGAGCCAGAGGGGTCGATCCTTGTTTCAGTTACATGTCGATCCTTATTTAACACAACGCTGGTACAATTCAAGGTGGGTATGCTTAATTAGCTATGGCTCAGCTTAGCTAGCTAGCTAGCAAATGAATTATGGTCTAGCAATTAATCACCGACCTGCTACATGCATTGTTATTTTTGAGCTCAAGGAGTAAGTTGGCATGCTCTATCTACTCAATGCTCACTCCCCTGCAGCATATATAAATACATAGCTGGGGTGCCATGCTCTGTGCCGACATGCCGCTCGTCGCAAGCAGGATGACAGCTCCATGACCGGGGCTTACTAATGCTAGACATGCAATATAATGCTGTAATGCCGCTGCTTTTGTTCTATAAAGAAATTTGGTTACATAATGCATCAGGGGTAGAAGCATCTTTGTAGGTCCCAAGTTAACACCATTAATGTTCAGAATGCACTAGAGTATCATATAAGGAAAGAAATTTATACCTAGTGTCAAATAGGGAAGAATTTTTTTTCCAGTGTCAAATAAGGCATGGAAATTTTAAACAGTGTCAAATAAGGAATTCTCTCTAGAAATAAACCATTCAACATAGGTGCATGACCATAAAAGATATTATCCATATAAATCGAACAACCATTGTTTTCAGATTTAAAGGAATAACCACTTCGCATCAAACACGATCTGGATACAATGTTCATGCTCAGTGCAGGCACAAAATAACAATTATTTAGATTTATCACTAATCCCGACGACATATGGAGAGGCAGCATTCCGACGGTGATCACATCAACTCTTGATCCATTGCTGACCCGCATCGTGACCTCATCCCTTGCTAGTTGTCGCTTGTTCCGCAGCCCCTGAATCGAGTTACATATATTAGCAACCGATCCCGTATCAAATACCCAGGTGCTACTGCGAGTACTAGTCAAGTACACATCAATAACATGTATATCACATATACCTTTGTTTGGCTTGTCGGCCTTCTTGTTTGCCAAATACTTGGGGCAGTTGCGCTTCCAATGGCCAGTCCCCTTGCAATAGTAGCACTCGTTATCAGACTTAGGGCCAGCTCGGGGTTTCTTTTCAGGTGCGGCAACAGATTTACCGCCCTTCTTTCCCTTCTGCTTGCCTTTCTTCTCCTTCTTAAAACCGGTGGTCTTATTGATTATCAACACTTGATGTTCTTTCCTAATCTCCACTTCTGCAGTCTTAAGCATTGACAGAAGCTCGGGAAGAGACTTCTGCATGCCCTGCATATTATAGTTCATCACGAAGCTCTTGTGGCTAGGTGGCAGAGATTGGAGAACACAATGTATGCCTAAGTCAATGGGAATCGTTATTCCCAAGGACACAAGCTTATTGGCATACCCAGACATTTTGAGTACTAACGGAGCTATTCTCTTCCATCATGCAACTAAAGAACTTTTCAGAAGCATTATAACTCTCTACGATAGCATGGGTATCGAAAATCATTTTCAATTCTCCCATGGTATCAAAGGCATTGCCATTTTCGAAAATGCTTTCGAAGTTCTGGCTCTAGCCCATACAGTATGCCGCAATGAACTAAGTTGTGGTCCTCGTGACGAGTTATATAGACGTTATTTTCTTTGTCAGGGGCATCAGGAGCTGGTGGGGGGCCTAGCGGCGCTTCTAGCACATATTGCTTTTGTGCAGCAGTGAGGAGAATCCTCGAATTCATAGCCCAGTTGGTGAAGTTGCTACCATTCGTAGCAAGTTTCTCTTTTTCCATGAACACATTGAAATTAAAAGCAGGTGGTGCCATCTACAACAGAATTTGTAAAGTATATTTAGACTAAGTTTATGATAGATTGAGTTCAACTAATCCAAATTACTAATGAACTCTCACTCAAAAACAACATCCCTCGTGTCTTTTTGGTGATTACATGAACCAGATCCATTACACCAAGTCCGATCATCACGTAAGTCGGTGTAGCCTCAAAGGCGAGCATCAATATGGGCATCATATCAACTATATGACTCATGCTTAACCTTTCGGTCCGTGTTCCAAGGCCATGTCTGTACATGCTAGGCTCGTAAAGTAAGAACCTTAGTATTCCGCGTGTGTAAAACTGTCTTACACCCGTTGTATGAAAGCGCAGAGTCGAGTACACCCGATCATCACGTGATGTCTCGAAACACGATCCATAGAACGGTGCATACTGAAGGAAGAACACATTTTATCTTGATATCTAAATGAGGGATCATCTTACAATGCTACCAAAAGCGCCAAACTAGCAGTATAAGATGCTAACATCTAATGTGTAAAGTGAGATGATATGGTCCATGCATTTGATCTCTATCATTTGCATCATGATATGATCTCTATCATTCCTTTGTGTGTAAGGCCAAGATCTATGGAACTTACACGTTAAGTGTGTTGTAAGAGTATCTATCATACATCTACTTACAACAATACCATATCAAGACACTAGCCCATCAACGATCTAAACTAGACACCTCTAATTTATCAATTGCAAGTTTTACGTGGCTTAGGGCTTTCAGAGACAGAACCGGTCTTACCTACAAACATGAACCACAACAAGGATAATCAAGTTATTAGCAACTCGTTGTAAATCAGATATTGACTATAATAGGAGAGACAGACACCTGCTAGCCACTTATGCAAAACTAGTTACATGTTAGTCGTGGAACCGGTCTCATATACGATGACATGTAAGGTTGGTCCGGGCCGCTTCATCCCACTATGTCACCAATATCCAAAATACATAGAAGATGCAATAACATGATCATCATCGCGCACATATAAACACATATGTACTACCCGTGCAAAGCACCTATGCATAGATCAGGCTCTGATACCACTGTTGGGTCCGCAGCATAGAAAACAAAAAAAAAATCCTATGATGAGAACTATACGCCAAGATCTATCTACTAGATACAGAGAAACGGGTGTACATACATCCATGGATAACTTACCCTCGAAGACAACGAGTTTTGTTAACGAGTAGGAACTCGTGGTTGATGTAGTCATACGCTTGCCGATCTCAAGATCGTGTGGAAGTCCGAGCGCCACAAATCAGCAGCACATCCGTCCTCGCACACACGTTCAAGCCACCGGAAAACCTCCACCTCCTCGCTCCAGCAAATCAGCGGAAGAAGCAACTCCTTCCAGACGCAAGGCCACCGGGAACATGTATCTCGCTAATCCGAGACCATGGGGGAATATCTAGAGGGGGAGAGAGATCCTTCATGAGGAGGTGTGCTTTGTGAGGGAGGAGAGGGGGCCTTTTATAGGAGAGGGGGGACTCCTCCCCTACCATGGCCGGCGGCCAAGGAGGGAGCGCCCTCCTCTTCCTCATTCATGTGGTGGAAGCTCCACTCACATCAATTCAAGCCCCACCCAAAATTCCACTCACATGCATTAAATTCCCACCAAATTTAATGCAACTCTCAATTAATAAAACTCTTTTATTTATTTTATTCAGAATTTTGTAAATTACTTTAATTAACAAACATTCACATAAAACCCCTTGCAACATTTAAATATCACATGCAGAACCACTTTCTGCAATTTCACCCGAAACAATTCCGGTTTCTATCGAAACAATTCATGTTTCTATCAAAACATTTCCTACGCTTTGCAAACCTTTTGTCTGAAACATATGTGCTCCTAAATGGTGTCCGGCAACCCTTAAGTGTGCCACCCTACGGTTCGCGAATAATGCAGACATGATTGAGACTCCTCTCAGATCAATAATCAGAAGCAGGACCTGGAGATCCATACCGACTCATGCACATTCAACAATGACTTTTTGTGATCATGAGAAACTTTAATGCTAGTAATTTAATCCCTTTGTCTCATGATATAATACATGTCCGAGATTCGATCATCGGTATCCAAATACCTAGTTTGATCTCGTTACTGACATGCACTCTTTTCTCGTTCCCGTGATATAACATTCTAGTGATCACATCACTTGCTTGCAAGCTATCTTAATGTGATATCACCGAGAGGGCCCAGAGCATATCTATCCATCATCGGGATTGACAAATTCCACTCTTGATCCATGAGCCTCAACATAACACCTTCGAAGCACTGAACCCACCTTTATAGTCACCCTGTTACGGTGTGATGTTTGATGTTATCAAGATACTCTTCCGGTGTTAGCAATTAACATGATCTCATGGTCTAAGGACTAAGATTACTTCGTATGATGTTATAGCAATGTAAACATAATGACTTGATCGTAATGCTATACTTCGGATGAATGTTCATCACATCATTTCACAAATGTTGTGACCTCGTTATTAACAATATCCAATGTCCATGATCAGGAAACCTTGATGATCTTGTTAATCAACGAGCTTGTCTATAAAAGAGGCATAACTAGGAACCCTTTTTGTTTATTAAACACACATGTATTAACGTTTCCTATCAATACAATTATAGCATGCAAAATAAACATCTATCATATACAAGGAATACATAATAATAACTTTATTATTGCCTCTCAGGGCATATTTCCTTCAGTTCGAAGGAATATTAGAGAGGGAACTCCTTCTAGAATCCCCTCCGGTAGTCTCTCCTCCCTCACCAACACCTCCACGATGTTCTCCACCATGACAGGGGAGTAGTCCACTGATACGTTGCTAACGTATCTATAATTTTTGATGTTCCATGCTTGGTTTATATCTACTTTCTTATGTTTTGTCCCAACTTTGGAGTATTTTATACACTTTCTTGGACTAACCTATTAACAAGATGCCACAGTGCCAAGTGCCTGTTTTCTGCTGTTTCTGGTTCCAGGAAAGTCAGAAAATGAATATTCTCGGAATTGGACAGGACAAAAGCCAAAGTCAATATTTCACCGAGGGGGACACGGAGCTAGAAGACGAGACAAAGAGGGGCCAGAGGGCCGCCACACCACTTGGCCACGCGGCTAGGACTGGCCCGCGCCAGGGGGTGGTGTGGCCGCCTAGGGCACCCTCTCGGCCTCCCCTTTCGCCTATATATTGCCTCCAATACAGAAATCCTAAGTCCCGATCAAAATTCCACGAAAGAGTCTGTAGCCGCCGTCATCTCCATCCCTAGATCGGGAGGGATCTGAATCTCTTCCCGACACCCTGCTGGAGGGGAGAATTCACCCTGGAGGCCTTCGTCATCACCATGCAAGCCTCCGGTGTGATGGGTGAGTAGTTCATCCTTAGACTACAGGTCCATGTAGTAGCTACATGGTTGGTTCTCCTCCTTTGTGCTATCATGTTTAGATCTTGTGAGCTCCGTTCATGATCAAGATCATCTATTTGTAATCCCACATGTTGTGTTTACGGGGATCCGATGGATATTGAGATGCTATTTCAGATTGATTATTGATTCTATCATGTCTTTGTTATTTGTGATCTTGCATGCTTTCCGTTGTTAGTAGATATATTGGCTGAGTATATGCTAGCAACTCCAAGAGGGAGTGTTTATGCTCGATAGTGGGTTCATGCCTCTAGTAATCTGGGGAAGTGACAGAAATCTCTAAGGTACTAGATGTGTTGTTGCTACTAGGGAGAAAACATCAATCCTTTGTTCATAGAATAATCGTATTGTTTACTTTACACGCAATCCGTAATGCAATTATCTGTTGCTTGCAACTTAATACTGGAGGGGGTTCGGATGATAACCCGAAGGTGGATTATTAGTCATAGATGCAGTTGGATTACGGTCTATGTATAATGTTGTAATGCCCAATCAAATCTCAAAGGAGTCAAGATGATTAGTCTATACATGTATGCTTTCTCGATGTTTGTCAATTGCCCCGCTATAACTTGTTCACTCAATATGTTATCTATCTTAAGGAGAATCACCACTAGTGAACTATGAACCCCGGTCCTTTCTTTTACCATCAATCTACAACTGTTTACTGTTTTCTGTTTACTTTCTGCAAGCTATTACTATCTTCCAACAATACGTTTAATCCTTTGTTTTTAGCAAAACCGGTGAGATTGACAACCTCACTATAAGTTGGGGACAACGTTCTGTGGTTATGTTGTGCAGGATTCCAAGTTGGAAACAACGCCTTGGAGGTGTTTCCTTGCTCCTACTGGTTCGATAACCTTGGTTTCATAACTGAGGGAAAACTTGCTGATGTGCTCATCTTACCTTCCTCTTGGGGTTCCCCAACGAGCTCGATACATTTTGAGCCATCATCCACCCCCTGAACTATGGGTTTATGGTGGTAACTTGATCTAATTTCTCTATGTATGATCATTGTTGAAGTCTATATTGTCTGTCTTGCATGATTATGGATCTATCTATGTAATTCCTATGGTGGATATTATTGTATTAGTTGATATTTCTTATCCATTTACCGCTGTGTTGGGATTTTATGGTTTGTCATACTCTAGATATATGTCTATGATACATTTAATGGTTTCTATTCATAATGCCTTGTTTACCCATGCCATGGGGTACTTGACAACGCCAAGTGTATGTAGATGGGAGAGATGCGGTAATGCATACTACAAGTAAATCATTGCACTAGCGTTTAGAATGTTTACAATTAAGAAATATGATGTATGTAGATAAGAGGTGGCTGAGTGACAAACGGTATATGCGTTGAGTGATAGCAATACAACCAAAAATTCTTTATCTTGAGGTAAAAGGGAGAATTATGCCATGGTGAGGTGACAATAACCACACGCTGGTCTTACAAGGGTGACACAATAACACATATGGGTAATTCTTTCAACTATGTGTTTTAGGACATGTAGCCATCCTAAAAGTTACTATTAAAACATGACAATTGTGTGTACTATAACATGTACACCACCATAGATGGAGAGAGAGAGAGAGATGATTGAGTGAACCCATGAACCTAGGTCCATTGTTCCTATAAGAGTAAACCACCATCTTGCCCTCTTGTAATTAGAGGATTGGGTCACACTTACATTATTATTTTGTTGCACTGTAATTTCTTGTATTAAATCAACCTCCTTGTTCTTATAATTTGTTTAGTGCATAAACAACTAAAATTTGTGACATTTTAGTTGGAGATAATAAATAGGTTATCCTTCTTGCTCATGCGGATCGATACCCTACTTCTACATTGAGAGGTATTATAGTATTTCCCTGCTTTTAGGGGTTATCAGGATCTCATGGGATCTCTTCATGTGGAAGAGGAAGAGAGAGCAAAGGACACCCGTGGTCGAGGTTCTAAAGGAGGTTGTATTGCAAATTTTGTATAGAAGAAGAACTTTCTATCCCACAAATTCAAAAATAAGAACAAATCTGAAGACAAAGGGAGGTTCGATGGCCAGAAGAAGGAAACACACTCTCGTCTTGGCCAAGCCTCCGCCAATGTCGATGACAACAAAGACGAACAGGGTAGGGAAGAATATTCCGGCCTCACGTGCGAGCTGAGGAAGACCACGTCCTTGGAGGGAACACAACCGATAGACGGCATGCAGATGACGGCGACAAGATTGTTTTTTGGTCCTTGGGTTATTTTTCTTTGAGTGCCCAGACCGAGCAGATAATCAGCGACTCAACGATGCTCTGTGTGGCCGGTGATCACGACGAGGAAATATGCGGAGATCGATCTCGTTGGTGAATCCCATGATTTCATGGACGAGAGGCTACACATGTTCGTTTCTCATGCGTGGATTGCTCCGTTTTTTTCCAAGGTCACCTTGGTTTTTCCCGCTATCGTGCGGGAGTCAGAAGTACGCTAGATTTTTCAAAACTATTTTTTCACTATTATGCGAGGCGACAGGCGGATGTATCATCACAATGATCTGAAGAAAGAAATCTTGGCAGCCAATAATAATTATTGATTAATAATAATTAGGACGATTTTGGCAAATAAATTTTGTTTTATAATTGATATGGGAGAAGAGATTAGGTGCCGAATACTATTATTTTCTTTCCAGCCATTTACCCTTCAAATACCCGATTATCTTCTTTACAGATATTTACTTTCCAATTTTAAATTACCCCTAGCGCAAGTGTGTGGTACGGTGTTGATACTCCCAATGTTTCGTAGGCATGTTTGAGGGTGATTTGGTGTTCGAGATTTTCTCGATGTTTGACACCTAAATTGAACCACCAACTCCAATTTAATACTCCCTCCGATTCCTTATATATGTAGGGTGAATAGTTTTTGCCACCGAAATTAAAGAATACACGTGGAGCGAAAAATACTGGATAGGAATTACCCTGACTAATTGATATGAGAAAAATTAGGATTTTACATGAGATAAGAAAATATAATCGAATCCCTAATCAATTTTTTGAAAGTAGTGGTGCAACACAATACACCCTATATTTTAGAACTCTCTTCAAAAACAAATACACCTTATATCTAGAAATGGAGGGAGTACATAGTAAAGATTTGTGGAACTAGTAGAGCAACAATGCTATTTTCATGAACTACCTCGTAAGTTTGGGGATATTTTCTGGGGTTCCGCTAAGGTGGGGAGCGCCTCCCATATGAGCAGCACTAGGAATCCCCTAGGGGATAATTCCTCCATATCCCCCCGGTCCCTCATGCGACACATGTCCATAAAAATGCCCGCTAATCCCGCTTTTGCCATAAAAGTCTCGTTTTGTTATAAAATATTTTGCTTTTGCTACATGTAGTAAGAAATGGTTCATCCACGAGAGAAAAAAATAAAAAGATAGATCGCGCCGGTTAATTTGTAGAAAAAAATTATTCTAATGTAGAAAAATAGACTTTGTCGGAGACTTCGCTGGGAGATCTCGTAGCAGAAACTTCACGTTGTTGTAAGGAGCACCACAAATCGGTGGTAGCAAACAAAATATGCTAATCTAGCAAAAAATGATCTAGCCGGAGATTTTCACTAGGAGACATCGCCAAAGTCCTCATAGCAAAAACGTTGTGCTAATGTAGCGAAATCGGGAAACAATTGTAGCGAAAAATTGGACTATTAGTGTAGAGAAACAAACTTTGCCGGAGACATAACCGGGGCTCTCGCCGGAATTCATAGCCAAAATTTGAACAAAACACATTGGTCGCAATGTCGTTGACCCAAGGTAGCAAAGCCGTCTAGGGTCGGTAGCAACGACATACACTCACTGTTCAAAATATCGGCTGATAAGCCGATTTATCGCTTATCGTTGGGTGACCGATAAGCCAATTAATCAATTTATCGACCGATAAATCGATTTATCATCCGATACACCCAAAAATCGCGAATTTTAGGTAGGCCGAGAAGTTAACGATGAACGATTTCCTTAACATTGCGTACACTCATGGTAGAAAAACCCTCTCGCCATCGGTAGCAACAGTGTGGATCCAAGGTAGCAAAGCCTACGGCCATTGGTAGCAACACCGTACACCGATGGTAGCAAAGCTGCCACACCCGGTCAGTGGGTGTCATGGCCACGCCGGCCTCCAACGACCCCCGCGGAGACGGCCTCCATCGGTCGTGAACCGGGAAGGAGAAGGAAATGAGGTGCAAGGTAATCCCGGTGCGCGTGTGTTGGGTAGACGACGGTGCCTGGCCGGAAGCCAAGGGGTGCACCCACAGCCACACCGGGGCACAACGGCAGTGGGATCCTATGGGGCGTGGCGGCAGTAGCCATGGGGATGCGGCGTCACAATCCCCACAGGGGCACGGCGGCGGTAGCATGGCGGCGCACTAGGGCAGAAGCCTGCCGGGGCAGTGGTGACGTGCTTCAATGGCAGCATCGCGTAGCAAATAGGTGGCCACGCGCGACAAAGGATGGCGGCGGCACACAGGGTAAATATCTGTCTACATGGCTGTTTTCACGGGACAAGAGGTTGGGGAACATGCTAGTGGAGGGACCCACCCACACATCACGCACGCTCGTCCACGCGCGGGGAGCAGGGGACCCGGACGATGGAAGTCATGAATCCCCGGGGAATTAGTATCGTCTTTGCTCCCATATGGCCAACAATATGAACAGGGAGAAAATGACAAGGAACTCTTGTTAAAAAAACTATCACCTTAGAATATTTTGACACATAAAATCCAGTTTTGGGTAGGGGTGTGACAGAAAACTCTAATTCGATGTGTTTAGTCGTTTAACAAGCTTCCTGGCAGGTGGGGCCACTGTCAGTGCTGACATGGCATGAGGTTAACGTTTTAATTGGTTTTCTAACAGTCCGGGTCTAACTGACAGGTCTACGTGGCTCATAAAATAACTAAAATAATTTTTTTCTCTTTATTTCTTTTTGTTGACCCAGCTCTCGTCGTGCCTGTGTACGAATCCACTTCCTGCCGCCGGTGGGGGGTTGCACGCACGGGAGCAAGAAGCTGGTCACCAAGGGGTGCAACCATGGAAGCTGGCCAGCTCTGGCACAGGCGTCGTCGGCAGGGCGAGCGCGGGAGAGCTGCGGGGCGGCGGGAGTGCGCTGGCGCAGGTAGCAGCGGCGAGGCCAGCTCTGGCGCGAGGCGGCGCCAGCAAGGCCAGCTCCAGCACGAGCTGTGGGACGCGCGCGGCGGCGGGTGTGCGCGGGCGCGGCCAACTCCGGTGCGTGCTGGCGCGGGTAGCAGCGGCGAGGCCCGCTTCGGCGTGAGCTGCGGGGCGCGCGCGAGTGCCGGCGTCGGGGGCGAGGCCAGCTCCAGCGTGAGCTGCAAGGCACGCACGGCGGCGGGAGTGCGCATGTGCGGGCAGCAGCAGCTCGGCCAGCTCCGGCGCGAGCTGCGGGGCACGCACGGCGGCGGGAGTGCGCATGCGCCTGCAGCAGCGGTTCGGCCAGCTCCGGTGCGAGCTGCGGGGCACGTGCGGCGGCGGGAGTGAGCATGCGCGGGCAGCAGCGGCTCAGCCAGCTCCGGCATGAGCTGCGGGGCGCGCACAGCGGCGGGAGTGCGCATGCGCGGGCAGCATCGGCTCAGCTAGCTCCGGCGCGAGATGCGAAGCGCGCGCGGCGGCGGGAGTGTGCTGGCGCGGGTAGCAGCGGCGAGGCCAGCTCCAGCACGAGCTGCGGGGCGTGCGCCGCGGCCGGATTACACGGGCACGGCCAGTAGCGCGGCCAGCTCCGGCGCGTGCTGCGGGGCGAGTCCGGCGGCGGGAGTGCGCGGGCACGGGCACGAGCGACGCTGCCAGCTCCGGCGCGTGCTGCGGGTGCGGGCAGTAGCGGTGCGGCGACGGAAGTGACGAGCGCGGGCGGCGCCGGCAAGCACGGCCGGGCGCAATGGGACGGGTGAACGGGGAGAATAAACAATATATATTTTCTATTTTTGCCACGTAGATTTGACAGGTGGGCTAGAACTGTCAGAAAATGGTTTAACATGACTAAACACATCGAAATTAGAATTTTCTGTCACAACCCCACCCCAAAAGAATTTTATATGTCAAAAAACCCTAACGTGATAGTTTTTTAACAAGAGTGGCACAAATGTGATAGTATCTTGTCATTTTCTCACATGAACCGGTGCCCCCAAGACCGGTTCCGCACTGCTGCGAGACACGGTTTGAGGTGGAGATGCTCTTATAGCAGTTCCTACAACACAACCATGGATTTGCTGTGGGCCGATGTGTTGGAGTTGTGTGCTAAAAAGGACACGGAGAAGAGATGTATTACAGCTACAAGGCTTTGGAATATATATTGACTTTGGAAGATCTTTTACAACTTCTTCGTTTGGCAAATTAGGCAAGTAAACTTCTTTTCATCGTCAAATAAAGGAATCTGAACGGACTGGCCTAAAATCAGGGATAGATAGACGTCGTTATTAATAAAACTAGGGGCGTCCTATCGATCCCGTGATTCTCGACAAAGAGATCACGCCCATCATCGTTTCTCTTTCTCTCCAGGGTCATGGCCACCAAGTCCACCTCTGCCGCTAACCACGAGACGTCGTCGTCCAGATGCTTCACGGAGAGCTTCACCGCGACCCACAATTTCGAGCTGGCCAATTACCCGCTGCTCGACGGCTTGGGCGTCGGCAAATACGTTAGCTCAAGCGTCTTCCGCGTCGGCGGCTACGATTGGGCCATCAGGTTCTACCCAGATGGAGAGAGAGAGAGAGGGATGTCGATTGTGCCGGTTGTGCTTCTGCCTTCTTGTATTGTGTCAGCGAAACCAAGGGCGCAAGGACCAAGTTCACCGTGAACATGCTGGAAAAAGAGGGCAATAATGCAGCATTAACCACCCATGGCGTGTTAGAGAATACCATCTCTCCTCCAACCTATGATTGGGGCTATGTTCACTTCGTTAACAAATCGATGCTGAAATCATTGTCTGAGTTCCATCACCATGGCTGTTTCATTATACGGTGCGTTCTCACGGTTATAAAAGAACCTCAGACCGACTTGAAGATGAACCGTTTCGTGGTTCCGCAGATGAATCTGCAAGATCACCTCCAGCAGATGTGGAAGGATGGACAGGGAGCAGACGTGACTTTTAGCGTGGGTGGTCGATTGTTCGATGCCCATAGGTGCTTGTTGGCTGCACGGTCATCTGTTTTCCAAGCGGAGCTCTTTGGTCCCATGAAAGAGAAGGCATCAACACAGAGCATCAAGATCCACGACATCGAGCCGGCGATATTCGAGGCCCTTCTTCACTTCGTGTACACGGATTCCTTGCCCGATGAAGATCACTACAAAGAAGGCATGATCGCAAAATTTCAGCACTTGCTAGTCGCCGCAGATCGATATGGACTCGACAAGTTAAGGGTGCTCTGCGAGAGAAAATTGTGCGAGAGTATGGACGTGGAGACAGCTGCGACGACACTGGTCTTAGCAGAGCAACACCATTGCAAGGATCTCAAAGAAGCTTGCGTTGAGTTTATGGCTCCACGGAATGTGCTACAAGCTGTCTTGGCAACCGATGGATTCAAGCATTTGGTGGAAAGCTGTCCTGTGGTCATGAAGGAGTTACTGGACATGGTGTCCCGCACCGGCTAGTCTCGGTCAGAGGCTAGGTTATTTTGCCGAGTGCTAAATTTTAATCCATTTTCCGTTATCTAAATTTCAGTTCGTACCGAGTTACTGTCATATTAAGAGGTTTCTTGTAGGCAGTCTGAAGCAACTTTTATGATATCAGTTTGATTACTACTTCATGACAAAACTCCGATTTGTCAAAAAATATTCTTTGTTATCCTTGTTTTCAAGGAAGTGTCTGGCTAATTCATTGGCAGTATAAATTCCATGATGATACTAGGCTGTGTACTGTTCTATTTCTTCAGGTTATACAGATTTTTGTTGTATGGTAAATTTGGTTATAGTAAAAACATATTTATCGGAGTGTTGCACGATCACAAAGTATGTAAAATTTAACAAGTGGCATTCTCTTCACAAAGGACCAAACTACATGTTTCTCGAAAGTGGCCTTATTGCTAACTGTCCAAGTGACTAGCAAACACATCCCAGGAAAGAATTTAAAAATTCCAGCGAAACAAGTTTCATGCACTATCCAACGTAATCAAAACTCCGAACTAATGGAAAGGGTGGGCAATCACTTATACACTTCAACACTACCTCATGTGTGATAGGAAGACAAGTTAATGTATGTAGATACTCAGAGGTAGGCTCAGGAGGCCTTGTGCGTGGACAAAGGAGCCAACAACAATTTTAGGTCAAATTACGAAACCCATGACTCAAACTCAAGACCTCGTGCTCACATACCATGTCAAGATTCGTGCTAGATATCGGACCAAGCGTCGGGATTGGAAGAGGACATTGGCCGTCACTGGGTGAGGTCGATGTATCAGCCGCAAGGCTACTAAGATCGTGGGAAAGAAATGGAGGAGACCGATGTGGGGAGTAACAAGGAGGGATGGAGGTGGGGAAACAAAGGTGGAGGAGGGCGCTCACATCATCGTGAGAGAGACCCAAGAGGTTTCTGTCAATGCCCAGAGGGGGGAGGGGAGCAACACCCGTATTTCACGGGGATCAGGCCAATAATTCCCTTACACAGTGCCACCAAATGGATCACTTAAAAAACCCGGGTTAAGTTTTCGTCCGGTTTTTCACCTGACAAAGGGCGCGCATCTTGGGATGATCCCTTGCATCCAAAGAAAGCCTAAGATGTTCCATATTTCCTCCACTCAAAGTCACTCGTTGTAACAATCAATGTAGGTGAACACATGGTAGTCAAAAAATGCTCAGGAAAACGACGAGACCGTGTGTCGCTCCTCTCGAGCGACACAGGGAACCCTAGCAGCGCCGCCGGGCCGATCTCCCTCCTGGTCCCTCCTTCGCCGCTGCTGGACTCACCGCGGTGGCGATGGCCCCGGCCTCCAAAGGCGGTGCAGGGAGGGCTCACGGTGGACGCGATGGGAGGGTACAGGTGTCGCTGCCTACCCCTTGGGCTCTGGCGGCACGGGGCACCGGGGTGATGACCCCAAGCAGTGGCGGTGGCTTGCTAGGTATGGTGTGGTACGGGTTGCAGACCCCGTAGGATCAACGTGGCGCGGTGCGGCGGTTGAGAGCTCGGGGATGGCGTGCGCACGGTGCGGCATCGCGTGAGGTGCGCCGAAGCAGTTGCTCCGGTCGGTGGTGGCGGATCTTGGGCCTTTGTGCCTGGATCTGATGGGGTGTAGGTCGTCGGTATGCTGTGTTGGCCTGCGCCGCTCTATGGCTGCGTGGGTGGCGGGGGACGATGCACGTGGAGGTGGTGCAGGTATGGTGGGGGTGTCCTGCCTTGTTGTCGGCGTGCAGAAGTTGGGGCGGTGGCCCTGGGTTGTGGTGGCCTGGCCTCTTCTCCGGCAAGGCACAGGCGGCCGTGGCGTAATGGAGGGCTGGGTTGACACTGCGTGGCTGCTCCGACAGTCCTCTCGTGTGGAGGCCTGCCACGGAGCTTGGACGGCGGTGCGGTGGCACCGATTTTGGTGGACGGGGAGCTGGACCCAGTGTCTCGTGGACGGCAGCAGTTAAGCCCGAAGTGCTGCTCTATTACGCGTAAAGGCCAGAGCGGCGGCTCCGAGTTGAGGTGGTGGTGATGCCATGCCTTTGGCCGCACGGGCGGCGGGGCATGCCTCTATGGGTGTGGGCGTCGTCTCTTTCGCTAGTGGTCATGCTCACTAGGCGACATGGACCATGTTCGTGATAGTCCATTGGAGGTGGTGGTTAGGGTCTCCGGACGAAAGTATTGCTCGACTTGCGTTGTCGGCGCTGGTAGGCACCGTTTTCCTCTTGAGGGCATTATTGAGGAGTCTCGACACCTCTTCGCTCCACCATTCCAAGGTGAAAACCCAAATCTGGCTTGCCAGATTGGATAACGGCGGCGTCTTGTACATCGTCAGGCGTCATTCTTTGGAGTGTGGGGCGCCAATCTCGGTTTTGCTAGTGCTACCGGTCGAGTCGTCGCCTTCGGGTTCTTTCGGCGTGCGAGTGTCGCTGGCGTGTTCTCTGCGGCCTGCCTCTCGCCATGAAACTTTTGAGGCCTAGTCGTTCTGCTTAAGCTCTGACTTCCACTCTAGGGACGTGGACCAGGCTTTTCGTGGTGCTTATCGTTGCTGTTGCGTTGGTGTCGTTCGACGGAGCTCGAGACCTAGTCATGATAGGTAGTGTGGCCTTGTGGGGGTTCTACCAGTTTTTCCTAAAACACTATGCCGTTATGGTGTCTTTTTCTTGTCTGGTTCCACTTTTAACCAGACACTTGTGTACGTATGTCTGTATCGGGTTTCGATCAGTTTCCCTTCTAAACTGGCCACATCTTTTCTTCTATATAAGGCAGAGCTCCTTCTAGTTGCTCCAAAAAAAAGTCACTTGTTGTATGGACCAGTAGAATTACAAAGCATTCATTCTCGGAAATTGGCCACCTCTTTTCTTCTATATAAGACAGAGCTTCTCCTGGTTGCTAAAAAAAAAGTCACTTGTTATATGGACTAGTAGAAATTACAAAGCATTCATTTTCTTTGTTAGAGAAGGCCTTTTCCCTCGTTAACAGTTCCATATAACAAGTAATCAAGAAACAATTGAAGCCTACTGGGCTCTGAACCGATACTAATTTCGCATGGGCTGGCTTGTGGCCTGATGCTGGTTTCACTGGTACTAAATTAACGACTAAGAAGAGCCACGACCCACGAAGCATCTCTCACTCTCGTTTTATACTACTCTCTGCATATTAGTTGATTTAGATTTTTTTAGATTTGGATATATCTAATAGTAAAATATGTCTAGATATATCTGAGTATAGATAAATTCGAGTCAATTAATACGAGTCGGAGGGAGTACCAGGTTTTCTCCCCAGTCCCCACCGTTGAGGTACGCCGGCGGCTGGGTTTTCTTCCCCTCCGCCTCCACCAACTGCGAGCCCGCCGCCTGTGGACCTACTCTGCTTGCGGGTCCGCGTACTCTTCCGGCGAGTGGCCTTCGTGCGTGCCTTCGCACTTCCTCGGCGCGCCACTTCCAGCTCCGTCGCCTTTTCTACCACTGTGCACGACTGCGGCTCTGCATTTTCGTCGCCTTTAAGCACCAAGGTGGGTTTGCTTGGTTCAGATCTTGAATTTTCTTGTTTTCCTCCAGTTTTTAGATGGAAAGTTATATCACGAGGCTTGTTTCGGTCTCAGAGCTCACCGTGGTCAGATCGAAATTTGGGCTGTATCTCGTTGAGGGCCCGTCCTCGCCGATTGGAAGCTGCTGATCTAGCGGCTGAAAGTTATTGATCCACTAGCTCGTTTTTGTCAGGTTAGAAGTTTAATTGAGGAAATTCCGTGTACTCTGCAAGCCTGCAGCAGCGCCCGTTGCATTCCTCTTTACCATGACCAGCAAATCGACCTCTGTTTTTAAGCATGGCCAGCTAGCCAAGTCTTCTTCGAGATGCCTGACGGACATGGTCACCGTGACGCACGATTTCGAGGTGACCAATTACCGTCAGCTCGATGGCATGGGGGTCGACAAGTTTGTTAGCTCGAGCACATTTAGCGTTGCTGGCTACGATTGGAATATCAAGTTCTACCCAGACGGATCCGACTCTAAGGAGAGCGACAAGGGCAGTGCATCAGCGTTTTTGAGCCATCTCAGCCCAACAAAGGATGTGAGGACACAGTTCACATTAAACATGCTGGAGAAACATGGTGAAATACAAGTAACCAACTATGATGAGATAGAGCGTATCTTTTCTCCATCATGTCCTTGTTGGGGCTATCCTGATTTCATCCAAAAATCGAAGCTAAAATCATCACCGAACATCAGTAATGGCTACTTTACATTTACAATAAGGTGCATTCTCACTATCATCAAAGAACCTCGCACTGAGGTAAAGAGGACCCTTGTGGAGGCTCCGGGTCCGAATCTCCAGGACCATCTCGTACAAATGCTGAAGGATGGAGAAGGAGCTGACGTGACGTTCAATGTGTGTGGCCAACTGTTCGATGCTCACAGATGTTTGTTGGCTGCAAGATCTCCTGTTTTCAAGGCAGAACTATATGGTCCAATGAAGGAGAAGACAACGCAGCACATCAAGATTGACGGCATCGAGCCTCCAATATTTAAGGAGCTTCTTCACTTTGTGTACGCAGACTCGATGCTAGATGATGAGCAATACAAAGAAGGCAGAACGGCGAAACTGCAGCACTTGCTAGTTGCTGCAGACCGATATGGACTGGAAAAGTTAAGAGTGCTTTGTGAAAGCAAGTTGTGTGAGAGCATTGATGTGGAGACGATCGCAACCACATTGGTTTTAGCAGAGCAACACCATTGCAAGGATCTCAAAGAAGCTTGTGTTGAGTTTATGGCTCCACGGAATGTGCTTCAGGCAGTCATGGCAACCGATGGATTCAAGCATTTGGTGGAAAGCTGTCCTTTGGTCATGAAGGAGTTGCTGGACAAGGTGTCCCGTAGTGGCTAGTGTCGGTCAGAGGTCAAATTGTCACATGAGCAACTAATTATGCAGAGCAAATATTTCAATCCATGTTCGTTTATCCACATTTCAGATTGGATGTGATATTATGTGGATTGATGTATGCAGCTTTATGCTATGTTTACTGCCTTAAGAAACATTGTGCCAGTTCTGCTTTTATCGAAGGGGGTGCTTGGCTCATTCATTGGCAGTATAAATTCTAAGATGATAAGCTGTTCGTTGTGCATTGTTCTATTCTTCAGTTCGTTCAGTATTTTTTTCTGTATGGTGTATTAAATTAGTTTTAGGATGAACATTATCCAGGTATTGTTGTAGTTCAATTGTCTAAAGTTTAACTAACGAATATTCTTCACTTCATTCAGAATCTATTGTACTCCAAGTGTAACCAAACATCTGACAACTTTTTAGTTTCAGGAATCTTCTATGATTACTACTTCTGTTTGTATATTAGATTATTAGTATAGTTTATAACTTTGAAGTATAGACACATATAGAGCAAGTGGGGAACATATACATATATACTTTTAAATGCTAATTAATTAATGAATTCGCACAAGATAATTAATTACCGAGTACCACTTGTATGACTGATTTTTTAATAAATTTTTGGCATTTCAAAATGTATTTTCAAACAATAGGTTTATTTGCACCCGTGAGCCGACTTGGATTTCCAACCATACAATTCACAAATTCAGCAAGAGAGCTTCACAAGCCAAAAATAAGCCCAACTCACTTCTAGATAGCCCAGTTATTTTAACGGCTTCTTCGGGAAGCTGTCTTCATCCAGCTTGCCGCGGAAACCGGTTCCGGTCCTTAAGTAATTGGATATGTCATCTGCCTAATTTCGAGTTTGGAGTTTTGGAGAAGGAGGTGTTGGGATATTTTTTTTACCCAGGATGGAAAAGATTCAAAATTATACGATAAATCTGCTAGCACATCCAGTTTCGAAGTACATTGCTGCTGTGGTGGATCTGAAGCCTCTGATGTTCGGGGTTTTGAAGTACATGCGTGTGCGCCTGTTCACGGTCTCTTTAGTTAATTATTATGATGCTGTCAGCACCGACGATGGAGATACAAAGGGGCTCACGCGAGAGGCTTTTGAGTGATGCGGATATGGGGTAGACGACACTAGGACAGCATGGAAATTAGGAATACACTTCGGCGCAGCTAAAAAACTTGAGGGCCCCCTTCCTCCCGCGCCGCCCCCGCGAGGCGACGGGGAGGCAACCCTAGCTCGCCGTCGCCAGGCCCTCCTCCACCTTACTCCTCCTCCCTCGCCGCCCGATGACAGCCGGCAAAGCTTCGGTAGGTGCCGGCGGCGGCCAGGCCTCCTCTTGCTCGGTGGGTCGATGGGTCGGCGCCCGAGCTGAGGTCCTTTGCGGGGTCATGGGCGAGGCGAAGGCTGGCGAGCCTCCTCGCGACGGGCGGCGGTGGGCGGTGCCGTCGACCTCTGGGCGTGAGGGCCTTGGGTGGCCTTGCCGTCGTCCTCCTTGCGGCCCAGTGGGGAGGCGGCGGGGAGTGGTGGCGTGGGCTCGGCTGGCGGATGGTCGAGGCGGCGGGTGCTGGAGTCTGGGCGATGTGGGCCGATCTGGGCTGGCGGGCCTCAACTGCGATCACCATGTGCGGATCCCTGGCTGGTGGCTGGGGCACTAGGTCTGCCTAGGCGGGCTGGATCAGTGGCGGTGGCATACTAACGCGCTAGGGTTGCGAGGCGCTGGCGGGCAACACGGAGATGCCGTTCTGCCTTGCATGTTGACCTTACATCACCGTTCCTTGTGTGCGGCCGGGCGCGCCTATGCTAGTGGCCCGCCATGCGGATGACTACCGCCTTGCGGATTCGAGTGTGGAAGCCGGGGCGGCGGCCCTGGAAGGTGGTCTGCGCAGGTGTCCCTACGCCGGGCGGCTCGGGGCGACACGCTCCCCTCGGACCGATGGTGGTCCGGATGTCCGGGTGGGCGATGGTAGCGGTGCTTGCCATTTGGCGGCGGTGTTCAACGGTGGCGATTGTTCCCCTAGTGGGCCGGGTCGATGAGGGGCTAGTGTGGGGTTGGCGTGGGCGGCGGTCCCCCTTCTGCGATCTTGGCGGTGGGGCTTCACGGGCCCTCGGGGGCTCGGCCAGGTCAGGTGGGCCTGGTTTGCCCTGCGGCTGTATCCGGTCGGCTACCACCTTCTGGTGGTGGAGGTTGTTCCTCCAGCGTATTCTTTGTTCGGTAACCACAGCCGGCTGCTCTTTTCTATCCTACCGGTCTTACTTGGGTCTCGGTGCGGCGGTGGCGGCTACAAGACCGTGGTGGCATGCCTTTGGTGGGCGGCAGCTTGGTGGAGCATTACGTTTGCGTGCAGGGTGTGTTTTTTACGAGGGTGGGAGAAATCCTTGTCTTCTTGACACCGGCGCGGTGGCGCTTCAGGCGCCCACCGTCCTTCTGAAGGCGTCGGTGTACCTCTTCTCCACCTCCCGATGTGCACCGGGAAACCCTAGGACGGTCCGAACAGCGTCGTCATCGTCGCTTTCCTTCTTGGAAGTGTTGCTTGGTGCGTGGCGCTTCGTAGGGCTAGGCTTGCGGTGGAACTTAGTTGGTGGGCGCAACGGTTGCGGGTCGTCCTCGTTTTCGTCAAGCCGCTGCTATCGGCTTTGCTTTCTTTTCTTTTTCTTTTGTGTTTTCTTTTTGTCTTCTTTTGGGCGATGTGCTGTCTGGCCCAGCAGCGGTCTCAACTGGTTGCTATATTTATATAGCTGGGCGTATGCCTGTTTTGAGGAGAAATTAGGAATTTGGGAGTGACGGGAGCAGGCTTCGGAAAATTGTGTAGAGTACATATTTTACATTTGAGAAATCATCACACGTAAATAAGTTTCCGGTTCCCTTTCAAAAAAAATAATTCCGGTTCAAAAGCACGTAAATTAGTTTCCTCTTTATCTGGCATTAAGCAAGTTGGGATGCCTGTGTGTCCATCGGATGTCCTGCAGTGATGATCTAGATCCATATCCGACGGTAGAAAAACCGAAGTAGATTTTCCTTGCAAGAACAGACAACGTATTCAGGACGGACTTACAGAAAATTAGGGAAGTCGTTAAGGAAACGAATTGATTTCTCCATAATAAAAGAGGCCGTGGACAGGCGCACCCGTACGTACCGTATCAAACGTTCAACACCCGTCGTCGGTTCTCCTTCTTCTTTGCCCCATGGCCAGCAACTCCGCCTCTGTAATCGTGAACCACGGCCAGCGCCTACCCGAGACGTCATCCAGATGCTTCACGGAGACCTTCACGGCTGCCCACAATTTCGAGCTGGCCAACTACCCGGAGCTCGACGGCCTGGACGTCGGCAAATACCTAAGTTCAAGCGTGTTCAGCGTCGGTGGCTACGACTGGACTATCAGATTCTACCCAGATGGACATAACCAAAAAACCGCAGGTAATTCTTCAGCCTTCTTGTATCACCACGGCAATGGCGTAGCGGCCAAGTTCACCTTGAGCATGCTGGAGAAAAAGGGCAAAGTAGAATTATTCAGGAGTGGCATACTAGAGCACACATTCTCTGGGCCGTCTTCTGGTTTTGGCTATTCTAAATTCGTTGAGAAGTCGAGGCTGAGGGCATCGCCGGAATTCAAAAGCGGATGCTTCATCGTCCGGTGCGTCCTCACCGTGACAACTGAACCTCGAACCGAGAAGGTCAAGAGGAGCCTTCCCGTGGTTCCGCAGCCGAATCTCCAAGACCATCTTCAGCAGATGCTGAAGGACGGACAAGGAGCTGACGTGACGTTCAGCGTGGGTGGCCAAATGTTCAATGCCCACAGATACTTGCTGGCTGCACGGTCTCCGGTTTTCAAGGCGGAACTGTTTGGCCCAATGAAGGAGAAGGAAACACAGATCATCAAGATCGATGACATCGAGCCGTCAGTCTTCGAGGCGCTTCTTCACTTCGTGTACACGGATTCTTTGCTAGATGATGACGAGCACATCAAAGATGGCAGAGTTGCGAAGTTTCAGCACTTGCTAGTTGCCGCGGATCGATATGGGCTGGAGAGGTTAAGACTGCTTTGTGAAAGCAAGCTGTGTGTGGGCATTGGCATGGAGACGGTTGCAGCGACACTGGTTTTAGCAGAGCAACACCATTGCAAGGATCTCAAAGAAGCTTGCATTCAGTTTATGGCTCCACGGAATGTGCTGCAAGCAGTCAAGGAAACCGATGGATTCAAGCATTTGGTAGAAAGCTGTCCTTTCGTCATGATAGAATTATTGGACATGTTGTGCCGTAATGGCTAGTCTCGGTTAGAGGTCAAATTATGATAAGTGCAACTAATCATATAGAATGCTAAATTCCAGTCCATGTTAGGGTATCTAGATTTAAGCCTGTACATGTTACGGTGATATATTATGTATCAATTTGATTACTACTTCAATGCAATAACTCCTATTTGTCAAAAATATTGTCTCTCACAAGGTGTGTGGACCCGTAGAGCATCTCTAGCCGATCCCTCAAAACCAGTTGAAGGAATTTTTTTTGTTTTAGAGCAACTCTAATCGATCCCCTTAAACGGCCTAGAGGACTTTATTTCGGCAGCTAACGGCCAAAGTCGCACCTAACCGAAACCCTAAAATCCGTTAGAGGACTATAATAGGATTCGGCGGACTAAAACCTCACCCTTCCCTCCCAAATATAACAGCCGCCGAGCCGAGGACTAAAAAATCCCCACCTCCCACCGCTTCCACTCCAGCCGCCGCAAAATCCACCGCCACCACAGCTTTCGCGCCGGATATGGCCGAACCTTCCCGCCTCCGCTCCCCACCTCCCATCCGCAGCGCTAGCCGAGGTCGCGGCAGCTCGCGGGGCCGTTCCGGCGACCTCACGCTGCCTTTGCCGCTGCATCCCCGGCAGCGGAGTGGGGGATGTGGGTGGCCGAGATCACCGATCGGAGCACCGGTCGGCGCATCTGGCTAGGGACCTTCCAGAGCGCCACGCAAGCGGCATGGAGGCACGACATCGAGAATGTCGGCCTCCACGGCGACAATTGCGGCCCGCTGAACTTCCCTCTCGGCACCCTAGAGCCGGTGTCGGAGCTCTTCGCGCCGCCCTCCCGCGGCCACGTGGCCCGGATTGCGAGGGAGGACCGCGAGGCATGGGAGCGCCTCGAGGCGGAGAGAGAGGACGAGCGGCGAATGGCCGAGCTCGTGGTGGAGGAGGAAGCGGCGTTCGCAGCCTCAGCGGCGGCCTCTTAATCCTCGGTCCGGCCCCAGCCGCGGTCATCTCGTTGGGCAGCGACGAGGACACCGACGAGGAGATCGAGCATTGGCTTGGGCCCAACTGCGGGTGAAGCCGCAGAGGAGAGCTCAACGGCAGCCTCCCCGACGGCGGGGGTTCAAATTAGTCCGTGTTTAGTTAAATTTATGTAATGTTTTAGTTTTCTTATGAACTATGTATGAAATCGTTCGAAGCCGTGATGAAAACGGTTTGAATTAGTATGAAATTATTCGAAAAATATTGAATTCGGTGCAAATTCAATTTAAAATCAATTATAGTCCTCTAAATTAAAGGGAATCAAACCTGGTGACCATCGTTTAGAGGACTTAAAATTTAAGTCCGTCGTTTTCTCCGGCCGAAAGTCCTCTAAAATAAAGGAAATCGGTTAGAGTTGCTCTTACTCCTCTAAACCACACCTAGCCGATCCCTTATAACGTTTATAGGAGTACTAGGAAAAATGTTCATGCGTTGCAAGGAAAGATATAATGGTAAGATGTTTCCATGAAGGTCATAGGGTATCTGCGTGTTATTGCCAAAACTCGAGTTGCAATGAGAGATATAATGGTAAAATGTTTCCATGGAGCTCATAGGATATCTACGTGGTATTGCCAAAACTCGACTCTCCAACTCCGATCTTTATCGTCTGGCCTGATCCGCCACTCTAGAGGAGGACCGACCATGCCCATTGATATTTTCAGGCCCTCTTTTTTGGTTGGAGGCCAATTTATTTGGACAAAACTTTTGTTTGACGGATGAAAGAAGAAATAGTCCTCCTTGTAATATTATACATATATACTCCCTCCTCGCTATAATATAGTGCATATAAGACTTTTGAAAACTCAAACAACATCAAATTTTACCAATTTTTTTAGAAAATTACCTATATCTACACTACCAACTACTCCCTCCATTTCGAAATATAAGATGTTTTAGCCTTGTGAAAAGGAGTATATCTATATCCTTTAACAAGGCTAAAACATCTTATATTTTAAAATGAAGGGAGTATATACCATATAAAAATATGCATCATGACGAATCTAATGACACAGATTTTATATTTTAGATGTTATTATTCTTTTCTGCAAACTTGGTGAAACTTGGTATCGTTTGACTTTTCAAAATTCTTATATGCACTATATTTTAACAAGGAGGGATTATATATATATTATAGATTTGAAAGAATCACCCAATGTTGGTGCTAAGTAAACCATTTATTACCCAACATATATAGAAACGATACCTGGTTACTTAATTTCACATGCATAGCAAACATTCATGCTAGCTCTGTACGTTCATGCTTAAAACAGATTCAAAGAATGTAGCATGTAGCTAGCTAGCTAGACATCATCGATAATGTTGTCGATATGAAAATGCTTCATGTTTCACATGTCGTTTGTTGATATCTCATAATATTTTTTCTGCTAATAATATCTCATTATCTCGACATACGAATTTATTAAACCTACGTCTATAAAATCTCAGACGCAAGGCAAGTGGAGCAATCCTATCATAGGACCCTTTGCATATTGCACCAACTTTGAATCTTACACATGTTCTGAATCTATGATGCTCTTTCACATTACTCTGCTACTCTGAACTTACATATGACCAGAAACAACCTCGGGTAAGCATTCACTTTGACTTGAATGAACTTCACAGATTATCATCTAAATTTACATCCACGGTTTTTTTTTTTGTAAATGCCCGCCTAAAGCAGCTCAACTACCTACAAGAGAAGAAAGCAGCCGCAAGCAAAATACAACTCATCCATCAGCTACAACCTATGATTTATTTTCAATCGGGAAATAATTCTGCCTACGTAGAAACAATAGAGCTGGCTAATACAGTACCTTGGTGCGGGAATGCATGGATTGATTCAATGTTAAAACACATACCTTGAGGTTGCTATTGAAGGATCCGGTCCGTCTGCCGTTTCTGAAGAAGCGAGAGGCCACCGGAGTAGCGTCAGGCCAATGACGGAGTTGTTGCATCCAAGACTGCCGAAGAAGTGCGAGACAACTGGAATTTGTTCTAACCACACAAAATCGACAGTTGTAAAGTTAGGTTTGATAGTTATCATTGTGATAGCTTTATAGATTTTTGGCAGCGTCAGATGAGAAAACTTAGGAAAAATCTCAAAGGCTGGGATCTAGAAGGTAAACATAGAAAAGATAGAAAGAATCTCTGCTCAGCTAGATTTGATTGATATAAAGGTGAGCTAGCTGGGTTGTCAGCTGCTGCTGACTATGAGTTAAGGAATTCTTTAAAGTCTCAACTTAATGTTATCCTGAGAGGGGAGGAAGTTAAGTGGATACAACGTGCTAGAGAAAGAGATTAGGAAAGTGGGTAGGAATACAAAATATTTCACGGCTAAGGCTAGTGGTGGAAAAAGAAGAAACATTTTTTTTAGATTTCTTCAGGATGAAGTTTTGATTGAGGGTGATGATAATTTGTAGAAAATGCAACTAACTTCTAAAAGGAACTTTTTGGCATACCTGTCTCTCTATTTATTCCAGTAGATTCTGTTCTTTCTATAGAATCACAACTTTCTCTAGAAGAGATCAAGAATGTTGTTTTTCTATGAAACAAAATAAAGCTTCAGCCCAGATGGTTTCCAATAGAATTCTACCAAAGCTTTTGGGATCTGGTTGCTGATGATATTCTCAAAATGTTTTCTTATTTTCATGAAGAAAAACGTAATATTTCTAGATTTAACTATGGTTTTATCATTTTGATTGCCAAAGGACAAGGTTCTGATAAAATCCAAATGTATAGATCCATTTGCCTTTTAAATAATGTTATCTTCAAAATCTTCACGGAAGTTTTGAATAATAGAGTCATGCTAGTAGCAGATGAAGTTGTTTCTAAGAATCGGTCTTCCTTTATAAAGGCAGATTTATTCTAGATTGTGTGGTGCTTCTTCATGAGACTGTTCTGTATGATCATCAGAAAAAAATCTAGAGTTCTTTTTAAAGTTGATTTTGAGAAAGCGTATGATAAAATTAACTGGGAGTTTATGTTTCCTGTATTAGAAATGAAGGGTTTCCCCACTTTGTTTATTAAGTGGATTAAAAAAGTGGTGATGTGAGGAAATGTAAATATAATGGTTAATGAGTTAGTTGGTACCTACTTGAAGATTAGAATGGGGTGATGGGAGGGAACGCAAATATAATACTCCCTCCGTCCAGAAATAACTGACTTGAGGTTGTCATGATTCGAATGTATCTATACACCAAAATACGTTTAGATACATTTAAATCTAGATAAATCCAAGTCAGTTATTTCTAGATGGAGGGAGTAGTTAATGGCTTAGTTGGTACCTTTATCTCGAATTTTGTTTAACATAGCTGCAGATGTTCTAGCTACTCCTATTATGAGAGCTAATAAACAAGGTTTCATTAAGGGCTTGGTCCCTGGGCTTTATGAAGGTGGTTTGTCGATGCTGCAATATGCTGACTATGATAGATTTGCATTTGACGACAATTTAGAAAGTGCAAGAAATCTCAAAATTATTTTATGTACTTTTGAACACTTGACTAGCATTAAAATTATTTTTATTAAGAATGAGGCAAAGGAAGAGCAGGTTGAATATGAGTATATATTCACTTGCAAGGCTGGAGATTTCCCCTTTAGGTACTTAGGAATACCTGTGCATTACAAAAGGCTAAGTAATTCAGACTGGAAACCTGCAGAGAGGAAAGTTGATAATATTAACATTTGAAAATTGTTCAAAATTAAAAAAATTGGACCTAAAAATTGTTTAGATTTTGAATAATGTTTAGATTTCATAAATGCTCAGATTTTAAAAATCATATTTTTAGTGTTGTTTCTTTTCCTCAATTTTAATTTTATTTTTAAATAATATTTTTTGAAAATGTTTTAGATTTGAAATTATCTTAGATTTTAAAATGATCAGATTTGTATTAAATCGGACTTGAAAATTGTTCAGGTTTGGAAAATATAGTTTTTTAAAAATATTCAGATTTGATAAATGGTCATATTTTGAAAATTATTATTTAAAAAACTTTTATATATAAATTCTTTTTCCATATTTGAAAAATGACCGAACATTTTTTTTAGCTAGAAAACTAGTGGGAAACCAAAACACACAAAAAAGAAAAATCCAAAAAAAGAACATGGACAGAAAACTAACCTGTGTAACATGGGCCGAGCAAAAAGGCACATTCTCTAGTGGGGTGGGGGCTGGGGGGTGGGGAGGTCGGTGTATAAAAGAAATTCGGTCAATTTCTATAACTAGAAGAAAACCCGTGCGTTGCTACGGACTAAGAAGTACAATAGTACTCCCTCTGTTTTAAAATATAAGATGTTTTAACTTTGCAAATGAAGTGTATCTAGAACCATTTTAGTGTGTAGAATCATGTAAGTTTGGAGCAAACCTATATATTAAAAGAGGTCTAGATATACTTTTTTCACAAAGCTAAAACATCTTATATTTTAAAATGGAGGAAGTATTTGTTTATTTATTTATGATATAATAATGTAAACTGATCTCTCATATCACACCAACTAACGGGTGGTGAAATCAAATCTTAAAAGGTTTATAGCAAATTTGTCCCGGCGTTGTTATGGGTCTATTTACTGAATTTTTCAGTCTAATAACATATCATACATGTTGATAATTTAAATATCCAGAATATCATTTGTAGAGTGTACAATGATAGAAAAGTAGTTTTACAAAGCTCTCTAGCTAGATAAATTAAATTGGGAACTACCAAAAGTATCAAAGAAGCACATAATAATAATTTGCAGCAGAATACCATGTATTTCTGTAACGGCCATGTCCACTTAAGGTGATTCTGCCCAGAAAGCAGAAGTTGTTTCTCCTGTAAAATTGAGCTAGAACAAAAACCTATATATTTCTAGAATTGAGATGGTTCAACAAAAACTATCAAAATTAGGATGAGCATAATATTATATTTTGGCAGAGACTTGTTACCATTATTGTTGGCGCAGAAATCTACAACATGGAAGTTCTCCCATAAATTTTAAAAATAATCGAATGGTCAAATCTGATCTAAGAGAATTCGAGCCAGGTATACTCCGTCCAATAGTTTCAAAAACGAAATTGTGCCAAACAGAAATCGCTGCATGTTAGAGATGCAAAAAAATACCTGAATTGAAAGAAGAAGAAAATTGGTAAAAAAAGGAATACCAACACAATATCAGTAGTAATACCAAAATCCCGTCTATAATTACCTGCAATTTTTTAGAGAAAATTAATACATCTATTGAACAACTGATTGGTAAAAAGGGGAAATGATGGATATGTATATAGTGTTGTACTGATTATTATCCCGTTGGAGTTTCTGATTCAGCCACAATACGTGAGCATGGTCATAGCAGCAGTGGGTTTAAACTAATTAATTGGCCATTGCAGTCAAGCTGCTGTTTGATCGGTGCGTCCAATCTGTCCAGGCATGATGTCTCTTCGTTGAACTTACCGACTGCAAGAAGAGATTGACGAAAGGCATGAGCAGTGAGAAGAACACGTGTGGTACAACAAATAACAGTAGTAGAGCACTAATAACGGCATGAGAAGAGTCGTGGGTGTGTTGAGATAGATCAGTGCCGGATGAACGGGCGACCCACTGGAGACGGAACCGGTCCTTGAAAGCATCCTCCGCCATGCCGGAGAAGAACTCCACCAGCTAACAGGCGAGGCGCCGCGGACGCGGAGGATTTCATCCAGGGTGCGGCACCGGGCGCCGGCGGCCAGAAGCAAGTGCTAGCTGGACGTATATATGTGCTCAACGGTGAGAACACCAGGTTGATGTCCGCGTTCTCCTCGGCGAGGAGCCTCATGCGGCTAGCAGCGAGCACCGGAAGACCGCCGGCGGCCAGAAGCAAGCCGTCGTCGGCTAGACAACCCTCAATGATGGAGTGCAGAAAGAACATTATTTGTTGCTTCTATGCTTCTGAATAATTCTGAATAATTGGATACGCAAACCAAAGGAAGTCCGTGCTTTATATCTTAAGAGGTCTCATGCTGCTCCTCTGGAATCGTCCACACGAGCTGAATTGTGGGCACACTAGTAGAAACCAGGCCATTAGCCCCTGTTCGTAAGGGCCTTTAGTTCCGGATTGCGAACCGGGACTGCCAAAGCGGGACTAAAGGTTTAAGCTTTAGCCCCGGTTCTGTTACGAACCGGGGCTAGAGGTCCAACCACGTGGCCCTACGAGGCGCGCTGGGTGGCAGGACATTTAGTCCCGGGTCGCGTTATGAACCGGGACTAAAGGTTCCCTGTCGCGGCAGCATTTTGGGCCATTTGGCTGCCGCGGCAAGGGATGGGGTTTTAGGGTTTTGTGTTTTTCTTTTTATTTTGTGTTTTGTGTTCAATTATTTTTCATTCTGTGTTTTCATTAGAAACAAGTTTTCGTATACATACAGAACGCTACTACGCAGTACTTGTACACATTGACGCAATATATAATATAATTTCTCTTACAAGCATATATGGAGTCCCAACCGGGTCCAGAGCATGTCTATTTGATTACATGGAGATCATTACATGGATGATTTAGGGTCTACGTATAGAGTATTCTCCGCGTGGGTCTATGACCTCGTCGACAAAAAATGCAGCAAATTCCTCTTGGATTGCTATTAGGCGGTCCTCTGGTAGGAGCTTATCCCACATCGCGTCCAACTATATAAAAAGGAGATCGTATGAATTAGACTCAACACAACTTTTTGTAATAAAAATAAAGGATGAATATATTGTTTACTTACTCGAACATTTTCCGAGTGCTTCTCAATACTGATGCGAATGAACTCGCACACGTAGAATCCACATAGATTAGTTCCCTGTGGCTGCCTCGCGCACTTTACAAGAATAGAATTCAATCAAATAATAACTCTAGCATGATAAATGCACATAAACTAGAATTAAATAGATGCGCGGACTTAGCTCGTACTACTTACCGAGAGTGATTTAAAAAATAGCTCCTCACGCCATTGACCGCGGACATGGTTCTTGAACTGTGTCCAAACCCTACTTAACAAAGAAAATTAATGTATGAGTTAATAACTACTTGATATCCCAGAAAATGGACAAAAGAAACCGATATAGTGCGATAATGGTTGAAATTACCTCTGGAGCGTATCGATAATGCTGCGGTAGTTTTCAATATCTTTGTTTAGTGAGTCCATGATGTGAACTCTTCCCAAGTCAAGTGAAATGCTTAGAAGAATCCAGTGGTACCTACGCAAGATTTACATACGCCAATAACTCATCATTTATACTGAACATCGAGTAAGCAAAAGTTAATGTGTACAAAAACTCACTTGCCGTCGTGGTAAGGAAATAATATTTCATTACAGAAATGTTGTTTCGTGAGAAACCGCAACAAGTTGTGCTCGGTCTCCAGTGGTTTATCCTTTAGTATAGCTCCATGAACTCGATGTGGGTCAATGAACCCAAATCCATTGATAGCCTTTCTTTTACAATCGAGCATCTTTATTCTGCATCATTATATATAGCGTACAAAAGAATATAGTGAGTATACTTATCGGCAATGAATTGAACAAGCTAAGATAGAGACCTAATTACATAAATAAAGTAATCACTTACAGACAATATGAACTAAGGATAGTTTTGTCGAGTTCCTTTAGATTGAATAACTGAAATAATTCTGTAAATTCAATAGGGACCTCGTCTTCAGTGAAGTAATGCGATTTTTGAACTTTCACTAAGAGCCAATTTCGTTGTTCTTTTGATGCTCTCATGTACCATTTATGGAATCGTCGCATTTGTGTTGGCATATCCCGAAGCCTCTCAGAACTGACCAGAGGCTCTCTATGAACAAATTTGGGTGCTACCTCAACCTTGGGCATATCGCCGTGAATAATTTCATGAATAGGCATACCACATTGCTCGGCCAATATCCTAGCCGTTTCCGGATCCATAGGTTCTACCTCATATAGTTGAGGTTCGGGTGTGTTCACCCGGAGTGGGGGGAGCGATTGGTTTGCTTGTTTCCCCATCTGTGGAACATCTCTTTTGGTTCTTCGGCTACCACTCGATTGTTTTGCTTGTTTCCCCAGCTGGGGGACGTCCGTTCTGATGCTTCCGCTACCACTCGATTGTTTTGCTTGTTCCCCCTGCGGGGGAACCTCTTTTGTGATGCTTCCTCTACCACTTGATCTCTTCTGTTTCAATGTCTTCTGAAGACATCGTGTATAGTCATCTGGCACATTTAACTAAGTTTGGGATGGCTGCGTCAGTAATTTCCTAAAGTGCTCCTTGGTTTCCGGTTTTATTTGGACCTCTGGCTCAGGTTGTTTCTTTTTAAAATGAGCATCCACTTTGGCCCATACGACCGCATCGGTCTCCTCATCGGTCAGGTCGTAAGCCCTCTTGGGAGGAACCGGCGGTACTCTTGGGAGGGGCGACAACTGTCGCTTTGTGCGTCGGTTATCGCTCGACGGAGCGGTGGTATTCTTCCGCTTTTGGCCCTTAGTGGGCGGAGGCGGCTGCGTAGATTGAGATGGACTCGTGTTGGGGTCATGGATTGGACTATTACTGGGAGGAGACGGTGCACTTGGAGGTGGACTTGGAGGAGACGGTGCACTGGGAGGAGACGGTTGCCTTGGAGGTGATGGATTGTTTCTCGTTGGAGAAGGTGGCCTTGGTGTCGAGTCTGGAAACTTGATGTATTCTTTTTTCCAAAGAATGAAGTCACTCGTGACTTCTCCCAGTGTCATCTCCCCTTCACCTTCAGGGATGTCCAACTGTAGTGACTGACACATAGGTACAATTTCATCCACACCGACATGAGCATAGCCAGCTGGAATCGGATTGCAATGGTAGGTCACTCCCGCTGCAGAAGGTAAAGCAAAGCCGACCACCACCTTCATAGATATATTCTTCAGTTCAACATGCAGCTCACAACTAGTCTTCTCCTTAATTGCATCCACGGGGTACACATCCATCGTTGCATCATTACCGTGGCCCTTCGTGGAAGCCACGCTGCTTTTCCGTTGCGATGGGCCGACCGTACTGTCCGGTGCAGGATCTTGCTGTCGGAGTCCTTTAAGTTCATTAAGCTCCTGGCGATGCTCCTGCAACATGGCTTCAAACCTCGTGAACCGCTCTATATCCTCCTCTTTTTGCCGCTTTGTTCTTCTCGATCGGCTTCTGTACGTGTCAAGGTGCTCGGGAAACCCGATAACCCATGGATAAGAAGGTCCGAACCCTCTTGTTCGTCCAGCTTTTTCAGGATTCCCGTGAGCCTTTGTCAGCTCATCGTTCTCTCTGTCGGGAACAAACGTTCCCTCTTCAACCTCTTTTATCACTTTAATAAGTTCTTTCTTGGGTGAAGAAATTTCTTCAGATGCAACAATCTCGCCTGTTTCTGGGTCTAATGATGCCCCATGCCCGAATACCCAATTTCTTGACCTCAAGGGCCAACTAGACGTAGCTGGAGTGACCCCTTTAGCCTCCAGGTCAGCCTCAACTTTATCCCACTTAGGCATGGCACTCCTGTAGCCACTTGTGCCCATATGATGGTGATATTTCTTTTTGGCTGTATTTAACTTATTTTTTGCTGACATTGCCTTAGCTGGTTCTGAGGTCTTGTATTCCACAAATGCGGCCCAGTTATCCTGCTGCAACTCCAGTGGGCCAGTAAATGGAAGAGTTTTTTTCTTCAAGACATACTTGTGGTACAATCTTTTTTTCCATTTCTTGAATAGTTCGGCCATATTCTTAAGAGCAAAGTGCTTGACTTTCCTCATCATTTTCTGTGTGAGCTCATCAGTCTCCAAGACTGCTAGGGTGAAATGTGTCATGAGAGAATTCCACATCGTATCTTTCGCTCTGTCATCTATAAAACTAGCCCCAGCTGGATCCTTTTTCTTTCCTGGCTTGTTCCAATTTCGCATGGTGATCGGGACTTTGTCTCTAACAATCACTCCGCATTGACTTGTAAATGCATTCGCAGATTCTTTGGGCTCCAACGGTTGACCCTGCGGAGAGACTAAGTCAATGCTAAAACGGACATCAGCGGGCAACTTGTGTGTCGGGCCTCTTGTCCTTGTAAAAGATTGGCCGAAAGCAGAGGTCTAAGAGAAGAAACATTCGTCAATACATATATACGAATCAATTAGTGCATCTATACTAGTGAACGATCGATAGAGACTTTATATACCTCGACGGAGTTTGTCATTATTATGATGTCTTCACCATGGTCTCCACCATGGTTAGCACCATCGTCTCTACTATTTTCTCCACCATCGTATCCTCCAGACAATTAAGATGTTCGGAGCCATCATAATAAGACCCCCCAGTACCCTCATCTATAATGTTGAGAAGCTCCTCTTCATTCTGTCTACCGTCCATAGCTTAACTAATACAGAAAAAAGAATATTGCATTAAGTAAAAGAATATTACAACTGCGACAACTCGGATACAGTACTTAGTGATTAAGATAAAGTACAATAATATAAGATAAAGTACATTATTAATACATTTCACTCATATCTCGCTCATAATATAAAGTACATTATTAATACATCTCGCTCATATCAAACTAGCGAACGCTGCAGCGTTACGTACTCTGAGCTCTGCAGCCACAGAAGAGGAACCATCACCGGAGAATAGCTCGGGTGAGATCCGTAAACCTGCCAGATATTGGAGAACCTAGTCTCTAAAAGATACATGTATCGTCGTACATGCTCGTCCTCCTCCCTGATACGACGACGTACCACCTCCTCGGGGGGCTGGCTCCCACTACACCGCTCCTGGACCTTATGGATGCCACCAAAAAAGCTTTGGGTCGACGATGATACCCGGATTCCTCACCAAGGTACGAGTTCCGACAGGTAGCACCTCCTAGTGCCAACCCGGCGGAGCCCAGACTCGGACATCCCCGACGGAGTCTAGTAGGCTTGGACGAGGTGGACACGGCATAACTAAATAATAGCAATAAACAATCGTAAAACATAAACAGTAACTAAATCACTAAGTATTGCCCTAATAACACTAACCCTAAACTTAACACTAACTAAACTAAACCTAATTAACTAAGTATTCTAACTAACCCTAGATAAATACTAATACTAATATTAATACTATCTAAATACTAATACTACTAACACTAATCCTAAACCTAACACTAACTAAACTAAACCTAATTAACTAAGTATTCTAACTAACCCTAACTAACCCTAGATAAATACTAATATTAATACTAACTAAATACTAACACTACTAACACTAACTAAATACTAATACTACTAACACACTAACTAACCAAAATACTAATACTACTAACACAACTAAATACTAATAGTACTAACACTAACTAACCAAAATACTAATACTACTAATACTATCTAAATACTAATACTAGTAACACTAACACTAACACTAACACTAACTAAATACTAATACTACTAATAACACTAACACTAACACTAACTAAATACTAATACAATTAACACTAACTAAAGTACTAATACTACTAATTAACACTAACTAAAATACTAATACTACTAACTAACACTAACCAAAATACTAATACTAACTAACACTAACTAAAATACTAATACTAACTAACACTAACTAAAATACTAATAGTACTAATACTATCTAAATACTAATACAATTAACACTAACTAAAATACTATCTAACCATAACACTAACACTAACTAAATACTAATACAATTAACACTAACTAAAATACTAATACTACTAGCTAACACTAACTAAAATACTAATACTACTAACTAACACTAACACTACTACTACCCAAAATTAACTAATAACCCTAATTAACCAAAATTAACACTCTAACTAAAATACTAATTAGCTAGGGCTAGCTGCACGTCGATCACCGAAAGGCGAAGAAAGTCTGATTGCGGTGTGAGTATGACCGGCAGTATGGAGACGGCAGGCGGCCAGACAAGGCGTGGCGCGGAGAAGTTGATCTGGTGGCTCTCTGGGTCGTGCTACGACCCGGGGTGGGGGGTGGGGTATTTATACCGCCCCCCTTTAGCCCCGGGTTGTAATACAAACCGGGGCTAAAGGTTATTTTTGACGCCAAAACCAAAAATAGTTTATAGTTTTCAGAAAATTATGTATTATATATCAAAATTTTCAAAAAAAAAGATCTATAATTTAAATCTATTATCATAATTAATTATACAACTTAAATGAAATTTTTAGTACAAATGTTCACAAAAAATAATAAAAATATAGTTTATTATTTAAAAATGGAAAAATACATATAATATACCAAAATATTCACAAAAAATAATAGACTCATTAGAAATGTAATATTTAATACTAAAACTATTAACTAGGACTAAAACATATTTTCCCGCCATTTCCCCCGCTTCCCGCCATGTTTTCCCGCCATTTCCCCCGCTTTCCGGCATGTTCTCCCGCCATTTTCCCCGCTTCCCGCCATGTTCTCCAGCCATGTCCCTCTATATGTAGGCCGACCGCCATATCCATCCACACATCCACACCTTATCTCTCACAACAATGGACACCACTTACTGGGCTTTCCTGACGCTCGAGGAGACCGAGGTGTCGCCCAGCCTACCCATGCCCGCTGGTACCGGCCACCATTGGCTGGATCTTGCGCCGAGGGGTTCCTATTCCTCCTGTGCCTCAAGGTTCGGCCCGCCAGGCGTCCATCACGAACCACTTCTACCTCGAGCTCACGCCGGAGCAGCGGGTGGATCCCCATTGGGATCCCGACAACCTCGACACCTGGAATGCCTTTTTCGCAAAACGGCGGGAAAGGGAGCTCACCAGGTACGAGGGTGACGGGCCGCCCCCAGTGAACCACAACGAGGCTGGTCGCCCCCTGTGGTGGGCGAACCGGACTATCGCCGGTGTGATGCGCTACATCGCCATGGGAGACCATCCCCGCCTGAGGTACCCACACTTTCACTAGCCGCATAGCCACAAGAATGGTGGTGGTGATGAAGGCCTAGGGCGTACTAGGGTCATCATCCGGGAGCCCCCTCCCCCGCGCGTCGTGAATTCGAGGCCGGAGGATCCATCCGTGTGCTACGAGGAAGGGCTGAGGATCCATCCGCGTGCTACGAGCGACGACGATGACGATGACGATTCCGAAGACGACCCAGAAGCCGTGTACTACAGGGCTAGATATGATTATGACTAATTTTTACGTTTTAATATTAATAAATGTCTGGCCACAACAAGTTGCAATACTACCAAAGATCGAGATAGTTCATATCCATATACATATAAGAAGATCATTAAAAATAAAGGTTTAATAATATTGTACATCACCAACATCGACACATGTTAGGGTTTTCTTCTAATCCGTAACCATGGAGCATCTTCCTTACTTAACGGGATGCTTGGGTCATCCTTCACAGCGAAGGGCAGAATTTCATGAAACTTATCATAATCGTCTGACATGTCTGTCTTATCCTCCACCCCCACGATGTTTCTTTTTCCTGAAAGAACTATGTGGCGCTTTGGCTCATCGGATGCTGTATTTTTTTTTCTTATCTTTCCTTTTTCTCGGTTTGGTAGACATGTCCTTCACATAAAAAATCTGAGCCACATCATTGCCTAGGACAAATGGTTCATCTCTATACGCAAGGTTGTTGAGATCCACTGTTGTCATTCAGTATTTCTTGTCTACCTCAACCCCGCCTCCTGTCAGCTTGACCCATTTGTACCGAAACAAAGGAACCTTAAAAAAAGGTCCATAGTCAAGTTCCTATATCTCCTCTATGTAACCATAATATGTATCCTTTTGCCCATTCTCGTCTGTTGCATCAAATCGGACACCGCTGTTTTCATTGGTGCTCTTTTTATCTTGGGCGATCATGTAAAATATATTCCCATTTATCTCGTACCCTTAAAAAGTCAATATAGTCGAAGATGGTGACCTGGCCAACAAGTACAACTGCTCTCCAACATTTGTGTCATTCATGAGATGTGTCTGCAACCAACCGCCAAAAGTACTCATATGTTCATATCTAATCCATGATCCAGGCTTCTCCGGGTTGTTGGAGTGTACAATATTCTTGTGTCCCTCGATATACGGAGCCACCAAGGTGGAACTTTGCAGAACTGTGTAGTGTGCTTTAGTGAGAGAATGTCCGTCCATACATATCCTTGCTTTCTTTCCTAGCGTGCCTTTTCCACTAATTCTACCCTCATGCCGTGATTCAGGAACACCGATGGGCTTAAGGTCAGGAATAAAGTCAACACAAAACTCAATGACCTCCTCTGTTCCATATCCCTTTGAGATGCTTCCTTCTGGCCTAGCACGATTATGAACATATTTCTTTAACACTCCCATGAACCTCTCAAAGGGGAACATATTATATAGAAATATAGGACCAAGAATGTTAATCTCATCGACTAGGTGAACTAGGAGGTGAGTCATAATATTGAAGAAGGATGGTGGGAACACCAACTCGAAGCTGACAAGACATTGGACCACATCTTTGTGTAACCTTAGTAGACTATCTAGACTGCTTACCTTCTGAGAAATTGTATTGAGAAACACACATAGCTTCACAATGGGTACTCGAACATTTTCCGGCAGGAGTCCCCTCAATGCAATCGGAAGCAGTTGGGTCATAAGCACGTGGCACTCATGAGACTTTAGATTTTAAAAATTTTTCTCTGCCATATTTATTATTCCTTTTATGTTCGACGAGAAACCAGACGGGACCTTGATACTGTAAAGGACTTCAAAAAAGATTTCCTTCTCTTCTTTGGTAAGAGCGTAGCTAGCAGTACCTTCAAACAGCTCTGGATGCATGCCGTCTCGGTCTTTTATACGTTGTTGGTCCTGCCGTGCTTCAGGTGTATCTTTGCTCTTCCCATACACGCCCAAGAAGCCTAGCAGCGTCACGCAAAGATTCTTCGTCAGGTGCATCACGTCAATTGCAGAGCGGACCTCTAGGACTTTCCAATAGGGTAGCTCCCAAAATATAGATTTCTTTTACCACATGGGCGCGTGTCCGACATCGTCCTTCGGAACAGATTGTCTACCAGGACCCTTTTCAAAGATTACTTTTAAATCCTTCACCATGTCAAATACATCATCACCAGTACAGCGGATAGACTTACACCGGCTGTCTGCCTCACCATTGAAATGCTTACCTTTCTTTCTTAAGATGTGCGTGGGCAGAAGAAAACGACGATTCCCCAGGTACACATTCTTCTTACATTTATCCAAATATATACTTTCAGTCTCGTTTAAACAGTGTGTGCATGCATTGTATCCCTTGTTTGTCTGTCCTTAAATGTTACTAAGAGCAGGCCAATCATTGATTGTTATGAACAACAACGCTCGTAGATCAAATTCCTCCTGCTTGTTCTCATTCCACACACGTACACCTTGTCCGTGCCATAACTGTAAGAGTTCTTCAACTAATGGTCTTAGGTACACATCAATATCGTTGTCGGGTTGCTTCGGGCCTTGGATGAGTACGGGCATCATAATGAACTTCCGCTTCATGCACAACCAAGGAGGAAGGTTATAGATACACAGAATCACATGCCAGGTGCTATGACTACAGCTCTGCTCCCCAAAAGGATTCATGCCATCTGTATTTAGACCAAACCATAAGTTCCTCACATCACCTGCAAAGTCCGGGAACTCTCTCTCAATTTTTCTCCACTGCGACCCATCAGTGGGTGTCTCAACATCTCGTCTTTCTTACGGTCTTCCATGTGCCATCGCAACAACTTGACATGCTCTTTGTTCCTGAACGAACGTTTCAACCATGGTATTATAGGAGCATACCACATCACCTTGGCAGGAACCCTCTTCATGCGGCGCTCGCCCTCAACATCACCAGGGTCATCTCGCCTTATCTTATACCGCAATGCAGTGCATACTGGGCATGCATCCAAATTCTGGTACTCCTCGCCGCGGTAGAGGATGCAGTCATTAATGTATGCATGTATCTTCTGCACCTCTAATCCTAGAGGGCAGACAACCTTCTTTGCTTCGTAGGTACTGGCGAGCAGTTTGTTATCCTTTGGAAGCAACTTCTTCATTATTTTCAGCAACTTTTTAAATCCTTTTTCAGTCAAACCATTCTCTGCCTTCCATTGCAGCAATTCCAGTGTGCTACCCAGTTTTTTGTGCCCATTTTCACAATTTGGGTATAACAATTTGTTGTGATCCTCTAACATCTTATTGAACTTCAACCTCTCCCTTTCAGTTACGTATTCTTCCTGGGCATCAGCAATGGCCTGACTAAGATCATCATCGGGCAGATCTGATGCCCGTTCTTCATCTTTTTCTTCATCAATGTCTTCCATTCTAGTATCATCGTATTCAGGGTAGTCGTTGTCATTCTCTTCTTCTTCGTTGTCTTCCATCATAACCCCTATTTCTCCGTGCTTGGTCCAACAATTATAGCCGGTCATGAAACCGGACCGAAACAGGTGGCTGTGAAGGACTCTTGAGGAAGAGTATTCTTTATGATTCCGACAGACACCACATGGACAAGACATAAAACCATTCCGCTTGTTTGCCTTGGCCACAAGAAGAAAAAGAATGCACGCCTTTAATGAACTTGTTAGAGAGTCGATCAGCGTACATCCATTGCCGGCTCATCTGCATTATATAATTAATTAAGTACATCAAACATAATCAGAATTAATTAGTACTAATCTAAAAAAAATAAAGCCAGCAACCGGGACTAAATATATGATGAACCTTTAGTCCTGGTTCGAGGCACTAACCGGGACTAAATGTGGATGTGGAGAAAACATGTCGACACTATGTCCTCAATGGGCAGCTCTAAGCCAGGAAATTAAATGACTCTACTATTTTGGGTGGATGGCAGCATAATCATAATTAATTAGTACTAATCTAAAAAACAAAATTAAAACCAGCAACCGGGACTAAAGATATGATGAACCTTTAGTCCCGGTTGGAGGCACCAACCGAGACTAAATGTGGATGTGGAGACAACATGTCGACATTATGTCCTCAGTGGGCAACACTAAGCCAGTAAATTAAATGCCGATACAATTTTGGATGGGTGGCAGCACTATGCCAGGGTGAGTGTGTCGACATTATGTCATCAGTGCCCGACACTATGTTGTGCTGCTTAATCTATAAATAGGTATGCATTCTTGTAAAGGACTGCAAGATGGTGTGCGAGACCAGGGACACCACTACGGCGGAGCTTCTCGAAGATGTCTTAGGACCTCGTCCTCAGACATCTTCGAGGAGCTCGCCGTAGAGGCACTCTCTAATATGTGTAATTAGTTAGCTCCACCAGCATACTGATTTAGCTAGAGAAGATATAAACCGAAAGATGGTGTGCGAGAGCAGGGACACCACTACGGCAGAGCTTCTCGAAGATGTCTTAGGATCCTGTCCTCAGACATCTTCGAGGAGATCGTCATAGAGGCACTCCCTAATATGTGAATTGTGATGTCTTCTTATCAAGCTTTTATGAATTAACCCTATCTTTGTTACAATTTTTTCAGTTTGTTGAGCGAGTGAGCGAAGAAGGATATTTTGCCCAGCTAGCTAGTTAGAATGATGAACTCACGCATGTGTCTGCTTCTAAAATCAAATTTCGAGACTATCTGCCAAAACAAGATATATATAGATAGAATCCACATATTGTGATATTTACCTTAGAGTTTCTTACATTAATACAAGATAGATAGAATCTAATCATCGATCTCATGCTATCATTGCAAAAATTACTACCAAACTAAATCCACAAATTCATCTATAAGATAGATCATGAAATGAGCTAATATAGCAATGAGAGTTCAAAGGATGAAGTTGCTCACCTTTTAGAACCTTTGGATAGATGGGACACCACAAAATATAGACAAATCTTGAGAAAAAAAAGGGCATGAACTCGAGCTTGAAGCAAGAAAGAGAGAGAGAAGAAAGCCACCAGCTTGAATGGTGGCTCGAGCAAGGAAAGAAGATATAGCCAGACCTTTAGCCCCGGTTCGTGTCTAGAACCGGGGCGAAAGATCCACCTTTAGCCCCGGGTCGTATAACAAACCGGGACTAAAGGTTCTGGCGCCCGACCTGGCCTACCTGAAACCCTTTAGCCCCGATTTGTTATACGACCCGGAGCTAAAGGTCCCGTTCGAACCGGGGCTAGTGCCTACCACCCCTCTGGGACCAGTTCTAGCCGTTGGACCGGGGCATTAGTTCCGGTTTGTAGCAAAACCGGGGCTAATACCCCTAGACCAAAGGTCTGTTTTCTACTAGTGGCAGCTCATCTGGCGATCATGAGGAAAAATGAACTGTGCACCCTAAGCACCAAACGAATTGTTGCTCATCCTGCTGACTTGAAACATGTGTGCTACTTCTCCAACAACGTGTCTACCACGATTGACAAGCAAAATATGAGCCGGTGAATAAATGTTTATGGCATCGGTGGTGCAAGCAGAGTAAACCGTAAGCCCAATGAAAGTAGCAGCATGCAAGATTCACTTATCTTCTCTAACTCGACTTGGGTCCTTTTCTTCGATCTTCAGTATCCACGTAGATGTATGGAACTCGCAGCCATAAACCAGAAGTATTGACCTGAGTAGATCTTGTGGAGGAGGTGTGAGAAATCCAATAATCGATATCTACGAGAAAAATAACTGACTAGACTGGGAATCAAATCAACCACTTGAACCCGGATTCTCGATGGATTTCCAAGAATACGTGTAATTACTTGTAATGCACAATAATAAAGATGGATTTCCAAGAATTTGTGCTGGACTACCTGTACATGTGTGGCCTTGTGGTGCCCAGGTTTGCATACGTATCTTTTTCTTAGTCCGCTTCTCGTCCAAGCGACCAGCGTCGCCGCCTCGTACCTGGCCATCGCGTCACGAATAGACCAAGCTGACCACACCTCCATGACCCCTGGCCTTCTGTGAATCCCCTAGACGCCATCCTAGAATCCAATCCACTACACTGCGCCTCCCCAATATAATGTCCCCAAGGTTGCAGCTCCTGGATCCCGACAACTTACCCGAGACGGATGTGACCACTTGGGGGACGCTGTACCACGACTATACAATGATGTCGGCCATCCTATGGCGTTTCACCTTGACGTTCCCGTTCTCGCCGCGTCGGAGGAGCCTCTGGCAACATCTCCGGAACTACACCCACATCACCTCGCCGTGTCGCCGAATCGGCGGCAGGACGGGGACGAAGTCAACCCCTATAAGGTGCTCTGTCTTCCGTCCGGCGAGGAAGGCGTGGCACTGAGGATCTTACGTACGTCCTCCTTGGTGGAACTCGGGTTTCCGGACAGGCCGCCCGAAATTTCATCTGGGAGTAGATCGGTTCCACGACAAAAAGACCTTCATAAAACCATAGATTCGCGATGCCGTTGACTGATCGCAATACCTCGGTGAAGACCGGAGCCAATAGGTACGCCTGCTCATAACGAATTTAGACTCTCGCCAATATATGACGAGAAACACGACGGACCAAGAGTTATGCTGATATGGAATTATAGACTCCTTTTCCGGTCGGAGTTGTACTCGTGTACGAACATACGGCCACCGGTGAAGCTAGCCTCGGCGTACGGAACGATGAGTTTTCTACTTATTACGGGTGACTCCACCGCCGACCCGGTAAGCGGCCGACCAAAAACAAATGACGGATCTCTAACAAAGTTTTTTTTTTACTTACCGGTGGTTTGTCTGAAATATGTTTTTTGGTGGGAGGTTAAAACGGTCAAAAAAAAAGTTGGACCGAAAGAAATAATCCGTTCTTTATTATTAGGTATCTATCTATCTACTAATTTACAGAGAGGTAGGTTCGTCCGTCCAGCTTTTGGTTCCGATTTTTCATTGGACGATTTTGCCCCTGCTGTTTCGATGTATTTACATGCAGCTGCCACCGCCAAGTGATCTGTTCACCCAGAAAAGAAACGATGGTCAAGTCGTCGTGTTGCTCCTCCCTGCCTCCCTTTCCTTATCCTGCTGTGGCCTTCAGCCATCTCCTCTCCGCATCACGCGCGGCTCGAGGCGGGCCGCAGCCGCTCACAGCCGTCTCCTCTCCGTAGTCCGCACCGGCTTAGGCGAGTGGCACCTCCTCTCTGCACTGGCTCAGGCGGGCGGAGCTCGGGTACGACAAGCGGAGGCGGTGGCAACAGTCTGGCGGAACCCGGGAGGGCGAGCTCAGGGAGACCTGGGCCGGCACGAGCTCACGGAGGCACGCAAAAGGGGAACCCAAATAGGAAGCTGCGTGAGGTGAGCCGCGCAAGGTCGAGTTCCTGACGCCGCGTCTTCGTCTTGAAGGAAGGCCTGATCACGCAACGTCGAGCGCGCCTGTGAGGTGGCGAGGCGGCGTGGTGTTGGCGGCGGGGAGCGGCGCGCACTGTTAAAGCAGAGGAGGGCGGCGGTAAGGAGAGAGGCGTTGGGGCTTGCTCGATTTTGGGAGAGGACGAGATGGCGACAGGGTAGTTGGGGAAGAAGGAGGCGACGAGGCGACTCCGCTGCCGACATCTGCGTCGCCAGTAAGCCACAAATTCTCTGTTCCCATTCCAATCCCCTTTGATTCGATCTGATTCAATCGTTGATGTTCTCTCTCTCTGCCTCTGTCTCAAGGACGTGGCGTCTCCATCGTGATGCAGATCGATAGCAACTAGCAAGTCGTTGTGAATTAACCCACACTCCCCTATTGATTCCCCTCCCTTGATCCGGCCGACCTGATCAAAAAAATCACCACGCGCCGTTCAGCGCCGGAGCGGCTAACCCCACCTCCCCTTCCGGCGACATTTCTTCCCCGTCCGTCCGTCCCCGTGGTGCGGGGCGCACTGAGAGTCATGTGGCCACGGAAGGTGCGGCCGATGGTTCTCATAGAGGAATATGGTTCTTTGGCCGGCACAGCAGCAGGCACCGTATATAATCCGACCGCCGGGCGAGCCACCAGACTCCACCTTGGCTGCCGAACGGTGGAGCTTGGCAGCTAGATCAAATACCAGCGGCTGGGTTAGGATGCTGTCTACACGTTGTCCGCGCTCGAGCTGTACTACTCCAGCATTTCATAAAGTAGCTGAAATCTAAGATTGCGATGCCAAATTTCTGGCATTTGCCAATTTTGTTTAATCTAGACAAATTCAAATTACTTATTTTGAGACCAAGGGGTATTTGCTTATCCCTGAAAGTAGTGTAGCTGCTGAGAGAAGTACCTTGCCTATTGACGTGGAGAGAGCAAACATATTACATTACATGTGTTAAAAGATGTGAGCAAGAGCAAACATGTTCCAACTTGATTCAGGAAACATGACAATTCATAGAAAATAAGCAGGAGCATATTGTAGCAATTGTAATCGATTTTTTTGAACGGTATTGTAATCAATTGAGTTTTGTCTAAATACTATATGTTACTGATCTCAAGATACAGCCACAGTAATGGTTTAGAAAAAAAAATATACTTTCCAAACTACTTTGTCAATTATCATCGGCTCATGGTGACCTTGGACTCTTGTTTAGTCTTACCCATTCAAACATTATTACTAAATTTCGACACTGAAATTACTAATAACTGGAATGCAGGTATGATGCAAACATACTCACCATCTATTTCCAAAACGAAAGTAATACTTCCACCGTCTAGGCACACCGATTAACTTAGACTATAGAATCATCCAATTTGATCAATACAAATCCATCCACGATCAGCAATTTACTAGGAACCACGCACACCATAAGCTAGAAAAGTCCTTCGCAATTGAAATCGCTAGACCATATTTAGCAAGTATGATCATTATATACCTCTCATTAATGGCGTCGTCCAGAATATAAATGTGATGCTAACAAGATACGACTTGTGTGTTGTGTGATCGATATCTCAGTCCGACCTAGCGGTGTCGACCAGATTTCCTCTAATGAAGCTAGATGGGACATGTGCACTGTGTTGATTCTGCTAATGAAGATTAGCCACTAAGTATATCGGTTAAATTTATTATCCACGTAGCTTTTAATTTATTTGGCTGTAGCATATTGTTGTGCAAAAATAACATCGAGGGCCTTGCAATGCACGTGCTCTACTAGGACCGTTGCACAAATTGATCATGGATATGGACAGAGCTCATGATCGAAGTTGCCACGATCATGGGTATGCATTGGAGATCACTTCTCTCCTGATTGAGCTCGTCGATGATATCTTCTCCATAGCATTTTTACATGTGTTTTATTAATAGCCAGCTTGCAACGGTGCGTGAGAAAGTTACTAAAGTTAAGAAAAATATCAAAGAAGAAAGAGATTATATTAGAGAAAGAAATGGTCTTTGTCTATGTGTGAATAGAGATCACATGGTCATGTCATACCTTTTTTAAATTAGGACAACTGATTTATTTGTGTGTACATAACTTTGCACAGCTATTTCAGTTTTATGTACATGTAAAATTTTCGTTATTCCCGTAGCAACGCACGGGCATTTAGCTATACCTAATAATAAAGGACGGATTGTCTTTTCCGGTCCAACATTTTTTTTGGACCCTTTTACCCTCCCATCAAACCCCATATTGCCACCGATACCACCGGTAAGCAAAAATAAATCCGGTCCGTACTGGTTATACGCTCAAGAGACAAGGCCATAGGTCCATGCTAGGGATTCCACCCATCGTATCAGGTCTGGTCTCCGGGATCTTAAGAGTCCTACGCATGTATATATCTATATAAGGACTCCGCTAGATTGTGGTATGATCGAGATTAAATTACTAGGTCGATCGAGGGCTTGTAATCGCCCTTGACCTAGCTCGCCAACGCGGGGATCCACGAGATGCAGCCGCCTGCCTTGGGTTTCGCCATCGCCACCACCGGCATGATCTCATGACGCCCTGCCTCTGGATTTGTCTCCCATGTTCGCCAAAGGCGGCAAGTACGCCATCGGGCATCGTGGAGAGATGGAGTCTAGATTGTTCAGGCAAGGCTTGCGCTCGAAATCATGGATCATCATGACGCGGTATCCTGGAACTCGCTGATCTACGAGTATGCCCAGCACGGAGGAGGCGCACGACCTCACAAGCGACAGTGGAGTCCTCGGTTGTCGCCACCCACTAGGATTGAAATTGCACCACTACCACCGCGTACGGAAAACTGGTTGGTGGAAAACCGACGAGCGGCCGGCGGCATCGTTCGCGTATGGAAAACCGGTTTGTGTAACACCGACGAGCGGCCGACGTCGTCGTTCAGAGTTGTCGTGGTGGCGTTCTCACGGTCGGCTGCAGGGTACCGTCCAGCGAAGGCAGGAGAACAACACAGTGGCTGCAGGGAAGAGAGCAAGCTAGCCGTCCAGGTGCACGGGCCTCTACATCAAGGAACGGTCTCCTGCTAGAGCACGGGCTCGCCAAACCAATGAAGAGGAAGCAGGTGCAGGGCGGTGGCGCGCGCTGCAGCCCGACACTCCGCAAGGGAGCGACGCTAGAGTTTTCCCTAGAAAATTTTCTTCTTTGCCGGCCTAAGTGTGGGCACCGGGTACAGGCTGACTTATTGTTGCCATATGCTCATGCCCGACGAAAAAGAGATTACTCACAGAGAATTTCGGTTCAGTTAAGATGGAGATGATACGAATTATACATGTCATAGACTTCAGTGCATTAATTACTTTTGGATGAGAGAAAAATAAATAAGTACTAGCTGTACTCTCATTTGCAGCAAAGTTTACTTGACAACTAGAATCTGGTGTTCATACTATCCAAATGATGTGGATAGCTAGGTGCCAGAAGATGAAGGCACTGAGCAACCAGATCATCTAACTGAATTAAGCGACCATCTTAAGGACTAAGTAAGAATACCAAGCTAGCTCATCTTGCTAATTTATTTTATCAATTGCTTTTGATTTTGTGGGATCCTTACTCCTGATACTTGCATCTTGACGTTTGGGAATAAGCGACTGCAATATCATGCTCTCTTTTTGCCCCTTCTGTTTCCAATGCTACTCCATTGTCTGCTCTCGTAAAAACAATCAGATTATCGATGGAAAACTCCTCAGCAACCGTAACTTAAATAGCCCCTTAGTTTTAATGATGTTTCTGTCAGTTACTAACCTTTATTTCGTGCGTCTTCCTGCCATAGATTTTCATGTCCCGGTGCAACGCACGGGCACGTTTCCTAGTAGATATAGATATAGATAGATAACTTAAAAAATTAGACATCAACCAACAGCCACGAAATATCAAGAAAAAACGGGGGCAAAAAAAGTAGACTGTACATGGGCCGATCAGAAAAGCACACACTGGGAAAAATAACAGGGACAAGGGCTAAAAAAAAGTTGACTGTGTAACATGGGCTGAGCAAAAACAAATTCATGATGTGCCATGTGCGACCCAAAATATAAACTAGGGCAAAAATACTAGACTGCGTTACAGTTGGGCTGAACGTTTACAAGGCCAATTTACGAGGCGCCCTTTTATAAGGCCCATTTAACCAGGCGCGAGGAGGCGAGAACGAGTATTAGGCTCACCTGACTGCAGATACATCAGGCAGGCCGACTCCGTATTTAATCTGGTCCTCAACTTTCTAGCCGCGTGAGGTGCACTCCTTTGACTTTCTTGTATCCAAAAGAAAAAAAACTCCTTTTACTTTCAGATTTTAAAAAAATTCAAAATATCACAGTGCTATGTCTCTAAAATTATGGCGTCAAAAATACAAATAGATATATACAGGAGGAGTGTACGAAAAAAGTCCAGTTAAAAAATACTTTATAAGTTGGGAAATACAAAAAGACAAATTTTTGACAGTAAATAGTATGTATCTTTTTATCAGAAATTTATCTTTTTTTAATTTGGTAAAATATAACATTTTTTAACGAATTTTTTTTGCGTACACTCCTCGTATATTTATCTATATATTTAACTCCATAATTTTTGGAGAGTGTGAGACTTTAAAATTTTAAAAATCTGAAAATGAAGTAAATACTGGTGCGGTGGTGCCCATGTATCAAAGACACTGTCCCCGCAAGGTGGGACTAAATACAGTATACTGACTAAATAAGACCACCCGACCTGTCCGCGTGGCACGCAAGTCCGTGCATTGCTTTTTTCTTTGCAAATGCCGCTTTTTTTCCCATGCCGTGTCGCATGCTGCGGTGACTTTTTCCTTTTTAATAATGGACGAGTGTGGGCGCATGTTTGCTGGAATTCGTTGCTAGAATTAAAATTAGCAGATCACTTCAGGAAGTTGGGAGCAGCTATTGCACCCCGGGTCGAGGCGGCTCCGGCGGAACCAAGTTTCCCCTGCCGCTACCTCTCTCCACCCTCCTCCATTCCCTCGTCGCCGGCCGGATTAGGCCGCCAGGCAGAGCCTGGGCGGCGGCGGGCTCACGTCTTCTTGCGGCGGTCTCCCGGTGTTGATCCATGGCGAGGACGAAGACCCCGCCCTTCCTCTTCCCCTACGGCTGCGCAGGTCGCTTGGCTCGGAGGAGGCGCTCGGGAGGGTGGTGGGAGGCGCGGCGGTGGGCGGTTAGACAATGGGGAGGAGCTCGGTGCGGCCGGCAGAGGAGGAGCCGGTGGAGGAGGGCCTGCGCGTGGCGGTGTGGCTCCAGGCGTGGCGGCGACGAGTTGCCGATCTGGGCCTAGCCTTGGGCCCGATCTGGGCAGCTTGGGCGGGATCCGGCCCACGAGGGTCTGATCTAGGCTGTGAGAGCCATGGCTCTGATTCCGGGGATGCGGGGATGCGAGGTGGTTTCGGCTATAGGGAGATGAATGGCTTTGGTCTGGCTCGGCTCGGCCGAGTAGGCAGATGTTGCATCCTCCCAGCCAGCCTGTGGTTGAGGAAGAAGGACCAGCTAGGGAAGAGGTGGTGGCGAGCAGTCATGGTACATTGGCATGCCCATGATTGTATGCTTCATGCTTGATCGAGCTTGTAGAGCAGGAGATGAATGGCACCATGTGGGGTGTTGCATCCTCCTGCCATCTGCGAAGAAGAGGAAGTGCACCGTAGGAGTGGAGTAGCGTATTTGGCCGTGCATCGCCGGTAGGGTCAAGTGAGAGCGGCCGTGGAGGCGGTTTCCAGCAAAGGGTTTCGTGGAGGCGGCTGGTTGAATCACGAGTTGGGGTGGGTGAGGTTGTCGGTGAAAGCCGTACTCCGGTTGCAGGCGGAGTTGACGACGACGGCGCCTGCGGGCGTCGCTACCTTGTTGGAGGCGTCGGTATGCAACTATCACCCCTTCCCAGCATGCTCCGGGGGAAACCCCAGATTTGGTCTTCCATATCGAATGATGGCGGCGCTTTTGGGCGTCGTATTCCCACATGAGGGCATCATTCTTGGAGATGGACTTGGCTAGAGGGACTCGTGGTTTGTGGGGTTGTGCGGCAATGGTGGACTGCAGGAGCACTCTCCACATGCGATGATCGTTGGATGAGTTGTTTCGTCTTTGCTCGTGGATTCAGAGTGGCACATGCCCTCCTATCTTTGTATGTCGTTCCTCTCCGGAGGCGTCGAGGTTTGGCAAAAATTCTCATGATAGATCAAAGTCGATGCGACAGTTTTCAGTGTGCACTCTGGAGTGAGCGTCGCTTGGGTGCCTGCCTGTGTGTGTCTTATGTTCTGTTTTGCCTGCGTCTTGTATGTCTTGTGTGCTTTAGGTGTGGCTCGTCGTTATTCATGTTTTGGCCGATTTTCCTTGATTAATCATGCAGTTACCCTTTTTATCTATTCAATAAATTTAGCAGCTCTCATGCTAACATTAAAAAAGAAGAAGTAAAATTTGCAAATCCAAATTGAGTTGGACTATAAAAGTGCGTACAAGAATCCAAAGTGTGTAAGCTGTTATTTCTTTTGGACTAAACAAGTTGTAGCTATAAGAATAAATATCTGGTCCCACGTGGAGCAGATATTTAAACCAAAAAAGTGGAACAGGAATTTTGTGTGTAGAAAAAATAATTAGCAGTGGAACAAAATTTGACTTCTCAAGAGACAACATTTTGGATAACGTCGAACAAATTTAATGAACCGACCTAAAATACGAGCATAGGGGGGAAATTGAATTTTTGCGCCCAAGGACTTTGAGCAAAATTTTACTTCTCAGGGAACATCATTTAGGATAAGGAGGAACAAAACTTTACACACATATCAAAACTACGAGTACAGGTAAAACTCAAATTTAGCGCCGAGGACCATGAAACAAAATTTGACTTCTCAGGGAACAACATTTTCATTAAGGTGGACGACAAATTTATAAGAGTACATTAGAACTCAAATTTAACGACGGAGGACCAAAACACATCTGCGGGAGGACCCAAATTTTAGACTAACCGGAACAAAGAAAAAACACTACTACAAAATACGGAAAAAAATTAACACCCACAAGGAATAAATCACAGCAGCCCTAGTGGAACAAGATTTATTTGACTACTTGGAACATGTCACAAACTATATGCGCAAATAAGTCACAACAATCGATTGAGCTAAAAACTAAATATAAATGGAACAAAAAAATTAACACTTACGAAACACATCCCTAGTACAGAAGATTTATAAAATGAAAAATAAAACATGAAAAATGAAAAGAATAAAAACTAAACAAAGATTCAGAAAATAAAAGAATGTAAAAGAGAAAAGGAAGAAAACAACACACTATCAATATACTTGCAAGCTGATTGGTGGAGAGAAAACACAAAATCCATGTGATGCAAGCAGATTGGTTGAGAATAAAGCGTGGGATCTTGTGATGCATTCTGATTGGTCAAGGATCACCCAAGCGGATCGGTGACGAGGGAACAACCGTGGGTAAATCTAGTTGGTGTGAAATAGATTTTCCAATGTGCTTCTTGGAATATTTTATCATTTGGCACATTTTACTTCAAAAATTCATTATTTGCTACATTGACCACTACATATCACTGACACATGGTGTGGTAAATAATAAAACTGAAAAAATACACAGTGGCAAATAATAAAATCCCCCGTGCTTCTTACAATCTTACTACTGTTCATGAGGACCGTGGCGCCAAAGCAAGCCGCAATTGTGATCGCCAATCGAGTTGTCATCGCGTCAGGGAAAAGATCAGCTCGTAGCTGCTCCGATGGCCGGCGGTTGACATTGACGCGAAACAACCAGGGTATGTTCACCGACAAGACGTGGATATGGACTACACATGTCCGTCCGTAATTAACACAGTATGCGAAATATCTCCAAAAAAAAAACAGTAAATCTTACCAGCACTGATCGATCTTCTCCGAATGAAGTAGAGAGGACACGAACTTTTCTTTTCGAGGGGTACCAAGGACAAGAGCTAATCCATCAAGTTGAAGTTGCTACACTACGGAAGGAAAGGGACATCCTGGTCAATCGCTATTCCTTCATGTACCTGCCAAAGAAAACAAGTGCCACCAGACAAGTTAAAGTCAAGTAGACTTCACGTGCCTGCTCCTTCAGCGAAGCTCCAGCCTAAATTTTGTTTTCACTTTTGTTTTGGTGTTTCCCTACTTTTTAAACTTGATAACAAAAACTCGATACTGATTCGTTTTGAAGACCGTATGAATCCACCCGAGACCCGTATGGTCCTCTTAGACGTATATTTATCGTACATGTATCCTCACGTGCCTGCGGAAGGCAAAAATCATGAGTTATATAACAAAAACAACAAAATTTCAAAATATGGCATGCAAAGACGTAGATTGCGATAACAGGAGGTGGGTTCGACCGATAAGAACGTGGAGTATACCCAGCTCGATCGAGTACACTTATACGAAGGTATACATAGTCTGGATATAGGTTTTGACCGGTTAAAATAAAATTAGTTTTAGGGAAGACACTGAAGCGCACATCTTTTGTTTTTGGTCTTGAATGTTGGAAAACGATTGTGAGGACGGAACTTCTCATGTCCCCCGCGCCTCTCGAGTGTGACGCAAGAGAGAACTACAAGGGAAATTATATTGTTTAGTTGCTGCCCATGTGCCGTCGATGTGTTGTCATGTACACCCAGGGAGGAGCTTCTCAACCTCCCGTGCCCTGTGCGATCCCGCCAAAATCCCACCTTTAGTTTATTTATCAAAATCTAGTGTAATTTTTACTTGAAATTTAAACTAGTTTTTAGCAAATAAACTAAAAGTGGGATTTAGACATGATCCCACTTGACACCTTAGGAGATGGACCATGTTGCTACTGGATACAGCCTCCTACGCATGGACGACATCTGCACTGACCGCCTCCGTTGGTGCTCCCGCCTCGATGACCGCAAGTTTTATGTATTACCATCATAGGGGGAAACTTTTGTGATACAATAGCTATTTGATTTTGTATCATATGTACTCCCTCCGTATCAAAATAAATGTCAAAAATTTCTCTAAATTGGATGTATCTATACTAAATAGTGTTTAGATACATTCAAATTTAGAAAAGTTTGCAACATCTATTTTGAGACGGAGGGACTAGAAGGTTTTTTTATATGACCATTTTTTCCCCAAAAATTCTACCGATCTATTAAATATCATCAAAAGCAGTAAAAAAGACATAAAACTAATAAAATTAGAAATAGATCTATGCACCACCTAGTGACAACTACCAACACTAGCACAAGCCAAAAGCATACCGATGTCCTCGCCCCTCAATCACCAGAGGTTATTATAGTAGATAAATAGGAAGTCATCGTGAAAAGCCGCAAATGACTAGCGCACTAGATCAGCAGCCATCACAATAATGGCATACATAAACCAAAAAGATTTTTTGCTACAATGTCTTTAGAGAATTCGATTTTGCTGCAATAGCAGAAAAAATTGTTACAAGGTCTATGGCGATGTTAGTTTTGCTAGATTAGCATAATATTTTTGATATGAGGTATCCAGCTAGATCTAGGAAAAGTATCCATTGAGGTTAGTTTTTCTTTTGTTTTTTGAATAAACAGTTTTTTTGCTATGTTGAAGGAAAAGTGGGTTTTTTTTGTTTTTTTGCTAAGTAGAAGCAGATTGCAAAAACTAGAACCTAGGGACGCGTAGTGCCCACCTTCAATGTGTTATGCACACATGTATTATTTTTTTTTGAAATGGGACGCAAGATGTGATATATATTCAATTTTTTGTCCCATTCCTAAATTTAAGACTACAATTACAGAAAATTCTACCTCCATTCTAATTTATAAGATGTTTTATCTTTTTTCTAAAACACATGTATTTAAAAGTCTTTTATTGTGTAGGTTCAGAACAAAATAAATGAACCTACACACTAAGAAGCATCTAGATACATGTGTTTCAGAAGAGAAAAAACATCTAATATTTTGGAAGGAAGAAAGTACTTACTAGATTGCACCACTTCATCTATAGACTTATCTATTCACGAGTCTGTGGAATGCATGAGTGATCCGGATTGTCAAAGCCGGAAAATCCTTGCCAAAACGAATTTTGGAACCCAACCACGCCGAGGATCACCTCTATGGTGCCCTTCCGCCGTTGCCGCTGGCCTCGTCACGGCGGTCCCAGTCCCCAAAGGTGGTGTTGGGAACTCATAGTTTACGCAGGCAATGACACAACTCCTCTCATGCAACGGCTTGGGTAGTGGCGGGACTTCTTATTGAATTGATGCACTAGTCAATCAATTAATAGTACAAACTGATGAAAATGGGTAGACTATATAATATATTCTTAACACTCTCCACTGGTATAGAATATGCATTCACACATAGCTGAAATGGCCTGTTACACATGGTTAACCAAATTGTCACTACCAAAGTATGGGCGATGGGTCCCCCGATAAAAATATGCCCTAGAGGCAATAATAAATAGATTATTATTTATATATTTGTTTTATAATTAAAGTTATTGTTTTGTGCTATAATTGTATTAGTTTCGGATAACCAGTGTTTGCAGAAAAACCCTAATACAAATGTGAAATCATAACCACTAATTAGATGTGGGGAAGGCTGAGACAGAGCTGCCTGGATCGAGAGTTCAATGGGAGTAGTCGGGGCGGCTGACGACAACCCTAGCCTGCAGCCTACAGGGGCATCTCGGGAGATAAAGCATAGGGCGGACCGGTGGACCAGCTCACTTTAACGGTTTTGTACGTAGTGTTCGGTGTAGCTGAGCCGGTGCTCAACCCTCTAGTCTTTCACCAGACCTAAGATGTAGTATAATGCGTGTATTTTAGTGAAGTAAATGTAGGTTTCAAAACTACCAACAACTAACGACACCGAGATATACATAGGGAGCGCACAGATCTCATACGCTTGGAAACTTTTTATGTTTGAGTCGGATGATGTCATCGTACTCATTGTTAATTGCAATCTAGTTACAACTTATAAATTTATAAATTGTTTCAGTTGCAACCACTAGTGTGTAACTCCTACATTCCATTAATCTCAAGGTATATCAATGATGCGAGAGGTGACCGAGAGATAACGTGAGAACTAGCAAATCTCATATAGATAATCCGATCGCGCAAATGCTCTCGTTACCCTGCTAGTTCAAACTTGTAGATTCGGAGTGAACCTATACACTAAAATATGATTAGATACATTTGCTTTACGAAAACTAAATATCTTATACTCCCTCCGTCCAAAAATAACTGATTTGTCTTTGTCTAGATTCAAATGTATCTATACACTAAAACATGTTTAGATATATGAGGATCTAAACAAATCCAAGTCACTTATTTCTCTGGACGGAGGGAGTATTTTGGAATGGAGGAAATAATTTAAACGCTGACCGACGGGATGTACTCGGAGATCGGATCATTGTTAGGTTCGATCTATCTAAACTTAGAAAAGATTGATGTCGATGAGAAGCAATTTTGTCGTGAGTAGAGAGCATATATGGGAAGAAACATGCGATCAGTACACACAACATCTGCTACCGGAAATGCAACACCACATCTATGTTGGGCCGCTGACACCATCGTTACCATTGATTTGTTGAAGATTCGTGCAAACTATTTTACAGCAAGACTCTTTCGCATCAGTCTAGAGTCATACCAGATTTATTAGAGATCTAAAACTTCTTTGAATCGTGGAGACATATACACGATTCAATAGCAACAGTAGATAACCAAATTAATAGTAGAAAATAACAAAAACTAACAAAAATTTTAAGATACGTACAAATTACAGTAGATTCAGTCAACAAACATACAAGTTTCACTGTCGGGTGGAGTTTGGATTGTGTCCAACTCTCTAAAGGGGCTTAAGTGTAAATGTGTAGTGATTGTTAATTTCGTGGACTTTGCACGAAATCTCCAACAGGGCACATGTGATAACAGGGGACCAACATTCTTTCGGGAAATCCGCTCTCCATCTGCTACGTGACAAGATTCACATGCTCATACGCACACTCTACACATGCACGTACGGTAGCAGCATGTTCGCGATCAAGCCATCCACCTGCCGGCGACGGCCTCGAGCGCCTTGCGCGACGACCCGTCTGGCACAAAGCACTTTCCCATCTCCTCCCGAAGCTCGCGGACCTTGTTTCTCGCAAATGCTCCCCTCTCCCCAACCATGAGCTCCCGAGCTACCGCCGCCACCTCACCACGAGTCGCCACCCCATCCACCCTGGCCTTGGGACGAAGCGCCATGCCCGCGCGCTCGGATAGCATCTTCGCGTTCATCCTCTGTTCCGCATAAAGCGGCCAGGCAATCGTCGGCACGCCCGCCGCCACGGCCTCCAGCGTCGAGCTCCACCCACAGTGGGACACAAACCCGCCCACCGCGGGGTGACTCAGGATCTCCACCTGCGGGGCCCAGAGTGGCACGGCGAGCCCCGTGCCTTTGGTCCGCTCGACGAACCCTTCAGGAAGGTAGTTTACCGGGTTGTCCTCATCCCGGCTGCCGCCGCCGAAGTAGCTACCGCACTTGTCCGTGTCGTTGCCGAACTGCACCACCCACAAGAACTTTTGCTTACTCGCCTCCAGCCCGGCCGCCAGCTCGGCCGTCTGCTCCGTTGAGAGCGTGCCGCCGCTGCCAAAGCACAAGTATAGGACCGACCCGTCTGGCTGGTCGTCCAGCCACCGCAAGCTGCTGTGTTTGGATGACTCGGAGGAGCATGGCTGCCGGATGATTGGGCCCACCGCGTATACCGGAGGGTAGACTCCTTTGTCGGACAGCTCTTTCCACGCCACTGCAGTCTCGCGCTCCATGGCATCGAAGGTGTTGACGACCAAGCCCTGGGCAAGGAGGTAGAGCTTCCCGAGCTCGACGACGAGCGCGTACGCCTGATTGGCGCGGTCCTGGACGGTGTCGACGAGCTCGCTGCCGTGCAGCGGCACCAACCCCGGGAGGCGGATCATCTCCGGGAGGTCGCGAAACTCGCCGGTGGTCGTCTTGTCCAGCTCCGGGGCGCGTATTATCGTCGACAGCGCCATAGGGTTGCTGGAGCAGAAGATGTAGCCCGGGACGCCAAGCTCCGCCGCGACCTCCAGCGCCAACGGGCAAAGCTGGTCTGGCACAAGCGACGCAACGCCGGCCGGGGAGTCCATGAGGGATCGCAGGACGTCTCGGAGGTGTGGGAGGGCACGCTTGACAACGGTCATGATGCGAGTCTCTACACGGGCGTCCGCGGGGAGGTCGTCGTGTAGAAAATATTGAATCCCTAATATTACGGTCTATTGATTTGACCCTCGTGGATATATATAGAGTTACAAAGGTTAGGTAGACTTAGAGTACAAGATAATCTTAGAGCCCTAGTCTATCTCATATATGTATATGTATTTGTATTCTAACATCCCCCTCAGTCGTAGCGGGAGTGAAACGGACGCTTGCGACTGGATTTGAAGTCTTGCACTTTCGTCGTCTTCACCTCCTTATCATCATCACCTGCGTGGACATGATCATGGCTGGCTCCTAGGGACGGTGACTGCGTCCCCTTTTGGTGCCTCTCTTCCCTCCCGCAGTCACAGCGGGAGTGGCGTGGACGCAAGTGACGACGCGAACGCTGTTGACTGGAGTTCTTGAGTTGCTGTAGACGTTGTTCTTGATGTCGATGTCGAGGTAGCCGATCGTGATGTAGCCGTGGTCGAGGTGGATGTGGTCGATGTCGTAGTCGTCGTATGTTGTGTGGCCGCCATTGCCGGAGACGCAAAAAATTGCGTGTTTGTTGTTTGTTGTTGTTGTTGACGAAGCTGCGGTTGTGGACGTTTTGCACCTTATAGAGGTACCGTCGGGGCGTCTCTTGGATGCGGTCATAAGTGAGACCACCGGTTTTGCCAGGACCGGAGGAACCCACCAAGCACACACGGTATTGCCAGTACCGTATGCGCGGTCGTAGAGGCATCACAATTGTGACACCGGTTTGTTGATGCAGTCGTCGGTGTCGTGGACGCGGTCGATGCCGTCGTCGGGGTCATAGACGCGGCCATGCTGTCGTCGTGCCTTGCAGTACGTGTACTGTTAGAGGGTGTCGTAGTTGTATGTCCATCATGTGGACGATGTAGCGGCGGCGGCGGTGTGTGTTGACGAAGATGTTGATGAAGACCATGTTGATGTAGACCTTGGCAATGATATTGTCGGCGATGTCGCAGTAGGCATGACGTAGAGCATCGCTTGAAGGCGTCCCTTGTAGCGACGATGGTGTCGATGCCGTCATGCATGTGAGAAGCCGTCGAAGTCGTGTCCCACACCGGCCTGGCGTGTGGATGATGTTGATGTCGCTTCTCTATGGATGTACTCAACAAAGATCTTGTATTTTTTAGTCTGGCGATGTAGTCGTATAGCTGATGTTCAAGTTGAAGTTGTTCGGGTCGTTGCTCGAATCGAGGGCGTGTCTTCGAGGGCGTGTCGTTGCAGGTTGTTGATGTAGTCGGGCGGTCCCGAGCGAAAGCCGTGGTCGATGGAGCCCTTGCCTTGGATGGATTCCTCGAGCTGGTTCCGTGTCGCCGGATGTAATAGCTCAAATACATGGGATCTGTACGCATGTGTGTTTGGCGTGGTGATGCATGGGCTTGGAGTTGGGCGCGTGAAGATCGAGGCTTGGAATCCAGAGCGCCTCGAGACCTAGTCGTGCAGCTCATCTGGCCTTCAGACTCCAGCGCCGCCGTTTGCACAGACGATCTGCGGTCTGTTTCTCCGAACAAATTTCTTGTACGCGCATGGAGCCGGCTTGGAACCCTGCGCCTGCGTCGTCGAGCCGCCCGTCGTTATTGACGCGCCGCCAGATGTCGAACCAGGCGTATTGACGTGGTGCAGGATAGTGCACCTGAATTTCACCGGAGGAGGGACATGGTCTCTGGAAGATTTAGGGATATTATTTTGTAGCTAATTGGATCTAATCTAGGAACTTGCAATTTCAAAAATTAATCTAGGAATTGAAATTGGATCTAATCTATTCTAAAGAACCGATCTGATCTTTGATCGAAACCGGGTGCCGCGCCCCCGAGGAGTAATCTCCCCGGGGGAGGCGTATTGCGGAAGTGGTGGAAAAACCTAGGATCGGCGCCGTGAAGCTAACCGCTCTGATACCATGTAGAAAATATTGAATCCCTAATATTTCGGTGTATTGATTTGACCCTCGTGGGGGGTATATATAGAGTTACAAGGGGTAGGTAGACTTGGAGTACAAGATAATCTTAGAGTCCTAGTCTATCTCATATATGTATATGTATCTGTATTCTAACACGTCGATGGACACCTCCGGGAGCACAGCCGTGGAGACCGACTGTAACACCCTCAGAATCGGACCTATGCAAGTTTTAGCAAAACCAGCCAAACCCGCATAGAAACGATTCAAAGGTGCCCACCAGGCACTTTCGTGCGGGTGGAAAACGAAGTAATAACATTACACAACAGTCCTCGATGGGACCCACAGAACAGATATATATATAACAGCGACTCAATGAGTCAAGAATACAGATATACAGAACAAAGATTCAAATCACCTTGAAAGTGATAGGGCGTCCGACTACGGACAAGATGCAAATGGGGCTAAGAGCCCTGAAGAATAACCAATGGCGTCCATAACCCTGCCCAGGCCAAGCCGGAAGGGTAACCCTGCTAACGACGTCGATCTCAAAACCTGCTTAAACAAAAAGGGGTGCCGACAAAGGGCAAAGGAAAAAGAGAGAGCGGTCAGTACTGAGGCCAGTACACGGCGAGACTAGAATTCGGCGGTCCTCGCCTACATAGGTATGGTGGATCAAGCGGCAGCTGGCGTGCACTAAACAACCTATAGAGACTCGATACAATGGCGGCTATCGAGAGGGTAAGAAAGACCTATCCGGAACCAACTGATACTAACACCAAACAATCCCATCCGGTATTCCCCTCGAGACCAAACGAGGAAGTCAACGAGAACTCACGCGATTGGCGTTTTATTTATTCGATTATCGTTGCAGCAATTACTAGTCAGGTTTAGATAATCCTCCTGATAAAATAAGCAGTGGGCACTTTTAGTTAACCATTCCATTGTAGTTGCGACACTTACTAATCAGATACAATTAGCATGAGATAAACCCAAAACCCAGCAGTTGTTGGTACTTTTATTTAGCCATTCCGTTGTAGTTGCAATACTTACTAGTCAGGTACAATGGTCGCAAGCGACACCCAAACAAGCAATTGTTGGCAGTTTTATTTAGCCATTCCATTATAGTGAAGCTGATTACTAGTCATTATAAAGTCAAATTTATAACAATAAACTTTAGTTATAGTTGTCTATGATCGAGATACTGTGCTCCAAGTCGTCCATAACCGCGGACACGGCTTTCAGAAAGTTTTAACCCGGCCGGGGTGCACAAATAGCAACACACACTCGATATGCCTCGGAAAAACCAAATCAAAACCCAACGAGGCAGTCACGACAAAGCGATCACAGGATTCAGAAATATTTCAGGGGGCCACCCCATTGAGTAGACCATAGCGAAGCTAGCTGACTCGAGGCGGACTCAAGGTTTGCGCCAATGGTGTGAACGCATTGGGAACCCAAAACTGGGCTTGTCGACACCGAAAACACTCCGCTTACCTAAGCGATGAAGTGTGCTATCCATCGCACAATTTAAATAAAGCAGTAAAGCATGGCATAAGTACAGGATCGTAAATAAAACCTCAAACTAGTTTGTGGCCCCAAGAAATAAGAATGAATCAAGCTCTGGCTCAGGGGGGTCCATAAGCCTCCCGGATGTGGATAGCGCGATAAATCAAGGAACAGGTATCAAGTACACGGGGTCCTACGGGACACAAGTGGGCCTTCGGAAACCAAATATTATCTATCACCCACCGATGCCTCTGCTTATTACAATTTTAGTTGTTAAACAGGAATTAAAGTGAGCGATAAGTAAAACTATGATCATCTCCAACATCAACATGCGGCAATTCATCAACAACTGTGACACTTGACAACATGCAGCAGCACTTAAGCAAGCGACTACGACGCGCAAGTCCAACTATCTACCAAACAACAGGTAATAGGATGTGTCCAAGGCAATATAAGGCTGCAGGGGATATCACAGGTACGGAAACTAAAGCATCGCAACACAGATAGCAATAGATCAACAGGAGGGAATAAATACTATAAAAGTAAGATAGGTAGAAAGGGGGAGATGCTCGCCTGAAAAACATTGCCGAAGGTTCATCCGAAGATCGGGTCGACTCTCTCACCAACTCAACGGCCTTATCCGCGAAGAAGCAAAACACTAGAATAAACACCGGATGCAATATTTAATACTACGGCAGAAGATCGGGCATGATGCATGTACGATGTATGACATGGCAAGGGTGCGATGCAATTAGGCAATATTAAGCGGAACCGGGGTCCCGACAATTAATTAAACGGTTTAAGTTATTTAGGACCCCCGCAATTTAAATGTTGTTTTAACATGGCAAGATTATATCATCGGTTCGCTACGCAAATTTTAAATGAGGCCAATATAGGACTAGATTTGCCCGCATATGGGCCCCATATTTAATTATTAGGTGAATCGGCATAAGGCCCCCAAAACACACAAATATGCATGCGATATGAATGATTAAAATGCAACAGGTTTTATATTTAGCATTTATAAAATAGGGGCTCGGGAAAAAGGTTCACACATTAGGGTTCGGCGATCTTGGTCCGGGGGGGTTCGGGGTCGGGTCTCGGGGTCCGGATCTGGGGTTCGGGGTTCGACGGGATCGTTCTCGGATCGAAGAGGTAGATCTTGTCGCGCGGCGTCAATGCTTCCGGGAAGAACTTGTCGTCCAGGGTCTCGGTGTCCGGGGTGAAGTACTCGGCGTCCTCGAGGGAATACTTGTCGTATCCGTGAAGGGAACCGTGTCGGTCCACGGGGTTCGGCTTCGGGATCGGTCTTCGGTTCGGGGCCTCAGGGTCTTGGGGTTCGCGTCCGTGTGGCGATCTTGTCGTTCCGGTGGCGATCTTGAGGTCGATGGCGAACTTGTCCGGTATCGGGGTTTTTTGGAGATCTTGGCGCGGCACCGGGTACGGGATGTCGAGGTTTGGTCTTCGCATCCATGTCGGCGTTCTTCGGACTCCAGGAAGAAGTCCTTGAGGTTTCCTGTCGACGACTTCTTCGGGAGTGGCAAGTCCGTGTTGGAGAGCTTGGTACTTGGTCATCGAACACCACATATCTAGTACCACGTCAACCTCACTTCACCATATCAGGCATCGGGTCACACATAGATCATCCAGGAGTTCCAAAGGGCATAGGCCAGGGTAACAGGTGGCAGGGGAGCACAGGCGTCTGCCCACAGGAGCTGACAGCGGAGGGGACATGACCTGCGACGGTTGCCGCGCGGCCGGCATCGAGGAGAACTGAGGCGGGGGCTTGGGGGGCAGGCGCGGAGCGTTCGGAGCCTCATGGAGGGGGCACAGCCCGCAGGGGAGACCAGGGAGGAGGAAGGCGGACCGGCGGAGGGGGTCATGAGGCGAGCGAGGCAGCTTGCAGAGGCGGGCACGGGATGAGGTCGGGCGGAGGTGAGGCGGGGGCGGAGCTGAGGCGGCCGCAGGGCGAGGGGGAGGCGGGAGGTCGGCCAGGTGGCCGAGGCGAGGTGGGGGCAAGGCCGGAGGAGGAGGAGCAGAGGGCGGCGGGGAGCGGCCGGTCGCAGGCGAGGGGGCCGAGGAACCGGCGGCCGGGGAGACGTGGGGAGGAGGAGGCGGGGTGGGAGCGTGGCGGCGGAGGAGGCCGGGGCTCGGGCGGGTGATGGCGCCGGAGAAGCGGGAGGCTCGGCGGGAGGCGGGCGGCCAGTGCTGGGCTGCAGGAGGCGGAGAGGGGAGGCGTGGGGGGGCGTGGGGGGTGAGGAGGAGGTGGGAGGAGGGAGAGAGAGGTTAGGTGGGAGTGTGGGTGGACGCGGTTGGGTGGAGGGAGTGGGTCCCGCGCGTCATAGGGGAGTGGGGCTGCTGACTAGGCCAGGGGAGTGTGTGTGTGTGCTGAGAGAGGGGTGGGGCCAGGGTGAGGTGGCAGCAGGAGAGAGGGAGTTGGCAGGTGGCGGCTTGGGGTTGGTTAGAGGGGAGGGAGAGGGTGAGGTGGCAGCCAGGGATTGGCTGGGGTGAGGTGGAGGAGGGGTGGGTAGAATAGGACTGGTAGAAAAAGGTTTTAGGCGGACCGATTTTATTCTGGGGGTGGTCGTCCGGGTCGATTCGGCCCGTTCGACTGCCCCACTAAAAATAATTAACTATTTTATTTATTTCAAACATGGCTTTTGCAAACCGATAGCAGACAAAACAAAATAATCCGGAGACCCGGTTTTGGCGTTTGAATAAAGACGGTGCGTTTAGAAAACAAATTAGGTTTTCCCGAAAATAGTTTTATGCAAGCAAATGCAAGATGATGACGATGCTCAAATGCAATGTGGCATGATGACATGAGCATGCGGCCATGATGATGTAATGCACAAAAACAACGCGATTTTCTAGTAGTGGTTTTGCGGGATGCCACACCGACGGTGGCAAGGAGGCCAAGGTGGAGGAGTACCGGTCTCCCGAGGAAAAGTTGGCGTGGATGACCAGCGTGGCGGTGAAGCCGTCTAGTACGACAATCCGCCGCGCGAACTCGGCCAATGGGAGGACGTGGCCGCACTAGTGCACACCCCCCCTCTAACACCGGTTTGGAGGGCCCTCTAACAGCGGTTGTAGAACCGCTGTTGAGTGTTCGGTGTTAGAGGGCCCCCCTTTAACACCGGTTCTTATACGACGGTTCTTATACGAACCGGTGTTAAAGGGTGGCGCACGTGGGGCTGCCGCAGGGCTCAGGGCCCCCCCTTTAACACCGGTTCGTAACACGAACCGGTGTTAAAGGTTCTATGCCGCGGCAGGAAAAGGAGATAAATCTCTGCCGTGGCAGGAAAACGGCCTAAATCTCTGCCGCGGCAGAGTTCTGCCCCTGCCCCGTTCTGGGCGTATTTCTGCGGCGCGGCGGGGACGGGGAGGGGAATCGATCGGGAGCGGTATACGCATACATCGTTATCGGTACATATGAGTACATGAATAATTAAGCAACTATTATTATACACAACATCGCCATTGTGTGGTATTCTCCGTAAATTTTGAAGCATCAAGTACAAGACAAACACGTTCAAGCATATATATAACGTTCATTTTGGTGGATATCTAAAGAGTTCTCCACCAGGCGTGACGACCTCATCAAGTATGAACCCCGCCAATTCCTCTTGAATGGCTCATATGCGGTCAAATGGTAGGAGTTGGTCCCGCATCCGTTCGATCTGAATATATATGAAGAATGGGGTCAATATATATATAAGAATAAAACTCAACACAATTGATGGTAATAAAATAATATTGTGTACTTTGTTTACCTACTCTAAGTTGTTCTAGTGCGGCTTGGCCCGTCGCACATATCGTGTTGCAAATGAACTCGCAAACATAGTACCCACATAAGTTATTGCCGTGTCCCTGATGCGCGCACTTTACGAGAATAGAGAGTTCAATCAAAATAATAATCAATAAAGCATGATATAATGGAATTGGAAGCAGAATCAAAGAGATACGCAGACCTAGCTAGCTAGTATTACTTACATTTTGGTCTACAAATTTTAGTTCTTCTGACCATTCACCCACAGCCCTGCCCGTGAACCTTTTCCAAACCCTGTCCGGCAAAGAAAATGGATAAAGCAGTAATTAATTACTTGTTGTCACGAAAGTTGCCGATCTAGTGCGATAATATGATTGAAATTACCTCTGGAGCATCTCTCTAAAGTCTGCCCATAGCTCTTTTTCTTTTTAATTGAGTCCATGACAAGGACTTTTCCTGAGTCAGGTTGAATGACTAGCGAATAAAGTGGAATCTACGCACGCATAACTCATCATCGATTACACTTAACATCGAGTAAGCGAAACAGAATGTGTACAAGAGAGGGTACAAGACTCACGAGAAGTTGTAAGGCAATAGTATTTCCTTTTGGTTTGTTGTCTCAAGAAAGACCTTAGCAATAAATCTTACATTTGCCGGGTTTGGTTCTTACCACTTCTTCATGAACTCTATTTGGGTCAACGAACCCAATGTCAAAAGGTCCTCCTTTCATGCATTCCATAACCTTTTTCCTGCATAATAGTATATATATATATATATATATATATATATATATGGTGAGCATATATATATACATGCAATTAATAAAGTGAATGAGATGAGATAGAAAATACAGAAATAGTACTTACACACAATAAAGGCTGATGGCAACTTTGTCGAGTTCCTTCTGATTGAATAGAAAATACAAGTCTTGAATGTTGAAGTCGATCTCGTCGTCTCCGCACAAGAAAATCTCATCTCTTATATGCGCCGTGATCCATTCTTCCTTTCTCGTCTTGCAGAAATCAAGGTACCACTTGTGCAATCTTCGCATCTTTGTTGGTAGATTCTTGAGCTCCTCTTTCTTGACGAGATTCTTCCCATACTTCCATGGCTGTATGGGGTTGGCATCGCATTTGGGCAAGTTGTCTCCCATGATGTTCAAGTATGCAATGTAAGTCATCCCCATCTCATTGGCCTTTCTTTGTAGCTCTGCCTCGTAATCATTTACGGGAGGAGCGTCCCATGTGTCGAACACTTGGAGCGGGGCGCATGATTGGTTTTCCTGCTCTCCGAGCATGGGAACTATTTTCTGGGGTGCCGCACGACTTCTACTTTCAGTCTCCCTACGGCGCCTTGCATCCGCCTTCAAAATCTGGCGCTCGTAGTCCGGCACAAGTGGGGTTTCAGGTTTCAAAAGATTTTTGTAAAACTTCTCCACCACCGCCGGATCTATTTTCTCCTTTGGCTCGGCCCGTCTAGGTGCAAAGAATTTCTTGACCTCTTCTTCCGAGATCCTATTGGTCTCCTCGTCGCTGCGATTCCACGGTAAAACCGGCAATGGCTTGGCGGAAGGCTGCGGGACGTAGTTTTTTGAACTCTTTGTGGCAGTGCTAGTGATGCTCTTCGTGGCAGTGCTCTTCCGCTTACGCTGAGGAGATGGCTGAAGCGCCGGAGATGGCTGACAGGCAGGAGATGGCTGTCGCGTAGGAGATGGCTGAAGCGGCTCAGACTGCTGACGCTGCAGAGACAGCGGGGGTGCCAGTGGCCTCCAATTTGGAAGCACGATGTGTTCCTTCTTCCAAAGAATGGTTGTTTTCACTGCAAATTTGAGTTGAGTTTCCCCTTCACCTGTAGCATGGTCAAGCTGTGCTTCCTCATATTCCTTCACAACCTCATCCACCCCGACAATAGCATAGCCATCTGGAATCGGTCGGCAGTGGTAAGTTCCACCAGCTACAGGAGGTAAGGCATAGCCGACAGCCACCTTAATGGATAAGCCCATTAATCTCACATGCATCTCAGCGTGTTCGCTCTCCGTGAGCTCATCCACGGGGTATCGAGGACCCGCCATTTCAAGCGTGGGCTGCACGTTCTCCGTGGAAGCCACGCTGCTTTTCCGCGCAAAGTCTGGGCCGCCGGCAGCTTCCAATGTAGGCTCTTCGTGCCGCTGAGATGGGCCGGTAGCTTGATTGCTCTGTTGTGCATTCACTTGCGCCTGCAGCGCCACAAGTGCATGTTCTATCTGTGTCATCCGCTCTGTATGCTCTTTTTCTTTTCTGCCGTGCCATCTGTAAGAGTCGCTCCATTCGGCAAACCCATCCTTCCACGTCATACCCCCTGTGCCTCGTGCATGTCCAGGGTGTTCTTTTTTACCGATGGCGCGTGTGAGCTGGTCATTCTCTCTGTCGGGATGGAAGGTCCTGGCGGCTGTTTCCTCGTATGTCGTGATGAGTTCAGTGATGGGTTTGGCAAGGAGGGTTGGGAAGATACACAATCCTGTTTCTGGGTCCAACCTTGCCCCGATTCCGTAGAACCAAGTATTTGCACGTAGGTCCCACCCATGTGTCTAGGGTGTGATCCTCTGTCGCGCAGGGCCTTCTCAGCTTCCTCCCACTTAGGCCTCTGAGATATGTAGCCACCTGACCCTGTCCTCTGGTGATATTCCTTCTTCTGGGCATTTAGCGTATTGGTTTCTGACCTCTTTGTAGCTATAGCACCTTCCTTGTATGCCACAAATTCGTGCCAGTGAGGTCTTATCTTCGCATAATATGGGTCTTCGAAATCTGGAGTCTCGCGAGCTTTGACAAATTTGTTCAATTTTGTCTTCCGATTCTGAGCGTCGACCATCTTCTTTAGAGTCCACTCTTTGACCTTTTCCTTTATAACCGGTTTGTTTTCATCCTCCTCTGGCGGAAGGGTGAAATTTACCAACAGCGAATTCCAAAGCGTTTCTTTGGATCTTTCATCGACAAAGGTACCGTCGCCCTTCTTTGGCTTATTCCAATATTCAATTATGATTGGGATTTGGTCTCTAACAAGAACTCCAGCCTGACGTACAAATTTGTCTGCGGCCTTCTTGGGCTCCATCGGCCTGCCATCAACACGGACTGCTTCGATCGTGAACTTTGCACGATCTTTCAACCGATGGCTCGCGCCTCGCTTGCTATTTTTCGTAGAAGAAGATGGTTGCTGGCTGGTCGATCCAGAGGGCTAAAAGAAGAAAGAAGCGTTAATTAATACATGTAGAAGAAGATTGTTGGTGGAAGTCAGCAGAGGCTTAATCAATGCATATACCTCGCCGGACTTTGTAATCACTAAATTGCGTTCACCGGAGTCTTCATCTTCTCCATGAATACTTGAGCTGTCATCATGTCCCTCCAAGTTCAGATATTGTGAGGTGTCCTCATCGATAATGTTCTCCATTATTTCTTCTTCTTCAAGGTTTCTACTAAGTGGATCCATAGTTTCTAAAACAATAATATTATCTAGAGTAAGAGAGTAAACGTTCAAGTGGACTTGGATTCATACACAAATATACATATTATTCATACAAAAATACACAAATAAATACACAAATGAAATTAAAACCCTAAGGATGCTTGATCATTTTAAACGAGTTCCGAGGGGTCCAAACCCTAATTCGAGAAATCCGGATGCATATGAGAGGGCTAGCTACAGTGGTGACCGGAGGATGCTCCGAGCGGCGGTGGCGGCTGGAGAGCGACCTAGGGCGCGAGGTAGCGGTTCGCCTCGGCGTGATGCGCCTACCTAAAAGCAGCGGCGCCACTACCTAGGGGTCACCGAGCGACGTTAACGACGACGGCCAGCCAGGCGCGCTAAAGAGCAGCGAGGTGATGACCCTAAACTAATACTAACTATAAAATACACTAAATAACCCTAAACTAAATACACTAAACTACACTAAATAAATAACCCTAAACTAAATAACCCTAAACTAAATAAATAACCCTAAACTAAATAAACCCTAAACTAATAACCCTAAACTAAATAAACCCTAAACTAATACTAACACTAAACTACTAATAATACACACTAAACTACACACTTATAAAATACTAATAACTAATTATATACATATATGCAACAATATATACAACATATATGCAACAATATATATATGCAATTACACACAAATAAAATTATTCATACACAACAATATATATACCACTTCGTTTCGATGTTTGCTTTGGGAGGCTAGGCATTGTATTGGGTTGAATGTCCAATATCTAGAATATTTATATTGAGCTAGAATGTCAATATTTGTGTTCAGATGTGTTAGATATTGGGAAGAGAACTAGATATTGAGGTTGAATGCCAAATGTTGTTTGGATGATCAAACTGATGAATTGCAGTTGTCCGAGACATTGATCATTATACTTCTATATAAACGTATAACAATTGTACGCAACAAACATTCTAGTACTCGAGACAAAAAGCAAATATTTTTATAACCACAATAGATACAAACAATATAAATATATAATTCCCATCTGCGAGTGCTACTCTAGATAAGTTCCAATTATTAATGTTAATGACCATTGTCTTCCCAACTGACGGTGGCTGGTTAAGTCTGATTAACACTCTTGAAAGTCAAAACTACAAGCTGGAGAAATAACCGTTCAGGGATAGCTTTCGGAAGTGTTGACGAAGGGGTGAAGCACAGCTACCAATCCCGCGACTAATGAAACCTACGGATTCAAGGCATACTAGGCCGGACGCCGTTGGTCACGATGTACACGCACGCCTGTTGTCGGTGTTCGGACAAGTCGTCTCCTTCCTGCATATGTAGAGAAGGATGTGAGATGGGAGGGCGAGAGAGCTTGCAGGAGACAGGGCGCCGCCGCGCCAGAGGGAGGACGGCGGAGAGGGAGGTCGCCTGTGCGTGCCCAGCCGGAGGAGGAGTTCGCCGGCGGAGAGGTAGAGGATTTACCTGTGCCGCCGCCGCTGGTTTTCGCACGCGAGAACTATCTGGAGCCCGCGGTTTTCTTCTGCGTCGACTCGCCCAATGCCTAGCGATGTCGAGGGGAAGAAGGAAGGGGAAGGCGCGCGTTATAACCCCCCCCTTTAACACCGGTTCGTGGCTAGAACCGGTGTTAAAGAATTTGTTCAGCGCGCACTTTCTTTAACACCGGTTCCAGCCACGAACCGGTTTTAAAGGGGGGGTGTGCATGCGCGAAACGAAATAAATGCGCCCCCTTTAACACCGGTTCGTGGCTGGAATCGGTGTTAAAGGGGGGGCATTTATTTCATGCATTAAAGGGGTGGGGGCATTTATAATTCAAAAAATAGGATATGAATTTAGAAAATTCATATCTTATTCATTTCAACTCAGAAAAATATGAATAATATATCATAATTTTCAGAAAAATAATATCTATCCATTCATGTAAAAACATTTTATATTTACTTTAGATGAAAATTTTCAAAATGATTAAAACACTTACATATAAATTTTGATTATTCAATTCAAACAAAAATAAATTGTCAAATCCTAAAACTTTGAACATAAGAAATATTAAGCATCTAAAAAGGAATCTAACCCTATTTTATTAGAGCAAATCATATTTTATTTTGTATTAACATTTTTGAATTGATTGCATATTTAAATGCCGCATCTTTTGTATACACTTGAATCTGACAAAGCCTCGCTCAACTTGCATTGGATTTTTGATAAAATAGCATATTGTGAACCTAAAAATGATTTTGTAAAAAATCATGAGCATCGTATCATGTACCTATAGTTCGTATGTGACCCACTTCCTACCGATTCGGCAGGAATTTGTCTTTTTTACCAGAGGTGGACGGAAAGGTTTTAGATCCCCCTGTTGGTACATTGTCCATATAAGATGGTCTAGTATTTTTGTAAAATGTACTGGTGGTTTTTTGAATTAGCCATTTGGTGGTTGCTTCACAAAACCGTCCGTTTTTTATGCTCGGAAAATGGAAAATGCCTTTTTGGTGCGATAAAAAGGAAAACTTCCTCTTGTAACATTGTTTGCCATGCCATGATGCATATGTATGCACAATATGGCCATATTATCACAAACTATTCCTTGATTCTAGCCATAACATTGGTCATTTGACCCGAAAGCCAAGAAACCTCGAATGAGATAGGTCATTTTGTGAAGGAGATAGAACTGGAATTAAAATACAGAATGCAATTAATAGTAAGTTACATAAAGCACGACTGAAAATTAAGATACATAAAAAAACTGAAAATTAAGATACATGGCCAGATTAAGTAACAATCAGCCGAACTTGTTTCGGAATGTTGGAGTGATTCAGTCATGCTCCTGCCTACACCTGTAATACTCGCCACTGTAGTCGTCGTACTCGCCGCCGCCGTCATCGCTGTCGTCATCGGGGTCGCCGTAATTGAACCTTGAAGGCTGAGTACGCGTGGGCTGGACTTGAGGGTAGTGCAAACGGGGGTTAGAGTCGGCGGCAGTGTCATAGGCCATGACGCTCTGGAGAGTCCGACCGCGCCACCATAGCCGACGGCCGGCCTCGTTGAAGTTCGGAGGAGGTGGGTCGCCCTCTCACGCCGATCCACGAAGAAGGCTTCCCAAGTAGGGAAATAGTCGGGATGCCATCTGGGATTCCTCCGCTGCTCCGGCGTGAGCTCGAAGTAGTAGTGGTTCGTGATGGCCATCCGGCGCGCCACACCTAGAGGGACGGGAGGAACCGGCATGCCTCCGGCGCTCAACATCCAGTCGACGGGGACACAGTAGCCCGGCGGGCAGGGGTAGTTCGAGGCGCAAAGCGCCTCCGCCTCCCTGGGGGTTAGTGCTACGGTGGAAGCCATGGGAAAGAGTGATGAGATTGCAGATATGAATCTAGAGATGTGCACTGACAATGGAGGCTAACCCTACATATATATATAGTGAAGAACTGGCGGGAAGAACTGGAGGGAAGAACTGGCGGGAAAAAATGGCAGGAAGAAAAATGGCGGGAAGAAAAATGGCGGGAAAAATGGCGGAAAAAATGGTGGGAAGAAAAATGGCGGGAAAAAAGGTGGGAAGAAAAATGGAGGGAAGAAATAGAAGGAAGAAAAATGGCTCATTTAATACATATACTGTTAACAGAAGAAATATGACATTGATTTCCATGTTGAGATACATATGTGTGCCAAAAATGGCTCAATTAATACATATAGTCAATCTTATGATCGCGTCGGCCGTAACCATGGAGTATCAACACCGTTTAACAGGATGGTTGGGCTTCTTCACTCTGAAGGGCGGAATTTCATCAAACTTATTATAATCTTCTGACATGTCTGTCTTGTCCTCCACTCCCACGATGTTTCTTTTTCCTGAAAGAACTATGTGATGCTTTGGCTCATCGTGTGATGTGTCTGTTTGCTTATTTTTTCTTTTTTTGGTTTGGTAGACATGTCCTTCACATAGAAAAACTGAGCCACATCATTGGCTAAGACGAATGGTTCGTCTAAGTTCTTGTCTACCTTCATAAGATTGTTGAGATCCACCATTGTCATTCCGTACTTCTTGTCTACCTCAACCCCCTCCTGTTAGCTTGACCCATTTGCATCGAAACAAGGGGACCTTAAAATTAGGTCCATAGTCAAGTTCCCATATCTCCTCTATGAACCCATAATACGTGGTCTTTTGCCCATTGTCTTCTGCTGCATCGAAGCGGACACCACTATTTTGGTTGGTGCTCTTTTTATCTTGGCCTATCGTGTAAAATGTATTCCCATTTATCTCGTACCCTTGGAAAGTACATACAGTCGAAGATGGTGTCCTGGCCAACAAGTACAGCTGATCCCCAACAGTGTTGTTATTCGTGAGAAGTCTTTGCAGCCAGCCACCAAAACTCGCCATGTGTTAACTTATAATCCATTTATCAGACTGTCACGGGTGTTTGAGGCGTATTAAATTCTTGTGTTCATTGATATATGGGGCAACCAAGATAGATCTTTGTAAAACCTTGTAGTGTGCTTGATTGAGAGAATGCCCGTCCCTACATATCATTGCTTTACATCCTAGGGTGCCTTTTCCACGCAGTCTCCCCTCATGTCGTGATTCTGAAACACCAATCGCCTTAAGGTCAGGAATAAAATCAACACAGAACTCAATGACCTCCTCTGTTACATAGCCCTTGGAGATGCTTTCTTCTGGCCTAGCACGGTTATGAACATATTTCTTTAAGAGTCCCATGTACCTCTCAAAGGGGAACATATTGTGTAGAAATACAGGACCGAGAATGGCAATCTCTTCTACTAGGTGAACCAGGAGATGCGTCATAATATTGAAGAAGGATGGTGGGAACACCAACTCAAAGCTGACAAGACATTGGGCCACATCATGCCTCAGCAACCTGGTAGGCTTTCTGGATCGATTACCTTCTGAGACATTGCATTGAGGAATGCACATAGCTTCACAATGGGTACTCGAACATTTTCAGGTAGAATCCCCATCAATGCAATCAGAAGCAATTGTGTCATAATCACGTGGCAGTCATGAGACTTCAGGTTTTGGAATTTTTTCTCTGCCATATTTATTATTCCCTTTATATTCGACGAGAAGCCAGACGGGACCTTGATACTACTCAGGCATTCAAAAAAGATTTCCTTCTCTTCTTTGGTAAGAGCGTAGCTGGCAGGAGTTAAGTGGCATCGTTTACCCTTCTCGTTCTCAGGATGCATAGGCTCTTCAGGGTCTTTCAGACGTTGCTAGTCCTGCCGTGCTTCCGGTGTATCTTTTATCTTCCCATACACTCCTAGGAAGCCTAGCAGGTTCACGCAAACATTCTTCGTCACGTGCATCACGTCGATTGAAGAGCGGGCCTCTAAGACTTTCCAATAGGGTAGGTCCCAAAATATAGATTGCTTCTTCCACATGGGCGCGTGTCTGACATCGTCATTTGGAACAGATAGACTGCCAGGACCTTTTCCAAACATTACTTCTAGGTCCTTGACCATACCAAATACCTCCTCACCGATGAGGAGGCTTCCTCAGGGTTCGCGCCAGACGTTTGAAATGCTTGCCTTTCTTTCTTACTGGATGCAGGTTCGGAAGAAATCGACGATACCCTAGGTACACAACCTTCTTACATTTATCCAAATATACACTTTCAGTCTCATCTAAACAGTGTGTGCATGCATTGTATCCGTTGTTTGTCTGCCCTGAAATGTTACTAAGAGCAGGCCAATCATTGATGGTTACGAAAAGCAATGCTCGTAGGTCAAATGGCTCCCCTTTGTGCTCATCCCACATACGTACACCTGGTTTGGCCCACAGCTGTAAAAGTTCTTCAACTAATGGCCTTAGGTACACATCAATGTCGTTGCCGGGTTGCCTCGGGCCTTGGATGAGCACTGGCATCATAATGAACTTCCTCTTCATACACAACCAAGGAGGAAGGTTATAGATACATAGAGTCACAGGCCAGGTTTTGTGACTGCAGCTCTGCTCACCAAAAGGATTCATGCCATCTGTACTTAGACCAAACCTTAAGTTTCTTGCGTCACGTGCGAAGTCCGGCTACTCTCGCTCGACTTTTCTCCACTTTGACCCATCAGCGGGGTGTCTCAACATCGCGTCTTTCTTACGGTCTTCCATGTGCCATCGCAACAACTTGGCATGCTCTTTATTTCTGAAGAGACGTTTTAACCGTGGTATTATAGGAGCATACCACATAACCTTGGCAGGAACCTTCTTCCTAGGGGCCTCGCCCTCAACATCGCCAGGATCGTCTCGTCTGATCTTATACCGCAGTGCAGTGCATACCGGGAATGCATCCAAATTCTCGTACTTCTCACCGCGGTAGAGGATGCAGTCATTAATGCAGGCATGTATCTTCTGCACGTCTAATCCTAGAGGGCAGACAACCTTCTTTGCTTGGTATGTCGTCAGACTCATTATTTCATGGAAGAAGATTCTTCATTTTTACCAACAACTTTGAAAATGCTTGTCGGTCACACCGTTCTCGCCTTCCATTGCAGCAAATCCAGTGTGGTACCTAGCTTTTGTGGCCATCTTCGCAAGTTGGGTACAACAATGTTTTGTGATCCTTTAACATCTGCTCCAGCTTCTCCTTCTCCTTTTCAGTTTCACATTCTTCCTTTGCATCAAGAATGGCCCGACCAAGATCGTCATCAGCGGGCCCATCTTCCCTCTTGATCTTCATTATCTACCCCGTTGCAAGATCATCATATTCAGGATACATATTATGATAGTTGTCATCATCCTCTTCTTCTTTGTTGTCTTCCATCACAACCCCTTTTTCTCCGTGCTTGGTCCAACAATTATAGCTAGGCATGAAACCGGATCGAAGCAGGTGGGCGTGAATGGTTCTGGTATTTGAGTAGTCTTTCTTGTTCTGACAGTGAACACACGGACAACACATAAAACCATTGTGACCATGGTTTGCATTAGGCACAACGATGAAATTTTGGAGGCCCGTAATGTACTCGGAAGTGCGGCGGTCACCGTACATCCATTGCCGGTTCATCTGCATTAATATATAGTATATATCAAAAAATAATAGGGAGATGACCATTTATATATATAGTACATCAATGACACATGAAAGGATAGTTGCTGACCTCGACCGAGAAGGAAAGGGCAACAAGAAAACTTATTTTGAGCTCTCGGGCATTTCACCGAACACCTCTTGTGCATACGAAAAAAACACAAACTAGCACACTTCACACCCTCTTGCTATGCTCCAAAATGAGATAGTGAAAAAATGGAAGAGTCGGGTGTGGGCTGCGGTGTCTTATATAGCCCCCCCTTTAACACCGGTTCGTGCCACGAACCGGTGTTAAAGGGGGGCTCCTTTTTGCTGCACAGGCCACGCTGGTACAGGCCCCCCTTTAACACCGGTTCGTAGAAGAACCGGTGTTAAAGCCCATTTCCAGGCTCAACCAAAGGCCTCGTTTCCACTAGTGCCGGTTCCAGGGCAGGCCAGCAGCACCACGTGCCTGCTTCTTCTTTGCTCCGGAGCTGGTATTCCCCCAATCGTCGCCATATGTAGTTAAGAATACAACTTTATTTTGAGCAACGAGTGTCTGAGAACTATATAGAGGGGTTTATACTCCACATGGAAGCCCAGCGGTATAGTGCCGCGAAAGGTCCTGTCGACAATAAGACAAGTTAGCACGGTTAATCAGGAAATCTATTTCTTCTTACAACATTATACGTATACGGATTAGACTATGACTCATCTTCTGGTACTCTAAGTCTCTCCCTCATTGTACGCCCATATGTATCCCACGAGAGGTCAAATCATTACATAAAAAAATATTTAGGGATTATTATTTGGGAGTGCCTAGATCTCAGGCGTCTGAGAACTCCTTAAGTCTAAATCGCTGATGTCATCCTAATATTTATGTTAATTATCAATTGCAACCTAGTTGTAACTCATAAGATTTATACTAATTCTCAGTTGCAATCTAGTTGCAACTCATTAAATTCTCAGTTACATCCTAGTTGCAACTCATATGTAACTTTTACTTTGCACGAATCACGAGGTAAATCAAACGGTGAAAGAGGCGACTAAGACCTAAGAAGTTCTCAGGCGCATGAGAACTAGCAAAACCGTTATTATTTTCCACATATCAGAGCCAAGAGGTCTTGAGTTCAAGACACTGTTCACGCAGAATTAAAAACAAAAACGAAAAAAGATTATGTGGCCGACACCGAACCCACACTAATTATAAGGAGTAAAATAGTCTAGACGTGAGGAGGAGTGTTAAATATAAATATATTGGCTAGTCTCTTTCCATCGGATCGATCTTTTGAGATAACTGGCTAGTGCATAAATCTTTTATGGTACCAGAGCCGACACACCGCCGCTATACCCGTCCACACGATGGACAGACAACTACGACGCTCTCTAAAAGTACAACTGCAAGGCACGACGACGGCATGGCCGTGTCCACGACACCGACGACTGCATCAAAAAAATGGCATCAGAAAATATGATGCCCCAACGACCGTTCATATGGTTCTAGCAAAACCTTGTATGTTTGGTGGGTTCCTTCGGTCCTGGAAAAACCGGTGGTCTCACTTATGACCGCGTCTAAAAGATGCCCTAGATGGTACCTCTACAAGGTGCAAAACGTCCACAACTGCACTCGTCAAACAAAAAAGCACAAATTTTTGCGCCTTTGGCACTGGCGGTCACACAACATACGACGACTACGATATCGACCACACCCACCTTGACCACGGCTACATCACGATCGGCTACCTCGACATCAACATCAACAACAACGTCGACAGCTACACAACGGCAACAACTCCCGTCAACAGCGTCCGCGTCATCACATGCGTCCACGACACTTCCGCTGTGACTGCGGGAGGAAAGAGAGGCACCAGAAGGGGATGCAGTCACCGCCCCTAGGTGCTGACCATGATCATCTCCATGAGAGATGCAGTTGATGATGACAAGGAGAAGAAGACATCGGACTTCAATTCCAGTCGCAATCATCCACTTCTCTCCTGCTACGACTAAGGAGAAATGTTAGAATAGTATACGTATACAGATTAGACTATGACTCATCTTCTTGTACTCCAAGTCTCTTCCTCCTTGTACGTCTATATATACCCCAAGAGAGGGTCAAATTAATACATAAAAAATATTTAGGGATTATTATTTTCCACATTTCTATCTCAGAAAAATCTATATATAGGTGCCCAAACAGCTGAACTCCCACAGCTTCTAAGAGCATCTCTACCAGATACCGTATCCCACGGTATTGCAAACCGCGAATGCGGTGTATCGCAAACCGTTTTTGCATGCCGAAAAACGGTGGCGTGGAATAGGTACCACATACGCATACCGCAAAACAGAATATCTGCGCCGCCATTTTTTAGCCCGCAAAACAGAACCGTATATTAACCTCTGTAATATATTTACAGATCAAATTAAGCAATACATGCATATATAAATTATAAAATTGATCACTGATATAGAATTACAAATCAATAATATTCCATAGTTTACAACAACATTTCAAAAATGAAGAGTTGAAGAGCACAAATGAACGAGAGTTTTGTATAGAAAACAAATAGATAGAAAGAAAACTCAATGGAAACTCTTCCCAAGCAATGACCAACGATGGGCAATAAGATCTTGACGAAGATTGGAATGATGGGTTTTGTTTTCAATCTGCCGTTTTAAGGAATGCTTCTATCTTGTCAGGGTTTATTCTAGGCTTGACACAGCAGCCAACATTGTCATACTCTAAGGGAAACCTCTTGTCCTTCTCATCCTCAACAATCATATTGTGAAGAATTACACATGATGTCATGATGTTGTTCATGTGTTTCTTTTCCCAGTAACGAGCAGGCCGTCGAACAATTGCAAACCAAGCTTGAAGAAAACCAAAAGATTTCGCAGTGTCTTTGCAGGCTGCTTCTTGACAAGTGGCAAAATGAGCTCCTTGGGGGTATTCAGGTTTACTTATTATTTTCACAAATATTTCCTATTGTGGATAAATACCATCTATGAGATAATACCCCATGGTGTACTCACGGCCATTGATCTTGTAGTTGTAGGCTGGCTGTTCTCCATTTGCTAGCTTCAAAAACAAATGAGATCTCTGGAAAACATTGATGTAAACCCGGTAGACCAAAGAAGCGAAGCCATATCCACAAGTCCTGCGAGGGCACACCTTCGAGCACGATTGTTGCATCTCAGTGATGGCCAATGTACTGCCCATGCCATGCTTTTGGGCGGTTCTTCAACCTCCAATGCATACAATCGAGGCTTCCAAGCATCCCCGGCCAACCTCTTTTCTCATTCTCTGCCATGAGCCTCTTCGTGTCCTCCTGGTTTGGTGCTCGCAGGTAGGTTGGACCAAAAACCTTGATCAGTGTCTTCACGAATTTGCGCACGCGTGCCATGGTCGTATCTTCACCAATACGAATATATTCATCAGTGTAGTCAGCTGACACTCCATAGGAGATCACCCTTATTGCGGCAAAGATCTTCTGGTACGAACTGAAACCTAGCAAGCCAGCACAATTTCTTCATTGCGTGAAGTACCGGTAGTTGGCCTCGCAAGCTTTCACAATCTTCTCGAACAGGGGCCATCGCATCCGGCGGCGAAATAGACGAGCAGGGTAGATGGGTGTCTCAGCAAAATAATCTTTCATGAGCATCTCGTGCCCTAGAACGCGGTTGTGTGGGATGCACAATCGCCCAATATTTGATCCCCTCCTCCTCATTCGAGTATTCTCCTCCGCCTCCAGTTCGTCAACGGCAACCAACAGAAGGAGGTCCTCCACGTCATCATCGTCGAGGTCCTTCTAGTCGGACTCGTCGGACGACGAGTCCTCCATCAAAAAACGAACGGATGAACTCGTCGCAGAACACCATGACTCACTGCACGACGAACTCATCTACAAAATCGCCGCCGGACAGATCCTAATTCTAAGAAATTTTGAATTTGTAGACAAAACAATAGAGGAGCAAGAGGGTTTACCGGCTTAGAGGCCGCGTCGGACGGGCAGCGTAGCAGATCTGGTGCATGGGCAGTTGATTCGCAGGGGGTCGGACGGGCAACACAACAATTCCACCATAGATCGAGCGGCGATGGCGTTGCGTCGGGGTAGTGCGGTGACGACGGTGGATGACTGATGGCTCAATGCACGGCGCCCAGAAAAATGCTTGATGGCGGTGTTGATGTAGAGCTCGTTGGGAACCCCAAGATGAAGGTATGATGAGCACAGCAGCAAGTTTTCCTCAGTTATAAAACCAAGGTTTAATCGCACCAGTAGGAGCAAGGAAACACCCCAAAGGTGTTACTAGCTGAGCTTTGGCAGGGCGCACTACCGATGCTAGTAGCAATGTGGAGACCTGCACAACACAACCACAAAACTTTGTCCCCAACTTGCGATGAGGTTGTCAATCTCACCGTGTTTTACGGAAAACAAAGGATTAAACGTATCGAATGGAAAGAAGTAAAAGTTTGCAGAAAGTAAACATAAAGCAGTAAACAGTTTATAGATTGTATGTAAAGTAAAGGACCAAGATCCATAGTTCACTAGAGGTGGCTCTCCTTAGATAGATAACATGCTGGGTGAACAAATTACAGCGGGGCAATTGACAAACATCGAGAAAAGCAATACATGCATATACTAATCATCTTGACTCCTTTGAGACTTGATTGGGCATTACAACATTATACATATACCGCCATCCAACTACATCTATGACTAATAATCCACCTTCAGGTTATCATCCGAACCCCCTCCAGTATTAAGTTACAAGCAACAGATTATTGCTTTACGAACTGCGTGTAAAGTAAACAATATGATTGTTCTATGAACAAAGGATTGTTGTTTTCTCCCTAGTAGCAACAACACATCTAGCACCTTAGAGATTTATGTCACTTCTCTAGATTACCAGAGGCATGAACCCACTATCGAGCATAAATACTAACTCTTGGAGTTGCTAGCATCTACTTGGCCAAGATAGCTACTAACAACGGAAAGCATGCAAGATCATAAATAACAAAGACATGATAGAATCAATAATCAATCTGAAATAGCATCTCAATATCCGTCGGATCCCCGCAAACACAACATGCAGAATTATAAATATATGATCTTGATCATGAACGTAGCTCACAAGATCTAGACATGAAAGCACAAAGGAGGAGAACCAGCCATCTAGCTACTACATGGATCCGTAGTCCAAGGATGAACTACTCACGCATCACACCGGAGGCTTGCATGGTGATGAAGAAGGCCTGTGGTGAATTCCCTCTCCGCAGGTGCCGGGAAGAGCTTCAAATCCCTACCGATCTAGGGATGGAGATGACGGCGGCTACAGACTCTTTCGTGGATTTTTGATCGGGCACTTAGGGTTTTTGTCCCGAGGGCAATATATAGGCGGAAGGAGAGGCCGAGGGGGTGCCGGGAGCGGCCACACCACCCCCTGGCGCGGGCCAGGCCTGGCCGCGTGGCCAGGTGGTGTGGTGCCCCCTGGCCCCTCTCCGTCTCGTATTCTGGCACTTGATGTCTTTCTGAAAAATAGGCACTTTGGCTTTTGTCCCGTCCAATTCCGAGAATATTCATTTTGTGACTTTCCTGGAACCAAAAACAACAGAAAACAGGCAGCTGACACTGTGGCTCTTATTAATAGGTTAGTCTAAGAAATTATATGAAAAGTACTCCAAAGTTGGAACAAAACACAAGAAAGTGGATAAAACCAATCATGGAACAACAAAAATTATAGATACATTTGCAATGTATCAATGACACAGCGAGCCATCCAGAGCGATGACGGCGTGTGGCGGCGGCGCCACGTAGTGGCCGTGAACGGGGGAATTCCTACGGGGCGGTGGCGGTGGGGTAATCCGCGGAGGAAGATTTCTAGACGGGAGTCGTGAATCTTCAGCGCGCCTCCACTACCGAGCGTTTGGGGGAGCGGCAAAAGGATCAGGCGGAACCAAAAATATGCGGGATGCGACAGGCGATATGCTGGGAGCGATATCTGCTAGAGATGCTCTAAGAGCATCTCCACCTGAGGCGCTATAAGTTAGCTGTAAAATCGTTATGCAGCACGCTGCGCCAGTTTAGCGTGCACGGCTGTAACTACCTCGGTGAATTACGCTCTTAGTTACATGCCTGGATGAGCGAAAGTGGTTAAAATAGTACGGTGGGGCCTAGGGGCCACTCACAGGTAGACCTTTCGGCCGTCCTAACCACTTACAGAACATCGGGACAAGAACGAGCGGCGTAATCGGCAGGCGAAGGGATCAACTACATACACAAGTGAGTATGTATGCAAGCCACCATACAACTGTTCACAGAGCCATTCCATCTAAAAGAAATAGAAATATTGCAACGTCATACGGCAAGATCCAAATATCCTAGATAGATATAACAGTTTAGGATATCTCCTCATACATCAAACATCAGAGTATCAGGCGGAAGCGGAAAACAAGATCCGAGTACGGATAAGAAGCAAATCGGCATAAGATGCCACATAAATAAACACATCCCGCCCACATATCTCACGGATCCCCGTTCCCGGAATCTCTACACCGAGTGATAGTTGCCAACATCATCCGTCTCCTCCACCCAGTATCCATCTTGCGAGTACACCTGTTCATCTGAACCAAACAATTTATCGTGTGAGACCCTAGGGGTACTCAGCAAGTCTTTATGCCTCTAAAGGGGACATATACCTGGGGTGACGCAATTGCAGCAAGATTAAGATAGAGGCAATAGGTACTATATGTATGCAAGCATGTGGTAGTGCTTGCCTGACAGCTCAGTTGAAGCGAGAGTCGGATCTGGGTAGTGCTCCTGGGATTCCTGATATATCCCCTGCTCGGCGTCTATTCGAAGAAGAACCAAACAAACAAGGCCAACATAAATAAAGTGCACAAGCATATGAATTGAAATACGACAAGCAAACAAGCATGCCATGATGAATGATGCATAATTTACATGGTAGTAATGTAGCATGGCATGGGTGAGGTGTGGGGTACAAGAATAAAGCATTTTATTAAGTTTTGGTCATGTTTTGCTCTCATAACACTTGCTGTACACTTAATATTTATAGGATGCATGCTGCAATTCAGAACAAAGAATGCATAGATAGAACGGGCTCGTCGCGCTGATCGATTTAGACATATTATTTGCCAAAATTGGAGTTATAGATTTAAAGTTATTAATTATTTAAGAAAAGGGCATTTTATTGTAATTTTAGTCATCTCGAAAATTTAAAGGGTTCAAATAATATTTTGAATAGCATATTTGAATTCCTCACATTTTTCTGATTCCAAAACATATATTATTTGCATTATTTGGTTTTATAATTTAAAAGTTATTTAAAAACAGATTTGTATTTGTATTTAGACATTTATGAAAAGATTTTGTTAAAACAGAAAAACAAAAAAGCTTTTTATACTCAGAGGGGGTTAGCTCAAGACGCTGACGGGTGGGGTCCGTTCTGACTCAGCAGCCGGTGGGGCGCAACGGCTGGGTTGGCGTTTCTCACCAGGACCTTTCCTAGCCGCAATACCGGCTGTGTGGGACCGGTTCAATGGGCCACGCTGCGTCACCCAAATAGGACGTGACATGTGGGCGGTCCAGGGACTGCGCGGTGGTGTTTTCCGGAAAACTGAGATGCCTTTTCGTAAAACGCGGCGATCGACAGCGGGCTGCGGGCTGCGGGTTGAGGCGGAAAAAAGGCAAAGTGCAAAATGGCGCTGTTGCCGCTTTCGACGGAAAAGGTCGTGCCGTGGCGGATCCGTTTTCTTCGACGGTGGCGAATCATTGGATTTAAACGCTGCCCCAAAACAAAAAATGTAGAGGGACAACGAGCTACGACACGCAGTGAGGAGCATCTCCGAGGAGGACCGTGGTTGCCGGGCTTCGACGAGAACAGGAGAGCAGAGGGTCTGGGCTGCTGTTGTCGGCCGAGCACGGCGCCAGCGCGCAGAGCGCTCGACGGAGTGCGGTGGAGCTATGGTGCCGAAGGAAGAGGAGGGTCATGTCTAGGAGATGCAGGGGCTCACCGCGGTGTCGCCGGAGTGGTCGGAACGCGCGGAGGTGCAGGGGATCGGCGACGGCGCTGGCGGACCGGAGTTAGGGTTTCCTCGTCGGCTTCATCGGCGTACATCGGTCCTAGCCTTCTCCTCCTCGACGCCGTGTACAGGGCTGATGCAGAGGACCTCCCCGACCTCGCCGACAACCTCCTGCTCGTATACGCCTCCTGGATCGATGGGATATGGTGTAGACCGACGACGGCTGGTCGGGGTTGGAAGGGAGGGAGGAAGCAGGGGTAGGTGGGGAGAGGGCGGCGGCGTAGGGCCCTAGGAACCTGGGGATCTGGGAGAGGCGCAGGAGAGGGGTAGATAAGGAGGGAAAAAGGGGTGCACATGGGGTAGCTCGGGGTGGCAAAGGTGATGCCACCTTTTTCCTCTTCTCTCTCGGGCTGGTAGGGGGTGTAGCGGGCTAGGGCACCGGCAGGTGGGGCTGCAGCGCCGGTAGGGCCTGCCTGGCAGCTAGGGAGAGAGAAGGAGAGGGAGGGGGAAGGGGATGGCTCGGCTAGGAGCAAGAGGGGGTGGGGCGAACTCGGCCTAGGTTAGGGGAAGGGGGTATATGGGGTAGCTCGCATGGGTGATTGGGGTTAGGGTTTAGCAAGAAGGTTAGGGTAGGGTGGTGGCTCGGGTTAGAGAGAAAGAGAGAGAGGAGTGCCTAGGGTTTGAGAGAAAGATTAAAGAGAGAGGATAGGGTAGGGTCTTAGGGTTTTGGTGGGGGTGTGTGATCTAAACAAGCTCATGCAAGGTGAGATGGAGGTGAGGAGATCAAGGTGGTGAAGGTGTGATGGTCAAAGCAAAAGAATTGAGTTTACTAGGCATGATCCCAAGAGAACATGATCCACTCCAACAACAAATAAAAACTAGAGGATCAAAGGTGGTGGTACTCTTGCATGGCCCATGCATAATCATTAAAGGCCATGGTATTGTGCTTGTGAAAACAATAATAATGTAACATGGTATTATTTCCATGCATTCCCAAAGTGTGGAGTAAAGGCCAAGCAAAAGAATTTAAATGAAAGTTCCATGTGGAGTAGATGGAGATGATCACATTTGATTTTAATTTGGACTTCCTAGTGTGTATATTCCACTAGGTGTGTAATAGTCCCAAAAATATTCCAACATGAGCATAAGTCCATAATAATCCATATGAAAGCTAGGAAAAAGGGGCACCACTCATAATGCATGCACAGGTGGCTCCACATATCAATAATGTGAAAACAACATGATGCATATATGAGAGCATGTGGAAATAGAAATGGATCCATCCCAACCCACGTGAGCTGGATTAAAAGCCCAAAAGAAAAGATAATAGCTCATGGTTAACTCGGATGGTGGAATTATAAGGTGGTGACAAATAAAGGTGGTGGAATTAAATAAAAGATATGCCCCCAACTCAACTTGGGCATCAAGCATTTATCAAGAACCAAATACAATATATCAAGAGGCAAATACAATTAATAATGCATATGGGATAAGAACCAAATGAAAAGGGTTTTATATGATGCTCAAATGCAAGGTGGCATGATGACATGAGCATGATATAATTATGATGCAACAATTATATATAGGAAGTAGCCATTATATTACTAGACCATGTAGCATTACATATGTTAGACAGATGGGATGCTACAACTCTCCCCCACTAAACAGGAATCTTGCCCTGAGATTCTAGGAAGAAGAAGAAGACACGAAGAGGGTAGGATACTTGGCACGAAGCTCATCTTCACGTTCCCAAGTGGCTTCATCCACGGAATGGTGCGACCACTACACCTTGCAGAATTTGATGGACTTGTTGCGAGTCCTTCTTTCTGCAACTTCAAGGATTTTTGTGGGGTGTTCTTGATAAGACATGTCTTCTTGGAGATTAATAAGCTCATGGTCCACGGTCCTGCCGGGATCCTTGAAGCACTTCTTGAGTTGAGAGATGTGGAAAACATCATGGACCTTGAGTTTTTCAGGGAGCTCAAGAGCATAAGCAACTTCTCCTCTTCTTCCACGGATTTTGAATGGACCGATGTATCTAGGAGCCAACTTTCCTTTGATACCAAAGCGGTGCATGCCTCTCATGGGGGTGACACGAAGGTAAACGAGATCACCAGGGACATACTCCATGTCCGTGTGCTTTCTGTCATAGTTGCTCTTCTGGCGACTTTGAGCAACCTTCAGATTTTCAAGAATGATGTGAACCTTCTCCTCCGCTTGAGTTACAATGTCGGGGCCAAACAATGTTCTTTCACCTGTGCCCGACCAACCAATCGGAGTTCTGCATTTGCGACCATAGAGAGCCTCAAATGGTGCCATCTTTAGACTTTTCTGGAAGCTGTTGTTGTAAGAGAATTCAGCATAAGGAAGACATTCTTCCCACTTCATGCCGAAAGAGATGACGCAAGCACGGAGCATATCTTCCAGAATCTGATTGATCCTTTCAACTTGTCCTTATGACTGAGGGTGGTAAGCTGTGCTGAAGTTCAATTTTGTTCCCAAAGCATTTTGGAAACTTCCCCAGAACTTGGAAGTGAAGATGCTTCCACGGTCTGAACTGATCTTAAGAGGAACCCCATACAGAGAGACAATTTTGTTGATATAGAGCTCAGCCAACTGAATTGCAGAAATTGTTTCCTTGATTGGAAAGAAGTGAGCCACCTTAGAAAGCCTGTCGATGACAACAAAGATTGCATTGTTGCCCTCCTGCGACCTTGGAAAACCAGTGATGAAGTCCATCTCTACTTTCTCCCATTTCCATTCCGAAGGTTTCAATGGCTGTAGAAGACCGGAAGGTTTCTGATGGACAGCTTTAACTCTGCGGCAGACATCACACTCCGAGACATACTTGGCACAATATCGTTTCAACCCAGGCCACCAATATTGTTGGGTCCGCAGCATAGAAAACAAAAAATTTCCTACGATGAGAACTATACGCCAAGATCTATCTACTAGATATAGAGCAACGGATGGACATACATCCATGGAGAACTTACCCTCGAAGACAACGAGTTTTGTTAACGAGTAGGAACTCGTGGTTGATGTAGTCGTACGCTTGCCGATCTCAAGACGTGTGGAAGTCCGAGCACCGCAAATCAGCAGCGCATCCGTCCTCGCACACACGTTCAACCCACCGGACAACCTCCACCTCCTCGCTCCAGCACTCCAGCAGAAGTAGCAACTCCTTCCAGACGAAATGCCACCGGGAACATGTAAATCACTAATCCGAGACCATGGGGGAATAATTCTAGAGGGGGAGAGAGATCCTTCACAAAGAGGTGTGTGGATGAAGGAGGGAATGGGAGGCCTTTTATAGGAGGAGGGGGGGTGCCCCCTCTCTCCATGGCCGGCGCAGGGGGTGACCCCTCACCTCCCCCATTCATGTGGTGGTAACCCCTCCACATTAAAATGCCTCTTCACATTCCCTTTTAAAGTCTCCACTTTAAATGCATTAAATTTCTCCAAATTTAATGCTCTCTCATTTAATAAAACTCTTTTTATTAAATTTATTCAGAATTTTGTTAATTACTTTAATTAACAAACATTCACATATAGCCCCTTGCAATATTTCAATATCACATGCAGAACCACCTTCTGCAATTTCACCCGAAACAATTTCCGGTTTCTATTGAAACAATTCCTCCGCTTTGCAATTCTTTCGTCTGAAACATATGTGCTCCAAAATGGTGTCCGGTAACTCTTAAGTGTGCCACCCTACGGTTCGTGAATAATGCAGACATGATCGAGACCCTTCTCCGATCAATAATCAGCAGCGGGGCCTGGAGATCCGTACTGACTCCTACACATTCAATGATGACTCCTGTGATCGTGAGAACCTTTAACGCTTGTAACTAAATCCCTTTGTCTCTCGATATATTACATGTCCGAGATTCGATCATTGGTATCTCCATACCTAGTTTAATCTCGTTACCGACATGCACTTTTTTCTCGTCCTGTGATATAACATTCTAGTGATCACATCACTTGCTTGCAAGCTATCCTAATGTGATATCACCAAGAGGGCCCAGAGTATATCTATCCGTCATCTGGATTGACAAATTCCACTCTTGATCCATGAGCCTCAACATAACACCTTCAGTAATTGAACCCATCTTTATAGTCACCCTGTTACGGTGTGACGTTTGATGTTATCAAGATACTCTTCCGGTGTTAGCAATTAACATGATCTCATGGTCTAAGGATAAAGATTACTTCGTATGATGTTATAGAAATATAAACATAATGACTTGATCGTAATGCTATACTTCGGATGAATGTTCATCACATCATTTCACAAATGCTGTGACCTTGTTATTAACAACATCCAATGTCCATGATCAGGAAACCTTGATCATCTTGTTATCAACAAGCTAGTCTATAAGAGAGGCATAACTAGGAACCCTTTTTGTTTATTAAACACACATGTATTGATGTTTCCTATCAATACAATTATAGCATGCAAAATAAACATCTATCATATACAAGGAATACATAATAACAACTTTATTATTGCCTCTCAGGGCATATTTCCTTCAGTCTCCCACTTGCACTAGAGACAATAATCTAGTTTATATAGTGATAAATCTAACACCCATGGAGTTCTGGTGTTGTTCATGTTTTGCCCTAGGGAGTACTTTAGTCAACGGATCTGCTACATTCAGGTCCGTGTGCACTTTACAAATCTTTATATCTCCATCCTTGACATGCTCGCGGATGGAGTGAAATCGGCGCTTAATATGCTTGGAATTCTTGTGAGACCTTGGTTCCTTGGCGTTGAATATGGCTCCATTATTGTCACAATAGATCACCATTGGGTCCAACGCACTGGGAACCACACCCAGTTCTGTAATGAACTCTTTCATCCAAACTGCCTCCTGCGCTTCAAGCAAAGAACATATTCCGCCTCCGTTGTTGATCCAGCCACCACAGGTTGTTTGGAACTCCTCCAACTAACTGCTGCTCCGTTCAAGAGAAATACGTATCCAGATTGAGACTTAGAGTCATCCGGATCAGTGTCAAAGCTAGCATCGACATACCACTTAGCGACTAGCTCTTCTTCACCTCCGTATATGAGAAACATATTCTTAGTTCTTCTCAAGTACTTGAGGATGTTCTTTACCGCTATCCAAAGGTTCAACCTGGATCAGATTGGTACCTACTAGTCAAACTAATAGCATGTGCCACATCCGTCTTGTACATAGCATGGCATACATAATAGAGCCTATGGTCGAGGCATAGGGATCTTATCCATCATCTCTCTTTCTTCCGTGAAGCCGGACTTTGAGTCTTACTCAATGTCTTGCCTTGCAACATAGGTAAGAACCCCTTCTTACTTTCGTCCATATTAAACTTCTTTAATATCTTATCAAGGTATGTACTCTGTGATAGCCCAATTAGGCGTCTTGATCTATCTCTATAGATTTTAATGCCTAATATATATGAAGCTTCACCAAGGTCCTTCATCGAAAATTTGCTGTTTAGATAACTTTTAACACTGTTTAAAAGATCTATATCATTTCCAATCAATAATATGTCATCCACATATAATATCAGAAATGCCACATTGCTCCCACTCACTTTCTTGTAAATACAAGCCTCTCCATAAGTTTGGACAAATCCAAACTCTTTGATTACCTCATCAAAGCGGAGATTCCAACTCTGGGATGCTTGCTTCAGTCCATAGATGGATCGCTGAAGTTTGCACACCTTATCAGCATCCTTAGGATCGACAAAACCCTTAGGTTGTATCATATACAACTCTTCTTAAATTACCATTGAGGAACGCAGTTTTGACATCCATCTGCCATATTTTATAATCAAAATATGCAGCAATTGCTAACATAATCCTAACCGACTTAAGCATCACTACGGGAGAGAATCTCTCATCATAGTCAACTCCTTGAATTTTTCGAAACCCCTTTGCGACAAGTCGAGCCTTATAGATGGTTACATTACCATCAGCATCAGTTTTCCTTTTGAAAATCCATTTATTCTCAACGGCCTTTTGATCGTGAGGTAAGTCCACCAAGGTCCCAACCTGGTTTTCGTACATGGATTCCATCTCGGATTTCATGGCTTCTAGCTATTTGTTGGAATCCGGGCTCATCATCGATTCTTCATACGTCGCAGGGTCATCCATTTCATCAATCATGAAATTCACAACAGGATTGCCATACAGTTCAGGAGCTGCACGTGTCCTGCTTGACCTGCGAGGTTTGGTAGTGTCGTCTTTCGGAGTTTCATGATCATTATCATTAGCTCTCTCTTCATCAGGTGAAGTTAACTCCGAAACAACTTCCGGTGCTGCGCCACTCGCCATTCCATGAAGAGAAGGTTCAATAACCTCTTCGAATTCTACCTTCCGACTACTCACACCTTTCGCGAGAAACTCCTTCTCAAGAAAGGATCCATTCTTGGCAACAAAGACCTTGCCCTCGGATCTGTGATAGAAGGTACCAATCGTTTCCTTTGGGTATCCTATGAAGACGCATTTTTTCGCTTTGGGTTCGAGTTTATCCGGTTGAAGTTTCTTCACATAAACATCGCATCCCCAAACTTTAAGAAATGACAGCTTAGGGTTGTTTCCAAACCATAATTCATACGGTGTCTTTTCAACGGATTTAGATGGTGCCCGATTTAAAGTGAATGCAGCGGTTTCCAGTGCATAACCCCAAAATGACAGTGGCAAGTCAGTCAGAGACATCATAGATCAAACCATATCCAATAAAGTACGATTACGACGTTCTGACACACCATTACGTTGTGGTGTTCCGGCAGGCGTGAGTTGTGAAACTATTCCACAGTCTTTCATATGTGTGCTAAACTCGTAACTAAGATACTCTCCTCCACGGTCGGACCGCAGAAATTTGATCTTTCTGTTACGATGATTTTCCACTTCATTCTGAAATTCTTTGAAACCTTTCAAAGGTTTCAGACTTATGTTTCATCAAATAGATATACCCGTATCTACTCAAATCATCCGTGAAAGTAACAAAATAACGATATCCACCTCGCGCCGACACACTCATTGGTCCACACACATCAGTATGTATGATTTCCAATAAATCACGCCTGCTCCATTGAACCGAAAACGGCGTTCTAGTCATCTTGCCCATAAGGCATGGCTCACATGTATCAAATGATTCAAAATCAAGTGATTCCAAAAGTCCATCAGAATGGAGTTTCTTCATGCGTTTAACGCCAATATGACCTAGACGGTAGTGCCACATATATGTAGATATATCATTATCAAGTTTAATCCTTTTAGCATCAACATTATGAATATGCGTAATACTACTATCGAGATCCAACAAAAATAAACCATTCAACACAGGTGCATGACCATAAAATATATTATTCATATAAATCGAACAACCATTGTTTTCAGACTCAAACGAATAATCACTTTGCATCAAACACGATTCGGATACAATGTTCATGCTCAGTGCAGGCACCAAATAACAATTATTCAGGTTTATAACTAATCCCGATGGCATATGGAGAGGCAGCGTTCCGACGGTGATCACATCAACTCTTGATCCATTGCCGACCCGCATCATGACCTCATCCCTTGCTAGTTGTCGCTTGTTCCGCAGCCCCTGAACTGAGTTACATATATTAGCAACCGATCCTCAGATCAAATACCCAAAAGTGCTCGCGAGTACTAGTCAAGTACACATCAATAACATGTATATCACATATAACTTGTTTGCCTTGCCGGCCTTCTTGTCCGCCAAATACTTGGGGCAGCGCTTCCAATGGCCATCCCTTGCAATAGTAGCACTCGGTGTCGACTTAGGCCAGCTCGGGGTTTTTTCAAAGCGCAACAGATTTGCCGCCCTTCTTTCCCTTCTGCTTGCCTTTCTTGTCCTTCTTGAAATCGGTGGTCTTATTGATCATCAACACTTATGTTCTTTCCTAATCTCCACTTATGCAGTCTTAAGCATTGACAGAAGCTCGGGAAGAGACTTCTTCATGCCCTGCATATTATAGTTCATAACGAAGCTCTTGTAGCTAGGTGGCAGAGATTGGAGAACACGATGTATGCCTAAGTCAATGGGAATCGTTATTCTCAAGGACACAAGCTTATCGGCGTACCCAGACATTTTGAGTACATGCTCACTAACGGAGCTGTTCTCTTCCATCATGTAGGTAAAGAACTTTTCAGAAGCATTATCACTCTCTACGGCAGCATGGGTATCAAAAATCATTTTCAATTCTCCCATGGTATCAAAGGCATTGCCATTTTCGAAACGTCAAGTTCCGCTCTAGCCCATACAGTATGCCGCAATGAACTAAGTTGTGGTCTTCCTGACGAGTTATATAGACGTTCTTTTCCTCGTCAGGGGCATCAGGAGCTGGTGGGGGGTCTAGCGGCGCCTCTATTACATATTGCTTTTGTGCAGCAGTGAGGAGAATCCTCAAATTCATAGCCCAGTTGGTGAAGTTGCTACCATTCGCAGCAAGCTTCTCTTTCTCCATGAACACATTGAAATTAAAAGCAGGTGGTGCCATCTACAACAGAATTTGTAATATATATTTAGACTAAGTTTATGATAGATTGAGTTCAACTAATCCAAATTACTAATGAACTCCTACTCAAAAACGACATCCCTCGTGTCCTTTTGGTGATTACATGAACCAAATCCACTACACCAAGTCCGATCATCACGTGAGTCGGTGTAGCTTCAAAGGCGAGCATCTATATGGGCATCATATCAACTATATGACTCATGCTTAACCTTTCGTCCGTGTTCGAGGCCATGTCTGCATACATGCTAGGCTCAATCAAGTAAGAACCTTAGTATTTGCGTGTGTAAAACTGTCTTACACCCGTTGTATGAAAGCGTAGAGTCGAGAACACCCGATCATCACGTGATGCCTCAAAACACGATCCACAAAACGGTGCATACTTAAGGAAGAACACATTTTATCTTGATATCTAAATAAGGGATCATCTTATAATGCTACCAAAAGCGCCAAACTAGCAATATAAGATGCTAATGTGTGAAGTGAGGTGATATGGTCCATGCATTTGATCTCTATCATTTGCATCGTGGTATGATCTCTATCATTCCTTTGTGTGTAAGGCCAAGGTCTATGGAACTTACACGTTAAGTGAGTTGTAAGAGTATCTATCATACATCTACTTACAACAATACCATATCAAGACACTAGCCCAACAACGATCTAAACTAGACGCCTCTAATTTATCAATTGGAAGTTTTACGTGACTTAGGGATTTCGGAGATAGAACCGGTCTTACCTACGAACATGAACCCGAACGAGGATAACCAAGTTATTAGCAACTCGTTGTAAATCAGATATTGACTATAGTAGAAGAGACAGACACCCGCTAGCCACTTATGCAAAACTAGTTGCATGTCAGTCGTGGAACCGGTCTCATGTACGATGGCATGTAAGGTTGGTCCGGGCCGCTTCATCCCACTATGCCACCAATATCCAAAGTACATAGAAGATGCAATAACATGATCATCATCGCCCACATATAAACATATGTGTACTACCCGTGCAAAGCACCTACGCATCGATCAGGCTCTGATAACACTGTTGGGTCCGCAGCATAGAAAACAAAAAATTTCCTACGATGAGAACTATACGCCAAGATCTATCTACTAGATACAGAGCAACGGGTGGACATACATCCATGGAGAACTTACCCTCGAAGACAACGAGTTTTGTTAACGAGTAGGAACTCGTGGTTGATGTAGTCGTACGCTTGCCGATCTCAAGACGTGTGGAAGTCCGAGCACCACAAATCAGCATCGCATCCGTCCTCGCACACACGTTCAAGCCACCGGACAACCTCCACCTCCTCGCTCCAGCGATCCAGCGGAAGCAGCAACTACTTCCAGACGAAATGCCACCGGGAACATTATCTCGCTAATCCGAGACCATGGGGGAATGATTCTAGAGGAGGAGAGATATCCTTCACAAGGAGGTGTGTGGATGAAGGAGGGAATGGGTGGCCTTTTATAGGAGGAGGGGGGTGCCCCCTCTCTCCATGGCCGGCGCATGGGGGGTGACCCTCACCTCCCCCATTCATTTGGTGGTAACCCCTCCACATTAAAATGCCTCTTCACATTCCCTTTTAAAGTCTCCACTTTAAATGCATTAAATTTCTCCAAATTTAATGCTCTCTCATTTAATAAAACTCTTTTTATTAAATTTATTCAGAATTTTGTTAATTACTTTAATTAACAAACATTCACATATATCCCCTTGCAATATTTCAATATCACATGCAGAACCACCTTCTGCAATTTCACCCAAAACAATTTCCGGTTTTTATTGAAACAATTCTTGCGCTTTGCAATTCTTTCGTCTGAAACATATGTGATCCAAAATGGTGTCCGGTAATTCTTAAGTGTGCCACCCTACGGTTCACGAATAATGCAGACATGATCGAGACCCTTCTCCGATCAATAATCAGCAGCGGGACCTGGAGATCCGTACTGACTCCTACACATTCAACGATGACTCCTATGATCGTGAGAACCTTTAACGCTTGTAACTAAATCCTTTATCTCTCGATATATTACATGTCCGAGATTCGATCATCGGTATCTCCATACCTAGTTTGATCTCGTTACCGACATGCACTCTTTTCTTGTTCCCGTGATATAACATTCTAGTGATCACATCACTTGCTTGCAAGCTATCCTAATGTGATATCACCGAGAGGGCCCAGAGTATATCTATCCGTCATCTGGATTGACAAATTCCACTCTTGATCCATGAGCCTCAACATAACACCTTCGTAGTACTGAACCCATCTTTATAGTCACCCTGTTACGGTGTGACGTTTGATGTTATCAAGATACTCTTCCGGTGTTAGCAATGAACATGATCTCATGGTCTAAGGATAAAGATTACTTCGTATGATGTTATAGCAATATAAACATAATGACTTGATCGTAATGCTATACTTCGGATGAATGTTCATCACATCATTTCACAAATGCTGTGACCTTGTTATTAACAACATCCAATGTCCATGATGAGGAAACCTTGATCATCTTGTTAATCAACAAGCTAGTCTATAAGAGAGGCATAACTAGGAACCCTTTTTGTTTATTAAACACACATGTATTGATGTTTCCTATCAATACAATTATAGCATGCAAAATAAACATCTATCATATACAAGGAATACATAATAACAACTTTATTATTGCCTCTCAGGGCATATTTCCTTCACATGTACATCTTAGTGCTTCCAGGGTGGATAGAAAGAACAGAATCATGCGCCTCTTTGAGAACTTGCTCCCTTAAACCCGGGTAGTTCGAAACAAACATCCGGTGTTCAAAGAAAAGAGTGCCTTGGTCATCGACGTGGAAGGACTCATACTTCGGAAGCTGAATGTTGGAGATGATGTTTTTAGTGTAAGGATCACCAAGTTGAATGGAGCGAACTTTTTCTTCCAAGAGAGGGGTTGCCAGAAGGTTCAAGAGATAACCTTGATCCACAATTTCAAGGTTGAGCTTGCGGAATTCCTCGCACAAGAGAGGTTGTTGTTCTTCCACCATGAGGTTGCTGACATAAGCTTTGCGGCTGAGAGCATCGGCCATGACATTAGCTTTGCCCGGAGTGTAGTTGATGGTCAAATCGAAATCATTGATTGCTTCAATCCACCTCCTCCGACGAAGGTTGAGATCAGGCTGTGTGAAGATATACTTCAGACTCTTGTGATTAGAAAAGATTTCACAACGGTTGCCAAGCAAGTAATGCCTCCATACTTTCAACACAAAGACAACTGCTGCGAGTTCAAGGTCATGTGTAGGATAGTTGATCTCATGCGTCTTCAACTGTCGAGAGGCATAAGCAACAAATTGTTTTTCTTGCATAAGGACTGCACCCAATCCTTGCAATGAGGCGTCACAGAATATCTGGAAAGGCTTTGATGTATCAGGAGGAATCAAGACTGGTGTGGAAGTGAGCTTCTCTTTGAATGTTTCAAAGCTTGCTTGACATGCAGGAGTCCAAAGGTATTTCTTTCCTTTCTTAAGGAGATCGGTAAGAGGCTTCGCAATCTTCGAGAAATTCTGAACGAAGCGACGGCAGTAACTAGCCAAACCAAGAAAACTCCGGACTTCTTTGACATTCACAGGAGGAAGCCAGTCAACAATTGTCTTTACAGTTTCTGGGTTAACGGCAATGCCCTTGGCAGAGATGACGTGACCAAGATAGGTGACTTGAGGCAGCCAGAACTCACATTTGGAGAACTTTGCATACAGGTGGTTCTCACGAAGCTTGTTTAGGACACACCGAAGGTGTTCTTCATGTTCTTCCTTTGACTTAGAATAGACTAGGATGTCATCCAGATAGACCACAACAAACTTATCAAGATACTCCATGAAGACCGAGTTCATAAGCCTCGAGAAGGTGGCAGGTGCGTTAGTGAGACCGAAAGACATGACCGTGTACTCATACATGCCATAGCGGGTGGTGAAAGCTGTTTTGGGAACATCTTCCTTGCGGATCTTGATTTGATGATATCCACTTCTCAAGTCAAGCTTAGAGAATACCACAGCTCCAGCTAGCTGGTCGAAGAGATCATTATTCCACGGAAGGGGATATTTATTCTTGATGGTTTTAGCATTGAGAGCCCGATAGTCAACACAAAGTCTATTAGTCTTGTCTCGCTTCTTCACAAAGATGGTTGGGCTACCCCAAGAAGAAGTACTGTGCTGAATGAAACCCAACTTCTCTTGTTCATCAAGCTGACGTTTGAGTTCAGCCAACTCAGCAGGACCCATTTTATAAGGCCGCTTGGAGATAGGAGCGGTACCAGGTTCAAGCTCAATCACAAACTCGACCTCACGATCCGGAGGCATACCTGGCAACTCTTCAGGAAAAACATCTGGGAACTCACAGACCACTGGAACACTCTGAATAGCTTCCATAGCATCATCATTCAGAGCCGCCAAAGAGAAAAGCTGAATTGCAGGAGTCAAACTTGGAGAATAGACTATATGGCCTTCAGGAATTTTCAGAGAAACCGAGCGTTCCGCACAATCAATCACAGCTGCATTTGCTGTTAACCAATCCATGCCCAAGATAACATCAATGTCAGAATTGCCCAATTCAATGAGGGATGCCAGAATTTTTTTGTTTCCAATATCAATTTGGTTCCCATGGCTTATTTGAGAAGCCTTCATAGTTGTCCCCGGTGATTGCACCCTAAGAACCTTGGACAATGATTGAAGCAGAAGACCTTGTTGGTGAGAGAACCTTTGAGACACAAAAGAATGCGATGCACCAGTATCGAATAACACTCGTGTAGAAACTGAGTTAACAGAAAGCATACCCAGCACAACTCCAGGTGCATGCTCAGCTTGAGCGACGTTGACACAGTTGGCACGAGCAATAGCAGACCCGGGCTTGGTGTTGATGTTGAGAGCCCGAGGTGGTGGTGCACGAACCATAGAAGAGCTTGCCGCAGGTCTTGGAGGTGGTGGAGGAAGAGCTTTGTTGTTCATTGGACAGTTCCAGTGTTGATGCCCAGTGTTTCCACAGGTGTAACAGGCACCAGGTGGACGTGGAGCAACGTAGCCAGGGACTCCGCCAGGCGCTCCAGGGTAGTTGTGGTTGTAGCCCCTGGGAGCCGTAGTGAAGGAGTTTGGTGGCCTTGCCGCGTAGCTTGAAGGTCTTGGTGGAGCCGGGAGCGACGGCGGGGTGTTAGGAACCCACACACGGTGCTTAGAAGGAGCTGACATAGCTGAAGAGCTTGCTGCATCGCGGTTGTGTTTCTTTGACTCCTCAAACACTTGCCTACTTGCTTCTTCCTGCAGAGTTGTATGTTGGAGTTCTAGAAAAGACCCCGGCCTTGCATGAGTGATTGCATATTTGATTGATGCATTAAGCCCTTGTATGAACCTATTTTGCTTCTTCTTGTCATCAGAGATCTCATCGCCACCATACCGAGAAAGGTTCATGAAGTTTCTGATATATTTATTGACATTGTCATTGCCCTGCTTGAGGTTGAGAAACACTTCCTTCATCCTCTCCATGACAATTTCTGACAGATATTGCTCGTTGAAAGCTCCAGTGAACTGTTCCCAAGTAAGCTGAAACCCAGTGTAGTTTACCTTGAGGTAATTCTCCCACCACAGAGCTGCATCTCCCTTCAGAAGGTGAGTGGCACATTTTACCCATTCTTGCTCAGGAACATCAAGGTCACCAAGAACCTTGACATCTCACGCAACCAATCATCAGCATCAAGTGGTTGATCAGACACGTCAAATTGGCGTGGGTTGAACTTCAGGAAGCTTTTGATGTCTCCTCGCTTGGGAGGTGGAGGTAGCGGAACAAAATCATTCCTCCTGACACTTTCTTCAAATCGCTACTGGTTTTGCTGCATTGCTCCCAAGGCATTAGCAATACTTGCCAACGCAGCCCCCAGTTCAGGTGGTATGTCCTCGTCAGAACGGCGTGGTGGTGCCATCCTGTGATTGATATAAAACACAAGTCACTACCATAATGGAGAATAATAATAATCCAAAATAGTACCAAAATGGAATTAACCAAGATTAAAGGATACAAATTACTAAGATGATATTAAAATATCAACAAAGTTCAAAGCACCAAGAAGATATTAAGCATATCGCACACGACTGAACAAGGAGTGTGGTACACAAGCTAACAAAGAAAAAATTTCCGCAAATTTCGGCATTACCATACCACTATATGCGCAAAACCACTTAACGAATCAAGATTAGTAACTCTACCAATTCAATATACAAGAGCGAATGATAAAAGTAGTGGTATGGTCGCGACTCCATCCCGCACTCGAATCATTACTCCGCACATGAATAAGCAAAACACATATCCCAATACCTTCTTCTTAAGATGAACCTAAAGATTAGTAACTACGGAAATGAACACCCCAAACAAGATAACGTCGGCTAACAAAGAGTAAGTCAGATCGCACCGGTATACAACAAATCAGATAGATCGCGTCGGTTTGCAAAAGCCTATCGGTATGGAATGTACCAACAGTTGATAACCAAAAGGCAGATAGTGATAACATGTTGGATGCAACAGATAGACAAGGAATTCTCACACACACACACACATACACACACACACACAACCTATGGTACTACGGAACCCATAACACGTGAATCCAAGTTTGAATTTTAGAAGAGGAATGAAAACGTTACACTTCCTTACCAGAAAAAGGGGTGGGTGGATGGGTAAGAAGAAAAATGGAAGCAGTCCTACTCTCACGTTTTTGTTTTTCCCTAGTATACATAGCTAACAAAATATTTACTAGACTGACAACGACCATTTGGCTGAGACCCTGAAGGGCGGGATGACTCTGATACCAATTGTAACTACCTCGGTGAATTACGCTCTTAGTTACATGCCTGGATGAGCGAAAGTGGTTAAAATAGTATGGTGGGGCCCAGAGGCCACTCACAGGTAGACCTTTCGGCCGTCCTAACCACTTCCAGAACATCGGGACAAGAACGAGCGGCGTAATCGGCAGGCGAAGGGATCAACTACATACACAAGTGAGTATGTATGCAAGCCACCATACAACTGTTCACAGAGCCATTCCATCTAAAGAAATAGAAATATTGCAACGCCATACGGCAAGATCCAAATATCCTAGATAGATATAACAGTTTAGGATATCTCCTCATACATCAAACATCAGAGTATCAGGCGGAAGCAGAAAACAAGATCCGAGTACGGATAAGAAGCAAATCGGCATAAGATGCCACATAAATAAACACATCTCGCCCACAGATCTCACGGATCCCCGTTCCCAGAATCTCTACACCGAGTGATCGTTGCCAACATCATCCGTCTCCTCCACCCAGTATCCATCTTGCGAGTACACCTGTTCATCTGAAGCAAACAATTTATCGTGTGAGACCCTAGAGGTACTCAGCAAGTCTTTATGCCTCTAAAGGGGACATATACCTGGGGTGACGCAATTGTAGCAAAAGATAATAACTAACAATTCTATAGATACTCGCTAACCATCCGCCTAACCAATGATAGACGGATGTCCGTTAATTAAGAACAACAGTTATAATAGTATAATTAACAGATCCATCCTCCTTCTCGCTTACCAACGAGAAAGCGGACGAACAACCCCCCTCCGTTGGCAGTTTTATTAACCATTCCATGAGTATTGTACTATTTACTAGTCAGGTACTTAGTCAATTTAAAAGCGGTACTTTAGTTATACTTGTCTATGATCGAGAAACTGTGCTCCAAGTCGTCCATAACCGCGGACACGGCTTTCAGAAAGATTTACCCTGCAGGGGTGCACAAATAGCAACACACACACGATCAACCTCGGAAAAACCAAATCAAAACCCAACGAGGCATTCACGACAAAGCGATCACAGGATTCAGAAATATTTCAGGGAGGCACCCCAATAAGCTACCCGCAACGAAGTTGGCCGACTCCGAGACGGACCCAGGGTTTGCGAGAACGGTCAGAAACGATCGGGAACCCAAAATGTGGACTGGCTTGTCGATACACTAAATCATGCCGATCCCTAAAGACAGGTGCTCCTCGCACAATCTTAATTAAAGCAGTAAACATGGCATAAGTACAGGATAGTAATAAAGCCCTAAACTACTTTGTGGCCCCAAGAAATAAGAATGAATCAAGCTCTGGCTCAGGGGGGTCCATAAGGCCCCCCGGATGTGGATAGTGCGAATAGTCAAGGAACAGGAATCAAGTACTCGGGGTCCTACGGGACACAAGTGAGCATGAAGAACCAAATAGCAGATATTGCCCACCGGTGCCACTTTCATTAGTTATCCCATTACTACTCAGGTTAAGTTGTTTAGGTACCTCATTATCCATCAGACACTCACATACCCTAAACATGCTGTTCTACGACCCGCATGGCTCAAACAACTCATGTAGTAATGGCTCATGGGATGGAGGAACAAGCTTCGGTGGGGTGTAAAAGTAAAGGCTATGCAGTACTTGGGATTCAATTTAATGCAATCGCGACTCAATGATGCAAGATTAAGATAGAGGCAATAGGTACTATATGTATGCAAGCATGTGGTAGTGCTTGCCTGGCAGCTCAGTTGAAGCGAGAGTCGGATCTGGGTAGTGCTCCTGGATTCTGATATATCCCCGTCAAGGCCTATTCGAAGAAGAACCAAACAAACAAGGCCAACATAAATAAAGTGCACAAGCATATGAATTAAAATACGATAAGCAAACAAGCATGCCATGATGAATGATGCATAATTTACATGGCAGTAATGTAGCATGGCATGGGTGAGGTGTGGGGTACAAGAATAAAGCATTTTATTAAGTTTTGGTCATGTTTTGCTCTCATAACACTTGCTGTACACTTAATATTTATATGATGCATGCTGCAATTCAGAACAAGGAATGCATAGATAGAACGGGCTCGTCGCGCTGATCGATTTAGACATATTATTTGCCAAAATTGGAGTTATAGTTTAAAGTTATTAATTATTTAAGAAAAGGGCATTTTATTGTAATTTTAGTCATCTCGAAAATTTAAAGGGTTCAAATAATATTTTGAATAGCATATTTGAATTCCTCATATTTTTCTGATTCCAAAACATATATTATTTGCATTATTTGGTTTTATAATTTAAAAGTTATTTAAAAACAGATTTGTATTTGTATTTAAACATTTATGAAAAGATTTTGTTAAAACAAAAAAACAGAAAAGCTTTTTATACTCAGAGGGGGTTAGCTCAAGACGCTGACGGGTGGGGTCCGTGCTGACTCAGCAGCCGGTGGGCGCAGCGGCTGGGTTGGCATTTCTCACCAGGACCTTTCCTAGCCGCAGCCGCCGACAGGTGGGACCGGGTTCAGCGGGGGCCACGCGCGCGCGTCGCCCCGCAGGGACATGACACGTGGGCGGTCTAGGGACTGCACGGTGGTGTTTTCCGGAAAACTGAGATGCCTTTTCGTAAAAACGGCGGGCGACTGAAGGTGGGGCTGCGGGTTGAGGCGGGAAAAAAGGCAGGGGGCAAAATGCAAAAATGGCGCCGGCGGTTGCTGCTCGGTGACGGAAAAGGTCGTGCCGGCGGCAGATCCGGTCGTTTTCCGTCGACGATGGCGACGAATCCGTTGGACGAAACGCGTTGCCCCAAAAACGAAAAATGTAGAGGGGACAACGAGCTACGTATTACGTGCAGGGAGCATCTCCGGAGGAGGACTGTGTTGGCCGGGCTTCGACGAGGAACAGGGAGAGCAGAGGGGTCTGAGGCTGCTGTTGTCAGCCCGAGCACGGCACGCGGCGGCGTGCAGAGCGCTCGACGGAGTGCGGCGGAGCTACGGTGCCGGAGGAAGAGGAGGGTCATGTCTAGGAGATGCAGGGGCTCACCGCGGTGTCGCCGGAGTGGTCGGAGCGCGCGGAGGTGCAGGGGATCGGCGACGGCGCTGGCGGACCGGAGTTAGGGTTTCCTCGTCGGCTTCGTCGGCGTACAGCGGTCCTGGCCTTCTCCTCCTCGACGCCGTGTACAGGGCTGATGCAGAGGACCTCCCCGACCTCGCCGACAACCTCCTGCTCGTATACGCCTCCTGGATCGATGGGAGATGGTGTAGACCGACGACGGCTGGTCGGGGTTGGAAGGGAGGGAGGAAGCAGGGGTAGGTGGGGAAAGGGCGGCGGCGCAGGGCCCTGGGAACCTGGGGATCTGGGAGAGGCGCAGGAGAGGGGGTAGATAAGGAGGGAAAAAGGGGTGCACATGGGGTAGCTCGGGGTGGCAAAGGTGATGCCACCTTTTTCCTCTTCTCTCTCGGGCAGGTGGGAAATAGCCATTATATTACTAGACCATGTAGCATTACATATGTTAGACAGATGGGATGCTACAACGGCGACGCGCGATCACCACCGGAGGCGCCATTTTGCAACGCGCGCTGCCGAGCAAAAAATGTGCCCCCCGCAGGCGCGCCATTTTGTAGTGCCAAAAACAAGATTTTTCAAAAACACACATTCAAATAGGATCTAGAAAATAGCTAAAAATATATTACATAGAATAGAAATTAAACATAGTGCACATGCAAGATTCTTATGCAGAAATTAAAACATATTGCAAAAACTAAAACATATCTTCGCCGTTCTCTCGGCCCTCTTCGCGGTGTAGAACTCCAATTCCGCTTGGACGTCCCGCGGAAACTCGCGGCGTAAAACTCCAACTCCATTTGGACATCCTGCGGGAACTCACGCCTCCACGCGGCCATGTCGCGCTCGTCATGCTCGGCAACGGCGAGCCGCCACTGCACCATGCGGTGACGGCGACGATCCTCCTCGGTCATCAGGCGTGGCGCATGCGCGATGAATTCTGCCTCCTCGTGCGAGTTGACGTTGCCGAAATTCATCGAGGCCCACGGGCGACCGATGCGCCACACTGCAGCGTCACAGGCGCACGCGGCCTCGTACCTGCTGAGCGTGAGGCGAAACCCGACAGCGCGTAGCTCGTCGCAGAACGTATCGTTCTTCCGCGTGCGCACCCTCGGAAACCCGACGAACCGCGGCGGCGAGGCGGCATGCCGGTGACAGACTATGACGCGTGGATGGAAGGGGGAGGAGAGGGAGGGGAAGGGGCGGCAGCGGCGCGCTCGGGGCGGCGAAACGGCGGCGGCGAAAGTGGGTTGCCATTGGAGTGTGGGCATGCACTGAAACTTGCAAGCGGTTGGGCGCGCGCACGCTTGGCTTTATATAGCGCTGCATATTTGGGACGCAGAATAGCGCAGAAGGGCGCTCGCGACAAAATATATAACGCGCGCGACGTTTTTCCGCACCTGCTGGGGAGCGCGCAAGCGAGTGCTATTTCGGCCTTTTTCTTAGGGTTGTCTCTAGTGCAGATGCTGTAAGGATTCTATTAATTGTGCTCGTTGGACATATAACGGTTTGCTCATCCATGCCCACTAGGCTTGAGTCGATCCTGCTAACATACACGTGAGTTAGAATCTTCATGCATAACAAGTGAAACACTGTTATCTTCCGATTTATATTTTAATCTCAGCGGTGAGTGTCCAGCCCAAACTAAAACGACTAAACACAAAATGAGAGAACTAAATATATATACGTATATGGTTTCACAACCGTAACAATTACACTAACACCTGGCGAAAAGTGAAGCCTCTAGGTCAGCATTCCTAACAATTACCTCTATTAACATAGTAGGACGATGCGAATAGCGCTCGTCACCAACCCCGTGCAAGATTTGCACCCCAGGCGATCGCATCTGCCCGCCCAGATCTTCAGCCGCAGGGGCGGCACCTGCCTCCTCCGTCGGCCGATCCGGTGACGGGAGGGGTTGGGGACCCTGGGCTCCGGCCTATAATTAGGGTAGGTCTTCTTCTTCCTTGAGGCATAGTTTTCATGGAGGAGACTGCGTCGCGTCGGAATAATTTGCCCCAGTTCTTCCTCCATCTCGTCGTCGCTCTAACCGGTGACGTCGGGGGACAGGTGGCCCGGTCTTCTCGCCGGTCTTTGGATCCGATGAGATTTGTGTCTGGTGGTCGACGTTCGTCACTCTCGCGGGTGACGGTCGCGTCGGCTGCTGCAGTAGTGTTTGACGTCTTGCAGCTATGCGCGTGGAAGACGGCAAGCGACAACGTCTCTCTTCTCCGACTGCGTCAGATGAAGACGACGATGTCGGGATCTGGTGATCACGGGGAAGATCCCTGGCCGACGTGCCACAAAGTCTCGGGTTCGTCGCTTGCGACGACTCGGTTCATCGGCTCGAAAAGCATCCTCGTATGCGATGGTGCTATCCCAGATCTAGGTATGAAGGTTGTTTGCCTCTTTTTTTGATGCTACCATGGTGGCGGCGGAGGACGATGGACGACGGTTCGGCGAGGCACAAGTTTCTCCAAAGGTGGAATTGTAATTTTACTTGCGGAGTCCTTTGTGCAAAGTTGCTTGACAAGCATGTTTGTCTTAGGTGTTGACCATATATGTAATCTTTGGATTGTCTAATGAAATATATGGTTTACTAAAATAAAACAATTACCTCTATTAGATTTGTTGTTAGTTTTCTTTTACGCATCGCCATATTTATCAATATGTCACCTTGCCTTTACAAATTTGCATCAAACTCCAAACCTTGCATTTGTTTTTGTTGGATTTTGCGCACGGACCTGTTAGAATCAGGACAAACAAATAACAAAAAAGAAAAGAATCGCAGGAGGGGGACACAAATTTAACATGGAAAAACCTCTCTAACAAAAAGAGGAAAAAACCACGGACGCTAGCCAGCGAAACTTCACTATAACGGGAAGTGTTTACACAATGCCGGGAATTTCAGAGATGCAACTTATCCCAGCCGGCGGCTTACAATAGTTATATATAACGGTGAAAACTTAGGTCTTCAACGATCCATAACTTATCCCCGCACCCCAGGCATCCCTGGTGGGCTCGGTTATGGGCTAACTTTAGACCTCGCTCCGCTTCGGCACAAGCCTTCCGGTGACAGGTTTCGCTCCGCTTCATCAGAAGTTAGCCTTCTTAATTGAAGGTGGACCATACCAACCACATCCATTGTGTCTTTTATTTTATTTATGTCATATAGTCAAATCTACCACTTTTGATCTCATGTGCATATGCTCCATTTAGCAGAAACATACATTTCAAATTATTTAGAAATGTCCAAAAAAAAATCAGGATGTGCATTTCCACATTCTATGTGTCCACGTAAAGTTTCACGAAAAATCCATATTTTTTATTGGCTATGTAAAAATACAAAAAAAAATGTCGTGACATGCCTTATTTTACCACCGAATATTGTCTTTTTTACACTAAGCAAAAAAAACGACTATTCATGAAACGAATCTGTGTACACGTAGGATATGGAGATGTAGTACTGGTATTTGTTAAGATTTTTTTTGACATTTGGAAACATTTTGAATATGCAATTCACATACAAGGACCATATGCATCGAGAGTCAAAACACTTGAACAGATCTCTTGCACGACCTGTGCATAACATGTGCACATACAACCGACGACGTAGGAGCGCCTAAACCTACTCGTACGAGAACCTAACACAACACGGACAACACCTTCAGACTGACTAGGACTCGACTGAATCCAAACCGGACTAGACTGCTAACCAACTAGCAGTACCAACGTACACCTATTTAACCTAGTAGGACACGGACTCACATCGAAAGAACCATGATTATACTCGACCTAATACTAGCAGAGTGCATTAGAGGCGAGATTTATTTCCAACAGGTTTGTCGGTACTACCCTTGTATGTGCCTCACTCTATCTTTTTCAAAAGGTTCAAATCAAAAAACACTAAAACCAAATTCTATTTCGTTTAATACAAAATCCTTCTAAGGTAGATAGAGAACCTATCCTCCCCCTCTTTCATTTTTTTTTCATATCTTAAGAGTGTGGAGTTTTGTTTGCAAAAATCTGCATGTTTTAGAATTTTCCAAATCCCACTCTTTATCTCTCTCCCACCTATTCAATACTCTCAACAGTTCCTTTAAAAAATACAAGAAAAATCATTTCTAAATGGAAAAGACCTCAGGAGGGGGGCAACTTTTGCTATCCCTCTGCTTCTTTGGCCCATTTTCCCCGAACAAGAACGCCCAGCCAGCCTCGTCTATCTCATCGAAAGTTTTTTCTACCTCAATTGGGTAATGGTGCCCGCCCGAGCTGCACTATTAAAACAGTTAGGTAATTCATATACCCACGACGCACATGCTAGGTGGTGCCCCACGGGTAAATAGTCATGGCGCACCACCCAACAGTGCCCTACGTGTAGGTCACTTACCCGTGGCATATCTGCTAGAGGTACGCCACCTCTATGTGTGAGCCAGGGTGTCTGCGACCGCACCCCACTTACTTGTGGCGCACTGCTGATAGGTGTGTCACGACTATCTCCATACCCATGGCGCACCTGCCGGCAATGCGTCACGGGTAAGTGAGTATGGTCGACCGTGGGTCTGGGCCAACTTACCCGTGGCGCATGGATCAAATATGCGCCACGGCTATACTTCATACCCGTGGCGTATGTCCTACATGTGTGTCGCGGGTAAGTTGGCCCCCATTTTATACAAAAACCAGCCACAAGGCCACCCTCACCCACTTCACTTTTCCCTTTAGCTTCTTCTTTCTTAGATCTGGTCGACCTTCTTCTTCTTTCCACCTCATTTCTTCATATTTTTTACCAATTGTAGCTTGTTAAACTTATCTTGGATGCTACATACATAAGAGAAAAGCTCTCACAACTCTCTTAGCTCTACTAAAGTCACCTTCTTCGATCTTCTCGGCCTCTCATCTCGATAAGTTGTCCATGTGTAAGAGGATGTGCATGTGTGTATGGAGGATGCTCATTTGTGTGTAAGAGGATGTGCATGTGTGTATGGCAAGTTTATGAATCATCGCAAATACGAGACACACACTTAACGGTGGAGGAGACGTGGTCCATGTTTTGCTACTAAGCAAACTGTTTCATTAAAATGGGCCATGTGTGTCATATCTGTTACGGTTCCAAAAAGTGTTCGGTGTGCAACAAACCCGTGAAAGGGCCTGCCTAGGCCACGGGCCAACTGTCAATTTTTTTTCAGCGTTAGCGCTCTTCCGCTCCGCACACAGGAAGGACTTTCCGTGCGCGACGGAGGATCTTAATAGGCCCGATTTTAATAGTATGTAGCGCAACAGTTTTGCCGAAAAGGTGTGGATCTGCCCAAAATGATTGTGAAGTTGTAGTTTGGTGCAACAACTATCTCAGTACTTGGTGGTTTGCGCAACTCACTCTAGAACAATGGTTCAAGAGGTGACACATTATATAAAGTAACCTACAGAAATCAAAAATTGGTTGGCACGTTAAAACCGCTCCTGACTTAGGGCATCTCCAACAGGAGATGCAAACGGTCCTAGCTAGTCTGCCCTCGTCCGCAAGGATAGCCGAACAGAGAAAACACACTCAAACAGAGAGATCCAAATGGACCGACCCGTCCGTCGCGATCCATCCGTCCACAGCCGGACATACGCAGGCTTTTGGCTTCTCCTCCCCTGTCCCGCGCCGACAACACACCCCACCTGTGCCTTTTTCCTTTTTCTTTTCTCCCTCTACCTTCTCGTTTTCTCTCTCTCGTGCGGTGCGCCGCCTGATCTCTCCAGCTCCGCCGTCTCGCGCGAGCTCCTTTCTTGCCACCGTGAGCGGCCTTGTTGACCGGTCTGGACTCCATTGTGTAGTTGTTCCCGAAGAAACAAGACCCACGGTCATCGATCCATCCTATGGCTACCTCATCGGCGACGGCGACATTGATACGAACCATCCTGAAGTATAACAAGAAAGCCCTGTCGCCATATGGCCTGAATGACCACCCTCCCATCCAGGAAGCCCGTTGCAGGGAAGCGGCCGCCTCACCATCGACACCGGCCCACACGCCACCCTCGAACTAGAGGAATCTGACTGGTGCCCCGCTTCGCAGGAACTACCGATATACCTAGAGGAGCAGGGACGCGCCACTGCTCCCGATGCCGACGTAGGTGACATCGGGTGCGGGATGGCCTGCTTGACATCACCAGAGATGTCCATGGCCGCCCCGATTCTGATCTGTGTGTCCTTCGAGAGTGTTACCCTTGTCCGTCAGGGCGAAGCATGGAGGCGGTCGGGCTAAGTGGAGGCAGGGCCAGTGGTGGTGTAGGAACAAATAGGATGAGGAGACAGAGAGGGAAAGGGGAGTGGGGCGGGTCGGTCTCGTGAGGCGCACGTCAGCGAGGACGTCGGTTTATGTTGCGGCAGGGCAAAAGAGGAAGATGTGAGCGTGATGCCTGCGGCGAGCACGCGCACAGTGGCGATCCGATGCTACTTAAGATGTGCTCCTCCCGAAGTTGAGCGAGCCACAACCGCGCCGGGGCGGCTCTGCTAGAGATGGAACTTTGGAACCTTTAGGGTACCCTCCGGTTTAGCCTAGTTCAAACAAATGAATTAGTTTTCTCAAAAAGTGGCGTGTTGCAAAAACTTAGTTCATTTTTTGTACTAAATAGAGTAAAGGGTACCCCACTTAAGGTGTCGAGTGGGATCGCACCTAGATCCCACTTTTAGTTCATTTTAAATTTTGTAGTTCATTTTAAATTCTATAGTGTGATTTTTTATTAAAATTTACACTAGAAATCTCAAAATGAACTGAGGTGGGATCCCACTGTACCCAATGCCATCCTTAGGCTCTGCCACCGCTCGGACCCGATGCGGTGAGGACGAAACCTTTCCAGAAATTTTGAGTTCACATCGCACGTACGGGTAGGGATAAAGAAGTCGATCGATTTTTTCATGGCACGACCAAACGGACAAAATGGGAGCATTTGGGTGTGAAGTATGGGTCGTGCCGCGATGCACTTAGCCTACAGGAATCATTCTAAAGCAATCAGGCACGAGAAGTGCGAGCTCGCGCTCTGCAAAACACCATCTCTCCCCAGAGCCCAGCAGCCAGCACCTTACCTAGCCTTAGCCTTTGTGTAATTAAATGGAAGAAGCCGGCGGGCTGGAGATAGTGGTGTTCCCGTGGCTGGCGTTCGGGCACATGATCCCGTACCTGGAGCTCTCCAAGCGCCTATCTGCAAGAGGACACGCTGTCGCCTTCGTCTCCACGCCCCGGAACCTGGCCAGGCTCCCGCCCGTGCCGACACGCCTGTCGCCACGCCTCCGCTTCGTGCCGCTGAAGCTGCCGCGCGTCGACGGCCTGCCGGAGGGCGCTGAGTCCACCGCGGACTTGCCGCCTGGGAACGACGAGCTCCTCAAGAAGGCCATGGATGGCCTCGCGGCCCCGTTTCTCGACTTCCTCGTCGACGAGGCCGCCGCTGGGAAGAGGCCAGACTGGATCGTCCACGACTTCTGCCACCACTGGGTCCCGCCAATCGCCCGCGAACACAACGTGCCGTGCGCCGCGTTCATGATCTGCAGTGCCGCCTTCGTCGCCTTCCTGGGCCCGCGGTGGGCGAACGCCGTGCACCCGCGCGTGGCCAAGGAGGACTTCACCATGACGCCCGGGTGGATCCCGCCTCCGTCCGCCATCGCCTACCGCCGCCGTAGCGAGGCCGAATGGATGGCTGACGCGTTCCGCGCCAACGCGTCCGGTGTGTCCAACATAGACCGCGTGTGGGGCATGTTCGAGCGCTGCCGCCTCACCATCTACCGCAGCTGCGAGGAGGTTGAGGCCGGCATGTTTGCGCTGCTAACGGACCTCCTCCTCAAACCCGCCGTCCCCGCTGGCGTCCTCCTGCCACCAGTCGTCGCCCCCGACGACGACGAAGGCAGAAGCGAGGTCCTGCGGTGGCTGGACGAGCAGCCTCCCAAGTCCGTTATATATGTCGCGCTGGGGAGCGAGGCGCCACTGACACTGAGCAACCTGCACGAGCTCGCGCTCGGGTTGGAGCTCGCCGGGGTGCGCTTCATGTGGGTTCTACGCAAGCCGGCCGGACTGTTCGAAGCCGGAGGCAGCGGCGTTCTGCCCGACGGGTTCGAGGGGAGGATTCGGGGCCGCGGCATGGTCCAGACTGGATGGGTGCCGCAGGTTGCCGCGCTGGCGCACGGCGCGACGGCCGCGTTCCTGACGCACTGTGGATGGGGCTCCACAGTGGAGAGCTTCGCGTTTGGGCTCCCGCTGGTGATGCTCCCCTTCGTCATCGACCAGCCCCTCATCGCGCGAGCCATGGAGGAGAAGGGGATCGGCGTGGAGGTGCCGAGGGACGACACTGACGGCTCGTTCAACAGGGACGGCGTCGCTGCGGCAGTGCAGCGGGTCATGGTGGACGACGAAGGGAAGGTGTTGGCAAGACGCACCAGGAAGCTGCAAGAGGTTCTTGCGGACCAGAGGGCACAGGAGAGGTATATCGACAATCTTGTGGAGCACCTGAGACGCTACCGCGACGACGGCTGCCAGTGACGCTTCTCCGTCGCTGCTTACAATTAAGGGCGTGTGCTGCAGACCTGATTTATTTTCTCTTTTGGAATTGGTAAGACATGTGTCTGAACTTGTTTTTAAATTTGAGTGACACTGTTATTCAATGGTGTTTTAATGGATTTTTCTAAATACTTATTTATTTGCAAAATTACAGAAATATTATTATGAAATAACAAATTTGCAGAACTAGTGCGTGTAACAGCTGGAGCTGTGGACGACACAGGCTCCGGAGAGAAGGCCTAGAACGAGTGGTGTTTTCTACATGCTGTTGTGTTAGCCAGCTGTTTGACCGTGGGTCCACATGTAAGAGTTTGTGGGGAGAAACCTCTCTATCGGCAAAAGAGAAATGAATAGAAACTGAGTTCCCTTTCCTAGCTTCCTTCTATTCCTCTCTCTGAGAGAGAATCCAGCAGGTCCCCATAGCCACCCTAATAGAAAGTATAGGGGAGAGAGAGAGAGAGCGAAAAACAAGCCTTCAACAGTTTCCCTACACATGTCCCCGACGAAACCGCCTTCCCAACCTACCCCTCCTTCTGATGTATCGGGGAGTGGATGCCTCCCCTATACGTGGACTCTATGTGGATGAGTGAGTTGTTGGGTGAAAAAAAACTGATAAAATAGACTCTACCCTATTAAAATATATGTGGTTATTGTATAAGGGAGATAATTTTGAGTAGTCGCTGGAGATAAGCAAAATTTAGGGGTATAATTTTGTTAGGAGAGACCCTACATACATGTATAGAGGAGAAAATGTAGGGGTGCTGCAGGACTTTCTCTCGGTTGCGTGTGAATCCTTCCTGTATATTTTGTACTCCCTCCGTCCAGAAATAACTGACTTGACTTTGTCTAATTTCGAATGTATCTAGATATATTTTAGTATATAGATACATTCGAATCTAGACAAACTCAAGTCAGTTATTTCTGAACGGAGGGAGTATAAAATCCAGATCACTAGCTTGACCTGACGTCATGAATCCTTCTGCGGCCAAGGGGTGGTTATAGTGGTATTAGAGCTCAACCGTTCGTTAGGGCAATCAGTCTTCAGCTGTAAAATCCCGGAGTTGGTCGGCGAATTTGGTGGAGAATTTTTGATTTCGATCGCAATTCTTCACTGAGATCCCATAAATCCTCTCTTCAGGTTGTTGGATCGTGTGATTTCTACGATGGCGCCTCCCAAACCATCGGCGCAGACACAGTTCATGCTGGAGGCGATGGGCCAGGTTTAGGCAAGTTTGGAGAAAGTCCAGAACCAAATGGGATCTCTCGATGCGCGCATTGGGCTTCTCGACATGGGGTATAGCCAGCTGGATCTCAATTCCCGTGTTGTTGGTGACCACGCCCGTGTTGCAGTTTGGCTGGCATGATCCACGTCCAATTATCCAAATCAATCTCTAGTTTGTAGGAGACCATTTTGGAAAATTATATGTTGTCTCCAAGTAATAATAAAATCCAAGAAAATAATTATGGCTTTTTTCCAGTCATAACAACATCGTTTTGTGATCTAAAAAAAACATAGTTTTGTGTCATGGAAGTATTGATTTTGTAAGCGTCGTTCCTTGGGGAAACTATTCGTGCTATTTTCTTGAAATAATCAGCCAGATCCAAATGTTGTTTCTAACCGTCCTAAATTCTATTTTAAGTACAACTTGCTTTCTGCTGAGAATATTGTACTAGTCTTTGCAAGCTATGATTGCTCCAAAGACAATAGGATGTTACCTTGTGGTATTTTATTTTCACCACAGAAAACATGCAACAAATATTGGTTTGTATCAATATTTGTTTCCGCGGATAATATAATTTACTTAAAGAGGAAATAAGGTTTGCTTCCATTGTAATAAGAATTCGTTTCTACCAACATTGGTTCCAAAAGAGAACATAATTTGCTTCCAAATGAATAATACTTCCTACGTCTTAGAATATATGTCGCATGTTTGTTAAACTTTGGATGAATCTATATACTAAATAGTGTCTAGATTCATCCAAATTTTGATAAATCTGTGCCATCTATTTTGAGAACGAGGGAGTATATGCTTCGAATGGAACAAATATTTATTGATATCACCGTTTGTTCTTATTGAGGACATAATTTTCTTGAAAATAAAATATGTTTATTTCTAGTAATATCAGAATTTTCTTCTACATACATCAAGAACCAGTCACAGGGTTTGTATTGTCTAGCACAATTCCTGCTATCCACTTTTCATGGAAAATTAAGGCACATGCGCATTGACGGGGAACATCGGAGGCTACACCCATTAGTGCAGGGAACCGAGGTACTAGGAGTAGCACACCGGTATGCTTCTGGTAACATGAAGAAGTCGCTCGCCCCACAGGTGGTGCTTCAAACAAGAGACCTTGACCAGCTTAATATCGATCTCGATGTGCTCATCGTCAACATTGTTGTAACCAGACAATAGCAGCCACTGAAAAAAAGATAATATGTAATATGTTGACTTGACTCATGAGCAACATATATGGGAAACTAGGAAGCATGGGGCAATGTTACAAATACAATCCTACTGACAATTTAAACAACAAATGCAAAAAAATCTTACTGAAAAATGGTGACCCTGAGCGGTGGAGCAGCTTCCGGTCCTTAGCTTCGGCCGATTTGAAAAACCTCGCACAACTACTGCGTCGGCCGCCTGTCAGTGCCGCTGTCAGATCAACACACATGCCGCCGGTGCATGAGACCACCAGCCGCCTCCACCGGTTCTCGACCTAGATTAAGAGGCGCGGTGGGAGAATTTGGCGATGAGAGCAGGGGCGATAGTGAGAAGGGACACAAGGAGGGGAGGGTCGATCGGTGGCGGGGATCAATTTGGAGGTGGCGATTTGGGAGGCATTACGAGGGCGAGGTATAACTGGATGCAATAACTGCCGATTTCCAGTCATCAAATACATGCGCAATTAACGGGTAAAAAAGAAGACCTAGGAGCTTGGAAGCTTGATGGACTTCGACGGGGTCGACGAATCTACTCCAACTAACCTCCGTTGTAGAGTGTTCACCCAAACAGCCCGCACAGCAGATTCGTCGTAGGATAACAACTTAAAATGCATTATTTATTACATCATGAACATGGATATTTGGTTTATACTTTTGATCCTACATGTCCATCATGACGTTGTTGAACTGATGGGTTTTTGTGGATATCTTTTATTAAGCATGCATGACCAATGGTTGTGACGGATAGGAACTTTTACTATTTGATGAACTCGAGAGCCCAAAAGCTCCCAAAGATGTAGGTTGATCGGAAGCCGCCGTTGAATCCTGCATCCTTAGCCAGCTTCAAAAACTCAAACTCAGTTCTCTCCTTACCTTCACGGAAGTTATTGAACATGAAAACATCCATAATGAACATATTTTGCGCCACCGTAGTCATCTCTGGAGTTGCCGGCAAGACGAACTCAACAGCAATCACTCTTCCCTTCTCTAGGAGAGCTTGGTGGCAATTCATGAGGATCTTGATGCAGTCATTGTCGCCTTGAAGATGGAGCACCATCTGTACATATATGCCAAAAAATCACTGTCTTAAGTTGCCACGAAATCATTGTTCGCGGCTGTGTATTACATTCTTCAATATTCAAGGGTTTTATTTTTTCAAGGCTCAGTTTGACCAAGTTCCTAAGTATAGCTAGCGTGAAAAGAATGCTGTAAAGGAATATATTGATTTTGAATATCCTTACTATGAGTGATGTTGGACAGCCTAGAGGCCCAAAAGGAAACTAACTAATATCATGGATGTATTTTCATTATTAGAACAATATTATAACCATTTTGGCAGGGAGTACACAACAAAATTCATGGACCAGTATAAACATGATGTAGAGTTGTATAACTTCAATATACCTTTAAGAAATATGCATCTCCAATGGGTATGTCCTCGTACATATTCCCAGCTATATGTTCTACTCCTGCATTCATTAACATTTCTAGCTAAATGTCTGTATACCTAATTAGAACAAAAAAATGAAATAAAACCATAAAACATAAGAACATAGGAATGTATAAACGATGGGAAAAGGTTTAAAGCAAGGAAATAGTGTCAAGAATGGATGTTCTGTTCACATGAAAATTTCCCAAAGCATACATGTATAATTGATGACATGTTTGCTGTAGACATCTCCCCCCTATGATGCATTAGAGTTAAACATTGGACCATAGTTTTGCATTTACCCCTGTTTTTTTACTATTAGATTAACTCCACTCGATAGCAATTTTTCTACTTCTGTATCTAGACAAATTAGCAAAAATTGATGTTGTGATAGGATAATTTGGTGTCCATACTGCAGCACTTCCATGTGCCTCGTACTATTCACACTAGTTGTGAAGTGCTTATAGGTGATACTGTATTAGTGGCGCATCACCACAGTGTCACGTCAATGGTAATAGTGGTGGCGTGACATGCCACAAATATGTGGGACCTAGCAGTTGATCCTGTCCTCAATTCACCACCGCCACAGCTACAGCTGCCATCCTGTCCTTGAGCCGCCGCCACCCTGCCCCTTCCAAGCGACTGGTGTCGGCGATCCCTATCTTTACTCTTTTTCTATGTGTTGTGCAGATGAATTATTTCTATGAATTGTGTACATAAATTATTTAGGTGAATCGTGTAGATAATTTGTGTAGTAGATTTTCTTTGATGTAGGTATGTAGTTTAGTTTGTAGAATTTAGTGGATTAGTATAGATTTTAGTGGATTAATATTGTGGATTTTAGAATGTAGATAGATAAAAATTATTGAAGATGTGTAGTGCCATGCTACTTTAATTTGTTTATGATTTGTGGATTTTGTTAGAAATTTAATGTTAAATGTGAAGAATTTGTACACAAAATGTAGTGTGTAGTCTAGTGTATTCTTCAAATTTAATAATTAGTTTTTACTTGTTATATCTTAGCTCTTGGTGCCATCACATTGCACATGAGAGCCGCTTTCATGGTGTGCACAAGAAACCAATGAAGGTGTCCATGTAGGGAGTGTCCATCACTTTTGTTGGCATCAAATACTATCTTGGCACGTTGAGGGATCTAGAGACGGTGGCGCGTGCCACCATTGGATGGCGATCCAGCACTACGGGGCGAGTGTGGTTCAACTTCCCCGATGACCGAACCATCGGGCACATCCGAGCACCAACCGTCATAAGGTTCGCCACCATGGTCTAGGAGAGGGATCATCGCCAGATCGAGTGGTTACTGGAATGCAACCGCAAAAAGGACCTCTCGGTGTAGAGTTACATCAAGAATCCTTAGACGTTGGCATACATCGTTCATCACTTCGAGTCTCACGAGACGGACTCCTCTGACACGAGCCAGCAGCACGACCAGGAGGTCGGCCCCTCTGCCGCGAGCCCGCGACACGGTCAGGAGGAGAACTGGTTTAGTGACAACAACATAGACTCTAAGAACATCGACTTCTTCACCGGTGTTGACTAGAAGGTGTTCACAGACGATGATTGATGGGTAGTTTTGTCAATCACCTTAAGTTTATGACGTTGTATGTTTTTGGATGAGTTATCATAGTGTGGAGTTTATGTTTACTATATTGTATGTTTAGAATGATGAATTTTAATATGCTTGTAACTTATTGTACGAGAGATTCCATTTTATGAAATGAGCATATTCGAGTTTATAGAAGATTACTATGTTCTATGTTTAATATGTGCGCAATTTATTTATGCTTCATATGTAGAAAATTAATCCATTGTGCAACCATTGTGGTTAAGCCAGCTACAGAGATAAGAAGTTTGTGATAATGCTCCTCGAGAATTATGAAGTTTTAATCTTTGTGTTAAATGTCTAGTTATTTGTTTGGTTCTTATAATTTCTCTTATACCATCCCCTGCAGGGCAAGGCATGATTATATGGAAGATGTTAACAGAGATATTCATGTCCAGGCACCATTTGAGGTCACCACGAACCAGCTGAAGGTCCCCTCCAAGAGTTTCACGGTTGAAGTCACCAATGAGGCAAACCGAATTTTCTTTGATTGCCCTCGTTGGACACAATTTGCAAAAAGTTATGAGATAATAGACAAACCATCCCGAAAAATATTCCAAATTAGTTTTCCTATTGTTTATGTTTTTCTGTATCATCATGACATCATGCACCTCACCTTACATAGTTTCTCAAACTCCCATTTTGTGTGCAACCTTATGTTGTTTAAAAAATATAACTCTAGGGATTAATAAATCGTTCCCTCACTCTGTCATATATTCAGTAAACTTAAAATAATAATGTTTAAATATGTTCTTGTTTTACAATCAGTGCAAAAGGTTTTTTTTTTTTTGGTTTGGACCCGTTTTTCTTCTTTCCTAAAAACATTCCCTCTCTTCTACGACCTTCTGGCCACCATCTTCTCTTTTTGGCAGAAATTCATATTCATATCACTCAAAAGGGATGTTTATATGGGGAATTGCATAGTCACGATCGGGATCGTTTTCAGATGGGGTGGCCCACATAGTCTGTGTATGTCAGTGTTGGGAACCTTCTAGTGACTTTCGGCCTATTTCTTTTTTCACCTTGTTTTCTGCTGTAGTATACTTTACTTTTTGAAAAAGTTCATATTGAATTTTTTGAGTTTTGAAAATGTTTCAAATTCTAATTTCTACAGATTTGGAATTGGTTCAAATTTGAATTTTGTCCGGATTCTGAATTTTATTACATCTGAAAGTTGTTTACATTTCGAATTTGTTCAGATTTTGAATTTGTTCAAATTTGAAATTTGCTGAGATTTCAAATTTTATGTAGATTTTTATTTTTTTCAGATTTCAAATTTGTTAAGATTTCGAATTTGTTCCACTTTTTCTATCAATCGAATGAAAAAGTCAATAAAATGAAACATCCAAACAAAAAAGTTACCTCGTGTGCTCGTTTGCGTGTTCACTCGTGCGCCCTGGGCAGGCCCATGTATGCTAGCATAGCGTGTGACGCAAACGGATGCGCTCGCTAAGAGCGATCAGAAGACGCCCCCTTTTGACCCAGAATCCAGTCCACTACCTTGCGTCTACCTCAATCTTTCTTCTAGCCCAACAACCCGCTTCTCAGTGGAATATCTACCACGAGTAGGGTTGTGAACCGGCACCCGATCCGCCCCGCTTCATAGACAAAATTTGTTAGTCTAGTTTAAAATTTTCCATCAAATTTTACTAGTTTGAACTAGATTTTGCTTTCGCGGGCTCTCGCAGGTCGCCGCTTCGCAACCCTAACCACAAGCAAATGACACGCTTCTTCCTTGTCGTATTCTTCCTAGCAATGAGAAAGACGTGAGCCCCCTGCTTAACATCATGCGCACTCACCTGCCCCTTCTTTTATTCCCCTCACAAGGCATCTCCGAGGAACCCCTGATATTATCCCTCCTCCCGCTGCCACTCCCCTCACCTACTTCTTCTCCACGAACTTCCAGCATCGCCATATATTGGAACCTGCACCGAAAACACTACTAACGCCTCCCAGCTCTATCGAAGCAGTCAATAGGGACGATCATGTCGATTTTTGAATATTCCCTAGAGGCAAATAATAAATAATTACTTCTGATTCCTTGTGTTCATGATTATAGTTTATTCTTTACGCTATAAGTGCTCTATGACTTGATTGTGAGAATCAAAGAAAAAAATCATCTGGTTACAAACACCAAATGTTCCTAGTCTCATCGTCATGGCTAGCTCATTATCAATGGATGATCAAGTTTCCCGATCATGATATAGTTATTGTAACGAGGATACCATTTGAGAATGGAAGCATATTGTTGGCTATACATGGATGCCGAATCGATCCAAGTCATACGATCTTCTAAAAGAATTCATCGTCACATTAGTTGTTGGTATATAGTTATTTGTTGATTTATTACTTTGTCCTCTGACCATGATGATATTAGTTTTCTTTCATACTGGAAGGTATGCCCTGATTATCACCAAACCTCACTTTTCGCTGGTGATCATAATGATGGTTTTTCAGATATATCGGAAATGTATGATAGGCACAAAATAGTCCGACATTGGGATTTGCATCTCAGACGATGTAGAGATACTCTCGGGCCTTTCTTGATATTACGGTATCGCTAATGTTGACATAGACATGGGGTAATATGGATCACTGGATATCGGAATATGCAAACAAGAAAGGAAAATGCTAGGTAACAAGGCCAACGTGGTATAAGAATCAATAGTTGCATTACAGGGATACCTAATTGTCTTGCCTTGGGTTTGTTATGTATTGTAATGCAAAAGGATATTACATGACATTAATTGGTTCGCTCGATTACTTCGTGTTTATGTTAGAGTTCATATGAGTCATGACCTTCTATCGGCACACCGATGAAAATGTGTTATTTGTAGACATCAAGAGGCGAACATCCAGGTGGATATATTTGTGCACCCATACAGGTAAAATTTATTTGAAAAGCCATGTCCTGCTGCTATGGACTACTCAAGATCACTGTGTATTTATCATAGACTACTTACACTAAATAATAACAATAGCTTGACTGGTAAGTTAGCTTTCTTAACTAAATAACCAATAAAATTGCCAAATTTCTAAGGGACTCTAGCATTTCTCCCTCGTGGGTACCGCGACAGTGGCGACAATTTGGCTGGGTTATGTTTGATGTTAGTCTCTACACTACTAGGAAACAACCTATCTGTGGCGCATGAAAAGGAGACTTCTGTGGCGCATATCTTTGTCGCCACTGTTACCTCGCCACTGATTACTACTGTATGCATATGGATATGCGCCATGGTTCTCAGACTTCTGTAGCGCATTCCTTCATATGCGCCACAGGAAGAACTTCTGTGGCGCATTTACGTGTATGCGCCACAGATATGCCATGCACCACTAACTATATAATTATATGCGCCACTGATTGTGTAACATGTATTCGAAGTAAAATACTTTCCTGGTGTATAATTAGGTATTTATACAGGATTTATCCAGATGAGTATAAAATACATTGCACAAGTAGTAGATGCATGAAAACCGACATATATATAATACAAACACTTAGATCCCGATCGAGATACATATATAGTGTCAAGTGCCAAATTTTTACACAAGCGCCGAATACAAAGTTCATATCATCTCACATTACAAATATGAAGTGGCCACCGCCGCCTACACTAGGATCAAATAGAATAGAATTGTGATAATGGTGAGCAAGAGCATTAGCCCGACCAATATCTTCATCCGGTTCTTCTTCCACAAGTGGTTCCTCCACTTGGCTATCGCCTCCTCTCTAGTCGCGTATCCTTTGTAGATGTTGTCGCTGAACTTGTTCACTTGTTTGTGGCAATCCTCCCACTCCCTGAGACTTCGGAACCCTACCCATGTACATACATACCAATTGCCTAAAGCCATCTCTATAGACGACAAGGCATATTAGTAAAAATACAACGAAAAGAATGAATAAAGGGTTCACATCCATATATATATATATATATGTTCATAGAATATAAAACAAAGGATCCATAAACCTAAAAGTTAGATCATCATAGAAGCAATAAGTTCAACGACAGCATGACCACAAGGTAGTTTAAGTCTAACAACAATGACCATTTCGACCACGAGATAGTAAAGTTTATGACACACACACACTAATACAGCAGGCGTCCATCAAGAATATACACACACTGGATCAAGCTAGAGGCACACATCGATCACGATGAAGACTTCCTCTTCTGGCATGGCTTCGGGAACGGTAGATAGCCCTCTTTCGTCATCCACGTCCTTGTGTCACCCTGCTTACGGAGGCGTTCTTCGATCTCCCTCTTACTCAACCCTCTGGCTTGTTGTAGGGCACCCGCCCCTTGTGTTGACATCTTCAATGATGATTTGCGACAACTTCATCTGAATGCGATGAAAGTCTTCTCTAAGATCAGCATCATCGATTTTCGCCAAAGTTTCGGCCCATCCTCGGAGACTAGATGGCAGCGTTAGGTTATGGCAATCCCGAACATAGCCTTTAAGGTGATGGAGGACGTAGAAGGCCTCCTTGGCACCAGCAATGATCGCTGACGGGAAGTCGAACGCGGCTTGAACACGTGTTTGCCATCCTTGATACATCCCCCCTATCTACGAAGGTGCATCCCTTCTTGGTGTAACCCTCGAGAGCCTCATTGCGAACACCCCTTATTCTAGTGTAGTCTTTCTTCTTCGTCAAACTCCCCGAGTCGAAATACATGGCTAGCGAATACCTCGGGGCAAGGACGATGAGCGTGCAGTATTTGTCTTTGCGCAACACAATTGGAACGGAATGTTGGAAAAAGAGCAAAGGAAAGAAATCTATAAGAAATGCATAAGTTACGGTGACGATGAGCGAGTGTGTGTACTTACTCGGGAAAGAAAGGCAAAAGAAGTGTGCCCTTCCTCTTGTTGTCCACCATGAACTTCTCGAGGTACGCCGTCGCCTTGGTCCGTGTCTCTGATCCTTCGACCAACTGGCTGTCCCGCATGTAGTAGGGATCCACTATCGCGATTTCTGGGGTACTTTCTCTCTTGATCGTGAGCGCCAGATTGAGCGCGTATAGGCGGACCAAGTTATAGTCCAGCCGTTTCGTGAGAAACAGCTTGAATATGTCCTCGAACGCTATGAAGAATATATCCGCGGGAGGTTCATCGACGAAGCCCACGTCCAATGGAACCTTGGCCGTGAAAACCGGGTAATTTGGATCGTCCTCTTTAAGAAGGAGGGCCTCTAGTGTCTTGACACCCTCGTGCAAAGTTAACATGGCTCCAACCGCAATGTGGATCATATCCGGAGTCAATATCGGATCACCAGCTACATGCACTCGGGGCAAGCCAAATTGTGTGGATGGTACGACGACGGCGTCCTGACCCCGGATCCTCTTCGGAAGAGGCTGGCTCGCACCCTTCTTATTATTATTACCTCTCTTCCTGTAGTGCTTCTTCTTCACAATAGTGTCAGCCACTGCCATATGCTCATCAGTCGCCTTTCGGAGTGTGTTGGGGCTGAAAACCAATCCCGGTTTCTCTTGTGGTGGATCGGCGGCCGGAGGCGTCTCTTGAGAAAGACCATGGAAGACCAGGCACTGCGTGCATGTATTGGGCCAATCAGCTTGATGGTCGTCGCGAGCTGCGAAGGGTTCTTCATCCACAGAAGGCATATACAATCCTTTGGCGGCGCCGGTGTTGATGAAGTCGTCAACGTTGACCAATTCATCATCATCTTCATGGGTGCCATCATGTGGTGGTGGTAGCGGGGGCGACGGCGGTTGCGGCACAACGTCTTTGCCATGTGGCGATGCACACGCTGCCAAGAGTTGATGGTGACGGCTGGTGGTGGCAACAACGGCGGCTACTGGCTTCCGAGGTGGTGGTCGGGCGATGATCGGTCGAGAGGTGGCGCCGGTGCTCCCCCCGCAAGCCGAATCTGGGTCTTCGGCCATGTCAAGGGCCAGTTGTAGCATTCCCCAAGGGTCTTGTGTTCGTCGGCTCCCTGAGGTTGAATGGGGGGGTCCATGTCGTTGCACCCTGGCAACACCCGAGCCAATCTGACCTTCATCACGTCATCATCCATTGGATTGTTGTGTATCGTGTGGCTCGCCGGTTGTATAAGAGTGCCCTTGGCAACATCCTTCAACTCACCGCCGACATCTTTAAGCAGGAGTACACAAGAAGTGTCCTGAGGCAAAAACATGTTGTTGGGCGTCATGAGATGGCAACAGTCATGCATCAAAGGCATAAAGGAGATGACGTGCACTAACTAATTAGTTACCTTGGTGATGGCGTGGATCTCGGCTAATGTAGAGACACGGCGGATGCCGGCGGCCGACCTATCATCATCTACAATCTCCCGCTCGGGTGCCTCACGAAGCACCGTCGCTGTCGCTGCGCCTTATTGGTATCTTTGGCGGGAGGGGGCGATGGTGGGGCTGCGTCCTGACGTTGATGGCCGGCGGGGTCACCAGGTCTGGCGACACGGTAACATTGATGCCCGAGTTGCTGCCGCTTAAGCTGGGCAGATGTATCGGCCCCTGTCGACCTCCCGCATTCCAGCGAAGCCCCTCGAAAACTCGGGGGATCATCGGCGGAGCTTCTTCCACTAACTTGTCCACCGTTTTCTGGTCCACCGCCTTCTCCTCCAGTGTCTGCACCTTCATCTTCAGCTCTGCAACAGCGGCTTTATCCTGGTTCTTCCTGTCCCTTCTTTTCCTGGCGTCCTCTTTGTAGAACTCCTTGAACTTCATGCTCGTACCGAAGCCGGACACACGGCCAGCTGAGGACGGCGGCAACCCCTTGTCCCTATTCTTGTAAGCATTGGTCGCCCTGTTGAAAACCGTGTCCCACGGCTCCGTCGAATCCTGGGATGACTCTGTGGCAGTAGCGTTCAGTTCGTCCTCCTGCAGATACAAGGAAAGGTGAACCCATTTAGATTATTGGCTTCATTATCTTAATTAGAATGCAATAGACTTGAGATCGGTGATAAATTCCTTACCAGATTCTTCTCGAATTCCTTCACCTCCGGATCATCGGTGATGAACTCCCCTGTTTCCTTGTCCAGGTAGTAGCGGGCCCGAACAAATTGCCTAAGCTGCAAGTCCATGATTTTAAGCCAAGGGTTGTCTTTACCAAGGCGTTCAAGCTCGGCGTCCTCCTTGTCCCAAATGGCATGTTTCCTCAGAATCCGCTTCCAAGGTGGTGGTTACCTATGTTCTGTTCCCGCGTACTCCTTCCCCATTGAGTCCATTTTATAGCGTCAGCGGTAGCTATATCCGCCTTGAACATCCTAAACTCCTCTTCGTCGAGCATCGGATTTTTCTTACTAATAACCTCCCAGCTTTCACCTTTGTCAATGTTATTCTTCACCCGGGTTTTCCAGCTGCTCAAGGCGTTGCTCATCTTCGTGAGGGCTAGTCTGTTCACCGGGTTCTTATTTCTCTCGAGGTTTCTAAACTGCTCTGGGAATCTGTATCGCTTGTGAAGATTCTTAAGGAGGTTATCGACCAAAGCTGCATGGTCAGCATGTCTGATGTACTTCGTGTTGATCGACATGCTTTCCTGGATGATGCACCCGAGTTGCAGGCCGTGCCCTTTAGCAATCGCCTCTGGCGCAATGGGTTGGCCACTTTCTGTGACCTCAGTGAACTCATCACAGACAGTGGCGAGCACTGGCACCTTCCGATCCTTCTGTTCTTTCTTCTTCTTCTTCTTCTGAGAAGCGGCCGGGTTGCCGCTACCGCCATCCGTCCTCTCGTCGCCATCGGTGCGGGCGCCGCCATCGGTGGTGTCATCCTCTTCGCCGCCGCCTTCACTAGTTCCATCATAGTCGTCTTTGTCCCCCTCGTAATCAGGATCTCCGCCCTCATTGGCCCCAGCAGCTCTGGCGATGGTCGCCTCCTCCTCCGGTGGTGGTGTCATCCTCATCGCCTCCTCCTCCTCCTCCTGTTGGGACCCCTGCCAGAATGACTGGTTGGCCTGTCTAGCTTGTTCTTCAATGCTGATCATGTGCTTAGAAGGGCCAGACTCCTTGTTGCCCGATATGTTTGCACTACTCTATTTAAAAGAGGCAAAATGTTAGCACAAATCTCGCCCAAAAAATTCGGCATGACCTTTGCTAATTTTTTGACCTAGGAGTGCCCATTTCTCAACCGAAACGGAAGTGAATCGACACTTCGGGAGAAATGGGTAACTCAAATGAAATCCCTGCAACATTCACACACAAGAAAATAGCCCCATCCACAGCCCCCATCCACAGCCCCATCGAATCAAATAGCACCATATAGTACCAAATAATCCCACCATATAATCCCAGCACCATATAGTACCAAATAATCCCAGCACCATATAGTACCAAATAATCCTAGCACCATATATACCAATAGTACCAAATAATTGATGCTATAGGGAAATTTCAGCCAAACCTGAAGCATACAGAACATAATATAACCTGAAACATTATTGGCAGAGGAAAAATGCCAATAAAACTTCTTATGTTGCACCTGGTATTAGCAGAACCAATACCAAGAGTGGTGACAGCAGAATACGAGGATAAGCTTGGTAATTAACTTGAGAAAACTTCATGCAAATATATTGCTTCTCAGATAATAAGACTATAAACAACAGAAATCTCAAAGATGATTATTTATGGACACATGCTTCCAATTGCTGAAACTGAAATTCTGTATAAGTTACTAACGAAAAGGTCAGTATTCTTCTTTAAAGCTAATACTTAATATTACATGAGCAGAAAGATGCATGAATGGCCCAGAGCTAATATATTAAGTACCTATGTATAATTATGCCAAGTGGATCTGATCAAGTGTATAATTAATTGGCTAGTTAATTTTGATGTTGTCTAGATGCATATGTGTAGTATCTACTTGGAATCTATCTCATAAGTAATAACTCATAACAATACCCACTCTAGTTTAGTATCTAGATGCATATGTGTAGTATCCTCCTCAATGATGCTGGCACGCACACACTGGTGAGGATTGCGATATGCTACTGATAGTATGTGCTAACAATGTCTATGCCTGGAACTTCTATATGTATTTGACAGAGGACGCCTCCACCTGAATATCAAAGGAAGCACAGGATACATACTATCATGTGTACATAAATAGAATGGCCATACAACAAGCAATATGCACCGATATATTAATTCAGTTTCCCATGTTTTGATCTGACAAGGTGAAATAACCCTAAACCAATTAAGCACATGCTGATCCTTAATTCGCTAAGCACAACACTAGTCGTCTACAGTCAAACAACATTTGCTAGAAGAAATCAGTAAGAAATAACATGCAGTAAAGATAGAGCAACATGAAGGCAGCAGTTTGACCGACGATTCCGATATAAAAATATGACAACATGGGATAAAAAACTAGAACATGAGTTATTGCGCGATGCCTTGTACCGGAGTCTGCCATAAAATAACATGGTTTACAACTTCTGCACACACTGTAGAATTTACTCCACAAGTTTAAGTTTGTACACAGGCTATAGGTTTATGGAAAACTTTATAAAAAGTCAATGTTTGGAAGATGCAATTTTAAGAAATTGCATATTTTGATCTATTTGAGAAACATATATGTCTAGGGAGCCTGTGTACAAATATTTTGATCTATTTGAGAAACAGATATGTCTAGAAACAGATATGTCTGTGGAGAAATAGAATTTTGATCTATTTGAGAAACAGATATTTTGATCTATTTAAGAAATTGCATATAGTGAGAACTAGGGTTCAGAGGGAGGGTGGGGGTGGGGGGACAAACCGTGCGTGCTGCTGCTGCGGTGGTCGACGACTACGAGGGTGGCGGCTACGCTGCAGGCGGCTCCTCCACTGGTTCGTCGGGCGGGCGCGGCGGCTCCTCCTCCACTAGTTCGTCGGGCGGCTCCTCCTCCACTGGTTCGCCGGGCGGGCGCGGCGGCTCCTCCTCCACTAGTTCGTCAGTCGGCTCCTTCTCCACTGGTTCACCGGGTGGCGCGGCGGTGGCTAGGGCGGTGGCGGCTCCGGCAGCAGCGGTGTGTAGTGTCGTCGATCTAGGGCTAGCGCGCGGCAGTGTGACTAAGAATGGGGAGAAGGGGTGAAGCAGACCGAACCGTTTATTTCGCTAAGTCCTGAGGTTCTGTGGCGCATTTAGCCATATATGCGCCACGGTTGAACTTCAGGCGCCCAACTTCGGGCGATATGGATTAAAATGCGCCGTAACTGTGGACTTAGTACAAAACGCGGCGCGCGTGGTAGTAGACAAGATCACACACTTGCCTTAGTGGTCTCTGCTTCTTGCTTGTGCCATTCTAAACCTGCAGCCAGGTTCGAATCCTGGGTGTCTCAGACTTTTTTCCTTTTAAAAAAAATATTTTATTTATTCAAAAAAATCAAGAACCTATACACACATATGCATATTTATTCAAAAAAGCAAGAACATATACACATGCATACTTATCAAAAAAACCTCCTGAATCATATATATGTGTGCTTGTCACACATAAATGTGAATTTGTCAAATATCACATTATACGTTTTTGTCTCTAACTAATACCCCCACACTAATAATATCACATTATACCCACACGAATTAATACACCAAAAAGTCACACAATTGCTAGTGTCTCTTCACAATCTTCTTGCCCTTTTTCGTCGCGGTTGAATACTTTAGCCCGTGCACTTTGAGATTTCTTCTTGTGAATGGACAACCTTTAGTAGGCAGTGTGGTCTTCCTTCTTACTTTAGTAGTAGTAGGCATGTCGAAGTACTTGCCGAATTCCTCTTCGATCTTTGGGTCGTTGTTCTTGTCGAAGTTTTGCTCGTTGGCGGCTCCTTCCATTCCGATGATGCTTCTCTTGCCCCTCCTAACTACAACACGGTTGGGCTTTGACGGGTCGGTAATAAAAAAGCATTGATCAACTTGGCTAGCAAGTACCCAAGGCTCATTTTTTGCGGAGGCGTTCTTTGTTGATTTGGAATCTGGTATAACCATTGTGGTGAAATAGCGGCCTTCTTGTTCCACGTTCTTGGCCCATCTAACACGGAACATCGGTATGATCTCTCCATAGTAGTCGAGCTCCCATATCTCCTCGATCCTTCCGTAGAATCTTTCCATCATAGTAGTCTCGTCATCAGCAAAGGATAACATAGTTACTCTTGAGTTTTGATATTCACTATTCTTGTCCTTTTCCTCGGTGTAGAATCTGTAACCATTTATGTCGTATGACTGATAGGTCCTTAGGTTGTGCCCTGGGCCCTGCGACAAGGAGAATATGAGTTTTTGATCTTCCGTAGAAGGCGTCTGTGGGGGATTGTCCAGTTGCCTTTTCTTGAACCAACCCGTGAAGCTGGATTTGTGCTCTCTGGTTACGTCTCCCTTCTTAATCGGCCGCCCGTCGACGATTCTCGCTCAATTAAGCTTCTGTGATCTTCGACCCAAGGTCCGACCACTTCAATGTGTTGTAGCGCGACTCGGTGTGCCCTTTCAAAATCAGTGCGTCGACCATCAATGTCGACATGTAGTGAGCGGCAGCCCTCACGGTGACCATATCCACCGAGCCTGCCGAGGTGCTTCTTTGTGGGTATTCCAACATCCTCGTTCTCGGTGGTTAGATAATTTTGGCAGAAGGAGATGCACTCGTAGATTAGAAAGCCCTTGGCTATGCTTCCATCTGGACGAGACCTGTTGCGAACGAATCCTTTGATGACACCGTTTAGCCTTTCAAATGGCATCATGTTGTGCAGGAATGTCGGCCTGAGCTGGATGATGTCGTCCACGACATGTACAAGCAGATGCACCATGATGTCGAAGAATGCGGGCGGGAAGTAAATCTCAAGCTCGCATAGTATCATCACGATCTCTTCCTGTAGCCTGTCGAGCTGCTTCACACCGATCGACTTCCTAGATATGACGTCGAAAAAGTTACAGAGGCCGAACAACGTCTCACGGACATGCTCGTCCATTATCCCACGGATCGCAACAGGGAGTATCTGCGTCATCGACGCGGATACCGTGAGACTTCATACCGCTGAACCTCTTCTTCGCCACGTCTAGATATCTGCTTATCTTCCCCGAGTAACCGTGAGGAACTTTCACTCCTAAGAGGCACCTGAAAAACTGCTCGAGCTCCTCCAGACTCAGAGTGAAGCAGGCAGTACGAAGCACCACCTCATTCTTCTTAACTCTTTTGCGGCAACCTTGAGTCCCTTCCTGATGATGCATCATCATCATCATCACTATCAGGGTACTAAAGATCTTTCTTTATGCCAAGCAATTTAAGGTTCTTTCTTGCTTTCGGCCCATCCTTGGTCCTCCCCGGCATGTTCAGTAGAGTGCCAAGCAGACTCTCGGTAACGTTCTTTGTGATGTGCATTACATCGAGGCTATGGGGAGTGTGAAGGACCTTCCAATATGGCAGGTCCCATAAAACACACCTTGCTTTCCATACACCCAGCAGCGGCTTTGTCCTCGGTCGTTTTTTTTCAGGCGCAGGGCAATCTACCCAATTATTCAAAAGCTCCTCGATTTCTCCGCCACTCCTCGGACGCGGGGCTCTTTCGAGCTCGTCCTTACCATTGAACAGGTCACCATGTTTTCTCCACGGGTGATCCATGCGGAGCCACTTTCGAGTACCTTGGAACACGGTTTTCGAAGACCCGGGATCCCTTGGTAGCTGGAGATGCGGTGTCTCATCCATGCACTTGACGCATGCATTGTGTCCGTGGTTCACCTGGACCGATACATATGCATAACCAGGATAGTCCTGCACGGTCGTGAGTAACGCGGCTCTCAGATGGAAATATTCTTTAGTATAGGCGTCCCACGTACGGGCCGGCGTCTCCCACAAGCTGGCTAACTCCTCTCTCAATAGACCGAGATACAGATGCATATCAATACCCGGTTGTTTCGGCCCCTGAATAAGAATGCTCATGTGTACATACCTTTGCTTCGTGCATAGCCACGGGGGCAGGTTGTATGGCCATACAAACACGGGCCAGGTGCTATGCGTGCTACTCTGGTTTCCAAAAAGATTGAGTCCATCGGTGCTCATACCCAGCCTGACGTTCCTTGCATCGCCCCCGAACTCTTTGAACTCGATGTCTAATGTGTTCCATTGGCTAGCGTCTGAAGGGTGTGTCAGGATCTTGCCCTTCTCTGGATCATCTTCGGGTTTCTCTCTTTCCGCGTGCCATTGCATGAGCTTTGCTTCCTTAGGATCTACGAAATATCGCTGCATTTAGGGGTGATAGGAAAGTACCATACCACTTTTCGAGGAACTTTCTTGTTCCCTCTCTTGTACCGTCCTTGGCCACACACCAGACAAGTGGTTCTATCCGCATACTCATTCCGATAAAGTGCGCAATCATTGATGCATGCGTGGTATTTAATGTGTGGTAGGTCGAGAGGGCACACGATTTTCTTGGCCTCCTCGATACTTGTTGGCAATGTGTTCCCCTTAGGAAGTCGGTCGTGCCAATATTCCATGTTCGGTTGAAGCTCACATTGGTCCATTTGTGTTCCGCCTTCATCTCTAGAGCCTTGAGCGTTACACTCAAACGTGTATCCTCGGGGCGACACTCAGGATACAATGGAGTCTTCCCGTCTACCTCCATTTGGGCCAGCTTGGCTTTCTCTCTGGCTGCAGCTTTATCGTTGCTCGTCTCCTTGAGGAGCAGTTCTTGAACATGAGGGTCCTGCAAGATCGAAGTTAGCAACGTCTGTGTGTTCGCGTCTTCTCCTTCTTCATGATCATGCCCGTCGTCATCTCCTTCTCCATGCTGATCATGCCCGCCGGCATCTCCTTCGTCATGATGATCATGCCCGCTGGCATCTCCTTCGTCATGATGATCATGCCCGGTAGACTCTTCGTCTTCTCGCCCGCCCACGTCTTCGTGACCACCACCATGTCCTGCCGGCGCCTCATTGAGGTCACGCATGAAACCGCGCCTAAGCAGGTGACCCTCCAATTGTCCAGATTTAGGGTCGATCCAGCGCTGCAGTTTGCATGTTCGACATGGACATCTTATCATGGTCTTGTTGTTCAGAATCATGTCCTCCTTCGCGCCTTTCTTGTACCTAGAAATTCGACCTTCGCTCATCGTGAGGACCATGGTTGCCTGAGCGGTCAAAACAGAGAATATAGGTGAGAACCACACCATATGAACACACACATGCATGAATGCTAGCCGGAAAAAATTCGGCATGACCTTTCCTAAAATTAGGACATATGGGTAGTGCAAAAAATTTCCGAAATGGAATGAATCAACATTTCGGCAAACATCGATGCAACCACACCGGCTGGGCCCGACAACAACAAGCAAACAACAAAAAACTTCCTCCCATTGCAAACATTCATGCACCACACACAAGCATCGTCTCGCCATGGATCGCACACACACACCGCCCGCGCGACAAGCTTCACCTACATGTTCATGATGGCCAAGTACTCACCTAGCTATAGTAGACACAATAATAGCGAGACGAGACCGCGCGATGAGAGAGTATGGACAAATAGATCTACAATGCAAGTTGGTGGAGAGGAAATTAGTAAACAAATAGAGAGATGTGAGAGGGAAAAGTAAAGAACCTTTAGATCTAGAAGTTGGAGCGAAGCTTCTACTTACCAATCTATGGATTAAAGTAGGTTTAGATATAAGAAAATGGAGAAACTATGGGCAAGATGGGGTGTGAGGGAGGAGGAAGACGAGTTGGGAGGAGGTAGAGATGTGAAATGGATGGTGGTGGGATAGATAGATAAGAAAGCTAGCTCATGTCAACTTTTTAACATATGGATCTGGATGCCCTCATCTGTGGCGCATATGGAGGAAATGCGTCACAGATGATGAAACTTCTGTGGCGCATTTCTACCATGTGCGCCACAGAAGTGGGTGAATAAGATTCCCTCTGTGGGGCCCACCCCCAACTTCTGTGGCGCATATGTCAACGTGCGCCACAGAACCTGGGTGAATTAGATTCCGTGGTGGGGCCCTCCTCCATGTTCTGTGGCGCATATTACAGAATGCGCCACAAAACTTGGATCATCCCCTGCCATGGTCCCACCAATCTTCTGTGGCGATGCTGGAAAATGCGCCACAGAACTTCCAAACTTCTGTGGCGCATTCTTTCCAGTGCGCCACTGATGTCTTCCTGTGGCGCACAAATTGGCCTATGCGCCACTGAACATCTTGTCTATCTATAGGTTGTTTCCTAGTAGTGCTAGTTAGCTTCGAATAGGGCTCCCTTATCTCTCTCTAATAGACGAAAGTCATATAGTGTCTCTATATGTTATCTTAGTGCATGTTTTGCTGCCGTTTAACCCACCACACATTTTAGTCAAGCGCAAGAAAAAAATTCGCGAGTATTCTCTTTTATAATTACTGTTCTCCCCCTTTTTTTCTCGGCAAACATTGGCCTTATTTCGACAAGTATGTGATCGGCGACGTTAGGTAGGTTATCCTTCCAAATTAGCCTGAGTAGGGTTATGGACATCATTTTGTTATCTTTAGGCCTCTTGGGCATATTTTATTCTTATCCATACTTGGATCTATTTTTCCTTTATTTTTATTTGTATTTTTGTAATGTATCATTCTTGCCTCGCTGGAGTCGTGGTTGTATGTATATTTTTCTTATGGGTGTCGTTGTGAACTATTGTATTGGAACTATTTTGTTTCCACCCGCACATTGTTCTGAAATTCAATTTACATTGAGTTTATTTACTTACTTCACAAATACAACTAGTTACTAAATTGGCTTTTCTATTCTTAATTTCCAACCATTTATCCCAATTAGAAGATAAAAAGAATTAGAAGATAAAGAGATTTGTCCTTGGTAATAATAACACTGTACTGGTATGAGTTTTCCTTAGATGTTAGTGTTGAGTAATACGGTTCTTATGGATTGGTAGTTCCGGAAACTGTCTTTGGCACATGGTAAATAGTGCTCCTGTTTTTTCTTCATGGAACTTGTACTCTTTGGTCTCCAAATTATTTGAACGGAATATATAGCTAGTTATACATACTTGAAAAATATATGCCAGAAATTTCGTCAAAAACTAGGTTGTTTTTTGGGCTAAACAAAAGGATAAATTTCTGACAAACATACGAATTTCTAGTCTTATTCTCTGTCAGAAATTTGTCTCCTCGTGTAGCCTAAAATAGAATGATGTTTTACTGAAATTTCTCACAAAATTATGGATCATGCACATATTCTCGAGATTCTTTTAGAAAAATGAAACTCAAAAGTAACATTTGCACTGGTGTCAATGTGCAGGAAATCTCATTTTTTGGACACTTAATGAATGCAAGAGATAGGTGTAGTACCGGGAATTGGTGGCGCCTTGGAGATGACGTGAGGCAGGTCGAAGTTGATGCCGCTGATGTGCGGATGTCGGGCGGTGATCATCCCGAGGGTGGATCCGATCCCGCCGCCAAGGTCGACGAGCAGGGCGATGTCATCGAATCCATGATAGCGGTCCAGCAGCTTGCTGGTCACCATCGCTGATATCTGCACCATGGTTTGGTCGAACAGGCCGCTGAGCCGGGGGTTCCGAGACATGTACTCGAACATGGGTACCCCATGCGCCCTCTCGAACGACGCAGGACCACCGACTGCTGCAGCTGCTGCCAGTTGATGCCTTCGTATCCGTAGCGCGGCATGCGTGCATTGTTGTTAGTACAGTATATGCTACTACTACTATGCTACAACAAGCTAGGTATGCGACAACGGCTAATGGATCTGATCACCGGACAAAGAAGCGGTGCTCCAGATGGTACTTTGTCTGGAATTGTCATGTGCCACCAAAGATCAGAGTATTTGCATGGCGTCTGGTTACAAATTGACTTGATGTCAAAGAGTGTGCAAAGCAATTTCATATCCTTGGGCCTCGTCATCAACGAGGCCCCTGTGTTTCTAGTCTGTCAACTGGGTACTGCTCAGGAGAAACAAGGCTCAGAGTAGCAGAAGCCTCCGGAGGGTTTTGCAAAGGTTAAGTTGACGCCGGCTTGGATGCACAAACTGGATGGGCATGTATTGGAATCATGTCAGGAAGCCAGGAGGGTGAGCCGGTTTGGTCGGCATGAAAAAAATCCTAATGCACAGGAAGCCGAGCCCCTTGATTGCTTCGAAGGGCTTCACCACATGGACACTTTGTATAATTAAGATTAAAAAGCAGTGAACATTTTTCTAATACTTTTGAAGATTTTCAAAAGATATGAACAGAAATTCGAAATTCGTAATTTTTTTAAAAAAATACTGATTTTTTCTAGAAAAAATCATGAACATTTTTCAAAAAAACCATGAACCAAAATTGAAAAATTATGAACCAAATTTCAAAAATCATGAACAATATTTCAAAAACCGTGAACCAAATTAAAAAATCATGAACCAAATCCAAAAACCATAAACCAATTAAGAAAACGTGAATTTTCCTAAAATACAATAAACATTGTTCGGGAAAATATAAAATGTAAATTAAAACCGAAAAAGAAAACATAAAAAATAAAAATAAATAATAAAAAGAATGAAAAAACAGAAAACAGAAAAGAAAAAAACAACAACAAAATATCACAGCGTAAAAAATGGGCTGGCCGTGCTGCGGCAATTAGCATTTCACAGCCGTGGATCGGCTGGCCGCACACCCGTGTGTCCTTTAGTCTGGTCCATTTAACACAGTTAGCCAAAATTGAAAGAGTTCCGAGCAAGTCCAACGCGAGCTCCCGAAGTCTCGATATCTCTCCAAAAATGAATTACCCGGTTAGGCAAGCATGAGTTCGGTGTGAGTGTTAGACACAGCAGGGACGTCCTATGATCGTAAGAACTTTGTTTCGCCATGATTAATAAATCTCACCGGTTTCCTTAGAAAAAAATAGTAAGAAGAAGCAGCAGCTTACAAGGTCGTCATGTAGTCCTGGTCTGCAGAGAACAAGGCTAACGGCGCCAGCGAGGCCCCACCATTATCGCGGGTGAGCCACCTGCACACTGGTGCCGGCGTGTACTGCCGTACTGTCTGGCTGCCAGCAGAACCTCCGTGTGTCGAGCACCTCACGACGTCGAAGGAGGCAAGGAGCCGCAAGATGCGGTCCACTGAAGCCGCGGCCTCGGCCTTGTCCACCGCCGGGAGATGTGCCGACAGTTGGACTGCGGTAAGCGCGCGGCCGGCAGCGTTGCTCAGTCCGTCCAGGAGACCGAGTTCGATTGCTGCCTTCAGGGTCAGTGACACCGCGAAACTGGTGATGAGTCCCCATGCGTGCAACCATGTCACCTCTTCGTCACCGACGTCACAGCTAGTTTTCTCCATATAGATAGCTAACAATCAGGGATAGATACCAGTCGTTTGTGTCATTGTGTGTGTTCTAAGGATATATATAGAGCACAAACATCCGGGTTGGGAGAGTGGATAAAAAGAATGTCTCACGATGTGTCTGAACATATAATGTTTAGAGTACACCTACATATTCATTTAAAAAAATTAAAAATAGATATACAATTTTTTAGCAGTTGGTGCATGCTAACACTAGTAGAAAATGCGTCTTCCGTCCGGAACTTTAGTTCCGACCGTGTTTGGTCCGGGACTAATGTGAGCATTAGTCCGGGTTCCAACGGCTAGGACGCCGCACGAGCACAGCCAGCTTTAGTACCGGTAAAAACATTACGGCTGCGGCCGGTGCGAACCCGTTTATTTCTGGTTGGTGCCTTAACCGGGACTAACGGTCTATGTTTAGTCTCGGTTGGAAACAACAACAGGGACTAAAGGCTTTCCTATATACCATCGTTCCTGCCAGAGCCATATTCCATCTAAGCTTTCTCCTCTGTTTCCTTCCCGAGCTAGAGTTCATTCTTATTTTTTTCCACGATTTGTCAAGATTTGGCGGCGCCCCATCTATCCAATGGTTTTAAAAGGTTAGCAAATTCATCATTTCATCTGTCATTGCTAGTTTAGCAGCTTTTAGTTTGGGAGTAATTATGTAAGAGTTTAGTTGATTTATATGCAATCTGAGCTCAAATTAACTTCTCAATTTGCATATGCGTAGATGTAATTTACTTAGTAATTGATCAAAATGAGTATGGAGTAGAATTTTTTAAATCAGTGCACAGTTTTTTATTTTTCGATAATAACATTTATAGTCATATAGTTGTTTTGTTTTTCATTCCATGTGTTGTAAGTATGAGGCTTCTGCATCATGATTGCGTTTAGGGTGTTGACCCCCGGGACTAATTTTAGCATCGTGATTGCGTTTCTATAGTATCTCTAGCTAGCTACTCGATCAAGACATATTAATTAATTTCATCACTACCCTAGTTTGGTTCTAATGTGATGAACTTATATTAGTTTGCTACTTCTCTATTCATGATATTATGTAATGGTTTTTGATATATTTATATAATGCAAATGAGCCAGTAATGGATGTACGACGACCGACGCTCTGTTGAGTTCATTAAGGGCCTACATTATTTTATCGGTGTGGCTGAGGCAAACAAGCGAAATGGTTTTATGTGTTGTCTATATGATGTCTGTAACAATAAGAAGGATTACTCTTTCTCAAAAATCCTTCACACCCACCTGTTTCCATGCCCGACTATAATTGTTGGACCAAGAACGAAGAAAGAGGGATTATAATGGAAGACAATGAAGAAGAAGAGGATGATGACAACTATCCTAGGTTCACTGAATACGGTGATACTACAATGGTGGAAGCTGAAGAAGAGGCATCAGATGAGCCCGCTAATGATATTGGTCGGGCCATTGCTGATGCACAGAGATACTACGGAATTGAAAAGGAAAAGTTCAATTTGGAGCACATGTTAGAGAATCACAACAAATTATTGTACCCAAATTGCGAAGATGGCAACAAAAAACTAGGTAGAACACTGAAATTGCTGCAATGGAATGCAGAAAATGGTGTATCTGACAAGGGATTTGAGAAGTTACTAAAATAATAAAGAAGGTGCTTCCAGAGGATAATGAATTGTTCACGGGTACGTACGAAGCAAAAAAAGGTTGTCTGCCCTCTATGATTAGAGGTGCAAAAGATACATGCATACCCTAATAAGTGCATCCTCTATCGTGGTGAGAAGTACGAGACCTCGAATGCATGTCCAGTATGTGGTGCATTGTGGTATAAGATCAGCCAAGATGACCCTGATGATTGTGAAGGTGAGCGCCCCAGGAAGAGAGTTCCTGCCAAGGTGATGTGGTATGCTCCTATAATACCACGATTGAAACGTTTGTTCAGAAACAAAGAGCATGCCAAGTTATTGCGATGGCACAAAGAAGACCATAAAAAAGATACGATGTTGAGACACCCTGCTGATGGGTCGCAGTGGAGAAATCTTTTAAATTGTCACCTACGATACGACATTTCTATAGGACTAGTTGAATGCTCCTGTGTTGCCACCAGTTACGAAATCTTTTTAATTGTCACCTTTAAATGGAATGCACTTGAGAAACACGATGATATAGAGCATATGCAAATTAAGACATATTTTTGGTCAATGTTTTAACACACCATCCAGCGATTAATGGAAAAAAAGCTCTCCCTCCCCCCATCTCAACATACAAGGTGTAACTGATGCAGCATCATTGTGCCTGGCTGTCACCCACTTGAAAGTTCACCCACACTGTACTTGCAGTCACCCCATTCCAATAACTTGTTACTCGCTTACTACTAGGAAATAGCTTGTACCGCTGGTGCAACAAATATGGTGTGCGCCGGTGCTAACTACCACTGATACACCATGCGTCCTATGCGCTGGTGCTACTTCTATTACCACCGACAGACGGTCATCTCGCTGCCCCGAGGGTAATGATTTACACCATATGGACATGTGTGCGTCCATACCACTGACGTATAGGCATGTTGGTGCATTGGCGGTACATTGCTATCGCCAGCGCACCAATGTGCCTACGCGCCGGCGGTGTATCACAACATGGAACGAATCCGGCGCAGCCCACACCGATCGACCAACCATTCACCTAGCCCTGCAGCTTCACACAGACGCACACCACGACCACCCAACCTAATCGACCTCCTCTCCACCAACTACCTGACTCATCCCAACCCCGCGCCCATCGCACTCTCGCCCCGTCGTGCCTCTTTCCTTGGACCCACCGTCAGGGACATCAGCCTCCATCACTGCCATGACTAGGTCAAGCTCCACCGCTAGGAGACCTACCTTCCTTGTCGCTCTCTCCTCACCACCGACCCCTCCTCTCTCTGGACTTCGTCACCATGTGCCTCACCCTGCCATTGTCGTGAACGGCTCGATCCCACGGACTCATGCAAGCGTCGGCCCCCATCTGTGATGTCCGCCTCCTGGAGCTCCTCCCTGGAGCACACGAGCCCCCTTCCCCGACCTCGTCGTTGCCCCCGACGACCCTTTCCCTCCCTCGGCCCTGCACGCCTCTGACATGGGCATGACTTATTGGATTCCTATAATTGGTATACCTGGTACATACTTAGACTACGGCCCAAGGTTCACAAAGAAATAAGGAGTCCTAGAAGCATCCGAAGCCCAGAACCAGACGTGTTAATGAAGATAGAGATACAAACCGAAATAGTCGGGTAGATGTAATCAAACTTGTAACTGATCCATGTTGGAGTCTGAGACCCAGCCTCTCATATATAGATTTGGAGGAGCCAACAGAGAGGGCACTGTAGCTTTGAGGGAAACCCAATCCACCGTGAGTTAGATTATATCTAGCGAATCTGTGATTTTGTAATCCTATGTTTCTGATAATCAGGTAGGACTTCGACTCCCTTGTTTGTCTGATAGGCCAATGAAATCACCAGCGCTCTCCTTTCCATCACACCCAAGTCCATAACAATGGACATTGTCGAGGTCACCTAGGTGCAAGTTTTTAGGAAGTGGCTAATATTTTCTCAAATGCCTACTAGAGTATCAGAACAATATTTGAATTTATCCTTTTAACATATGTTATAATATTTTTTCACTATTCCTAAAATCTTAAGAAAACTAAAACATAAATGCCCATTGATGTTGCTAACTTGCTCAACCAAAAAAATTCTAATTCCTACTAGAGCACCAGAACAATATTAAAATTCTCTTTTTAAGACATGTTACAATAATTTTTCACTACTCCTAAATTTTTAAGAAAACTAAAGCAGAAATACCCATTAATGTTGCTAACTTTCTCAAACAAAACAATCTGAAATCCTACCAGATCACCACAACAATATTTTTTAACACAGGTTAAAATAATTTTAGTCCACACATATATGCACATGCATGCTAATTAAGTGAGACTACTTTGCTGATTGAGGATAAACATTAGTACTTTGTTGATTGAAGCTAAAACTACTCACCACAACTACACGGAACTCTGCACTCCTGTTTGAAAAGCCACAGTTATGCATTGGCTAGGTGTAGAGACACGATAAATCTCCATCACTACGTACCCTATCTTGCTTCTACACACTGAAATAAGACGAAAGATCAAAAACAAATTGAGAACGAACTGCAAAGAAAACCCTCTATGTATAGTGGACGAAGTAGGAAAAATGCAGAAAAAGAAAATCTAACCGTCGATCTGGAGAAGCACACTCTAATTTTTCGTCTGAACAATTAACAATTGATTAAAATAAATCCATTGAAAGAAATCAAATAGAAAGAAAACTATAGGAGAAGGAAGAACCTGTGTCAGAGTCCCGTACGCACTGCCGCTGGAACTACCCGTTGGGTATGCCGATTCAGTTTACACTCCTTTTAATCTAGGAGGTGGTTCAAAAATCTAACCGCCTCCCCATCACCACTCTTAAAGGCGGTTATTATTATCAACGGTTTAAAGTCCACTCCCCAGGCTGATGTCTGATTTTGCTGTACCTGAATGTGTCAGGCCAACCCTTAGATGCAACTTCTAATAACATCTCTCTCTTTTTTTTCATAGAGATGGTGGTTTTTAGTGGCCGTCTAAGTTCCTTGGCTGAGCCGATTTTTCATAGTAGCCCCCTCCCGTTGGGTTATTTTTTGAGCTGGTTATTGTTTTGAACCGCCTCATAGATTCTTAGAGATGGTCGCTAAATAAAAACCTACTGAGGGTGACAAACAGAGATGGATTTTTTTGAGATTGGCACAAACTGTCCGAGGGCACCGTCTCAGAGTACCGAATTTGTACTAGTGTTTGTTGCTCGTGTTGTTGATGAGCTCGATCTTTTGATGCTTTACATATGATGCATATTTTTCAATGTTTTTCTTAATGTAGATGGCAAACAACTGGTATGTGATGCATAGAGAAAAGGTCGAGGAATCTATAGTTCTAGGAAATATTTTTAGAAACAAGTCAATAGTTGCAACGACAACAACTACAAAGAGTTTAAGAATCTAAAGCAGGCATAAAATTATTACAATTATGAAGATGGAAATGAGACAGGTCAAATAATCATGCCTCATAGGACAAAGTGCCGGATCATCATGCCTCATAGGACGAAGGACTTCACAGTCCTTGTCCTAGTCATCACGTTTTTGTATTTTGTGGTGTTTCTGTTGATGTCTGCATAATATATGCATATTTTCTAGATTGTATGAACCGATTTGACAAAGATTGACATGTATTTGTGTATTCATGTTGTTTCCGTTAATGAGTTAATTCCTATTGATGCATTTCAACTCCTTACTTGTTTTATGTATATATAAATACTGTTTATGTGTCATCTAAACTATGAATATTCCAAAAATTAGCTCCAGGATTTTTCGCAGCCGTGATGGAGTGACGCCCTGCATTTGTATGCTTTCGGTGGCATGGCGAACCAACGCCGCTTGTAGATGTTCGTTACTGGAGGCGTGTCGGCCACCGAACGCCCTTAGTATCAAACTTGGATGTGTGCGACCAATGAACGCACTTAGTATCAAACTACTACTATTGGAGGGGTGCACCTGCCACGCCACCGGTAATATTTGGCGTTGGCTACGAAAACACCCCTGGTATTTTAGTTTACTGGAGGCTTAGACATGGCACGTTCCCGGTAACATTTACCAGCGGCGCTCCCATATTAATGCCATATCATTTCAATGAACCAGGTCGCCTTTTTTCAACGCCACTAGTAGGCATTGGATGCTAATAGCGTGTCCCCCACGCTACCATTATCCTGACATACAGTTAGCGTGTCATACCATGCTATGCATGCTACATACTATTAACGTGTCATCCCATGCTATCAGTAAATATTATCAGTGACGCGTCACGAGTAGAGTACCGCTTGCATGCTACATACTGTTAGCGTGTCATCCCATGCTATCAGTAAATATTATCGGTGACGCGTCATGAGTAGAGTGCCGCTTGCATGCTATTAGTAGCAAAAGCCGAATGCTACCGATAGCTTTTCCTACTAGTGAGACGTCAAGGCTTGCACCTCTCTGCGAAGGTGAATTAGAGAAGAAGCGTTCCAACCCCAACATCCAAGATGTCACCCTAAGAGGAATACATCTCGACTCTAGGGAGAACCAACCCGTGGTTGGATGATTAGGAGGACAGTGGTACCCCCAGCCCATCAGAGTTCAAACTCTAGGTTTGACGCTTTGGTGTCTCATAAAGGCGGAATATTCTTTCAGTGGGAGGCGACATTCCCGTCGATAGCGAGACGCCTGTGGTGACTTCGTCAATTTTAAGACCCGCCGGCTCAGTCTCTCGGAGGTGCTCATAGGGGTAGGGTGTGCGTGCGTGTGTTCATAGGGGTGAGTGTATGTACGCATTGTGAGCGTCTGCGTTTGTACTGTGTTTCTCAAAAAAATAAAAATCTCGACTCTGGACACTCACTTATTGTGCGACTATTTTCTCTTCCTTTGCGGGTCCCAAACCGCACCTCCAGAGCTAGGAACTACGCCTCATGGGCGATCGCAATGTCTGTGAAGTTCGGCTCAAACTTAGGTTATCAGAACCTCCACATGGCGGCGTCGGTCTACGCGCATGGCCTCCTCCACCACGTCGAAAGTGTCGAGGCACAACCGATGGCCAGATGATCTTTTTTTTTTGAGAAATGGCCAGATGATCTCGATGTCGTAGCAGCCGGTGATAGCAGCCTTGCTCCACGAAAGTTGTTGGTACTCTGCACATGGCGGCGGTGACCGAGGCGGTGCCCCGCGACATGGCCTCGATTCGGCGTTATTTCGGGTGGGACGGCCAGGTGGAGATAACTATTCAGAGGGAGGGCTCGTGGCGGTCGGATGCAGCGGTGAATCGCATGGTTGGCAACCGAATCGGGTGGATTTGAAGGTGGCGTCACGGTGGGCAGTTGCGGATGGAGGCCGGAAGGCGGTGAGATATTTAAGCTGGCAGTTGCTGTTTTTGGGCATCCGTACGGTGCTAAAAGTATTCACTTTGTCTGAAATTAACTTACTCATATTTATCTAGATTCACATATATCTAATCGTATTTTAAACACATTTTAGTAGAGAGCTACATAGACGAAGATAAATGTGAGTCGGTTAATTCCAGATCGGTGTGAGTAGTTATTTTAGACACATAGCCTACTATGTATGTATATATATATGATGTGTTTGTGGCACCTTAGAGCACACACAAACGCCACATACGTGTGCTAGTTATCCATGGAGAAAAGTAGTTGGGAAGTAGGAGACGAGGAGGAGGTGACATGGTTTCAGGCATGGGGACTCATCACCGGTTTCGCCGTCTCCATGACCCTGAAAGCGGCAATCGAACTCGGTCTCCTCGATTCCCTCAGCAACGCTGCCGGCCGCTCGCTTACCGCGGAACAACTGTCGGTGCATCTCCCGGCCGTGGACAAAGCCGAAGCCGTGGCTTCTGTGGATCGCATCTTGCGGCTCCTTGCCTCCTTCAACATCGTGAGGTGTAGTTTCACAGATGGCAGCGAGCTGAAAATACGGCAGTACACGGCAGCGACGGTATGCCGCTGGCTCACCCGCAACAGCCGTGGGGCGTCGCTGGCGCCCTACGCCATGTTCACTGGCGACCAGGACTACATGATGACCTGGTAACCAAAGCTCGCTCCTTAGTCACTCCCTTAAGGATGTCACCCCCTCTCCCTAATTGAAAACATAAGGATGCTCAGAAGTTGCCAATATCTCCTCCTGCCCTTCCAATCGAAGTGGTACGAGTCAATCTTGGCCATGCTTGTGTTTCTAGTTTCATAAGTTTGGAAAAGAGGGGGACACCGGAAAAACACACAGACTGCTTGTGGGTGTCGACGCCGATCAACCGTCGCCACTGTGCACAACTTCCCAACCACCGCAGTCGTCAGGCAACCTCCCGACTATATACGGATGTCGCCGGGCTCCTCCGCTGGCTAATAGTGTTGATCCCCCTCGTCATCCTCGACCGCATCAACACACCACCAATCATCGCCGGAACATTTGCGCTGCGCCGAAGTTGTTCCATACATGTCCAGCTACATCTCTGGGGTCCGGGCCTCTCCCTCGTATATTTCACGTGTCCATTCTCATAGTACCGGCCAAGGACGGGGCAAGTGGCCGGAATGTTTGGTGTGGTTCGAGCCGGCGACGCTGTCACGGCGCAGGTCTCACCGACATGGATGGCCCGTGTGTCTGTATTATCTACATATGCGTACAGATCCAGATAAATTAATTAGGCCTTATAGGATTCTAGGGACTACGACATAAACTTAATTACTCATTAGTTATTTTAAAAACAATCACGCACTTAATTATAAAGTGGTATTAAGTGATCTTAGCTGTCCAAGTGTTTGACTTTGGGGTCGAGGTTACTGGAGTATCTGTTACACTTTACGTACACCTTGTCTAAGTAATATAGATCTAAATACATTGTCAACTAGACATTTAGATGACATGATATGTAATTAAATGAGAAATGAGCAGAGAAGAGCTTGTGGTAACCAGCTATGTTAACATAACATGACATATTTCAAGACAAACTGAGTCTACATTTTAATAAATGATACTTTGCATGATACCATACATATGTTATTTTTCACTATAGAGTAACATATGGATGTTACTACTCTAAGTTACTCTCCAGTATGACTAGGATTACAAGGCCTATGGCCTACTTTGATAGGATAAAAAAAAACTCACCCTCTTAATTGCTGCATGCATCAATAGTTGTATATGCATGAGAGAAGAGAAAGAAAAAAAGACTATGCATTGAAAAGGATAGAATAATAATTGAGAAAAAACCTTGTAATTTATAACATTTTAAAAATGCTCTTAGCCCTTACAATCCCTAACAAAGGGAGTAATAATAATATGTATATGCATGCTGCCCTACGGTTACCAAGGCATCAACTGGCAGCCGCTACATCAGGCGGTGGACCGGCCTCGTTCGAGAGGGCGCACGGGGTACCCATGTTCGAGTACATGTCTCGGAACCCTCGCCTCAGCAGCGTGTTAGATCAAGCCATGGCCCAGATATCGGTGATGATCACAAGCAAGCTGCTGGAGCGCTACAATGGTTTCGATAGCATCGCCGTGCTTGTCGACGTTGGCGGAGGGACCGGTTCAACGCTGGAGATGATCACCTCCCGATACAAACATATCGGGGGCGTCAACTTCGACCTGCCTCACGTCATATCCCAGGCGACACCAATTCCTGGTATATGCCCTGCATGCATATATTCACTCACCACGCACTCCTGTTTTATTTCATCTGATGGTTCTAAGGAGGTTGAAGGATATTTAATCAGCTCGCAATGGTATCTGAACAATACAGGGGTGACACATATAGCTGGAAATATGTTCGAGGACATACTACCAATTGGAGATGCAATTATTTTGAAGGTATTTTTTTACTTTTTATATTTTACTTTCTACAGAACTGATTCTTTAATAAGAACACATCCTTGATTTTGTGATAATAATTCTAGGATTTAATTGAATATTTCTTGAATGCATGTACAGACGGTGCTCCATCTTCAGGGCGATAATGAGTGCATCAAGATCCTCAAGAATTGCCACCGATCTCTCCCAAGCAAGGGAAGAGTGATTGCTGTGGAGTTTGTCTTGCCGGCAAGTCCAAACGTGACTAGGGCAGTACAAAATCTATTCATCCTAGACGTTATGATGCTCAATAATTTCCGTCAAGGGAAGGAGAGAAGTGAGCAGGAGTTTCTGAGGTTGGCTAGGGATGCTGGATTTAGTGGTGCCTTCCGGTCAATCTATGTCTTTGGTAACTTTTGGGCTCTCGAGTTTATCAAGTAGTAAAACCGCCTACACGTAATGTTAGTCAAACATGTCTCGCACTTTGCGTTTCTCCATTTCTTCCAAATAACACGTTCGCATTTAAACCTCTCCGTTCTGTTAGGCTAAATATCGGGCTACTTTATGTTATCCAAATAAGTTACTTCCTCCGATCCATATTACTTGCCGCTAAAATGGATGTATATACACTAAACATGTATAGATACATCTATTTCTGCGATAATTAATATGAATCGGAGGGAATATTCAATAACTCTTCACTTGGTAATATAAGGATCCTTAGCGTCGTTCGGATGTTTGTGTTGGGCCTAGGTATTGGTTATTCGGGTGGTGTAAATTCCCAGAAAAGATGGCAGCTGTTTGGTTGGTCTGGGCATTAAAACTCATTATTCAGGTCTGATATTGAACGCAACTGCGACGGAAAAAAAAGAGCAGGCCTAATGTCCAAGGTTTAGGCTCAACATCGCTATGTATTGGCTCCCCTACCACTTTGATGCGGGACTGAAGCCCCTCGAGAAGCATCATGACGCGTGATAGGTAAGCGGCGGTGGCGGCGCACTGGGCCGGCCCATAGGGCGGGGCAGAGGAGCGTTCGCTCCGGGCTTCTATGAGGTAGGGGCCTCGGTCCAATACTTGTTTCTTTCGGGTTGTGCTTTGGTGTCACCTCCTAAAACGTAATTTTGCATGAGCAGTTTAATTTTGACTGGTCGAAACCTATATACAAGATAGGTATATTTCCGTATAGGTGTACTCGGTCGAGCTGGGTATGCTGCACGTTCTTACCGGCTGATCCCACCTCCCGTTATCGCGATCTACGTCTTAGCATGCCATGTTTTTAAATTTTGTTGTTGCTGCTATATACCTCCCGATTTCCTTCCCCCGCAGGCACGTGAGTAGACGTGTAGGTGTGTATACGTCTAAAAGGACCATATGTGTTTCGGGTGGGTTCACGCGGTCTTCAAAACAAATCGGTGGTTTCTGTATTCGTAGTATTTTTTACTCTTTAGACCTAACAATGTAGAATATTCTATTTTCTCCGTTCAGAAATAAGTGATTCGGATTTGTCTAGATTCGTATGTATCGATAAACTAAAATACATCTAGATACTTAGAAATTTACACATTAGAGTCACTTATTTCCGGAAAGAGGGAGTAGAAAATATAGATGGCGAGTCTACCTTGCCTCTACTCTGAATCTTCTTTTCCAATAAAAAAATACTATTTTTCTCGATGCCAAATTTCTCTATCCTCTCCAAATATGCAGAACCACACCGGCTCTCATGTGCCTTTACATAATTGTTAGTATTCATTAGTGACGAAGCTAATGACAAAATCATATAACTATACCATTCTGCAAGGACCTATCCTACGATTCCAACGATTCTACTTGTCCCATCATAATGTTTGAGAGACTATTTCATCATGTGTTATTAATTTTGTGTCAAATATGTCTACTTTTATACTCATTTTTTGCACCAGCATATGAATCTGTTACTCCCACAATTTGCCCGTTATTAATTCTAGAGGTACATATGTATATATATACACGTGTATACAAGGCAATTGGTACAAATAATTATCATGGTAAATAGTTTGCTTGTATCAATAAAAATCGGTAGTTTCAATTTTTTTACAGAAATTCCCAAAACCATGGATCTATCAATAGATTATTTAATTTTCTATTTCTTTGCAATAGTATTTATTTTTTAGGATACTAAGACTAGTCACAATGGGGAGTATCATATAGTAGTATCATATATATGATACTAGTATATGATACCATCTCTATAATGCATAGTATCATATAGTAGTATCGTAGTCTTAGTATATTTATTGTTTTGTAGAATCTCAATGTAAAATTGTATACAAGATTTATTTAGAATTAGTTTTTCTAGTTCTACATGCTATGATACCATATCTACCTATGATACCAACACAATCTCTTTTATCATTAATTAGCATGTCACGTCAAAATTTTACGAACATGGCGTGCATGATACTACCTACAATACCACATTAGGGCTAGTCTAATATCTTTGAAGTCTTTCGTGCGTGAACAAGTGACGGAGTTTGATAGACATTGTTGAGAGGCCCAAGAACCCTAGTCATCCTTAAACATAGAGTAATATTTAAAAAAGTTTAGCACTAATATTAAAAGTACCTTCAATGAGTTTTCTAGGTTTGGGGACCATTGCCCCCCTTGACAACAGGGAAGCTACTTTAAACAAGGGTTCTTTGGTGTCATGTTGCCCAATGGCCCGTAAAATCTGTGGACCGGCCTTGATTATCTTCTTTAATAACTTGGTATGATTTAAATTACTCGAAGCAACTTGGCAGTCATACTATCCATCCAATTGTGTGATAGAGAGGGGGTACATGAGTATTAGAGGAGGTTGCATAGGGATACAATTATATAGCGACAAATAGGATACAAGCTCGCCTGCAACATGTCAACCCATCTGCGATTATGAATCTTGAATCATATCCAAATTGCAAGGTCGTCAGAAACTCTAGAGGACGGTGCTTGCCAAGGAGTTCTTCGCGTTGAACGCCAGTTCATTCCACGCCTTCCATATAGGGTCTTCACAGGTCATTACCAAGCAATTAGAATAACAAATCCTCCCTCTTGTTTGAACAACAAAACATTATCCTAAGCAATTAGACAATAATCACTAATAGATTACATATTTGTTTACGTATAGTTGTTAGAGTCCTAACCGAACTCATGTATGTGTATTTGTCCTATCATATATAAAGTATAGACCGAACCCCGGGAGGGGTACCGAGTCTTTTCGATCGATCTCGTTCCCATCGCTACCACCGCCGCCCTCATTCCTCTCGAACGCCACCTCCCCTTCTCTCCCTAAAACCCTACATGGTATCAGAGCTCCAATCTTGAGAAATGTCGTCGTCTTCTGCTGTTATGAGCAAGTCGCTCACCCTTGCCCTACCCTCGATGTCGTCGTCCTCCGTCATCAAGACTTCAGGTCCCATCAATTTTGGGCACCTGATCACGATGAAGCTTTCGCCCCGGAACCATCGCTTCTGGTGTGCTCAGGTTTTCTCCCACCTCCGGAGCAATATCCTTCACGGCTATGTCGACATGCCCTCCCGCCACCGGACCATCAGCAAGGACGGAAAGGATGAAGAGGTGCCCAACCCTGATGATGTTGTGTGGGTCCAATAGGATCAGGCAATCATCACCGCCTTCCTAGGATCTTTGGCTCTCAGTCTACCACCCGCTTGATGCAAATCCTAGATGAGATGTGCGAGCTAGAGAAGCTCGACCAATCAGTGGACATCTACTAAACAAGATGAAGTCCCTCTTGAACACTCTCACCTCGATCGGCCAACCCCTCTGACCCGAGGAGTTTCAGTCTCTTGTTCTCAAGGGGATCAATGAGGAATATGACTCGCTCGTCGAGAACGTCATGGCGCAGGATACTTGTTGGAAATATGCCCTAGATACAAATAGTAATAAGGATTACTATCATATTTCATAAAGTTTATGATTAAGTTTTATATCATGCTATAAGTGTATTAAAAGGAAACGTCAATACACATGTGATATATAAACAACCAGGAGTTCTCAGTGAAACTCTAGTCACTGGTTCATTGGTCAACAGATGGTCAAGGTTTCCTGATCATGTGGCATTTATGCATGTTGACAATGGAGTCACCTCATTATGAGAATGAGATGATGAGATATACCCAACCTAAGAATCGTGACCTGACCATGTCACGAAGTTCAAGTTACGATGATTAGAATAGACCTAGTGTACTATTTCTTAGACCGTGAGGCCATAACAATCACTGTCATCCGAGGGTACATTGACGGCATCAAACGTCACTCGGTGAAAGGATGATCATAAAGGTGTGTTCAGGTATTCGGGGGAACAATTGAGGCAATATGCATCAAGAGTGGGATTTGTCCATCCACGTGATGGAAAAGATACTTGAGGGCCCACTCGGAGAAGTTGTATCCAATAGTTGCGCAGCGTGTGATTTGATCACGGGATATCACTTGTCAAACGAGTCAAGTAGCATTTTTCAGTAACAAAATTGAACATGACATCGTGATGTCACTGATCAGATCTGGGAAAATGCAAGTATCGAGAGACAAAAGGAATAAGACACGATGTTCATGGTTCAAACAACGAAAGATTTCGTGGAATGTAGAGGGGTCACATGGCCATCCAGGTCCCTTTGTTGATCATTGGTGTGGGAGGGTCCCGACAATGTCCGGAGTGTTCCAGAACCATGGGGTATCACTCTTAGGGCTTGATAATGCCCAGAGAGTGTTTTAGGATCGATAGAATCATCAAAGAAAAGAGAAGAGAGAAAACCGGAAGGGTTTCGGTAAGTCCGGAGGATGTCCGGAATGAGAGGGAATGGTTTCCACATCAATGGGGATTGAATAATATGTAAGTGAATGTTGAATACTGATTTAATCATTCAATTATATTTATTCAATAAAAGAAAAAGAATTAAAAAAGGGCCAAATACCTAATTGGGCCAAATCCGAAGGGAAAAGGTCCCATGAGGGAAAGACCGAAGGAAGGAAGGAGAGAGGGGGTGGCTGGCTGGGCCTTGGGCACCCCACACGGGGCCCACAAGGGCCTTGGATGGCCGGCCACACCTCCCCCTCTCCCCTCTCGGTTGTTTAATCCCAAATGGCTAAGCTAGTTGGCTATGGGGGGGGGGCGTTCCCCTATAAAGAGAGGTATTTTGACAAATTAAAAACACAATAATCAATAAAAGGTTTCCTCTATTTTGGGGAGACCTACAGTTGATTCTCTCTCTCTCTCTCTCCCGTGGCCGTGGTCCCAAGTCCGGATCACGCGAGCAGGAGTCTTCTTCACCGAGCGCCATCGCGCTACGAGATTCAGATCTAGGAGCTCTACTTCCGCAACTGCTCCTGGATCGGAGGATCGGGAGTCATCGCTAGGCACCGGATGTGTGTATCTCCTGCGAGGTGCAACACTTTGGGCACTAGGAGTCGTTGGGGCCACAGGAGCTGCTGGGACTTCAACACGACCTTGAGGTCAGCTTCGGTTCATCTACATCAACCACACTCTCCCGAGCGTTGACAACGCTTTTCGGTCTTCAAGGGTAAGGTTGCGAAAACCCCCTCCCGTTACTGCATTATTAATAGATAGGTCCTGGCAACTAGGGTTCTAGGCGTAGGGTAAAATTTATTATTTTCATACGTGAACCCCTACATTGGTATCAGTGCTAGATCTAAGCGTAGTATTCTTAGTACGAGTAGAACATATGAGATGTAGCATGTGTGCGTTGATATTTTAGTTGTTACCCTCCCACGTGTACTTGTGTATACCGCAACAATATGATGACCCACAAGTATAGGGGGTGTATCGCAGTATTTTCGATAAGTAAGAGTGTCGAACCCAACGAGAAGCAAAAGGTGCTGGCGAGTGGCTAGGAGCAGGAATTCTCTGTAAATACTTAGCAAACGGATTTTTAGGAGTTTTTGATAATGCAGGTAAATAAAGTACGAGTAAATAAAAGACAATAAGAATAAATGCAGCAAGTGGCCCAATCCTTTCTTTAGCAAAGGACAAGCCGGTTGTATTACTTAAGATGACCAAATGTTCTCGAGGACACATGGGAATATTGTCAAGTGCTTTCACTTCATATAGTTGATTAATCTTCTTTAGTTTTCTAAGTGTTGTGTGGGTGAACCTCTGCTAATGTATCGACCTTCCTAGGACTAATACATACTTGTGATTATACCCCTTGCAAGCATCCGCAAGTACAAGAAAGTAACTAAGGTAGAAACCTAACTATAGCTTTAAACTCTAAGACCCTGGCATCCCTTGTGCAAAGGTTTCCTAACGGGGGTTCAGGTTTCTGTCACTCCGGCAACCCCTACGATTAGTAGCCAAATACACAATGCATTCCCCTAGGCCCATATAGGTGAAATGTCATGTAGTCGACGTTCACATGACACCACTAGAAGAAGTACACCACAACTTAAATATCAAACTATTGAATCTTTCTCAACACAATTCCACTACTAACAACATGACTTCTCCCATGTCCTCAAGAACAAAACGAACTACTCAAAAGACAGCATATGGATCATGATCAGAGATGATATAATGATATGTAACAATCTGAACATAAATGATAATTCAATGGTTCACTCAATATCATCAACTACAAAGAGTAATCAACACCGGGAAAGTTTCCCCTAAGAACTATGCAAGATTCAACCCAATTGTTACAGCGGTATGAAGTGGTGATGATGGTGCTGGTGGAGATGATGATGGTGATGATGATGATGATCCCGATGAAGTCCAGCTTGATGGTGGTGTTGATGGCGATGATCTTCCCTCTCCAGGAAGGAATTCCCCCGGCAGAATTCTGTCTACCAGAGAGATCTTTCTCTCTCGGTCCTTTCCGCCCCGCAGAGGCGGTGGAATATTTCTGTGGTCGCTCCCCGAGTCTTGGGGTTTCGGGGGGATAATATACGCCAGAGGGGAGAGGCTGGAGTGGACCAGGGCGGCCACACCACCTAGTGGCGTGGCCTAGGGTGGCCCGCGCCAGGGGGTGGTGTGGGGCCCTATGGCCCATCTCCACTTCCCCTTCTGGCATTCTTCGTCTTCTGGAAAAATAGGATTTTCCATGTATTTTTCTGGATTTTCTGATCTTCGCGGATTTTGTCTCTAAACATCACCTTTTCCATCAGAATCCCGACTACAGCGGTCCATGCTCCAAAAAGTCATCAACCATGCAAAAACAGATGAAATAACATAAGTATCATCTCTTAATATGAAATATATCATGAATAACAGTAAATTATGATATAAAATAGTGATGCAAAATGGACGTATCAACTCCCCCCAAGCTTAGAGTTCGCTTGTCCCCAAGCGAAACTGAACTCAATAAACATGACCTCAGGTTTATGGAGTGAAGAGTCGATAAAACAATACGGACAAGAAGCATCACATTCATCAATACATAAGTCATAATTGAAGACAACTCACTATTATATAACTTAACTTGCAATAAGTAAAGGAAGCACAATAAAGATACATAAAGTAAATCATAATTGGTAATGGCAAACTTAGCCTTTGGTCGATGACGAGGGTTTAACTCATCAATGCCCATTGTTATGGACTTGGGTTTTGGAGAAGGAGGGAGCGCTGGAGACATCTATCGGCTAGCAAACAAGCACACAGGGGACAAAGGATTTACCCAGGTTCAGGCCTCGTAGAGGTCCCTACTCCTGCTTGTCTGCTCGTGGAATTATTGAGGGAGTCGAAAGTTACAACGGTGTGCAGATGCAATCTGGCGAGGGTTTGTGGAAGCTAGGATTGCGTGTGTCCTCCTCGCCGCCCCCTCCTAGCCCTTATATAGATAGGCTAGGTCTCGGGTAGAAGGTCGAGTCGGTTACAAGTTAGGGTTTTCCCCTTTCAAACCTTCTATCTTCAGCTTTCTCTTGATCTTCAAGCAATCGGGAGTTCGCAGGTTACTCAAGTCCTTCTATCTGGGCCTTGGCGACACCGTGGGCCTATACGTATTTGGACCGTATATACCAAGTTCGAGTACCTGTAGGGTATACCCATGTCAGTAGCCCCCGAGTGTCCAGTGGAATCGCATATTCGACTGGAGACTTTTTTGAAGTCTTCGAGTGCCTGAATGAGCACATTTTTGACTGCCTTTATTTATGTCATAGGGATTGTTGATATACGTGTCGATATAACCAAGTATCGTGTCGCTAACCACCTTAGGGTGAAACAACGCAATCTACTCAAATTCGAGTCCCCGAACTCGAATCCGGAAAAGTGCTGGTGTAATTCGACTCAGGCCGCGGAGGTCTTACAGGAGTCGAATTCCAGTTATATGGTTGTGAGCACTTGACGCGTCTGGCTACAGATGTTCATCGTGCTCGTAGGCACGGATGTTTCTGGTAGTCGCAGCTTAAATGCGCTGTTGCGCCTTATTCAGGTCTTACCTTCACGCCAGAGGCGCGCATCCGAATTTTATCATCGCGAGACGATTCGGCCCCAGAGACGTAGTCTCTTTGTAGGGAAAATTTGTGAGGCGGTCGCCAAAGGTTGCGAAAAGCGGATGTCATCAATACACAGTTTTTGTGCAATAATCATAGGTGCGCCACCAGCGCCCTCCGATTAGCCTCGAGTGCCTGGTTGAGTCAAGACTCGGCAGGACTAAAACTTTTGGCGATCGCTGTCGCCTTTTTTGCTTACTTGTTTCCCGATGACTCGTGCAGGGACCAAAGAACTTTCGCGATCGGCCGTTTTTGCCTGCTTTTTTAGTCGAATTTGTTTCCGCCCCTATGGGAGTAACCCATGTCCATAATCGAACCGTGTTTCGGTGGTTGGGTTTGCTTTTGCGATTGTCCATGTTCCCGCAACAAGAAAAGAAAAGTCGAGGGTGCGCGCAGCGCCCTATGGGAGTAGCCTCGAGTGCTTGGCGAGTCGAAGACTCAGAAGGACTAAAATAGTCAAAGTTTTCCATCGCGTAGCCTTGGTGACGCTGCCGACGCTTGTATGACCTTGGTTGCCGCTGAGCGAGTTTGACGGGACGTGACGAGCGGTGGGTCCCACTTTCTGACTTTGATTTGACTGGGCGTGCATAATCTTATTTTTAACTGCGCCTCCTCGATTTCCGCATGTAATGGTAGTAGTGGGGGACGGTTTGCACTTCCTCTTCTCCACGTGTCCAACGCGATGCACGCCACGCGTCTAATAGGGTTTTTGTCAACCGTTGGATTGCATCTTCCAGGGGTTAAATAGCGGCGCTGCGGTGGTAATTTTTCATCTGCACTTTTTCGTCCTTGCTGCCATAGCCATTGTTGTTGTTCTTCTGCTTTCCTGCGCTCGTCTCCTTCACAGTGCTGGACCACCTCCGTTCGTTTCCCAGTTACTTTCTGCGCTCTCATCGCCGCCGCGCAATGGGGAAAAAGAAAGGAGGTGCTAGCGCTGATTCCGCGGCCACCGTCACCGCGACGAAGAAGAAGGGTGTCTCCGCTGCTGCACTAAAGGCTGCCGCCATGGAAGAAGAAGGTCGCGGGCACCACAGGACTAATGGCGATGGCGCCTCTATCATCAAGGCGCCGGATCTCCGCTTCTTCGCCAAGATGGAGTTATCTCGCTGGCAATGCGCCGATCAAATGGTGAGACCATTCCTGTGCCTCCCGCTGGTTTTCGAGTGATGTTTCTTGCATTCGTTATTCGTGGTCTCTCCTTGCCTCTCCACCCCTTTCTTAGGGGTCTTCTTTGCTTCTACGGGCTCCAGCTCCATCAGCTGTCCCCAAATTCGATTCTCCACATCACTTGTTTCATTACTCTTTGCGAGTGCTGGCTCGGAATCGAGCCACACCTTGGTCTTTTCAAGCACCTGTTTAAATTGAAGCGTCAGTCCGCTTCTAGCTCTTTAGTTTACGACGTAGGTGGTTGCGGTATCCATGTCGACCCATCCGCCACCTACTTCGACATCAAGCTTACCAAGTCCGTCCAGGGATGGAGGGACAAATGGTTCAATGTTCGCGACCAGAAGGCCAAGGACGAGCACTTTGGACTCGCGCCTTTCGATCCCGCGACTCCCTGCAAGAAGATGCGTTCTTGGAAGAACGTGATCATGCCTTCCGAACTCGCGGAGACAGACGTGCTATATCAACGCGTCTGCGACCTCGAGAGTCGCATAGGCGTAGAAGAGGGAGGCTGCGCTCTTGTCAGGACTTGGCTGCGTCGTCGTGTCCAGCCTCTCCAGGCCAGGGTCCATCCCATGTTTCAATTGGGTGGCGCTGATGATGCCACTCGCGTGTCTGCTGATGGCATGTCCGCGAGTGAGGTAGACAAGAGGGTGCGACTGGTCACGAAGTACACCCTCAAAGATGTGCTTCCGAACGAGCCAGTCGTTCCTCCTTTCGATGCTTCAAATCCTCCTCCTGAGGTACAGTTGTGCTACGCAGTAGCTTATTTTCGCGATTGCGTTTTCTGTTGCTTACCTGTTATGTTTGCTGATCTTTACTGTTTGTATGCAGGATTGGGCGGTGTCGCCTTGTATGCCTCCCCTTCCTGAGGGGATTATTCCTCGTGAAGCTTTGGAAGAGGACGAGTCCGAGTCGACTATTCCTTCTGATGTTGAAGAGGAAGCCCCCGAGTCCGAGAGCCCGGATACTCGCAAGCGTTCGCATAGCAGGGACTCCGACGCATCGACTCCTTCAACTCCAGGAGGCACGGCTGTTAGCGCGGAGTCGACAATTCCAGCTGTTCCTGTGAGGGCTATGGCACCGTCTTCTCGCAAGAAGATGCGATTGCCCAAGGAGTCTTCGTCAGAATCAACGACTGCCACGTTTGATCTTGACAACTTTAACTGGTAAGTTTGCTGGGTCATTCATTCTTTTCTGTTTTCTTCTTGTTGGTTTTTGCCCTGAAGTTTGCCCTTTTCTCAATGTGGACTTTGTCTTGTAGTCAAGAGGCGTTGTCACCTTCTGGCGATGTCGAGTTTTTGAAGGAATCGGGAGTCGCAACTTCAAGGGCCAAGGTAGAGGTCGAGCGCGCTCCTTCTCCTCCGGCGGCGTCCCACTCCGGGCACAATTCTTCGAGCTCTCCTCACGTAGGGGAGCATCGAGTAGTTGCTCGGATGACGGTTCAGCAAACTTCTTCAGAGTCGCTGGAGGACCATGTAAGTATATCTTTCTTTCTTTTTTAATGTGGTAGTCAACGCCTTCTGCTGCCCTCTGCTGACTCCTTGTTTTGTGCGACAACTCCTTGTAAAGGAAGCCGCGCAGGTGGCGGAGCAGGTGATGGCGATGGGTCGCCAACATGTGATGCTGGAGACACGATACCGCGTGGTCGAGAGTGAGTGTTCTATACTTATTCTTTTCATCTTCTCTCTGTTTTAGTATAATCGACTGACAGCCAATTATTGACTGCCATGTAGCTGAGCATAACGCTTTACTGCGCGACGTCGCCACGTTGGAGAAGACTCTAGCCACAGCTGTGAAGGGGCGCGACGAGGCAATCGCGGCTCGTGATGATGCCCAGAAGCGCGAAGAGGATCTGCGCGCCTCCTTTGCGGCCAGGGAGAAGTTGTTCGAAGAGCAATCGTTTCCCGCCAAGGCCCTCTCGGTACCTTTTACCGTAGATATTTTATTGATGTTCTTCTCTGCATCTGGAGTGCCGGTGGCACTATAAGTTTGATCCATGTGTGTATTTTGGTGTAGATGCTGGCAACTTGAGTTTTGATCCGCAGGCCCTTTGTCGCGATGACGCTCTGGCGGGCATGGTGTCTGCGGAAGAGGATCATAGCGCCGCTGTCCAAAATACGTTGTCCAAGGCCAAGGTTACCCTGAGTCGCCTCCAGGAGGAGTTGATGCCGAAGGCGGAGCTGGTCGACAATGTGGAAGAGCTGGTGGAGTCGCTCGCTAGGGGTGTGCCTGCCACGTACAAGAAGTCCCTCCGCGCAGCTGGTGCGACCATGTCACTTGCCATGGTGCAAGCCCATGGAGTCGAAATAGATCCTTCAGGTGTCAAGACGATGCACTGGCGCGGATGGTCAGCAGGTAGTATTCGCTCCCTTTGCGACCGCCTGTGCCAAATATGGTCATTCCTTGATAAATACCGTTGCCAAGTATTCGGAGGAGCTCAATCGTGTGAAGAAGGCGGCGAAAGCTTCGGCCTCAGGGGCCGGCAGAAAGACAGTGGCATCGGATACTGCCACGGACTTGATGAAGCCCCCGAGGTCATCGAAGTCGAAGAAGCCAGCTGCTTCGTAGTTAGTTTCTTGTAATAGTTGATGAATTGCCCTTATGATTGGAGAACATGCCTGTTGGCGACAGTGTTTGTGGATACTTTATGCTGATCCTGAATGCATCTGTTACCTTTGACTATTGAGTTGGTCTCCTTATTTGCCTCTGGCTTGATTTTTGGTAGGGTACATCAAGTGGTCCTGTGGGGGGAACCCCGGACTCGCCATCTCTTGAGGATACAATGGCACCACCACGCTCCAGGGTAGAGGAGCTGTCCTTGCTTTTGCGACTTCGTGATCGCGTTAAGCAACTGGAGCGTGAGTTGCCCGTGATCCGCCATGATAGCGGATGTGTGGAAGTCGAAGGCTGAAAAGCCACCATGAAAGCAACATCTGCTTGGCGAGGTGACGCAGCTGGGCGACCAGTTTAAGTGTTAGTTTGCTCATCCTCGTCTTTTCCTTTGTAGTTAATCGCAATGGTACGTTGTACTCATGCTGTTGATGCTGCTTCGTGTAGTTGTTAGCGCACGCCATCCACAGGAGGAGAGGGATAGGATTGCCATCCGCATTCATGATCTCACCTAGGAGCAACTTTAGGAGAGTGAATACTTCTGGGTAGATCATGATCGCAGAATCGCCGCGACCACAGGATCGCTCGCGAAAGTGCTGCTCTGTCTGAAGAAGTCGCAGTCGTGTTTGAAGAACATCTATCAAGCAATGTTCCCGCTGGATGATACTCCATCAAGCCTGCTGGCTCTCCTGACCAAATTTCAAGATATGTCCGTGGTTCGCGAGTGCGTGAGGCAGCAGTTGGTGGCTGGTGCCAAGGCTGCCCTCTCCATGGTGCGTTTGCACAGGCCTGACGTGGATGTCACCGCCATTGCCTCTGGGCCACCGGTGCCACCAGCAGATCTTCCTGGAACATGGTGCCGCACTATCAGGCGATGGACCGTCCAGCCGAGGAGGTCGTCGACTTCTTCGAGGAACAGACTAATGTTCTTCGGTTGCAAGGGTAGCCAAATATGTATCCTGCACATAAGTGTACTAGTGTTGTAAAGCTCATATATATTTGTAGATAATTTACTGTTGAATGTGTACAAATAGCTTTATAAGCGTGGGGTGCGTTGCACTTATGCGAGTCCTTTTCGTTAGCCTGGCCATCTTTGTATCTCGTTCCCTTGTCAACCTGCCAGGTGTGTTGTAGCTGGGTTGCGTTTGTGTTAGGGGTTCGATTGATGTGCCAGCTACTCAGGATGTCGCGTTTTTGTTCGAAGAACATATGTGTATAGGGTGGCGTAGCCCCCGAGTATGAAAATTGACAAAGTAAAGGAGGGCACAGAGTTTCGGGGCACTTAACTTTTATTTATTCGAAGAATAGTATGAGGTACAATGTGCGGCTAAGTAGCCTTGGCTGAATAGCCTTATTTGCGATGTAAAAGTAAAGAAAAAACGACTAAGGGTAGAAGCGTCGCAGTTGTGCAACGTTCCAAGGGTTGGAGTGTGCGACTCCTGTCTCTAAATCTTGAAGGCGATAGGCGCCACCTAGGATTACTTTTGTAATCACGTATGGTCCTTCCCAGGGGGATTCGAGCTTGAGATGCCCCTGCTGCTTCAGTCGTAGGACCAGGTCACCTTCGACGAAGGATCTGGGGCAAAGCCTTCTACTGTGGTAGTTGCGCAGGTTCTGTTGGTAGATCGTGGATCTTGCTGCGGCGATTTCTCTTGCCTCGTCGAGGAGATCGACGGAGTCTTCGAGTGCAAGAGATGACTCTTGTTCGTTGTAAGCGACTACACGCGGCGCCTTGTATCGCACTTCGGCGGGTAGTACTGCTTCTGCTCTGTGCACCATAAAGAATGGTGTGTAGCCCGTGGCGCTGTTTGGAGTTGTTCGTAGACTCCAGAGTATGGATTGGAGCTCATCTGGCCAGCAACCCACGGCTTGCTCGAGTGGTCGAAGGAGTCGCTTCTTGATGCCGCTACAGACGAGCCCATTTGCTTTTTCCACCTGACCGTTGGTTTGTGGATGCGCGACTGAGGCGTAACTGATGTTGATCCTCAGGTTTCCGCAGAATTCTTGGAACTCCTTGGATGTGAAGTTCGTCCCGTTGTTAGTGATGATGCTGTGTGTCACGCCGAAGCGGTAGACAATGGATTCGAAGAACTTGACCGCGCTGTGCCCTGATTGCTTGGTCACTGGCATGGCTTCGATCCATTTGGTGAACTTGTCAACAGCGGCCAAGAGGTAGACGTAGCCTCCTTGCGAGGACCTTGAGAGCTTGCCCACCATGTCAAGCCCCCATTGTGCGAAGGGCCAGGCCAATGGAATGGGTCGTAGTTCTGCGCCTGGTGCGTGTGGCTTGTCCGCGAATCGCTGACAAGCGTTGTACTTTTGGACTATATCCTTGGCGTCGCGCATGGCCGTGGGCCAGTGAAATCCAGCTCGTAGAGCTTTGGCAACGAGGGCGCGACTGACGTCGTGGTGCCCGCAGGTCCCTTCATGGATGTCGAGGAGGACTGCTCTTCCATCGGCTAGGGAGACGCATCGTTGTAACACGCCTGTGATGCTGCGTTTATACAGTTCACCATTGATAACGGCGAATGCCTTGGAGCGTCGCGTGATGTGTCGTGCGTCTGTCGGGTCGTACGGTAGGCGCTTGCTGAGGAGGTACGTAATGTACGGCTGCGTCCAGGATTGTTCGGTCATCATGACGCTCATTGGTCCCTCGAGTCCTGTGTCGAGCTCCAAGTCATCGAGTGTCATTGGCTCATTGGGTGGCGTAGCTCCTGAGTCCGTTGCTGCGCCTGTTTTCTTCTCTGTGGCCTTTGGCTTGATGGAGCGTTCGCATATGCGCTCGAGAAATACCCCAGGTGGTATGGGTGCGCAGGTGGAGCCTATGTTGGCGAGTGCGTCCGCCTCCTCATTGCTTTCGCGACCTATGTGTCGCAACTCGCAACCATCGAAGTCTCCTTCAAGTGTGTCGTAGAGGTCGTGGTATGCGATCATGTTGTCGTTCAGTGCGTCGCACTCGTGCATTGTTTGGTTGACGACCAGCTTGGAGTCGCCATATATGATTAGCATCTTTGTGCCGCAGGCTTTTGCCATCCTCATCCCGTGCAACAGGGCCTCGTATTCAGCCTCGTTGTTTGAGGCTGTGAACTGCATTCGCAGGATGTATTTCAGCTTGTCCCCTTGAGGTGATGTCAGTATGACACCTGCTCCTGCTCCATCTTTCCTCTTGGACCCATCGAAGTGCATTGTCCAGAGGTAGGACATATCTGGCTTGTCCGGGAGTTGGTTTTCCATCCAATGCACGAGGAAGTCAGGGAGAACTTGCGACTTGATTGCGTCGCGCTTTTCGTATGTGATGTCTCGTGAAGACAGTTCGATTCCCCAAAGCGTGACTCGCCCCGTGGCGTCGGGGTTATTGAGGATATGTCCCAATGGGGCGTCGTTGACTACCACGATTGGGTGTTCCTGGAAGTAATGGCGCAGTCGCCGGGCGGTCATAAAGACGCCGTACGCCAGCTTCTGGTAGTGCGGGTACCGCTGTTTTGTTGGCGTGAGGACCTCGCTGAGGTAGTATACCAGGCGTTGTACGCCGAGGACCTTGTTTTCCTCGGCCCGCTCGACGACGAGCACTATGCTAACCACTTGGTTGGTAGCGGAGATGTACAGCAGAAGTGGTTCCCTTTCTCGTGGAGTCACCAATACTGGCGAGGTGGATAGCAGGCGCTTGAGGTCTTCGAATGCTTCTTGCGCTTCATTGGTCCACTCGAATTTGTCAGCTTTGCGGAGGAGCTGATAGAAGGGCAGCGCCTTTTCTCCCATTCGACTGATAAATCGACTAAGGGCCGCGATTCGTCCGGCTAGTTGCTGGACGCGTCTTATGTTTTTAGGCTTCTCCATGGCTAGTATGGCCTTTATCTTTTTCGGGTTTGCCTCAATCCCTCTCGCGGAGATGAGATACCCGAGCAGCTGCCCAGATGGTACGCCAAAGGCGCATTTGTCCGGATTGAGCTTTATCCGGTAGCGATCGAGATTGGCGAAGGTTTCGCACAAGTCGTCGATTAGAGAGGCTTCTTCCTTGGTTTTGATTACTATGTCGTCGACATAGACTTGGATGTTGAGACCTAGTTGCTCCTTGAGGCAAGCCTGCATGGACCGCTGGTATGTGGCTCCCACGTTTTTTAGCCCGAAGGGCATTATGTTGTAGCAGAACACACCGAAGGGCATTGTGAACGCGGTCTTCTCCTGGTCTTCCTCCTTCATTCGAATTTGGTTATAGCCTGAGTAGGCATCGAGGAAGCAGAGGCGCTCGCATCCAGCGGTGGAGTCGATGATTTGATCGATCCGTGGTAGCAGGAAGTGATCTTTTGGGCAGTGCTTGTTTAAAGAAGTGAAGTCCACGCACATCCGTAGGATATCCGTGTCCTTTTTTGGTACCAGCACCGTATTGGCGAGCCAAGTGCTTTACTTGATCTCGCGTATGAATTTATCCTCGAGGAGTCTGTTGATCTCCATTCCGACTGCCTGCGCTTGTGGCTCGGACAGTCGCCTGATTGTTTTCTTGACTGGCCTTGCATCGGGGTTGACGTTGAGTGCGTGCTCGGCGAATTCCCCGGGAACTCCTGGCATGTCCGCAGGACACCAGGCGAAAATTTCCCAGTGCTCACGGAGGAATTCGACGAGTGCGAGTTCCTATGCGGGACTCAAGTTGTTAGCGATGAGGGCCATTTTAGCTGGGTCTGATGGATGGACCTGCACCTTCTTTGTGTGCACAGATGAGTCGAAGGAGAGGTCAGGTGAGCTTGGCCTACTCAGGGGGGGCAGACTGTTGTCTGTCGTTTCCTTCAATCGCGCGAGCTCCTCCTGCATGCCGAAGGACTAGGAGATTCTGTTTAATTCCATGTCGCAACTGTCAGATCGCTCGAAGCTCCCGTTGATCGTGATGACGCCGTTGGGACCTGGCATTTTCATCTGCAGGTAGGCGTAGTGGGGTACCGCCATGAACCTAGCGAACGCGACGCGTCCGAGGATGCAGTGGTATTGTGAGGGCCAGTCGACGACCTCAAAGTCGATGCGCTCGCGCCGGAAATTTCTTGGCGTGCCGAATATGACGTCGAGGTTGATTTTGCCCAGGGGGTATACGCCTTTCCCTGGGACGATGCCGTGGAACGTTGTGTCCGATGCCTCCAAGCAGGTTAGAGGGATCCTCATTGCTCGCAAGGTACTCGCGAATATGAGGTTGATGCCGCTTTTGCCATCCATGAAGACGCGACTCATGTCGAAGCCTCCAATTTGCGCCTCGAGTACGAGGGGGCAATGACCTGGGCGAGGTACTTGAGGCGGGTGGTCGCGCTTGTCGAAGGTAATGCACGACTCACTGCCACTGAGGTACTCAGTGGTGGATGGTGGCGAGTGCGTGGCCAAGTTGACTTGGCGAGTGATGGCCTTCTGCACCCTATTGGAGGGGCGCCCCTTTTGGATCATCATGGTACCCATGGCCCGTGGGTACCATGTTCGCCTCCGTGGTGCTGGTCCGGTGCAGCTCCATTCGGGGGTGGCCCAGGTGGTGGTGGTGGTGCGCCATGTGCCACGGCGCCTGGAGCGGCTCCGTAGCCTCTTTCGACTACATTGCGGTTCATCCGAACCAATCCCTCATGTAGCTTGAGGAACTCGCGGCAGTCCTTGAGGAGGTGGCTGGACTTTCTCTTGCCATCGTGCTTGTCGATGTAGAAGTGTACCATGCATGGCCCGGACAGTTTGTCCTTGATGGAGGTCGCGGGTGCTTCCTCGCGAGTGCGGCGTTGCCACACTTGCGTGGTTTTCTCGGAGTCGCGGTATCCGCCGCTGCGGTATCCATTTATTGCGCGGTTATCGTCAGCGTAGCCGGCTGCGACCATGTTGACGTCATCACGATCATCATAGACGCGCATGGGACGCTTACTCCGGCGGTCGCGTCTTCGTTCAAGTTCTGCCTCCTCGTCAGAGTGAACGCGATTCTTCACCGAATCTTCTCCATCGGCCCACCGATTCGCGATCTCCATCAGGTGGTCGATGGTCTAGGGCTTTGAGCGGCCTAGCTCCTCCCTGAGTTCCATGCGGCGGACGCCACCGTTGAATGCATCAATCGCGTGGTCTTCCGAGATGTTCTCCGCGGAGTTCTTGATGATGGACCACCTTTGGATGTAAGAGCGCAGTGATTCGCCAGATCTTTGCTAGCAGTATCTCAGTTCTTCGATTGAGGCGGGGCGTTTGTACATGCCCTTAAAGTTGCGCACGAAGCTGTAGACCAGCTCATCCCAGCTGCGAATGGATCCGCGTGGGAGGTTATTGAGCCATGCCCGGGCGGCGCCTCTGATTATGGTAGCAAGCATTGCATGGCGATGCCTTGCCTCCATGTAGCCTGACGAAGGAGATGTGATCCTCCAGCCAGATCTTGGGGTCCTGCAGACCGTCAAATTTCGGGTTCTCCGATGGGAGTTTGAACCCTTTAGGCATTCGTTTTTGCCTGATGGATCTGCTGAAGCATATGGCGCCGCAGAGCTTCCCATCTTCTTCTTCCGAGTCAGTCGACCGAGCATGTCGTGCCCTTGACTTGTCGATCTTGCGGTGCGTGAGTTCATCCCGTGCATCGTAATCGTGATCGTGTCGCCGTGAGCGGCGGCGCCGAGACAGGTCGTGACTGTCGTCACTGGACGAGGGCGAGGAGTAGCGCTTTGCTAATGTTTTGCCCTTTTTCGGGTCTGGTACCGGTTCCTTGTCGAGGGCGGCCTCGATTATCCCTAGGCCCGCGATCGTAGATCGGTGCATGGCCGTTCGGGGATCTCCAGCTGGTGGTTGGTTATTGAGAAGGTACATGGTGGCCGCTGTCACCGCGGCCTGCGGTGTCCTGGGAACCACGTTGCCTCTCGTGTCGACTGTCATAGAGCCGAAGTCGAGGACTTTCGCGGCGTCTATGCGTTCTTGTTCGGTGAGGTGAGCCATCCGCGATTGCCTTTTCCTGGCGAGGTGCTCGTTGCCTCTTGAGGAGGATCCTCCGTAGGAGGAGAGCCCAGCGCGACGAAGGCTCGACTCGTCCGCCGCCTTTTTACGCGCCTCAAGTTGCACGATTGCTTGTTTTTGGCGCTTGAATTCCTCTTTTAGGAGCCAGTGGTAGCCCATCAGTAGCTCCTGCGGGGACCCGAAGGGTAGAGGTGCACCTCGTAGGGCTTCGCAGCAACGATTCCACTCTTGCTCGTTGAGCCTGATCACGACACGTTCGCCGATTTGCTCGTTGATCATGCTAGGAGGTTCGACTGCTCCTCTGTTGCCACCATTACCGCTGTTGCCGGCATTGGGTGGATCGGTGCCATTGCCGGTGTTACCACTGTTGCCGCGATTGGGTGGATCGGTGCCGTTGCCGGTGTTGCCACTGTTACCGCGGTTGGCGGAGGTATCGCCCACATTGATGACGGCGCACATGAAGTGATTTGGGAAGCTGTTGCTTCCACAACTTTTAGATCCAGAACCGTAGGTTCCATCTTTAGTGGCCAGATCGCTTAGATCGGAGTCGCGATTGCTGTCGCTGACCATGTTCCCGACTGCCGCCGGAGCATTGAGCTCACTGAGGGTGCCGATCGATGGAGGGAACCATGATGCTGGGGCAATCGCCGGTGTCGTCGGCTGATCGGGCATGCGAAGCGTGCCCATCTGACCAACTTAGAAGCGGAAGCTCCCAATCGCCAGGCTGATTCCGTCGCCCACGGACTTGAAGGCGGTAGTAGCCGGGCAGTGGTGAAGAAGTCGGCCGAAAAATGGCGAATCTCATTTATTCGCGAGTTGTATATCACGTTTGATGGGGCTGAAGAAGCTGCAACATCAGCACTCCCAATTCCCACAGACGGCGCCAATTGACGAGGGTTTAACTCATCAATGCCCATTGTTATGGACTTGGGTTTTGGAGAAGGAGGGAGCGTTGGAGACATCTATCGGCTGTAAACAAGCACCACGGGGACAAAGGATTTACCCAGGTTCAGGCCTCGTAGAGGTCCCTACTCTGCTTGTCCCTCGTGGAATTATTGAGGAGTCGAAAGTTACAATGGTGCGCAGATGCAATCTGGCGGTTTGTGGAAGCTAGGATTGTGTGTGTCCTCCTCGCCCCTCCTAGCCCTTATATAGATAGGCTAGGTCTCGGTAGTGGTCAGTCGGTTACAAGTTAGGGTTTTCCCCTTTCAAACTTTCTATCTTCAGCTTTCTCTTGATCTTTAAGCAATCGAGAGTCCGCAGGTTACTCGAGTCCTTCTATCTGGGCCTTGGCGACACCGTGGGCCTATACGTATTTGGACCGTATATACCAAGTTCGAGTACCTGCAGGGTATACCCATGCCAGTCGAAGAATAGTTGACAATTTGCTGGAGTTCACAAATAACTGATTTTCAATGGTAGCTTTCAAAGAAGTAGACACTAAGATAAGAGCAAAGTGCAAAACAGGGAACATAAGAAACATGATTGAATAAATCATCATATGAATGAATGAAACACAACAACTCAAAATACTTGCTGAGATAGAAGGGGATAGGTTTGCTGACTCAACTAAAAAGTAAAAGAAAGGCTCTTCGCAGAGGGAAGCAGGGATTTCAAGTTTTCATAAAGAGCTTCCAAAAATAATGGTATTTACTAGCTTTCAGCTCTCATTGCCCCTATCATAGGCATCTTTAGGTGATTAAGGTTAAAGTGCCACAACTAAGAGGATGTGCTTGACAAGTTATAAATTGAAATCACATGCCCCTTACTTACGAGTATCGAACTTCATGCTACTCAACTTCAGTCACAAGTAAGCTCTTGTCATTGTAAATACATATGTATCATAGAGAACCACCAACGGGGTACCCCTTGCACATGATACATGAGCTATCCCATAATCACAATGACAAGGCAAGCAGACAATGAGCATCTCAGTGATCCTTTTATTTGCTATTTGCATAGGTTTTTATTGAGGATGCTTCATAGAGTGCTCATTATGGTTATGCTGCAAGTTTCCACCATGATTAGGCATGGCTTAGGCTAGTGGCCCAGGCGTTTCTCTAACACACATACAAACTCCATGATCTTACAAGTTCCCCTTTTAATTCACACCGCGGGATCCATAAGCAAAAGAATCATGATATCAACGAAATATAAGTGCAATGTTGAAAGCGTCCCCATGATACATGGTTCTGCTAACTTCAACTTATAAAGCGCAAGCATATACGCAACAAAGATGGACACAATGGTTCAAGTTTATTAATTGCAAGAAAGAAAAGTGTGCGATCAAGTTCGTGAGAGCTTTAATCACTAATTTTCACATAACAAGTTTAATTTGGAAGGTAGATAAAAACATGAATTTACTTGGAATAGCAATAGTGCTAATAGGTAGGTATGGTGGACACAAATGGCATAGGTTTTGGTTTAAGGATTGGATGCACGAGAAGCATTCCCTCTCAGTACAGGTTTTTGAAGGAAATAGGCCCTGAGAGGCAATAATAAAGTTGTTATTATGTATTTCTTATATATATGATAGATGTTTATTTTGCATGCTAGAATTGTATTGATCGGAAACATCAATACATGTGTGTTTAATAAACAAAAGGGGTTCCTAGTTATGCCTCTCTTATAGACTAGCTTGTTGATTAACAAGATGATCAAGGTTTCCTGATCATGGACATTGGATGTTGTTAATAACAAGGTCACACCATTGGAGGAATGATGTGATGAACATTCATCCGAAGTATAGCATTATGATCAAGTCATTATGTTTATATTGCTATAACATCATATGAAGTAATCTTTATCCTTAGACCATGAGATCATGTTAATTGCTAACACCTGAAGAGTATCTTGATAACATCAAACGTCACACCGTAACAGGGTGACTATAAAGATGGGTTCAGTACTACGAAGGTGTTATGTTGAGCCTCATGGATCAAGAGTGGAATTTGTCAATCCTGATGACGGATAGATATACTCTGGGCCCTCTCGGTGATATCACATTGAGATAGCTTGCAAGCAAGTGATGTGATCACTAGAATGTTATATCACGGGAACGAGAAAAGAGTGCATGTCGGTAACAAGATCAAACTAGGTATTTGGATACTGATGATCGAATCTCGGACATGTATTATATCATGAGACAAAGGGATTAAATTACAAGCGTAAGAGGTTCTCACGATCATAGAAGTCATCGTTGAATATGCAGGAGTCAGTATGGATCTCCAGGTCTCGCTTCTAACTATTGATCTGAGAGGAGTCTCAATCATGTCTGCATTATTCGCGAACCATAGAGTGACACACTTAAGAGTTACCGGACACCATTTTGGAGCACATATGTTTCAGACGAAAGAAATGCAAAGCGCAGGAATTATTTCGATAGAAATCGGAAATTGTTTCGGGTGAAATTGCAGAAAGTGGTTCTATATGTGATATTGAAATATTGCAAAGAGTTATATGTGAATGTTTGTTAATTAAAGTAACTAGCTGAATGCCCGTGCGTTGCTACGGGAGAACAAATACCATTACATTTTTCATGGCACAACACACATCAATCCACGGGCAAAAAGAAAACACACCACATGATTTTTTCCGATAGGAGGCATCACTGTCGCCAGTCTTTACTTTGGTCGGGATCAGTTTTGAATAGGCAAACTATCCGTGCTACCTCATACCTCTTCCACACGCATCTCTCTCCATGAACGAGCATATATGTTGGTCATCTTTGTTTCAGCACAAGTGAGTTGGAGCCTCGTGTCCATACGTGAACAAAATTTCTTTGCCCTATTGCCTAGCATTAACTTGACTTTTCTAGAAATTAGTGACCTTTTTCCTCTATCATCTCTGAACTCTAAAAGTTGCTTTTTTTGTTAAATATGTTCTAAAATTGTCCTGCTACTAATTCCAGAAAGCTTTGCCAGCCCTGCGGATCATTCAGCACGGCCATCATAAGAAATTGGAAGTAGCAGTCACACACTATGATAGAAAAGCTGGTCAAGATCGGTGAAAACTACAACAAGCCAACTAACCTAGCTAAGAAACAGTGATCTGGGCAGTATTTCTTCCAAATGAAAAAAATATAAAACGTGCATATGAACATTTTATGAGCAGAAACGTGTTGCTACTAAAAAGATGAAAAAAGACCAATCCTACCTGGATCCAAACTGAACTTGTCAACACAACAGCCCGTGCACTGCAACTTCTACGATCAAGTTCGGGCAAGGAGACACACGAGAAACGTGGATAAATCCACTCAATCACATGTGGGATGGATCCCAAAAACCATCGGCGGCATTGGTGGCTGAAGGAGACGATACAGGGCTGGGGAGAGGACTGGGGAAGGGACCGGCAACACAAGATTCAGAAATAGTTAAAGATCCCTCCAACCCGCCTACAGGTAGCTAGCCTCGCTGCCGGTCTTGGTTAGCTAGCGGTGCATGTCCCAGTCGTGTGGGTTGGACATTATACACAGTCTCGATGGTGACAGGCTGCAATACGTCGCCACGAAAAATCAAATACTGTTGATTTGGAACTTTCTCACAATATACCATTTATTTTATATAGGATGTTAATTAGTAGTTCAGAACCGGACATAGCTATGTAGAGGATTAGCAGCGATGGACGGTTGGAGACCACGTCGTCGCCTCCCTTCCCTTCAAGCCACACTTCGACCGGGAGGAAGGGCTGGTATGCAGTGGTATGTCCATAGCTGGTGTAGTAGAGGCCGGAGTAGAGTTTGTCGGTGCAGGGGCGATGCGTGTCTTCCCTGGCGGCGACGGGAGCTCGGCCGGGCCTGGCGGTAAGAAGTACGATGGCCGTCCGCGAACTGCAGGAGGCTGCCTCGCCGGAGGAGGAAGAGGACGGAGGGCTACAGCGATTACCTGCGGCGGCGCGATTCCGGGCGGAGCCGGTCCGTACATCACCGGAGGAGGAGGACCGGGTGCGCTGCCGCCGGTGGCGCAACATTAGGCGGACCTTGCATCCACACCTGGCCGCCTGTCCTCGATGCCAACAGGGAAAACATGGCGTCTCCTTCCTCTCCCTACTCGTGCTCTCCCTGCTTCTCTGTTCTTCGAGGGGATAAGATATGCAAGGAGATAAGAGAGAGAGAAACAAACCGGAAGTCGACGAAGACTCCGCTCTAAAGTGGATTCGGTCCGTTATCATAGGAAGAAGTTTTTTCTACTCTTATCGGGACGGATGAAGAAAGCACTCGACAATCACGAAGGAAAACCACCGTAAGCAGATAGATAGACGAGAGGAGTGGAGTTTGTTAAGAAAAAACTAAGAGTGGCATTTGTTTTGTAATTAAGTCAAGTGTGACACCAGGCATTCACCACGGTTTTGCTTTTAATAGTAAAGATTAACAAAATTCTGAATAAATTTAATAAATGAGTTTTATTAAATGAGAGAGCATTAAACTTGGAGAATTTTAATGCATTTAAAGTGGGGACTTTAAAAGGGAATGTGAAGAGGCATTTTAATGTAGAGGGGTTACCACCACATGAATGGGGGAGGTGAGGGGTCAACCCCCCATGCGTCGGCCATGCAGAGGAGGGGCACCCCCCTCCTCCTATAAAAGGCCCTCCTCCTCCTCCTTCTTCCTCACACCTCTTTGTGAAGGATCTCTCTCCCCCTCTAGAATTATTCCCCCATGGTCTCGGATTAGCGAGATACATGTTTCCGGTGGCATTTAAATGCAGGAGAGTTCTTGCTCATTTGGATCGCTGGAGCGAGGTGGAGGTTGTCCGTGGCTTGAGCGTGTGTGCGATGCGGATCTGGCTGAGTTGCGGCGCTCGGACTTCCTCACGATCTTGAGATCGGCAAGTGTACGACTACATCAACCACGAGTTCCTACTCGTTAACAAAACTCGTTGTCTTCGAGGGTAAGTTCTCGTTGGATGTATGTCCACCCGTTGCTTTGCACCTAGTAGATAGATCTTGGCGTGTAGTTCTCATCGTAGGATTTTTTTTGTTTTCTATGCTGCGGACCCTACAGTTTTTGGTTAGCAAGGCTGGGTAGCAAGCATAAGAGTTTGAAGGAAACAAACAAACATACAAGTGATAAAAACAAACAGGCAATCTTCCTTGGAAGCACAAAAGATCTTAACTAAAGAATACTAAACTTATGAGCAAAACAAGAAAGAAAGAAAGATGATGAAATTATATTTCTTTAAGAGTACTTCTATCTTTTTCATTCAATTCTCAAAATAGTGTTGCTACTGACCGAGCCAGGTTTGCCAAAACCAACTAAATTAACTCCATGATCCCAAAGTGATACCAATACTAACGACAAGATCAATCATATAACCATGAATTGAAAACTAATATAAGATACGCAAGAGAGTAAATGATAGAACTTCTCATTAATATTCCATAACGGCAACTCATACCAAGGGATACATATATATCTAACGAGAGGGGGGACACTTCCATAATGCAAACCATCCTACATGATAACTTCTCTATTCATGATATGACTCTACTAAAAAGGTAAAAAGATAGAAGATAGTGATGTGATACCGTGGCACTCCCCCAATCTTGGAACAAACCAAGGGGATGCCAAAACCTGATGACGAATTACTCCTTCGGTGGTGGTGGTATTCTCTCGATGAGATCTTTGATTAGTTTGCCCAAGTCCTCAACCTCGAAGGTGAGATTACGAATCAACTATGAGTTTTGCTCAATGCGGCTCATGATCATGTCGGGTTGCGAATTCCAGCTCTTGCGATTCTTTCCCCACTCTTCCTCCTTGAAGTCTTCTTTTCCTGCATGGCTAGAATGAGGCAAATCCCAATTGGAGGGTAATTTCTCCTTGGGCATATTCTGGTATTGATGTCATGGATAAGGGTATGGAAAGGATTCTTGGTGCATGGAGGAAGTGACCGTGGAGCCAAACAGTGACGTGGAGGTTTCCCTCCAGTTGACATCCATGCAGTCCTTCTGATCCTGGCAGGTTTTCCCAACACTCCAATGCTTGCAATGGTAGTGCCGGTGTGTGGATGTTGGCTTTGCTTTGCCTCCTCTTATTCTTCACTCTTGATATCCTTCTCCTGCCCGGGGTCTTGGAGATCCTCCTCCATAGGCTCCTTTCTCTTATCCTTGGCGGACACCATTGTGCTTCTAACTTTCAAGAATAGCTCCTGGCAGAAACATATTGAAATGAAAACACAACGAGAACACGATATACGAACCTCGGGGGATCCGGGGGATTATATATTACGAAGTTTCACAACAAAAGGAAGACACTGGGAGAAAACGAGTCGGAGACGGAGGCCGAGGTGGCCACACCACTCTTTGGCCTTGCCATAGGGCGACGGGGTGGTGAGCCACCTAGCTCCTTCGTCCCTCTTTAAACCGTAGCTTTCCTTGTTGGATAAAAACTCCAAAAATATAATTTGACAGAATTTTTGTGGAACTTTTCTTACCAGAACTGTTACCTATTCGAAAATGGACTCTACGGGCCTCTGAATTTGGTCTTTGATAAATTTTTTCGGAGTTACCACTTGAATAGCATCAATATCTTCATTGTAAGAATCTCCAGAAATATAGTGCTTGAGTTGCTGACCATTCACCACTTGTGTAGTGTTATCTTTTAAAGAAGAAATTTTTATTGCTCCTGAACGATACACTTCTTTAATAACAAAAGGTCCTTCCCATTTTGAAAGTAGTTTCCCTGCAAATAATCTGGGACGAGACCTATACAATATAATTTCTCACCAACATGGAATTCTCTCTTAAGAATTTGCCTGTCATGCCATCTTTTAACTTTTTCCTTAAAGAGTCTAGCATTCTCATATGCTTCACTCCTCCATTCATCCAACGAACTTAAGTCAAATAATCTTTTTTCACCAGCAAGTTTACAATCTCTATTAAGTTCTTTAACTACCCAATAAGCTTTGTGTTCTAATTCTAAAGGCAGGTGACAAGCTTTCCCATAAACCATTTTGTAAGGAGACATCCCCATAGGATTTTTATAGGCAGTCCTATAATCCCATAAAGCATCGTTCAACTTTTTAGCCTATTTTTTTCTAGATATATTAACAGTCTTTTGCAAGATGGATTTAATTCTCTATTTGATAACTCTACTTGTCCACTAGTTTGGGGATGATAAGCTGAAGCGATTCTATGATTAACATCATATTTAGCAAGGGTCTTTCTAAAAACACCATGAATGAAATGAGAACCTCCATCAGTCATAAGATACCTAGGCACTCCAAACCTAGGAAAGATAACATCCTTAAGCATTTTTAGAGAGGTCTCCCATCAGCACTCTTCGTAGGTATGGCTTCTACCCACTTAGTGACATAATCAACGGCAACAAGAATATGAGTATAACCTTTTGAGGGAGGAAAAGGACCCATAAAGTCAAATCCCCAATAGTTAAAGGGATCAATAACTAGAGAGTAATTCATAGGCATTTCATTTCGTCTAGAAATATTACCAACACGCTGACACTCATCACAAGATAAAACAAATTTTCTCGCATCTTTAAAAAGGGTAGGCCAGTAGAAACCTGATTGTAGCACCTTTTGCGCAGTTCTATCTCCCGCATGATGTCCTCCATAGGCACTTCCATGACATTTCCGCAATATATCCTTTTGTTCATATTCTGAAACACATCTTCGCATAATACTATCCACTCCTTCTTTATATAAATGTGGGTCATCCCAAAAATAATGCCTCAAATCGTAAAAGAACTTCCTTCTTTGCTGAGCTGTGAAAGTTGGAGGCAAATACTTGGAGACAATAAAGTTAGCGTAATCAACATACCAAGGGCTCCCTCGCAAGCTTACCCCTACTGCAGCCAACTGTTCATTTGGGAAACTATCATTAACAGGCATGGGATCAAAAGAGATGTTTTCCAATCGAGATAAATTATCAGCTACAGGATTTTCAGCACCTTTCCTATCTACAATATGTAGGTCAAACTCCTGCAAGAGTAGCACCCATCTAATAAGCCTAGGCTTAGCATCTTTCTTCGTCATAAGGTACTTAATAGCAGCATGATCAGTATGAATGGTAACTTTTGAGTCAACAATATAAGGTCTAAACTTATCACAAGCAAAGACAATGGCTAAGAATTCTTTTTTAGTAGTGGCATAATTCCTTTGAGCAGCCTCAAGAGTCTTACTAGCATAATGGATAACATTTAACTTTTTATCTATTCGTTGCCCAAGGACGACACCTACAGCAAAATCACTAGCATCACACATTATTTCAAATGGTAAGCTCCAATCAGGTGGTTGAACGATAGGAGCAGTAGTTAAAGCCTTCTTTAGAGTTTCAAAAGCTTCCTTACGATCATCATCAAAGACAAAGGGTACATCTTTTTGAAGAAGATTAGTGAGGGGTTTTGATATCTTAGAGAAATCTTTAATAAACCTTCTATAGAAACCAGCATAGCCAAGGATACTACGAATACCTTTGACGTCTCTTGGACAGGGCATTTTCTCAATTGCTTCAACTTTAGCTCTATCAACTTCTATGCCTCTTTTAGAAATCTTATGTCCAAGGACAATCCCTTCATTCACCATGAAGTGGCATTTCTCCCAATTAAGAACAAGATTAGTTTCTTCACATCTCTGCAAAACTTTATCGAGGTTGTGCAGACAATTATCAAAAGAGGTTCCATAGACGGAGAAGTCATCCATGGACACTTCCACAATTTCCTCACAAAAACCATGAAAGATAGTAGACATGCATCTTTGAAAAGTAGCAGGAACATTACATAAACCAAAAGGCATACGTCTATAAGCATAGGTTCCATAAGGGCATGTAAAAGTAGCTTTTTCTTGATCTTGTTGTTTAACAGCAATTTGAGAGAAACCAGAATATCCATCAAGAAAACAAAAATGGGTCTTTTTAGACAACCTTTCTAACATTTGATCAATAAAAGGAAGTGGGTAATGATCTTTCTTAGTAACTTTGTTAACTTTCATGAAATCAATGCACATTCTATAACCTACTACTATTCTTTGGGGAATAAGCTCATCATTATAATTAGGGACAACGGTAATTCCCCCTTTTTTAGGGACACAATGAACAGGACTAACCCATTCACTATCAGCAATAGGGTAAATAATACCAGGATCAAGGAGTTTCAATACCTCGTTTCTTACCACTTCCTTCATCTTAGGATTTAAACGTTGTTGGTGCTCTACCACTGGCTTTGCATCTGGTTCTATATTGATAGCATGCTGACATATAGTAGGAGAAATCCTTTTTAAATCATCCAGAGTATAGCCCATAGCCCCTCGATGTTTCTTCAATACCTCCAATAACCTTTCCTCTTCCTTCCCTGAAAGTTTAGAGCTAATAATAACAGGATATATCTTATTATCATCAATGTAAGCATATTTAAGATCGTCAGGTAAAGGTTTTAAATTGAAGATCGGATCCTTTTTAGGTGGCAATGTGGTACCCAAATCTTCCACAGGCAAGTTATGCTTAAGCATCTTAGGTTGACGATGGAGAATCTCGTCAATCTCATTTCTTTCTTCCATGAAGATTTCACTTTCATGATCTTCCATAAATTGCTGCAAAGCATTGTTAGGAGCAAGAGAAATAGAAGCAAGTTGTTCAACTCTAAAGTCCTCATTATGGGTTTCATTTTCACAAGGTTCTTTAGTAAATTTCGAAAAATTAAACTCATAAGATTCCCCATCAAATTTAGTCAAGATTTTCTCCCTTTTGCAGTCTATAATAGCTCCACAAGTACTCAAGAAAGGTCTACCAAAGATGATGGGATAGGTTTTACTAGTAGCTGAACCAAGTACTAGAAAATCAGCAGGATATTTAATCTTACCACAAAGAACTTCTACATCCCGCACAATAAAAATTGGAGAGATGGTCTCTCTATTAGCAAGGTGAATAACCACATCAATCTCTTCTAGTTCGCAGGGACTGATTTCATGCATAATTTCTCTGTAAAGCTCATAAGGAATAGCACTTGAACTTGCACCAATATCACATAAACCATAATAGCAATGATCACCAATTCTAACAGAAAGCACAGGGACACTAGCCTTTTTAGTTATATTAGGATGTGAGACAATATTAGAAGCATCCTCACAGAAAACTATGTGTCCATCTTCTAAACTTTTAGTGACAAGATCTTTCACACTTGCTACAACAGGTTCAATATTTATTTGCTCACCAGGTTTTACAGTTCTATTTGCACTTTTATTGATTACACTAGTTATCATAGGATGCTCCTTTACCTTATCCGGGAAGCGTATTTTCTCGATATAAGGTTCAGGTAGAATGTGATCAATAGTGCAAAATTCAGAACTCCTAACAGGGACACATTCAACAATATCTTTATATGGTGCATGATACTTGTTCCATCCCTTTTTCAGGATTTCAATATAAGAAGCAAAAGCCTTAAAATAGTTTACAATAACTTGAGAATCAAGACCATAAGCATTACTAATATTTTTAAAGTCATCAGTTCCCATAAAAGATTCAATGCGTTCATAATCATAATTTATACCTAACTTTCTTCCTTTGTCATTCTCCCATACTTCAGTATTGTCTTGAATACGGTCCAGAAGATCCCATTTAGCTTCTTCCATGCGAGTGAATGATCCAGCACAAGAGGCATCCAATAAATCCTTATCATGTAGAGAAAGCCTTGCATAAAAGTTATTGATAATAATATTGTTGGGGAGCTCATGAATGGGACATTTGAGCATTAGTAACTTCAATCTCCCCCAAGCTTGAGCGGTACTCTCTCCATCAAGAGGCCAAAAGTTATATATTTGATTCTGATCTTTATGAATCTCACTAGGAGGATAAAACTTTGAATAAAAGAGAGGTACTATTTCCTCCCATTCAAGATCTTGACCATTCTTCAGCAACTTATACCATTCTTCAGCTCTTCCTTTCAGCGATAATGAAAATAACTTCTTCTTGACTTGATATGTTGTAATACCTGCACACTTGAACAACCCGCATAATTCATGTATAAATAACAAATGATCACCAGGATGGACAGTTCCATCTCCAACATAATAGTTATCCATAACACGATCAATAATTCTTGTAGGTATTTTAAAAGTATCATTCTCAGCAAGTGATGGTTCATCTACTACCTTAGAAGTGGTAGTAGCATTACGAAATAAGAAACTCAGCGAATTATCCATATTGAAAATAAAGCAACTAACAGAACTAAACAATACTCACAGTAGAAGTTTCATTTACCAGTTCCACTCTCCAATAGCGCTTCACTCCCTGGCAACAATGCTAGAAAATAGTCTTGATGCCCCACAAGTATAGGGGGTGTATCGCAGTATTTTCGATAAGTAAGAGTGTCGAACCCAACGAGGAGCAGAAGGTGTTGGCGAGTGGCTAGGAGCAAGAATTCTCTGTAAATACTTAGCAAATAGATTTTTAAGGTTTTTTGATAATACAGGTAAATAAAGTACGAGTAAATAAAAGACAATAAGAATAAATGCAGCAAGTGGCCCAATCCTTTCTTTAGCAAAGGACAAGCCGGTTGTATTACTTAATATGACCAAACGTTCTCGAGGACACATGGGAATATCGTCAAGTGCTTTCGCTTCATATAGTTGATTAATCTTCTGTAGTTTACTAAGTGTTGTGTGGGTGAACCTGTGCTAATGTACCGATCTTCCTAGGACTAATACACACTTGTGATGATACCCCTTGCAAGCATCCGCAAGTACAAGAAAGTAATTAACGTAGAAACCTAACCACAACTTTAAACTCTAAGACCCTGACGTCCCTTGTGCAAAGGTTTCCTAACGGGGGTTCAGGTTTCTGTCACTCCGACAACCCCTACGATTAGTAGCCAAATACACAATGCATTCCCCTAGGCCCATATAGGTGAAGTGTCATGTATTCGACGTTCACATGACACCACTAGAAGAAGTACACCACAACTTAAATATCAAACTACTGAATCATTCTCAACACAATTCCACTACTAACAACATGACTTCTCCCATGTCCTCAAGAACAAAACAAAGTACTCACAAGACATCATATGGATCATGATCAGAGATGATATAATGATATGTAACAATCTTAACATAAATGATAATTCAATGGTTCACTCAATAGCATCAACTACAAAGAGTAATCAACACCGGGAAAGTTTTCCCTAATAACTATGCAAGATTCAACCCAATTGTTACAGCGGTATGAAGTGGTGATGATGGTGCTGGTGGAGATGATGATGGTGATGATGATCCCGATGAAGTCCAGCTTGATGGTGGTGTTGATGGCGATGATCTCCCCTCTCCGGGAAGGAATTCCCCCGACAGAATTTTGTTTGCCGGAGAGATCTTTCTATCTCGGTGTTTTCCGCCCCGTAGAGGCGGCGGAATCTTTCTGTGGTCGCTCCCCGAGTCTTAGGGTTTCGGGGGGATAATATTTGCCAGAGGGGAGAGGCTGGAGTGGAACAGGGTGGCCACACCACCTGGTGGCGCGGCCTGGGGTGGCCACGCCAGGGGGTGGTGTGGGCCCCCTGTGGCCCATCTCCACTTCCCCTTCTGGCATTCTTCGTCTTCTAGAAAAATAAGATTTTCCATGTATCTTCCCAGATTTTCTGATCTTCGCGAATTTTGCCTCCAAACAACACCTTTTCCATCAGAATCCTGACCGCAGCGGTCCATGCTCCAAAAGTCATCAACCATGCAAAAACAGATGAAATAACATAAGTATCATCTCTTAATATGAAATATATCAATGAATAACAGTAAATTATGATATAGAATAGTGATACAAAATGGATGTATCACAATGCTTGATGAAGCGGCCCCCAACCGACTTTACGCGTTCATTCGCGAGACTCGTGCACGCTTGACATACGGCTTGTACCGTACAAAGTGGCTTTGGAGGGTGTCTATCTCTCTCGCATTAGTTGGTATGAAATTTGAAACGGAGGGCCCCGAAAGGGGTGTAGTATAGACAACTACTTGATCAACGTTATGGTGAAATTTCGTAGGTAAGAATGGTTCTTGTGCGAAATCCCTATCAGCCATGTAAAACATGCAAAGATAAAGGAGAGGCTTCTAACTTTTTTTTGCACGGGGCGTTCTGATGTGATATGGTTGTGGAAAAGGTAAAGTACTTAATTTGTGTTGCTAAGTAGTAGTGGATGGTCACGGAGGTGACGGACTACCATGCCAGAGGGCACCGGTACCCTGGTGCTAGAATCCGGAGACGCGGGATGGAGATCACAACAAGAAGGACCATATCGCATCACTCTTACATTCAATGTTTATTGTCTGTGCATCTTATTGTGTACTAGTATTAGATACTCGACGGTAGCCTAATTCGATGATCCCTAATCAAAATACCAATATAAGTGTTCTCCCTTAGTGTGCACCACCAAGAAAGTTCTTCGATAAAAGGCAGGCCGTGATGATCGGGTGTCAAATATATCTATGTTCGCATACAGTGGGTGTAAGCCATTTTGCATAGCAAATACACTAAGGTTGATTTGGCAAGCCTAGCATGTGTAGACATGGCCTCGAAACACGGATGGTCAAAAGATCGAGCACGAGTCGCATGAATGATGTGATCAACATTTAGGCATCCACCTTTGCAACTATGTCACTGGCCGTGACGATCGGGAGTGGTGTAGTGAATAGGGATCATATAATCACTAGAACCCTTCTGGGGGTTTGTGTTTTTAGTGGAGTTATTTATCTTAACTCATATAATTATAAACTTAGTCTAAATTCCTCTTGCAATTATAAATGTAGAAAATGGTTCTCCCCGATGCTACCTTCCATGTTGACAATTGGTTAGAAGGAGAAAATCTCAAAATAGATGGATCAAACCTTTATATGTGGGTTGCGCGTCTCCATGTTCTCCTTAGCAAGAATGAAGTGGTCGACTACATACTCTACGAGATGGATTTGGAGCAGCCCTTTTTTCTATGAGAGCCTAGAGCAGCGGGATTACCACTGCTGCCATCGTGTGATGTCCATCTTCATATCAGTGGCGATGCACTTCGGAATGGTTAATGAATACTGTGGCCGATTGTGGGTAGCATTAACCCTCGAATGGTTATGGCACAACTTAGATCACATTTCGTGGAACAAGTGCGCATTGGGAGCATGAGCTGATGGGAGATTTCCTTTCCATAAAGATGGAGGAGAACTCTTCGCTTGACAACCACTTGGTGCGCATACATGAGCCTTGCATACTTCCTAGACAACTGCTTTTTGAGATCTTTTGCAATAGGCGTGTTGTTTCGGTCGCTGCCACCAAGCTACCAGGCACATACCAGGACTTGCATTATGAGAGGCGATGCGGAAACACGGGATTTCCACGAGTTCATATCAAATTTTAGCAATGTGAAGGTTGAACTCATTGTTGGAGAGGTCATCAATGACAAAGGTATATATTTCATATATAGTTTTATAAATGTTATAATCTTGCAAACATGTATTGCAGTGTTAAAGTATTTGATACTTATTCTGTTTTGGTGAAAATAGGTCCTTCTGCCTGAGAGATGCTTGCTGGAGAGAAGGTGACGTTGCGTTTTGATGGCGAGCATGATATGATGGCCAACGACACTCTCCCTCGACATTTATTATTTAGTTTATCGTTTTTGGATGATTATTGTAATCGATAGATTGTGAACTTCTTTAGTGTGTCTCACGCTTCGTGAAACGGTTATTCATATGAGATTGTAACAAACAGTTGTTCCACTTTTATGAATGATTTCTATTTGTGTTCACATCTTGTTCGATTATGTCTGAATTATCCTTGTTGTTGAAACTAAGTGATAATGCATGAACATTTGTAAAACATTGAAAAATGCCTTGAAAATACCCAACTTAATGATATATTCATTTTGAATGAAACCATTGTTTAAATTCAAAGTTATATTGATAATATGTGAAAGACACTTGTATTCTTGTCACATATGAATCATGCCAAGTTTGGAAAGATAACTTAAACGCCATGTATTGCATGAATACAAAGTGTTCGGTGAATTGTTGAGAGTGAATCCATATTCGATGTATTGTATTTCAACAAAATGGGGATTATCATTATATGATTGTTTAAATTTTGTAAAAATGTTTACCAAAGGAAACATGAGTATGGAACTATTTTATATGATCAAAGTATTTCATCATCCAAGGGTATTAAAGATAAAAGAGAATCTAATTACTACAATTTGATCAATAGAAATGAAATTCGACATTATAAGATTGGCATAAAGGAATTGTGAAATGCAATGTGTTTGAAATGTCAAAGTGCAAAGCATCACAATGTGATATTAATTATCAAGTGGGTGAATAGATGGAGCTGAATAAATCATTGTAGTGTAAGTGTAAATACCATTAGTTAGAAATAGTTAGCACTCAATTAGTTATAAAGTGAATCATCTGAATTCGCGAGATCGGCGCCATATGTTGTATGGATCGTCGTGGAAGTTTTGGAGTTATTCGATATAACCAAAACAATAGCGAATAAGTCCTTGTAGAGCATTCATTGGAAATATGAATGCAAAATCCATGGCTAGAACCAAAATAAAGGCAAAACTTGTGTTGCTTAAATTTTGGAACATTTTCAAGAAAGTTTATGTTCTCGACTATGAAGCTTATGGAAGATAGTGAAAAACACGATGAGGATTCAAAACCCTGCATCAGAGTGTTGAGAAGCTCAACGAAAAGCGTTCCTAAATGATTCTCTTCATAATGGAAAGAATCAATGATAGTGATCACTGTGTTTTCTCCACTAGTGTTTTCACTACATGAAGTAGGATTTAAAATGTACCCCACATCTTGTCAAGAGACATTTGTGAATCTCTTGACATATTACCGGAATATGACATACCTACGAACTACAAAGGAAAGTAATGGTAAACTAAGATTATGAGAAACCATATAGGCAGATTCACTTAAGATTAGAAAGTAATTCATTGCTGAATCTTACCACGTAATGGGTTACTTGAATTTTCCAAACGACTGCAAAGTCATGATGGAAAAGGTGAATTACAAAAGCACAATTTATCATGAATAATTTATTGGACAAATTCAAATGAATTTGATTCAGATGTGTTGAAAGTCTAGTGGATTTAATACTAGTAAGGTACTAGCATCTCATAATAAAACTCTCAATTTGATAATTGATCAAAGGATTTTGAAGGTATTCAAAATAATGAGAGGATATGCAATTTGCATGAAATTGAGTGGGACCTGTGAAAGTCTTCCTAAAACAATATGTGAATGACATATTTTTGAGTGGGAGCAACATAAGTCTCGAACTCAAATATGTTGGGAACACATTTTGAGTGGGAGAAATATAAGTCTCGAACTCAAATATATTGGGAACATATTTTGAGTGGGAGCTTAAAGATTTATTCTTAAGTGTGTGTATGACACATTAAGAATAAAAGTGCAAGTACCGATAAATAATGATTTATAGAGATTAGAAGTTGATACTAAGTATATTACGATATTATGTTGTATTCCTAAAAGGGATTCTGAAAAGAGTTTCAGAATAGGAATTGATTAAGGACTAATCCTTGGTCACTCAAATTAGGAATAACATTAAGTTAGACATAAATGGTAGGAAACAAAGAAGAGGATGATCGTCATCCACTATGTTGAGACATAGGTTCTATCCTGGAAACCATGATGACAACTTAACATAATATATGATCCGAGAAAGAATGTTTGGAAAGTGATTAAGTATGAATCGTAGAACGTTGAGCTAAGTTTATCCGTAGTGTCTAATTGAGAACTATAGACATGTTACCAAGTCCATGAAGGATGACATATCTTGAAAGCATAAAGGGTTATGTTATAAGGGAATGTGTTAACCTTAGGAGATTGGAAACTCATGTATCGATAATACCGACTAAAATCAAGTAGGAAGCAAGGTGATAAAACATCGAAAGTTGCACAAGATGCACTAGTGTTTCAATGATTACATTTATAATAATAGATAAGGGTACCATCTAAAGTGATGCATACTGTTATGGCGGGACTAGTTTGTCTTTATGCAGAAGGTGTGTCCCAGGGCATAGTGCCCATGAGAAAGCTCGAAGTGGCTGATCTAAAGTCACTATAGGCTCCTAGAAACTGACCACATTCTGCTGCCATAACTACGATGCATAGACAAAGATGTTATCATGAGATGATAAAGTATTAATGTCAATCAAGGAGACATTAGTAAGTTGCAAAGGATTTGGGATTGTAAAGTACAGACCCAAGACTCAACCTCTTCCATGATCAAGCATGTTCAAAGGTTCCAGGGTATATGGTGCCAATGATTAAGAACAAATGCAACTAGTTTATTTGTACTCTAGTGCAAGTGGGACACTGTTGGAAATATGCCCTAGAGACAAACAGTAATAAGGATTATTATCATATTTCATAAAGTTTATGATTAAGTTTTATATCATGCTATAACTGTATTGAAAGGAAACGTCAATACATGTGTGATATATAAACAACCAGGAATTCCTGGTGAAACTCTAGTCACTGGTTCATTGGTCAACAGATGATCAAGGTTTCATGATCATGTGGCATTTATTCCAGTTGACAATGGAGCCACCTCATTATGAGAATGAGATGATGAGATATACCCAATCTAAGAATCGTGACCCGATCATGTCACGAAGTTTAAGTTACAATGATTAGAATAGACCTAGTGTACTATTTCTTAGACTGTGAGGCCATATCAATCACTGTCACCCGAGGGTACTTTGATAGCATCAAACATCACTCAGTGAAACAGTGATCATAAATGTATGTTCAGGTATTCAGAGAAATAGTTGAATCAATATGCATCAAGAGTGGGATTTGTCCATCCGCGTTACAGAAAAGATACTCAAGGGCCCACTCGGAGAGTTGTATCCAATAGCCGCGTAGCGTGTGATTTGATCACAGGGATATCACTTGTCGGAGTCAAGTAGCATTTGTCAGTAACAAGATTGAACATGACATGGTGATGTCATTAATCAGATCTCGGACAATCAAGTATTGAGAGACAAAATAATAAGACACGACGTTCATGGTTCAAACGACGAAAGATTTCGTGGAATGCAGAGGGGTCACATGGCCATCCAGGTCCCTCTGTTGATCATTGTTGCGGGAGGGTCGCGACCATGTCTGGAGTGTTCCCGAACCATGGGGCATCACGCTTAAGGGCTTGATGATGCCCACAGAGTGTTTTAGGATCGGTAGAATCACCAAAGAAAAGAGAAGAGAGAAAACCGGAAGGGTTTTAGTAAGTCCGGAGGATGTCCGGAATGAGAGGGAATGGTTTCCACATCAATGGGGATTGAATAATATGTAAGTGAATGTTGAATATTGATTTAATCATTCAATTATATTTATTAAATAAAAGAAAAAGAATTTAAAAAGTGTCAAATACCTAATTGGGCCAAATCTAGAGGGAAAAGGGCCCATGAGGGAAAGACCGAAGGGAGGAAGGAGAGAGGGGGTGGCCGGCCGGCCACACCTCCCCCTTGTTTAGTCTCACATGGCTAAGCTAGTTGGCTATGGGGGGTCCCCTATATAAAGAGAGGTATTTTGACAAATTAAATACACAATAATTAATAAAGGTTTCCTCTATTTTGGGGAGACCTACAGTTGATTCTCTCTCTCTCTCTCCCGTGACCGTGGTCCCAAGTCCGGATCGCGCGTGTAAGAGTCTTCATCACCACGGAGCACCGTCATGCTGCGGGATTCGGATCCAAGAGCTCTACTTCTGCAACTACGGTTGGATCGGAGGAGCGAGAGTCATTGCCAGACACCGGATGTGTGTAACTCCCTGCTAGGTGCAATACTTGGGGCACTAGGAGTCGTTGGAGCCGTAGGATCTGCCGAGACAACAACACGCCATTGAGGTCGGCTTCGGTTCGTCTACATCAACCACGCTTTTCGTTCTTCAAGGGTAAGTTCGCGAAAAGCCCTCCTGTTACTACATTACTAATAGATAGGTCCTGGCAACTGGGGTTCTGGGCGTAGGGTAAAATTTATTGTTTTCATACGCGAACCCCTACAATATTGTCATGCCCGTGCACGACCTCTACACCCGGATGCTAGCCATGGAGAAACATAAGGCCGACCATCGCTCCTCCGGTGCCATCCACTCGGTGAACGCTGCCAAGGTCGGGTCGAAGACGACCCGGTTCAGCGGCGGTGGTGCGCCCTTCTCTAGCCCATACCGACCATCATCTGGGACTGCTGGTCATGGGCAGTACTATCCCAAGCTAGGACCGGCGCCTCATGCTGGAGGTGGCGCCCTGACTATGGGCATGGTGGCTCTCCTTCTTCAGGTGCTCGCCACATCTGCTAGCTCCGTGATGAGGGTAGCCACATCGTGTCTTGGTGTTTCAAGCGTTTCAACAAGATATTTCTCGGTGTTGGCAATGATGGACACTTCCTGGAATGCCAACTTGCTATGGCAAATCATGTCATCTAGGCGCCACCCAGCACCATAGGGCCAGACTCCTTCCTATCGAGTTGATCACCAATGGTACATGGACAATGGAGCATCTGTGCATCTCACCAACGAGACCCACAAACTAAGCATGAAGGATCCCTACCAGGGCACTAATCACGTCCATATGGCCAACGGTACATGTATGTGTATTCTTCATGTTGGTCATGCAACTATTCCTACATCATCATCTAGGCCTCTCCACCTTCATAATGTCCTCCATATTCCTAGTGTCAAAATTAATCTTTTGCTTGTCCCTCGTTTTACGTATGATAATCACGTCTCTGTTGAGTTTCATCCAAATAGTTTTTTTGTTAAGGACATGGACACAAGGGACATTCTTCTTAGAGGTCAGCGTCAGGGTGGTCTTTATTGCTTTGATGATCTTGGTGCTCCATTTGCCAAATAAGTTTTCAGCGCTCTTGAAGCTTCCTCCACTCAATGGCATGCGCAGCTAGGCCACCCATCACCTCAGATTGTCCAGCATATTCTCAGTCGTCATCAGCTTTCGTCGGAGTCAAATAAAATCAGTAGTGTTTGTGATGCTTCTCAATAGGGCAAGAGTCACTAGTTACCTTTTTCTCTCTAGAGTCATGTAACGAACGCTCCAGTTGAGCTTATTTATTCAGATGTTTGGGGTCCTTCTGTGACCTCTATTAGTGTTCATTCTTATTATGTGAGTTTTATGGATGCATATAGTCGGTTTAGTTGGTTATATTTGATCAAACGTAAGAGTGATGTCTTCGAGGTTTTTACTTAGTTTCAGGTGCATGTTGAGCGTCTCCTTAAGCCTAAGATTATTCATGTGAAATCTAATGGGGGCGAGTATATTAAGTTGAACTCGTTCTTCCAAAAGTCAGGCATCTCTCACCGTGTTTGCTTCCCACATATGCATCAACAAAATGGTAGTGCTAAGCGTAAACATCACCATATAGTTGAGACTGGTATCGCACTCCTTGCACATGCGTCGCTTCCTTTTCGTTTCTGGAGTGATGCTTTTACTACTATTGTCTTTCTCATCAATCGCATGCCCACTCACGTTATTAACATGCAAACACCTCTAGAGCATTTACTTGGGGAAACTCCTGACTACACTTTTCTTAAGGTGTTCGGGTGTGCGTGTTGGTCTAACCTTCATCCGTATAACAAACACAAACTCCAGTTTTGGTCTCAAAAATTTATTTTCCTTGGGTATAGTCCTATACACAAAGGTTATAAGTGTCTCCATATTCCCACTAATGGAGTTTACATTAGTCGGGTGTTGTCTTTGATGATAACGTCTTTCCATTCTCTAACTGTCCTTCATCTGAGTCTCCTTCTACCTCCACCACTGTTTCTACACAGGTACAAGTCATGGAGCCCGCTTAGAACTATTGGATGCAGCCTCTTCATCAGTACATGATCACGTTGATGATGCCCCTACTCCAGCCATGCAGCCGCCTGGAGCTACGTCCTCCAAGGGTGGACATGGTCCACTGGACCCGCACGGCATGCGCGACGCGTGCTCTGCCTCACCCGAAGCTGCGACTTGCTCGCCGCTTCAGCACGTGACGCCTCATCACGCTCGGCTGGCTCATCTCCAACACGAGCCTCTTCTCCTCCTTGTCCAAGTGGCTCTCCATCTGTCATCGGTTCCAATACGCTTGTGCCCTCCGAGGTTGCCTCTCCTTACACCACTAGCTCTTCTTCCACCAGATTCTCCTCGACCAATCACATGTGCTCTTTGGGGTGTTCATCAAGAAAAACATCGCACTGATGAGACTGTTGCTTGGTTGGCTTCTTGTGTCGCTCATGCTACTGTGGATCCAACATCTGAACCTCGTCACTTCCGTGTTGCTCTTGGTATTTCGAATTGGCGTGCTGTTATGGACTTGGAATATGCTACTTTCCTTCAAAATAATACTTGGCGAATGGTTGCTCCTCGTTCTGGTGTCAATGTCATTGACTTTAAATGGGTCTTTAAGGTCAAGCGTCATGACAATGGCACTAATGAAAGGTATAAATCTCGTCTTGCTTCCACAGGGTTTAAACAACATTATGGATTGGATTATGAGGATACATTCAATATGGTAGTGAAGCCTGCAACTATTCATCTCTGTTAACCTTGGCTATTCAGCGTGGTTGGCATCTTCATCATCTCGATATTCAAAATACCTTTCTTCATGGTGTTTTGGAACAGGTGTTCATGCGACAACCTCCGGGTTTTGAGGATCCTGCTCATCCTCATCATCTTTGTCATCTAGTCAAGGATTTGTATGGACTCAAACATGCACCTCGAGCGTGGCATGCTCGTCTTGCGTCTATTCTGCGATAGCATGGTTTTCTGGCCTCTTCAGCTGATATGTCCCTATTTATTCTTCAACGACTAGATGTCACTGTTTATCTCCTAGTATATGTTGATGATATTGTTGTTTTGAGCTCTTCCTCTCAAGCTATTGATCATCTTGTCAGTGGTCTTTGATAGTAGTTTGTAGTTAAGGATTTGGGTCATCTACATTACTTCCTTGGACTTGAGGTTGCCCGACAGCCGCGTGGTCTTTTCATTAATCAACACAATTGACATTCTTCGTCATTCTGGTATGCTCAAGTGTGCCCCTGCTCATACTCCCATGTCCTCTGTTACTCTCTTATTCAGTTCATATGGTCCTCTTCTTGGTGACGCTGAGGCCGCCACTTATTGGAATATTGTTAGAGGATCACAGTATCTTACTCTCACTCATCCTGATATTTGCTTCACGGTTAATCGGGTGTGTCAGTTTTTCCATGCACCAACTGAGGTTTACTGGGCTACTGTGAAGAGGATTCTACGCTTTCTTATGCATACACACGCACATGGGTTGTGTCTTTGACCCACTTCCTCTGGTACGCTCTCAGAATATTCTGATGCTGATTGGGCCGGTGATGTGGAAGACAAGCGATCAACGAGGGGCTATGCTCTCTTATTTGGAGGTAACTTGATCACCTGAAGTGCGCGAAAATAGGCTGTTGTGTCCCGCCCGAGTATAGAGTCTGAGTATAAAGAGGTTGCTAATGCAACAACTGAACTTATTTGGGTTGAAGCCTTACTGAAGGAACTTGGTATTCAACAGACTTCTCCATCAGTTCTGTGGTCTGATAACATTGGAGCAACATATCTATCCTCAAATCCTATGTTTCATGCAAGAACAAAGCATATGGAGGTTGATTATCATTTTGTTCGTGAGCATGTATCTCAGAAGTTGCTCCAGGTTCGGTTTGTGTCTTCTAAGGATCAGCTGGCTGATATATTCAATAAACCGCTGCCTCTTCCTTTGTTCTAAGAGTGTAAGCGCAATCTCAACATGTCCTCTATAGATGAGATTGAGGGAGGCTCATAGATTACATATTTTTGTAGATATAGTTGTTAGAGTCCTAACCTAACTCATGTATATGTATTGTCTTGTCATATATGAAGTATAGACCGAACCCTATGAGGGGTACTGAGTCTTTTCAATCTCGTTCCCACTGCTACCGCCGTCGCCCTCGTTCCTCTCGAACGCTGCCCCCCTTATCTCCCTAAAACCCTACAATCACCCAAACAAGAGTCTTAATGGGTCCATAAGAAAGCACGCCACCTTTTATCTATACGTCGAGCACACCTTGCAGAAGAAAATACAATCAATATAGTTGGTAGCAAGATTGGTCAGCAGAACGTTACATAAAACAAGGTGCCCATCCGAGGACAGGAGAAGGGCATGCCATCCGGAGAGACGATGGTTGAAGGAAAGAACAAGCGGTACATACACAGAAATGGGAAGCTTAGTAGGGGAGAGCGGAAGACCAAGATAGGTTTGCGTCATTAGAGAAGTAATTACATGAGCATTTTATAACGGTGGTAATGAGTTGAAGTTATGTCATCTTACATTCGGCTAGGAAAATATGATGAATAGATCGTCACAGATTATATGTCAAACGTTTTAGAGACACAACAAATAGAAACGACTTGGTGGACGTAGTACTTAACAAGTTGAAGGAAATAGCTTGATGACTTTGACTGTCAACCAAGTTTTACATAAAGCTATGGCTCAGGATTGCCAAAAAAAACTAGAATAAGGACACACATCGGACGAGCCGGAGTCGTATAGACTTTGTCGAAAATAATTTCGACTTAGATGAGAAAGCCGGTGTGTACGCTTCTGAGTTTGTTTGGCCGTGTAAGTCCAAGCCTCATGTATGTGATAATCTGAAATCGATTCATTAAAATTGGGATGAAGTTTTCAAATGCAGCTTCAATGTAGGAAGATGTGAGAAAATATTTGACGCTTGGTTGAAAGACAAAATAATCCAGGTCTCACATGTTATACCATCGTTACTGTAAGTATAATCGTCGTTCCTATTCCCAGGAAAAAAGTTAGTTCATTTTTTTAACTGAAATGCGTAGAGGTTACCCTAGAAGCTAGTGAACCACTTGGTTCTCTAGCTGTGATGTCCAGTTATCTCCCATCTCCTGAATACAAACTAGCTAAAGGATCGTTTTGCTAAATTTCATGATTCGAACCATACAGAACACGTGATATTGTGGACCTGCATTATTTTTCAGTGCATGATACTGTTTTGTTTGAGCCATTCACATATGTCGGAGATTTATTATTGCCTCGTTCCTAACAAAGCACGTTATAGTTCGTTAGTTATTGGTTGGATAGAATATGGGTAGAGTGATGGATCTACACCAACAGTTTTCTTCTGTCATTCTTGCCATAGCATGCGAGAAAGTCATGTACGTACTTGCGCAGTACAGACATCCGAATCCTACAGTTCAGGTAGTAATTATTTCAGCTTGACAGATTTTTTTTTGGCGGAAAAAGATCCGGATCTATTTCATGAGTTCAGAAGAAGTACAAAGTATCCTAAACATAATAAAAAATATATCGAGGTCTTTGGACCACCTAACGACCACTACTACCGCCAGAGCGAGCCGCCGACACGCCGCTGTCGCCGCTCCATTACCGGAGCCGGCATGCCATTGTTGATGACAGTCAGAAAGTCGTCGTGCACGTGCCCCTAAGGACCAGCGCCCCGGAGATGAAGTATCACCATTAAACCCTTGAATTGATCCGAAACTTGTAACACCAAACCTAAAACACACGTAGACTGGACGAGATCTAGAACACACGTAGACTGGACGAGATCCACCACTCCATGGAAGCGGCGACTAGACGAATCCTCACCCTCCTCAACGCCAGCAGCAGGATCGTCGCCGACGAGGTGGAAGAGGAGGCGGGTATACCTTATTCTTTTCCCGTACAACGCCATCATAGCCACCATAACAATGATGTCGGATGACCAAACTCTAACTTTAGGATCCCTTCTACACCACCGAGTGCAGGTCCGAGTTCCCCACCTCCTCCCGTCGCCGGAGCGGCAAGCAGAGGAGGCGGGGACCCGTCGATGCTCGGTCGCAGACGGCGAGGACGAAGCAGATCGTAACGGCTGCTAGGGTTTTCACCCTAGCCGCTCTTTTTTCTCACGGGAGGAGACACCCGTACGGGAAGAGTCTACTAGTAGTATTTCAGCTTGACAGATTGACCTTATTATGAAAGAAACATTCTACGCGTGATTACCGGTTGACACTACTAAGAAAAAGCTTATTGCTGGTGTTTGAAAAATGAGTTTACTGGCGTTCAACTGGCACTGCAACAATATCGTACCACTTATACATGTTATTGGTGTTGTGTGCTGAATATAGCAGCAATCAGAGTAAATAATAGCGCATTAAAGTTTTGTCCAATTCTACTACCTACGTCACTCTATTTTTTTTTGGCTGTGGGATAGACACCGAGAAGGTCACGTGCCGCCATCGTACCGGAGCCCCCTCTACCGGGATACGAGCCTGCCACCCGGGATTTCCTCACACGGACGTCTCTTGCATGCCCTTTCATGCCCTGCTTCGCCGGACGGTAGAACTCCTGCACCATGGGCCCGCCGTCACTGGCCGAGGGCATCAGGATCGCACTCCATGAGAGGCGTATGGAGCATGGGATAGATCCGGACCTGCCTGGCGCCCGGGCCCATCATGAGCCGAACTGGGAGCAAAAAATCTCATCGTTTACAGGTCCTAGTGGCCGAGAGCTGACATGGCAGCGCAAAACCCTTGCTGGCCGTGGGTTCTCGTGGTAAAGAGACGAGATGCTTTCGGAAACCCTCGCTGTCCGCAGGTCCTCGCGCTAAGGTCTCGTTCGCACGACAAAACGTCTCTCACATACGATGACCGGACGTGCGAATCATGGTCTGCGCCATGCCTCCACTAGGCTCGCCCTGTTGTCGCCTGACGATCGCGGATTTGTGGGACGCGTGCCGGATGAATTTCTAATGCACCTACGCGGGCCGTCCGCTTTTCCGCCACGTCTCCATGTCATTGCCTAAGTTTTTTTTTGCACAAAATCTCCACTTATAAAACGTTGTCTTCACTTATAAAAATTCTTGCTTCTTTCCTCTCCCATGCTCGGTTACTTGCTATGTCTGGTGAACACACCCGGAGCGCATGTTGTAATTGCTCACAGGCGGATCCAGAGACAAAAGTATGATGCGCTGGTTCAAACGGGCGCTGATGCCCCTTCCATAATCTTCGAAGCAGCGGGCGTCGTCGGTCGGGCACGGACTTTGGGCAGACGGCGCACGCTTGCTTCTTGCTATACATACGTATTCGGCCAACTCTCGCCGGTCATATTCCAGGAAGCTCCATTAGTTGGCACTGACGTACCGAGAACACAGCGGTGCTTTTGTGCACTGTACAGCCTATGGTGGATTTCGTTCTTTTCTCTTTTCAAGCTTTTGTTCAATTTCCTTTTCATTCTCTTTTTGTTTTGGGTTTGGACTTTTTTTATTCGCTTGCTCTTTCTTTGACGTGTTTTTTTGGTCGCTGGTTTCATTGGTTTCGTCTTTTCCTATTTGCTTTTTCTTCTTTCCCTTACTATCTTTTCTTTTTCTGCTTTTGGCATTTGTTTCCAGCTGCACGTTTTTCTGCATTTCGTTTCTATTTTAATTTTTGTCTTTGTTTGTCCTGCATAAAGTTGTTTGTGTTCCTTTTGCTTTTTTCTGCTATTTGTTTACGATTTGAGTTCCTTCTATTTACGGCTAGGTCATTTTCGTCTTACTGCCTTATGTTCTTTGCATTTTTTTTTTACTTCTGTTGTATGGTCACAAATGGAGATTGCGAAATATTTAACAAGTGTGTATGGCGACGACATTAATTGTGAAATTATGTGAATACCGGTCATCTATTAAAATCGTCAAGCTGAATATGTACTTTCCCTAGATCTTCGACGGATGAAGACTCGAACACATCATGGCAGTGTCACTTCATCACACGCACACGCCAACATACAGGTGTCATGCTCTACACGAAATACTTCACAGACAAAATGAATATTACTTGACCGCGAGATAGTGAAGTGTTTCATGGACGAGATTGCTGACCAACGTGTTTTGTTGTCATCGACCAAGGTTATGCCGAAAGGACGGACCGTCAACTTAGTTTGCCTTGTGGTGTGTGGCAGGAATAGAAGATCGATTGGCAGTGAGAGTCCATGTCGGACGCGGGGAGGGATAATCCAAGCATTGCCAGGACCAGCTCCTACTGGGACAACAAGTTATACGATGAACACATATATGTACGCCATCGAGCAAAAGAAATTTTCGACAACTCCTTTGTGTGTGACCGATGGTGCCTTCATTGACCGCCGTACGCGGGAGGTGAGACCGGTGGCGGCGAGCCTGCGTTGCTGGGATAAACGCTCTTCGTAGCCGGAAGCTTAAGATGAAGCTGGCTTCGTCTTCTCTAAGTTGTAATCTGGTCGCTCTTAGTTATGTTCTTTCCTGAATATTTTTGTAAAGGAATTTATAGTTAAATGAATTACGTATCGTCGATTCACAATTTTATGTTTCAAACGGACTTTGTGCTTTGTTCGTGTTGAACTCAATATACCTTCTATTGTTATCTATTGGACAATCTCTTTAAGATTTTGTGTGTGCTTTGTGTGTTGTTTGTGTTTAGTTAAGTGTACATTCTATCCTCATATGTTGGACTATCATATTTAACTTTTGAGAATGAAGCCTCACATACATATTTATTATTGCTTTCCTTTTGGTTAAACACTACAATAGTCGGTATGCACATGATGCGTGCAGTCAGTAGTAGAAAACATATTCAGGAAAGAACAAAACTAAGAGCGACCAGATTACAATTTCGAGAAGACGAAGCCAGCTTCATCTTAAGCTTCCGGCTTCGAAGAGCGTTTATCCCAGCAACACAGGTTCGCCACCGCCGGTCTCACCTCCCGCGTACGGCCGTCAATGAAGGCACCGTCAATCACGCACAAAGGAGTTGTCGAAAATTTCTTTTGCTCGACGGCGCTACATATATGTGTTCATCGTAGAACTTGTTGTCCCGGTAGGAGCTGGTCCCGGCAATGCCTGGATTATCCCTCCCCGCGTCCGATATGGACCCTCACCGCCAATCGATCTTCTATTCCTGGCACACGTCACAAGGCCGACTAAGCTGACGGTCCGTCCTTTTGGCATAAGGCCTTTCACAATGGGTGTTTCTTAGCGCAGTATCATAGATGTCTTGCCTATATGGCATGTCATTTAATGAAAAAGTGTATTGTTGTATCTTAGCTAAGCTACACCCCTTGCACGGCATCATAGGAAAAAAAATTGGCTAGACCAATCACACAGATACATAAGACTAAAATCATTGAATACAACACCACTAAGAAACACCATCTAAGAAACAATGTATTGTTATTATTGTTTTTTAAGTTTTAATTACTTGTATAAAAACGTGTTAAGAAACACCCAGGGTGGAAGGCCTAACCCTGGTCGATGACAACAGAACACGTTGGTCGACAATCTCGTCGACGAAACACGTCACTGTCTCGCGGTCAAGTAATATTCGTTTTGTCTGTGAAGTAATATTCGCGGTCAAGTAATATTCGTTTTACCTGCCACCGCCCAGTCGAATACCTTGTCCCGATAGGAACCCTGGACCTGGAGTTGTCCCCCACAGCAGGCGTTCCGGTGACCGGCGACTGAGGAGGCTGATTCCCATAGCAGACGTTCCGGCGACAGGATCAGGCGGAGAGGGAGGCGGATTCCTTCGCGTTGGTGCCCGGCGGCCTTCTCCCTCCGGCATTCTTCTAGCCACCACAACCGGAACAACTCCGATCTAGCGCAGGGGCAGGGGCAGGGGCAGGGGCCGGGGCGGTTGCGCGGTTGGCGCCGGCGGTGGCGTCCGTGAGCATACCTGCCACAACAATCCTCGCGAGACCTGGCGCCATCTCCTCCAACCGGCCACCCCTGCAGGTCTCTCCATCTCGATCTGATATGCCCACCAGATCGCCTTGCTCCCCTGCTGCTACTGTGGGAGTAATTGGAGAGGGAACAGAGAAGAAATTAGAGAGACCGAAGATGGGGAATAGGCTGGAGGTGAGGTGGGAGGGAGGGGGCGGAGGGCTGGGGTCGGAGCCAAACGCATCTGCTTCCCTTGCTGACATTCGTGCATTTCTTTTTGACGCAGCAAAGCTTATGGTTGACATCATACCTCACATTCATATTGAGGACATGAAGCGCATCATTTTCCAGCACAAAGACCAACATCGGTTCATATCTTGCCCTGTTCTTTTTTAATATGACCTTGTTAATGCTTTGGAGTCTTCGTATCTAAGAAGAGTTTAGATGGTTGAAACAATGGATGTTTGAGGTTGGAAGGTCTGTGATATGTTAAATATACTACTCCCTCCGTCTCAAAATAGATGTCTCGGGTTTGTCAAAATTTGGTTCAATCTATATACTAAATAGTGCATGAGAATTAGTAGGTTTCGATGGTCCTGTCCAGATTCATTGTGTGTGCTTCCTTGTCATCATATGCAGGGTCAATTCAAAGATGTATTTGTGACCGCCAGAGGTGTTCCACTCTCGGAGGTACTTAATCGGCAACTTAATTACTATTTTCGTGAACATGAATCAACTTGGGTATGAATGAAATTGATCTAACTTGTTCCTGCTCTGTTGGAAATATATCTCTTGTCACTATGGAGGACAAGCATCAGCCCAATATGTTCTTTGCAGGAGAGGTTACTGTACTACTCTTCTTGAACTTGCTACACTCTGGACCAGCAAGTGTACAATCCGTTTTGGTACTATGTCTTACAGATGGTGACTTGCTGTAGGTACTTAATGTCTACAGGGTCACAGGTGGATTCAATTTTTAGGTAAGGAGTAAAAAATTCCCAAGTAACATATCACTTCCAAGATAACCATAGAAAGATACACACTAATCCACCAATTTACTACAACGTGTCGAAATTTGATTTCTCACACAATTTCTTTTGAAGCGAGGACAAGAAAAGTTTTCAACTACCATCTGTTCTTTGTTTTCCACAGAATGCATGGACTGGTGGGTATATAGCTGGGACAAGCATAGGCACATTGGCATCGAGCAGAGATCTCGAAAGGCAGCTGTGTTTGCAATTTGAACCATCATAAGGAAATGGATGGAACCATGACAAGGAGTAGAAGACCACTTGAATCAAGGATTCCTATTGGCTAACAAGCATTGTATACATTTCTTAGAGTGTATACATTGAAGATGAAATTATGTATGAACCAGATGGGTGGATGGTTAGGAGACTTCTAACTCTACTCTTGACCCTCTACCGATGCTGCCAGCTATGGTCTATCCTGATGCTTTGCTTCCACATCTCTGTTTGTTGTTGCTCATGTAATGGACGTGGGTTGTACCTTTGCACTTCGGTGTTTGTGTTAATGCCTGATGCAAATGCTTCATGCAGTTTTAAATCGGATAAATTTTAGATAAAAATGAAATCCAGTGCAAAGGAGAAACTCTGTATTTGTCAATTTTGTGGTATTAAACTATACTGAAGTCACCATACATGTGCAGTGTGTCTTTGATTCTGGTATCAGATTATCTTCAGAGTTTCAGGTCATTGAGCTGAAGACGTTGGAGGAAGTTATGTCTCCCTTTCTGATGCATGTGCAGTGTGTCTTTGATTCTGATATCAGATTATCTTCAGAGTTTCAGGTCATTGAGCTGAAGACGTTGGAGGAAGTTATGTCTCCCTTTCTGATGTAATTAGCGAAAACAATGGCACCGGATGAGGACAGTCTACTTCAGAGATCAACTAGATAGGAAAGAATTCAGAAATTAGTGCCACCAATAAGATTAGCAGAACCGATTTGAGAAGTTGTACTCTATGCAGGCTGAAGAAACAAGAGATTATAGCTAAAGACCTCCAGTGAACTCAGAACTATGCGTGGTCATGTAATGCTTTTTTTTGACTTGGTGGTCATGTAATACTACATCAGAGTCTCTTTTTATTTTCTGAAAGACCGTGTATCAGATTAAGAAATTTATTATACACATGTTGAGTAATTACTATTCATCAGATTAGCAAGAACACTCTGCTAATTCACACACATAGACACGCACACAGCAGACCATCGGAGCCTATATTTTGTATGGGAAGAACATGTATCAGATTGAGAAATTTATATACCCCTTCTCCAAAAGTTACATGTAACCTGGAGCTGCAAGCAAATAAGAAATAACCATCTTGATGAATCAGCTTGATGTGTGGAAGAGCATCGTGCTGAGCCTGAGCTGGTCTCACGCAGGCGGAGCAGGTGCACGTGGTGGAGTGGCAGAAGGCTGTGGTCAGCGGCGCTGGGCGAAGACGAAGTCGGCACGTGCTGATGGAGGTGTAGCCAAGGGCTTGAGGTGATGAAGGTGCGGGCAAAGCTTGGCGTCGAGGCCAGTGCTGGGGATGGCAAGGAAGAGGCCCAGCAGGATGCTAGAGATCGTGTGGAGGCGCCGTCGAGCAATGGAGGCGGCGAGCTGGAAACAATCAGGGTTCGCGGCGTGAGCGTGTTAGAGGCGAGGAAGCATGCGGTCCATGTCCTGGAGGCGTGGGGCGTCACGTTCAGGTGGACCTCCAGGAGCTCGGTCGGAGCAGCGCAGGGCGCCTATGGAGCCATCGGAGTCGAACGCCGCGCTGGTGATTTTGGATATAGAAAACGTATATACTGGGGAAGTAGTCACTGGCTGCTTCTTTTTTTCAAGCCTGGACTTGTCCGTGCGGCAAATGTGCAGCTCTACACCTCCTGTGTGTACACATGAAATTTCCACAATTTGCCTCCATTAACTACGCATAGAATTCAGATCTTTATCCTTAAATATTTTTTTAAATCGCACTCTTTGTGTTCCTAAAATTAAGACATATTTTGTTCTTCTAAAACAATTTTGGATCAACAATTGCTCAATTAATGTATGGTTATATCACATGAAATTTGAGACACGGAATCATCGCAACATGAGTATATGCTAATAGGGACACTAGATTCTGACACAATGGTGTTGGAAGAAAACCAAAAAATTACACAACAATAAGGCATGCAGTGAGATTTTTTTTTTTTTTGCTTTGCTTCCTGCACACATGATGTTTAATTATGAGAAGTGAAATTTTAATTTTTAAATACTACGTGGCTATCTTCTCTATATACATGAATATTTCGTTTATTAAATCTTTACATGTGTGATATGTTAAACAATAAAAATGTGCCGTGGTAACGCACGGGCATTCAACTAGTATCCTCTAATATACGACCAGTCTAACACTATAAAGTCTTTAGCCATTTCATTTAAAAATTCTAAAACCAGCTACACATTACAATTCTAAAATCAATTGCACATGAATCAACTACACATGCATATTCTTCTATATCAACTGCTCATTTTATCGTAAAAAATCCCAGAAGATTGGAGGTTCACCGATGGCGGAGGGGATGGAGAGTGTGGCAGCGAGGCGACACGACAACGGTGGTGCAGCGGTGCGGACGGTGAGAGTAGCGGCGTAGATTCGATCTAGTGGAGGCATGGCCGGGTGGGATCGAGTGTGTGGAGGGCGGGGAGAGGGGGAGGATAATTCAAGTGGAGGGAAGGGGAGGGGAGTGGGTAGTGCAGCGGCACGGATCGAGTCTCCGCCACACGCTTGGAGCGCGGGAAGGAAGGGGGAGGTAGTGAAGTGTGTGGATCAGTCCGTTTTCTTTATAGGTAGAAAGTGTTATATGTTGATCCAAATTCTACAAAGTAAAGGCCAACTTCTGACGGAGCGGAGCGAGGCCCGTCGCCGGAGGCTTGGGCCGATACGGATCGTTGATGACCTAGGTTACCACCGCTATATATACTTCTTGTAAGCCGCCGGTTGGGATAAGTTGCATCTGTGAAATCCCCGGCGTTGTGTAAACACTCTCCGATATAGTGAAGTTTCGCTGGCTGGCGCCCGTGGTTTTTCCCCTCTCTTTGTTGGAGAGGGTTTTCCACGTTAAATCTGTGTCCCCCTCGCTGCAATTTTATTTTCGTTCTTCGTTATTTACTTGTCGCAAAGCTAACAAGTGGTATCAGAGCCCCAGGTTCTAATCTAGGGTTTGCGACATGTCGTCATTGAAGTTCGATCTACCGCAGCTGGACTACTCCACAAGATTCTGCTTGTGGCAGGTGAAGATGCGGGCGATTCTCGCCCAAACTTCAGATCTGGATGATGCGCTGGATGGATTCGGGGAAAAGGATGCTAAGAGCTGGTCTGACGAAGAAAAGCGGAAAGACCGTAAGGCTTTGTCTATGATTCAACTTCATTTATCCAATAATATTTTGCAGGAAGTCTTGATAGAGAAATCTGCTGCTGCCCTTTGGGGGAAACTGGAATCGATCTGCATGTCAAAGGATCTAACCAGTAAGATGCATGTGAAGATGAAGTTGTTCTCGCATAGATTGCAGGAAGGTGGATCGGTAATGAATCACTTATCTCTTTTCAGAGAGATTATTTCTGATTTGCAATCTATGGAAGTAAAATATGATGATGAGGATCTAGCTCTATTACTCTTATGCTCGCTGCCTAGTTCTTATACTCACTTTCGTGATACAATGTTGTTGAGCCATGATAAGATACCTTGATGAAGTGCAAGATGCCCTCAAACAGAGGGAAAAGATGAAATCTATGGTGCAGGCAGATGGGGCGTCTTCCAAGGCTGAAGCTCTGCAGGTTCGTGGCAGGACCGAGCAGAGATTTAACAACCATGGCAACCGAGATAAGAGCAAAGACGGCAGAGGTCGTTCGAAGTCCAAGGGAAAGGACAAGTTCTGCAGGTATTGTAAGAAATCTAATCATGTTATTGATGATTGTTGGAAGCTGCAGAATAAGGAGAAAAGGAACGGTACTTACCAACCGAAAGATAAGGATCAAGGTAATGGTAAGGCTTCTGTTGTTTCTGGTGATAGTTCTGACGGTGAATGTTTAGCCGTTTTTGCTGCTTGTGCTTCTCGTGATGATGAATGGATACTTGATACTGCATGTTCGTTTCATATTTGCTGTAACAAAGATTGGTTCAGTTCATATGAGTCTGTGCAGACTGGAGATTTTGTACGTGTGGGGAATGACAACCCGTGCCATATTGTCAGAGTTGGATCTGTTAAGATCAAGACACATGATGGCGTGACGCATACGTTGAATGAGGTGAAGCACATACCAAGCATGGCCAGAAATCTGATCTTCCTGAGTACCATGGACGTTGATGGATACAAGTACGCCGGTGGGCGTAGGTTGTTAAAGGTATCGAAAGGCTCTCTTATTCACATGATAGGTGATATGAATTCTGCTAAGTTATATGTTCTTAGAGGTAGCACTTTGCCTGGTATTGCTGCTGCTGTTACTGCTAATGATTCTGATGATTGTGGTAAAACAAATCTTTGGCATATGCGCCTTGGGCATATGAGCGAACATGGCATGGCAGAATTGGTTAAGAAAGAGCTGATTGATGGTTGCAACTTGAGTAAGTTTGAGTTCTGTGAGCACTGCGTTTTTGGTAAGCACAAAAGAGTTAAATTCAATGCTTCCGTTCATACCAATAAAGGCATTTTAGATTATGTGCATGCTGATGTATGGGGACCTTCCCGTAAGACATCTATTGGTGGTGCTAATTACATGCTTACTATTATTGATGACTACTCAAGAAAAGTGTGGCCATATTTTCCGAAATACAAATCTGATGTTTTTGATGCTTTTAAGAAGGGGAAAGTTATGGTAGAAAAGCAAACTGAAAGAAGGTAAAGGTACTACGTACTGACAATGGTATGGAATTCTGTTCTAATGAGTTTGAGGAGTTTTGCAGTAATGATGGTATGATGAGGCACCACACCATCCCTTATACTCCTCAGCAGAATGGCGTGGCTGAGCGCATGAACAAAACCATCATCTCGAGGACTCGCTGTATGTTGTCCAATGCATGTATGCATAGACGTTTTTAGGCTGAAACAGCCAACACAGCGTGTTACCTCATCAACAGGTCACCTTCTATTCCACTTGAGAAGAAAACTCCTATTGAGGTATGGTCAGGTTCGCCTGCTGATTATTCACAGTTGAGAGTTTTTGGTTGCACTGCTTATACTCATGTTGATAATGGAAAGTTAGAGCCTAGAGCTATCAAGTGCATATTCCTTGGTTATGGTTCAGGAGTTAAGGCATATAAACTATGGAACCCTGAAACTAAAAAGATTTTGTTGAGTAGGAACGTTGTTTTCAATGAATCCGTTATGTATCATGACAGCTTACATCGATCCCTCTCCGTTGCTATTGGAGAGGAGGGAGTTCGTGTGCAGGTGGAGCACCTGCATAAAACTGTTGATAATAATGCTGTTGTTGATAATACTCATTAGGAAAATATTGATGATGATGTTGTTCAGCACTCATCGCTTTTGCAGCAGCCACAGGAATCTATTGCTGCTGATAGACCGAGGCGTCACATAGTTCCACCTCGTCGTTTGATTGAAGAGTGTAATCTTACTCATTATGCTTTGAGTTGTGCTGAACAGGTGGAGCATGATACTGAACCTGCTACATACAATGAGGCTGTTGCATCCGTTGACCGCGAGAAGTGGGTTTCTGCTATGCAAGAAGATATGCAATCGCTTGATAAGAATGGCACATGGAAAGTTGTGCGCTTGCCTAAACAGAAGAAGGCCATCCGCTGTAAGTGGATATATAAGAGAAAAGAAGGTTTGTCTCCTAATGAGCCTCCAAGGTTTAAGGCAAGGTTAGTAGCAAAAGGTTTTAGCTAGATTCCAGGTATTGACTATAATGATGTTTTCTCTCCGGTTGTGAAGCATAGCTCTATTCGTACTTTCTTTGATATTGTTGCTATGCATGATCTTGAGCTTGAGCAGCTAGATGTAAAGACTGCTTTTCTGCATGGTGAACTGGAGGAGGAGATTTACATGGACCAACCTGAAGGGTTCATAGTTCCTGGAAAAGAGGATTTTGTGTGCAAATTGAAGAGGTCGATTTATGGTTTGAAGCAATCTCCAAGATAGTGGTACAAAAGGTTTGATTCATTTATGATCTCACAAGGTTTTAAGAGGTCTCAGTTTGATAGCTGTGTTTACATAAAGTTTATTAATGGATCACCTATTTACTTGCTGTTATATGTTGATGATATGTTAATTGCTGCCAAGAGCATGAAAGAAATCACTACTTTGAAGCACACCTAAGTAGTGAATTTGAGATGAAAGATCTTGGTGCTGCTAAGAAAATCCTAGGTATGGAAATTAAACGGGACAGAAAATCTAGGTTGTTGTTTCTTAGTCAGCAAAGTTACGTTGAGAAAGTTCTTCAACGTTTTAATATGCATGATGCAAAGTCAGTTAGTACTCCTGTTGCTCCTCACTTTAAATTGTCAGCATTGCAATGTCCTAGTTCTGATGAAGATATTGAGTACATGTCTCGAGTTCCTTATTCTAGTGCTGTTGGTTCCTTGATGTATGCCATGGTTTGCTCTCGCCCTGATTTATCATATGCTATGAGTTTGGTGAGTCGTTACATGGCTAATCCTGGTAAAGAACATTGGAAAGTTGTTCAGTGGATTTTCAGGTACCTCCGTGGCACATCCAACGCTTGCTTGAAGTTTGGCAAGACTGATGAGGGACTCGCAGGCTATATGGATTCAGATTTTGCTGCCGACTTGGATAAGAGGAGGTCCCTCACAGGTTATGTGTTTACGGTAGGTGGATGTGCCGTGAGTTGGAAGGCAACGCTGCAACCAGTTGTTGCTCTATCTACAACCGAAGCAGAATATATGGCTGTTGCTGAAGCTTGCAAAGAGTCTGTTTGGTTGAAAGGTTTGTATGCTGAGCTTTGTCAGGATGATTCTTGCATTAACCTGTTCTGTGACAGTCAAAGTGCTATTTACCTTACTAAGGATCAGATGCTCCATGAGAGAACAAAACACATTGATATCAAGTACCATTATGTTCGTGATGTTATTGCACAAGGTACACTGAAGGTATGCAAGATAAGCACTCATGATAATCCTGCTGATATGATGACAAAGCCTGTTCCTGTTGCTAAGTTTGCTCAAGCTTAGTTGGTATAACTGCTTAGCCCAAGTGGCTATTGGCGCCGAAAGTGTTTTCTTTGTTTGTTCAGGGAGATGATTACTGTTAATGCTACAAGAAGAAATTTGTCTCAAGGTGGAGTTTGTTATATGTTGATCCAAATTCTACAAAGTAAAGGCCAACTTCTGACGGAGCGGAGCGAGGCCCGTCGCCGGAGTGGGTAGTGCGGCGGCACGGATCGAGTCTCCGCCACACGCTTGGAGCGCAAGAGGAGGAAGGGGGAGGTAGTGAAGTGTGTGGATCAGTCCGTTTTCTTTATAGGTAGAAAGTGTTATATGTTGATCCAAATTGACCTAGGTCACCACCGCTATATATACTTCTTGTAAGCCGCCGGTTGGGATAAGTTGCATCTGTGAAATCCCCGGCGTTGTGTAAACACTCTCCGATATAGTGAAGTTTCGCTGGCTGGCGCCCGTGGTTTTTTTCCTCTTTTTGTTGGAGAGGGTTTCCACGTTAAATCTGTGTCCCCCTCGCTGCAATTTTATTTTCGTTCTTTATTATTTACTTGTCGCAAAGCTAACAGAAAGCATAGTTGTTCCGTTCAGTAAAGAACACGCCACTAGTAGAGACGTAGCGGTGTCATTTGGTATAAACAAAGGCCACTATTGTTTTCACGATAGCGGTTACGGGTCAAATATACTAGCGACGTTCGGTAATAGCGGAACACCATCACTAGTTAATTAGTAGTGGCGTTCGCAAATTTGCGTACGCCACTAGTAATTTCATGCCGCTACTAATTTCAGCCGTAGCAGTGGTCTGTAAAATATGCGACACGTCTTCCTACTAGTGTGATGTAGCCATCGGGAAGCCCAAAGTCGATGCAGATAAACAATCAGGCTGTAGCGGACCTCTTGGCGGGAATCATGCAAGCCGTCACCTGTTCTGAAGATACGACTAACTAACCACCGTAGTTAGAAAATTTAGCCCCTCCGTTTCATATAAATCGACACATTTTTATGAAAAATTGTCTAAATCTGTTTATATTGAATGAACCTGCATAAATTAATTTGGCGAGGTGGGAGTGTCATATATATACTGTCCTCCTTTAATTTACCCTGTAATGTGATTTTTTCTATAAATGCAGTCCTAAGTCGGAAGATCAATTACGCCACAGTCTTTGTTTCCAAACTTGGTAGTATTAGAGTCTCACAATCATCAAAATACACCACGGCGGAGGATGACTATTGTCCTTCAGAACACCATGTAGCCAAACTCAATAGCATAGTTGTGAAAACTGCGACACAACGGGCAAAACTATGATGAGCAGCAAGATAAGTTGAGCAGGAAGCGGAGAAGCGGAACAAGCAAAAGTTAGATCAAATATGCTTAGACAATGCATATATGACCCTGAAAGGACATCAAGTAAGAGGTCAATAATGTTCCCTCAAAAAAAGTAAGAGGTCAATGTATGTGGTGTTATGTATCTCTGTGGATAATGGTGGACTCTTTTCGGGAGAAATTATGAAATTGTATTACAAACTAGAGATGCTAGAAAATGATTAAGGCATCTCGCATTTCAAAGTCAAGATGCCGCAGAATTTCAGCATTGTCACAAGCAAGTCCCACTAATAGAAAACGAACCTACAAACCGGGACTAATGCCCCGGTCCCAACGGCTCTTTCTGGCCGCAGGGGGCAGCAGACACTAGTCCCAGTTCGTATAACAAACCGGGACTAACAGGTTTCAGGCAGGCTGGATCGGGCGCCAGACCCTTTTAGTCCCGGTTTGTTATACAAACCGAGACTAAAGGTTACCCTGCTATATCTTCTCTCCCCACCTGCCTGAGCCACCATTTCAAGCTGGTGGCTCCTCTCTCTTTCTTCCTTCAACAAGCTCGAGTTCATGCCTAATTTTTTCTCAAGATTTGTCAATATTTTGTGGTGCCCCATCTATCCAAAGGTTCTAAAAGGTGAGCAACTTCATCCTTTCAACTCTCATTGCTATATTAGCTCATTTCATGCTCTATCTTGTAGATAGATTTAGTTTGGTAGTAATTTTTGCAATGATAACATGAGATCAATGTTTAGCTTATATCTATCTTGTATTAATGTAATGAACTTTAAGGTAAATATCATTTTCAATATGTGAATTCTATCTATATCTTTTTTTGGCATATAGTCTCGAAATTTGATTCATAGAAGCACACACATGCATGAGTTCATCATTCTAACTAGTTGGGGAAAATACCCTTCTTCGTCTTCTACCTGCCTTCAGCAAACTGAAAAAATTGTAACAAAAATAGGGTTAATTCATAAAAGCTTGATAAAAAGACATCACAGTACATCTTTGAGAAGCTCCTCTATGGCGAGCTCCTCGAAGATGTCCGAGGATAGGATCCTAAGACATCATCGAGAAGCTCCGCCATAGTGGTGTACCTCTTGCACCATCTTGGAGTTAATAATTTCTCTAGCTATAGATTAATATGCCGGGTAACTAAAACAATTCACATATTAGGGAGTGTCTCTATGGCGAGCTCATCGAAGATGTCTGAGGACGGGATCCTAGGACATCTTCGAGAAGCTCGACCGTAGTGGTGTCCCTGCTCTCACACACCATCTTGAAGTTCTTCACAAGAATGCATACATATTTATAGATTAAGCAGCACAACATAGTGTCGGACACTGAACACATAATGTCAACACTCACCCCTGGCATAGTACTGCCACCCACCCAAAATAGTGTCATCATTTACTAGCTTAGTGATGTCCACTCAGGACATAGTGTCGACATATTGTCGCCACATCCACGTTTAGTCCCGGTTGGTGCCTCCAACCGGGACTAAAGGTTCATCATATCTTTAGTCCCGGTTGTTTGCTTTAATTTTGTTTTTTAGACCAGTACTAATTTTAGCATCATGATTCTGTTTGATGTACTTAATTATATAATGCAGATGGGCCGGCAATGGATGTACGCTGACCGACTCTCTAGCGAGTTCATTAAAGGCGTGCATTCTTTTCTCCTTGTGGCCGAGGCAAACAAGCGGAATGGTTTTATGTCTTGTCCATGTGGTGTCTGTCGGAATCATAAGGAATACCCTTCCTCAAGAGTCCTTCACAGCCACCTGTTTCGGTCCGGTTTAATGATCGGCTATAATTGTTAGACCAAGCACGGAGAAAGAGGGGTTATGATGGAAGACAACGAAGAAGAAGAGAATGATAACCACTATCCTACTATGTCCCTTGAATACGATGGTACTACAATGGAAGACAATGATGAAGAAGAAGATGAAGAACGGGCATCAGATCTGCCCGATGATGATCTTAGTCGGGCCATTGCTAATGTAAAGAAAGAATGCGTAACTGAAAGGGAGAGGTTAAAGTTCAAGCAAATGTTAGAGGATCACAACAAATTGTTATACCCAAATTGTGAAGATGGGCACAAAAAGCTGGGTAACACACTGGAATTGCTGCAATGGAAGGCAGAGAACGGTGTGACTGACAAAGGATTTGAAAAGTTACTGAAAATAATGAAAAAGTTGCTTCCAAAGGATAACGAACTGCCCGCCAGTACCTACGAAGCAAAGAAGGTTGTCTGCCCTCTAGGATTAGAGGTGCATAAGATACATGCATGCATTACTGAATGCATCCTCTACCGCGGTGAGGAGTACGAGAATTTGGATGCATTCCTAGTATGCACTACATTGCGGTATAAGATAAGACGAGATGACCTTGGTGATGTTGAGGGCGAGTGCCGCATGAAGAGGGTTCGTGCCAAGGTGATGTGGTATGCTCCTATAATACCACGGTTGAAATGTTTCTTAAGGAACAAAGAGCATGACAAGTTGTTGCGATGACACATGAAAGACCGTAGGAAAGACGAGATGTTGAGACACCCCACGGATGGGTTAAAGTGGAGAAAAATCAAGAGAGAGTTCCCGGACTTTGTAGGTGACGCGAGGAACTTATGGTTAGGTCTAAGTACAGATGGCATGAATCCTTTTGGAGAGCAGAGCTGCAGTCATAGCACCTGGCCTATGACTGTGTATCTATAACCTTTCTCCTTGGTTGTGCATGAAGCAGAAGTTCATCATGATGTCAGTGCTCATCCAAGGCCCGAAACAACCCGGCAACAATATTGATGTGTACCTAAGACCATTAGTTGAAGAACTCTTACAGTTGTGGCACATACAAGGTGTACATGTGTGGGATGAGCACAAGCAGGAGGAATTTGACCTACGAGCGTTGTTGTTCATAATAATCAATGATTATCCTGCTCTTAGTAACATTTCAGGACAGACAAACAAGGGATACAATGCATGCAGACATTGTTTAGGTGAGACTGAAAGTATATATTTGGATAAATATAAGACTGAAAGTGTATATTTGGCCTTTCCTGCTACTTGACAGCTTTGGAGATAAGGTCGTAGACCTGAGCCACCGCCACATGTGATCTATCCTACTTAAGTCAAGTTTTGGCGATAGACATGTTGATTGCGGGGGTGGCATGACTTGCTTTCTAGTCTTATCGATGTAGGGGGCAGCCTTTGCAGGTTTTGGTGGCCCACATCCTAAATTGCACCGAACGTCGGGATCGCCGATGACGTGAGGTGGATCTTTTTGTTTATATTTCTTAATCAGCTCCTTGTACTCATCCTCCATCTATCTTTCTGCCTTGATTGAATCATGTGCCTCAGCGATATCCACGTAGCTTGCACATTGCTCTGCAGTGTACTTGGCCTCCGCGAGAAGTTCCCGGCGCTTGTCATCGAGCTGCGTAACGTCTTTGATGTGAGAGATAGATATAGGCTCGGTGAGAATACCGCCATAGACCATCTTGTCGGCAGGAGTGACAAAGGGATTGCCGGCCACTAACGTGGATGGCGGAGGCGGTATATTTGCTTGGTTCGCAGTGTTGTGCCCGATGGGTAGTTCCTGCGGCTACTGTGGGGGAATAACCGGAGGGGCAAGGTCTTTGTCGGCTCCAAAGGATCGACAATGTTTTTTCCCTTGGCCGCTACCTTGCCGACATCACCTGCTACTGGCGGAGCTGCTCCGGCTCCCTGGTGTTGCTGATCTTCTTCAATCACATTCTCGATGGCCACCATTACCTAGCGGAAAGTGATAGCCTTCTCAGCGCGTTCCTCGCACTCGAATTCCTCCTCCATCTCCTTCATGGCAGCTTCGAGTTCCTCGAGTTGGCCGATGATGTGCCACAATCCATGCTGATGTCGGTGTAGAGCATGTCCAAGACTGAGTCGGACGGAGCGTCGGCGTTGTCGGTGGTAGAGGCCGAGCCAGAGGCAACGTGGCTGATGAACTTTAGCTTTCCGGTTTTAGCGACGAGCTCGGACTGGGACTCCTCATGGGCTGTAGAGAAACTATTAATAGTCTCGATAGCCTCGCTAAGAGTAAGTAACCAAGAGGCCTGCTGCCTCCTAAGTGTATGTTGGAGAAGGGTGCCACGTGTGAGCCCTTCAACGAGGTAGTACACGTCGCGGTCATCGCGGACTCCCGGCACGTCATCCCTCACCCTTAACCATCTTGTGAGGTACTCACTTGGGGAAGCAACGAGCCAGATCGAAGATTTCGAAAATGCCAACAAAGTGTGACCTTTTTTTCTCTGACACTTGGCGAAGCCAAGCGGATCCACATTGGTCTTCCACCACTATATCATACATAGGGGCGGTTTGGGTGGGCCTTGAATTATTCCGATCTAAGCGAGCAAACTTCAAAGAGAGATCCAAGCTCAATCCTTCCGTGAACGTATCATGCCCGGAGGTGGTCCGTGCGGGCCTTGAAGAGTGTCCGACTTCCTAAGAGCTTGATCCCGAGATGGTTTCGTCGATGAAGAGATGGATGTCCCCGATTGGAATAATGGAGCAGCGGGTGGGGTTCGACTTCTCCGGGATCCAGAACTTGTCCGGGGGACGATCGGAACATTGCTGGAGAAGAGAACACGCCCAATGACCACAGTGTCGTGGTATTGCCGACGAGTACGCCATGGAGGGGTCCTCATAGAGCGTATTTAGAGAGGTGGGGTAATTAAGGCGGTGAGTTGGCAGGTACGAGGTAACACAGCTTACCTAGGTTCAGATCCCACGATGATAGCGGAATGCTATTCCTGCTATAAATCACTATAATGGCAATACGCTAATTTACAGAGATCGGTTCACTGTGCGAGGTTGTGGTTGTTCTAAGAACTTGTGCCCTAAAGGCTCCCACATGCCCATCTTATAAAGGCTCACCTAGGGTTACAGGGAAAGATCCTTGTCGGGCAGGTTACAGAGTCCTACACTAATACTAACTAGTCTTCGTGTCTTACACTCCAAGGCTCTGGGTTAGTCGGTAACTGCAACATAGCCTTGCTTTATCCGGCATAGGCCTCCCTTCTGGATCCGTCTAACTGGGCCGCCCAACAGGCTATAGGCCTTGCTAGCAACTATGGCCCACCCGGGTTAACCGGATTAGAGACATGCAATGGTGATACCCATTTAGCATATTCCCAACAACGCTGAAGTGAAGAGTGGCTAGAAATACACCGTGTTGTGTTTTAGGTCAGCCTCGTGGGCAGCTGAAGCGCCGGCTCTAGGTGTGGTCACTAGAGCGATGCATGTGACTGACCACGAAGACGAATCGAAGCACGACGGAGATAACGAGAAAATAACCTAGATAATGCATTGTGTAGAGAAAATATGTGGATGCGCGATTTATAATAACGCACCAGGCGAGAGTTTCCTTAGACACGACGACTCCCTAACGTATCCTATAATACGATATCGCAGCAAAAATCCGCATACATCTACACCCTATAATGCCATCTCAACCTGCGGACCTCTACGGTCTACTTCGCGAGGTTGGCTCTCCACCCGCGAGAACTCGCATCATCTATGAACTACGCTGAAAGAAAACATGGGTTTATATAGCCATGTCGGCTCTGGACAGCCCCACGTCCGCGAGGAACCACAGCCAGCATGGGTTCACGACGCCACATCGGCTTTCGGCGGGTCCCATGATCGCGAGAAACCGCGACCAGCATAGGCCCATGGTGCCATGTCGGTTATCTGCGGGCCCCATGTCCGAGAGAAACCGCGGCTGCATGGGCTCATGGCGCCACGCCGGCTATAAGCGGGCCTTTCCACCCGGCGGATGTGAACCGTTGTCACACCATGGCGCGCGTGGTCCACCATCCGACGATGCGGGGTACGATGGAGAGGGCGACACACGTCCGCAGAAGGGAATCTACCGCCCTGGCCCGCAGCGGGGCCGCCTCTCGGAAGAGCAGCGCTGCATTGTGATGGAGAGGCATGTCCTTTTGATCGTCCATCCCACAACCGAAAAGAATCGGAACAACATGGATAGCAGGTTGGACCGAAACATTCTAACGCTAATATTTACTCTGATTAGCAAACTGGTGATCGAATTGGTGTCTACTATATTTGAATTGTCTATTTTTTAGAGTAACATGTTTGAAGTTTGAATTGAGTTATTTTGTGCTATCCAATAAAAATACTACTACCTAGAATGCATTAATATTTCACTATGCATGTCATCATAATCTGAAAAGTGCATGTCCTATAAATAAGTTATTTAAATATTTGGTGTGGTGAATACATTGTCGGTTTGTTCCATATTTGCGCAGCAAGTACTAGATCCTAATAATTCTTGTGCAGAAAGACTAAAAGGCTTCTATCTTGAATTCCATGAAAAACCCATCAAAATTGGGTAGTTGGGATATCGGGAGGATGAGCCGATGCTTCTGGTCGCTCCATCGGTCAAAGGAGGTGAGGAAACCAGGGAAGCCCACCGCCTGCCCACGCGAGCTACGCGCAAACGGGACTCTGGCCCACAGGCAGCGACCCAGACCGGTTTAGGCCCATGAGCAGCGACCACGGACCGCACAGTGCACCTCTGGATTGCTGAGAGAGCTCCCAGCAGCTCACGCTTAAACTTTTAAATAATTCGAGACTGGTGGTATCTCGGAGGTTCTCAATGGTGCTCTAGACCAAATTTTATATTTTCAAAGGAATCATCGATGACGAGATCAGTGAGACTTCGAAATATATGTATGAAGTGACCGGTGTCGGATGCATTAAGTACACATCAATTTTCTATGATGTCAACTGCCTTTTGTGCCATATGGAGATTGCTGAAGATTTGTTAACATATTTTTCACACATGGAGAAGACTGAGTTTTTTAACAAAAATAAAGAGTTCGGACAAATTCATCAACAAAGAACTCATCGAGAAAACCGGGCTTCTCTGCTATAGCAACGCCGCACGTCTTAACCCTTGTTTCATGTGAGCTAGGCTTTTTTGACTGCAAACCTGGATGTATTCTTGTTGCTTAGTATATTATTATATAACTAAGTTGTTCATGAATCAAAGATTTTCTACTTCAAAAAAAATGAAAAGATTTTCTTGTTCAAAGCGTACAAAATACATCACTATCCTGTGCTCGGGATATTTATAGTCAATCGACTTAGAAATTATTTATTTATTATAAATTTCAACAATCTACAATGTATATTCCATAGGACCAGTATACTCACTAATGTTGTGAGAGAAACTAATGTTCTTTCGGTCTATCTAAGGTTTCATATATGTTATTTCAAGATTAAATATTAACATACAGATTTGTATTACCAATCCATCTTGTGCACAACGATCTGATGTCAGAATTTCTCAGGTATTACAACCAATGGTCTATCTCGTAAGTATTCTTTCTTTTATCATGCAACTAGTTTCTATTAACGTTTTTGTAGTTCTTCCGTACTCAGATATATCATGATGGGTATTATCTATTACAAGCTAGGTTTTGTCTTAATTATCTCTAGAATGATCTCATTTTGTTTTGAAGAACAGTACCACTAAGTGGCATATGAGGAAAGGTGATCTTTTTCAGAGATATTTTTATTTAGAGCTTTGATCTTGATGAGTTGAAAACTTCTAAAAATGCGATACTCACACATCCTCTCCCTCGATGAGACAGATACTACATGAATACATGAGAGCCGATTTCATGGGAGGCATGTGGCAGAGCCAGATCGGCTCATGCGGATACCGCATGTGACAGTCGTTCTCCCGCACTTTGGGGACGCACCGCACGATCTTGCCACGAGGCCCCATAGCCAGTGAGGACTTCCGCTGCCCCCACTCGTATGGTGCAGAGCTCTCCTGCGCCCAAAACACCTTTCACCCAGACCGCTCTCACCACATCCATTGACGCATGGGCAGGACAATGGCGCAGGCGAGAGCAACACAACGGGGGTGGAGGGGGGGGGGTGGGGGGGGGGGTGTTCTCGCTGCTAGCTCCAAGGTGGTCCCATCTCTCTGGAGAATGGAGCTCGACTGTGATGTTGACATGTGTCGTCCCTGGGCTCCATCCGACAGGTAGAAAGAATCAGGGAGACATGGATAGCACAATGAGCCAAAACATGTGGTAGTTCTTATTTACTCTGATGTTATGTAGAAGGTCGAGACCAAGATGCAAGGAGCTTCCACAAGGATTTAATCTGAGTCCATTTTATTTGTTTCCCCATATCACACAAAACCAGTACCTTTGGCATTGTGCCGAAGAGATTCTAAATCACCCCTGATTTGTTTATCGGTCATAAGATATGTTCTCGGAGCATGGACAACAACTCCTTTCTTGAACCCAATTTTGTCTCTCCTTGATGCATGATCCAGATCAAGGAACTGCCAATGTTTGTCAAAGAAGGAATACTTGCCGCCCTTTCTTTAGCCAAAAGAAATCCACTTCACATGCGTACACCATCCAAAACACAAAGCATGTGCTAGTAGGACGGGGAAAGATGTGTGGTGCCAAACATACATGTCTAAGTACTTCTTTGTTACTGCGTCATATGTTCGCACCCCAACATTCTAGATGGAACAAGTCATCCATCAGTGGTTCCTTGTTGACACTCATATTCTTCCCCGGATATTTCGTCCCTATAATTATTAGTGACACGAACATTTCTTACCACCGCATGGAGACTCCAAGAGGAGATTCATGGGAATAACAAACAAGGGAAAAGAGTTGTGTGCGGCATCCTTGACATACCATATGGATTAAACCCATTGGTTGATATCCCAATTTCTATACTCGTAGGTTGCCCGCTTTCTTCAGATGTTTTTTCACGAAGTTTTGCCATGCTTCACAATCCAACGGATGTATCATATTCTTTGGATGGTAACTTTCCCCTAGGGTGGACCGTTTTATACATTGGGCAGATTCTTCGGTCGTACAAAGCTATTGGATCCGCAGTATGAATTAAACATATCAGATGATCTTTTGGGAAACTACAGTGTGCCTCTTTTGACCATCACCGGCGTTGACCTTGAAATACCTAGATGATTTGCATTTCATACAGTACTTTCCGTCCACATCTTTTTTCCTATATAACATTCATCCTTTTGTACAAGTGTGTATGTGCTCCCATGACATCTTAAGTGACTTGAGGATTTTGTTTGACTAGTACATGTTCTTCAGCAGTATCTACCCTTGCGGGAGAAGGCTCGGAATGAAGGTCAAAAGATCATCGAATCCATCTCTTGAAAAGTTATTGTCGCTCTTGAAGGCCATTAGGCGTACGATATACGTTAGAAGAAACTCATCAAAGAACTGATGTCTGTAGGGTTCAGTTATGTGCGGATAAGGAAGCCCAGTTTTCCGAATGCATTCTCCAATTTTACAGAGGTTATTTCTTTGCTAAATTAGAATATAGATGATCCATGGTATTAAAAGAAATTATATAAAAGACTGTGGATGGAGGTGGCCGCATAATTTCTGAGGTCTAAGAGGCGTGACAAGGTGAACATCTGAGGACGAACATAATAATGTGTATAAAACTGGTAAGGTGGTTTAGCATACACGGTTTGCAGGGGAAATTGAGTTGTAAACCAATGCATTCACAAAAACATAATACAACACTCATCATTCAGGTAAAAACATTGACACACATGTATGGTTCGAACTGTAAATATGTAACATACCTGCAGCTTGAGGAAGTGTGAAATAGCCCGTAAGTACGGCCACCATAGCACGCTGAATAGCCCAGTTGGTCTCCTGTGATGCACGTAGCAGGGGCTAGCTAACGTGTATATATAGACCACAATAGCATTGCCCATATGTGCTGTAGTGGTGTAGATCTGGCCATGGGTTGTTTGGAGAAGGGAGATGTGGCTGCTTCTCATGTGGGCGGCGGGCGGGCAAGCATAATGGGAATAGGGACGGCAGTGCCACCCAATGTGCTGCCCCAGAGCTCGTTTGCTGATTACTACTTTGATATGTCAGAGAGTAATCACTTGGTGGATCTAAAGGTCAAGTTCAAGAAGATATGTAAGTTAATTAGTTTCAGTATATATGCTTATATTATGCGTACGAGAATGCAATTGAATAGGTGGATCCAACAAAGGCCAAGACGTATATATGTAGGTGACAAGTCCATGGTGGAGAAGCGACACATGTACATGTCCAAGGACCTCCTGTCCAGGAACCCTTCCCTGACCGCATACAGTTGTCCATCTCTTAACATTCGCCAAGAGCTGAGTGATTCCGCCATTCCGCAACTCGGGGCCGAAGCTGCACGGCGTGCCATGGGCGACTGGGGTGGGCACCCGTCCCAGGTTACGCACCTGGTCGTCTGCACCACGGCGAGCGGGTGCTTGCCAGGCGCCGACTTCGAGCTGGTGAAGCTCCTGGGGCTTCCCCCCTCCACCAAACGATTCATGATGTACCAGGCCGGGTGTTACGGTGGTGCCATGTCCCTGCGTCTGGCCAAGGACCTTGCCGAGAACAATCCTGGCGCCAGGGTGCTAGTGGTGTGCTCTGAGGTGATGGCGTTGTGGCTTCGTGGCCCCTGCGAGTCCCACGTGGGGAACCTCGTCGGGCAGGCCATCTTCGGCGACGCCGCCGGCGCTGTCGTCGTTGGTGTCGGGCCTGTTCGGGCTGAGCGGACCCTTCTCGAGATGGTCTCGGCGTCGCAGGACATCATACCGGGAACCCAAGAGATGATCGTTTCGAATCTGTACGAGCACGGGATCGTGTACACCCTGCACTGCGACGTGGGCCTTCACGTCGCCAGCAACATGGAGGGGCTTGCTAAGAAGGTGCTGGAGCAGGCGGGGCTGGCCAACAAGTGCTGGAACGAGGAGGTGTTCTGGATCGTGCACCCCGGCGGCAGGGACATACTAGACAGGGTGGAGACCAGCCTTGGTCTCAACAAAGCCAAGATGGAGGTGTCCAGGGAGGTCATGGCGCAGCACGGCAACACACTCAGCTCTTCCGTTATACTCGTCATGGACCAGATGAGGAAGAGGTCTCAGGAGAAGGGGAAGCCCACGGTGGGGGAAGGGCTCGAGTGGGGGCTGCTCTTTGGCTTTGGCCCTGGCCTCACCGTGGAGACCATACTGCTCCGCGCCCCAACTCTCAGGGAGTGACAACGCCCTGGTCGGCCTTGTGGCTTGTTATATGTGTTTTAATTTCCGCTTTTACTATTTCTTAGTCGACTGAGATTTTCTTAAGTTTCAGTCATTAGAAAACAACTGTCTGTTAAAAAAATGCAACTGAAACTCAGTTGCACTATTCTTAAAAAAAATGCAATTGCACTTTTCTGCTAGATAAGTGCAACTGGAACGAGTTGCACATTTCTTTTAACTACAGTTGCACTTTTCTTAAGTGACTGAGACTTAAGAAAATCTTCTCAGTCGACTAAGATTATCTTAAGTCTCAGTCACATAAAAAAGTAGTGCAACCGTCTGTTACAAAAAATGCAACTGAAACTCAGTTGCACTTTTCTGACAGAAAAATACAATTGCACTTTTCTACTAGAAAAGTGCAACTGGCACGAGTTGCATATTTCTTTTAACTACAGCTACACCTTTTTTAAGTGATTGAGACTTAAAAAAATCTTGGTCGATTGAGACATAGGCAAACCTCCAGCTTCAAGTCTTGTGTGTTTGCTAGTACTTACAATAAAACAAGGCTGTGGGGGTGGCGCAGCTTATATTATATATGGATTTCTCCAGTGTGTTGCTTCGAGTTCTCCGTCTGCTTCTGTAGCACCTACGCGTGTCCTAAACTCCTGATACCATTCTGAGTTTCGAGGCGTCGCCCCTATCCACGGTCCTTTTTTTTTTTTGTCATCGCACATGTAGCATCCTCAATTCTATCATAGCTCCTTTCTCTGTACCACATCGTTCTCAAACAGTTGGAGATCAGGTTATGCTTACCTGGTCTCTGGTGAAGGACAAAAGGGCTCGAGCGAAAAGACGCGGCCCTTCCTCTCGTGACCCGCGCCGCCCCCCGCGGCGGTCGGGCTGCACTCCTCTCCTCCTTCCCTCAGCTTCCCTGCCCCCTCTCCTCTCCCCGCCGTCGCCGGCGTGCAGCCCGGGCCCGTGGCGGCCAGCGCCCTAGCCTTTACCCTCTTGGTGATGGTCAGCGCGGGGGCCAGATGGTACCTGGAGGTGCTCCTCGGCGGCGCTGGTCTGGCGCGGCAGCGGGGATCCCGTTGGCTGCTAGGTGGAGGTAGCGTGGTGGTGCCACCGGTTGGTGGTGCCGGTGGTTGGGTGGAGCTCGGCCAGAGGTGCCCTGCGGGCCCAGATCTAGGCCCTTTGTGCCCGATCTAGGTCTAGGCAGGCCTGGCTCGGCCCCGGTTGAGGCAGCGGTGTTCTACATGCTGCAGCGTGGCGGTCAGACCTTTGCGGGCCCATTTGGATCCAGCCAGGCCTATGGTAACGACCAAGAGGGTTGCGGCAGCGGTGTTCTACATGCTGCAGCGTGGCGGCGGGACCTTTGCAGGCCCATTTGGATTGGCCGGGCCTATGGTAACGACCAAGAGGGTTGTGGCAGCGGTGTTCTACATGCTGCAGCGTGGCGGTGAGGACTTTACGGGCTCTCCAGGGCTTGGTCAGGCCGTACTGGCCAGGTATGTCCCGCGTTTGGTCGGCACCCGCCCCCGGTGGTGGAGGAAGTCCTCTAGTGGCTGTTGCTGCCACCCTCCGGATCCAATGGCCTGGTATGCTCTTGCCGCTGCGTCCGGTCAGCTACAGCCACCGCGGTGGAGGTCGTTCCCTCTAACGTGGTTGTGGCACTGCCGCTCCTTGTCTACAGCCAGTTCTCAGTCCAACCGGCATCGCGGTGTTTGCCATGGTGATACGGAGATGGTAGGTTCAAGAGCTTGGTAGCGTATGTTTGTGGGTGGCGATATTGGCGGAGCACTACGGTTTTGTCCGGTGATGTGATGCTTGGGAGGCGGGAGAAATCCTTGTCATCGTGGCCCTGGCACGGCGACGCTCTCGGGTGTGGCTGCTCCTTCCTGAAGGGTGTCGGTTGCCCCTCTTCTCCACTACCGTAGAGTACCAGGGGAAACCCTAGGACAAGTATGGGCAGCAACGTCGTCATCGCTTCCTTCTTGGAGGTGCTGCTTAGTACGCGACGAATCACAGTGCTAGGATCGTGGTAGGACGACTTCGGAGGGCGCAGCGGTTGCGAGTCACCTTCGTTTTGTTGACCCTCTAGGGTCGGCCTTTCTTCTTTTTCTTGTTTCTCTTCATTTTTTTCTTTTGGGCGTGGTTGTACTATTTGCCTTAGCAGTGGAATCCTTATTGTATCATGTGATTGCTATATTAATATAGCAGGGCAAAAGCTTGATTCGAGGTTATGCTTACCTAGATCACTTGATGGCTGATGGTGAGGTTATGCTTACCGAGATCACTTGACGGCTAACGGTGATCCTAAGCCTCACTAGCCGACTCATTTAGTGATGATCCTAAATTACTTAGAACCATCGATCGGGTGTTGATTCTAGTGAAAGCATTAAACTATTAAAATGTTTTATATTCCTACTCTTTAATGGGTACATGGTTTAAGTGTTTTTGCATATTTTCTGTTGTAGATCAAATAGCAATAGTTTATAGTTGTCCAGTTTTTTGTTGAGGTCAAACTTAGAGAAAGTTAAACTTAATGATACTAATTTTGCCAAATAGTATCGCAATCTGAGAATAGTTCTCGAACATGACAAGAAGTACCATGTTCTAGGCAATCCACTTTGAGCCGGCTGATAATGTGACGGTTGTTGTCACTAATGCCCTCCGTAGGACCAGAGACGAGTCCACAAAAAATAGTTGTATTATGCTTGCATACATGGAACCGTACTTGTAGCAGCAGCTCGAAAAAATATTGTGGCCCACGACATGATCGAAAACCTCGAAAGTATTTTCCATACACAAGGAAATACAGAGAGATATCAAGTCTCTTAATCTTTGCTGGGATGTAAATTCAAAGCCATGGTTGGTTAAGTATAGTCTCTGGAAAGGACGGGTTTCCCGATTGGGGCGACGAGTTAGTTATAGACACAATTATGAACTCTCTTCCTAATGTATAAGGCTCGTTCATCTCGAACTACCACATGCATAGGATGAATAAGAAACTAAATTACCTAGGATGCTCAAGACGACAGAAGCTGACCTCATGAAAGGTGTTAGTCCAGTTTTGTTGGGGGTGCATAATACGGCTAAGTTTAACCAGAGTTTTTGAATGAAAAACGACTAGGTTGAAGGGTCCTGAGTCGTTTGACGCCACAACGAGAAGAGTGTCGGTGCCCGTGAGTAGGCATGATGCAACCTCATTTACTTTCAGAATTCTTAATGAGGCTAAATAATTTTTATGTTCTTGTGCTTAGTCGAAATATTATTCATGCCTCATGTTTCATGAGGCAAGGGTACGAGTATACTATTAAGAAAAATAGTTGTTCTCTATATTTGAAAAATATGTTTCATGGATTTTTATAGTCTCGTCCAGAATTAGTTATTTATTTTGAATTTAATGGTGAGTCCGGTATATAACATAAATTTGAAAAGATTAAAACTAAATGATCTGAATATGACTTAATTTTGGCGTTGTCGATTTGGTCATATAAGTTTGAAACACATGAAGCTCCATGATGATGCACTTTTGAAAAAAAACATTAAGAAATGAAAAATTAGACTTTCAAAAATTGTTCAGATTTTCAAATGTATTTAGATTTTCCAAAATATTCAGATTTAAACAAAAATTTAGATTTTAAAAATATTCAAACTTGAAAAATGTCTAGATATAATTTTTTTAGATTAAAAAAAACAAAAAAAATTTGAATATGAAAAATGTTTGATTTATTTCTTTTATATTTTTCTTAAAAATCATGTTATAAAAAAGGGTTCCTCTACGGTGAGAGAGGAGGAGATGTTCTTTTACACCTTTACTATAGAGGAAACCTCTACGGTGTCATTTTTTCTTTAGATATAAAAACGACTTTACGAAGAGTTCCAAAAAAGGACTAACTAAAGAAAAGAAAATATTACATCAAGCAAGAAGAAATGAGCTAAAAATAGCATGTCACTTAAACAAAATAGTTTGCAACTAATCAACAAGAAGTTGGACAGCAATATCTTTCACTCTGAACCTATGAAGCAGGAGGTCACTTTGAAAGCCTGTTTCCCAAGAGTTGATGGAGACAGATATATCTTTGAAAATAAAAGCATTCCTGGCCCGTCAAATATTCCATTTAGCACATGCCACGATCTCCATGAATCAGGGACCAACAAATGATGTTTTAGCCAATAAGAATCTATCCGAAAGAGTGAGCGACATATCCCAATTCATAGAAATTAGATCCCAACGTCGAGTGGCGAAGTCACATTCGAAGAGAAAATTAGTCCTTCTCTCCAATACGGTATCATCACACAGAATACACGTAGGACCCTTCTCCATGTGCCAGTGTTTGCGAAGCATGATGTCCCATGTGTTAAGCCCATCTTGCATGAGTATCCATGGAAACACACTTTCAACTTTGGTAGAGCCGTGATTTCTATATTGCGTTGAGAGCGTTGTACCTTTGCATATGTTCAAAGAGGAATTGTTAATACCTGGAAGTTGAATATTTTTCACCCCCACACAACTAGTCGAATAGGGACAATCATGGAGTAGAGGTGGTGGTGATGACGGTAACTCCCACTACCTCATCATCTTGACCTGCATCGTCGTCATCGTACGTACCGGAGAAGTATTCCTCATGTACCACCATTGCCTTTTGCTTGTTCCCGAAGTTCTTGTTCATTGGATAAGAAGGCCGTGACTTATCCTTGCGGATGAGATGACCACCATTGTCTTCTGTATTCTCAAATAGGTACTCGCAACAAAGTGGCTCTTGTCATTGCAATTGTAGCAAGATATCACTTTAGGACCATTTGGCTTTGAGTTGAACCTTGAGTTATCTCTTGATCTTGACTTCAAACCCGGCTTGTTCCAAAACACTCTTTTGGAAAGTACCACAAAGATAGGTGGGAATCAGGTTTTCTTTGGTGAAATTGTATACTTAGGTCAACTCTCCCAATCTTCAAATGATCGTGAAGTTTAGGTGGCTAGGGAAAGAGATCTAGGGAAATGCAGCTCTTGCATTAACGGAGGATAGAGAATGTTGAATAGTTGGGTGGGGAGGAGGAAGAAGGCCTCTTCATACAAGGGCCTTCAAAGCAAGACGTTTTTTGCTTTCCCGATGCCCACTTGAACTACTAGTGGTTCACTAGAACTTCTGGCGACCCCATCTGCAACACTTAGAAGACCGTGGAAGTGACCTGGTAGTACTAGAAGGAAGTTCCGACCAAGCGTGGCCGGAACTTCCGATCGGTATATGGGTCAACTTCTAGTAAATTATTGGTAAAGTATGAGCACCCATCAGGACAATGTTCGAAATGGGGCCAACCCTTACCGGTATTAGCCCGAAACTTGGGGCGGAACTTCTAGGTTGAGAATTTCCTGACCGAAACTTCCGCTGGTGCATCGGAAGTGTCGCCTGGCATAGTACCAACAACTCTTGGGATATGGAAGATAATCAATAATACTGGCCGGAACTTCCACCCGCGAGGGGCTAGACCTTCTGCCGGTACTACCGGCCAACTTCTGCATGAACTAGGGGCACCCTTCTGGATGATGTCCGAGCAGGGGCCAACCCTCACCGGTACTAGTCCGATACTTGGGCTGGTACATCCGGTGGCGATAGTACCACTGACCCTGTCAAGAGTGGTACTTCTGGTGCTTCACCGGTACTTCCGGCCAGACCTGGAAAACACTCAGCAGCCTCGAAATTTCTCTCTCTCTCTCTCTCTCTGAAAAATTGGAAGGTTGCGGGGTGCAAATATGGTTTGTGCATGAAAATGTGATTCCCCTTTACCTTCCGGAGTGGACCCCCTCTTGATAGTACGATGGTCCTAGCTACAAAAAACTAGAGAGAAAGAGTCAAAAGCATCGTCTTTGTAAATCTTCTCATCGGGAGTCCACACAAACATCATGTGTGAAGGTATACCACACCTATAGCTCAAGCACACAATTAGTCCACAAATGGAGTTGTCATCTACACCAAAACACGTGGAGAGATACATGCCCTTTCAAAGAAGATCTTCGAGCCTAGGTATGTGAGTAATGAGACTCTCTACTCTCCGCGTTGACTGGTGCAAGCTATCACTACCTTGCGAACAACAATACCCATGGTAGCATCTATGCTACGATAAAAGTAGAGGGGAGGATCTAGCATAGGAATTGACTACGCAAGCATTACCGTTGGTGCTACTGATTTGCTGGTACGTCTGATGGTTGTTGTAATTTGTTGAGGTCATGTATATTTTAGAAGTTATACCTGGACTGTAATATTTTAGAAGTTGGTATATACTGGCCCCTCTAGCAATGAACTTTTGACGCATCACGAGCTATAATTTTTTTGTTAGCTCGTGGTGCATCAGTGATTAGTGTAACTGTTAGTTTGGGTGGTAGTCCCTAGTACCTCCTCTTATGTTGAATGGTTTATCTGAACTCCTTATTCTATCACGAGTATTAACTATTACTATTATGTGATTTATAAGCTCACCACTCAATGGAAGAGACTACAACAATAGTTGTTTGGGGTACAACAAAATAGCGGGTTATTGCTTTTGTCTTCCTTGAAATGTTGTAATACGGGCAGCACCTATGTACCGTTTCTGGCATCATGCAAGAAAATGCTTTGTGTACGACCAAACAAAGTCCACAACGTGGCGGAAAGGCCTTTTCCCTAGCCATGTCACTAGAGCTGGGCACCCGGGAGCCCTAAAATAGGCTCAGACAACCAATCACGCTCTTGCCTTATCCTTGATGCTGTGATGCCACATAGGATCGTAGCAAAAACTTGTCAAATCCTATATGATGCATGTTGCATCCGTAATGCACGCCCATTCGTCTATACGCGGTCCAGTTAGGCATGAACCTTTTAGTTCGGTTTCCCTCAGGTTCTTCCGGTTATTTTTTCTATTTCTTTCTTTTCTTTTTTGTTGTTTTTTTTCTTTTAAAAATCTTAATATTTTTTAGTCTAAACAATTTTCAAGTTTGAACCATTCTCGAATTTGAACAATTTTCAAATTTCAACCATTTTTAAATCTGAACCATTGTCAAACCTGAATAATTCTTTTATTTGAACAATTTTGAAATCTAGTTTTTTGTTCAAATCTGTTTAAATCTGAACTGTTTTTAGCAAGCCCAGAGAAAAAGGCTGGGAACACTTGGTAGGCGTGCGCGAACTGGCCGGGCCTGAAGGCGTCGTATGGTGCTGGATACAAAAATGGGCCAAAGATATGGGCAGTTTGCTTGGATGGAAGAAGGCAGAAGGGAGGGAGAGTCGGCCTGGTAAATCAAAGAATATTTTTGTGCACCCTTCTTTATTTAGTTTGAAGACACGACGGACTTGGAATCAGCGATAGACTGATAAGGAAACTGAACCGAAAGGTCCTAGAACCCGACAAGAGTTCAACACGGAGAGCATAAACTGAAGCACGTCAGATCAAGTTATCAACACCCATCGATCGCCGTCGTACGCTCTTGTTTCGCCATGTCTATCTACTCCCCCTCCGCGCTTAATTAGCCCTGGTCAATGCCAGTCCGCCACGATGTCGTCGTCCAGATGCTTCAGGGAAATAACCACGGCGACACACGATTTCGAGGTGGCCGATTACCTTCTGACCCAAGGCATGGGCACCAGTAAGTTCGTTTCCTCAAGCACATTCTGCGTTGGCGGCTACGATTGGGAGATAAGGTTTTACCCCGACGGAAATTCGACGGCCGGTGCCGGCAAGGCGTCAGCCTTTTTGTATTATCTCAGCCAGGCCAAGGATGTGAGGGCCAAGTTCACCTTAAACGTGGTGGACAAAGACGGCAAAGCTCAAGCAACCAATATCCCTGCAACAGAATACATCTTTTCCCCGGCAAGTGATAACATGGGCTATGTGGATTTCCTCCACAAATCAAGCCTCAAAGCACCGTCACAACTCCACAATAGCGCCTATATCACGATAAGGTGCACTGTGACTGTCATAAAAGAACCTCAGACAGTCGTGGTCAACAGGAACCTTTCCGAGGCACCGCATCCAACTCTACACAAGAACATCTCCAACACATGTGGAAATAAGGAGAAGGAAGAGACGTGACATTCGATGTGTGCGGCCACCCGTTCCACGCTCATCGGTGCGTCTTGGCTGCACGATCTCCCGTTTTCAAGGCAGAGCTCTTTGGTCCGATGAAAGAGAAGGCAGCCCAATGCACGACCATTGACGACATGGAGCCACAGATCTTCGAGGCGCTTCTTCACTTTGTGTACACAGATACTATGATCCAGGAGGACGACGACAACAACAACGAAGAAGGTAAAATCGCAAGATTTCAGCACTTGGTAGTTGCCGCATATCGATACGGATTGGAGAGACTGAAAGCGATGTGTGAAGGTCGACTGTGTGAGAGCATTGGCGTGGAAACAGTCGCGACAACGTTGGTTCTCGCGGACCTCAAAATTATAGGAGAATATCTAATGCTAGCTGGTCCAGTCTATTTTAGGTATTCTCATGTGAGTGGTTCGATCGATGGATCATAAGGAGTGTCAACCAAATTATTAGGCACCGTGACGTCACCGTTATTTCCTAGAGAATCTCTTATCTCCGTTCTACGCTCCTTACTATCAACGGATTTCATGTCACGGAGTTCAGACCAACTCTACTCTAACCTTTACCGATCTTCAAGGTCTAAGGTACGTGACAAGTTTTAGGATCAATGCAAAAGACAAGATACAAACATACCTGTAGATAGATTACTTCAGAAATGCAATTATCTCATACTAAGAGATGTAAATGTAGCTAAGAAGCTAGGCATCGGACACGTCTGGAAGTTCCGGCCACCACCGCCCCACATCACCGCTGCCGGAGGAGCAAGATTGGGAACCGCTCTCACCCTAGGACCGCAACCAGTGGGAGCCCACTGCACCGTGCGGGCTTTGCCCGAAGACACCTTTAGTGGCGAGCGGATAGGAGTGAGGGTGGAGAGGAGGCCCCGAATGCCGACGTCAGTGGTTGCTCTGGTATGGTTAGGCGCAACCACACAACAACCGCTCCCACATGGGCATTTATGTTAGGGCATCTCTAGTGGCACGACCCATCCGGTCATGCCCCATCTTAAACGGTCTGCGTGGATAGGAGGGCATGCCGCGCACACTCCAGCGGACCGACCCATCTGTCCACCAAATCTGGCCTATAGTTGCGTCGTCCTAAATAGAGGCGCGTCCTCCCCTTGCCCCCCCCACTAGTGGCACACAAGGCACACACACACAAGCCACCCCTCCCCTGCCATCTCTGTCGCTACCCTAGGCACTGTCGCCATATCTGAGCTTTGTGGTGGAGATATGCTCTAGAGGCAATAATAAGTTATATTTTTCTATATTTCCTGTTTTATAATTAATTTTATTGTTCTGTGCTATAGTTGTATTGATTCTGAATAATGAGTATTTGGAAAAAAAAACCTAATACATGTGTGAAATTATAAAAACCATTTAGATATCTATAGTCTCGCCACTAAGACAAGTTTGTGTATCATCAATAGTCCCGGTTTTCTATCTATGGGCAAATATAAAGTGTTGTAGAGTTGTCGATGATACATGAGACCGTACTTGTGAAGAGAACAAGGATGATGGATAGACCCAATATAACATACTCCCTCCGATCCATATTAGTTGACTTAGATTTATCTAGATTCGGATGTATCTAGTACTCAAACATGTCTAGATACATCCTAGTCTAGATAAATTCGAGTTAACTAATATGGGTCGGAGGGAGTACCGTGAAACGCATTATCAATATTGTTATCGGTAGTTTCTTATTACCGTTACGAAAAGATCGTATTCACTTGGATACACGTGGACGTGACAACTCAATAATCACCACGCTTCATGCTTCCGCGCTAGTCATTAAGTGAAGGTCAATTTTTTTAGTCGTATCCGAAAGCTTCTCACAGATTGAAGAGGCTAAGTACACTCAAAACCCACGTGACAGTTTTGGTTGTTTACGATTTCTACTGGCGTCCAACAAGATTCGGTTGTGTATGTCAACAGATTTTTTACTTCCCCTTTAACCACCTGAACCGAACTATCCAACAGGATTCCCCAATCTCACGTACGTACATAGGACGGATCCTTCGAGAGAGACTTTAGGTGACCTTTGGGACAGATCCTTCAACGCTCGCCCCTCTACCTTCGCCATGGGAAACACCAGCTCCTGCTTCGGTAAGCCGCCCGTGCCAGCCGAGACGTCGTCGAGATGCACGACACCGACCGCCACCGCGGCACACAACTTCATCGTGGAGAACTACTCGCTGCTCGCCGGCATCGGCGTCGGCAAGTTCGTCAGCTCGACGACCTTCAGCGTCGGTGGCCGCAACTGGAACATCAGGTTCTACCCTGAAGGTGACGGCCAGGAACCTGGCTACGCGTCGGCCTTCTTGCATCTCGTAGGACCGGCAGCAGGAGCGACGACGGGCGTGAAGGCCAAGTTCACCTTGAGTCTGCTCGGCAAAGATGGTAAAGTATACAAGGAACTGAAACCTGTGAGCATCGCTCCGACCTTCGAGACGGCCGGTGTTAAGAGTTCATGGGGCGTTCTCAAGTTTGTAGAGAAAGCCATGCTCGAAGAAGCAGGCTGCTTCACGGTCAGGTGTGATCTGACCGTACTCAAAGAGGCTGTCGTGCACAAGATGTAGCCAGATCTTAGCTATACTCCAAGCACGCCATGCAATTAGTTCTCGGTATTGTTGATCGACCTGCAGCCGATTTGTGTATTTCTGCATTTTTATTTTTCTCCCTTTTAAGTTATACTATTACCTCCTCCGATCCATAATAAGGATGGCAATGTAGCGTGTTTAGGTGGGTAGATTAAAACCATCTCCAAATCAAGATCCATCGGCCTCACTCTAGGCGCTACTAATGTGTTAATTGGCCTATATATCGCCTAAATCCAAACTTAGAGGATACACGGGTATCCATGGATATTCATGGTTTTACACCAGCATAGTATAACATCTTTTTTAGCAGTGGCTATGCGAGAACAGAAGGACCGAACATGACTAGGGGATGTGGGCGTGCAGGGTGCCTCGTGCAAATCGTGTTAGGGCTAGAAAGTTAGAGTTAGGTGGATCTTTCAGGCTGGGAAAGGGGAGGTTAGGCCTTTAAATGAGTCCGACACATCTAATAATGGGTGAAACAAACTGTATCCCTAAGATGTGGGCCCACGTTTCATGAGTTAGCAGGTATCCATCCCAGGAAATCCGTGGGAGTAATTTGCTCTCCATACCCTTGCCCGCCGTGTCGGATATCCATGGATACCCGAATCATGGTTAAAATTAAAATTGACATCCTTAATCCGTAGTAACTATCTTTGATTTAAGGAAATCTATAACAAGAGGAGCCGCATGCATCGCTAGCTTGTGCGGCGGTGCATTAAGATGGGTTCTCGGTGTCCAAATGGTATCGCGCCTCAATGCGTCGTATACGGCGTTCACCGTGGATAGTGTAGTGGGTCCTCTTTGTTAGCCATATTTTTGCTAGAACATCTCATTTTGTCTTTTTTCCTTCTCCTCCTTCGACGACTAAGAGGCAATCAATACTCGCTGGAGCACGCTTCTTACTCGGCGTGAAGCGATGCATCTGTCGCATCCCCCCTTCCGCATGTGAGTCTCCTCCGCCTCCTCTCTAGATTACTCGAGTTTCCGTGGTTGTTCATCCTCTCCTGCATTGTTTGGGCTCACGTGGTGCCAGCGAGATGTAGACCGCGACAAGGGGCAATTGTTTCAAGCCGAGATGAAGCTTTTAGGTAGGTGGCTCTCCGGTCATCTGATGAAGGTGTAGAAGGATTGGCAAATATGATGAATGTATTATTGAGCCTCATGGGCGAATATATATATAGGCGTACAAGGGATCATCTTGGAGTACAAGTCAAGTTAGGCTTGGATCCTAACTATCCTAAACTACTGTAACAATCGTATCGATAAAATACTCTAACATCCTCTCATAGTCGTAGCGATAGCGTCGTGAACAACTAGAACGCCGTGGACGCTCAGACGGGAGATAAACCGAAATAGCATCCAGTAAGATGATATCCCCTCGAAGTTCGAGCGGGAACTTCGTGGACGGTGTCGTGGCGTGGTAGCTTGGACTGTAGAGGAACCTGATGAGAAGCTGAAGCGAGGTGGGAGTCATTTGTGCCGGTATCGAGGGAGTCGAGAGCGTGAGGCGGTACCGAGTGGTCGCTGTAGCACGTGCAAGGGTTCGCCGTGATCGAACTCATGGTCAGGGTTGCTGGTATCGAGGTAGCCGCACATGAAGCCACGTACGCATAATGAACGAGAATGATGACATAGATGCTTCGAGGCAGTCGTCGAAGGTCGAGATGCTGGAGCCGATGCAGTCCGAGCCATCAAGGATGAGGTAAGACCATACTTTTGCCAGAACTAGGTGAACATCGAAAACGAATGCATCCATTGGTTTTGCCAGAACCAAGTACGCAAAGAAGAACTCATTGATAACGTGGTCGAGACAGTCGTAGAGGTCGATGCCAAAGAAGACATTATCAATGACGATGTAGACGAGGCGTCGATCCAAGTTTGCCAGACTCGCCAATGCGCTGGAGATGAAGGAACGAACCGGTGTTGCTAGTACCAGGCGTTCGAGGTCAGGGACCATCATGAACATGTGCGCCAGTGTCGTAGGGCACAAGATGACGATGGTGACAAGGTCATTGTGGACGAAGATGTAGAAGGCGACGAAACTAGCGGCGACCTGGAGTGGTCATGCTAGACGCCTAGAGAGGCATAGTTGCGGTACTCGATGTAGGTGAAGAAGAATCCGGCATGACGAAGACTATGCACGGGCGAAGGTGACCCGCATCGTGGGAGGTGGCGAGTAGATAGCCTATGGCGTCGGTGCAGAGGGATGGCGATGTAGATTGCGTGGGGAGCATAGCTGCATGGTGTGAGTTGATGCAGTAGCTAGAGGCCACCAGCATGTACACGCTTGTGAGGCACGTTAGTATCCAATAGGCAAGGACCAAGGCAGCGGCGCTGTGACCCAAAGGGGTGACGCAACGGCAACCCGTTGTTCGATCAGTGGTAGGCGCGTGCATGGCGTAGACGGGCGTGGGATCAGTTTATCAGACCGATGATGTGCCGTATGCGCCATGGCATGGATGACGACGAAGACGATCTGAGGGGGAAGGCCATGGAAGCCTACCGAGTAAGGCGTAGCAGCCGACCGAGGTGCGCGGTAGCCTGCTGATGGCTCAGTGTCGGACAAGCATGATACAAAAGATCATCCATATACAAAAGAGCATGATATCCATAACTCCATGGACTTACAAGCTCCCCTTTCATTTCACACTGACGACATCCATATACAAAAGAGCATGATATCAACTAGGTACAAGTACCAAGTGCAATATTGAAAGCGTTCCCCATGAAAGCATGGTTCTGCTAATTCCCAATAAATAAGTGCAAGCACATACAATATAGACGACACAATGGTTCAAGTTTATTAAGGGCAAGAAAAGTAAAGTGTGCCATCAAGTTCGTGCGAGCTTTAATCACTAGTTTTCTTATAACAAGTTTAATTTGGAAGGTAAACAAAAGCATGAATATACTTGGAATAGCATAAGCTAATAGGTAGGTATGGTGGACTCTTTGGAATAACTTGGTTTAGGGAGTTGGATGCATGAGTAGAACTCATACTTAGTTGTGGAGGCTAGCAAAAGACTAGGAGCAACAAACTAAGAGAGCAATAATGGCCATAATCATGCAGAGCGACAAAACATCATTGATCAAAGCATAAATTGATACTACAAGTTGAAAACTAAAGGATAATAAAGGCTATGGTGACTTGAGATAGTCATAACATGGTGTGAGCATGCGCCAAGTCAACCCAAATAAAGCATCAAAGGAGAATACCACTATACTATGCTGCTAAAACAACGCATGATTCATCCAAGGCATATTAAGCAATCTCAATTGTTTATAACAAGTCATGCTATAACAAAGAATTCTAAGCATAAAGCTGAAACAATATCAAACATGGCATGACAAAGCATAGGCCACAGTCAAAAACAAGCTCTTTTTACCACATAAGAATGCATTTTCCTACTCTTTTCCAAACCCAACCAAACTATTTGCAAACCAATGTATGAAAGAGGGGGTCCAACCAATTTATTCAGAAAACTAAGAAAACCAAGCAAGCGAAAAAACAAAACGAAAAACGAAAAAGAAGACGCTCCAATAAAAACACAACTGTGCATGAAACAATAAAAATGAAGCGTTTGGAAGGAACCTGAGATTTTTATTGATGAAGAACGGGATGCCTTGGGCATCCCCAAGTTTTGACGCTTATAATTCTTGGATATTTCTTGGGGTGACACACGTGGCATCCCCAAGCTTGATCTTTAGTCCATCCTTCATCTCATTACTCATTCCTTCCATACACCTAAATTTTTTTCTTCATACAAAACTTCACACAATTTTTATTAGCAGCATTAGTGCACTCAATATAAATAGGTCTTAAGGTTCAGTTCTAACACCAAATAAACTTCCATTAGAACACTAGCTACTGTAGCACTTCCCTCAAAAAGCTCAATTCTCTAAAAGAACTCAAAAAGGAACCAACAAGAAGCAAATGCAGAAAATGGCAGAAAACTGTCAAAACAGACCAGCAGGTAAAGATGAATTTTTTTGAAGACCTTCTGTTGCTCAAATCAAAAAGTTTTGAACTAATGGAAGTTAGATAACAACCTGGGGCAGAAGCACAAAAATTCACGCCTCAAAAAGACGTTCAGATATTTTACACGAATTTATACGGTGAAGCATAGAAATCTATTTCGGAACAGCAACTTTCCCAATCATTACTTCTCTCTCATTAGAGGTTACTCTTGGCACAAAAAGCAAATAAAAAGGATAAGGAGCGGTTATTACATGGGTAATAACTTCCAAAACTCATCTAAAACTTTTGGGTTATCTCCCAATAAGTACTTTTCTTTAACGCCTTTAAGTTAGGCATAAGAAGCAAAGAAAGAATCAAGTGTTCTCAAATGAAGAAGCATTAAGACCAAATTTTGTTTTCATAGGAGAAGCAAAAGAAATCTTCTCTCTCTTCTTAGGGAAGTGTTCGATACCTTTCTTGAGTGGGAGTTGATATTTAATGGTGCCTTCTTTCATATCAATAATGGCACCAACAGTTCTAAGAAATGGTCTTCCCAAAGTAATAGGACAAGAAGCATTGCATTCAACATCCAAAACATAGAAATCAACGGGGACATAGGCATTGTTAACCATAATAAGAACATCATTAAGACTCCCCATGAGTTTCTTTTTAGCATTATCATCAAGTGGGACATTCAAATAACAATCTTCAAGTGGAGGCAAATCAAGCATATCATAAATCCTTCTAGGCATAATAGAAACACTACTATCAAGATCACATAAAGCTTTGAAATCAAAGTCATTCACTTTTATATTAATGATGGGTTCCCAACCATCTTCTTGTTTAATATGAATATAAGCTTTATGTTTCATCTTTTCTTCTTTAATCTTTATGAGAGCATCAGTAATGTGTTTTGTAAAGGCCATGTTCATAGCACTAGCATTAGGACTTTTAACAAGCTTTTGTAGGAACCTAATAACTTCAGAGATGTTGCAACCATCAAGATCAAAATCATAATTATCATCTAAAGTATTAGAACTATTACTAGCCTCAACACTAGTGGTGGTAATAGTAAAAACACTAATGTTTCTAGCAATTTCATCTTCTCTTTCCCACTTAGCATGTAATTCAGCTAATAGTCTAACATTTTTATCAATTCTTACTTATATAGCATTAGTAGCTGCAAAGGGATTATCATTAGTATCAGGTTTGGCAGCCATTTTATTCAAAGAAGATTGAGCTTCAGCCAAAGATGCTATATTCCTTTCAGCATTAGAGAGTTTTTCCTCAATAGTTTTATTGAAAGCAGTTTGCTTACTAATAAAGTCTTTAAGCATAACTTCAAGTTCAGAGGGAGCACTGCTATTATTGTTGTAGGAACTTCCATAAGCATTACCATTGTTGGGAGGATATGGCTTATAATTGTTGTTACCAAAATTACTCCTATAAGCATTATTGCCAAAGTTGTTATTTCTTATGAAGTTCACATCAACTTGCTCTTCTTGAGCAACCAAAGAGGCTAAAGTCACATCATTTGGATCAATATGGGCTTTCCCATTAACAAGCATAGACATAATAATATCAATCTTATCACTCAAGGAGGAGGTTTCCTCAACATAATTTACCTTCCTACCTTGTGGAGCTCTCTCAGTATGCCATTCAGAATAATTAACCATCATATTGTCCAGAAGTTGTGTTGCAGCACCCAAAGTAATGGTCATAAAAGTACCTCCAGCAGCAGAGTCCAATAGGTTCCTTCAAGAATAGTTCAATCCTGCATAAAAAGTTTGGATGATCATCCAAGCAGTCAGTCCATGAGTGGGACAATTCTTAACCAAAGATTTCATTATTTCCCAAGCTTGAGCAACATGCTCATTATCAGATTCACTTCTCATAGATATAATCTTAGCAGGAGGATAGTATTTTCCAATGAAAGCATCTTTGCACTTAGTCCAAGAATCAATACTATTCTTAGTTAAGGAATTCAGCCATTCTTAAGCTTTTCCTCTCAAAGAGAAAGGAAACAATTTCATCTTAATAATATCACCATCTACATCCCTATGCTTTTGCATCTCACAAAGTTCAACAAAGTTATTTAGATGAGCAACAACATCTTTATTACCAATACCAGAATGTTCTCTCATAACAAGATTGAGTAAAGCAGGTTTTATCTCAAAGAAAGTATCTTCAGGCACAGGTGGAGCAATAGGTGTGCTCATAAAATCATTGTTGTTGGTGCTAGTGAAGTCACACAACTTAGTGTTTTCAAGAGTAGTCATTTTTTGGGTTTTCAAATAAGAAAGCAAACTAGTAAAACTAAATTTTTTTTGTGTTTTTGATAAATAAACAAGCAAACAAAGCAAAAAGAAACTAAGAAAAACAAAAATAACAAAGTAAAGAGATTGGTTATGAGGGACTCCCCTTGTGAAGATGTCCTTGACTCCCCGGCAACAGCGCCAGAAAAATACTTGATGGCTCAGTGTCGGCGCCAGAAAAATGCTGGTGCGGTGTTAATGTAGAGCTCGTTGGGAACCCAAGAGGAAGGTATGATGAGCACAGCAGCAAGTTTCCCTCAGTTATGAAACCAAGGTTTAATCGAACCAGTAGGAGCAAGGAAACACCTCAAAGGTGTTGCTAGCTAAGCCTTGGCAGGGCACACTACCGGTGCTAGTAGCGACATGGAGACCTGAACAACACAACAACAGAACTTTGTCCCCAACTTGCGATGAGGTTGTCAATCTCACCGTGTTTTGCGGAAAACAAAGGATTAAACGTATCGAATGGAAAGAAGTAATAGTTTGCAGAAAGTAAACACAAAGCAGTAAACAGTTTGTAGATTGTATGTAAAGAAAAAGGATCGGGATCCATAGTTTACTAGAGGTGGCTCTCTTTAAGATAGATAACATGCTGGGTGAACAAATTACAGCGAGGCAATTGACAAACATCGAGAAAGCAATACATGCATATACTAATCATCTTGACTCCTTTGGAACTTGATTGGGCATTAATATTATATATAGACCGCCATCCAACTGCATCTATGACTAATAATCCACCTTCAGGTTATCATCCGAACCCCCTCCAGTATTAAGTTGCAAGCAACAGATTATTGCTTTACGAACTGCGTGTAAAGTAAATAATATGATTGTTCTATGAACAAAGGATTATTGTTTTCTCCCTAGTAGCAACAGCACATTTAGTACCTTGGATATTTCTGTCACTTTCCAAGATTACCAGAGGCATGAACCCACTATCGAGTATAAATACTAACTCTTGGAGTTGCTAACATCTACTTGGCCAAGATAGCTACTAACAACAGAAAGCATGCAAGATCACAAATAAAAAGACATGATAGAATCAATAATCAATCTGAAATAACATCTCAATATCCATCGGATCCCCGCAAACACAACATGCAGAATTACAAATAGATGACCTTGATCATGAACGGAGCTCACAAGATCTAAACATGAAAGCACAAAGGAGGAGAACCAGTCATCTAGCTATTACATGGATTCGTAGTCCAAGGATAAACTACTCACGCATCACACCGGAGGCTTGTATGATGATGAAGAAGGCCTCCAAGGTGAATTCCCCTCTTCGGCAGGGTGTCGAAAAGAGCTTCAGATCCCTCCCGATCTAGGGATGAAGATGACGGCGCCTACAGACTCTTTCGTGGAGTTTTGATCGGGTCCCTAGGGTTTTCATCCCGAGGACATCTTATAGGCGGAAGGAGAGGCCGAGGGGGTGCTGGGGTCGGCCAGACCACCCCCTGGCGCGGGCTAGGCCTGGCCGCGCGGCCATGTGGTGTGGCTGGCCCCCAACCCTTCTCCGTCTCGTATTCTAGCATCTAATGACTTCCGGAAAAATAGGTACTTTTGGCTTTTGTCCCGTCCAATTCCGAGAATATTCATTTTCTGACTTTCTTGAAACCAAAAACAGCAGAAAACAGGCAGCTGACACTGTGACTCTTGTTAATAGGTTAGTCCAAAAATTCATATGAAAAGTACTCCAAAGTGTGAACAAAACACAAGAAAGTGGATAAAACCAAGCATGAAACATCAAAAATTATAGATACATTTGTTTACTATTCGCTACTTGGTTTCCAATATGATTCGGTTGTGTATATCAACAGAGTTTATACTTCCCCTTTAACCTGAACCGAACTATCCAACAGGACTCCCCAATCTTGTACTCCTACATAGGACGGAAGTGACCTTAGCTCGTATATCCTTCGACGCTCGCCCGTCTACCGTTACCATGGGAAACATCAGCTCTCGTTTCGGTAAGCCGCCCGTGCCGGCCGAGACGTGTCGAGATGCATGACGCCGACCGGCCACCAAGGCACACAATTTCATCGTGGAGAAGTTCATAGTACATGGGGCGGACGACGTTAATAGTACATGGAGCGTTCTCAAGTTCGTAGAGAAGTCCACGCTGCAAGAAGCGGGCTGCTTCACGGTCAGGTGCGATCTGACCGTCCTTAAAGGGGCTGTTGTGCACAAGATGTACTAGCCAGATCTTGCTATTCCTCAAAGAGGCTATTGTCAAAGCTGCGAGAAGATTGCTTCACGATCAGGTGTGATTTGACGTCATACAGAATACAGTCGTATAGGAGATGTTAGCTAGCTAGTACTCCCTCCGTTCGGAAATATAAGACGTTTACACACTAAAATAGACTAAATACACTCTCTTAACAAAGCTAAAACATCTTATATTATGAAACGGAGGGAATACTACCTCTATTCGACAATATAAGATTTTTAGCAAGCTAGTAGTTGTTTCGAACTTCAGTTATAAGGTGTGAGTCTTTAACCGGCCGGACTGCGTGTTTCTAAGCGTCGGTGTTTTTATTCAATTTAGTGATTTGTTGGATGTGGCAGTACTTTATTTTATTTGATTGAAAATTCTGTACATGTTTATTCATGAGCGAACGAGCACCAGACTGGTCTTGTAAGGGTGTGTTTGATAGCCTGGGTGGCTTATCTCAGCTCATACAGGTTGAATCCATCACTGCCCACTACATACAAATATATTTTATTTGCTGTGTTTGGTAGGTTGTTTGAGCTAAGATGTGCTCAAATGAGATCATGTTTAGTAGGTTGTACAAGTTGAGCCATGCCATACAAAAATTAAAAAGCAATTAGGTCCCCGAATATAAAACAAAAAGGCAATCGGGTCCCTGCGAGGTCTGGCTTGGGCTCCGGCGCCGGCGGCGGCAAGCCGCCGCTATGCTCCTTGCCTCTGCGCGCCGTGTTGGCCAGGCGAGCCCCACGTCGAAGGAAAGCTCCGTGTCCTGGACGCATCTGCGGCTCGAGCACCGCGTCGGCCAGGCGAGCCCCTCGTCGAGGACGAGCTCCGGGTCGGCCAGGCGAGCTCCGCATCCTGGACGCATCTGTGGCTCGAGCACCGCGTCGAGGGAGAGCGTCGCCTCCGCGAGAGCACTGCGTCACCTCCGCGTCGAGGGAGAGCTCCACCTCCGCGTGAGCCCCTCGTCACCTCCACGTCGAGGGAGAGCTCCGCCTCTGAGTGAGAACCGCTTCACCTCCGCGCGAGCACCGCGTCAAGGAAGCGCGCCGCCGCCTGCTCGGTTGCCTCCGTGCGTCGCGGTAGAGGAGCGGCGCGGCCCATCGAGAAGCAGCAGACAGGAAGGAGAGCACACGGTGCGGGGAAGGGGGAAGTGAGGGTGCGGGCGTCTGACCCCTATCGGGCTGGAGCAGACACACAGGGCGGACTCAGCACTGCCTAGTTGTGAAGCTCGATTTGAGCTTCTCAACTCGGCAGGGCTGAGGGGCTCTTTTAGTACGGGACGGGCGCTGCTCAACACAGCCGAACCGATCTAACAAACAACAAATGGTAGGCTGGGTTGGGAATTTCTGGGTTCACCCGACCTACCAAACATGCCCTAAGTATCACCAGAATGTACACGTTCGCTCCCTGTTTTTTCCTGCCGATGCCAAATTTGTTGGGGATATACTTTTCGGGTATCCTCACAGTCCCCACTGACCAGGGTGGCCCACTTCGTGTTAGAGCTTTGCTTCACGGGCGGCCCAGTCAGGGAGAAGAGACGGAGTCCAATCCGGCTACGGGAAGGCCCAGAAGACTTACCGACATAGGCCCATAGTGTTACTTGTAGTTCAAGATGTACTCTGTAACCGACTTAGTCGTAGCCGGATAGATCTCTCCTGTAAACCCTAGGCTAGATATCTATATAAACCGTCCTAAGAAGAGCCTTTAGGGCAACACAATAGTCTACAATCTAAACTCGCACATGCGAACCCCTTGTAACCCATATTCCGGCTCTGCCGTATTACTGGATTTCTAGCAGAAGTACGATCTGTCAAAAGCCGGCGGATTCGAACCTGGGTAAACTTATGTGCTCACCGTCCCGGAACACCTTACGTCTCACACCCCTCTCTTCCGCACGCCTCGAGGACCCCCTCATGGCGTACTTGTCATCAATCCGATGACAGTTGGCGCCCACCGTGGGGCCAATGAGCTTCGTATCTGCGTTCCGAGCGGAATCTGCAAGAATCGGAGTTGGCGAGACTATCACCATCGGTCGCATCCTCTACGCTAGCGATGTGTTAGCTTTGCGACAAGTAAATAACGAAGAACAAAAATAAAATCGCAGCGAGGGGGACACAGATGTAACGTGGAAAACCTCTCCAACAAAGAGAGGGGAAAAACCACGGGCGCCAGCCAGCGAAACTTCACTATAACAGAGAGTGTTTACACAACGCCGGGGATTTCACAGATGCAACCTTTTTGTAACCGGCGGCTTACAAGAAGTATATATAGCGGTGGTAACCTAGGTCATCAACGATCCGTACCGAGGGGGGCTGTCGCCCCCCGCACCCCCACAGGCGTCCCTGTTCCGCATTGGCCCAAGCCTCCGGCGACGGGCCTCGCTCCGCTCCGTCATAAGTTGGCCTCTACTTTGTAGAATTTGGATCAGCATATAACAAACTCCACCTTGAGACAAATTCCTTCTTGTAGCATCAATAGTAATCATCTGCCTGAACAAACAAAGAAAACACTTTCGACGCCAATAGCCACTTGGGCTAAGCAGTTATACGAACTAAGCTTGAGCATAGCTCAAACTTAGCAACAGGAACAGGCTTTGTCATCATATCAGCAGGATTATCATGAGTGCTTATCTTGCATACCTTCAGTGTACCTTGTGCAACAACATCACGAACATAATGGTACTTGATATTAATGTGCTTTGTTCTCTCATGGAACATCTGATCCTTAGTAAGGTAAATAGCACTTTGACTGTCACAGAACAGGTTAATGCAAGAATCATCTTGACAAAGCTCAGCATACAAACCTTTCAACCAAACAGACTCTTTGCAAGCTTCAGCAACATCCATATAAGCTGCTTCGGTTGTAGATAAAGCAACAACTGGTTGCAGCGTTGCCTTCCAACTCACGGCACATCCACCTACCATGAACACATAACCTGTGAGGGACCTCCTCTTATCCAAGTCGGCAACAAAATCTGAATCCACATAGCCTGCGAGTCCCTCACCAGTCTTGCCAAACTTCAAGCAAGCATTCGATGTGCCACGGAGGTACCTGAAAATCCACTGAACAACTTTCCAATGTTCTTTACTAGGATTAGCCATGTAACGACTCACCAAACTCATAGCATATGATAAATCAGGGCGAGAGCAAACCATAGCATACATCAAGGAACCAACAGCACTAGAAAAAGGAACTCGAGACATGTACTCAATATCTTCATCGGAACTAGGACATTGCAATGCTGATAATTTAAAATGAGGAGAAACAGGAGTACTAACTGACTTTGCATCATGCATATTAAAACGTTGAAGAACTTTCTCAACGTAACTTTGATGACTAAGAAATAACAACCTAGATTTTCTGTCCCGTTTAATTTCCATACCTAGGATTTTCTTAGCAGCACCAAGATCTTTCATCTCAAATTCACTACTTAGGTGTGCCTTCAAAGTAGTGATTTCTTTCATGCTCTTGGCAGAAATTAACATATCATCAACATATAACAGCAAGCAATAGGTGATCCATTAACAAACTTTATGTAAACACAGCTATCAAACTGAGACCTCTTAAAACCTTGTGAGGTCATAAATGAATCAAACCTTTTGTACCACTGTCTTGGAGATTGCTTCAAACCATAAAGCGACCTCTTCAATTTGCACACAAAATCCTCTTTTCCAGGAACTATGAACCCTTCAGGTTGGTCCATGTAAATCTCCTCCTCCGCTAACCATGCAAAAGCGTCTTTACATCTAGCTGCTCAAGCTCAAGATCATGCATAGCAACAATACCAAAGAAAGTACGAATAGAGCTATGCTTCACAACCGGAGAGAAAACATCATTATAGTCAATACCTGGAATCTGGCTAAAACCTTTTGCTACTAACCTTGCCTTAAACCTTGGAGGCTCATTAGGAGATAGACCTTCTTTTCTCTTATATATCCACTTACAGCGGACGGTCTTCTTCTATTTAGGCAAGCGCACAACTTCCCATGTGCCATTCTTATCAAGCGATTGCATCTCTTCTTGCATAGCAGAAACCCACTTCTCGCGGTCAACGGATGCAACAGCCTCATTGTATGTAGGTGTTCAAGATCATGCTCCACCTGTTCAGCACAACTCAAAGCATAATGAGCAAGATTACACTCTTCAATCAAACAACGAGGTGGAACTATGTTACGCCTCGGTCTATCAGCAGCAATAGATTCCTGTGGCTGCTGCAAAACAGTAGGTGAGTGCTAAACAACATCATCATCAATATTTTCCTCATGAGTATCATCAACAACAACATTATTATCAACAGTTTTCTGCAGGTGCTCCACCTGCACACGAACTCCCTCCTCTCCAATAGCAACGGGAGAGGGATCTGATGGCAAGCTGTCATGATACATAACGGATTCATTGAAAACAACGTTCCTACTCAACAAAATCTTTTTAGTTTCAGGATTCCATAGTTTATATGCCTTAACTCCTGAACCATAACCAAGGAAAATGCACTTAACAGCTCTAGGCTCTAACTTTCCATTATCACGTGAGCATAAGCAGTGCAACCAAAAACTCTCGACTGTGAATAATCAGCAAGCGAACCTGATCATACCTGAATGGGAGTTTTCTTCTCAAGTGGAATAGAAGGTGACCTGTTGATGAGGTAGCACGCTGTGTTGGCTGCTTTAGCCCAAAAACGTCTATGCATACCTGCATTGGACAACATACAACGAGTCCTCGAGATGATGGTTCTGTTCATGCGCTCAGCCACGCCATTTTGCTGAGGAGTGTAAGGGATGGTGTGGTGCCTGATCATACCATCATTACTGCAAAACTCCTCAAACTCATTAGAATAGAATTCCATACCATTGTCAGTACGTAGTACCTTTACCTTCTTTTCAGTTTGCTTTTCTATCATAACTTTCCACTTCTTAAAAGCATCAAAAACATCAGATTTATGTTTCAGAAAATATGGCCATAATTTTCTTGAGTAGTCATCAATAATAGTAAGCATGTAATTAGCACCACCAATAGATGTCTTACGGGAAGGTCCCCATACATCCATCAGCATGCACATAATCTAAAATGCCTTTGGTGGTATGAACGGAAGCATTGAATTTAACTCTTTTGTGCTTACCAAAAACGCAATGCTCACAGAACTCAAACTTACCCAAGTTCCAACCATCAATCAACTCTCTCTTAACCAACTCTGCCATGCCATGTTTGCTCATATGCCCAAGACGCATATGCCACAGATTTGTTTTACCACGATCATAAGAATCATTAGCAGTAACAGCAGCAGCAATACCAGGCAAAGTGCTACCTCTAAGAACATATAACTTAGCAGAATTCATATCACCTATCATGTGAATAAGAGAGCCTTTTGATACCTTTAACATGAAGGAAATATGCCCTGAGAGGCAATAATAAAGTTGTTATTATATATTCCTTATATATGATAGATGTTTATTTTACATGCTAGAATTGTATTAATCAGGAAACATCAATACATGTGTGTTTAATAAACAAAAAGGGTTCCTAGTTATGCCTCTCTTATAGACTAGCTTGTTGATTAACAAGATGATCAAGGTTTCCTGATCATGGACATTGGATGTTGTTAATAACAAGGTCACACCATTGGTGGAATGATGTGATGAACATTCATCCGAAGTATAGCATTACGATCAATTCATTATGTTTATATTGCTATAACATCATATGAAGTAATCTTTATCCTTAGACCATGAGATCATGTTAATTGCTAACACCGGAAGAGTATCTTGATAACATCAAACGTCAGACCGTAACAGGGTGACTATAAAGATGGGTTCAGTACTACGAAGGTGTTATGTTGAGGCTCATGGATCAAGAGTGGAATTTGTCAATCCCGATGACGGATAGATATACTCTGGGCCCTCTCGGTGATATCACATTAAGATAGCTTGCAAGCAAGTGATGTGATCACTAGAATGTTATATCACGGGAACGAGAAAAGAGTGCATGTCGGTAACGAGATCAAACTAGGTATGGAGATACCGATGATCGAATCTCGGACATGTAATATATCGAGATAAAGGATTTAGTTACAAGCGTTAAAGGTTCTCACGATCACGAAGTCATCGTTGAATGTGTAGGAGTCAAGACGGATCTCCGTGTCGCCGCTGATTATTGATCGGAGAAGGGTCTCGATCATGTTTGCATTATTCGCGAACCGTAGGGTGGCACACTTAAGAGTTACCGGACACCATTTTGGAGCACATATGTTTCAGACGAAAGAATTGCAAAGCGCAGGAATTGTTTTAATAGAAACTGGAAATTGTTTCGAGTGAAATTGCAGAAAGTGGTTCTACATGTGATATTGAAATATTGCAAGGGGCTATATGTGAATGTTTGTTAATTAAAGTAATTAACAAAATTCTGAATAAATTTAATAAAAGAGTTTTATTAAATGAGAGAGCATTAAATTTGGAGAAATTTAATGCATTTAAAGTAGAGACTTTAAAAGGGAATGTGAAGAGGCATTTTAATGTGGAGGGGTTACCACCACATGAATGGGGGAGGTGAGGGGTCACCCCCCATGCGCCGGCCATGGAGAGAGGGGGCACCCCCCCTCCTCTTACAAAAGGCCACCCATTCCCTCCTTCATCCTCACACCTCCTTGTGAAGGATCTCTCTCCCCCTCTAGAATTATTCCCCCATGGTCTCGGATTAGCGAGATACATGTTCCCGGTGGCATTTAAATGCGGAAGGAGTTCTTGCTTCACTGGATCGCTGGAGCGAGGAGGTGGAGGTTGTCCGGTGGCTTGAACGTGTGTGTGAGTACGGATGCGCTGCTGAGTTGCGGCGCTCAGACTTCCTCACGATCTTGAGATCAGCAAGTGTACGACTACATCAACCACGAGTTCCTACTCGTTAACAAAATTCGTTGTCTTCGAGGGTAAGTTCTCGTTGGATGTATGTCCACCCGTTGCTTTGTACCTAGTAGATAGATCTTGGCGTGTAGTTCACACCGTAGGAAATTTTTTGTTTTCTATGCTGCGGACCCAACATAACAATCTACGCCCACCAACGTACTTGTATCCATCAACGTCCATGGTACTCAGGGAGATCAGATTTCTGGCCATGCTTGGTATGTGCTTCACCTCATTCAACATACGCGTCACGCCATCATGTGTCTTGATCTTAACAGATCCAACTCCGACAATATGGCACGGGTTGTCATTCCCCACACGTACAAAATCTCCAGTCTGCACAGGCTCATATGAACTGAACCAATCTTTGTTACAGCAAATATGAAACGAACATGTAGTATCAATAATCCATTCATCCTCACGAGAAGGACAAGCAGCAAAAATGGCTAAACATTCACCGTCAAAACTATCACCAGAAACAACAGCAGCCTTACCATTACCTTGATCCTTATCTTTCGGTTGGTAAGTACCGTCCCTTTTCTCCTTATTCTACAGCTTCCAACAATCATCAATAACATGATTAGATTTCTTACAATACCTGCAGAACTTGTCCTTTCCCTTGGAATTCGAACGACTTATGTCGTCTTTGCTCTTATCTCGGTTGCCATAGTTGTTAAATCTCTGCTCGGTCCTGCCACGAACCAGCGGAGCTTCAGCCTTGGAAGACGCCCCATCTGCCTGCACCATAGATTTCATCTTTTCCCTCTGTTTGAAGGCATCTTGCACTTCATCAAGGTATCTTATCATGGCTCAACAACATTGTATCACGAAAGTGAGTATAAGAACTAGGCAGCGAGCATAAGAGTAATAGAGCTAGATCCTCATCATCATATTTTACTTCCATAGATTGCAAATCAGAAATAATCTCTCTGAAAAGAGATAAGTGATTCATTACCGATCCACCTTCCTACAATCTATGCGAGAACAACTTCATCTTCACATGCATCTTACTGGTTAGATCCTTTGACATGCAGATCGATTCTAGTTTCCCCCAAAGGGCAGCAGCAGATTTCTCTGTCAAGACTTCCTACAAAATATTATTGGATAGATAAAGTTGAATCATAGACAAAGCCTTACGGTCCTTCCGCTTCTCTTCGTCAGACCAGCTCTTAGCATCCTTTTCCCCGAATTCATCCAGCGCATCATCCAGATCTGAAGTTTGGGCGAGAATCGCCCACATCTTCACCTGCCACAAGCAAAATCTTGTGGAGTAGTCCAGCTGCGGTAGATCGAACTTCAATGACGACATGTCGCAAACCCTAGATTAGAATCTGGGGCTCTGATACCACTTGTTAGCTTTGCGACAAGTAAATAACGAAGAACGAAAATAAAATCGCAGCGAGGGGGACACAGATTTAACATGGAAAACCCTCTCCAACAAAGAGAGGGGAAAAACCACGGGCGCCAACCAGTGAAACTTCACTATAACGGAGAGTGTTTACACAACGTCGGGGATTTCACAGATGCAACCTTTTTCCAACCGACGGCTTACAAGAAGTATATATAGCCTCTACTTTGTAGAATTTGGATCAACATATAACACGACGTCCCTCTCATCATTCTCGACGAGACTTGGATTCCGGCTAGGGAAGCCGTGACCACCTACACCATCATGTCTTTTGGTGAGATCGATGTTTACATCGGTTTTGCTGAACCTGCCCCACCCACCCCAGTGGTGATGATAGAGGCAGAAGAAATTTCTGGGTCCCCTTTGTCCGCGGAGGTGGCAGTGTTCCGGATCTTAGAAAACCCTAATCCCACCCAGCCCGCACCAGTTGCGGAGATAGTGGAGAAATCCGAGCCTGAAGCAGACCTGGCGGTCCAAGTTGAATCTGGAGTGGATCTCCTTGGAGAGACCGAATCCTAGATCGACCTACCCGCTGAAGTCGAAATCCAGGAGGAGCATAGTAACAACGATGGTTCCGACTCTGATGACACCGAGACGGACAGGCCTTTCCTGAGATACACACTAAGACGCATGATGATGCAAAAATTAGGCGTAGACAAAATCCTCGAGACCATCAAACGTTTCGATGAAGCCTACTATGAAGACCGCAGTGATCTCAGGAGGGGCGTGTCGCACTTTGTCGGATATGTGGGCTCCGGATCCGTCTCTGCCGATGCTAGAGATAACACTGACTCCATGCTAGAGGTTATCAGAACAAGCGTCGAATTACTGGCATCCTCGGATGACTCGATGACGTCGGCAGATTTCCGAAGGTTCTCCGCGGAATATGAAGAGGAGGTTAACTCCACAGCTGCTGCAAAAGGAGAAGACGTGGACGAAGGATCCGGAGAAAGCTCTACCAAAGCACAAGACAATATGGATCTCGAAGATAATCCCGAGAACCAAATGGCCGAAAGTATCGATCAAAGATGGACTCTAGAAAACGGGCCCAAAGCCATCTTTGCTACCGGTGCTGACAAGAAGGCAAAGAAGAAGAACAAGAACCCGGCAAAAGATCCTCCGGCAGAGGAGGTGATTGCCGAGGAATATGAGGAAGACTCGGATGGAGCACTTATCCTAGACAAGCCCAAAGAAGAGTCGGTGGATGGACACGTGATCACTGAAGGTGCGCGTAAACTCATCGATGCTGCATTAACCACACCTATTCCTACAGCTGTAGAACTCACTACTGAAGAGTTGGACGAAAGGGCCCAGGCCCTAGAAGCGCGTCGCCAAGTACTCGTCGATGAAGCCAAAAATCTCGAGGAAGAAAAGAAACGCATGGCAACTGCGGAGAAGTACAACTCTAGGCAACATCAGAAGACTAGGAAACGTCATACTCATGACGACCAGTTCTCGCAGATTCACAAAGTCCTCTTTGGAGGAGAACATGGGATGCCTCGGCGCGACAGCAACGGGGATTGGGTGTATCCAACACTAGTACAGAACACCGTTGCAGCTCGAGAAATCCTATCGGCTAATCCAGGCCCGGAACAGATCCGATTGGGCATTAAGCTACTCAACAAGGGCCTGGAGCAGCAAAAGTTCGCCCTGTCCGGAATGTCACACAGATCCGGCCTTGGCTGACGTAAGACCCCAAAGAGTTCCGGAACAACACCATCATTCCGATCGTCGGGAAGACAATTACTCAAGAACCGGATCTTCAGGACAACACCACAAAGCTGCACGTGACTGGAGTAACGTTAACCCAGTTGCAGAGCAAGAGGCAATCGCTGCACTGAATCCGAGGAATCCTCCCCGGCGAGAGTCGAAAGATCACAGGGAAGAATATAAAGAGAAACGTCGGGAGGAGGACCGACAAAGAATGCCACCTCCTAGACACGCAAGCCGTCCGGCTGACGGGAAAGGAAATGGACACCATGCCAAGACAAACCAGTAGGGGGCTGATATGTTGCAAATGTACCTATAATTTTTGATGTTCCATGCTTGGTTTTATCTACTTTCTTGTGTTTTGTTCCAACTTTGGAGTAATTTCTATACACTTTCTTGGACTAACCTATTAACAAGATGCCACAGTGCCAGTTGCCTGTTTTCTGCTGTTTTTGGTTCCAGAAAGTCAGAAAATGAATATTCTCGGAATTGGATCGGACAAAAGCCAAAGTCGTTATTTTATCGGAAGATTCACATAGCCAGAAGGAGAGATGAAGGGGGGCCACAGGGTGGCCAAACCACCCCTAGGCGCGCCCCCTAGGCCGCGCCATGGCATGGTGTGGGCCCCCTGGCTAGCCACCGACCTCGCCCCTTCACCTATATATTCCTCCCGATACAGAAACCCTAAATCATCAAGCCTCCAGCCACAAAAAGTTCTACAGCGCCGCCGCCACCGAAGGGGAGATTAGGGGGATAGAAAGTCTCTATTCTGGCACCCTGCCGGACGAGGAAGTGCCCCTGAAGCCATCTCCATCGATCTCCACCGCCATCTCCATCACCATTGCTAATTCCCATGATGAGGAGGGAGTAGTTCTCTCTCGAGGTTAAGGGTTCTACCGGTAGCTATCTGTTCATCTCTCTCTATGCATGATCTTATTGAGATCATGAGCTTGTAATCTATAGATCTACCTTGCTACTCAAGTGCTTTAATAGATCTCTGCTCTCCCCATGTGTGTGAAGTTGACAGTGTGCACACCATGGTGGCACTTAGGCTAGAGATTACAAATACTTGTTATGAGTTATATTTGGAGTTGGATGTCTTTATGAAATGGTGGTGTTTGCTTGAACTATCTAGAGCTCAAGGTGACAGTGTGGGGTTATCTAGATGGGAAAGGCTTACTTTGAGGTGTGCTGTTATAGCCCTACCATGGATTAGAGTGTTCAACCAGAGAGTAATTCAATGTAGTATCATAAAGAAGAATATATTTATATGAGAGTGTTCACTAGTGAAAGTATGATCCCTAGGCCTTGTTTCTAAGCATTGAAACACCGTTTGCAATTAGATCTGTTACATGTTTGCTTGCTTCCATCTTTATTTCAGTTTTCCTTTAGTCTCTTCCACGCCATCAAGCTATTTTTTGGCACCATTGTCTTATATCCATACCACTTGTATTTTACTATCTCTTTGCCGAACTAGTGCACCTATACACCCGACAAGTGTATTGGGGACACAAGAGACTTCTTGTATCTTGATTGCAGGGTTGCTTGAGAGGGATACCTTTGACCACTTCCTCCCTGAGTTCGATAAACCTTGGGTAATCCACTTCAGGGAAAACTTGTTGCTGTTCTACAAACCTCTGCACTTGGAGGCCCAACAACTGTCTACAAGAATAGAAGTCCGTAGACATCAAGCTATTTTCTAGCGCCGTTGCCGGGGAGGTAAGGTAAAAGGTACTCATATCCTCCGGTGTGAGTGGTCGAAGTTATTTCCTTTAGATTCTGCAATTTTGTCTTTTTGTTTCTTGTTTCACTAGTTAGGCTTAATGGAAAACAACAACAAAATTAGAGAGCTTTATAGTATTTATCTTGAGTTAGGACATGAAGTGTTTGAAGAGAAAATTAAAAAACCTATGGAACTTTATTTGCATGCTAATAGCAATGTTGTTAGTATGAATTCTTTGGATACCATTATTGCTAATGCTATGGAAAATTCTAAGCTTGGGGAAGCTAGTCTTTATGAAAATGATCTTTTTAGTTCCCCATCTTTGGAAGATAGCTATTCTATTGCTTATGATGATACAAAACCTCCAATATACGATGATTACAATGATGAGTATGATATTTTTAGTCCACCTACTATTGAGGAGAAAATTAATTATGATTACAATATGCCTCCTATATTTGATGATTATGGTGATGAGAATAATAATGATAGCTATTTTGTTGAATTTTCTCCCACTACAATTAATAAGAATAACTATGCTTATGTGGAGAGTAATAATGATTATATGCATGTGGCTCGTGATAAGAATGTTTTATGTGATAGTTATATTGTTAATTTTATTCATGATGCTACTGAAAGTTATTATGAGAGAGGGAAACATGGTTTTATGTATCTCAACAATATTAAGTTTCCCCTCTTTATGTTGAAAGTCTTGAAGTTGCACTTGTGTTTCTTTACTATGCTTGTTGCTTTGTGCTTTAATGACTTGTTTCTTTACAAGATTCATATGCATAGGAAGTGGGTTAGACTTAAATGTGTTTTAAATTTGCTTCTTGATGCTCTCTTTTACTTCAATTCATATTTCTTATGTGAGCATCTTCTCAAACTATCATGCCTAACTTAAAGGCGTTAAAGAAAAGTACTTATTGGGAGATAACCCAAAAGTTTTAGATGAGTCTTGGAAGTTATTACTTCAGTAATAACCGCTCCTTATCCTTTTTATTTGCGTTTTTGTTCCAAGAGTAACCTCTAATGAGAGAGAAGTAATGCTTGGGAAAGTTGCTGTCCTGAAACAGATTTTTGTGCTTCACTGTAAAAATTCGTCTAAAATCTCTGTAGGTCGTTTTGAGGCGTGAATTTTTGTGCTTCTGCCCCAGGTTGTTATCTAACTTTAATTAGTTCAACACTTTTCGATTTGAGTAACAGAAGGTGTTCGAGAAAATTCGTCTTTACCTGCTGGTCTGTTTTGACAGATTTCTGCCATTATTTGCATTTGCTTCTTGTTGGTTCCTTTTTGAGTTCTTTTGGGGAATTGAGCTTTTTGAGGGAAGTGCTACAGGAGCTTGTGTTTTAATGGAAATTTATTAGTGTTGGAACTGAACCTAAAGACCTATTATCTTGAGTGCATTAAATGTTGCTAATAAAGATTGTGTGAAGTTTTGTATGAAGGAAAAATTTCAGGTGTATGGAAGGAATGAGTAATGAGGTGAAGGATAGACTAAATCTCAAGCTTGGGGATGTCACACGTGTCACCCCAAGAAATACCCAAGAAGTACAAGTGTCAAAGCTTGGGGATGCCCAAGGCATCCCCTTCTTCATCAATAAAAATCCTAGGTTTCTTCCAAACACTTCATTTTTATTGTTTCATGCACAGTTGTGTTGTTCTTGGAGCGTATTCTTTTTCATTTTTTGTTTTGGTTTTCGTTTGCTTGGTTTGATTAGTTTGCTGAATAAATTGGTTGGACCCCCTCTTTCATACATTGGTTTTCAAATAGTTTGGTTTGGATTGGAAAAGAGTAGGAAAGTTCATGCTTAAGTGGTAAAGAGAGCTTGTTTTTGACTATGGCTTATGCTTTGTCATGCCATGCTCGATATTGTTTTGGCTTTATGCTTAGTCTTCTTTGCTGTAGCATGACTTGTTATAAACAATTGAGATTGCTTAATGTGCCTTGGAAGGATCATGCGTTGTTTTAGCATATTAAAGCATAGTATTGTGGTATTCTCCTTTGATGCTTTATTTGGGTTGACTTGGCGCATGCTCACACCATGTTATGACTATCCCAAGTCACCATAATCCTTTATGATCCTTTAGTTTTCAACTTGTAGTATCACTTTATGCTTTGATCAATGATGTTTTGTCGCTCTGCATGATTATGGCCATTATTGCTCGCTTAGTTTGTCGCTCCCAGTATTTTGCTAGCCTCCACAACCAAGTATGAGTTCTACTCATGCATCCAACTCCTAAAACCAAGTTATTCCAAAGAGTCCACCATACCTACCTACTAGCATATGCTATTCCAAGTATATTCATGTTTTTTTACCTTCCGAATTAAACATATTATGAGAAAACTAGTGATTAAAGCTCTCACAAACTTGATGGCACACTTTACTTTTCTTGCCCTTAATAAACTTGAACCATTGTGTCGTCTATGTTGTATATGCTTGCACTTATATGTTGGGGATTAGCAGAACCATGCTTTCATGGGAAACACTTTCAACATTGCACTTGTACTTTGTACCTAGTTGATATCATGCTCTTTTGTCTATGGATGTCGTCGGTGTGAAATGAAAGGGGAGCTTGTAAGTCCATGGAGTTATGTATATGTGTTAGAGAAACGCCTGGGCCGCTGGTCTAATCCATGCTGACATGGTGGAAACCTGCAGCGTAACCATAATGAGCTATCTATGAAGCATTCTTCTTATAAAAAAAGAGTCCTATATTGAGAAAAAGAGAAAAAGAAAAAAAAGAGATTATGAGAAGAGGAAAGAGAGAAAAAAGCACCATATTCCCATGGTAAATAAGAAGATTGCTGAGATGCTCGTTGTCTGCTTGCCTTGTCATTTTGATATGGGGATTCTTCTGTATCATTGGGCAAGGGGTACCCCGTTGGCGGTTCTCTATGATACACATGTACTTACAATGACAAGAACCTACCGGTGACTAAACTTGAGTAGCATGAGGAGCGGCCCGCGTATTCAAGGGACATGAGATTTCTAACTTATACTTCATCAAGCATGTACACCATAGTTTGTTCACTTTAACCTTAATCACTTCAAGATGCTTATGATAGGGGCAATGAGAGCTGAAAGCTATTAAGTACCATAATTTTTGGAAGCTCTTTATGAGACTTGAATCCCTACTTCCTTCTATGAAGGCCCTTTCTTCCACCATTATATTGAGTCTCCACCTTCTACCTTTATGCACCTACTTTCAGAGCATAGTGACCATTCTTAGTTCAATGTGCATTGTCCCAAGACTTGTTGATTTATGCATACCTTGATATTGCTTGTTTTAAACTATTTGTATCTAGTCACTCTTATAAACTTTGAAGGTGTCCTATGCATTTATATTTGCTACTCTATGAGGGACAAGCTGAATGCTACTATGCTATGTTTTCTTTATGTGAAACAAACAAACATCTTGCAAAGCATTGTTATTCATGAATCTTTTGTTTGTGCCTTTTCATGTTGCAACATAGTTTCTTTGTCTTATTGCTAGAACTTTGTCTTTCATGTTATGATTGAAGTACTATGATCCCAGCTATCAATGTTTTATAAATACTTTGATCAAGTTTATGTTGGTGCATGTCACCTCAAAAATTATTCTTTCTTTTTATCACTTACCTACTCGAGGACGAGCAGGAATTAAGCTTAGGGATGTTGATACGTTGTAAACGTATCTATAATTTTTGATGTTCCGTGCCTGGTTTTATCTACTTTCTTGTGTTTTGTTCCAACTTTGGAGTACTTTCTATACACTTTCTTGGACTAACCTATTAACAAGATGCCACAGTGCCAGTTGCCTGTTTTCTGCTGTTTTTGGTTCCAGAAAGTCAGAAAATGAATATTCTCGGAATTGGACCGGACAAAAGCCAAAGTTGTTATTTTCCCGGAAGATTCACGGAGCCAGAAGGAGAGACAAATGGGGGCCATAGGGTGGCCAAACCACCCCTAGGCGCGAGTCCCCCTAGGCCGCGCGAGGGCATGGTGTGGGCCCCCTAGCTGGCCACCGACCTCGCCCCTTCACCTATATATTCCTCCCGATATAGAAACCCTAAATCATCAAGCCTCTAGCCACGAAAAGTTCCACAGCGCCGCCGCCACCGAAGGGGAGATTCGGGGGACAGAAAGTCTCTGTTCCGGCACCCTGCCGGGAAGAGGAAGTGCTCCCGGAGCCATCTCCATCGATCTCCACCGCCATCTCCATCACCATCGCTGATTCCTATGATGAGGAGGGAGTAGTTCTCTCTCGAGGCTAAGGGTTCTATCGGTAGCTATGTGTTCGTCTCTCTCTCTATGCATGATCTTATTGAGATCATGCCCTTGTAATCTATAGATCTACCTTGCTACTCAAGTGCTTTAATAGATCTCTGCTCTCCCCATGTGTGTGAAGTTGACAGTGTGCACACCATGGTGGCACTTAGGCTAGAGATTACAAATACTTATTATGAGTTATATTTGGAGTTGGATGTCTTTATGAAATTGTGGGGTTTGCTTGAACTATCTAGAGCTCAAGGTGACAGTGTGGGGTTATCTAGATGGGAAAGGCTTACTTTGAGGTGTGCTTTTATAGCCCTACCATGGATTAGAGTGTTCAACCAGAGAGTAGTTCAATGTAGTATCATAAAGAAGAATATATTTATATGAGAGTGTTCACTAGTGAAAGTATGATCCCTAGGCCTTGTTTCTAAGCATTGAAACACCGTTTGCAATTAGATCTGTTACATGTTTGCTTGCTTCCATCTTTATTTCAGTTTGCCTTTAGTCTCTTCCACGCCATCAAGCTATTTTCTGGCACCATTGTCTTATATCCATACCACTTGTATTTTACTATCTCTTTGCCGAACTAGTGCACCTATACACCTGACAAGTGTATTGGGTGTGTTGGGGACACAAGAGACTTCTTGTATCTTGATTGCAGGGTTTCTTGAGAGGGACACCTTTGACCACTTCCTCCCTGAGTTCGATAAACCTTGGGTAATCCACTTCAGGGAAAACTTGCTGCTGTTCTACAAACCTCTACACTTGGAGGTCCAACAACTGTCTACAAGAATAAAAGTGCATAGACATCAGGGGCTCGTCACAATGAAGACCCTCCCTGGAACCGGAATAATGACGCTTCGGACAAAGGCCGGCGATCAGCCGGAAATAACCCAGCCGCTCCACCCTCTCCACCAAGTAGCCATCACAACGACTCCCAAGGAGGCCAAGGAGGGCATCGTGGTGGAGGAGGTGGTGGTAGAAGCCGAAGTCCGGCTCCAAGGCACCGCAGCCATAGCCGTCACTCAGGACGATCTTTATCCCCAAATGACGCAATGCACATGATCAACTCCAATATAGAGCCGTGGCGCTATGAAAATGATGACATATACGTGGGCCCAAAGTGCTTCGGACCATGCATAAGAGCTACAAAATTCCCGGAAGGATTTGCTATCTCGAGACATATTCAAGCCTACGACGGCATAGCTCGGCCAGATACCTGGCTCCAGGATTTCTTCCAAGCTTGCTGCATCGCCAAAGGCGGAAACAGCCTGGTCGCAACCCGGTATCTCCGACTTATGTTGCGGAAGACGGCACAATCATGGCTCAATGAACTTCTGGAGAACACCATTCACAACTGGTATGACATACAAAGCGCGTTCTTTCGGAATTTTGAAGGCACATACCGGAGGTCCTGTACGGTAGGAGACCTACAGCGTTGCACCCAGAAAGCCGGAGAAACTTGCCGAGATTATCTCGGATGATGGATCGACACCAAGAACTCCTGTGAAGGAGTAAATGACCAAACTAGGATTGAAGCTTTCATCGCAGGTCTCCCAATTGGTTTACTACGTCATCGCTTGAAGTGTGACAAAGTCACTGATTTGGGAGAGATGATAGAAACAACGAGCAAGTATGCAGATGTTGACGACGACGCATAGGGATTACTCAATGCCCTAGCTGTGCCACAGTCGGTAAAACAACCAAAGCAGCAAGCTCAGAAGCGCAAGAATACCTCGGAAGAAAAGCCCAATACAGAAATGGTAGTGGTCACTGCTACTTTCAGGTCTAGAGGATGAGGAGGACACGGCCGTGGGACGTCAAGAGTTCAAGGTAGAGGAGACCAGCAACCTGGCAAAACTTACTCTTGGGCCGACATTGCCAATAACCCATGTGTGCATCACCTAGACGCTAATGGGGGATCGTCCCACACAAACACCGAGTGTCGTTTTAATGACGACATTAAGAGAGATGATACCGCTGGCTACAAGGCTAAGCGGAAGAAGGGAAAGAAGAATCCCGAAAAAGATAAAGAGACCAAGGAAGATTCCGACATGGAGGAAGCTGATGATTCAAATCCCAAGCCGAAAGGGAAGAAAAAAAATTCGATCAAGAAAGACACATATGTCACCTTCCTTGGATCTCAACCAGCAAAGGTCAAGAAAGCAGTTCTACATGAGCTTAATGCGACAGTTCCGGCTGTCCCTCAATTCTTGGACTGGTCGGAAGTGGCAATCACATTTGACCGTGCTGATCATCCGCCTAAGTTACACAGGCAAGGAAAATACGCCTTAATCGTTAATCCACTTATTGACGGTTATGGTTTCTCCAAGGCTCTCATGGACGGCGGCAACAACCTTAATATACTGTATGTCGAAATGCTACGCCGGAGGAAGATCTCGGAGACCCAACTGAACCATAGCTCTATGATCTTTCACGGGGTTGTCCCAGGAAGACAAGCAAATTCCCTGGGGGAAATCACTTTGGATGTTACCTTTGGAACTCCAAAGAATTATCGGACAGAAGCACTTTCCTTCGAAGTGGTCCCGTTCAAGAGCGCGTACCACGCTATATTCGGATGTCGTGCTTACTGGGCTTTTATGGGTCGTCCGTGTTACATTTACAATATGATGAAAATTCTAGGTCCCAACGGCATGATCACCATCAGGGGAGACCCGAAGAAAGTGCGAGAGTGCGAGGATGGAAATGCCGCCTTTGCTGAAGCCATGCTGCACGCCCAGGAGTACCAGGAGATCAAAAGAGCATAGATCTATCTGAGATGCCCGCAACAAAGAAGGAGGTGACAAAGCTGAATCCGGAGTTCAAGGCATCAGAAGAGACGAAGAAGACGTCGTTGAAGGATGATGAACCCTCCAAGGTGACCCAGATAGGCGTAGGACTAGATAGTGCATAGGAAAGTGCGCTCGTCAAGTTCCTCCAAGCAAATCAAGATATCTTCGCATGGCAGCCATCTGACATGACTGGAGTACCTAGGGAACTTGCCAAGCACTCTTTAAATGTAAACCCGAACACTAAACCCGTCAAACAGTCCTTACAACATTTCGGCGATGAAAAGCGTAAGGCAATAGCTAAGGAACTAGCACGGCTCGAGTTAGCTGGATTCATAGAAGAGGTCATACACACTGAGTGGTCGGCCAATCCTGTAATGGTCCCTAAAAAGGACACCACTGATTTAAGGATGTGTGTTGATTATACTGCCTTGAACAAGGCTTGCCCCAAAGATCTGTTCGCTCTGCTTAGGATTGATCAAGTTATCGATTCTACGGCAGGCTCGGAACTCCTCTGTTTTCTCGACGCATATTCCGATTATCACCAAATCCGGATGAAGGAATCTGACAAAGTCAAAACTTCATTCATAACCCTCTTCGGAACCTTCTATTTTGTTACGATGCCCTTTGGGCTGAAGAACGCAGGAGCTACGTACCAACGCACAATGCAACGTTGCCTCCATGATCAAATCAGACGCAATGTACATGCATATGTGGATGATATTGCGGTGATGTCCAAAAAGAAGGAAACATTAATTTCCGACTTGGAGGAAACGTTCACCAATCTACGAAAATACAACATAATGCTTAATCCGAAGAAATGTTTCTTCGGAATCCCAGCCGAAAAATTGTTAGGTTTTATCATGTCTCAAAGAGGCATAGAGGTAAACTGGGACAAAATCAAGGCTATACTCAATATTTCTAGGCCAACTCGCCTAAAGGACGTGCAAAGACTAACTGGTTGCATTGCTATAGTCAGTCGGTTTGTAAGCCGGCTCGGTGAAAGAGCCACACCACTATACAAACTCCTGAAAAAGACCAAGGATTTTGTATGGACCGACGAAGCTGAACCTACACTGCAAGACCTGAAAACAGTACTCTCATCTGCTCCTATCCTTGCTGCACCGGAACCACAGGAACCGATGTTGCTCTATCTTGCTGTGACAAACAAAGTCGCCAGTATCGTCATGGTAGTGGAGAGACCGGAGGAAAATCAGGAACATTTGGTGTAGCGCCCGACTTACTTTCTCAGCGAGGTCTTAACAGAATCGAAACAGCGGTATCCGCACTATCTAAAGCTAGCTTATGGTGTGTTCTTAGCATCTCGTAAGCTACAACATTATTTTCAGGAACATCCAATTACCATGGTGAGCACAGCTCCCATGGGATATATAATCAATAACAGTGATGCCACAGGACGAGTCGCCAAATGGGGCATTAAGCTTTCAGCCTTTGATATTGAGTATAAACCTCGGACAACAATCAAATCGCAAATCCTTGCTGACTTTGTTACTGATTGGACAGAGACAAAGGAGAATATGACCCTCCCAGAGTCGGAATATTGGACCCTATATTTTGATGGGTCTAAGGCTCGCGGGGGCTCGGTGGCTGGCGTGGTGCTCAAATCACCCCAAGGAGATAAACTTATATACGTTTTGCAGATCCACTTCACAGCGACAAATAACATTGCTGAGTATGAAGCACTGCTGCATGGAATCCGGATTGCTAAGGATATCAGCATCCGACAATTGATGTGTTATGGAGATTCGGATCTTGTTGCTCAACAAATGTCGGATATTTGTAATGCAAATAAACACATGGCAACATATAAAGCTGTCGTGGATGATCTATCTAAATCGTTCGAAGGGTTTGAGGTTCAACACATCCCTCGAGCAGAAAATGAGTAAGCAGATGCATTATCTCGGATAGGCTCTGCACGGAAAGAGGTCCCGGATGGCGCTTTTTTAGAGCACCACAAAGTTCCCTCAATAAAGGGAGTGGACGAGGAATATCCGTCCAAATCCGACTCACCTTTGATAGCAGTTCTAGCTGTAATTCCCAGCTAGACTCAACCCTACCTTGACTATTTGGTAGATGAAAAATTACCCGAAGACGAAGTTCTGAGCCGGCAGATCATCCGACGAGCAAAAGCCTATACTATAGTTAGTGGTGAGCTCTATAAGCGGAGTGTATCTGGGGTCTTTCAGCGTTGCGTATCTCCGGAAGAAGGAGTGGAAATCTTAAGAGAAATCCACGAAGGCGAGTGTGGTCACCATGCTGCAGCCAAATCTTTAGTGGCAAAAGCTTTCAGACACGGTTTTTTCTGGCTTACAACCAAGGCAGATGCCGAACGGCTGGTCAAGACGTGCAAGGGCTGCCAAAAGTACACCAAACAAGCTCATGTTCCGGCTGATCAGCTGCGAACAATACCTATAACATGGCCTTTCGCGGTCTGGAGGCTTGACATGGTAGGACCGTTTAAACGGGCTCCAAGTGGATTTACTCACCTCTTAGTGATGGTGGATAAATTCACCAAATGGATTGAGGCTAAACCCATCACTAGTTGTGATGGAGCAATAGCCAGAAGATTTGTCGAGGATGTTATAATCCGGTATGGTTATCCGCATAGTATTATCACAGACAATGGGAGTAATTTCTCTATGGGAGAACTTGCCGAATTCTGCAACGAACAAAATATTCGACTTGACATTGCGTCAGTCGCACATCTGCAGTCTAATGGACAAGTCGAAAGAGCAAATGGTTTAATCCTACAAGGCCTAAAACCGAGACTCGAAGCACCACTACGACGTGTTGTGGGGGCTTGGGCAGAAGAATTACCTTCTGTAATATGGATTTTACGAACAACTCCGAACAGGTCAACCGGATACACACCTTTCTTCTTGGTCTATGGTGCAGAAGAAGTTCTTCCTAGTGATTTGATTCATACTTCTCCTAGAGTGGCCGTGTATATCGAAGAGGATACCGAGATTTCTCGATAAAATGATCTCCATTTAGTCGAAGAAGATCAACAGCCTATCAGCAGAAGTTACGCAAGTATCATAGCCAGAGAGTCAGAAACAGATCTTTCAATAAAGGCGATTTGGTTCTCCGGCTTGTGCAACAAAGAAAGCACAAACTTTCCCCAGTATGGGAAGGGCCCTTCTTGGTTAGTCGAGTATTGCACAATGGTTCATACTACCTAATCGATATGCGACCAGTCAAAGAAAGACCTGCTGCTAATAAGAGAAAGAGAGCTGGAGGCAGTACAAATCCGGATGAGTTAGACAGACCATGGAATATTGCTCAGCTACGACCCTTTTATTCTTAATTTATCCTTCTTTGTAATCATATATGTGTACATGTTCTGTGAGAAATAAAAGTTTTGGTTGTCTCAATTTTTTCTGAGAAGTTTTTACCATCTTATTTCCGAATGATCATGTCACAGTCAAAAATCCCAGAATACTTGAAAGTAATTTATGCTCATGTTTGTTCTGGTTTAGATTTCCGATTCTAAAAATGCTACCTTCGGGTATAACTCTAAATTTCCTAGTCTATACTTTGGTTATTTGTCTGATTGCCAGATGCGGGTATTTTCCGAGTAGTGAATTGTTGGTACTAGAAGCCGGCTTTGTTTCTGAGTTTAAACTGGTTTAGCAATCGAGCTCTGTTGCTCGGCAAAGTTTCCGTGCTGAAAGTTTAGCTGGCTCATGAAAGGGACGAGGCGGAAAGCTAGATAAACGATAAGCGTAGACAAAAAAGTACAAGTGCTTGTGTAAACATTTCAGGCACACAAAAATCAAAGTCAAAAGTGCTGAATAGATAAATTAAAACTTAGCACTAGCAAAAAGTATCATACTACATATTTATAGATCTATAATGTTTTCAGAATAACACATCTGTTTCTTTCGAATGACTTATGATGCAGGAGGAGAGGTAGGAGCTGTCGGCTCGCTGGACACATCAGCCGCACCTTGATAATGATCCGAGATGTCCAAATCCGATATGGATTGTTCATCGTCGGAAACTTCGGCTACTTGTTCGGGAGGCGGAGGCGGCGTGTCCACGCGGTTGAAGAAGGGAGTATTGTAGCTGGTTAAATCAGCTACGTGGCACCCATATCCGGCGCAGGAGTCCATGATGGCTTTGATATCTTGCTGCTGGCCGTCTTCGTCCACAGTAGAGTACCCTCTGGTCACTTGCCAGATTTCCATGCTTCCATGGTGGCTCATGACCATTGTGAGAGTGTTCTGGGCTGCGGATCGCGCGTAGGACATATTCTAGTCCTAGACAAGCTGCGGCATCTCATTTGCCTTGTCTCGCACCTGAAAGTCGGACATGCTATGCATGTCCAGAACCTTGAGAGCTTCACCAATATCTTCGATGGATTGGCGGAAGTCATGAAGCAAATCACCAACTTGGGTAAGCCGGTGGGTGCGAGGCTCGGTAGAGGTGGAGTCCGTCAAGTTCAGAGGACCTATGCATATAATACAAAGTGGTTAAATAAATCCGATATCGAAAGAGTCGAAGAATGTAGACAAGTCAGAAAGATGGAAACATACCAAAGATGACATCATCAACTTTGGTTTTCTCCCCACGAAAACTCCGGAGTTCAGCCCGGAGTGCCTCAGACATGTCCTTCTCTCTGAACAAGTCATTGGCCAGATCCGAGATTTTCTTCTCGTGGAGTGCAATTGCGATCACGCTCCACAGTGTCCATGGAGGAGGATTCGAGAACTTGAGCAATGCTCTTCTCATGATCCGCCTTAAGCTGGTCTAGCTCTCGGCGGAGATCCTTGTTTTCCACCACCAAGGTCTTTAGATTCTCGGCCTCTTCAATCATATCACAGGACTGCTCTATCAGTGCTGTAAGTCAAAAGAACAACAGTTCAACAAAAATATTAGACTATGAAAACACAAGACAAGGTTTGAGTCTCGGAAAGTTTACCTTCGGCCTCATCCTTGGAAACTCTTAGCTCAACATTTTCAAGTCGGAGAGCTTTGATCTCTCTCCGCTTGTTGCAGATATTCTTCAATAATGCCTGGTTATATGAATTAACTTTCTGTAAGTCAGAATACCTAGAGTTAGAAGTCTACTAAAGACTCGGGCTAATATTGTAGCTAATATCAGCATGAGCCTTGGGGGCTACACTAGTTCATTTTTGGCATCCTAAGGAAGCATAAACCCGGATTGTTTATCCAACTTCATGCTTGGGGGCTAGAGGATATGATATAAAGAACAATAAAGGAAAACGTGAGTTGGAATTCCAACTTACATGATGTTCATGTGTGAGCTTACTCAAGCACATGTTCACCTCAGTAGTAACCTTCTCGGTGAAGGTAAGTGGAATAATCGGAGGTGGTGGAAGCACACCAGCTCTCAACCCCTCATCGCGAAGGCGGACTTGTTCGAGAAGTTGGGAGTACTTGATGTCTTCCGCTTCTTGTGCTTCTTCTTCGGCAGAAAGATTTCGGCTTTCTAGGCATTGCCGGGCCAGCCGCTGGATTTCCTCCGCAGATTTCCAAGATAAGCCAAATTTGGCAAGTCCCGGATTGTTCAGGAGATTTTTGGCGAAGGTGTCTACCGAGGGATCATTACCCGAAGAGGGTTCACCCTTATCAAAACCTAAGTCACCCATGGTGACGTCAGTCTGCGATTCAAGGATCGCTGGCCCTATTGAAGGAGCCGGATCTTCTGCAACGATCAGAGATGGAGTAATCTCCGGCGCTGTAGAAGGTTGAGGGGCAGGAGTCGGAGGAGCCACGGCAGGAGAAGCCAAGTTTAGCTTCGTCTGACGCAGGGGCTTCGAGATAGTTCCCTTCCCCTTGCCCTTGATGAGCTTCTTAGCTCTGAGAAGGTAATAGAATGAAGAACATTATATCTTGGAAGAAATCATGAGTAAAGTACAAAGGCGGAAGTTGTGTGGAAAGTTACCTCTTCACAACTAGCACTTCCTTTGTGCCGATAGCCACTGTCGGAGCTTTGCACTTCTGGGGCACAACGTCCGGCAGTGGGACCAATTCCTCCTCCTGAGAAAACTCGGGAGGATATCCCTCACTAGGAACTAATTGCAACTCTGGGAGGTCCGCAAGCTGAAAAGAAGATAATATCTCAGTGTTGCGAAATAACTTAAAGGTGAAACACATAAAAAGGGTTTACTGCTAAAAGCTTACCGGGACTATAGGGTCTTCTGCTGTATGCATGTCCAGGGACAAATCCGGAATCTTTCTCTCGATCCGCTCCTTTATCAGCCATTTGATCTGGATTATATAATCTTGTAGCTTTAAAGCCTTGGAGCTGATGCGGAGGGAGTCATTTTTGACGCCGTGATAGAATGCATCAGTCGGTTGCCGTGTTGCTGGAGAGGCTGGATCCGGCGCGCTACCCAGGACTGGACCAAGTCGGACCCTCTCAGGCCCTTGTGCTTCATCAGATATTCAATCCGCCTCTTGGCGAGAAGCAGATCGTCACTGAGAGCCGGAGCGGCCTCGTCCCAAGATGCTTGAGGCGTGGCGGCTCCATCAACGAAAGCCGGCAAAGCAGTAGCTTTGTCGGGAGCGGGAATATCCCTATGATAGAAAAAGGTAGCCGACCACTATTTGACCGACTCACTAGCTAAAATCCGAGGATAAACACGTTCACGCCTAACTGAAAGACTAATTGTACCGGTAATGTAAGGATTACCGGCAGTGATGGAGTTTCTCTGGACATGGAAATAGAACCGGAAGAGAGTGAGACTCGGCCTAATGCCGATATACCCCTCACACAAAGCCGCATAGGCGCTCATCTCTAAGATGGAATTCGGGGGAAGATGGTGAAGTTGAACGCTTTAATGATCTATCACCTCAGAAAAGAAATCTGAGGGAGGAAAGGAGAAACCTCTGTTGAGGTGGGTGCCGAAGTGCACTCGATCGCCGTTGCGAGGGTTGGGGACGGCCTCGCCGAAGCCGCTCCACCAATCACCGGCGCGGAGGAGTCCTTCTTCTTCTACGCCACAGAGCTTCTCGTCGTCGAGGACGCACGGGATCCAGACCCCGCGATTGCTCTCCTTCTCCGCCGCCGCTGCCGTCGCTGCTGCGCTGGAAGTTGAAGTGGAAGCCATTTTCCTAGTGCGCCGGTGACCTTGGTCGGGCGGCTCTGGGAATTTCTGGGGGAAAGGAAGCTCTGTACGCGTGGGAGAAGTGGAGGAGAAGGAAACGGCGCAGGAATAGGTGAAGAAGATGAGGAAAAGGAATCCTCACCCCTTATAACCGCCGAACTGCGCCAAGATTCGTGCAAATGACACAGTACACACGCCACACATCGTGGAAAGAACTGGGAAGTCCCCACGCGATGATTACGCCGCCTCGATCTCCACACGTGCATTAAAACGGCGCCTCGGTTCCGCGAAAGGTGGACCCACCAACGGTCGTGCTGACAGGAAATGTCTGTCAGTGACGTGACTTGACCATGACTAGTGTCAGATGACGTCAAAGACCTTGTTCCGGCTTAGTTTTAATATCAAGCTAGAAATCCGAGTAACATACTGATAGGTCCGACTTATTTTTGAGACTCGGATCGTATCTTTTGTTTTGAAGTTCAGGAACCCTTCAAGATTCTGTAAGCCGAAGATCAAGCTAGACGATGATGAATCCGACTTTGGATCTTGGAGACTTCCGGGGGCTGCTGTTGGGGATATTCTTTCCGGGTATCCTCACAGTCCTCACTGACCAAGGTGGCCCACTTCGGGTTAGAGCTTTGCTTCACGGGCGGCCCAGTCAGGGAGAAGAGACGGAGTCCAATCCGGCTATGGGAAGGCCCAGAAGACTTACCGACATAGGCCCATAGTGTTACTTGTGGTTCAAGATGTACTCTGTAACCGACTCTTAGTCATAGCCGGATAGATCTCTCCTGTAAACTCTAGGCCGGATATCTATATAAGCCGTCCTAGGAAGAGCCTTTAGGGCAATACAGTAGTCTACAATCTAAACTCGCACAGGCGAACCCCTTGTAACCCATATTCCGGCTCTCCTGTATTACTGAATTGCTAGCAGGAGTAGGATCCGTCCAAAGCCGGCGGATTCGAACCTGGGTAAACTTGTGTGCTCACCGTCCCGGAACACCGTACGTCTCACACCCTTCTCTTCCGCACGCCTTGAGGACCCCCTCATGGCGTACTTGTCATCAATCCGACGAAAAAATTCACAAGGGAACCCAAAAGGATCAATTTAGTCAAGCTAGAGCTAGCAAGCTTTGTTCACATGAATGACTAATCAATCCAGATGCTTCTTCTAATTTAGGCTAACCCATCACAACAAAGAATCGCCCCTACCAAACAGAAACATCCCCATCACCATGTAAGGGTAGCCATCACCTTGTATCGGTTCGGCGTTATTGATTTATTTATAAGGGGGAGGCTGTTTCGAGGAAACAGAAACACCCCCACCCCCTCAACCGAACATGGCATTTCTACCGTGCACAATATATAACACGTATGTTTCACCTAATGATTTGAGATTTCCATGGAATATTTCATCAACTTTCGTCGTGTTTTAGAAACACAAAAAATATATGTATAAAATATTTTTTTGCTCATGTGTGCCTTTCTCCTCACCGGGGACTGGCTGTCCAAATGCAGGAACGGGGATGCCCAACGCCTTTTTTTCCAATGCTCCAATTTTCACTGCCTTCCCTGCTTGTTGGCTTTCGGACATGGTGATTTATTCCATGGCGTCATGTTTCCTTCTTACGGAGTTCCCGGGAGTTCCAGGGCCCAGCCCATCAAGGAAGGGCACTATGATGTGACCTCATACACCGACCGCCAGTGGCTCGAGCAGGTGCGTGTGGATATTGTAGCAGGGTACCTAGATACATCAGGCTCAGCCCTACCAAGGTGACTCCCTCCTTGGGTGTCTAGAGAGCAACCATCCCGCGCAGGTTGGATAGATGATGACGTCATCATCATTGATCGGGTGATCTAGTCATTTTTTCCATTTTCCTCTTCCTGGTGTGTTTTAGATATGTCTTGTTGGGATGATTTGCGTGGCTGCCAATTCCTATTATGAGTTCTCTCGGCTCTAGCCAGCGGTGGAAGCACGTGGACAAGGAACTTGGAGGAGTACCTTTCTAAGTCACCGGCTTCGTTTAGTTGGACCATCATAGGATGTGTATCGACCGAGGTTTACAAAGCTAGTACCTCGGTCAGTGGTCCTCAGAAGTGGATGTCCCGGTAACTTGATAGCAGGTTCCATAATGGGTGGTGCCAAACAGATAACTCTGACCATGAGGGCAATGAGGTATTCGGCTTGGTTAGGTTGCGGTTGGGAGCCGTCGTGCACCCACTCAGATCAAGTTATAGATTGTTCCTTTTCACTTGTCACCGTGACTTTGTTCAGATAGTGGCCATGGTAGCCAAGTGAAAGCCTTTCTTGCTGGCTACCAATGTCTCTTTGGGATGTATTGTTCCTCCTTGGGGGAGTCACTGAGCGTCCATGTCAGTTTGTCCTTGATCTTTGGTCTAAAACCCTTTGTTTGTTCTCTTGATCGGGTAGCGGCGACACAGTTGTGCAATTCCCTTCTTGTAGGTGTCGTATCGGGAGCCTACCGTGTACCAGTAGATGGGTTATGGTTAGATGGTTCCTTCTTAATGTGTTCATGGCTCCAATAGGCTGGTTGTGTTCCTTTATCACCTACCTTGCTAGCCTTGTTGTTTCTTTTCCATATGTACTAGGTGGACATGCGCGGTTTGTCGCGGCGCCTACAATCTATTTGTCAGAGCGTGGTACGTGTGTTTTATTCACTGTTGGTAACACATTTTGTTTTGTTTGCGTTACTGTAAATTAAATATATGAGCATGTGCGGGGTTGAGTGTTTGAATCGGTAGACAAATGTGTCTTTACGTGTTGTGTTAGACATATCTAAAACTAAGAGATCTGGCCTTAGACGCAAGAAGTGAACCCTTATTTTATATTGAAGCTCATAAGTAACATAGGGACACCAGTGTTTCTTAAAGTAAACAAAAAAGTACATCAAGCAAACTTCAAACAAAAATATATCGAACAATAGACCAAGTTCAGTACCACAAGAAACTAGCATGTTACATGATCAAGGTAAAAAGCTAATGATGTCAAAACAAGCTAAGTTATAAAGATCACATGGTAACCTTATTCGACTGCCTCAAATTCGATGCTTGCAACTATTTGGATTGCAGAGCTCTAAGGGAAGCCAAAACTTTGTATTGACACTTATGAGTGGCTGGATTAGTAAATGATTAGTTTAGTCAATATAGACAACCAACTTACATATATACTAATTATATGCAGAAGTTATACTTGATATATTCCAAATTATTCTCTGGTTCAATAAAATTTAAATGAGAAGGTATAGATGTAAGTTGCCAGGAATCTTTACATAAAAGAAAGATGTAATGTAATCAAGTTTGATAATTTCTGTACGTCAAAATGAAAAATGAAGGTTATGATATTTCTTTTTTACCCTCTTAGTCGATGAAACCCGCTTGTTCATTAATAATAGAGCATGCTCCAAGTCAAGGGCACTAAAATTTTAATTAACTCTTGTAGAAATGGTAGAACAACATAGAACATGTATCAATTTACACAAACGACATGTCATGTATTCTCGAGATATGCTAATATATTCGAAAGCAAATTCAGTTGTAGAGCCTAAGAGGGGCCAAAATCAGCTTGTTCTGCTTTCTTCAGGAATACATACATGTTAATTGTTGAAGTATCATGAAATATGACCACTTCTCGCCTGTTAGCGCTCCACGCTTTCTGTTCATTGATTCTTCCATTCGGTTACTGTAGATTCCGGGTTCTAGCGAATCGCTCTGCACTACATCATCGCATGCCTCGCGAGTCTTCTCTTTTTCAATTTTTTTCGCCATCCGTCCTTGATTTTTCCAGTCAAAGCGGTGAGGATGATGCAATATTTTCGCGTAGTTCCGCATAGGAGCGTCTCTACCTGCGCCGCTCCCTCTCTCTCACCCCCACCATCCCACGCGCTCACCTCCTACTTATCTTCCTCACCATCGGCAAAGCATGGTGGCGGATGGGTGCGCGAGGTCGGGGGACGGGGTGTTGAATCGGTACTGGGCAGGTTTGAGGCGGGGAAGTAGAGTCAGCCGACGCTGGATGCGGGAGCTGGACGAGAGGAGGTGGCCTCGTGAGTGGATGGGAGAAGGGAGCGGAGGTGAGAGGGAGAGCTCGGGAGTGGAGGTGAGAGGGAGAGCTCAGGAGCGGAGGGGCCTTCTCCTTTTCAATTCCTTTTTTTTCGCCATCCGTCCCTAATTTCTCCAGTCAAAGCGGTGAGGATAATGCGACATCTTCGCATAGTCCCGCATAGGAGCGTCTCTACTCGCGTCGCCCCCTCTCACCTCCTCCTTATCTTCCTCACCACCGGCAAAGCGTAGCGGAGGACGGGTGCACGAGGTTGAGGGCGATGTTGAATCGGTACTAGGCAGGTTCGAGGCAGGAAAGCAGAGGCGGCTGATGCTGGATGCGGGAGCTGGATGGGAGGTGTTGGCCTCGTGAGTGGAGGGATCGGAGGGAGCGAAGGTGAGAGGGATAGCATGGGAGCAAAGGGGCGGTGCAGATTGCTGGGGGAGACGGAGGAGGGGCTAGGATGGCGGGAGCTCGGATGGAGGGGAACAGGATCGAGATGGGATGTGGGTGGGGGAGGGAACGGGTGGTACCAGCTCGTAAGACTTCGGTCAACACCTAAAACTGCACTGTTGAGATAATTTAGAGTGAAGATCAGACGGCCAGAAACGCGCGTGTGGGCAGATGGCCTCAGATGACTCGTTTTTTCTCAGACTTAAGCTATAATATAATTCAAGGCGTGAGGTTCTCCAACTTGCAATGGTAGGGCGCTTTTCGAGCCGTCGCAAGAGTGTATGCATCTCTTCACAGAATTGGAGACGGTTGGTGTTTTTTAATCGGCTCGTGTGGTCTGACATTTTTTTATTCCGTTTCATGTAAGCAGATTTACTCAACATCGGGTCACCTCTCTTGCCGTTTGTGGCTTTATTAATTCAATGTTAGATATTTCACAACTTTTATGGAAAAAGAACTCCCCCACCCCTGAGAACTCTCATCTTCCCTGTTTCCAACCTTTCTCCCTCGCCCCCACCCACCCCTAATTGTTGGAACATCATGCTTTTAAGCGAGTAGCAAGGTGCGACAGGAGATGAAAAAATGTAGTAAGATTCAATGCATTCATGATGGCGCAATTTGATAAGGTGGGCATTAAAAACGGAGACAACTCCCATTGTGTGAGAGAGAAACTGTGCCACTAGCTTGAGAAGGAGAATTTGGCGATTGATGCAAATAGAGCGGCTCCGGAAGTTGAATGGGTTTCCTTTGCCAAGTTTACCGGGTGTCCAAGGTGATGTTCGCCAATAGAAGCATCATTATTAGTGAGAATCTAAAAAATTGGTATGAACTTTGAAAGGATGCAAGGCAAGATCCAAGATCGTCATTATGGTGGTGACAACATTTGGGATGTTGATGTCTTTGTAATATGTTCTTTGTTGGTACAATTTTTCATGAAATAGGTTTGCTCATTTTGATACTTCATTTGATGACTGATGTCCCAATTCGAAAATTTGCATTTGAATTGTTGTTCAAATGATACTTGTGAAATATTTAAATTTGAATTATGGTCATACCAGAAGTAATTTTTTTATAAAATTTCGAAAACAAAGGTAAGCAAATATGAGATCGGAGCATAGTCATATCTTTAGGAATCCCCATCCACAGAGCGGGGCAAGTCAGATGGGGCAACCCTAGCTTTGAGATGCCTATAGTTCCATGCACTTAGACATGAGAACATCCTTGAAAAGCTGAACAAGCAGGAACACACAACAGCACAAGTTGACGATCAGCTGTAGAAGGAGAACTCGTCGGCACCATGCTTGATATCCTTGGCGATGGCGCGGTACCCGTCATAGAAGTCCTGGCGGGTCACGACGAACCGGCCGTCGCGCACAGCACGCATGGCGGCCTCGCGGCACACGGCGTCGATCTCCGCGGCACTCATCCCGTCCCGCCGTCCCACCAGGTCCTCCAGGTCAACGTCGCCGTCCAGGCTCATTCCCGCCGTGCACGACTGATACAACAGCCACCTCTGCGTCGTCCCCGGCAGCGGGAAATCCACCAAGCGGTCCAGCCGCCCTGGCCGCAGCAGTGCCGGGTCCAACGCGTCTGCGCGGTTCGTCGCCATGATCACACTCACGCCGGAGCACCGGTCGAAGCCGTCCATCTGGGTGAGAAGCTCTAGCAGCACCCGGTGCACCTCGCGGTCGGCGGCCGAGCGGTCATCCGAGTCGGTCCGCGAAGCCGCGATCGCGTCCACCTCGTCGAAGAAGATAATGGCCGGCGCGCTGTCCCGGGCGGCCTGGAAAACCTCGCGCACCATCCTGGGTCCCTCGCCGAGATGCCGGCGCACGAGCTCGGCGCCGCTCAGGCGGAAGAACGCCGCGGAGGTGTGGTGCGCCACGGCCCTAGCCAGCATGGTCTTGCCGGTGCCCGGCGGGCCGTGCAGCAGCACGCCGCGTGGAGGGTCGACACCGGCGGCGTCGAACAGCTCCGGGTGCGTCAGCGGCAGCTCGACGGCCTCCAGCAACTCGCGCTTCTGCTCCTCGAGCCCCGCCACGTCCGCGTAGGTGGCGCTCGTCCTCTCGGCAAGGGGCACGCCGCAGGCGGCGCTGGCGTCCGCGGGCAGGACGGCGACGACGGCGTGTGACCACATGCAGAGAGCGACGTTGGCCCCTGGCTTGAGGAACGCGCTGTCAACGCCCTCGAGGACGGGGACGTATAGCTTGAGTGGAGCGCCATCTGTGACCACGTCGATGTCGACGATGGCGTGTCTCTCGTCGACGAGCTCGACGAGGCTGCCGGCGATGAGGGCACCGTCGCACCTCCCGTCGTACATGCGCTCGTATACCTTCTGCAGCTGTCCATGATCCCCGTCAGCAATGATGTCCGCGATCTCGGTCCTTAGCTCGTGTTCCTTCCGGTCGAGCATGCCGAGCTCTTTTTCCAGGGCATGGTACTGCTCGAACAGGTCCGCGTTCTCTCCCATGGCGCTATAGTCTATATCGTCCCACAGCTCCGTCGTGGGGAACGGCCGCCGGCACGGATGCGAGGACAGGTCTTCGGAATCATCGTCGCCGGCGCCGAGATGGTGGTGGTGCTGCTGCTCCACGGCGAGGCTCGACGGTGGCGGGTGACGCGCTTTGGTTGTCAACGCGTCCATCGCCGTCGTCGTTTCGACGCGCTTTGTACGATGGATGTGCAAGTACACGAGTGTCTGATCGCAATGCACGCACTCTGATCGATGAAAACCAGCAGAGCAGCTTATGGACTACTTATGGATCGTGCGAGAATCCGAGTTGGAGTCCGACTCGGAGGTCCAGTCCAAACACGTACAGCCGCACCGGTCGAATCTGCACGAATCTCAGCACGCTGAAGTATGTTGGAGACATAGATATCCAAACCGGTGGTGGAATATCGCCTTGTCCGGCTCGGACTCACTCGATGCGACGTGCAGCAGCACGTGTTGAATCTGTTTTGACCTCAACTGGTAGCTTAGGCGGTAGGTCCATGACATCTAGCCTCCAGCAGAGTCCTTCGTTTTCGCTCGAGCGAAGCAGCTTACAAATACGCCCAGGTTCCCGTACGCCAAGCAGCCTGGATATACCTAAACAGACCAAAGAGATCAAGACACGGCGAAACGCACCCGGCTGGCTCACCCGTTCTCCCGATTCGATCGAGCTCGTGCGCCTGCTTTCGCCATGGGAAACATCAGCCCGAAGCAATCCGCCACCGGGGCCGAGACGTCGTCGGTATGCACGACGGAGGCCGCCACCGGGTCGCACAACTTCGTGGTGATGAACTACCCGCTGCTCGAGGGCATGGGCGTCGGCGAGTTCGTCAGCTCCAGCACGTTCAGCGTCGGTGGCCACGACTGGTGCATCAGGTTCTACCCGGACGGGGACGACAGGGAACCTGCCTACGCGGGTGCCTACCTTTGTCCCGGTGGAACCGTGGGGGAGAAGGGCGTGCGGGTCAAGTACACCTTCAGTTTGCGGGAGAAAGATGGCAGACTGCACAGATGTTCCACCCCTCTGACCGCCACACAGACCTTCAAGCCGGGGGAAAAGGGTTGGGGCTACACCAAGCTCCTGCACAAGTCCGACCTGCGACGAAACTGCTTCATCATCAGGTGCGATCTGACGGTCGTACAGAGAAGCATCGTACAGATGATGTTGTCAAACTAATAGGACCAGAATTGTATCCCCTGCTAGATTGGAGTACAATGTCTATGAACAAGTTCTCTCATGTGGTTAATTAGCTCAGTACTATCTATATCTATACCTAATAATAAATGACAGATTGTTTCTTTCGGTCCAACGCTTTTTGGGACAACATTGTCCTTGCAATTTTCAAATATTATAGTCCATGCCAGAGTCGAGTTCTATGTTCGCCGTGTTCGCTGTGGTTTCGAAACCAATGGACGTGAGTTTTCTGGTACCATGAAGACCTCGATCGTAATAATGCTGGACTGCGTCGATTGATCCAAACACGGACTCCTCGATTCAATTGGGAAGATATAAGCCGCCGCCTCTCCCCTATCGCTGCACCACCTAACCCTAGCCAGATATACCGGCAGCGGTGGAGGCCTCCTCCCGCACGCGGTCGAGGTTCCCGTTTGTTCCGAACGAGGAAGCTGTTGGATTATTAGGCATAATTTCCACGATTAATTCCAGAATATAAATCATGACAAAACCAGCTACTAGCTCATGTAACTCGAACATACTAGATGTACTAAACAACAGGATGATCGGAAACAAACAGCAGCCTAACATGTACTCGCAGAACATGATGAATAACCAAACAGGATCACGTAGCACGTACCGTTCGGTTGTCGTAGTAGAAACTTTGGGGAAGAGTGATCGCAGCAGATGGCGGTATGCAGCACCGCCTGACTTGGATGGAAGACGACCCGTGATGGAGAACTCGAGCAGTCGCGCAGAGCGCTTCCCAAAAACCTTATTCGCCCTCTCCCGTACAGGATCACAAGGGCGAGTGGTTCCGGAGACCTGCCCTCCCGTCCGCCGGTGCACGCCGGCAAGCGGGATGGAGTAGACTACGGTGACGGCACAAGTAGAGAGGATGGCAAAACCCTAGATTGGTTTTTCGGTGGTTGTTGTGGCGGTAGCCGCGCAAGACTTTATATAGAGCGGCTCAGGAAACCCACGCATGTTCGGGTCGGTTACAGTAGCCCACGATCCGGGAGCGACCCGAATAAGCTAACCGTTTGACACGTCTGTCAATTTTCCTGAGCAGCAAAATAAAGCTCGGCTCGGCGAGATTCCCGCAACCCGCGGCGCGTCGAGTCGAGTCGAGTCGAGGCGAGCGTGCGTGCGTGCGAGCGGCGTCGTCGGAGGAGGAGCGCGCGTGTGTATCTCTCTTATTCCCACTTACTTACAAAGTGGTGCAACACTCCTCCTTATAAGGTGGTGCAACTCTCCTCCAACTTTCCATGTGGGACTAAACTTTAGCTCCCACTACACTCCCATGTGAGCTGCCACAAACATGGGCCCAAACACATATGGGCTGCCACAAATTTGGGCTTTGAGATTTAGGGAAAATCTGAAATACTCATGGGCCTAAATGGATTAGCCCCATTATTTCTAACAATCCCCCACCAGATCTCAAATGCCCATTTGAAGATTTGCCAATCCTTGCTACTTGTTTATATACCAGTGTTTCAGCAGAGACTGTTAAGTTGAACTTCCTCCTAGAAACTTGAACTACGTCTATCAACAACTTGAACAATGGACGAACCTTGAATTGCAAGTTTGGTGCCAATAGAATTCGCTCAGAATCATAACTAGTACTTGGCTGTCAGTAGCCTACCCCGCGGGTTGGAGCATATGCGTCATACTCCCTGGTCTCTTCATGAGTTTACTAGAGATCACCCAGATCTCATAGACCGCGACGTTTACAGTCGAGCTCATATAGGTGTGTTCTTTCAAGAATGCCCTGTAGGACGGCATCTTTGCTAATTAAAGCCAACAGAAACACATTAAGGCATGTTGCCAACCTGCCTTACAGATTATGAGAGTCATGCATCTTCACATAGAGAGGGTTACAAAATACTCTCCTCAGTCAAACCACTAGCTTGTTCTTCCCAGGTCCTAATTCACGGGATCTCCGATCACATAGGTTGGGTTACCACTAAGGTGTGACATCCATGGGTCTCAACCCCATCTCCCTCGATGCACTTTCTATCACATTTCGTGATAGTCCCTTTGTAAAGGATCTGCCAGGTTTTGTCTGCATTTGAATATACGTAGTTATTACTCCGGAGTTTCTCAATTTCCTGACAGATTTCAAACGTCTCTTCACGTGTCTTGATGACTTCGCGTTATCCTTAGAATTGTTCACTTTGACAATAACAGTTTGGTTGTCACAATTCAAAAGGATTGCCGGCACAGGTTTCTCAACCACAGGCAAGTCCATCAAGAGCTCACGCAGCCATTCTGACTCAACAGTGGCTGTTTCTAAAGCAGTAAGTTCTGCTTCCATAGTTGACCTCGTCAATATGGTTTGTCTACGAGACCTCCATGACACTGCGCCACCTCCAAGGGTAAACACATACCCGCTCGTGGCGTAGAGTTCATCAACGTCAGAGATCCAATTTGAATCACTATATCCTTCAAGCACAGCAGGATTCCTGAATAGTGAATCCCATAGCTCATTGTACCACATAGATAGCGCGACCCTTTCAAGTGCATGCCAATGATCAATACCGGGTTAGACATGAACCTACTCAACTTGCTCACAGCAAAGAGATATCGGGTCTTGTAGCGCTCGCTAAGTACATGAGAGAACCAACAACTTGTGAATATTTCAGCTGATCTGTTGGTTCCTTCTTATTCTTTCGTAATGTCAAACTGGGATCATAAGGTGTTGGAGAAGTCTTGCCATCATTAAAGCCAAATCGGCTCAAGACCTTCTCAACATAATGAGATTGTGTTAAATTAATCCCATTCTCGTTCTTAATAAGCTTGATGTTCAGAATGACATCAGCCTCTCCCAGATCTTTCATATCAAAACTCTTTGACAGGAAAGACTTGACCTCATTTATCACTTTCATGTTTGTACCAAAGATCAGAATGTCATCCACATACAAACATAATATAACGCTATCGCCCCACCATGGCGATAGTAAACACACCTATCAGCCTCATTAATGACAAAGCCAGCAGAAAGTAGAGTTCACAAACTTCTCATGCCATTGCTTAGGTGCTTGTTTGAGCCATATAAAGATTTTAATAACACACCTTTGTCTCTTCACCTTTTACCACAAACCCATCCGGCTGATCCATATAGATCTCCTCTTCCAACTCTCCATTAAGGAAAGCTGTCTTCACGTCCATTTGATGAGCAGAAGACCATAAGAGGCAACGAGGATAGTAGTACTCGAATGGTGGTCGTCTAGCGACAGGTGAATAGGTGTCGAAGTAATCTTCGCCTTCTTTCTGTGTGTAGCCCTTAGCTACAAGACGCGCCTTGTACTTCTCAATAGTACCATCAGGCCTTAGTTTCTTCTTGAACACCCACTTACATCCCACAGGTTTACAACCATAGGGTCGTTCTGATAATTCCCAAGTTCCATTAGAAAGAATCGAGTCCATCTTATTTTGGACAGCATCTTTCCAATCATATGCATAAGGAGATGCATATGCGTCAGTAATGGATATGGGAGTATAATCCATAAGGTACACGATGAATTCATTACCAAAGGATTTTGCAACCCTCATCTCTTACTCCTCGTGAGAGGTTCAATCATCCTTCTCAAGAAATTCCTCATGTGGTTGTTCAGAATTCTCAATAGATGCACTAGATTCAGGAAGTATTTCAGAAGAAATCCTACCAATGCTATGCATATCTTTCATAGGAAAAATATTCTCAAAGAATGTTGCATCACGAGATTCCATTATAGTATCAACATGCATATCAGGTACCTCAGATTTAACCACTAGAAATCTATAGCCTACACTCCGTGGAGCATATCCTAGAAAGATACAATCCACTGTCTTGGGTCCGAGCTTGCGTTTCTTGGGAATCGGTATGTTGACCTTCGCCAAACACCCCCAAGTGTAAATCTGAAAGTGATGGTTTTCTCCCAACCCACTCCTCATAAGGGGTCTTTTCTTTATTCTTGTTAGGAACTCTATTCAGGACATGACATGAAGTCAACAAAGCCTCCCCCCACCATGCCTTTGATAAACCAGCAGTGGCTAACATGGAATTCACCAAGTCAGTCAGCGTGCGATTTTTCCTCTCGGCAACCCCGTTTGATTGGGGCGAGTAGGGAGGCGTCCTCTCATGAATAATTCCGTGTTCCTGACAGAATTCATCAAATATTTTGGGAAAATACTCACCACCACGATCCGACCTAAGACGCTTGATCTTTCTCTCTAGTTGATTTTCAACTTCGGCCTTATAGATTTTAAAGTAGTCTAAAGCCTCATCTTTAGTTTGCAACAAGTAAACATAGCAAAATTTAGTAGCATCATCTATTAACGTCATGAAATATCTCTTTTCACCTTTTGTCAACACACCATTCATCTCGCATAGATCAGAATGTATGAGTTCTAGAGGTGCCAAGTTTCTCTCTTCAGCAGCCTTGTGAGGCTTTCGAGGTTGCTTTGATTGCACACAACTATGGCACTTAGAACCTTTGGCAATAGTGAAATTGAATTAAACTCATTTGGACATCCGAGATATCAAACCAAAATTAATGTGACATAAGCGAGAATGCCAAATACTGGTATCATCATTAACACCACCACAAATATGATTCACGGATTTATTACAAAACTCGAAAGTGAAAATCGGAACAAGCCTCGAACTCATAACCTTTACCAATAAAGTGTCCATGTTTCGAAACAACGACTTTATTAGACTCTAAGACAACCTTAAACCCATCGCTGCAAAGAAGGGAGCCACTCACGAGATTCTTGTTCATAGTAGGGACATGCTGCACGTTCTCACCGCACGATCTTTCCGGAAGTAAACTTCAGATCCACCGCCAACACCACATGAAGCATGTGATCCATTCCCCATTAGGACGGATGAATCCCGAGCGACCTGATAAGAAGTAAACATAGAGATGTCAGCACACACATGAACATTAGCACCCGTATCAAGCCACCAACATGGTGATTGAAATACTGAAAGAACAGTAAATAAATTACCATACCCATCAGTATTGCTAGCGGTCACGACGTTGATGTCTTGGCCTTTTTCCTCTCAAGGTCGCTGCGTTCGGACAGTCCTTGGAAAATGGCGGGCTCTCACAAGTGTAACAAGACAGTTCACTCTTGTCCCTGTTCGTCTTCTTCTTCTTGAAGGTTGTAGTCTTTACAGGCTTGTTAAAGGAGGGTTTGAAGTTCCCTTTGTTCTTGCCTACGGATTTGCCTTTCTGCACAAAGTTAGCGTAGCAAGACCCTCTCCTTTCTCGAGAGTGTCCTTAGCCCGAGCCTTCTCCTCAACATCAAGGGACGCCATCAGATTTTCAAATGATATCTCCTGTCTCTTGTGTTTGAGAGTTGTGGCAAAGTTCCTCCATGAAGGGGGCAACTTAGCAATAATGCATCCCGCCACAAACTTGTCGGGTAAGGTACACTTAAGGAGTTCGAGCTCCTTGGCAATGCACTGTATCTCATGAGCTTGTTGAACCACAGGAAGGTCCTTAGTCATCTTAAAATCATGAAAGCTCTCCATGATATACAGTTCACTACCAGCATCTGCAGCACCAAACTTGGCATCCAAAGGCATCCCGAGCTCCTTTCCGTCTTTTATGTGCATAAACACATCACACAGACGGTCAGCAAGAATGCTCAGAATACATCCCACAAAGACAGTATTAGCATCCTCGAACTTCTTCTGATCCTCGTCAGATATAGTTCCCTCAGGTTTGCCTTTACTGATGTGGAACACTTTCATCGTGGTCAGCCAAAGCTCAGCCTTGTACTGCCACCTCTTAAAGTGCACACCGGTAAACTTATCCGCCTCGGCATCGGTAAAACCAGCCATTGTTAATTCAGGAAATTGCCTACAATAAGGTTTTTGGATTGTTGGATTATTAGGCATAATTTCCACGATTAATTCCAGAATATAAATCATGACAAAACCAGCTACTAGCTCATGTAACTCGAACATACTAGATGTACTAAACAACAGGATGATCGGAAACAAACAGCAGCCTAACATGTACTCGCAGAACATGATGAATAACCAAACAGGATCACGTAGCACGTACCGTTCGGTTGTCGTAGTAGAAACTTTGGGGAAGAGTGATCGCAGCAGATGGCGGTATGCAGCACCGCCTGACTTGGATGGAAGACGACCCGTGATGGAGAACTTCGGCGATCGGCAGAGCGCTTCCCAAAAACCTTATTCGCCCTCTCCCGTACAGGATCACAAGGGCGAGTGGTTCCGGAGACCTGCTCTCCCGTCCGCCGGTGCACGACGGCAAGCGGGATGGAGTAGACTACGGTGACGGCACAAGTAGAGAGGATGGCAAAACCTTATATAGAGCGGCTCAGGAAACCCTAACGGAGGCGAACGTGGGCCGAGTCCTCCTGAGCAGCAAAATAAAGCTCGGCTCGGCGAGATTCCTCATGTGTGCCAAGCACGAGACGAAGGCGGCGAAGCGGCGTCGTCGGAGGAGGAGCGCGCGTGTGTATCTCTCTTATTCCCACTTACTTACAAAGTGGTGCAACACTCCTCCTTATAAGGTGGTGCAACTCTCCTCCAACTTTCCATGTGGGACTAAACTTTAGCTCCCACTACACTCCCATGTGAGCTGCCACAAACATGGGCCCAAACACATATGGGCTGCCACAAATTTGGGCTTTGAGATTTAGGGAAAATCTGAAATACTCATGGGCCTAAATGGATTAGCCCCATTATTTCTAACAGAAGCGTTGCTCGATCCGTTTCGACCTTCCGCCTTTGTCGCTGGCTGAGCACCTGCCGTCAACACCGTCGCGAGAGATCTTGGTGTGCATGCCGCCACAAACTCAGCGCCATCGAGATCTAGCCGTGCCCGCACCATCAAGCTGCAGGCCTCCCCACATCGTCAAAGGGAATGAAGGGGTGGAAGGCAAGGGCCGCCCCTGAGCCTCCTCGCGAAGGACGGATCGGTGTCGGCTCCATCGCCGAGGAGGTCCACAGCAAATGTGGTGCAACGGGCGTGGCCGATCGACGGAGTGCGCGCCAGAGAGCACCACCATGTCCTCGGCGTCCAGCCCCTTGGCAGCGAAGTTGTCCACAAGCTGGGTGAGGTTTGCGGACGTCGACGAGAGAGAGGGGACTGTGTCGGAGGCGTTGGAGCGCTGGCCGTCGAGGCGGCCCGCTGGCATGAGAAAGTCGACGCGATAGCCGCTGAGGAGGTAGGAGGCGTCGTGGGCCGCGAAGGCAATGACGTCGGCACAGGAGTGACCTCCGGTAGGCGTCCTCAAGCGCGAACTTGGCCTCGTCGATTGTCTCGAAGCCCCGCAAGCGCGGATGAGGCCAGCATCCTCGGCGATGACGTCGCTCATGGCGGCCCTTACGATGATCGGATCTATACCGATCGCTGAAACCCCCGGTTATTCCACTATCGCGTGCCTCCGTCTGTCGCACCAGGAAAATCGGTCCAGAATAGAAAACAACAGCCGACGTGCTTCACCAAGAGCTCTAGAGGTAGCGGTGCTGCCCGAGGGACAGGGCAGGGCCAGCGCGACCGTCTTCTCCATTCGTCGACCGATGGACACCGCTTCAACTGGTCTGCAAGCCACGACCAACATGCTCACCACAGCTCCGGCCGCGGTGGCAGCCATGGCAGAGCTCCGGCATTGGGGAGACCTACTGCAGGTTCCGATAGTAGAGGACGGCAATCCGCTCCTGGTGTTGCTGCCATATATATGCACCTTCAACGACCGTCCTCCGGCCGTGGTAGCACTGAAGCTAACCGGAGCCGTGCTGGTAAGACCACATCCAGACCCAGGCTCCTTTAACATTCCGTCAAGTTCGTTTATCTTTCATTTTCATAGTTCAGTTCGTTTTACATCCTTAATTTCATCAATATAATAATGCATTTATACCTCTGAGTTAATTAAGCGACACCAACCATTAGGTGCACTAAAACTTCAACAAACCGTGGACATGCAATTATTGCTAATTAACCAAGCTGATAGCAATGCATCCAAGGTAGCATCTCAAAATCATAGGTTTTGTCTAAGTTTCAGAAATTATTTATTTCTTTCCTTCTTTAGGGTACTGTCTTCTATGAACAATCCTTTATTATAGTGAGGTATTGTGCAGCAAGTTTAGTTTCTGACTACTCTCATGCAATTACTAAACTGACTTTTCACAAGATCCTCAATGCATAAGATTGACTTCTTCCCCTCCCTCCCCCCTTTCCCCCCTTTTTTTTTCTTTATCTTCATTTGTCAGACATGATACTCTGCTCTCTACCTCTACCAGAACCCAAGTAACAACTCAGGCTATTTGTGCTGTTATATACCTCCTAGGAGGAACCTAACTCAAACTCTATTTTTACAATGAAACTAAATGCAAAGTCTCTCACAAAAATGCAAAGGTCCTTTACATTTTTGTAAAAATAAATAAATAAATAAAAATACTAACTTTTCGCGACATAGATTTTTTCACTCGATGCAACGCACAAACATTTTTCCTATAATCTACAAGATTGATAAGGTGCTCTTTCGCAGCAACGCGCGGGCATTGTGCTAGTTTCTTATAAAATGTAAGGCTTTCGCGAACAACACGATTTTTTTTCTGGAAAGGATCGATAGTAGCAGGTACGGGAGTTGGTGTGATCTAAGCTATTTTTAGAAACGCGATGTTTAAATCTCACTAAAGGAAGGGGGGTAAGGGCAACTGCAGTGATCCCCGCAAACCGGACGACCCTTCTAACCGTTTCGGTCAGTTTGAAGGGTAGGGAGGACAAGAGACTGCAATGATCCCCGCAAACCGGACGACCCTTCTAACCGTTTCGGTCTGTTTGAAGGGTAGGGAGGACAAGAGACCGGCTCAGGTCCGCGCTGGTCGTGTCGCTGTCCCCAACGGTGACCCGGGGGACAAGGGACTAAAGTCAGACCCTGCACGAGAGTTGAGGTTGGCGTTTCATCGAACAGTGCGTGGGGAGCGGGCATGCTGCCGGCGGGAATGGTCCTTGGGGTTTTGCTGCTTGTCAAGGACCAGAATTATGATCTGACGGTCGTACAAAAAATCATAGTTCAGATGATGTTGCCAAATTAATAGGATCAGAATTGTATCCTGATGCAGTCCGTCCTACGAACGCCTCTACATCTACACCACCAAGTCCCCCAAGTGGACCGATGACTCGCGCTCGAGCCAAGTTCCTCCAAGCTAAGGTGAATTCGCTCCTATACTCATGTGACTTCGATACACCCCTGTATGGCGGAGGCGGCAATTCGGCTCGTAGGTGCAAATGCACCCATTATGAGAAAACATATTTTAAAATATTAAAAAATTTGAAACAAAATTCTTACACATACATTCGAACATTTTATGTTGGTTCACAAATTTTCGGGACGACAGAATATTTTATGTGTCGTGTATAAAAAAGACAAAAAATGTCACGTGAATAGTCGTATTCCAGTGACATATTTTGTCTTTTTTGTACACGACACATAAAATATTCTTTAATCCTGAAAACTTGTGAACCAACATAAATTGTTCGAATATATATGCGAAATTTTTGTTTCGAATTTTTTGACATTTTGAAAAATGTTTTCTTACAATGGGTGCATTTGCACCTGCGAGCCGAAGTGAATATCCCCCTGTATGGCTTGCTACTTCATGCCCCGACACTATGCATCATCAGGTATGAAAACACGAGCCAGCGGAGCGAGACAGCAGCCAGGAGCAAGCGGTACTATAGGCCCCAAGTAGCGGTATACCGCCTAGAGCACCCGGTACTACCGCCCCGGACAGAGAGCTTCCGCCAGCAGCCCCAGACCTACCCGGTACCTGTGAGCGGTACCACTGCCTTCATCCGGAACTGCCGCATTCATCGAACGGTACTACCGCCCGCGCCTGAAGACCCCGCCAAAGCATCTGCCCGCACCGGTATCTGCAGGCGGTACTACCGTGACTGACCGGTACTACCGGTCATCAGACATGGTACTACCGGTCGGCCCAGGGCCTGCGCGTCCCAGCTTGGCCCTTTGGCCTTGTAACCCACCCCTTTTGATATTTTATTTGCCTAAAGTACTCCTGACTTTGTGGCTAGCCTATATATAGTCCCCCACCTCTATTGTAAACCCGAGGCATGATATTTGGAATTAGTGGAAACCCCTTGTGGATCTATCTAGTTCTTACCTCATGCTCCTCGACAAAGGAGCACCAAATATCCTAAACTTCGTTGGAGTTTGCATCGTGCCTCCGCGTTGTACAAGGCCTAGGCATCGGAGTCCCTTTTCCTAGATGTCAAGATCTCACCGAGTCTCCCTACTCACCATGCCGGTTCGAGAGAGAGTCCTCCGCCCGATGCCGATCCTAGGGATTGCGCCGGACCGATCACCGCCGGCGTGCGCTATTGGTGTGTATCGTGGTTTTTTGCGTGTGTGTGTTTGTCGTATTCTTCGTGCGTGCGTTCATCGTGTTCATCCGCCTATCCTTCCCCCGCACTCCACCCTCGATTTGAACGGGAATCGTGAAAGATCGGGCCACCCACGAGGTTTGCCCTCAACATATTGGTATCAAGAGCTTCGTTGCTCACGAATTCCCCCACAAATTTTTCTTCTTTCCACCATAATTTCGAAAATTCCCCAAAAAGAAGAGCCCCAATTTTTCCTTCGGTTCGATCTCTTGATTTGCATAGATTTGTGGCTTGGGGTATCGATCTACCTTATTGGTGTATTCCTAACCACAATTTTGGTCAGATTTTTGCAGTTTTGAGGATTTTTGGGCCGATTGTACGGTCAAGTTTGAGATCCACGCGCCCAGGAATCCGTGAAGCGGTACTACCGCCGAACGAGCGGTACTACCGGCTGATCCTAGTGGTACTACCGGTCACCGGTACTACCGGTCGATTTGGGCGGTACTACCGCCCTTGCCAGACAAGAAATTTTCACCCCTATTTTTGTTCGCTAACTTTTAGTATTGGTTTGTTCGTGTTTCGCGTGCGTGTCGCCTTCCTAACAACAAGCTTCCGCATCTGCTATACTCTCCACACTCCTCGACACCGCGACACCCGAACACCATCCCAGCACCGGTAGCAAGTCATCAACAAATACCAAAGGTATAACTTGCTCCACCTTGTTAACCCTTCTTCCTTAGTGTGTATCTATCCTATGAGAGCAACTCATTTTGTGTTTGCCTAAGCATTGTGCACTTGCCCTTGGAGAAGTGAGAGTGTTGAAGCAAATACAAAAGTGACATAGTCGTATAGGAAGGGAGAGAAAGAATCAAAAAAAAGAGAAAAATAAAAACAAAAGAAAAATAGAAAGACACAAAGTCTCCCAATACAAAGAGAGTCTCAAAACTTGTGAGCAAAGAGAGAGATAGAGAGCGACCAAGGCAAGTGCACAAATCCGTTGCTTATTTATCTTTTGGCGAACGAGTTGTGATCTCTCCTTGAGTTGGCACGACACCGAGCGTAGTCTTTGTTAGGACCTTTTGTACTCATTTTATAGTCGTGCTAACCACATCTGTCTCCACGTGTGTGTATCCTTATGTTTTGTGGATCGTTTCCTTTTTGCCTTTGATCTTTGGTTCTCTACCACTTTTGACAATAACCTTTTCTTTGGATCGTTTGGTTTGGTTTTCCACAACCCTAACCTTTCACCAAAAGCTTTTGAGAGTTAGTTCTTTCTTTAGTGTGAGGTTTCTTTGCGTTTCCACTTTGCACGCTTATAGATCTAGCTTGTGGTTTCTAGTTCGATGCAATCCCCGAGTTGAGGTACAAGGCTAACACAACCATATCCCAATTCCATATACAATACTTGTCTGTTTTGCATGATGGATAGGCACGGTGAGTCGAGTCAACCACCTCCCCAAGAAGACGAACATGGACCGTACATGACACGTGCAAGTCACTTCATTGTCCAACAAGAGTTCTGTGAAAGTTGCCAAGCCCTTGAGTCACGTCAAGATGAATAATTTGGTGAGACGCAAGCCGAGTTCAAGAACATCAACAACCGCTTCGATGGCCTCGAACGACAAATGCACGCAATGCATCACAACTTTGTCCATAAAAATAAAGCGCTCCAACATTCCATCGCCGAGACAAATGACAAGCTCCGTGCCCTCATCGACGGAATGGTAAGACCATGTTCACGCGCACCAAGCTCTTCAAGTTCTTCGCGTCATCATGCACCTCTTCAGCGAGATCTCCATCCAAGTGCTCCAAGACGCAATGACGCTCCCGTGATTGAAGATGGAAGTTCTTCGAACTATGTACCTTCCCCACGACATGCCGCAACATCAAGTTATGATAGTGATTTCTCTTCAAGGCCTCAAGCACGACGTGGAGCACACTATCATCACGCACGGGCACTAGTGATCCAATAAGCACAACCACAAGAAGAACCGCGAGTGCAACCGCAAATCCACCACCATCACCCGCGACACATACTTGATACAACAAGTGATGCCTCCAATTTGGAGAATCAAGCTCGTCATTGACGTGAAGCTCTCCAAGATCCTCCTCCTCGTCATCACCATCATGAACGTCCGCACCGACACCATGGTCGTCACGAGGCGCCTCCTCCACCACAGCAAAACATGGAGCGCCAAGTGGTACAAGTTGAGCGGCACCCACCACGTCAAGAGGCTCAAGACCATGATCTTCGCCGTGAGACCCGTGAACCTAATCCACATCACCAACCGAGGAACGAGCCTCCTCTTTGTCACCAACCGCGCCAAGATCAAGAGCAAGCACCTCAACAAGGTCGCGATAATCAAGTTCGACCTCCCCAACCACAAGATCATCAAGAAGGTCACCAAGTTCGTCGCAGTGACCGAATGATGAAGAAACTTTTGGCAAGCTCAAGTTCCCAATCCCCAAGTTTACAGGATCCAATGACCCTGAAGAATATCTCTCATGGGCACTCAAAGTCGACAAGATCTTCCGCATGCACAATTATAGCAATGAGAATGTGGTCGCCATGGCTTCGCGTGAGTTTGATGATTACACCAACCTTTGGTGGGAACAAGTTCAAGTTGCTCGTGACGCAAGACAAGAGCCGCCAATTATAACTTGGCATGACCTGAAGGCTCACATGAGACTCGTTTTGTCCCCGCGCACTACACGCGCGACCTCTTCAATAATCTTCAATCGCTTCGTCAAGAGACAAAGACCGTGGAAGAGTACTTCAAGGAAATGGAGCTCAACTTGATCTGCGCCAACATTGAAGAGCGCACAGAGCAACTATGCCACGTTTCCTTATTGGCTTGAATCACCCAATCAAGCGCATCGTTGAGTTCCAAACATACAACAACATGGTTGAGCCTGTGCACATCACAACAAAGGTTGAACGTCAAGTGCAAGAGGACATCAAGTACAACAAGCCCAAGACGTATTTCACCTACAATCAAGCTTCAACCTCTACGCCAACAACCTTCAATGGAAGCTCCTCAAGTACCTCTAAGCCTTCCTTCAAGCCCACACTTCCTCAAGGAAAACTGCCCCCAAGTGGCAAACAAGCAAAGAGTGATACACCTTTCAACGGTGAATGCTACAAGTGTGGAGGCAAAGGACACAAGTCGACCGAGTGTAGAAACAAGAAAGTATTGTTCATCCATGACAATGGCGACGAAGAGTACTTGAGTGAAGATGAATTTGGTGCCCGTGTCAAGGAAGCAATGGCGAGGCAATGAGTGGAAGATGACCAACAACTCCTCATGTGTGAAGATGATGCAAGTACATCGTTTATCGTCACAAGGATCTTGACCACTCAAGCACAAGAGAATGAAGACCAACGCTCAAATATCTTCCAAACACGAGCTGGCATCAATGACAAATCTATCGAAGTGATCATCGATGGAGGGAGTTGCCACAATCTTGCTAGCACCAAGTTGTGTGAGAAGCTTGATGGCTCAATGCACGACGCCTAGAAAAGTGTTGATGGCTCGTGGTTGATGTAGAGCTCGTTGGGAACCCCAAGAGGAAGGTACGATGAGCACAATAGCAAGTTTCCCTCAGTTATGAAACCAAGGTTTAATCGAAACAGTAGGAGCAAGGAAACACCCCAAAGGTGTTACTAGCTGAGCTTTGGAAGGGCGCACTACCGGTGCTAGTAGCAACGTGGAGACCTGCACAACACAACCACAGAACTTTGTCCCCAACTTGCGATGAGGTTGTCAATCTCATCGTGTTTTGCGGAAAACAAAGGATTAAACGTATCGAATGGAAAGAAGTAATAGTTTGTAGAAAGTAAACACAAAGCAGAAATAGTTTATAGATTGTATATAAAAGACAAGGATCGGGATCCATAGTTCACTAGAGGTGGCTCTCCTTAGATAGATAACATGCTGGGTAAACAAATTACAGCGGGGCAATTGACAAACACCGAGAAAGCAATACATGCATATACTAATCATCTTGACTCCTTTGAGACTTTATTGGGCAATACAACATAATACATAGACCGCCATCCAACTGCATCTATGACTAATAATCCACCTTCAGGTTATCATCCGAACCCCCTCCAGTATTAAGTTGCAAACAATAGATTATTGCTTTACAAACTGCGTGTAAGGTAAACAATACAATTGTTCTATGAACAAAGGATCGTTGTTTTCTCCCTAGTAGCAACAACACATCTAGTACCTTAGAGATTTCTGTCACTTCCCCAGATTACCAGAGGCATGAACCCACTATCGAGCATAAATACTAACTCTTGGAGTTGCTAGCATCTACTTGGCCAAGATAGCTACTAACAACGGAAAGCATGCAAGATCTCAAATAACAAAGACATGATAGAATCAATAATCAATCTGAAATAGCATCTCAATATCCATCGGATCCCCGCAAATACAACATGTATGAATTACAAATAGATGATCTTGATCATGAACGGAGCTCACATGATCTAAACATGAAAGCACGAAGGAGGAGAAACCAGCCATCTAGCTACTACATGGATCCGTAGTCCAAGGATGAACTACTCACGCATCACACCGGAGGCTTGCATGGTGATGAAGAAGACCTCCAGGGTGAATTCCCTCTCCGGTGGTGCCGGAAGAGCTCAGATCCCTCTCGATCTAGGGATGGAGATGGCCAGTGACTCTGAGACTCTTCGTGGATTTTGATCAGCTACCTAGGGTTTTCGTCCGAGGGAACTTATAGGCGGAAGAAGAGGCCGATGGGGTCTTTGGGTCGGCTGGACCACCCCAGCGCTGGCAGACCTGGCCGTGCGGCCAGGTGGTGTGGCCGGCCCCTGGCCCCTCTCCGTCTTGTATTCTGGCAGTTGATCCCTTCCAGAAAAATAGGCACTTTGGCTTTTGTCCCGTCCAATTTCGAGAATATTCATTTTCTGACTTTCCTGGAACCAAAAATAGCAGAAAACAGGCAGTTGGCACTGTGGCTCTTGTTAATAGGTTAGTCCAAGAAATCATATGAAAAGTACTCCAAAGTTGGAACAAAACATAAAAAAGTGGATAAACCAAGCATGAAACATCAAAAATTATAGATACATTTGCAATGTATCAAAGCTCAACCTCACCCTCCATCCGCACAAGCACCCCTACCACGTGCAATGGCTAAGTGACTGGTGCATCAGGTTCTACCCGGATGGCGACGACAGGGAACCTGCCTACGCGGGTGCCTACCTTTGTCCCGGTGGAGCCGTGGGGGAGAAGGGCGTGCGGGTCAAGTACACCTTCAGTTTGCGGGAGAAAGATGGCAGACTGCACAGATGTTCCACCCCTCTGACCGCCACACAGACCTTCAAGCCGGGGGAAAAGGGTTGGGGCTACACGAAGCTCCTGCACAAGTCCGACCTGCGACGAGACTGCTTCATCATCAAGTGCGATCTGACGGTCGTACAGAGAAGTATCGTACAAATGATGTTGCCAAACTAATAGGACCAGAATTGTATCCCTGCTAGATTGGAGTACAATGTCTATGAACAAGTTCTCTCATGTGGTTAATTAGCTCAATATTATTATTTCTCATCAAATGTACTCCAAGACTTCAGTGAACTGCACGACCTTTATTTCTTTCCGTTAGACAGTCTAGTACCTCGGCATTTCATTTAGGACGCAAATATGCCGCGACCATGTGAATCACGACTAGTGATTCGGCTAAATTTTTCTTTTGTTTGTTTGAATAGATGTAGTGTAAATGCATACAGGAACCAGGAGGCCAGGAGGTTGCCCCTTTAGTAGTGTTTCAAGCAACGGGACAGATTCGGATGATGAAGTTAACCTCTCTGAAGTATATATTTTTTTTCTGATTTCTATTTTGGTTTCGCTCCTTTTGTTTCCATTATGTCCTGAATCACTAAAAATATGTAGAGTTGGTTATTTGTAGAGTTTATGTATTATCTTCTATACGGAGCTACATATTCATTAGATAAAGGTTCTATGTAATTGACATCAAATTAACTATAGTGTGCAAGTTCAGGAAAAATGGTGAGTGAAACAAAATGCAGCATCTTTTCAGCCCTAATGTCAATGTGGAGGTAAAATCTGAGATTTGGGAGCAACTGAATATTATGACTAGTGCCATATCTGATAAGTATTTGGGTCTCTCCTCTATGGCGGGGCTTGACCAAACATATAGCTTTGTGTACATTTTGGAGAGAGTAATTGAAAGGCTTGGATGGTTAGAAGGAAAAGTTTTTGATTATGGGTGGAAAGGAAATTATATAATCCATTACAGTTTTTTCCTATGGGAGTCATCAAGATTCCTAAATAATTATGTAAGGAGATTAATGACGTAATGGAACCCACTATGGGAAAAACGGACGTTGCCGTGTGTCGACTCACGGCGAAGATCGCTATGCCGTGAACCGTCCAGGGCGACACACAACAAAATAAAAATGGCGCACGGCAAAGCGGCAAAAAAACCCTCACGGCATAAGCTAAAACTGGCCCATGGCAAAGACAACACACGGCACACTATCAAGTGGGGCCCACCTCCTCGGCGTAGTTGACGGTCCCGTCGTGACGGCACGACTTTGCCGTGTGTCTTCACGACATGCACGATAGAGTTTTCAATTTCAAAAAATTTGAACGCGCGAATTTTTCAGGCCATTTAGTTTTAATAACGCACGAGTTTGGTGTGGCCCAATATTCAAATTACCTTTGCCGTGGGCCGGTAGAAAGGTGACACGGCAAAGCCATTTTTTTCCAATTTTCTTGCACCTTTTGCCACAATTTCGTTTGAGCACGCCATTTTCATCTCAATTATCACCCATATTGCATCTATGAACACTTGCACATATATCCTTGGTCCACATGCAGGCTTTGTGGGATTTCGGGCTCCGGCGGTCCTTTTCCAGCGAAACCCTAATATATTGGCCCCAACGCTCTAGCACCCTAGCTTTATCTGCACGATGTTCCACCAATGTACTTATGTGTTGGTTTCGGATTGTTTAGGCGATGTCTACATGGAAAATCAAGGTTGTGACATCATTGCCCAAGGGTTAATATATGATTGATAGGATCATATTATTAACGGAGTATAACTTCTTTCTCGGAAGCTCACTAGAAAGAAACAAAGAAATTAAGCGTGTTGCTGGAGTAGTCTAAGGATAGGTGACCCACCAGAAAGTGTGAGAGCGAGTTGACTTGAGATTAAACGATCAAACAATTCAAATATTTTAAATCTTTTGACAAAATAATTGGAAAAAAAATCAGGCACTTACCGCCAACGTGCCAAGGTGGTGTGCACGCGTTGGCGTGAGCATGCCGGCGCGGCCCGTGCGCCGACGGTAGGCCTTTTCCTAGCAGTGACACGTGCTAAGTGAGGATGATGGCTTGTCAAAATTTCGGTACTATGTCTAGGCACAGAGTTGGGATCATACTCGGATTTTAGCAATCTCAAGTTTTTTTAGGGGGAATCTCAAGTTAATCTTGAGCTATTTTCATGCTAAATAAAAAAAGAAATTGAGTATCAATAGCTCCTAGGTTAACTTATTTCATCTTCGTAAAGTAAACACCACTATTTATGTAAACAAAATACATCTGAGTTCTTGATACATGTATAAGTCGACAAAATAGAATTATAAAAATATATAGTGCTCAAATGTGCTATAAGCATTACTGACTACTGGGCTATCTGAAGTCAAAATCGAGCAACCTAAGCTGTCTCGGCTCATTTTTCAATCAAGCTTCAACGTAGGTTCATACTAAGCTTTGTTTCTTCCTGAGTCGAACTTGAGCCAAGAAGAATCACGGAGTTCGATCTCAAGTTGCTCACGAAGGCCGAGCCCTTTTTGCAACTCTACCTGTAGAGACAGCAACCGTGTCTATAATTTCCTGTAGAATGGTAGGGCAACTCAAAACGAGGTGCTTGAAATCGTCGGTTTCGCGGATTTGAGCGAGAACACCATGGGAGGACATGAACTCAAGGCAAGTTTTCTTGAGTCGCACGCAGTGGTGCTGCTCTGCCAAGGCGAGCGTGCTTGCAACCATGTGGACGTCAATGCTCTCGCATAGCTTCCCTTCGCACATCGCCCTTAGCCTATCCAATCCATACCGATCCGCGGCAACAAGCAAGTGTTGCAATGGTGCATCATCCTTATCAACACCGCAATTGTCAGGGAAAGAATCCGTGTAGATAAAATGCAGGAGCGCCCGGAAGATAGCGGGCTCCATGTCATCGATCTTGATGTGCCGAGTAGCGTTCTCCTCCATCTGGCCGAAGAGCTCCGCCTTGAATACCGGCGATCGCACGGCCAGCACGCACCTATGAGCTTGGAACAGTTGGTCGCCCACGCTGAATGCCACATCCGTGCCTTGCCCACCCTTCAACATTTCTACCATGTAATTCTGCAGGTTGGACCTGGGTACTGGGACGTTGCTCACATCCTCCGTGCGGTGCGTCATGATTGTCAGAACACACCTGATCGTGAAGCGGCCATCGTCGAGACTCCCCGGCATGGACTTGGGGAAGAACCTAGAGTAGCCTTGACAATGGCCTGCGCGCGAAAAGGTTTCTGCTACGGGGCTCCTCCGAACAGCTACATTGCCAGCTTTATCCAGCACACTCAGAGTGAACGTAGGTCTCACCCCTGGTTCGCTACACAAACATAGGAAGGCAGAGCAGTAGGAATCGTCGTCGTCATCTGATTCTCCGTCCGGAAAGAACCTGATGTTCCAGTGGTAGCCGTCGCCGCTGAACGTGCTCGAGGAGATGTACTCGCCGACGCCCATGCCGTCGAGCTCCCAGTAATTAGTTATCTCGAAATTGTGCGCAACCCTGACGGTGTCCGTCAGGGATCTCGACGATGTCTCTGACAGGTAGTACTCGCCATCGCTAGCCCAAGAGCAAGAGGTGCTACCCATGGCGAAGGTACGAATAGCAAGGGCGGGCGATATGCTGGCTTACACGTACACTCAGGTGCGTTGGCCTCGTTTGTATGAGACTTTGTTTATTTGCACTCGTAGCCGTCTTATATATACACACACGGAGGTGTTGTTGTATTCTATCAGAACAGGGGAGTCCGATACATACACGAATACCGAACATGATTCGTATTTGATCGGTACGGGTTCTTGTCCACTATAGACCTCACTTCCGATCACTAGGACGACGTACTCACTCCGTATTGGACTTCTAACTTTTGCCTTCAGGTCTAAATTTTAAAATTCTGACCAACTATATAGACAAATGTAGCAACTTGTATGACATCATATATGTATTATTATGAAACTACATTTCAACATGGAGCTAGCTGCTGGTAGCCCTGTAAAATTAGTCAAAGTTTATTAAGTACGATTTAGGACAAAGGCTAAAAGTAGAGAGGGAGTATGAAAACGTACATTTGTGAGTAGTCTACTGATTTCCCTGAAGCCATCCAAAATAACGGCAAGCTTGTTAATATCTTCTCAGGTCCCCCAATTCCTGCGCTTGCTCCCCGCGAGCAACGCAGGGCCCAAACCCTAGCCGCCTCTTCCCTACCTCCTCTCCCTGCCGCTGCCGACGAGGGCCGCCGACGAAGCCCGCGCGGTGCCATCGGCGGCTGGCTCTTCTTTACCAGCTCGTGCGGTCGGGCATGCGCGGCGCGGTCGGCCGGCAGCGGTGGTCCTCGGCGGTCCAGGGCTCGGCCTCGGCGGCAACGGAATGACATGGCGGCAGTGTGCTAGCGTGGTGACAAGCAGGCACGGCGGGTGCATGCTGCGCGACAGCGGGGTGACGACGGGTGGGGGCCGGCGGCGTGGCCCAAGATCTGGGCCAAGCGGGCCTCGATCGGGGCCAGGCTGACCATGACCCTGGCTAGGCGGGCCTCGGGTGCAGACTGCGCGATGGAGGTGGCGGCCGGTGGCACGGGCCTCGATCGGGGCCAGGCTGACCATGACCCTAGCCAGGCGGGCCTCGGGTGCAGACTGCACGATGGAGGTGGCGGCCGGTGGCACGGGCCTCGATCGGGGCCAGGCTGACCATGACCCTGGCCAGGCGGGCCTCGGGTGCAGACTGCGCGATAGAGGTGGCGACCGGTGGCGCGGGCATCGATCGGGGCCAAGCTGACCATGACCCTGGCCAGGCGGGCCTCGGGTGTAGACTGTGCGATGGATGTGGCGGCCGGTAGGGCGGCCCAAGATCTGGGCCAGGCAGGCCTCGATCTGGGCCGAGCGGGCCTCGGTGGGAACCCCTTGCACGTCTGCTGTCTCTGCTGGTGCCATTTGGCCTAAATCCGGCGACCCTTCGCTGCGGTAGCTAGTACCTGATACGTTGCAAACGTATCTATAATTTTTGATGTTCCATGTTGGTTTTATATCTACTTTGTTATGTTTTCTCCACACTTTGGAGTACTTTTTTACACTTTCTGGGACTAACCTATTAACAAGATGTCACAGTGCCAGTTGCTTGTTTTCTGTTGTTTTTGGTTCCAGGAAAGTCAGAAAATGAATATTTTCGGAATTGGACCGGACAAAAGCCAAAGTCGATATTTTACCGGAAGACTCACGGAGCCAGAAGACGAGACGGAGAGGGTCCAGAGGCTGGCCACACCATGTGGTGGCGCGGGCTAGCCCTGGCCGCGCCACCAGGTGGTGTGGGCCCTGGTCCACCCACCGACCTTGCCTCTTCGCATATAAGAAGCCTCCCGATGCAAAAACCCTAAATCGTCAAGTTCCGCAGCGCCACCGCCACCGAAGGGGAGATTCGGGGGACAGAAAGTCTCTGTTTCGGCACCCTGCCGGGATAGGAAAGTGCCCCTAGAGCCATCTCCATCGATCTCCACCACCATCTGTAGGGTTTCGTAGCATGGAAAACAAAAAAATTCTACCGCGTACAAACAAACAAGCCAAGATCTATCTACTAGATTGTAGCAACGAGTCGATGGAATAACTCACCCTCGAAGATTCCAAAGTGTTTAATGAGAGCAGATTCTCGTGGGTGATGTAGTCGTACTCTTTCCGATCTCAAGATCGCGTAGACGATCCTTCCGGCTGCTGCTTCGGCAGCGCTCCAGCAGTCGGTCACACGTTCGGTACGACGAAGACCTTCCTCTCCCTTGTTCCAGCAGTGATGGAGGTTGTAGCACTCTCGCGATTCCCAAAGACAATGACATGGTACCGAAGTAGAGGGAGATCTCGCAGGCTTCGCCTTAAGCCGAGCAGTATGGTGGAGTATGAGAGAGCTTTGGTGATCTAGGGTTTAGACACACCAATTAGAAGGCTCTAAACCGGAGGCTAGGGCAATTAGAAGCTCTAACTTGACGGGGGGAGAAATCCCTAGTGTGGCTAGGGTTTAGGTTTAGAGGAGAGGGACTTGTGTACTAGGAGGGGCAGCCCTGCCCCTCCCTTTATATGTGGGAGGTGCGTCCAAGGGGAGGGGAGTCCCTCCCCAACACGGCATGGAGGTGGGCCGGCGGTTGGAGGAGGAATCCTCCCCAACCTCGGTTTCCCACCTCCTCCTCTTCCAAAACTTGCGCTTGACTTTCAAACTAGCCGTTTGACTTTTCAATTTAGGATTTAAATAAACCCTTTATTTTGGACAACAATGACACCTAGTACATGATGCAATCATTCCAACTTACAATGACACATTCATGTACCCTTCCCCCCCCCGGAGTGCCGGACATTCTAGAACCTTCTAGAATGTTCCCGATGAAAACACCGGAACCATTCCCCAACTCCGAAACGGGACTTTCCTTATATGAATCTTATTCTCCGGACCATTCCGGATCTCCTCGTGATATCCCGAATCCCATTCGAGACCGAACAACATTCGTCTCTTTCTCATCATTCCATGACTACTCAAACAACGTCAATCCTTATGTGTCTCCCTACGGTTCGTGAATTAGGCGTACATGATCGAGACATTCTCAACAATAACCAATAGAGGAATCTGGAAATTCATATGGCTCCCACATATTTCTACGATTACTTTGCGATCGAATGAACCACTTACATACGATATCAATTTCCCTTTGTCTCACGATAGTTTACTTATCCGAGGTTATGATCGTCGGTATCTCTGCATACCTAGTTCAACCTCGCATCGACAAGTACTCTTTCTCGTTCCTGATATGTGATCCCTTGTGAGCCACCACATGCTTGCAAGCTAATTGGATGACATTTCACCGAGAGGGACCAGAGTATATCTATCCGTCATATGGATGAACAAATCCCACTCTTGATCCATGTGTTTCAACCAATACTTTCTGAACACTCAATGCCACCTTTATAGCCACCCAGTTACGGTGTGGTGTTTGATGTTATCAAAGCATCCATCCGGTAAAGGTGATATGCATGATCTCATGGTCGAAGGAATTAGATAACCATGTATTAGAAAGCATATAGCAATTGAACTATTAAAATGACTTGATCTTTTTGCTACGCTTATCTATAGGAGTATGTCCACCATATCATTCTCCTAACGATATGATCTTGTTGTTAATAACATCTCAATGTTCATGATAGGGAAACCACAATCATCTATTAACCAACAAGCTAGTATTATACGTAGGCTTTACTAGGGACTTCGAATTAAGTTTACAAATCACACAAGTATTAATGTTTCCTTGTTAATACTATTATAGCATGAATGTAAACATTTATCATAAACACAAAGATATAATAATAACTACATTTATTATTGCCTCTAGGGCATATCTCCAACAGTCTCCCACTTGCACTAGAGTCATCTAATCTAGATTACATGGTAATATACCGAACACCCATGGCAGTTTGGTGCTGGTCATGTTTTGCCCTCGGGAGAGGTTTAGTCAACGGATCCGCCACATTCAGATCTGTTTGTACTTTGCAAATCTTTATATCCCCATCTTGGATATGTTCTCGAATAGCGTGAAAACGTAGCTTGATATGCTTCAGCTTCTTGTGTGACCTTGGTTCTTGCGCATTGGCTATGGCGCCCATGTTATCACAAGAGATAGACATTGGGTCCAGACTAGGAACCACACCCAGCTCAGAATGAACTCTTTCATCCATATCGCTTCTTGTGAAGCCTCCGATGCAGCCATGTATTCTGATTCAGTTGAAGATCTCGCCACAACGCTTTGCTTTGCACTCCTCCAGCTAACTGCTGCACCATTCAAAATAAATACGTATCCAGATTGTGATTTAGAATCATCCGGATCGGTGTTCCAACTAGCGTCGGTGTAACCATTAACAACGAGCTGTTCATCACCTCCATAAGAAAGAACCATATCCTTAGTTCTTCTCAAGTACTTAAGGATGTTTTTGACCACTGTCCAATGATCCACTCCTGGATCACTTTGATATCTGCTAGTCAAACTAACAGCATATGCAATGTCGGGTCTAGTACATAGCATGGCATACATTAGAGATCCTATGGCTGAGGCATAGGGAGTCTTACTCATCCTTTCTATCTTCTGCCGATGTCGGACTTTGAGTTTTACTCAAGGTCGATTAGCAACATGGGCAAGAACCCTTTCTTGCTATCTTCCATTCCAAACCTCTTTAGAACTTTGTCCAAATATGTACTCTGTGACAATGATATTTGGCGTTTCGATCTATCTTTATAAATCTTTATGCCTAATATGTAAGCTGCTTCGCCAAGATCCTTCATTGAAAAACTATTATTCAAATATACTTTGACACTATTAAGAAGGTCTACATCATTCCCAATCAACAATATGTCATCCACATATAGTATTAAGAATGCTACAGAGCTCTCACTCACTTTCTTGTAAATACAAGCTTCTCCATAAGTTTGTATAAAACCAAAACTTTTGATTACCTTATCAAAACGTTGATTCCAACTTCGGGATGCTTGCTTCAATCCATAGATGGACCGTTGAAGTTTGCATACCTTGTTAGCATCTTTAGGATCGACAAAACCTTTGGGTTGCATCATATACAACTCTTCATCAATGTCTCCATTGAGGAATGTTGTTTTGACATCCATCTGCCATATCTCATAATCGTAATATGCAGCGATTGCTAACATAATCCTCACAGACTTTAGCTTCGCTACTGGTGAGAAAGTCTCATCGTAGTCAACTCCTTGAATTTGTCGAAACCCTTTTGCGACAAGTCGAGCTTTATAGACAAGATAACATTACCATCAAGATCTGCTTTCTTCTTGAAGATCCATTTGTTCTCGACAGCCTTCCGCCATCCTAAGTCCACCAAAGTCCATACTTGGTTTTCGTACATGGATCCAATCTCGATTTCATGGCTTCTTGCCATTTATTGGAATCTGGGCTCATCATCGCCTCATATGTCTCGTGGTCATCGGTGTTGTCCACCAACATGATACTCATAACGGATCATACCAACTGGAGTGGTACGAGTTCTCGTTGACCATGAGGCTCAGAGCAACTTCGACCAAGTTTCATGATCATCATCATTAGCTTCCTCTCTAATTGGTGCAGCACCACAGAACTTCTTCCGGCCGCGCTACTCACAATTTCGAGAGAAGGTTCGACAACCTCGAAGTTCTACTTTCCTTCCAAATACTTCTTTCGAGAGAAATTCCTTCTCTAGAAAGGATCCATTCTTGGCAACGAAGATTTTGCCTTCGGATCTATGATAGAAAGTATACCCAATAGTTTCCTTCGGGTATCCTATGAAGACGCATTTTTCCGCTTTGGGTTCAAGCTTGTCCGGCTGTAACTTATTTACATAGGCTTCGCATCCCCAAACTTTAAGGAACGACAATTTAGGTTTCTTCTCAAACCATAATTCATACGGTGTCATTTCAACAGATTTAGACGGTGCCCTATTTAAAGTGAATGCGGCTGTTTCTAATGCATAACCCCAAAATGATAGCGGTAAATCTGTAAGTGACATCATAGAACGAACCATATCTAAGAGATTTCGACACGACGCTCGGACACACCATTATTACGCTGTGGTGTTCCCTTCGTTGTCAATTGTGAAAGTATTCCGCATTTCTTCAAATGCTCGCCAAACTCGTAACTTAGATATTCACCTCCACGATCAGAACGTAGAAATTTAATCTTCTTGTTACGTTGATTCTCTACCTCACTTTGAAATTCCTTAAACTTCTCGAAAGTTTCGGATTTATGTTTCATGAAATAGATATACCCATATCTACTCAAGTCATCCGTGAAGGTAAGAACATAACAATAACCACCGCGCGATGCTACACTCATTGGACCACACACATCAGTATGTATGATTTCCAATAAGTCCGTAGCTCGCTCCATCATACCAGAAAATGGAGTCTTAGTCATTTTTCCCATTAGACATGCTTCGCATCTTTCAAGTGATTCAAAATCAAGTGATTCAAGAATTCCATCGGAATGGAGTTTCTTCATACGCTTTATTCCAATGTGACCAAGACGACAGTGCCACATATAGGTCGAGTTATCGCTTGATTTCAAACGTTTAGCCTCAATGTTTTTAATATGTGTATTTCCACTATCGAGAATCAATAAGAATAGACCATCTATCAAAGGTGCATGTGCATAAAACATATTACTCATATAAATCGAACAACCATTATTCTCGGATTTAAACAAGTAACCGTCTCGCAATAAACAAGATCCCGATATAATGTTCATGCTCAACGCAGGCACCAAATAACAATTATTTAAGTATAAAACTAATCCCGATGGTAGATGAAGGGGTAGCGTGCCGACCGCGATCACATCAACCTTTGATCCGTTTCCCACGCGCATCGTCACCTCGTTCTTCACTAGCTTCCGTTTATTCTGCAGCCCTGCTTTGAGTTACAAATATGAGCAACCGAACCAAGATCAAATACCGTGCACTACTACGAATACTAGTGAGATACACATCAATAACATGTATATCGATATACCTTTCTTCTTGATGTTGCCGTTCTTCAAATCCGCCAAGTACTTTGGGCAATTCCGCTTCAAGGACCTTCTCCCTTTACAAAGAAAGCACTCAAGATCGTGCTTGGTCCAACCTTGGTCTTTCACGGTGTGGCAACTTTCTTGCCACCCTTCTTGAAGTGTCCCTTCGCTAGACTTGCCTTTCTTGAATTTGGTGGTCTTATTGACCAACAACACTTGGTGCTCTTTCTTGATCTCCACTTCTGCAGACTTTAACATAGCAAACGGTTCTGGCAACTGCTTGTTCATGTTTTGCATGTTGTAGTTCATCACAAAGTTCTTGTAACTTGGTGGTAGTGATTGGAGGACACGGTAAATCCCCAAAGCATTAGGAATCACTATACCCAAGCTTTGAAGTTTGTTTGCGTGCCCAGACATCTTAAGCACATGCTCACTGACGGAGCTGCCCTCTTCCATCTTGCAGTTAAAGAACTTTTCAGAAGCCTCATAACTCTCAATCGCCGCGTGAGTCTCAAAGATCAATTTGAGATCACGGACAATATCATGTGGGTCTGAATTCTCAAACCTTTTCTGAAGCTCCGATTCTAAACCATACAAGATAGCACACTGAACTATGGAGTACTGATTCTTCCGAGCAAGGTAAACATCCTTTACTTCATCGGTAGCATCACCTGCAGGTGGGTCACCCAATGCATCCAAAGACATAGGTCAAATTACCACCGTGAGGACAATCCTCAAATTGCGGAACCAATCCGCGAAGTTGCTTCCATTGTTTTTTCAACTTTTCTTTCTCTAGGAATGCATTAAAATTGATGGTAGGGGCTGCCATTGATCTACAACATATTTGCAATAGTCTAGACTAAGTTTATGACAAATTGAGTTCAAATTAATAATAAAGTTTAATCTAGGTGAACTCCCACTCAAAACAACATCCCTCACATTGTTTTAGTGATCACACGAACCAAATCCACCATATCAAAACCGATCATCACGAGAGTTGATATAGTTTCAATGGCGAACAATCGACATGTTCATCATATCTACTATATGATTCATGCTTTACCTTTCGGTGATTCGTGTTCCTGAGACCATGTCTGTACATGCTAGGCTCGTCAAGATCAAACCTTAGCTACCGCATAAGCAAATCTGGCTTGCTTACGTTGTATACACTTGCGGAATCTAACACACCCGATCATCACGTGGTGCTTCGAAACAACAAGCTTTAGCAACGGTGCATACTAAGGGTGAACACTTTAGAACTTGAAATTTATGTGCATGAGGGATCATCTTATAATGCTACCGTCGTCTACTAAGCAATACAAGATGCATAAAGGATTAACATCACATGCAATTCATAATATGTGATATGATATGGCCTTTCTTCTTTGTGCTTCCGATCTCCATCTTCAAGCACGAACATGATCTCCATCATCACCGGCATTGCATCAAGGTCAATGACGCTTCTTCATGGTTGTCGTCCACCGGCTTCAACTATTACAACTACTTTGAATAGATACGCGGATCTTAAAATAAATTAAAGACAACCATATATTCTCGCCGTTGCCAACTTACAATAAGGAACATTGCATACATCAAATATAATCACAATCATGGCCATATCACATCATCAGACACCCTGCAAAACAAAGTTAGACGCCTCTACTTTCTTTGCATATTTTACGTGGTTTGGGGCTTTCAATAAGTGTCGTTCTAACTTACGAACAAGAACCACAACATTGATACTAGTATTGTTAATCACCCGTTGTAAATTGGATCTCCACTATGCTGGGAGAAACAGGCACCCGCAAAGCCACTTATGCAATACAAGTTGCATGTCAAGCGTGGAGCAAGTCTCATGAACGATGTCATGTAAGGTTAGCCCGGGCCGCTTCATCCCAACATCCCGCAAGATGCAAAGTACACAAGAAGCAATCGACAATAAAAGCATCAATGCCCACAATGATCATTGTGTTCTACTCGTGCAACAGATCTACATATAGACACGGCTCTGATACCACTGTAGGGTTTCGTAGCATGGAAAACAACAAATTTCTCGCGCATACACACAAACAAGCCAAGATCTATCTACTAGATTGTAGCAACGAGTCGATGGAATAACTCACCTCAAGATTCCAAAGTGTTTAACGAGAGCAGATTCTCGTGGGTGATGTAGTCGATTTTTCCAATCTCAAGATCGCAGACACGATCCTTCCGGCGTATGCTCCGAGCGCCCCCGCAGTCGGTCACACGTTCGTACTGACGAAGACCTTCCTCTCCTTGTTCCAAAGAGCAGCGGAGGTTGTAGCACTCTCTGCGATTCCGAAGACAACGGCGTGGTACCGGAAGTAGAGGGGAGATCTCGCAGGGCTTCGCCTTAAGCCGGAGCGAGTATGGTGGAGTATGAGAGAGCTTTGGTGATCTAGGGTTTAGACACACCAATTAGATGCTCTAAACTGGAGGCTAGGGCAATTAGAAGCTCTAACTTGACGGCTTGGGAGAAATCCCTAGGCTGTGGCTAGGGTTTAGGTTTAGAGGAGAGGGACTTGTGTACTAGGAGGGGCAGCCCTGCCCCTCCCTTTATAGGTGGGAGGTGCGGCCAAGGGAGGGAGTCCTCCCCAACTCGGCTTGAGGTGGGTCGGTTGGAGGAGGAATCCTCCCAACCTCGGGTTTCCCACTCCTCCTCCTCTTTCCAAAACTTGCCGTTTGACTTTCAAACTAGCCGTTTGACTTTTCAATTTAGGATTTAAATAAACCCTTTATTTTGGACAGCAATGACACCTAGTACATGATGCAATCATTCCAACTTACAATGACACATTCATGTAACCTCCCCCCCCCCCCGGAGTGCCGGACATTCCGGAACCTTCTAGAATGTTCCCGATGAAAACACCGGAACCATTCCCCAACTCCGAAACGGGACTTTCCTTATATGAATCTTATTCTCCGGACCATTCCGGATCTCCTCGTGATATCCCGAATCCCATTCGAGACTCAACAACATTCGGTCTCTTTCATCATTCCATGACTACTCAAACAACGTCAATCCTTAAGTGTGTCTCCCTACGGTTCGTGAATTATGCGACATGATCGAGACACTTCTCCTAACAATAACCAATAGAGGAATCTGGAAATTCATATGGTTCTACATATTTCTACGATTACTTTATGATCGAATGAACCACTTACATACGATATCAATTTCCCTTTGTCTCACGATAGTTTACTTATCCGAGGTTATGATCGCCGGTATCTCGCATACCTAGTTCAACCTCACATCGACAAGTACTCTTTCGCTCCTGATATGTGATCCCTTGTGAGCCAGTGACATGCTTGCAAGCTAATTGGATGACATTTCACCGAGAGGGCCCAGAGTATATCTATCCGTCATATGGATGAACAAATCCCACTCTTGATCCATGTGTTTCAACCAATACTTTCTGAACACTCAATGCCACCTTTATAGCCACCCAGTTACGGTGTGGTGTTTGATGTTATCAAAGCATCCATCCGGTAAAGGTGATATGCATGATCTCATGGTCGAAGGAATTAGATAACCATGTATTAGAAAGCATATAGCAATTGAACTATTAAAATGACTTGATCTTTATGCTACGCTTATCTATAGGAGTATGTCCACCATATCATTCTCCTAACGATATGATCTTGTTGTTAATAACATCTCAATGTTCATGATAGGGAAACCACAATCATCTATTAACCAACAAGCTAGTATTATACAGAGGCTTTACTAGGGACTTCAAATTAAGTTTACAAATCACACAAGTATTAATGTTTCCTTGTTAATACTATTATAGCATGAATGTAAACATTTATCATAAACACAAAGATATAATAATAACTACATTTATTATTGCCTCTAGGGCATATCTCCAACACCATCTCCATCGCCATTGCTGATTCCCATGATGAGGAGGGAGTAGTTCTTCCTCGAGGCTAAGGGTTCTACCGATATCTCTCTCTATGTATGATCATATTGTGATCATGAGCTTTGTAATCAAGTAGATCTACCTTGCTACTAAAGTGCTTTAATAGATCTCTGCTCTCCCCATATGTGTGAAGTTGACAGTGTGCACACCATGGTGGCACTTAGGCTAGAGATTGCAAATACTTGTTATGAGTTATATTTGGAGTTGGATGTCTTTATGAAATTTTGGTGTTTGTTGAAACCATCTAGTGCTCAAGGTGACAGTGTGGGGTTATCTAGATGGGAAAGGCTTACTTTGAGATGTGTTGTTATAGCCCTACCATGGATTAGAGTGTCCAACTAGAGAGTAGTTAAGAGTAGTATCATAAAGAGAAGATATTTATAAGAGAGTGTTCACTAGTAAAAGTATGATCCCTAGGCATTGTTTTTAAGCATTGAAACACCGTTTGCAATTAGATCTGTTACATGTTTGCTTGCTTCCATCTTTATTTCAGTTTGCCTTTAGTCTCTTCCACACCATCAAGCTATTTTCTAGCACCGTTACCACTTATAATCATCCATACCACTTGTATTTTACTATCTCTTCGCTGAACTAGTGCACCTATACACCTGACAAGTGTATTGGGTGTGTTGGGGATATAAGAGACTTCTTGTATCTTGATTGCAGGATTGCTTGAGAGGAAATACCTTTGACCACTTTCTCCCTGAGTTCGATAAACCTTGGGTAATCCACTTAAGGGAAAACTTGCTGCTGTTCTACAAACCTCTGCACTTGGAGGCCCAACAACTGTCTACAAGAATAGAAGTGCGTAGACATCAGTACCCAGTGCTGCTCCTCGAGCTCTCAATCCGGGGTCGCGGTGACTATGTCATATTGTCGTGCAACGGCGAGTTAATGGGCACCGCGTGCAACAGACCTCAGACCGGCGGTGGTCCGGGTGACCACGGTGGGGATGGCGGTACTACTTGGCGGCTGGGGTCGTCTATGGTGGTGGGGGACTCACTGGTGGATGGAAGAGTAATGACTAGAGCTAGGGTTGACAACAATAGTGACACCCTTGCTGTAGTGTGGCAGTGGGGCTTCACGAGTCCTTCTGGGGATAGGCCAGGCCATTGAGGGCCTGGTATGCCTTGGCTGCAACATCCGGTCGGCTATCTCCCTCCAGGGGTGGAGGTAGTTCCCTCCCGCGTGTCATTGTACCTCCAACCCCAGCTGTAGTTGCTTCTTTTCGGTCATACCAACCTTACATAATGCGTCAGGGTGAGACGATGGTGGAGATTACAGGACCGTGGTGCCACCGACAAATTGAATAGTGCATCGCTCCTTGCATGCATGCACAATCTGATTTCCTCGATCCCATTTGTCCGTCCCCGCATCACCACCGCGCGTTGGCTCTGGATCCCCATGCTAGCCTTCTCCATATTCGTTGACATCACAACAGCTGACCAGTTCTCCGACCGCCCATGTGGTCACACATCACAACATCATGGAATCATAAATCGGTGATTTTTCATAAGCTAAAATCACGATTTGTACATAACCATTAATATATTATTTCTATCATAACTTAAAATACATAAATCTTTTTAATATAATTCCTTCTATAAAGCTGGACCCCATGACCATACCTATCCTCCAGTACCATATAATAATTTCTCCAACCATGTCTACGACCATATGAAGTATTACTTTGAATTTAGGCTTAATATCAGCACAATCCTAATTGGAAAATACACAAATTAATTTAGGGTTTATGAGTTGCTTAATCCGCTAGTATTGTTAGTATTGGTTCTCACAAAATATAGTAGGTGTATTAAATTAACTTGTTATGAATTCTAAATTGAATTGATTAAATGGGGATTAGCCTTTTATATGCATGTCTTATACTTGTAGTGTTTTATGGTGTTGATTTGATGTTTTATTTGGATTTTATACACACTTTCATGCTTTCCTCTTTGTTGGATATTTCCATTTTGGAATGCTATGCTTGTGTGTATGTGTGTTTATGTGTGTCGTTGTATTTCTTTTCTCTGCGGTAGATTTCACGAAGAGTGACGAGGTTAAATAATCAAGGATATATTATTGAGGTTAAATTCTGGAGGGTAAATTATCAAGGTTAAATTTAGGAATTCATATTGGAATTCTTCTATCCAAAAAGGCAAGTTATACCATCCTTAATTTCCACCACCTATGTTTTCAACAATGCATGCTTTTGTTTATCAAATGGTAGTATGCATGTGTAGGTTGTAATATTATTTTGACACAAGTATATTTGCAAATCACGCTCTTTGCAAACTTATAGTTATGACCCAGAATAGTTATAAACTTAGGGTTTACCCGCACACAAATATTGCATTGATACCCTAGGTAAATTATCATTGTTTTGTTTGAAATACTATTGCTATGCTTCTATGGAAGACTTCGTCACGATCCAGACTTCTATGGAAGACTTCGTCACGATCCAGACTTCTATGGAAGACTTCGTCACGATCTGTGTATGAAATACTATAGGGGGCTTCTATGGAAGACTTCATCACGATCCAGACTCGGAATCACAACGATGGGAGTGGATTGTGATACGTGGGGAGAGTGTACAACCTCTGTAGAGTGTATGACCTAATTGATTAGCGGTGCTCCCGGTCATGAGCAATTTGAGCGACCGAAGACTGAATCCTTTGAGGGATTTCCTCTATTTTCAAAATGTTTTCAAAACCCTATATTATTCCTCGTTTGTCACTCGACCCTATATTATTTTATCAAAGATTTCCAAAGTAGGATAAAGAGAGTTCTACCCACTTTTACAAAATTGGCTTTACGCAAATAAACCATATGGCCTCCACATAAAGCATTATGCATGTAGAAATACGCATAAGTGGTGTAGCTTGCCAATACATTCAATGTATTGACCAACTTTATTGACTGCAACATGTCATGTTGCAGGGTGATCTGATGACGAGTGAGGACTACTAGGATCACATGCCTATACTCAACAAACTCTATGACGTTGATGGTGCCCAAGATTATCGATTATGTGTCTGTTGTAAAGTGAGCCAACCACTATATGTTGTGCAACTTGTATTATGTAAACTCTTGATCTATCAATGAGTAATAAAATGACATATGTATATCTTGGTATTTCATTTTGTTACTGTGTGTGCTAGCTTTGATCCGGGGATAGCACTGTAACACAGAGACTTTGAATCTTACCGATTTGGGTCGTTACAAAATGGTATCAGATCATATTTTGACTATAGGTCGTGACCCTAGAAAATTGAAGCCATAGGATCAACTATTTCCCCAAATTATTTTGAAAATACTCCTGTACCACTGATCTTTCTTAAGCTTCAAAAATGATTTCCAATCTCTTGCCTCTTCAAAATAAGTAGTTGACATCACCATTCCTAACCTTGAAGTCTAAGTCTCTTTTACCAGGACTACCTATTTTGAAGGATCGATAAATTATATTTTATACTGACTTGCAGTCTAGATTAATGGGTTCAACACTGAACCTTGGTTCGTGTCCATGTAGACATTCTGCAAAAGTAAGGATGTCTGAGTGCTAGTTTGCGCGATTCACCTATCTACTTGCAAAGTTATTGATTTGGGTGCATGATGGATTGATTACCATTCCTACTACTCTTATTATTCAATTTTGTATTGTTGGGTTTGAGAATCTTGAGTGCCTTAAAACCTTAGTAGAGTTTTCCGTGTTAACAAGCCTGAACCATAGAATGGTATAACAGTCTACCTTTAGAAGTGGCAACCATTGCCTACTACAGGATATACGGTGATGATGACCTGCTATGCGAAGCTCACTCCTTGACCACCATGAGAGAAAGTAAAATATTAAGGAACGAAATGCGAGTAGTGTGCGTGACCATACCAAGCTGTGTGGTATGGTAGTACTATGTAATGATTGATTGAAGTCTGGTGTGTTTGAATGATTGGAATTTGGAGTTATTCTGATGATGATTCTTTGTTTGTATTTGAGTCATTGTGGCGACGGCGAACTGGCTCTATGATCTGTGACTCGCAACAACGACTGTTTGTGGGGGGAGACTACACAGGAGGAGTTTCCAGTCTTACCTTGCAGGGTTAAATCCCAAGGTCTGACCTTAACTGGTTATGCCTAGCAATGGCCTTGTTGAAGCCATTTTTTGCGAGCAAAAACTTTCTTTAGGGTAAAAACTTATGGTATTTGATCGGACAGCGATGACGCTTGTGCACTGTTTCCTTCTTTAAGGTATTGTTATTGGAGTGTAGGACTACTGGTGTTGTTCTGGTGGTGTCAGTGCCGTTGCTTTGAGGAATAGTTCTTTTTAGTGAGACTTTTTTTTAATTCTTTTTTCTTTTTTCTGGGTTGTTTATATCCGTAAGGCTGCTAGGCATGCGTTGTTGCAGAGGCTAGGTGTAATTGGTATCCCCGTGATATTAATATATATACTCTTAACCAAAAAAAAAAGAGTCAGGAAACTTGAACAATATTGTTATTTAGATGTCGATTACATAGAACCTTTGTCTATAATGAATCTGTAGCTCAGTAGAAAATAATACATGAACTCTACAAATAACGAAGTCTACATGTTCTTAGTGATTTAGGACATAATGGAAACAAAAGGAGCGAAACCAAAACAGAAATCAAAAAAATATCGTATATAGTCCTACTCCAGAGAGGTTAACTTCATCATCTGAATCTGTCCCGTAGCTTCAAACACTACTAAAGGGGCAACCTCCTGGCCTCCTGGTTCCTGTATGCATTTACACTACATCTATTCAAACAAACAAAAGAAAAATTTAGCCGAATCACTAGTCGTGATTCGCATGGTCGCGACATATTGAAGTCTTGGAGTACATTTGATGAGAAATAATAATATTGAGCTAATTAACCACATGAGAGAACTTGTTCATAGACATTATTGTACAATCTAGCAGGGGATACAATTCTGGTCCTATTAGTTTGGCAACATCATCTGTACGATGCTTCTCTGTACGACCGTCAGATCGCACCTGATGATGAAGCAGTCTCGTCGCAGGTCGGACTTGTGCAGGAGCTTGGTGTAGCCCCAACCCTTGTCCCCCGGCTTGAAGGTCTGTGTGGCGGTCAGAGGGGTGGAACATCTGTGCAGTCTGCCATCTTTGTCCCGCAAACTGAAGGTGTACTTGACCCGCACGCCCTTCTCCCCCACGGCTCCACCGGGACAAAGGTAGGCACCGCGTAGGCAGGTTCCCTGTCGTCGCCGTCCGGGTAGAACCTGATGCACCAGTCGTGGCCGCCGACGCTGAACGTGCTGGAGGTGACGAACTCGCCGACGCCCATGCCCTCGAGCAGCGGGTAGTTCATCACCACGAAGCTGTGCGACCCGGTGGCGACCTCCATCGTGCATACCGACGTCGTCTCGGCCACGGTGGCGGCTTGCTTCAGGCCGATGTTTCCCATGGCGAAAGTAGGCGCACGAGCACGATCGAATCTGGCGAACGGGTGATCTCTTTGGTCTGTTTAGGTATGCAGGCTGCTTGACGTACGGGAAGCTGGCCGTATTTATAAACTGTTCGTTCGAATTAGGAAACCGAACGACTCTGCTAGACGGCTGGATGTCGTGGCACGTACGAGAACGAAGATGGCGCGAGATTCGTGCTTGAATTTGTAACAGATTCGACCGGTACCTGAAGGCCGTGTTTGGACTACTGGACCTCCGAGCCGGATTCCAACTCGATCGGATTCTCGCACGATCCATAAGTAGTCCATAAGCTGCTGCTGGTTTTCATCGATCAGACTTACATCGATAAGTAGTGCATTGCAAACATACATCGTGTACTTGCACATCCATCGTACAACTTGTGCGAGGAAGACGACGGCGATGGGCGCGTCGACAACCAAAGCGCGTCACCCGCCACCGTCGAGTCTCGCCGTGCAGGTGCAGCACCACCACCACCATCTTGGCGCCGGCGACGATATTCCGAAGACCTGTCCTCGCATCCGTGCCGGCGGCTGTTCCCCACGACAGAGATGTGGGACAATATAGACTAGATGTCAAGAACACGTTTCTTCATAGTGTTCTGAAAGAGGAAGTTTATATGAGACAGCCTCCTGGTTTTAAAGATCCTTATGCTCCACATCTTATTTGCAAACTTGATAAAGCCCTGTATAGATTGAAGCAAGCACCTCGAACTTGGTATTCCAGACTAAGTTCTAAGCTATGTGATCTTGGTTTTACACCCTTGAAGGCTGATACATCCCTGTTTTTGTATAACAAGTCAGGTATCACTGTTTTTGTGTTAATTTATGTTGATGATATCATAGTCACAAGCTCTTCTGATAATGCTATTTCTGCCTTGCTTCAAGATCTTAATGAGAATTTTGCAATCAAGGATCTAGGTGACTTACACTTCTTCCTTAACATAGAAGTTAAAAGGATACAGAATGGTTTGATCTTGACACGGGAAAAATATGCTACAGAGTTGCTTGCCAAGGTTGGTATGCATGACTGTAAGTCAGTACCAACTCCATTGTGTTCAACAGAGCAGTTGTCCCTCACTGATGGCACACCTTTAGGCCCTGATGATAGTACTCAGTATAGAAGCATTGTTAGAGCACTGCAGTACCTAACTTTGACACGACCAGATCTATCATATTCAGTCAATAAGGTTTGCCAGTATCTTGATGCTCCAACCATAGAACACTAGACAGCAACAAAATGTATTCTTAGATATGTAAGAGGTACCTTGAAAGTAGGAATCACATTTACTGAATCATCCTCTACACTCCTTAGTGCTTTTTCAGATGCAGACTGGGCAGGATCTCTTGATGACTGACGATCTACTGGTGGGTTTGCCATATTTGTTGGTCCCAATTTGGTCTCATGGAATGCCAGGAAACAAGCCACAGTTTCTAGATCCAGCACTGAAGCTGAATATAAAGCTTTAGCTAATGTCACTGCTAAACTAATATGGGTTGAAGCTCTTCTTTGTGAGTTAGGAGTACAATTAAAGTAGAAGCCATGTCTTTGGTGTGATAATCTGGGTGCTACCTACTTGTTCGCCAACCCTGTATTTCATTCACGTACTAAGCACATTGAGATTGACTTTCACTTTGTAAGAGAAAGAGTTGTAGGTAATTTATTGGACATCAGGTTCATTTCAACCAAGGATCAAGTTGCAAATGGTTTTACAAACACTACTAGAAAACAACTTATAGATAGAAAAGTGGCGCATATGTAAAAATATGCGTCACAGATATATATCAGTGGCGCACTAGAAACAATGCGCCACGTTTACATTTCACATTAAACGCCGAACCAATATGCCACGAAGTCCATATTTCTGTGGCACATATTTTCGTGTGCGTCACTGTAGTGTCAAACTTTTGTGGCGCATATAGACATATGCGCCACAGAAGGTTGATGGGACCAAGCAGCAAAAAAAGAAGGAGAACTTGTATGATATGTCCATATGCCCATGTAGTGATGTTTCTGTGACGCATATAGGTGAATGCGCCATAGTACAAGCATATAGGGGGAAAAACAGATCCCCCTCCTGGATCGCCTTTTCAGTTTTGTAAATAATAAACAAAAATGATAGAAACTTCAAAAAAATAATTCCTTTAAGTTGTAGTTAGATTTTAGGATATAGATCTAGACAAATTTTAAAAACATGAATTTCGATGTATTTTGCAAAAATAGGTCATGGCCCGGTAAAACGGCTCTAACTTTTGCATACGATGTCGGAAAAAAAATCTTTAACCTATCAAAATGATCGTCTCGAAATTCCCTACTCGAATTCAACGACCTTTGGTCATTCTGAATTTTACATAATCCCCAAATTCGAATAGAGTAAAAAATTATTTAGGGTAGAAGATTTTTATGCAAAAAATAAAAGGAGAGAAACTTCATGGCGCATTTCTCCCATATGCGCCACAGAAGTCTTGGGCGGGATTCGAAATTTGAATCCCGCCAGCACCCTTTCTCCCTCCCTTTTTCCTTTTTCTCCCCCTCCCCACTTCTCCTCCTCTCCTCCCCTCCTCTCCTCCACACTTCTCTCCTTCTCCTTCCTCCTCCTTCTCCACTCTCCGGCGACCTCCACCACCACCAACTCCGGCGACCACCTCCTCCTCCTCCTCCTCCACCACCAACTCCGGCGACCTCCTCCTCCTCCTCCACCACCAACTCCGGCGACCTCCTCCTCCTCCATCACCACCAACTCCGGTGACCTCCTCCTCCTCCACCAACTCTGGTGACCTCCACCTCCTCCTCCTCCTCCTTCTCCTCCTCTTCCACCACCAACTCCGGCGAGCTCCTCCTCCTCCTCCACCACCACCACCAACTCCGGCAACCTCCTCCTAGACCTAGACACCGCCCGCCACCACCACCACCAACTCTGGCCAGATTCGACCAGATATAGATCTGGCCCGGTTTTTGTTTTTTTGAAATTTGAAAAAAACTTCAGTGGCGCATATTGGCCATATGCGCCACAGAAGTTTGAGATCTGGCCCGCCTTTTTTTTTGAATTTTGGAAAACAACTTCTGTGGCGCATATTGGCCATATGCGCCACTGAAGTTTGAGACTTCTGTGGCGCATTTCGAAATGCGCCACTGAAGTTAGTTATCAGTGGCGAGGTATCAGTGGCGACTAACAAATGCGCCACAGATGTTCAAAAAAGGTGCGCCACAGAAGAGCTGTTTCCTAGTAGTGAAAGACGCTTCCAATTAAGAAGCTAGATGATTTCAAGCGTAATCTCAACCTTTCAACAAGTTTAGATTAAGGGGACGTGTTAAATATATTGTATAGGGTTTTTCCCTTTGTACGGCATACATACGCTTGTGTATGTATACCCCCTCTCTTGTATACGCTATACCCTATATATTAACACGCAACCGGTACAAGGCCGAGCACCGTTCCACCTAAAACATAATAGTCGGGAGAGTCTGAGGTCAACAGATTCAACACGTGCTGCTGCACGTCGAGAGTGAGTCCGAGCCGGACAAGGCGAGATTCCACCACCGGTTGGATGTCTATATGTCTCCAACATACTAGAGCGTGCTGGGATTCGTACAGATTCGACCGGTGCGGCTGTACCTGAAGGCCGTGTTTGGTCTCCAACTCGGATTCTCGGATTCCAAATCGGATTCTCGCACGATCCATTATAAGTAGTCCCATAAGCTGTGCTGGTTTTCATCGATCGAGTGCGTGCATTGCGATCATACATCGTGTACTTGCACATCCATCGTACAAATCAATCAACTCGTGCGAGGACGACGGCGATGGGCGCGTCGACAACCAAAGCGCGTTACCCGCCACCGTCGAGCCTCGCCGTGGAGCAGCAGCACCACCACCATCTCGGCGCCGGCAACGATGATTCCGAAGAGCTGTCCTCGCACCCGTGCCGGCCGTTCCCCACGACGGAGCTGTGGGACGATATAGACTGCGGCGCCATGGGAGAGAACGCGGACCTGTTCGAGCAGTACCATGCCCTGGAGAAAGAGCTCGGCATGCTCGACCGGAAGGAACACGAGCTAAGGACCGAGATCGCGGACATCATTGCTGACGGGGATCATGGACAGCTGCAGAAGGTATACGAGCGCATGTACGAAGGGAGGTGCGAGGGTGCCCTCATCGCCGGCAGCCTCGCCGAGCTCGTCGACGAGAGACACGCCATCATCGACATCGACGTGGTTACAGATGGCGCGCCACTCAAGCTATACGTGCCCGTCCTCGAGGGCGTCGACCGCGTGCTCCTCAAGCCAGGGGCCAACGTCGCCCTTTGCATGTGGTCACACGCCGTCGTCGCCGCTCTGCCCGCGGACACCAGCGCCGCTTGCGGCGTTCCCCTTGCCGAGAGGCCGAGCGCCACCTACGCGGACGTGGCGGGGCTCGAGGAGCAGAAGCGCGAGTTGCTGGAGGCCGTAGAGCTGCCGCTGACGCACCCGGAGCTGTTCGACGCCGCCGGTGTCGACCCTCCACGCGGCGTGCTGCTGCACGGCCCGCCGGGCACCGGCAAGACCATGCTGGCTAGGGCCGTGGCGCACCACACCTCCGCGGCGTTCTTCCGCCTGAGCGGCGCCGAGCTCGTGCGCCGGCATCTCGGCGAGGGACCCAGGATGGTCCGCGAGGTTTTCCAGGCCGCCCGGGACAGCGCGCCGGCCATTATCTTCTTCGACGAGGTGGACGCGATCGCGGCTTCGCGGACCGACTCGGATGACCGCTCGGCCGCCGACCGCGAGGTGCATCGGGTGCTGCTAGAGCTTCTCACCCAGATGGACGGCTTCGACCGGTGCTCCGGCGTGAGTGTGATCATGGCGACGAACCGCGCAGACGCGTTGGACCCGGCACTGCTGCGGCCAGGGCGGCTGGACCGCTTGGTGGAGTTCCCGCTGCCGGGGACGACGCAGAGGCGGCTGTTGTATCAGTCGTGCACGGCGGGAATGAGCCTGGACGGCGATGTTGACCTGGAGGACCTGGTGGGACGGCGGGACGGGATGAGTGCCGCGGAGATCGACGCCGTGTGCCGCGAGGCAGCCATGCGTGCTGTGCGCGACGGCCGGTTCGTCGTGACCCGCCAGGACTTCTGTGAAGGGTACCGCGCCATCTCCAAGGATATCAAGCATGGTGCCGACGAGTTCTCCTTCTACAGCTGATCGTCAACTTGTGTTGTTGTGTGTTCCTGCTTGTTCAGCTTTTCAATTAATTGCACGGAACTATAGGCATCTCAAAGCTAGGGTTGCCCCATCTGACTTGCCCCGCTCTGTGGATGGGGATTCCCAAAGATATGACTATGCTCCGATCTCATATTTGCTTACCTTTGTTTTCGAAATTTTATAAAAAAATTACTTCTGGTATGACCATAATTCAAATTTAAATATTTCACAAGTATCATTTGAGCAACAATTCAAATGCAAATTTTCGAATTGGGACATTAGTCATCAAATGAAGTATCAAAATGAGCAAACCTAATTCATGAAAAATTGTACCAAATATTACAAAGACATCAACATCCCAAATGTTGCCACCACCATAATGACGATCCTGGATCTTGTGTTGCATCCTTTCAAAGTTCAAACCAATTTTGTAGGTTCTCACTAATAACGATGTGTCACGATCAGGTGTGTTCTGACTATCATTACGCACCGCACGGAGGATGTGAGCACCGTCCCTGTACCCAGGTCGAACCTGCAGAATTACATGGTAGAAATGTTGAAGGGTGGGCAAGGCACGGACGCATGTGGCATTCAGCGTGGGCGGCCAACTGTTCCGAGCTCATAGGTGCATGCTCGCCGTGCGATCGCCGGTGTTCAAGACGGAGCTCTTCGGTCAGATGGAGGAGAACGCTACTCGGCACATCAAGATCGATGATATGGAGCCCGCTATCTTCCGGGCACTCCTGCATTTTATCTACACGGATTCTTTCCCTGATAATTACGGGGTTGGTAATAAGGATGATGCGCCATTGCAACACTTGCTTGTTGCCGCGGATCGGTATGGATTGGATAGGCTAAGGGCGATGTGCGAAGGGAAGCTAAGCCAGAGCATTGATGTGCACATGGTTGCAAGCACGCTTGCCTTGGCCGAGCAGCACCACTGCGTGCGACTCAAGAAAGCTTGCCTTGCGTTCATGTCCTCCCATGGTGTTCTCGCTCAAATCCACGAAACCGGCGATTTCAAGCACCTCGTTTTGAGCTTCCCTACCATTCTACAGGAAATTATAGACACAGTTGCTCTCGCTACAGGTAGAGTTGCAAAAAGGGCTCGGCGTTCATGAGCCACTCGAGATCGAACTCCGTGATTCTTCTTGGCTCAAGTTCAAGACTCAGGAAGAAACAAAACTTAGCTAGTATGAACCTACGTTGAAACTTGATTCAAAAATGAGCCGAGATAGCTTAGGTTGCTCGATTTTGAATTCAGATACCAGTAATGCTTATAGCTAATCTGAGCACTATATATATAAAATATTTCTTACTCCCGGGTGTAACTACACCCACGTCTCATATACTACCTTACGGAAGTATTTGTAATACTTTATCTATTTGAGTATGTTCATATATTATATCTAAGATACTTACAAGCAAGTGAGGTGAAAAAATTGCAAATGCACCCATAGTTTTCAGTATATATATAAAATACCGTCATTTTTGTACGTACAAAAGGAGTATGTGGATAAAAATTACATACTACCGAAAAAATAGTATATATACTACCCAAATATTCTTATATACTTCATACTGCCTATATATAGTCTCCAGTATGATAGATACTGTCTAAATTACGTGAAACACACGTGGGTGTAACTACACCCGGGTGTAGTATGAATATGTCCTATTATATATATATATATATATATTATAATTCTATTTGGTCGACTTATACATGTATCAAGAACACTCAGATGCATTTTGTTTAGATAAATAGTGGTGTTTATTTTAATATGAAAGACCCAGCTAAAAAGTGTTAATATTTGGAGCTATCAATGCTTGACGCTTTGATGTCGTGTGTGGTTTCGAAAAAATAAATATTATTAACCCAAGGGAGTGAGGGCATCTCCAATGGCCCAGCTCATGGCATGCTCCATAACGAAGGATTTTCTGGGTGGTGCACACTAATGGGAGAACACTATCGTTGGTATTAATTAGGGATCATCTTATTTAATGCTAGGTTTGTGTATCTAATACTAGCAAACAATAAGATGTACACAAAGAATTAACACCACATGTAATCATAGTGATATGATATGGTCTTGTTCACACGCCACGATCTCCATCGAATGCTCCAGCATGATCTCCATCTTGCCCACTAGTCTCGCGCTAAGTCCACGATGCCACCAATTGGTTGTCCATCGATACGATGACTATTACTACAACTTAGTAGCATAAGTAAACTACTTTACCTTAGCCACTACCATGACCATATAAAATCACATGCCTCCTGCATCAGTTAGATTCCTCTATTTTATCTTTTGTAAGTTTCACGTGGATGTTAGGCTTTCATGATAAAACTATTTCTACCTACGAACTCCCAGCCACAACATAGATCCAACAATTTTCTCTACTATACCCCTCACAGAGGTCTCCATTGTAAATGTCATATCAAGTACTAAAAGAGACACAGACACCCGTTAGCCACTTATATGGTACAAGCCGTATGTTAAGCGTGGAACTAGTTTTGTGTAAAGTTGCGTGTAAGATTGGCTCGGACCGCTTCATTAATAGTGTCGCTGACATAGGTATGATTATTTGGGTGCTTATGATCTGTTACCTTGATAACATAAAGGCTCACGGCCCAAGATTCGGGACGATGGCCCAATAAGAGTTTGATGGAAGTTATAGTTGTATTAGGAAAGAAAATATAAACCGACAATGTGTCGATGTTGTAATCGTAGATGTGTAACCTGTCTGTATACTGCTTTGAGACCTGGCCTATTATATATAGGACGGGAGAAGCCTATGAGGAGGAACCGAGAAAACTCCTGCACAATCTGTAACAGAGCTATTCATCAAGTATTTAAGCGACTTCGACTCCCTTATTTGCCTGATATCCGACAAAATCCACAATATTCTCTTTTCCACAAAACCCTTAGTCCATTAACATGGGCATTGCCGAGGTTACCTTGCCTTGAGTTCATGTCCTCCCATGGTGTTCTCACTCAAATCCGTGAAACCGACGATTTCAAGCACCTCGTTTTGAGCTGCCCTACCATTCTACAAGAAATTATAGACACGGTTGTTATCTCTACAGGTAGAGTTGCAAAAAGGGCTTGGCCTTCGTGAGCTCCTCGAGAATGATCGACTCTGTGATTCTTCTTAGCTCAGGTTCGACTCAGGAAGAAACAAAGCTTAGTATGAACCTACCTTGAAGCTTGATTGAAAAATGAGCCAAGACAGCTTAGGTTGCTCGATTTTGACTTCGGATACCAGTAATGCTTATAGCTAATTTGAGCACCATATATATTTTTATAATTCAATTTGGTCGACTTATACATGTATCAAGAACTCAGATGTATTTTGTTTAGATAAATAGTGGTGTTTATTTTAAGATGAAATAAGTTAACCTAGGAGCTATTGATATTCAATTTCTTTTTGTTTATTTAGCATGAAAATGGCTCGAGATTAAATTTTTGTTTATTCAATTTCTATTTGTCTATTGATAAGTAGAAGCCAACGAAACCTAACAAAAACCAATAGAAAAACCCAGCTAAAAACTGTTAATATTTGGAGCTGTCAATGCTTGACGCTTTGGTGTAAAAGGTCTGTGGTTTCAAAAAAAGAAATGTTATTACTGGCCCAGCCCAAGGGAGTGACGGCATCTCCAATGGCCCAGCTCAAATCGGACACCAAATTTATTTGATTTGCGGGTCTGGAGGACACAAACGGACCAAATGTCCTTCCTTTGTCCGTTATTGGCTGGTGAAGTACCCAACGGTGGACAAATCAACTAGTCTCGCCATCGCCGGAGTGCCTCGCCCGCTGTCGCCAGAGTGAAAACCACCAAGACGCTTCGTCGGAGCCCGCGCCACCGCGTCCCCGTGTCGCCTGCCGTCGCCAGATCCCCGCAGGAACCTCCACCCCACGTCGCACGCCATCGCCGGAGCCCCACATGCATCACAACCCCGCGTCGCCCGCCGTCACAGGAGCCCCATAGGCAGCTCTACCCTGCGCGCCTTACCCTGGTCACCCATAGTTGCCGGAGCCCGCGAACACGCCTTGCTAGAGCCTGCACCATCCAGCACGATCTTGCCGCCCACGTCACGTGGAGTAGGGCGGTGGGACGACGTGTCCTCTTGCCCATGCCAGCCACCGCCATGGCCATGGCAGTCGGTGGCGGCTCCAGCCTCACAGAGGTCGAGTTGTGGGTGCTAGGCGGTGGGGAACGACCGCGGTGGCGGGGAATGACGACAACGGCAGTCTGGTGGTCGGAGTCGCCGCTAGTGGAGCAGGAGGTGGTGTTCGGCGATTGTATGTGGGAGCTGCGGTGGCGGTAGGTGGGAAAAGAGATTGAGGATCGGAGTAGTTGAGATGCTGGCATGTGGGCCCTACGGTTGACACGGGAGGACACGCCGGACGCATCCCCACGTCCGTTTCTGCGCAAATGGGCCGCAACTTTGGTCCGGAAATGTGGTGATCAGGACGAAAAAATGACAAAAGAAAATTGCGTTACCTGTTGGGTGCTGCTTTTTCTCTGGCTGGACAGGAACGGGCCGGACTTGTCTGTTTGTGGGTCTCCATTGGGTATGCCCTGAGGGCGTTATGACATACACGCGCTCACTCACCCTTTCCGTGAGAGGTACGTTTGGGTTGCAGATAAAGAAGAAGGAAAATCCCAGCCCAACTATCTCAATTGATGGACCGTACCTATCACAGTATTTGCCCTGACCACTGACCAACAGACAAAACCCTGGAGTTCTTTTTGGAACATGATGGCATGAATTCGAACCGTATCTAACCAAAATATGCAACGTTCCATGGGTTTCATGTGTTGAGAACAGTGGCACAAACTGAAGCCGACAGGAACTCTTACTGTATTTGCTTCTCAGTTACGATTCATGTCCGGACGTCCGGTATCCCTGACTTTGTAGGTCTCGGATTCATTTAGTTTCCATAGGAACCACAACCCCTCCACCTATATATATATATATTGACGGCTACGCGTGCAAACTATGTTCTAAGACAAGACCGACCCTCGTGAGTCTATCCCTGAGAAGAAAAGAAAAAGCCTCGTGAGTAGTCTAGTCAAGTCTCTTATACCCTCGATATATTTGCTACGTTTGACATGGCTAGCAGTAGCAGCTCGGCCGCCTCTTCGGCTAATAACCACGTCGATTATCTGTCCAAGACATGGTCGAGATTCCTGACGGAGACCGTCACCGTGGAACACAATTTCGAGGTCACCGGTTACTCTCTGCTCAACGGCATGGGCGCCGGCCAGTACATTAGGTCGAGCACGTTCAGCGCCGACGGCTACGACTGGAATATCATGTTCTACCCCGAAGGATTCACAGTGGATCAAGCTTCTGGCTACGCCTCGGCCTGCTTGAATCTCTCTAGGGGGGAACCAGCGGTGAGGGTTCAGTACACGCTCAGTCTACTGGATGTGGATGGCAATCCATTAATACAAAGGAGCGCAATAACACATACCTTCGACTTCGAGTCGGAAGTTGATGCAGATAATTCTTGGGGCTATCCTAGGTTTTTCGAGAAGCCCGAGACTGATGGTATGCCGCCTTTCGACGGTGACTGCTTCACAATCAGGTGTGTTTTGACCGTCATGACGCACCGGACAGACGATGTAAGCACCGCTGAAGTCCCCAAACCGAACATGCAGAATGACATGGTACAAATGTTGAAGGATGGGCAAGGCACGGATGTGACGTTCAGCGTTGGCGACAGATTGTTCCCTGCTCATAGATGCATGCTGGCTGCGCGATCGCCGGTATTCAAGGCAGAGCTCTTTGGTGAGATGAAGGAAAATGATTCTCATTGTTGCATCAAGATCCATGACATGGAGCCTGCTACTTTCGAAGCGCTTCTTCACTTCTTCTATGCTGATACAGTCCTTGAGGATGCGTCGTTCCAACACTTGTTCGTTGCTGCTGATCGGTATGGGCTGGACAGGCTAAGGGCGATGTGCGAACTGAAACTGTGCCAAAACATCGACGTGCACACAGTTACAACAACGCTTGCTCTAGCGGAACAACACCGATGCGTGCAACTCAAGAATGCATGCCTAGGATTCATCACCTCAAATGGCGTGTTCAGTGCTATCAAGGAAACCGACGGATTCAAACACCTCACGTTAAGTTGCCCTTCGATTCTGGAGGAAATTGTAGACAGGTTCGCCAAGTCCACGACTTTATAGTGTATGATTTTTGTTATATGACCCTGTCTAGTATATATACCGGAATTATTAAGCTGGCCTCGAAAGGCCCATTATATTGGCGCCATAAATTCTGAGAAAAACTTATAGTTTCTACTATAATTTGTTCCATGTAATACTCAGCTAATTTTGGTTTCATATACCCTGTGTAATCTGCTGTGGAGAGCTTTCGGCCTTTGCATGGACTCGTTTCGTTTCCTTTTATTTTCACCTCTTTCTGAAGCAATGTCCTGGTTTTTCATTTACACAACATCACATAAATATGGTATCATTATCGAACTAGCACTTATCAAAGTACTCTTGAAATATATTGTCTAGCCTTTTTTATCAGTTCGGACTGTTGGTTGCGTTGGCTAATGTATGTAGTGCATGTAATTCAATAAGTACTAATCATTGCATTTTCACTAGCAACATTCCGTACTGCTCGGAGGCTACCGAATAATACTTCTATCTTAGCTTAGGTTGTTGAATATCTAGGACTTTTGTTTTTGACAGCTCTATAGCACTTGTTTATTTTTAATAGGCATTTCTAGACCTCAGCTCAAAACAAAAGGGGACGAGGTATCTAGACCTTGTTTTTGAACACTACTCACGGCCTGGCCTGTTGGTTCAGCATGAGTAATTTGGCCCTCTAAAATACTATATGTCCCACCTAAGTCCCTTTTTTGCCCCAATTTTTTTGAAAAGTTCACAAATTTCCCCACAGGAGACCTATTTTTATAATGCAAAAAATATAATATGACCCATTAGCTCAACGCCTAATATGTCTGGCTGATCTGAAAGGAGGATTCGGCACTCAAACGAAGCGTCAAACACACTTTGAAGCACAAACATGTGTTCATGTTGAAGTATGATCCAAATTCATTAGGGATGCTAACTTGTGACGAGTGGAGCGAGGCCTGTTGCTGATACTTAGTATGGATCGCTGAAGACCTAGGTTTTCACCATTATATATACCTCTTGTAAGCCGTCGGCTAGAATAAGTTGCATCTGTGAAATCTCCGGCATTGTGTAAAACGCTCCTCATATAGTGAAGTTTTGGTGGCTGGCCACCGTGGTTTCTCTCTCACTTTGTTGGAGAGGTTTCCCACGTTAGATCATGTGTCCCCTGCTATGTTTTCATTTTCCTTCTCGTTATTTGCTTGTCGCATTTATAACAAGTGGTATTAGATCCCAAGGATTCAATCTACGGTTTGCGATATTTCATTATTGAAGTTCGATCTACCACAGATGGACTACGCCATGAGGTTATCCTTGTGGCAGGTGAAGGTGCGGGCGATTCTCGCCCATACTTCTGATCTGGATGAAGCGTTGGATGGATTCGACAAAAAGGATGCAAAGGATGAAGGGAATATGCCCGAGAGGCAATAATAAAGTGGTTATTATCTTATTGCATGTTTATGATAAATGTTTATTTTACATGCTAGAATTGTATTGATCGGAAACATCAATACATGTGTGTTTAATAAACAAAAAGGGTTCCTAGTTATGCCTCTCTTATAGACTAGCTTGTTGATTAACAAGATGATCAAGGTTTCCTGATCATGGACATTGGATGTTGTTAATAACAAGATCACACCATTGGTGGAATGATGTGATAAACATTCATCCAAAGTATAGCATTACGATCAAAGTCATTATGTTTATATTCTTATAACATCATACGAAGTAATCTTTATCCTTAGACCATGAGATCATGATAATTGCTAACACCGAAAGAGTATCTTGATAACATCAAACGTCACACTGTAACAGGGTGACTATAAAGGTGGGTTCAGTGCTACGAAGGTGTTATGTTGATGCTCATGGATCAAGAGTGGGATTTGTCCATCCCGATGACGGATAGATATACTCTGGGCCCTCTCGGTGATATCACATTGAAATAGCTTGCAAGCAAGTGATGTGATCACTAGAATGTTATATCACGGGAACGAGAAAAGAGTGCATGTCGGTAACGAGATCAAACTAGGTATGGAGATACCGATGATCGAATCTCGGACATGTAATATATCGTGGGACAAAGGGATTTAGTTACTAGTGTTAAAGGTTCTCACGATCACAGAAGTCATCGTTGAATGTGTAGGAGTGATGGATCTCTGTGTCCCGCTGATTATTGATCGGAGAGGGGTCTCGATCATGTCTTCATTATTCGCAAACCGTAGGGTGACACACTTAAGGGATACCGACACCATTTGGAGCAAATATGTTTCAGATAAAGATTTAAGAAAGCGCTGGAATTATTTCAATAGACACCGAAACTGTTTCGGGTGAAAATGCTGAAATTGGTTCTGCATGTAATATTGAAATGTTGCAGGAGGTTTTATGTGAATGTTTGTTAATTAAAGTAATTAACAAAATTCTGAATAAAAATAATAAAAGAGTTTTATTAAATGAGAGAGCATTAAATTTGGAGAAATTTAATGCATTTAAAGTGGAGACTTTAAAAGAGAATGTGAAGGGGCAAATTTATGTGGAGGGAGTTACCACCACATGAATGAGAAGGTGAGGGGTCACCCCTTGGGCGCCGGCCATGGGAGGGTACCCTCCTCCTATAAAAGGCCCCCTCACACCTTCATACACACCTCCTTGTGAAGGATCTCTCTCCCCTCTAGTATTATTCCCCATGGTCTCGGATTAGAGATACATGTTCCCGTGGCTTTATCTCGAAAGGAGTTGTTGCTTCCGCTGCTTTGGGAGCGATGGACGGAGGTTGTCGGGTACCGGACGTGTGCGATCATGGATGCACCGCTGCTTTTGCGGTGCTGGACTTGGTGGTGCTGGAGCTGGATCTGATGGACGTGCTAGAGCCGGACCTCTTGGACTTCATCACGATCTTGAGATCGGCAAGTGTACTACATCAACAACGAGTTCCTGCTAACAAAGCTCGTTGTCTACGAGGGTAATTTCTCGTTTCCACCAGGTGCTTTGTACATAGTAGATAGATCTTGGCGTGTAGTTCACACCATAGGAATTTTTTTATTTTCTATGTCATGGACCCAGCAGGGTATCGAGCTGATCTATGCGTAGGTGCTTAGCACGGGTAGTACACATATGTTGATATGTGGGCGATGATGATCATGTTATTGCATCTTCTATGTATTTTGGATATTGGTGGCATAGTGGGATGAAGCGGCCCGGACCAACCTTATATGTCATCGTACATGAGACCGGTTCCACGACTGACATGCAACTTGTTTTGCATAAGTGGCTGGCGGGTGTCTGTCTCTCCTACTATAGTCAATATCTGATTTACAACGAGTTGCTAATAACTTAGTTATCCTCGCTAGGTTCATGTTCGTAGGTAAGAACGGTTCTATCTCCGAAAGCCCTAAGCCACGTAAAACTTGCAATTGATAAATTAGAGGCGTCTAGTTTAGATCGTTGCTGGGCTAGTGTCTTGATATGGTATTGTTGTAAGTAGATATATGATAGATACTCTTACAACACATTCAACATGTAAGTTCCATAGACCTTGGCCTTACACACAAAGGAATGATATAGATCATACCACGATGCAAGTGATAGAGATCAAATGCATGGACCATATCATCTCACTTTATACATTAGATGTTAGCATCTTATACTGCTAGTTTGGCGCTTTCTGTAGCATTGTAAGATGATCCCTCATTTAAATATCAAGATAAAATGTGTTCTTCCTTAAGTATGCACCATTCTATGGATCGTGTTTCGAGACATCACGTGATGATCGGGTGTTCTCAACTCTATGCTTTCATGCAACGGGTGTAAGACAGTTTTACACACGCGAATACTAAGGTTCTTACTTGGCGAGCCTAGCATGTACAGACATGGCCTCGGAACACGGACCGAAAGGTTAAGCATGAGTCATATAGTTGATGTGATGACCATATTGATGCTCGCCTTTGAAGCTACACCGACTCACGTGATGATGGACTTGGTGTAGTGGATTTGGTTCATGTAATCACCAAAAAGGCACGAGGGATGTCATTTTTGAGTGGGAGTTCATTTCTAATTTGGATTAGTCGAACTCAATTTATCATAAACTAAATCGAAGTGAATTTGCATAATTTGTTGTAGTCATTGGCATCTGTTCACTACCTTATGCTTAGTTTTAATTGAGATAATAGAACTATAGAATTCTTGATATTTACTTTACGAACTGGTATCGTATTGTTCTGAATATCAATTTAAAGTTTATAAGTCCTATTGCAAACTTTCAGCAAACTCTATTTACTCCATGAAGTTTAATAAGTAGTATTAAATCAAGAGTAAGAATTCCAATGTTAGTATCTAAAGTATCATGTTTGCCTCCATGATTATTGATATTCAAAAAGTTGTTTTAATATCAAGATTATATTGGAGCTGAAAATTATTTCAGAAACCATCATGTGTGAAAGATATTGTGATATCTGAAACAATGTTTTTTGGTTGCATTATGATAGAGTATAATTTAGCAAAATACATGTTCTCATATTGTATGAGAATTTGTGAAGGATGGAGATGCTAGGCATCCGAATCTACCAAAAAGGTTTTGGGAACTGATATTATACTCGCAATTCTTCCTTATAGGCTATAGTAGCTTGATCATGAAAGTTGTCATGATAAGGATGAATAGAAGATGTAAGTAAAATGTTTACTACACTAATAGATTACTAAAGAATGGATTTTTGAAAGAACACCAAACATTTGATGATGGTGATCCACTTCAAAGTGCAAGTCCAAAGGTATTAGTATTTGACTATATACGCTTTGTACCATGTGTCATGTTGATGACACCACTATTGATGTTGATAGATTCTTTTAAAAGAAAAGGAATTGTTGAAAGAGAATCTATAAAATATTTGGCAGAAAATAAAAGGTTGGAGATGTCCAACTTAGGTATATAGAAGATATACATGTTATGGCTATATTCCTTGCTTGTTAAACAATGTGGTTCTTAGGTATTGGATACCGGTATTGGATACCGAATTGGTTGGTATGAAGTGTCATACAGGACAACGCAATTCATGAACTACAATGGCCTAAGTAACCAGCAAGAGAATGAGTGATGATGTTCATCGAAAACAAATAAAGTGTTATTGTGTTTTTCGTTGTCATCAAACCAAGCCTTCAAGATTTGTTTAAATAATTGTTATTTTGTTCCGGTATTATGAGAACAAAGGCTGTTCAAATAATTACCGTATTCCATAAAGGATGGATGAACTTTTACAAGTCCAGTTGGAGAAATCACATCCATAAACACTATTGCTAAAATGTCGCAAGACAAATGATTGAAAGATCACTTATGAAGTGACATCGCTGTTTAAATTATATTTGAAAGAAAACATGAAGAAACTCCATGTTGATGGAATTTTGGAGTCCTTGATTTTGATCAATTGACGCATGTGAGACTTTCCTCGAGATAATTGAAACTCCGTTCATAGGCCAAAGAGGAACGGATGACTAGCTTATTGGAAATTGTGCATGCTGATGTGCATAGTCCATTATGTGTAGCCATATGCGATGGATCTTTTTGCTTCATATGCTTTCTTCAAGAATTTGAGTGAATATATCTGTATATTTACTTAATAAGGAAGAAGTATGAAACATTTGAAAATTGTTCAAAGACTTTCAAGATGAAGTGGAAAATCATTGTAACAAGAAAATAAAGAGTTTATGATTCGATCATAAAGGAATATATTTGAGTTACATGTTTAGCAAAAACACCTAAGACTTGAGGAATTGTTCCATGATTTGTGTTTCCCTATAAACCATAGGAGTATGGCATATTCGAGAGATGAAATCAAACCATGTTTGACATGGTAAGATCAAGGGTGTCATTTATAAAACTGCCATTATGTTTTAAAGATTGAAGCTTTAGAGACTACCGCTTTTACACTGAAAAGAGCACCATCGTGATCCATTGAAATGACACCATATGAGTTATGGTTTGGGATAAAACCCGAATTGTCTTTTCTTAAATTTTGGTATGCTATGCATAAGTAAAATGTTTACAACCAAAGTCGGATAATCATGTCTTTGTAGGTTATGCCAAAGAATTTGTTGGGAATTTCTCCATAACACCAAGGACAAAAGAGTTTGTCGCTTGGAACGTCAAGTTTCTTGAGAAGGAACTTTTCGTGAAAAGTTAAGTGGGAGGACAATAGAACTTTGATAAGGTTGTTGAACCTTAGCTATATGTGCTAAGTAGCGCAGCGCCGGAAAGTGTCCCGGTGGCGGCCACAATGCTCATGGCTCTCGTGATTACAAAAGGTGTGATCTCGGAGATTAGAGTTCCTATAGAACCGTGTGGGTCGGTAAGAATCAAATAGTAAGATTTGATAAGCAAGTCGTTATTGTTTTGACAATGATGAACCGACAACATGCAAAGAAGCGATGATGGGCCCTGACTCCATAAAATGACTAGAAGTCATAGAATCCGTGATAGTATCCATACACGAGAAAACAAGTTTCTGAACTTGGAAGACCCTCCGGAAAGGCGTGAAGCCTATCGGTCGTGTTTGGATCTATAAAGAAATAAGACATGGATGTTTAACATCTATGAAATAGTCATATGTCGGAAAGAAGTTTACGACAATGTTCAAGGAGTTGACTACGACAAGATTTGATCTTTCATAGCGATATATAGTCTTGACGGATTAATGTAGCAACCACTACATACATATAATATGGTAGTTGAATAAACAAAACAAGGTTCTTCTAATAGAACGGTAACATAGGACATGTACATGACATGGTCCAAGGGTTTTGTTAATTCAAAGGGTGCTAAAGGGCATGTAAACTTCAATAGTTGAAGTAAGCATAGCGGAGTTGGAATCTTCACCATGATGAAACCGTTAAAAGAGTTTAAATTCATCGGAGATGATGAAGATGCTTGTATTTGCAAGAAATTATGGGAGCGCTGAGACATATTTCTAATACATTATGTAGAGGACATATTGTTGATTGGAAATGATGTATCTTGAATTGACACAAGTTAAGGATTTCATTAAAATAAGATTTCGATGAAAGACTTGGGCAAACCCGAATATTAGGCATCAATATCTATATGGATAGATTAAGGCGCTAATATGGTTGTGCGACATACATATATAAGATATTGAAAGGGTTCAATATGAGATATTGAAAGGGTTCAATATGGAAACAACAAGAAAGGTTCTTGCTGCATGGAAAGAATTGTATTCAGATTCAAGTGTTTAAACACTTGGTGAGTAAAATCACATGAAGATTCTGATCGATTATACCATGATATGTATATATCCAGAATGTCCTATGCTCTAAATGTTATGAGCATATACCAGAATGATTCATAAGATGATCATTGGACAATAGTAAAGATATTCTTATGAGCTTTGGAAGAACTAAGAATATATAATGTATAAGTGACAAATAGTTAAAGGTAGTTCATTGTAAAGTGTTACATTGATACTAGTTTTGTCACAAGATACAAATTAAATTTATCTCAATTTAGACTATGGGTGGCACAATATAATGGAAAGGATGTTCCATGATGGATTTGGATGAGTTCCAAAGTTGAGATATTGTGACGGATACTACAACAAAAGGCTAAGTATATGACTGCTATAGTAGCAGCATAGGAGGGCATTTGTGTTAAGTAGTTTGTTATCAAAGTAGGTGTGGTTCAAAGTGGGCTAATACTATGAAGATATATTGTGTGACAATAATATCAACATATTTTAACCCGAACGAACTAAAGGTCTCACCATAGGACCAAATTTATACAATGCCATCTCATTTGAGAATGAGTGATGCGTAGAGACGCAGAGACATGCAAATACACACAGATCTGAAACTGTCACATCCGGAGATTATGTTAACCACTAGCAATAGCGTATATGCAACACCAAAAAGCCATAGGTGTTCAATGCGCAAAGTTTTTCAAACTAGATTATTGACTCTAGTGCAAGTGGGAGACTGAAGGGAATATGCCCGAGAGGCAATAATAAAGTGGTTATTATCTTATTCCATGTTTATGATAAATGTTTATTTTACATGCTAGAATTGTATTGATCGGAAACATCAATACATGTGTGTTTAATAAACAAAAAGGATTCCTAGTTATGCCTCTCTTATAGACTAGCTTGTTGAATAACAAGATGATCAAGGTTTCCTGATCATGGACATTGGATGTTGTTAATAACAAGGTCACACCATTGGTGGAATGATATGATGAACATTCATCTGAAGTATAGCATTACGATCAAAGTCATTATGTTTATATTGCTATAACATCATACGAAGTAATCTTTATCCTTAGACCATGAGATCATGATAATTGCTAACACCGGAAGAGTATCTTGATAACATCAAACGTCACACCGTAACAGGGTGACTATAAAGGTGGGTTCTGTGCTACGAAGGTATTATGTTGAGGCTCATGGATCAAGAGTGGGATTTGTCCATCCCGATGACGGATAGATATACTCTGGGCCCTCTCAGTTATATCATATTGAAATAGCTTGCAAGCAAGTGATGTGATCACTAGAATGTTATATCACGGGAACGAGAAAAGAGTGCATGTCGGTAACGAGATCAAACTAGGTATGGAGATACCGATGATTGAATCTCGAACATGTAATATATCGCGGGACAAAAGGATTTAGTTACTAGCGTTAAAGGTTCTCACGATCACAGAAGTCATCGTTGAATGTGTAGAGTCAGTATGGATCTCCAGGTCCCGCTGCTGATTATTGATCGGAGAGGGGTCTCGATCATGTCTTCATTATTCGCGAACCGTAGGGTGACACACTTAAGGGATACCGACACCATTTGGAGCAAATATGTTTCAGATAAAGATTTAAGAAAGCGCTGGAATTATTTCAATAGACACCGAAACTGTTTCGGGTGAAAATGCTGAAATTGGTTCTGCATGTAATATTGAAATGTTGCAGGGGGGTTTTATGTGAATGTTTGTTAATTAAAGTAATTAAAAAAATCTGAATAAAAATAATAAAAGAGTTTTATTAAATGAGAGAGCATTAAATTTGGAGAAATTTAATGCATTTAAAGTGGAGACTTTAAAAGAGAATGTGAAGGGGCAAATTTATGTGGAGGGAGTTACCACCACATGAATGAGAAGGTGAGGGTCACCTTAGGCGTCGGCCATGGGGAGGGGTACCCTCCCCTCCTCCTATAAAAGGCCCCCCTCTCACATCTTCATACTCACACCTCCTTGTGAAGGATCTCTCTCCCCCTCTAGTATTATTCCCCCATGGTCTCAGATTAGCGAGATACATGTTCCCGGTGGCTTTATCTGGAAAGGAGTTGCTGCTTCCGCTGCTTTGCTGGAGCGAGGGACGGAGGTTGTCGGGGTACCGAACGTGTGTGTGATCACGGATGCACCACTGCTTTGCGGTGCTGGACTTGGTGGTGCTGGAGCTGGATCTGATGGACGTGCTGGAGCCGGACCTGCTGGACTTCATCACGATCTTGAGATCGGCAAGTGTACGACTACATCAACCACGAGTTCCTACTCGTTAACAAAGCTCATTGTCTACGAGGGTAAGTTCTCGTTTCCACCCGTTGCTTTGTACCTAGTAGATAGATCTTGGCGTGTAGTTCACACCGTAGGAAAATTTTTGTTTTCTATGCTGCGGACCCAACAAAGGAGTGGTTTGACAAAGAGAAGCAAAAGGACCATCAGACTCTGTCTTTGATTCAACTTCATATGTCCAACAATATTTTGCAGAAAGTGTTGGCGAAGAAATCTGCAGCAGTCCTATGGTTGGAACTGGAAATGATCTGTGTGTCAAAGATTCTAACTAGTAAGATGCATGTGAAGATGAAGTTATTCTTGCATAGGTCGCAAGAAGGTGGACCTGTAATGAATTACTGATATATTTTTAGAGTGATTGTTTCTAACTTGCAGCCTATAGAAGTAAAACATGATGATGAGAATATAGGTCTTTTACTCTTATGCTCAATGTCTAGTTCCTATGCAAATTTTCATGATACAATATTGTTTAGCCGTGATAAACTAACCCTTTCCAAAGTACAAGAGGTCCTCAAACAGAGAGAAGATAAAAACTATGGTGTAGGCAGAGGAGTCATCATCCAAGGTTGAATTTCTGCAAGTTCGTGGTAGGACCGAGCAGAGGAATAACAACTACGATAACCGAGATAAGAGCAATGGCAAAGGTCGTTCGAAATCCAGAGAAAAGGATAAGTTCTATAGGTATTGTAAGAAAACTAATCATATTATTGATGATTGGTAGAAACTACAGAATAAGGAGAAAAGGAATGATACTTACCAAACGGAAGATAAATCTGATGGTACTAGTAAGGTTGTTGTTGTTTCTGGTGAGACGTCTGATTGAGAATGTTTAGCCATTTGCTGCTTGTGCTTCTCATGATGATGCATAGATACAGCATGCTTGTTTCATATTTGTTGTAACAAAGATTGGTTCAGTTCATATGTTCTATGCAGACTAGAGATCATTTTGTGTGTGGGGGGAAGAACAACCCTTGTCATATTGTTGGTTTTGGATCTATTAAAATTAGGACACATGATGGCGTGACACACACGTTAACTGAGGTGAAGCACATACCAAGCATGGCCATGGATGTTGATGGGTACAAGTACACCGGTGGGCGTAGACTTCTGAAGGTATCAAAATGTTCTCTTATTCACATGATGGGCCATATAAATTTTGCTAAATTATATGTTCTTAGAGGTAGCACTTTGTCTGGTATTGTTGCTGATGTTACTTCTAATGATTCTGACAATTATGGTAAAACAAATTTGTGGCATATGCGTTTTGGGTATATGATTGATCATGGCATGACATAATTGGTAAAGAGAGAGATGATTGATGGTTGGAACTTGAGTAAATTTGAGTTATGTGAGCACTACATTTTTGGTAAGCATAAAAGAGTTAAATTAAATTCTTCTACTCACTAAAGGCATATTAAATTATGAATATGCTGATGTATAGGGACCTTCCTGTAAGACTTCTACTGGCGGTGCTAATTACATGCTTACTATTATTAATGATTACTCGATAAAAGTGCAGCCTTATTTTCTAAAACATAAATCTGATGTTTTTTATGTTTTTAAGAAGTGGAAAGTTATAGTAGAAAAACAAACTGAAAAAAGGTAAAAGTACTACGTACTGAAAATGGTATAAAATTATGTTCTAATGAGTTTGAGGAGTTCTGTAGTAATGATGGTATGATTAGGCACCACACCATCCTTTATACTCCTCAGCAAAATGGTGTGGCGAGCGCATAAACAAAACCATCATCTTGAGGATCGTTGTATGCTGTCCAATGCAGGTATGAGCAGGCATTTCAAGGCTGATGTAGCCAACACAACATGTTACCTCATCAGCAGGTCATCTTCTACTCCACTTAAGAAGAAAACTCCCATTAAGGTATGGTCAGGTTCGCATGATGATTATTCACATTTGTGAGTTTTTGGTTGCACTGCATATGCTCACATTGATAATGGAAAACTTGAGCCAAGCAATGTTAAGTGCATATTTCTTCATTATGGTTCAAGAATGAAAGCATATAAATTATGGATTGTTTTCAAAAATTTTTTAAAAAAAGTGGGCTAGATCTAGGTGGGGGTCGCTGGAGGAGGGTTTTTCCGGTGTAGGGGGAGGAGGAGTAGGAGGCCGCCGGTGGAGGAGGGGGTCGCCGGAGTAGGGGCAGGAGGAGGAGGAGTAGGAGGCCGCTAGTGGAGGAGGGGGTCGCCAGAGGAGGTCGCCAGAGTAGGACGAGAAGTAGGTCGCCGGAGTACGAGGAGGAGGATGCCGCCGGTGGAGGAGGGGTCACCGAAGTAGGAGGGATCGCTAGAGGTAGAGGAGGAGGTCACTAGGGTGGTGGAGGAGGCCATGGCCAGAGGTGGAGGAGGAGGAGGTCGCCGGTGAGTGGAGAAGGAGGAGGGAGGAGAAGGGGAGGAAGGGGAGGCGAAGGAGAGAAGAAGTGGAGGAGAAGACTAATTGGTAATTTCAAATAATACAAATAATATATGTTTTTGAATCAGAAAATTGTGTTTTTGAATAAGAAAAATGTGAGGAATTCAAATATGCCATCCAAAATAATGTTTGACTAATTTAATTTTCGAAATTGTTTAATTGCAATAAAAATGTCTTTTCTTAATTAATTAATAACTTTAATTCTACAACTCCAAATTCGACAAATAATATGACTAAATCGATCAGCGCGACGAGCCCGTTCTAACTATGCATTCCATGATCTGAATTGCAGCATGCATCATATAAATATTAAGTGGACAACAAGTTATATGGGAGCAAAACATGACTAAAAACTTAATAAAATGCTTTATTCTTGTACCCCACACCTCACCCATGCCATGCTATGTTATGCGTAATTTGTGCATCATTCATCATGGCATGCTTGTTTTCTTGTCGTATTTTATTTATATGTTTGCGCATTATATTTATGTTGGCCTTGTTTGTTTGGTTCTTCTCGGATAGACGCCGAGCAGGGGAATTATCAGGAATCCCAGGAGTACTACCCAGATCTGTCTCTCGCTTCAACTGAGCTGCCAGGCAAGCACTACCACATGCTTACATACATATAGTACCTATTGCCTCTATCTTATTCTTACATCATTGAGTCGCGATTGCATTAAATTGAATCCCAAGTACTGCATAGCCTTTACTTTTAAAACCCCACCGAAGCTTGTTCCTCCATCCCATGAGCCATTACTACAGGAGTTGTTTGAGCCATGCGAGTCATAGAACTGCATGTGTAGGGTATGTGAGTGTCTGATGGATAACGAGGTACCTAAACAACTTAACCTGAGTAGTAATGGGATAACTAATGAAAGAGGCACCGGTGAGTAATATCTGCTATTTGGTTCTTCATGTTCACTTGTGTCCCGTAGGACCCCGAGTACTTGATTCCTGTTCCTTGACTATTCGCATTATCCACATCCAGGAGGCCTTATGGACCTCCCTGAGCCAGAGCATGATTCATTTCTATTTCTTGGGGCCACAAGTAGTTTGGGGCTTTATTACTATCATGTACTTATGCCATGCTTTACTGTTTTATTTAAGATTGTGCGTGGAGCACCTGTACTGTTTTGGATGCGGAGTGTTTTTGCGGTATCGACAAGCCTAGTCACACTTTTGGGTTCCCAGTCATTTACAGCCATTGACGCAAACCTTGGGTCCGTCTCCGAGCCGGCCAACTTCGTTGCGGGTAGCTTAATGGGGTGGCCTCCTGAAATATTTCTGAATCCTGTGATCGCTTTGTCATGAATGCCTCGTTGGGTTTTGAGTTGGTTTTTCCGAGGTTGATCGAGTGTGTGTTGCTATTTGTGCACCCCTGCAGGGTAAAATCTTTCTGAAAGCCGTGTCCGCGGTTATGGACGACTTGGAACACAGTTTCTCGATCATAGACAAGTATAACTAAAGTACCGCTTTTAAATTGACTAAGTACCTGACTAGTAAATAGTACAATACTACTATGTTCAAGACAAGACCGACCCTTGTGAGTCTATCCCTCGAGACAAGTCAGTTTCCGTCATCCACGATTTTCTACCTTTTGACATGGCTAACCATGGCGATTATCTGTCCAAGACATCATCGAGATTCCTGACAGAGACCTTCACCGTCCAACACAATTTCGAGGTCATCGGTTATTTTCAGCTCAACGGCATGGCCATCGGCCACTACATGTGGCACCCTGCAAAAACCATTACTAGAAAATCGCTGTGTTTTTGTACATTGCATCATCATGACCGCATGCTCATGTCATCATGCCACATTGTATTTGAGCATCGTCATCATCATGCATGGTTTTGTCTAAACTATTTTCGAAACGTCTAGTTTTGTTTTCTAAATATTCCCGTCTTTATCCAAATTAAAACCTGGGTCTTCAGAATATTTTGTTTCGTCTACAAACAGATTTCAAACGCCCCGTTTTAAAGAAATAAAATATTTAATTTATTTTTGGGAGGCAGCCCGCTAGGCCCGAAAGCCCGGCCGGCCACCTCCAAATCCTAGTCTAAAATATCTAGTCCTAATTATACCCTACCCCTAATCCTACCCAGCCCCCCTCCACCTCACCCCGGCCAATCTCATCCCGCCACGTCACCCTCCTGACCCCACCCCTGTCTTCCATCCACCCACACCACGCCACCTGCCAGCCACCACTCCACCTCACTGGCCGACCAGGCCCCTCCTGGGCGCGCTCCCCAATCCCTTTCCCGCCCAACCGCCGCCACCACACAGGACCCCACCTCACCCAATGACAACCACCTCAAGACCCTTACCTCCACTACCGACAACGCACACCTGCATCAAGATCCACTACCCCTCCCCGCTCCCGCCTTGGCCCCACCCCAACCCGCGCGTCGCCCGCACGTGGTTCCCTGCAATCCCCTCCATCTCGCTCACCACCGTGATCCCCACCATCTCGCTAGCCTCCTCCGCCATCCTCTCCTCTCCTCCCAGCCACCGCCAGCGCCTTGCTTCAAGGCTCCTCACGCCCAGAGCAGCCAGCCTCTCCGCCCAGTCGACCTGCTGCACGGCCGCCTCAACGCCCAAGCCCTCCGCCGCCGTCCTCTGTTCCGGCCGCCGCCGGCCCTCCTCTGCCAGCGCCTCGTCGTCGTCGAGCTCACCCTCGGGCCCCACCTCCTCGGCGCCCCCGCACCTCCGGCCGCCAGCACCTCCAAGTCCGGCTGCCTCCTCTTCACCGGCTCTCCCCGCGCCCTCTCTGCTCCCCGTCGACCGGCCGCCGCCCTCTCCGGTCGCCTCCCTCCCAAACAAGAGCCGCTGCCTCGTCAGATCACTGCTGAGCCTCCGCCTGGCTGGCCTCCTCGAAGCCTCCCAGCATGCCGGAGTCGACCCCCTGTGCGTTCTCGCCCTGTTCTTCGGCGTCCGCCATGCGCATCGTCCGCCCCTCTTCTGGCCGTCGCGACCTCCCTCAAGGCCGCTTCAGGATGCTAGCCACCTGCGGCGTGGTGCCTCGCCACTCGCGGCTTTCGCCCCGGCCGCCCGGCGGTCAGCCCCGACCAGCGAATCCCCCACGCCAACTCCATCGTCCAACTTCGCAGTGAGTACCACCGAGGTACTAGGTGGTGTAAGTCAGGTGTTGGTGTATTGCTGATTCGTGTTGACCATGTAGTTGTCCTGTGGATCGATCCCTAACGGTGCCACCTTTTGGGTCACAGAGAGAGACGACGTGATGGTAATACCCCGGTATCTTTGCAAACGGCTACTGAGGGACAACAAGAGGTAACCAGGTTCTATGCTCCCGAAGACTACCGGAACCAAGCTCGCCCTTCACAACGGAAGATGAAAACCTTATTCCTCCATCGCGGATGACAAGGCCGTCGACTTATCACCAAAGTCCCCCGATGCTTGAAGACAAACACTAGTACCAAGTTCACCACCGACCGTAGAAGCCGGAACCACCGAGATCTTCATCATGTATTCGATGCCCCGAGACCCCGATCCCGGCGAGACCGAACCGAACCCTTGGCACGCCAAGATCTTCTCCTCGGAATGCCATGATCTCCTTCACAGATCTGAAGACCTTGTAGACCCCGACCCTTGAACCTCAAGATTGTCGACACCCTAATGTGTGACCCCTTTTTCCGAGACCCCCTTATTTTATATATGACATCTATCTTGTTGCATAATTAAATTGTTCATACATGCATACATATTTTGTGGGTGCGGGTTATTCCATCGATTCACCACATAATTAAATATGGAGTCGATATGCGGAATACCTTTGTCTTATTCCGAACTCTAAATTTGTGTAGCGAACCGATGCCATGCTTCGCCCTGTTAATACAACATTTAAATTGCGGTGTAGTTAAATAACTCGAACCAATTAATTAATTGTCGGAACCCCGATTTCGCTTAATACTGCCTAATTGCACCGCATCTGCATCATATCATAATCATGTCGGATCTTCTGCCGTAGTATTAAATATTGTATCCGGTGTTTCTGCTAGTGTTTGCTTCTTCGCGGATTAGGCCGATGAGTTGATTGAGTATCGACAAGTTCTCCGGTTATGATCCGTCGACAGTGTTTCCCAGGCGAGCATCTCTTCCCCTTCTACCTATTTTGCATTTATAGTCTTTATTTCCTCCTGTTGATCTATTGCTATCCGTGTCGCGATGCTTTAGTTTCCGTACACCAGTTATATCCCGTGCAGCCTCTATATTGCCTTGGACACCTCCTATTACCCGTGTTTGGTAGATAGCTGGCCTTGCGGGTTGTAGTTGCTTGCTCAGGTGCGATCTCGTGTTGTCAAGTACCACAGTTGTTGAAATGCTGGCAGATGTTAATGGTGGAGATGCTTATTGGTGGAGATGATCATGACTTTAAATACAACTATTAAAATGCTAGATATAACTAATGCAGAGGCATCGGTGGGCAATAGATGTTATTTGGTTCTTCCACGCTCACTTGTGTCCGTGGGACCGAGTACTTGATACTTGTTCCTTGATTTTTCGCACTATCCACATCCGGGAGGCCTTATGGACCCCCCTGAGCCAGAGCTTGATTCATTTCTATTTCTTGGGGCCACAAAGTAGTTTGGGGCTTTATTACTATCCTGTACTTATGCCATGCTTTACTGCTTTATTTAAGATTGTGCGTGGAACACCTGTACTGTTTTGGATCGTGGAATGTTTTCGTGGTATCGACAAGCCCAGTCACACTTTCGGGTTCCCAGTCGTTTACAGCCATTGTCACAAACCCTGGGTCCGTTCCGGAGCCGGCCAACTTCGTTGCGGGTAGCTTAGTGGGGTGGCCCCCTGAAATATTTATGAATCCTGTGATCGCTTTGTCGTGAATGCCTCGTGGGGTTTTGAGTTGGTTTTTCCGAGGTTGATCGAGTGTGTGTTGCTATTTGTGCACCCCTGCAGGGTAAAACTTTCTGAAAGTCGTGTCCGCGGTTATGGACGACTTGGAGCACAGTATCTCGATCATAGACAAGCATAACTAAAGTAGTGCTATAAACTTGACTTAATATATGACTAGTAATCAGATTCAACTATAATGGAATGGATATTAAAAATGCCAACACTGCTGGATCTGGGTTGTTTTGTTATATCAGCCTAGTCAGTATTGCAACTCCAATGGAATGTGATAAAAGTGCCAACAACTGCTGGGTTTGGGATTCCTCAGGACAATTATATCTGACTAGTAAATGTTCCAACTAGAACGGAATGTTAACTAAAACTGCCCACTACTTATGCTATCAGGATAACTCATGATATCTATATCTGACTAGTAAGTACTTCAACTATAATCGAATGAATAAACTGCCAACTGTGTGAGTTCCTCGGTCTGACTTCCTCGTTTGGTCTCGAGGGGGAATACCAGGATGGGTATGTTTGGTGTTAGCTTCAGGTTGGATCCGAATATGTCTTTCTTATCCCTCTCTAATAGCCGCCAGTTGTATCGAGTCTCTATAGGTTTTAGTGCCGTTGCGCTGCCGCTTCAGCCCACCATACCTATGTAGGCGAGAGCCACCGAATTCTAGCCTCGCCGTGTACTAGCCTCAGTACTGACGCTCCTCTTTTCCTTTGCCTTTGTCGGCACCCCTTTTGTTTTAGCAGGTTTGAGATCGACGTCGTTAGCAGGGTTACCCTTCCGGCTTGGCCTGGGCAGGGTTATGGACGCCATTGGTTATTCTTCAGGGCTCTTAGCCCCATTTGCATCTTGTCCGTAGTCGGACGCTCTACTGTTTTCAAGGTGATTTGAATCTTTGTATAGTATATCTGTATTCTTGACTCATGGAGTCGTTGTTGTATATATATGTTCTGTGGGTTCCATCATGGACTAATGTGTAATGGTATTACTTCGTTTTCCACCCGCACGAAAGTGCCTGGTGGGCGTCCTTGAATCGTTTCTATGCGGGTTTGGCGGGAAGCGCTAAAACTTGCATAGGGCCGATTCGAGGGTGTTACAGAGTGGTATCAGAGCTTAGCAGTTACGATACCTCACTAGTCCATCCTGTAGGATAACCTAGCTAACGGCTGTTGTAGAGTGTCAAAACTATTTTTGGAAAATCGGTTGGATAGATCTGACTAGGTCTGTTTTTACTCCTTACCCCTCTGCTATTCTCCTCTTACCTTTGCATGTTTTAAATCTTCTCTCTTATCCTTTCTTCAAGTCCAGGATTTCTCGTGGTTGGGCCTCCGTCGTACCTTCAGGGTTTCGCTTCCTGTTTTTGTAATGGTGCTTCTACATCCGGTCTTCTTTCTATCTGAGAAATCCTTCATCTGTTGGAATTCTCTTTGTTCCTCCTTGTGTCTTCCAGTGTTTTCAACACAACAACGTCTACGCCAGATCCGATACAGAGCCTGCATCACTCCTTTGTTCCGAACCTCGATTGTCGAGATCTTCAGTCTAATTCCGAGAGTTGGATGCATAATTCACCTATTCGTGTGCAGAGTAATGGTTTGGGTGCGTGATGGACTGATCACCATCCGACTACTCTTATCATTCGCTTCTGTACATCGAATCGGTGAATCAAGCAATTTTACTCCGTCCACGGAAGCTAGAGGTGGCTTTATTTGTTGATACCTCTATCTTCGCCTTTTGTTCCTGGAGTGTTCTCTCGGCGATCACGAACAAGGACCCCTTGTTAGTGGTGCCACGGGAATCTACACGAAGCGAGAAGATGCAGTTCGCCGACCTTCTTTTCGGTACCATAAGGCGGATCTCGAGGGCGAGATCCATTGTTAGTGGTGTCGAATTGTGGCGCCCCGCAAAACCGCTACTAGAAAATCGCGTTGTTTTTGTGCATTGCATCGTCATGACCGCATGCTCATGTCATCATGCCATATTCCATTTGAGCATCGTCATCATCTTGCATGGTTTGTTTAATTTTTTTTCGAAAAACCTGGTTTTGTTTTCTAAACGCCCCGTCTTTATTTCAAATTACAACCCGGGTCTCCGGAATATTTTGTTTCGTCTACAAACAGTTTTCAAACGCCCCGTATTAAACAAATAAAATTTTATATTATTTTTAGGGGGCAGCCACTTGATCAACTGCTCAGCCGCCACCCCCAAATATCTATCTAGCCAGCCCCACCACACCCAGTGCCGCCAACCTCCACATCACCCCAGCCTATCCCAGGCCGCCACTTCAACCACCTGGCCCCACCTCTTTTCCTCCCGCGCGCAGCCCCACGTTCCCATAGCGGACAACCCCCTGGTCTCCACCTGGGCGCACCCCCATCGCGCCACCTGCACGCCCCCAACCCCCACCAATTCCCGCTCACACCCCCATGCGCCTAACCCCGCCCATCCACTTAGCCACCTACCCAGCTCCTCACCCCGGTCCCACCCCCACATCGTATTCCACGCTCACCGCCAACGCCGCCGTCTCCTTCCCTGTTGCCTCGCAGGTCCCCGTTGCCGCCTGCCGGATCCACCCCACCGTCCTTCGCCACTCCAACCCCCACCTCTCACCTCGTCAGCAGCCGCCGTGGTCGCCCTTGTAGCGGACCCGCCTCCCACGGCCGCGGGCACCTCGTCGCCGTTGATCTCGCCCCGACCTGGCGCTCCAGCATCGCCGCCGGTCCGTCCTCGCCTTGCCTCCGTCCGCTGGCCTCCCTCTTCTCTAGCGCCGGAAGTCGCCGGGCCTCCTCTCGTGCCGGCCTCGCCTCCCCTGTAGCCACGCCGCCACCGGAGCCGCGCCTCCAACGCGTCGTCCCCGGCCGCTAGCGCCTCGCCGCGCCTCCTCCTCCCTGTTTCCGGCCGCCGCACCGCGGGTCCTCGTCCGCAACCACCGGTCCCAGCGGTCGCCGTCCAGAGCTCCGCGCTGTCCCCGAGCCGTCCTGCCGCCCCGGCCCTAGCCGCCCGCCAGCCCGCCTCTGCAGGTCGTCTATGGCAGCCTTCCCTCCTCCCGTGCGCACGTGCATGCCGGAGCCGACCACCTCTCTGGCTCCGCGCGTGAGCCGCATCCACCATGCGAGTATGCTGGCCTTCGCTGCAACTCCGGCCAGACGCCGCCACCACCCGGACCCCAAGCTCGGGCCGCCACCGCTCGCCCTGTCTCGGTCGCTGCTCTCTATAGCCACGGTTGCGCCGCCCAGGAACCTCTCTGTGCTACCTTTTTCCTCTCGGATGCGAAGGGCGCCCCATATCGGCACTACATATTGACCTTTTTGTCTAGGTGCTGGTAGTTCTCTGAACCTGCATGTGTGGTTCCAGTTGGTACTCGTGGCTCAGTGTTTCGACCTTGTCCTGTTATCAACATGTTTGCAGGAAGGTCTACCTTGCCTTGTTCCGTGGATGTATGCTCGATGCCGATGGTTTTTAGGGATGTATCAGTGCCACTAGAAGAGTACAAATCCCCGCGAAGTTCTCCGATCCCTGCTTTCGCCAAGATCTTCCAAAAACCACCGATGTGAATCCAACTTCTTCATCGATGACAAGACCGTCGACATGGAACCCGAAGGCCGATCCCGCCGAGACCGACCCCGTCGAACCCCCGAGACCACGGATTCGAAGACCCTGGTACCCGATCCACTCAAGCTCGCCATCGACGACAAGATCGACCGCTTGGCACCCAAGTTCTCCATCGCGACACGACAAGTTCTCCATCTTGTATCCGAACCTCGTCGTTCCCGTCAAACCCTGACACCGGACCCCGGACCCTGGAACCCAAGATCTTCCAAACCTAGATGTGTGAAGCTTTTCCTGAGCCCCTATTTTATAAAAGCTACATATAAAACTGTTGCATATAAATTGTTCATACGTGCATACATGTCTGTGGTTTGGGGGCATTATGCCGATTCACCTCATAATTAAATATGGAGTGTTTATGCGGAATGACTTTGTCGTATTCCGGACTCCATTTAAATTTGTGTACCGAACCGATGCCATGTTTTGCCTTGTTAATACAACATTTAAATTGCGGGGGTTCTAAATAACTTGAACCGTGTAATTAATTGTCGGGACCCCGGTTCCGCTTAATATTGCCTAATTGCACCGCATCTGCATCATATCATAAGCATGCCGGATCTTCTACCGTGGTATTAAATATTGCATCTGGTGTTTCTTCTAGTGTTTGCTTCTTCGCGGACTAGGCCGATGAGTGGATGCGAGTATCGACAAGTTCTCCGGATATGATCCGTCGGCAGTGTTTTCCTAGGCGAGCATCTCTTCCCCCTTTCTACCTATTTTGCATTTATAGTCTTTATTTCCTCCTATTGATCTATTACTATCCGGGTCGCGATGCTTTAGTTTCCGTGCACCAGTTATATCCCGTGCCGCCTCTATATTGCCATGGACACCTCCTAATACCTATTGGTTGGTAGATAGATGGCCTTGCGAGTCGTAGTTGCTTGCTCAGTTGCGATCTCGTGTCGTCGAGTACCACAGTTGATGGAATGCTGGCAGATGCTTATTGGTGGAGATGCTTACTGGTGGAGATGATCATGACTTTAAATACAACTATTAAAATGCTAGATATAACTAATGCAGAGGCATCGGTGGGCAATAGATGTTATTTGGTTCTTCCACGCTCACTTGTGTCCTGTAGGATCCCGAGTACTTGATACCTGTTCCTTGATTTTTCGCACTATCCACATCCAGGAGGCCTTATGGACCCCCTTGAGCCAGAGCTTGATTCATTTCTATTTCCTGGGGCCACAAAGTAGTTTGGGGCTTTATTACTATATTGTACCTATGCCATGCTTTACTGTTTTATTTAAGATTGTGCGTGGAGCACCTGTACTGTTTAGGATTGCGGAGTGTTTTCGCGGTATCGACAAGCCCAGTCACACTTTCGGGTTCCCAGTCGTTTATAGCTATTGGCGCAAACCTTGGGTCCGTCTCGGAGCCGGCCAACTTCGCTATGGTAGCTTGGGGTGCCCCTGAAATATTTATGAATCCTGTGATTGCTTTGTCGTGAAAGCCTCGTTGGGTTTTGAGTTGGTTTTTCGAGGTTGATCGAGTGTGTGTTGCTATTTGTGCACCCCAGGTAAAACTTTCAAAGCCGTGTTCATGTTATGGACGACTTGGAGCACAGTATCTCGATCATAGACAAGCATAACTAAAGTAGTGATATAAACTTGACTTAATATGTGACTAGTAATCAGCTCAAGTATAACGGAATGGATATTAAAAATGCCAACAACTGGTGGATCTGTGGTGATCTGTGTCATACTATACCTTCCTAGTAAGTATTGCAACTCCAATGGAATGTGATAAAAGTGCCAACAACTGTTGGGTTTTGGGATTCCTCAGGACAATTATATCTGACTAGTAAATGTTCCAACTACCACAGGATGGTTAATTAAAACTGCCCACTACTTATGCTTCAGGATGACTCAAGCTATATATCTAACTAGTAAATGCGGCAACTATAACAGAATGAGTAAAACTGCCAACTATGTGAGTTCCTTGGTCTGACTTCCTCGTTTGGTCTCGAGGGGGAAATACCAGGATGGGTTTGTTTGGTGTTAGCTTCAGGTTGGATCCGAATAGGTCTTTCTTATCCCTCTCTGATAACCGCCAGTTGTATCGAGTCTCTATAGGTTGTTAGTGCCGCTGCGCTGCCGCTTCAGCCCACCATACCTATGTAGGCGAGAGCCGCCGAATTCTAGCCTCGCCGTGTACTGCCCTCAGTACTGACGCTCCTCTTTTCCTTTGCCTTTGTCGGGACACCTTTTGTTTTAGCAGGTTTGAGATCGACGTCGTTAGCAGGGTTACCCTTTCGGCTTGGCCTGGGCAGGGTTATGGACGCCATTGGTTATTCTTCAGGGCTCTTAGCCCCATTTGCATCTTGTCCGTAGTCGGACGCTCTATCGTTTTCAAGGTGATTTGAATCTTTGTATAGTATATCTGTATTCTTGACTCATGGAGTCATTGTTGTATATATATGTTCTGTGGGTTCCATCGTGGACTAATGTGTAATGGTATTACTTCGTTTTCCACCCGCACGAAAGTGCCTGGTGGGTGTCCTTGAATCGTTTCTATGCGGGTTTGGCGGGAAGCGCTAAAACTTGCATAGGGCCGATTAGAGGGTGTTACATCCGGCCGCCAGCACCTCCAAGTCCGGCCGCCTCCTCTTCGCCGTTCCCCTCACCGGCTCTCCCCGCGCCCTCTCTGCTCCCCGTCGACCGGCCACCGTCCTCTCCGGTCGCCTCCCTCCCGGACAAGCGTCGCCGTCCTCGGCCGCATCACTATCGAGCTCCTCCGCCCCATGGCCGCCGCTCCGACCCGTGCCTCCTCGAAGCCTCCCAGCACGCCGGAGTCGACCCCCTATGCGTCCTCGCCCTGTTCCTCGGTGTCCGCTGTGCGCATCGTCGGCCCCTCTTCTGGCCGTCGCGACCTCCCTCGTTGGGCCGCTTCTCTGTGACGCCAAGCCACCCTCTGCCGCGTGGTGCCCTGCCGCTCGGCGGCTTCGCCCTCCGCCGCACCAGTCAGCCTCGACCAGCGAATCCCCCACGCGCGCCGGTCTCCATCGTCCAACTTGGCAGCAGTACAGCCCACCACCGACAGTAGCACGAGGTACTGGGTGGTGTAAGTCAGGTGTTGGTGTATTGCTGATTCGTGTTGACCATGTAGTTGTCCTGTGGATTGATCCCTAACGGTGCCTCCTTTTGGGGTCACAGAGAGAGGACATGATGGTAATACTCTGGTATCTTTGCAAACGGCTACCGAGGGACAACAAGAGGTAACCGGGTTCTCTGCTCCCGAAGACTACCGGAACCAAGCTCGCCCTGCACAACGGAAGATGAAAACCTTATTCCTCCATCGCGGATGACAAGGCCGTCGACCTATCACCAAAGTCCCCTGATGCTTGAAGACAAACACTAGTACCAAGTTCACCACCGATCGTAGAAGCCGGAACCACCGAGATCTTCATCATGTATTCGATGCCCCGAGACCCCGATCCCGGCGAGACCGAACCGAACCCTCGGCACGCCAAGATCTTCTCCTCGGAACGCCATGATTTCCTTCACAGATCCGAAGGCCCTGTAGACCCCGACCCTCGAACCTCAAGACTGTCGACACCCTAAGGTGTGACCCCTTTTTCCGAGACCCCCTTATTTTATATATGACATCTATCTTGTTGCATAATTAAATTGTTCATACATGCATACATATTTTGTGGGTGCAGGTTATTCCATCGATTCACCGCATAATTAAATATGGAGTCGATATGCGGAATACCTTTGTCTTATTCCGGACTCTATGTAAATTTGTGTAGCGAACCGATGCCATGCTTCGCCCTGTTAATACAACATTTAAATTGCGGGGTAGTTAAATAACTCGAACCATTTAATTAATTGTCGGAACCCCGGTTCCGCTTAATACTGCCTAATTGCACCGCATCTGCATCATATTATAATCATGCCGGATCTTCTGTCGTAGTATTAAATATTGTATCCGGTGTTTCTGCTAGTGTTTGCTTCTTCGCGGATTAGGCCGATGAGTTGATGCGAGTATCGACAAGTTCTCCGGTTATGATCCGTCGGCAGTGTTTCCCAGGCGAGCATCTCTTCCCCTTCTACCTATTTTGCATTTATAGTCTTTATTTCCTCCTGTTGATCTATTGCTATCCGTGTCGCGATGCTTTAGTTTCCGTACACCAGTTATATCCCGTGCAACCTCTATATTGCCTTGGACACCTCCTATTACCCGTGTTTGGTAGATAGCTGGCCTTGCGGGTTGTAGTTGCTTGCTCAGGTGCGATCTCGTGTTGTCAAGTACCACAGTTGTTGAAATGCTGGCAGATGTTAATGGTGGAGATGCTTATTGGTGGAGATGATCATGACTTTAAATACAACTATTAAAATGCTAGATATAACTAATGCAGAGGCATCGGTGGGCAATAGATGTTATTTGGTTCTTCCACGCTCACTTGTGTCCCGTAGGACCCCGAGTACTTGATACTTGTTCCTTGATTTTTCGCACTATCCACATCCGGGAGGCCTTATGGACCCCCCTGAGCCAGAGCTTGATTCATTTCTATTTCTTGGGGCCACAAAGTAGTTTGGGGCTTTATTACTATCCTGTACTTATGCCATGCTTTACTGCTTTATTTAAGATTGTGCATGGAGCACCTGTACTGTTTTGGATCGTGGAATGTTTTTGCGGTATCGACAAGCCCAGTCACACTTTCGGATTCCCAGTCGTTTACAGCCATTGTAACAAACCCTGGGTCCGTTCTGGAGCCGGCCAACTTCGTTGCGGGTAGCTTAGTGGGGTGGCCCCCTGAAATATTTATGAATCCTGTGATCACTTTGTCGTGAATGCCTCGTTGGGTTTTGAGTTGGTTTTTCCGAGGTTGATCGAGTGTGTGTTGCTATTTGTGCACCCTGCAGGGTAAAACTTTCTGAAAGCCGTTTCCGCGGTTATGGACGACTTGGAGCACAGTATCTCGATCATAGACAAGCATAACTAAAGTAGTGCTATAAACTTGACTTAATATATGACTAGTAATCAGATTCAACTATAATGGAATGGATATTAAAAATGCCAACACTGCTGGATCTAGGTTGTTTTGTTATATCAGCCTAGTAAGTATTGTAACTCCAATGGAATGTGATAAAAGTGCCAACAACTGCTGGGTTTGGGATTTCTCAGGACAATTATATCTGACTATTAAATGTTCCAACTATAACGGAATGTTAACTAAAACTGCCCACTACTTATGCTATCAGGATAACTCATGCTATCTATATCTGACTAGTAAGTACTTCAACTATAATCGAATGAATAAACTGCCAACTGTGTGAGTTCCTCGGTTTGACTTCCTCGTTTGATCTCGAGGGGGAATACCAGGATGGGTATGTTTGGTGTTAGTATCAGGTTGGATCCGAATATGTCTTTCTTATCCCTCTCTAATAGCCGCCAGTCTTACTGAGTCTCTATAGGTTGTTTAGTGCCGCTGCGCCGCCGCTTCAGTCCACCATACCTATGTAGGCGAGAGCCGCCGAATTCTAGCCTCGCCGTGTACTGGCCTCAGTACTGACGCTCCTCTTTTTCCTTTACCCTTTTTCGGCACCCCTTTTGTTTTAGCAGGTTTGAGATCGACGTCGTTAGCAGGGTTACCCTTCCGGCTTGGCCTGGGCAGGGTTATGAACGCCATTGGTTATTCTTCAGGGCTCTTAGCCCCATTTGCATCTTGTCCGTAGTCGGACGCTCTATCGTTTTCAAGGTGATTGGATCTTTGTATATTATATCGGTATTCTTGACTTATAGAGTCGTTGTTGTATATATATGTTCTGTGGGTTTTATCGTGGACTAATGTGTAATGGTATTACTTCGTTTTCCACCCGCACGAAAGTGCCTGGTGGGCGTCCTTAAATCGTTTCTATGCGGGTTTGAAACTTGCATAGGGCCGATTTGAGGGTGTTACACTGCATTTGCCAAGAGAACCTAGCAAAGCTTAATTGTCTAGGCAGTACGAAGTGTTGCTTATGTCATCATGACTATTTTACTTGATATAGATGATTATTTTACTTGGCATGCAATAACAACTCTTTTGTTGTTTTCTGTGAAGAGGCTAAAGCACGCCGTAATTTTAGTCAAGCAACCCTTACATGAATATCCACCAAGATAGAGAAAATTGCACACGTGTCTTTGGGAAAATACGCCATCCATCCCGAAGAAGAAAGTGATGAGGCTGCACGATCATCACCTCAAGTCTGGCCTGGACTATAATATTATTCATAAACATATGGAACATATTCAAGAAAAGAATTTTTCGATACATTTTCCATGAAGTTTATTGAACAATATATTTGTCATGCATTATTACCTTTTTAACCTGATAGAAAAATATGATTTTAAAAACAACGCTAAAAGGGTCTACAGTTCAGTTAAGAACACAAGTAAACTGAGAATGCAAAAGAAAAAACACTAATTTACGTACGCCTATAAATATTAGAAAAAAGATGGTTGTAACAATCACACAAGACGGGACCTTGCCGTAAGTTTCTTACACCCTCTGTCCAGAAATAACTGACTTCGGTTTGTCTAGATTCGAATAATGTATCTATACAATAAAATGCGTGTAGATACATTTGAATCTAGACGAACCTAAATCAGTTATTTCTGGACGGAGGGAGTATTTGTTATCACGGGGTTCTTTTTGGAACATGATGGCGTGAATTTGAACCGTCCCTAACCAAAATATGCGACGTTCCACGGGTGTGATCCGTGCCTCCCTATGATCATGTTTCAGGCGTTCAGAACGGCGGCGCAAACTCAACCCGACAAGAACTCTTACTGCATCTGCTTCCATGTTACGATTCATGTCCGGTCTCCCTGCCCCCTGTAGGTCTCGGATTCTTTTAGTTTCCGTACGAACAACGACCCCTCCGCCTATATATGGACGGCTACGCCTGCGGAGCAGCACCACTGCCTGCATCTCAAGAATGCATGCATAGGATTCATGTCCTCCTCACATCGTGTACTCAGTGCTATCCAGGAAACCGACGGATTCAAAAACCTCACATCAAGTTGCCCTTTGATTCTAAAGGAAATTATAGACAAGGCCGTCGAAAGACTCATTGCTGTCAAAATTTCTGACAAAAATGTTGTGTAATTGAATCTTTCTTCCTTGTAATACGCACCTAGTTATAATATATATATATATATTTTTCCTATATATATATATATATATATATGTTTTGATGATTATATATACCATGCATGTGTATCATCTGATGTGGTTATGTACTGCAAGATCACGCAACATGAATAATGGACCTTTGGGCCTCTGCATGGAGCCTAACCAACACATGTGACAATAAATATCCGTTCCCTCTATGAGTTGAACAATGATAACGTTTTTTTATTTACTTTGCACTAAAGAGCTCTAAAATTTTCAACTTAACATTTTGTCATCTTTGGCACTCCCCCTTTCAGGGTAAAGCATAGCATTTATCTTCCGGTGATACGGTTTGAACCAATTTCTCCCTTCGCATCCGAAACAAGTCTTTGTTAGCCCTTTCTACACATCAATGTGGTATGTATGTCCAAACGCCTGAAACTACTGTTATTTGATTAAACGGCAACCTTATGTTGGATGGGATAGTTTGTATACCAAAAGTACAAATTAAATAAATTGTAAAATCGCTAAAACAAAAAAAAACAAATGTATGAAAAAGAATAGTTTGGGAACATCCCATGAAAAAACGCTTGGCTCCTGCTCGTCCCCCAAGGGCGACGCACGGGCGAACCCGAGCTTCCTCAGTCCATCCCCTCCCCACCGCCCTTCCCCTCCGCCGCCGCCGGCATGCCCGGGCGGTGCCGGCGGCGGTGGCTTTCCTCTCCCCGCGTGAGCAGCGGTCTGCACGGGGCAGATACCTCCGGTCGGCGGTGTGCTGCTGCGAGACAACGAGCTCGGCCCGACGCCCTGCGGCGTGAAGCAACAGTGGTGCTCCCGGAGCCGGTGACGAGATGGCACAGTGGAATCATCTCAGGGGTGGCGGCGCATCGGGGGTACCGCGGGAGGCGTGGCCCAGATCTCGGCCCTGCTGGGCCCATTCTAGGTTGACCTAGCCCTAGCCACTGCTTATGGTTCAGGGGCGTGTAAGATGTCCTTGACTGGGCATCCACCCCCGGCTGTCGTGGCTAGGGCGCCGGAGCTGGACCATTTTGCTATGGAGGCATTTTGTGTACTAGAGGCTAGCAATTGCTGCTAGATCTCGATGGAGAAGACGACAATTTTTTTATTGGTTTATTATTTTTTTATTTCCGTACTGAAATTCCGTACTTAATTTATATTAACCGATCCATGGCCGTAAGAGAAACCTTATGAAACACTAAATTATGTACTCTCTCCGACCCATATTATTTGACTCAAATTTGTCTAGATACAGGTGTATCTAGCACTAAAACTTGAATAGTTACATTCGTATCTAAATAAATCTAAGTCAACTAATATGGGGAGTAATATGAAACGAAACCCGAGGTATGCTATGTAAACGTGGAGTGTCTTATAGCACTCAGGGTGTTTACTGCAATTTGTAATGGTCTGGTGCATGAATCGCAAAGCATACACAAGCGATCCAAGATAAACCGGGAACACGTAACCCGGATGGTATTGCTTTTTAGGGTACGAATTACGTACTGTATTTTAATTTTTTTTGTAAGGGACTCCTTTATTCGAAGTACTTGTAGAGCACGACGTTTCCTCCCCGTAGAGATATAACAGAGGGCACTTGTAGAGCACGAGGATATCATCGATCTGACCCTTTTTTGGCTCCCCTCCAGCTTTGCAATGGAAATCGATCTCGTCAAACTACTAGAAAACCTACGCCTCCAGGCCTCGCTCCGTTCTCCATCCCTGTCCATGGAGAACGTGGGTCTTTCCCGGGTGAAGCGTTCCCTTCGATGGACGTGGCTAAGACTGTCGGCGAAGCGGCACCACGCGCGCAACGCCGAGGCAGCAGCAGCGGCAGCGGCGGCCCGTTTTACTTTAACCAACAGGCGCGAAGGCTTGGCGGCCATGCTGGAACCTGACGTGACCTTCACCGTGGGCGACCGCCAGTTCAGCGCCAGCAGGGGCTTGCTGGCCGCGGCGTCGCCGGTGTTCGAGGCGGAGCTGTTCGGCGCGATGCGGGAGACCTCCACGCGGCACGTGAAGATCGACGACATGGAGCCCGCCGTGTTCGTGCGCCTCCGCGTGCCGTCTCTGACACCATAGGCGTCGCGGTGATATGGAGCGCATTATCGCGCGTCAGCAGAGTCTTTTTTTTATAAGGGACTCCTTTTACTCGATTCAAATATTAGTACTCGTAGAGCACGACGTTTCCTCCCCGTACAGATATAACAGAGGGCACGGGGATATCATCGATCTGACCCTGCTTGTTGGCTCCCCTCCAACGTTGGCAATGGAAATCGATCTCGTCAAACTCGTAGAAAACCTACGCCTTCATGCCTCGTTCCGCTCTCCATCCCTGTCCATGGAGAAGTTGGGTCTTTCCCGGGTGAAGCGTTCCCTGCGATGGACGTGGCTTAGACTGTCCACGAAGCGGCACCTCGCGCTCAAGGCCGCCCGTTTTACTTTAGCCAATAACCGGCGCGAAGCAGGCTTGGCGGCCATGCTGGAACCGGACGTGACCTTCACCGTGGGCGACCGTCAGTTCAGCGCAAGCAGGGGCTTGCTGGCCGCGGCGTCGCCGGTGTTCGAGGCGGAGCTGTTCGGCCCGATGCGGGAGACCTCCACGCGGCACGTGAAGATCGACGACATGGAGCCCGCCGTGTTCGAGGCGCTCCTCCACTTCATGGCCACGGGCGCGCTGCCGGAGGACAGAAAGGACGACGTGGCGCTGCTGCAGCACCTGCTGGTGGCCGCGGACCGGTACGGGATGCACCGGCTGATGGCGGCGTGCGAGTGGAAGCTGTGCCGGAGCATCGACGTGGAGACCGTGGCCACCACGCTGGCATTGGCGGAGCAGCACCGGCGCGTGAAGCTCAAGGACGCGTGCATCCGGTTCGTGTCCACGAAGAGCGTGCTGTGCGCCGTGAGGGAGACGGAGGGGTTCAGTCACCTCGTGGAGAGCTGCCCGCTGGTCATGGTGGACATGTTGGAACAGAAGCTTCCCTCGAGGGTACTGTACTGTAATCTCTCCCTCCCGTGCGTGCTGTGTCTTACTTATTCCGTACAGTAGATCCGATCTGACAGTTTTCCCTTGGTGCAGCAGGTGACACGGATCCTGACCCTGTGCGGGACGCAGGCTCAACGGGGCGTGATGCTGCTGGGGACGCAGGCTCAACGGGGCGTGATGCTGCTGGGGACGCAGGCCCAGCGTGGGCTGAGCCGCCTGACCCGGTTGGGGACGAAGGTGACCTCGTGGTTTCGCGGTTTGGGGCACCATGTAGACTGGGAGTTAGTCCGCATCCTCGTGGTGCTTTTTTCCACGTTTGGGCTTTCAGTCTTCCTAGCGAAAAGATTCGAGGCCCAAGAGCAGAGCAGACTCAGTCTCCGGATCGAGAGTACCCGACACAGTCTCCGAGACATTGCCCGGCAGAAGCCTCCCTTCTCCACCATGATCGCTTCGCTCCAAGGATGGCTCCGCAGACAACACCTCTCGTCTTGGCTCCCCAAACTCAAACTCACTTCGCTCCAGCGTCTCCAAGACTTTCAGGAATCGGCTTGGGTCAACTCAGACATATGAGCCCCGGAGAGGTTCGTAACACAAGCTAGCCCACACTTCGAGTAATCATTATCATAGAGTAAGGATACGAACTTGCTTCTTTAGTGCTCAACAATTATTTCATATAAGCTCCTAAGTGCGAGAAAGTAGCCGTATTTGCTTGTGTGCTGAATCAGGATATTGTGCGCCATGCTTACTCCCTCTGTTTTTTATTACTTGCTCCAATAAAAAAAGATGGCGTCCATCTATTACAAAATTTATACCAGCTTAGTACAAAATGAGGGACACTCGGAGTGACTACATCATTTGGTCGTTATATATGGAATGCCATGACTTTACCTGGTATATCCAACCAGGTGTGATTATGTTGTGTCTATCTTGCCGCGAGAACAACACACTTGTGTATCGCCAACAAATTTCTAACTCTTTTACTGCATCAGGGGAATTCCGTGCCAAAATTACAAGTATCATAGCATGTGAAACTAGAGAATTTAATGTCAAATAGAGTTGCACTAATATTTTATAAATCAATCTATATATCTATACCTAATAATAAATGACGGATTGTTTCTCCCGGTCCAACTCTTTTTTAGACGATTTTGCCTCAACCAGTTCGAGGATATTACCCGCTCTGCCACCCCATAAATGAGTTACCGGTTTGTTCTTTTTTTCATTGATGATCGAGCCGTTTCCTACACTCGACAAATAACAATTGTATATCGGTGTCTGTTTGTTCGATTGTCTCTACGTGCTGCCGATGGGCCGTTGCATGATATGGGCCCATCTTTTCTTGCGCAGCGTGTTAGGCTCTGCCTATGTGCATGAAGCATACGCTCTGGTGCAAACCCAAGCTGCATGTGACAATCGGCCCTCTTAGATTCGATTCACAATTACCCAAGTGCATGGCCTAGCTAGGGCCCACGGTATGGCTTGCTTCTATTGCCGTACATGGTATACCTGGTACGACACACATATTTAGTCCCACACTGCTCCCTAATATGGAACCCCACCGGTTTATATACCTTTGCAAGTTGCCTAGAGCATCAGCAAATCGACATGATATCTGATGTGAGCTAATTAAACGAGGTGAATTCGTGGGCTGGTTGGTTTGCTGGTGCAAGATTAAAGGAGATGTGTCGCCCGAAGGCAGCCTGAGCGTGTATGGTGCATAATTAAAGGAGTTTGTTGCCTGATGGGAGCCTGAGTGTATGGTGTGTAATTGAAGGGCCTGATTTGCTAGAGGGATGCGTGCCATGCTTGGAAAGCAGTCTACCGGACCAGAGGCTGCACGTTGGCCAAGATGAATGAGACGACTTGGAAAGCAGTTAACTGGTGAAAGCAAGTCGATTAAACCCAAGAGATTCTCCTAGGAAACTTGTGATATCTGTTGATACTTGGCCCAAGCAAGTCGATTAAACCCAAGAGGCTGCATTACACTCGGCCCAAGCCTCCGGCGACGGGCCTCGCTCCACTCGTCAGAAGTTGGCCTATACTTTGTAGAATTTGGATCAACATATAACAAACTCCACCTTGAGACAAATTCCTCCTTGTAGTATCAACAGCAACCATCTCCCTGAACAAACAAAGCAAATACTTTCGGCGCCAATAGCCACTTGGGCTAATCAGTTAAACCAACTAAGTTCGAGCAAAGCTCAAACTTAGCAACAGGAACAGGTTTAGTCATCATATCAGCAGGATTATCATGAGTGCTGATCTTGCATACCTTTAATTTACCTTGAGCAACAATGTCTCTAGCAAAATGGTACTTGACATCAATGTGCTTAGTTCTCTCATGGAACATCTGATCTTTTGTAAGGTATATGGCACTTTGACTGTCACAAAACAGAGTAATGCAAGAATCATCTCCACAAAGCTCAGCAAACAAACCTTTCAACCAAACAAATTCTTTGCAAGCTTCAGCAATAGCCATGTATTCAGCTTCAGTAGTAGATTGTGCAACAACAGCCTGCAATGTAGCCTTCCAGCTAACAGCACAACCACCAACATTAAACACATAACCTGTGAGGGATCTTCTCTTATCCAAATCGGCAGCAAAATTTGAATCCACATAGCCAACGAGTCCCTCACCGGTCCTGCCAAACTTCAAACAAGCATTGGAAGTGCCAAGAAGGTACCTGAAAACCCACTGAACAGCCTTCCAATGTTCTTTACCAGGATTAGCCATGTATCTACTTATCAAACTCATAGCATATGATAAATCAGGACGAGAACAAACCATGGCATACATTAAAGAACCAACAACACTAGAATATGGCACCTTTGACATGTACTCAAACTCTTCATCAGTAGTAGGACATTGAGAAACTGACAATTTGAAATGAGGAGCAATAGGATTACTAACTGACTTGGCACCATCCATATTAAAACGATGAAGAACTTTCTTAATGTAACTTTGCTGACTAAGAAATAACAAACCAGATTTTCTATCTCGGGTAATCTCCATACCTAAGATCTTCTTAGCAGCACCAAGATCCTTCATCTCAAACTCACTACTTAGGTGTGCCTTCAAAGTAGTGATTTCTTTCATGCCCTTGGAAGCAATTAACATATCATCAACATATAGCAGCAAGTATATAGGTGACCCATCAACAAACTTGATATAAACACAACTATCATATTTAGATCTCTCAAAACCATGTGAGATCATAAATGAATCAAACCTTTTATACCACTGTCTTAGAGATTGCTTTAAGCCATAAAGAGACTTCTTTAATTTGCACACAAAATCCTCTTTACCAGGCACTATGAACCCTTCTGGTTGGTCCATGTATATTTCCTCATCAAGCTCTCCATGCAGAAAAGCAGTCTTGACATCTAACTGCTCAAGCTCAAGATCATGCATAGCCACAATACTAACGAAAGTACGAATGGAACTATGCTTCACAACTGGAGAGAACACATCATTGTAATCAATACCTGGAATCTGGCTGAACCCTTTTGCTACTAACCTTGCCTTGTACCTTGAAGGCTCTTTGGGAGATAGACCTTCCTTTTTCTTGAAGATCCACTTGCAGCGGACCGCCTTCTTTTGTTTAAGCAAGCGCACAACATCCCATGTGCCATTTTTCTCAAGCGATTGCATCTCTTCTTGCATAGCAGAAACCCACTTCTCGTGGTCAACGGATGCAATGGCTTCATTATATGTAGCAGGTTCAGAATCGTTCTCCACCTGTTCAGCACAACTCAAAGCATAATGTACAAGATTACACTCTTCAATTAAACGAGGACGAGGACCACAGTTACGCCTCTATCAGCAGCAATGGACTCATGTGGCTGCTGCAAAACAGAGGTGAGTGCTGAACAACAATATCATCAATGTTTTCCTCATGTGTATCTTCAACGATAGCATCATTATCAACAGTTTTCTGCAGTTCTCCACCGCACATTAACTCTCTCCTCTCCAGCAACAGGAGAGGTATCTGATGGCAAGCTATCATGATACATAACGGACTCATTGAAAGCAACGTTTCTACTTAGCAAAATCTTTTTAGTTTCAGGATTTCATAGTTTATATGCTTTAACTCCTGAACCATAACCAAGGAATATGCACTTAACAGCCCTAGGCTCTAACTTTCCATTATCAACATGAGCATATGCAGTGCAGCCAAAAACTCTCAATGTGAATAATCGCAGCGAACTTGACCATACCTCAATGGGAGTTTTCTTCTCAAGTGGAATAGAAGGTGACCTATTGATGAGGTAACACGCTGTGTTGGTCGCTTCAGCCCGAACGCCTATGCATACGCATTAGACAACATACAACGAGCCTCGAGATGATGGTTCTGTTCATGCGCCACGCCATTCTCCGAGGAGTATATGGGATGGTGTGATGCCTGATCATACCATCGCATCGCAAAACTCCTCAAACTCATTAGAACAGAATTCCATACCATTATCAGTACGTAGTACCTTTACCTTCTTCTCAGTTTGCTTTTCAACCATAACTTTCCACTTCTTAAAAGCATCAAAAACATCAGATTTATGCTTCAGAAAATAAAGCCACACTTTTCTTGAGTAATCATCAATAATAGTAAGCATGTAATTAGCACCACCAATAGAAGTCTTACGGGACGGACCCCATACATCAGCATGCACATAATCTAATATGCCTTTGGTGGTATGAACGGAAGCATTGAATTTAACTCTTTTATGCTTACCAAAGATGCAAAGGCTCACGTAACTCAAACTTACTCATGTTGCAACCATCAATCAGCTCTCTCTTGACCAACTCTGCCATTCCTTGTTCGCTGATATTCCCAAGAATCATTTGCCATTTATGTTTTTTACCAAAATAATCATTATTATTAGAAGTAACAGCAGCAGCAATACCAGGCAAAGTGCTACCTCTAAGAACATATAATTTTGCAGAATTCATATCACCTATCATGTGAATAAGAGAACCTTTTGATACCTTCAGAACTCGATGCCCACTAGCATACTTGTATCCATCAACGTCCATGGTACTCAGGGAGATCAAATTTCTGGTCATGCTTGGTATGTGCTTCACCTCACTCAACGTGCGTGTCACGCCATCATGTGTCCTGATCTTAATAGATCCAACACCAACAATATGGCATGGGTTGTCATTCCCCACACGCACAAAATCTCCAATCGCATGCACTCATATGAACTGAACCAATCTTTGTTACAGCAAATATGAAACGAACATGCAGAATCAAGTATCCATTCATCATCACGAGAAGCACAAACAACAAAAACAGCTAAGCATTCACCATCAGAACTATCAGAAACAACAGCAGCCTTACCCGAACCTTCAGACCTATCTTTCGGTTGGTAAGTTCCGTTTCTTTTCTCCTTATTCTGCAACTTCCAACAATCATCAATAACATGATTAGATTTCTTACAATACCTGCAGAATTTATCCTTTCCCTTGGATTTTGAACGACTTTTACCGTCCTTGCTCTTATCTCTGTTGCCATAGTTGTTGTATCTCTGCTCGGTCCTGCCACGAACCTACAGAGCCTCAGCCTTGGATGACGTCCCATCTGACCCTACCATAGTTTTCATCTTTTCCCTCTGTTTGAGGGCGTCATGTACTTCGACAAGGGTTAGTTCATCACGGCTCAGCAATATTGTATCACGAAAATGTGTATAGGAACTAGGCAACGAGCATAAGAGTAGAAGAGCTAAATCCTCATCATCATATTTTACCTCCATAGACTGCAAGTCTGAAACAATCTCTTTAAAAACAGATATGTGATTCATTACCGATCCACCTTCTTGCAGCCTGTGCAAGAACAACTTCATCTTCACGTTCATCTTACTGGTTAGATCCTTTGACACACAGATCGTTTCCAGTTTTTTCCATAGGGCAGCAGCAGATTTCATCTCCAGTACTTCCTGTAAAATATTATTGGACAGATGAAGTTGAATCAAAGACAAAGCCTTACGGTCCTTCCGCTTCTCTTCGGCGGACCAGGTCTTAGCATCCTTTTCACCGAATCCATCCAGCGCTTCATCCAGATCAGAAGTTTGGGCGAGAATCGCCCGCATCTTCACCTGCCACAAGGAGAATCTTGTGGTGTAGTCCAGCTGTGGTAGATCAAACTTCAATGACGACATGTCGCAAACCCTAGATTAGAACCTGGGGCTCTGATACCACTTGTTACAATTGCGACAAGAAGATAACGAAGAACGAAAACGAAAAACACAGCAAGGGGACACAGATTTAACGTGGAAAAACCTCTCCAACAAAGAGAGGAAAAAACCACGGGCGCCATCCAGCAAAACTTTACTATATCGAGGAGTGTTTACAAACGCCGGGGATTTCACAGATGCAACTCATCCCAACCGGCGGCTTATAAGGGGTTTATATATCGGTGGAAACCTAGGTCTTTGACGATCCGCCTATACTTTGTAGAATTTGGATCAACATATAACATCCGGTTCCAGCATGGCCGCCAAGCCTGCTTCGCGCCGGTTATTGGCTAAAGTAAAACGGGCGGCCTTGCGCGCGAGGTGCCGCTTCATGGACAGTCTAAGCCACGTCCATTGCAGGGAACACTTCACCCGGGAAAGACCCAACTTCTCCATGGACAGGGATGGAGAGCGGAACGAGGCATGAAGGCGTAGGTTTTCTACGAGTTTGACGAAATCGATTTCCATTGCCAACGTTGGAGGGGAGCCAACAAGCAGGGTCAGATCGATGATATCCCCGTGCCCTCTGTTATATCTGTACGGGGAGGAAACGTCGTGCTCTACGAGTACTAATATTTGAATCGAGTAAAAGGAGTCCCTTATAAAAAAAGACTCTGCTGACGCGCGATAATGCGCTCCATATCACCGCGATGCCTATGGTGTCAGAGACGGCACGCGGAGGCGCACGAGCGCGAGGCCTAACTCAGTAGCCACGTGGGAAGCAGTTCGCGCCAACTGACTAAGGTGCGATGCAAGCCAGATACCAGTGTACGCTCTGACGGCCTAACGCGTGACGCAAACGGGCTTTGTCGCCCTGAAGGCTATCGCGCGATGATCTGCATCACACCTTCCTTAAAAACCCCATCGAACCCAAATCTACCCACCCACCCCCCCACCCCACACACCCCCCATCAAAGAAGGAGAGACCTGACTTTCAATATCGGAGATTTCGTATATCTCAAAGTTTCACCATTGAAGGGAACTCAACGCTTTAGTCTAAAGGGAAAGTTAGCTCCCAGATATATCGGACCTTTCAAGATTCTGAACCGCCGAGGAGAAGTATCGTATCAACTGGAACTGCCTGAAGAGATGTCGGCCATTCACAATGTGTTTCATATCTCATTACTTCGCAAATGCTTAGAAGTGCCTGAGAAGACTGAAGTTTTCAAGAACATCGATCACAAAGCTGTGGAAATCAACAATGACCTGACCTATCGGGAAGTACCCATCCGTATCTTAGAGGAAGTCTACAGAACCACCAGGACCAGGAGTATCAAGTTTCTCAAGATTCAGTGGAGCAACCATACCGAGGAGGAAGCTACTTGGGAACGCGAAGATTACATTAGGACAGAGTTCCCAGATCTCTTTAGTTCCTAGTTTTCTTTGTAAATCTCGGGACGAGATTTTGTTTAAGGGGGGAAGGTTTGTAACATCCCAAAACTTTAATCCAAGCTTATCAAGATCAAATCATCCAAAAATGGGGTTAACAAAAACTTTTCCAAATTCAAATGAAAGCATTCATATGTGTATGCATTTAAAATAGGAGTTGTTTGAATTGCCATGATTGATTGATCCAATGCTTGCAAAATGTTTCTTAGGTGATTTAAACATCATCTACATCATTCCCAAACTTTTCCTAAAGAAAATCAAATCAAAAAGAATTAAAATAAAGGGATGGTCATTTTGACAAATCTAACTCTCATGCCTACTTTGGCTATTCCTAGTACTCAATTCTTAACAGAAACAATTCTTGATCTTTGCACCCCTTGCTAGTACACATAATGAGGTACCAAGGCCCACCTTTTGATCTACTAAAAACATTATGTTAGCTATTTTAAATGACAGTTTAAAATTGAATCTAATGCATATGCATAGATCACCTCTATTTCAAAAACCACCTATTTGAGCTCCATTTTCAAAACCCTTGCAACCAGAGACTACCTATCACTAGTGAAGATCACACAAAAATTTTGAACTCAAAATTCAAAACTTTTTCTCTTGCGGCCATTTCATCAAACACTTGGCAGGCTTAATCATACCTCTAATCCTAGCTCACTGTTTTGAACAGGGTTTTGCCCCCATTTGATCTCCATTTAATCTCTCTGTCCCCCTTTGATCAAACCATGCCATTTGCAACCCATCCCCTACACCCTAGTGGCAATGCCATGCCATGCCGAGCACCATCCATGCCGGCCAACCTTGCAACCGCCGCAGCAGACCACTCCCCCTTCCCTCGCCATGTCTAGGAGGTAGCCAACACCTCACCGCCCCTCTCTGTCCCTTGCTCGAGCCAAGAGTAGCCGTGGACCATCGAGGAGAAACCGCGCCCAGTGCCACTGCGCCATGCCAACGCCGCCCCCAGAGCGCGCCTTGACCGCCTGCTGCACAAGCCGCCGACCACACGCCCACGCCGCTCCGCCTCGACCGAGAACACCCAGACATCGCCGTTCACGCCTAAAGCCCCTTAACCGTGGACACCGCCGGCCCGCCGCCAGAGCGCCACCGCCTGCACAGATACCACCGCCCCTACGACCGCATTCAAGTCCTAGAGCACCGCCAGGAAACCGTCCGTCGATCGCCATCCCCAGCCATACCTCTAACTCGCCGTAGCCATGTCGCCACCGTCGACCGCCCATCCCGCTCGGTCTCATCGGCGGGCCTATAAAAGGAGCCCTCCCCAGCCATTCTTCTCCACACCATTCCACTCCCCTCACCTCTCTGAACCTCACCCACCTCTCACCGGAGCAAGTGGAGCAGCAGCTCGCCGGAATTGGAGCCGGAGCCGCCGCCTCTGGAGGAGAAGGGTGCCGTTGATTTCGATCACCCTAAGCTCCGCCGCAACCACGCCTCGCCTCGCCATCGTCTTCCACTTTGTTTGCCCGCCTCGCCGACCCCGCTGGAGCCCTGGTACGCCCCCAGTAGACCCCCACCGAGCCGCTAGGGTTCGAGCTGTGCCCGGCGACCCTCAGCCGTAGATCTAGCCTCTAATCGCACGGCCCACAGCGCGCGTACCGTTTCACGTTTTAAGTGCCGCTGACAAGCGGGACCCCCCTGTCAGCTGAGCCCCGCGCCGCGGAGCGCCACTGGGCCGGCCCATTTCTTTTCCCGCGTTAGCCCACAGATTCAAATCTGGATTTTTCTTTTAGTTTGAATCTAGTTTCTGTCCCCTATTTCAAAATTCAATTCAGAGAGTTTTAGAAATCCAAATTGCATGAAACCAATTTTGTCTGAAAGGTATTGAAATAATCTATCCAAGCCCGTTGGATTTAATTCAATTAGAGTTATAGATCTCTCCTAGTAAAAATAACAAGACAGAAGCTTTGGCAACTTGCAACATTTTTATAAAATCAACCAAGTTAGCTTTTGAGTTGATTCCAACTCTTAAAAATCACATTTCATCATATCTATCCAAATATGTAATAATATTAAGATTTACATGCAGTGACTTTGGACTAGTATCAAAATAATGCTATATAGGCATTTCTAGTCACTTTAAATCATTAAATAATAAACTTAAACCAAAGTAATATTGAGCCAACCTTTAAATCTCATTCCCACATGTTAAAATATGTGGTGAGTGCAAGTGTCCACATGATCCCATATTTTGGTGGTGAATATTAAATTGCAGTTAAAATTTCAATGAGTAGAAATTACTTTTCTAAAATAAAAAGGTTGAAACTATTGAAATTAAACTTGTGATGTTTGTGATGATAATAGATCATCAGTTGTGTGTTTTAGAATGCTACTTAGCCTAGTTAAGTATTGTTTGGTGATTGTCTACTCCCTATGTATTTATAGACGCTAGTACCGACCAAGCTTTCAAGGAGGAGGAGTTCTACCAAGAAGAAGAAGAAGAAGAAGAAGAAAACTTCAACCACTGCACCAACCAAGGCAAGCTATTAGTGGCAAGCTAACCCTTGCAAAACATATTTTAGCAAGCTATGGATAGTAAGATAGAATAAAACTAGATGGTTTAGCAAGGATGCCTTAAGCATACTTTGCTCACATCCCTTTAACTATTAGTACCCCAAGTCTTATTGACAAGTTTTACCTCCCTTAGTTTAAACAAAGTCCTTTACTTAATTTTGAAGGTAGCATAAAGAGTATAAAACTTGACCTACTTAGAAACCTTTAGATGTCATTCTATGGCATGAGATTGATCCCATCTTTCCACCTTAGTGAACACTCTTAACTTAGTATTTTAGAATAGATCAAAAACTTGAGTCACTTTAGATGGGAACACTTGGTGAAAATGAATTGTGAAAACCTTGGAATGATGAGTCATTATATTGAGATGTTTTGACATGTGTTGAGAGACTCAACTGGTTTAGGACGATGAAAATGATGAGGCATGAGCCTTAACCCTTTTATAAAACTGATGGTTGGATTCGGATGCGATACCATTCCAAATTTATCGTACAACCACATTACCTGAATTGGGTAAGGCTTAGCTGGAAATTTATATGCATTAGTATTAGTTCCCTCACGGGAGAGGTTTGAGCTGAGGCTACCTCTCAATGATGTCCACCTATGCAGTGCCCAAGATGACTGATGGTCATGGTTGGGAGGCCATGCTCATAGGAGAGGTGCTATTACTAGGGTATGTAAAGGGAAGGTTATGTTTGATTATCTGCATACCAAGTATGATGATTCAGGGTTATCCCTAACAGATGTTTCGAATCTTGTGGTGAAAGTGTACCACCTCTGCAGAGTGTCAAACTATTCGAATAGCCGCGTCCGCGGTTATGGACAGTTGGAATGGCCATACTGTTTCGTTGTCAGATGTTTTCTAAATAACTTGAAATGAATGATGAACTTTGACTTGACCACAACAGGGTTGTGTTGATGAAAATAGCTTCCCAACTTAAGTGATTCTAGAACTTTATTTTATCTTTCTTTGCTTCTAAACTCAGCTTAGGTTTCAAATTTAATTTGATAGTTAATCTTATATTTAGCACTTTAACTTAGAATTATACTCCTTGCTAGTAGTAGTTTGCGAGTACTTAAAGAGTACTCATGGCTTTGTCCCTGTCTATTCTCATGGCCAGACTATGAAGGAGATTATCAAGATGATGGTCAGCAGGACGGCTATGATAACTAGGACTATCTTCCTTCGTCAGCATTGCCTGTGCCCCTGAAGATGGACCCCATCGCTATGCTATCGTTTATTTCCGCGGCTTGTTGTATTAAAGACTGGATCATGAGATCCTTATTTGTGTAAAACCTTATGTATGGTTTGTAATGGATTATGTACTTTGATATCCAATCCGTTATGTCTCGCAAAAATGGTAATCCTGGGATTGCGAGGTATGGCATAACGCATCTGGGATTAAAAATCCGGGTGTTGACAAGTTGGTATCAGAGCCATCCTGACCATAGGAGACCCTAGTTAGAATGGACGTCCAAACCAAAAACTTAGCTTCAAAACCAAAGTGAGTATTTATGAAAAACTATTTCCTCTCTTACCCTTGTGAACTCATTCTTTCTCAAAAATACATGTTCCTCAAAATTCTTACATTACTACTTAAAAATTTGACACACTTGATCACTTCACTAACTTCCTCATCCTAAATTCTTGTAGATGGAGACTCAGTTCAGCAAGTTTTACCAGTTGGGAAACGGAGGTCAGCTGATCTTCGAGAGGGATCTGGATTCGCTGTCAGAGTTACTGGGACGCCCACATCCGGAGTTTCTTGGACCTCAACTTCCAGGACCCCCAGGAGGAGACCTACAATGGCTAGTCACCGCAGATCTTCGAGGAAGCATTGAAGCACCAACTTCTGGAAGAATTCAGTTCTCCGTGAGAGAGAACAACTGGCTAGATGGATTAGCCAGGGCAATGCATGAAGCTCCCGCACGTCTATGTGCCCTCAGCGTCAACCAGATTCAAGGAACCCGTTTTGCCCACTATGCAAGACGTGACTTCATGGGAATGCCGATGGAGATGCCAAGTCACCCAGAGTTGAGACGTCAAGTGGAGAACCTCGACTTCTTGCTTCATGACAGACAACAAGAACTGGACAATGCTAGGGAGTTAGCCAACCAGAACCGTGCCATCGCCGACCAGAAGGCCCAGACTTTCGCACTTCTCGTCCAAGATCGCCAGTCTCTTCGTCGCCAGCGTGCCAAGAAGGATCGCACCATCGCCCGCCTTCGCAAGAAGGTGGCCGACCTCGAGAAGACCGTCAAGGAGCAGGAAGCTCAGCTTGCCGTCAAAGAAGAAGATGATGAGGGTGAAGACCTCCAGGGAGATATGGATTCTTACCTCAGCAACGATGACGATTTTCTGGCAGAGGATGCTGTGGACTTCTACACTGATGATGACGACTCCGACTTCATCAATGATGAGTAGATGCACTAGAGCACTGTCGTAGCATGAGATGTATCATCTCCTTGTATCGTAGTTGCAGAATGGTTCTTCAAACCATCTGTTTTTCCCTTTGCTTGTTGTGGTGTGTGTTGTATCGTGTATTTGCTTGCATGAATGAAAATGAAGTTAGTTGAAAAACTTGAGTCTAACTCAATGTTTTAGCTTTGAAAACCTAAAACCATGAACCTTAGAATTTCCGTCTTACCCCTATATCTATCTCAATCTTCAGATGACTCGTGGAAACCAAGGAGGGAGCAGCTCGTCGCAGGATCCAATGTTGCAGATCTTGCAAAATCTCATTGTGGACCGTGAAGCAAGCAGGGCCGAGCGTCAAGCCAACTTAGCAACATTGAAGCAGATCGCCCAAATGGCCCTCAACAACCAAGGACATGGAAATCAGGATCACCATGGTTCTAAACTAAAAAACTTTCAGAACACCAATCCCCCAATCTTTAACCAATCTGAGAACCCATTAGATGCCGATGACTGGTTACAGACCATGGAAAATAACCTCGAAGTTGCAGGAGTAGACGCAAATGAGAAAGTTCTCTTCGCCACCCACTATCTGGCAGGAGATGCAAGAGCTTGGTGGAATAGCATCCGCAATATGAACCATGGCCAGGTGATGACCTGGGAAGCATTTAAGGTCAAGTTCAGCCGCACCCATGTGCCGCAAGGTCTTGTCAACCGGATGAGAGATGAATTCCGTGAACTGAAGCAAGGAAGAATGACTGTGGTAGAGTACCGTGACAAATTCTTGTCACTCGCCAGATATGCACCGGATGAAATCAACACGGAGGCCAAAAAGAAAGAGAGATTCTTAAACGGACTGCATGATGAGATGCAGACTGTCCTTGTCAACATCCGTTTCGATGATCTCGAAGAGCTAGTCGACTATGCCATTTAGATGGAAGGGAAGATTAACCAAGCAAACGACAACCGCAAGCGCCGTATGATGCAGCAGTCTGGATCCAGTAGTCACCAGAAGTACCGTCCTAACCCGTCACCAGGATATGCACCAAGGAACAACCGACCCCCAAATTCTCGCCCAAGCTACCCTAGCCGTAGCGGAGGAAATGTGAAGTCCGGAGGAAACAATCACAACTCCAGCAATGCCAACAACTTCAACCGTGCCCCTCCCAAGAACAACAACAACAACACTGCACCTAGAACTGGCAGCAATGATGTACCTGTCGCTGCCAAGGACAAGTCCAAGATCACTTGTTTTGAGTGTGGAGTGAAGGGTCACTACTCCAATGAGTGTCCCAAGAAGACTGCCGCTAATGCCCATGTGAATGCCCCAGCTCAGCAGCAGTGTCGTGTTCAACCAGGAAGGAGATTTGCCCAGGAACCCTTGACAATCAAGAACGGTCGTCTCTTCCACATGAACGCAGAAGAAGCCTAGGAAGCGCCGATGTATGTAGTGGGGTATGTTTTACACAACTCAGTATTAGCAAGAGTATTGTTTGATTCTGGAGCATCGCATTCATTTGTCACCGAAGAATTTGTATGCACTAGTAAGATTCACCCAACCAACCTGAAGCATGTCATGATAGTTCAAATCCCCGGTTCAACAACAAAAGCTAGAAAAATTTGCAAAGTTGTACCTATCAGAATACATGGGATAGATTTTTATGCCAACCTAATTGTACTTGGAACCAAAGGTTTGGAAGTAGTACTAGGTATGGACTAGATGTCAAGGCATAAAGGACTGATAGACTGTGCTAAGAAAGCCATCACCATGACCAGTAGTTCTGAGTAACATGAGCATATCTCGAAACCTTACCTCAATTCAAGTGCAACAAGAGTGTAGCCCCCACCCTTGACCAAGTCAGAGTAGTCTGTGAATACCCGACGTATTCCTGGATGAATTGCCGTATGCCCCGGATAGGGATATTGAGTTCATTATCGAACTAATCCCCGGAACCGGACCTATAGCCCAGAGACCCTATACCATGAACCCCTCAGAGTTAGTAGAACTGAAGAAGCAGTTGGATTCCATGTTAGCAACATGTTTGATTCAACCAAGTGCATCACCATGGAGATCACCAGTGTTATTCGTCGACAAGAAAGATGGAGGCAACCGTCTATGTACAGACTACAGAAAGTTGAATGATGTCACCATCAAGAACAAGTACCCCTTGCCAAAGATAGAGGATCTATTCGATCAGTTGACTGGAGCTCAAGTATTCTCAAAGATTGATCTTAGGACTGGTTATCACCAACTTACGATTCGTGCAACGGATATTCCAAAGACCGCCTTTACTACTCGCTATGGTTTATACGAGTATACGGTTATGTCTTTTGGATTAACCAAGGCCCCTGCTTATTTCATGAATCTCATGAATAAGATCTTTATGAAATTCCTAGATAAGTTTGTAGTTGTGTTTATCGACGACATCCTTATCTACTCCAAGTCAGAAGAAGAGCATGAGCAACATCTGAGAATCATCCTAGAAACCCTGAGAGAGCGTTAGCTATATGCCAAGTTCAGCAAGTGTGAGTTTTGGCTAAAAGAAGTAGGATTCCTAAGACATATTGTGTCTGCCGGAGGAGTCTCTGTTGATCCCACCAAGATCAAAGATGTCGAAGAATGGGAAGCCCCAACCAATCAAACCCAAGTTCGTTCATTTCTCGGATTAGCGGGATATTACCGCAAGTTCGTAGAAGGATTCTCGAGCATAGCCCGACCAATGACCCAATTGTTGAAGAAGGACAAGAAGTTTGAATGGACAAACAAGTGTGAAGCCAGTTTCTAGGAGCTGAAGAAGAGATTGATATCCGCCCCAATTTTGATCATGCCAGACATCAAGAAGCCGTTTGATGTGTATTGTGATGCATCCAAGATTGGCCTAGGATGTGTATTGATGCAAGAAGGCAAAGTCATCGCGTATCTATCTCGACAACTGAAGCAGCATGAGCAGAACTATCCGACCCATGATCTTGAGCTAGCAGCCGTAGTTCTAGCATTGAAGACATGGCGTCATTATTTGATGGGTAATCGTTGTGAGATTTACTCAGACCATAAGAGCTTGAAGTATATCTTCACCCAGAAGGAGCTGAATATGAGGCAAAGAAGATGGATAGAGTTAATCAAAGATTATGACCTTGACATTCACTATCACCCCGGCAAAGCCAATGTGGTAGCGGATGCGCTTAGCAGATTGCCGTGTAGGCTTAACACCATGATCAAGGAGAAGCAGCCAAGTTTGTACGAGGAGTTGGAGCAGTTCAGGACTGAGTTAGTTAGCAAAGGATTCCTAGCTAGCATTGAACTTCAACCCACTTTGATTAGCCAAATCAAGGAAGCCCAGAAGGGAAATGAGAGTATCGACGGAATCAAACGTCAGACAGGCAGTGAAAGGTACCGGATTCACCGAAGACGAAGAAGGTGTACTGTGGTACAAAGGACGATTCTGTGCCGAGATTCGAGTGAAGGAGGTTATCATGAAGGAAGCTCATGATACTCTTTATTCTATCCATCCCGGAGGAACAAAGATGTATCAGGATTTGAAAGAGCAATTTTGGTGGCACAAGATGAAGAGAGAGATCGGAAGCTACATCGCCAAATGTGACATCTGTCAAAGAGTCAAAGCGAGCATCGAGACTGCAGGATTGTTGCAACCATTGTAGATTCGAATGGAAATGGGATTACGTCGAATGGACTTTATCACCGGTTTACCTACTTCTAGTAGGGGAAATGACTCAATCTGGGTCATAGTTGATAGACTATCCAAGGTAGCCCACTTCATACCAGTCAAGACAACCTACCAGAGTGCAAAACTAGCGGAGCTGTACATTGCTAGAATTGTTAGTCTACATGGAACCCCCAAGACCATCGTATCAGATCGAGGAACCCAGTTTACTTCAAGATTTTGGCAGAAAGTTCAGGAAGGTTTAGGAACCAAGTTGAACTTCAGCACCGCTTATCACCCGCAAACAGATGGACAAACTGAGAGAGTCAACCAAATCTTGGAGGATATGCTTAGAGTTTGTGTGTTGGAATATGGATCAAAATGGGAAGACTGCCTGCCTTTCGCAGAATTCTCATATAACAACAGTTATCAGGCTAGTTTGCAGATGGCACCATTTGAATTCCTATACGGAAGAAAGTGTCGTACCCCTTTGAATTGGTCGCAAGTAGGAGAGAGTCAGATCTTTGGACCCGACATTCTCCGAGAAGCAGAAGAGAAAGTTCACAAAGTTCATGAGCACCTCAAGACCGCCCAATCTAGACAGAAGAGCTATGCTGACAAGAGAAGGAGAGACCTGACTTTCAATATCGGAGATTTCGTATATCTCAAAGTTTCACCATTGAAGGGAACTCAACGCTTTAGTCTAAAGGGAAAGTTAGCTCCCAGATATATCGGACCTTTCAAGATTCTGAACCGCCGAGGAGAAGTATCGTATCAACTGGAACTGCCTGAAGAGATGTCGGCCATCCACAATGTGTTCCATATCTCATTACTTCGCAAATGCTTAGAAGTGCCTGAGAAGACTGAAGTTTTCAAGAACATCGATCACAGAGCTGTGGAAATCAACAATGACCTGACCTATCGGGAAGTACCCATCCGTATCTTAGAGGAAGTCTACAGAACCACCAAGACCAGGAGTATCAAGTTTCTCAAGATTCAGTGGAGCAACCATATCGAGGAGGAAGCTACTTGGGAACGCGAAGATTACATTAGGATAGAGTTCCCAGATCTCTTTAGTTCCTAGTTTTCTTTGTAAATCTCGGGGCGAGATTTTGTTTAAGGGGGGAAGGTTTGTAACATCCCAAAACTTAAATCCAAGCTTATCAAGATCAAATCATCCAAAAATGGGGTTAACAAAAACTTTTCCAAAATTCAAATGAAAGCATTCATATGTGTATGCATTTAAAATAGGAGTTGTTTGAATTGCCATGATTGATTGATCCAATGCTTGCAAAATGTTTCTTAGGTGATTTAAACATCATCTACATCATTCCCAAACTTTTCCTAAAGAAAATCAAATAAAAAAGAATTAAAATAAAGGGATGGTCATTTTGACAAATCTAACTCTCATGCCTACTTTGGCTATTCCTAGTACTCAATTCTTAACAGAAACAATTCTTGATCTTTGCACCCCTTGCTAGTACACATAATGAGGTACCAAGGCCCACCTTTTGATCTACTAAAAACATTATGTTAGCTATTTTAAATGACAGTTTAAATTGAATCTAATGCATATGCATAGATCACCCCTATTTCAAAAACCACCTATTTGAGCTCCATTTTCAAAACCCTTGCAACCAGAGACTACCTATCACTATTGAAGATCACTCAAAAAATTTGAACTCAAAATTCAAAACTTTTTCTCTTGCGGCCATTTCATCAAACACTTGGCAGGCTTAATCATATCTCTAATCCTAGCTCACTGTTTTGAATAGGGTTTTGCCCCCATTTGATCTCCATTTAATCTCTCTGTCCCCCTTTGATCAAACCATGCCATTTGCAACCCATCCCCTACACCCTAGTGGCAATGCCATGCCATGCCGAGCACCATCCTTGCTGGCCAACCTTGCAACCACCGCAGCAGACCACTCCCCCTTCCCTCGCCATGTCTAGGAGGTAGCCAACACCTCACCGCCCCTCTCTGTCCCTTGCCCGAGCCAAGAGCAGCCGTGGACCACCGAGGAGAAACCGCGCCTAGTGCCACCGCGCCATGCCAACGCCGCCCCCAGAGCGCGCACTGTCCTCGCGTGCACAAGCCGCCGCTCGACCACAGCCCGCGCCCGCCGCTCCGCCTCGACCTGGAGAACACCCCAGACATCCCTGTTCGCCGCCCAAAGCCTCACAACCACCGCTCGCCGTGGACACCGCCGCCTCTGCCTCTCAGAGCGCCACCTCGCCCAGACCGCATACCACCACCCCTACGACCGCATTCAAGTCTTAGAGCACCACCAGGGAACTGCCCGTCGATCGCCATCCCTAGCCATACCTCTAGCTCGCCGTAGCCATGTCGCCACCGTCGACCGCCCATCCCGCTCGGTCTCACCGTCGGGCCTATAAAAGGAGCCCTCCCCATCCATTCTTCTCCACACCATTCCACTCCCCTCACCTCTCTGAACCTCACCCACCTCTCGCCGGAGCAAGTGGAGCAGCAGCTCGCCGGAATTGGAGCCGGAGCCGCCGCCTCTGGAGGAGAAGGGTGCCGTTGATTTCGATCACCCCAATCTCCACCGCAACCATGCCTCGCCGACCCTGCTGGAGCCCTCTTATGCCGCCAGTAGACCCCCACCGAGCCGCTAGGGTTCGAGCTCGCCGGTGACCTGTTCGTCGTCGACGACGACCCTCAGCCGTAGATCTAGCCCCTAATCGCACGACCCACAGCGCGCGTACCGTTTCGCGTTTTAAGTCTCGCTGACAAGCGGGACCCCCTGTTAGCTAAGCCGCGCGCCGTGGAGCGCCACTGGGCCGGCCCATTTCTTTTCCCGTGTTAGCCCATAGATTCAAATCTGGATTTTTCTTTTAGTTTGAATCTAGTTTCTATCCCCTATTTCAAAATTCAATTCAGAGAGTTTTAGAAATCCAAATTGCATGAAACCAATTTTGTCTGAAAGGTATTGAAATAATCTATCCAAGCCCGTTAGATTTAATTCAATTAGAGTTATAGATCTCTCCTAGTAAAAATAACAAGACGGAAGCTTTGGCAACTTGCAACATTTTTATAAAATCAACCAAGTTAGCTTTTGAGTTGATTCCAACTCTCAAAAATCAAATTTCATCATATCTATCCAAATATGTAATAATATTAAGATTTACATGCAGTGACTTTGGACTAGTATCAAAATAATGCTATATAGGCATTTCTAGTCACTTTAAATCATTAAATAATAAACTTAAACCAAAGTAATATTGAGCCAACCTTTAAATCTCATTACCACATGTTAAAATATGTGGTGAGGACATGTGTCCACATGATCCCATATTTTGGTGGTGAATATTAAATTGTAGTTAAAATTTCAATGAGTAGAAATTACTTTTCTAAAATAAAAAGGTTGAAACTATTGAAATTAAACTTGTGATGTTTGTGATGATAATAGATCATCAGTTGTGTGTTTTAGAATGCTACTTAGCCTATTTAAGTATTGTTTGGTGATTGTCTACTCCCTATGTATTTATAGACGCTAGTACCGACCAAGCTTTCGAGGAGGAGGAGTTCTACCAAGAAGAAGAAGAAGAAGAAGAAAACTTCAACCACTGCACCAACCAAGGCAAGCTATTAGTTGCAAGCTAACCCTTGCAGAACATATTTTAGCAAGCTATGGATAGTAAGCTAGAATAAAACTAGATGGTTTAGCAAGGATGCCTTAAGCATACTTTGCTCACATCCCTTTAACTATTAGTACCCCAAGTCTTATTGACAAGTTTTACCTCCCTTAGTTTAAACAAAGTACTTTACTTAATTTTGAAGGTAGCATAAAGAGTATAAAACTTGACCTACTTAGAAACCTTTAGATGTCATTCTATGGCATGAGATTGATCCCATCTTTCCACCTTAGTGAACACTCTTAACTTAGTATTTTAGAATAGATCAAAAACTTGAGTCACTTTAGATGGGAACACTTGGTGAAAATGAATTGTGAAAACCTTGGAATGATGAGTCATTCTATTGAGATGTTTTGACATGTGTTGAGAGACACAACTGGTTTAGGACGATGAAAATGATGAGGCATGAGCCTTAACCCTTTTATAAAACTGATGGTTGGATTCGGATGTGATACCATTCCAAATTTACCGTACAACCACATTACCTGAATTGGGTAAGGCTTAGCTGGAAATTTATATGCATTAGTATTAGTTCCCTCACGGGAGAGGTTTGAGCTGAGGCTACCTCTCAATGATGTCCACCTATGCAGTGCCCAAGATGACTGATGGTCATGGTTGGGAGGCCATGCTCATAGGAGAGGTGCTATTACTAGGGTGTGTAAAGGGAAGGTTATGTTTGATTATTTGCATACCAAGTATGATGATTCAGGGTTATCCCTGACAGATGTATCAAATCTTGTGGTGAAAGTGTACCACCTCTGTAGAGTGTCAAACTATTCAAATAGTTGCGTCCGCGGTTATGGACAGTTGGAATGGCCATACTGTTTCATTGTCAGATGTTTTCTAAATAACTTGAAATGAATGATGAACTTTGACTTGACCACAACAGGGTTGTGTTGATGAAAATAGCTTCCCAACTTAAGTGATTCTAGAACTTTATTTTATCTTTCTTTGCTTCTGAACTCAGCTTAGGTTTCAAACTTAATTTGATAGTTAATCTTATATTTAGCACTTTAACTTAGAATTATACTCCTTGCTAGTAGTAGTTTGCGAGTACTTAAAGAGTACTCATGGCTTTGTCCCTGGCTATTCTCATGGCCAGACTATGAAGGAGATTATCAAGATGATGGTCAGCAGGACGGCTATGATAACTAGGACTATCTCGTCACAAGATTGCATGTGCCCCTGAAGATGGACCCCACCGCTACGCTATCGTTTATTTCCGCTGCTTGTTGTATTAAAGACTGGATCATGAGATCCTTATTTGTGTAAAACCTTATGTATGGTTTGTAATGGATGATGTACTTTGATATCCAATCCGTTATGTCTCGCAAAAATGGTAATCCTGGGATTGCGAGGTATGACATAACGGGCATCTGGGATTAAAAATCCGGGTGTTGACAGTCTATGACCTCGTCGAGAAAAAATGCAGCAAATTCCTCTTGGATTGCTATTAGGCAGTTCTCTGGTAGGAGCTTGTCCCGCATCGTGTCCAACTATGTAAAAAGAAGATCGTATGGATTAGACTCAACACGACTTTTTGTAATAAAAATAAAGGGTGAATATATTGTTTACTTACTCGAACATTTTCCGAGGGCTTCTCAATACTGATGCGAATGAACCCGCACACGTAGAATCCACATAGATTAGTTCCCTATGGCTTCCTCGTGCACTTTACAAGAATAGAATTCAATCAAATAATACCGCTAGCATGATAAATGCACATAAACTAGAATTAAATAGTTGCGCGGACTTAGCTCGTACTACTTACCGAGAGTGATTTAAAAAATAGCTCCTCACGCCATTGTCCGTGGACATGTTTCTTGAACTTTGTCCAAACCCTACCCGACAAAGAAAATTAATGTATGAGTTAATAACTATTTGATATCCCAGAAAATGAACGAAAGAAACCGATATAGTGCAATAATGGTTGAAATTACCTCTGGAGCGCATCGATAATGATGCGATAGTTTTCAATGTCTTTGTTTAGTGAGTCCATGATGTGAACTCTTCCCATGTCAAGTGAAATGCTTAGAAGAATCCAGTGGTACCTACGCAAGGTTTACATACGTCAGTAACTCATCATTTACACTGAACATCGAGTAAGCAAAAGTTAATGTGTACAAAAACTCACTTGCCATCGTGGTAAGGGAATAGTATTTCGTTACAGAAATGTTGTTTCGTGAGAAACCACAACAAGTTGTGCTCGGTCTCCAGTGGTTTATCCTTTAGTATAGCTCCATGAACTCGATGTGGGTCAATGTACCTAAATCCGTTGATAGCCTTTCTTTTACAATCAAGCATCTTCATTCTGCATCATTATATATAGCGTACAAAAGAATATAGTGAGTATACTTACCGGCAATGAATTAAAAAAGCTGAGATAGAGACCTAATTACATAAATAAAGTAATCACTTACAAACAATATGAACTGAGGATAGTTTTGAAGTGTTCCTTTAGATTGAATAACTGAAACAATTCTGTAAATTCAATAGGGACCTCGTCTTCAATGAAGTAATGCGATTTTCAAACTTTCAGTATGAGCCAATTTCGCTGTTCTTTTGATTCTTTCATGTACCATTCATGGAATCGTCGCATTTGTGTTGGCATATCCCGAAGCCTCTTAGAACTGACCAGAGGCTCCCCGTTAACAAATTTGGGTGCTACCTCAGCCTTGGGCATAACGCCGTGAATAATTTCATGAATAGGCATACCACATTGCTCGGCCAATATCCTAGCCGTTTCCGGATCCATAGGTTCTTCCTTATATAGTTGAGGTTTGGGTATGTTCACCTGGAGTGGGGGAGCGATTGGTTTGTTTGTTTCCCCAGCTGGGGAACATCTCTTTTGGTTCTTCGGCTACCACTCGATTGTTTTGCTTGTTTCCCCAGCTGAGGGACGTCTGTTCTGATGCTTCCGCTACCACTCGATTGTTCTTTGTTGATGCTTCCTCTACCGCTTGATCTCTTTTGTTTCAATGTCTTCTGAAGACATTGTGTATAGTCATCTGGCGCATTTAACTGAGCTTGGGATGGTTGTGTCAGTAATTTCCTAAAGTGCTCCTTGGTTTCCGGTTTTATTTGGACCCCTGGCTCAGGTTGTTTCATTTTAAAATGAGCATCCACTTCGGCACGTACGACCGCATCGGTCTCCTCATCGGTCAGGTTGTAAGCCCTCTTGGGAGGAACCGGCGGTACTCTTGGGAGGGGCGACAACTGTCGCTTCGGGCGTTGGTTATCGCTCGACGGAGCGGTGGTATTCTTCCGCTTTTGCCCCTTAGTGGGTGGAGGCGGCTGCGTAGATTGAGATGGACTCGTGTTGGGGTCATGGATTGGACTATTACTGGGAGGAGACGGTGCACTTGGAGGTGGACTTGGAGGAGACGGTGCACTGGGAGGAGACGGTTGCCTTGGTGGAGAAGGTGGCCTTGGTGTCGAGCCTAGAAACTTGATATATTCTTTTTTCCAAAGAATGAAGCCACTCGTGACTTCTCCTAGTGTCGTCTCCCCTTCACCTCCAGGGATGTCAAGCTGTACTGACTGACACATAGGTAGAATTTCATCCACACCGACACGAGCATAGCCAGCTGGAATCGGATTACAATGGTAGGTCGCTCCCGGTGCAGAAGGTAAAGCAAAGCCGACCGCCACCTTCATGGATATATTCTTCAGTTCAACATGCAGCTCACAACTAGTCTTCTCCTTAATTGCATCCACGGGGTACACATCCATCATTGCATCATTACCGTGGCCATCCGTGGAAGCCATGCTGATTTTCCGTTGCGATGGGCTGACCGTACTGTCCGGAGTAGGATCTTGCTGTCGGAGTCCTTTAAGTTTATTAAGCTCTTGGCGATACTCCTGCAGCACGGCTTCAAACCTCGTGAACCGCTCTGTATCCTCCTCTTTTTGCCGCTTTGTTCTTCTCGATCGGCTTCTGTATGTGTCACGGTGCTCGGGAAACCCGATAACCCATGGATAAGAAGGTCTGAACCCTCTTGTTCGTCCAGCCTTTTCAGGATTCCCGAGAGCCTTTGTCAGCTCATCGTTCTCTCTGTCGGGAACAAGCGTTCCCTCTTCAACCTCTTTGATCACTTTAACAAGTTCTTTCTTGGGTGTAGAAATTTCTTCGGCTGCAACAATCTACTGCTTGGGTCTAATGATGCCCCTTGCCCGAATACCCAATTTCTTGACCTCAAGGGCCAACTAGACGAGCTGGAGTGACCCTTTAGCCTCTAGGTCAGCCTCACTTTATCCCACTTAGGCATGGCACTCTGTAGCCACTTGTGCCCATATGATGGTGATATTTCTTTTGGCTGCATTTTCCTTATTTTTAGCTGATATTGCCTTAGCTGCCGAGGTCTTGTATTCCACAAATGCGCCCGCTTATCTGCTGCAACTCTAGTGGGCCAATGAATGGAGGAGTTGTTTCCTTCAAGACATACTTGTGGTATAATCTTTTTTTCCATTCCTTGAATAGTTCGGCCATCTTCTTAAGAGCAAAGTGCTTGACTTTCCTCGTCATTTGCTGTGTGAGCTCATCAGTCTCCAAGACAGGTAGGGTGAAATGTGTCATGAGAGAATTCCACATTGTATCTTTCGCTCTGTCATCTAGAAAACTAGCCCCAGCTGGATCCTTTTTCTTTCCTGGCTTGTTCCAGTTTCGCGTGGTGATCGGGACTTTGTCTCTAACAATCACTCCGCATTGACTTGTAAATGCATTCGCAGCTTCTTTGGGCTCCAGCGGTTGACCCTGCGGAGAGACTAAGTCAATGCTGAAACGGACATCAGCGGGCAACTTGTGTGTCGGGCCTCTTGTATTTGTAGAAGATTGGCGAGCGGAGGTCTAAGAGAAGAAACATTCACAAGACATATATACGAATCAATTAGTGCATCTATACTGGTGAACCATCGATAGAGGCTTTATATACCTTGACGGAGTTTGTCATTATTATGGTGTCTTCACCATGGTCTCCACGATGGTCAGCACCATCGTCTCCTCCAGACAAATTAAGATATTTGGAGCCATCATAATAAGATCCCCCAGTACCCTCATCTATCATGTTGAGAAGATCCTCTTCATTCTGTCTACCGTCTATAGCTTAACTAATACAGAAAAAGAATATTGCATTAAGTAAAAGAATATTACAATCATGACAACTCGGATACTGATGCTTAGTGATTAAGATAAATTACAATAATATAAGATAAAGTACATTATTAATACATCACCGGAGAATAGCTTGGGTGCATTATAGGATAAAGTATAAGATAAAGTACATTATTAATACATCACCGGAGAATAGCTCGGGTGCATTATAGGAGAAAGTATAAGATAAAGTACATTATTAATACATCACCGGAGAATAGCTCGGTGCATTATAGGATAAAGTATAAGATAAAGTACATTATTAAGATAAACTAGCGAACGTGGCTGTCGCTGCTCGTTACGGAGCTCGCAGCCACGAAGATGAACCATCACGAGAATAGCTCGGGTGAGATCCGTGAACTGCCGGATATTGGAGAACCTAGTCTCCAAAAGATACATGTATCGCCGTACATGCTCGTCCTCCTCCTCTGACGACGCATTCACCTCCTCGGGGGCTGGCTCCCTCTGCACCGCTCCTGGACCTCGTGGACGCCACCAAAGAAGCTCCGGGTCGACGATGATACCCGGATTCCTCAACAAGGTACGAGTCCCGACAGGTAGCACCTCCTAGTGCCAACCCGGCGGAGCCTAGACTTGGACATCCCCGATGGAGTCCAGTAGACTCGGACGAGATGGACACGACATAACTAAATAATAGCAATAAACAATCATAAACAGTAACTAAATCACTAAGTATATATTGCCCTAATAACAATAACCCTAAACCTATCACTAACTCGACTAAACCTAATTAACTAAGTATTCTAACTAACCCTAGATAAATACTAATAACACTGACACTAACACACTAACTAAAACACTAATACTAATACTACTAATAACACTAACACTAACACTAACACACTAACTAAAATACTAATACTACTAACTAACACTAACCAAAATACTAATACTACTTATTTACAAACACTAACACTACCACTAACCAAAATTAACTAATAACACTAACTAACCAAAATAGTAATATTATTAACACTAACACTAACACTAACTAATTAAAATACTAATACTTCTAACTAACACTAACCAAAATCCTAATCCTAATACTACTAACCAAAATCCTAATACTACTAACCAAAATCCTAATCCTAATCCTAATACTACTCTAACTAATAACGCTAGCTAATACTTCTAACTAATAATCCTAATCCAAAATACTAATACTTTTAACTAATAATCCTAATCCAAAATCCTAATACTACTAACCAAAATCCTAACACACTACGTACCCTAACTAATAATCCTAGCTAGCTAATTAACCCTAACTAACCAAAATTAACACTAACCATACGCATTCTGAGCCGAGACGCATTCGAGCGGCAGGAGGCCATCTGAGGCGCAGGGAGGGCGCGGAGACGCAGGCGGGCGCATGGCGGCGGCGCTGGCTGGCCAGTGACGGCATGGGCGTGGCGCAGGGAAAACGGCGATCTCCGGGTCGTGGCTCGACCCAGGGCGGGGGTGGTATTTGTACCACCCCCCCTTTAGCCCCGGTTTGTATTACAAACAGGGGCTAAAGGTGTTTTTGGCCCTCCGCACTTCCCGCGCGCCAAAACCCTTTAGCCCCGGTTTGTATTGGATGACCTATATTTAGCAGAAAATTATGTATTATATATCAAAATTTTCAGAAAAAAAGATCTATAATTTAAATCTATTATCATACTTTATTATACAACTTAAATGAAATTATCTATTATCTAAAAGTATTATATTTAGTAAAAATGTTCACAAAAAATAATAAAAATATAGTTTATTATTTAAAAATGGAAAAATACATATAATATAGCAAAATATTCACAAAAATATAGTAGAAATGTTCTCCCGCTATTTCCCCCGCTTCCCGCTATTTCCCCCGCTTCCCGCCATGTTCTCCCGCCATTTTCCCCGCTTCCCGCCATGTCCCTCTATATCTAGGCCGACCGCCATTTCCATCGACACATCCACACCTTCTCTCTCACAACAATGGACACCGCTTACTGGGCTTTTTTGACGCTCGAGGAGACTGAGGCGCCAGGCGCCCAGCTACCATGCCCGCCGGGGTACCGCTCATTGCTAGATGCTGAGCGCTGGAGGGGTTCTTGTTCCTCCTATGTCTCAAGGTTTGGCCCGCCAGGCGGCCATCATGAACCACTTCTACCTCGAGCTCACGCCGGAGCAACGGATGGATCCCCATTGGGATCCCGACAACCTCGACACCTGGAATGCCTTCTTCGCAAACCGGCGGGAAAGGGAGCTTGCCAGGTACGAGGGTGATGGCCCGCCCCCAGTGAACCACAACGAGGCTGGTCGCCTCCTGTGGTGGGCGGACCGGACTATCGCCGGTGTGATGCGCTACATCGCCATGGGAGACCATCCTCGCCTGAGGTACCCGCACTTTCACCAGCAGCATAGCCACAAGGATGGTGGTGGTGATGAAGGCCTAGGATGTACTGGGGTCGTCATCCGGGAGCCCCCTCCCCCGCACGTCATGAATCCGAGGCCGGAGGATCCATCCGCGTGCTACGAGGAAGGGCTGAGGATCCATCCGCGTGCTACGAGCGACGACGATGACGATTCCGATTCTGAAGACGACCTAGAAGCTGTGTACTACATGGCTAGATATGATTATGACTAATTTTTATGTTTTAATATTAATAAACGTCTGGCCACAACAAGTTGCAATACTACCTATTGAGATCGAGAAAGTTCATATCCATATACATATAAGAAGATCATTAAAAATAAAGGTTTAATAATATTGTACATCACCAACATCCACACATGTTAGGGTTTTCTTCTAATCCGTAACCATGGAGCATCTTCCTTATTTAACGGGACGCTTGGGTCATCCTTCACAGCGAAGGGCGGAATTTCATGAAACTTATCATAATCATCTGACATGTCTGTCTTATCCTCCACCCCCACGATGTTTCTTTTTCCTGAAAGAACTATGTGGCGCTTTGGCTCATCGGATGTTGTATTCTTTTGCTTATCTTTCCTTTTTCTCGGTTTATCTCGTACCCTCGGAAAGTATTCCCATTTATCTCGTACCCTTGGAAAGTCAATATAGTCGAAGATGGTGACCTGGCCAACAAGTACAACTGCTCTCTAACATTTATGTCATTCATGAGATGTGACTGCAACCAACCGCCGAAAGTCCTCATATGTTCATCTCTAATCCAGGAGCCAGGCTTCCCCGGGTTGTTGGAGTGTACAATATTCTTGTGTTCCTCGATATACGAAGCCACCAAGGTGGAACTTTGCAGAACTGTGTAGTGTGCTTTAGTGAGAGAATGTCCGTCCATACATATCCTTGCTTTTTTTCCTAGTGTGCCTTTTCCACTAATTCTACTCTCATGCCGTGATTCAGGAACACCGATGGGCTTAAGGTCAGGAATAAAGTCAACACAAAACTCAATGACCTCCTCTGTTCCATATCCCTTTGACATGCTTCCTTCTGGCCTAGCACGGTTATGAACATATTTCTTTAACACTCCCATGAACCTCTCAAAGGGGAACATATTGTGTAGAAATACAGGACCAAGAATGTTAATCTCATCGACTAGGTGAACTAGGAGGTGAGTCATAATATTGAAGAAGGATGGTGGGAACACCAACTCGAAGCTGACAAGACATTGGACCACATCTTTCTGTAACCTTAGTAGGCTATCTAGACTGATTACCTTCTGAGAAATTGCATTGAGAAACGCACATAGCTTCACAATGGGTACTCGAACATTTTCCAGCATGAGTCCCCTCAATGCAATCGGAAGCAGCTGGGTCATAAGCACGTGGCAGTCATGAGACTTTAGGTTTTGAAATTTTTTCTCTGCCATATTTATTATTCCCTTTATGTTCGACGAGAAACCAGACGGGACCTTGATACTGTAAAGGACTTCAAAAAGATTTCCTTCTCTTCTTTAGTAAGAGCGTAGCTAGCAGTACCTTCAAACAGCTCTGGATGCATGCCGTCTCGGTCTTTTATACGTTGTTGGTCCTGCCGTGCTTCAGGTGTATCTTTGCTCTTCCCATACACGCCCAAGAAGCCTAGCAGTGTCACGCAAAGATTCTTCGTCAGGTGCATCACGTCAATTGTAGAGCGGACCTCTAGGACTTTCCAATAGGGTAGCTCCCAAAATATAGATTTCTTTTTCCACATGGGTGCATGTCCGACATCTTCCTTCGAAACAGATTGTCTACCAGGACCCTTTCCAAAGATTACTTTTAAATCCTTCACCATGTCAAATACATCATCACCAGTACGGCGGATAGGCTTACACCGGCTGTCTGCCTCACCATTGAAATGCTTACCTTTCTTTCTTAGGATGTGCGAGGATGGAAGAAAACGACGATTCCCCGGGTACACATTCTTCTTACATTTATCCAAATATATACTTTCAGTATCGTTTAAACAGTGTGTGCATGCATTGTATCCCTTGTTTGTCTGTCCTGAAATGTTACTAAGAGCGGGCCAATCATTGATTGTTATGAACAACAACGCTCGTAGGTCAAATTCCTCCTGTTTGTTCTCATCCCACACACGTACACCTTGTCCGTGCCACAACTATAAGAGTTCTTTAACTAATGGTCTTAGGTACACATCAATGTCGTTGCCGGGTTGCTTCGGGCCTTGGATGAGCACTGGCATCATAATAAACTTCCGCTTCATGCACAACCAAGGAGGGAGGTTATAAATACACAGAGTCACAGGCCAGGTGCTATGACTGTAGATCTGCTCCCCAAAAGGATTCATGCCATCTGTACTTAGACCAAACCATAAGTTCCTCACATCACCTGCAAAGTCCGGAAACTCTCTCTCAATTTTTCTCCACTGCGACCCATCAGCGGGTTGTCTCAACATCTCGTCTTTCTTACGGTCTTCCATGTGCCATCGCAACAACTTGGCATGCTCTGTGTTCCTGAATAAACGTTTCAACCGTGATATTATAGGAGCATACCACATCACCTTGGCAGGAACCCTCTTCATGCGGCGCTCGCCCTCAACATCACCAGGGTCATCTCATTTTATCTTATACCGTAGTGCAGTGCATACTGGACATGCATCCAAATTCTCGTACTCGTCACGGTAGAGGATGCAGTCATTAATGCATGCATGTATCTTCTGCACCTCTAATCCTAGAGGGCAGACAACCTTCTTTGCTTCGTAGGTACTGGCGGGCAGTTCGTTATCCTTTGGAAGCAACTTCTTCATTATTCTCAGCAACTTTTCAAATCCTTTGTCAGTCACACCGTTCTCTGCCTTCCATTGCAGCAATTCCAGTGTGCTACCTAGTTTTTTGTGCCCATCTTCACAATTTGGGTACAACAATTTTTTGTGATCCTCTAACATCTTCTTGAACTTCAACCTCTCCCTTTCAGTTACGCATTCTTCCTAGGCATCAGCAATGGCCCGACTAAGATCATCATCAGGCAGATCTGATGCCCGTTCTTCATCAATGTCTTCCATTGTAGTACCATCGTATTCAGGGTAGTCGTTGTCATTCTCTTCTTCTTTGTTGTCTTCCATCATAACCCCTCTTTCTCCGTGCTTGGTCCAACAATTATAGCCGGTCATGAAACCGGACCGAAACAGGTGGCTGTGAAGGACTCTTGAGGAAGAGTATTCTTTATGATTCCGACAGACACCACATGGACAAGACATAAAACCACTCCGCTTGTTTGCCTCGGCCACAAGAAGAAAAGAATGCACGCCTTTAATGAACTCGTTAGAGAGTCGGTCAGCGTAGATCCATTGCCGGCTCATCTGCAATATATAATTTATTAAGTACATCAAACATAATCATAATTAATTAGTACTAATCTAAAACCAACAACCGGGACTAAAGATATGATGAGCCTTTAGTCCCGGTTGGAGGCACCAACCGGGACTAAATGTGGATGTGGAGACAACATGTCGACACTATGTCCTCAGTGGGCAGCACTAAGCCAGTAAATTAAATGCCGACACTATTTTGGGTGGGTGGCAGCACTATGCCAGCGTGAGTGTGTCGACATTATGTCATCAGTGCCCGACACTATGTTGTGCTGCTTAATCTATAAATAGGTATGCATTCTTGTGAAGAACTGCAAGATGGTGTGTGAGACTAGGGACACCACTACGGCGGAGCTTCTAGACATCTTCGAGGAGCTCGCCGTAGAGGCACTCTCTAATATGTGAAATTAGTTAGCTCCACCAGCATACTGATTTAGCTAGAAAAGATATAAACCGAAAGATGGTGTGGGAGAGCAGGGACACCACTACGGCAGAGCTTCTCGAAGATGTCTTAGGATCCCGTCCTCAGACATCTTCGAGGAGCTTCATAGAAAGAGGCACTCCCTAATATGTGAATTGTGATGTCTTCTTATCAAGCTTTTATGAATTAAACCTATCTTTGTTACAAATTTTTCAGTTTGTTGAACGCAGGTAGACGAAGAAGGATATTTTGCCCAGCTCGCTAGTTAGTTAGAATGATGAACTCACGCATGTGTGTGCTTCTAAAATCAATTTTCGAGACTCTATGTACCAAAACAAGATATATATTGATAGAATAATCCACATATTGTGATATTTACCTTAGAGTTTCTTACATTAATACAAAATAGATAGAATCTAAACATTGATATCGTGCTATCACTGCAAAACTTACTACCAAACTAAATTCACAAATCCATCTATAAGATAGAGCATGAAATGAGCTAATATAGCAATGAGAGTTCAAAAGATGAAGTTGCTCACCTTTTAGAACCTTTGGATAGATGGGGCACCACAAAATCTAGACAAATCTTGAGGAAAAAAAGGGCATGAACTCGAGCTTGAAGCAAGAAAGAGAGAGAGGAGAGCCACCAGCTTGAATGGTGGCTCGGGCAGGGGAAGAAGAAGATATAGCCAGACCACCTTTAGCCCCGTCGTGTAACAAACCGGGCTAAAGGTCTGACGCCTCGACCTGGCCTGCTCGAACCCTTTAGTCCCGGTTTATTACACGACTGGGGCTAAAGGTCCCGTCAACCGGGGCTAGTGTCCGCCACTTCGCCGGGGCTTGCTTGGACCCGCATAGTCCGGCTTGTAGCAAAAAACTAATAATACCCTGACCAAAGGTCTGTTTTCTACTGGTGTATAGCAAATGGTATATTTATTCAAGTCACAGTAATTTGCCGAGTTGTTAGTTTCTTCAAGTGGATTATATATTTGTTTTCTCTAACCGTAGCATACAACACGAACATTTGGTAGCTTCTATATTTTTAAGTTGGTTTACTGCAAGAAATTCAGTTTTTCACCGTGCCTCTAGTTCCCTATTAATCTACCTAATAAGTCGATTTTCACCATATATAGCTAAGTTTCTTTATTGGACTGACTTAGTTGTTTTATATCACCTAACTAAGTTGATTTTCACCATGCATTTTAATCCTGGTTAAACAACTAATGACATTCTTCAGCTTAATAATGACTTTCTAAAACTTGCTTTTCTACCAGACAAGCTTGAAATATGATACAAGAAAATGATTGAACAAGCGGCCCCGCCTGCGTTTACCAGAAGTTGATGTAACGGAAGGGAACTATCTAGTGCCTTGTCCGCAAACTTGTCAGTAGGTACGTGCTTAAGGATGAGCGACAATTCTGAAGAACTCTTAATTGTTGGTCTGTTGCAAGATGAAAGCCATTGAATTCATGAATCAAGGGTATATAATAGAGAGTGGCTCATCACCGGATGTCTGTCACCACTACATAATAGTTCTGGTTGTAATAGACAAACCGGGCAGGTTACATGTACTCATCAAGGGTAGTTTTAGTTCTTTTGATTGATGCCATGATTTATGCATGTTGTTTCCTTTTTGAGCTATATGGTTAAGTTGGCTAGTGGTTTAATTCAGTTGTTTTATCACTATGCGTAAGTTGTGTACTGAATAAATTAAGTTGATTCCTAACTTGCTTAAGCATGTTTGTACTTATATGGTTACTTGGGTTAATTTAGTTGTATTTTTACTGTGCCTAAGTTAGGTACTGAAATTAATTAAATTGGCTCCATAGGCATGTTTAAGTTTTGTTTCATAGTCTAGTTACTTTTCTTTTTCCATTTTTGGAGCAACATCCATAAGTTGTCTATTTTGGGTTAATTAAGTTGTATTATCAATATGACTAAGTTTGGTACTGAAATGAATTAAGTTGATTCTACCAACATGTTTAACTTGTGTTTTATAGTCAAGTTGGTTTCCTTTTTATTTTTTTAGCAACATGCACAAGTTCGCTAATCGGGGTGAATTGAGTTGTATTCTCAATATGCCTAAGTTTGGTACTGGAATGAACTAAGTTGTTTTCGCATGCTAAACTTGCTTTTTCTAGTAGTAGTCCCAAATTGGGTTTACTACAACTTTTTTTCAAGTTGCTTAAGCATCTTTTTACCAAGTTACTCAATTAACAAGCCTAAGTTGTATGATAGTGGTTTCTAAAGTTGGTTTTGCCATCTAGAACCCGTTCTAGTTCATGTTGGTTCTCAACACCAACTTAAGTTCCATTAGTACCTTTTTACGAAGTTCCTTTTTTGCATCATATAAACCCTGGTCATGCAAGAAAAAAGAGAAGTAACTTAAACATTTTCCATATACAATCCAACACCATTGTTCTTATGTGATTACAACTCTTTCAGGTTTCTGCGAGAAGAACCAGTGGCCAGAGTATCATCATGATCAGCAAAGGGAAGTTTTTCTATTGTTTTAACTAAGTTGATTTTCTCACCATTCCTGAGTTTACTAATAATTTAACTAAGTTGTCTTTTGTTCTCTGACTAAGTTGTCCACCATTATCTAACCTAAGTTCATGGCTTCACAATTAAATTGCCATTAGTAGTACTCTCTTTTAATTAAGTTATCTTAACTTGTTAGAAGTAGATTGTCGCTGGTCGATAGCAGACTTGCCATCGTGTAGTTCTGAAGATGCCATGGACTTAAGTTGCTTGTGCCACTTCATTAACTTTATTAGACAAATTAGTATAAGTTTCATACTGATTCTCTTTTAACTTTGTTTTTTCACATATCCATGAATGAAGTCGAGTTGTTCTATTTATCCTCTCTTTCCTTAGTTAAGTTGTTTTGTCAACATTCTATAGTTCATATCCATCATGTGATTGAAGGGTTTCGCAGCATAGTAAATCAAAATTTTCTACGGAAGCGAACAGAGGAAAAGCCAAGATCTAATCTAGGAGATGCAAACAACGAGAGAGATTGGATTAGATCTTCATACCCTTGAAGATTCGCACAGCGGAACGTTCGTCGGAACGTGGGTGATGTAGTCGTACTCGCTTCTCCTCCTCGCGATCCGATCCGATCTAGCACCACAAGTGGCGGTGCCTCCGTGAGATGCACACGTGCGGCACCTCGACGTCTCCTCCTTCCTCGGACCAGCAAGTATGGTGGAGAGATAGATTGGATCTACAACACGACGGCGTGGTGTATATGGTGGAGAATTTCTGCCGCAGGGCTTCGCCTACAAACAGTCGGGAGGGAGAGAGGAAGGCAGCAGGGCTACTAGGGCTTGGAGGGAGATGTGTGTCTATATAGAGGGGGTGGCGGCGGCCAGCCCTAGCCCCTCCTCCAAGCCTATCTCTAGTTTAAACGATTTAAACTCTCCCCTTATCTAGAAATTCTATCCCTAGATTTAAACGAGTTAAATCTATCTAGAATCGGCTGGGCCCTATGGGGCCTTGTGCCCCTGGCCCAATGCGGCCAGGACACTCCCTCATAGGCCCATGCCCCCTCCTGGAAGGTGGGACCACGTTGGCCCCCTTCCGGAAGGTTCTAGAAGCTTCCGGTACAATACCGATTAACCCGGAACAATTCCGAACTCCAAAAACTGCACTGCCTTATATGAATCTTATTCTCCGGACCATTCTGGAACCTCTCGTGATATCCCGGATCCCATCCGAGACTCCGAACAAAAATTCATAAACCAATTATCCAATCTATCCTAGCGTCGAGACACGTTAAGTGTGTGACCCTGCGGGTTCGAGAATATGCGGACATGATCTTCTATCAATAATCAACAGCGAAGTGCAGGCACCCATATTGACTCCCACACATTCATCGATGATCATATCGGATGAACCACGATGCCAGGATTCAATCAATCCCATATATATATTCCCTTCGTCTCGCGATATTTTACTTGCCCGAGATTCGATCGTCGGTATCGTCATACCTAGTTCAATCTCGTTCACAGCAAGTACTTTACTCGTTCCGTAATCCGATATCACTTTGTGATTAACTCCTTAACCACATGCTTGCAAGCGGTGTTGATATCGATTACCGAGTGGGCCCGAAGTATATCTCTCCGACTTGGGAGGGACAAATCCCATCTCGATACATACAACCCAACAGATACTTTCCGATCACCTGAGAGACACCTTTATGATCACCCTCTCATAGGATGACGTTTGATGACCTCAAAGCTTTCTTCCGACACCAGGGAGTTGCATTATCTCATGGTCTAAGGAATACAATATTTGACATAAGAAAAGCTTCGCAAAGACGAACACGATGACACGATCTAATTGCTTCGCTTAGTTTGGGTCTGTCCACCATATCATTCTCCCAATGATATGATCTCATTATCAATTGACAACTCATGTCTATGGTTAGGAAACCTTAACCATCATTGATCAATGAGCTAGTCCATAGAGGCGTACTAGGGACACGGTGTTGTTCACAAACCACACAAGTATTAATGTTTCCGCTTAATACAATTCTAGCATGGAATATAAACTTTATCATGAACAAAAATTATAATAATAACATCTTTATTATTGCCTCTAGGGCATAATTCCAACAGTGATTGAGTTGGTTTTGATACCATGGTTTTTGTATATCCTTATTTAGTTGTAGATCTACATTTTCTCATGTCATTGTGTAATTCCTTTCCAAACATGCGACATTGCAAACAAGTGGCGATCAAGGACAAAATGCAAGAATGCTCAATTTGCACTAAACCAGCAGTTACAGCATTTTCTCGTGCCTTGAGCTTATCAGCTGGAACAAAACCAGAGACCACCCCATGATGACAACCAAACATAAATTGCCACTTTTTACGTTTTATACGCTTTTATGAGACACACTAGTTGCAGTCTTTTGGATATATGCTCAACTCAGTTCATGTATAGTTTGTGTTCTTCGTGCCACTGTTTATGCCTCGATTTCACAACGTAGTTGTGGTAGTTTTGCCAGTAAGTTGAATGTGATGCTTTTACGGTTGAGTTAAGTTGCAGGTGCCCTTCTGTTGTTGCAAGAAACTGGGGCATGTATTAAGATCACCCTATTGTTTTTCTAAAGTGATCCGATACATAGGTGTTGGTGTTCTTTGTGTGTTTGATAGTTTCCTAGGTTAGTGGTTTTAACTAAGTTGTATGATTAGATCACCAAGTCCCTTTTGGGTGCTGGTAAGTTGTGCTTACTTGGCTGTATTGCTATTACCCTCTAGATAGCAGTGTTTTTTTGTTCGGTTAAAACAATACCGAATTTTTTATACGTATGAGTTTTTAGAAAAACTCAACCGATTTAAGCAGTTGAGCACATGGTGGGGACTTGAACGGGAACCCAGTGGTGCACCTACGTGGGAGCGGGTTAACGCTAGCACACGGGATGAGGATGGATTTACCAAAAATAGAATCGGGCGGTCGTGGGTGCTTTCCTATTTGGGACGAGGGCTGGATCTGGCTAGCCGTGTCCAAAAAAAAACTCTACAAATGCGCGACAATGCGCTCCCTATCACCGCGACGCATATGTGTCAGAGACGGCACGCGGAAGCGCACGAGCGTGAGGTCTAACTCAGCAGCCATGTCGGAAGCAGTTCACGCCAACTAACTAAGGTGCGACGCAAGCCAGGTAGCAGTGTATGCTCTGACGGCCTAACGCGTGACGTACACCGGCTTCGTCGCGCTGAAGGCTATCGCGCGATGATCTGTGCCACAACTTCCTTCCTCCACACGAGTTCAAAACCCCATCGAACCCAACTCTACCGAGCCCCCCCCCCCCCCCTCCCTCCTGAGCGCACCTTCTTCTCCTCTAAGAAAGACATTACCATCTTCTCCAGCGGGATCTAGCAGAAATTACAAGCCTCTAGTACACAAAATGCCTCCGTAGCAAAATTATGACCGCACCAATGCCGTCGCCCACCACCTCCTCTTCACACCAATCACAAAAACCGTCCAATACTAGTTCACCGTCCTCCGAAAAACCCCTCCCCTCCCTTCCCAATTTCACACAAGCATAAGGGTGATCAAATCTAAGAATCTATCAGACCAGATCTTGCACCACGACACCAATTACAACCACTTACAGCAAAAAAAGGTAGATATGTATACTAACAAAAAAGTCTAAAATTTTAGTTCAAGCAAATCCTTGCAGTTCCATGACCAGTTAAAATTTCCATGGATAATACTACTAAACTGACATGCTAATTAAGCACAAAAAAGAGCCAGAACAAGCATGTAGGATAATTAGTATGGTTATATAGTACATAATGGCCCAGCTCCGGCGTCCTAGCCACGACAGCCAGGGGGTGGATGCCCAGTCAAGGACATCTTCCACACCCCTGAACCATAAGCAGCGGCCAGGGCCAGGTCAACCTAGAATGGGCCCAGCAGGGCCGAGATTTGGGCCACGCCTCCCGCCGCCATGGTACCCCCGATGCGCCGCCACCCCTGAGACGATTCCACCGCGCCATCCCATCACGGCTCCGGGATCACCACCGTTGCTTCACGCCGCAGGGCGTCGAGCCGAGCTCGTTGTCTCGCTACAGCACACCGCCGACCAGAGATATCTTCCCCATGCAGACCGCTGCTCACGTGGGGAGAGGAAAATCAGGCGTGTCGACGACAGCGGAAGGGGAAGATGGGGGGGTTGGACTGAGGAAGCTCGGGTTCGCCCGTGTATCGCCTGCAGGGGACAAGCAGGAGCCAGACATTTTTTATGGGATTTTTCATACACTTGTTCTCTTTTTTGTTTTTCTTTTAGCGATTTTACAATTTATTTAATTTGTACTTTTGGTATACAAAAAACTATACCATCCAACATAAGGTTGCCGTTTAATCAAATAACAGTAGTTTCAGGCGTTTGGACATACATACTGTGTACTGTGTAGAAAGGGAAAATAAAGACTTGTTTGGGGTGCAAAGGTGGAATTGGTTCAAACCGTACCACCGGAATATAAATTCTATGCTTTTCCTTGAAAGGGGAGTGCCAAAGATGAGAAAATGTTATCTATACGCGAAATTGAAAATTTTAGAGCTCTTTAGTGCAAGGTAAATAAAAAAATGATCTTGCAGTACATAACCACATCAGATGATACACATGCATGGTATATATAATCATCTATGACCGCACCAATGCCGTCGCCCACCACCTCCGCTTCACACCAATCACAAAAACCGTCCAATACTAGTTCACCGTCCTCCCCTCCCTTCCCAATTTCACACAAGCATAGGGGTGATCAAATCTAAGAATCTATCAGACCAGATCTTGCACCACGACACCAATTACAACCACTTACAGCAAAAAAGGCAGATATGTATACTAACAAAAAAGTCTAAAATTTTAGTTCAAGCAAATCCTTGCAGTTCCATGACCAGTTAAAATTTCCATGGGTAATACTACTAAACTGACATGCTAATTAAGCACAAAAAAGAGCCAGAACAAGCATGTGGGATAATTAGTATGGTTATATAGTACATAATGACCCAGCTCCGGCGTCCTAGCCACGAACAGCCAGGGGGTGGATGCCCAGTCAAGGACATCTTCCACGCCCTTGAACCATAAGCAGCGGCCAGGGCCAGGTCAACCTAGAATGGGCCCAGCAGGGCCGAGATCTGGGCCACGCCTCCTGCCACCATGGTACCCTTGATGCGCCGCCACCCCTGAGACGATTCCACCGCGCCATCCCGTCACGGCTCCGGGAGCACCACCGTTGCTTCACGCCGCAGGGCGTCGGGCCGAGCTCGTCATCTCGCTACATTACACCGCCGACCAGAGGTATCTTCCCCATGCAGACCGCTGCTCACGTGGGGAGAGGAAAGTCGGGCGTGCCGACGACAGCGGAGGGGAAGAGGGGGGGAGGGAGGGGGGCTGGACTGAGGAAGCTCGGGTTCGCCCGTGTGTCGCCCGCGGGGGACGAGCAGGAGCCAAGCGTTTTTTATGGGATGTTCCCAAACTATTCCTTTTCATACACTTGTTCTCTTTTTTGTTTTTCTGTTAGTGATTTTACAATTTATTTAATTTGTACTTTTGGTATACAAAAAACTATCCCATCCAACATAAGGTTGCCGTTTAATCAAATAACAGTAGTTTCAGGCGTTTGGACATACATACTGTGTACTGTGTAGAAAGGGAAAATAAAGACTTGTTTGGGATGCAAAGGGTGGAATTGGTTCAAACCGTATCACCGGAACATAAAATTCTATGCTTTTTCTTGAAAGGGGGAGTGCCAAAGATGACAAAACGTTATCTATACGCGAAGTTGAAAATTTTAGAGCTCTTTAGTGCAAGGTAAATAAAAAAATGATCTTGCAGTACATAACCACATCAGATGATACACATGCATGGTATATATAATCATCAAAATATATATATATATATATATATAACTAGGTGCGTATTACAAGGAAGAAAGATTCAATTACACAACATTTTTGTCAGAAATTTTGACAGCAATGAGTCTTTCGACGGCCTTGTCTATAATTTCATTCAGAATCAAAGGGCAACTTGATGTGAGGTGTTTGAATCCGTCGGTTTCCTGGATAGCAATGAGCACACGATGTGAGGAGGACATGAATCCTATGCATGCATTCTTGAGATGCAGGCAGTGGTGCTGCTCCGCTAAGGCGAGTGTGGTTGCAACAGTGTGCACGTCAATGTTTTGGCACAGCTTGAGTTCGCACATGGCCCTTAGCCTGTCCAGTCCATACCGATCAGCAGCAACAAACAAGTGTTGGAACGACGCATTGTTATCTACACCGTCACACTCATCAAGGATGATGGTATCAGTGTAGACAAAGAGAAGAAGTGCTTGGAAGATAGCCGGCTCCGTGTCATCGATGGTGATGAGACGAGCATCATTTTCCTTCATGTCACCAAAGAGCTCAGCCTTGAAGACGGGCGATCGAGCAGCAAGCAAGCCTCTATGAGCATGGAACAATTGGTCGCCCACGGTGAACGCCACATCGGTTCCTTGTCCACCCTTCAACATGTCTAGCAGGTGAGTTTGCAGGCTGGATTGGGGGACTACAACGGTGCTTAAATCTTGCGTCCGATGCGTGATGACTTTCAAATCGCACCTGATCGTGAAGCAGTCACCGACGAAAGAAGGAGGCATACCATCCGTCTTGGGTTTCTCGAAAAACGTAGGATATCCCCAACAACGAGTATATGCTGAATCAGTATCGAAGATATGTGTCCTTTCGTCCTTTTGTATCAATGGTTTGCCGTCCATATCCAGTAGACTGAATTTATACTGAACCCTGACCTCTGGTTCCCCCCTACACAGGTTCAAGTAGGCCGAGGCGTAGCCAGCTTGCTCCACTGTGAATCCATCAGGGTAGAACATGATATTCCAGTCGTAGCCGCCGGCGCTGAACATGCTCGAGCTAATGTAGTGGCCGATGGCCATGCCGTTGAGCTGAGAGTAACCGGTGACCTCGAAATTGTGTTGGACGGTGAAGGTCTCCGTTAGGAATCTCGATGATGTCTTGGACAGATAATCGCCGTGGTTAGCCATGCATGCCAAAAGGTAGGAAATCGAGGATGACGGAAACTGAATAGACTCACGAGCCTTTTCCTTTCCTTAATTAGGGACAAGCTCACGAGGTTTGGTCTTGTCTTCTTGAACATAAATTGCACGCGTAGCCGTCAATATATAGGCAACTAAATGAATCCGAGACCTTAAGGGGCAGGGATACCGGACATGAATCGTAACATGGAAGCAGATGCATGAAGAGTTCTTGTCGGGTTGAGTTTGCGCCGCCGTTCTGAACACCTGAAACATGATCATAGGGAGGCACGGATCACACCCGCGGAACGTTGCATATTTTGGTTAGGGACGGTTCAAATTCACGCCATCATGTTCCATAAAGAACCCCGTGATAACAAATACTTCCTCATCCAGAAATAACTGATTTGGGTTCGTCTAGATTCAAATGTATCTACACGCATTTTAGTGTATAATAGATATATCATTCGAATCTAGACAAACCGAAGTCAGTTATTTCTGGACGAAGGGAGTAAGAAACTTACGGCGAGGTCCCGTCTTGTGTGATTGTTACAACCATCTAATATTTATAGCGTACGTAAATTAGTGTTTTTTCTTTTGCATTCTCGGTTTACTTGTGTTCTCCTCGAAACAGGCTTTACGCCCAGCTTTAGAAATAAAGCGACAGTCATCCAGCATACAAGCGAGTCAACGACGCCCATGCGTCAAACGAAAATAAAATAAGTCTGATGGGGCCACGAACACCAACCAGAAGAGGTGGCGCCTTCTTCCGGTACGGTTCGCCTCGGTCTCCACGAACTCGCCGAGGTCCTGGGCCTGCCAAGCAGGCCCAAGAGCTTCTCAGATGAAGCTCCACAAAAACTGAGCGGCGGGGCAAGTGAACATAATATGGGTGCACGTCTCCGGCGTCCCACATAGCGAGCACTGCCCATTGCCCGGGCCATTGCGTTTTGAGACCTCCACCCCCGAAGGTAGACGATCACGCAGTAATTGCCACACGAAGATCCAGAGGCTCAGGGGGACTTCCAAAGGTGCGATGTCCAAGGTAATTCCGGGCCCTAGAAGAGGGTCCGATAGGCTGAGCTAACCGAGAAGGCTCCCGAGGGAGACTGGCTCCAAGTCACCTGATCCCTCTCAGCTGAGAGGGATAGGGCAAGGAGCCCTGCAGCCTCACGAAATCAGCAGCCTGTGCATCGTTGAAGGTCCTCCGAAACAGGATGTTCCAGTGGCCTTCTCGGACTACCTCGGTTACTAACATCGAGGGAGCTGCGCAAATAGCAAAAAGAGCGGGGAAAGCCTGGCATAGGGAGACTCCCTGAAGCCAGGGATCGAGCCAAAAAAGAACCTCCCGTCCATTCCCCGCCACAAAGAGGGACCCTCGGCGAATGAAGTGCTTAATGTCTTGGATAGCCCTCCAGATCTGGGAGCCCTCCCGGCGTTCACACGCCAACAGAGGACGACCCCGGAGGTATTTTTCCTTAATGAGTTGGAGCCAGAGCCCTCCATCATCTTGGAGGATCCGCCAAACCCACTTTAGCAGCAGGGCCACATTAAAGCGGCGCAAGTCAAGGACTCCTAAACCCCCAAGAATTTTCGGGGTGCAAATATCTGCCCACTTTACCATATGATACTTCTGGTGCCCATCTCTTGCTACCCAAAAGAACCTGGACAGCTCTTTAGCAAAGTCTGCATGGGTTCCTTCCGGGAGCTGATAGAGGCCCATCTGATACATGGTGTGGCTGGATAGGCAGGAGTTGATCAGTATGATCTTGCTACCCTTGGACGTGAGGCACGCTCGCCAAGGTTCGGCTTTGGACCGAACCTTCACGACCATGGGGGCAAGGTCCCTGATCAACACCCGAGAGTCCCGCATGGGCATACCTAGGTAAGTAATAGGGAATTCCGCCAAGCGGCAATTCAGGTGGTCTGCGATGCGTTGCCTATCCTCCTAGGGAAACCCAAGATCATAACCTCGCTCTTGTTGAAGTTAATCTTGAGGCCCGACATGGACTCAAAGCACAGTAGTAGAAACTTGAGGTTAATAATGTCAAGTTCCGACCCCTGCACCATGATCATGGTATCGTCCACATACTGGAGGTGGGGAGTTGATAGCATAAAACTACCACTTTACATGTCAATTTTCCTGAATGGTCAGTGGGTGTTTCAATCGCATAAAACTACCACATGAGAACCAATTTTTCGCAAAAAGCACTGATCCATGTTTAATCGTGAATTGACACCATTTCTGACAGCGCGACCCACATGTAAGGAGAAAAGCTGCTGACGTGGACTGGCCCCACCTGTCAGCTCTATTAAAAAATAGTTAAAATACCAAAAAAAGAAAAAAGGTGGGGCGCGTTGACCATATCCCCCCGTCCCCGTCGTGAGGCAGCACGACTGGCTCGTCACCGCCACCCTCTCCTCCCTGAACTCCCGCTTCCTCCCGCACGCCTCCATCCGCACCACCGCCGTGGCCGTCGCGGACGACGACGTCTTCCCTGACGCGGTGGTCATCTCCTTCGCGTTCGTCGCCTGGCAGTAGCGCCCAGGCGCCCTCGTCGGCTTCTTCCCGAGGTGGACCAGGAGCTGGCGGTGGCGCACGACATGGTAGACCGGGAGCGCAACTGCGAGGACCTCCTCATGAACTTCGTGGCTGCCGAGGAGTCCGGGGAAGGGCCGGTGCTCGTGGAGGCCAGTAGCGTCAGGGACTGGGGGCGACCCGAGGAACGACGCCAGCGCCGGCGCCAACAACAGCGAGGAGGGTGGTACCGGCATGGGCGCGGAGATGAAGGCCGTGGGCCTGAGATCGAGAGGGGGTGTGGGGCATTGGGAGAAGAGAGGGTCGAGGAAGGTTGTACGACAAGAAATCAATGGCGAGAACCGTCGACCGGTGTTGAAGAAGATGACCTCGATTCGCCGGATTCTAAGTGCCCCGCGTCGATTCCTTAGGTGAGGAGCTTCTAGGCGGTGCGTAGGTGCGGAGGGCTTGCTCAAAGGAGTTTGGGGTGACTTGAATCCGTGGTGCTAGGCGGCGGCCATGGCCGAACTCCGACGATCTTGCAGGAAGAGCAAGGAGGGGAAGAAGAGACAGGGAAAATGATGGCGGTAGAGGGCTGTGGCTCTCCGCCACATCAGGTAGGTGCGGCCGCGGCAACGAAGGTGAGGACACGGCGACGATGGCGAGCAGGCGATGGCGGCGAACAGGCCTGGTCAACGGAGGAGAGAGGAAAATATATTTTTTTATTTTCTAATGTTTTTGGATTTTTTTTAATTGTGCTAAACATGTGGGGCCTCGTCCACGTCAGCAAATAGTGCCTGACAAGTGGGTCTCACTTGTCAGATTCGGTGTTAATTCACGATCAAGCCACGATTAGTGTATTTTGCTAAAATTTGGTTTCGATGTGGTATTTTTATGCGATTTGGAGGTCTACTGGTACCATTTGGGAAAATTGACATGTAAAGTGGTAGTTTTATGCTAACAACTCGGAGGTGGGAGATACCACCTCCGGGGACCAGATGTCCTACCACACCAGTGATGTGGCCAGCAATCTTGGCTTTAGCCAAGATCCCTGCTAGGGCATCCACTGCAGAGTTAAAGAGAAGGAGAGAGATCGGGTCCCATTGTCTAACTCCGCAGGAGGGTCGAAATATGGACCCACGACCCCATTGACATTGATTGCCGTGCAGCAACTCATGACAAACTTCATAATCCAAGAAATCACCCTGTCATCAAGGCCTCGACACTCGAGGACTTGTCTAAGGAACTCCTAGTCCAGTTTATCGTAAGCCTTCTGAAAGTCCAGCTTCAGGAATACCCCTTTCTGATGGCGAACCTTTACTTCATGAATGATTTCATGTAGTGCTAGAACCCCATCATGAATCAGGCGTCCCTTTACGAAGGCAACCTGCAACGGATGGGTGAAGCGTTCCATGACAGGGGCGATACGAATGGCGCAGACCTTGGCGAATATCCTCTGGATGACGTTGATCATCGTGATTGGTCGAAATTGGTGGATATTCGTGGCCCCCACTATCTTCGGGATCAGGGTAATCACGCCAAAGTTCAGTCGCGACATGACAAGAGTCCCAGTGTAGAACTCCTGAAACATCTACATAATCACCAAGCAAAGTTGGTCCTAGAAGGTCTGGAAAAATACCACTGGGAGCCCATCCGGCCTAGGGGCCGAGTTGGACTTCATCGCTTTGATTGACTCAGTGACCTCGGTATGGACAAATGGGAGTGTCAGCTCCAGGTTCTCCTCTGCGGTTACCTTGGCATCCTCTGGCCAGAAGTTCATACTCAGCGCCAACCCCGACCTCGGAGTCGCCACGAAGAGATCCCGGTAGAATGCATAAATATGGAACGAGATCTCTCTCTGGTCCTCCAGTAGAGAGTCCCCGTCCCATAGGCAAGGTATCGAACATTTCCTACGTCTTCCATTTGCAATGGCATGGAAGTAGGTTGTGTTCGATTCCCCCTGGACGGTCTAGTTCTGGTGACTCATCTATCTCCAGAATGCCTCCTCTCCCTTATAAATCTCCATAATGGAGGTCTCTAGGGAGTATCTATGGGACCAGACATCAGGCGAAATCCCTAGCAGGTCCGCCTCCTGGTCTAGGGCTTGGATTTCCTGTATAATTGCATCCTTCTGTCCTCTAAGTGCAGCACCTAGGTTCGCCCCCCATCCCCACATAAGCTGTCGTGACATCAGGGTGCAATGGTGTCGGACATCAACATCACAATACATACGGGGGGAGAGGCCGCTGCCTCCAACCACCTTGTCCAAACCGCCTCCTCGAACCCTCGCTGTTTAAGCCAGAAGTTCTCGAAGTGGAAGCGGTTCAGTCTCGGAGGGGGCCTACCGCCCGATGACAGAAGAAGGGGGTATGATCCGATCCGACCCTGGTGACCGCGCGGAGTGAGCACAAGGGGAAGGCTAGATCCCATTCCACAGAAACAAAAACCCGATCCAAGATGCTGTGAACCGGGTTAAGCTTCTTGTTAGTCCAAGTATATCTAGCTCTGACTCTAGTAATCTCTCTGAGCGTGAGGTCAGCGATACAGTCGTTGAACATGTGAATCCTATGGAGGTCCATGTTCGATGAGCTCTTGTCTTCAGCGGAGCGAATGAGATTGAAGTCCCCTGCCACAATTACTGGGGTCTCTGTACGCTCCACTTTAGCCTTAAGCTCAAGCAAGAACTCCTGGGACCTCCTATGGTCTGTGGGGCCATAAACAATAATCACCTCCCATTTGAGGTGAGATTGTTTATGGGTGAGGGCCATGCTCACAAAAAATTCCCCATGGTCCATATCCTCGACCTCAAAGGTATCCTCCTTGGCACCAAGGAGAATCCCCCAGAGTGGCCATTAGCCGGGAGCCAGGTCCAGGCAAACTTGTGCCGAGACAGGGCTTCCATCTCAACCAACGAGAAATCCTGTCGAATCGTCTCTTGAAGACCCACAATGTCCACCTCTTCCTAACGTCCGGCGGTGCCGACCATCCTAGTCAAACACCCGGATGTTCCAAATGAACGCCTAAATGGCTTGAGGGATGTTCATAGGAACGATCACTCGATGGCAGCCCCCTGATTGGGGGCCGAGCAGGCACGGCCTGTCGGGCGGGCGCGGGGCGGGGCCTTTGGGGATCTCCCGCGAGGTCTCCCAGGTATGGGAGTCCTCACTAGAGGACCACCACTATCAGGCTCAAGAGGTGGAATCATGCTGGAGCCTGGGACATCTGACCCAGGTCCTGCCAGTATAAGCGCCTGGTCCCACTCCCGGCATCCCGTGCTTGGGATGCGGCGATCTAGCCCTTGTACACCTCTCTAGCCTAGATAGCAGCGATATGTTCCATTCGCGGGCCCTACTTGCCCCGAAAGATGATGTCGCTGTCTACTGCAACCATGCTCAGGTGCTCAAGAGACACCTCCTCAAGGACACAAAACCTGGAACTCGAAGGCAAACTAGAAACAGAACTGGAGGGAGGGGGAGGGGAGTACCTGAGAACTCGTCGCGAGCTGTATCCCGCTGAGTAGCCCTCGCGACCACCGTGCGCTCCGATCCAGTCCCGCCAGCTCTAGCGCCGGCCAGGCGTACACTGTGGCGGGATGGTGGCGAAGGCGGCCGGCGAGGTCCCCGAGAGCGGTGCTCACCCGGGGCCACGGGAGGGGTGGTGATGACTAAGGCCGGGCCCCCGGCGTCAAGATCAGGCATGTCAGGGGCAAGGGAGTAGCACACCACCCCGGGCGAGCGAGGCGAGGACTGGGGGAAGACATCCATACCCGCGCTCCCCGAGGTGCCTTCAGGTGAGGGCGCCAGCTGGGGAGGGGAGTGGGGTATCCTTCCCCCATCCTGAAGCCCCCCCCAAGAACAGCTACGACATGTCGAGGTTGGTACCATAATGCGCGATGTCGAAGTCGAGCGGGGCCTGCTGGGAGGGTCGGGCACAGCGAGGGCGGTCCACCGGGGCTAGCTTGGCTGGTGCACTCCGGGCGAGGGGTCTCTTGTCGGGGAGAAGTGACCCCTCCGATGTCGCAGTGTGCCTCGAGGACGGGTGAGACGTACCTCCGCCAGAACCCTGCTCCGGACCACCCTCGTTGTGCCCAGCCCTCCGGTAAAAGGGTATATAGTTCAGTTAAGAACAACACTTTGCTAGGTTCTCTTGGCAAAGATTGAACATCGGCAAACGATACGTACGCTCAGCCACCGCTAGGAGAGGCAATTGGATCTTGCTAAAATCCATCTAGGGTTTTCGTCCCCTCGCCAGCGACATTGCCGGTCCGCTCCGCCTCCGATGGCCCTAGGGCCTTGGATGTGAGGCGGACCACGACTTCTCGCTGACGGAAGGTTTTTTGTTCTTTGTTTAGCCTATTTTTCAGTGTCTTCTTCAAGATGTTGAGGCGACGACTCTGTCCTAAAGTCAAAATAAGGTCCTCCCCGCTCTATCCTCGCTTCGGTGGAGCATCTAGCATCGACGGAGAGAGCATGGAGTCAATTGTCCGGTGAATCTCCTTGGATCTGGTCCGTTTTCGTGTTCGTTGGTTGTTCTCAGGTCAGTCTTATCCGATCTATGGTTATCATCATTGGCGATGGTTGCTACTCTGGTGCGTTGGTCCTTTGTGACCTTAGCATGATGACTTCCTATCTCTACTACAATAGGCTCTACTACGACAAGCTTTGTCCAGCTCCGGTGATAGATGGGCGAGGATAGCGGCGCGCCTTCATCTCACACTAGTGTTTGTAGTCGTCACTAAGTGGTATAATGATCTATTTGGAACTTTTATTACTTTTAGGTCTCTCTGTACTGCTATTGATGAATATTAAAGATCGGTGGAATTTTGCAAGAAAAAAGATTAAACATCGACGAAGGTACCAAGTCGTGTGCCAATGATCGTGTCCTTGCTATAGTCAGACTAAAGCCAACCGCTCTTGTGGATTGTGTCACGAAGCAAGTCATCTACCAATGAGATATCGTCTAAATGTCACATTAGGTGGGGATGTTCCCAGCACCTCAGCAATTGTGTCGTTTTTTGTTTCATCCAGTATTGTACAAAGGTGGATATTTTTCCCGAATAGGGGCATTTCCAAGCCACGAATCATATCTGAGCCATCCTTAATGAGGAATGATCCATAAGGTAATAGGTAATAAGAACTTTATATTGTGATTGTGATTAGGCTTCCTAAAAGTGTGAATCCCCTGGTTTTCGATCAATGTTTCTAGATATGGCATTAACTGCACAAGGCAGGGACAAAGCTGGCATAGAGCCGATAGGGTCAGCAGATCCGTTGAAAATTAGCACTCTCTTCATTAAGCACTACTAGTTAGTGTTTATTTTATCGTATGATCCAAATAAATTGAGGTAATATAGCACTGACCCTATTGAGATTTTTTTTCAAGCTTATCATGGAATCCTAGGTATTATAACAATGTTTTTCATAACAATATATATTTTCTTGCAAGCGTTGTTGTTATCACCATGAACTGATTTTTGATAGTAATATATTTTGAATATCACCACAAATCGTGGGTGTTGCATTACTAGTTGAGTTTTTTTTAAGTAAACATTACTAGTTGAGTTTCTATTATTACTTGTCTTGCCGTAGTTCCTATTTGTTGCACGGTTTCCTACATTTGTTGCAAGAAGTTTCTTATAGTGCAACCATAACCAGATAATTGCATTTACTAGGCGATGTTAATGATTGTTGTTCCTACCAAAGTCGTCCGTTTACCCCAAGAAAAAATGGTTTCACACCATTAATTTTGTACTGAGTTTCTTCAAAATATTTTTTCACGATCGATATCCATGAGAACACAACTTCAATCTAAAACCCAAATTATCAGTATATGGAGTCTTCACCTTCTTCCTCGATCCGCTATCGCGGTGTTAGTTTTGCCGAGATCAAAGTGAAGGTTTGCATGCACATCTTCTACCTTTAGGAAATTTCTATCTAACCTTAATTAGTGTGTTACATGTACTAGATTTTTGGGTCCTGTCGTTTGGGATCGAACTCATATAATTATGCCTGAGTAGTATATAAAACTAGTCTTTTTTTAGAGGGTATATAAAACTAGTCGATCATGATACCAATGGAGAGGGCAGGATTTAATCAAGGTACGGACATTATAGTTCACATGAGGGTGATACCCCCAGCCCACCAGAGTTAAACCAAGGTTTGACACTTTGGTGTCTCATAAAGGCGAAATATATTCTTTCAGTGGGAGGTGACGTTCCTGTTGATAGTGAGGCGTCTGCGGTGACTTCGTCAATCTCAATATCCGCCGGCTCAGTCCCTCGGAGGTGCTCATGGGGGTAGTGTGCGTGCGTGTGTTCATAGGGGTGAGCGTATGTACGCATTGTGAGCGTCTCTGTGTTTCTAAAAAAAACATGTCAGACGAAATATAAAAACACCAAAAAAATATGAAATAAAAAACTCTTACTGCACAGACGACCATCTGGCTTAGTGGTAAGAGCGAGGTTGTTAGATCTCAACCATGGGTTTTAATCCATGTGTTTGGCATGGTGTGGGCGTGGGTGTTTTAAGTGAGGATGATGGCTTGTCTAAATCCTGTGTACCTCTGTGTGTAGTTTGTTGGTTCTTTGTTTTATTGTTGGTCACGTTTATAACCGCGCATCCAAAGGTATAATAGGGGAGACCCTGGGAGTCACCACAGCAATTAGCCATTTTTGACCGTCGGATCAAGCATTTACATTGCGTCCACACCGTCGGATCATCGTTAGACTTTTTTACCCTTGTGTGACCATTTGCTACATGCGCTCGGTTTTGTACCCAGAACCACGTCTCTCTCTGCCTGTCTTCCACTCGTAATGCTTTTAGGGGCATTTTTCAGAGTACCCCGGGTCTGGGAGGGGCAAAGGCACGACGCTAATTGGGCAAATTAAACAGACGCTGAGCTGAGAACCCTAACCTCATCCTCCACACCCTTGCTTCCACCGCCGTCGCGCCGTCACTGCGCCGCGTCCCTCCTCCTCCTCCCCCGCGGTGAGCCGCCGCCACCGTGTCGCGTCCCTCCTCCCCTGCGGCGAGCCGCCACCACGCCATAGGAGAGCAGGGGCAGGATGAGCCCTCATCCAATCCCTTGAGCCGCTTCTCCTCCTCTTCACGGGCCTTGCTATGAGACGGTCCGGACGGCGGAGATGGAAGTCGGCGGCTGGCCAGTGGTCAGAGCAGCAGGAGGAACGTTGGCCTTTGGGATGGAGGAAGCGGGCTAGAGCCGGCGGCGGGGATTGAAGTGCAGACCATGGCGGAGCACAGGCGGGTCAGCGGCCGGGAGAGGCAAAGGAACTGTAGCCACCGCCTCCTGTTCCATCTCGCCGTGCTCCTTCTTCCTCCTCTCCACCCCTCCTCCCCCGCCCCCGCCCCCGCTCCTCCCTGCCGCCAAGCACGGCCACGACAGCCACAACGCCTCATGAGGTGGCCACACCGACACCCTTGTCCGAGCACGGGCCGCCGCCGCGCCGGCAAGGACGAGGTCAACTTGAGGTGAGTCGCCATCACTCTTGTCTCTCTCCACTGCCCGTCGCTCTTGTCTCCATGCAAGCAGGCAGGTAGACAGCTGAATCAAAAGTTGATTTTTCATAGCTAGCTAGATGGATTGAATTGTATGCACGGATGTGGCCCGGATCTGCCACAAACGAGTGGCATCGTGGTGTACTGTTGTATATGCGTAGAACAATGCCAGGCGCCGAGACTCAGAGGCAAAATAGAGTAAAAAGATTGATTTAATTATGGCTCCGATGGTACTTGATCCTGGAATCAAACGGGAAAAAGCTAAAGATTTTAGCTCCTCTTTTTACATCCAAATTGCATCTCTTTACTTGACACGGAATCAGGATACGAACAATAGATGGCTTGTAATTTTATCTTATAATGTTTGCAAAAAATAATTATCTGATCCAATAGCATCATGTGCACCAGGGTTGAAGCAATTCAAAATTAAATAAGCATAAAATCCAAGAGCGCTTTTACATGGATGCCGCTGTTGAGATACCATGGAATGTTTTTTTGTCTTTTTCATTAATATCAAACGTACCGAAACCTATACTTTTGTATTGCCTGCAACATTGATTTAGCTGATCTTTAAGAAAATATCATATTATCCATTTGATAGTAGTAATACTTCTTTCTTCATGGGGTTCAGTCGTGGTCGCAAGATGACAGTATATGACACTCATCAGGTTATGTATTATGTAGATTGGCGGCTTATAAAATTTAATGCCCCTAGAGTTTGTACTGTTGATGTGGCTACCTCTCCCTAAACTGAAGTAACTCGTATATTCTAATTTGGGGTTATTGTTTCAGGATCTGAAGAAGAGTCTTTTGCTCTAAAGTAGTGCAATACAATGATTCTGACCAGGTTAGTGCTTGCATCCCTGAAAAATGATCTACATGTCCTGCTACCATGGAAAAACTAATATGCTAAGAACTTACCTTTAACCGTACTCAGGGGTACATTATCTGATTCTAGCATGTGAGACTTAATATATTAGAATCATGAGCATATAGATAGCTAGGATGATGTATTGTTCACCCCAGATCATATTCACTTGCCTGTTGGATTTTTAATGCCCCCGTCATCGAGAACATACCTACGCACATCCCTTCGCTGCTTGGTTACAATTCTGCGTGTTAGCTCGTGATCTATAGCATAATAAGAGACCACCCTGAATAAATATAATTAGCCTTTGGCATAAAAAATAGAAGTCAGATGCATACAATCAATTGGTTCTACTTTTTTTTTCTTTCTTTGGGTCTGAAACTAACTTGCGTGTGTATCTTATGAACGTGTTGTGCTAACCAGCCATTTCTTGGATTATAGGGTTGCTCATCGTTTGCCTTGTGTGCAACTTAATTACACTGATTCTATGTTATATGTCTCCCATTTAAATTACAAAAGTATGGTTGAAATATATGTGACACTCTCAGTACCTTCTCATTTTTGTATGTGCAGATTTTTGTGTGGAAGAACCATGGTTATGTTCGAGCTTTATGCCTGCTAAATCTTGATATGGTATGTCCCTCTGATAAACATGGCAAGGTTTCATCTTTATAACATGATTTTGCTTTTGCTGACCTTGATTTTACTAAGCTATGTGGCTCTCGGCATGAGGAGTCTGGCCGCCGCTGCACGTCGACAAGCCGAGGTGAGGCACCTGTGATAAAACTGGAAGGCAGCATAAATATTTGATTTGTGTACTGATATCTTACAACTATAAAATTGAGAACGATCAGCACTTAAGATGATTTGTTGGATTGTTAGTTGTTAGTCTTTTGTAAATTGTCAACTGTAAAAGGTTATGTATTTTGCGTTCAGTTATAACTCCAAAATGGGAGGTGGTGCATAGGTGGTTTATGTGCTATGTATATGAGTCATTGCAACTTCTTTTATGAAGTCCATATGCGGGTACGAAAAGATTTATGAATGAGGTGCCAAAAGATTTATATACAAAACTTGTAGCTTGATTTGTCCTGTTATTTTGTTAGTAGTTCACCTGCAGTTCCTTGATTTACTCTTGCGAACAGAGATATGCATAACAGAAATAGAGCGAAGGGAGACATATGGTGAGCTACAAGGTAATGATTATGTATTTTAGAGTATAATGTATGCTCCACAGATAGATTGCTTTAGCTTCTTATGCATTTGAAAAATAATGAATCCCTTGCTGCTATTTCCGTCTAATGTTGATGAAATCAGTGTTTTCACAGGTGTTAAAGGAGAGCTTCAGAATTTATTGTACATACAAAAGTCCAAAATCATAAATGTTGTGGATGTGGTAATATCCCCTATTATCTTTGGTTTTCTCTGCATTGAATCGTAAATAGACCGAGTGCTAGACTTAGTTAGGTTCTAGTTAGATTAAAATATTTTGCCCTCATGCAGTGTAGTTCTTTGACATGAACAAACTTGACACTATCAAAAGCTCATGACAACAGAACAAAAGATCTGGCACATGTGCAATAGAGAAATTCCTTCATTCTAAAATGGTGAATTAAATCTATCTCTAATTTTTTTTACCTAGGATAGCTCTAACACAAATATCGTTCTTTGAATTTCTGTTTGGTAGTAGCAAAGTAGGATTAATTATTGTTGCCCCATCATCAATGTATATATTCTATAGCTTTCCCAAAAAAATTGCCTGCATCTTTATCATATTAATTCCCTAATATTCCCAGAGTCGATAGCTTGAATGCATGAAAGCATCTTTGCTTGGACAGTTGAGTGGTAGTAATGAAATTACACGGCTGTCAGCATTTTTAGATTGTTTAAACAGTCGATAAATGAGATGTGAGGGAAATAACATATAGCACATATCATTGATTGTGCAGAGTTGAAACTCTACCGAAGCACCAAATCTCAGTGTATTCGAAAATGTAATAGGCAGGCAAGAGATGAAGCACCTTATGGCACTTAATTAACCGGTTTGACATCTCGGCTTGAGGAGACAGAAACAAATGAAAATACTTTGATTGAACTCATGGATAACATGGATACATGTGATCACATGATCCCTATGATATTCTGAATTTATTTTCCCACAACACTGACCTTCCACTTGAAATTATTACTCATATTTTGGACTCATTTTTAAGTTGGGCGTCTTGCTTTTTCCAGGAGAATTTTCTTAATTAGGATACTGCAAAAGGAAGGGTAATGCAGTAACAACTAATTTTTTAGACCACGTGTGACTTTGTGGTCTATCCTAAAGGATAGTCATGGCTTCTCACCCCTCGATAGAATAACTAGCTTTAACTCGAAAGCCGTTAGCTACAACCTTTGATCGTGGTTTGGTATCCAAATAGGAAATTCTATCCAGTCCCTCGCTACACTATTTAGACGGATTGAAGCTTAAGCCAGATCGAACCTGTCTGAGTATATGCATTGATCCTAGAATAGATTCACAAGCTGAAGGGAGCCTCCTAAGAAGAATATGACTAAATACTCGGGTCAATCCCCCATTGGGGAGGGTATCACGTTTGGTGGAGTTCGCTATCTTTTCTTTTGATTTTGACAGTCCTAAGATACCTATAGAGTGATAAATAAGGCTGTTCTATTTTGCAATCCGCTAATTATCTACGCACCCATTTCTTTCGACTTTGTTTCCATTGGCTATCTAGGAAATTTCTTTTTCTTGATGAAAACTCTTATATTCGTTGCAACAATAATGAAGATAATAATATTCAGGATTTTGTACCAGAAACTAATTTTTTTGTCTCACATGTGTAGGTGCGCGGAAGCATTGGCCTATAATGCATCGAACCAGGCATGGCTGAGAATTTTCCCCCCAGCATCGAACCAGGCATTGCTGGGAACTATAATAGAGTCCCCCAGCTGTCCTCTAGCCCTCCTCCATAAGTTCAGTGCATAATAACAAGGAGAGAAAATGAACAACCGCCGGCTATGTTTGGCATGTCGGATGGTAGCATCATGTTTGACATGTTTGCATTTGGTCTTCTCTTTTGACATGTTTGCATTTAGCCAAACTTTTGTATAACTATCAGAATTAGTTGCATATTGAAGTGCAGTCTTTATGTGGAGGGATGACATAATATTCAGTTACTAGGATTCTATCACCAAACTCTAATTATTGTACATGTTTTCTCTTTTTTTCACGCTTCCTCTCATGGCTGCTGACTCTCCAGGGTTCAGTGACACTTTGCTGCTCTACAATAACCTACTTCAGCATATCCAATTGTAGTGTTTCATGCCTGTGACTATGCATCAAAGAAAACTTTCATGCCTCCTGATGTTGCTGCTATATATTCTTTTTGTGCAATCTTTCAGGGCTTCAGATCTAAGTACTAATCTCTGAATATCATCTATTTTAACTGAAAATGCAGGTTAAATCGTTCATATTAAGAACCACCAACGCTATGGTTCATATTAAGAATCGTTCACTTGCTACTTGCTTATAATAGATTTTTATAGATGCTTATTTTCCTTTTGCCAGTGTGTTGCTGTTTTCTTGTGTAAATTTAGAGGACCAGATGCAGTATAAAAATATAGACTTTGCAGCATGTCAGCTAAATGTTTTTTCCTCACACCATTTTTCTTCTACATCAGGTTCGGACCAATGATTCACATAATATGCTCCTTTTAGACAGGGAGGTGTAATGTTGCAGTTTGGATTAGATATGTGGTTGTCGTTATCGATGAGGCTTCTAAACAAACTAAATTTAATATGTTGTCTCTAAGGTAAGGTACTCTTGTGGTTTCTTCATGTCTTACCATTTAATGGATTCTTCGCAACATGCTCTGGTTGGCCTTTTCTTTCTTTGGTAAGAACACAAGCTATCGTCACCTTGGTCTAGCAGTTAACCTATTTTCCTTTGTCATTTATTTATCTCGACATTCCAGTTCTAAAAGTTCTCCACTTCATATTCTAATGATGCTTTTGGTGCCTTCAAATATAGCGTGGAGTGATAATCATGTCTTATCCTCCTCTAGATGTGAAATACTCTCTTGTTGTGCATTTCAAATCTTAAACTTTAAACTGTTCTTCTTTCTCTAGCTAAAAGTTACAGAACTGCAATGTTTGGTCTTGCTAAAAACACATCACTCCTCTCATAAACGCCTATCAGTTATTACACTAGATAAGACAGATAATGCACTTGGTTTTAGATAGTTAAAGATGATTCCGAAGTATGAGCAACATGTGCATAACTTTGTATGCTCAAAAGCATGTTAAGATTAATTCTAAGAAGTCCCTAGATACTCGATTTTGACAAACAAAAAAAATGAATTTTCCCATATTTAAAAAATTGACTTTTCCTTCTTTATTTCCCTTATAAGAATATGTTTCTCTCTCACCTACACATCAGATAACACAAAGCAATCCAGATATGCATCAATTTGGTGTCAAGTGCAAGGTATTACCTGACTCGTTGGAAATTTAGGGACACTTCAAACTAATTGGGATGGACTTTGGTCTCCTACACAATTTCTCAGCTGGCATGCTCCATTGATGAGGAAGACGGGCGAGGCTCACTCAAGGTGTCAAAACTGACCTCGTGCTGGTTGTGGCTTGCCGCCAATTGATGGCCATGGACTACGAATCTAAGCAGTTGTTCTCCTCCAGGTCTCCGAGGAGCTCTGGTATCGTGGAGAGACGAGTAGATGTGCTCTGCAGCTAGCTACAGTAGAGAATTGGTTCCATCAATTCCATCACCCCTGCCTTTCTATAGAGAACGTGAGGTGTCCTAGAGGTGTTACTGTGCAATGCTCCTTGGCCTGCCAGATTCTATGGTAATCTTCCTAGAATAGAGGGGTTGGGCTTGGTTGAAAGGTAAAGAGCTAGCAGTTTGGATTCCTAGTGTATGGTAAGTAGGACACGCTATTTCTATGCATTGAGTAGTCGGTACATGGATCCCAATAATTGGCTCCTAGCTTCATCAAACGATGATACATTTTTTTGACAAGATGATGATATAAATATTGATCTCACTACTTAAATTTGTATTGGGAACACATTTCTTATGCATTAGTTCACTGTCTGCATTAAATTTATCGTTTGTCACGTCAAATCCTTATTGTTTTCTTTTGCTTGGGTCTATGCTCACGAGTTTATTTATCAATGGAAATTTGAAACAAGGACATATACGTATGTCTTTGTGAGAGACACACCTACCATTTATTTCTTGCAAGTTCTCTATTCTTCGGTTTCCTCTAGATTTATTCTTAGTAGCCTCTAATATCCTCCTAATCCTTTGGAGAGCTTGGCACCTCAGGTGTGATGGTATATATGAGAAGGGCACTGAAACCATTATGAATTCAGCCATATTCTGTCTTATTTTCGAAAAAAATATTCTTGATGTCTTATGCCTGTGTCCTCTAGGATCCTCCCCAAAACCAAACTGATGGTTCAGGTAAATCAGCTTATTTGTGTATGGATGATAATGCTAACAATCTGTATACCTCCTCAGATAATAACAGGAGTAGAAACACTCATATGGGAAGCTCGTCTGCCTCGAACGAGGGCACCGTCAAGCTGAATGGGTACGCTGCCTCCTGTCCACTATCAAGGAAGGCTGCTATCGGTGTGGTTGCTCGCAATGAACAAGGGACCATCCTTGCAGCTCTCAGTACCCCTACTCGGCCTGCATCAATGTCGAGGAGGCGAAAGCAAGGGCGATTTTGGCTGGTCTGCACCTGGCAGCCGAGCTGAAGATTGCTTATCTGAAACTATCGTCAGATATTGTCCTGGCAGTGAACGCCTCTAATAGATCCATCCCAAATAAATCTCAAAACTGGAGCATCTGTGAGGAGATTGCTGAAGCGAGAGGTCTGTTTCCAGGTTGCTCTATTTCTCATATATTAGTAGAAAGCTCAATGGTTTGGCACATTCGCTGGCTTGTATTGCTAGCGAGTCAGGTTTGTGTAAACGTTGGTCTGATCCTGTTCCGGCTGATGCAGCTGAACTTGCTTTGCAAGATGTTGTAAACATTGGATATGAGTAATATGAGCTTTCAACCCTCACTGTTTTGCTATAGTTGGTTCATGATTTTGTATATCTAATTTAGTCTACATCACCTGGATGAAAACAAGCTATTGGTTAAGCTAGCCTCCTATTTACATGTGACTCTTGTCTGGTATCGTTACCCTCTGCTAATGTCTCATTTTTCGTTCTCTACACCAGGTGCACACTATGGACATCATCAAAATTTACCATCTAAGGTCGCTCAACTTGATGGATGAGCTTTCAGCTTCAAAGGTCGACGTACAACACTATTATCATGAGGGCCGGCAACATGAGTCTGACTTCACTAAAGATGATCACTTCCTCGCTTACTATTGTTTGGAACCTGAGTATCATGGAAAGAGCGTGCTTTAAGAACTAACTAATGTATGGCATGGACAGGTAACTTCCGGTTCACAATCTCAGTTTGAGGAAGAGCATCATCAATGCCTTGCAATCTCTCCACCTCCCGTGTTCCGGCGTCCTATGTTGTAGTCGGCTATGTTCCATTCTATGGCTATGTGTATTTATATGGTGTAAGCGAGTGAGATCTATCTTATTTATGCACTTTGCTTTTATCTGTAACCAAATAGTCACCGATATGCAATATACTCCCTATTTATTCTATGTTTATTTTGCAACTGACTACTTTTAACTATCCTATTTTGTTTCGGAGGTGGTGTTTTGCTCCCAGGTGCAAATGAACGTATTACGAAAAATACATACAAAATAAAATTAAAATTGTTAAAAAAATCAGAACAAAAATTTGGCACATACATCCAAACATTCTATGCCCGTACATAAGTTTTCAGAAAGAATGAACATTTTATATGTTTTATGTAAAAAAGACAAAAAAACAACTTCATCACAAGTTAGTGCACCAATTTTTTTATATGGGACATCTAAAATGTTTTTTTCACCCGCAAACTTGTATACAAACATTTAATGTCTGGATGTTTGTGTAAATATTCATTTCTAAACTTTATGGGACGTCTAAAATGTTCTTTTCACCCGCAAACTTGTGTACAAACATTTAATGTCTGGATGTTCGTGTAAATATTCTTTTCTAAACTTTTTGACATATTGAAATATGTTTTCACGCAATGGTTCATTTGCACCCGTGAGCTGAATTGAATTTTTTATTTTGTTTGCCTATCTTTCTTACCGGATTGATCATATGAGATGTTGAATTATTGTCAATCCATAAAGTACCTGATCCATAAAACACCTCCTACATCAATTATTGGCAACTTACTACTTATAGAACACACTATCGTTTTCCCATCAATTCTTTTTAGCTTCATACACAATACAAATTGGTGCGAGATCCACGGGGTCGTGTGCCAAGGTGCACCCACACCCGGCAGCGCAGATGGGGAATCAGGCACCGCCTAGGATACTCGGTGTTATTTGGCCGCAAGCAGGTTAAGGCCTCAACTGTCAGACCTGACCTGGAAAATAAAGGTTTACCCTATTTTGGTTTATATACCACTCAAGGTTTAGCCTATAACTCTCAAAAGGATTTATCCTATTTTATTTATCATCACAACATACAATGTAAATTACCACAAAAATCACGGGGTCGTCAGGGCGCACCCCTAAATCTAACTAGTTTCTTTTGTTACGACTTAGTGTTTAAGTTTTAACATCATTTTCGACAAATTTGTGATCAGATCTCATAAATATTCTTTTTATAGTTTTTTCCATGCTCGGTATTTATCATCGCAACATATAATATAAATTAATACTGAAATCACGGGGTCGTGCGCCAAAGCGCACCCCTAAATCTAGTGCACAATTACTAGTGCATATAAGTGCAAAACAGCACAGCTCAACTCTCTAGAGTAGGTGAACGGATTCATCCATTAAAAAAAGCGGTAGAGCTATATTTTACTTTTATATGGGTAAAAGTATAAATATGATATTAGAATATTGGTAACAATTTATGAGTTAACCCTTAAAATACAGAGAAATAACATATGCTTTGATCATGCGAAGCCATATATTATGTTTCTATAACACGAAAATAAACTATAAAATTTGTGTTTTTTTCATTCTATTAGCAAGAGCTTATTGGACTATTTGACTTATTCCAACATGTTGTAGACTGAACTGTTACAAATGCGACAAGCAAATAACAAAGAACAAAAACGAAAACATAGCAGGAACACATGATTTAACGTGGAAAACCTCTGCAATAAAGAGAGGAAAAAACATGAGTACCAACCAGCGAAACTTCACTATATGAGGAGTGTTTTACACAATACCGGGGATTTCATAAATGCAACTTATCCCAACCGGTGGCTTATAAGTGGTATATATAATAGTGGAAACCGAGATCTTCAAAAATCCGTACCAGGGATGGGCCAAGCTAACCGGTGGAAACCTAGGTCTTCAACGATTCGGCTCAAGCCTACCGGCGATGGGCCTCGTTCCACTTATCAGAAGTTAGCCTCCTTAATAAATTTGGATCATACTTCAACAAACTCCACCTTGATACAAATTCTTTCTTGTAGCATCAACAACAACCATCTCCCTGAACAACAAAGAAAATACTTTCGGCGTCAATAGCCACTTGTTAAGCCAACTAAGTTCGAGCAAAGCTCAAACTTAGCAATAGGAATAGGTTTAGTCATCATATCAGCAAGATTATCATGAGTGCTAATCATGCATACCTTTAGTTTACCTTGAGCAACAATGTCTCTAACAAGAGAACGTGGTAGTAGCCTAGTGGTTGGGTCGTAGTGGGCGCATCCCAGCGATCGGAGTTCGATCCCTGTCAGGGACGAATTTTCGGAATTCTCATGTCGACCCGCTTCTACTATATCAAAAAAGTGTCTAGTTCCTCTTAGCATTGTTTCATTTTATTAACAATGTCTCTAACAAAATGGTATTTCACATCAATGTGCTTAGTTATCTAATGAAACATCTGATCTTTTGTAAGGTATATGGCACTTTGGCTATCACAAACACGGTAATGCAAGAATCATCTCCACAAAACTCATCAAACAAAACATATTCTTTTCAAGCTTCGGCAATAGCCATGTATTCACCTTCAATGGTAGAACATTACCACAGGCACATGATTGGTGGCACTGAATGGCTTATTCGTTGTTTCCGTGGGGAGAGGTTCATCCGCGGTGAGTTTGGTCAATGATCTAATCTTCCTTTCGAGCTCCATGGACGACAAGTCTTCAGAAGAAACACATGTTGGGTCTGACTTGCCAGCCCATAGGAACATTGGGTAGCCTCTGACCTGCAGCGGCTGCACTTGACGTTGCAAGAAGGTTCGAATGATGTCCACACGGGTGACCTCCTTGCCTCGGATAAGTTGAAGATCTCGCACTCGCCGCTACAAGACCCCGACTTCGTCTGTTTCACCCGACATGACTACATTCTTCCAGGACCTTTTCCTCTTCGTCTCAGCACTCGAATCAAACAGAGCTAGGACGAATTTATGCTCTCCTACTTTCTGATATCGGATGTAAAACCACTTGTCTCTCCATTCTTGAGCAGAGTCAACAAAGTTGAAGCTAAAGTATTGCACACTTGGGCTAAAGGATATACCACACCCGTCGACGTAGTGCACTATGGACCTAGAACCTGACTACCTCTTCAAATTAAAAATCTTCTTGAAAAGGTCAAAGTGTGGCTCAATGCCGAGCCAACACTTGCACATGGTAATGAGATAGGATATGTGGAGAAATGAGTTGTGAGTCAGTTGATGAAGTTGAATCCCGTAGAAAAAAAGCAAGACACGAACGAACTCATGGAGGGGAAGAGAAAGTCTGCGAATAAGAAAGGCATGAAACATCACACGGAATCCGGCGGGAATATCGGGATTACCTGTGGACGTGGAATCTTGCAATCAGCCTTGTCTGTCGGGATAAGGCCATCTTGGCAGAGGGGGCGTAGTTCGTAGGCCCTCACCGAGGAGCGCTACCACGAGCCATTGGTAACGCAAGTCCCAGCACCCTTTTCTTGGGGGCGACAGCGGCACTCGATCCAGCATCGGTGGCCTTTTTGCTTTTCCCCCATTTTCCTCCTTCGATGAGACCACAAGGACGCACTTGGGAATAATCAGAGTATGTTCAGTGCAAGAAACTAGACCAAGAGCAATGGTGTGGTATGCATGAAAGCAAAGGCAGGGATGCGAGGAAGACGATGATGAAGAAACAAGTTGTTACTGCCGCAACCTTCGACTTAAGTAGAGAGGATATGCAATCCAACGGATCAAATCCAATCCTAGGATGCAAGGCAAGCATCAGTGCAAATGCGTGGAGGCTCACAAAATGAACCATCGTAGCACGATTTAAAGGGAAATGGACGTCGCCTAGAGGGGGGTGAATAGGCGTTTTAAAATTATTAACGTTTAGGCTCTAATAAATGCGGAATAAAACTTAACATTTAATTTATCAAGCCAAAACCTATATTCACTAGGTTCACTAAGTGCACCAACAACCTATGCTAAGCAAGATAAACAACAAGGTGATAGCTAGATATAATACTTCAAGCATGATGGCTATCACAATATAAATTGCATAAGTAAAGGGCTCGGTTGAGAGATAACCGATGGACGCAGAGACAATGATTTGTTTCCCAAAGTTCACTTCAAAAGAAGCTACGTCTCCATTGGAGAGGTGCGGGGGCGCAATGTACTTTGAACGCAACAAGTGGCTCACCTCGAGGTGTGGTAGCTCGATGCTCACCCAACACCACACAAGGCCTCACCCCCAAGATGCGAAGGCACGCAGCCTACCGACGCCACAAAAGTCTCACCCTATTCTCCCGTGAGCTCGCCACAAAGGCCTACTCACGTTCCACTATGGGACACTTGAGTGCGGTAACCAAACCCGTACAAGATTGGGGCAATCCCCACAACTCAATTGGAGGCTCCCAACAATAATGCCACAAAGGCTACAAAGCCACAAAAGGCAACAAGGCCACAAAAGGCTACAAGACCACAAAAGGCCAACAATCCAACCACACAACCATCTAGGGTTCCAAGAACCCAAGAGAAACAAGCCCAAGGGCTTGAACTCGCCGAATTCCCGAGAAGAACTCAAACATATGCACCAAATGCAAGAGGCAAGTCCTTCACTCTCAAATTCCACCAAATCTATAAAAGCTATTGGGGGAATAAGGAAGGAAGAACACAAGAGGAGAACACAAAACTCTCCAAGATCTAGATCCGGGGGATTCCTTCACAAAGAAGGGATTTGGTTTGGTGGGGCTTGTAGATCTAGATCTCCTCTCTCAAATCCCTCAAAAAGATGCAAGAATCATAGGAGGGGGAAGGGGAGAGGGCAAGCTCTTCAAGGTCAACAATGGAGGAGAGAGAAAGCCAAAAACCAAGAAAGAGCAAGTTTCGTCCCGAAGGGGAAAGGGGAGCTCCGTTTAAAGGGCTCCACGGCTCCCGATTACTCACTCACAGATCCATGACGGGGTAGTACCGGTGGGTGGCCGGTACTACCGGTGGCACTCAGCCAACGGTCCAAAAATGGCAATGCGAACGAACACAAAACGAGTACGGTCGATAGTACCGGTGGTCACCGGTACTATCGCCTGGGCCGGTACTACCGCCCAAGATTCCGGCTAAAGTACCGTCAAATAGCACAAACCAGGCAGAGAGAGTACTGAACCAAAATCGGGTTTACCGGAAGTTGGGCCGGAATTAAGACCGGTACTACCGGCGGCATTTCTGCTCGAGCGGTACTTCCAGCGCCTGGTCGGTACTTCCGGTCAGAGAAACTTCAGAAACCAAAACTGCAATAACTTTCACATCCAAACTCCAAACGAGACGAAACCAATTTTGTCAAATATTGGGTATCGCCAAGGGAGAAAATTCCATGAATGTATATGTGAGATACCTCCCAAGGTGTGGAGCCGGAAAAACCGCAAGATCAAAAACGCAATAAGATATGAACGAGAAATCCGTTTTTGATGAACTAGAGCTTGTTATGAAGATAACCACAAGCTCTAGATCCTCACATGGACAAGAACCAAATAACAACCAAGAAAGATGATGCTATGTATGCAAAGGTTTGAGCTCTCTCTGAAAGATACGAACGAGTCACCCACTCGAGAGCCTCTCTTGATAGTATGGCTATCTATCCTAAAGCCAGTCTCCCAACACTATAAGAGGCTGGTAAAATAGAAACCCTATCAAGATCATACATTTGCCTTGAGCATCCCACTTGAGCTTGATGTAGACGATCTTGTCACCTTCAATATGGAACACCTATCTTGATTGCTCTTGCTTTCTCTTGCTTGATGAAGACTTGAGAAATGCTCCCCCATACTCCATGGGGAAGCCCCTTCTTCGAACGTGTCTTCATCATTCCATGATTGCCGAGGATGGCAAGCTCCAAGCATGAGATCTTCTAGAGATGGTGCACCGTGAGCTTGCACATCAATTCTTGATGATGATGTCTCGAAGAAATCTATGATGAACTCCATCTTCTTCTTCTTCAAGACATACTTGATCTTCTTCTTCTACTTGATTCCAATAGGCACAAAGCCCTTGGACAATGCTTCTTCTTTTTCATCCTTGAAACCAACACATGGTCTAAGCGATGCCAATGGACAAACCTACAAGTGAGACTCAATTTGCACATTAGTCCATAGGAATTGTCATTAATTATCAAAACCACACATGGGGGCAAACATGCCCTTTCAACGATCCCCACTGCACGTGGAAATCAAAGAGACGTGGTTAAATACCCCAATTTACGTAGTGACTAGTCAAATCTTGGTCAGCCTTTGGGGCCCACAGTGATAGGTCCCATCACACTATTCACACCGATGGTTGAGCTCACCGTTCATCACTAGTGACGTCATCATCACCAATAAAGAACTTACAACGGCTCTTTCTTCAGTTGCTGGCAAATGCTTAGTTTTTGTTCGAGTCTGCGACTCGACCAAATACTCGGGGGCTACACCTAACAGAAGCGTTGGTCGCGCACTCGATGAACTTCCAGTTCCAGTGTATAGTCTCATAATATTACACTTCGACTACTCTATCGAATCAACAATTCAACTACGGACTCGGGGGGCTACTCCCATAGGGAGTGCTAGTAGCATATTTGACAAATACGATAGTTGACTGCATTCGCATGGCTACGCGACTGTAAAGTCCATGTCCGAGTCTACGAATCGAACAAGCACTCGAGGGCTACTCTCGTAGGGAGCGCTGGCTGCGCACCCTATGAAAACAAGGAAACATGAGGATATTCATTACCCGAACCTCTACGTCGACTATGTCCGCAACATGGGTTCAACGCATCTACAATCGATTTTGTCTGACTATAACATCCAGCCCAGAGATGACGTCTCCTGGACCACCCAATCACCTCGTGGTGGCAAACGTTCGGATGCTACATCTGCGATGTAAAGATAAGACCTCCAGATACCATCTGCTAGCCTGGCACCCGCTGCTGCGTTCTACCAGATAAGTATTGTACCGACATGTTTGATGAAAAATCCTGACAGACGCGTTGGGCATAATCATTATCACTGGAATTCAACTCAATAAGGCCTCTGTGGCATGATTCGAATTACGCCAGCAATTTCAGAATTCGAGTCCGAGGACTTGAGTTTGAGTAGATGGTATTGTTTTTGCCCAAGAGTAATTAACTAGTACCGATCCGTCGGATGAGCCAAACACGTACATCAGCAATCCCTATGACCTCAACAATGTGAGCCGATAAATCTTTCAGATGAAGAGCACCTGCTTCAGGCAATCGAAGACTTCATAGTCTCCATCATTCAACATGTTCTCAAAATCTCTATGCAGATTTGACGGTGGAATTGTGATTGAACTCATCTCGACATCTTCTAGTGCGAGACTCTTTAACAATGGTCAATAAGCACCTGATGGTCCGTCAGTCATTGTGGAGGAATGTAGAGCCCTGAATCTTGGACTTCTCGATGAATTTGATGAACCCCCAATTGTCACTTGCAAGAGAGAAGGTATGCTTCATGTAGGCATTGGTTACATAAGAGAGTTTGCCGTCTTTCTCCATCAAGTTCAGGCTAAACCTGGCCCTGATGTCCTTGTCGCGGCTACGATAGTATAGGAAGGTAGAGGTGACGAGGTTTAATCTCGCCAATGCCCATTGTTATGGACTTGGGTTTTGGAGAAGATGGGGATGCTGGAGATCGTGGCACGGTTAACAGACAAGCAACCAGGGGACACGAGATTTACCCAGGTTCAGGCCCCCGGAGGGAAAACCCTACTCCTGCTTGTCTGCTCTTTTATTACGGCGGAACCGAAGATTACAGGGTGCGCAGATTCGATCTGGCGTGGAGGTGTGTATGTCGTGTGTAGTCGTCGTCCTCCTCGTTGGACCCTCCTAGCCTTTATATATGAGGAGGCTAGGTCTCGGGTGCCAATACGAGTAGGTTACAAGTTGTATTCAAACTCTAGTCTTGCTCTCCAAGGATCCGAAGGCGTCATGGGCCTGGGCCACCCGAAAATCTTCATGGGCCGGCGTATATCTGCCGTGGCCTTCCTTGGGCTGGACCAGGTATGCTGAAGTTATGTACCCGTAGGGTATAACCATGTCAGTAGCCCCCGAGTGTTCAGTCGAATCGTAGATTCGGCTGAGGACTCTTCAATCCTTCGGGTGCAGCTCTGTCTTTCAAGAGAATGTGTAGGGATTGTTGATGCGTGTGCCTGACTCTCCCGACGGATCAGGGTCAGTTAACTGTCTTAGGACAAAACAACACGATCTTCTTCAGGTTCGAGTCCCTCAACTCGAAACTGGAACATATGCTGGCGTAATTCAACTCAGGCCGCGGAGGACTTACAGGAGTGGAATTCCAGTGATTTTAATTGGTGTACCCAACGCGTCCGTCGGGATTTTTCATCACGCCTGTTGGCATGGATTTATACTAGCAGAAGCGTGATGCATGCGTTGCGTGCCATCAGATGATATCTATAGGTCTTATCTTTGCGTCGCAGACGCAACATCCGAATGTTTATCACCGCGGAGGTGTTTCGGGTGACCAAGGAGGTCGTTGCTCACTTAGCATTAATTAGGGCAGAGTTGCCGAAAAAGTTTGTATGCTGATCCGAAGGATCGCAGTCGAAGAGTTCATAGGGTGCGCGACCAGCGCTCCCTATGGGAGTAACCCCAAGTCTGCTCGAGTCGTAGACTCAAACGGAGACTTTTAGTTCAAGCATTGTTTCAATCATTAAGTCCGAAGGACTCGAAAATTTTCGGATACGTGAATCCATCCTCCCTATGGGAGTAGCCCCCGAGTCCGTAGTGGAGTCGTAGACTCGACGTAGGACTCGAAGATCTTGTGTGTGCGCGACCGGCGCTCCAGTTTGGAGTAGCCCCCGAGTGTCTGGCGGAGTCGTAGACTCGGGCAGAGACTCGAGTGTGGTATCGTTCAGTTGTAGTAGGAAATCTCGTGGGCGTACCGCTGACCCGGAAGTACATCGGGTGCGCGACCAGCGCTCCTGATAGGAGTAGCCCCCAAGTACTTAGTCGAATCGTAGATTCGAGTGAGTACTTTTAGCTGTGGAGCCAAAGTGGTGCTAGTATAGCTTTTGATGACGTCAGTGCTGATGATCGATGACCTCAAGCGTCTGCTACGCCAGAGGTGACTTGACTGGACGAAGCGTGGGTCCCACTTCCTGACTTTGAATTGACTGGTCACGCGCAGCGTGGAGATGATTATGGCGTCTCCTCGATTTCCGCACGTAGTGGACGGCGTGGTAACGACGGTTCGTCGTGATGGTGACACGTGTACGGCCAGATATACCGTTGGCGTTAGGTCTTCTTGATGGACGGCTCGCGTGTGTCGTCTTCGCTGTTATAATCCCTGGTGAAATCGTGGTTTATTTTCATCGCACCAGTTCTTGTGTTTTACTGCTCCCTCGTTCTTGAGCTGTTCTTGCTGCGCGCTGAGAGTTTTCTCCACATTGCCTTTGTCTTTCTTCGTTGGCAACGCCGGCGCCGCCGTAGCGTGATGGGGAAACCAAAGAAGTCTTCATCTGTAGTTGGGACCAGCGCCACCGGAGGAAAGAAGGGCACCGCCGCTCCTCGCGTCACCGATGGTGGCTGGCGGCGATCAGAAACGCGGGAGAGCGATCTCCGCAAACTGCGTGAGCGGAGCCTGATCCCGCAAGATAGGGAGGCCGTCAAACTTCCCGGCAATGAGGTAATCCCCCGTCCCCCATCTGGGTTCCGGGTTATGTTTGTTGCCTTCGTGATTCGCGGGTTTTCTTTTCCGGTCCACGACTTCCTTCGTGGACTGCTCTTCTTCTATGGGGTTCAACTCCATCATCTGTCTCCCAACTCCCTTCTCCACATTGCGTGTTTTATCACGCTTTGCGAGTGTTGGCTTGGCATTGAGCCGCACTTTGGCCTCTTCTGGAAGCTGTATTCCGTGAAGAGGCAGTCTGGTTCGGATGGTGTGTATCCCATTGGGGGTTTCATCATCTCTCTCAGTCCCAATGTGCAATTCTTTTCCTTTTCTATGTCCGAATCTGTCCAGTACTGGCGGAAGAAATGGTTTTACATCCGTGATTCCGTACTTCCTGGGTAAGATTTTGGTCTCGTTCCTTTTGACCCCTCCCAATTGATTGAGAAGAAAAGATCCTGGAAAAATCAAATCTTAGACGGTGAGGTGGCGGAGATAGGGGCCCTGTACCGTCGTGTGGAGGAGCTCCAACTGATTCCTGAGAAGGAGGTGAATGGTGTCGACATCATCCGGACGTTTCTTGAGCGTCGGGTGCAGCCTCTTCAGGTGAGGGCGCACCCGATGTTTCTTTACTCTGGGCGCCGTGATCCGACGAGGGTTTCGAGTGAGAAGATCTCCGAGGTGGACCTTGACAAGGCTCTTCGCGCGCTGTTGAAGTTCAAGGCCGACGAAAAAATCCCGGGGAAGTCGCTGACTCCTCCCTTTTCTTCAACATTGGTCGTACCGAAGGTGTAGATTTGCGCACGTAGTGCTTCCCTTTTGTTTTGTCAGTTGTGTACTTGTGTCCTTTGTTTGCTAACAAAGTTTCTTCTCATCTTGTAGAGCTTCAAAGTGCCGGGCATGGCACCACCATTGCCCGAAAGGTATCCGAATGCCCCGGATAATGAAGTGGTGGATTCCGTGTCCGAGCTTCCGTCGGCGCGATCTCCGGCGGAGGATGCCGACGAGTCAGGTGAGGATCATTCGCTCGAACGATCACTGAGCTCTAGCGAGTCGTCAGATGCCTCGACTCCTCCAACTCCCAGGAATCCTCTGGGTCTTGAGCATCATGATGATGTTCAGGGGGGTTCTTCCTCTCCCCTTCCTGCCATTCCTGTGCGGGCTGTTGCTCCGCACCCGCCAGCAAAGCGGAAGAAGGAAGAAAAGAAGGAGGAGAAGAAGGAAGAAAAGAAGGAGGAGAAGAGGGGCCGAAGGGCTTCTCCTATCTTCGACCTGAGCGCGTTGGGCTCGTAAGTGTTCTTGTTGCCACTGTTGTCTTTTGTTTCCTTGTTATTTTTGCGCTTGTGCTGATTGATTCGTATGCAAGCAATCCTCCGACGGCTCCAGTGATGGTGCGGGAGAGATGATGGGGGAGTCGAACATTGCGTCGCCTCCTCCTCAGACGGTGGCGACTTCGGGTGGTGCTGAGCCAGTTCCTCTTGTGCAGGAGAGGCTGGTGGTTGCGCCTCAGAATGTCGCAGGCGGGCCTGCGGGTTCGCCTTCGGAGCACGTAAGTTTTCCTGCTGGATGTTACGGGGGGAGCCCCCGAGCGTCTTCGTGTGCTGATGTTGTGTATGCTTCTTTGTGTTGGGCGTAGCCCCCAAGTCCTGCTCTTACTATTATTGTCTGGTGTTGTAGCCTTTTGTCCAAGAGGCCAAGCGGCTGGTAGAGGAAACGCTTGTGGCTGGGAGCTGCGACAGCTTCAAGGTATTCGTCTGCCTTGTAGTACTTCTCTTGCTTATCCTGGTCCTGTTCTTTTGACACTTGCTTGTTGTAAATGCAGAGGAGCATAACGACTCTCTCCGTGAGGTTGATGCTCTGAAGAAGAGCCTTGTGTCAGACGAAGGCTGAAGCTGCCTTGGCGAAGCGCCTTGAGCTGGGAGAAAGGCGAAAAGCGAAAAGCGTCTCAGCAGAAGCCAGGTCGTGAGGAGCAGCTGGCCACCGTTCTGCTGCTTTCGTGAAGTAGGTGCGGAGAAGCTCATGGCTGCTGCCAAGGCTAGTTCAGGTGGCGCTAGCTTTGTACTTGCTTCTTTTCTTGGATCTTCTTACGTGTTGCCTTTCTTCATGTTTTCTTCTTTTTGTCTCGGATGCCGCATCGAGTTTGACTGATGCTCTGGAGCAGGAGTGCTCTAGATGATGCCAGCAGTGGCGGTCGAAGACCGTCGTCAACTCCCTTGCCAAAGGCGAAAGAGGTCCTTGGTGGCTTCTACGAGCTCTTCGAAGGCGCATCCCTTGAAGACGTGGGTGCTGGCGGAGGCTCTGTCGGTTAGCGCTGCGGCGTACAAGCGCAGCGAAAAGGCATCGGCGTCCGTCGGGCTGGCGATGGCCATGGCGGTGCGGAGCTGGACTTGCCCAGATCACTTCTCGGATGCCGACGGCTGCGGATGGATCCGAGGTAGCCTTCGCTGCCTACTCCGCTCGCTGCAGACGATATGGGCCCAAGCTCATTGACTTGCTGTCTGAGTACGCGCTGCGGCAGCAGGGCGAGGCCAAAGCTAGGCAGTTTGGCTCTGAGGCGACTCGGTGTCCTACACCTTAGGCATAGGAGATGTAGGGTAGTATGTAGTTTACTTTTGCTGTAAATATCTTTTGTAGCACCATCCTTGTGCCCTTGATGCTTATTTAATGAATTCCTCCGAGTTGAGCTCTATCCTTGGCTGAATGTCTGTGTGTCTTCTTTTTTTCTGCTGTTGTAGGTTCCTTCGGGTGCTGACCCGGTTGACACTTCATCCGAAAGGCCCTTGCGAGCATCATTGGATGATTCCTCGCAGCTCGCGTTTCTTCGAGATCGCGTGCGCAGCTTGGAGAGATTTGCTTGGGTTCTTGTGATGCGTGTGGCGTTTGGAAGTCCAAAGCAGATCGTGGTGCAGCTAGAGAGGAGTATTTGATGACGGAGCTGGGTCGGCTGTCCGAGCAGCTGCAATGTAAGTTGATCCTTCTTTCGAGCTGTAGCTCAATACTTCGGGTGAGCCTGCTGGCCTTATCCTTGTTTTGTGATTTGTCGCAGGTGCGAATCTTGCTCCGAGGGAAGAAAAGGAGCGCATTGCTGTTCGAGTCAATTGCTTGACTCAACAGGACATGGAAGCCGGCGGCTTCTTCTGGATGGATCGTGATCACGCCATAGTTACGGCGGCAGTGCGGGATCATGTCTACCAGGTTTCGCGGGTGCTCCGCCAGGTGCGGTTATCGCTGTCCTCGCTTTGCACGTCATGTTTCCGTTGGATGGCGTGCCGCGACCCTTGCGAGTCTTCCGACGAAGTTTGGTGCCGGCAATGTCAAGGAGCTGGTGCGGCAGCAGCTTCGTCGCGGTGAAAGGCTGCCTTGTCTCTTGTGAGGTGCATCGCCCTGATGTAGATTTGGCTGCTATGGAGAATGGGCAACCTCCTCTACCTGATGGTGGCGAGTGGAATATGCGTCCGCATTACGCGGCTGTAAGGCAGTATGCCGAACAGATTGTAGATTTGTTTGAGCAGCGTGCTCAGGTTATTCTTCAGAATAGGTAGTACCTGAAAATGAGCAGATAGATGTAAAATTTGTATATTGCGGCTGGGCGTGTATGTGCCCTTTGTTGCAAAGGTTCGCTTGTTTGCGAGCACGTAGTGCTTGGATTGAGTACGTGTCCTTTTCGTTTGCCTGACGTGGTCAGCTACTCAGGTGTACACGTTTTGTCCTCAGTCGATGAAATCGTGAGGTGGGGGGAGCCCCCGAGTGCTTTGATTTAGTACGTGCCCTTTTCGTTTGCTGGCGGTCACTACTCGTGTACACGTTTTATCCTCGGTCGATGAAATCGTGAGGTGGGGGGAGCCCCCGAGTGCGTATGTAGCATGTAGTAAAGTTGCAGAAAAATAGTCAACCGAAGGTTGGTGGCGAGACACTTAGCTTTATTTGTATCGTGATGGAGGAGGTACATGGTTCGGCTGAGTAGCCTTGGCTGTAAGCCTTATTGAAAATAAGGTGGTACATTGCTATGGGTAGAATCATCGCAGGTGCGAGATGTTCCATGGGTTGGAGTATGCGACTCCAGACTCCACGTGCTTGAGGCGATAGGCGCCACCTGGGATGACCTCGGTGATGGCATAGGGTCCTTCCCATGGCGACTCGAGTTTATTTGGTCGCTTTTGCTTAAGTCGCAAGACGAGGTCTCCTTCGATGAAGGACCTTGGGCGCAGCCGGCGGCTGTGGTAGTTGCGGAGACTCTGTTGGTACACCGCTGATCTAGCTGCTGCTATATCCCGTGCTTCGTCGAGTGTGTCGACGGCATCTTGATCTTGACCGTGGATTGGCTTCGCTGTAAAGCAACGACTTGGAGCACGGTGGCGTGCCGGTAGTATACGGCCTCAGCTCCGTGCACCATGAAGAATGGTGTGTAGCCGGTGGAGCTGTTTGGCGTAGTCCGTAAGCTCCACAGGACAGACGGTAGCTCTTTCGTCCAGTTTCCAGCTTTGTGCTCGAGTGAGCTCATGAGGCGTTTCTTGATGCCAGCGCCGATTAGGCTGTTGGCCTTTTCCACTTGCCCGTTTGTTTGCGGGTGTGCCACTGAGGCATACGTGATATTGATCCCGAGGCCTTCTGAAGTCACGAATTCTTCGGAGATGAAGTTCGATCCGTTGTCGGTGATGATCTTTGTCGCGATGCGCCAAATCTGTAGACAATGGATTGAAGAATTTGATGGGTTTTGCCCTTCTGGTTGGTGGTAGCATGGCTTGATCCACTTGGTGAATTTGTCGATTGCGACCAGGAGGAAGACGTGTCCTCCTTCGAGGATTTTGGCGGTTTGCGATCATGTCGAGGCCCCATTGGGCAAAAGGCGAGCTATGGGTATGGGTCAGATTCGGACCCAGTGCGTCGGTTTGGGTGAACCGTTGGCACCGTTGCATCTTCGGACGATGTCCTTGGCGTCGCTCATGGCGTTGGCGATAGAATCCTGCTTTCGCGAGCTTTGGCGGCGAACGCACTGCGTGGTGGCCGCAGATGCCCTCGTGGATATCTTGGAGTATGGCCTTGCCGTCATTGATGGTGATGCATCGTTGTAGTACGTCCGTAATGCTGCATTTGTAGAGCTCGCCGTTGATGATGGTGAAGGCTTTTGACTGACGAGATACGCGTCGGGCATCTGTCGGGCTGTCTGGCAATTCTCCGTTTATCGAGGCGGAGGTATGGGCGTGTCCAAGTTTCTTCGACGCCATGACTTGCATCAGGTTGACTATGGCAACCGGTATCCAACTTTTGGGTCCTTCATGACCTTGGTAGCGTAGCCCCAGTGTTACGCTTCTTCGGGTGATCCCTTGGGGAATTTCCGCTTGATGGACGGCACGCTGATCTGTTCGAGGAACACACCTAGTGGTACCTTTGCACAAGTGGAGCCGATGTTGGCGAGTCTATCGGCCTCCTCGTTGCTCTCTCTTCCAATGTGCCGAAGTTCGCAGCCGTCGAATTCTCCTTCGAGTGCGTTGTATAGCGTGCGGTACGCGATCATGTTTTCGGCGTGTGCGTCGCACTCATTCATCGTCTGCTGCACGACAAGGTTGGAGTCACCGTATATGACCAGGCGTGTTGCGCCGCATATTTTTGCCATCTTCATGCCATGGATGAGGGCTTCGTATTCGGCCTCATTGTTGGAGGCTCTGAATTTCATCCGAAGGACGTACTTCATCTTGTCACCTTGCGGGGAGGTCAGTATGACTCCTGCCCTGCTCCGACTTCGCGTTTGGAGCCGTCGAAATGCATTGTCCGGGACTGCGACATGCAGGGTGTCGGCATTGCAGCTCCATCCGATGCACCAGGAAGTCGGAAGGACTTGAGATTTGATTGCGTGTCGCTTCGTAGATGATGTCCAGGTGATAGTTCAATGCCCCACGCGAGCCACAGCGTCTGTGGCCTCAGGTTATTCAGGATCTTTGTTTAGGGGTGCCTCGTGGCGACCATCACGATGCTCACGGAAGTAGTGGCTCGTCGTCGAGCCGTCATGAACACGCCGTGGGCCAATGGTAGTCGGGTACCGCTGTTTTGTTGGAGTGAGAACCTCGCTGAGGTAGTAAATTGGGCGTTGTACCCGTGGGTCTTGCCTTCTTGGTCGTTCGACCACGAGTATCTTGACCACGGTGTGTGGCTGCTATGTACAGCAACAGGGGCTCGCGCTCTTTTGGCGTGACCAAAACTGGCGAGGTGGAGAGGAGCCGTTTGAGGCTTTCGAATGCGTCGTTGGCTTCTGGTGTCCATTCAAACTTGTCTGCTTTGCGCAGCAGCTGGTAAAATGGTAGGGCCTTCTCGCCCATGCGGCTGATGAACCTGCTTAGTGTCGCTACTCGCCTCATGAGCCGCTGAAACGCCTTGAGGTTTTGGGCTTCTCCATTGTCATGATAGCTTTGATTTTCTTGGGTTCGCTCGATCCCTCGTTGAGAGATGAAGTACCCAAGCGGTGACCGAGGGGCCTTGGCGCACTTTTCCGGATTGAGCTTGATCTTGTAGCGATCAAGGTTGTCGAACGTCTCGCGGAGATCGTCGATAAGTGTTCTTGCCTCCTTGGTTTTTATGACTATGTCGTCGACATAGACTTGGACGTTGCGACCGATCTGGTCCTTGAGGCGAGCTCGCATGCATCGCTGGTGCGTGGCACCCGTTCTTTAGCCGAAGGGCATTGTGTTATAGCAGTATACTCGAGCGGTGTGATGAGCGCCGTTTTCTCTTGATCTTCGACCTTGAGTCGAATCTGGTTATAGCTTTGAGTAGGCGTCGAGGAAGGAGAGTTTCTCACAACCTGCGGTCGAATCGATGATCCGTCGATCCGGGAAGAGGGAAGTGGTCTTTAGGGCGGTGTTTATTTAGTGACGTGAAGTCCACGCACATCCGCAGGATGTCCGTGTCCTTCTTCGGGACCATCACCGTGTTTGCCGACCACTCGCTTTCCTTGATTTCCGGATGAAGTCTGCTGTGAGTAATCTGTTGATCTCCTTGCCGATAGCTTGGCTCGTGGTTCCGGCAGTCTTGGATGGACTGCTTGGTGGCTTGGTGTGCAGGAAGACATTGAGTGCGTGCTCGGCGAATTCCACAGGAACTCTGGCATGTCCGCGAGACACCGGTAATTTCTCAGCTCACGGAGGAATTCGACGGCGCGCCTTCCTATCTTGAGGTCGTTGGCGATCAGCGCCGTCTTGGAGGCATCCGTTGGATGGACCTGCACTTTTTGGTGTTGATGGTGGAGTCGAAAGACATGTCGGTGCGTTACGCTTTGTGGGGGTAGCCGTTGTGCGTCACCAGCGGAGCCTTACAAGCTCGTCTTGCATGCCGAAAGACTGGGAGATTTTGTTGAAATCCCTGTCGCATTGGTCCGATCGGGTGAAGCTCCCTTGGACTGTGATGACGCCCCTTGGTCCTGGCATCTTGAGTAGTAGGTATGCGTAGTGTGGGACGGCCAGGAACCTTGCGAATGCTACATGTCCCAGGATGGCGTGGTATTGCGACGGCCAGTCCACCACTTCGAATTCTAGGCGCTCCAGCCGAAAGTTGTCCGGCTTCCCGAAGATGACGTCGAGCCCTATTTTGCCTAGGGGGAAGATGCCCTTCCCTGGGACAATGCCGTGGAACGTTGTGTCTGATTGTTCCAGGCTGCATTGCAGGATCCGCATAGCTGCTAGAGTGCTTGCGAATATTAGGTTGATGCCGCTGCCGCCATCCATGAAGACGCGACTCATCTCGAAACCTCCGATCTGCGCCTCCAGCACCAGGGCAGCATGACCTGGGCGAGGGATCTGGCAAGGGTGATCCGCGCGAGTGAATGTGATGCAGGACTCCGATCCGCTGAGGTACTCAGGGATTGCAGGCGGAGTTGCCACGACCATGTTGATTTGTCGGGTGATTTTCTTCTGCACCCTGTTGGTTGGGCGTCCCTTCTAGATCATATTTAGTGCTCCCTTTGGTGGGGGGTATGCGACCCCAGCGTTGTTTTGCGCTGGTGCGACTGGTTGATGTGGGCCTCCAATAGGCGGCGGTGGAGGAGCTCCGTGTGCTATTTCACTGGCGCAGTGCGTTCGAGCGAGGATTGGAGCTTGTTGCCTCATCTGCATCATGCCTTCGCTGAGTTTACGGAACTCGGCGATCCTTGAGCATGTGGCTAGCTTTCTTTTTGCCATCTTGTTTGTCGATGTAGAAGTGGATGGTGCATGGACCCGAAAGTTTGTCGAATGCTGAGGGTCCGTTATCGCGGTCGCGGCGTTGCCACGACTGTGTTGGTCGTCCGTTGTCGCGGAAGTTTCCGCTGCGGTATCCTCCGCTGTTGCGGCCGTTGTCGTTACGGCGGTCGGCTTAGCCGGCTGCGACCATGTCGGGTCCGTCGCGGTCCTCGTAGATGCGCGATCTCCTCTTGCTGCGGCGTTCGCGTCTTCGGCCGTAGTCGTCCTCTTCATCTGATTGCGCCCGCTAGATGCAATCTTCGCCCGTCATGTTGGCGATTTCCATGAGTTGGTCGAGTGTCTTGGGCTTTACACGTCCAAGTTTCTCCTTGAAGTCTAGGCGTTTGACGCCGTCCCTGAAGGCGTCGATGGCCCGCTCTTCGGAGATGTGTGCTGCGGAGTTCTTGGTTGTAGACCAGCGTAGTATGTACGAGCGAATAGATTCACCCGTTCTCGAGTGCGCTCGCAACTCTTCGATTGAGGCGGGCCTCTTGCTGCCTTTGAAGTTTCGGATGAAGCTATAAGCGAGCTCCTCCCAGCCGGATGGATCCCGATGATAGGCTGCTAAGCGGACCAGCGCCGCTGTCACCGCTGGTCAAGGCATTGCATGGCGGTTTCTTTGTTGCCTCCGTGAAGCTTAACGGATGACAGATGGTCACTGAGCCAGGACTTTGGATCTTGCGTGCCGTTGAATTTCGGAGTATCCGAAGGAAGCTTGAAGTTGCGTGGCATCTGTGTTCGCCGGACGGATCTGCTGAAGCATCGAGCCCCGCAGAGTTCTCCTTCGTCTTCATCCATCTCAGATTCAGACGAGCATGCGCGTTTACGCGTGCTTTGTCGATCTTGGCTGTGTAAGCTTGTTTCGGCGTCGTAGTCGTGTTTATGGCGGTCGAGCTCTTCTTCCTTCGAGGAAGGTCGTGTTCTTCTTCATCTTGGATGAGGGTGGGGCTCGATCGCGCTGGCGGAGCTTTCTTCTTCAGCTCAGTAGGGGCGTCTTCGTGGAGAGCAGCTCCGATTAGTCCTAGTCCGGTGAGTGCTGACCTATGCATGGCCCTTTTCGTCCCTCTCCGGAGGTGGGTGAGCGCGATCTGTGATGGCTGCCATGATCGCAGCTTGTGGCGTCTTGAGTGATGTTGCCGTCGGCGTCCATATCCATGAACGATGTGTGGAGGGTTGGTCGCGTCACGCGCTCCTTGGTCCATGTTTTCCACTCGAGTGGTGCTTGTTTCCCTGGTTTCCGTTCGTGCTAGAGCGGATCCCATGGCGGAGGCGCAGCTCATCGCGACCGGACTCGAGCTGCTTTCTTGCGTTTGTCGGCGTCTGCATCTTGACTTGCTTCTTGTGCTCCTTGATGAGGAGGTAGTGGTATGCCATCGGCAGATCACGTGGGGAGTCCAGAGGTAGGACTATTTCGCTCATGACGGCGGCGTGCTTCGGCCCATCCTTCTTTGCTAAGTTGGATGAGGTGGCCCCTGTTGGCCCCGTTTTCGCCGTTTGTGTCCTGCGGGTTGGGGTTGGGCGGCGGGTTAGGCGTTTCCTCGTCGGTTTGGATGATTGCGGCGCCTGATGGCGCTGCGATTGGTTATTTTGCTGCCGCGCTTTCGGATCGGAACCATAGGTCCCTTCATCCGAAGGTGGATCGCCTGATTCGGAGTTACGCTGCTGATGTAGAACTCATCTGTTGATGGTGACGTCGTAGCAGGTGTGGAGCCCACGCGGGCCTGATTGGCGGCGGGCACCCAGTCGAGGCGGAGGTGCGGTTGTCCCACCCGAAGCGAAGCTCCGAACAAATTTCGAGTCCGTCGCCTACGGGCTCGAAATCTTCATGGTATCCGCGAGTGGGCGGTGAAGTCAGCGCCAAGAGGAGGTGATTCTCCGTCGCGGAGTTGTAGATCGATCGGGTCGGAACCGTCACGACCGCACAATCAGCAGCCCCAATTCCCACAGGCGCCAATTGACGAGGTTTAATCTCGTCAATGCCCGTGTTATGGACTTGGGTTTTGGAGAAGATGGGGATCTTTGGAGATCGTGGCACGGTTAACGGACAAGCAACGGGGACACGAGATTTACCTGTGTTCAGGCCGGAGAAAACCCTACTCATGTCCGCTCTTTTATTACGGCGAACCGAAGATTACGAGTCGCAGATTCGATCTGGCGTGGAGGTGTGTATGTGTGTAAGTCGTCGTCCTCTCGTTGGACCCTCCTAGCCTTTATATATGAGGAGGCTAGGTCTCGGTGCTGTCTGAGTAGGTTACAAGTTGTATTCAAACTCTAGTCTTGCTCTCCAAGGATCCGAAGGCGTCATGGGCCTGGGCCACCCGAAAATCTTCATGGGCCGGCGTATATCTGCCGTGGGCCTTCCTTGGGCTGGACCAGGTATGCTGAAGTTATGTACCCGTAAGGTATAACCATGTCAAGAGGCGTTGCTGATGTAGTTGACAGTGGATACGTCCGTGTACAACCTGACGGCCCAAACGTGAATGCGAACGGTGAAGATGCATGAGCTGACGTACCTATGGATTCCCATGTAGTCGAGCAGCGACTAGCTGGTGACGTTGTAGTCGTGGACCTTGGTGACGGAGTCTTCCACACTTATCGAAGACGTCTTAGGCAGGCAGTGGCTGTGTGGTGGGAAAGGTAGGGATCGATGATGATCACCCTTGGAAGTAGGAGACGAGGGGCCTATCGGATGAGGGATTTCTAGGACCCAACATCCATGAATGTATTGCAGGGTTACGTGGATTGGTCCCGATGGTCTCAGCGGTGCGGTGGTCAGTGCCTCACAACGTCCGATCGGTAGCGGTGGATGTAAACAACGTCTGGGTAGCGGATCATTGGGGATCAATTGGAGGAGATCCCTAAATCCCATACCTCCCAATGTTTCGGGAATGCATATTCGTCATCATGCAAACCAATGCATTATATTTTTTTCTTTAGTATATCACCAACCAAAATTCTTCCAATACATCATTTATTGGTTTGCACAATTGTTTTGTAATTTTGAAGACCGCCATTGCATAGTCATGTTAGATTGAGTAGTGGCCTTACATTCTCATACTTTGTTGCACTACGAGGGGACATAAAGATTTTGTTGCAAAGAACAGTTAGAGCGTGTGCAGCGTGAGAAAAAAGTTATGTCTAAGAGTACTTTTCATCTCCTAGAGAGGTATGTCTAAACGGTGGAGCTGTGGAGTCTAGCAAAAATTTCTTAGAACAAAGGGAATCTAACTATAAAATGGCCTACTCGTCATTTGGTAGCAGCCTTCTTTTATTATTCTTTGTATTCTTGCTTTTTGGGTTTACGTCGATGCTAAACGGTACAGCATATACCCTTCGTTTGGCATCTAGGTAGAAATGAAATAAATATGTGGATTCATTTTATTTATACTATGATTAAAAAACATCCATATGTTTGGTTGTCACCGAAATTTGCAAATGACGGGTCTGAGATAGAAATTGGGTTTACACATGAGGATATTTTGATGAATTTGCTAAATAAAATAACAGCCTAATTTCGTACCAACTAAATAGCATAGAGATAGAATTGCAAAATTAATTTTAAAATTCGAGGTCTAAATAATAGATACCAAACGACCTCGTGTAAGGCTGCACCTGCCCCTATAATTTATAGCAACATCCCCGGTTAGTATCCCGTTGCCAAATTGACTGACGCCCCTTGGCCTCAATGGTCGGCTAGGGGCCCTCCCTGCGCGACACGCGTTAGCCTGGGAGCGCCCTCCGTTAACCCCTTTGCGGAGCGTTCCTCGCTTCTATTTGTTTGGGTCAGTCTTGGGCCAAATAGATTATTCATCTTTCTTAGCCCACTGACCACGCTTAGGCAGAGAGGTTTCTCTTGTGCCGCACTAGGGGTTCGCCTCCAGCAGAGCTCAGGCAATTTCCGTTCAATTTCAGAGCCTTTCCTCTCGTCATCCGTCTCCACCTCCCCTCCGGCGGCCGCCGCGACCGCGACCCCGACGCTCTCCGGCTCCGGCGCACGCAAGGGGGGAGGAATCCGACAGTGCCCGTCCCGGAATCCAGGGGACGGCTTCAGCCCCTGGCCCGCGCCCCGCGCCCGCCCGGAGGATATTCCCCCAATTGACCCCCCATGGTCCTCTGCCCCGACGCCGGCCGCCTCCGCCGATCCGCCGCCGCGGAGCGCCGATCGTCGCTCCGCTGAGGCCATCGGGACCGATCCGCGCGACCCTGCAATGCGCTCATGGATGCCGGGTCCCAGAAATCCCTCAGCTGATCGCCCCCTCGTCTCCTCCCTCCATGGGTGATCGCCACCTCGACCTGGCTTTCCCGCCGCCCGGCCACTGCCTGCCCAAGACGTCTTCGATGAGCGTCACGGACTCCGTCACCGCGGTCCACGACTTCAGAGTCACCGGCTACTCGCTCATCGACGGCATGGGCGTCGGCAGGTACGTCAGCTCCCGCGTCTTCACAGTCGGGGGGCTCGACTGGGCCGTCCGCTTCTACCCGGACGGCTCCACGGTCAACTGCGTCGGCAACGCCTCCGCCTTCCTCTACTACTGCAGCCGCGACAAGGACGTCAGGGCCAGGTTCACCCTCAACCTCATGGAGAAGGACGGCAGGCTCTCCCAGGTAACCAACGCCTACATGAAACACACCTTCTCTCCTGCAAGTGACAATTGGGGCTTCATCAAATTCATCGAGAAGTCCAAGATTCAGGCCTCGCCCTTCCTCCACAATGACTGTCTCACAATCAGGTGCTTGCTCACAGTTGCCAAAGAGTCTCGCACCCAGGATGTCGAGACGAGTTTGGTCACAGTTCCACCGTCAAACCTGCACACAGATTTTCAGAACATGCTGGACGATGGAGAAGGTGCAGATGTCACCTTTGATGTGGGTGGCCAATTGTTCCGTGCTCATAGGTGTGTCTTGGCTTTCCGCTCTCCGGTCTTCAGGGCCGAGCTATTTGGTCCGATGAAAGAGAAGGCCACACAGTCCATCGAGATCGACGACATGGAGCCTCTCATATTCGAGGCACTCCTTCACTTCATCTACACAGATTCCTTGCCTGATAACTACAAAGATGGCAAAGCTGCGGCGATGCAGCACCTACTTGTTGCCGCAGATCGGTATGGCGTCGACAGGCTAAGGTTGCTGTGTGAAAGTAAGCTGAGTGAAGCAATTGAGGTCCAAACAGTGGCAACCACGCTAGCTTTAGCAGAGCAACACCATTGCTCCCAGCTGCGACAAGCTTGCATCCAGTACATGGCCTCGCCAAACATGCTTGGTTCTGTCATAGAGACCGAAGGATTCAAGCATCTCGTAGCAAGCTGCCCGCTGATTATGAAGGATATATTAGACAGGGTGTCAGACATTTGGAAAGACAAGTCTTCCGAGAAGTAGAATAAGATGACACCTTGTTTGTGGACTAAACAGCAGTACTGAATTTTAGTCTGGTTCAGATGTGTGCATTTCTGTATGTCGCTGCTATATCATTTGCGGTTAGCCTTGTAATGCATTTTTGCGTGTACACATTACATGACAGAATGACTCATTATGTAGTAGTAAGTTTCAATGAAAAATCTATAGGTTTTGGCATCCTTTTACCTTTTTTTATTTCGGAACTGCGATATGTCTGCATGCTTTCCTGATTCTTGAATGTATATACTGATCGCCTGACCCCTGATATGAGCAATCAATTCAACACTGCTGCTCATCTATCTAACAAAACAATAGAACTGTGTTTTTTTACTGTAAAGCAGTGGAACTGTTACCGCATTCTTTAGTCTACTATATTCATGCTTCAGCCTGAACTATTTTTGCGTTTTTTGAGAAGAGTTATATTTCAGCTGTCAGCAGGATGTAGTACTCCCTTCTTACTTGTTTTGTAGTTCTCTCTGAATAGTATTACCTAATTTGTAGTAGTAGCAGATAGATAGACGTTTTAAATTTTGAACAGGCAGATAGATAAACGTTAACAGTGAGAAAACAGATTTTTGCCTTGTCATTTTCTTGATGTTGCAGTAGAATATGAGATGTTCCAGGCTGTTCAGATTAATGCAACCTTTCAGTTCTGGTTCCTGAACGGCCTGATAGTTGTGAGCTGGACGGCTATCAGTTCTCCAGTTCCGTATATATAATCAGTCCCCTGAACTCGCTGCAAGAGCACTTCAGCAAAGAGGTCTGTTCCAGCACTGTTCCTTCCCTTTGCCATGGCTGACCTGTCACCTTCGTCGTCGGTGATCCTGACGGAAGCAGTGACTGCGACCCATGACTTAGAGTCACCAGCTACTCGTTGCTTGATGGTATGGGCGTCGGCAAGTGCTCCAGCATCTTCAGTGCCGGTGGCTGCCACTGGATTGTCAAGTTCTACCCGGATGGTTGCAAGGAGAGTGGCTCTGCTCCATGTGCATCGGTTTCCTGTATCTTCTTTTGGATTGGGAGCCATGGATGTCTGGGCGAAGTACAGCATAAGCCTCATGCAGAAAGATGGAAGTTTGATTTTTCCGGTGAAATACAGTGCCACAGATTATATTTAAAGTGCCAAGCGACAACCGAGGCTACCACACTTTCGTCATCGTGTCAATATTCCTGTTATTCTCACCGGCGTGGACCCCTATTTGAATCATATCTTTTTTCTCTCCTCTTCCATTCTACCTCAAATCCCTATATCAGCTCTGGTTGCCCCTCTCCACATTGGAGCTTGTTGTGGCTCTCCTTGCATCTTTGCCATGGGAAGTCCCTCTTCTGCGTCCCTAATTTAAGCTCGGCCTCGCCTCCACTGTCCCACTCGCTAGATTGGAGCTCACCGTCCCTGTCCTAGCCTCCCCGCAATGCCAAAGTCCCTCTCCCACGGAGGAGTACGGGCCATCGGGTGATCCCGAGTGGCGACGGGCCTCAGGTAGGTACGTTCTGTCTAAGCAGCCTAGGCATGGTAGTACTAGCAGAGGAGTTCCACGACCATACTCTTATGGCGTCCGTGATGGGGACACGGCCCAACGTATCGCCGCCAGACTTCCTGGTGTTGCCAAGGTCTGGTTTTGGGTTAGGCAGAATGTAGTCAGTGGCGGAGTCAGGGAGGGACCAGCACCCTGGCTCTCCCTAACATGCAGAAATTTTTGTTATACCCCTAGATATTTATGCTAAAAGCCCCTTAAGTTTGTGCATTTTTGTATTTCGTCCCTCCCCAACAGTTGGCAAGAGTGGGGAAATTTTCATTGGCCCCCTCATGTGATTTTCCTGCCTCCGTCGTTGAATGTAGTGTAGGTAGGGAATGGAAGGCTATTGCATGCTATACGTTGACTACTTCGCCAATGAACCGTTGCACAACGATGTAGTATTTCAACGTTGTTTGAGGATTAACCGAAAGCTTTTATAAAGATTGTGTTGGCTATCAGGGAGTTCAATGACTACTTTCTAAGCAAGAAAGATTGTGTTGGCACGGTAGGATATTTCTCAATCCAAAAGTGCATTGCTGCTTCGAGGATTCTTGCATATGGAGCTCCTTCTGATATACATGACGAGGGTCGGGTCCATAGCCATTGCGTGCATGTACAAGTTTTGCATGACAGTAGTGGCACTGCTTGGACTAATGTACCTGAGAACATCCAATATAGAAGACACTACTCGGACACAGAACGAAGCAAGAAGATTTTCTAAGATGTTTGGAAGCATGGACCGCATGTATTGGCATGGAAAAAGTGCTCATTTGCTTTGGCAAGGTATGTACAAAGGCCATAAAAGAGCTTGCAGTGAGATACTTGAGGCGACGACAGATCAGATTCCTTGGATTTGGCATGCTTTTTTCGGCATAGCAAGATCGCACAACGACATCAATATCCTGCAAAGCTCGAATGTCTTCGCCGAGCTTGTTGAAAGCAATGCTCCGCCAGTAAACTATGTAATCAATGGTCACGAGTACAACAAACGATATTACCTGGCGAATGACATCTATCCAAGATGGTTAATATTTGTGAAGACAATCTTAAACCCTATTGTGGGCAAGAGTTCTCACTTAATTGAACCGTATTTCTAGAAGGATACTCTTGGGGATGTTGATCATCAGGTGTCGGCCGTATTTGCTCCATGCGTCGGGAAATCTGAGATCCAAATACGCATCACCAACTGCAAAAATATCTGGTGGAGCACCTGTGAGCGCTCAAAGGAAACACTTAGTTAGTTTTATTTATTTCAAATTATGTTTCAAAACTTGTTAAATTATGAGCTTCCTTTGTTGAACTTCTTATTTATTTATTTATTTATTTTATATGTGAAACTATGTGAATAATGTTTTATGGATTAAATTTGTGACTTTCCATTTTCAGAAAATTGCTATCGGGGCATTTGGGGGCATGGCTGGACTGAGTGCCCGACCATGAGCCGCAGGACACTGACTGCACACCCCTCGGTCAGAAAACCCTTCGATGTGCGTGGGGAGTGGAGATAGTCTTAGGCTTTGTTCGGTTCATCCTCACACCACGAGGATTGGAGAGTATTGGAGTGGATTTGGGTGGATTATGACTTGCGTGGGATTTAATCCACCTTGATCCCTTCCAATCCACTTCAAATCTCAGCTAACCGAACAAGCCCTTAGAGGTATTATTTTCCTTTTTTTCTCTTCTTACATCCAGGTGTGATAAAATGCATGACATATTTATTCCATGACAGAGTTCTTATATTGAGTAATCACCAAGCGTCCTGAAAAATAGCGAGTGTATCTTCGTCGCGTGCCTCGACCACGACTTCTGCACGTGGTCGCTGTCGCGAGCAACACAGCGACGGCACGGAGTTTGATAGGATGTTCACACAAACTGTCTCGTGTTCCAGCGGCTTAGCCAATTGACGCGCAAACTGGCTACTGTGGCCGACCTGTCAGGTCCAGCGTGGCCTTTGATTTGCCAGGCTGGACAGTCGCATTGCCACATGTTCTGGCCAACGCTGTCATCTTCTTTTTCCTCAGCAGCACTGAACAAAAACGCCACTGACGCAGCACGACAGCAGAGCAGCCACATGGTGGCGGCTGCCTGCTCACCGTCGCCGCCACCGCGCCGCGTTCCGTTTCGTTCCCGTTTAACTACGGCGAGCCGTCCTCCATCCGCGGCCAGGCCAGACTCGTCTCCGTCATCTCCCCATCACCTCCTCTTTCTGACAAAACCGAGCATGACCTCTGCGGAGAACCGACGAAACCAAGTCCTATGCTGAAGAACTCTTCATGCCTCGCGCAACGATTGCCTCACAGTTGGGTGCGTGCTAACTGTGATATACATGGATCATCTCGCAAGGAGGATGCTTATACTTTTGTTACTCCTTTACCTATAGAATTATCATTTGTCTACGTATTTTCAATTCCTGATGTGGAGTAAACTTGAACTTGAGAATACATCTAGACCAATTTTTCATGCTGCCTTTGCGCCGTAGCTAGCATACCTGGCGTTACCAACTTTTGGTCATCAAATTGGTGGCTCATGGATGGACACATGCACTAGGTAGCTCCGTAGCTAAAGTCGAGGAAATTATGCAACGAAAATAAGCTGGACGTTATGGCACCATGCCGAAGCCAAATATATGCAACATTTGTTCAGTCTGAACAAAATTTAGCCAACAGAAAATCTTTTTTTGTGGCCCAATGTTTGGTATGATCTTGTAGCCAAATACAGTCTGCTAACTGATACACTGTCTCGTCTTCGGGACAGATTTCTTTGCCCCAATCTTTGATATGACCTTGGAGCCTCAAAGTTCTATAACATGGGCTTTGCCCCCCATCATCACTTTGCTTCCCTTAGTGGAGTTGTGCAAGGCAGCATGGTTGTAAATGTTGACCCTTCATTCTCTTGGCTAACTACAGTGAGGGTACCACCCATCAAATCCACCTAAATCATTGTGAAATGTAAAATAACCGTTACGATTTGCTACACAAACCAAGGCGAAAACATATAAAATATCTTAGTCCTGTTTTCTAGATGAATCAATGAGATTCGAACCGCACAGATTCATACCAGTTGCTTGCAGAGCGCAAGGCCAAGCCCTGTCCCATTCAAATGAAATACAAATGAAATCACAAGGGAAAATCCAGATTTTTTTTTCATTCTTCCTTTTCAAATGAAATACAAAACATGGGCATGCAAATGTATAACCAGAACATCAGCCAAAACCTGGTACTCCCATTCCGGTGTCAGATATGTCGGGTTAAGCCAAACAACTTCTCCCTTGTGATGCTCCTAAATTTTCATTTGATGGAATTTCACATCCCGCTTTGCTTATCTAGGATATTAAGGTTTATCCCAACCTTCCTTCTTGTTTATACTTGTGTTGCAAAGGTCTTTGCTGTTCAAATATCTAATGTCAGTGAACACATGTTTACGCCTTGAAATCAATGACATGGAAGCCAAATATATGCAACATTTGTTCAATCTGAACAAAATTTAGCCAACAGAAAATCTTTTTTTGTGGCCCAATGTTTGGTATATGATCTTGTAGCCAAATACAGTCTGCTAACTGATACACTCTCTCGTCTTCGAAGCAGATTTCTTTGGCCCAATCTTTGATATGACCTTGGAGCCTCAAAGTTCTATCACATGGGCTTTGCCCCTCATCATCACTTTGCTTCCCTTAGTGGAGTTGTGCAAGGCAGCATGGCTGTAAATGTTGACCCTTCATTCTCTTGGCTAACTACAGTGAGGGTACCACCCATCAAATCCACCTAAATCATTGTGAAATGTAAAATAACCGTTACGATTTGCTACACAAACCAAGGCGAAAACATATAAAATATCTTAGTCCTGTTTTCTAGATGAATCAATGAGATTCGAACCGCACAGATTCATACCAGTTGCTTGCAGAGCGCAAGGCCAAGCCCTGTCCCATTCAAATGAAATACAAATGAAATCACAAGGGAAAATCCAGATTTTTTTTCATTCTTCCTTTTCAAATGAAATACAAAACATGGGCATGCAAATGTATAACCAGAACATCAGCCAAAACCTGGTACTCCCATTCCGGTGTCGTATATGTCGAAGCGAAGCCAAACAACTTCTCCCTTGTGATGCTCCCTAGAATTTTCATTTGATGGAATTTCACATCCCAGTTGCTGCTTATCTAGGATATTAAGGTTTATCCCAACCTTCCCTTCTTGTTTATACTGTGTTGCAGTGCTGAAGCTGTTTCAAATATCTAATGTCAGTGAACACATGTTTATGCCTTGAAATCAATGACATGGAAGCCAAATATATGCAACATTTGTTCAATCTGAACAAAATTTAGCCAACAGAAAATCTTTTTTTGTGGCCCAATGTTTGGTATGATCTTGTAGCCAAATACAGTCTGCTAACTGATACACTGTCTCGTCTTGGACAGATTTCTTGCCCCAATCTTTGATATGACCTTGGAGCCTCAAAGTTCTATAACATGGGCTTTGCCCCCCATCATCACTTTGCTTCCCTTAGTGGAGTTGTGCAAGGCAGCATGGTTGTAAATGTTGACCCTTCATTCTCTTGGCTAACTACAGTGAGGGTACCACCCATCAAATCCACCTAAATCATTGTGAAATGTAAAATAACCGTTACGATTTGCTACACAAACCAAGGCGAAAACATATAAAATATCTTAGTCCTGTTTTCTAGATGAATCAATGAGATTCGAACCGCACAGATTCATACCAGTTGCTTGCAGAGCGCAAGGCCAAGCCCTGTCCCATTCAAATGAAATACAAATGAAATCACAAGGGAAAATCCAGATTTTTTTTTCATTCTTCCTTTTCAAATGAAATACAAAACATGGGCATGCAAATGTATAACCAGAACATCAGCCAAAACCTGGTACTCCCATTCCGGTGTCGTATATGTCGAAGCGAAGCCAAACAACTTCTCCCTTGTGATGCTCCCTAGAATTTTCATTTGATGGAATTTCACATCCCGATTCTTTGCTTATCTAGGATATTAAGGTTTATCCCAACCTTCCCTTCTTGTTTATACTGTGTTGCAGTGCTGAAGCTGTTTCAAATATCTAATGTCAGTGAACACATGTTTACGCCTTGAAATCAATGACATGGAAGCCAAATATATGCAACATTTGTTCAATCTGAACAAAATTTAGCCAACAGAAAATCTTTTTTTGTGGCCCAATGTTTGGTATATGATCTTGTAGCCAAATACAGTCTGCTAACTGATACACTCTCTCGTCTTCGAAGCAGATTTCTTTGGCCCAATCTTTGATATGACCTTGGAGCCTCAAAGTTCTATCACATGGGCTTTGCCCCTCATCATCACTTTGCTTCCCTTAGTGGAGTTGTGCAAGGCAGCATGGCTGTAAATGTTGACCCTTCATTCTCTTGGCTAACTACAGTGAGGGTACCACCCATCAAATCCACCTAAATCATTGTGAAATGTAAAATAACCGTTACGATTTGCTACACAAACCAAGGCGAAAACATATAAAATATCTTAGTCCTGTTTTCTAGATGAATCAATGAGATTCGAACCGCACAGATTCATACCAGTTGCTTGTAGAGCGCAAGGCCAAGCCCTGTCCCATTCAAATGAAATACAAATGAAATCACAAGGGAAAATCCAGATTTTTTTTCATTCTTCCTTTTCAAATGAAATACAAAACATGGGCATGCAAATGTATAACCAGAACATCAGCCAAAACCTGGTACTCCCATTCCGGTGTCGTATATGTCGAAGCGAAGCCAAACAACTTCTCCCTTGTGATGCTCCCTAGAATTTTCATTTGATGGAATTTCACATCGATTCTTTGCTTATCTAGGATATTAAGGTTTATCCCAACCTTCCTTCTTGTTTTATCTTGTGTTGCAAAGTCAAGCTGTTTCAAATATCTAATGTCAGTGAACACATGTTTATGCCTTGAAATCAATGACATGGAAGCCAAATATATGCAACATTTGTTCAATCTGAACAAAATTTAGCCAACAGAAAATCTTTTTTTGTGGCCCAATGTTTGGTATGATCTTGTAGCCAAATACAGTCGCTAAGCGATACACTGTCTCGTCTTCGGGACAGATTTCTTTGCCCCAATCTTTGATATGACCTTGGAGCCTCAAAGTTCTATAACATGGGCTTTGCCCCCCATCATCACTTTGCTTCCCTTAGTGGAGTTGTGCAAGGCAGCATGGTTGTAAATGTTGACCCTTCATTCTCTTGGCTAACTACAGTGAGGGTACCACCCATCAAATCCACCTAAATCATTGTGAAATGTAAAATAACCGTTACGATTTGCTACACAAACCAAAGGCGAAACATATAAAATATCTTAGTCCTGTTTTCTAGATGAATCAATGAGATTGAATCACAGATTCATACCAGTTGCTTGCAGAGCGCAAGGCCAAGCCCTGTCCCATTCAAATGAAATACAAATGAAATCACAAGGGAAAATCCAGATTTTTTTTTTCATTCTTCCTTTTCAAATGAAATACAAAACATGGGCATGCAAATGTATAACCAGAACATCAGCCAAAACCTGGTACTCCCATTCCGGTGTCGTATATGTGTCGGCAAGCCAAACAACTTCTCCCTTGTGATGCTCCCTAGAATTTTCATTTGATGGAATTTCACATCCCAGTTGCTGCTTATCTAGGATATTAAGGTTTATCCCAACCTTCCCTTCTTGTTTATACTGTGTTGCAGTGCTGAAGCTGTTTCAAATATCTAATGTCAGTGAACACATGTTTATGCCTTGAAATCAATGACATGGAAGCCAAATATATGCAACATTTGTTCAATCTGAACAAAATTTAGCCAACAGAAAATCTTTTTTTGTGGCCCAATGTTTGGTATATGATCTTGTAGCCAAATACAGTCTGCTAACTGATACACTGTCTCGTCTTCGGGAAAGATTTCTTTGGCCCAATCTTTGATATGATCTTAGAGCCTCAAAGTTCTATCACATGGGCTTTGCCCCTCATCATCACTTTGCTTCCCTTAGTGGAGTTGTGCAAGGCATGGTCAGTAAATGTTGACCCTTCATTCTCTTGGCTAACTACAGTGAGGGTACCACCCATCAAATCCACCTAAATCATTGTGAAATGTAAAATAACCGTTACGATTTGCTACACAAACCAAGGCGAAAACATATAAAATATCTTAGTCCTGTTTTCTAGATGAATCAATGAGATTCGAACCGCACAGATTCATACCAGTTGCTTGTAGAGCGCAAGGCCAAGCCCTGTCCCATTCAAATGAAATACAAATGAAATCACAAGGGAAAATCCAGATTTTTTTTTCATTCTTCCTTTTCAAATGAAATACAAAACATGGGCATGCAAATGTATAACCAGAACATCAGCCAAAACCTGGTACTCCCATTCCGGTGTCGTATATGTCGAAGCGAAGCCAAACAACTTCTCCCTTGTGATGCTCCCTAGAATTTTCATTTGATGGAATTTCACATCCCAGTTGCTGCTTATCTAGGATATTAAGGTTTATCCCAACCTTCCCTTCTTGTTTATACTGTGTTGCAGTGCTGAAGCTGTTTCAAATATCTAATGTCAGTGAACACATGTTTATGCCTTGAAATCAATGACATGGAAGCCAAATATATGCAACATTTGTTCAATCTGAACAAAATTTAGCCAACAGAAAATCTTTTTTTGTGGCCCAATGTTTGGTATGATCTTGTAGCCAAATACAGTCTGCTAACTGATACACTGTCTCGTCTTCGGGACAGATTTCTTTGGCCCAATCTTTGATATGACCTTGGAGCCTCAAAGTTCTATAACATGGGCTTTGCCCCCCATCATCACTTTGCTTCCCTTAGTGGAGTTGTGCAAGGCAGCATGGTTGTAAATGTTGACCCTTCATTCTCTTGGCTAACTACAGTGAGGGTACCACCCATCAAATCCACCTAAATCATTGTGAAATGTAAAATAACCGTTACGATTTGCTACACAAACCAAGGCGAAAACATATAAAATATCTTTGTCCTGTTTTCTAGATGAATCAATGAGATTCGAACCGCACAGATTCATACCAGTTGCTTGCAGAGCGCAAGGCCAAGCCCTGTCCCATTCAAATGAAATACAAATGAAATCACAAGGGAAAATCCAGATTTTTTTTTTCATTCTTCCTTTTCAAATGAAATACAAAACATGGGCATGCAAATGTATAACCAGAACATCAGCCAAAACCTGGTACTCCCATTCCGGTGTCGTATATGTCGAAGCGAAGCCAAACAACTTCTCCCTTGTGATGCTCCCTAGAATTTTCATTTGATGGAATTTCACATCCCAGTTGCTGCTTATCTAGGATATTAAGGTTTATCCCAACCTTCCCTTCTTGTTTATACTGTGTTGCAGTGCTGAAGCTGTTTCAAATATCTAATGTCAGTGAACACATGTTTATGCCTTGAAATCAATGACATGGAAGCCAAATATATGCAACATTTGTTCAATCTGAACAAAATTTAGCCAACAGAAAATCTTTTTTTGTGGCCCAATGTTTGGTATATGATCTTGTAGCCAAATACAGTCTGCTAACTGATACACTGTCTCGTCTTCGGGACAGATTTCTTTGGCCCAATCTTTGATATGATCTTAGAGCCTCAAAGTTCTATCACATGGGCTTTGCCCCTCATCATCACTTTGCTTCCCTTAGTGGAGTTGTGCAAGGCAGCATGGCTGTAAATGTTGACCCTTCATTCTCTTGGCTAACTACAAAGGTGTACCACCCATCAAATCCACCTAAATCATTGTGAAATGTAAAATAACCGTTACGATTTGCTACACAAACCAAGGCGAAAACATATAAAATATCTTAGTCCTGTTTTCTAGATGAATCAATGAGATTCGAACCGCACAGATTCATACCAGTTGCTTGCAGAGCGCAAGGCCAAGCCCTGTCCCATTCAAATGAAATACAAATGAAATCACAAGGGAAAATCCAGATTTTTTTTTCATTCTTCCTTTTCAAATGAAATACAAAACATGGGCATGCAAATGTATAACCAGAACATCAGCCAAAACCTGGTACTCCCATTCCGGTGTCGTATATGTCGAAGCGAAGCCAAACAACTTCTCCCTTGTGATGCTCCCTAGAATTTTCATTTGATGGAATTTCACATCCCAGTTGCTGCTTATCTAGGATATTAAGGTTTATCCCAACCTTCCCTTCTTGTTTATACTGTGTTGCAGTGCTGAAGCTGTTTCAAATATCTAATGTCAGTGAACACATGTTTATGCCTTGAAATCAATGACATGGAAGCCAAATATATGCAACATTTGTTCAATCTGAACAAAATTTAGCCAACAGAAAATCTTTTTTTGTGGCCCAATGTTTGGTATATGATCTTGTAGCCAAATGCAGTCTGCTAACTGATACACTCTCTCGTCTTCGAAGCAGATTTCTTTGGCCCAATCTTTGATATGACCTTGGAGCCTCAAAGTTCTATCACATGGGCTTTGCCCCTCATCATCACTTTGCTTCCCTTAGTGGAGTTGTGCAAGGCAGCATGGCTGTAAATGTTGACCCTTCATTCTCTTGGCTAACTACAGTGAGGGTACCACCCATCAAATCCACCTAAATCATTGTGAAATGTAAAATAACCGTTACGATTTGCTACACAAACCAAGACAAAACATATAAAATATCTTTGTCCTGTTTTCTAGATGAATCAATGAGATTCGAACCGCACAGATTCATACCAGTTGCTTGCAGATCGCAAGGCCAAGCCCTGTCCCACTCCCGCCATGTTTTGTTTCATGGTCAGTATTGCCACCCTTATACCTCTTGAACAGAAACGGTAAGGACTTCTCTGCAGATGACCATATGCCCAAAGAGCCAGAAAAAAGTGAGGCAGAAACATAATCCAGAAATTATTTTTAAAGTGCTTCCTTTTCAAATGAAATATCAAAAGATGGCCATGTAAATGTATAACCAGAATATCAGCCAAAACCTGGTATTCCTATTCCGGTGTTGTATACGTCAAAGCGAAGCCAAATAACTTCTCCCTTGTGATGCTCCAGAATATTTTCATTTGATGGAATTTCACATCCCAGTTGCTGCTTATCTAGGATATTAAGGTTTATCGCAACCTTCCCTTCTTGTTTATACTGTGTTGCATTACTGAAGCTGTTTCAAATATCAAATTTCAATGAACACATGTTTATGCCTTGAAATCAATGACATGGAAGCTTACGTGATCAAGTTTTCCAGAATTTGCTGAATCTTTTGCACATCAGCCATGACCTATACAGACATTGAAAAACTATAGCTGAAATTAATAATATAATTTTTAAGTCAAATGAATCTCTGAACTGCCAGATATCTCTTCTGCTTAGCAATTACTTGGTACTTTTTTGCTAAGGCAACTGAATTCACTGCACATACATCAATACAAACCGAAATGAGAGGTGGATAATTTCTAGTACCTCCAATGGAACATCATCACCTACACACCCTTTAAGGGTCAATTCCTTCTTCATAAATGTCGGAGCAGTATCAAGTACATGTTTAACTACTTCCCTTGGTCTAAATATCACAGGTTCTAGTTTCATAACTCCTGAATAGTCAATGTAGAAAAAATCTACTTCAGATTTCAAGTGTCGTTATATACGCACATACAAGAAACATGCCTAACTAGAGAATTACATAGTAATGCACTACCGACTATTGAGATGATTCTTTGAAGGAATCTTAATCAACGATTGATGTTGTGTTTTTCCGTTACAAGAACTTAAAATATCATATATGATTTGAAATACCTGACTCCAATTTGGAGAGATCACGGATGTCATTGATCAACTGCAATGCAACATTTCCAGAGGATAACATATCTTCTAGCAACTGATATTGTTCTTGATCCAGTTTAGTAGTTCGAAGAGTTTCGGCCATGCTAAGAACTTCTGAAAGGGGAGATCTGATATCATGGCAAAGTGTATCTAGCATTTGTTTTGCTTGCGTTGTTTCCTCTGCAACGTTAGACAAGTGGAAGTATTCAGTGTATCATTCTGAATCAAAAAGCAATAAATTAATACTAGAGTAAAATTTACACCACGCAGACCTATGATGTGAAGAGATCTGTTAAGTTCTATTTCCTTGGCTCTTTGAACAGCTTCCCTCACCTTTATGTCTGCTATTTTCTCTCTCATTCTGACCTGAAGTACAGAGAAGTAGATGTAGTTAAGAAGCGTGGAATAAACTGTAGGACAGCATGCAGTGTATGAAAGACATGCAGATTCAGTCTGCTCACAAGAAAAATGTGATCCGGTGCTCCAGTTAGAGAAATTATTTGTCAGGTGAAAAAGGTATCTAGGCACTAGGCTCATGTAGAAAATACCCTAAAACTCAAAAAAATAGTTTATATGATCACGGCAAGATAGTTTTAATGTGCACTGTAAAACCTCCAATCATGAATCTAGTCATGGAATATAACAGTACATGTTGATCAATTTACAGAGGCTGACGGACATTCCCTGCTTTCCGAAAAAACTTGACCAACAGTAAGGATGGCCAATTTTGTTATAAGACAATAGGAATATACTACTTTCTAAATAATTGGAAATATGCATCTTTACATAGAACAAAGGAAAATAAAGAAGTGGACAATCAGTCTCAAAATAAAAGTGGGAGTATAATAATATTTTATCATTCTCAAGACTTAAAAAGGAAGGGGATTGAAGAAAAATATATGATAAAATTAAATTTAAAAACAGTCACCTGGTCTGTAATGTCCATCGCAACGTAATTCAAACCAATTGTTTCCCCTGATTTTGTGAAAACCGGTTCGATGTAGGCCAGAAAGGTCTTTGCCCCAAACAATGGAGTGTGAAATACAAACTCTCTCTTAGTCGGTATACCCCTAGCCATAACCTCCCTCTTCACTTTATTCATCTCATCTATGCCCTCACCGGATAATATTTCATGATCTGATTTACCAATAACATCCTGAAAGCAAATTGTGAACCAGGCAAAAGAATTGCAATTTATGAGATCAACTGGAGTTGAGGGTAAAAGAGAGCAGCGATTAATTTTCAACCGCGAAGGCATTTACCTCATCTGCAAGTGTAGGGAAGTGATTAAATATGAAGCGATACCGCAAGTCAACATCCTGAAAAGAAGAAAGACAATTGGTACCATTTATCAAATTTCATAAACTGCGCTCCCTGATGCGCCTTCTCTGATTAAAATGCCATCCCAATAACTGTAAAATGTGTCGAAATGCAGGAAGCAGACCTGATGAGCAATTACAATAGGAGCACTCTGAAGAATCAAGTGCAAGAAGAAATCAGCCCGTTTCAGCATTTGAGAGAATTCCTCCACCGGTGCGTGTGGTTTTTCCTCCATGGAACGCTCCCTCTGCAGGCTTGCCTCGTGCGCTTTCTCGGACCGCAGCGCCCTCTGTTTCCAGTAGGAAACAGTGTCATACTCTGCTTCATCTTTGAGCTCCTGATTGTGAGAAGGGAAATTACTCTCCTCCGCCTCCTCCTCCGAGATCTGCTGCTCAGTCTCTTTTCTCTGTTGGGATAGTAGACCAAGCTCTTCGGTCAGAAGCCGAGATGCACTGGCCCTCTTGTATTCCCAGTGCTTCACGAAGTGGTCCATCTGAGAGGCGCCTTTCTCCGAGTTCGCCATTTCCATTAGCCGGTGGAGATCTGCACGGACAGGCTGCTCGGAAAATGCAACATCCTTAAGCGCGTCCTCTTGGTTCTTCCCAACCTTCTCCATCTTGTACCGTGATCTTTTCACACTCGTCACTCGGTTAACCTGAAATATCTATCATCACTCAGTTAAACAAGCATCTGTCGAGATGAATGAATGAACGCCACACCCAAATCGCACTACGGCCACCTGGCAAAAATCAATGTGAAAATGCTGTCACCTGGATGCCACGGAACGGAATGGAGCTCGACCTCTGGACGGCGACAGGGCGAGGCCACTGGGGACGGAACTCTGGACGACGAGCAGAGGGACGGGCAGACCTTGAGCAGAGAGGAGATGAGGTGAGGAGTGGGTCAATGCCCAGCTCTAGGGCTCTGGGAGTGGTTGGCTTTGCCAAGAAGAAGGTGGTGTGGCCGCCATGTGACGGAAAACGGTATAAAATGCGGAGGCGCGGACTGGCGTGCGAGGTGCAATGCAAGCAAAGAAACACGCGCGAGGTCGCCGTAGGTCATCGAGTTTGAGAGGAGAGTGACACCAAAGTTGGACCGCTCATCCCTCATTTGGACGGCCCACCCTATGGCCTATCAGGAGCCCATCAGATAGGAAAACCTAGTTTTAACCGGTAGGAAGAAAAGGATTCCTAGTTCTAAAAAAAAGGATTCCTTTTTTGTACTTTGCATGCATCTAAAAATAAATGTTGATGAGCTGATTAGTCCAATAACGGGAGAGTGGAATGAAGATCTAATCCGACAAACCTTTTGGCAATTTGATGCTGAAAGAATCTTGAGGATCCCATTGAATGAACACTTGAGCGAAGACTTTGTGGCTTGGCACAAAACAAAATCATATATGTTCAGTGTTCGGTTGGCTTACTATTCGGAGTGGGACAATCAGTTTGGTGCTCGGACCAGATAGTCTCATGGGCAGGGTTCAGCCATGGTGAACCCAGTATGGGACAAAGTGTGAAAGTTGAAAGCTCCCGGGAAGGTACAAATATTCATATGGTGTGCTTTACATGGTGCAGTACCAGGTAGATCGGTGTTGGCAGATCGCCATATCAAAGTCTCGCCGTAGTACCCAATATGCCGTCCAGAAGACATCAGGCATCTTTTGTTTACATGTAAACGAGCTAGAGAGGTTTGGAGATCATTGGGCCTTGATGATTATATTGAGCAATGCTTGATAGGTGAAATATTGGGTTTGTCTGTTCTAGAGGATATATTGCGCAAACCATCAGGAAGACCATAAGTTCTAGGGATGCTGACGACGCAAGAATCTGTGGCAGTAACGTGTTGGTATCTTTGATGGCAGCGACGAGAAATTGTCAAAGGAGAAATTGTGACAGGGCCATCAAGAACTGCTTTTGCCATTAGCGCTATTACTGCTAATTATATGGCGGCGACATCAACAACTTTGGTGGAGAAGAAGATTAAATGGACGAAGCCGGTTGCAGGTACTTATAAACTCAATTCTGATGCATCGTTCCATGAAGACGGTTCTGGTGCTGCTGGATGTGTACTTCGAGATGATCGAGGAGAAGCCATAGCAGGATATGCGTGCCCTCTAAACTATCAGATGACTGCAGGGATGGCGGAGGCTTCAGCGTTATTAAAAGGATTGGAATTCCTGGAGCAATTGGATGTCTACAAAGTCCTTATTGAATTAGACTCTATGGAGCTAGTCCAAGCATGCAACTCCAAAATTGAAATCCGGAGCCCTTATTCTACAATTCTATCTGATTGTTTCATGCGAGCGCATTAGTTTTCTTCTGTCTCATTTGTGCACTGTCCTAGGGAAGCCAATAAAGTGGCGCACCATTTAGCGAAGCACTCTTATGATTCAAAGTGTATTGTTAGTTGGGATGGTGATCAACCTAGATTCATTTTACCGTTTGTATTGACCGATGTAACTTTGTTGGCTAATCAATAAAAGACGCTGCATGGCTGTTCCCTCAAAAAAAATATGAGGAAATTTTAAACTTCTATTTTGAGAGGACAAAGTGATTTCAATTTATCTTTAGTGATAAATTAGAGCTAGGGCATACAAGATTTGCTCAAAATTTCAACATGATCTTTATGTATTTTTTTATCTTGGAAATTTAAATTTAAGTTAAACAATAATTGAGTCTTTGACCCATATACACTTTACACACTCATATACGTGAATAATAGTTCTAAGACAAAGTGGAGCAACAAATAATTATTTGAATTCAAAATTCAAATAAGAAAATTCATAATAAATACAATAAAATTTAGAAAAATATAATAAAATTATCTGAATGCTCACAATCAAATTCTTATTTATAAGAGTATTTTTATAAGATTTCTAAAAAAGAAATAAAAAAAGTACAAGAACATAATACCCTAATACAAACTAGTAAGAAATCCATGGAGGCGGCAATTTGACTCATAGGTGCAAATGCACCCATTGTGAGAAAACATATTTTTAAATGTCAAAAAATTCGAAATAAAAATTCTACATATACATTCAAACATTTTATGTTGGTTCACAAGATTTTGGAATGAAAGAACATTCTATTTGTTGTGTATAAAAATGATAAAAAAATGTCATGTGAATAGTCGTATTCCTGTGACACATTTTGTCTTTTTTATACACGACACATAAAATGTTCTTTCAACCCGAAAACTTGTGATCCAATATAAAATATTCTAAAGAAATCGATAAAGAGGCAAATACAAATAATGACAGAAATCTGTCAAAACAGACCAGCAGGTGAAAACCGATTTTTTCTAAGACCTTCTGTTGCTAAAATCGAAAAGTGTTGAACTAACGAAAGTTAGCTAACAACATGGGGGATTTATTCATAAAATTACAGCTCAATCCGATATACAGAGATTTTTCACGAATTTGTACAGTGAAGCATAAAAATTTGTTTCGGGACAGCACTTCCCCAAATCTTACTTCCCTCTTATTAGAGGTTATTCTTGGCACAAAAATCAAATAAAAAAGGATAAGAAGAGATTATTACAGAAGTAATAACTTCCAAGACTCAAGAAAACTATTAGATTATCTTCTAAGAAGTACTTTTCTTTAACGCCTTTAAGTTAGGCATGATAGTTTGAGAAGATGCTCACATAAAAAATATGAATTAAAGTAAAAGAGAGCATCAAGAAGCAAATTCAAAGCATATTTAAGTCTAACCCACTTCCTATGCATAGGAATCTTGTAAAGAAACAAGTCACAAAAGCACAAAGCAACAAGCATAGGAAAGTAAAACAAGTGCAACTTCAAGACTTTCAACATAAAGAGGAGAAACTTAATAATGTTGAGATACATAAGACCATGTTTCCCTCTCTCATAATAACTTTCAGTAGCAACATGAATAAAATTAAAAATATAACTATCGCATAAAACATTATTATCATGAGCCATATGCATAAAATAATTATTACTCTCCACATAAGCATATTCATTCTTATTAATTGTGGTGGGAGCAAATTCAACAAAATAGCTATCATTATTATTCTTATCACCATAATCATCAAATATAGGAGGCATATTGTAATCATAATTAATTTTTTTATCAATAGTAGGTGGACTGAAAATATCATATTTATCATTGTAATCATCATATATTGGAGGTTTGGTATCATCATAAGTAATAGAATAGCTATCTTCTAAAGCTGGGGAACTAAAAAGATCAGTTTCATAAAAACTAGCTTCTCCAAGCTTAGACTTTTCCATAGCATTAGCAATAATGGTGTTCAAAGAATTTATACTAATAACATTGCTATTAGCATGCAAATAAAGTTTCATAGGTTTTTTAATTTTCTCTTCAAACACGTCATGTCCTAACTCAAGATAAATACTATAAAGCTCTCTAATTTTGTTGTTGTTTTCCATTAAGCCTAACTAATGAACATAAAAACAAGAAACAAAAAGATATCATTGCAGAATCTAAAGGAAATAACTTCGAGCACTCACACACCAGCAACAGTATAGCCAGAGGATATGAGTACCTTTTACCTTACCTCCTCGGCAACGGCGCCAGAAAATAGCTTGATGTCTACGCACTTCTAATCTTGTAGACAATTGTTGGGCCTCCAAGTACAGAGGTTTGTAGAACAGCAGCAAGTTTCCCTTAAGTGGATCACCCAAGGTTTATCGAACTCAGGGAGGAAGTTGTCAAAGGTATCCCTCTCAAGCAACCATGCAATCAAGATATAAGAAGTCTCTTGTGTCCCCAACACACCCAATACACTTGTCAGGCGTAGAGGTGCACTAGTTCGATGAAGAGATAGTGAAATACAAGTGGTATGGATATAAGACAACGGTGCCAGAAAAGAGCTTGACGGGAGGAAAAGACTAAAGGCAAAAACATGGAAGCAAGCAAACATGTAACAGATCTAGTTGCAAATGGTGTTTCAATGTTTAGAAATAAGGCCTAGGGATCATACTTTCGCTAGTGAACACTCTCATATAAATATCTTTTCTTCATGATACTACTCTCCGGTTGGACACTCTAATCCATAGTAGGGCTATAACAACACTCCTCATAGTTTGCCTTCCCCATCTAGATAACCCCACACTGTCACCTTGAGCGCTAGATGGTTCCAACAGACACCACAATTTTATAGAGACATCCAACTCCAATTATACTCATGATAAGTATTTATGTAACCTTAGCCAAAGTGCCACACGGTATGCACACTGTCAACTTCACACACGTGGGGATATGCAGAGATTCATTAAAGCACTTGAGTAGCAGAATAGATTTATAGATTACAAAGCTCATGATCTCAATAAGATCACGCATAGAGAGAGAGATGAACACATAACTACTTGTAGAGCCCTTAGCCTCGAGGAAGAACTACTCCCTCCTCATCATGGGAATCAGCAACGGTGATGGAGATAGTGGTGGAGATCTATGGAGATGGCTCTGGGGGCACTTCCTCGTCCCGGCGGTCTTGAACAGAGACTTTACGTCCCGAATCTCCTCTTGATTGGCGGCCATGAACTCACTACACCACAACACAATATTCCCTACCAATGTCTCTTGGGAAAGTACAATATACACGTCAGACTGTTGGTCGGGAAAAGTACTTATCGGACTGTTCGTCGGCAATGCTGATGTACATGGACTGGTTGCCGGTCAGGAATCTAAAGAACATTTATGTCGAACTATCGGTCGGGAATGCCATTATGGCTGTCAAACTGTTGGTCGGCAAATAAATTCCGACTGACCGTAGGTTGCTAACTTGGACGGGCTCGTGCGCGCGCGGGCGAAAACTAAACTCCAAAAGTTTAGCCCAGCCCGCGACTCCCTCCATATTTTCCAGCCGTAGCTGCGCTCCTTATCCTCTCAGCGTGTTACCCCCCAAAACAAAACAAAAATCCTCACCCTCGCTCGATCTCCGCCGCCTCGATAGGTCTTGCTCCGCCGCCGTCTTCCGGGCCGGCAGCTGCGCATAGCATCCGGCGAGGGTGCCACCCCCAGATTTCAATTCGTCCACATCTGCATCTCCACCATGGCCCCCTCACCTCCTGGCCGCCCCCTGCACTCCTTGTCTCTGCTGCCCCCACCAAGCCCGGACAGCTTGCCTCCCGGCCACCACACTGTAGATCCAGACCAGATCCATAGCCGGCCTAGCTCCACCCGCACTACCATCGCAGCAGCAAGCAACGGCGACCACTGCCTCAGCCGAAGACCAGATCTGGGAGCTGGGCACTAGATCCCGATGCCATGGCCTCTGCGAGAGCCTCTCCGACAAGCCGAGTGTCGCCGCCTCCAACGAGCAGGCCGACCACCGGCTCCAAAGGCAAGCTCCTACCACCTTCAGGGCATGGCCTGCTGCCAACACGGAGAGGCCAGCGGCAGCAACGGTGAGAGGATGAGGGGCGTGAACAAGTTGTGGCAGCGCATTGTCCCCCTGGTATCTACTTTATATCAATATTTTGACTAGTGAGTTTTAGCTTTCTGCCTGCATTTTTTGCTCCTATTTGATCGTATATTAAAGACAATAACAGCTAATTCAGTTACTGGCGTTTTACAGGTGAAGGTCGGTCTGACTAATGTTCGATGAGGCAATAGCCGTTTCCAGTATATTAGTTCCAGGTTACCTGACCTGCTATTTTTGGTTAAATTCTGGAGCTAAAGATGCGAGGTCACTAAGTGCTCATGTAGAGAATAAGTTTGCGTTGTTGTGTTATCTGTGTTGCCTCAAATTTGTGACGGTTCCTTCTTTTATGTAACTCTTACACCAACTGGTAAAGATAATGTTCTAGGATAAGTTTTGGTGTCATGAATCTGTACGGATGCCTTTTCTTAAAATAAAAAAAGGCAATAGAAGAGCAAGGGTGGCGTGCTTTAGATGCTAGTATTAAATTATTGTCTTTATATATGGATGAGGTTAAGTTTGAACATTTGTACTCCCTGGTGGCCCGAACACGATATGGATCAGCTAATTTATATATAGCAAATAAATGCAGGACAATCTGCCGAAAGATCTCATAGACAGAGCTGAAAAGCACCCTGGATTGAAGGAAAATGGTCCATTGCATGGCCATCTAGCAAGGTAATCACCAACTCTGTGTGGTATTTCTGCTTAGCTCGGATTGTTTGATATGTGATGCTGACTCCTGATCATTTTGCTAGATAAAGCCCTACAAGCCACGTGTGTCTGTGCAACTTCCAAGTTCTAGCTTTGTAATGTGCATAACTTTTATCTTAAATTCATCTAGCTAAAATACAAGAAAACGAATTGATGTGTAACTATGTTAGAGCTGCTATCTTAGCCATGCAAAGAAGGCATTAGTTCATGTATTTACCTCTACATTATCCATCATTGATTGATTTGTTTTGAAAACAGTCTAAGATCAGAGTAAATGACAAAAAACCACCACATTTGAGGCAAAGTCACCAAACACCCACCAAAATGCATGTTTTTCGGTAGTTTTTTTTGTGAAGGGTTGTCACCCTAGCCCTAAATATGATGGTTTTTTGTCATTTTCTCCTAAGATCAGCATCTGCAAAATAGGAAAATTAATTATATGCTCAGAAATATATTTTTAGTTTAGTACCATTTTGGTCAGAAGTACAAAATGAATGATATTTTGAAAATAGGACAAATTGACATTAGTAAACGCCACCATTTTTTTCCAAAGTCTGTCTAACTATTTGTGGAAAAACCTACATATAAATATAATCATGATTACTCGAAAATTTAGATCGATTAATCTACTGTTCATTGTTGAGATTCTTTCAACTAAACTAAACGCTTGATAGTTTAAATCTACTTTATTGGTAGGAGTTGAGAATTGCTGGAATCACATATTTTCTTAGTTCTTTTATCACTATTGTGAAATAATATTCTTATTTGCACTTATTGTCGTACATATCTTTCCTCAGCTTAAGGATTTGGATAATTTAAGGACTCTAGTACAGAATGAAATATCTATAAGTCCTCGACAAATGTATCAAGGATACCATTAACTTAATATTGCAACTCTTCCTGGGAACTTGAATAATATGTTTGTTGTGGTCTAACGATTTTTCCTTGGACATGGATGGGCCTGGAGGATTGAGGACATGGGACACTGAACTAATGGACCTGCTGGTACTAGAATAATACTCCCTGGTGGCCCTGGAGGATTGAGGACATGGGACACTGAACCCTCTCGTATGTATGGTAGCATCTTACTCCGCCAAGTGGGTTTGCAAGTATTCTTACTACGTTGATTGGTTCATACTGTACATGTTTCTCAATAAGCATCTGTCCTGTTTTTTGTGAAATGATACGAGATATTGAGCCATGAAATGTGAAAAAACCATGTAGTGCCATTAGTTTTGTGGCCTATCATACACAGTCTCCCGTTAAGAACACAGTCTCATCACCCCGAAATCATCTGTTTCTTGGAATGCATGAGCACTTCTGTCCACAAAATGTTGGAAGTGGAACATTGGGGTGTTTTGCTATGTTATCATGTTGTTGTCATAATTTATTTGAGTTGTCGTTGCTGTTAAACTATTAATATTTATTGCGTGGCCAAAATTGTTGTTGTGATTTTTTATGTTTGCATGTACATACACCCTGCAGATTACTCTAGCATGTTGATCTTAGTATTGTGACTTGTTTACCTTTGTAGGAACGACATGCAAGATGAGAGGAACTGTGTCAATTCGATGTTCTCTGCAGGAGAAAATTGGACTCATTGGGCATGCATCATTTAGCTACCATTTTATAAACGTGATGTATTGTATCTAGGACATGAACCAAAATGTTACGTCTACTTAGGTACCTGTAGTTTCTGAGAAAATTAGATGGCAATTAAAATTGCTTGTTCTGGTTTTAATATGTTGGAGGACAGCCATGTTACAGCTGTGAAATATGTAAACTATTGATATTTCTTTGGCAAGGAAATTTTAAAAATAAGAGAATAATTGGCTGTGATGTGGTAACGGAATGTTGGCTGGGAATCAGTACTCTGCCTGATTGTATGTTCGTGTTCATACAAGGTTGTTTCCTACGTTGAAGGAAAGTTGCCCGGGAAACTAGTGTGGACAGACTGTTGGTCGGCAAAACTAACAGCATCAGATTGTTAGTCGGGAAACATATGTTGGTTGGGAAAAAAAATGTAGGTCGGGAAAACTTTTGCAGTGGCGACAGCCTGTTGGTCGGCAAAGAAATGTTGGTCGGGAAAGGGCTTTGCCGACCGGACATACGGTGACCGACAAGGTCGGTCGACAAAACTCATTCTCGACCAACTTTCTGTTAGAAAAACCGGTTTTCCCAACCAACGTGTCTGTTAGCGATTCTATGCTATGGTGTAGTGACTTTTCGTGGCTGGAGGCTGGATTATTTAGGGTTTAGGTATCGGGGGCTTCTTATAGGTGAAGAGGGAGGCCGAGGGGGTGCCTGAGGGGCCCACACCACCCTCTAGCGCGGCCTAGCCTGGCCCGTGCCACCAGGTGGTGTGGCCAGCCCCTGGCCCCTCTCCGTCTCGTCTTCTGGCTCCTTGAGTCTTCGGGTAAAATATCGACTTTGCCTTTTGTCCCATACAATTCCGAGAATATTGATTTTCTGCCTTTTCTGGAACCAAAAACAGAAGAAAACAGGCAACTGGCACTATGGCATCTTGTTAATAGGTTAGTTCCACAAAATGTATAAAAATACCTCAAAGTATGAACAAAACATAAGAAAGTAGATATAAAACAAGCATGGAACATCAAAAATTATAGATACGCTTATGAAGTATCAAATACACTGAGGCATCAAGCATAGGGAGCTAAAGAACCACTATAAATAGAGCCATTGTCAAGGGAAGATGTCACAATTCACCAAGTGACACAAACTGGAAAATGATCATTAGAAAGTGAGAAAGATCTAAGAGCTACGAGAGAAGCAACAAGGAGGAGAATGCTAGGAGGAGGAGGAGATCATCCACAAGTAATAGTTGATCGTCATGCAGAAGAATAGTTACTCTTCAACATAAGGTTGATACTTGCTAGCATCACGATCTTCTCCATGGAATTTAAGTGAAGAGATTGAGCCGGGGGATCAAAACCCATAGATGTTCTTACTAACAGTAGAGCAGGTTTATAAATGTATCATATTGCTCGGAAGGAAGAATAGCAATAATTAAACATGATAAGCATGATCGCACACTTGTGATGGGCACCCTACCTCCGAGAAACGCGAGGGGATCTCATCTACTCCTGGGGTACGATGCCCCGATCGACGCTTCCCTACGTGTGATGGTAATTCTACCCCGCACCAACACTGTGCAAGAGTATCGTATGCCCGTTGTAGCATGTCGACATGCCCGGCGTCACATCCAGATCCTTCCACGCCAGGGTACCGCCCTGTTTTACAGGCCCAGAACGTGTCGATCTTGGGAGGTAACTCTATGTATCCCTAGGCCTCCACTTTGGCGCTATGTTACTAAGTTGCCAAAGAAGAGGGGAGACACATCCTTAATAAGGGCCCATGTGTCACACTCAGAGCCCCTGAATCTCGGGCGTAGCTTCCTCGATCTTGCATGCCATGAAAGACAACATGTGGGGCCTCGTCAGCCGCACTCCTACCGCGAGTGGGCCTTCTTGGCATCGAAGGTGGTCCGATTTGCATGACGTGTGATACATTGCAAATGTATCTATAATTCTTGATGTTCCATGCTTGCTTTTATCTACTTTCTTGTGTTTTGTCCATACTTTGGAGTAGTTTTCATATGATTTCTTGGACTAACCTATTAACAAAGAGCCACAGTGCCAGCTGCCTGTTTTCTATTATTTTTGGTTCCAGGAAGTCAGAAAATGAATATTCTCGGAATTGGATGGGACAAAAGCCAAAGTTATTATTTTACCGGGGGACACTGGGCGAGAATCTGACGGAGAAGGGCCAGAGGGCGGCCACACCACCTGGTCGCGCGGCCAGGCTTGGCCCACGCCAGGGGGTGGTGTGGCCAGCCCAGGCACCCCCTCGGCCTCTCCTTCCGCCTATATATTGGCTCTAATACGGAAACCCTAAGTACCTGATCAAAATTCCATGAAAGAGTCTGTAGCCGCCGTCATCTCCATCCCTAGATCGGGAGGGATCTGAAGCTCTTCCCGGCACCCTGTCGGAGAGGGGAATTCACCCTGGAGGCCTTCTTCATCATGCAAGCCTCCGATGTGATGCGTGAGTAGTTCATCTCTAGACTACGGGTCCATGTAGTAGCTAGATGGCTGGTTCTCCTCCTTTGTGCTATCATGTTTAGATCTTGTGAGCTCCGTTCATGTTCAAGATCATCTATTTGTAATTACGCATGTTGTGTTTGCGGGGATCCGATGGATATTGAGATGCTATTTCAGATTGATTATTGATTCTATCATGTCTTTGTTATTTGTGATCTTGCATGCTTTCTGTTGTTAGTAGCTATCTTGGCCAAGTAGATGCTAGCAACTCCAAGAGTTAGTATTTATGCTCGATAGTGGGATCATGCCTCTGGTAATCTGGGGAAGTGACAGAAATCTCTAAGGTACTAGATGTGATGTTGCTACTAGGGAGAAAACAACAATCCTTTGTTCATAAAACAATCATATTGTTTACTTTACACGCAATTCGTAATGCAATAATCTGTTGCTTGCAACTTAATACTGGAGGGGGTTCGGATGATAACCTGAAGGTGGATTATTAGTCATAGATGCAGTTGGATGGCGTTCTATGTATAATGTTGTAATGCCTAATCGAATCTCAAAGGAGTCAAGATGATTAGTATATGCTTGTATGCTTTCTCGATGTTTGTCAATTGCCCCGCTGTAATTTGTTCACCCATCATGTTATCTATCTTAAGGAGAGCCACCTCTAGTGAACTATGGACCTTGGTCCTTTCTTTTACATACAATCAACAAACAATTGACTGCTTTGTGTTTACTTTCTACAAACTATTACTTTCTTCCATTCGATACGTTTAATCCTTTGTTTTTAGCAAAACAGGTGAGATTGACAACCTCATCGCAAGTTGGGGACAAAGTTCTGTGGTTGTGTTGTGCAGGTCTCCACGTTGCTGCTAGCACCGGTAGTCCGCCCTGCCAACGTTCAGCTAGCTACGCCTTTGGGGTGTTTCCTTGCTCCTACTGGATTGATAACCTTGGTTTCGTACTGAGGGAATTGATGTTGTGCTCATCATACCTTCCTCTTGGGGTTCCCCAATGAGCTCGATATATTTTGGGCCATCAACGTGTCCACACCTTGTATGGTGGGCCAACTAATGAAGGATAGTTTTCACAATTCCATGGCAGTCTCACGTCTAAAGATTGAGAGTTTATTTATTCGTTAAACAGCTCGGGTCAGTAGGTTTGGATCAAAGAGACAAAGATTATCGTAATGGAGTTCTCTTAGATTTTATTTATTGTGTGAACAGAAGATCATACAAGTGTTTACGTGATGGATCTCAATGGTTTTATGGAGACACTTGATGAGAGTATATGAATCTATCATTTATGACGACTAAAGCTACGATGTGGGTGTAGATGACATGTCCTATTCACATGAATGGTCTTCGGTATATATAGCCACCGATGGTGTATAAGGATGGCAATGGGTCGGGTTTGGGTGGCTAGATGAAAACTAGATCCAAATCCAAATCCATCAGGCTCACTCTAGCCCATCACACGAAGGTATCCATGCATGGGACTGTATATCGCCCCAAATCCAAACCCGTCGGGTACCTGGATATCCATGGTTTTGCGCATTGTATACATGAACGACGCATCATTTTAGCACTACAACAACATTTTAGCATAATTTCAGCACTACAACAACATTTTAGCACTACAAGAACACTTCAGCAGATTGAGTTTTTACCATCGTGAAGGAGGGAGATGACCGGTGAAGGGGAGGTTGGCGACCATCGATGATTCATGTAATAGTGATGAATAGAGGAGGAGGGACGGCCTATCCTCCACGTCTCCAAACAAAGGAGGATGGTGATAGGAGGGTTTCAGTGTCGTGCCAACGACGCCACTACTAGGTGGTGCCTATGACCATGCATTGCTCGTCTATGTGTCAGTGTGTGCTACTTTGCATGAAAGGAACGGTCGAACGAGATTATGTGGGACGAGGGATGCAGCCGTGCATGGTGCCTTGTGTAAATGGTGTTAGGGTTAGCAAGCTAGAGTTAGGCGGGTCTATGAGCATGTGATAGGGGAGGTTGGTCATTTAAGTGAGTCCGACACATGTAATGGGACAAATAAAATGTGTTGTTGGCATGTGAGCCTCACATGTCATACGGGTATCCTTTGAAATCCACGGGGCCAAACCTTTGATCGTGCCCACCCCATGAGTTAGCGGATATCCGCTCCATGAAATCACTAGACGTAACTAGCCTTTGTCTAGCCGCCTATATAAGTTGGCCAGAGGAACCCTGATACATTGCAAATGTATCTATAATTTTTGATGCTCCATGCTTGGTTTTATCCACTTTCTTGTGTTTTGTCCACACTTTGGAGTACTTTTCATATGATTTCTTGGACTAACCTATTAACAAGAGCCACAGTGCCAGCTGCCTGTTTTCTGCTGTTTTTGGTTCCAGGAAAGTCAGAAAATGAATATTCTCGGAATTGGACGGGACAAAAGCCAAAATGCCTATTTTTCTAGAAGACTCACGGAGCCAGAATACGAGACGGAGGAGGGCTAGGGCCTGGCCACACCACCCCCAGGCACGGGCTGGGCCTGGCCGCGCCAGGGCATGATGTGGTGGCCCTAGGCACCCCCTCGGTCTCCCTCTTCGCCTATAAGAAGCCTTCTGACCTAAAAACTTCGAGGGGTTCGATGTTTTTCCACGAAAAGTTCCGTTGCGCCGCCACCACCGAAGGGGAGATTCGGGGGACAGAAAGTCTCTATTCCGGCACCCTGCCAGGACGGGGAAGTGCCCCCGGAGCCATCTCCATCGATCTCCACCATCATCTTCATCGACCATCCATGTTTCCTCCATCTATGAGTGAGTAATCCCCCGCTGTAGGCTATGGGGATGGTAGGGATTGGATGAGATCGTTCATGTAATGGCATCAGATTGTTAGGGCATAGTGCCTAGTATATCTATTAGTGCTTTATGACTTTGTTGCAACCTTGTTGTGCTTAATGCTTATCACTAGGGCCCGAGTGCCATGATTTCAGATCTGAACAAATTATTGATTCATCATGATAGTATTGTTTCTGGTCTTATCTACAAGTTGTATACACACGTCGTTGTCCGGAACCTATGGCCCCGGCGATGTAAATCGGGTAGCCAAGGGAAAGGCTTTGATGTGAGGACCACGTGTGTTCATGGAGTGTTAATGCTTTGCTCGGTGCTTTATTAAAGGAGCACCTTAATTGCCATAGTTCCCTAGAGGCCCCGTAAGCAAAATGGCAGGACAAAGATGTTGTGCAAGTTCTCATTGCGAGCACATATGACTATATATGGAACACATGCCTAGGATTGTCTAGTACTTGGATGCTTTATCTTATTTATCCTGCAATTGCCCCATGTTACGATTCTTTGTGTAAATTGTCTTATCCATGCATGCAACGCCCGTCCATCCATCCCTATGCCTACACTCGAATCCCCTTGTTCTTGCTTTTGTTACTACTGTCTTTGCTTTGCTACTGCTGTTACTTTACTATTCCTACTACAAAACTGTTGCTACTGATAAATTGCTGTGAGCAAGATTGTTCCAGGTGCAGCTGAATTGACAACTCAGTTGTTAAGGCTGATAAGTATTCTTTGGCTCCCCTTGTATCGAATCAATAAATTGGGTTTCACTTCCCTCGAAAATACTGCGATACACCCCCTATACTTGTGGGTCATCAAGACTATTTTCTAGCGCCGTTGTCGGGGAGCATAGCTTTATTTATCAAGTCCACTTGGATTCACTATTGTTCAAGCTAAGTTTATTTCTTCCTTGTTTGCTTCTTTCTTTATCAAAAATACAAAAAAAGTAGTTCCTACTCTAGTTGTTATTTTCGTTGGTCTGTTATTATCTTGCTTTATCATGCTTGTTGTCAATGGTTGGTTTCTTTGAAACTGAAGCTTATTGGCAAGGTGGGTTCACGGAAGATCAAAAATATTATTATAAGGAACACCGCTTGTCACAAAAAGGGAAACACTTATGGGAACAAATTGATAGATTGTATACCATTGCTAGAAATGTGTGCTCTACTTATAATGTTACTTATTGCTGTGATGAGTCTTGTTGCAGAAAGAGGTATAAACACCTCCCTTTTCAATGTGAGTATAGTGATAATGGTACCATATCTTCCTATGCTAAAGGAATTTATGACTTTTATGATGCGGAACAAATTGAAGAATTTATTGCTTGGAAGGGCGCTTTTTGAACTTGCTAGTTTGCTTGAAAATATTGATGATTCACCTTACAAATATGAGGTGTATGGTATGCTTAAATTCTGCTTTGACAATTACAAGGATGAAAATGGCTATATTCTTGAGTATTTTAATAAATGTTTTCCACAAATGGAAGAGACTAATGCCTTCCAGGACCCTATGGAAGAGACTAATGCCTTGCAGGCTCCTATGGAAGAAGAAATTGATGAACCTGAAATCTCATTAGATGAAAAAGAGAAGGAGAGTGATGAACAAAAGGAGGAAGAATGGATTAGCTACCCATGCCTACCTTCTAATAAGAGTAACTCTTTATCCCTTACATTATTTGATTGTCCTCCATGCTTACTAAAGGAGGATGAATGTTATGTTCCCGAGGTTTCCTTTGAAAATGTTTATGATAAGGCTCTAGTGCTTGTAGATCGTGAAAAGGATGCTTTATGTGATAGTTATATTGTTGAGTTCATTCATGAGGCTACTGAAAATTATTTTGAGAGAGGAAAATATGGTGGTAGGAGTTTTCATGGTATTGAAACACCTCTCTATGTGCTGAAAGTTTTGAAGTTACTCTTGTTTTATCTTCCTATGCCTATCAATTTGCTCTTTGCAAATTTATTTGCTTACATGATTCCTATGCATAAGAAGTGGGTTAGACTTAAATGTGTTTTGGATTTGCTTCTTGATGCTCTCTTTTACTTCACTTCATATTTCTTATGAGAGCATCCTCTCAAACTTTTATGCCTGAAGATGATAATATGTCTATTATTCTTGGGAGACCTTTTCTTAAATACTGCAGGAGCTGTTATTAATTGTAATCAAGAGAAGGTGACCTTCAAGGAACATACTATCTATTTCCCCAAGAATATTGAAAGGAGTTATGGTTTGAATTCAATTGAACATGTTGAGGGCATTCAAGTTGGAGAAATATATTGTCCCATACAAAGAGAAAAATGCGAAACTATTATGATTGGGACCATTGCTATCAAGGTTGAGGTAACATAATCATTAGTGGAATACAAAGTTTTGTATCATATGAAATTGTTTTGGTAGCAAGACCTGATCAACCTTGTTAACAAAAGGATTTCATTGAACAAAACAATGTTTTCACCATGATTATCTCCGCTTACTTCTATTTTATCCATTTTCAGTTTTTGCTTTTGCCTAACTTAAAGGCGTTAAAGAAAAGTATTTGTTGGGAGATAACCCAAGAGTTTTAGTTGACTCCTGGAAGTTATTACTTCAGTACTAACTGCTCTTTATCCTTTTTATTCGTTTTTTGTGCCAAGAGTAACCTCTAATGAGAGTGAAGTAATGATTGGGAAAGTTGCTGTCCTGAGACAGATTTTTGTGCTTCACCGTAAAAAATCCTGAGAGAGCTCTGTATCTCGGATTCAGCTGTAATTTTTTGTGCTTCTGACCCAGTTTGTTATCTAACTTTCGTTAGTTCAACACTTTTTGGTTTGAGCAACATAAGGTCTTCGAAAAAATTCGTTTTTACCTGCTGGTCTGTTTTGACAGATTTCTGCCATTTTCTGCATTTGCTTCTTGTTAGTTCCTTCTTGAGTTCTTTTGGGGAATTGAGCTTTTTGAGGGAAGTGCTACAGTAGCTAGTGTTCTAATGGAAGTTTATTTGGTGTTATAACTGAACCTTAAGACTTATTTATCTTAAGTGCACTAATGTTGCTAATGAGATTGTGTGAAGTTTTGTATGAAGGAAAATTTTCAGGTGTATGAAAGGAATGAGTAATGTGATGAAGGATGGACTAAAGCTCAAGCTTGGGGATGCCACGCGTGTCACCCCAAGAAATATCCAAGAAGTACAAGCGTCAAATCTTGGGGATGCCCAAGGCATCCCCTTCTTCATCAATAAAAATCCCAGGTTTCTTCCAAACGCTTCATTTTTATTGTTTCATGCACAGTTGTGTTTTTCTTGGAGCGTCTTATTTTTCGTTTTCGTTTTGGTTTTATCTTGCTTGGTTTGATTAGTTTTCTGAATAAGCTGGTTGGACCCCCTCTTTCTTACATTTGGTTTGCAAATAGTTTGTTTTGGTTTGGAAAAGAGTAGGAAAGTTCATGCCTATGTGGTAAAAAGAGCTTGTTTTTTACGGTGGCTATACTTTGTCATGCCATGCTTGATATTGTTTTGGCTTTATGCTTAGTATTCTTTGCTGTAGCATGACTTGTTATAAACAATTGATATTGCTTAATGTGCCTTGGATGAATTATGCGTTGTTTTAGCATATTAAAGCATAGTATAGTGGTATTATCCTTTGATGCTTTACTTGGGTTGACTTGGCGCATGCTCACACCATGTTATGACTATCCCAAGTCACCATAAGCCTTTATGATCCTTTAGTTTTCAACTTGTTGTATCATTTTATGTTTTGATCAATGATGTTTTGTCGCTCTGCATGATTATGGCCATTATTGCTCTCTTAGTTTGTCGCTCCCAGTCTTTTGCTAGCTTCCACCACCAAGTATGAGTTCCACTCATGCATCCAACTCCCTAAAACAAGTTATTCCAAAGAGTCCACCATACCTACATACTAGCTTATGCTATTCCAAGTATATTCATGCTTTTGTTTACCTTCCACTTGTTATGAGAAAACTAGTGATTAAAGCTCTCACGAACTTGATGGCACACTTTACTTTATTGCCTCTAATAATCTTGAACCATTGGGTCCTTCTTTGTTGCGTATATGCTTGCGCTTTATAAGTTGAAATTAGCAGAACCATGTTTCATGGGGAACGCTTTCAACATTGCACTTGTACTTTGTACCCCGTTGATATTATGTTCTTTTGCTTACGGATCCCGGTGGTATGAAATAAATGTGGAACTTGTAAGATCATGGAGTTTGTATATGTGTTAGAGAAACGCCTGGGCCGCTAGCCTAAGCCATGACTAATCATGGTGGAAACTTGCAGCATCACCATAGTGAGCACTCTATGAAGCATCCTCAATAAAAACCTATGCAAATTGCAAATAAAAAGATCGCTGAGATGCTCATTGTCTGCTTGCCTTGTCATTTTGATTATGGGAAAGCTCCCATATCATGTGCAAGGGGTACCCCGTTGGCGGTTCTTAATGATACACATATACTTACAATGACAAGAGCTTACTCGTGACTAAAGTTGAGTAGCATGAGGATCAGTCTTCGTAAGTAAGGGGTATGAGATTTCGGTTTATAACTTGTCAAGCATATCCTCTTAGTTGTGTCACTTTAACCTTAATCACCTTCAAGATGCTTATGATAGGGGCAATGAGAGCTGAAAGCTATAAGTACCATAATTTTTGGAACCTCTTTATGAGACTTGAATCCCTACTTCCTTTTACAAAAGGTCTTTCTTCCACCATTATATTGAGTATCCACCTTCTATCTTTATGCACTACTTTGAGAGCATAGTGGCCATTCTTAGTTCTATGTGCATTGTCCCAAGACTAGTTGATTGATGCATAACTTGTTATTGCTTGTTTTAAACTATTGTATCTAGTCACTCTTATGAACTTTGAAGGTGTCCTTTGCATTTATATTTGCTACTCTATTGAGGGACAAGCTGAATACTTTTATGCTATGTTTTCTTTATGTGAAACAAACAAACGTCTTGCAAAGCATTGTTATTCATGAATCTTTTGTTTGTGCCTTTTCATGTTGCATCATAGTTTCTTTGTCTTATTGCTAGAACTTTGTCTTTCATGTTATGATTGAAGTACTATGATCCCAGCTTTGAATGTTCTATGAATACTTTGATCAAGTCTTTGATGGTGCATGTCACCTCAAAAATTATTTATTTTTATCACTTACCTACTCGAGGACGAGAAGGAGTTAAGCTTGGGGATGTTGATACATTGCAAATGTATCTATAATTTTTGATGCTACATGCTTGGTTTTATCCACTTTCTTGTGTTTTGTCCACACTTTGGAGTACTTTTCATATGATTTCTTGGACTAACCTATTAACAAGAGCCACGATTACCTACACCTGTTTTCTGCTGTTTTTGGTTCCAGGAAAGTCAGAAAATGAATATTCTCGGAATTGGACGGGACAAAGGCCAAAGTGCCTATTTTTCTAGAAGACTCACGGAGCCAGAATACGAGACGGAGGAGGGCCAGGGCCTGGCCACACCACCCCTAGGCGCGGGCTGGGCCTAGCCGCACCAGGGCATGGTGTGGTGGCCCCAGGCACCCCCTCGGTCTCCCTCTTCACCTATAAGAAGCCTTCTGACCTAAAAACTTCGGGGGGTTCGACGTTTTTCTACGAAAAGTTCCGCTGCGCCGCCACCACCGAAGGGGAGATTCGGGGGACAGAAAGTCTCTGTTCCGGCACCCTGCCGGGATGGGGAAGTGCCCCCGGAGCCATCTCCATCGATCTCCACCATCATCTTCATCGACCATCCATGTTTCCTCCATCTATGAGTGAGTAATCCCCCGCTGTAGGCTATGGGGATGGTAGGGATTGGATGAGATCGTTCATGTAATGGCATCAGATTGTTAGGGCATAGTGCCTAGTATCTCTATTAGTGCTTTATGACTTTGTTGCAACCTTGTTGTGCTTAATGCTTGTCACTAGGGCCCGAGTGCCATGATTTCAGATCTGAACTTATTATTGATTCATCATGATAGTATTGTTTCTGGTCTTATCTACAAGTTGTATACACACGTTGTTGTCCGGAACCTATGGTCCTGAAGTGACAAAAATCGGGGTAGCCGGAAGGGAAAGGCTTTGATGTGAGGATCACGTGTGTTCACAGAGTGTTAATGCTTTGCTCCGGTGCTTTATTAAAAGGAGCACCTTAATTGCCAGTAGTTCCCTAGAGGCCCCGCAAGCAATTTGGCAGGATAAAAGATGTTGTGCAAGTTCTCATTGCGAGCACGTATGACTATATATGGAACACATGCCTAGGATTGTCTAGTACTTGGATGCTTTATCTTATTTATCTGCAATTGCCCTATGTTCTGATTGCTATGTGAATTGTCTTATCCATGCAACACCCGTCCATCCATCCCTATGCCTACCGCAGTCGAATCCCACTGTTTACTGCTTTTGTTACTACTGTCTTTGCTTTGCTACTGCTATTACTTTACTATTCCTACTACAAAACTGTTACTACTGATAAACTGTTGTGAGCAAGATTGTTTCCAGGTGCAGCTGAATCGACAACTCAGTTGTTAAGGCTGATAAGTATTCTTTGGCTCCCCTTGTGTCGAATCAATAAATTGGGTTTCACTTCCCTCGAAAATACTGCGATACACCCCCTATACTTGTGGGTCATCAAACCCGTAGAGCAAGACGATGGTTTACAGAACTTCTTTATCACGCACTTGTTGCTCATATAGTGATTTATAGCAGGAGTAGAATTCGACCACCATTGTTAGTTTTGAACATAAGTAACTTCTGTACCATTGTCCTAGACGCTTGTCTCCTTTCTCCCGCACGTCTCTAAACTCTATGTGATGATCCCTTCATGGTGTACTCGTCAATAACACCACTATAGTTGGGTGCTCCCGGTGGCGGTACCGCGCTCCGCTGGTGATAGGGAAGGGGGCATGTGCTTGTGTATTTTGAGGTAGAGTGGGGCAATGTGGCGCTAGCGTTTCTCGAGGGAGAGGGCGCAAGAGAGTTGGGCAGGGGTTCACTAGAGGTGTGTGTGCTTCCTGGAGGGTCGCCAGGGTGATGCATCATGGCACCATTTAGGCGACGACGTTTCTCTTCTTTGACTTTGTTAGATGAAGTTGGCGGCATTGGGATATGGTGACAACAGGAAGACCCCCGGCCAATGTTCCATAAAGTCTCGGACTCGTCGCTTGTGACCACCCGGTTCATCGGCTCGAAAAGCATCCTTGTATGCGATGGTGCTCTCTCAGATCTAGGTATGACGGTTGTTCGCCTCTTTTTCCGGTGCTTCCACGGTGCCGGCGGAGCACGATGAACGACGGTTCGACAAGGCACAAGTTTCTCCAAGAGCGGAATTGTAATTTTACTTGCGGGATTATTTATGCAAAGTTGCATGGCATACATATTTGTCCCATGTGACCATATGTGTTATATGTATAAACAGATTATCTAGTGAAATATATTTTTTAGGGTCCAGGCTACCTTTTATTAAACTTCGAGAACAAGTGGAACAAAAAGGCCCTCAGGGGCTCAACCAACCACAGACGGCGGCCATGGTCATCACAAACTACAGTCCTAGCTAGGCTATGTGCCTCTTTATTGGATGCCCTAATCTCATGGTGGAAACTTAGGTCCTCGGATCTCGTCTTAGATGCAATAGTTTGATTGCTGGTATGAGCATAAACTCCCCTGGTTCCTTTCTCCAGGCTTGTGATCACATTGCGGAAGTTAGACGCCGCCATGACTCTACGCGTGCTGATGTCCAGTGCTAAATCCACTGCTTCCCTGCATGTTAGTGCCTCCAGTTTTTTTGCATCGGTTTTTCCAGGGAAGCATCGTGTCGAGGCACCCATGAACTCACCCCTTTCACTTCATGCAACTTCTTCTAAAGAGCCTCTCCCGGTGTTCTTACTTATAGCCGCATCAACATTTATCTTGATAGAACCACCTAGCGGTGGTAGCCATCTTGGTGCTCTATCAACCCGGGGTGCCGCCACCGCTGTCCTTCCCTTCTAGCTAAGTTTGAGATCAGTGGTGAAACTTTCCATGATCGCATGTACAAATAGAGGGATCTGAAAATTTTGCTCGTGTAGTGCTTTCCTCCTTGCGTTCCAGATGGCCCACAGAGTGACAAAAACTCTCACTTGATCCTCATGATGCAGTGTCTCAATCATCACCGCCAACCACTTGCGTGCATATCGTTCCTCCATGCCAGCCATGTGCTCTGTAGTCTCCTCATCAACAAGAGCCCACACACTCCTTGACATGCCACACTCAAGGAGTGCATGTCGCCAGGAATCAGCTGTCCCGCATAGCTGATAGTGACCATCCGCTACCATGCCCCGATGGCTAGGCACATCATTCGTAGGTAGAGACAGTTTCACTAACCTCCAAAGGAAACCCTTCACTTTTGATGGTACCTTGGTGCACCATAGCGATGTCCATTGCTTCTCGACTACCTTGCCATTGGAGCCAGAGGCGGCGATGTCCATCAAGGCTTCTCTTTGCTCCCTTGTACTTACTACCATGCGATATGCCGATCACATCGAGAAAACACCCCATCAATCGTAGTGCCACACCCAAAAATCCTACCGGCACTTGCTGCTAAGCGGGATGCCGAGGATGATGTCCACATCCATCTGAAGAAAGAACTCCCGCAATTTCTCTTCCTTCCACACACTGTTCGTCGCATCAATGAAGTTAGTGACCCGCTTCGGCAACCTGGATTTGATGCATGTTGTAATCTGTAGCATGTCGTCTCTTGGTATCCACTGATCATTGCATGGGTCTGTAGTTTCTCCCGTGCCAATTCTGCATACTAGGCCCTCATGGATCGCCCTCCACACCTGGGATGGTGATGCCCCCAGCTCCACATGCAGAAGGTTAGACTCGGGGTAGTAGTGTGCCTTCAATACCCTGGCACTAAGCGACTCTAGGATTTGCAACATCCGCTGTCCTTACCATGCCAGCAGACAGAGGTTGAAAAGTTCGATGTCTCTGAACCCCAATCCTCCCATGTGCTTGGGTTTACACATCCCCCCAGGAGACCCAGTTGGGCTTGCACTCTCCCTCTCAGCTACCCCCCAGAACTTCCTCAGAATGGTGTTGATATGGTGAAAAAGTCCTCTTGGCAGTAGGAAGCATGCCATAGAGAAAATTGGCAAAGCCTAGGAAACCGATTTAATGAGTACATCCTTTCCTCCGGCTAATAACAATCTTTCCAACCAGCCTTGCACCTTACTCCAGATTCTGTCCTTTATGTATTTAAAGGCATCATACCGAGACCGCCCCACATCCATTGACATGCCTAGTATTTTTCATTGGGAGTCTCGTTGTGCACATCAAGAACCCCCATGACCACGCTCTGCACTGTCTTAGTGCGGCCTTTACTGAAAAAGATAGAAGACGTGTCCCTATTGATCCTCTGACCTGATATCGAGCAATACAAGTCCGGCAAGTTTTGTAATCTCCTAGCACACACCGTATCTTCCTTAAAAAGCAACATGCTGTCATCAGTGAAAAGAAGGTGGCTAACCGTCAGAGCCGACGATGCTACCTGTAGTCCATGGAGCTCTGATGAAAACTATGATGTTTTAGAAGGCATGAGAGGACCTCTGCCGCTAATAATAACAAATATGGAGATAGTGGGTCACCTTGCCTCACCCCCCCCACACACGCATGGGTAAAAACTGCTGGAATTTCCCTCCGTTGAACAACACCTGGAAGGACATCATGGTGACTAACCTCATCACCATCTGCACCCAAACACCATGAAAACCTAGCTTGATTATGACAGCCTCAAGGTAACTCTACTCAAGTCGGTCATATGCCTTCCGCATGTCAAGTTTCCGAGCACAAAAATGATGCTTCTTTGCTTTATTTCTCTTCATGAAGTGTAGACATTCATGCGCAGTTATGATGTTATCTGCTATCAATCTCCCTGGTACAAATGCTGACAGTTCCTGAGTAATAATATCCGGTGAACACACCTTCAGATGGTTTGCCAAAACCTTGGAGGCAATCTTGTATATCACATTGCATAGGCTAATAGGCCTAAACTGTCCCAACTCCTCTGGTCTCACCACTTTAGGTATGAGCACAATTAAGGTTTGGTTAATATTTGCCATGTTGTCCTCTACCCTTGGAACTTTGAGGAAGGAAAAAGTCACCTCACCTCCACATAATTCCCAATGAGTCTGGAAAAAATGCATAGGGAAACTGTTAGGGCCAGGAGGCTTTGTAGGAAACATCTGGAAGAGGGCTATTTTGACCTCCTTCTCCTCTATCGGTTGCAACGGCTGGTCATTCATTTGCACCGTAACTTTGGTGGGTATTACACCATTCACTTCCCCCATGCGATCCACCCCTTCCGATTGGTACAAATTCTCATAAAACTCTTTTGTCAGGGTGGACACCTCCTGAACATCCTTAGTTACCACGCCATCATGTCATTTTTACCTAGATATCATCTTCCTCTTCTTTCGCTGGCTGGCATGCTGATACATTGCAAATGTATCTATAATTTTTGATGTTCCATCCTTGGTTTTATCTACTTTCTTGTGTTTTGTCCACACTTTGGAGTACTTTTCATATGATTTCTTGGACTAACCTATTAACAAGAGCCACAGTGTTAGTACTGCTTTCTGCTGTTTTGGTTCCAGAAGTGAAAATGAATATTCTCGAATTGACGGGACAAAAGCCAAAGTTATTATTTCTTGGGGACACTTGGAGCTAGAATACGAGGCGGAGAAGGGCGAGGGTGGCCACACCACAGTGGCCTTGAGCCAGGCCGCGCCACGGGTGGTGTGGTCCCTCCGACACCCTCTCGCCTATAAGAGCCTCCCGATGCATAAACCCTAAATCGTCAATCAGAAATCCACGAAAAGTTCCACAGCGCCGCCGCCACCGAAGGGGAGATTCAGGGGACAGAAAGTCTTTGTTCCGGCACCCTACCGATATGGAGAATTGCCCCCAGAGCCATCTCCATCGATCTCCACCACCATCTCCATCACCGTTGCTGATTCCCATGATGATGAGGGAGTAGTTCTTCCTCAAGGCTAAGGGTTCTACCGGTAGCTATGGGTTCATCTCTCTCTCTATGCATGATCATATTGTGATCATGAGCTTTGTAATCAAGTAGATCTACCTTTCTACTCAAGTGCTTTAATAGATCTCTGTTCGCCCCATGTGTGTGAAAGTGACAGCGTGCACACCATGGTGTCACTTAGGCTAGAGATTACAAATACTTGTTTTGAGTTACATTTGGAGTTGGATGTCTTTATGAAATTGTGGTGTTTGTTGGAACCATCTAGTGCTCAAGGTGACAGTGTGGGGTTTTCTAGATGGGAAAGGCTTACTTTGAGGTGTGTTGTTATAGCCCTACCATGGATTAGAGTGTCCAACGGGAGAGTAGTTAAGAGTAGTATCATAAAGATAATATATTTATATGAGAGTGTTCACTAGTGAAAGTATGATCCCTAGGCCTTGTTTCTAAGCATTAAAACATCGTTTGCTACTAGATCTGTTACATGTTTGCTTGCTTTCATCTTTATTTAAGTTTGCTTTTAGTCTCTTCCACGCCATCAAGCTATTTTCTAGCACCGTTGTATTTTATCCATACCACTTGTATTTCACTATCTCTTCGCCGAACTAGTGCACCTATACACCTGACAATTGTATTGGGTGTGTTGGGGACACAAGAGACTTCTTGTATCTTGATTGCAGGGTTGTTTGAGAGGGAATACCTTTGACCACTTCCTCCATGAGTTCGATAAACCTTGGGTGATCCACTTAAGGGGAAACTTGCTGCTGTTCTACAAACCTCTGCACTTGGAGGCCCAACAAATGTGTACAAGAATAGAAGTGCGTAGACATCAAGCTATTTTCTGGCGCCGTTGCCGGGGAGGTAAGGTAAAAGGTACTCACATCCTCTGGTGTGAGTGCTCAAAGTTATTTCCTTTAGATTCTGCAATTTCGTCTTTTTGTTTTCACTAGTTAGTCTTAATGGAAAACAACAACAAAATTAGAGAGCTTTATAGTATTTATCTTGAGTTAGTACATGAAGTGTTTGAAGAGAAAATTAGAAAAACCTATGGAACTTTATCTGCATGCTAATAGCAATGTTGTTAGTATGAATTCTTTGGACACTATTATTGCTAATGCTATGGAAAAGTCTAAGTTTGGGGAAGCTAGTTTTTATGAAAATGATCTTTTTAATTCCCCAGCTTTGGAAGATAGCTATTCTATTGCTTATGATGATACAAAACCTCCAATATATGATGATTATAATGATGAATATGATATTTTCAGTCCACCTACTATTGAGGAGAAAATTAATTATGATTACAATATGCCTCCTATATTTGATGATTATGGTGATAAGAATAATAATGATAGCTATTTTGTTGAATTTGCTCCCACTATGATTAATAAGAATGACTATTCTTATAGGGAGAGTAATAATTGTTTTATGCATGTGGCTCATGATAAGAATGTTTTATATGATAGTTATATTGTTAATTTTATTCATGATGCTACTAAAAGTTATTATGAGAGAGGGAAACATGGTTTTATGTATCTCAACAATATTAAGTTTCCCCTCTTTTTGTTGAAAGTCTTGAAGTTGCACTTGTTTTGCTTTACTATGCTTGTTGCTTTGTGTTTTCATGACTTGTTTATTTACAAGATTCCTATGCATAGGAAGTGGGTTAGACTTAAATGTGCTTTGAATTTGCTTCTTGATGCTCTCTTTTACTTCAATTCATATTTTCTATGTGAGCATCTTCTCAAACTATCATGCCTAACTTGAAGGCGTTAAAGAAAAGTACTTATTGGGAGATAACCCAAAAGTTTTAGATGAGTCTTGGAAGTTATTACCTCTGTATACCGCTCCTTATCCTTTTTATTTGCTTTTTGTGCCAAGAGTAACCTCTAATGAGAGAGATGTAATGATTGGGAAAGTTGTTATCCCGAAACAGATTTCTGTGCTTCGCTGTAAAAAAATTCGTGTAAAATCTATGTACGTCCTTTTGAGGTGTGAATTTTTGTACTTCTGACCCAGGTTGTTATCTGACTTTCGTTAGTTCAACACTTTTGGATTTGAGCAACATAAGGTCTTCGAAAAAATTCGTCTTTACCTGATGATCTGTTTTGACAAATTTCTGCCTTTATTTGCATTTGCTTCTTGTTGGTTCCTTTTTTAGTTCTTTTGGGGAATTGAGCTTTTTGAGGGAAGTGCTACAATAGCTAGTATTTTATTGGAAGTTTTGTTGGTGTTAGAACTGAACCTAAAGACTTATTATCTTGAGTGCACTGATGTTGCTAATAAAGATTGTGTGAAGTTTTGTATGAAGGAAAAAAAATCAGGTGTATGGAAGGAATGAGTAATGAGATGAAGGATGGACTAAAGCTCAAGCTTGGGGATGCCACACGTGTCACCCCAAGAAATATCCAAGAAGTACAAGCGTCAAAGCTTGGGATGCCCAAGGTATCCCCCTCTTCATCAATAAAAATCCCAGGTTTCTTCCAAACGCTTCATTTTTATTGTTTCATTCACAGTTGTGTTGTTCTTGGAGCGTCTTCTTTTTTGTTTTGGTTTTGGTTTTCGTTTGCTTGGTTTTCTTAGTTTGCTGAATAAATTGGTTGGACCCTCTCTTTCATACATTGGTTTTCAAATAGTTTGGTTTGGTTTGGAAAAGAGTACGAAAGTTCATGCTTAAGTGTTAAAGAGAGTGTGTTTTTGACTGTGGCCTATGCTTTGTCATGCCATGCTTGATATTGTTTTGGCTTTATGCTTAGTATTCTTTGCTGTATCATGACTTGTTATAAACAATTGAGATTGCTTAATGTGCCTTGGATGAATCATGCATTGTTTTAGCATATTAAAGCATAGTATAGTGGTATTCTCCTTTGATGCTTTATTTGGGTTGACTTGGCACATGCTCACACCATGTTATGACTATCTCAAGTCACCTTAGCCTTTATGATCCTTTAGTTTTCAACTTGAAGTATCACTTTATGCTTTGATCAATGATGTTTTGTCGCTCTGCATGATTATGGCCATTATTACTTTCTTAGTTTGTTGCTCCCAGTCTTTTGCTAGCCTCCACAACCAAGTATGAGTTCCACTCATGCATCCAACTCCCTAAACGAAGTTAGTACAAAGAGTCCACCATACCTACCTACTAGCATATGCTATTCCAAGTATATTCATGCTTTTGTTTATCTTCCAAATTAAACTTGTTATGAGAAAACTAGTGATTAAAGCTCTCACGAACTTGATGGCACACTTTACTTTTTTGCATCTAATAAACTTGAACCATTGGGTCCTTCTTTGTTGCGTATTTGCTTGCGCTTTATAAGTTGAAGTTAGCAGAACCATGTAACATGGGGAACGCTTTCAACATTGCACTTGTACTTTGTACCCCATTGATATCATGTTCTTTTGCTTATGGATCCCGGCAGTGTGAAATAAAAGTGGAACTTGTAAGATCATGGAGTTTGTATGTGTGTTAGAGAAATGCCTGGGCTGCTAGCCTAAGCCATGCCTAATCATGGTGGAAACTTGTAGCATAACCATAATGAGCACTCTATGAAGCATCCTCAATAAAAACCTATGCAAATAGCAAATAAAAAGATCGCTGAGATGCTCATTGTCTACTTGCCTTGTCATTTTGATTATGGGATAGCTCCTGTATCATGTGCAAGGGGTACCCCATTGGCGGTTCTTTATGATACATATGTACTTACAATGACAAGAGCTTACTTGTGACTAAAGTTGAGTAGCACGAGGTTCGGTCTTCATAAGTAAGGGGCATGAGATTTCGGTTTATAACTTGTCAAGCATATCCTCTTAGTTGTGTCACTTTAACCTTAATCACCTTCAAGATGCTTATGATAGGGGCAATGAGAGATGAAAGATAACAAGTACCATAATTTTTGGAAGCTCTTTATGAGACTTGAATCCCTACTTCCTTCTATGAAGGCCTTTCTTCCACCATTACATTGAGTCTCCACCTTCTACCTTTATGCACCTACTTTGAGAGCATAGTGGCCATTCTTAGTTCAATGTGCATTGTCCCAAGACTAGTTGATTGATGCATATCTTGATATTGCTTGTTTTAAACTACTTGTATCTAGTCACTCTTATGAACTTTGAAGGTGTCCTATGCATTTATATTTGCTACTCCATGAGGGACAAGCTGAATACTATTATGCTATGTTTTCTTTATGTGAAAAAAACAAACGTCTTGCAAAGCATTGTTATTCATAAATCTTTTGATTGTGCTTTTTCATGTTGCAACATAATTGCTATGTCTTATTGCTAGAGCTTTGTCTTTCATGTTATGATTGAAGTACTATGATCCCAGCTTCGAATGTTCTACAAATACTTTGATCAAGTTTATGATGGTGCATGTCACCTCAAAAATTATTCTTTCTTTTTATCACTTACCTACTCGAGGACGAGCAGGAGTTAAGCTTGGGGATGTTGATACATTGCAAATGTATCTATAATTTTTGATGTTCCATGCTTGGTTTTATCTACTTTCTTGTGTTTTGTCCACACTTTGGAGTACTTTTCATATGATTTCTTGGACTAACCTATTAACAAGAGCCACGATTGCATTTTGTTTTCTGCTGTTTTTGGTTCCAGGAAGTCAGAAAATGAATATTCTCGGAATTGGACGGGACAAAAGCCAAAGTTATTATTTTACTGGGGGACACTTGGAGCCAGAATACGAGACGGAGAAGGGCTAGAGGGTGGCCACACCACCTGGTGGCGCGGGCCAGGCCAGGTCGCGCCAGGGGGTGGTGTGGGCCCCTCCGGCACCCCCTCGGTCTCCCCTCTCGCCTATAAGAGCCTCCCGATGCATAAACCCTAAATCGTCAATCATAAATCCACGAAAAGTTCCGCAGCACCGCCGCCACCGAAGGGGAGATTCGGGGGACAGAAAGTCTTTGTTAGGCACCTGAATTGCCCAGAGCTATCTCCGTCGATCTCCGCCACCATCTCCATCACCGTTGCTGATTCCCATGATGATGAGGGAGTAGTTATTCCTCAAGGCTAAGGGTTCTACCGGTAGATATGTGTTCATCTCTCTCTCTATGCATGATCATATTGTGATCATGAGCTTTGTAATCAAGTAGATCTACCTTTCTACTCAAGTGCTTTAATAGATCTCTGCTCTCCCCATGTGTGTGAAAGTGACAGCGTGCACACCATGGTGGCACTTAGGCTAGAGATTACAAATACTTGTTTTGAGTTATATTTGGAGTTGGATGTCTTTATGAAATTGTGGTGTTTGTTGGAACCATCTAGTGCTCAAGGTGACAGTGTGGGGTTTTCTAGATGGGAAAGGCTTACTTTGCGGTGTGTTGTTATAGCCCTACCATGGATTAGAGTGTCCAACCGGAGAGTAGTTAAGAGTAGTATCATAAAGATAATATATTTATATGAGAGTGTTCACTAGTGAAAGTATGATCCCTAGGCCTTGTTTCTAAGCATTAAAACACCGTTTGCTATTAGATCTGTTACATGTTTGCTTGCTTCCATCTTTATTTAAGTTTGCCTTTAGTCTCTTCCACGCCATAAAGCAATTTTCTTGCACCGTTGTATTTTATCCATACCACTTGTATTTCACTATCTCTTCGCCGAACTAGTGCACCTATACACCTGACAAGTGTATTGGGTGTGTTGGGGACATAAGAGACTTCTTGTATCTTGATTGCAGGGTTGTTTGAGAGGGAATACCTTTGACCACTTCCTCCCTGAGTTCGATAAACCTTGGGTGATCCACTTAAGGGAAAACTTGCTGCTGTTCTACAAACCTCTGCACTTGGAGGCCCAACAACTGTCTACAAGAATAGAAGTGCGTAGACATCACACGCAAATGGAAGAATCTAGTGTTTTTGTCTCCCTCCGCCAACCATTACACTCTCGAACGTTGTCACCACATAACTTCCTCCCTATGATATAGCTCAACCAATCTTTGGGAATTTTTGTTTCCTCATAGGATGGACCCATCCTACGTGGGTTTGTTCGTAGGGTAGTGAGCCAGTCATTTAGCTCTCTAATCTCCCTCTGTACATGTCCAAAGGTGTTCTTTCCCCGGTCTTACAAACATCCTGAGACTCGAGACAGCTTCTCCTGGAGTTGCTTCATCGATGTTGCCTTCCCCTCATCTTTCCATACATCAACTAAGTGAGGCTTGAATTGGTCATGGGTTTCCCACATAACTTCATACCGAAAGATCTTATCCTCCATTCGTATCCTCTCTCTAGCCGTCTATTGCCAGCGTAGAAAGATCGGACAGTGGTCTGACGTCACCACCATAAAGTGTCGTAGAGTTGCAGTAGGAAACTGCTCACTTCATGATGGTGTAGCCAACGCCCTATCAAGGCATACGCGGCAGAAAGATCCTCACGCAATCCCCTTCTCATATGTCCAACTATTGCCCATGTTGCCTAGATCCGCGAGGTCATAGACATCAACCACCTCCCTGAACCCTTCGATCTGCGCCAGGCTATATTCTGTAGTACCTACATGCTCATGTTGGCGCAACACTTCGTTAAAATCTCCAATACACATCCACGACAACGCCGATGAAGATCAGATATGTTTCGGCATGTCCTAGGTTTTGTGTTTATCTGTGACTTGCGCCGCCCTATACACACATGTTAGCCTCCATGGCTCACCTCCCCTCTCCATTATCTGAGCATCAGTGTAACATTGAGAAAATGGTAAAATTTGAATATCAGTTTCATTATTCCAGAACATCCCAAGGCCTCCACTTTGTCTCGTACTGCTTACAGCCAAATTCCTATGAAAGCCAAGAGTTCTTGCTAAGCCTTCAACCTGTGATTTGTGTAGCTGAGTTTCAACTACACACAACACGGTAGGTTTAAAACGCCTCACTAGGTCGCGAATTTCACGTCACTCCCCATACCACAAAGTTCAGACATATGCAACTCATTGGTATTGGCGGTGCTCTGTTCTAGAGCCCGCCTCAGTATCATCCTTGACATTCTTCCTCGGTCTCTTTGGGTCAGGTTTTACTAGGGATGCGGTCGCCCCTGCGTTCTTGTCAGCCTCTTCTTCCATTTACTTTCCCAGGTTCTTGCGAGCTCCTGCCTCGCCACCGTTAGGAACCTCCACACCCGCGATCTGAAGGGGTGGTGCACCCCTTCCTATCCTAGTTGTTATTCCTCCGCCCATGTTTGGCGGTGACTCGCTGGGTGGTCTCTTGCGTGAATCAGTAGGCCCACCCCTTCCACGACCCTCCCCACGGCCAGCATGACCGGCCTCCGGAGCAGAAGCCTTTCGCACCCCTGAAGACTGCGGGTTTGAAAGAACATTTCATGTTTTCCTATGTTTTGCGTGTTAGATAACAATACTATGGAGACTTTTCATGTGTGCTAAGTGTGCAGGAAGTTTTGAGGGGGGCCGGATAATCCGCCCCTCCAAGGGCCGGATAATCCGGCCTACCTCATCTCTCAAGGAAGCCAAGGCGCATCGCTCTGTGACCAGTCGGATTTTCTCCCGGAAAATCCAAACTGGGGCGGTTTTTCCTGCCCAGGCCGGATAATCCGGGTTTCGCAAGGGCCGGATAATCCGGCCCCCAGTTTTCGAGCAAAAGGAGCCAAGGCACGTCGCTCGGTATCCGGTCGGATTTTCTACCGGAAAATCCAAACTAGGGCGGTTTTTCTTTCCCAGGGCGGATAATCCGGCCTTCGCATAGGGCCGGATAATCCGGCCCCCAGAAGTTGATCAAGGGCAAGCTCGGCGCGACGCTCAGAGAGGGGGCAGATTTTCTGCTGGATATTCCGAGTCTGAGGCGGAGTTTCCCCAGACCGGATAATCCGGCCCTCACTTGGGCCGGATAATCTGGCCCCCAAAGTGTGCAACGGCTGGTTTTTGGAAGGGGATATACGTACCCCTTCTTCCCCAACGTCCAGACCCCTTGATTCATTCGAATTTGACGGACCCTGCAAGAGCTCTAAATCTCGATCTCCCACTTCAACCACCCTAAGGTCTTGATCTTTGGTGGAATTGAAGGAGGAGAAGTTCATCATCAATATCAAGAATCAAGCGCTCCAACTCCTCTCCATTCACTTGGAGAAATCCCTAATCTAGTATTCTCGTTAGTACCTAGATCGTGTTATTGTATTTGACAACTTTGTTCTTGTGGCAACTTGTTGTCACTTCGGGAGCCTCCAAGTTGTTGTGGAGTTGTTGCCCCGCTAGTTGTGTAAAGGCGTCGGTGCCCGCCTCGAAGGGTACCTATAGTGGAAGGTGGATCAGGACTGTTGTGGCGAGATCCATCGGAGAACAGGGTGAGGCCTTTTGTGGTGTGGTGGTCTTAGTACCGCCCACCCCTCCAACGCAGACGTACTTCCCTTAACAAGGAAGGAACTGCGGTCAAACAAATCCTGTGTCTCCGCGTGCTTCACTTCGGTTCACTCGTTCCTCTTCCACTCGCTCCTTACTCGCTAGTACATAGGTTTGCATATAGGGAAATTCCACATATTAGTTTATCTAGAGAATTTACCTTTGTGCTAAGCCTAAAATTGAAAAAGAATTAAAAATTGGTGTAGCACCTATTCACCCCCTCTAGGTGCCCATACGATCCATTTCAATTGGTATCAGAGCCCTGGCTCTTAATTCGGGCTTAACCGCCTAAGAGTAGTATGGGTACTAGGGATGATGGAAATGAGGCTGTGGATAAGGTCACAATGGATGATCTCAAGTCATTGGAAACAACCTTGTTGAAATCCTTTGAGGCCAAGATTGAGGAGATGAATCAAATGATTGCTCGCCTTACATCATCCATAGCCACATCTCCATCCTCCTCAGAGGCTCCCTCACCATCATCTAAGGAAAAGGGTAACACAGGATCTAAGGATGATGATGTGGAAGGTGAAAAACTAAATGGTTCCACCTCCAAAAAGGGAAGTGGCAAGGAGGAATATAGTGAGGTTCGCCACGTATATTCCCCCGACCCACCTATCCCTCATCCTTATATAAACAATAGGGGTGATCCACCCAAGCTCACTGCATCTTCTTTTAACCAATGGCAATTTCTAATGAAATCTCATGTTTGCAGCTCCTCTATTGAATTGTGGAGGATCATTGAAGAAGGTCTTCATGTTGGAGATCAAACCAATCTAACAAGAAGGGAAGTTGTGGATAGCCAGTTGAATGCCACTGCTCTCCACATGATACAGCTGGGTGTGGGTCCCAAGAACATGCCACACATTGAACATCTCAACATGGCTAAAGAGGCGTGGGATGCTCTTACGGACCTTTTTGTTGGAAATGAAAGCATGAGAAGAAACCGGTATGATGCCCTTAGTAACGAAGCTGAGGGATTCTACATGTTGGATGGTGAAAACCATAAGGACATGTATAGAAGACTCAAGGGCATCGCAACAACATTTTGGAAGCATGGGGCCACTCACATTGATGATGCATGGATAAAAAGGAAGTATGTGAGTGCCTTAATGCCTTTCGAACTGACGGATTTGAAGAGCTTGCAAGGTAGACACAACTATCATCAAATGACATCCAATGAAGTTATGCAAGAAATGACGTCATTCAAAGTGGCGGCAAAGAATGCTGAAGATGCCCGTGCTCGGGCCATTGGAATGCAAAAGGGTGTCAATGTGGCTCTCAAAGCCAATATTGCTGAGCAAGAGGATGATGAAGGAGCATTTGAGAGGATATCCATGGACTGCCCCGATGAGGTCAAACGTGCTCATGGTGAGTACATGGCATTCTATGCAAGGAACTTTTGGAAGGACCACTTAAAGCCAAGTCTGAACTTGGCGCAAGAACGGGTCAAATGGAAGAAGAGAAAGTGGCCCAAGATTGAGAACTTGCTTCAACTGTGGAGATAGACTGCACTTTGTAGCCGAGTGTCCTTATGAAAATAGAGAAGACAATGGTGGCAGGCTCATTCTCAAAGAGAAATCCAAAGTTCCTAAGAAGAAGCCATTTGCTAAGAAGAATGGTCCTTTTAAGAAGCAACCCAAGATGGTCCTTGTAGCTCAAGAGGAATACTCCTCCGCAAGTGAAGATGAAGAGGATGATGATAGTTCCTGCGAAGTGGCTGCTATAGCCACCACATCGACTCCCTCCTCTCTCTTCGACTCGCCGAACGAGAACGCCATCAACAACAACGCCACTTGCCTAATGGCAAGAGGATCCGAGGTATCGACTTCTAACTCCTCATTTTCTAAGACTAACATAATTTTGGATATGGATGATCATGACAGTCTTGAAATGAAAGAAGAAGTTATTGCCTTGGATACTTTTTCACTAACCTACAAGGTGAGCACAAACTCCATTTTGATACTCTTATGAGTCAACTTGCTCGAGGAAGATCTCCTTGAAGAAAAGGCGAATTGAAAGAGAAGATGCTTTGGAGATAGCCTCTTTGAAGAATGCCTTGGAAGAGGAAGAGGAAACTCGAGTTTCTTTGGAAGAAAGACTCGAATCCCTAGAGGAGTCACAAGAAGAAGCTGTAGCTCAGCTCATTAAAGAACGTGACCATGCCCTTGCCAAGGTAAAGAAACTAAAGAAAGAAAAGATTGATTTTGGGGCTGTTCATGCTAGACTTTTGGAGAAGTTTGATGATCTTGAAAGTGCTCACAAGGCATTGAAGAGTGATCATTCTACTCTAAATGAGTCTCATGACCAACTCCAAACTCAATTGAAACGGTATAATGTACCAAGTACCTCATCTTCATCCTTTGGAAAAGAAGATCTTGCAAGGAGTTCTCAACACAAAGGTAAAGGGGTTATTGATGAGATACTGAGCATGCAAAGGTCAAACAACAGTAAAGAAGGTCTTGGTTACATACCCAAGATAAAGAGCAAGAAAAACAAGAAGAACAAGACTGCTCAATCGAAGACTAGCAACATTACTAATGACAAGACTAATTATGATGGTTTTGCAGGGATCAACAATCCTAACTTCGAACTATATTGTGATTCTTATGGTGATGTTTATGCTAGTTATGTAGGGCCTTATGATTGTTACATTCCTTGGTCTATTTGGGTTCCCAAGACCCTTGTTACTAACATGAGAGGACCCATTGAAAACTGGGTACCTAAAACCAAGAAGTAATTCTCTTGCAGGGCTATGCTTCTGGTGGTTCTAAATGGGTACTCGATAGCGGTTGTACGAGTCATATGACCGGAAGCAAGGAGATCATCACGGAGATGCGGCCGAACCTTGATCACATTACCGTCTCCTATGGTGACAAGTCAAAATCTGAGGTATTGGGTCTCGACAAAGTTGTGGTGGCTCACGATATCTCTCTCGTGGATGTCATGCTTGTTGAGACCCTCGGGTATAACTTACTTTATGTTCATGCCCTTGGTAAGATGGGCTTTGCAGTTTACATTGATGCTGATTTGGTGGTACTCTTGTGGAGCAAGTCTCTAAAAGTCGCTTTCGTAGGATATGTCGAAAACGACCTGTACGTGGTAGACTTTTTGGGGAAAACCACTACAGGTCCGATGTGTCTTTTCGGAAAGGCTGACACGGGTTGGTTGTGGCATCGCCGACTAGCCCACGTCAATATGAGAACTTTGCAAAGTCTCCACAAGGGTGGCCACATTCTTGGACTAAAAGAAAATGTCTCTTTTGCCAAAGATCGTGTTTGCAGGGCGTGTGTTGAAGGGAAAATGCATGATTCACCTCATCGAAGGAAAACCATTATCTCTTCAAAAAGGATCTTGGAGCTCCTTCATGTGGACCTCTTCGGACCTCCATCTCATGCAAGCCTCAGTGGGAAGAAGTATTGTCTAGTGATTGTTGATGATTACTCAAGATACACTTGGGTTTATTTCTTTAAGTTGAAGAGTGAAACTCAACAAACTATCATCGACTTCGCCAACGAGGTTCAACATCAACACAACATCCCCATTCTGGCTATAAGGAGTGATAACGGCTCGGAGTTCAAGAACTACACCTTAAATGAGTTCCTAAGTGAAGAGGGGATAAGACATCAATATTCCGCTGCGTACACCCCTCAACAAAATGGTGTAGCCGAGAGGAAGAATCGGACTCTAATGGACATGGCAAGATCAATGTTGGCCGAATTCAAATCTCCATATAACTTCTGGGCTGAAGCAATCTCTACTGCTTGTCATTCATCCAACCGGTTATACCTCCGCAAGATTTTGGACAAGACTCCGTATGAAATACTTACCGGTAACAAGCCAAACATCTCATACTTTCGAGTATTCGGGTGTAAGTGTTTCTTTCTTATTAAAGGAGTTCGTTTATCTAAGTTTGAATCTAAGGCTCTAGAAGGTATTTTTGTTGGTTATGGTGCCGAACCCCACACTTATAGAGTCTACAATAAGCTCTCCGGAACTGTTGTAGAATCTTGTAGTGTGGTGTTCGAGGAAAATGACGGTTCCCGTGCGGAGCAAGTTGGTGTTTGTGATGCAGATGTTGAAATACCCCAAGATGCCATAAGAAGAATGGGCGTGGGATTCTTCCGCCCCATTGAGGAACCCCTTGTGGCGGACCGGGAAGGACAATTCTCTACTCATATAGAGCCCTCATCTACACATACGCAACATGCTCCAACCATGAGGGAAACTTCTACAACATCTCCATCAACTGCTGAAGGTCAAGATGCTCCAGAAAGCTCCAGGCCGGATTTTCCGGTGGATACCGGATTATCCGGCCACCCCGCTCCAGCTGTCCATGCAACTCCTGGTGGTGAAGATATCAACACAAGCTCCAGGCCGGATTTTCCGGCTAACCCCAGATTATCTGGCTCCTCGCCAGGTCAAGCAAGTCCCAGGCTTCCTAATGATGCTGCTGCAAGTCCTCCCAGGTCGGATTATCCGGCCACTTCTTCGGCCGGATTATCCGACCCTGACTCTCCAGTTCTGCAGCCTCCTGTTATGGCTACGGACTCACCTCAAGGGCATGCATCTCCACCACCTGCTACTGATGTTCTAGCTACTGATCAAGGCAGAGAAAATGCCTCCAATGAAGACTCAAGTGATGAATCTCCTCCACCAAGAGACAACAAACTTATTGAACTTTGTTGCAAGGCTCGGGCTGATCGTAACCTTGAGTTGAGGGGTCACACTCTCGACAAGGTTGTTGGTGATCTTCGACGAAGGGTGCCTACTAGAAGAGAATTGGCCAGTTTTGGTGAGCATCAAGCTCATATCTCCATGGTGGAACCTAAGAAGGTCTTTGAAGCTCTTGAAGACCCAGACTGGGTTGTTGCTATGCATGAAGAATTGAATAATTTGGCGCAACAAAGTCTGAAACTAGTGGAGAAACCCAAAGAGTGTCGCAATGTTATCGGCACCAAGTGGATTTTCAAGAACAAGCAGGATGAGAATGGCATTGTTGTGAGGAACAAGGCAAGACTTGTGGCACAAGGTTACTCACAAGTTGAAGGCATCGACTTCGGCGAGACTTATGCTCCTGTGGCTCGCCTTGAGTCCATCCGTATCCTACTTGCTTATGCTGCTCATAACAATTTTAAGTTGCAGCAAATGGACGTCAAGAGTGCCTTCCTTAACGGTCCTCTACATGAGTTGGTATACGTAAAGTAACCCCCGGGGTTTGAGGATCCTAACTTCCCGAACCATGTCTACAAACTCGATAAGGCACTCTATGGCCTTAAACAAGCCCCACGTGCGTGGTATGAGCACCTTAAAGAGCTTTTGTTAGATCGTGGCTTCGAAGTTGGGCAAATCGACCCCACTCTTTTTACTAAGAAGGTTAAGGGGGAGCTCTTCGTATGCCAACTATATGTAGACGATATCATTTTTGGTTCTACTAACAAAGCTTTTAACGATGAATTTTCAAAGCTTATGACTGACAGGTTTGAGATGTCTATGATGGGGGAATTATGGTTCTTTCTTGGATTCGAGATCAAGCAACTAAGAGAAGGAACCTTTATTAATCAAGCAAAGTACATCCAAGACATGCTCAAGAGATTCAAGATGACGGATCTAAATGGTGTCGCTACTCCGATGCAAACAAAGTGTCATCTCGAACTCAACCCTCATGGTAAAGATGTGGACCAAAAGGTATACCGGTCCATGATCGGCTCTCTTCTTTACCTCTGCGCATCTAGACCCGATATTGTGTTGAGTGTGGGAGTGTGTGCAAGGTATCAAGCAGCTCCTAAAGAAAGCCACTTAGTGGCGGTCAAGAGGATCTTTCGATATTTAGTTCATTCCCCCAACTTTGGTCTTTGGTATCCCAAGGGCTCCAATTTCTCTTTATGTGGTTATACTGACTCAGATTGGGCTGGTGATAAGGATGATCGGAAGTCAACTTCTGGAGCTTGTCAATTCTTGGGAAGATCTCTTGTATGTTGGTCCTCCAAAAAGTAGAATTGTATATCCTCTCCACCGCCGAAGCTGAATATGTTGCTGCGGACAGCGCTTGTACTCAATTATTGTGGATGAGGCAAACTTTAAAGGAATACGGTGTCAATTGTGACAGAGTGCCTCTTTTATGTGATAATTAAAGTGCTATCAAAATTGCGTACAATCCAGTTCAACACACAAGGACGAAGCATATTGAGATTCGAAACCATTTTATTCGTGACCATGTTGCTCGAGGCGACATTGATCTATCTTTTGTGAGCACGAAGAACCAACTGGCGGATATCTTTACAAAGCCACTTGATGAAGCAAGATTCTGCTATTTGAGGAATGAGCTAAATATCATTGATTCCGGGAGTTTGTCTTGATTACCCATGCACTCACTCGTACGTCTCATTCCTTGTTTGGTCTAGATGTGGGCATGGATATAGGGGGAGTGTGGTCCTAACTTGTTGGGCTAACCCTCCCCCCCATAATGCCAATAGCAAGTATATCATTTCTCTTAATATCATGTTGTGATATGTGAGCTTATTGATGAGTATTGGTCGTGAACCCAAGATATATCTTCGCGGTGTCACACCATACACTCCAACAAGGTGGCTTCGGCCACCGCCCTCTCACTTGTGGAGAATTGGATCTTTTTGGATGTTATTTGCTCTCTCATGTTCTTATGGTAATCACACTCAATCTTGGCTTTTATTTGATTTGGATTTTGCAATTTTGAGTGTCTAGTACCATCTTAGTTTGGCTTTCTCAATCCTAAGCCTTCCCTACCCCTAAGACATCTATTCTTGCACACAAGTCCCTTGTACACCTTGTGGGGGTGTTGTTTGGGGACGCGTGGGCCTTGTGTGCTAGCATCGCTCTTCTCCCTTTTTGGTGTCTCGATGCCAAAGGGGGAGAAGAAGTTCTATTAGGTTGTCTGTGGATTTGCATGGGTCGGGCATAAGCACTTGCACTTTTTATTCGTTATTTCTTGCTTATGCCCATTTAGCGTTGAACTTTTATATTCGTGGTTTGTGATTTGTGGTTGAGACTTTATGTGGTTGTCTGGATGATACCTATGGACTTCATATCATGGATTATGCTCATGGTTATATCTATTCATATCCTATTGCTGGAGGTTTATCACGGAAGGCACGCGCTCATAATGGTTATCCAATAATAATTGTGATTTATGTCAAGGATGTCTATTCTCTACTTCAGTGGTATGTGTTTTTGCCCTTTTGTCTATGGAATAGATTCACCTATTTGTGTGCATTTGTATTCCAATAAAAAACTCTTTTATGCACACATTGAGGGGGAGTCCCTTCCATAGTTATCTCTATTGTCTTGTGTCTTTCTCCTGCAAATCCTGGTATTGTCATCTAACACCAAAAAGAGGGAGATTGAAAGAACATTTCATGTTTTCCTATGTTTTGCGTGTTAGATAACAATACTATGGAGACTTTTCATGTGTGCTAAGTGTGCAGGAAGTTTTGAGGGGGGCCGGATAATCGCCCCTCCAAGGGCCGGATAATCCGGCCTACCTCATCTCTCAAGGAAGCCAAGGCGCGTCGCTCTGTGACCAGTCGGATTTTCTCCCGGAAAATCCGAACTGGGGCGGTTTTTCCTCCCCAGGCCGGATAATCCGGGTTTCGCAAGGGCCGGATAATCCGGCCCCCAGTTTTCGAGCAAAAGGAGCCAAGGCGCGTCGCTCGGTATCCGGTCGGATTTTCTACCGGAAAATCCAAACTAGGGCGGTTTTTCTTCCCCAGGCCGGATAATCCGGCCTTCGCATAGGCCCGGATAATCCGGCCCCCAGAAGTTGATCAAGGGCAAGCTGACGCCGGTAGAGGGGGCGGATTTTCTGCTGGATATTCCAGTCCGAGGCGGAGTTTCCCGCATCGGATAATCCGGCCCTCACTTGGGCCGGATAATCTGGCCCCCAAAGTGTGCAACGGCTGGTTTTTGGAAGGGGATATACGTACCCCTTCTTCCCCAACGTCCAGACCCCTTGATTCATTCGAATTTGACCAGACCCTGTGCAAGAGCTCTAAATCTCGATCTCCCACTTCAACCACCCTAAGGTCTTGATCTTTGGTGGAATTGAAGGAGGAGAAGTTCATCATCAATATCAAGAATCAAGCGCTCCAACTCCTCTCCATTCACTTGGAGAAATCCCTGATCTACTATTCTCGTTAATACCTAGATCGTGTTATTGTATTTGACAACTTTGTTCTTGTGGCAGCTTGTTGTCACTTCGGGAGCCTCTAAGTTTTTGTGGAGTCGTTGCCCCGCTAGTTGTGTAAAGGCGTCCGTGCCCGCCTCAAAGGGTACCTATAGTGGAAGGTGGATCAGGCCTGTTGTGGCGAGATCCATCGGAGAACAGGGTGAGGCCTTTTGTGGCGTGGTGGTCTTAGTACCGCCCACCCCTCCAACGCAGACGTACTTCCCTTAATAAGGAAGGAACTGCGGTCAAACAAATCCTGTGTCTCCGCGTGCTTCACTTCGGTTCACTCGTTCCTCTTCCACTCGCTCCTTACTCGCTAGTAGATAGGTTTGCATATAGGGAAATTCCACACATTAGTTTATCTAGAGAATTTACCTTTGTGCTAAGCCTAAAATTGAAAAAGAATTAAAAATTGGTGTAGCACCTATTCACCCCCCTCTAGGTGCCCATACGATCAATTTCAAGGTTCCAGTCCTCCATAGGAGCTAGCATACGTGCTCCATATTGCTTTGCCTCCTTCCCGTGGACGCCATCGTCGCACTCTTGATCGCCGTGGCCCATCAGTCCACAGACCTCACAATAACGTGGCATCTTCTCATACATCACCATGAAAGTCATCCTCTCTTTACCTTCAGGATGTAGACCAACTACGCGAGTCAGCGGCGTTGTGACATTTAGCTTCATCTTGACCCGAACAAAGCTGGTGCTACTAGTACCGAGTGCGTACAGATCCACACTCAGCACCTCACCAATACGTGTCGCCATGTCCCCGACAATCTCTTCCTTGCAAAAGAGCGGTGGTACTCCTCAGATCTGTATCCAGGCATGGATGCGGTTTAGAGTAATTGTTTTTGGGTCCGCAATTCCATCGTAGGGTTCCACCATCACCCCCTGCTGCCTGAAAATCCATGGTCCTCCAATCATAGACTTATTCCAATCGCCTAGACATGAGACTTGCAGGACGAAAAGGTTCTCCTCGATCATGTGTATCATCCACTTCCTCGCAAAACCCCATGCCACATCCATCTTCTAGAAGAAGGGTTGATTCCCAAAGTGCTTTGTTGTGTGAACCTTCACCACTGCCATCCAACACGCCTCCTCCCGAAGATGGACGAACTCCTCCTTCGATAGAACCACGTCGTCCAACTCCTCGTCCTTGAGTACCAAGTTTTTCAAGAGCTCTTGCAGATCCGTCGCACCCGACGACCCGCCTTCCCTCGGAAACTTCGCTGCCATCCCTAGGTTTTCAATTCAGAGGGGTCAGGGCCGATCTCCCCTCGCCGAAACCTCCCACCCCCCTCAACCCAAGGCCGGGTAGACGAACAGAGTCGTCCCCTTAATCAGCCCGAGCAGAGAGTAGGCTGTGAAAGATTGCAGAAGTATAGATTGTATCGATATTGCAAGAGGTGATTACATCGTGAGTCCTTAGGCTGTTTATATAGTACTAGAAGACTTGGGGGACAAGAAGCCTAATAGAGATAGACTTAGATTACAATATGAAACTACCTAATATTGCCAAACCGTAATATACTCTAACATCACACCGTAGTCGGAACGGTAGTGACACAAACAACAGGAGCGTCGCGGATGGTCCGACTGGAGCATAATCCGAAGTCGTGGACTGGAGAGGATGCCGGTGGATGTCGATGTCGATGTAGCCGGGAGTGAGGGTGTTGTAGTTGTGGTCGATGGTGCCTTTGGGGAAGTTGTCGCCATTGATGAAGTCGATGATGTTGTTGTGTTGTGGTCGATGTCGTTGCTGAGCCTGGAGAATTCGCCGTAGTAGTTGACGTAGATGTAGTTGGATCCGGAGTAGTCGGGATAGGCGACACGCCTTGCCGAGCTTGCCAAACTCAGAAGCGCGTCAGGGACGAAGGCACGCGTCGGTTTTGCCAATACCGGACGTGCGAAGACAGGGACCATCACGAGCCATGCAAGCCAGAGCCGGAGGGAGCAGCAAAGAAATTCTCCGTGAACGGTCGGCGCGTAGAAGTTGTCCGCCGATTTGTCGGAGTAGATGAAGTAGTTGCAAGAAGAAAATTGATTAAGTAAAAAATAAAATTTAGACTGCGACTCTGGCGGCGAGGTCGTGGTGGACGTAGACGAAGAGGTAGTTGTTGATGGAGATTTGCTATAGCGGTAGTTGATTTCGGGGATTTAGACCCGTATTTTCCGCTTGTGTGAGCGCGGCGTCGCTCGTGGAGAAGAACTTGTTGGCGTTGACGATGACCACGATCGGTGGTAGTGGCGACGATGTGGCTATGTTGTTGGTGTAGATGGTTGTCGGCGATGATGACCACGGGTGATGAAGATGCATCCCTTTGTTGACGGCAAGGCGCGTACTCAGGGACATGCGTCCCGGTGGATGTTGGCGAAGACGGGCCGGCGTGGAGACGACGTGAGGACGGAGCAGCTGACGCAGCGCGTGAAGGTGTCCCTTGGGGCGTCGCGCGGAGCCTCCTTGTCACGATCGTTGGTGACGACATGCGGCTGTCGACGATGCTTTTGGTGGCTAAAAGAAAAATAGATCTAATAGAAAAAAGAAATTTGCTAAAACTACTGAACCGATCTAGGAAATTGGAAGAAAAACTAGCTACGAGATTTGGTGCCCCCGGCAGAGATCATGGAGCTCAATCTCGCCGAGGGCGGCGCGCGGAAGCAGTGGCTAAACCCTAGGCGGAGCGAACCGCTCTGATACCATGAAAGATTGCGGAAGTATAGATTGTATTGATATCGTAAGAGGTGATTACATAGTGAGTTCTTAGGTTGTTTATATAGTACTAGAAGACTTAGGGAACAAAAAGTCTAATAAAAATAGACTTAGATTACAATATAAAACTACCTAATATTACCAAACCGTAATATACTCTAACAGGCTGGAGAGCGTCGACAATGGAGATCGAAGCCGGTGAGATTCCTTTGCCGCCGCAATCGCCGGCGAGAATCAAAACCTTAGTTTCCTAGGTACGTGTCCGTATATGGTTACTTTAAAAATCGGGGTTCGACCGTCCGAGCGGAAACCGTAGTCGAGCCGGGCTTCTCTACTGCTAGTAGTCTAGACCAGGTTGCACGTCGGTGCGGCCGTGCGGGTATAAACCAAAACAAGCCTGTTTCACGGATCGATCGCGCGATTGCTTCCTCGTTGCCGCCCGCGTGCCCGCCCGTCATGATCAGCCGCCGCTTCGCCGCCGGCGACAACGAAGGACGCGACAACGCAGCTTCGAACTACTCTTCGCAACCGCATGGCCGCGGTCACGGGAGCAGCACGCCACCGCCACGCAAGTTCAAGACGGTCCCGGAGACTATCTCCACCGCCGACAGCGCCGGCGATTTCCGCGTCGGCTGCCTCATCGGCACCGGCGCCTTTGGGGAGATCTATCACGGTTAGCCCCGGCGATCTTTCCTATTTCCCATCGCATAAATTCGATCTCCAAAATTAATTCAACCGTATCTTCCTCAACTATAGGAACCAACGTCCAAACCAAAGAAAAGGTCGCCATTAAGCTCGTGAGTTCCTTCGGCCTCTTCACACCTCAACGCACCTGTTCTAGCTACACAAATATATATATATATATATATATATATATATATATATAGGAAAAATACTTCTTACTCCCGGGTGTAACTACACCCACGTCTTATATACTACCTTACGGAAGTATTTGTAATACTTTATCTGTTTGAGTATGTTCATATACTATATCTAAGATACTTCCAAACAAGTTAAGTGAAAAAATTGCAAATACACCCATAGTTTACACTATATATGTAAAATACCGTCATATTTATACGTATAAAAGGAGTATGTGAATAAAAATTATATACTACCAAAAAAGTAGTATATATACTGCCCAAATATTCGTATATACTTCATACTACCCATATATAGTCTCCAGTAGAATAGATACTGCCTAAATAATGTGAAACACACATGGGTATAACTACACCCGGGTGTAGCATGAATATGTCCTATATAGGAATATATATATATATATATATATATATATATATATATTGTTACTGATTCACATTGCTTAATCCACCGGACCAGGAATCTCTGAAAGCAAGGTTCCCTCAGCTGATCTACGAGTGGAAGATTTACAAGAAACTTCAAGGAGAAAGTATGTGATAACCCACAAATACATCCTACTTGTGTTGTTTTCACTCTTACCATATCAATCAATTTCATTCTTTTCTAACAACCGACATTGCATCAATTTTATTTTTCTGCAGCTGGGATTCCAAATATCCGGTGGTTCGGTATCGAGGGTGATTACAGTGTCCTGGTGATGGACCTGCTGGGGCCGAACCTTGAAGAACTCTTCGACTCCTGTGACAGGAAGCTGTCCCTGAAAACTGTTCTGATGCTCGCTGATCAGATGGTATGTACATGTGCTCTGCAATGAAATTAACATTTGAAACCCCATTCATGTTTACTTCTGTCGGATCATTACTTTGGTCCTCAGCCTTGTTTTGATCAATCCCATTTTACCAAGAGAAGTTTAACCGTCTTCTGTTTCGCTAGATCAACCGGGTCGAATGCCTTCACTCCAAGTCTTTCTTGCACAGAGACATCAAGCCCCAGAATTTTCTCATGGGTACTGGAAAAAGTGAAAACCTGGTAAATGATAGTTACATATGCATTCCCTTGGTCTTGTTGTATTCACAGATCACTGCAGATTTACTTGCTTATGTGTCCACGCCTTCCGATCTCTCTGTAGGTTCATCTTATAGATTTTGGGATTGCAAAGAAGTACATGGAGACATCAAGACACAACAGACAACACATCCCGTATAGGTAAATATATCACTGTTGACACATGCTTGAAATTCTAGCTGTGGTGTTTAATTTTGTTCAGTTTTTTCCCGCCTTGAAGAAAATTAGATGAATTCAATGATACTGCCACAGTAGTTTCTGTTGTGGTGATGACATACTAGGCAGCAAGCTCAATTGTGAACAATAAGCAAGCAACTGCAAGGTACAGACAACGGTAAGAAAAGCCAAACATCTTCACTAGTACTAACCGAGTTATTGAGCCAGTTACACGAGTATGTACGAGCTGACCTTCGGAATCAAGACCACAAAGGTATCATTCCAACGATGGGCACCCAGGGCGACCCACCGGCGGCCGCCTCTCCGGCGAGCGCCGTCCACCCCCTAAGCCTAGCCTTTAGCCACCCTACCCCCTCACCTCCCCCTCCTGCTGCTCCTGTGTCCGTGCTTGGTCCTGGTGCGGCTGCTGCTGTGCCGCCATACCCGGCGCTGGGCATCGCGTCCTGCGACCAGGGCTTCTTCTTCAAGCCGCTGCCTCGGCCGATAGCCTTCAACCCTCGCGAGCCGCCGCCCCCCTTCACCACCCCTGGCGAGGCCTTCCTGCAATTCGCCTTGGAAAATTTCAACGCCATGGTATGCTCCCCTATCGCCCCTGGCTCGTCGCTGTTCGTGCCCTCCCCGGTGCACGTCGCGCTGGTCACGGACTATGGCCTTTCCGTCCCCACCCATGCAGTTAACTCCTTGCTTCAGTTTTGGTTGGGTTCCTCGTTTGAGCGGCTCTCTGTTATTGTTATTGGCGTTCGTTGTTCAGGTTGGTTGTTTCTTCTCCTGACCTTGCGATGTTCATTGTTTCGCTCGGAGGCATCCACCATGGCCGCCTCTCTGTAGCCTTCTCGCTGCCTTCCTCCTTGCTCGGTTCAGCTGGGCCTCGTTTCGCTACTGCTGTCGCGTCGCTCCCCGCTCCCCCTCGCTCCGCGCCAAGCCCTGACGCCACGTCTCCTGTCTGTGGGCCCTCTCTCCCTGACCCTGCCACCGCTCCGGTCCACTTCGCGTCGACTGAAACCGAAACCGCTGACCTTTCTCGGTCACGTGAACCTCTCCCTCTAGCCCGTGCCCACCCTTCTCCCTCCCCCTGTTGCACGGCCTGCGTTGCTGCCTCGCTACCGCCGCCCTCCTGTCTGTATCTCCCTCCTCTCTCCTGGCCTCCTGCCTTCTCCCGTTGGTCCGCTACCCTGGCGCATCCATTGCCCCTGTGAGCCTCCCTGCCCCCCTTCCCCTTCCCGCTCCGCCCCTTCCCCAATTTCTCCCCTTCCCTCTGATCCCCTTCCTCTTTCGCTCGTTCCCTCTCCTGCGCGTCAACTTTCCTTGTTCGGCTGCTTGGGGGCCTGCGCCGGCGCCGATGTGCTTCCCCGGCCATCCTATTCTCAGATGGCTGCCTCCCCTTCTAAGCCCCTCCCACCCCGCCCCTTCCCTACTCCTCCCCCGCTCTCCCATGTTCCTCGTTGCCACCGGTGTTTGGCCTCTGACCACTTCCTCGCTGGCTGCCGGGATCCCATCCGCTGTCGGCACTCCGATCATGTCGAGCGCCAGTGTAAGTTGGGCCCTCTCTCCCCTGTCCGTCCCGCCTCCTGCCCCCCTTCCTTCAACGTTTCTCCTCTAGATCTCAACTTCTCTCTGTCTCTGACCGCAGCCTCCTTATGGCGTCCCTATTCTGCAACTTGTGCTTCTCCTCCGACCACAACCAGAATGTTTGTCCTCTGGTGGCGCCGGTGCTGCTGGATGAGGAGGAAGAGGATCCTGAAGAGCTGATTTTTGAGGAGGGGTCAAGTGACGATGAGCCGGCGCAGGCCGTTGGCGGTGCCGGCGTCGCTGCGGCGCCTGTGGCGGCGGTTGCCGCGGCTCTCGATGCCAACGATGTCGCGGCGGGGATTCAGGCTGAAGATGCTGACTACATCCCTCTCGAGGAGGCCGGCGACTTCATCCTAGCGCCACACATCCACCACGACGTTCCTGATGCGGAGGACCTCGAGGAGCCCGTGCGGCCAGGCTATGTTGACGTTTACATGCCCTACGTCCACATGGCCATGTATGACAATCTCGCCTATGCTTTCATCAACCCTCCCCTCCCATCTCCTGAAAACTTTATCTACCAGGTTGCTGACCTAGGCTGCGGGCCTGACCGCGTCTCTCTTCTCTCTTCCTCTCTCGGTGCTCGCCTTGTTGTCTTCTCCTTGCCCCTGGATCGGGAGTTCGCTGTAGACAATGGCCCTTACTTGGGTAGGGAGGCCACTGTCTACTTCGAACGCCACGATGAGTACGAGAATCGCTTTGTCTTCGAGCACGAGGCCTTGGCTGCTCTCTCTATAGAGGATTTTGCCATTGAGCATTGGTACCGCGAGCACATTGTCCACTCTTCCGCGCCATATGCCAATCCACACACCATTGATCCCATTTGCTTAACCGGTTTAGACTACTATGTTGTTCTTGTCACGGTCAAGGCTGAGACCCTAACTGATATCCCTAGAAATCTGTGTGTCAAAAACCATCGCAGCAATGGTGCCATTGGGAAGGTCACTATAATTGATTTTGAAGACCTTGCTCCTGGATCTGATCCTTCAGACCATGATTTTGAGCCCATCCCTGATGCTCTCTCCTCTGATGACGAACATGACGGTGTCCTCATTGAGGGTGGCACTAACTATGCCTCTGTGATGAACGCCCTGGGCATCCCTGCTCCCCAGGTTCCTCATGGTGCCCGTTCCGCCGTGGCTCCTGCTGCCTCCTTGGCCTCTATAGCTATCGCCAATGCTCCTCCTCTCCCTCTGGTCTTGGGCGAGCCCTTGCGCTCCAAGCCAAAAAAATCTTCTACAGGCTGCATTTGGGATTCTTTGATGTTTTCGTCTTCGGCTCGGTGGGCGAGCGTGCCTTCTACCGCCTGCCGATGCGCCCCCTGCCCTCTGATCCTAGTCCCAAAGGCCTGATGGTTGTCAATCTATCCTCTGCTTCTGTTGGCTTGATCAACTCGATTGACCGGGTTGGCCCTCTGCGACGCCCCACACTTGTTGTTGACATCCTTGCTCAGGGCCTCCCTCCTTCCCCTGAAGTCCAGGTCTCTGTTGATCTTGCAACCAAACTCTTGTTGGGCAACACCTCTCCGACAACCAATCTGGAGGCTGCGGCGCCTGTCCTGAATGCTGCTGCCCCCTGTGCCGCTCTGGCTCCTACCAACGCTGCCCGCATCCTTGATGAGCAGCCAGTGCACACGGCGATTTGGCCCTCTCCATCGCCTACTTCCGCCAGGCCCCGCCGCAGCTCTCGCTTCGCCAAGAAGGAGGAGAAGATGTACATCTCCATTGTTGACAAAGCGGTGAGGCGAAAGAAAGAAATTATGGAGGGATCCAGTTCCTCTGCTCCTTGCCGTTCGGGTGAACTGGCTGTTGCTGACCTCATGGCTGTGATCGTGGACGAGGCCGCCCCTGGCCCTTCAAGATATTCATGCGCTTGGGGCGGCTTGCGATATCTCTGCTGCTGAGTTGGACATGGTCGCTCCAGTCTCTACGTTGTCGCCTGGGTCCCCATGATTGGACCGGCTCATTGCGCCCTGCACACCTGGGCTCGCTGGGTCGCCACCCCCCTCTGCTCTGTGACCAGCCCGAGCTCTCCTACGTCTCCTTTTATCAATCTGCAGCTTCCTGCCTTTGGGCCGATCCCCTCTTGGCTCTGTGTTTGGAACCGGTTAGCTCACAGGGACTTGGATGTTTTCTTCCTGTTTGTTTGTCTTAGGCTTGCTGGCTTTTGGGCTGTTGTTCTCGCCCATGTAACCTCCCCTGCAGACTATTTATTTTTGGCTTGTAACCTGTTAAGACTTATTTCCCTTTCTACTATCCCCACTAATTCATGTTGTCTCTCCCTTTACCATGTTAATTAAGCTCCTACTTGCTTGTTGGAATGTTCGGGGCCTCGGTCAACGCTGCAAACGTGATGACGTTAAGGCTGCCGTTGACAACTTCCTTCCCACCATTCTTTGCCTTCAGGAAACTAAGCTTCCTGACATCAACACCTTCCTCGCCTCCTCCTTCCTTCCCCCTTCGCTTCGATCCTTTGTCTTTAAACCTTCCATTGGGGCTTCTGGAGGCATCCTTACAGCCTGGAATGACTCCACTCTTGAGCTCTTATCCCACTCTATTGACGATTTCTCGGTTACTTGCCACTTCGCTTTCCGCGCTGACAATCTCCGTTTCTCCTTAGTTAATGTTTACGGCCCTTGCGCCCATCTTGATAAAACTACCTTTCTAAATTCCATTGAGGCTCTTGTCCAATCTGCGGCTACCCCGGTTGCCATTATGGGCGACTTCAATCTTATTCGGCACCCTCGAGAGCGCTCCAATGCCAACTTCAATCGCGCTGAGGCTGCCCTCTTTAACGACTTCATCAATAAGTTGGGCTACCTTGAGATCCCTCTCCTCGACATATTGTTCACTTGGTCGAACCAACAACCCCCCCCATCCTCGCTAAGCTTGACCGTGTTCTTGTCAACACAGCTTGGAGCCTTGCCCTCCCGGACTCCACCCTCACCTCCTCGGCTAGACCTACCTCTGACCACATCCCTCTCCACCTCGAAGCTTCCTCAAAAGCTCCTCGCAGCCCCGTTTTCCGCCTTGAAAACTCCTGGCTCAACCACCCTTCGTTCACTGGCATTGCCTCGTCAAATTGGCTTAGTGTGGGCCTTAACCATAATGGGATCTCTACTATTAATCAGCTATGCCTCCGTCTTAAACGCATCCGCGCCGCTGCTCGATCCTGGGCTAAAGCTAGGCGTATGCCTTCTGTCTACCTCGCAAACTGTCGTGTGGTCATTGGCTTCCTTGATCGTTTGGAGGAAATGCGCAACCTCTCTAGCTTGGAAGCCCGCCTTCGCTCTCTGGCTAAACTTAACCTTAGCCAGCAGAACGCCTCTCGCGCGACCTACTGGCGCCAAAGGGCAAAAATTCGCCATTGTGTGCTCGGCGACGAAAACACTCGCTATTTCCACCTCTGCGCCTCGGGACGCCTTCGCAAGAATCAAATTAAGGTCCTGAAGGATAGGGATGGCAACCCATTTTTTCCTCACTATGCTAAAGCTGACATCCTCCATAATTTCTACAAGAACCTCTTGGGGCAACCCCTACCTGCGGCAAACAACCTCGACCTTCCCGTCCTTGTCTCCTCTACCTCCCTCACCCCCTCCCAGGCTTCCACTCTCATCCAGGATTTCACTGAGGAGGAGCTCAGAAACGCTCTCTTCTCCATGAATGATAACTCTAGTCCTGGTCCGGACGGCTTTGGACCTGCCTTTTACAAACTTAACTGGAACCTTGTTAAAGATTGTCTCTTGCACTCTCTTCACGATTTCCACGCCTTAAAAATTGACCTCCGTCCAATTAACAAATCCTACATTGTTCTCCTTCCCAAAAAAGCTGGTGCTAATCGCCCTGAAAACTTTCGGCCTATCTCTCTTCAAAACGTCTATCTTAAAACCATTACAAAATGTCTCACCCTCCGTGTCAGGAAGCTCATCCCCTTCCTTGTCCACCCAGATCAAACGGGTTTTATTTCCGGCCGCTCAATTGCGGAAAACTTTGTCTACGCGGCGGATATTGTCCAATCTTGCCACAAGAGAGCAGCTCCTGCCGCTGTTTTCAAACTTGACTTTCAGAAAGCTTTTGACTCTATCAGCTGGGACGGTCTAGATTGGATCCTTCTTGCCAAAGGTTTCCGCCCTCTCTGGTGCGCATGGATCAAAATGATAAACGACACCAGCCAGACTACTGTCCTTCTCAATGGAGTTCCTGGGCGTTGGATTCAATGTCGCCGAGGCCTCCGATAAGGCGACCCCCTCTCCCCCTTTCTTTTTAACATTGTCGTCGATGTCCTTCAACAACTCCTCCTCCAAGCTTCTCGTGATGGCCTTCTCCTCCACCCCCTCGTGGATGACCTCCCCTGCCCTATTCTTCAATACGCCGATGACACCCTTGTCATCATTCGTGCCTTACCTAATCACGTCCAAAATCTCAAAAATCTCCTTGATGGCTTCTCTTTGGCTTCTGGCCTCACCATAAACTTCCACAAAAGCACCTTTGTTCCCATCAAAGTCGACCCTGATGAGGCCACCCTTATGGCCTCCCTCTTTGGTTGCGCCATCTCCTCCTTCCCCCAGACTTATCTTGGCTTACCTCTCTCCACCCACACGCTTAGACTCTCGGATTTCGCCCCGGTCATCTCTAAATGTGACATGAGACTTTCGGGCTGGCGTGGTCGATCCCTCCCCATTGGTGGCCGCCTCCTCCTGGTCAACTCCGTCCTCACTGCTATGATTTCTCACGCTATGAGCGCCGGTCTGCTTCCTGCCGGGGTCATTGAGGCTATTGATAAACGCAGACGGGCGTTTCTTTGGGCTGGTGATGAAAGCTGCTCCGGAGGTGATTGCAAAGTCGCCTGGTCGGACGTATGCACCCCCAAAAAATTCGGCGGCCTCGGCGTCCTTTCTCTTCCTGCTCAGAGTAAGGCCCTTCTGGCTAAATTCCTCACTAAGATCCACTCCGCTTCTTCTGCACCTTGGGCTTCCTAGTTCCGGCGTCGGTACGGCTGGACCGAGGGTCACGACCTTGGCGACTCTCACTACCTTGACACCCCTAACTGGAAAAATATCGTGGCTGGTCTAGCTTCCTTCCGGGAATGCTCCACTATCACTATTGGTAACGGGACCTCCACCGCTTTCTGGCTTGATCGATGGCTCGCCCCCCTACCTCTCTTTGAAAGGTTTCCTGCCCTTTTTTCCCACTCTACTCGTCCTAATGCATGTGTATCCTTGATTCTTTCTGGCGGGCTCCCTGCCACTCTCGCCCCTCGTATCACCAATGCTGCCTCCACGGAGCTGGGCAAACCTAAACAATGATATCCATGCTCTCGAGCTTCAGAATGCCATTCATGACAATCGTGTCTGCCGCTACTCTAACAAATGTCACTCTAACAGAGGTTTCTATGCCAACTCTTTTAGCAACCTGCAGATTGACGACCAGGCCCCTAAGATTTGGGGGAGCGCCGCTCCCCTGAAATGCAAGATCTTCCTCTGGCTGCTTCACCCGGCGTCGCCTTCCCACCAACGACCGAAGGTTCAGGCATCAGCTCTCCTCCAGCGGTGCTTGCCCTTCATGCACTGATCTTGAAGACACCACTCACTTGTTCTTGGGGTGCACACGCGCTAGCCATGTCTGGGACCTCTTCTTCCCGGCCGGCACCACCTCCTTCTCTAATATGGAAGAGCTCTGGGACTCCCGAGCTCGATCTTATGTTGACGCCTCGATCTGCACCGCCATCACGTGGAACATCTGGAAGAGACGCAATGCTGTCGTCTTCAACAACGTGGATGAACCCCTCCAACTGATTCAGCAAAAATGTCTCGAGGACATTCGATTATGGGCCAACAGATGTAACTCTCCCTCCCCTAAGGCCTCTCTCATTAATTGGTGTAATAACTTTGATCCCCCGTGATCCTCTCTCTTTGTATCTCTTTGTCTTCCAAAAACATTTGTAACTGAACAAAAAAAAAAGTTTCTGTTGTGGTAGTTCATTCCGATGCTGCCCCACCGTATGTTCATGTAGGGAACCCTTTAGAATGGAGATTAGAATTACTGGACAATATTGTATTCTTACGTAGATATATATAGTACTGCAACCCTTCGAAATAGGGCATATGACACGATTTTCTATTTAATCAACAGAGAGAACATGATGGGCTTGGCAGGAACGCCGCGATATGCGAGTATCAACAACCATCTTGGAATTGGTAAGTTCTTCAAGTGCTGGGCATGATCTCCTTTATTCTGCAACAGTTCAAGTCATCTAGCTAGTGTTGTTGGTCCTAGTAAACTTCTACCACCATAAAAAATCTGATCTCTAACTTCTATGTAGAACAAAGCCGGAGGGATGACCTGGAATCTATTGGCTACATGTTGTTGTACTTCTTAAGAGGAAGGTTGTCTGTTCAACTTGGCCTGGTGCATTCTATACCATCCAATCTGGCTACACTTGATATTAATTACTAACACTTGGTGTTGTTGCTATCGAACAGCCTTCCATGGCAGGATGTACAACCCGGTAACCATAGAGACACGCATGAGAAGATCAAGGACATGAAGATTGCCACGTCACCCGAGGTAACTCTTCTAGGTCCGAGATCAGGTTCCGATACCGTTGACGCTTTGTTTTTCTCAATCGTGTCTTCCTGATTAATTTCAGGAGCTTTGCCATGATCATCCTAAAGAATTCACATCATACCTCAACTACTGCCGCTCGCTGGGATTCGAAGACGAGCCCGACTATCTCTATCTCAAGGAAATGTTCAGAGACCTTTTCATTCGGCAAGGTGGGTTTACAACCAGTATACTCGAGATCTAAAAATCTAAACGCTATCAAGCACCACGGGGAGATAAGAAGAAACATCTTGACAGAGCAATTTCTTTTCTATGTGCAGGCTTTCAGTATGATTATGTCTATGACTGGATGATTCCTCGGCATTATTACAAGGACTATTGATAAATGATCAGTTATTTAGAGAGCAAATGATGGAGGAACTTCCAACATATCTCGCAGTATATTTTTTTTGCACAGTAGTAAATTCATTACAAGTACTCCAGTCAGATTTATACAATCATCATATAGTGTGTGGTTGAGCAAGCTTCACTTATGTGTTGCTGGGAAGGGGTGCATTTCATTGTTGAATCTGTGGAGAACGGGGAATAGCCTAGTGGTTGGGTCGCAATTGGCGCATCCTAGCGACCGGAGGACGAATTTACAGAATTCTCACTCCGTCGCACTTCTACTATATCAAAAAATGTCTAGTTCCTCCTAGCAGCACTATTTATTTTTTTCATTGTTGAATCAGTGTGAACAAAAGCTGAATATTCTATTAGAAAATTTCCTCATGAGATTAATTATCGAAATCAATATTATATAAACACTAGAAGATCTAAACACATGCAGTCAAACAACCACATCTAGTAGATCTGAATATCTAGCAAGAACTAGTGCATACAAAAAAAGGAATAACACGTACAGGTTGACCGGAAAGGTCATCACCGTAGCAGCACCTTGGTCTTTGTCGTTGTCGCTCATGGTGTTGTTGAGGTCATCGGTTGTTGAAGAAGAACACGAACGGAGGTGAGCAGTCGTGTTGAGACGCTGCCCAAAAACCTTATCGTCCGTCTCCCGGTGTAGAATCTCAACGGATGGGGTTTCGGAGGCCTCCTCTCCCGGACGGCAGTGCACGCAGTCGCCGGGATGGGGAAGCCTAGAGAGCAGCGCAGCAAGAGGAACATAGAGAGACTGAAAAAAGAATAGGATACCTCTAGATCTGTCTGTCTCTCACTCTATAGTCTGGGAGGTGAGCCAACCAGTCGCCACGCGTTGAAAGACAAGGACACGCGTCAAACTTGCACACGAATGTTGACACGTACCCAACAGCTGGTGCACCACACAAAAATTTAGTCTTCCACAAAACAAGTTTTAAACTCGAACTCGAACTTGAATCACGAAACGCGACCGCGTGCGAGCGAGGCGAGGCGGGCGACAGAGGAGAAGTGTGTGTGGACTCCTTCTCTTCTCACTCACTTAGTAGGAGCGAAACAACTCACCTTATAAGCTAGTTCAACTCTCTCCCTACTAGTAATGTGGCACTAAACTTTGTCTCTCACACAGCTCCCAAGCTACCATAGTAGATGGGCCTTGAGATTTTAGAAATTATTAAACTATATGGGCTGTCTATATGGGTCGCAACTCATATAAATCTAACAATCCTCCACCAGATTTCAGAGACAAATCATATGGCTCATTAGTTTCAATCACTGTTTAATATACTTGTAGTTTAGTGAAGATTGTTAAGTTGAACTTCCACCTAGACAAAGAGCTACGCTTATTACAACTGAACAATGGACTATGCCTTGAATTGCCAGTATTGTGCAACAAGTTTCACTCTATGCTGTTACCGGTACTTGGCTACCAAGGCTACCCCTCGGGTGGAGCTTATAAGTCATACTCCTCGGTCTTTTATGAGCTTTCTAGAGATTCACTCAAATTCCATACACTGTGACCAGCCGTGTAGCTCATATAGGTGTGTTCATTCAAGATCGCTCCGTAGGACAGCGTCTTTGCTCCCAAGATGACAAACAGAACACATTAAGATGTACTAGTAGTAGTGCCCGTGCGTTGCATCAGATCGATAGTTTATAAAAAGAGAAATAAAATAAATATCCACGGGAAAGTTTGTACATTTATTTTTTAATATAAAAGTTGTATTGGAGTTTTACCTATGCATTATGTGCTAGTAGCGGCGCTCTACCTCGCCAATGCGAGTTCTTGCCCCGCAGCAAGTTAGGAGATCAGGCGTCGACGCCTCCCTTCACTTCTCCCGCTCAAGCTCTGCGGCTGGCAGCCGGCTCGGCCGGCCACGCGAGGCCCTCTCTCCCTACAGTCGTGCTCCTAATCACCAACGCATCTCGAGGTCGACTGTATAATCTATCTAACTCAATCATCTTCTATTTAATTAGCTCACCGCACATATATTTAGGTAACATTTATTTATTGTTCGGTTGGACAAGGTAGTGCCGCTGTATGGGGGACTTCTAGATTATGTTCATTCGATTTTCAGACCAATCAATGGTGCCTATGCTTATTGATACCAATGTTGTTTCTTGATATTCCGGACAACCGGCCAATCTATATAAACCGGTAGTAGTCGACATGAGAGATCGAGGTGGGACTATTCAACAATGTGTGTGTTGTCAGCGACTAGAAGGATGCAAAGCCTTGGCAATTATCTCCAACCAATCCAAAAATGAAATGAAAAGGAACTAGGTCGTCCAAGGCCCAGACTGCACTATGCACGCTTCTTTTTTTCGCCGAGCGTTCGCTGCGAGGCAAGCAAAGACTGAAAATAATACTATGTATAAACAAACAGGTATTTTACTTATGGATGGTATTGGTGTGTAATTTGCTATTTGGTGGGAAAGGCAAATCTCTGTGAAAAAAATATTAGACAACAAGAAACAAATTATTTCCTGTAGCTTTAAAAATAAATTAGTACTGCAATTTGAGTATTTGACATATGAAGCAATTATAGAACACATACCTCCACCCAGGATTTAATTCGGACAATTGGATATATTGCTTGCATATATAGTAGGAGTCAAATTGGGTTGCTTATTTTGAGCACAAATACTCTGAATTTTTACACCCTACTATCTCTTGCAATCAGACCGTAATCAGCTGCTCTGGCATGGAGCATGGCTCCAAAGTCAAACACGATTCAGCGGATAATTGGGTAACTTATTTTGAGCACAAATATTCTGAATTTTTACACCCTGCTATCTCTTGCAATCAGACCGTAATCAGCTGCTCTGGCATGGAGCATGGCTCCAGAGTCAAACACGATTCAGCGGATAATTGGGTTACTTATTTTGAGCACAAATACTCTGAGTTTTTACACCCTGCTATCTCTTGCAATCCGACCGCAGTCAACTGCTCTGGCATGGAGCACGGCTCCAGAGTCAAACACGATATAACGGATGCGCGGTGGAGACTAGAAAATCAAGTGTCTCGTGAAGGCTCCTTTGGCTAGGTAGTCATGCTAGTTGCAGTGCGGTTGGGCATCGACATACTTGTCGGACGTACGGGCACTAGAAGGATCATGCCCGTCTTCGGGAATGGCCGCATGGGGCAACATCGAGCTTGCACCGGAGGCTAGACCTAGCATGCTTCCGCTCGACGTGACCATCCGCCGTGAACGCCGATACATGGATCGATCATATCGTCACCAAAGCAGGCAACAAATAAAGCATGTTGGACCGTCGTGAACGCCGATACATGGATCGATCAGATCGTCACCAAAGCAGGCAGCAAATCATGCATGTTGGAGTATACAGAGCACTATTGGAGCAATTTAATTCAAACCCAGCACCAACTATCGAAGATGTCCTGGACATGCATGTAGTATGGGACGTAGCTAGGTTAGAGTTTGTTGGTGGCGGCGGTTCCGGAAGGTGAGATCTGAGGCGAGGAAGTTTTCTTTTGGCAACTACATCATATGTAGGGACGATGGAGGAGGACTCTTCTATACTGATCGGAGGCATTGGTGGGTAATTTGCTATTTTGTGGAACGGCAAAACAGTCCAAAAAAGATTTGGACCGCAAGAAACAATCTGTCCTTTATTATTAGTTATAGATATAGAAATCAACCTTCTTAATAGTATACTATGAGAGAATTGCATCTATAGCGGAGTTGGAGTATTCAAAGTTTCTCTCAACTCAATTGTTTTGGTTTGTTTTCCCAGGTACTAATTCACCGAATCTCCGATCACATAGATTGGATTACTCCCTTGACAACTCACGTGGGTCTCAAACCCATCTCCCTTGATGCATTTTCTATCAAATTTCTTGATATTCCTTTCGTAAAAGGATCTGTCAGATTCTTAGCCGTTTGAACATAATCCAATGCTATAACTCCGGAGTTTCTCAGCTTTCTGACAAACTTCAGTCTTCTCTTGACATGTTTTGAACTCTTCATATTCTCCTTAGAACTGTTCACTTTGACAATTACAGTTTGGTTGTCACAGTTCATAAGGATTCCCGGTATTGGTTTTTCAACCGTAGGCAAATCTGTTAAGAGTTCACAAAGCCATTCTGTTTCGATGGTCGTAGTATCTAATGCTGTGAGTTCTACTTCCATAGTTGACCTTATTAAGATTGTCTGCTTGCAAGACTTCCATGAAACAGCACTACCACCTAGAGTGAATATATATCCACTTGTGGCATTTATCTCATCAGCATCTGATATCCAATTTGAATCAGTATACTCTTCAAGTACTCTTGGATACCCGGTAATAGTGAATTCCATAGCTCACTGTTCTCTTTAGATAGCGCATTACTCTCTCAAGAGCATGCCAATGATCATCTCCCGGGTTGGCCACAAACCGGCTAAGTTTGATCATAGCAAACAAGATGTCAGGCCTCGTAGCGCAAGCTAAATACATAAGTGAGCAAATAATCTGAGAGTGTCTCAATTGATCTCTAGCTACCTTTTGATTCTTTCAAGGCAAAACACTAGGATCATAAGGTGTGGGACAAGATTTGCAATCTTCATATACAAATCTACTCAACACATTCTCCACATAATGTGATTGCAAAAGTGTAATCCCATTATTCTCATCTCTCAGCAACTTTATGTTTAGGATAACATCAGCTTCTCCAAGATCCTTCATCTCAAAACATTGAGATAAGAAGGTTTTGACCTCATTAATCACTTTGAGACTTGTCCCAACAATTAATATGTCATCAACATAGAGACATAGGACAACTCCCTCGCCCCTACCATGGCGGTAGTACACACATTTGTCAGCTTCATTTACAACAAAGCCCACAGATGTTAAAGTTCTTTCAAACTTCTCATGCCATTGCTTGGGAGCTTGTTTGAGGCCATACAAATATTTCTTCAATTTACACACCTTTCTCTCTTGACCTTCTAGTACAAAACCATCAGGCTATTCCATGTAAATTTCCTCATCCAACTCACCATTTAGGAAAGCCTTCTTAACGTCCATTTGATGAACAAGAAGACCGTGAGAGGCAGCTAGTGATAGTAGTACTCGAATTATGGTTAATCTAGCCACAGGTGAGTAAGTATCAAAGAAACCTTCGCCTTCCTTTTGGGTATAGCCTTTAGCCACAAGCCGAGCTTTGTAATTTTCAATAGTACCATCAGCCCTAAACTTCTTTTTAAATACCCATTTACATCCTACAGGTTTACACCCATACGGACGTTCAAATATCTCCCATGTTCCATTAGCCAAGATGGAATCCATCTTGCTTTGAACCGCTTCTTTCTAGTAGTCTGTATCCAGAGATACAAAAGCTTCTGAAATAGTTGTGGGAGTGTCATCCACTAGGTACACAATGAAATCATCATCAAAAAACCTTGCATTCCTTTGTCTCTTCCTCCTTGTGGGAGATTCATTGTCATCCTCATTTGAATCTGAACACTCATTATCCGATTGTTCATCAGTCTCCATGGGAGTTTCAGGTTCAGAAACTGGATCATATTCCTTATTAGATATGCTAGGCATATCTCTCATAGGAAATATATTCTCAAATAATGTAGCATCTCTTGATTCAAAAAATGGTACCGACACTCATGTCTTCCACATCAGATTTCACCATAAGAAATCTATAAGCAATGATGTGAGAAGCATAGCCAAGAAAGACACAATCCACGGTTTTCAGTCCAAGCTTATGCTTTTTGTTGATTGGCACGTTGACTTTTGCCAAACAACCCCAAGTACATAAGTAGGAGAGTGTCAACCTTTTCTTTTCCCATTCTTCAAATGGAGTAATCTCTTTATTCTTAGTTGGAACACAGTTTAGGACATGACATGAAGTCAATATAGCCTCCCCCACCATTCCTTGGATAAATCGGCAGTGTCTAACATGGCGTTAACCAAATCTGTTAGTCTGTTTTTTCCTCTCAGCAATCCCATTGGATTGAGGGGAATTGGGAGGTGTCCTCTCATGTATAATACCATGTTCCGAACAGAATAAATTGAACTCATTAGAAGAGTACTCTCCACTACGATCAGACCGAATTCTTTTGATCTTTCTCTCAAGTTGATTTTCAACTTGTGCCTTATAGATTTTAAAGAAATTTAAAGCCTCGTCTTTAGTTTTCAAGAGATATACATAATAGTACCTAGTAGAATCATCAATCAAAGTCATGAAATATTTCTTTCCACTAATTGTCAACAAACCATTCATCTCACATAGATCTGAATGTATGAGCTCTAGAGGTGCCAATTTTCTCTCCTCTGGAGGCTTGTGAGGCTGCTTTTCTTGCACACAAGCATGGCACTTAGAGCCTTTGACAATAGTAAATTTCGGAATTAAACTCATACCAGCAAGCCGCGACATACAACCAAAATTAATATGACAAAATTTTGAATGCCAAACATTAGTTTCATTACTAGTAGTGCAAACATGATTCACTACATCATCACAGAAGTCTACCAATGAAAAGCGGAGCATGCCTCCACATTCATAGCCTTTTCCAACAAAGGTTCCATACTTAGATAGTACAACTTTATTGGACTCAAATACCAACTTAAACCCATCTTTCAGAAGACGGGATCTACTAATGAGATTCTTCTTGATAGAAGGGACATGCTGCACGTTCTTTAATTGCACGATCTTGCCCGAAGTAAACTTCAGATCTACCGTGCCAGCACCAAGAACAGTAGCATGTAACCCATTCCCCATCATGACTGAGAAATCTCGAGCCTAATAAGAGGTGAACATAGAAATGTCAGCACACACATGAACATTGGCACGCGTATCAACCCACCATTCTGTGGGTTGAAATACTGAAAAAATAGTAGGTAATAAATTACTGTACCCAGAACCTGAAGTTCCTGCATCATTATTGCCAATGACCGTGTTGACAGATTTAGAACTCTGTCTAGCCTGACCCTTCTTGCCTTTCTTCTGTGGACAACGATGAGCCCAATGGCCAATATCGCCACACACCTAGCAAGGTTCTTTATTTTCCTTGTTATGTCCCTTCTTCTTCTTGAAGTTGGTAGTCTGGCAGACTTTGTTATTTCCCTTGTACTTGTGGGCATTTTTCTGCACCATATTGGCAGCAGAATGTCTCTCGGTTCCACTAGTGTGTTTGTCTTTTTCCCTCGCCTTTTCTTCAACATTCAGAGAGCCAATGAGGTACTCAACAGAGAGCTCATGTCTCTGATGTTTCAAAGAAGTGGCAAAGTTCCTCCATGAAGGGGAAAGCTTAGCGACAATGTATCCTGCGACAAACTTGTCCGGAATCACACACTTGAGGAGTTCGAGTTCCTTTGCCATGATCTATAGCTCATGATCTTGTTCTACTATAGATCGGTTTTCAACCATCTTGTAGTCATTGAACTGCTCCATAGCATACAGTTCACCACCGGCATTGGTAGCACCGAACTTAGCGTCCAGCGCATCCCACAATTTCTTGGCATCACGAATATGCAAATATGCGTCAACCAACTTATCTCCAAGCGCATCCCACAGTTTCTTGGTATCACGAATATGCAAATATGCATCAACCAACTTGTCTCCAAGCACACTGAGTACAGAGCCCACAAAAAGTATAGTGGCCTCCCTGAGCGCTCTCTCTTCATCGAGAGTAAGCGGACCTCTGGGAGTGCCATCTGCAACTTTTTCTATGCCCATTGCAGTGAGCCACAAGAGGGTTTTCCCTTGCCTTCTCTTAAAATTAGCACCCATAAATGGGCTCGATTTCGGCGAAGCAGCAAAGGCAGATGACGAAAATTGCCTAAATAAATAAGGTTTTTGGATTGTTGGAGTATTAGGCAATTTCCTCATGAGTATAAGCACACACTTGAGGAGTTTGAGTTTCTTTGCCATGATCTATAGATCATGAGCTTGTTCTACTACAGATCAGTTTTCAACCATATTATAGTCATTTAACTGCTCCATAGCATACAGTTCACCACCAGCATCGGCAACACCAAACTTAGCGTCCGGCGCATCCCACAGTTCCTTGGCATCACGAATATGCAAATATAAATCAACCAACTTGTCTCCAAGCACACTGAGTACAGAGCCCACAAAAAGTACAGTGGCCTCCCTGAACACTCTCTCTTCATCGAGAGTAAGCGAACCTTTGGGAGTGCCATCTGCAACTTTTTCTATGCCCATTGCAGTGAGCCACAAGAGGGTTTTCCCTTGCCATCTCTTAAAATTAGCACCTGTAAACGGGCTGGGTTTCGGGGAAGCAGTAAAGGCAGATGACGAAAATTGCCTAAATAAATAAGGTTTTTGGATTATTGGAGTAATAGGCAATTTCCTCATGAGATTAATTACCGAAATCAATATTATGTAAGCACTACCAGATCTAAACACATGCATCCAAACAACCACATCTAGTAGATCTAAATATCTAGTAAGAACTAGTGCATACAAAGAGAGGAATAACACGTACATGTTGACCGGAAAGGTCATCACCGCAGCAGCACCTTGGTCTTTGTTATTGTCGGTTGCTGTTGAGGTTGTCGGTTGTTGAAGAAGAACACGAACGGAGGCGAGCAGTCGCGTCGAGACGCTGCCCAAAAACCTTATCGCTCGTCTCCCGATGCAGGATCTCAACGGACGGGGTTTCGGAGGCCTTCTCTCTCGGATAACAGTGCACACAGTCGTAGGGATGGGGAAGCCTAGAGAGAAGCGTAGCAAGAGGAACACAGAGAGAGATTGAGAAAAGAACATGATGCCTCTAGATCCATCTGTCTCTCACTCTATAGCCTGGGAGGTGAGACGACCGAGTCGCCATGCGTTGGAAGACAAGGACACGCGTCAAACATGTACACGAATGTTGACACGTACCAACATCTAGTGCACCACGCAAAAATTTAGTCTTTCACAAAACGAGTTTCGAACTCGAACTCGAATCATGAAACGTGACACGCGTGCGGCCGAGGCAAGGCGAGCGGCGGAGGAGGAGGAGTGCGTATGGACTCCTTCTCTTCTCACTCACTTAGTGGGAGTGAAACAACTCACCTTATAAGCTGGTCCAACTCTCTCCCAACTAGCAATGTGGGAATAAACTTTGTCTCCCACACAGCTCCCAAGCTGCTATACTAAATGGGCCTTGAGATTTCAGGAATTATTAGACTACATGGACTGCCTACATGGGTCGCGGCCCATATAAATCTAACATATTCCATAAAATATTACGATTCTGCACTCCACTAGTGCAAAATTTCCCTCAACAACCACAAAACAAATATGTCGAGGATTGGATATTGCTTAAACTAATGAAATAATCAACCTAGCAATTTATCGGTGTCTCTGACAGTTGTCAGCTAATCAAATAGTTTATAAACTTTTTCACGAAAACTCAAAAGCTTTGTGTTTTGATGCATTGATAGAAAAAACAATGATAGAAATAAACAGTTTATGCACAAGGCATGTACAAGTCCACGAGAGGACCAACACCCCACCATACAATTCAAGATGAAAGCTAACTAGGGAAGAAGCTGACAAAGCCCTTGAGCTCCTGCTAATGCCTATGATCATGCCTCGGCCTTGATCGTTCGAGCAGTGAAGAAACCAAAGGCTCATGATGTCAAAGACTGCGGCGTTCTGATGCTTCCATAGCCACCAAGACATTAGTATCATCATAGACGAGGTGCTTTTGCACAACTGACGAGGGGAGGCTCTCAGCGCTTGCACCCACCAATCCGCAAAGTCATCTTCAGCAACGGGAGGGTCAGGCATGGATCGAATCCATGACAACACCTTGTTCCACATCGTCCTCGGGAACAAGCGGCTGGTGAGGATATGCGCATGGTCTTCTCCATATGGTTGCATAGCTGGCCTCTTGCCAGGTGTGGAAGTCCAGGCCACGTAAGTCTCTTCCTCACCCCGCACATGTCCTGGCAGGCGAGCCAGGTAAAGAACCACATCCTAGGGGCAAGTCTTCCATATGAACTTCTAGTGTCCCAATATGGTCTATCCCTGAAAAAGGGCGTCACAGTTAGAGTTGGAAGACTACTTCCCATCTGTCATCCACCCCCACACCAGAGTATCTGGTTCATTCGTGAGGTGAACGTCCCAAAGCTGGATCCACCAATGTACATATTGCCAAAGGGCAAACAGGCTTAGAGCCCCCCAAGATGCCAATGATCCAGCTGTTGGGTCTGCAGCATAGAAAACAAAAAAATTCCTACGGTGTGAACTACACGCCAAGATCTATCTACTAGGTACAAAGCAGACGGGTGGACATACATCCATAGAGAACTTACCCTCGTAGACAACGAGCTTTGTTAACGAGTAGGAACTCGTGGTTGATGTAGTCGTACACTTGCCGATCTCAAGATCGTGAGGAAGTCCGAGCACCGCAACTCAGCAGCGCATCCGCACTCGCACACACGTTCAAGCCACCGGACAACCTCCACCTCCTCGCTCTAGTGATCCAGCGGAAGCAGCAACTCCTTCCAGACGAAATGCTACCGGGAACATGTATCTCGCTAATCTGAGACCATGGGGGAATAATTCTAGAGGGGGAGAGAGATCCTTCACAAGGAGGTGTGAGGAAGAAGGAGGGAATGGGTGGCCTTTTATAGGAGGAGGGGGTGCCCCCTCTCTCCATGGCCAGCGCATGGGGGGGTGACCCCTCACCTCCCCCATTCATGTGGTGGTAACTCCTCCACATTAAAATGCCTCTTCACATTCCCTTTTAAAGTCTCCACTTTAAATGCATTAAGTTTCTCCAAATTTAATGCTCTCTCATTTAATAAAACCCTTTTATTAAATTTATTCAGAATTTTGTTAATTACTTTAATTAACAAACATTCACATATAGCCCCTTGCAATATTTCAATATCACATGCAGAACCACCTTCTGCAATTTCACCCGAAACAATTTCCGGTTTCTATTGAAACAATTCCTGCGCTTTGCAATTCTTTCGTCTAAAACATATGTGCTCCAAAATGGTGTCCGGTAACTCTTAAGTGTGCCACCCTACGGTTCACGAATAATGCAGACATGATCGAGACCCTTCTCCGATCAATAATCAGCCGGACACAGAGATCTATCTTGACTCCTACACATTCAACGATGACTCCGTGATCGTGAGAACCTTTAACGCTTGTAACTAAATCCCTTTGTCTCGATATATTACATGTCCGAGATTCGATCATTGGTATCTCCATACCTAGTTTGATCTCGTTCTGAGCATGCACTCTTTTCTCGTTCCGTGATATAACATTCCGGTGATCAAATCACTTGCTTGCAAGCTATCCTAATGTGATATCACCGAGAGGGCCCAGTATATCTATCCGTCATCTGGATTGACAAATTCCACTCTTGATCCATGAGCCTCAACATAACACCTTCGTAGCACTGAACCCATCTTTATAGTCACCCTGTTACGGTGTGACGTTTGATGTTATCAAGATACTCTTTCGGTGTTAGCAATTAACATGATCTCATGGTCTAAGGATAAAGATTACTTCGTATGATGTTATAGCAATATAAACACAATGACTTGATCGTAATGCTATACTTTGGATGAATGTTCATCACATCATTCCACCAATGGTGTGACCTTGTTATTAACAACATCCAATGTCCATGATCAGGAAACCTTGATCATCTTGTTAATCAACAAGCTAGTCTATAAGAGAGGCATGACTAGGAACCCTTTTTGTTTATTAAACACACATGTATTGATGTTTCCTATCAATACAATTATAGCATGTAAAATAAACATCTATCATATATAAGGAATACATAATAACAACTTTATTATTGCCTCTTAGGGCATATTTCCTTCACCAGCTACGCTCTGCTAGCGCCTGTTGCACCTTCCTCTGCCTCCTGGGTTGTCTCGGGATTAGTGCAAACAAGTCAGGAGCTATCTCCATGATGGACTTCCCATTGAACCATCTGTCCTCCCAGAAAAGGGATCACCAAAAATCATCCTGGTGGAGGCGTCAAGCACGTTCCATTCCACCCTAGAGAACTGCATATCGAGCTCGTGCCAAGGTCGCAAGGGGTCAGTGTGCATCCTCCAAAGCCAATGGACCCTAAGGCTTATAGCAGTGCGTGCAAGGTCCAGGATCCCCAATGCCCCAAGCCGCTCTGGCCTACAAACCTTGGCCTAGTTGACATAATAGTGGCCACCCATGCGTCCTTCCCCCACCCATAAAATTCGCATAGGATCTTCACCACCTGATTAAGTTCTTTTTTGTTAAGGGAAAGCACTAAAAGTTGGTGTAGTGGGATTGCAACGAGCACTGATCTGATGAGACCTAACCGTCCTACCTAGGGCATCATGGAGGCTTTCCATGTTGGTAGCTTGTCAGCGATCTGGTCCACAACCGGTTGAAATGCATTAGTCGGTATTCGTCTGATTGCTAGGGGGTACCAAGGTATTTGGCGGGGTACGGAGCAAGCCGACACCCCATAACCTCCGTCGCCCAATGGCCACTGCATTCGAGCATGTGAACGGGGATACTAAGCACCCAAACTTCATGTGCATTCCCGTTGTCTCACCAAACAATGGTAGTATGTTGCGCATTGCGTGTGACTCTGCCTCATCTAGGTGACGGAAATCAGTACATCATTCACGTATGGTGACACTATTGTCGCTAAGTCCTGGCCCCGAAAGTCACCGCAGGACATCCAACTCAATGGCTTTCGCTAGCACCCCGTTGAGTGTGTTCATGATAAACACGAACGACAATGGCAAGAAGGGGTCTCCATGTCTCAAGCCCCTAATGTGCCAAATGTGGGTCTTGGCTCGCCATTGAGTGAAACACCCTTCTGCTGGACGTGGTCAGAAGAATGGCAACCAGCTCGCGGAACCTTGGGCCAAACCCCATCCCCAATAGACTATAGTATAAGACCTAGAGGCTAAGAAGGCTCCTAGGAATAATAATATGGAAACAATTTTGATAAATCCCGTAATTATCTCTAACTGCCTAATATATCTCTAACAATTAAGATTAATAGAGCCGTGGACCTTTTCGCAAGAGAGAGCGAAGGTGGGTGGTAGGTGCAGACTACAGAGAGGGTGTGTTTAAGTTACCACTAGGCCAATATGTGAGTGTAGTACGCACGAGAGAAGAGAAGGAGCTCTTCAGGAGGCGGTGACAAACCCATATAGGGTTCCTTCCCTCCATCGGCGACGTCACAGTCTGTCCCGTCTCCGGCGGCCTTAGGGCCTTGGAGAGGCATGGTGGACCACGGCCTCTCACCGGCGGGAGGTTTCATTGTTTTGTTTAGACTATTTTCAGTGTCTTCTTCAGGATGTTTAGGTGGCGTCTTCGTCCTGAGGTAAGAATAAGGTCCTCCCCGCCCTATCCTTGCTCTGGTGGTGCGTCTAGCATCAGTGGAGGGTGCGTGGAGTCATTTGTCCGACGGATTTCTTGGGATCCGGTTGTTTTTGTATTCGTTGGTGTGTTTTAAGGTCAGTCTCTTGTGATCTACGTTGTTCATCTTCGTCGATGGTTGCTGCTCTGGTGTGCTGGTCCTTTGGGGTCTTAGCACGACGACTTTTCGTCCGTCTACTACAACAAGCTCTACTATGACAAGCTTTGCCCGGCTCCGGTGACGGAGGGGCGAGGACGGCGGCGCGCCTTCGGCTCTTGTCAGTGTTTGTAGTCATCACTAGGTGGTTCAATGATCTATTTGTATTTTTTATTAGTTTTGGGACTCTTTGTATTACTATTGATGATTATTAATAGTACTACTATTGATGATTATTAATAGATCGGTGGAATTTCGAAAAAAAAAATCTGAGTGTAGTAAAATACAAATTTGTCTTTATTGCAGTGCCTTACTTTTGAAGGAGGCCGGTGGATCCATCTCTAACGTGGTCAAGCAGTGGACAAAGAGAAGACAAAAGAACTCTATCTCCAGCAGCCTGTCATCACGAGGTACGCTGGCCTCTCCCATTTATACACCATCAGTGGACCGCGCCCATCTTTGGACGCTCTCTCGACTGTTACTAGCAGGAGCGCGAGGTACGTGCGTGTGAGGCGTGAACGAGACCGGCCGCGCGCGGAGATGGAGATGGAGATGGAGATGGAGATGGAGATGGGGATCCCCGTCTTCACCCCCGGCGCCATTTCTCGTGTGGAGGACGCTTACCCCGATCCCTACGACATCATGATCCTCGTGGTAGAGGAAGATCCATCCTACCTCAACACCATCACGGAGATGCTCCAGCGCCACCGCTACAAAGGTACGCTTGTCCGGTAGTCCGGCTATCTTCCGCCGGCCCATCGATCTCCTCCGATCCTCGCTGAACCTCTGTCGGTCCCCTCCATGATATGTGCAGTGACGGGCAAGACGTCGCCGGAAGAAGGGCTGAGAGCGCTGCAGGAGAACCCGGAGGGGTTCGACCTGGTGATGAGCGTCGCGTACACGCAGGGGCCAGGGATCGACGGCTTCGAGCTCCTCAAGCACGCCATGGAGACTCACCCGGTCGTCCGTAAGTCCCCCCGTGTAATCTGCACCTAGCCTGCACACATGGTTCCATTATCTGTGCGTGTACGTACTGATGGATAGCTAGATCTGCACGCGTGCGGCGTTCGTGATTATGCAGTGCTCGCGGACAGCGCGCCCGGGGAGACGGTGATGAGGGCGCTCGTTGGAGGCGCGTGCGGCTTTCTGGTCAAGCCCCTGTATGACTCGGAGGTGCACAACATCTGGCAGCACGTCATCCGCCGGAAGCTCCAAGACGAGACCTCCCGCGACCGCGACGCCGACGTCGTCATCCTTCCAGATGGCACGGCGAGGAAGAGAGGATCTCAAGGACTGGACGACTCCGGCGAGGGGGGCTCCGACGGCAGCCAGCATCAGCAGAAGCAGGGCAGGACCACAAAGAAGACCAACTTCAACTCGTCCCCACATCAGCACGCCTTGTTCATCGAGGCGGACGAACAGCTCCGGGGAACGCAAGGTAACTGCTTACTCGCTTATTAATTTCTGGATGCTAGCTCACAGGATTTACTAGTAACGTATATTTTGGGTGGTTTTTATTTCGCCGTGTGGTAGTAATCGTATTAACTGCACTGGATGAAAAGATACTTTTTTAATCCCTAATAAGTGTCAGCTGATTTAGTACAAAAGTATCGAGAAAGTATTATATATACAAATACATGTGAGGGCAAAAGTTTGCACTTGCATGCTTTTGTTCCAGGCTAGAATGCGCTCTGTCAGTGTTAACTCTTGCCCATACGATCTTCTTTGGATAGTCGTTCTTTAGTGTTTTGACCTCGATCTAGTTTGTTCTATCCAAAACCTAAGTAGAAAATGTGTCCTTCCTAGTCGGGACGAGGGACGGAAACTTGGCAAATATCCTGGCAACCATGGAAAATTCTGGTTGTGAAATCTAGGGGACACGACGATATCCATATCCTTGCTTCATTTTTGCTAGCACAACAACAATGTTTCATTGACATTGGTTGTCTTGATCAAGGATCCAACACAGTCGTCTCGGAGTCATCCGATCTCTATCTTCATGGTGACCGGTCCTAATCATTCGCTCATTCACCCCTTGCCTTGGTGGCCATCCGTATGAGTTTGACATGTGGCTCTCCAATATGGATGTGTGCTTCGCCATTGTCGCTAGCCTAGATCCAGGGGAGGAATTCCTGTTCCTAGGGTTGGTAACGGGTCGGTCGTGTTGGTTGGAGTGCATATCTCCAAAAGGAAGTCTAGGTTAATGGGTCTAATCTGGAGATTGTTGAATCAACTAGATCTAGACCCTAAAACACCATATCCCTCATTGCAACAATTCACTAACCAATTGTGTTCTTATGAAAGGACTTTTTCCTTTAGCTTTAACATGGGGAACTTCGTCCAACCAAAGCTAGTGTCACAGTTATTATCATAACCCATCAGATGCCCATGCATGTTAATATAAGGCCGTGGTGGGTTCATCATGTGGGACCTCACTCTCGATCTAGGTTTTCTATCTGCCACTCGTTAGATAAAAAGGGTGCCACGCCGTCAAGGATATTGAACCTAGTGTTGCGATGGCACGCGACCGCATCAAGCACCCATGATATATGTGTCGCGAGCAGAATCATCTTTGTTAACACCTCTCTAGTGATAGGGACAACAACGTATGGTGTGAGGGGGGCTAGAGAAGGGGTTCCCATCCCTTCAACCGCCAATCGTCATCAGATTTGCGTGCACCAAATCTTCCCCGACCTAGATCCGGTGGTGGAGGTGGTAAGGGTGGGTGAGAGGAGCATCTTAAAAGGTAGAAACTCTTCGGGTCATACACCTCCCCCTACACCTGCTCACTCAAACATTTCCCAGCATAACATGTCAAACATAGGCGGTTAGAAGAAAGGTGCATGTGGCCATCCACTAGAGGGTTCCATCGCAGTGGGACCACAGAGTCACCTATTTTTAACTATGGTGACACTGGCCATTATCAAGATACATGCCATAACCCGACATGATGCTTCGATTGCATAAAAGGGGCATGTCGCTTCAAGCTACTTGGGCTTCTGAAAACTGCGGGAGATCAGAATGTATAATGTTGGCATGTGTGACCTAGGACTCTACTACCTTCAAGGTGGAAACGAAGATGAATAAGATGTCTCCAATTCTACTTCACTTATGGTCATCTTGTCTCAAGCCTCAATGCTTATATCTATCATTAAAGAATAACTTGTCCATACTTTTGATGAAAAATGTGATTGTCAAGTGTGCACATGTCTTTACCGCCTCCTTCGTGTTGTTCATGTCTAAGGAGGGCTTGCATCTTGGGTACCAGAGTGATTTTCTTTCCTCCTAATTCATAGGATATAAGTGAAGGTAGGCCCTAAATTAGTCCATACGAAATCCAGATCCCAAGCTACAAAAAACTTGGACATGGGTGCCAGACATCCATACCAAGCTTCACAAGTAACCAATGATCAAGGATTTTTTTGCCAAGATAGATGTAGTGTCTCTTATATGTGATGGAACAATCAAAGTCAAGATTTTTTGAAACTAGACAAAGTAAGAGGTGCTTGTTTAGAACTTTCACCACAAAGGTCGTCTTCATCATAAGAATCCAAACAAAGTTAGATGGCTTGCTCTCATTGCGAGAAGGGGACAGATAGCCTTAGCTTTCCGCCACTAGGGGATGATAGCGACAAGAAGGAAAAGTGGATTCTACATGCACATTTACAAAGGAATATGGAACCCGACCAGAAATAAAGCACCATTGGAGCAAGATCCTTGACTCTAGATGGGTGGTAGCTATGAAGATCAAGCTAGGCTCGCTTGGCAATAACATTTCCTCTATTGATCCATGGTAGGAATCAACTTTGTGTCAATGTCCCCTCCTAAGATGTCGCCACTTCCACCAAGGTTAGATGTTTGAGGATATTTTTTAAGTGCTCGAACTCCATCTCTTTCCTACTCAATGAATACAGCTGCAATTTTCGCGAAGAGAGGCCTTCTACACTCACCTCGAGGCAAAACTCCTTTCATACTTGGATGCGATGAGCCAAGAGGAGATTCCATTGGGGGAACAGTCCAAATACAAACACAAATCTCCCCTAGAACTAGGAATGATAGCTTGCATCAGTGGCTCTGATGTAGGAATTTGGAGTGATTGACTTCCACTCTCCTTTCTCTTTTTGAAGTTCCCACTTGTCTTAGATCTCGTTGGAGTAATCTCCTTGTAGCCCCTAGGAAAGGCTCAGCTCATGGCGGCAATAGGTCATGTTGACAATGATTTATCACTTGGCATGTTGGTGGGCCTGGAGGGAGTCGGTGCTAGTGAGGCATTTATCAACAATGTGATGCATGTTTAGAGTGCATAGAGTCTTTCCAATCTCTCACCGGGGACTAGAAGACGAACACTGCCAAGAGAATGCAATGCAAGCGCAAATTGTAGTGCAAGCGTAGATCGGCCATCCACTGAAGGAACAATATCAAACACCCCAACTTCATGATGGAATGGCCAATAAATATCATGAAAGGGAAATGGACATCGCCTAGAGGGGGGTGAATAGGCGCTTTAAATTTATTACGGTTTAGGCTCTAATAAATGCAGAATAAAACTAACATTTAATTTGTAGATCACAAAACCTATAAAAACTAGGTTCAACTAAGTGCACCAACAACCTATGTTAAGCAAGACAAGCAACAAGGTCATAACAAGATATAATACTTCAAGCGCGATGGCTATCACAATGTAAATTGCATAAGTAAAGGGCTCGGTTGAGAGATAACTGATGGACGCGGAGACGATGATTTGTTATCTCGAAGTTCACTTCCAAAGAATCTACGTCTATGTTGGAGGGGTGCAATGGCGCAATGTACTTCGAACGCCACAAATGGCTCACCTAGAGGTGTGGTGGCTCGATGCTCACCCAACGCCACACAAGGCCTCACCCCAAGATGCGAAGGCACGCAAACCATTGATGCCACAAAAGGCTCACCCTATTCTCCCGTGAGCTCGCCACAAAGGCGTACCCACGATCCACTATGGGACACTTGAGGGTGATCACCGAACCCGTACAAGGCTTGGCGCAATCTCCACAACTCAATTGGAGGGCTCCCAAGAAATGCCACAAAGGCTCCACAATGCCACAACAGGCTATGAGGACTCTCCACAAGTCAATTGGAGGCCTCAAGAACACACCACAACTCCATACAACTGTCTAGGGTTACAAGAACCTAAGAGAAACAAGCCCAGGAGCTTGAACTCATCGAATCTCCAAAGAGAACTCAAACCTATGCACCAAATGCAAGAGGCAAGTCCTTCACTCTCAAATTCCACCAAAGCTACAAAATCTATTAAGGGATAAGAGAGGAAGAACACAAGAGGAAAACACAAAACTCTCCAAGATCTAGATCCCAAGGATTCATTCATAAAGAAGGGATTTGGTTTGGTGGGGGTTGTAGATCTAGATCTCCTCTCTCAAATCCCTCAAAAAGATGCAAGAATCATAGGGAGGGGAAGGGGAGAGGGCAAGATCTTCAAGATCAACAATGGAGGAGAGAGAGAAAGCCAAGAACCAACAAATGCAAATTACCCACGAAGGGGAAGAGGGGCTCCTTTTAAAGGGCTCCCCGATCTGCCTGTTATGCACAGATTCGTGCACGGCCGGTAGTACCGATGGGTGGACGGTACTACCACCGATGCCCTTTCAACAGTCAGAAAACAGTGATGCGAGGGGCAAAGAAGCGATCCTGGCTGGTACTACCGCTGTCCACCGGAACTTCCGGCAGGGACGGTACAACCGCTAGAAATTCCGATCGAAGTTCCATCAAATAGCGCACTCCAAAATAGAGAGGGTACTGAACCGAAAAAGAGGTGAGCGTAAGTGGCTCCAGTAATTCCACGGTACTACCGGCGGCAAAAATGGCCTAGCGGTACTACCGGTGGCTCGCCGAAACTATCGGTCAGGCAAAAACTCTAGAACCAGAACTACCACAACTTTTGCATCCGAACTCCAAATGAGATGAAACTAATTTTGTTGGAAAGATAATGAAGTGTAGAATCCAACAAAATTGGGTATCACCAAGGGAGAAAATATAATAAATATATATGTGATATATCTCCCAAGGTGTGGAGCCAGAAAACCCACAAATCAAAAAGGCAATAAGATATGCAACGGAAATCTATTTTTGACAAACTAGAGCTTGTTATGAATATAACCGCAAGCTCTAGATCCTCACATGGACAAGAACCAAACAACAACCAATAAATATGATGCTATGTATGTTTGAGATCTCTCCGAATGATATGAATGAGTCACCCACTTGAGAGTCCCTCTTGATAGTACGGCTATCTATCCTAAACCCGGTCTCCCAGAACTACAAGAGACCGGTAAAATAGAAAACCTATCAATATCATACATTTGCCTTGAGAATTCCACTTTAGCTTGATGTAGACCATCTTGTCCTTCTCAAGATGGATCGCTTTTCTTGATTGCTCTTGCTTGATGAAGACTTGTGAAATGCTCCCCCATACTTCATGGGGAAACCTCTTCTTTGAACTTGTATTCATCACTCCATGATCGCCAAGGATGGCAAGCTTCAAGCATGAGATCTTCTAGAGATGGTGCATCTTGATCTTTGCACTTCGTTTCCTGATGATGTCTTGAATATGGCCATAAGGAACTCCATATACTTCTTCTTCTTCAAGACATACTTGATCTTATTCTTCTTATTCAACCTTGAACCCAACACATGGTCCAAGCGATGCCAATGTACAAACCTACAAGTCAAACTCAATTTACACATTAGTCCATAGAGATTTTCATTAATTACCAAAACCACACATGGGGGCATACATGCCCTTTCATATCACCACCGAGAAAAACTTGACAAGTAAATGTTCTTCTCTAGTTCTTGGAAATGCCCTTGGCTCCCATTTTCCTAAAGTTGATAGTCATTTCCATGTTTTTTGTACAAAAATGGATCTCGGCTCGAGAAGACCTCGGCCTTTAGGGCTTAAAAATAAATTCAAGAAAACTTTCTACTTACTAAGAGTGAGGCTTGAAGGGAGTTGTCCTACACTCGTTCCCAAGAAGCTAAGGCTCTTTTGACTCTTGTCGAGGGTGCATTAGAGATAGCAACATCTTATATTCCTAGAAAAGGATCGATGAAGCATTATACTAACATCATGTGTGGCATAAAGGGTCCTAGTCTTGGGGTGATGATAAAACACAAAAATTTGGCAAGACCTAGTTCCCTTGGTTCTCATGAGGTTCCTCATGTGGAATATTTGAGGATTCAACTAATTGGGCTAGAGGCACCAGTTGACTGATTTCTTGCGCCAAAATAGGATGAACACCATAGGCCTACAAGAAACAATCGAATTTGATTTCACTAACCATGAGTTAGTTCCAATAATATGCATATCATCTGGAATTGGATCCCTGTATTTGGACACTCTAGTGTGATCCTCGTTGGGGAAAACAACGAAACCTTTCATGTTGAGGAATTGGTAAGGGGACCTTTTGCGCCATCCTAGTATAATCAACAAGCTTCAAACTTCCTCTTAGAACCAAATGCCATATACGATCCTACAGACCATTTGCAATAAGAAGATTTCTGGGTAGAGCTCCATATAAAGGTGTGCTCCTATCCCTTTATAGTGGTGGCAGGGGATATTTCATCCTCATCTAGGGATCTCAAGACAATGGCAACTCTAGTGTTACCCATGGCTTGGTGGACATGTTTAATGATTGGATTGTTTATGTATGCTTAGGGGAACTTAGGTGTAGAGGTGTGATGTTTGCTTGGAGTAATAAACTTTGTAACCCTACTTGTTGCCTCCTACATAGAGTTATGGTGTCTAATGAGTATAAGTGGGATATATTTATGGTTTCAAACGAGTGGCATTCCATCTCCAATGAGTGTGCATGTTGGTTTATGCAAACAATATCCTTGTTTGTGAGGCTGACTAAGAAAGTGGCAAAATAGTTAAACCCATGAAAAGGGTTGAATTGTTATATGGGGTAAAAATTATATTAAATTCATGTATTACTAACATGCCTATGCACACCGTGGGATTCTACCTTCTACAGGATGGGATCAATACTGCCTTCAATAAAATTCATTATTGATTCCTTTGGCTTCGTGAAAGGGAAATAAATTATCACATAGTATGGTGAAACACCATTTGTATCCCTAAGACGACGGGTGGTCGTGGGATTACTAACACAAAACTAACGATATATGCTTGATGGCAAAAATGGGCATGAAATATCTAACACACACCAAATGTGGCTTGTGGTTGGACATCACAACTAATAAATAACTAAACCATGCCAGATATGGCATGGTTTGACCATCTGGAGGTTTTCAGTTGGAAATCCATATATATACTCGAGGAATTTCACCTTGTTGAGATTGAATCCATCCATTGAGTGGGGAATGAATGTATTATGTGTTTATGATCAGATCATTGGTTACCAAATGAGCCCATGAATCAAACCTTTTCAAGCCTATTCCAGATCTAGGATAACATGGAGGCCTTTGTTGCTAGCATCCTTGGGTCCAACTCTAGATGTCCTCAATTATGCCACTCTTTTGGCAACATCAAACTAGAACTTTGGAATGAGCTTGAGGCTAGGATTTCTTTTGTGTTTAGCGACAAAACTAAAGACACTAGCTCATGGGTGCTAAAAAATTCAAGAGATTTTCCCCAAGCTCCCTTTGTGAAGCCCTTTACAGCGGTGCAAGTGTATTCTAATTCAAACAGATATGGAAATCTATGCTCCCACTAAAGGTAAAGATCTTCCTTCAGCAACTATTTCATGGCAGGATCACAAGTGGCAATCATGGGTTTTGACATGGTATTTGCTTATGTGTTGAAAGCCAGAATTCCAGGACCACATTATGTGTTCATGCATTCTTTCTCAGTTCTTCTGGGCATGCATTAGGGAGTTGTTGGGTTGCATGCGGCACCCGCCCCCTTGACTTAGTTCATTCTTCAAGGCATATCAAGTCAATTTTGCTACCTATTATGGTTAAGCTACACGAATATCGCTGAGCCAAATAAAACTCTAATTAAAGAGATTTTTATTTGATAGGCGATGGTGTTTACACAAAATCATTGTCTATTTGCAGCTATGGAGACCGTTGACCAAAAGGAAGGATCGGGAGAGGATGTCCATCCTCACCACCAAGATAAAAGCTCATGTGGCCAGACTTAGATATCGGGTTGGCATTTAGTCCAATCAATAATCTCGATGGGGTTACTTGTGTTGGTTTCCCCGATCTTTGATTTAATTTCATCCATGGAACTTTGTTTGTTTGTACTTTTTGTTGAATGCTTGCCGAGCGGCTCCAAACCTTGTACCACATTATGATTTGTGGGGGATTTATACATAAAACCGACTAGTAAGCCTTTAATCAAAAGTTCTCAAATAGATATCCTCTATGAGTGCTCTCTTCTTGAAATACACATGACACTATACTTGCCATGAAGGAAATGGAGTAGTAGGGGAATGCACAGATGGAGGGCAGGGGTATTCTATGAAATAGTCCAAGATCTAGAGTTGTTAGAAATTGGTATGGAGTGAGAGTTTTCCTACCGTATTTGGGTGGTATCATGAGGCACCAGTACTTTCTCACCCCAAAAATTCAATAGGGGTGGAGCTTGCTCTCTGCAATCACATGCAAGCTACTCGAACTCAACTAGAGAGTTGCCAATAAAAGCTAGTGCCAATATATGGGTTATAAATTATGTTTTTTTGCACAAACACCAGCACTGCCGCAAATTGACCATGCATGTCCAAGCTTGGTGAGTGATCTAGCTCCTAGCGATCTCTTGCAACTGCATGAACTCAATATGATAATTTCAATAGTTAGTGTTGGTGTAGGGATTATAAGTCATGTTTTGGTTGGAAAACATCATCATTGTCGTAAGTATATTCTTCCCAAGCTGGGTGAGAACTAGCTCCGCTACTTCTAATCAAGATCCACCCTTTATTGGAATAGAGTCAACATCAGTATGTAAATTACCCACATAATGACATACCTAGTATGCTTCCACTTTCATCCTACCTGTAAACACACAACTATAGTTTTATAAAAATCAACATATTTTATTCAGTAGGGACATGACAATTCGAGTGTGAGAGGTGGCAGGGGAAGTGTGTGGGAGAAAGGTATATAACTACCTTGTAAGAGTTTGTGTTGTTTCATGGATCAAGAAAACCACTCATGTTCCATTGACTATGCATGTCCAATAAAATCCAAAGTTGGATGGCCTCTTCCTTACCTAGGTCAACAATGGTGGTCGTATTTTTAGGGTAAACTAGGGAGTGATCCTCGTTTCTTACGCTTTCTTCATTATCATGGGCACTGAGCATCCAATCTCAATCATACGGATTTACCACAATGTGCATTGAGCGTTGAACTCAAAGGCTGATGTTGTTCACGAACCATCCAATATCTTCTCACTTAAATTTTCGTGTTACCATCATGAACCATCTAATTTCCATTGTTCACTAAAGTAGAGGAAGAACTAGTACAAAAATACTCCTTGGTGTTGTTTCCACTTTAGACCATGTCTAAACACACTCAATGTCTTCATATTAAAGGATTCAATATGTTCTTGTTAGCATGTCCCCAATGGTTTGATCATGAAATCAATGGGCAACAACGGGATATCGAAATTGTATATTGTTCTTCAAAATCTTCTTATGTTCTAATGTCTACACCATTTCGGTAACTTCTCCAAGCACCAACACATATTCCTAGTCTAGGTTGATAATCAAAATGATACCCAATAGCCAAGCCATGACAATTAACCAACTTCTCCTACTTCCTCAATTGTGATATTCATTGATGCTCCATCGTTTGTTCACTGGCTTTGTAATAGCATGCATTGAGTGACAAGCACACACTTTTCTAATAGTAATCAAGTAACATCTCACCTAGAGAGTGTTCGGAAACAACCTAGCTTCTAGCTTCTCAAAAATTCGGTGCGAAGCAGTGCCTAGTATCCTAGCTCCATAGAGCTAGATCTAGGAAGTTGGCCCAATTTTTTGTACAAAAACGGGAGTGACCCTTTTGACGATTTGCATATCAGCAAACCACGGAGCAGCGTGAAATTATGAGATTTGCCATGGCTAGGTGGAAAACCCTTTAGCTTTGTCTTTTCCTTGTCCCCCATTCAAGTTAAGCAAATGGCCCATCATCCCGAATCGAACTAGGCAACCAATATCATGTAACCTAGCCGCCGGGAGTGGCTCCCCGCCACCGCCTCTATCCTCGACTCTGGTCGCCACCCTGACCATGTCCCGAGAAGCTCTAGTGGCCACCTCTGCATCGCACCTCCGCCTGACCCGGATCGAAGCCGGGACCCAAGCTTCGCTCCTCCTATAGGTCGTCAGACGCTACAACCCAAGGAAGATCTAGCAGGTCACCACCAGCGATTCCCTTACCCACCTCTTAGCAACTCTACAACCTCACCATACTCACGAGCTCCATGTCACCTACCTCGACCCCATTTGGTCGTTGCAGTGTCAATGAGTCCAGGATGGAAGCCCCATCCTTAGGAGGCTGGCCTAGTGAAAATGGTCTTTCCTCCCAACCAAACTAAGAAGCTGCGCCAAATGTTCGCAACTCATTTCATGACGCTCGAGTGCCTGCAAGAAGCTCGATCGATGGCTTTCGGGAAGATGGACCATTTCCGAATACGCCCCTAAAATAGATGTCTCTTAGAGATCCACCGTTGATGGAAGTAGAGGTAGATCCTGGTATCACTTAGCCCCTGATGTCATTGCTCCTATGTCCATGATGATTGTGTTCCTGCACCAATAACAGGGTTATTGCAGTACTTGTAGCAGCAAATATTTAAAGAGTTTGTACCGATGGGAGCTCGGCGAACACGACCCTGCAGCCACGTTGTCAATGCGACCACGTTCGCACCAAAACCATGGTTTAGAAATAGCCTATTCTATAAGTTGCTAGGATAAATGAATTTAAGATGTTCTGTAATAACTACTACTAGGACTGGAAGAAAACTAGAACAAAAGTAAAACTGAAAAGAGGTAAATGCAATGAGATGAAATATTAATGCTATGATTCCTCAAGTAATGGTGTGTATACCGGTGTGCATGATAAGTGCTTATGGAATAGTTGTTAACTATAATTGTGGCGGTCCCTCGTATACCATTGTCTCTCACTGTTGGTAAGTGGCAACTAGACAACTCAATTGTACACACCCTCTTCGGACATGGGTCATATCGTAAGAGAATAGTGTATTAAGGTAACAAGACCAATCAAGGTAAACCAGAGCAAAGACATTAAGTTCTATGGACAACTGTACTCCTAAGCAAGTGTGCTAGTCATAAGATACCCGTCTGTCACTTTGGGGTCAAGCAATTCGCAACACTATACCTATCTATATCATGAGTGATCTTGAGGGAACTCTGGGTGGTGCATCCTAAGTTGTTATTGCCTCCGCAAATCACTTATAGCAAATAGCCTATTAGTTCTGCCCATGGAAGAGCAGAGACTAATGATAAGTTTTGTGACACTCCGTGAATACCTAGTAAATTCCTCAACAATGGATTGGACATCTCCAATCACTAGAATAATATCATGAATAGAACAATGTAAAGAGAAATCACAAGCATATTAATTAACAAGAACATACCACACTTCAATTACTCAAATCATCATAACATTAATAAAAGAGGGTTCAAGCCATGTTACAACCCATCACAGATATCATGATGGGGAAGGATGAAGGAGTAGCAGCGATGGAGATGGCGATGACGGTGCGGTTATGGTGGTGTCAGCGTGGTGATGGCGGCGTCCTCCTTATCCTCCTCTTCTTGCTTGGATGGCTTGATGGTGTTGACGGAGATCTGGATCTTGGTGAAGTTGTAGAGGCTATGGAGGTGGCAGGGCATCACCGTGGAGGTGGTAGATGGGATCTAGATCTTGTATATGGTGTATCGTGGCTTCCTCCTCTCTTCTTTGACTCCTCCATCATTTATATAGGCCTTGGGGGTGCCCTAAGGTCTCCCAATACCATCATATGACTTAGGGAAGGTTCTGGAGCTTCTAGAGGGCGAAATCCCACCGTTTGTGACTTTTTTGGCAACTATACGGTGGAACTATACGGCCAGAATTTTTGCTCCTGTCGTATAGTTGGTCGTTAAACCTTCGGTACTCTTTAATATTTTGGCCGCCATTTCTTCATACGAACTCCGTTTTGGATGTTCTTAGGCTTGTTGAGTTCATATCATCGAGGGCCACAACCCTGTGTTCTTGGATATTTATTTTGAGAAGTTGGAAAATTCACTTTTCCTACACCTCAAATGGCTAAGTCTGGTCCCTACAGCTCCTCCATACTATGCTCTCTTTGTTCCTTTTGCCTTTGTTTTATCCATAATCATCAACACCTACACACATGTCAAAGACAAGAAAGAGGGATAAAATTCTACCTAAACTACTAAATGTGCAAAGCTCATATTAAATTTAATAAAAATAAGTAATCATGCATATCAGGCATAGTAATAGTTAGATGGAGCATGATATGATAGGCAAATGACACAATTTATATTGCTAAAAAGTGTTGTATTATCACAGCCATCAGTCCACATGTTGGGACAACATCAAAACACACGAGTATCTTGAAATGATTTACAATGTTGCGTTCATATGGGCTCCAACTCTTTGGTGGAAGTACATATGATATTCTCTATGTGGTGGTTATCATATCTCTGTAGGGGTTCGCGCCTGAAAACAATAAATTTTTCCTACGCAAAGAACCCTAATGATAGGACCTATCTATTAGTAATGTAGTAACGGGAGGAGTTTTTCGCGAACTTACCCTTGAAGACCGAAAAGTGTTGTCAACGCTCGGGAGAGCGTGGTTGATGTAGACGAACCGAAGCCGACCTCGAGGTTGTGTTGAAGTCCTGACAGCTCCTACATCTCCAACGACTCCTAGTGCCCCAAGTGTTTCACCTCGCAGGGAGTTACACACGTCCGGTGCCTGACGATGACTCCCGCTCCTCCGATCTAGCAGCAGTTGTGGAGGTAGAGCTCCTAGATCTGAATCCCGCAGCACGACGGCGCTCCGCGGTGATGAAGACTCCCGCTCGTGCAATCCGGACTTGGGACCACAGTCATGGGAGAGATAGAGAGAGAATGAACTGGAGGTCTCCCCAAAATAGAGGGAACCTTTTATTGATTATTATGTATTTAATTTGTTAAAATACCTCCCTTTATATAGGGGAAAACCCCCCACATAGGCAATTGCCTTAGCCATGTGGGACTAAACAAAGGAGAGGGGAGAGGGGGGCTTGGCCGGCCAGCCAAGGCCCTAGTGGGCCCCGTGTGGGGTGCCCAAGGCCCAGCCGGCCACCCCTCCTCCTTCCTCCCTTTGGTCTTTCCGTCATGGGCCCTTTTCCCTCCGGATTTTGGCCCAATTAGGTATTGACCCTTTTTTAATTATTTTTATTTTATTGAATAAATATAAATGAATGATTAAATCAGTATTCAACATTCACTTACATATTATTCAATCCCCGTTGATGTGGAACACATTCCATATCATTTCGGACATCCTCTAGACTTACCGAAACCCTTCCGATTTTCTCTCTCTTTTCTTCGGTAATTCTGTCGATACCAAAACACTCTCTAAGCATCATCAAGCCCTTAAGCGGTATTCATAGGAACAATTGATCGCTGAAGTTTGCATACCTTATTAGCATCCTTAGGATTTGACAAAATCCTTAGGTTGTATCATATACAACTCTTCTTCAATATTACCATTGAGGAACGTAGTTTTGACATCCATCTGCCATATTTCATAATCAAAATATGCAGCAATTGCTAACATAATCCTAACAGACTTAAGCATCGCTACGGGAGAGAATGTCTCATCGTAGTCAACTCCTTGAATTTGTCGAAACCCCTTTGCGACAAGTCGAGCCTTATAGATGGTAACATTACCATCAAGACGCTTTTCTTTTGAAAATCCATTTATTCTCAACGGCCTTTCGGTCGTGAGGTAAGTCCACCAAGGTCCAAACCTGGTTCTCGTACATGGATTCCATCTCGGATTTCATGGCTTCTAGCCATTTGTTGGAATTCGGGCTCATCATCGCTTCTTCATACGTCGCAGGGTCATCCATTTCATCAGCCATGAAATTCACAACAGGATTGCCGTATAGTTCAGGAGCTGCACGTGTCCTGCTTGACCTGCGAGATTCGGTAGTGTCCCCTTTCGGAGTTTCATGATCAATATCATTAGCTCTCTCTTCATTGGGTGAAGTCAGCTCCGAAACAGTTTTCGGTGCTGCACTACTCGCCATTTCATGAAGAGAAGGTTCAATAACCTCTTCGAGTTCTACCTTCCGACTACTCACACCTTTCGCGAGAAACTCCTTCTCAAGAAAGGATCCATTCTTGGCAACAAAAACCTTGCCCTCGGATCTGTGATAGAAGGTATACCCAATCGTTTCCTTAGGGTATCCTATAAAGACGCATTTTTCTGATTTGGGTTTGAGTTTATCCGGCTGAAGTTTCTTCACATAAACATCGCATCCCCAAACTTTACGAAATGACAACTTAGGTTTCTTTCCAAACCATAATTCATACGGTGTCGTTTCAACGGATTTAGATGGTGCCCGATTTAAAGTGAATGCAGCTGTTTCTAGTGCATAACCCCAAAATGACAGTGGCAAGTCAGTCAGAGACATCATAGATCGAACCATATCCAATAAAGTACGATTACGACGTTCTGACACACCATTACGTTGTGGTGTTCCGGCAGGCGTGAGTTGTGAAACTATTCCACACTCTTTCATGTGTGTGCTAAACTCGTAACTTAGATACTCACCTCCACGGTCGGACCGCAGAAACTTGATCTTTCTGTTATGATGATTTTCCACTTCATTCTGAAATTCCTTGAACTTTTTAAAAGTTTCAGACTTGTGTTTCATCAAATAGATATACCCGTATCTACTCAAATCATCCGTGAAAGTAACAAAATAACGATATCCACCTCGCGCCAACACACTCATTGGTCCACACACATTAGTATGTATGATTTCCAATAAATCATCAGCCTGCTCCATTGAACCTGAAAACGGCGTTCAGTCATCTTGCCCATAAGGCATGGCTCACATGTATCAAATGATTCAAAATCAAGTGATTCCAAAAGTCCATCGAATGGAGTTTCTTCATGCTTAACGCCAATATGACCTAGGCAATGAGGCACATATATGCAGATATATCATTATAAAGTTTAATCTTTTTAGCATTAACATTATGAATATGCGTAATATTACTATCGATATCCAACAGAAATAAACCATTCAACACAGGTGCATGAACATAAAAGATATCATTCTTATAAATCAAACAACCATTGTTTTCAGATTTAAAGGAATAACCACTTTGCATCAAACACGATCCGGATACAATGTTCATGCTCAGTGCAGGCACCAAATAACAATTATTTAGGTTTATAACTAATCCTGATGGCATATGGAGAGGTAGCGTCCCGATGGCGATCACGTCAACTCTTGATCTATTGCCGACCCGCATCCTGACCTCATCCCTTGCTAGTTATCGCTTGTTCCGCAACTCCTGAATCGAGTTACATATATTAGCAACCGATCCTGTATCAAATACCCAAGTGCTACTGCGAGTACTAGTCAAGTACACATCAATAACATGTATATCACATATACCTTTGTTTGCCTTGCCGGACTTCTTGTCCGCCAAATACTTGGGGCAATTGCGCTTTCAATGGCCAGTCCCCTTGCAATAGTAACACTCGGTGTCAGACTTAGGGCTAGCTCGGGTTTCTTCAGGTGCACAGATTTGCCACCCTTCTTTCCCTTGTGCTTGCCTTTCTTGTCCTTCTTGAAACCGGTGGTCCTATTGATCATCAACACTTGATGTTCTTTCCTAATCTCCACTTCTGCAGTCTTAAGCATTGACAGAAGCTCGAGAAGAGACTTCTGCAGTTATATAGACGTTCTTTTCCTCGTCAGGGGCATCAGGAGCTGGTGGGGGGCCTAGCGGCGCATCTAGCACATATTGCTTTTGTGCAGCAGTGAGGAGAATACTCAAATTCATAGCCCAGTTGGTGAAGTTGCTACCATTTGCAACAAGTTTCTCTTTCTCCATGAATACATTGAAATTAAAAGCAGGTGGTGCCATCTACAACAGAATTTGTAAAGTTTATTTAGACTAAGTTTATGATAGAGTGATTTCAACTAATCCAAATTACTAATGAACTCCCACTCAAAAACGACATCCCTCGTGTCCTTTTGGTGATTACATGAACAAAATCCACTACACCAACTCCGATCATCACGTGAGTTGATGTAGCTTCAAAGGCGAGCATCTATATGGGCATCACATCAACTATATGACTCATGCTTAACCTTTCGGTCCGTGTTCCGAGGCCATGTCTGTACATGCTAGGCTCGCCAAGTAAGAACCTTAGTATTCGCGTGTGTAAAACTGTCTTACACCCGTTCATATGAAAGCGTAGATTCGAGTACATCCGATCATCACGTGATGTCTCGAAACACGATCCACAGAACGGTGCATACTCAAGGAAGAACACATTTTTATCTTGATATCTAAATGAGGGATCATCTTACAATGCTACAAAAAGCGCCAAACTAGCAGTATAAGATGCTAACGTCTAATGTGTAAAGTGAGATGATATGGTCCATGCATTTGATCTCTATCATTTGCATCGTGGTATGATCTCTATCATTCCTTTGTGTGTAAGGCCAAGGTCTATGGAACTTACACGTTGAATGTGTTGTAAGAGTATTTATCATACATCTACTTACAACAATACCATATCAATACACTAGCCCAGCAACGATCTAGACGCCTCTAATTTATCAATTGCAAGTTTTACGTGGCTTAGGGCTTTCGGAGATAGAACCGTTCTTACCTACGAAAATGAACCACAACAAGGATAACCAAGTTATTAGCAACTCGTTGTAAATCAGATATTGACTATAGTAGGAGAGGAGACACACTTGACCACTTATGCAAAACTAGTTGCATGTCAGTCGTGGAACCGGTCTCATGTACGATGACATGTAAGGTTGGTCCAGGCCGCTTCATCCCACTATGCCACCAATATCCAAAATACATAGAAGATGCAATAACATGATCATCATCGCCCACATATAAACATATGTGTACTACCCGTGCAAAGCACCTATGCATAGATCAGGCTCTGATACCACTATTTGGTCCGCATCATAGAAAACAAAAAATTTCCTACGATGAGAACTACACGCCAAGATCTATCTACTAGGTACAGAGCAACGGTGGACATACATTCATCAAGAACTTACCCTCGAAGACAACAAGTTTTGTTAACGAGTAGGAACTCGTGGTTGATGTAGTCGTACACTTGCCGATCTCAAGATCATGAGGAAGTTCGAGCGCCACAACTCAGCAGCGCATCCGTACTCGCACACACGTTCAAGCCACCGGACAACCTCCACCTCCTCGCTCCAGCGATCCAGCAGAAGTAGCGACTCCTTCTAGACGAAATGCCACCGGGAACATGTATCTCGCTAATCCGAGACCATGGGGGAATAATTCTAGAGGGGGAGAGAGATCCTTCACGAGGAGGTGTGAGGAAGAAGGAGGAAGAGGGGGGCCTTTTATAGGAGGAGGGAGGTACCCCCTCTCCATGGCCGGCGCATGGGGGTGACTCCTCACCTCCCCCATTCATGTGGTGGTAACCCCTCCACATTAAAATACCTCTTCACATTCCCTTTTAAAGTCCCCACTTTAAATGCATTAAAATTCTCTAAGTTTAATGCTCTCTCATTTAATAAAACTCTTTTATTAAATTAATTCAGAATTTTTGTTAATTACTTTAATTAACAAACATTCACATATAACCCCTTGCAATATTTCAATATCATATGCAGAACCACTTTTTGCAATTTCACCCGAAACAATTTCCGGTTTCTATCGAAACAATTCCTGCGCTTTGCAATTCTTTCGTCTGAAATATATGTGCTCCAAAATGGTGTCCGGTAACTCTTAAGTGTGTCACCCTATGGTTCGTGAATAATGCAGACATGATTGAGACTCCTCTCAGATCAATAATCAGAAGCGGGACCTGGAGGTCCATACTGACTCCTGCATATTCAACGATGACTTCTGTGATCATGTGAACCTTTAACGCTTGTAATTTAATCCCTTTGTCTCTTGATATAATACATGTCCGAGATTCGATCATCGGTATCCAAATACCTAGTTTGATCTCGTTACCGACATGCACTCTTTTCTCGTTCCCGTGATATAACATTCTAGTGATCACATCACCTACTTGCAAGCTATATTAATGTGATATCACCGAGAGGGCCCAAAGTATATCTATCCGTCATCGGGATTGACAAATTCCACTCTTGATCCATGAGCCTCAACATAACACCTTCGAAGCACTGAACCCATCTTTATAGTCACCCTGTTACGGTGTGACGTTTGATGTTATCAAGATACTCTTCTGGTGTTAGCAATTAACATGATCTCATGGTCTAAGGATAAAGATTACTTCGTATGATGTTATAGAAATGTAAACATAATGGCTTGATCGTAATGCTATACTTTGGATGAATGTTCATCACATTATTTCACAAATGTTGTGACCTTGTTATTAACAACATCCAATGTCCATGATCAGGAAACCTTGATCATCTTGTTAATCAACAAGCTAGTCTATAAGAGAGGCATAACTAGGAACCTTTTTTGTTTATTAAACACACATGTATTGATGTTTCCGATCAATACAATTCTAGCATGCAAAATAAACATCTATCATATATAAGGAATACATAATAACAACTTTATTATTGCCTCTCAGGGCATATTTCCTTCAATAAGAATGGCATAAAGAGAATTGTGGAATGCAAAACGTTTTGAAACGTCAAAATGCAAAGCATCACAATGTGATATTAGATATCAAAGTGGGTGAATAGATGGCGCCAAATAAATCGTTGTAGTATAGATGTAAAGACCATTAATTAGAAATAGTTAGCACTCAATTAGAATATATAGTGAACCATTTGGATTCGTGAGATTGGCTCCATATCTAGTATGGATCGTCGTGAAAGTTTTGGGGATATTCGATATAACTAAAACAATAGCGAATAAGTCCTTATAGAGTATTCATTGGAAACTTTGAATACGAAATCCATAGCTGAAACCAAAAGAGAAGCAAAACATGTATTGCTTGGATTTTGGTTCATTCTTGAGAAAGTTCACCTTTAGTGATATTTCTCGATTATGGAGCAAATGGAAGATAGTGAAAAACATGATGAGGATTCAAAACCCTGCATTAGATTGTTGAGAAGCGCAACAAAAAGCGTTCATGAACGATACTCTTCACAAAGGAAAGAATCAATGATAATTATCATTGTGTTTTCCCCACTGGTGTTTTCAATACATGAAGTAGGATTCAAAATGTAACCCATATCTTGTATGGAGACATTTGTGAATCATTTGCCATGATTACCAGAATATGGCATACCTACGAACTACTAAGGAAATAATGGTAAACTAGAATTATGACAAATCTAGAAGAAAAATTCCCTTAGAAAGCAATTCGTTGCTGAATCTTGCAAAGTAAAGGAGTTACTTGAATTTTCCCAAATGACTGCAAAGTCATAGTGGAAAAGGGGTGAATGACAAAAGCACAATTTGTCAAGTATTGGACAAATTCAAATGAATTTGATTCAACTGTGCTGAATGTCTAGAGGATTTAAAACTAGTAAAGTACTAGTATCTAATAGTAAATCTCCAAGTTTGATATTTGATCAAAGGATTTTTAAATCATTCAAAATAGTGAGTGGATATGCAATTTGCATGAAATTGAGTGGGATCTATGAAAGTCTTCCTAAAACAATATGTGAATGGCATATTTTTTAGTGGGAGCAATATAAGTCTCAAATTCAAATATGTAGGAACATAGTTTGAGTAAGAGTAGTGACTCATACCCAAATATGTTGGGAACATATTTTGAGTGGGAGCTTATAGGAGTGATTCTTAAGTGTGTTAAAGAATAAAAGCGCAAGTACCAATAAATAATGATTTATAAGGAGTAGAAGTTGATAATAAGTGTATTACGATATTATGTAGTATTCCTTGAAGGATTCTAAAAAGGGTTTCAGAATAGAAGTTAATTAAGGAACTGGTCCTTAATAACTCAAGATAGGAATAGTATTAAGTTTAATATCAATGGTTGAAAGAAAGAATAGGATGATCATCATCCACTATGTTTAGACATAGGTTCTATCTTAGAAAACCATGATAATAACTTAACATAATATATGATCCAAGAAGAAACGTTTGAAAAGTGATTAAGTTCGAATCACAGAACACTAAGTTTGTCCGTGGTGTCTGTTAGAGAACCGCAGACATGTTTTCCAAATCCATAAAGGATGGCATATCTTAAAACATAAAGGGTTATGTTATAAGGGAATATGTTGGAAACTCCTGTAATACCGACTAAAGTCAAGTAGGAAGCGAGGTGAACAAAACATCGAAAGATGCATAGAGTGCACTCGTGTTTCGATGAATACATTTATAATAATAGAAAAGGGTACCATCTAAAGTCTTGTATAATGTTATGGCGGGGCTAGTTCGCTTTTAACATAGAATGACGTGTCCCAAGGCAAAGTGCCCATGAGAAAGCCCTCGAGGTTGATCTAAAGTCACTGTATGCTCTTGGAATCCGGCCTCATTCTGCTGCCATAGCGACGATGCATACACAAAGATATTATCATGTGATGATAAAGTATTAATGTCAATCAAGGTGACATTAGTAAGTTGCAAAGGATTTGGGACTGTAAAGTACAGGCCCAAGACTCAACCTCTTCCATGAGCAAGCATGTTCAGGGTACCGGAATATATGGTGCCAATGATTAAGAACAAATGCAGCTAGTTTATTTGTACTCTAGTGCAAGTGGGAGACTGTTGGAAATATGCCCTAGAGATAAATAATAATAAGTATTATTGTCATATTTCATAAAGTTTATGATTAAGTTTTATATCATGCTATAACTGTATTGAGCGGAAACATCAATACACGTGTGATATATAAACAACCAGGGGTTCCCAGTAAAACTCTAGTCACTTGTTCATTGGTCAACGGATGATCAAGGTTTCTTGATCATGTGACATTTATGCTAGTTGGAAATGGAGTCAACTCATTTTGAGAATGAGATGATGAACCAATATCCAACCTAAACATCATGACCCGATCATGTCACGAAGTTCAAGTTATGATGATTAGAAATGGATCCTCGTAGACTATTCCTTAGACCGTGAGGCTATATCAATCACTTTCTCCCGAGAATGCTTAGATAGCATCAAACGTCACTTGGTTATACAGTGACAATAAAGGTGTGTTCAGTTATTCGGAGGAACCGTAGAGGCAATATATGCCAAGAGCGGGATTTGCCCATCCACGTGATGGAAATGAAGGAAATATGCCCTTAGAGGCAATAATAAAGTTGTTATTATGTATTCCTTGAATATGATAGATGTTTATTTTGCATGCTATAATTGTATTGATAGGAAACATCAATACATGTGTGTTTAATAAACAAAAAGGGTTCCTAGTCACACCATTGGTAGAATGATGTGATGAACATTCATCCGAAGTATAGCATTACGATCAAGTCATTATGTTTATATTGCTATAACATCATACGAAGTAATCTTTATCCTTAGACCATGAGATCATGTTAATTGCTAACACCGGAAGAGTATCTTGATAACATCAAACGTCACACCGTAACAGGGTGACTATAAAGATGGGTTCAGTGCTACGAAGGTGTTATGTTGAGGCTCATGGATCAAGAGTGGAATTTGTCAATCCCGATGACGGATAGATATACTCTGGGCCCTCTCGGTGATATCACATTAGGATAGCTTGCAAGCAAGTGATGTGATCACTAGAATGTTATATCACGGGAACAAGAAAAGAGTGCATGTCGGTAACGAGATCAAACTAGGTATGGAGATACCGATGATCGAATCTCGGACATGTAAAATATCGATAGACAAAGGGATTTAGTTACAAGCGTTAAAGGTTCTCACGATCACAGGAGTCATCGTTGAATGTGTAGGAGTCAGTACGGATCTCCAGGTCCCGCTACTGATTATTGATCGGAGAAGGGTCTCGATCATGTCTGCATTATTCGCGAACCGTAGGGTGGCACACTTAAGAGTTACCGGACACCATTTTGGAGCACATATGTTTTGCATTTAAAGAATTGTAAAGCGCAGGAATTGTTTCAATAGAAACCGGAAATTATTTCAGGTGAAATTGCAGAAGGTGGTTCTGCATGTGATATTGAAATATTGCAAGGGGCTATATGTGAATGTTTGTTAATTAAAGTAATTAACAAAATTCTGAATAAATTTAATAAAAGGGTTTTATTAAATGAGAGAGCATTAAATTTGGAGAAACTTAATGCATTTAAAGTGGAGACTTTAAAAGGGAATGTGAAGAGGCATTTTAATGTGGAGGAGTTACCACCACATGAATGGGGGAGGTGAGGGGTCACCCCCCCCCCCCCATGCGCGGCCATGGAGAGAGGGGGCACCCCCCTCCTCCTATAAAAGGCCACCCATTCCCTCCTTCATCCTCACACCTCCTTGTGAAGGATCTCTCTCCCCTCTAGAATTATTCCCCCATGGTCTCGGATTAGCGAGATACATGTTCCCGGTGGCATTTCGTCTGGAAGGAGTTGCTGCTTCCGCTGGATCGCTGGAGCGAGGAGGTGGAGGTTGTCCGGTGGCTTGAACGTGTGTGCGAGCACGGATGCGCTGCTGATTTGGGGCGCTCGGACTTCCACACGATCTTGAGATCGGCAAGCGTATGACTACATCAACCACGAGTTCCTACTCGTTAACAAAACTCGTTGTCTTCAAGGGTAAGTTCTCCATGGATGTATGTCCACCCGTTGCTCTGTATCTAGTAGATAGATCTTGGCGTATAGTTCTCATCGTAGGAAATTTTTTATTTTCTATGCTGCGGACCCAACAGTGGTATCAGAGACTGGTCTATGCATAGGTGCTTTGCACGGGTAGTACACATATGTTTATATGTGGGCGATGATGATCATGTTATTGCATCTTCTATGTACTTTGGATATTGGTGGCATAGTGGGATGAAGTGGCCCGGACCAACCTTACATGTCATCGTACATGAGACCGGTTCCACGACTGACATGCAACTAGTTTTGCATAAGTGGCTAGCGGGTGTCTGTCTCTCCTACTATAGTCAATATCTGATTTACAACGAGTTGCTAATAACTTGGTTATCCTCGTTGTGGTTCATGTTCGTAGGTAAGACCGGTTCTATCTCCGAAAGCCCTAAGCCACGTAAAACTTGCAATTGATAAATTTGAGGCGTCTAGTTTAGATCGTTGCTGGGCTAGTGTATTGATATGGTATTGTTGTAAGTAGATGTATGATTGATACTTTTACAACTCACTTAACGTGTAAGTTCCATAGACCTTGGCCTTACACACAAAGGAATGATAGAGATCATACCACGATGCAAATGATAGAGATCAAATGCATGGACCATATCACCTCACTTCACACATTAGCTTCTTATATTGCTAGTTTGGCGCTTTTGGTAGCATTATAAGAAGATCCCTCATTTAGATATCAAGATAAAATGTGTTCTTCCTTAAGTATGCACCGTTTTGTGGATCGTGTTTTGAGGCATCACGTGATGATCGGGTGTTCTCGACTCTACGCTTTCATACAACGGGTGTAAGACAGTTTTACACACGCAAATACTAAGGTTCTTACTTGACGAGCCTAGCATGTACAGACATGGCCTTGGAACACGGACCGAAAGGTTAAGCATGAGTCATATAGTTGATATGATGCCCATATAGATGCTCGCCTTTGAAGCTACACCGACTCACGTGATGATCGGACTTGGTGTAGTGGATTTGGTTCATATAATCACCAAAAGGACACGAGGGATGTCGTTTTTGAGTGGGAGTTCATTAGTAATTTGGATTAGTTGAACTCAATCTATCATAAACTTAGTCTAAATATATTTTACAAATTCTGTTATAGATGGCACCACCTGCTTTTAATTTCAATGTGTTCATGGAGAAAGAGAAGCTTGATGCGAATGGTAGCAACTTCACCAACTAGGCTATGAATTTGAGGATTTTCCTCACTGCTGCACAAAAGCAATATGTGCTAGAGGCGCCGCTAGGCCCCCCCACCAGCTCCTGATTCCCCTGACGAGGAAAAGGACGTCTATATAACTCGTCAGGAGGACCACAACTTAGTTCATTGCGGCATACTGTATGGGCTAGAGCCAGAACTTCGAAAACGTTTCGAAAATGGCAATGCCTTTGATACCATGGGAGAATTGAAAATGATTTTCGATACCCATGCTGCCGTAGAGAGTTATAATGCTTCTGAAAAGTTCTTTAGCTGCATGATGGAAGAGAACAGATCCGTTAGTGAGCACGTACTCAAAATGTCTGGGTACGCCGATAAGCTTGTGTCCTTGGGAATAACGATTCCCATTGACTTAGGCATACATCGTGTTCTCCAATCTCTGCCACCTAGCTACAAGAGCTTCGTGTTGAACTATAATATGCAGGGCATGACGAAGTCTCTTCCCGAGCTTCTATCAATGCTTAAGACTGCAGAAGTGGAGATTAGGAAAGAACATCAACTGTTGATGATCAATAAGACCACCGGTTTCAAGAAGGACAAGAAAGGCAAGCAGAAGGGAAAGAAGGGCGGCAAATCATTGCACGCGAAAAAGAAACCCCGAGCTGGCCCTAAGTCCGATAATCGAAAAGTGCTACTATTGCAAGGGGACTCCATTGAAGCGAATCGCCCCAAGTATTTGGCAGACAAGAAGGTCGGCAAGGCAAACAAAGGTATATGTGATATACATGTTATTGATGTGTACTTGACTAGTACTCGCAGTAGCACCTGGGTATTTGATACGGGATCGGTTGCTAATATATGTAACTCGGTTCAGGGGTTGCGGAACAAGCGACAACTAGCAAGGGATGAGATCACGATGCGGGTCGGCAATGGATCAAGAGTTGATGTGATCTCCGTCGGAACGCTGCCTCTCCATATGCCGTCGGGATTAGTTATAAACTTGAATAATTGTTATTTGGTGCCTGCACTGAGCATGAACATTGTATTCGGATCATGTTTGATGCAAAGTGGTTATTCGTTTAAGTCTAAAAACAATGGTTGTTCAATTTATATGAAAAATATCTTTTATGGTCATGCACCTGTGTTGAATGGTTTATTTCTGTTGGATCTCAATAGTAGTATTACGCATATTCATAATGTTGATGCTAAAAGGATTAAACTTGATAATGATATATCTACATATATGTGGCACTGCCGTCTAGGTCATATTGGCGTTAAACGCATGAAGAAACTCCATTTTGATGGACTTTTGGAATCACTTGATTTTGAATCATTTGATACATGTGAGCCATGCCTTATGGGCAAGATGACTAGAATGCCGTTTTCCGGTTCAATGGAACAGGCTGATTTATTGGAAATCATACATACCGATGTGTGTGGACCAATGAGTGTGTCATGAGGTGGATATCGTTATTTTGTTACTTTCACGGATGATTTGTGTAGATACGGGTATATCTATTTGATGAAACATAAGTCTGAAACCTTTGAAAGGTTCAAAGAATTTCAGAATGAAGTGGAAAATCATCGTAACAGAAAGATCAAATTTCTGCGATCCGACCGTGGAGGAGAGTATCTTAGTTACGAGTTTAGCACACATATGAAAGACTGTGAAATAGTTTCACAACTCACGCCTGCCGGAACACCACAACGTAATGGTGTGTCGAACGTCAGAATCGCATTTTATTGGATATGGTTCGATCTATGATGTCTCGATCGACTTGCCACGCTCATTTTGGGGTTATGCTTGAAACCGCTGCATTCACTTTAAATAGGGCACCATCTAAATCCGTTGAAAAGACACCGTATGAATTATGGTTTGAAACAAACCTAAGCTATCATTCTTAAAATTTGGGGATGCGATGTTTATGTGAAGAAACTTCAACCGATAAACTCGAACCCAAAGCGGAAAAATGCGTCTTCATAGGATACCCTAAGGAAACGATTGGGTATACCTTCTATCACAGATCCGAGGGCAAGGTCTTTGTTGCCAGAATGGATCCTTTCTTGAGAAGGAGTTTCTCATGAAAGGTGTGAGTAGCGGAAGGTAGAACTCAAGAGGTTATTGAACCTTCTCTTCATGAAATGGCGAGAGCGTAGCTCCGAAGTTGTTTGAGTTGACTTCACCTAATGAAGAGAGAGCTAATGATATTGATCATGAAACTCCGAAGAGGACACTACCGAACCTCGCAGTCAAGCAGACACGTGCACTCCGAACTATATGGCAATCTGTTATGAATTTCATGATTGATGAAATAGATGACCTTGCAACGTATGAAGAAGCGATGATGAGCCCTGATTCCAACAAATGGCTAGAAGCCATGAAATCCGAGATGGAATCCATGTACGAAAACCAAGTTTGGACCTTATTGGACTTACCTCACGATCGAAAGGCCGTTGAGAATAAATGGATTTTCAGAAGAAAAACCGATGCTGATGGTAATGTAACCATCTATAAGGCTCGACTTGACGCAAAGGGGTTTCGACAAATTCAAGGAGTTGACTACGATGACACATTCTCTCCCGTAGCGATGCTTAAGTCGGTTAGGATTATGTTAGCAATTGCTGCATATTTCGATTATGAAATATGGCCGATGGATGTCAAAACTACGTTCCTCAATGGTAATATTGAAGAAGAGTTGTATATGATACAACCTAAGGGTTTTGTCGATCCTAAGGATGCTGATAAGGTGTGCAAACTTCAGCGATCCATCTATGGACCGAAGCAAGCATCCCGGAGTTGGAATCTCCGCTTTGATGACGTGATCAAAGAGTTTGGATTTGTCCAAACTTATGGAGAGGCTTGTATTTACAAGAAAGTGAGTGGGAGCAATGTGGCATTTCTGATATTATATGTGGATGACATATTATTGATTGGAAATGATATAGATCTTTTAAACAGTGTTAAAAGTTATCTAACGACAAATTTTCGATGAAGGACCTTGGTGAAGCTTCATATATATTAGGCATTAAAATCTATAGAGATAGATCAAGACGCCTAATTGGGCTATCGCAGAGTACATACCTTGATAAGATATTAAAGAAGTTTAATATGGACGGAAGTAAGAAGGGGTACTTACCTATGTTGCAAGGCAAGACATTGAGTAAGACTCAAAGTCCGGCTACGGCGGAAGAAAGAGATATAATGGATAATATTGTTGGGTCCGCAGCATAGAAAACAAAAAAATTCCTACGGTGTGAACTACACGCCAAGATCTATCTACTAGGTACAAAGCAAACGGGTGGACATACATCCATAGAGAACTTACCCTCGTAGACAACGAGCTTTGTTAACGAGTAGGAACTCATGGTTGATGTAGTCGTACACTTGCTGATCTCAAGATCGTGAGGAAGTCCGAGCGCCGCAACTCAAAGAACGATCCGCACTTTTCACACGTTCAAGCCATGGACAACCTCCACCTCCTCGCTCTAGCGATCCAGTGAGCAAGAACTCCTTCCGACGAAATGCCACTGAACATGTATCTCGCTAATCCGAGACCATGGGGAATAATTCTAGAGGAGAGAGATCCTTCACAAGGAGGTGTGAGGAAGAAGGAGGAATGGGTGGCCTGTTATCGGAGGAGGGTGCCCCCTCTCTCCATGGCCGGCGCATGGGGGGGGTGACCCCTCACCTCCCCCATTCATGTGGTGGTAACTCCTCCACATTAAAATGCCTCTTCACATTCCCTTTTAAAGTCTCCACTTTAAATGCATTAAGTTTCTCCAAATTTAATGCTCTCTCATTTAATAAAACCCTTTTATTAAATTTATTCAGAATTTTGTTAATTACTTTAATTAACAAACATTCACATATAGCCCTTGCAATATTTCAATATCACATGCGAACCACCTTCGCAATTTCACGAAACAATTTCGGTTTCTATTGAAACAATTCTGCGCTTTGCAATTCTTTCGTCTTCAAACATATGTGCTCCAAAATGATGTCCGTAACTCTTAAGTGTGCCACCCTACGGTTCATGAATAATGCAGACATGATCGAGACCCTTCTCCGATCAATAATCAGCAAGAGACACGGAGATCGTCTTGACTCCTACACATTCAACGATGACTCCTGTGATCGTGAGAACCTTTAACGCTTGTAACTAAATCCCTTTGTCTCTCGATATATTACATGTCCGAGATTCGATCATTGGTATCTCCATACCTAGTTTGATCTCAATTCGACATGCACTCTTTTCTTGTTCGTGATATAACATTCTAGTGATCACATCACTTGCTTGCAAGCTATCCTAATGTGATATCACCGAGAGGGCCCAGTATATCTATCCGTCATCCGGATTGACAAATTCCACTCTTGATCCATGAGTTCAACATAACACCTTCGTAGCACTTAACCCATCTTTATAGTCACCCTGTTACGGTGTGACGTTTGATGTTATCAAGATACTCTTCCGGTGTTAGCAATTAACATGATCTCATGGTCTAAGGATAAAGATTACTTCGTATGATGTTATAGCAATATAAACACAATGACTTGATCGTAATGCTATACTTTGGATGAATGTTCATCACATCATTCTACCAATGGTGTGACCTTGTTATTAACAACATCCAATGTCCATGATCAGGAAACCTTGATCATCCTGTTAATCAACAAGCTAGTCTATAAGAGAGGCATGACTAGGAACCCTTTTTGTTTATTAAACACACATGTATTGATGTTTCCTATCAATACAATTATAGCATGTAAAATAAACATCTATCATATATAAGGAATACATAATAACAACTTTATTATAGCCTCTCGTGGCATATTTCCTTGATCTCCACTTGCACTAGAGACAATAATCTAGTTCACATAGTGATAAATCTAACACCCATGGAGTTCTGGTGTTGATCATGTTTTGCCCTAGGGAGTACTTTAGTCAACGAATCTGCTACATTCAGGTCCGTGTGCACTTTACAAATCTTTATATCTCCATCCTTGACATGTTCGCGGATGGAGTGAAACCGGCACTTAATATGTTTGGAATTCTTGTGAGACCTTGGTTCCTTTGCGTTGGCTATGGCTCCATTGTTGTCACAATAGATCACCATCGGGTCCAACGCACTGGGAACCACACCCAGTTCCGTAATGAACTCTTTCATCCAAATCGCTTCTGCCGCTTCTGAAGCAGCAACATATTCCGCCTCCATTGTTGATCTAGCCACCACAGGTTGTTTGGAGCTCCTCCAACTAACTGCTGCTCCGTTCAAGAGAAATACGTATCTGGATTGAGACTTAGAGTCATCCAGATCAGTGTCAAAGCTAGCATCGACATAACACTTAGCGACTAGCTCTACTTCACCTCCGTATATAAGAAACATAACCTTAGTTCTTCTCAAGTACTTAAGGATATTATTGACCGCTATCCAGTGTTCCGAACCTGGATCAGATTGGTACCTACTAGTCAAACTAATAGCATGTGCCACATCCGGTCTTGTACATAGCATGGCATACATTATAGAGCCTATGGCTGAGGCATAGGGGATCTTATCCATTATCTCTCTTTCTTCCGCCGTAGCCGGACTTTGAGTCTTACTCAATGTCTTGCCTTGCAACATAGGTAAGAACCCCTTCTTACTTCCGTCCATATTAAACTTTTTTAATATCTTATCAAGGTATGTACTCTGCGATAGCACAATTAGGCGTCTTGATCTATCTCTATAGATTTTAATGCCTAATATATATATGAAGCTTCACCAAGGTCTTTCATCAAAAATTTGCTGTTTAGATAACTTTTAACACTGTTTAAAAGATCTAAATCATTTCCAATCAATAATATGTCATCCACATATAATATCAGAAATGCCACATTGCTCCCACTCACTTTCTTGTAAATACAAGCCTCTCCATAAGTTTGGACAAATCCAAACTCTTTGATCACCTCATCAAAGCGGAGATTCCAACTCCGGGATGCTTGCTTCAGTCCATAGATGGATCGCTGAAGTTTGCACACCTTATCAGCATCGTTAGGATCGACAAAACCCTTAGGTTGTATCATATACAACTCTTCTTCAATATTACCATTGAGGAACGTAGTTTTGACATCCATCTGCCATATTTCATAATCGAAATATGCAGCAATTGCTAACATCATCCTAACCGACTTAAGCATCGCTACAGGAGAGAATGTCTCATCGTAGTCAACTCCTTGAATTTGTCGAAACCCCTTTGCGTCAAGTCGAGCCTTATAGATGGTTACATTACCATCAGCATCGGTTTTTCTTCTGAAAATCCATTTATTCTCAACGGCCTTTCGGTCATGAGGTAAGTCCACCAAGTTCCAAACTTGGTTCTCGTACATGGATTCCATCTCGGATTTCATGGCTTCTAGCCATTTGTTGGAATCCGGGCTCATCATCGCTTCTTCATACGCCGCAGGGTCATCCATTTCATCAACCATGAAATTCACAACAGGATTGCCGTGACAGCCTGAGAGCCGCACGTGTCCCGCTTGACCTGCGAGGTTCGGTAGTGTCCTCTTCGAGTTTCATGATCATTATCATTAGCTCTCTTCATCGTGAAGTCAACTCAAATAACTTCCGGTGCTGCGCCACTCGCCATTCCATGAAGAGAAGGTTCAATAACCTCTTCGAGTTCTACCTTCCGACTACTCACACCTTTCGCGAGAAACTCCTTCTCAAGAAAGGATCCATTCTTGGCAACAAAAACCTTGCTCTCGGATCTGTGATAGAAGGTATACCCAATTATTTCCTTAGGGTATCCTATGAAGACGCAATTTTCCGCTTTGGGTTCGAGTTTATCCGATTGAAGTTTCTTCACATAAACATCGCATCCCCAAACCTTAAGAAATGACAGCTAAGGTTTGTTTCCAAACCATAATTCATAGGGTGTCTTTTCAACGGATTTAGATGGTGCCCGATTTAAAGTGAATGCAGCTGTTTCTAGTGCGTAACCCCAAAATGACAAAGGTAAGTCAGTCAGAGACATCATAGATCGAACCATATCCAATAAGGTACGATTACGACGCTCCGACACACCATTACGCCAGGTGTTCCGCAGCGTGAGTTGTAAAACTATTCCACAGTCTTTCATATGTGTGCTAAACTCGTAACTAAGATACTCTCCTCCACGGTCGGACCGCAGAAATTTGATCTTTCTGTTACGATGATTTTCCACTTCATTCTGAAATTCTTTGAACTTTTCAAAAGTTTCAAACTTGTGTTTCATCAAATAGATATACCCGTATCTACTCAAATCATCCGTGAAAGTAACAAAATAACGATATCCACCTTGCGCCGACACACTCATTGGTCCACACACATCAGTATGTATGATTTCCAATAGATCTGTCGCCCGTTCCATTGAACCGGAAAACGACGTTCTAGTCATCTTGCCTATAAGGCATGGCTCACATGTATCAAATGATTCAAAATCAAGTGATTCCAAAAGTCCATCAGAATGGAGTTTCTTCATGCGTTTAACGCCAATATGACCTAGACGGTAGTGCCACATATATGTAGATATATCATTATCAAGTTTAATCCTTTTAGCATCAACAATATGAATATGCGTAATACTGCTATCGAGATCAAACAGAAATAAACCATTCAACACAGGTGCATGACCATAAAAGATATTATTCATATAAATCGAACAACCTTTGTTTTCAGACTTAAATGAATAACCACTTTGCATCAAACACGATCCGGATACAATGTTCATGCTCAGTGCAGGCACCAAATAACAATTATTTAGGTTTATAACTAATCCCGATGGCATATGGAGAGGCAGCGTTCCGACGGCGATCACATCAACTCTTGATCCATTGTCGACCAAGATCGTGACCTCATCCCTTGCTAGTTGTCGCTTGTTCTGAGCCCCCGAACCGAAGTTACATATATTAGCAACTGATCCGTATCAAATACCCAGGTGCTACTGCGAGTACTAGTCAAGTACACATCAATAACATGTATATCACATATACCTTTGTTTGCCTTGCCGGACTTCTTGTCCGCCAAATACTTGGGGCAGTTGCGCTTCCAATGGCTAGTCCCCTTGCAATAGTAGCACTCGGTGTCAGACTTAGGGCCAGCTCGGGGTTTTTTTTTAGGCGTGGCAACAGACTTGCCACCCTTCTTTCCCTTGTGCTTGCCTTTCTTGTCCTTCTTGAAATCGGTGGTCCTATTGATCATCAACACTTGATGTTCTTTCCTAATCTCCACTTCTGCAGTCTTAAGCATCGACAAGCTCGGGAAGAGACTTCTTCATGCCCTCGCATATTATAGTTCATCACGAAGCTCTTGTAGCTAGGTGGCGAGATTGGAGAACATGATGTATGCCTAAGTCAATGGGAATCGTTATTCCCAAGGACACAAGCTTATCGGCGCATTGCACATTTTGAGTACGTGCTCACTAACGGAGCTATTTTCCTCCATCATGCAGCTAAAGAACTTTTCTGTAGCATTATAACTCTCTACGGCAACATGGGTATCGAAAATCATTTTCAATTCTCCCATGGTATCAAAGGCATTGCCATTTTCGAAATGCTTTCAAAGTTCTGGCTCTAGCCCATACAGTATGCCGCAATGAACTAAGTTGTGGTCCTCCTGACGAGTTATATAGACGTTCTTTTCCTCGTCAGGGGCATCAGGAGCTGGTGGGGGTCCTAGCGGCGCATCTAGCACATATTGCTTTTGTGCAGCAGTGAGGAGAACCCTCAAATTCATAGCCTAGTTGGTGAAGTTGCTACCATTCGCAGCAAGTTTCTCTTTCTCCATGAACACATTGAAATTAAAAGCAGGTGGTGCCATCTACAACAGAATTTGTAAAGTATATTTAGACTAATTTTATGATAGATTGAGTTCAACTAATCCAAATTACTAATGAACTCCCACTCAAAAACGACATCCCTCGTGTCCTTTTGGTGATTACATGAACCAAATCCACTACACCAAGTCCGATCATCACGTGAGTCGGTGTAGCTTCAAAGGCGAGCATCTATATGGGCATCATATCAACTATATGACTCATGCTTAACCTTTCGGTCCGTGTTCCGAGGCCATGTCTATACATGCTAGGCTCGTCAAGTAAGAACCTTAGTATTTGCGTGTGTAAAACTGTCTTACACCCGTTGTATGAAAGCGTAGAGTTGAAAACACCCGATCATCACACGATGTCTCAAAACATGATCCACAAAACGGTGCATACTTAAGGAAGAACACATTTTATCTTGATATCTAAATGAGGGATCATCTTATAATGCTATCAAACGCGCCAAACTAGCAGTATAAGATGCTAACATCTAATGTGTGAAGTGAGATGATATGGTCCATGCATTTGATCTCTATCATTTGCATCGTGGTATGATCTTTATCATTCCTTTGTGTGTAAGGCCAAGGTCTATGGAACTTACACGTTAAGTGAGTTGTAAGAGTATCTACCATACATCTACTTACAACAATACCATATCAAAAGACTAACCCAACAACGATCTAAACTAGACGCCTCTAATTTATCAATTGCAAGTTTTACGTGGCTTAGGGCTTTCGGAGATAGAACCTGTCTAACCTACGAACATGAACCACAACGAGGATAACCAAGTTATTAGCAACTCGTTGTAAATCAGATATTGACTATAGTAGGAGAGACAAACACCCGCCAGCCACTTATGCAAAACAAGTTGCATGTCAGTCGTGGAACCGGTCTCATGTACGATGACATGTAAGGTTGGTCCGGGCCGCTTCATCCCACTATGCCACCAATATCCAAAGTACATAGAAGATGCAATAACATGATCATCATCGCCCACATATCAACCATATGTGTACTACCGTCAAAGCACCCTACGCATAGATCAGGCTCAACCAGAAACAAAAAATTTCGCCAAGATCTATCTAGTAGGTACAAAGCAAGCGGGGACCATACATCCATAGAACTACCCTCGTAGACAAGCGAGCTTTGTTAGAGAAACTGCGTGGTGGTTGATTGATGTAGTCGTACGAATGGATCTCTCAGATCGGAGCCAGCAGCCGGCCAGCGGACATCGTGGCTTTTTTCACTTTCAATTCCGACAAAAGGACCTCCACCTCCTGATCAGCGAAGCAAGAACTCTTCCATTTAAATGCCACCGGGAACATGTATCTCGCTAATCCGAGACCATGGGGGAATAATTCTAGAGGGGGAGAGAGATCCTTCACAAGGAGGTGTGAGGAAGAAGGAGGGAATTCTAGAGGGGGAGAGAGATCCTTAACAAGGAGGTGTGAGGAAGAAGGAGGGACCTCCTTCTTCCTCACACCTCCTTCAAGGATCTCTCCCTCTAGAATTATTCCCCATGGTCTCAGATTAGCGAGATACATGTTCCGGTGGCATTTTGTCTGGAAGGAGTTGCTTGCTCACTGGATCGCCGGAGCGAGGAGGAGTTGTCCGTGGCTTGAACGCAGGTGCGAGACGATGCGCTGCTGATTTGCGGTGCTCGGACTTCCACACGATCTTGAGATCGGCAAGCGTACGACTACATCAACCACGAGTTCCTACTCGTTAACAAAACTCGTTGTCTTCGAGGGTAAGTTCTCCATGGATGTATGTCCACCCGTTGCTCTGTATCTAGTAGATAGATCTTGGCGTATAGTTCTCATCGTAGGAAATTTTTTGTTTTCTATGCTGCGGACCCAACAGGAAAGATACTCAAGGGCCCACTCGGAGAAGTTATATCCAATAGTTGCGCAACGTGTGATTTGATCACAGGGATATCACTTGTCAGAATGAGTCAAGTAGCATTGTTCGGTAACGAGATCGAACACGACATGGTGATATCATTGATCAGATCTCGGGCAATGCGAGTATCGAGAGACAAAGGGAATAAGACACGACTGTCCCGGTTCAAACGACGAAAGATCTTCGTGGAATGCACATGGGTCACATGGCCATCCAGGTCCCTCTATCGATCATTGGTCCGGGAGTGTCCTGAGCATGTCTGGAGTGTTCCCGAACCGTGGGGTATCACGCTTAAGGGTTTGATGATGCTTAGAGAGTGTTTATAGGATTGGTATAATCGTCGAAGAAGAGAAGAGATAAAACCCGGAAGGGTTTCGGTAAGTCCGGAGGATGTCCAGAGTGGAGGTGGAAGGTGTTCCATAGCCACGAAGATTGAATAATATGTGAATGAATGTTAAATATTGATTTAATCATTTATTCATAATTATTTAATAAAAGATAAAATCAATTAAAAGGTCAAAAGGCTTAATGAGCCAATTCCGGAGGGAAGAGGGCCCATTAGAGAAAGGCAAGAGGGGAGAAGGGGCAAAGGGGGTGGCCGGCTGGGCCAAGCCCCCCTCCCCCCCGTGCGGGGCTCACTAGGGCCGGCTGATGTCTACGCACTTATATTCTTGTAGACAGTTGTTGGGCCTCCAAGTGCAGAGGTTTGTAGAACAGCAGCAAGTTTCCCTTAAGTGGATCACCCAAGGTTTATCGAACTCAGGGAGGAAGTGGTCAAAGGTATTACCTCTCAAGCAATCTTGCAATCAAGATACGAGAAGTCTCTTGTGTCCCCAACACACCCAATACACTTATTAGGTGTATAGGTGCACTAGTTCGGCGAAGAGATAGTGAAATACAAGTGGTATGGATATAAGACAACGGTGACAGAAAATAGCTTGATGGCATGAAAGAGACTAAAGGCAAACTGAAATAAAGATGGAAGCAAGCAAACATGTAACATATCTAGTTGCAAACGGTGTTTTAATGCTTAAAAACAAGGCCTATGGATCATACTTTCACTAGTGAACACTCTCACATAAATATTCAATAAAAGATTTCCTCTCTTTTGGGGAGACCTCCAATTGATATTCTCTCTCTCTCCGATGACCGTGGTCCCAAGTTCAGACTGCACGAACGAGAGACATCTTCACCGCGGAGCACCGTCGCGTCGTGGGATTCAGATCCAAGAGCTCTACTTCCGCAACTGCTGCTGGATCGGGGAAGTGGGAGTCATCGTCCGACACCAGACGTGTGTAACTCCCCGCGAGGTGTCACACTTGAGGCACTCAAGTCGTTGGAGCCACAGGAGCGCAAGGACTTCATCACGACCTTGAGGTCGGCTTCGGCTCGTCTACATCAACCACACTTTCCTGAGCGTTGACAGCGCCTTTTCGGTCTTTAAGGGTAAGTTCACGAAAAGCCCCTCCCGTTACTGTATTACTAATAGATAGGTCCTGGCAACATCAGGGGTTCAGAGGCGTAGGGTAAAATTTTATTGTTTTCATACGCGGAACCCCTACAATTTAACCTGAGCACGTGGGAATGCTAACACAATAGTAACTTTTTAGAAAAGGAGGATAACTCCAGGCCTTTACATTGATTGATGCATACAATCATACTAGATGGACCCGGCGTGCTCTGCCACACCATCCTCTGCTAATTGTGTTTAAATTCTATGGCAGGAGTGTTCTCTTTCTTAAGTATATATGGTTTCATATCCGGTCCATTGTGGCTTGTTTCGATTTGTATGGCATGGGCTTGTTCATTGTACGCTAGAGGTTGGCGAGATCGAATTGTGTTCCACATACCCTTAAATCCGCAAACCCACCGCATACTCGCGCACCAGTTTCGACCAGTGGCCGACTGTGATGATCACCATAGATTCACATCACACACACGCCCATATAAAAATCACACCCCATGATCCATCCCATTGAAATTGGCCCCTACAACAACATTTAAGAAAAACGCACATCAAGGAGTAGAGGAAACGAACGAAAGAGGAGACATCCCTAGGGAACACGCATGGGCGCAGCAACCGCACCAAAAATCAGCCTGCACTGACAAAGTTCAGGAGGCGAAGAAGCAAGAGGTTACAATAGTACCAAAGGACAATAGTACCAAAGGAAACCACCGCCACCTCAAGAAGAGCAGGAGAGAGGATGAACCTGTGGTCAAAGCAACAACGAACTGAGCCCGTGCCTCGCTCTATCCTTCCACGTATAACACATGCGGCTACATATGGTCCGCCGCAATACCAAGAACACAAAAGGCACACATGTAGACTCACACAGAACAACGATGTCCATTTCTCAGCAGTTACACACCGACAACTGGGCCTAGTCGAAAGGACATAACCAAGGCAACCACATGACCTAATTCGAAAGCTAAAATCAGATATTTCACGTTTTATAAGTCCAAGCATGATTAATGCTCCTAAATCACCGTTCCCATGCCATCATTTTCTCTCCCGTAATTAAAATTGTCACGTAATAAAAATACACGAGATGACCATAGTTGAAAATTGAAATCGTTTTGCCCATATAATGCGCCATACTATTTTAAAGTATTTATTTTTGACGGAGTGTAAATCTTGTTTTGAACCAGTGCACCACACCACAAGCTAGACCCACCAAGTACACCTCTCGAGCAACCAAAAGAGCTCAATTCTAGGGAGCTTAGTTCTCTTCTAAAATATTATTCATTGTTCAAAAAGTCAGACAAAGTCAATAAATCGAAGTCGAACAAGTTCACTCAAAACATGGTAACAAAACTTGTAGAATCTCTTCGACAAGTAGGCACGAAGGTTTAGATTTTAAGTGCAAATAAATAGGAGACTTCAATATCTATTGATACTCTTGTAAACTACTGACCAACAACATGACTCAAATATAATAAATAGTAGTTCTATAGAGACACCTCGGTGTGGTGCTTTGCGGTCGGCCAGAGACAACCCATCGTGGTGAACTAGTACTTTGGATTGTCGAAGTAATAAAATATACGAGTAGGTCCAACCAATAGTGAGATATAAAAAGGAATGATAAAATTGATACGTGTTGTAACAGAGCAATGCCATGATGAAAGTTTTGGTTGCTCAAATGTTAAATTTAGATTGTGTTGGTCACGGTGATAGGTCCAAATAAAATAAAGTAGACGCATGGGCAATCTTAATTTTGAAAAGAAATTGGAAATAGTTTAAAATAAACCTTGAATTTATAGGCAAAAGCTAAATCAAACCCTACTCGTAATCCCTGAAATTGACGCTCTGAAATCTGTGATCCCAATCTATTTAAAAGCCTGTACCTATTTGACGCACCGTGAATAGTTCAACCTGGTCGGGATAACATGCTACTCTTAGTGACGATTTGGGCCCACATGTCATATTCATCCCCTTCTTAGAATCTATCTCAAATCCACCATTTTGGACTCGTCCATGTTGGTCGTTGCAGGCCGTGCATCTCCGAGCTAAGGCAAGCCACACGCTAGCCTTGCATGCACAATCCCTAACTGAGGTGTGATGTCTGCTGCATCGGCGTCGCCGATCGTGTAGCGCCGTTGCTCGGGCCGAGCCTGTCATCTTCCACCGCCGTGACAAGCGGGAGGCTCACGGTACAGAGGATCCTGGGGACGAGGCTGTGCCTACGAGGGCGGCGTGTGAGGTGGGGCGCCATGCTCTGACCGGCCGAGCCCTCCTCGCCTTCTTCTGCGGCGGAGCTGGAGGAGGAGATCTGGTAGGGTGCTCGTGGATTCTAGGTAGGCTCGGGGGTCCAGGCGGCGCTTGCTGCAGGTGAGCTCGAGTAGGCACGGTGGTGGAGAGGCGAGGCCGAGATCTTGGTCGCCGCCAGGAGAGATGAGGTCGGGAGGTATGGGGCCCAGTCGGTTTTGACCTCCGGGTCACGGGGAACGGGGATAGAGAGGGACGACGAACTGTGCAGTTCCTTGCCACGCGACTGCTCGGCTGGTAGCCACGCTCCGTCGTGCTCTCCTCCTCCGTCGTTTCATTCTGCCCCTGTCCATTATGGCAATATCAGAGATGAGATGATTGGGAGGGGGAGATTCGAGGTGGAAACACATATGACAAGTGGACCTGTGCTATTAGAGGGAGTAGCAATTTGTTTTTTTTTTCTCTAGGGTCGAAAATTGATACTCCCTCCAATTCATAATAAATATCGCTCGTTTTGTATTAAACTAATACAAACTTTGTACTAGATGAGCGCGATATTTATTATGTATCGAAGGAGTACTATAATATATGGTTCAAAATAGACCGGGTTACAGATTTTAGAGTGCCAATTTCAGGAATTACGAGGTGGAGGGTTTGATTTAGTTTTTGCCTACGAAGTTTGCTTTGGACTCTTTTTTCCAAAGAAAAGAAAGAAAGAGACGGACAAGGACACCAGCGCTAGTTGCGCACGGGAGTAATAAGAGGATTTCTCCTTGCACGGACAAATCTCAACCCTGAAATCCCGATCTCCTCTCCCGTCCATCTCCTCCTCTCTCTCTCTAGGGTTACGGTCTCTCGCCGCCATGATGCACCAGCCCCCGCCGTCGCAGCCGCAGCCCGGCATGCCTCCGCAGGGCACGACAGGGCAGCCGCCGCACTGGGGCGCGATCCCGCCGCCGGTGCCGCAGTACGCGCAGCCCCCGCCTCAGTACGCGCAGCAGCCGCCGCAGCCGATGTGGGGCCAGCCGCCGCCTCAGGCGGCGCCCTACGGGCAGGTGCCTGCTCAGCAGCAGTACTACGCCGCGCCGCAGGCTCCTCCGGCCGCCCCCTCGTCGGCGGACGAGGTGAGGACGCTCTGGATCGGTGACCTGCAGTACTGGATGGACGAGAACTACATCTACGGCTGCTTCGCGGCCACCGGGGAGGTATGTGTCCCGATCTGATGCGAGGTTTCTTCTCCCGATCGACTTTATGTGCGACATAGTCGCGCGTGATTTCGGTTGTACTGACCGGATGCACGCGGCGCTGTTGCTAATAACTGGTCTAGCTGTAAGGTTTAGGTAATTGGTGATTTTGTTGTGATGGTAGAACTGCTAAGGAATCAAACTCCTGGAGATTAGTTGCTTTGTGATAATTATTTTATTAAAAAAATTCAAGCTCTAGATGATTTAGCTGTGATTATTGAGTAGTTAAATAAATTCCAGTACGATTGTATGATGGTATGACTACAAGTGTGTCGTGAAATTTAAAAGTTGCTTTCTCTAACTAACTCCTACTCCCTCCGTTCCATAATATAAGCCTTTTTAGCAAACTAAAACAGCTTGCTTGAAAGGCTTATATTATGGAACAGAGGTAGTAACTGGGTTTTTTGTTTCTACACTTAGGGCATGTACAATGCTGGAGAAGGCATGCCTTCTCTTAGCACTCCACATCATCTAGAGAAGACACTATATACAAGTTGTACGATGCATTCTCTCTTATTGCCATCTCTAGCAATTAATGAGAACTAACTATTTTTAGTAAAAAATTGTTTTTCTAAGGGAAGACATGTGGTACAATGGAGAAAATAGCTTTCTCATATTTCTAAGAGATCATCCCTTAGCTAAGGGAATACAATCTTCTCTTTCTTATTTCTCTCACCTCCAACTAAGCAAAAATCAAATGTGGCAATCATAAGGAAAAGCTGACATCACCGCATTGTACGTGCCCTTATTAATCTTGTGCACATGGATGTGGACGTTCTGCAGACCATGTAATGCATGTGAAGTTGCTCAAGACGATCTTTTTTGAATTTGCAGGTTCATGCTGTGAAGCTTATACGTGACAAGCTAACTGGACAACTTCAGGGTTATGGCTTTGTTGAGTTTGTAAGCCATGCAGCCGCTGAGCGAGTTCTTCAAACATTCAATGGGCAAATGATGCCAAATGTTGAGATGCAATACAGACTAAATTGGGCCAGTGCTGGTGAAAAGCGTGATGATACCCCAGATTATACAATTTTTGTTGGGGATCTGGCAGCTGATGTTACGGACTACATGCTACAAGAGACATTCAGGGTCCATTACCCTTCAGTGAAGGGCGCCAAAGTTGTAACTGATAAAATGACAATGCGTTCAAAGGGTTATGGATTTGTCAAGTTTGGTGATCCTGCAGAGCAGGCTCGTGCAATGACTGAAATGAATGGAATGCCTTGTTCTTCCAGACCTATGCGCATTGGTCCAGCAGCAAACAGAAAAACAACAGGGGTTCAGGAGAGAGGTAAATATTGTCAATCTTATGTCCCTGCAATAGTTATTTGCTATCACATACATGTGGTTGCTTCATATTGGTAATGATTACTATGATTGTGTGTGCCTGTACCTTTGTGCTTTTTTATCTTTTTGTTTTACTTGTTTGTGTCAGAACAAACTGATGCTAAGTGTCAACTTTTTTCCGCAAGAAGGCTTTTTCTTCCTTAATATATTGTCCCCTACGTGAATTTGATTATTTAATGCAATATAATTAGAACAATAGACAATAGAACACTCATGGAACTCATGTTATCTGGAAGCAGGATGTCAACAGGCTCTCTTCATATAGGAGCCCTGGAATTGACTTGAGCTCTGACATTTCTTGTGTAATGTGTGGCCTCATTTAGGTCAGTGTAAATAATTTATGCCCTAAATTTGAAGTCTTTCTGGTTCTTCTGTTTATACCATTGTCCTGGTTACTGCAGGATCTATTGTATTTACTTGTATATTCAGAATACATTTTTTTTGTGTATTAAAAAATCTTGCCCCATGCATTTTATTTATTGTTGGTGGTTGAGTGATTGAATCTCATCCTCATGCATTGGGAGACTGCTAAACTGAGAAATGCAGTCATTTTTGCAAAGAGAATTTTATTTTATATAAGCAAACAACATTACCTTTTGGTAGTAATTCTTAATTACCCTTTGGTAATCCTTTACTTGTTTTTATTGCAATTCTCTAGTTGCAAAGTTTGATTTACCATTTGTTCATGTGAATTCTGCATCTTAACTTACCTTTTGCAGTATAACAGACTTGAGCTACATCCTTTTATTTCTATATGGTGTTTGTAAATCTGGTAAACTTAATATGGAGTCAATGGCTGCACCTTAGATTTAAGCAGTTCACTATTCTGTGTTTTGCATCTAGTCCGTTTTGATGCTTTGTCCACATGGCACTTACAGTAGTAGGTTTTTGTTTGTCCTTGCTTTATATTAACTTATATTTTGATTTGTATCAACTTATTGTCTTTTACCATCACATTTTTTGTTTAGTAATGAAATTTGGCATCCATGTCTAGTGTCTATTCAAAAGATGTTCAGTCTGGTTCCTTGGCTTGGTATTTACTTATCAAACTTATTACAACCCTGGCCAATAATTTCTTCTTGTTTGCTGAGCCAATTTAGTTACCCCCAATTGCCTTCTGTGGTTGCTTGCTGTTCTTAATGCATGGTATGAAAATGTCTGGATCTGCTTGAATATCACTGTGTAGGGTATATTGATCTAACTATTTCCTGTTCGCTGAGGCAATTTAGTTACTCCTAATTGCCTTCTATGGTGCTTGCTATTCTCCTCCATGCATATGATATAAAATGAATGGCTCTGGTTGATTATCACTGTGTATTATGTTGACCTAACTATTTTAATGGCTAATAAACCTTTGCATGATATGCATTCTTTTCTACCATGTTTTACAAGTCTTACATTGTATTTCCTTCACTTTTTTGCTTTCATTTACAGTACCAAATACAAATACTCAAGGAGCTCAGTCCGACAATGATCCTAGCAATACAACTGTGCGTTCTTAGTTCTACTTTTCTGTACATCAGTAATTGATTTTCAGTCTTTTGTTGACTTTTTAGTCTGTTTGACCTCAGATATTTGTTGGTGGCCTTGACCCCAACGTCACTGAAGATGCGTTGAAACAAGTTTTTGCTCCTTATGGAGAAGTTATCCATGTCAAGATCCCTGTTGGGAAGAGATGTGGTTTTGTCCAGTTTGCTAACAGGTCGATTATTTTGTTCAATTACGTAATATTTATCCTTCAGTTTTCTCAAGTACTTCTTTTCTAAGATACTCTTCTCAATGCATATTCAGGCCTTCTGCTGAGCAAGCTCTTCAAATACTGCAAGGGACCTTCATTGGTGGGCAGAATGTGAGGCTTTCATGGGGACGGAGCCCGTCGAATAAACAGTCTCAGGTCAATTCTCTCATATACCGAAGTTCTATCCTGTACATGTTGTATATTGTACCTAAAGTGGGTAACATTATGATCTTTGAACATTTTCAGCCTCAGCAAGATTCCAACCAGTGGGGGGCAGGTGCTGGTGCTGCTGGTTACTATGGTGGCTATGGACAAGGTTATGAGGCTTATGGCGGCGGTGGTGGATATGCACAACCTCAAGACCCAAACATGTATGGTTACGGAGCTTATGCAGGGTACCCCAATTACCAGCAACCTGCGGCGGCGCAGCAGCCGCCACAACAGCAGGTGAAGTTCCTAAATGCTATCAATGCACATCTACCTCTACAGGATTGCAAATTTAACATTGGATTCTATTTCTACACTATCACGACATTTCAATAGCAGTGTTGATAACCATGATGTTTACTGACCAATCTAAAACTGTGCTGTGTTTTCCTCTTTGTTTGCAGTGAGGCTGTTGGGTTGTCGAGACACACCGCAACCCGTTCCAAGGCACTGTCCAGCTATGTTCGAACCCTTGTCAATAGAGTGACGGTCCCTAGATTCCAGATTTTGGTTGCCTCCGGGCAAGGTTTATTCTTGCATGTATGTTGAGCATCTTTTCACTGTTTGTCCCATCGTGATTCTTCAGTTATGCACTGGATAGCATACTTTGTCACCACCTCTCCTGATTTACTACTGTATTACTTATTATTATTGTGATCTGTTGAATTATTATGCTATAATATTGTACCGGTTATTTCATGTTGCTTTGTTTGGTAGTACTTGATTGTTTTGGATTCTCCTTCATCACAGACAACATAGTTTTATTTCCATGGCCTGCCTATGTGGGTAAGCGGGCGTTGTATTTGTTTCATTGCTTTGTTTGATTAACGCCTTCCATCGTTGAGGTATCTTTATCCCCACCCTGTTTGTACTGTGAGAGCAGCTACTAACTTGGGAATTTTCTTGGATTTTTGTACTTTCTCCTACACGTTTCAGAGTAAAAGTATGTCTTACTGCTGTATGTGACTTGTTTTTGTTCAAGGAAAATCATGGAGGTTTCGAATGCTCTATTGGTTTCAATTGCTGTTGTCATGGCTGAAAACTCGATTCTCCAGAGGATTGTGAACCACCCTAGACGATGTCCGAGTCTAACAGAGCGTGCAACTGAGATCCACAATCTTAGAACAATGGATTGCAAAGTTTATTGATCTTCAGCGTCACTCACTTCTGTCAGGGTCTACCTAGAAGATATGGTAGCTGCTTTTACGCACTAAAGATTGTATTTCCACGATGAAACTCGAGCTAGATGGTCAGGTTAACATGAACCTCTTTCAGAAGATTCGTAGAAACTATGGGGTTTATAAGGATTTTACTGATAAGCTTTCTCGAACTGCAATTCGAAGAAAAACGGCCATTAAGTCAAATACTAAAAGAATAGCGTTTCTCTGTGGGAAGTGCTTAAAAGATTGGAATCTTCTGCGGTGTGCAATGCGCCTTAGAAAATCAGAATTTCACTAGTCGAGCAATAAAATACTCAATCGATAGCTTGGTAGTGCAATGTAATAAAATACTTAATCGATGGCTTGGTAGTGCAATAAAATACTCGATCGAGAATGATTGCGAGGATACTTAATCTTTATAGAAGTATATAGTAGTACGATATGTGGTTTAAAAACACAAAAGAATGATTACTACTCCCTTCATCCCAAAATAATAAGAGATTTGAGTTTGTCTAAATTCGCACGTATCTATATACATACAATCTATAAAAACACAAGTTATTTATTTTGGGACGGAGGAAGTACGTATTTCTATGACATGTATGTATCATATTTTTCTTCTGTGTTCTTCCTAACCGGACGCTTAATATCGAACATTTACCTATTCGGTTCTCTAGATTTTAATGTTTATGTTCTCCCATTACTACTCATGTGGTTGTTCATGTGTTCTTGAATCATGGGAAAGCAAGGTTCATGTGTTGTTGAATCAAGGTAATTTATTTGAACAGTCACCCTATGTCTTTGCCCTTTAGTTTATTGTGACGCAGGTTTGGGGAGCGGAATATTTCTTTTTAATTCGGCCAGGATTTAAACCTAGGACCTCCTGCTGCGATACAATATTAAATTGCATGCACTAGCCAACGCAACCAACAATTAGAACCGATGGAAAGAGCTAGGCAATTTATTTCAACAGTGCGGGAGGGGGGCACATTTCCCTCTCCACCATCTCTCTCTTCTCTTGTCTCGCTGAGAGTCTTCTCGTTCCGGGCTGAACCGAGGTCTTCCCCGGTGGTGATGCCGTGCAGTGGCGACCGGGGCGAGGTTCCAGTGTTAGTAGTCTAGGGCTTAGGTTTAGTTGTGTATTCCCCTTGCGGAGTATGGGAGTAGGTCGTTGAAGCGTCTCGGCTGGCTCTAGTGTGGCCTATGCTTGGTTCCACTTGTTGTGGTGCTCCGGTGGCAGGAGTGCTCATAGGTGGGTGCCCATGCTTAGGGATCTCCACCAATAAAGTTGGGATCTAAGGCTTTGATGGCCTGCTAGCCGCGCACACCGTCGGGCATCCGTCTCTACTCTGCACTATTCATCTTCCATGGAAAAAGAAGAGAGAGGATACTGGGGTGAGCTCAGGCAATAACTGTGGGCTTCTTCAGCATGGTGTGCTCGAGGCTAGGCCCTTGCTCTTAGACGACCGTGGAGGCGAGGGAGATGAGGTGCTTAACCTGAATGCCATCGACGCTGGAAGAAAGGGAAGAAGAGACTTGCGCGTGATCATGCGCATGTCGGAAGCCACTAGTGTAGATTTGCTCATTTGTGGCATGCCAAATCACCCCTTAGTGGCATGGAAGTGGCACGCCACCACTATTACATGGCAGGTAACTTGTACCCGTAGCCTTCCTAGGCCATGCCACCAGTACATTTGATACTGGTGGCGTGTGTGGCACGCCACTAAGTTCCAGCCACTTAGTGGCGTGTATATGGGCATCCCACGCCACTAGTTACTTTGAAAAAAAGACGATTTTATTTTGTTGAATACAACAAAATTATAAAGCAAGATAGTAGCAAGATCATATATGGTTCCATATAGGTCGAAACTACTTATTTTGTTCCACATAGATAAATACTAACTATATAAGTTTGCCACATCAACAAACAATATTAGTGGGTGGTAGCCAATAAATCATGCAATGATGATATCTTTGACGAAGATCACTATCAGATTGTTCCCGGGTGGGGTTTCCCTAGGAGTTATGCGCATGGCTTGTCCAATCTGAAGATCTTCGTCAGTGATGAAGTTCTTCCACGCCTCATTGTTGAAGGAGATGGTCCATTCGTTTCCGTGTTTTATGGGATGGTGCCGACGATGCTTTATCCAATGCGTACTCCAACCGAAACTTCAGGACGAAGGCCAAGAAAGTCACCCACAGTCATAGGTAATTTCTGGATGCAAAGATAACTTCATGTCAGACGATGTTTCTACATGTTATGAAAAAATAATAAAGAAGGAACGTACGTTAAATTATTTGACATACTATATTATGGGTGTCGACATACGTCTTGTTCAAGAGAGTCACATATGTCATGTCGATCCTGACAAATTAGTGGGAGGTAGGAGGTGTACGAGATGTTGTTTATTACCGTCGTTAAGGTTGCATCATTGAGATATAATCGTGTGTTATAAGAGTTCTTCTTCGTCCATTTTCTCGCTTTCTTCGGCATCCTCTTCCTCCTCAGCGGTATAAAACATCACGACTTTTATTGTTGGTTGTGTTCCCTATTCCAAGGAAAAGCATAACATTTCTCCACCGGTAAGTTGATGTTGTTCAATGAACTGCTCCCACTCGGAGCCTCCCAAATGAGTCCTTGTTTCACATTTCTTCACTTTAATGGTATACCTCTATCTATGTACATTGAATGGCATAGTAGATCTTCTAATCTGATTGAAATGCATTATTATGTTGCATAGTAAGGTCTGCACACCGAAAATACACACATTAGATAACTAAAAAGTTGACTACAAAATGTATACAAAATATAAACATGAACATATAGTTTCTTTTACCATTGAGTTCTCGAAAGAACCCTCTACAAGATAAACAATGAATTGTGAGCCCGTCGAGTGGACTTGTGATTATGCGCGCAAATTTCACATGGTGCCTTACCTTGTGTATAAGAAATCACAGGTGAAATTGCATGTGTACCCAATATGTGGTTTTGGTAATTAATGAAAATCTCTATGGACTAATGTTTGCATTGACTTACACTTGTAGGAATTGTCCATTGGCATCGTTTGAACCATTTATTGGCTTCAAGGTTGAAGGATGAAGAAAGGAATAAGAATAAGTAATAACCAAGGAGATATTCAAGGTGTGATCTTAAGAATAGCCATGTGAGAGTTGAGCCTAATGGAAGCATGTCTTTAAGAAGAATATAGTGTGAGCACTCATGCATTACTTCAAGACATTATGTTGAAGAAAAAAGTAGATATAAGGTTGATTAAGCCAAAGTGCAAATAGTTGATTCAAGTTTTTTTTAATAGGGAAAGGATCCTGAAGAACCCAAATGTTGTAATAATTATGAATGATGGCGATACAAAGAGGACCTTCTAGAAAATAGAAATTATAACCAAGGCCTCGCCTTTTGCATAGAGGACCCTAAAACTAGGAATGGAAAAGCAATCAAGTCATGCACCTCCAAGCTCGCGTCAACGTTTCCCGTCGTGGCCAGCAGCTCCGTCGCTGGGGACTATACCACTTGGGACGAAGTAGACGAATATCGTCGCGCTGCAGGAGCAATATGACCTCCCCTTTGGCACACCAACTAGGAGGTTAGAGATGAGTTGACACCAATATTAGATCCAAAGATCAGTAGCAAACACTAGAGCTCGAAGTAGCCGCCTTTCAGCCATAAGAGTCGATGGCTGGATGTCCTGACACCGTCGAAGAAGTGTCGTCGAGGATGTGCTCCAGAAGGGTGCAGTAGCCGAACTTCCCTGTCATACAGATATCTGATGAGTTATAGCCCACCCTGCTTCTTCACCATCTCCTTGATGGAATTGATTCAAGTTGGATCAACACTCCAAGAAGAATTGAAGTGCAAGTTCAATATGATCCATCTTGAGAACATCATGGATATATGAAGACATGTATAAATAAGAATCTCTCCCATAGGAGTATGGGGGAGCAAGTTTTTAGTCTTCATCAAGAAAGTGCAAGAACAGTCAATCAAGAAAGGTGTTACAACTTGAGGAGATCAAGATCGTCATCTTCAAGCTCAAGTGGAATGCGCAAGGAAGAGGTATGATATTGATAGGTTTTATATTTTGCTGGTCTCATGTTGTTTGTTGGGAGACCAAGTTTAGGATACATAATCGTACTATCAAGAGGGGCTCTCGAGTGAGTGACTTGATCGTATCGTTTGGATAGAGCTCAAACCTTTGCATACTTGGAATCTTCTTTATTGGTTCTTATTTGGATTTTATCCATGTGAAGTTTTAGAGCATGTGGTTTTTCTCATGATAAGCTCTTGTTCATGAAAAAACAGATTTCGTATGAAAACCTTGTTGCGTTTTTGATGTTGTAGTCTTTATCAGTTCTTGTATGAGGGAGGTTTCTTACCTCTATCTACTTGGTATTTTTATTGGATACTAATTTCTTTTATATTTCCAACAAAATTGTTTTCATCCCAATCAGAGTTTCCAAGTTCAACTTCTTGCATTTGGGGTTTTGGAGGTTTTACCGGTTTTTTGCTTCTAGAGAGGCCATACCTTTATCCATTTGGTTTTATACTCCCATGTTGGAATATGATGTTTATCTGCATAATATTTTAGAGCTTGTTGTCCTCTTCGAAATGAGTTCAAAATCATCGAAATCGAAGTACGGATGCAAATATTATTGAAGTTTCCATACCATGTTGTCCAATGTTTTTCCATGGGTGGTAGTACCGGCCTAACTTCTAGTCTACTACCGCCGAAAACGCGTTTCCTTGCAATAACTCATGGTTTTGTTTACTGATAGAATCGGTGGATCATCAAAAGTTCCAGTAACATGCAAATCTGACTCAAATGGTCAGTTTTCTCTTGCCCTATTTAAGGGACCCTTCTTCCCTAAGTCTTGAGGTCGTATATGTCCACCATTGTTGACCATTTAAAGCTTGCATACTCCTTCTCCCTCCAATCTTTCTTGAATCTTTTTGAGTGTTTGGAAGAATAGATATAGATCTACAATCCTACCAAATCAAATCTCCTCTTTGTGAGTGGAACCTATTAGATCTAGATCTTGGATTATTTTGTGGAGTTCTTATTATGTTCTTCCTCTTTTATTCCCACAATAGCTTTTGTACCTTTGGTGGAATGTGAGAGTGAAGGACTTGTCATTACATTATGTGCATTGGCTTGAGTTCTCTACGGAGGATTTGGCTGGTGAAATCAAGAAAACTTGTTACTATTGGGTTCTTGGAACACTAGACGGTTGTGGTCTTAGTGGTGTTTATTTATGCCTTCAATTTAGTTGTGGATCTTGCCTCAAGCATGTGGCCTTTTGTGGCATTATATTGGGAGCCTACAATTGAGTTGTGAAGATTGCCCCAAGTTTGGACGGGTTCGGTGACCGTCCTCAAGTGTTTGATAGTGGATCATGTGCCCACATTTGTGGTGCGCATATGGGAGAATAAGGTGAGCCTTTTGTGGTGTCGGTGAATGGTGTGCCTACGCATTTTGGGGTTGAAGCCTTGTGTGGAATTGGGTGTGCATTGATCCATGACATTGGGTGTGCATCGATCCACCACACCTCAAGGCGAGCCAAAATGTTACATAAAATCATCTATTACACTATATCCTAAAATCATGTACACGTCATTAACAATTTTACAACTATATACAAAATGTCACATAAACTAAATGAAAAAGATAGTAAACTACACATTTCACTTAAACTAATTTTATAACCTCTTCCACATAGTTTTTTCAAAACTAAATTGTACAATAAAATTTCCTTAAATTTAAACAACCTATGGTGTTGAAATTAACGGACATCACCGACGATGGTGCAATGGAGGAGAAGGCATCGAGGCATGGCACGTTGGTTGTCGAGGGGAGCTCCATGTTGGTGCGATGGAGGCAGATGCGTCGAGGCGGTGGTAGAAGAGAGGAGAGGCGTGTTGTCGGTGAGGGGGAGTGGCGGCGTTGACGCGGTGGCTGTGACAAGGAGAGAAACAGTTGTGTCATGTTGCGGCGACGGATGGGGAGGGGGTTGGAGTGGATTAGGAGGATATGGGACATGTGGTTTAATTGCATAGGGGAGGCGAGCGGGTGGAGTGAGTGGGAGTGTAACATCCCAAACCTTCAATCCAAGCTTATCAAGATCTAAATCATCAAAGTTGGGGTTAACAAAAACTTTTACAAATTAAAAATGAAAGCATTCATGTGTATGTGCATTTAAAATAGGGATTGATTTGAATTGCCATGATTGTGTGATCCTTTGCTTCTAAAATGTTTCTTAGGTGATTTAAATATCATCTACATCATTCCCAAACTTTTCCTAAAGAAAATCAAATAAAAAACAATTAAAAAGGAGGAATGGTCATTTTGACCATTTTAATCCACTACACTACTTTGAGTATTCCTAGCACTCATTTCTTAACAGCAACAATTTAGGATCTTTGTACCCCTTGCTAGTACACATAATGAGGTACCAAGGCCCACCTTTTGATCTGCTAAAAACATTCTTTTACTTATTTTAAATGGCATTTGAAAATTGAATCTAATGCATATGCATAGATCACCCCTAATTCAAAAACCATCTATTTGAGATCCTCTTTCAAAACCCTTGCAACCAGAGACTACCTAGCACCAGTGGAGAACACCCAAAAAATTTGAAACCAAAATTCAAAAGTTTTGCTCTTTCGGCCATTCTATCAAACACCTTGTGGACATGATTAAAGTGGCCTAACTATTACTGTTTTGGGTTGATCTTGTCTAGCAAATTGAAGTGCTTTGATCATCTTTGTCTCTCTCAAGCCCAACCAGACCCACACCAGCACATCCCCTACCTCCTAGCTGCACTGCATTGCCATGACGAGCCACTCCTCGCCGGCCGACCGTGCACTCGCAGTAGCAGACCTCTCCAGCCTCTCTCGCCATGTCTAGCACGTCGCCAGTGGTCCACCTCCACCGTCCAACTAGCCCCAGGCCAGAGACAGAGCGGACAAGAACCGCCGTGCCCGGAGTTGGTCGACCATGCCGACGCCGCCCGTAGAGCACGCTTTGTCCCCGCATGCACAGACCGCCCCTTGGCCGCAGCCTGCACCCACCGCTCCGCCATGACCTGGGGAACACCCCACACATCCCCGCTGGCCGCCCAACGCCCCACAGCCACCGCTCGCCGTGGACACCGCCGCCTCTACCGCTCAGAGCGCCAGCTCGCTCAGACCGCATACCACCGCCCCTACGCCCACATTCACTTCCTAGAGCACCGCCAGGAGACCACCTGTCGATCGCCATCCTCCGCCATGCCACTAGCCGCCTGTAGCCGTGTCGCCGGAGTCGCCTGCCCATACCCTTCGGTCTCACCGTCGGGCCTATATAAACCGGCCTCCCCCACACCATTTCTCCACACCCACTCACTCCCCACCTCTCACTGACCGTGCCACACCATTAGCCGGAGCAAGGGGAGCAGCAGCTCGCCGGAATTGGAGCCGGAGCCGCCGCCTCTGGAGGAGAAGGGCGTCGCTGATTGCGACCACCCCCGGAGCTACCTCGACCGTCCCTGGCTTTTGTCCCTGGCTATTCTCATGGCCAGACTATGAAGGATATTATCAAGATGATGGTCAGCAGGACGGCTATGATAACTAGGACTATCTGCCTTCATCAGCATTGCGTGTGCCCCTGAAGATGGACCTCACCGCTACGCTTATCTTTTATTTCCACTGCTTGTTGTATTAAAGACTGGATCATGAGATCCTTATTTGTGTAAGACCTTATGTATGGTTTGTAATGGATGATGTATTGTGATATCCAATCCGTTATGTCTCGCAAAAATGGTAATCCTGGGATTGCGAGGTATGGCATAACAGGCATTTGGGATTAAAAATCCGGGCGTTGACAAGTTGGTATCAGAGCCATCCTGACCATAGGAGACCCTAGTTAGAATGGACGTTCAAACAAAAACTTAGTTTCAAAACCAAAGTGAGTATTTATGAAAAAATACCTCCTCTCTTACCCTTGTGGATTCTTTCTCAAAAATTCATGTTCCTCAAAATTCTTACACTACTACTTAAAATTTGACACACTTGATCACTTCACTAACTTCCTCATCCTTAATTCTTGTAGATGGAGACTCAGTTCAGCAAGTTTTACTAGTTGGGAAACGGAGGTCAGCTGATCTTCGAAAGGGATCTGGACTCACTGTCCGAGTTATTGGGACGCCCGCACCCGGAGTTTCTTGGAGCTCAACTTCCAAGACCCCCAGGAGGAGACCAAGAGTGGCTCGTCACCGCAGATCTTAGAGGAGGCATTGAAGCACCAAATTCTGGGAGAATTCAGTTCTCCATGAGAGAGAACAACTGGCTAGATGGATTAGCCAGGGCAATGCATGAAGCTCTCGCACGTCTATGTGCCCTCAATGTCAACAAGATCCAAGGAACTCGTTTTTCCCACTATGCAAGACGTGATTTCATGGGAATGCCGATGGAGATGCCAAGTCACCCAGAGTTGAGGCGTCAAGTGGAGAACCTTGACTTCTTGCTACATGACAGACAGCAGGAACTGGACAATGCCAGAGAGTTAGCCAACTAGAACCGTGCCATTGCCGACCAGAAGGCCCAGACTTTCGCACTGCTTGTCCAAGACCGCCAGTCTCTTCGCCGCCAGCGTGCCAAGAAGGATCGCACCATCGCCCGTCTTTGCAAGAAGGTGGCCGACCTCGAGAAGACCATCAAGGAGCAGGAAGCTCAGCTTGCAGCCAAGGAAGAAGAAGATGAGGGTGAAGACATCCAGGGAGACATGGATTCTTACCTCAACAACGATGATGACTTTCTAGAGGAGGATGCCGTGGACTTCTACACTGATGATGAGGACTCCGACTTCATCGACGATGAGTAGATGCACTAGAGCACTATCGTAGCATGAGATGTATCGATCTCATTGTATCGTAGCTTACAGAATGGTTCTTCAAACCATCTGTTTTCCCTTTGATTGTTGTGGTGTGTGTTGTATCGTGTGCTTGCTTGCATGAATGAAAATGAAGTTAGTTGAAAAACCTGAGTCTAACTCAAAGTTTTTAGCTTTGAAAACCCAAAACCATGAACCTTAGAATTTCCCTCTTACCCCTATATCCATCTCAATCTTCAGATGACTCGTGGAAACCAAGGAGGGAGCAGCTCGTCGCAAGACCCAATGCTGCAGATCTTGCAGAATCTCATCGCAAACCGTGAAGCAAGCAGGGTAGAACGCCAAGCCAACTTAGAAACATTGCAGCAGATCGCCCAAATGGCTCTCAACAACCAAGGGCATGGACATCAGGATCACCAGGGATCCAAACTCAAAAAATTTCAGAACACCAATCCCCCAATCTTCAACCAATCTGAGAACCCATTAGATGCTGATGACTGGTTGAAGATCATGGAAAACAACTTAGAAGTTGCAGGAGTTGATGAAAATGAGAAAGTTCTCTTTGCCACCCACTATCTGGCAGGAGATGCAAGAGCTTGGTGGAATAGCATCCGCAATATGAACCATGGTTAAGTGATGACATGGGAAGCATTCAAAGTCAAGTTCAGTCGCACCCACGTGCCGCAAGGTCTAGTCAACAGAATGAGAGATGAATTCTGCGAACTAAAGCAAGGAAGAATGACTGTGGTAGAGTACCGTGACCGATTCCTGTCACTTGCCAGATATGCACCTGATGAGATCAACACGAAGGCCAAGAAGAAGGAGAGATTCTTGAACGGACTACATGATGAGATGCAGACTGTCCTCGTCAACATCCGTTTCCAGGATCTCGAAGAGCTAGTCGACTCTGCCATTCAAATGGAAGGGAAGATTAACTAGGCAAACGACAAGCGCAAGCGTCGTATGATGCAGCAGTCTGGATCCAGTAGTCACCAGAAGTACCGTCCCAACCCTTCACCAGGATATGCACCAAGGAACAACCGACCCCCAACGTCTCGCCCAAGCTACCCTAACCGTAGCGGAGGCAATGTGAAGTCCGGAGGGAACAATCACAACTCCGGTAATGCAAACAATTTCAACCGTGCACCTCCCAAGAGCAACAACAACAACAACAACAACACTGCACCCAGAACTGGCAGCAATGTTGTGCCTGTCGCCGTCAAGGACAAATCCCAAATCACTTGTTTCGAATGTGGAGTGAAGGGTCACTACTCCAATGAGTGTCCCAAGAAGACTGCAGCCAATGCCAATGTGAATGCCCTAGCTCAGCAGCAGCGTCGTGTTCAACCAGGAAGGAGATTTTCCCCAGGGAACCCTCACAACCGCAATGGCCGTCTCTTCCACATGAACGCAGAGGAAGCCCAGGAAGCGCCAGATGTAGTGCTGGGTATGTTTTCTGTCAACTCAGTTTTAGTAAGAGTATTGTTTGATTCTGGAGCATCGCATTCATTTGTCACCGAAGAATTTGCATGCACTAGTAAGATTCACCCAACCAACCTGAAGCATGTCATGCTAGTTCAAATCCCCAGTTCAACTACAAAAGCTAGAAAAATTTGCAAAGCTGTACCTATCAGAATACATGGAATAGATTTTTATGCCAACCTAATTGTACTTGGAACCAAAGGATTGGAAGTAGTACTAGGTATGGACTGGATGTCAAGGCATAAGGGATTGATAGACTGTGCTAAGAAAGCCATCACCATGACCAGTAGTTCTGGAGTCACAGTAGAGCATATCTCTGAAACCTTACCCCGTTAATTCAAGTGCAACAAGAGTGTAGCCCTGCCCACCATAGACCAAGTCAGAGTAGTCTATGAATACCCCGACGTATTCCTAGATGAATTGCCAGGTATACCCCCGGATAGGGATATTGAGTTCATTATCGAACTAATCCCCGGAACCGGACCTATAGCCCAGATACCTATAGCATGAACCCCTCAGAGTTAGTAGAACTGAAGAAGCAGTTGGATGCCATGTTAGAGAAAGGCTTGATTCAACCAAGTGCATCGCCATGGAGATCACCAGTGTTATTCGTCGACAAGAAAGATGGAGGCAACCGTCTGTGCATAGATTACAGAAAGTTGAATGATGTCACCATCAAGAACAAGTACCCTTTGCCAAAGATAGAGGATCTATTTGATCAGTTGACCGGAGCTCAGGTATTCTCAAAGATTGATCTTAGGACTGGTTATCACCAACTTAAGATTCGTGCAATGGATATTCTGAAGACTGCCTTTACTACTCGCTATGGTTTATACGAGTATACGGTTATGTCTTTTGGATTAACCAATGCCCCTGCTTATTTCATGAATCTCATGAATAAGATCTTTATGAATTTCCTAGATAAGTTTGTAGTTGTGTTTATCGACGACATCCTTATCTACTCCAAGTCAGAAGAAGAGCATGAGCAACATCTGAGAGTTATCTTAGAAACCCTGAGAGAGCATCAGTTATATGCCAAGTTCAACAAGTGTGAGTTTTGGCTAAAGGAAGTAGGATTCCTAGGACATATTGTGTCTGCCGGAGGAGTCTCTGTTGATCTCGCCAAGATCAAAAATGTCGAAGAATGGGAAGCCCCAACCACTCAAACCCATGTTCGTGCATTTCTCGGATTAGTGGGATATTACCGCAAGTTCGTAGAAGGATTCTCGAGCATAGCCCGACCAATGACACAATTGTTGAAGAAGGACAAGAAGTTTTGGACAAACAAGTGTGAAGCCAGTTTCCAAGAGCTGAAGAAGAGATTGATATCAGCCCCAATATTGGTCATGCCAGACATCAAGAAGCCGTTTGATGTGTATTGTGACGCATCCAAGATTGGTCTAGGATGTGTATTGATGCAAGAAGGCAAAGTTATCGCGTATCTGTCTCGACAACTGAAGCAGCATGAGCAGAACTATCCGACCCATGATCTTGAGCTAGCAGCTGTGGTTCTAGCATTGAAGACATGGCGTCATTATCTGATGGGTAATCCCTGTGACATTTACTCAGATCATAAGAGCTTGAAGTATATCTTCACTCAGAAGGAGCTGAATATGAGGCAAAGGAGATGGATAGAGTTAATCAAGGATTATGGCCTTGACATTCACTATCACCCCAACAAAGCCAATGTGGTAGCGGATGCTCTTAGCAGATTGCCGTGTAGGCTTAACACCATGATCAAGGAAAAGCAACCTAGTTTGTATGAAGAGTTGGAGCAGTTCAGGACTGAATTAGTTAGCAAAGGATTCCTAGCTAGCATTGAACTTCAACCCATGTTGATTAGCCAAATCAAGGAAGCCCAGAAGGGGAATGAAAGTATCGACTGAATCAAATGTCGTATTGGTACAGGAAAGGTACCTGGATTCACTGAAGACGAAGAAGGAGTGTTGTGGTACAAAGGACGTATCTGTGTGCCAGCAGATTCAGAGCTAAAGGAAGTTATCATGAAGGAAGCTCATGATACTCTTTATTCTATCCACCCCGGAGGAACAAAGATGTATCAGGATTTGAAAGAGCAATTTTGGTGGCACAAGATGAAGAGAGAAATCGGAAGCTACATTGCCAAATGTGACATCCGTCAAAGAGTCAAAGAAGAGCATCAGAGACCTGTAGGACCGTTGCAACCATTGCAGATTCCGGAATGGAAATGGGATTCCGTCGGAATGGACTTTATCACTGGTTTACCTACTTCTCGTAGGGGGAATGACTCAATCTGGGTCATAGTTGATAGACTGTCCAAGGTAGCCCATTTTATACCTGTCAAAACAACTTACCAGAGTGCAAAGTTAGCAGAGCTATACATTGCTAGGATTGTTAGTATGCATGGAACCCCCAAGACCATCGTATCAGATCGAGGAACCCAGTTTACCTCAAGATTTTGGCAGAAAGTCCAAGAAGGATTAGGAACCAAGTTGAACTTCAGCACAACGTATCACCATAAGCAGATGGATGAGAGAGAGTCAACCAGATCTTAGAGGATATGCTTAGAGCTTGTGTTTTGGAATACGGATCAAAATGGGAAGACTGCCTGCCTTTCGCAGAATTCTCATATAACAACAGTTATCAAGCTAGTTTGCAGATGGCACCATTTGAATTCCTATACGGAAGAAAGTGTCATACCCCTTTGAAATTGGTCGCAAGTAGGAGAGAGTCAGATCTTCGGACCCGACATTCTTCGAGAAGCGGAAGAGAAAGTTCACAAAGTCCGTGAGCATCTCAAGACCGCCCAATCCAGACAGAAGAGTTATGCTGACAAGAGAAGGAGAGACCTGACTTTCAATGTCGGAGATTTTGTATATCTCAAGGTTTCACCATTGAAGGGAACTCAACGCTTTAGTCTGAAGGGAAAGTTAGCTCCCAGATATATAGGACCTTTCAAGATTCTGAACCGTCGAGGAGAAGTATCGTATCAACTGGAACTTCCCGAAGAGATGTCAGCCATCCACAATGTGTTCCATATCTCGTTACTTCGCAAATGCTTGGAAGTGCCCGAGAAGACTGAAGTTTTCAAGAACATCGATCACAGAGCTGTGGAAATCAACAATGACTTGACCTACAGAGAAGTACCCATCCGTATCTTAGAAGAAGCCTACAGAACCACCAGGACCAGGAGTATCAAGTTTCTCAAGATTCAGTGGAGCAACCATACCGAGGAGGAAGCCACTTGGGAGCGAGAAGATTACATTAGGACAGAATTCCCAGATCTCTTTAGTTCCTAGTTTTCTTTGTAAATCTCGGGATGAGATTTTGTTTAAGGGGGGAAGGTTTGTAACATCCCAAAACTTCAATCCAAGCTGATCAAGATCTAAATCATCAAAGTTGGGGTTAACAAAAACTTTTACAAATTAAAAATGAAAGCATTTCATGTGTATGTGCATTTAAAATAGGGATTGATTTGAATTGCCATGATTGTGTGATCCTTTGCTTCTAAAATGTTTCTTAGGTGATTTAAACATCATCTACATCATTCCCAAACTTTTCCTAAATAAAATCAAATCAAAAACAATTAAAAAGGAGGAATGGTCATTTTGACCATTTTAATCCACTACACTACTTTGAGTATTCCTAGCACTCATTTCTTAACAGAAACAATTCAGGATCTTTGTACCCCTTGCTAGTACACATAATGAGGTACCAAGGCCCACCTTTTGATCTGCTGAAAACATTCTTTTACTTATTTTAAATGGCATTTGAAAATTGAATCTAATGCATATGCATAGATCACCCCTAATTCAAAAACCATATATTTGAGCTCCTATTTCAAAACCCTTGCAACCAGAGACTACCTAGCACCAGTGGAGAACACCCAAAAATTTTGAAACCAAAATTCAAAAGTTTTGCTCTTTCGGCCATTCTATCAAACACCTTGTGGACAGGATCAAAGTGGCCTAACTATTACTGTTTTGGGTTGATCTTGTCTAGAAAATTGAAGTGCTTTGATCATCTTTGTCTCCCTCAAGCCCAACCAGACCCACACCAGCACATCCCCTACCTCCTAGCTGCATTGCATTGCCATGCCGAGCCACTCCTCGCCGGCCGACCGTGCACTCGCAGCAGTAGACCTCTCCGGCCTCTCTCGCCATGTCTAGCACGTCGCCAGGGGTCCACCTCCACCATCCAACCAGCCCCAGGCCAGAGACAGAGAGCAGAGCGGCCAGGAACCGCCGCGCCCGGAGCTGGTCGACCATGCCGATGCTGCCCGCAGAGCACGCTCTATCCCCGCATGCACAGACCGCCCCTTGGCCGCAGCCCGCACCCACCGCTCCGCCATGACCTTGGGAACACCCCAGACACCCCGCTGCCGCCACGCCCACGCTGCGCCTTTGACACGCCGCCTCTGCCGCTCAGAGTGCCAGCTCGCCCAGACCGCATACCACCGCCCCTACGCCCGCATTCACTTCCTAGAGCACCGCCAGGAGACCACCTGTCGATCGCCATCCTCCGCCATGCCACTAGCCGCCCGTAGCCGTGTCGCCGGAGTTGCCTGCCCATACCCTTCAGTCTCACCGTCGGGCCTATATAAACCGGCCTCCCCCGCACCATTTCTCCACACCCACTCACTTCCCACCTCTCACTGACCATCCCACACCATTAGCCAGAGCAAGGGGAGCAGCAGCTCGCCAAAATTGGAGCCGAAGCCGCCGCCTCTGGAGGAGAAGGGCGTCGTTGATTGCGACCACCCCCGGAGCTACCTCGACCGTCCCTGAGCTCGCCGTCGTCTCCCAGTCCGTTTGACCGCCTCGCCATCGTCGCTGGAGCCCTGGTACGTCCCCAGCAGACCCCCACTGAGCCGCTAGGGTTCGAGCTCATGGCGACTGCCTGGTCGATTACGACGACCCTCACCGTAGATCCCTTTCTAATCCTACATTACCACAAGACGCGCATCTGCTTTCAGCGTGTTAAGACCCACTGACAAGCGGGACCCCCCTGTCAGCTGAGCCCCGCCACTGGGCTGGCCCAAGTTCTTTCCCGCGCTAGCCCAACCGTTCAAATTTGGATTTTTCTTTTTAAATTGAATCTAGTTTCTGTCCACTAGTTTAAAATTCAATTCTGGGAGTTTTATAAATCCAAATTGCATGAAACCAATTTTGTCTAAAAGGTATTGAAATGATATATCCAAGCCCGTTGGATTTAATTCTATTAGAGTTATAGATCTCTCCTAATAAAAATAATAAAATAGAAGCTTTTGCACCTTGCAACATTTTTATAAAATCAACTAAGATAGGTTTTGAGTTGATTACAACTCTCAAAAATCACATTTCATCATATCTATCTAAATATGTAATAATATTAAGGTTTACATGCAGTGACTTTGGACTAGTACCAAAATAATGCTATATAGGCATTTCTAGTCACATTAAATCATTAAATAATGAACTTAAACCAAAGTAATATTGATCCAACCCTTAAATCTCATTCCCACATGTTAGAATATGTGGTGATGACATGTGTCAACATGATCCCATATTTTAAGTGGTGAATATTAAATCTTAGTTAATTTTTCAATGAGTAGAATTTACTTTTCTAAATTAAAAAGAATGAAACTAGTAATTTAACTTGTGATGCTTGTGATGATAATAAATCATCAAAGGTGTGTCTTAGAATTCTAATTAGACTAGTTAAGTATTGTTTGGTGATTGTGTGTTTCGTATGTATTTATAGACGATAGTACCGACCAAGTCTACGAGGAGGAGGAGTGCTATCAAGACGAAGACAAAGAAAACTTCAACCACTGCACCAACCAAGGCAAGACACCATTAACAGTGCAAGCTAACACTTGCAAGTTATTTCTTAGCAAGTTAGGATTAAAATAGATGGTTTCGCAAAGATGCCTTAAGCATGCTTTGATCACACCCCTTTGACTATTAGTACCCCAAGTCTTATTTACAAGTTTTACCTCCCTTAGTTTACACCAAGTTCTTTATTTGTTTTGAAGATAGCATAAAGAGTATAAAACTTGACCTATTTAGAAACCTTTAGATGTCATTCTATGGCATGAGATTGAACCCATCACTTCCACCTTAGTGAACACTCTTAACTTAGTAGTTTAGAGTAGATCAAAAACTTGAGTCACTTTAGATGGGAACACTTGGTGAAAATGAATTATGAAAACCTTGGAATGATGAGTCATTCTATTGAGATGTTTTGACATGTGTTGAGAAACACAAATGGTTGATGATGATGAAAATGTTGAGGCATGAGCCTTAACCCTTTTATAAAACTGATGGTTGGATTCGGATGCGATATCATTCCAAATTTACCGTACAACCACACTACCTGAATTGGGTAAGGCTTAGCTAGAAATTTAATGCATTAGTATTAGTTCCCTCGCGGGAGAGGTCTGAGCTGAGGCTACCTCTCAATGTTGTCCACCTATGCAGTGCCCAACATGACTGATGGTCATGGTTGGGAGGCCATACTCATAGGAGAGGTGCTTATACTAGGGTGTGTAAAGGGAAAGTTATGTTTGATTATCTGCATACTAAGTATCATGATTTAGGGTTATCCCTGACAGATGTATCGAATCTTGTGGTGAAAGTGTACCACCTCTGCAGAGTGTCAAACTATTCGAATAGCCGCGTCCGTGGTTATGGACAGTTGGAATGGCCATACTGTTTCGTTGTCAGATGTTTTCAAAATAACTTGAAATGAATGATGAATCTTGACTGGACCACAACAGGGTTGTGTTTATGACATTAGCTTCCCAACTTAAGTGATTCTAGAACTTTACTTTATCTTTCTTTGCTTCTGAACTCAGCTTAGGTTTCAAACTTAACTTTATAGTTAAACTTAGATTTAGCACTTTAACTTAGAATTATAATACCTGTTAGTGGTAGTTTGCGAGTACTTAAAGAGTACTCATGGATTTTGTCCCTGGCTATTCTCATGGCCAGCTATGAAGGAGATTATCAAGATGATGGTCAGCAGGACGGATATGATAACTAGGACTATCTGCCTTCACAAGATTCGTGCCCTCGAGATGGACCCCACCGCTACGCTTATCTTTTATTTCCACTGCTTGTTGTATTAAAGACTGGATCATGAGATCCTTATTTGTGTAAGACCTTATGTATGGTTTGTAATAGATGATGTACTGTGATATCCAATCCGTTATGTCTTGCAAAAATGGTAATCCTGGGATTGCGAGGTATGGCATAACGGGCATCTGGGATTAAAAATCCGGGTGTTGACAGGGAGGCGGTCGATCTGCTTCTTTTTTATCCTTAAATTTCATTTTTAAAACCAACAAAAAAATAGTGGCGTGTCCGCCTGTTGATAACGCCCAAGAGCAGGGGATCACTGTAGTACCTTTCAATATGGAAGTAAGGGATCGATCCGCAGGAGTAAGAAGGAAAAGCTATTTATTCTCTACAACTTAAGTGTCACAAGTTTTAGTTATTTATGCACTAAACAATTTAAAGAAACAATGAAGGCTGATTTAATACAAGGAAGTAAAGTGCAACAAAATAGTAATGTAAAGTGTCCCAATCCTCTTCAACACAAGAGGATAAGACAAAGGTTTTCGCTTATGGGAACAATAGACATGGGTTCATGGGTTCACTCAATCCTCTCTCTCCATCTATGGTGATGATCATGTTATAGATAATAAAAGTACACACAATTGTCATGTTTCAATGGTAACTTTATGGCGGCTATATGTCCTAAAACACATAGTTGAAAGAAATACTCATTTATGTTGCTAGGTCACCCTTGCAATAAGGATAGCGTTGGTTGTTGTCACACCACACATCATACTTCTCCCTTTTTCCCCCTAGATAATGGATGTTTTGCTGCATTGCGTCACTCAATACATATGCCGCTATCAGTCGGCCACCCATTACCTACATACATCATACTTCTTAATGGAAAACACTCCAAACACTAATGCGATGTTTATTTGTTGTGCGTATTACCACATCTCTCTCATCTACCTCCACTTGGTGGTGTGAAACACCTCATGAAATGGGTAAACAAGGCATTTCGCATAGATCAAACCATTACATGCATCATAGGATATTTCCAAAGTTTGACAAGCCATAAAAGATCCAACACAAAGGTAAATGCATAACAAGTATTACTTTATACCACAATATCCACCATAGGAATTACATAGATAGATCCACAATCATTCAAGACACATCATATGGACTTCAACAATGATCATACATAGAGAGATTATATCAAGTTACCACCACAAACCCATAGTACAGGGGATGGACTACTCCCCTCTCATCATGGAGAATGAGGAGGAGGCGTTGGTGAAGGAGGAGAGGCGGCCTGAGGCATTTCGGACGTCGGTTCCCCCTCCAATCTTCCCCCAGTGGTGGCCATTAGACTTTGTTTTGGTGTTTTTGATCTACGCCTCCGTATATGTCGAGGACGACATAGAGGGGGTATGTATAGATGTTTTTAGGACAAAACAATCCCATGGGCGAAATATCGAGGCGAATCAGATGGTCGAAAGGGAAAAGACTCCAGGTGACATACCCGATATAGAGGTTGTGCCACTAGGACACATTTGCATCTCCCCTGGTCCTTCTTTGGCCTGCTAGATGTGTCTCGAAATTTCTGAACTATGGCCTTTGACCTTGCCCTTTTGGAGTCCCGTAGCTCCTGTAATGTCAAAAAAAATACTAACAGAAGGTATATTCTGCCAGACAGAGTTAGAACCAGAGGAGAGGGGATTGTTTAGAAACTCCCCAAAATCATTAAGAACACTAGTAATAACTACTAATATGATGAAAATATGTGGGAATATGTGTCAATAAACTACAAAGTTCATGTATACATTTTACATGCATCAACATCCCCAAGCTTAAACTATGCTCGTCCTCTAGCATGAAGGTGATAAAACTAAACATGGACTTTGGAGTTTGTTGCTATGTTTCATGTCATACATTATATCATTAGGACACAAAGTTTACAAGGTTCAATCTTTAAAGAATAGCAATAAGAAAATGAGCTATAAAGTGATATCCCTTATACACTACACACACGCTTAACAATAAGTTGATTTGTATTGAAACAAATGAAAGTACCATGAACAATTAAGCATGCTTAGATAAACCTATAAAATTATGAAAGACTCTTTTGTTTCTTTTGATCTTTTGACACTTTTTGGTAATAGAAAGTAAGCAAGGAACACATGTGCTAGTCCTTTCAATAAAAGATATGTAGGAGCATAAAATAAAGTTTTGAGATATGTAGCTCAAGTCAATGGTAATCATAAGATTGGGGTTCCAGGCATCTTTTATTGACAGAAGTAGGTATGATTTATGCGTTTGACCTTTTACAAGTTGAATGTTTCATGCCCCTTGACCACAAGTACTCACCTCTCGTGCTACTCAACTTAGGATCAATTCTGCGGTTTTGTCATTGTAGGCATATAGTTTCAAATAAGAGCGACAACCGAGGTACCTATTTCCCCTTTGTACGAGGAGTCCCTTTGTGAGGGTCTATCCATACTTAGATGATAAGACGAACAAACAAATGAACTTCTCAACACTTTATTTTATTTACTATTTTTGTAGCTTTTTTATTGAGAATGCTTCATAGAATATTCATGCTGTAAACTTTCACCATGATGCATAACATGACTTAGGTTGGAGGCCCACGAGTCTCTCTGATTATATGCAAACTTTAGAAAGCTTATTGAATGCTTCCACTTTATTTCATGTCGGTGAGCATCCACAGCCAAAAGAACATGATATCAATGAGAGTAGTGCAATGTTTGAAACATTTCCCCATGATAGCATGGTTTGGCTAACAAATAACTTATATACTATAAAACACATAACTTTCAATTACCAATGGTAAAGTTTTTGTTTGACATTATGTTTTATTTTAACAGTTGCATGCTCTGGTGGTGTTCACCCCACATCTTACTTTCTCATGAGCTTTAAAGAGATTATTTGGAAGTACTTCAAGGCATAACACATATATTATACTTGGAGTATCAAGTGCCACATAGGTAGGTACGGTGTATGATGTTGGAGTTTAAGGTATTTTGATATACAAGTCTTTAGCTTGTTTGAGATATTTGGGCTAACAAAAATAAATCTATAAGCATGACAAAGTGTCCATAGTGCTAATCATTTCTTATAAAACAAAGCTACTTAAAATTAACCATCTATGCATGTGAACAGAAGGTAGCACTAAATAAGGCACTTGCAAATTATCATTCATCAAAGTATTTGAAACAAGTAGCACTTAGCATAACTTGCATTTCAATTTTTTGTTTTCATTCCATTTTTCTTTTAATAGCATATAACTCAATTTATTCTTAATTTCAGTAGCTCTTTATTAGGCATTCAAAACATATATCATGGTGGTATCATTTATTTCAATGATGACATGCAAAACTAAGTATAAAACTAGATAAAGATGCTCCAAGTTTCTATGATCATCTTATGTTGTTCAAAAAACAAAGTTTAGAGGTTTGCACACCGAGAGTTCGATAAGTCTAGTGGGGTGCCTTGCGCATCCCCAAGATTATGGTTTTCACCATTCTTGGATAGCTCTTAGTGTGATGTTCCTCCATTCCCGGTCAAAAAAATTCAACAAAAACTTTCTCCCATTTCTTTTCTATGGGGTGACATTAGTGGTACAAAGATATATTACTAGATGCCATATAATCCTTAAAAAATTATTTTTTAAGTGTAAAGAAAGTATATCATGTTGTATACATTCTTAGCATATCAAAAGACCCATGGCAAATCATTTTGAGACTCAAAAGAATGGCTTAAACAATACAAGGCAGAATACGTCCAATTTTTTAGCAATAGCAAAACATATTTATTTCGACCACTTAAACATGTCAGGAATTTTACCTAATTTTTGTGCATGTATAGTATTAAAGTTGTAACTTCAATTTAAATATGATAACAATCAGAGTTACAAAAACATCATAGATTTTTTACTAAACAATGTTGGTGGAGGAATTTGCCACTCCATACCTTTTATCAAGTTTATATCATCCAAATGGGCTCAACTTGGTACTTTATTAAAATATTCAGAGAATAAACTAAAAATAGACTCTTTAAACTACAACAAGAGTGCGTAAAAATAGATAACTAGGTTGCCTCCTAAAAAGCGCTTTCTTTGTAGCCATATATCTAGGCTTTACTTACTTGTTTCAAGTGATGTGGAGGTCATGTGGTAGCTTGTACCTTGGTACTATGTACTTCTTCATTGGAAAGTTTTACATACATTATATCTTGGTCCCATGGTGTGCTTATACCAATCAAAGTAATAGTCAAGTTTAAACATGGCAGAGAGCAACACAAAGTATAAACCTAATAACGACGAAGTCTAACTTTCTTCCTATGCATTGGAATTTTATATATGACTAAATCATAGTAAATTGAGACATGCCATTATATATTATCATTAGGTGAATGCAACATATAACTATTAGCAACATAAAGAGGGCACTAATCACCTCCTCTTTCATAGTAGTTGCAAGCACTAGAAGAAATTTTAACACTCTAGCTATTTAAAGCATGAACATTTGTAAATTTTGTTATAAAAAGAGGATCATTATAATTATCATGGTATTCATTGGCATGCTTTCTTCTTTCAAAATAGTTGCTAGTACAATCTTCAAACTCAATTTCATGGTTACAATGAGGATTTTCAACAAAAGGTAATTGTAAACCACATATATATTTCCTAGTAAGTTCATATTTCTCCTCTATGGTTAAGATAGGAGAGTTCAAAAATAATATTGGACTCTTACTAATATGAGCATCATCATGGACAACAATTATATCATTTTTATCCTCATGTATTATACATGGAGGTTTATCAAGAAGCATAGGACCATCATCTATAAAGCATTAGCATATAGCATATCTAAACAACACTCCTCGTTATTATCAATAATTTTACTAGTAGCTTACTAACAAGTAAAGGAGCATTATTACTTTCATCATAATAGCATGGGTTTTCATAAATGACCATAGAGTTTTTAGCTGGACAATTATCATAGCATGGTTCTCATAAATGACAAATGAGTTTTGAGTTTGAGTGTTACTATCATTGTTGAGAGGTTCCAATACATCCCCAAGATTAGGTTGGACCATATCTTATTATTCATTCTTATCCTCTTCTTTGGGGTGCATGGGCATCCCCAAGCTTAGGCTTTTGTCATCTTCTTCCTGCAAAATACTAGTTCTTTGCATGGTAACAAGAATATCTTTAGCATAGTCAATGACATAGGCATTATCACAAAAGTTTTATTTGTAATATGTAAGGCAGATATAACTTATTTCTTTAATATCACGAGCTACAACACAAGATTCATATTTTTTTTATTAATAAGGGAATCCACCTCATGAGCTCCCATGAAGGCAATAAATTGATCAACTAGTCTCATGTCAAAATCACCATAATCCTTATCATTATATGAGGCAATCATAATGTTATTGCTATATTTGCATTGATAGTATAGATGTTTATCATTTTGTTTTGTGCATCGGGATTCATTATATAACCCACATAGTTGTTTAGCAATATACATATGTGATGTTTTGAGAAAAGATATAACCAACTTCTTTTGATAATCTATATTCCTCATCTAAAATAAGTTCATCCATATCATCCATAGTGAAAGTAACACTATTTTTATATGTTTTTGATATAAGGAAAGTAAGTACAAAACTAAAAGTAAACTAAAGAAAAACTCACATCAAAGTAAGTTAAAGAAGTAAACCTCCCCAAGCTTAGATGATTGCAAGATATAAAACAAACTGAAAAAATAAAACTAGATGTAAAAATGAAAGTAAATCTAATATCTAGTGCACACAAGAATAAAAGCCTAAGCGCTATGCTCTCCCGCAACGACATCAGAGAAGTACTTGATAACCCCCAAGAGGAGGGGATCACTATAGTACCTCTCAATATGGAAGTAGGGTATCAATCCGTAGGATCGGGAAGGAAAAGCTATTTATTCTCTACAACTAAAGTGTCACATGTTTTAGTTGTTTATGCAGTAAACAATTAAAAGAAACAATGGAGGTTGATTTAATACAATGAAGTAAAGTGCGACAAAATAGTAATGTAAAGTGTCCCAATCCTCTTCAACACAAGAGGACAAGACTAAAGTTTTCTCTTATGGGAACAATGGACATGGGTTCATGGGTTCACTCAATCCTCTCTCTCCATCTATGGGGATGATCATGTTATAGATAATAAAAGTACACACAATTGTCATGTTTTAATGGTAACTTTATGTCGGCTACATGTCCTAAAACACATAGTTGAAAGAAATACTCATTTGTGCTGCTAGGTCACCCTTGTAATAATGCTAACGCTGATTGTTATCACACCACACAACATACTTGTCCCTTTTTACCCCTAGATAAAGGATGTTTCACTGCATTGTGTCACTCAATACTTATGTCGTTGTCGCCCATTACCTACATACATCGTACTTCTTAATGGAAAACACTCAAGACACTAATGCAATAATTTATTTGTGGTGCGTATTACCACATCTCTCTCATCTACCTCCACTTGGTGGTGTCAAACACATCATGACATGGGTAAACAAGGCATCTTGCATAGATCAAACCATTACATGCATCATAGAATATTGGCAATGTATGACAAGCCATAAAAGATCCAACACAATGGTAAATGCATAACAAGTATTATCTCATACCACAATATCCACCATAGGAATTACATAGATAGATCCACAATCATGCAATACACATAATATAGATTTCAACAATGATCATGAAGGGAATATGCCCGAGAGGCAATAATAAAGTGGTTATTATATTATTCCATGTTTATGATAAATGTTTATTTTGCATGCTACAATTGTATTGATTGGGAACATTAATACATGTGTGTTTAATAAACAAAATACAAAGTTCCTAGTGATGCCTCTCATATAAACTAGCTCGTTGATTAAAAAGATGATCAATGTTTCCTAATCATGGACATTGGATGTTATTAATAACGAGGTCACAACATGGGTGGAATGATGTGATGAACATTCATCCAAAGTATAGAATTGAAGGGTTTCGCAGCATAGTAAATCAAAATTTTCTACGGAAGCGAACAGAGGGAAAGCCAAGATCTAATCTAGGAGATGCAAACAACGAGAGAGATTGGATTAGATCTTCATACCCTTGAAGATTCGCAGTAGCGTTAAACGCTCGAACGTGGGTGATGTAGTCGTACTCGCTTCTCCTCCTCGCGATCCGATCCGATCTAGTACCACAAGTGGCGGTGCCTCCGTGAGATGCACACGTGCAGCACCTCGACGTCTCCTCCTTCCTCGGACAAGCAAGTATGGTGGAGAGATGGATTGGATCTACAACGCGACGGCGCGGTGCAATTGGTGGAGAATTTCTGCAGCAGGGCTTCGCCTGCAAACAGTCGGGAGGGAGAGAGGAAGGGCAGCAGGGCGACTAGGGTTGGAGGGGAAGGTGTGGGGGGTTGGTGCGCCCCCACCCCTCTTTATATAGAGGGGGGAGCAGCCCTATCCCCTCCTCCAAGCCTATCTCTAGTTTAAACGATTTAAACTTATCCCTTATCCAGAAATTCTATCTCTAGTTTAAACGAGTTTAAACTTATCTAGAATCGGCTGGGCCCTATGGGGCCTTGTGCCCTAATGCGCCAGGACACTCCCTCATAGGCCCATGCCCCCTCCGGAAGGTGGGACCACGTTGGCCCCCTTCCGGAAGGTTCTAGAAGCTTCCGGTACAATACCGATTAACCCGGAACAATTCCGAACTCCAAAAACTGCACTGCCTTATATGAATCTTATTCTCCGGACCATTCCGGAACCTCTCGTGATATCCCGGATCCCATCCGAGACTCCGAACAAAAATTCATAAACCAATTATCCAATCTATCCTAGCATCGAGACACGTTAAGTGTGTGACCCTGCGGGTTCGAGAATATGCAGACATGATCTTCTATCAATAATCAACAGCGAGGTCTGGGCACCCATATTGACTCCCACACATTCATCGATGATCATATCGGATGAACCACGATGCCAGGATTCAATCAATCCCATATATATATTCCCTTTGTCTCGCGATATTTTACTTGCCAGAGATTCGATCGTCGGTATCGTCATACCTAGTTCAATCTCGTTCACAGCAAGTACTTTACTCGTTCCGTAATCCGATATCACTTTGTGATTAACTCCTTAACCACATGCTTGCAAGCAGTGTTGATATCGATTACCGAGTGGGCCCGAAGTATATCTCTCCGACTTGGGAGGGACAAATCCCATCTCGATACATACAACCCAAGATACTTTCCGATCACCGAGACACCTTTATGATCACCCTCTCATAGGATGACGTTTGATGACCTCAAAGCTTTCTTCCGATACCAGGGAGTTGTATTATCTCATGGTCTAAGGAATACAATATTTGACATAGGAAAAGCTTCGCAAAGATGAACACAATGACACGATCTAATTGCTTCGCTTAGTTTGGTCATCCACCATATCATTCTCCCAATGATATGATCTCATTATCAATTGACAACTCATGTCTATGGTTAGGAAACCTTAACCATCATTGATCAATGAGCTAGTCCATAGAGGCGTACTAGGGACACGGTGTTGTTCACAAACCACACAAGTATTAATGTTTCCGCTTAATACAATTCTAGCATGGAATATAAACTTTATCATGAACAAGAATTATAATAATAACATCTTTATTATTGCCTCTAGGGCATAATTCCAGTCTCCCACTTGCACTAGAGTCAATAATCTAGTTTACATTTGGCAACAATCTCACCCATGGCGAGGTGCTGATCATATTTACGTGGAAGAGGTTTAGTCAATGGATCTGCGACATTCAGATCTGTATGTACTTTGCTGATCTTGGATCTCCATCTGCTATATAATCTCGGATTATATGAAACTTCGTTGATATGCTTGGTCTTTGGATGATATCTTGGTTCCTTAGCGAGTGCTATGGCGCCGGTGTTGTCACACAATATCTCCAGTGGGTCCAATGCACTTGGAACCACGCCAAGCTTCGATGATGAAGTTTCTGATCCAAACTCCTTCACTTGGCCTTCTGCGGCAGCCATGTATTCCGCTTCTCGTAGATCCCACGACCACGCTTTGCTTGCGACTTCTCCGACTCACAGCTCCTCCATTCAAAATATACACGTATCCTGTCGAGATTTAGCATCATCCTTGTCGTGTCGAAACTAGCATCGGCGTAACCTTTTCTGACGAGTTGTTCATCACCCCATAGACTAAGAACATTTCTTTAGTCCTATTTAGGTACCTTAGGATGTTCTTCACGGCTGTCCAGTGTTCCACTCCTGGATCACTTTGATATCTGCTCGTCAAACTAAGAGCATTGGACACATCCGGTCTAGTACACAACATGGCATACATGATGGAACCTATGGCCGAGGCATAAGGCACTTTGCTCATAGCTTCCTATCATTTTACCGTAGCTAGACACCTTGAGCCTTGCTCAATATCTTACACGACAACATAGGCCTTTGAACCTTTCAATGCCTTATCCATTCTGAACCTTTTCGAACTTTGTCTAGGTATGTACTCGCTTAAAGCTATCGGCGTCTTTGTCTATCTCTATAGATTTTGATGCCCAATATATAAGCAGCTTCACCTAGGTCTTTCATTGAAAAACACTTGTTCAAATAACTCTTCACATCGTTAAGCATGTTGATGTCATTTCAAATAATCAATATGTCATCCACATATAGTACCGTAAGCGTCACCGAGCTCCCACTCACTTTCTTGTAGATGCAAGCTTCAGAGCAATTTGGAACAAATCCAAAGCTCTTGATCACTTGATCAAAAGCGAAGATTCCAACTCCGAGATGCTTGCTTCATCCATAAATGGGCAGCTGAAGTTTGCATACTTTATCAGCATCCTTGGGATCGACAAAACCTTTGGGTTGCATCATATACAACTCTTCATCAATGTTGCCATTGAGGAAAGCAGTCTTGACATCCATTTGCCATATTTCATAATCATGAAACGCAGCAATTGCTAATAAAATCCGAATGGACTTAAACATCGCTACGGGAGAGAAAGTCTCATCGTAGTCAACACCTTGAACTTGTCGAAAACCTTTCGCAACAAGCCGTGCTTTATAGACGGTAACATTACCATCCGCGTCCGTTTTCTTCTTGAAGATCCATTTGCACTCAACGGCCTTTCGGTCGCTAGGAGGGTCCACCAAAGTCCATACTTGGTTTTCGCTCATGGATCCCAATTCGGATTTCATGGCTTCTAGCCATTTCTCAGAGTCTGGGCTCATCATCGCTTCCTCATAGTTCGTAGGTTCACTGTCTTCTACTAACAAGACTGTCAAGACAGGGTTGCCGTACCACTCAGGAGGGGCACGCGACCTTGTCGACCTGCGACATTCAGTAGCAGCATCGTCCGAAGCTTCATGATCCTTGTCATTAGCTTCCTCTATTGTTGGTGCAGGCGGCACTGGAACAATTTCAGGTGCTGCGCTACTCTCCAATTCAAGAGAAGGTTCAATAACCTCGTCTAGCTCTACTTTCCTCCCACTCACTTCTTTCGAGAGTAACTCCTTCTCAAGAAAGGAACCGTTCTTTGCGACAAACACTTTGCCTTCGGTTACGTGATAGAAGGTATACCCAATAGTTTCCTTAGGGTATCCTATGAAGACGCATTTCTCGCTTTGGGTTCGAGCTTGTCGGCATCAACTTCTTGGCGTAAGCCGCATCCCCAAACTTTAAGAAACGACAACTTAGGTTTAGCACCAAACCACAGTTCATACGGTGTCGTCTCAGCAGTTTAGATGGAGCCCTATTTAAAGTGAATGCAGCGTTTTATAATGCATAACAATTAAATGATAAAGGCAAATCAATATGACACTTCATCGATCGGACCATATCTAATAGGGTTCGATTCCGTTCAGACACACCATTCTTGTTGTGGTGTTAGGGTGGCGTGAGTTGTGAAAGCGATTCCACTTGCTTTGAGATGCGTGAGAAAATCATAACTCAAATATTCGCCCCCACGATCGGATCGCAGAAACTTAATCTTTCTGTTACGATGGTCCTCCACTTCATTCTGAAATTCCTTGAACTTTTCAAATATTTCAGATTTATGTTTCATTAAATAGATATACCCATATCTACTCAAGTCATCGGTAAAAGTGAGAAAATAGCGATATCCACAGCGCGTCGAAACACTCATCGGCCCGCATACATCGGTATGTATGATTTCCAACAAGTCCGTTGCTCGCTCCATCATCGGAGAACGGGGTTTTGATCATCTTGCCCATGAGGCATGGTTCGCATGTGTCAAATGATTCAAAATCAAGAGACTCCAAAAGTCCATCGAATGGAGTTTCTTCATAAACTTTACACCAATATGACCTAGCAGCGATTGCCACAAATAAGTAGTATTATCACTATCTACTTTGCATCTCTTAGCCTCAATGTTATGGATGTGTGTTTCATCCCTTTCGAGATTTAGAAGAAATAAACCATTCACAAGAGGTGCATGACCATAAAAGATGTTACTCATATAAATAGAACAACCATTATTCTCCGATTTAAATGAATAACCGTCTTGCAATAAACACGATCCAGAAATAATGTTCATGCTCAACGCAGGCACATAATAACATTTATTAAGGTTTAAAACTAATCCCGAAGGTAAAACTAAGGAGGCGTCGACGGCCATCACATCAACTCTTGATCCGTTGCCAGGCGCATCGTCACCTCATCCCTCGCAAGCCGTCTATTCCGTAGCTCCTGTTTGAGTTACAAATATTAGCAACCGAACGTATCAAATACCCGTGCACTACGAGGGCTAGTAAGGAAAACATCAATAACATGTATATCAAATATACCTTTGATGGTGCAGCCTTCTTGTCCGCTAAGTACTTGGATAGTTGCGCTTCGGTGACCCTTGTCCTTGCAATAGAAGCACTCGATGTCCGACTTAGGTCCGGACTTGAGCTTCTTCTCGGCGAAACGCGCTTGCCGCTGCTTTTCTTGAAGGGCTTCTTTGCACCTTTACCTTTCTTAAAGGAGGGCTTGTTGACCATCAACACATGATTATCCTTTTTGATGTCCACCTCCGTAGCCTTCAGCTTTGCGAAGAGCTCGGTGATCGTATCAGTGGAACCAATCTGATTATGAGTCACTACAAAACTTTTGTAGCTAGGAGGGAGTGATTGCAGAACCCTGTCAATCTTGAGCTCCTCTGGAATCTTGCGATCCTAGTTGCTCAAGGCGTTGAGTGTAGCCCGACATCTTAATGGCGTGCTCACTAACGGAACTCCCTTCCTCCATCTTGCAGTTAAAGAACTTCTCAGAGATCTCATATCTCTTAGAACGGGCCTGAGTCTAAAACATGGTTTTCAGCTCTTCGAGAATCTCAAAGGGCCCGGGATAGTTTTCAAAACGATTTTGAAGTTCCGGTTCCATAGCAAACAACATGGTTCTCTTAATCACACCATAATCATCTTTGCTTGACGATAGACAGCTTTCTCATCACCGCGGTAGCAGGGGGTTACCTAACGCTTTCTCAAGGACATAGTCCTTTTGTCCGCCAGACAGAATGATTCTTAGATTGCGGAACCAGTTGGTGAAGTTAGACCCATTGTTTCTAAGCTTTTCTTTCTCAGAAAAACGTTGAAGTTGAAGTTGGACTTGGCCATGTGATCTACAGTATTTGCAAGTACAATTTAGACTATGTTCATGATAAATAGTTCAACTTAATCAAATTACTAGATGAACTCCCACTAAATTCAACATCCCTCAAGTTGTTTAGTGAACACGATCCAAATTCACCACACCTAATCCGATCTTCACGAGAAGAGATGTGGTTTCAATGGTGGACAATGAAGTGTCGATCATATCATTCATATGACTCATGCTTAACCTTTCGGTTCTTGTGTTCGAGGCCATATGTACATGCTAGGCTCGTCAAGTTAGACCCAAGTATTTCAGCGTGTGCAAAAGCGGCTTGCACCCGAAGTATGTGGCGTAGAGTCTATAGCACCCGATCATCACGTGATGCTTGGACACGACGAACTTCATAGCGGTGCATACTTGGGAGAACAGTTTTATCTTGATCTTTAAGTGAGGAATCATCTTATAATGCTACCGTCGCGATCTAAGCATAATAAGATACATAAAAGGATAAACATCACATGCATATAACTTTATGTGACATGGTATAGCCAATCTTCGCGAAATGATCTCCATCTTGTGCGTTCGGCATGATCTCCATCACTCCACCATGATTGCCTCCACCACGAATAGCAACTACAACTATTGCTAACTACTTAGCGATAAAGTAAAGCTATTACATGGCGTATAAGAAGTTGACTCATGGTCATACACAATTATAAAGATAACCATATGGCTCTGCGGTTGTGTACTCATCGACATGCAAGTCGTGAAACATTACAAAACATGATCATCGCATACATTATACACATCACATCTTGGGCCATACCATATCACGAAAACACTCCTGCAAAAACAAGTTAGGCGCCTCTACTTTGTTGTTGCATGTTTTACGTGGCTTATGGGAGTAGATGCTAAGAACGATTCTTACCTACGGAAAGCCACAACGGTGATATTATGGTTGCCAAACTCGGTGTTAATCCCATGACAACTATAGTGAGAAAGCGACATCCACCGGCCGCATGTGTGGTACAAGCCACACGTCAAGTCGGAGCCGGTCTCGCATGACGGCGTCGCATAAGGTTGGCCTGGACTGCTTCAATCTCACTATCCCGCGTCATAAGAAGAACACAAACAAGAGGCTTGCAACAGAAAACATCAACACCCGCAACAACCATGTTGTGTTCTACTCGTGAAACACATCTACGCATAGATCTAGCTCTGATACCACTGAAGGGTTTCGCAGCATAGTAAATCAAAATTTTCTATGGAAGCGAACAGAGGGAAAGCCAAGATCTAATCTAGGAGATGCAAACAACGAGAGAGATTGGATTAGATCTTCATACCCTTGAAGATTACGCTGCAATGAACGTTAAATCGGAACGTGGGTGATGTAGTCGTACTCGCTTCTCCTCCTCGCGATCCGATCCGATCTAGCACCACAAGTGGCGGTGCCTCCGTGAGATGCACACATGCAGCACCTCGATGTCTCCTCCTTCCTTGGACCAGCAAGTATGGTGCAGAGATGGATTGGATCTACAACGCGACGGCGCGGTGCAATTGGTGGAGAATTTCTGCAGCAGGGCTTCGCACAAGCGATCGAGAGGGAGAGAGAGGAAGGGCGCAGGCGGCTAGGGTTGGAGGGAAGGTGTGGGGGTTGGTGCGCCCACCCTCTTTATATAGAGGGGCGAGCCCTAGCCCCTCCTCCAAGCCTATCTCTAGTTGAAACGATTTAAACTTATCCCTTATCCAGAAATTCTATCTCTAGTTTAAACGAGTTTAAACTTATCTAGAATCGGCTGGGCCCTATGGGGCCTTGTGCCCCTGGCCCAATGCGGCCAGGACACCCCCTCATAGGCCCATGCCCCTCCGGAAGGTGGGACCACGTTGGCCCCCTTCCGGAAGGTTCTAAAGCTTCGTACAATACCGATTAACGGAATAATTCCGAACTCCAAAAACTGCCTTTGCCTTATATGAATCTTATTCTCGGACCATTCCGGAACCTCTCGTGATATCCGGATCCCATCCGAGACTCGAACAAAATTCATAAACCAATTTTCCAATCTATCCTAGCGTCGAGACACGTTAAGTGTGTGACCTGCGAGTTCGAGAATGCGGACATGATCTTCTATCAATAATCAACGGCGGGTCGGACACCCATATTGACTCCACACATTCATCGATGATCATATCGGATGAACCACGATGCCAGGATTCAATCAATCCCATATATATATTCCCTTCGTCTCGCGATATTTTACTTGCGAGATTCGATCGTCGTATCGTCATACCTAGTTCAATCTCGTTCACGCAAAATACTTTACTTCGTAATCCGATATCACTTTGTGATTAACTCCTTAACCACATGCTTGCAAGCGGTGTTGATATCGATTACCGAGTGGGCCAAGTATATCTCTCCGACTTGGGAGGACAAATCCCATCTCGATACATACAACCCAAGATACTTTCCGATCACCGAGAGACACCTTTATGATCACCCTCTCATAGGATGACGTTTGATGACCTCAAAGCTTTCTTCCGATACCAGGGAGTTGTATTATCTCATGGTCTAAGGAATACAATATTTGACATAGGAAAAGCTTCGCAAAGATGAACACAATGACACGATCTAATTGCTTCGCTTAGTTTGGGTCTGTCCACCATATCATTCTCCCAATGATATGATCTCATTATCAATTGACAACTCATGTCTATGGTTAGGAAACCTTAACCATCATTGATCAATGAGCTAGTCCATAGAGGCGTACTAGGGACACGGTGTTGTTCACAAACCACACAAGTATTAATGTTTCCGCTTAATACAATTCTAGCATGGAATATAAACTTTATCATGAACAAGAATTATAATAATAACATCTTTATTATTGCCTCTAGGGCATAATTCCAACAAGAATTACGATCAAAGTCATTATGTTTATATTGCTATAACATCATACAAAGTAATCCTAGTCCTTAGACCATGAGATCATGTTAATCACTAACACCGGAAGAGTATCTTGATAACATCAAACGTCACACCGTAACACGGTGACTATAAAGGTGGGTTCAGTGCTACGAAGGTGTTATGTAGAGGCTTATGGATCAAGAGTGAGATTTGTCCATCCCGATGACGGATAGATATATTCTGGGCCCTCTCGGTGATATCACATTGAAATAGCTTGCAAGCAAGTGATGTGATCACTAGAATGTTATATCACGAGAACGAGAAAAGAGTGCATGTCGGTAACGAGATCAAACTAGGTATTGAGATACCGATGATCGAATCTCGTACATGTAATATATCGTGAGACAAAGGGATTTAGTTATGACGTTAAAGGTTCACACGATCACAAGAGTCGTTGTTGAATGTGTGGGAGTCAGTATGGATCTCCAATTCCCGCTGCTGATTATTGATCAGAGAGGGGTCTCGATCATGTCTGCATTATTCGCGAACCGTAGGGTGACACACTTAAGGGATACCGACACCATTTGGAGCAAATATGTTTCATATAAATATTTAAGAAAGCACTAGAATCATTTCGATGGAAACCGGAATTGTTTCGGGTGAAATTGCAGAAACTGGTTCTGCATGTGATATTGAAATGTTGTAGGGGGTTTTATGTGAATGTTTGTTAATTAATGTAATTAACAAAATTCTGAATAAAATAAATAAAATAATTTTATTTAATGAGATCTTGCATTAAATTTGGTGGAAATTTAATGAATGTGAGTGGACATGAATAGAGGTGTGTGTTTATGTGAGTTGGAGCTCCACCCACATGAATGAGGGAGAGGTGGGGGCACCCACCATGGCCGGAGCATGCCCCCTTGGGCTGCCCCCCTCCCCTATATAAGGAGCACCTCCTCCTCCTCCACTCTCACACCTCCTCGTGAAGGATCTCTCTCCCCCTCTAGAAATTATTCCCCATGGTCTCGGATTAGCGAGATACATGTTCCCGGTGGCTTTATCTGGAAAGGAGTTATTGCTTCTGCTGCTTTGTTGGAGAGAGGGATGGAGGTTGTCAAGGTACCGAACGTGTGTGCGATCACGGATGCACCACTGCTTTGCGGTGCTGGACTTGGTGGTGCTGGACTTGCTGGAGCTGGATCTGATGGACTTGCTGGAGCTGGATATCCACCCGTTGCTTGTATCTAATAGATAGATCTTGGCGTATAATAGTTCCCATCGTAGGATTTTTTTGTTAACTATGTTGCAAACCCAACAGTGGTATCAGAGCCTGATCTATGCTTAGATGCTTTGCACGGGTAGAACACATATGAGTATGTGGGTGTTGATGATCATTTTATTGCATCTTCTATGTATTTTGGATATTGGTGGCATAGTGGGATCAAGCGGTCTGGACTAACTTTACATGTCCTCGCACATGAGACCTATTCCATGATTGACATGCAACTAGTTTTGCATAAGTGGCTAGCGGGTGTTTGTCTCTCCTACTATAGTCAAGATCTAATTTACAATGAGTTGCTAATAATTTGGTTATCATCGTTGTGGTTCCATGTTTGTAGGTAAGACCAGTTCTATCTTCGAAAGCCCTAAGCCACGTAAAACTTGCAGTTGATAAATTAGAGGCGTCTAGTTTAGATCATTGCTGGGCTAGTGTCATGATATGGTAATGTTGTAAGTTGATGTATAGTTGATACTCTTACAACACACCTAACGGGTAAGTTCCATAGACCTTGTCCTTACACACAAAGGAATGATAAAGATCATACCACGATGCACATGATAGCGATCAAGTGCAAGAACCATATCATTTCACTTTACATATTTGATATTTGCATCTTATATTGCTTGTTTGGCGTTTTAGTAGCACTATAATATGATCCCTCATTTGGATATCAAGATAAAAATGTGTTCTTCCTTAAGTACACACAGCTTATGTTTCGCCGCTTCAAGACATCACGGGATGATCGGGTGTACTTGAATCCACATTTGCCTAACGGGTGTAAGACAGTTTTACACACACAAGTACTAAGGTTCTTACTTGGCGAGCCTAGCATGTACATGTAGGGGTTCCACATATGAAAACAATAATTTTTACCCTATGCCCCTGAACCCCTAATGTTGCCAGGACCTATCTATTAGTAATGCAGTAACGGGAGGGGCTTTTCGTGAACTTACCCTTGAAGACCGAAAAGCGTTGTCAACGCTCAGGAGAGCGTGGTTGATGTAGACGAGCCGAAGCCGACCTCAAGGTCGTGATGAAGTCCTTGCGCTCCTGTAGCTCGATGTCTATGCACTTCTATTCTTGTAGACAGTTGTTGGGCCTCCAAGTGCATAGGTTTTGTAGAACAGCAGCAAGTTTCCCTTAAGTGGATCACCCAAGGTTTATTGGTGGGGAAGTGCCCCCAGAGGGCTCCTAATAATCCATGAAGTGGATCCCATCTCCATCGATCTCTATCGATCTCCACTTAATGGATTATTGGGAGCCCTCTCCCATGGAGATGGGATCTATGGGAGAGGCAAAAACGTGGCTTTGGTGGCTGCAAATTCATGGGTGGAGGTGTGTCCCACGAATTAGGTTTCCTCCCTTTATATAGCTTTTCGGACCCCATCTTGGCTGCAGTAAATCGGGCCTATCGGGCCCGTCCGGACTCGGAATCAGCTAAATTTTATGTCCAAAACGTGTGTCGTGAAATTTCCAATAACTTTGTAGTTGAAGAGTTTTCCGTTTGACGCTGTCTTCGATCCGAAACGTGACCATCTTCAAAAAGAGTTCCGAGACAGATTTCTGGAAAATCCCAATTTGACTCCAACAAGGTTTCCACTTGTATTCTCGGTAATTCCTACACATCAAAGTATAAAACAAGAACATTGTGCACTTTTGCAACTATTAATAGGTTGGTCCAAATAAATCAAAAACTTTATATAAAAAGGAGTATCAAAAGCATATTATTAGCATAAAACCATCAAAAAATATAGATACGTTATGGACGTATCAACATCCCCAAGCTTAGTTCCTGCTCGTCCTCGAGTAGGTAAACGATAAAACAATATAATTTTTGACGTGACACGCAGCCAACACAATCTTGATCAAAGTATTTGTAAAACATTGATAGCTGGGATCATAGTACTTTAACATAGCATGAAAGATATAGTTCTATCAATAAGACATAGCAACTATGTTATAACATGAAAAGGTACAAACAAAAGATTCATGAATAGCAATGCTTTGAAAGACGTTTGTTTGTTTCACATATAGAAAACATAATGATAATGGTATTCAGCTTGTCCCTCATAGTGTAGTAAAACATAAATGCATAGGACACCTTCAAAGTTCATAAGGATGACTAGATACAAATAGTTTAAGAACAACCAATATCAAAGTTATGAATCAATCAACAAGTTTTGGGACAATGCACATTAAAATAAGAATGACCACTATGCTCTCTTAATAGGTGCATAAAGATAGAAAATGGAGACTCGACATAAGAGTAAAAGAAAGGCCCTTCATAGAAGGAAGCAGGGATTCAAGTCTCATAAAGAGCTTCCAAAAATTATGGTACTTATTAGCTTTCAGCTCTCATTGCCCCCCTATCATAAGCATCTTTAGGTGATTAAGGTTAAAGTGATACAACTAAGAGGATATGCTTAACAAGTTATAAGTTGAAATCTCATGCCCCTTACTTACGAATACCGAACCTCATGCTACTCAACTTCAGTCACAAGTAAGCTCTTGTCATTGTAAGTACATATGTATCATAGAGAACCGCCAACGGGGTACCCCTTGCACATGATACAGGAGCTATCCCATAATCAAAATGACAAGGCAAGCAGACAATGAGCATCTCAGTGATCTTTTTATTTGCTATTTGCATAGGTTTTTATTGAGGATGCTTCATAGAATGCTCATTATGGTTATGCTACAAGTTTCCACCATGATTAGGCATGGCTTAGGCTAGCGGCCCATGCGTTTCTTTAACACATATACAAACTTCATGATCTTACAAGTTTCCCTTTTATTTCACACCACCGGGATCCATAAGCAAAAGAATCATGATATCAACGGAATAATAAGTGCAATGTTGAAAGCGTTCCCCATGATACATGGTTCTGCTAACTTCAACTTATAAAGCGCAAGCATATACGCAACAAAGATGGACGCAGTGGTTCAAGATTATTAAATGCAAGAAAGTAAAGTGTGCCATCAAGTTCGTGAGAGCTTTAATCACTAGTTTTCACATAACAAGTTTAATTCGGAAGGTAGATAAAAACATGAATATACTTAGAATAGAAAATGCTAATAGGTAGGTATGGTGGACTCTTTGGAACAACTTGGTTTTATTTGGAGTTGGATGCATGAGTGGAACTCATACTTGGTTATGGAGGCTAGCAAAAGACTGGGAGCGACCAACTAAGAGAGCAATAATGGCCATAATCATGCAGAGCGACAAAACATCATTAATCAAAGCATAAAGTGATATTACAAGTCGAAAACTAAAGGATCATAAAGGCTTATGGTGACTTGGGATAGTCATAACATGGTGTGAGCATGCGCCAAGTCAACCCAAATAAAGCATCAAAGGAGAATACCACAATACTATGCTTTAATATGCTAAAACAACGCATGATTCTTTCAAGGCACATTAAGCAATATCAATTGTTTATAACATGTCATGCTACAGGAAAAATGACTAAGCATAAAGCCAAAACAATATCAAGCATGACGTGATAAAGCCTAAGTCACAGTCAAAAACAAGCTCCTTTTATACCACTTAAGCATGAAGCTTTCTACTCTTTTCTAACACCAATCGACTTATTTGAAACAACTCACAAAGATAATAATAACTAAAGATCAGTGAGCTTGACTCACAAATCCAAAAAGAAGAACTAAAAATTTCTAAGCTGAAAGCACAAGAAAACTAAGGCTAAACACAGTGCTAACAAAAGAGAACACTCACAAAACAATAAGAATGAAAACTAGAGTGTTCTAAGCAATGAAAACAGAGTGTCTCTCTCTCCAAAATAAGTGCTGGGATCCAACCAACTTATTGCAGCAAACCAAGCAAAAGAAAACTAAAAACAAAAACAAAGACGCTCCAAGAACAACACAACAGTGCATGAAACAATAAAAACAAAGTGTCTAGAAAGACCTGAGATTTTTATTGATGAAGAAGGGGATGCCTTGGGCATCCCCAAGCTTTGACGCTTTTACCTCTTGAATATTTCTTGGGGTGACATGGGGTGGCATCCCCAAGCTTGAGCTTTTGTCCATTCTTCATCTTATTACATCATTCTTTCCCTACACCTGCAGATTTCCTTCATACAAAACTTCGCACAATCTTCATTAGCAACATTAGTGCATTCAAAAGATAATAAGTCTTTTGGTTCAGCTTAAACACAAGTAAAACTTCCATTAAAACACAAGCTACTGTAGCACTTCCTTTAAAAAGTTCAAGTGATCAAAGAGAACTCAAAGAGAAAGAGATTAAGAGGCAAATGCAAATAATCGCAGAAATCTGTTAAAACAGACCAGCATGTAAAAACCAATTTTTCGAAGACCTTTTGTTGCTCAAATCTAAAAGTGTTGAACTAACGAAAGTTAGATAACAACCTGGGGCAGAAGCACAAAAAATCACGCCTCAAAACGACATACAGAGAGTTTACACGAATTTTTCCAGTGAAGCTCAAAAATCTCATCGGGACAACAACTTTCCCAAGCATTACTTCTCTCTCATTAGAGGTTACTATTGGCACAAAAAGCAAATAAAAATGATAAGGAGCGGTTATAACAGAGGTAATAACTTACAAGACTCATCTAAAACTTTTGGGTTATCTCCCAATAAGTACTTTTCTTTAACGCCTTTAAGTTAGGCATGATAGTTTGAGAAGATGCTCACATAAGAAATATGAATTGAAGTAAAAGAGAGCATCAAGAAGCAAATTCAAAGCACTTTTAAGTCTAACCCACTTCCTATGCATATGAATATTGTAAAGAAACAATTCATTAAAGCACAAAGCAACAAGCATAATAAAGCAAAACAAGTGCAACTTCAAGACTTTCAACATAAAGAGGGGAAACTTAATATTATTGAGATGCATAAAACCATGTTTCCCTCTCTCATAATAACTTTCAGTAGCATCATGTATAAAATTAACAGTATAACTATCACATAAAACATTCTTATCATGAGCCACATGCATATAATAATTATTACTCTCCACATAAGCATAGTCATTCTTATTAATTATGGTGGGAGAAAATTCAACAAAATAGCTATCATTATTATTCTCATCACCATAATCATCAAATATAGGAGGCATATTGTAATCATAATTAATTTTCTCCTCAAAATTAGGTGGACTGAAAATATCATATTCATCATTGTAATCATCATAAATTGGAGGCATAGTATCATCAAAGTAAATTTTCTCCTCCGTGCTTACGGGACTAAAAATATCATTTTCATAAAAACTAGCTTCCCCAAGCTTAGACTTTTCCATAGCATTAGCAATAATGGTGTTCAAAGAATTCATACTAATAACATTGCTATTAGCACGCATATAAAGTTCCATAGGTTTTTCAATTTTCTCTTCAAACACTTCATGTCCTAACTCAAGATAAATACTATAAAGCTCTCTAATTTTTTTGTTGTTTTCCATTAAGCCTAACTAGTGAAAATAAAAACAAGAAACAAAAAGACAAAATTGCAGAATCTAAAGGAAATAACTTCGAGCACTCACACTGGAGGATGTGAGTACCTTTTACCTCCCGACAGCGCCAGAAAATAGCTTGATGTCTACGCAATTCTATTCTTGTAGACATTTGTTGGGCCTCCAAGTGCAGAGGTTTGTAGAACAGCAGCAAGTTCCCCTTAAGTGGATCACCCAAGGTTTATCAAACTCGAGGAGGAAGTGGTCAAAGGTATCCCTCTCAAGCAACCCTGCAATCAAGATACAAGAAGTCTCTTGTGTCCCTAACACACCCAATACACTTGTCAGGTGTATAGGTGCACTAGTTCAGCGAAGAGATAGTGAAATACAAGTGGTATGGATAATTATAAGTGGTAACGGTGCCAGAAAATAGCTTGATGGCGTGGAAGAGACTAAAGGCAAACTGAAATAAAGATGACAACAAGCAAACATGTAACAGATCTAGTTGCAAATGGTGTTTCAATGTTTAGAAACAAGGCCTAGGGATCATACTTTCACTAGTGAACACTCTCATATAAATATATTATCTTCATGATACTACTCTTAACTACTCTCCGGTTGGACACTCTAATCCATGGTAGGGCTATAACAGCACACCTCAAAGTTCACTTTCCCCATCTAGATAACCCCAAAGTGTCACCTTGAGTGCTGATGGTTCCAACAAACACCACAATTTCATAGAAACATCCAACTCCAAATATAACTCATAACAAGTTTTTCTAATCTCTAGTCTAAGTGCCACCATGGTGTGCACGCTGTCACTTTCACACACATGGGGAGAGCAGAGATCAATTAAAGCACTTGAGTAGCAAGGTAGATCTACTTGATTACAAATCTCATGATCACAATATGATCATGCATAGAGAGAGATATGAACACGTAGCTACCGGTAGAGCCCCTAGACTCGAGAAAGAACTACTCTCTCATAATCATGGGAATCAGCAACGACGATGGAGATGGTGGTGGAGATCAATGGAGATGGCTCTGGGGCACTTCCCCTTGGCCCGCTTCCTTTATGGCTTATTAGGAGCCCTCTCCCATGGAGATGGGATCTATGAGAGAGGAAAAAACGTGTCTTTGGTGGGTGCAAATTCGTGGGTGGAGGTGTCTCCCATGAATTAGGTTTCCTCCCTTTATATAGCTTTTCGGATTCTCGTCACCCCATCTTGGGCTGTAGTAAATCGGTCCTATCGGGCCCGTCTGGACTCAGAATCAGCTAAATTTTATGTCCAGAATGTTTGTCGCGAAATTTCCAATAATTTTGTAGTTTTCCGTTTGACGCCGTCTTCGACCCGAAACGTGACCATCTTCAAAAAGAGTTCTGAGACAGATTTCTAGAAAATCCCAATTTGACTCCAACAAGGTTTCCACTTGTATTCTTGGTAATTCCTACACATCAAAGTGTAAAACAAGAACATTGTGCACTTTTGCAACTATTAGTAGGTTAGTCCAAATAAATCAAAAACTTTATATAAAAAGGAGTATCAAAAGCATATTATTAGCATAAAACCAACAAATATAGATATGTTATGGACGTATCATGGCTCCAACGACTTGAGTGCCTTAAGTATGACACCTCGCGGGGAGTTACACACGTCCGGTGGCTGACGATGACTCCCACTTCCCCAATCCAGCAGCAGTTGTGGAGGTAGAGCTCCTGGATCCGAATCCCGCAGCGCGACGGCGCTCCGCGGTGAAGATGTCTCTCGTTCGTGCAGTCCGAACTTGGGACCACGGTCAAGAGAGAGAGAATATCAATTGGATGTCTCCCCAAAAGTGAGGAAACCTTTATTAAATATTGTGTGTTTTTATCTAGCCAAATACCCCCACTATATATAGGGGAAGGGGAGGTACTACCTCCCTCAAAGTCCCGGAGTGGGACTAAAGGAGAAGAGAGGGGGGCCCAGCCGCCGGCCAGCCCTAGTGGGCCCCGCATGGGGGGGCTGGCCCAGCCGGCCACCCCCTTGCCCCTTCTCCCCTCTTACCTTTCCCTAATGGGCCCTCTTCCCTCCGGAATTTGCCCATTAAGCCTTTTGACCTTTAAATTGATTTTCTTTTTTATTAAACAATTATGATTAAATGATTAAATCAATATTTAACATTCATTCACATATTATTCAATCTCCGTGGCTATGGAACACCTTCCACCTCCACTCTGGACATCCTCCGGACTTACCGAAACCCTTCCGGTTTTCTCTCTTCTATTCTTCGGTGATTCTACCAATCCTATAAACACTCTCTAAGCATCATCAAACCCTTAAGCATGATACCCTACAGTTCGGGAACACTCCAGACATGGTGGGGACACTCCCGGACCAATGATCAACAGAGGGACATGGATGGCCATGTGACCCCTGTGCGTTCCACGAAGATCTTTCGTCGTTTGAACCAGGACGGTCGTGTCTTATTCCCTTTGTCTCTTGATACTTGCATTACCCGAGATCTGATCAATGACATCACCATGTCGGGTTCAATCTCGTTACTGAACAATTCTACTTGACTCGTTCCGACAAGTGATATCCCTGTGATCAAATCACACGTTGCGCAGCTATTGGATATAATTTCTCTTGAGTGGGCCCTTAAGTATCTTTCCGTCACGTGGACGGATAAATCCCGCTCTTGACATATATTGCCTCTACGATTCCTCCGAGTACCTGAACACACCTTTATAATCACTGTATTACCAAGTGATGTTTGATGCTATCTAAGCACTCTCGAGAGACAGTGATTGATATAGCCTCACGGTCTAAGGAATAGTCTACGAGGATCCATTTCTAATCATCATAACTTGAACTTCGTGACATGATCGGGTCACGATGTTTAGGTTGGTTATTGGTTCATCATCTCATTCTCAAAATGAGTTGACTCCATTTCCAACTAGCATAAATGCCACATGATCAGGAAACTTGATCATCTGTTAACCAATGAACCAGTGACTAGAGTTTCACTAGGAACCCCTGGTTGTTTATATATCACACGTGTATTGATGTTTCCTCTCAATACAGTTATAGCATGATATAAAACTTAATCATAAACTTTATGAAATATGATAATAGTCCTTATTACTATTTGTTTCTATGGCATATTTCCAACAATCTCCCACTTGCACTAAGTACAAATAAACTAGCTGCATTTGTTCTTAATTATTGGCACCATATATCCCGGTACCTTGAACATGCTTGCTCATGGAAGAGGTTGAGTCTTGGGCCTATACTTTATAGTCTCAAATCCTTCACAACTTACTAATGTCACCTTAATTGACATTAATACTTTATCATCATAGGATAACATTTTTGTGTATGCATCGTCACTATGGCAGCAGAACAAGGCCGAATTCCAGGAGCCTACAGTGACTTTAGATCAACCTCGAGGGCTTTCTCATGGGCATTGTGCCCTGGGACACATCATTCTACGTTAAAACCGAACTATACCCACCATAACATTATACAACACTTTAGATGGTACCTTTATCTATTATTATAAATGTAATCATCGAAACACGAGTGCACCCTGTGCAACTTTCGATGTTTTTGTTCACCTTGCTTCCTACTTGACTTTAATCGGTATTTACAGGAGTTTCCAACATATTCCCTTATAACATAACTCTTTATGCTTTAAGATATGTCATCCTTTATGGATTTGGAAAACATGTCTACAGTTCTCTATTAGACACCATGGACAAACTTATCTCAATGTTCCGTGATTCAAACTTAATCACTTGTAAACATTCCTTATTGGATCATATATTATGTTAAGTTACTATCATGGTTTTCTAAGATAGAACCTATGTCTCAACATAGTGGATGATCATCATCATTTTCTTTATTTCAACCATTGATGTCAAACTTAATACTATTACTAACTTGAGTTATTAAGGACCAGTTCCTTAATTAACTTCTATTCTGAAACCCTTCTCAGAATCCCTTAAGGAATACTACATAATATCACAATATACTTATTATCAACTTCTACCCTTATAAATCATTATTCATTGGTACTTGCCCTTTTATTCTTAATGTGTCGAATACACACTTGAGAATCACTCCTTTAAGCTCCCACTCAAAATATGTTCCTACTATATTTGGGTATGAGTCACTACTCTTACTCAAACTATGTTCCTACATATTTGAATTTGAGACTTATATTGCTCCCACTTAAAAATATGTCATTCACATATTGTTTTAGGAAGACTTGTATAGCTCCCACTCAATTTCATGCAAATTGCATATCCACTCACTGTTTTGAACGACTTCAAAATCCTTTGATCAAATATCAAACTTGGAGTTTACTATGAGATACTAGTTTTAAATCCACTAGACATTTAGCACACTTGAATCAAATTCATTTGAATTCGTCCAATACTTGACAAATTGTGCTTTTGTCATTTACCCCCTTTTTCCACTATGGCTTTGCAGTCATTTGGGAAAATTCCAAGTATTCCCTTTTACTTGTGAGATTCAGCAACGAATTGCTTTCTAATCTCAAGGGAATTTTGCTTTGGGATTTCTCATAATTTTAGTTTATGATTATTTCCTTAGTAGTTCGTAGGTATGTCATATTCCGAGAATAATGACAAATGATTCAAAAATGTCTCCATACAAGATATGGGTTACATTTTTGAATCCTACTTCATGTAGTGAAAAACACCAGTAGGGAAAACACAATGATCATCATCATTGATTCTTTCCTTTGTGAAGAGAATCGTTCAGGAACATTTTCCATTGCGCTTCTCAACACTCTGATGCAGGGTTTTGAATCCTCATTATGTTTTTCACTATCTTCCATTTGCTCTATAATCTATAAATATCACTGAATGTGAACTTTCTCAAAAAATGTACCAAAATCCAAGCAATACAAATTTTGCTTCTCTTTTGGTTTCATCTATGGATTTCGTATTCAAAGTTTCCAATGAATACTCTACAAGGACGTCGCTATTGTTTTGGTTATATCGAATAACTCCAAAACTTTTACGACGATCCATACCAGATATGGAGCCGCTTTCACGAATTCTCATGGTTCACTATATATTCTAATTGAGTGCTAACTATTTCTGACTAATGGTCTCTACATCTACACTACAACGATTTATTTGGTGCCATCTATTCACCCACTTTGATATCTAATATCACATTGTGATGCTTTGCATTTTGATGTTTTAAAACTCTTTGCATTCCACAATTTCTTTTATGCCATTCTTATAGGGTGTGTTCAGTTCGGGAACGAAGTGGAATGGAATGTCATGGTTCCATTCCACTAGAATGGGTTGGTTCCGTTATTGTGTTTGGTTAGGACAAAAATGTGTAATGGAATGGTTCCATCCTATGTTCGGTTGGGCCAAAAAAGTGGAATGGAACGGTTTCGTTTTATGTTTGGGTGCATTTAGCGAAAAGAATGGCAAGAGAATAGAGAGAGTGGAAACGTTTGAGTGGCTTTAGCATAGAGGAACGGAGAGATTCCACCAATTTGGTGGAATGGGTGCATTTTGAATTTAGAGGGAATATTCTCTTTTGAGGAACCACCTCGTTCTGTTCCATTTCTCAACTGAACACTAGAACGACTCTCAGGTGTGGAGCCATTCCATTCCATTCCACTTGGTGACACCAACCGAACACACCCATCAAGTTGAATTTCATTACTATTGATCAAATCATAGTAATTAGATTCTCTTTTATATTCATACCCTTTGTTGATGAAACATTTTGATCATATCAAATAGTTTCATACTTATGTTTCCTTTGGTAAACTTCTTTACACGTTTAAACAATCATATAATGATAATCACCATTTTTGTTAAAACACAATACATCAAATATGTATTTACTTTTAGCAATTCATTAAAACACTTTGTATTCAAGTAATACATGGTGTTTAAGTTATATTGCCGAACTTAGACATTATTTATATGTGACAATAAATCGAATGTCTTTCACATACTATCAACATAACTTTGAATTTAAACAATGGTTTCATTCAGTAATGAACGTACCATTAAGTTGGGTATTTTCAAAGGCATTTCAATATTTTACAAATGTTCATGTATTATCAATTAGTTACATAACAACAAGGATAATTCACATATAATCAAACAAGATATGAACACAAATAGAAATCATTCATAAAAGTGGAACAATTGTTTGTTACAAACTGATATGAATAACCGTCTCACAAAGTGTGAGACATACTAAAGAAGTTCACAATCTTTTGATTACAATAGTCATCCTAAACATAAACTAAATGATAAATGTTGAGGGAGAGTGTCGTTGGCCATCATCATTATGCTCGCCATCAACACGCAATGTCACCTCCTCTCTAGCAAGCACCTCTATGCAGAAGGACCTGTTTTCAGTAAAACAGAACAAGTATCAAATATACTTAACACTGCAAATGTGTTTGCAAGATTATAACCTTTATAAAATTATATATCAAATATATACCTTTATCATTGATGACCTCAGCGACAATGGATTCAACCATCACATCTCTGAAATGTGATATGAACTCATGGAAATCCTGTGTTTCTGTGTCGCCTCTCATAATGCAAGTCCTGACTTGTGCTTGGTATCTTGGTGGCAGTGATGGCCCAAAATATATCGAGCTTGTTGGGGAACCCCAAGAGGAAGGTATGATGAGCACAGCAGCAAGTTTTCCCTCAGTACGAAACCAAGGTTATCAATCCAGTAGGAGAAAGGAAACACCCCAAAGGTGTAGCTAGATGAACGATGGCGGTGCCAAGCTAAGAACATGGAGACCTGCACAACACAACCACATAACTCTGTCCCCAACTTGCGATGAGGTTGTCAATCTCACCGGTTTTGCTGAAAACAAAGGAGTAAACGTATCGAATGGAAGGAAGTAATAGTTTGCAGAAAGTAAACACAAAGCAGTAAACAGTTTATAGATTGTATGTAAAAGAAAGGACCGGGATCCATAGTTCACTAGAGGTGGCTCTCCTTAAGATAGATAACATGCTGGGTGAACAAATTACAGCGGGGCAATTGACAAACATCGAGAAAGCAATACATGCATATACTAATCATCTTGACTCCTTTGAGATTCGATTGGGCATTATAACATTATACATAAACCGCCATCCAACTGCATCTATGACTAATAATGCACCTTCAGGTTATCATCCGAACCCCCTTCAGTATTAAGTTGCAAGCAACAGATTATTGCTTTACGAATTGCGTGTAAAGTAAACAATACAATTGTTCTATGAACAAAGGATTGTTGTTTGCTCCCTAGTAGCAACAACACATCTAGTACCTTAGAGATTTCTGTCACTTCCCCAGATTACCAGAGGCATGAACCCACTATCGAGCATAAATACTAACTCTTGGAGTTGCTAGCATCTACTTGGCCAAGATAGCTACTAACAACGGAAAGCATGCAAGATCACAAATAACAAAGACATGATAGAATCAATAATCAATCTGAAACAACATCTCAATATCCATCGGATCCCCGCAAACACAACATGCAGAATTACAAATAGATGATCTTGATTATGAACGGAGCTCACAAGATCTAAACATGAAAGCACAAAGGAGGAGAACCAGCCATCTAGCTACTACATGGATCCGTAGTCCAAGGATGAACTACTCACGCATCACACCGGAGGCTTGCATGATGATGAAGAAGGCCTCCAGGGTGAATTCCCCTCTCTAGCAGGGTGCCGGGAAGAGCTTCAGATCCCTCCCGCTCTAGGGATGGAGATGACGGTGTCTACAGACTCTTTCATGGATTTTTGATCAGGTACTTAGGGTTTTCATCCTGAGGGCATCTTATAGGCGGAAGGAGAGGCCGAGGGGGTGCTGGGGTCGGCCTGACCATCCCTTGGCATGGGCCAGGCCTGGCCGTGTGGCCAGGTGGTGTGGCTGGCCCCCAGCCCTTCTCCGTCTCGTATTCTAGCATCTGATGACTTCCAGAAAAATAGGCACTTTGGCTTTTGTCCCGTCCAATTCCGAGAATATTCATTTTTTGACTTTCCTGGAACCAAAAATAGTAGAAAACAGGCAGCTGGCACTGTGGCTCTTGTTAATAGGTTAGTCCAAGAAATCATATGAAAAGTACTCCAAAGTGTGGACAAAACACAAGAAAGTGGATAAAAGCTATTTTTCTCTTGGGATTCCCCAACGAACTCGATATATTTTGGGCCATCAAGCATATTTTCTGGCGCCGTTGCCGGGGAGTCAAGGACATCTTCACAAGGGGAGTCCCTCATAACCAATCTCTTTACTTTGTTATTTTTGTTTTGCTTAGTTCCTTTTTGCTTTGTTTGCTTGTTTCTTTATCAAAACCACACCAAAAAAATTAGTTTTACTAGTTTGCTTTCTTATTTGAAAACACAAAAAAATGACTACTCTTGAAAACACTAAGTTGTGTGACTTCACTAGCACCAACAACAATGATTTTATGAGCACACCTATTGCTCCACCTGTGCCTGAAGATAGTTTCTTTGAGATAAAACCTGCTTTACTCAATCTTGTTATGAGAGAACAATTTTCTGGTATTGGTAATGAATATGTTGCTGCCCATCTAAATAACTTTGTTGAACTTTGTGAGATGCAAAAGCATAGGGATATAGATGGTGATATTATTAAGCTGAAATTGTTTCCTTTCTCTTTGAGAGGAAAAGCTAAAGAATGTATGAATTCCTTAACTAGGAATAGTATTGATTCTTGGACTAAGTGCAAAGAGGCTTTCATTGGAAAATACTATCCTCGTGCTAAGATTATATCTATGAGAAGTGAAAGAATGAAGTTTAAACAATCTGATAATGAACATGTTGCTCAAGCTTGGGAAATAATGAAATCTTTGGTTAAGAATTATCCCACTCATGGACTGACTGCTTGGATGATCATCCAAACTTTTTATGTAGGATTGAACTATTCTCCAAGGAACCTATTGGATTCTACTGCTGGAGGTACCTTTATGACCATCACTTTGGGTGCTGCAACAAAACTTCTGGACAATATGATGGTTAATTATTCCGAATGGCATACTGAGAGAGCTCCACAAGGTAGGAAGGTAAATTCTGTTGAGGAAACTTCCTCCTTGAGTGATAAGATTGATATTATTATGTCTATGCTTGTGAATGGGAAAGCCCATATTGATCCAAATAATGTTCCTTTAGCCTCTTTGGTTGCTAAAGAAAAGCAAGTTGATGTGAACTTCATAAGAAATAACAATTTTGGCAATAATGCTTATAGGAATAATTTTGGTAACAACAATTATAAGCCATATCCTCCCAACAATGGTAATGCTTATGGAAGTTCCTATAACAATAATAGGAGTGCCCCCTCTGAACTTGAAGTTATGCTTAAAGACTTTATTAGTAAGCAAACTGCTTTCAATAAAACTATTGAGGAAAAACTCTCTAATACTGAAAGAAATATAACATCTTTGGCTGAAGCTCAATCTTCTATGAATAAAATGGCTGCTAAACCTGAAACTAATGATAATCCCTTTGCAGCTACTAATGCTATACAAGTAAGAATTGATGAAAATGTTAGACTATTAGCTGAATTACATGCTAAGTGGGAAAGAGAAGATGAAATTGCTAGAAACATTAGTGTTTCTACTATCACCACCACTAGTGTTGAGGCTAGTAATAGTTCTACTACTTTAGATGATAAATTTGATTTTGATCTTGATGGTTGCAATATCTCTGAAGTTATTAAGTTCCTACAAAAGCTTGCTAAAAGTCCTAATGCTAGTGCTATGAACATGGCCTTTACAAAACACATTACTGATGCTCTCATAAAGATTCAAGAAGAAAAGATGAAACATAAAGCTTCTATTCCTATTAAACCAGAATATGGTTGGGAACCCATCATTAATATGAAAGTGAATGATTTTGATTTCAAAGCTTTATGTGATCTTGATAGTAGTGTTTCTATTATGCCTAGAAGGATTTATGATATGCTTGATTTGCCTCCACTTGAAGATTGTTATTTGAATGTCCCACTTGATGATAATGCTAAAAAGAAACTCATGGGGAGTCTTAATGATGTTCTTATTATGGTTAACAATGCCTATGTCCCCGTTGATTTCTATGTTTTGGATGTTGAATGCAATGCTTCTTGTCCTATTACTTTGGGAAGACCTTTACTTAGAACTGTTGGTGCCATTATTGATATGAAAGAAGGCACCATTAAATATCAACTCCCACTCAAAGAAAGGTATAGAACACTTCCATAAGAAGAGAGAGAAGATTTCTTTTGCTTCTCCTATGAAAACAAAATTTGGTCTTAATGCTTCTTTATTTGAGAACACTTGATTCTTCTTGCTTCTTATGCCTAACTTAAAGGCGTTAAAGAAAAGTACTTATTGGGAGATAACCCAAAAGTTTTAGATGAGTCTTGGAAGTTATTACCTCAGTAATAACCGCTCCTTATCCTTTTTATTTGCTTTTTGTGCCAAGAGTAACCTCTAATGAGAGAGAAGTAATGATTGGGAAAGTTGTTGTCCCGAAACAGATTTATGTGCTTCACCGTACAAATTTGTGTAAAATCTCTGAACGTCTTTTTGAGGCGTGAATTTTTGTGCTTCTGCCCCAGGTTGTTATCTAACTTTCGTTAGTTCAACACGTTTTGATTTGAGCAATAGAAGGTCTTCGAAAAAATGCGTCTTTACCTGCTGATCTATTTTGATAGATTTCTGCCATTTTCTGCATTTGCTTCTTGTTGGTTCCTTTTTGAGTTCTTTTGGGGAATTGAGCTTTTTGAGGGATGTGCTACAGTAGATAGTGTCCTAATGGAAGTTTATTTGATGTTAGAACTAAACCTTAAGACCTATTATCTTGAGTGCACTAATGTTGCTAATAAAGATTGTGTGAAGTTTTGTATGAAGGAAAAAAATTCAGGTGTATGGAAGGAATGAGTAATGAGATGAAAGATGGACTAAAGCTAAAGCCTGGGGATGCCATGCGTGTACTCCAAGAAATATCCAAGAATTACAAGCGTCAAAGCTTGGGGATGCCCAAGGCATCCCCTTCTTCATCAATAAAAATCCCAGGTTTCTTCCAAACGCTTCTTTTTTTATTGTTTCATGCACAGTTGTGTTGTTCTTGGAGCGTCTTCTTTTTCGTTTTTGTTTTGGTTTTTCGTTTGCTTGGTTTTCTTAGTTTGCTGAATAAATTGGTTGGACCCCCTCTTTCATACATTGGTTTGCAAATAGTTTGGTTTGGTTTGGAAAAGAGTAGGAAAGTTCATACTTATGTGGTAAAAAGAGCTTGTTTTTGACTGTGGCCTATGCTTTGTCATGCCATGCTTGATATTGTTTTAGCTTTATGCTTAGTATTCTTTGATGTAGTATGACTTGTTATAAACAATTGAGATTGCTTAATGTGCCTTGGATGAATCATGCGTTGTTTTAGCATATTAAAGCATAGTATTAGTGGTATTCTCCTTTGATGCTTTATATGGGTTGACTTGGCGCATGCTCGCATCATGTTATGACTATCTCAAGTCACCTAAGCCTTTATGATCCTTTAGTTTTCAACGTGTAGTATCACTTTATGCTTTGATCAATGATGTTTTGTCGCTCTGCATGATTATGGCCATTATTGCTCTCTTAGTTTGTCGCTCCCAGTCTTTTGCTAGCCTTCACAACAAAGTATGAGTTCCACTCATGCATCCAACTCCCTAAACCAAGTTATTCCAAAGAGTCCACCATAACTACCTACTAGCTTATGCTATTCCAAGTATATTCATGCTTTTGTTTACCTTCCAAATTAAACTTGTTATGAGAAAACTAGTGATTAAAGCTCTCACGAACTTGATGGCACGCTTTACTTTTCTTGCCCTTAATAAACTTGAACCATTGGGTCCTTCTTTGTTGCGTATATGCTTGCACTTTATAAGTTGAAATTAGCGGAACCATGTATCATGGGGAACGCTTTCAACATTGCACTTGTACTTTGTACCCCGTTGATATCATGTTCTTTTGCTTACGGATCCCGGCGGTGTGAAATAAAAGTGGAACTTGTAAGATCATGGAGTTTGTATGTGTGTTAGAGAAACGCCTTTAAGTTAGGCATAAGAAGCAAGAAAGAATCAAGTATTCTCAAATGAAGAAGCATTAAGATTAATACCAGAAATATCTTCAACAAGGCAAGGTATATCATCCAAATAAGTTCTAGAGGATCCTCTCTCAATGCTCTTAGGTTCACTACTTTCATCAAAAGGGTTTTCAGGAACGATCCAATCAAGATTCTTTTCTATGGCTTCATGCATTGCTACTAGTTTAAAGGGTATTGGTATCTTAGATTCTTCCCCATTAGGTTCGGTTTTGTTCATCTTTTCTCGTGTACCAACAACATCTACACATGAGCCTAACATATTGAAACGTTCAAAGACTTTCCTAGCTTCATTGGCAACATCATAGAACTCCTTAAACAAAGTTCCTATAATAAAATCCCTCTTTTCAGGGTCCTCGGTTTTTTTAAGCTTAAGAAACTGTAGCATCCCATCTGTCTAACATCTGTAATGCTACATGGTCTAATAATAAAATGCTACTTCCTACATATAATTGTTGCATCATAATTATATCATGCTCATGTCATCATGCCACCTTGCATTTGAGCATCATATAAAACCCTTTTCATTTGGTTTTTCTCTCATATTGCATTTGCCTATTACTTGTATTTGCCTCTTGATATATTGCATATGACTTTTGATATAATGATTAAATGCCCAAGTTGAGTTGGGGGCATATCTTTTAAATTCTTTCTATCTACTAATATGGCAACTCCCTTGCTATCCCATTCTACTTCTACCATATATATGAGTGTGGTCATCTTATTGTTGTCTTGGTTTTTAATTCAAGCCACCCATATAAATAGGGCTCAAATTCTATTCATACATATGCATGCATATGGGTTGATCCAAACCTAGATTTTATGCCATGTATCATGTCCTTCTTAATTCTTGTATTTTTGCAAATCTTGTATTGCCACCCTTACCTCACATACATGCATATACATTTTTGTTTTCACAAAAATGCCACATGCATATACTCCTTTATTGCATGAAATAATAAGCCACTCTAGTCACATAAAATGACACACCCCTATGTGGCATTCTCTCTCGTTTTAAATGCCTTTTGAATTCTTGCTTAATTTTAACATGTGTTCTAAACCTAGTCTCTCATCTATGTTTAAAATCTCACACACGTACACTTTAAGCACCCTCTCTTTCTATCTCTCTTTTTATTTTATTTTTTTGCCTTGTAGTTACCAATGGTTTTTGATCAACCAAAATTGGATAATATAAATCCATCCTTCTTTTCTTATTTAAAATTAAAAATTACATCCTTAGGCGTGACCATAAAATGTTTTGTTATTTTTCTAGAAAATAAGAAAAGCAAAAGACCCGTCTAAAGTTTTAGCCTAAAACTAGTCTCATCTAGTCTACTTTAGACTAGATAAATATCCTAATCCCCGTCTTTCTCCTTTTCCAAACCCCAAACCCCCAAATCTGAGCCTTTTAGTTTTTCCTTGGTCTTTTGAAACCGATGCAAGCCTTCTGTCCCCAGTGCGTGCGTGCGTGCACAGCAGCAGCAGCGTGCAGCTTCAGGTACAGAGGGGCATCGAGCTGCAACCTGGCCGCAGCCAGCAGCTGGCCTCGCAGCCGGGTTAGAGCAGTAGCAGCGAGCAACTTCACCGACCGCCAAGCACGGGACAGCAGCCCACCTGAGGTCCGACCATCCGCTGCAGCCGACCGCGTCCACCCTCCCTATGCTCCATCGTTTGACACAGCACACTGATACCACGTACCCCCTTTGAGTCCTTTTTTCGTTACTGTACGTCTCCTTTTCCCCTTTCGTTTGTCTCTGTAGGAAACGGCGAGGAGCCGGTGACCGTCTTCCCCGTCAGTCGCATCACCACTTGAAGCCATCCCCTTCTTATCCTCGCGTCGGCAAGAAGCAAGAACCCTAAGGCCTCTCCTCCTCTTCTATAGCGCCGCCGCCTCCTAGCCTTCTCCTTATCCACCTAGCCGTGAGGTACCCGAGAGAGAGAGAGAGCAGAGGAGGGAGCGTCCTCGATTCGGTGTTGTGGTCACAGCCGAGCACCGCTGTATGTTGGGAGCAGCAGAGGATCTGGAACCACCAAGTACACTCCGTCCCTGTCGTCGACCCTGCTGAGTACCAGAAGAACGTCACGACCACTGACGCTCCCGTCGTCCTCCGCCCAAGCCAAGAGCACCACGAGCGGTCGGGTGAGCTACCTGTTCGTTTCCCCTCCTTGCCGAGCCTTTCCCCATCTTCCAAACGAGGCCATCGTTAGCTGAAGCCTGTAGAACCACGTCCAGTCTGCACCTGACATAGAGCTCACACTTGTTTGTTCAGTTTCGTCAGTCTGGAAACCTGACCGGGCCGCTTTAAAAGATACCTGCATTTTACTAATCACAACGACAGAGCTTAGCTCAGCGGTCAGGACTTGTAGCCTTAAGCTAGAGGTGCAAAGATCGATTCCCTTGGTGGCCGAAATTTTTGCTCTTTTGTTGGTCTGTCTTATCTCTGGATGCCAACACTTGAGGTCATAAAATTCAGTTAAGAATCGACGATAGTTTTGCATGTAAAGCCAAGTCCTGGCAGCGTGTGTGGCCTTTTGCCCGAAACCCTCTGCTTATCAGTCAAAGCTGATGTAATTATAAAATATGTTCCAAATTCAAACACTTCCAAAAAGGCAAACTTGTTTAGAATCAATTGAATAATTCAAATATACATTTTTTTGTTGTTTATTCGACTTGGGCTAATCTAACTCACCAAACGATTAAACACTTGTCCTATTTGACAACAAACCTTCATATGTCCATAACTTCACTTCTGTATTACCAAATTTGCAAATAAAATGTCTAAATCGATCAGCGCGATGAGCCCGTTCTAACTATGCAGTCCATGTTCTGAATTGCACCATGCATCATATAAATATTAAGTGTACAACAACTTATATGAGAGCAAACCGGACTAAAAACTTAATAAAATGCTCTAATCTTGTACCCCACACCTCACTCATGCCATGCTACTTTATTGCCATGCAAATTGTGTATCATTCATCATGGCATGCTTGTTTGCTTGTCGCACTTTAATTCATATGCTTGTGCACTTTATTTATGTTGGCCCTTGTTTGTTTGGTTCTTCTTCGAATAGACACCGAGCAGGGGATATATCAGGAATCCCAGGAGCACTATCCAGATCCGACTCTCTCTTCAACTGAGCTGCCAGGCAAGCACTACCACATGCTTGTATACATATAGTACCTATTGCTCTATCTTATTCTTGCATCATTGAGTCGCGATTGCATTAAATTGAATCCCAAGTACTGCATAGCCATTACTTTTAAAACCCCACCGAAGCTTGTTCCTCCATCCTATGAGCCATTACTACAGGAGTTGTTTGAGCCATGCGAGTCGTAGAACTGCATGTGTAGGGTATGTGAGTGTCTGATGGATAACGAGGTACCTAAACAACTTAACCTGAGTAGTAATGGGATAACTAATGAAAGAGGCACCGGTGAGTAATATCTGCTATTTGATTCTTCATGCTCACTTGTGTCCCGTAGGACCCCGAGTACTTGATTCCTGTTCCTTGACTAATCGCACTATCCACATCCGGGAGGCCTTATGGACCCCCCCCCCCTAAGCTAGAGCTTGATTCATCCTTATTTCTTGGGGCCACAAAGTAGTTTGGGGCTTTATTACTATCATGTACTTATGCCATGCTTTACTGCTTTATTTAAGATTGTGCGAGGAGCACCAGACTGCTTTGGATGCGAGTGTTTTCATGTATCGACAAGCCCAGTCACACTTTCGTTCCCGATCGTTTATATCCATTGACGCAAACCTTGGCTCCGTCTTGAGCCGCCAACTTCGCTATGGGTAGCTTAATGGGGTGGCCCCCTGAAATATTTCTGAATCCTGTGATCGCTTTGTCGTGAATGCCTCGTTGGGTTTTGAGTTGGTTTTTCCGAGGTTGATCGAGTGTGTGTTGCTATTTGTGCACCCCTGCAGAGTAAATCTTTCTGAAAGCCGTGTCCGCGGTTATGGACGACTTGGAGCACAGTTTCTCGATCATAGACAAGTATAACTAAAGTACCGCTTTTCATTTGACTAAGTACTTGACTAGTAAATAGTGCAATACTCATGGAATGGTTAATAAAACTGCCAATGGTTGGGTTGTTCGTCCGCTTTCTCGTTGGTAAACGAGAAGGAGGATGGATCTATTAATTATACTGTTATAATTGTTGTTACTAATTAACGGACATCCGTCTATCATTGGTTAGGCGGATGGTTAGCGAGTATCTATAGACTTGTTAGTTATTATCTTTTGTTGCAATTGCGTCACCCCAGGTTTATGTTCCCTTTAGAGGCATAAAGACTTGCTGAGTACCCCTAGGGTCTCACATGATAAATTGTTTGATTCAGATGAACAGGTGTATTCGCAAGATGGATACTGGGTGGAGGAGACGGATGATGTTGGCAACGATCACTCGGTGTAGAGATTCCGGAATGGGGATCCGTGAGATCTATGGGTGGGATGTGTTTATTATGTGGCATCTTATGCCGATTTGCTTCTTATCTGTACTCGGATCTTGTTTTCCGCTTCCGCCTGATACTCTTGTGTTTGATGTATGAGGACCTATCCTAAACTATTATCTCTATCTAGGATATTTGGATCTTGCCGTATGGCATTGCAATATTTCTATTTCTTCTAGATGGAATGGCTCTGTGAACAGTTGTATGGTGGCTTGCATACATACTCACTTGTGTATGTAGTTGATCCTTCACTTTCGATTCACGCTTCGTTCTTGTCCTGATGTTCTGGAAGTGGTTAGGACGGCCGAAAGGTCTACCTGTGAGTGGGCCCTGGGCCCCACCGTACTACCTTAACCATTTTCGCTCATCCAGGCATGCAACTAAGAGCGTAATTCACCGAGGTAGTTACAGAAACATTACTTGCATTAAGGGGTTGAGGTTAACAAACCTAGATTCTAACATGTGAATTAAAGAAGCTGCAGCAATCTCATAGTTTGGAGCAAGTTCTGCAAGGGATTTATCCTCAGTATCCTCATGTTACTAACATCATTAAAGAATTCTTCAATATTATCTTTCCCAATTATAGAACCACTACCAATTGAAAGGTCTTTCAGGGTGAATTTAGGGATCAACATGGTGAGCTAAGGAAGAGGTGACAACTAAAGGAGACTTAATTTTTTTGTGTTTTCCAAATAAGAAAGCAAACTAGTAAAAATATTTTTTTTGTGTGTTTTTGATAAAGAAACAAGCAAACAAAGCAAAAAGAAACTAAGCAAAACGAAAATAACAAAGTAAAGAGATTGGTTATGAGGGACTCCCCTTGTGAAGATGTCCTTGACTCCTCGGCAACGGCGCCAGAAAATATGCTTGATGGCCCAAAATATATCAAGCTCGTTGGGGAACCCCAAGAGGAAGGTATGATGAGCACAGCAGCAAGTTTTCCCTTAGTACGAAACCAAGGTTATCAATCCAGTAGGAGCAACGAAACACCCCAAAGGTGTAGCTAGCTGAACGATGGCAGGCGCCTTCTACCGGTGCAAGAAGAACGTGGAGACCTGCACAACACAATCACGTAACTCATCCCCAACTTGCGATGAGGTTGTCAATCTCACCGGTTTTGCTGAAAACAAAGGATTAAACGTATCGAATGGAAGGAAGTAATAGTTTGCAGAAAGTAAACACAAAGCAGTAAACAGTTTATAGATTGTATGTAAAAGAAAGGACCGGGATCCATAGTTCACTAGAGGTGGCTCTCCTTAAGATAGATAACATGTTGGGTGAACAAATTACAGTGGGGCAATTGGCAAACATCGAGAAAGCAATACATGCATATACTAATCATCTTGACTCCTTTGAGATTCGATTGGGCATTACAACATTATACATAGACCGCCATCCAATTGCATCTATGACTAATAATCCACCTTCAGGTTATCATTCGAACCCCCCCAGTATTAAGTTGCAAGCAACAGTTATTGCTTTACGAATTAGTGTAATGTAAACAATACGATTGTTCTATGAACAAAGGATTGTTGTTTTCTCCTAGTAGCAAAAGACATCTAGTACCTTAGAGATTTCATCACTTCTCCAGTTACCGAGAGGCATGAACCCACTATCGAGCATAAATACTAACTCTTGGAGTTGCTAGCATCTACTTGGCCAAGATAGCTACTAACAACGGAAAGCATGCAAGATCACAAATAACAAAGACATGATAGAATCAATAATCAATCTGAAATAGCATCTCAATATCCATCGGATCCCCGCAAACACAACATGCAGAATTACAAATAGATGATCTTGATCATGAACGGAGCTCACAAGATCTAGACATGAAAGCACAAAGGAGGAGAACCAGCCATCTAGCTACTACATGGATCCGTAGTCCAGAGATGAACCACTCACGCATCACACCGGAGGCTTGCATGATGATGAAGAAGGCCTCCAGGGTGAATTCCCTCCCAGGTGCCAGAAGAGCTTGAGATCCCTCCCGATCTAGGGATGGAGATGACGGTGGCTCTGAGACTCTTTCGTGGATTTTGATCAGGCCCTTAGGGTTTTCATCCCGAGGGCATCTTATAGGCTAAGGAGAGGCCGAGGGTGTTGGGGTTGGCGGACCACCCCCCAGTGCGGGCTCGCCGTCTTGGCTGTGTGGTGTGGCCGGCCCCCAGCCCTTTTCCGTCTCGTATTCTTGCATCTGATGACTTCCGAAAAAATAGGCACTTTGGGTTTTGTCCCGTCCAATTCCGAGAATATTCATTTTCTGACTCTCCTGGAACCAAAAACAACAGAAAACAGGCAGCTGGCACTGTGGCTCTTGTTAATAGGTTAGTCCAAGAGATCATATGAAAAGTACTCCAAAGTGTGGACAAAACACAAGAAAGTGGATAAAACCAAGCATGGAGCATCAAAAATTATAGCTACATTTGCAATGTATCAGGAAGCGATCGCAACACAATGCCTAATGCAAAAGAGCTTGCGAACCAGTTGTCCAGGAAGTATGCCAGACTCATGTATGCATCATATATGCTCAACAAGTGATTGTCCAGTGAGGAACCATCTTCCATATTTATGGAGAGGAAATCCCCCATCAGATCATACTCCCATATGCGCACTTGTTCCACGAAATGTGATCTCCGATGTGCCATAATCGTTCGGGGATTAAGACTTCCCACAATCAGCCACAACCCATCTTCCATCCCGAGGCGCATCATTACTGATATGAATGTGGCCATCACACAACGACGGCAGCGGAGATCCCGATGCTCCTAGGTCTCATGAAGATAGGGTGGCTCCAAGTACATCTCGTAGATCATGTAGTCAGCCACTTTGTTCTTGCTAAGGAGATCATGAAGGCGCATGACCCATGCAGAAAAGTTGGATCCATCTAACTTGAGCTTTTCTTCTTTTAACCAATTGTCAATAGGGAAGGTAATCTCGGGGAGGACCATTTTCTACATTTATAATTGCAAGAGGAATTTAGACTAAGTTTATAATTAAATGAGTTAATAATAACTCCACTCAGAAACATCTATCCCCTGAAGGGTTCCTAGTGATAACACGGCCCCTTTTCCCCATATGTCCCCCGATCATCACGGCCATCAATGTGGGTTCTAGGGTGGACGCTAAACATCGGTCACATCATTCATGCGACTCGTGCTCGATCTTTCGACCATCCACGTTCCGAGGCCACGTCTCTGTAACATGCTAGGCTCGCCAACTCAACCTTAGTGTATTCGCTGTGCAACATGGCTTACACCCACTGTATGCGAATGTAGCTATGTCTGACACCCGATCATCACAGCCTGCCTCATACCGAAGAACTTTCTTGGTGGTGCACACTAAGGGGGAAAACAATCATTGGTAATTTTAACAGGATCATCTTATTAGGCTACCGTCGAGTATCTAATACTAGCACACAATAAGATATACAAACAATAACATTGAATGTAAATGCGATGTGATATGGTCCTTCACGTCGTGATCTCCATCCATCGTCACCGAATTCCGGCGCCAGGGTTCCGGTGCCGTAGACACCAGGGTACCGGTGTCTTTCCGTCGTGGTAGTCTGTCACCTCTGTAACTATCTACTACTACGTTGTAGGGGTTTCGCGCATGAAAACAATAAATTTTACCCTACGCCCCTGAACCCCTGATGTTGCCAGGACCTATCTATTAGTAATACAGTAACGGGAGGGGATTTTCACAAACTTACCCTTGAAGACTGAAAAGCGTTGTCAATGCTGAGGAGAGCATGGTTGATGTAGACGAGCCAAAGCCAACCTCAAGGTCGTGATGAAGTCTTTTCGCTCCTTTGGCTCCAACGACTTGAGTGCCTCAAGTGTGACACCTCGTGGGGAGTTACACACGTCCGGTGCCTGACAATGACTCCTGCTTCCCCAATCCAGCAGCAGTTCTGGAAGTAGAGCTCCTGGATCCGAATCCCGCAGCGCGACGGCGCTCTGCGGTGAAGATGACTCTCGTTCGCGCAGTTTGAACTTGGGACCATGGTCACGAGAGAGAGAGAGAGAGAGAGAGAGAGAGAGAGAGAGAGAGAGAGAGAGAGAGAGAGAGAGAGAGAGAGAGAGAGAGAGAATATCAATTGGAGGTCCCCCCAAAAGTGAGAAGACCTTTATTGAATATTGTATGTATTTATCTGGCCAAATACCCCCACTATATATAGGGGGAGGGGAGGTACTACCTCCCTCAAAGTCCCGGGGTGGGACTAAAGGAGAGGAGGGGAGGGGCAGCCACCAGCCGGCCCTAGTGGGCCCCACGCGGGGGGGGCTATGCCTAGCCGGCCACCCTCCTGTCCCTTCTCCCTCTCTCCTTTCCCTAATGGGCCCTCTCCCCTCCAGGAATTAGCCCATTAAGCCTTTTGACCTTTTTAATTGATTTTCTCTTTATTAAATAATTATGATAAATGATTAAATCAATATTTAACATTCATTCATATATTATTCAATCTCTGTGGCTATGGAACACCTTCCACCTCCACTCCGGACATCCTCTGGACTTACAGAAACCCTTCCGGTTTTCTCTCTACTATTCTTTGGCGATTCTTCCGATCCTATAAACACTCTCTAAGCATCATCAAGCCCTTAAGCGTGATACCCAACGGTTCAGGAACACTCCAGACATGGTCGGGACACTCCCGCACCAATGATCGACAGAGGGACCTAGATGGCCATGTGACCCCTGTGCGTTCCACGAAGATCTTTCGTCGTTTGAACCGGGACAGTCGTGTCTTATTCCCTTTGTCACTCGATACTTACATTGCTCGAGATTTGATCAATGACATCACCATGTCATGTTCAATCTCGTTACTGAACAATGCTACTTGACTCGTTCTGACAAGTGATATCCCCGTGATCCAATCACACGCTGCATAGCTATTGGATATAACTTCTCCGAGTGGGCCCTTGAGTATCTTTCCGTCACATGGACAAACAAATCCCGCTCTTGACATATATTGCCTCTAAGATTTCCTCTGAGTACCTAAACACACCTTTATAACCACTTTATTACCAAGTGGCGCTTGATGCTATCTAAGCACTCTCGGGAGACAGTGATTGATATAGCCTCACGGTCTAAGGAATAGTCTACGAGGATCCATTTTTAATCATCATAACTTGAACTTCGTGACATGATCGGGTCATGATGTTTAGGTTGGGTATTGGTTTATCATCTCATTCTCAGAATGAGTTGACTCCATTTCCAACTGGCATAAATGCCACATGATCAGGAAATATGATCATCTTTTGACCAATGAACCAATGACTAGAGTTTCACTGGGAACCCCTGGTTGTTTGTATATCACACGTGTATTGATGTTTCCACTCAATACAGTTATAGCATGATATAAAACTTAATCATAAACTATATGAAATATGATAATAGTCCTTATTACTATTTGTCTCTAGGGCATGTTTCCAACAGTCTCCCACTTGCACTAGAGTACAAATACACTAGCTGCATTTGTTCTTAATCATTGGCACCATATATCCAGTACCCTGAACATGCTTGCTCATGGAAGAGGTTGAGTCTTGGGTCTGTACTTTACAATCCCAAATCCTTTGCAACTTACTAATGTCACCTTGATTAACATTAATACTTTATCATCACATGATAACATCTGGGTGTATGCATCGTCGCTATGGCAGCAGAAGGAGGCCTGATTCCAGGAGCCTACATTGACTTTAGATCAACCTCGAGGGCTTTCTCATGGGCACTTTGCCCTGGGACACATCATTCTATGTTAAAAGCGAACTAGCCCCGCCATAACATTATACAACACTTTAGATGGTACCTTTATCTATTATTATAAATGTATCCATCGAAACACTAGTGCACTCTGTGCAACTTTCGATGTTTTGTTCACCTTGCTTCCTACTTGACTCTAATCGGTATTATGGGAGTTTCCAACATATTCCCTTATAACATAACTCTATGCTTTAAGATATGTCATCCTTTATGGATTTGGAAAATATGTCTGCAATTCTCTATTAGACACCACGGACAAACTTAGCTCAACGTTCCGTGATTCAAACTTAATCACTTTTAAACGTTCCTTATTTGGATCACATATTATGCTAAGTTATCATCATGGTTTTCTAAGATAGAACCTGTCTCAACATAGTGGATGATGATCATCCTTTTCTTTCTTTCAACCATTGATGTTAAACTTAATGTTATTCCTAACTTGAGTTATTAAGGACCAGTTCCTTAATTAACTTCTATTCCGAAACCCTTTTCAGAATCCCTTAAGGAATACTACATAATATCATAATACAGTTATTATCAACTTCTACCCCTTAGAAATCATTATTTATCGGTACTTGCGCTTTTATTCTTAACATCCTTAAGAATCACTCTATAAGCTCCCACTCAAAATATGTTCCTACGTATTTGGGTATGAGTCACTACTCTTACTCAAACTATGTTCCTACATATTTGAATTTGAGACTTATATTCCTCCCACTCAAAAATATGTCATTCACATATTGTTTTAGGAAGACTTTTATAGCTCCCACTCAATTTCATGAAAGTTGCATATCTACTCACTATTTTGAACAACTTCAAATCTTTTGATCAAATATCAAACTTGGAGTTTTACTATGAGATACTAGTACTTTTACTAGTTTTAAATCCATTAGACATTTAGCACACTTGAATCAAATTCATTTGAATTCGTCCAATACTTGACAAATTGTGCTTTTGTCATTCACCCCTTTTCCGCTATGGCTTTGCAGTCATTTGGGAAAATTCAAGTAACCCCTTTTACTTATGAGATTCAGCAATGAATTGCTTTCTAATTTCAAGTGAATTTTGCTTTGGGGATTTCTCATAATTTTAGTTTACCATTATTTCCTTAGTAGTTCGTAGGTATGTCATATTCCGAGAATCATGATAAATGATTCACAAATGTCTCCATACAAGATATGTGTTACATTTTGAATCCTACTTTATGTAGTGAAAACACTGATGACCCACAAGTATAGGGGTGTATCGCAGTATTTTCGATAAGTAAGAGTGTTGAACCCAACGAGGAGCAGAAGGTGCTGGCTAGTGGTATGATTCAGGAATTCTCTGCAAATACTTAGCAAACGGATATTTAGGGGTTTTCGATAAAGCAAGTAAACAAAGTACGAGTAAATGAAAGACAGTAAGAATGAATGCAGCAAGTGGCCCAATCCTTTATGTAGCAAAGGACAAGCCGGTTGTATTTATATAGATGACCAAACGTTCTCGAGGACACATGGGAAGACTGTCAAGTGCTTTCGCTTCATATAGTCGATTAATCTTCTTTAGCTTGCTAAGTGTTGTGTGGGTGAACCTGTGCTAATGTACTGCCCCATCCAAGACTAATACATACTTGTGATTAAACCCCCTTGCAAACCTCCATAAGTACAAGAAAGTAATTAAGGTAAAACCTAACCATAGCTTTAAACTCTAAGACCCTTACGTCCCTTGTGCAATGGTTTCCTAACGGGGGTTCAGGTTTCACATCCTCAAAACCCCTACGATTAGTAGCCAAATACACAATGCATTCCCTTAGGCCCATATAGGTGAAGTGTCATGTAGTCGACGTTCACATGACACCACTAGAAGAAGTACACCACAACTTAAATAACAATCTATTGAATCTTTCTCAACGCAACTCCACTACTAACAACAAGACTTCTCCCATGTCCTCAAGAACAAAACGAACTACTCACAAGACATCATATGGATCATGATCAGAGATGGAATAATGATGTATAACAATCTGAACATAAACAATAATTCAATGGTTCACTCAATAGCATCAACTACAAAGAGTAATCAACACCGGGAAAGTTTCCCCTATGAACTATAGCAAGATTCAACCAATTGTTACAGCAATATGGAGATGGTGATGAGGGTGCTGATGGTGGTGATGATGATGATGATCCCGATGAAGTCCAGCTTGATGGTGGTGTTGATGGCGACGATCTCCCCTCTCCGGGAAGGAATTCCTCCGGCAGAAATCTGTCTGCTGGAGAGATCTTTCTCTCTCGGTGTTTTCCGCCCCGCAGAGGTGGCAAAACCTTTCTGTGGTCGCCCTCCTAGTCTTAGGGTTTCGGAGGAAGATATACGCCAGAGGGGAGAGGCTGGAGTGGGCCAGGGTGGCCACACCACTCCCTGGCGTGGCCTAGGCCTACCCACGCCATGGGGTGGTGTGGGCCCCCTATGGCCCACCTCCACTCCATCTTCTGGAATCTTGAGTCTTCTGGAAAAATAGAATTTTCCGTATATTTTCCCGGATTTTCTGATCTTTGCGAATTTTGCCTCCAAACAACACCTTTTCCATCAGAATCCTGACTGCAGCGGTCCATGCTCCAAAAGTCATCAACCATGCAAAAATAGATGAAATAACATAAGTATCACCTCTCAATACGAAATATATCAATGAATAATAGTGAATTAAGACATAGAATAGTGATGCAAAATGGACGTATCAACTCCCCCCAAGCTTAGACTTCGCTTGTCCCCAAGCGAAACTAAGCTCAATAAACATGACCTCAAGTTTATGGAGTGAAGAGTCGATAAAATAATACGGACAAGAAGAATCACATTCATCAAATACATAGATCATAATAGAAGACGACTCACTATTATATAACTCAACTTACAATGAGTAAAGGAACCACAATAAAGATACATAAAGTGAATCATAATTGGTAATGGCAAACTTAGCTCTTGGTCAAAGGATAGTTGATAATTTGCTGGAGTTCACAAATAGCTGGTTTTTCAATGAAAGCTTTCAAAGTAGTAAACATCAAGATAAGAGCAATGCACAAAGCAAGGAACATAAGAAACATGATTGAATAAATCATCATATGAATGAATGAAACACAACAACTCAAAATACTTTTTGAGATAGAAGGTAATAGGTTTACTGACTCAACTACAAAGTAAAAGAAAGGCCTTTTGCAGAGGGAAGCAGGGATTGCAAGTCTCATAAAGAGCTCCCAAAAATTATGATACTTACTAGCTTTCAGCTCTCATTGCCCCTATCATAGGCATCTTTAGGTGATTAAGGTTAAAGTGACACAACTAAGAGGCTACTCAACTTCAGTCACGAGCAAGCTCTTGTCATTGTAAATACATGCGTATCATTGAGAACCGCCAACAGGGTACCCCTTGCACATGACACGGGAGCTATCCCATAATCAAAATGACAAGGCAAGCAGACAGTGAGCATCTCAGCGATCTTTTTATTTGCTATTTGCATAGGTTTTTATTGAGGATGCTTCATAGAATGCTCACTATAGTTATGCTGCAAGTTTCCACCATGATTAGGCATGGCTTAGGCTAGCTGACCCAGCGCTTCTCTAACACACATATAAACTCCATGGTCTTACAAGTTCCACTTTTATTTCACAATCACGATCCATAAGCAAAAGAACATGATATCAACTAGGTACAAGTACCAATGAAGTGTTGAAAGCGGTCCCCATGATACATGGTTCGGCTAACTTCAACTCATAAAGCGCAAGCATATACGCAACAAAGAAGGACCCAATGGTTCAAGTTTATTAAATGCAAGAAAATAAAGTGTGCCATCAAGTTCGTGAGAGCTTTAATCACTAATTTTCACATAACAAGTTTAATTTGGGAGGTAGATAAAACAAGAATTTACTTGGAACAACAATAATGCTACTAGGTAGGTATGGTAGACACAAATGGCAAAGGTTTTGGTTTAAAGGAGGTGGATGCACGAGAAGAATTCCCTCTCAGTACAGGTTTTTGGCTAGCAAGGCTGGGTAGCAAGTACAAGAGTTGAGGGAAACAAACAAACATACAAGTGATAAAGACAAACATGCAATCTTCCTTGGAAGCACAAAAGATCTTAACTAGAGAATACTAGACTTATGAGCAAATCAAGAAAGAAAGATGATGAAATTATTTTTCTCTCGAGTACTTCTATCTTTTTCTTTTCAACTCTCAAAAAGGGTGTAGCTGCTACTGACTGAGCCAGGTTTGCCAAAACCAACTAAATTAACTCAATGATCCCAAAGTGCTACCAATACTAACAACAAGACCAATCATATAACCACGAATTGAAAACTAATATAAGCTATGCAAAAGGGTGAATGATAGAACTTCTCATTAATATTCCATAACAGAAACTCACACCAAGGGATACATATCTAACGAGAGAGGGGACACTTCCATAATGCAAACCATACTACATAATAACTCCTCTATTCATGATATGACTCTACTAACAAGGTAAAAAGATAGAAGATAGTGATATGATACCGCAACACTCCCCCAAACTTGGAACAAACCAAGGGGATGCCAAACCTGATGACGAATTACTCCTTTGGTGGTGGTGGTATCCTCTCGTTGAGCTCTCTGATCAGTTTCCCAAGGTCCTCAATCTCGAAGGTGAGAGTGCGAATCAATTCCGAGTTATGCTCAATACGGCCCATAATCATGTCGTGTTGAGAATTCCAGCTCTTGCTATTCTTTCCCCACTCTTCCTCCTTGAAGTCTTCTTTTCCTGCATGGTTATGAGCAAAGGTATGGAAGGTACTCTTGGTGTTCGGAGAAGGTGTCCTTGGTGCTAAACAGTGACAAGGAGCTTTCCCCCCAGTCTGCATCCGTGCAGTCCTTCTGATCTTGGCAGGGTTCGCCACCACTCCAATGCTTGCAATGGTAGTGCCGGTGTGCTTTGCCTCCTCTTCACCTTCACTCTTGATCTCCTTCTCCTTCCCGGGGTCTTGGAGGTCTTCCTCCATAGGTTCCTTCCCTTTATCCTTGGCGGACACCATTGTGCTTCTAAACCTTCAAAGAGTATGTCCTGGCAGAAACAGATCGAAACAAAAACACGACGAAAACACGACATACGAACCTCGGAAGATCCGGGGGGTTATATATTACGAAGTTTCATATCAAAAGGAAGGTCTGGAGAAAAGCGGGTCGAGATTGCAGTCCTGGGTGGCCTCACCACCTGGTGGAGCGGCCAGGGGTGGGCCCACGCCATGGGGTGGTGTGGGCCACCCTGGCTCCGGTTCCGTCCCTTTTTCGCTTCATAGCTTTCCTTATTGACTGAAAACTTCAAAAATATAGTTGGATTGTATTTTCACGGAACCTTTCTTACCAGAAATGTTACCTAGTTGGAAACAGACTCTGCAGGTCTCTGAATTTGGTATCTAGTAGATTCTTCCAGAGTCATCTCTTGAATATCATTGATATCTTCATCTTCATACACTTACTACTTGAGTCATAAAACCTTTCTCTTCCTTATTACACCATTATCTCCACTAACCTTGAAATTTCTTTCACACAAAACTTCACACAGTTCTCATTAGCAACATCAGTATAAGTGAAGTGATAGAACCTTTTGAGTCCAACTTCAATTTAAAACCATCAAAACAAAATCTACTGTAGCAACTCCTTCCGAAAACCCAAAAAGAATTCAAAAAGGAAATCGAATAAAGAAGCAAATGCAAGATTGGCAAAATCTGTCAAAACAGACCAGCAGGTAAAGATCAATTTTTTCGAAAATCTTTTGTTGCTCAAATCAAAAAGTTCAAAACTAAAGAAAGTTAAATAACAACCTGGGGCAGAAGCACAAAAAATTACAGCTCAATCCGACAGACAGAGGTCTCTCACGAATTTTTACGGTGAAGCACAAAAATCTGTTTCGGGACAACAACTTCCCCAAATCTTACTTCTCTCTCATTAGAGGTTGATCTTGACACAAAAACCAAACAAAACGGATAAGGAGCGGTTATTACCGAATAAATAACTTCCAAGACTCAAAGAAACAAAAACAAACTTAAAGCAAAAAACGAATTGGGTTGTCTCCCATAAAGCTCTTTCTTTATAGCCATTAAGATGGGCATGATAATTTTGAGGAAGCTCTCATAGGGATATGATTTGAAGTGAAAGAGAGCATTAAGAAGCAAAAACACACACATTTAAGTCTAACTCACTTCCTATGCAAGGGGATTTTGTAAACAAACAAGTTGTTGAAACCATAGGCAACTTGCATAAGAAAGCAAAAGAAGTGCAACATAAAAACTTTCAGCATAAAACGGGGAAACTTGATATTATTGAGATGCATAAGAACACTTTTCCCTCTCTCATAGTAGCTTTCGGTATCATGTATAAACTTAACAATATAGCTATCACAAGGACTATCATAGCAATGATCACTTATTCTAACAGAAAACACAGGGATACTAGCTCTCATAACACTACTTTATGAAACAATATTGGAGGTATCCTTACAAAGGATAGTGTGTCCCTCTTTTTCATATTTAGCGACAAAGTCTTTCACATTTGCTACTATAGGTTCATCAACCATTTGTTTATCAGGTTCAAGAGTTTTATTCATACTTTCATTAACAATACTAGCTATCGTAGAATGTTCCTTTACCTTAACTGGAAAAGGCATTTTCTCAATATAAGGTTCAGGTAAAACATAATTAGCAGTATAAACTTTAGTATTTCTTGCAGGAACACTCTTAGCAATATCTTTATAAGGTTCATGATACTTATTCCACTTCTTTTCAGGCACTTCAATGTAGGAAGCAAAAGCCTTAAAATAATAAGCAATAGCTTGAGAGTCTAGACCATAAGCATTTTTAATATTTTGAAAGTCATCAGTTCCCATAAAAGATTCAATGCATTCATAATCATAATTTATACCTGACTTTCTACCTTTGTCATTCTCCCAAGCTTCAGCATTGTCTTGAATACGGTCCAGAAGATCCCATTTAGCTTCTTCTTCCATACGAGTGAATGATCTAGCACAAGAAGCATCCAATAAATCTTTATCATGTAGAGGGAGCCTTGCATAAAATTTATTGATAATAATATTGTTGGGGAGCTCATGAATGGGACATTTGAGCATTAGTAACTTCAATATCCCCCAAGCTTGAGCTATACTCTCTCCATCAAGAGGCCAAAAGTTGTATATTTGATTCCGATCTTTATGAATCTCCCTAGGAGGATAAAACTTTGAATAAAAGAGAGGCACTATTTCCTCCCATTCCATAGCTTGACCATTCTTCAGCAGCTTATACCATTACTCAGCTCTTCCTTTCAGTGATAATGAGAATAACTTCTTCTTAACTTGATCTGTAGTAATACCTGCACACTTGAACAACCCGCATAATTCGTGTATAAAGAGTAAATGATCACCGGGATGGACAGTTCCATCCCCAACATAGTAGTTATCCAAAACACGATCAATAATTCTTGTAGGTATTTTGAAAACATCTTTCTCAGCAGGTGGTGGTTTATCTACTACCCTAGCAGTGGTAGTAGCATTACCAAATAAGAAACTCAGCGAATTATCCATAACAAAAATAAAGCAACTAGCAGAAGTAAACAATACTCACAGTAGAAGTTTCCTTTACCATTTCTACTCTCCAATAGCGCTTCACTCCCCGGCAACGGCGCCAAAAAATAGTCTTGATGACCCACAAGTATAGGGGGTGTATTGCGGTATTTTTGATAAGTAAGAGTGTCGAACCCAACGAGGAGCAGAAGGTGCTAGCTAGTGGTATGATTCAGGAATTCTCTGCAAATACTTAGCAAACGGATTTTTAGGGGTTTTTGATAAAGCAAGTAAACAAAGTACGAGTAAATGAAAGACAGTAAGAATGAATGCAGCAAGTGGCCCAATCCTTTATGCAGCAAAGGACAAGCCGGTTGTATTTCTATAGATGACCAAACGTTCTCGAGGACACATGGGAAGACTGTCAAGTGCTTTCGCTTCATATAGTCGATTAATCTTCTTTAGCTTGCTAAGTGTTGTGTGGGTGAACCTGTGCTAATGTACCGTCCCATCCAAGACTAATACATACTTGTGATTAAACCCCCTTGCAAACATCCGTAAGTACAAGAAAGTAATTAAGGTAAAACCTAACCACGGCTTTAAACTCTAAGACCCTTACGTCCCTTGTGCAATGGTTTCCTAACGGGGGTTCAGGTTTCTGTCACTCCGCAACCCCTACGATTAGTAGCCAAATACACAATGCATTCCCCTAGGCCCATATAGGTGAAGTGTCATGTAGTCGACGTTCACATGACACCACTAGAAGAAGTACACCACAATCTTTCTCAACGCAACTCCACTACTAACAACAAGATTTCTCCCATGTCCTCAAGAACAAAACGAACTACTCACAAGACATCATATGGATCATGATCAGAGATGGAATAATGATGTATAACAATCTGAACATAAACAATAATTCAATGGTTCACTCAATAGCATCAACTACAAAGAGTAATCAACACCGGGAAAGTTCCCCCTATGAACTATAGCAAGATTCAGCCAATTGTTACAGCAATATGGAGATGGTGATGAGGATGCTGATGGTGATGATGGTGGTGATGATGATGATGATCCCGATGAAGTCCAACTTGATGGTGGTGTTGATGGCGACGATCTCCCCTCTCCGGGAAGGAATTCCTCTGGCAGAATCTGCCACGAGAGATCTTTCTCTCGGTGTTTTCTCATCAGAGGCGGAATCTTTCTATGGTCGCCTCCTAGTCTTAGGGTTTCGGAGGAAGAGGCTGAAGTGGGGTGGTGGCCACACACCACTGGCGCGCCTAGGCTCGCTGCGCCATGGGGTGGTGTGGGACCCCTGTGGCCCACCTCCACTCCATCTTCTGGCATCTTGAGTCTTCTGGAAAAATAGATTTTTTCGTATATTTTCCTGGATTTTCTGATCTTCACGAATTTTGCCTCCAAACAGCACCTTTTCCATCAGAATCCTGACTGCAGCGGTCCATGCTCCAAAAGTCATCAACCATGCAAAAATAGATGAAATAACATAAGTATCACCTCTCAATATGAAATATATCAATGAATAATAGTGAATTAAGACATAGAATAGTGATGCAAAATGGACGTATCAAACACCAGTGGGGAAAACACAATAATCATTATCATTGATTCTTTCCTTTTGTGAAGAGAATCATTCAGGAACATTATCCGCTACGCTTCTCAACACTCTGATGCAGGGTTTTGAATCCTCATCGTGTTTTCACTATCTTCCATTTGCTCCAAAATCGAGAAATATCAATAAAAGTGAGCTTTCTCAATAATGTACCAAAGTCCAAGCAATACAAGTTTTGCTTCTCTCTTGGTTTTAGCTATGGATTTCGTATTCAAAGTTTCCAACGAATACTCTATAAGGACTTATTCGCTATTGTTTTGGTTATATCGAATAACCCCAAAACTTTCACGAATTCAAATGGTTCACTACATTCTACTTGAGTGCTAACTATTTCTAACTAATGGTCTCTACATCTACACTACAATGATTTATTTGGCGCCATCTATTTACCCATTTTGATATCTAATATCACATCGTGATGCTTTGCATTTTGACGTTTCAGAACGCTCTGCATTCCACAATTTCTTTTATTCCCATCTTATAAAGTTGAATTTCATTACTATTGATCAAATCGTAGTAATTAGATTCTCTTTTATATTTATACCCTTTGTTGATGAAACACTTTGATCAAATCAAATAGTTTCATACTTATGTTTCCTTTGGTAAACTTATTTACACATTTAAACAATCATATAATGATAATTACCATTTTCGTTAAAACACAATACATCGAATATGTATTTACTTTTAACAATTCATTAAACACTTTGCATTCAAGTAATACACGATGTTCAAGTTATTTTGCCGAACTTAGGCATGATTTATATGTGATAAAAAATCGAATGACTTTCACATATTATCAACATAAATTTGAATTTAAACAATGGTTTCATTCATTAATGAATATATCATTAAGTTGGGTATTTTAAGGCATTTCAATATTTTACAAATATTCATGCATTATCAATTAGTTTCAAACCAAGCAGGATAATTCACATATAATCAAACAAGATATGAACACAAATAGAAATTATTCATAAAAGTGGAACAACTTTTTGTTACAAGCTCATATGAATAACTGTCTCACAAAGTGTGAGACACACTAAAAGAATTTCATAATCTTTTGATTACAATAATCATCCTAAACATAAACTAAATGATAAATATTGAGGGAGAGCATCGTCGGCCATCATCATCATGCTCGTCATCAACATGCAACGTCACCTCCTCTCCAGCAAGCACCTCTCATGCAGAAGGACTTGTTTTCAGTAAAACAGAACAAGTATCAAATATACTTAACACTACAAATATGTTTGCAAGATTATAACCTTTATAAAATTGTATATCAAATATATACCTTTTCATCGATGACCTCTCCGGTGATTGGTTCAACCTTTACGTTCCTGAAACATAATATGAACTCTTGGAAATCCAATGTTTCCGTATCACCACTCATGATGCTACTCCGGACATGTCCTTCGTAGCTGGGAGGCAACAATCGAAGCAGCACGCCTATCGCAAACGGATCATCCATCCAGTAGTCCACGAAGTGAACCAGTCGCATGTGTGCATCAAGCATGCGCTCCAAGTGACCCTTCAGACATGTGTGCTCCTCCATCTGTATGGAAAGGAACTCTCCAAGCAGCTCGTGCTTCCACATGCGCACATGGCTTATGAACTCTGCTCTCAGTTGATCCACCATTGAATATGGATCAAGATCATCGATGAGCGGATGGAGTTCATCCACCATCCCGTAACGCATTATTATCTGAATGTAGGTGGACATCTCTTGATGATAGTAGCGGTCTGCCAGCTCTTGTGGGGTCTCATAGTGGTCTGGCTCAGTCAAATCCATCATGCGGCGTATGTATTCTACCACATGATTCCTAGTAAGGAGATCATTCAGGCGCACAAGCCAACTAGGAAAGTTGGATCCATCAAGTCTAAGTTTCTCACCCATTACCCATTCATCAATGACAAAGTAAGCTTCACGGTGAGCCATCTCTACATTTATAATTGCAAAAGGAATTTAGACTAAGTTTATAATTAAATGAGTTAATAATAACTCCACTCAGAAACACCTATCCCCATAAGGGTTCCTAGGGATAACACGACCCCTATCATCCACATCTCCCCCGATCATCACGGCCATCAATGTGGGTTCAAGGGTGGACGCTAAACATCGGTCACATCATTCATGCGACTCGTGCTCGATCTTTCGACCATCTGTGTTCAGAGGCCATGTTTGTACATGTTAGGCTCGCCAACTCAACCTTAGTGTATTCGCTGTGCAACATGGCTTACAACCATTATATGCGAACGTAGATATGTCTGACACCCGATCATCACGGCATGCCTCATACCGAAGAACTTTCTTGGTGGTGCACACTAAGGGGGAACACAATCATTGGTAATTTTAATAGGGGTCATCTTATTAGGCTACCGTCGAGTATCTAATACTAGCACACAATAAGATATACAAACAATAACATTGAATGTAAATGTGATGTGATATGGTCCTTCACGTCGTGATCTCCATCCGTCGTCACCGGATTCCGGCGCCAGGGTTCCGACATCGTAGACACCAGGGTACCGGTGTCTTTCCGGCGTGGTAGTCCATCACCTCCGTGACTATCTACTACTACGTAACATAAGGTAATCACTTTACCTTTGCCACTACCATATCACAAAGCAAAGCCCCCCTGCAAAACAAAGTTAGACGCGTCTACTTTATCTTTGCATGTTTTACATGGCTGAATGGGCTTTCGCATAAGAACCGTTCTTACCTACGAACTTTCAGCACAACGCTGATCAAGTAGTTGTCTCTAATACACCCCTTTCGGGGCCCTCCGTTGCAAATGGAATACCAACTAATACGAGAGAGACAGACACCCCCCTAAGCCACTTTATACGGTACAAGCCGTATGTCAAGCATGGACCAGTCTCGCGAATGAACGCGTAAAGTTGGTTGGGGGCCGCTTCATCAAGCATTACTGCGGTATACACAAGTACACGTGGGAGGGTAACAACTAAAAGATCAATGCCCACATGCTACATCTCGTGTGTTCTACCCGTACTAGCATTACTACGCATAGATCTAGCTCTGATACCACTGTAGGGGTTCCGCGCATGAAAACAATAAATTTTACCCTCACTGAACCCCGATGCTGCGGGACATATCTATTAGTAATGTCTGATAGAGGAGGGCTTTTCGCGAACTTACCCTTGAAGACCGAAAAGCGTTGTCAATGCTTAGGAGAGCATTGTTGATGTAGACAAGCCGAAGCCAACCTCAAGGTCGTGATGAAGTCCTTGTGATCCTTTGGTTCCAATGACTTGAGTGCCTCAAGTGTGACAACTCGCGGGGAGTTACACACGTCCGGTGCCTGACAATGACTCCCGCTTCCGTGATCCAGCAGCAGTTGCGGAAGTAGAGCTCCTGGATCTGAATCACGCAGCGCGATAGCGCTCTGCGGTGAAGATGTCTCTCGTTCGCGCAGTACGAACTTGGGACCACGGTCACGAGAGAGAGAGAGAGCAAAAATATCAATTGGAGGTCTCCCCAAACGTGAGAAGACCTTTATTGAATATTGTGTGTATTTATCTGGCCAAATACCCCCACTATATATAGGGGGAGGGGAGGTACTACCTCCCTCAAAGTCCCGGGGTGGGACTAAAGGAGAGGAGGGGGAGGGGCAGCCACCGGCAGGTCCTAGTGGGCCCTGCGTGGGGAGGGGGGACTAGGCCCAGCCGGCCACCCCCCTTGTCCCTTCTCCCTCTCTCCTTTCCCTAATGGGCCCTCTCCCCTTCGAGAATTGGCCCATTAAGCCTTTTGACCTTTTAAATTGATTTTCTCTTTATTAAATAATTGTGAATAAATGATTAAATCAATATTTAACATTCATTCATATCTTATTCAATCTTCGTGGCTATGGAACACCTTCCACCTCCACTCCGGACATCCTCCGGACTTACCGAAACCCTTCTGGTTTTCTCTCTACTTTTCTTCAGCGATTCTTCCGATCCTATAAACACTCTCTAAGCATCATCAAGCCCTTAAGCGTGATACCCCACGATTCGGGAACACTCCAGACATGGGCGGGACACTCCCGCACCAATGATCGATAGAGGGACCTGGATAGCCATGTGACCCCTATGTGTTCCACGAAGATCTTTTGTCGTTTGAACTAGGACAGTCGTGTCTTATTCCCTTTGTCTCTTGATACTTGCTTTGCCCGAGATCTGATCAATGGCATCACCATGTCGTGTTCAATCTCGTTACCGAACAATGCTACTTGACTCGTTCCGACAAGTGATATCCCTGTGATCAAATCACACGCTGCACAGCTATTGGATATAACTTCTCCGAGTGGGCCCTTGAGTATCTTTCCGTCACATGGACGGACAAATCCCTTTCTTGACATATATTGCCTCTACGATTTCCTATGAGTACCTGAACACACCTTTATAACCATTATATTACCAAGTGGTGCTTGATGTTATCTAAGCACTCTCGGGAGACAGTGATTGATATAGCCTCACGGTCTAAGGAATAGTCTACGAGGATCCATTTCTAATAATCATAACTTGAACTTTGTGACATGATCGGGTCATGATGTTTAGGTTGGGTATTGGTTCATCGTCTCATTCTCAGAATGAGTTGACTCCATTTCCAACTGGCATAAATGCCACATGATCAGGAAACATGATCATCTGTTGACCAATGAACCAGTGACTAGAGTTTCACTTGGAACCCCTGGTTGTTTGTATATCACACATGTATTGATGTTTCCACTCAATACAGTTATAGCATGATATAAAACTTAATCATAAACTATATGAAATATGATAATAGTCCTTATTACTATTTGTCTCTAGGGCATATTTCCAACATGCGTAACATAAGGTAATCACTTTACCTTTGCCACAACCATATCACAAAGCAACGCCCCCTGCAAAACAAAGTTAGACGCCTCTACTTTATCTTTTCATGTTTTACGTGGTTGAATGGGCTTTCACACAAGAACCGTTCTTACCTATGAACTGTCACCACAACGTTGATCAAGTAATTGTCTATACTACACCCCTTTTGGGGCCCTCCGTTGCAAATGGCATACCAACTAATGCAAGAGAGACAGACACCCCCCCAAAGCCACTTTATACGGTGCAAGCCGTATGTCAAGCATGGACCAGTCTCGCGACTGAACGCGTAAAGTTGGTTCGGGGCTGCTTCATCAAGCATTACTACGGTATACACAAGTACACGTGGGAGGGTAATAACTAAAAGATCAACGCCCACACGCTAGATCTCGTGTGTTTTACCCGTACTAGCATTACTACGCATAAACCTGGCTTTGATACCACTATAGGGGTTCCGCGTATGAAAACAATAATTTTTACCCTACGCCCCTGAACCCCTGATGTTGCCAGGACCTATCTATTAGTAATGCAGTAATGGGAGGGTCTTTTCGTGAACTTACCCTTGAAGACCGAAAAGCGTTATCAACGCTCAGGAGAGCGTGGTTGATGTAGACGAGCCGAAGCCGACCTCAAGGTCGTGATGAAGTCATTGCGCTCCTGCGGCTCCAACGACTTGAGTGCCTCAAGTGTGACACCTCGCGGGGAGTTACACACGTCCGGTTCCTAACGATGACTCCCGCTTCCCTGATCCAATAGCAGTTGTGGAAGTAGAACTCCTAGATCTGATTCCCGCAGCACGACGGCACTCCGTGGTGAAGATGTCTCTTGTTCGCGCAGTCTGAACTTGAGACCACGGTCATGAGAGAGACAGAATATCAATTGGAGGTCTCCCCAAAAGTGAGGAAACTTTTATTGAATATTGTGTGTTTTTATCTGGCCTAATACCCCCACTATATATACGGGGATAGGAGGTACTACCTCCCTTAAAGTCCCGGGGTGGGACTAAACGAGAGGAGAGGGTGGGGCAGCCGCCGGCCGGCCCTAGTGGGCCCCGTGCAGGGGGCCTGGCCCAGCCGGCCACCCCCTTTGCCCTTCTCCCCTCTTACCTTTCCCTAATGGGCCCTCTTCCCTCCGAAATTGGCCCATTAAGCCTTTTAACCTTTAAATTGATTTTCTCTTTTATTAAATAATTATGAATAAATGATTAAATCAATATTTAACATTCATTCACATATTATTTAGTCTCCATGGCTATGGAACACCTTCCACCTCCACTCCGGACATCCTCCGGACTTATGATGGCTCAATGCACGGCGCCCAGAAAAGTGCTGGTGCGTGGTTGATGTAGAGCTCGTTGGGAACCCCAAGAGGAAGGTATGATGAGCACAACAGCAAGTTTCCCTCAGTCATGAAACCAAGGTTTAATCAAACCAGTAGGAGCAAGGAAACACCCCAAAGGTGTTACTAGCTGAGCTTTGGCAGGGCGCACTACCGGTGCTAGTAGCAACATGGAGACCTGCACAACACAACCACAGAACTTTGTCCCCAACTTGCGATGAGGTTGTCAATCTCACCGTGTTTTGCGGAAAACAAAGGATTAAACGTATCGAATGGAAAGAAGTAATAGTTTGCAGAAAGTAAACACAAAGCAGTAAAAGATTGTAGATTGAATGTAAAAGACAAGGACCGGGATCCATAGTTCACTAGAGGTGGCTCTCCTTAAGATAGATAACATGCTGGGTGAACAAATTACAGCGGGGCAATTGACAAACATCGAGAAAGCAATACATGCATATACTAATCATCTTGACTCCTTTGAGACTTGATTGGGCATTACAACATTATACATAGACCGCCATCCAACTGCATCTATGACTAATAATCCACCTTCAGGTTATCATCCGAACCCCCTCCAGTATTAAGTTGCAATTATTGCTTTACGAACTGCATGTAAAGTAAACAATACGATTATTCTATGAACAAAGGATTGTTGTTTTCTCCCTAGTAGCAACAGCACATCTAGTACCTTAGAGATTTCATCACTTCCCAGTTACGGAGGCATGAACCCACTATCGAGCATAAATACTAACTCTTGGAGTTGCTAGCATCTACTTGGCCAAGATAGCTACTAACAACGGAAAGCATGCAAGATCACAAATAACAAAGACATGATAGAATCAATAATCAATCTGAAATAGCATCTCAATATCCATCGGATCCCTGCAAACACAACATGCAGAATTATACATAGATGATCTTGATCATGAACGGAGCTCACAAGATCTAGACATGAAAGCACAAAGGAGGAGAACCAGCCATCTAGCTACTACATGGATCCATAGTCCAGAGATGAACTACTCACGCATCACACCGGAGGCTTGCATGATGATGAAGAAGGCCTCCAGGGTGAATTCCCCTCTCCTAAGTGTCTTGAAGACCTTCAGATCCCTCCCGATCTAGGGATGGAGATGGTGGCTCTGAACTCTTCGTGGATTTTGATCAGCCCTTAGGGTTTTCGTCGAGGGCATCTTATAGGCGGAAGGGGAGGCCGAGGGGTGCGAGCGCCACACCACCTGGCGCGGGCGCTGGCCACATGCCAGGTGGTGTGGTGGCCCCTGCCCCTCTCTCTCAGATTCGCACTTGATGATGACTTGAAAAATAGGCACTTTGGCTTTTGTCCCGTCAATTCTGAGAATATTCATTTTTGACTTTCCTGGAACCAAAAATAGCAGAAAGCAATGGCCTGCACTGTGGCTCTTGTTAATAGGTTAGTCCAAGAAATCATATGAAAAGTACTCCAAAGTTGGAACAAAACACAAGAAAGTGGATAAAACCAAGCATGGAACATCAAAAATTATAGATATATTTGCAATGTATCAACATCCCCAAGCTTAACTCCTGCTCGTCCTCGAGTAGGTAAGTGATAAAAAAGAAAGAATAATTTTTGAGGTGACATGCACCATCAAAGACTTGATCAAAGTATTTGCAGAACATTCAAAGGTGGGATCATAATACTTCAATCATAACATGAAAGACAAAGTTCTAGTAATAAGACAAAGAAACTATGATGCAACATGAAAAGGCACAAACAAAAGATTCATGAATAACAATGCTTTGCAAGACGTTTGTTTGTTTCATATAAAGAAAACATAGCATAGAAGCATTCAGCTTGTCCCTCATAGAGTAGCAAAACATGAATGCATAGGACACCTTCACAGTTCATAAGAGTGACTAGATAAAAATAGTTTAAAACAAGCAATAACAAGTTATGCATCAATCAACTAGTCTTGGGACAATGCACATAGAACTAAGAATGGCCACTATGCTCTCAAAGTAGGTGCATAAAGATAGAAGGTGGAGACTCAATATAATGGTGGAAGAAAGGCCTTTTGTAAAAGGAAGTAGGGATTCAAGTCTCATAAAGAGTTTCCAAAAATTATGGTACTTATAGCTTTCAGCTCTCATTGCCCCTATCATAAGCATCTTGAAGGTGATTAAGGTTAAAGTGACACAACTAAGAGGATATGCTTGACAAGTTATAAACCGAAATCTCATGCCCCTTACTTATGAAGACCGATCCTCATGCTACTCAACTTCAGTCACGAGTAAGCCCTTGTCATTGTAAGTACATGCATATCATTAAGAACCGCCAACGGGGTACCCCTTGCACATGATAAGGGAGCTTTCCTATAAACAAAATGACAAGGCAAGCAGACAATGAGCATCTCAGCGATCTTTTTATTTGCTATTTGCATAGGTTTTTATTGAGGTTGCTTCATAGAGTGCTCATTATGGTGATGCTGCAAGTTTCCACCATGATTAGGCATGGTTTAGGCTAGTGGACCAGGCGTTTCTCTAACACACATACAAACTCCATGATCTTACAAGTTCCACTTTTATTTCACACCGCCGGGATCCGTAAGCAAAAGAACATGATATCAACGGGGTACAAAGTACAAGTGCAATGTTGAAAGCGTTCCCCATGAAACATGGTTCTGCTAATTTCAACTTATAAAGCGCAAGCATATACGCAACAAAGAAGGATTCAATGGTTCAAGCTTCTTAGATGCAAAAAAAGTAAAGTGTGCCATCAAGTTCGTGAGAGCTTTAATCACTAGTTTTCTCATAACAAGTTTAATTTGGAATGTAAACAAAAGCATGAATATACTTGGAATAGCATAAGCTAGTAGGTAGGTATGGTGGACTCTTTGGAATAACTTGGTTTAGGGAGTTGGATGCATGAGTGGAACTCATACTTTGTTGTGGAGGCTAGCAAAAGACTGGGAGCGACAAACTAAGAGAGCAATAATGGCCATAATCATGTAGAGCGACAAAACATCATTGATCAAAGCATAAAGTGATACTACAAGTTGAAAACTAAAGGATCATAAAGGCTATGGTGACTTGAGATAGTCATAACATGGTGTGAGCATGCGCCAAGTCAACCCAAATAAAGCATCAAAGGAGAATACCACTGTACTATGCTTTAATATGCTAAAACAACGCATGATTCATCCAAGGCACATTAATCAATCTAAATTGTTTATAACAAGTCATGCTACAGCAAAGAATACTAAGCATAAAGCCAAAACAATATCAAGCATGGCAAGACAAAGCATAGGCCACAGTCAAAAACGAGCCCTTTTTACCACATAAGCATGAACTTTCCTACTCTTTTCCCAACCAAACCAAACTATTTGCGAACCAATGTATGAAAGAGGGGGTCCAACCAATTTATTCAGAAAACTAAGCAAACCAAGCAAACTAAAAACCAAAACAAAAACGAAAAAGAAGACGCTCCAAGAACAACACAACTGTGCATGAAACAATAAAAATGAAGCGTTTGGAAGAAACCTGGGATTTTTATTGATGAAGAAGGGGATGCCTTGGGCATCCCCAAGCTTTGACGCTTGTACTTTTTGGATATTTCTTGGGGTGACACATGTGGCATCCCCAAGCTTGAGCTTTAGTCCATCCTTCACCTCATTACTCATTCCTTCCATACACCTGAAAATTTTCCTTCATGCAAAACTTCACACAATCTTTATTAGCAACATTAGTGCACTCAAGATAAATAATTCTTAAGGTTCAGTTCTAACACCAAATAAACTTCCATTAGAACACTAGCTACTGTAGCACTTCCCTCAAAAATCTCAATTTCCCAAAAGAACTCAAGAAGGAACCAACAAGAAGCAAATGCAGAAAATGGCAGAAATCTGTCAAAACAGACCAGCAGGTAAAGACGAATTTTTTCGAAGACCTTCTGTTGCTCAAATAAAAAAGTATTGAACTAATGAAAGTTTGATAACAACCTGGTTCAGAATCACAAAAATTCACGCCTCAAAAAGATGTTCAGAGATTTTACACGAATTTTTACGATGAAGCACAGAAATCTGTTTCGGGACAGCAACTTTCCCAATCATTACTTCTCTCTCATTAGAGGTTACTCTTGGCACAAAAAGCAAATAAAAAGGATAAGAAGAGGTTATTACATAGGTAATAACTTTCAAGAATCATCTAAAACTTTTGGGTTATCTCCCAATAAGTACTTTTCTTTAACGCCTTTAAGTTAGGCATAAGAAGCAAAGAAAGAATCAAGTGTTCTCAAATGAAGAAGCATTAAGACCAAATTTTGTTTTCATAGGAGAAGCAAAAGAAATCTTTTCTCTCTTTTTAGGGAAGTGTTTTATACCTTTCTTGAGTGGAAGTTGATATTTAATGGTGCCTTCTTTCATATCAATAATGGCACCAACAGTTCTAAGAAAAGGTCTTCCCAAAATAATAGGACAAGAAGCATTGTATTCAACATCCAAAACATAGAAATCAACAGGGACATAGGCATTGTTAACCGTAATAAGAACATCATTAAGACTCCCCATGAGTTTATTTTTAGCATTATCATCAAGTCGGACATTCAAATAACAATCTTCAAGTGGAGGCAAATCAAGCATATCATAAATCCTTCTAGGCATAATGGAAACACTACTATCAAGATCACATAAAGCTTTGAAATCAAAGTCATTCACTTTCATATTAATGATGGGTTCCCAACCATCTTCTTGTTTTATAGGAATAGAAGCTTTATGTTTCATCTTTTCTTCTTTAATCTTTATGAGAGCATCAGTAATGTGTTTTGTAAAGGCCATGTTCATAGCACTAGCATTAGGACTTTTAGCAAGCTTTTGTAGGAACTTAATAACTTCAGAGATATTGCAACCATCAAGATCAAAATCAAATTTATCATCTAAAGTAGTAGAACTATTACTAGCCTCAACACTAGTGGTGGTAATAGTAGAAACACTAATGTTTCTAGCAATTTCATCTTCTCTTTCCCACTTAGCATGTAATTCAGCTAATAGTCTAACATTTTCATCAATTCTTACTTGTATAGCATTAGTAGCTGCAAAGGGATTATCATTAGTTTCAGGTTTAGCAGCCATTTTATTCAAAGAAGATTGAGCTTCAGCTAAAGATGCTATATTTGTTTCAGCATTAGAGAGTTTTTCTTCAATAGTTTTATTGAAAGCAGTTTGCTTACTAATAAAGTCTTTAAGCATAACTTCAAGTTCAGAGGGAGCACTCCTATTATTGTTGTAAAAATTTCCATAAGCATTACCATTGTTGGGAGGATATGGCTTATAATTGTTGTTACCAAAATTGTTCCTATAAGCATTATTACCATAAGCATTGTTGCCAAAATTGTTATTTCTTATGGAGTTCATATAACTTGCTCTTGTTGAGCAACCAAAGAGGCTAAAGGAACATTATTTGGATCAATATGGGCTTTCCCATTAACGAGCATAGACATAATAATATCAATTTTATCACTCAAGGAGGAGGTTTCCTCAACAGAATTTACCTTCTTACCTTGTGGAGCTCTCTCAGTATGCCATTCAGAATAATTAACCATCATATTGTCCACAAGTTTTGTTGCAGCACCCAAAGTGATGGTCATAAAGGTACCTCCAGCAGCAGAATCCAATAGGTTCCTTGAAGAATAGTTCAATCCTGCATAAAAAGTTTCGATGATCATCCAAGCGATCCCATGAGTGGGACAATTCTTTACCAAAGATTTCATTCTTTCCCAAGCTTGAGCAACATGCTCATTATCAAGTTGTTTAAACTTCATTATTTCACTTCTCATGGATATAATCTTAGCAGAAGGATAGTATTTTCCAATGAAAGCATCTTTGCATTTAGTCCAAGAATCAATACTATTCCTAGTTAAGGAATTCAACCATTCTTTAGCTTTTCCTCTCAAAGAGAAAGGAAACAATTTCAGCTTAATAATATCACCATCTATATCCCTATGCTTTTGCATCTCACAAAGTTCAACAAAGTTATTTAGATGGGAAGCAGCATCTTCATTACCAATACTAGGAAATTGTTCTCTCATAACAAGATTGAGCAAAGCAGGTTTTATCTCAAAGAAAGTATCTTCAGGCACAGGTGGAGCAATAGGTGTGCTCATAAAATCATTGTTGTTGGTGCTAGTGAAGTCACACAACTTAGTGTTTTCAAGAGTAGTCATTTTTTGGGGTTTTCAAATAAGAAAGCAAACTTGTAAAACTATTTTTTTGTGTGTTTTTGAATAACAAAACAAGCAAACAAAGCAAAAAGAAACTAAGCAAAACAAAAACAACGAAGTAAAGAGATTGGTTATGAGGGACTCCCCTTGTGAAGATGTCCTTGACTCCCCGGCAACGGCGCCAGAAAAATGTCTTTGATGGCGCAATATTGTCGTAGGAGTTTCTTCTTCTTCGATCCCCGGCAACGGCGCCAGAAAAATGCTTGATGGCTCAATGCACGGCGCCCAGAAAAGTGCTGGTGCATGGTTGATGTAGAGCTTGTTGGGAACCCCAAGAGGAAGGTATGATGAGCACAACAGCAAGTTTCCCTCAGTTATAAAACCAAGGTTTAATCGAACCAGTAGGAGCAAGGAAACACCCCAAAGGTGTTACTAGCTGAGCTTTGGTAGCGACTACCGGTGCTAGTAGCAACGTGGAGACCTGCACAACACAACCACAGAAATTTGTCCCCAACTTGCGATGAGGTTGTCAATCTCACCGTGTTTTGCGAAAAACAAAGGATTAAACGTATCGAATGGAAAGAAGTAATAGTTTGCAGAAAGTAAACACAAAGCAGTAAAAGATTGTAGATTGAATGTAAAAGACAAGGACCGGGATCCATAGTTCACTAGAGGTGGCTCTCCTTAAGATAGATAACATGCTGGGTGAACAAATTACAGCGGGGCAATTGACAAACATCGAGAAAGCAATACATGCATATACTAATCATCTTGACTCCTTTGAGACTTGATTGGGCATTACAACATTATACATAGACCGCCATCCAACTGCATCTATGACTAATAATCCACCTTCAGGTTATCATCCGAACCCCCTCCAGTATTAAGTTGCAAGCAACAGATTATTGCTTTACAAACTGCGTGTAAAGTAAGCAATACGATTGTTCTATGAACAAAGAATTGTTGTTTTCTCCCTAGTAGCAATAGCACATCTAGTACCTTAGAGATTTCTGTCATTTCCCCAGATTACCAGAGGCATGAACCCACTATCGAGCATAAATACTAACTCTTGGAGTTGCTAGCACCTACTTGGCCAAGATAGCTACTAACAATGGAAAGCATGCAAGATCACAAATAACAAAGACATGATAGAATCAATAATCAATCTGAAATAGCATCTCAATATCCATCGGATCCCCGCAAACACAACATGTATGGATTACAAATAGATGATCTTGATCATGAACGGAGCTCACAAGATCTAAACATGAAAGCACAAAGGATGAGAACCAGACATCTAGCTACTACATGGATCCGTAGTCCAAGGATGAACTACTCACGCATCACACTAGAGGCTTGCATGGTGATGAAGAAGGCTTCCAGGGTGAATTCCCCTCTCCGGCAGGGTGCCGAGAAGAGCTTTAGATCCCTCCCGATCTAGGGATGGAGATGACGGCGGCTACAGACTCTTTCGTGGATTTTTGATTGGGCACTTAGGATTTACGTCCCGAGGGCATCTTATAGTCGGAAGGGGAGGCCGAGGGGGTGCCGGGAGCGGCCACACCACCCCTGGCACGGGTCAGGTCTGGCCGCGTGGCCAGGTGGTGTGGTGGCCCCCTGGCCCCTCTCCGTCTCGTATTTTGGCACTTGATGACTTCCGGAAAAATAGGCACTTTGGCTTTTGTCCCGTCCAATTCCGAGAATATTCATTTTCTGACTTTCCTGGAACCAAAAACAGCAGAAAACAGGCAGATGGCACTGTGGCTCTTGTTAATAGGTTAGTCCAAGAAATCATATGAAAAGTACTCCAAAGTTGTAACAAAACACAACAAAGTGGATAAAACCAAGCATGGAACATCAAAAATTATAGATACATTTGCAATGTATCAACTTACCAAAACCCTTCCGGTTTTCTCTCTTCTATTCTTCAGCGATCCTACCGATCCTATAAACACTGTCTAAGCATCATCAAACCCTTAAGCGTGATACCCTATGGTTCGGGAACACTCCAGACATGGTCGGGACACTCCCAGACCAATGATCGATAGAGGGACCTAGATGGCCATGTGACCCCTGTGCGTTCCACGAAGATCTTTCATCGTTTGAACCGGGACGGTCGTGTCTTATTCCCTTTGTCTCTTGATATGTGCATTGACCGATATCTGATCAATGACATCACCATGCCATGTTCAATCTCGTTACTGAACAATGCTACTTGACTCGTTCCGACAAGTGATATCCCTGTGATCAAATCACACGCTGCGTAGCTATTGGATATAACTTCTCTGGAGTGGGCTCTTAAGTATCTTTTTGTCACGTGGACAGACAAATCCCACCCTTGACATATATTGCCTCTAAGATTTCCTCCGAGTACCTGAACACACCTTTATAACCACTATATTACCAAGTGGTGCTTGATGCTATCTAAGCACTCTCGGGAGACAGTGATTGATATAGCCTCACGGTCTAGGGAATAGTCTATGAGGATCCATTTCTAATCATCGTAACTTGAACTTCGTGACATGATCGGGTCACGATGTTTAGGTTGGGTATTGGTTCATCATCTCATTCTCAGAATGAGTTGACTCCATTTCCAACTGGCATAAATGCCACATGATCAGGAAACATGATCATCTGTTGACCAATGAACCAGTGACTAGAGTTTCACTTGGAACCCCTGGTTGTTCGTGTGTCACACGTGTATTGATGTTTCCACTCAATACAGTTATAGCATGATATAAAACTTAATCATAAACTATATAAAATATGATAATAGTCCTTATTACTATTTGTCTCTATGACATATTTCCAATAGTACAAACATGGCCTCGGAACACAGACTAAAAGGTTAAGCATGAGTCATATGGTAGATATGATGCCCATATTGATGCTCGCCTTTGAAGCTACACCGACTCACGTGATGATCGGACTTGGTGTAGTGGATTTGGTTCATGTAATCACCAAAAAGACACGAGGGATGTCGTTTTTGAGTGGGAGTTGATACATTGCAAATGTATCTTTAATTTTTGATGTTCCATGCTTGGCTTTATCCACTTTCTTGTGTTTTGTTCCAACTTTGGAGTACTTTTCATATGATTTCTTGGACTAACCTATTAACAAGAGCCACAGTGCCAGCTGCCTGTTTTCTGCTGTTTTTGGTTCCAGGAAAGTCAGAAAATGAATATTCTCGGAATTGGACAGGACAAAAGCCAAAGTGCCTATTTTTCCGGAAGTGATCAAGTGCCAGAATACGAGACGGAGAAGGGCCAGGGAGCCACCACACCACCTGGCCACGCGGCCAGGCCTCGCCCGCGCCAGGGGTGTGTGTGGCCGTTCCAGGCACCCCCTTAGCCTCTCCTTTCGCCTATATATTGCCCTCGGGACGAAAACCCTAAGGGCCTGATCAAAAATCCCACGAAAGAGTCTGTAGCCGCCGTCATCTCCATCCCTAGATCGGGAGGGATATGAAGCTCTTCCCGGCACCCTGCTGGAGAGGGGAATTCACCCTAGAGGCCTTCTTCATCACCATGCAAGCCTCCGGTGTGATGCGTGAGTAGTTCATCCTTGGACTACAGATCCATGTAGTAGCTAGATGGCTGGTTCTCCTCCTTTGTGCTTTCATGTCTAGATCTTGTGAGCTCCGTTCATGATCAAGATCATCTATTTCTGTGGTTGTGTTGTGCAGGTCTCCACGTTGCTACTAGCACTGGTAGTGCGCCCTGCCAAAGCTCAGCTAGTAACACCTTTGGGGTGTTTCCTTGCTCCTACTGGTTCGATTAAACCTTGGTTTCATAACTGAGGGAAACTTGCTGCTGTGCTCATCATACCTTCCTCTTGGGGTTCCCAACGAGCTCTACATCAACACCGCCATCAAGCAATTTTCTGGGCACCGTGCATTGAGCCATCAGGAGTTCATTTCTAATTTGGATTAGTCGAACTCAATTTGTCATAAACTAAATTGAAGTGAATTTGCATCATTTGTTGTAGTCATTGGCATCCGTTTACTACCTTATGATTAGTTTTAATTGAGATAATTGAAATATAGAATTTTGGATATTTACTTTATGAACTGGTATCGTATTGTTTTGAATGTCAACTTTAGAAGTCCTATTGCAAACTTTCAGCAAACTCTATTTACTCCATGAAGTTTAATAAGTAGTATTAAATCAAGAGTAAGAATTCCAATGTTAGTATCTAAAGTATCATGTTTGCCTCCATGATTCTTGATATTCAAAAGTTATTTTTTAATATCGAGGTTATCTAGGAGCTGAAAGAATTGTTTTAGAAGCCATCATGTGTGGAAGATATTTTGATATCTGAAACAATGTTTATGGTTGCAATATGATAGAGTATAATTTGGCAAAATACATGTTTTCACATTGTATGAGAATTTGCGAATGTTGGAGACACTAGACGTCCTAATCACCCAAAAGGTTTTGGGAATTGGCATTATACTCGCAATTCGTCCGTATAGGCCATAGTAGCTTGATAATGAAAGTTGTCATGATAAGGATGAATAGAAGATGTAAGTAAAATGTTTACTGCATTTAAAAGATTACTAAGGAATGGATTTTTAAAAGAACACCAAACATTTGATGATGGTGATCTACTTCAAAGTGCAAGTCCAAAGGTATTAGTGTTTTACTATACATGCTTTGCACTGTGTGTCATATATATGACGCCACTGTTGATGTTGATAGATTCTTTTAAAAAAGAAAAGGAAGTGCAGAAAGAGAATCTATAAAATATTTGGCAGAAAATAAAAGACTGGTAATGTCCAACTTAGGTATATAGATGATATACATGTTATGGTTGTATTCTTTGCTTGTTAAACAATGTGGTTCTTGGGTATTGGATACCGAATTGGTTGGTATGAAATATCATACAGAATGACGCAGTTCATGAACTACAATGGCCTAAGTAACTAGCAAAAGAATATATGATGATGTTCATCAAAAACAAATAAAGTGTTATTGTATTCATCGTTGACATCAAAGCTTGCCTTCAAGATTTGTTTAAATAATTGTTATTTTGTTTCGGTATAATGAGAACAATGGTTATTTAAATAATTACCATATTCCATAGAAGATGGATGAACTTTTACCAGTCTAGTTAGAGAAATCATGTCCATAAAACTAATGCTAAAATGTCGCAAGACAAATGATTGAAAGATCACTTACAAAGTGATATCGCCGTTTAAATTATATTGGAAAGAAAACATGAAGAAACTCCATGTTGATGGATTTTTGGAGTCTTTGATTTTGATCAAATGACGCTTGTGAGACTGTCCTCGAGATAATTAAAACTCCGTTCATAGGCCAAAGAGGAATAGATTACTAACTTATTGGACATTGTGCATGTTGATGTATATAGTCCATTATATGTAGCCATATGTGATGGATCTTTTTGCTTCATATGCTTTCTCCGGAAATTTGAGTGAATATATCTATATATTTACTTAATAAGGAAGAAGTACGAAACATTTGAAAATTGTTCAAAGACTTTCAAGATGAAGTGGAAAATCATTGTAACAAGAAAATAAAGATTATATGATTCGATAATAAAGGTAGATATTTGAATTACAGGTTTAGCAAAACACCTAAGATTTCGGTAATTGTTCCATGGATTTGCATTTCTCGATAAGCCACAGGAGTATGGTATATTCGAGAGATCAAATCAAACCTTGTTTGACATGGTAAGATCAAATGTGTCATTTATAAAACTGCCATTATATTTAAGGATTAAAGCTTTAGAGACTACACTTTTACACTGAAAAGAGCACCATCATGATCTGTTGAAATGACACCATATGAGTTATGGTTTGGGATAAAACCCGAATTGTCTTTTCTTAAATTTTGGTATGCTATGCATAAGTAAAATGTTTACAACCAATGTCGGATATGCACGCCTTTGTAGGTTATCACAAAGAATTTGTTGGGAATTCCTCCATAACACCGAGGACAAAAGAGTTTGTCGCTTGGAACGTTAAGTTTCTTGAAAGGAATTTTTTGTGAAAAGTTAAGTGGGAGGACAATAGAACTTTGATAAGGTTATTGAACCTTAGATATATGTGCTAAGTAGCATAGCGCTGGAAGGTGTCCCGCTGGCGGCCACAATGCGCATGGCTCCCGTGATTACAAAGGTTGTGATCTTGGAGATTAGAGTTTCTATTTGAACCGTATGCATCGGGTAACAATCAAATAGTGAGATTTAATAAACAAGTCGTTATTGTTTTGACAATAATGAACCAACTGCATGCAAATAAGCGATGATGGGCCCTGACTCCATAGAATGACTAGAAGTCATAAAATCCGTGATTGTTTCCATACATGAGAAATCAAGCTTTTGAACTTGGAAGACCCTCCGAAAAGGCATGAAGCCTATCGGTCGTGTTTGGATCTATAAAGAAATAGACATGGATGTTTCACATCTATGAAATAATCGACATGTCGAGAAGGAATTTACGACAATGTTCAAAGAGTTGACTATGACAAGATTTGATATTTCATAGCGATATTTAGTCTTGACGGATTAACCTAGAAACCACTACATATAATTTGGTGTATGGTAGTTGAACAAACAAAACAATGTTCTTCTAATAGAATGGTTATCTAGGACGTGTACAAGACGCGGTCCGAAGAGTTTTGTTAATTCAAAGGGTGCTAAGAGGGCATGTAAACTTCAATAGTTGAAGTAAGCATAGCGGAGTTGGAATCTTCACCGTGATGAAAATGTTAAAGGAGTTTAATTTCATCAGAGACACTGCAGATGCTTGCATTTGCAAGAAATTAAGTGGGAGCGCTGAGACAAATTTCCAATACATTATGCAGAGTACATATTATTGATTGGAAATGATGTATCCTTTATTGACACGGGTTAAGAATTTCATTTTGATGAAAGACTTGGGCAAAACCGGAAATTCGGCATCAATGTCTATATGGATAGATTGAGACACTAATATGGTTGTGCCAGACGTACATATATGAGATATTGAAAAGGGTTCAATATGGAAACAACAAGAAATATTCTTGCTGCATGGAAAGGATTATATCAAGATTCAAGTGTTTCAACACTTGGTGAGTAAAATCACATGAAGATTTTGATTAATAATACCGTGATATGTACATATCCAGATATGTCCAATGCTCTAAATGTTATGAGCATATACCAGAATGATTCATTTGATGATCATTGGATGATAGTAAAGATATTCTTATGAGCTTTGGAAGAACTAAGAATATATCATGTATAAGTAACAAATAGTTAATTATAGTTCATTGTAATATGTTACATTGATACTAGTTTGTCACAAGATACAAATTAAAATTATCTCAATTTAAACTATGGGTGGCATAATATTATGGAAAGGAAATTCCATGATGGATTTGGATGAGTTCCAAAGTTAAAACATTGTGACGGATACTACAACAAAAGGATAAGTATATGGCTGCCATAGTAGCAGCAAAGGAGGGCATTTGTGTCAAGTAGTTTGTTATCAAACTAGGTGTGGTTCATAGTGGGATAATACTATGAAGATATATTGTACGAAAATACTATCGACATGTTTTAACCCAAAGGAACTAAAGGTCTCACCAAAGGACTAAATTTATACAATGCCATCTCATTAGAGAATGAGTGATGCATAGAGACGCAAAGACTTGCAAATACACACAGACCTGAAAGTGCTAGATCCGGAGATTATGTTAACCACTAGCAAACGCGTATATTCAACACCTAGGTGTTGTATATACAAGTTGACAAACAAGATTATTGACTCTAGTGCAAGTGGGAGACTGAAGGGAATATGCCCGAGAGGCAATAATAAAGTGGTTATTATATTATTTCATGTTTATGATAAATGTTTATTTTGCATGCTATAATTGTATTAATTAGAAAAGTTAATACATGTGTGTTTAATATACAAAATACAAAGTTCCTAGTGATGCCTCTCATATAAACTAGCTCGTTGATTAACAAGATGATCAAGGTTTCCTGATCATGGACATTGGATGTTGTTAATAACGAGGTCACAACATTGGTGAAATGATGTGATGAATATTCATCCGAAGTATAGCATTACGATCAAAGTCATTATGTTTATATTGCTATAACATCAAACGAAGTAATCCTAGTCCTTAGACCATGAGATCGTGTTAATCACTAACACCGAAAGAGTATCTTGATAACATCAAACATCACACCGTAACAAGGTGACTATAAAGGTGGGTTCAGTGCTACAAAGGTGTTATGTAGAGTCTCATGGATCAAGAGTGGGATTTGTCCATCCCAATGACGTATAGATATACTTGGGGCCCTCTCGGTGATATCACATTCAAATAGCTTGCAAGCAAGTGATGTGATCACTAGAATGTTATATCACGGGAACGAGAAAAGAGTGCATGTCGGCAACGATATCAAACTAGGTATTGAGATACCGATGATCGAATCTCGAACATGTAATATATCGCGAGACAAAGGGATTTAGCTACGACATTAAAGTTCCACATGATCACAAGAGTCATCGTTGAATGTGTGGGAGTCAGTACGGATCTCCAAGTCCCGTTGCTGATTATTGATCAGAAAGGGGTCTCGATCATGTCTGCATTATTCGCAAACCGTAGGGTGACACACTTAAGGGACACCGACACCATTTGGAGCAAATATGTTTCATATAAAGATTTAAGAAAGCACTAGAATCATTTCGATGGAAACCGGAATTGTTTCGGGTGAAATTGCAGAAATTGGTTCTGCATGTGATATTAAAATGTTGCAGGGGGTTTTATGTGAATGTTTGTTAATTAATGTAATTAACATAATTCTGAATAAAATAAATAAAATAGTTTTATTTAATGAGAGCTTGTATTAAATTTTGTGGAAATTTAATGCATGTGAGTGGACATGAATGGAGGTGTGTGTTTATGTGAGTGGGAGCTCCACCCACATGAATGAGGGAGAGGTGGGGCCACCCACCATGGCCAGCGCCATGCCCCCTTGGGCTTCCCCTCCCCTATATAAGGAGCACCTCCTCCTCCTCCACTCTCACACCTCCTCGTGAAGGATCTCTCTCCCCCTCTAGAAATTATTCCCCATGGTCTCGGATTAGCGAGATACATGTTTCCGGTGGCTTTATCTGGAAAGGAGTTGCTGCTTCCGCTGCTTTGCTGGAGCGAGGGACGGAGGTTGTCGGGGTACCCGCGGTACCTGATGGCTCAGTGTTGATGTAGAGCTCGTTGGGAACCCCAAGAGGAAGGTATGATGAGCATAGCAACAAGTTTCCCTCAGTTATGAAACCAAGGTTTAATCGAACCAGTAGGAGCAAGGAAACACCCCAAAGGTGTTGCTAAGAAGCTTGGCGAGCACTACCGGTGCTAGTAGCAACGTGGAGACCTGCACAACACAACCACAGAACTTTGTCCCCAACTTGCGATGAGGTTGTCAATCTCACCGTGTTTTGCTAAAAACAAAGGATTAAACATATCGAATGGAAAAAAGTAAAAGTTTGCAGAAAGTAAACACAAAGCAGTAAACAGTTTGTAGATCGTATGTAAAAGTAAAGGACCGGGATCCATAGTTCACTAGAGGTGGCTCTCCTTAAGATAGATAACATGCTAGGTGAACAAATTACAGCAGGGCAATTGACAAACATCGAGAAAGCAATACATGCATATACTAATCATCTTGACTCCTTTGAGAATCGATTGGGCATTACAACATTATACATAGACCGCCATCCAACTGCATCTATGACTAATAATCCACCTTCAGGTTATCATCCGAACCCCCTCCAGTATTAAGTTGCAAGCAACAGATTATTGCTTTATGAATTGCATGTAAAGTAAATAATATGATTGTTCTATGAACAAAGGATTGTTGTTTTCTCTCTAGAAGCAACAACACATCTAGTACCTTAGAGATTTCTGTCACTTCCCTAGATTACCAGAGTCCTGAACCCACTATCGAGCATAAATACTAACTCTTGGAGTTGCTAGCATCTACTTGGCCAAGATAGCTACTAACAACGGAAAGCATGCAAGATCACAAATAACAAAGACATGATAGAATCAATAATCAATCTGAAATAGTATCTCAATATCCATCGGATCCCCGCAAACACAACATGCATAATTACAAATAAATGACCTTGATCATGAACGGAGCTCACAAGATCTAGACATGAAAGCACAAAGGAGGAGAACTAGCCATATAGCTACTACATGGATCCGTAGTCCAAGGATGAACTACTCACGCATCACACCGGAGGCTTGCATGGTGATGAAGAAGGCATCCAGGGTGAATTCCCCTCTGGCGGGTGCCGAAGAGCTTGCTTCTATCCTCCCGATCTAGGGATGGAGATGACAGCGGCTACAGACTCTTTCGTGGATTTTTGATCGAGTACTTAGGGTTTTCGTCTCGAGGGCATCTTATAGGCAGAAGGAGAGGCCGAGGGGGTGATGGGGGCGGCAGACCACAGTGCGGGCCCCGGTGCGCACAGCCACGCTGCCAGTGGTGTGGCTGACCCCACTTCTCCGCCTCAGATTCGCATCGATGACTTCGAAAAATAGGCACTTCGCTTTTGTCCCGTCAATTCGAAAATATTCATTTTCCGACTTTCTGGAACCAAAACAGAAAATGTGTAGCTGTAACTGTGGCTCTTGTTAATAGGTTAGTCCAAGAAATCATATGAAAAGTACTCCAAAGTGTGGACAAAACACAAGAAAGTGGATAAAACCAAGCATGAAACATCAAAAATTATAGATACATTTGCAATGTATCAGTACCGGACGTGTGTGCTATCACGGATGCACCGCTGCTTTGCGGTGCTGGACTTGGTGGTGCTAGACTTGCTGGAGCTGGATCTGATGGACGTGCTGGAGCTGGACCTGCTGGACTTGCTGAACTTCATCACGATCTTGAGATCGGCAAGTGTACGACTATATCATACACGAGTTCCATCTCATTAATAAAGCTTTGTTCTCTTCGAGGGTATGTTCTCCATGGATGTATATCCACCCATTGCTTGTATCTAATAGATAGAATCTTGGCATATAATAGTTCCCATCGTAGGATTTTTTTTGTTTTCTATGCCGCGAACCCAACATATCATACATAGAGAGATTAGATCAAGTTACCATCACAAAACCATAGTCCACGGGGTGGACTACTCCTCTCTCATCATGGAGAGTGATGAGGAGGCGTTGGTGAAGGAGGAGAAGCGGCCAAAGGCGATTCTGGCAGCGGTTTCCCCTCCAATCTTCCTCCGACAGCGGCCAACAAACTCTCTATTTTGGTGTTTTCGATCTCTGCCTCCATATATGTCGAGGACGACCGAGAGGGGGCATATATAGATGTTTTTAGGTCAAAGCTTGTATATGGGCGAAAGATTGAGGCGAATCGGACGACCGAAGGGGAAAAGACCGCATGTGGTGCGCCTGGTATAGGAGGCATCGCCATTGGGCCTCATTTACAGCCCATTAAGCTCCTCTGGTCCTTGTTTGGCCTGCTAGATGCGTCTCGAAATTTGTGAACTGTGGCCTATGACCTTGCCCTTTTGGAGTCCCATAGCTGCTGTAATGTCAAAAATACTAACATAAGGTATATTCTGCTAGACAAAGTTAGAACTAGAGGAGAGGAGATTGTTTCGAAATCCCCGAAATCATTAAGAACATTGGTAATAACTACTAATATGATGCAAATATATGGAAATATGTGTCAATAAACTACAAAGTTCATGTATGCATTTTATATGCATCACATGTCCACACTCCACTAAGTAGTGGCATGTCAAATAGTGGAACGCCACTAGTTAGTGGCGTGTTAAAAAAGAATTGCACTAGATTGGTTCGTTCCGGGTAGGTAGTGGGACCCACATATGGCTGGCGTGCACAAAGGCGAGACACAACACTAACTAGTGGCGTGTGAGTAGGTGGCACACCGCCAGTAATGGCACGTTGATTCCTGGGCACACCACTGGTATAGTGCCACCTATAGCAAATCTACACTAGTGAGCTATCCATGTTCCGCGGAGTTCATCCACGAAGGACAGGTTTGCGAATATGACCTAGGGCTAGCAAAGGCCACTCCTCGCCGTGTCGTGTAGGTGGCACTAGGGATCGTGCTTCCTCCAAGCCGTCGAGCCGATTCAGAGGATCTTCGATCTCACGATGACCCAAGCAATGTAGTCTCCGACGTCATCCACTTTAGATCTTGCAACTGCACTGGCGAAGAAGGGCCTAGTTGCTTTTTCACTTTATATTTCAGGTCTTTCTTGTAAAATGCGAGGTCTCTTCAGTAATTCCTATTCAGAGAGTCCTCTATGTATTTGTTCCCGTCGCTTAATACAACTTATGGGCCTTCGGGCCTCTTCCCTGTTAAAAAAAGACAAAGTGTGGGGATAGAAGATTGGGTGAAAGTCTTTTTCCAAGTAAGAGCAAGGGGTAGCTGTGTGGGGACTCCGGATGGCACCCACCAATTTCAGGTCCAGGTTTGTCCCCCATAACCGCATCCTGCTATCCTCCCGTCCCTCGCAACCCGGCCCCATTCCCGCCGTCGGGTTTGATTTTCCTCAAGACGCGCGACCCAGCCGGGTACGGGGACCCGACAGAAGGCGATGCAGAGGCCCCCATAGCCATGGCGACGAGCTTGTGAAGGCGAGTGGCGACGCCGTGAGGTCATCCGCCGGAGTTGGAGGATGAGCGGGGCCAGGAGGGGCTCACACCGCAGTTGGAGGAGGAGCGGTCTACGCTGACCGGAGCATGGAGAGGCGGCAACGCACATGCGAAGGAAGCAAAAAGAGGAGGCAACGGCGTCCAGGCGGAGGGACCAGTCCACACGAGGGGACGAGATGATACGAGGACATACTTGTGTCTCGTGTGTGTGTGCGTGGGTTGTTGCCTGGTTGCGTCTGGGTCGTGTGCGTCACTACGTGCGTGGGCCATGGGTTGTGTCCGCGCATGTGTGGGCTATGTGCGTGTGTGCTGTTTGACTATTTCACAGACGTTTATGCGAGTATGCATGTACGGATTTGGCACCCCATACTCGCCCCCGCTAGACCCGGTTGCTCCATTTTTTACTACTAAGAAGCCCTGCGCAGGGCCGGCCTATAGGGTGGGGAAGTGGCGCACTCGTCCTGGCCCCAAGGAGGTAGAGGCCGCGGCCTAAGACTTGTATATGTACCTATAATTATGTTCTATTCTTGAGACCCAACAAGGTGATAAAATTCTAGTAGACCCAACCTGTAGCCTGCTATGTCTCTATTCTGACTTCTTTTACCCGAAAAAATATTGCAAAATTATAGAAAAGAGAAAAACACATGTTCCATTTAAAGAAGCCCACATAGATACATCATTTAGTTTCGATCGCGGGAAACAATATCAACATCACCCCGAACAAATACTCTTGCATTTCTGAATAGTTTCTCTCGATGCCACCATTTCCGTGGCCTCTCCAAATATGCAGAATAGTACTGGCCCTCATGTGTCTCTACAAATTTATGAGTATTCATTAGTGAAGACTAACAAGCAAACACATAACTATATCATTCCACAAGCAGCTCTTCTTCGATTCCCAACAGTTTTACTTGTACCTATTATCCATGTTGTAGAGACTATTTTATTCTCTTGTTAATTCAACGTTGATATGTCTACTATTGTACTATTTTTTCTACAATTAATTCTAGAGGTATATATGTATATATAAGTGTACACAAGATAGAAATAAGCATGATGGTAGATATTTTACTTGATCATTAGAAATGATTAGTTTCAAATGTCTTCACGGGGATTCTAAAAATCATGAATTTAATAAGTATACAAATTATATAATTATTTAGAGGACTAAGAACATTGATTATGCTTAAATTTTGAGTAATATTAATTTTTAACATAAATATTAAAAATATATTTAAACAATTTTCTAAAGTACAAGGGCCATTGCCCTACTCTCCTTGACTTAGTAAAACTTTATCACTTTAAACGAGGGTCTTTGGTGTTGTGTTGTCTAGGGCCCCGAATATATGGACCGACCCTCACCCAGCGGGTATTTTTCTTCATTAGACCCTACCCATTCAATGCGGGTACCCGTCGGGTAAACGGTTTCACATACTCATTACCATCCGGAGTGAGGACACACAAAGATGATATCAAGTATATTCAAATCTTACTAGGTTGAATTTACTAAAGATTTATTTTATTGTAGCATAGAAACAAGATCCTTGTCCGGTACTTTTAAATGATTATAAGTTTGTATATTTTTATTTTATGTAAATATTAAAAAATCTTTGAAAATTCTACAAAAAACACGCCGTGTACAATTTTTACAAGGATTCTAACACTTCATGAGAGTTTATAATTTGAATCCAATAAACAATATGCCCAAAGCCTCCGTGTACATATCTCGACCCTGAAATTCCCATCTCATCTCCCGTCTTCGTCTGTCCCCCGTCTCTCTCTCTCTCTCTCTAGGGTTGCGGTCTCTCGCCATGATGCAGCAGCCCCCGCCGTCGCAGCCGCACCCCGGCATGCCTCCACAAGGCGCGACCGGGCAGCCGCCGCACTGGGGCGCGATCCCGCCGCCGATGCAGCAGTACGGGCAGCCCCCGCCGCAGCAGCCGCATGCGATGTGGGGCCAGCCGCCTCCACAGGCGGCGCCCTACGGGCAGGTGCCTGCTCCGCAGCAGTACTACGCCGCGCCGCAGGCTCCGGCGGCCCCCGCGGCGGCGGACGAGGTGAGGACGCTCTGGATCGGGGACCTGCAGTACTGGATGGACGAGAACTACATCTACAGCTGCTTCGCGAGCACCGGAGAGGTATTTGTCCCGATCTGATGCAATGTTTCTTCTCCCTGGTCGATCTGATGAGAGACTTAGTCGCGCGTGGTTTTGGTCGCGCCTGTCCCCGAATTACTGGATGTACGCGTCCCTGGTCTAGATTTAAGGTTTAGGTAACGAGTGATTTAGTTGTGATGGTAGAGCTGCTAACAAATCGAGCTCTAGGGGGTAGTTACTTTGTGCCGATTATTTTTTCTAATAAAAAAATCAAGCTCCCTCTGAATTAGCTGTTGTTCTTCAGCGGCTGTGCGTTTTGCATACAATTTGTATGCTTTTGTAACGACAACTGTGTCTTCTGCACATGGGTGTTGAATCTTTCCAGTATAAAGTTGCTAAGACGATTTTTGTGTCAATTTACAGCTTCAGGCTGTGAAGCTTATCCGTGACAAGATAACTGGGCAACTTCAGGGTTATGGCTTTGTTGAGTTTGTAAGCCATGCAGCTGCTGAGCGAGTTCTTCAAACATTCAATGGACAAATGATGCCAAATGTTGAGATGCAGTACAGACTGAATTGGGCCAGTGCTGGTGAAAAGCGTGATGACACCCCAGATTATACTATTTTTGTTGGGGATCTTGCAGCAGATGTTACAGACTACATGTTACAAGAGACATTCAGGGTCCATTACCCTTCAGTGAAGGGCGCCAAAGTTGTAACTGATAAAATGACAATGCGTCCAAAGGGTTATGGTTTTGTGAAGTTTGGTGATCCTGCAGAGCAAGCTCGTGCAATGACTGAAATGAATGGAATGCCTTGTTCTTCCAGACCTATGCGCATTGGTCCAGCAGCAAATAAAAAAACAACTGGGGTTCAGGAGAGAGGTAAATGTTATCAATTTCATGTCGCTGCAATGCCTTTTTGCTGTTACATGTCTACAGTTGCTTCTCATGGTTGCCTTGCTATGTTTGAGGGTGCCTTTTCCCCTTATATATTTTCTTGTTCTTTTTCCTTGGTTTGGCCAGAACAATCTGAAGCTAGGTGCTACCTTTTTTTCTGCAAGAAAACATTCTTCGTTAGTACAATGATTCCCTTTGTGAATCTAGATCATTTAACGCAGAATAGAGTAATACTACATTTTTATTACACAATGGTAGAATCAAGATACTGATGCTATCTGGAAACGAGATCCAACAGTCTTCCTTCATTAGGAGCCCTACAATTGAATTGAGCTGTCACATTTTTTATGTATTGTGTTGCGTCACTGGATCAAGTGTAAATCATTTATGGCCTAAATTCTAAGTCTATTTCTGGTTTGTTTATTGTTTTCCTGATTTTACCTCAGGACATATCTCATATATACATCAACCTTTAGAACTTCGTTTCTTTGTATATAATAGTTACGGCCCATGCTCAATCAGGAATGCACACATGCAAAATAAACTGGTACATTGATTTATGGTTTATTCATTCCTCAGGATTAGCAGTTGAGGGGTTGAATCCCTTTCACATGCATTTAGAGCTAGACTTTCCATTTCCATTTTTTGCTGAGAGAATTTTATATGACTACATGCATGAAGAGATGATCTATAATTCCTTATTTATTTACTTATCTTTTCCGATGCTTTAGTCACCATGTTATATTTGTCATTTGAACTTTTGTGTCTCTTGCATGGTATGCATTCATGTTTACTTTTTATATTTAACAAGTCTTACAATGTATTTCTTTCACTTTTTTGCTTTCATTTACAGTACCAAATACTACTCAAGGAGCTCAGTCTGACAATGATCCTAACAATACCACCGTGCGTTCTTAGTTCTACTTTTCTGTATAACACTAACCGATTTTCAATTTTTTGTTGACCTTTTTGTTTCATTTGTCTCAGATATTCGTTGGTGGCCTTGACCCCAACGTCACTGAAGATGCCTTGAAACAAGTTTTCGCTCCTTATGGAGAAGTCATCCATGTCAAGATCCCTGTTGGAAAGAGATGTGGTTTTGTTCAGTTTATTAACAGGTTGGTTTTATTTGTTTAATAATAATACTTTGGTTGTTCCTGGTGCTCGGTTATCTGAAGCACATTCTTCTAAGCTACTCTTTGTCTCTGTGTATTCAGGCCTTCTGCTGAGCAAGCACTGCAATTGCTGCAAGGGACCTTGATTGGTGGGCAGAATGTGAGGCTTTCATGGGGACGAAGCCCTTCGAACAAACAGACTCAGGTCATTTCTTGCGTACTATGACGTTTGGTCCTGTCTGATTTGTCGTTCGCTAGAGCTAAAGTTGTTAACCTCATGATATGCCAACGTTTTCAGCCTCAGCAGGAATCCAACCAGTGGGGTGCAGCAGGTGCTGGTGCTGCTGCTGCTGCTGCTGGTGGTTACTATGGTGGCTATGGACAAGGTTATGGCGGGTATGCACAACCTCAAGACCCTAACATGTATGGTTATGGGGCTTACGCGGGCTATCCCAACTACCAACAACCAGCAGCAGCGCAGCAGCAGCCGCCGCCACAACAGGTGAAGTTCCTCATGGATATCAACTCACATCTTAGCTCTAGAAAATTCTGAACTTAACTTTGGTTCCAACATACTACCTCCGTCCCAAGGCTTAAGGCCTATAGTTTTTTGAAAAAGTCAAACTATGTAAAGTTTGACCAAGTTTTTAGAAAAAAATATTAATATTTACAATATGAAATATATACCCTTTGATACATCATGAGACATATTTTCACATGATATCTATATAATGTCTTTATAGTTTTTTCAAAAAGTTTGGTCAAACTTTCCGTAGCTCGACTTTTCAAAGAAATTATAGGCCTTAAGCCTTGGGACAGAGGGAGTATGTCTGTAACCTCTCCACCGACTAAACTAAAACTGTGATGTTCTTTTCTTTTTCCAGTGATCTCCGTCAGGTCGTTGAAAACACCAGGATCCCCATTTCAAGTTGGCACTGTCGAGCTATGATCTAAGCACCTCTCAGTAGAGAGAGAGAGAGATAGAGAGAGAGACGGTTTCTGGACTCCAGATTTTGGTGTTGCCTCCCGGCAAGGTTGTCTGTATCATCAAAGCTGTTCCCTGTTATCCCATGTACCGGAAAGTGGAAGACATGCTTTGTTTGACCGACCCCCGACTGTCCTGATGTACTGTTATTTATTACCATTGTGATCTTCTGCTTTTGAACTATATAATATACTGTATCGGTTATTTCCTGTTGCAATTTTTTTGCTGTTGCTTGGTGGGTGGTCTTGGAATCTCTTATTATCTGACACAACTAGGCTTTGGTTCTGATAGCATGATTGGCCACTTGGACAGGCATGGCTGCGTGTGCTGTCGAGTTACCTTGGGATTTTATTCGTTGCATGGTTTGCCCCATAGGCCTTGTTTGCTTCCAGTGTATTTGATGGGAGGGGAGGAGATGGAAGGGGATTATCCTGAACCCCGGAAAATCCCCAATGCTCCGTTTTCTAAGCAGGGTTGGGAGGGGATAATCCCAGGATTCTGCAATCCCTCATCCCCAATGTACCATAGTGTATTGGATGGAATACTATTTTTGGGGATCCCAAATACTCTCATCTCCAAACGGGGTAAAAATACAAGAGCACTACGAGAAAAGTGAACCAGGCCTTGATATGTTATTGTCGTTTTTTAACCGTGGGTGCAGCAGCTATCTTGTCTTCATCATGTCTGATACACAGTCGACAATTCTATTGCATCCAGAACATGACCATTGTCACTGTCGACATTTCTACTGGAAAACAGATTAACATTCCGATGGGAAAAGAGTAGAAAGAGATGCCATCTGCAAAGCGACAAAAGCTGACGAGAAAGGCAGCCATGATTCCAGACATACACTGTAGCGCACCTGTACTAGCCAGAGATTCTTTCGCCACCGGGGCTGCTTCAAGATCCGCGCCGGAGCCGATCGCGGCACGAGACCGACCGCCCGACCGCCACTCCACCCTCGGTCGGACTGGACAGTGTCGTCCGGTTCGCGCTCGCTCGCCCTCGCCACCTCCGATCCCATTCCGAACCGACCGACCCGTCGCACGCTTGGCCCTTTCCTCTCTCCTCTGTCCCCTCGTCTTTTCGCTCTCGGCTCGTCGCCTCCCCCCCTCTTCCTCTCCACCCATGGCCCGCCCCAAAAAGGCCAAGGCGGCGCCGGCGCCCGCGCCGCCGCCCGCGGTCTGCGAGGCGCTGCTGCTGGCGACCGTCTGCATGGTCGGCCTGCCCGTCGAGGTGCAGGTCCGCGACGGATCCGCCTACGCCGGCGTCTTCCACACCGCCTCCGTCGACGGCGGATACGGTGGGCGCCCCTTGCTCTTCCTCGTAGATTTCCGTTCGTATGTTGCGGAGTCGGCGTTTGGTCCGGGGATCACGGGAATGGCGTTCGGTCCCGTGATCCGGCCTGTTGGGTGGACGCCGCGAGGCTACTTGGCTGGCTCTCTGTTTTTTCCGTAGAAATGCGCTGTGATCTGCTTGCCGGTTGGCTGGCCGTGGTCGGTCGCGGTTTGTTAGTTTTATTCGAGGTTGGCGTGGATTTGGGGTCGGGTGGCAGAGATCGGTGGGTGCTGTTCCTCTCCAAGGACGCGGCTGCGCGTTGCGCTCTCTGGCGGCCGAGATCTCGGTCGTCTCATATTCCTGATTTCGGTGGGATTTGTTCTGGAGGAAATTGTGTCTGAAATGGTTCTAGCGATCCTGCTTTCTACCACAATGCAATTTTACTTAGCATTATGTTCGTCCAGGAGCTTGAATGAAGCCTCGTACGTGTGGTCTTTTGAGTACTCGAGGTCGATTCGAACGTAGTGTGTTGAGACCATGGGCAAGTGTTTTTGATCTATTTTCCGGTTGCAAGTCACTTGCTGCCGTCGTGTCATATCGCAGTCACCGTTGACGATTCAGGGGTGAAATTCCACCTGCATTCGTGCTACTTTATGTGCCCGTGGGGATTTTCTGCTATATTATGTAGCTGTGGACAAATATGATTCTGTTCTGTGATCAAGCGGTTATCCTTGATCGTGTTATTCAATGGAAATCTGTTGCACGTAGTTAGTTGTTACTATGATTAGGTATTTATGAAGGGGTTAAATACTGGCCTCACTCTAGATTTGAGCCATGATTATGTACCAAGTGCTGAGTTTCTGGAAATCACAGTGTTGTTTCTGCATTGTAATTACACTAGAATTTTCATTTCACCTTGGGGGACATAGTAGTATATTATTACTCCTTGTATGTAGGTTGATTTGTGCTTGTTTTGGATTTGTTGTAAGTTCTCTAGAAACTATTACCCTTCCCTTGGCAGATATTGTGCAGTGTCTCTGGATTGGCCTTGATCTTGCAACCTTTGTATCTACTGTCATATAAATTCCCCTAAGTTCTTCTCACCTCATAGTTTTAGTTTACCGAGTTCTACTGTTTTTATATTGTTCCGTCTTTGGAGTCTTGGGCAGTATAGTTTCTGTACTGTTTGATTTCAGGGACCAACTTTGAGTTTTTGGGGGAGAAAGAATTGGACTGATTGATTTCTATTGAGCAGGTGTTGTGCTAAAGAAAGCACAGAAGATTGCAAATGGGAAGAACAATGCCAATCTACCTCTGGGAGCTTTTGTGGATACTCTTCTTGTTCTCCCGGATGATCTTGTTCAAGTGATCGCAAAGGTAGGTTTAGTGCATGTTTGGTGCTGTTGAATACATTGCCTTGGGAGTTGATGAAAACTGTTGTTTTTCCAGGATTTTTCCCTTCCTATGAAAGATATTGCTAAAACTACTGCTTGTGGTGTGATGGCAACATCATTAGAGCCTCAAACTTCACATTTGAAAGCTCCAAAAGCATCCAGGTCTGTAAATGTGTCTCCATCAAAGTTTGTCCACAGTTCAACTATTTTATGTTATTTCTGTCTGCACGTTTTGTCATAGCATGACTCATGGTTGCTCCCACTAACTAGATATCTTTAACTGATACAGCAGTTTCTTGCATGGTGCTGGTCCACAATATACATTACAAGCAATCTATTCTACTTGATAATATTCTGCTTATTCTTACTATATCCTAGTCACTGTTGACCTTTATTAATGCTATTTCTGTCACAGACAGGTTGAGAAGTGCAGCAGGCAGTGTCAGAATAGTGATATCTCCATTGGGAAAATTGCTCCAAGTATAAACTCTAGCTCTTCAGATGTCAAAACATCTCAACCAGTCAATAATTTGTCTACTAAAGTTGTCGTGTCAAGCAAAAACACTGCTAAGGTCAGTCCTTTTGGTATGCACTGATAGCTGATAAGTGTGCCTACATCTTACCGGTATTTGCTGATCTGTAAATAGTTAAACATATCATGCGTCTGCCACTCTGCCTTTGGACTACGACATAGTATTATCTATTATGTCAATTTGTACATTGTTCTTAACTGTACTGGTTCATCTGTTATCTCAGTTATGTCGTAAACGTGTGTTTTTTCTTAATATTAGAAATATATGATACTTTCATGCTGAACTTAATATTATTGCAGATAACTAGGTTCACAAGAAAATAATTTAGAGTCTAGTCATAAAGTTAAGGGTCCGTGTCTGTCTCAATCTATTGAGATTTTCCAAGTCTCAATCGATTCAGAGAAGTGCAATTTCAGTTGTGCAAGTTGCACGTTTCACTTAAATGTAGTCGCACTTTTCTGAATTGATTAAGGCTTTGAATATCTCAGTCTCTTGAGACCTAGCAAAACCATAAAGTTAAATACCTAAATATGCTCATCTGAGGGTCATCTTACTCATACTAATGCCTTTTTCTACTTGTGTTCACGAGTCTTCATAACCTTCCTACGCTTTATTATTGTTTACTACTACATTGTATATTTTACATGCAGTTCATTATTATCTGTCTACTCATTTGTTGTTTTAAACAATATTTCAGGGATCCAAACTCAATCCACATGCTAAGGTCTTCGCTCCATCTTTGTCAAGTACCAAACCAGTACATGCAGTTGCACCCCCTGTTAACCCGAGCTATATCTCGAATTCTGTTGCTAGAGTTCCAACTGGTATACCTGTATTTCAAAGTCAATCTCTGCCAGACAGTTCATCTCTATCCAGCAAGGTTGTTCATTATAATAACCTGGCTCCTGGAAACTTTGGCATTTCACCTCAATATGTTCAATCTGTAAGTACATTGATTCATTCCTCGTACGATTCTGATTATTTATCTTTTTGCTGCATCTAATACCATATTATATTAAGTGAAATAGACTTAAGAGGTCAACTTCTACTCTCAGCATATAGCATGCCTTTAAGTTGATACATTGATATGCACCAACTTCTGCGTTTACTTTACGTTTGGTCTAGCTATGCACTTACCTTGAAGAGCAACTACTTGAATACTAGCTATGGTTTATTGTTCTGGTATCTTAATTCTGTTAACTCTGATATGATTATGCTTCTGATTTCTGATAGATGCTGTTTTCATTTTTTGCATGACAGTTTGTGGGGCATAATGTGGGCAGGCTAGATCCTGCAAGACTTGGTACACCATACCACCCCTTGCAAGTGGGGTCAACCTATATCAGCCCTAGTCCTCAGCCTGTAAGTAATTGCTTAATAAGACATATAATTCATATTAATTTAAAAAATCTGTTCATTTGTGTCTATTTGTTAGATATTAATGGTCTTAACTTTGTCTAGATACGAATGCGTCTAGTCTAAATACATAACTAGATACACACAAATCTAGATAAAGTTGAGGCCATTAATATGGACCGGAGGGAGTACCTGCAATTGTTTTCATCTGGAACTTGACTGAACTAAATCATCTATATTTCATACATGGTAGGTGCTTGATGGGAAGTTCAATCCTTTTGTTTATGTCCATCCAGTTTGTCAGGTGAGTCACTGCTCCATAAAAGTGATGTCTACTTTGAATATAAGCTGGACTGGACGCATAATGTTGAAAAAAGAACTGGACTCGGCACAATTTTTCTCTTGCTCACTTTGGCTGATCTGTTTTTTGGTTTTCTTTGAAGGATGCTATGCATGGAGCACCTGTTATTTCCCAAGGATGGCCTCGCCCTGTGTTGTTGAACTCATATCAATCTAGCTTGCAGAAGTTTCAAGGTAACAAATCCTATTGCAATCTTCAACTTCTATTGATTAGAGAAGTACTAAAGTCTTCTGTTATTAACTCACTCATAACACACCCTCTTACCTTTTCTGTTCACTCTCCAGGCACTGCCCCATCATTCTATGGGGCTCCGCCAGTGATGGCAACTGGTAACCTGCCTATGGTGGTACCAAGCCCTGCACCACTTGTGCAGCCATTCCAGGCCATTCATCCGATCATGCTTCCTTCTGCAACCAGCATGTTTCCAGGCAAATACATGTAAACTTGTCGTACAAATGTGAATTTTCAGCTTCCGTTGGAAGAATCTTGGCTTACCCCTTGGCTTTCGGGGTACACATCTAAGAGGACTCACAGTTTTGCCTACCCTGTTAATTCACCTACTAGTTGCTGGTCATTGTCCGTCTTTTTATTGGGAGGACTTGCAACGCCTGCCATAAGTCACGCTTCGGTGTGGGTTATGGATTAATTTTTTGGGTGGGAGTTCATGGGAGGAGTTGATATGAAAATAGAGAGGAGATTGATGGAATTCTTTGACTGCCTTGGCAACACATTTTACCTGTTCTTTTGCCTTTGCGGAGCAGTATGTACAACGAAACATTGTAAAAGAGTAAGATAGTGAAGGGCCTTTTGGTTTCGTTTCTCTATCATGCGAGTGTATTCTTGCCGTTATGAATGTCAGGTTGTGTGGCAAGTGTAGTTCTTCTGGTATTGTTCTTGTAATTTTTATGCCTAATATAGCTTGTACAATGTTGTATTGCAAGGATTTCAATAATTTTGTCTATACAAGCCCTGTCAACAGATAAGGAGTACACAACTGCAAAACGGAATGATCACAAAAATCATAGTCTTGTATAGGTTTCATATTATTCATGAAAAGCAACACCAAACCATGTCGCATGCTAGTTCGTGTTGGACCTAGACTTCTAGGCTCCACCTCGGAGGACTTGTCAGAACTGGATGCATCCTTCTTCGAGGAGGAGATGACTGCCTCATGGCAAGGTGCCGGGCCATGATGGTTTTACATGCCAATTAGCCTTATTCACATCTTTGGCCAAGGGGTTGGCCTTGAGGCTAGCTTCGAGACTTGGAGCCCTATGTGCCTTCATCAAGAAGCATTGCATACACGATAACTTTACGTTGGTTCAGTAGACAGTGCGTCTAAGATTCATGCTAAAGCTAGGCATACTCCCTCCGGGTCGGTTTATAGGGCACGCATGAGGATTCTCTCGGACCAAGGGAAATCGTGATTGGCTGAAATTACGATTGCACAGGATGCATAATTAGCATCGGATGCTAGACCCATTAAACCACCAGCGTCCAATTGCAAGTAATTACTGTTTTGGTACTCTGTCATCACGCGCATGCATCGGTGAAAACCGATTTAACATTATGCATGCATAGTGCTGATTTGTGTTCCCACTTGCATGCACATTACTCACCCCACCGATTCACACGGTAGAATGGGAAAGGAAAGAGAGGAGATTGCAGGCCAAAACAGCATAATCAACCGCTAATAAATGGCCATGCGCCTAAACCAGCCTTTCTAGTGAAACTGCATGAAAACTGAAAGGTGCAGTGTAAACTGACCCGGAGGGAGTAGCAAAAGCCTTTGACTCTGTTTCCTGACGTTGGTGTTTTAGGTGCCGCGGAAGGTTGTATTTGGTCTGATATTTCCACGAGTTGGTTGCCATCCTCCTCTCGACAACAAGCACCCGGGTGATGCTCAATGGCGAGCTAGGCCCCCCGATTTGGCACAGACGAGGCATGTGACAGGGTGACCTCATGTCACCGATATTGTTCATGCTCTTCATTAACACGCTCCACAAACTGCTGGCTAAGTCCTTGGAGTTCGGGATGCTGAGACGCATAGCACCCTGCGAGTTGGTAACGACTGCCCCCTCTACGTTTATGACATCATGGTGTTTTGCCACCTAGATGACGCGGAATTGCGCACTGTGCGCGCACTACTGGCACTCTTTGGGGACGCATAGGGGCTTCACACTAACTTTGGCAAGTGCTCGGTCTCGCCGATCGCTTGCTTAGACGAGGTAGCCCTACATGCGGCGATAGTTATTGAGTGCCAGTTGGCACCCTTTCCTGTCAGATACCTAGGGATCCCCATGTCACTTCTTCGGCTGTCCGCGATGGCCCTTCAGCCCCTGGTGGACAGTATCACGAACATGCTGCCAACTTGGAGAGCCGCCATGATAGCGAAGGCCGGGCACCTTGACTTGTAAAGTCAGTGCTTATGGCGATACCCCTTCTCAAGATCATCATGCTAGAACCCAACAAGCAATCGCTGAAACAAATCCAAAAGATAACGATGAGCTTCCTCTAGACCGGGAGGGCAAAGGCCAACGGTAGGCACTGTCACGTCAACTGGAGAGGGTGAGTAGGCCAAACTGCTATGGCGGCTTGGGGATCCCCGACCTTGTCTGCACTCGGTGGATCTGGAGAATGCACACCGACCAGCTGCGACCTTGGCACGAACTAGACATGCGCTTCTCTGAGACTGAGTTACAAGTATTTGACGCTTCCACCACGATGCGAGTAGGTGATGGGGCGACGGCGCTTGTTTGGCTGGACCGTTGGCTTGATGGAGACCATAGGTGAGACAACACCGGAGCTTTTCACGCTAATATCCAAGCGCGCTAGAAGCAGCGTACTGTGAGGGAGGCGCTGTTGGAGAGCCACTGGATTACAGACATTAGGGGGCGCTGAGTCTGCTTTCCCTCTGGCAGTATGTCCAGCTCTACGTGCAGGTTCAAGACTTCAGGCTGTCGGATGCGCCGGATACCCTTCTTTGGCGTTGGACGTCGGACACCCAGTACTCGGCCAAGTCTTGATACGAGTTCCTCTTTCAGGGCTCGATCGCTTCGAGATCCTGTAAGCTGAACTGGCGAGTCTGGGCGCCCCCAGAGTTAAGTTCTTCACGTGTCTTGCGTGCCAAGATTGCTGTTGGAAGGGTGAGCGGCTTGCGAGATGGGGTCTATCACACCCTCCGCATTGCCCCCGTTGTGACCAAATGGACAAGACCATGACTCATCTCCTGGTGGGTTGCCCCTTCTCCAAGGCAATCTGGCACGAGGTGCTTTCCTGGATTCGGTCCACGATCACACCACCGGATGTAGAAAGAGACTTCATGGATTGGTGACTGTAGGCTTCATCATCTACACCCTGAGCTATGTGCTAGAGCACGTCCTTGCTCATTATGCTGACGAAGTGGTGGATCTGGAAGCAACCTAACGTGGTCGTCTTCGACAATGCGTCACCTAACATGAGCAACCTTCTCGGCACTATTCGATCGGAAGCTCTTTCCTGGGCTGCGGCCGGTGCGATTGGCCGTCGTGCCTTGATCCTCGCGGTTCCGTAGAGCTAGTGGGTTGAGTTGTACGGGTGTCAGCTCTTTTCGGCTGTTGTATATGTTGTATAATACTCTCTTTTTCTATCAATGAGTCTGAAGCACAAGGCTTTTGCTTTTTTTTTCGCGAAAAAACATTAGCCCGATTGAATATACATACGTTTGAATGAAATCAAGTGTTTAATTGAGATCCTAGAGTTGTATGTCCTTATAGGAGAATTTGATATTGGGGAGGCCTTAGGAGTCTTGTAGTTATTCACGTCCTTATTTCTCTCTCTAATAAACTAATTAGAGGTCTACTTACGCACGCACGCACGACGCACGCACGCAAATTCCGTTAGGGTTCAAGATCTTGCCGCGCCCGGCCATGGGTGACAGCAGCTCGACCACCACACCGGAGATCACGTCGTCGAGATGCATCATGGAGCACCTCACCGCGACTCTCGATTACAAGATGACCAACTACCTGCAGCTCAAGGGCAGGGGCGTCGGCAATTCCGTTAGCTCGCCTGTCTTCAGAGTCGGCGGCTACGATTGGGAGATCAGGTTCTACCCGGACGGGAGGAATTCCGACAATGCCGGCAACGCTTCATGCTACTTGTGCTATCTCGGGCAAACACCTGATACGAGCGCCAAGTTCACGCTCAGCATGGTGGAGACGAATAGCCAGGAACAGGTTGCCCGCCGTGGCATGACGGACCACTTGTTTAAACCGAGTCCAGGGACGAGCCAATGGGGATATCCCAAGTTCGTGGACAAGTCAAAACTGAAATCGATGTCCCGCGTCGGCGACGGCTGCTTCACGATACAGTGCGTGCTCACCGTGAGGAACGAGTCGCCCCCGATGGAGCTGCCCGGCCACCTAGAGCGCATGCTCCGCGACGGGAGAGGAGCGGACGTCACCTTCAGCGTTGGCGGCGAGGAGTTCCGCGCGCACCGCTGCCTCCTGGCGGCGCGATCGCCGATCTTCGTGGCACAGTTATTTGGTCCGATGGCGGAGAAGGATATGCGGCATGTTGAGGTCGTCGACATGGAGCCTACCATCTTCGAGATGATGCTTCGCTACATCTACACGGACTCGATGCCGCCGTGCAACGACGATGGAGGGGGCTACAGCGCCCCGGTGATGCAGCATTTGCTCGTCGCGGCAGACCGGTACGCTCTTGATAGGCTGAAGCAGATGTGCGAGGAAGAACTGTGCAAGAAGATGGATGCCGAGACCGTCACCACCACGCTGGCCTTGGCAAACCAGCACCACTGCCAGCAGCTCAAGAAGTCATGTGTGGAGTTTATGGCGTCCAAGGATGTGATGGCCGCTCTCGTAGAGACCGACGGGTTCAAGGAGCATCTCAAGACATGCTCCAGTCCACTGAGCTTGGAGGGGAGCCATAGGGAGAAAAGGCAACTATAGATCCAGAGGACGTACTTCTTCCATTCTAGCCAACCATCGATCGAGATGAAGTACTCCCTCTTTTCGTGATATTAATTCATGTTCTAGGTTTGACCAATATTTAAGAAAAATGTCAACATCTATAATATAAAATCTATTGTAACAGAAAATTATTATCAAGTACAATTTTATATTTTATGCCTTCGGTATTATGGATGTTTTAATTTTATATCCTTGGTGAAACGTTACAAAATTTGACTTCGACGAAACCCAAAAGAAAAACTAAATAAGAACAGAGAGAGTACTTTCCCCGTTCATGAAAAATAGGCATATAAATATTGTCAAAATCAAACAACAGAAAGTTTGACCAAAATTTTAGAATAAAACTATCAGCTTATATGATTCAGAAGTCAATAATTAGTTAGACTTCATATTGTTTAACTTCAGAAAATAATTATAAGCCTTGTTTTTAGGAACATAGCTAGTAATGGTCCAAGCAAAAAAAATCTAAATGGATATTTAAGAGCACCAATGTTAATCTTCCTCGTCATGGATTAATATATATTTGAAAACAACATCTCGCTTAACTGCATGATTTTGTGTGACCTCTGTTTTTCACTCTTTCTTTCTATCCCGAGCCCCCCTCCTCCTCTCCCGAAGGTATCAATCATTTAGTTATGTTCTTTGTTTAGAAAGGATGATATTTTTCCAATATAGTACATGGTCAAACTTTGCATTGTTTGACTTAGCAAAATTTATAGTATGCCTTTTACAGGAATGGGGATAATAATAGTCCAAGCAAAAATCTAAGAGGATATTTACGATGATTTTGTGTGACCTATCTTTTTCTCTCTTTCTATATGTTTCACTATTCCGAGCTCCGATGGTTTCATTCACTTAGTTAAGTTCTTTCTTCACAAACATGGTTTTACTCTCGGGGCATACATCTAAGAGGACTCAACAGTATTTCCCACCATGTTAATTCACTACTACTCCCTCCGTCCCAAAGCTTAAGGGTTATATTTTGTTTTAAAAAGTCAATCTACGAAAAGTTTGACCAAACTTTTAGAAAAATCTATAAAAAACTACGATATTATATATATACCATGTGAATATATGTTTCATGATTTATCAAAGGGCATGTATTTTATATTGTAAATATTAATATATTTTTCTACAAACTTGGTCAAATTTTGCCTAGTTTGACTTTTGCAAAACATATAAGCCTTAGCCTTGGATGGAGGTATGTAACATCCCAGGATAAGAGACTAGAAATAGAGTGGACACTTGTGTGTGCATTGCATTCATGCATAAGAAAATTTGGGGAATTTTCGCGCAAAACTAAAAGGACTACAGAGTGATCGAGGTCTCCCTTGTTCCGATAGAAACGTCAGCGCAAGTGCTATGGATTTCGACATGCCCTTTGTGGAATTCTTTGCTTTTGGGGGAAATAATTCCAATTTGAATAACCAAAAGATATATCTAGATATAAATAAGAAAATGAAAATGAATGATATAGTAATTCCATAATGGAATGCTATTTCAAATGAAGATTTGAATTAGTTTTCATAAATAAAATACAAATATTTATAAGTTCCAAGATACAATAATGGAGCAAACATTTACTTTATTGTCATATAGATAATATTACAATGTATTTAAAATTACAAGAAAGAAGAAATTTAGAAAAATAGTTAAATAAAAGAAAAATGAATTATTAAGCAATGTATAATGATACAATGGAAAAGAGTAATCTTTATTACTCATTAATAAAAACAAGGACGAGCCCCCTGCATCGTCCGATGCCGGTGTTCTTCTCTACCTTATTCCTAGAGCCTCCCATTAGCGTCGACCACCGCCTCCTCATCCTCGAATGAATCCCCGGTGCCATCCTGCTTCCCTACAAGCTCACGACCACTGCACCAGCAAGGCCCATGCCTCGCCGTGCCTGTCCCGCGCAGCCACGGCGGCCGCTGGGAAGGTGAGAGCATGTTGGACTTCATGTCATGCTTGGGGTGGGAGAACAGACACAAGAGGGCACTAGGGACAGACCTGTGGTTAGGAAAAACGACCATTCCATTCCCTTTGCTGGAGGAGAGTTGTGGCTCCGGCAACCGCATATCAAGGGAAGATCGAAGGGGTGGCAACGGTGTTTTATGTTTGGGAGGAGGAGGAGGTCTCGCTCATTCGTGGGAGGGGAGAAGAAAAGGAAACGAACCGGTAGGTTTTTAGGGGTGAAATGCAAAACGACCGAGACAAAACAGTAGGATGGAAGCGGTCTGTATTATGGAATTTGATGCGAGGGTAAAGTCGTCTAAAAAAGTATAGGAAGAGGATAAATACTCCTTCCTTTATTATTAGGTATAGATTATGTTGCCTTACAGTAATAAATAAATAAAAAGGGAATTACAATAAGAAGAAAAATAAATGCCTAAAACTAATCCTAAACTATTTCTTCATCCTGAGTATTCATTTCTTCTTCACTTTAATTCCTGCAAAAAGAAATAAAAGGTCACAAAGAAAATATACAAAAGGGATTTGGTTAATTGGATACTCACAGATTTGGGCATAGAGGTGCTATGCATAAGTTCATCATTGGGTATTTGTAAAAAGGCCAAATGGATAGTGTTCTTATCAGTATATTTTGCCTCGGTACTACATCATGGGCATAGGGGCAAATTTCACCATTTGTAAGGAAAAAATAGACAGCCATCAGTAATTGACGTGTATCTGTTTGAGCTCATCCACAAGAATATATCAACATCTTGGAAACTTGAACCAGAGAGGCCCACGGGTAAGCAGCTCACACAACACATGCAATTGCATGTGATGTCAACACAACAAGGGAGGCAACAGGGAGTAAAACCAAGAAGGCAACCATAATACAGTTGCTAGTAACACAACTCCATCTCATCCACTCTAGTTAACATAAACACCTCCATTTCTTCTCATCATTTCACACTCCACATTTATCCATATTCACCAGGAATACTGGGAGCACCAAAACTTCACCAGCTACCAAATCCCCAAGGACACCACATGTTCTTATCATTTCATCACTACAGCCAACTGAACCATTTAGAGTAGAATAGGAAACATATCAAGCAGAAGAATCCGAGTAACCAACCCCACAAGAGGAAGGTGTTGTTCCTGAGCACAAGGATGGAGAAGGACAAGTTCAAAATGGAGCAGAACAAGACCATCAACAAGATCAACTACATCAGAACCCCAGGAGTAGCAGGCAACAACAACACAAGGTCACTTCTACCCACTCCAAGCCAGGGTAAATTCCAAAACCACAGAGGCTAAGATCTGATCATGCATATGCACGGGGTTTTGGTAGCATGTTACTCTAAGTTAATCCTACATATGGTAGGTCATTCAACTCATTGAGTAGATGTAGCTCACAAAATAGCATATGTTCTTATCAAAAGCACCTGGCCTCAGTCCATGCATCAATGGCAAGGTTCCACATAAAGCTTGCAAATCACATTATCCAGTTAATAAAAGTCATTCATATGTATCCACACTTAGGAAAACAAATCATGCAAGTCATAGATCATGTGTACCATCCTTATGGAGGTTTCACATTGATCTAAGCTCACAGAAGTAATTCCTAATAAGAGAATTCCATCTCTAAATGTTACTTGTTAAATTAACAAGTAAAAATCTCAAGACAACATCTTCTAAGAAGAAGATAAATCATTTCCCTAGCTTATAACTAGAGATCATCAAATCACAACATTTGTGTCAAAGAATTGACCGTTCTCTCTGCAAGCAAGATCATCATAGACAGGGGCTATTACAAAATACTTTACACATTAGGTTATCTAAGAAGATGATTTTATCCAACACAGCCTGCCTAAATGACAACATATCATGCTAAATATGATCAGGCTATTGTGTCCACTCCAGGGAGGCATCACAATATCAGGACCATACTAGCAGAAACCACCATTTTCATTAACTAAATCAACCACTAGTTCATCTACAAGCAATTACACCTGAAGCCCAAATGATTTTCCTATGCAGGTATGTTAGGAATCATATATTTCAGTATAAGACTGCTCAATCAAGTTTCCATGATCAGAATAACCAAAGTTATCATCTCAAATTAAAACATCAACCATCAATTCCTTCACTAGGATATGACCGGTAGTATAGGAAACACATTCTTAAGCTAGCTACTCTTAAATCCAATAGTAGACTTCACTATCGACATTGACAAGTGAAATTCAGTTAACAACACAATAAAGACATACTCTGGTCAAAGGTAATACCACAGCAAACCACACATGTCTGGGATGAGTGAATCATCCAAACATAGACTTTACTTCACAAATTGAGCAACATATCCTATGTATTTACTATCAATTTATTGACAGAAGTTTTGTCAATTTATTTTTATTACCATATTTTTTGTTGAGTTCCATTCATAATTTTGTTATGTTGGTTGACAAGGTCATAGACCCAAGTGGAGAATACCATATAGATAGAGTCTAAAGCATCCATCTAATTTAATGATATCTATGTAATTAAATAGACGGGCTCTAATTTCACCTGGTACTCGTATACAAATTGTATATATATGTATGTATGCTCGTAAGAGAAATTATATTTTATATGCATCAACGTGTACAATATGTAGTAGCATCGCGAAAATTTGTTTGAAATAAAAACACAAAAAAATAATAATTGAACATAAAAAAAATGAAAAGAAAAACATAAAACACAAAATCCTAAAACCCCATATCCTGCCGTGGCAGCCGATTGCCCCAAAACACTGCCACGTCAGATATTCTTTAGTCCCGGTTCGTATTCTACACGGGGCCACGTGAAGTTCCTTTAGTCCCGGTTTGTAACAGAACCAAGACTAAAGGGGGGGGGAGGGGAGCTCTAGTCCTGATTTGACAGTCCCGGATGGGCAACCGGGACTAGAGGCCCTTACAGACCGGGGCTAGAGGCCCGTTTCTACCAGTGCAACATGGCGGGGAGCTCCTGCTGACATACGCGTGGTCTGCCACTGTCCGAACGTGCAGAGGAGCGCTGGTTCTATCCTATCAGTCCGTCTCAACTAGAGGGTTGCTTGCCGGGTGCTCCTCTTTCCTGTGGAGGATGTCCACGGGCACCAGGGAAGGATCCCTGCTAAGACGGTCCCCAGGGCCCTTCTTTCCTGGAGTCGTGGTCCATCCATTGGATCCGAGGGACCCTAGGTTCCATGGAGACGACAGTAACCCCCGAGCACGCCTTGGCCAGGATTGATATGGCTGGGTCGCATCCTTATCCTTGGTTTTATCCACGACTTTAATCATATTTTCATCATGTGAGTCCTGACGCTTCTGTTGGCGAGGTGTCGCTTCTGCCCTGAACTGTGCGAAAGGCACGGCCGACCATTCGCCGGCTCGCGCGATAGTAACTTTGGGGTGGAGAGTAGGTAGATAGGTTTCATAGGCTTTAGACGTTGTTGTGCTATTGCCCCAGCGAACCTTTTTCTTTTCTTGGCGCTTCGGCGTTGGTGATACTGGCAAACTATGTATTTGAATTTTGCTTTATTTATAAAATAGGGCGGAAGTCTATTTCGAGAAGTTTGTGGTACCCATTTATTTCTCATCAAATTTTTCTACCATATATAATCATAACTTTCTTTCGCAAAAATTAAACGATGACATCCGTCAGCCCACGGGCTCAATGGTTTGTGCCGGCCAGCCCGCAGCGAATCGTTGGTCCATGCAGTCTTTATCCATGTTGGCAGGCCGAACAGCGGCAAGTGGACCAACCGGCGCCACCAGCATCCCCCGCCTCCCTAGCCACGATTTGTATGGTGCGGCGGAGCGAGGCTGCTGCCGTTTCCCATCCAGCCACATCGTCGTCCTCCTCCTGCGACGATCGATTCCCCGCCCATTCCGTTTCCCCCGGCGAGAAGAACCCTAGCGACCCTCGCGCCTCCGCCCGCCCCATCCGCGGTTTCCCTCCTCTTGCCGTCCGCCGGCGCGACCGAGGCGACTGCGCACGCACGGAGGACACAACAGTTCAAGGGTAATCGCCTCATCCATCTCTAGTACAAAATCTAAGCATGTATCTATGCCTCGACGGTGTCTGGTCTGCGCTCCCCTTTTCTCATACTATTAATTCCCGACTGATTCATTGAATCTAGATTGGCTCGTATTTTTAGACGTTTCAATCTGTAGTCATTACTCTGCCTGATGATGTTTTGGGCCGGGCGATACGATAGGATCGAGGTAGTTGGATGAGATTCTGGATTGATCGGGACAGAAAAGGAGGAATTCCCACCACCTCTTTTTTGGATATTGCTTGGATTTTTTCTAAGGTGTCAATGCGTCCGATGGGATTTTGATAATAATTTGCAATTCACATGTCAACGTCAAGCATTTTTGCCCAGCGCAAATACCATACACTGCATCTTATAGGAGCTCAGTTTGCTAATAATTAAACACCAGTTGGTACATTAGTAATTTAAGAATTAAAGCCGCTTCAGTTAATTACCCGTTTGCTGCACATTTAAACCAGGAAAGTAGTTATGTTTTCCTTGCCTGCAATGTGTGGCACATCCAATTTATTCTATTGGAAAAATGTGTTGTAAGTTTGTAGCAGCATTAGATTTGACTCGATTGCGCACTCTTGTACTGTCAATGTGCTGTTTACGTCATTGATTGCAACCTGTGGCCATGTCCATGTGTTGGCTTCTGAAAATAGTACAGTGAGAACTGCCTCTTTTGAATTCAGTTCGTGATAACAGTAGCAGTTCTTGCCTTAAAACTAAACTACTGTTCTGATTGAAGGTAAATTCAAACCAACAGGGTAGTCTCAGCATTCTTCGGTGCAGCTGCAAAGGTCACCAGTAGAGATGACATCAGAAGCGAATAAAGCTGTTGCACCTAGTGAACCACCGTCAGCAAGCTCTGGTGCAAAGCGTAAGCGTGGTCGCCCAAGAAAATACGAGTACTCTACATATGAACAACCACAGATGGCACAGCCCATCCAGAGCATTCCACCTCTTCGTAGCGCATTGTACAACTCCAATATCCGACATGATGGAGTGCATATTAACCAAACATTAGGTGGTACTGTTGACGCTAAAATGCATACAGTTTATGTTCTGCCTGCACAGCAAATCCGTGGTGATAGGTCCACTCGACCTACAGAGTCTGTTAATACAGTTAAGACTCACGAAAATCAAGCCTCCAATTACAGCGCTGCTCGTGTACAAGGTAATTCAAGCAATGACGTTATTATTGGCAAGCATTTTGTTGGCAAGATGGCCAACAAATATCCTGGATTTTCTCTTATTACGGTGAAAGTGAAGGACAATCAGGTTCTCAAAGGTTGGATCCCAGATGCAAATAACCTACGCCCAATAACACCGAAGGATGATCTTGCCCCTGACCTCCCCATGCTCCGGCCAAGTCAAGTTCAAAAGAAGGCATCTGTAATCCACAGGCAAGCGTTTTCTACCTTGCCTGTCCACTTGGAGGATGTTACAATTGCAAAGCCTCTTCAGATGAGGAGACCTGTGGAGAAATCTACTGCTAAGCACATCATCCCTCTCATTCCACGACCATACGTTGGTGCTGCAGTTGTTGCAGCAGCACCTGTCTCAGTTAAATCCGGAAATGCTGAATCAATGCCTTTGCCCAAGAAAGAAATTGAATCTGTGAGCCAAAAACCATCAGCTACAGAGGTTGCAGGTAAAGCGCCTCAACCTGTAACATTACCATGCATGCAAGTGGATAAGCAAGATGTGCCAGTTGAAGGAAAATCTTTCCCTGAGGTTAAAAGCGATTCTGAATCTTCAAATGGAAGCAAGGAATCATCAGGTATGCTTTCTTGGATTATATATCCTGTTGATATTCAGATCAGCAACCAAATTGACCTGAAATTCTAATTGTATCTTCCCAAGACAAGTTCAGAAACTTGTCGATCCTGTCTGTTCCACATGGGTCTTCATGGACTACGTGATGTTTTTTCTTATAAACTTCAATTGTATCTATGTTAATGCTGCTAAGAAAACAAACACTATTCTTATAGATTTAGTTGTATTGGAATTTCCAGAATAATCCAAGTTTTTGCATTGATGATGAACACATTTTAGTATTGAAACAAATACTAAAATATGAATCCAGATTAAACTCTGGAAACTTCATGGACTATGACTAATGTTTCAGTAACGGACATGTTTAAGGAGTCTTTTGGTAAGACTTAATTGTTAACCTGTTATATGCTTACGCATCTAAAATGTTAATCTTATAAGAAAGCTAATATGTGAATGCCATGTCATTCCAAATTCCCCTATCCTTTCAATAGTTATCTAATGGTATAAAATGATGTTTGGTGTACTACTACAGACTCACCAGTGTGTATCTCCTTTGCTTGATTTGAGAGTAAAAGGAAAATGTACTGTGTGAACTCATTTTGCTAGTTTAGCTGCTACGGTGCAGGTTATTTCAATTTGATTTTTTTGGCAGGCCAAATTCAGCATGTTGATCCAGCTGCCACGGATGAGATCGAGATAACACCAGGTATGTACGTAGTTCTATATGTTTCCCCATGCCCTTGATGTGTAAATGACTTCTTATACTGAAAAAGAATAACTAATGGCTATATTTTGTTAGTCTCCAAAGAACAGTCAAATCCTGCTAATAGCAAGCCACAAATTTGTAATGAACCATCAGGTAATATATTATTTTATTGTTCTTTTGGTTGCTGTGCTTAACAGCTATTCTGAGCTAATTCTGTGTATAAAATTTAGATAACACAAAACAGTCTGAGCAACCAAAGACAGAGACTAACATCCTTAAAGAAGTTGATGGCTCAACGACAGGAGCCTCAGGTAAAACCGTGCTTCTGCCTTTTTGACAAATGTTTCTAATCATACCTTCAATGACTTGTGAATCCTGACATGGGAAAGTATTGTGATTAGCGAAATGTGTATATCAGCTCAAAGTTGAAATAAATGATTGTACTTGTTTGATTGCACAAACCTAAAATTTGATATAAATTATGTTTCATTCTTTTTTGAAAATATCTTGAACTTGTTTCTTTTTGCTCTACACTCCCTTGAATAATTTCCATGTAGAATTACTACAGTTATATGTACATGCAAAGTTATGTGTTGCCTTCTATGCATAAATTAGAGCAGTGTCAATTACTTATTTCTTGGGAACTAGTTTACTCTGCTTGGAATATTAAATCATAAATAGGCTTCTTTTTTCACACGAAGCGCTAACAAACTGATATGACCTTGATATTTGCATCCCAGATGGTGTTTAATCTGTGGATGAGGAAGAAGAGATGAAGGTTGACAGCAACTGAAAGCTGAAGTTTACAACGACGACATATATCCTGCTGTTTGGTAATAGCTTATGGTCTAGAATGTTTCGGCAGAGCTTACAGGAATCTCATAATGAAAAGTGGAGTTGTCCTGTAAATGGCCGGATGGTAGAGCAGAGTAGAAATTCAATTTTACGCTTCTTTTCTGACTTTAGTCAGAGGTTTGAAATAGATATAGAATCACAGGAAAAATAGACATAAGCGTCTAGATGTGAAGTGGATGCTACTTAGCTTTAGCTGTGCATTATTAGCAGTGGTTCTACAATTGATCTGTTGCAAATCATTTTCTTAATTCTTGGAAGATCCAAATGATCCATCGTTCCATATTATAGAGACGTGACGTTCTATTGAGCCTCTTCCTTCATTTGCTTATATTCAATCTGTTCCATGTTATAGAGACGTGACGTTCATTAATATGGAACACATGTTTTTTTTTTGAACGAGGAACTGCCCCCAAGGACCTGGAGCTGCAATGGCAGGTACAAATTTACAACACTCGAACTAAGAACCTAAAATTTGAAGATAAGGCCTCTTTTCTTCCAAAAAGCCCCCTACCACAAGAAAAAGAAAGCAACCAGGTGCCTGGGAGAAGCTTCCGCCACGGGTCGCTGGCGACCTCGAGGTGTTTCCACCGAGATTCGAGAGGGAAGCGCTCGAATGCTCTCTTCCGGGGACGAACCACTTGGTGACATGACTGGTAAAATTATTTAATAGAGGCTCGCTAAATATTGACAAAGTTTCATGCCATTTTAATCTGAACTTCGATCCTCACATGTTCATAACACAAGACACCGTACTCTATATTAAAACAAAGATGAGAAAATGAGGCTAGAAAACTCTATAGTAAGGGAAGCCATGTATACATCTAGCCATTACTTTGGGGGACAATTTTTTTTCACTACACCATGTAGATGGGCTATGAGACCCAAAATCCAACTGTATCGCTATCTATAGATATAATGCCACTTACAGACTATCTAACTACTCGAGAGATCCAAGCGTTTTTATTGTTTTTAATGATTAATACCATTTGCTAATGACCATACAGTAGCACATACATATATGTTGAGGAAAAGCCTTTTTTTGAGGGAGTTGAGGAAAAGACTTTTGACAAATCAATCACTAGTCCTCAAATTTCTGTTCACTTTTTATGATATTATTATAATATATATTCAGCGTAGTATAGAAAATGGCTATAGAATCGAAGTGTTAATGTTAGATCAGGTAGCATGAATATATATGAACTCATAAATTCAGTAGAAAAACTTTCAAGGTTGTAAAGATGGAGGCGCGCGGTGGCTGTTCCGTTCGACCCCTCGATTTTCACTATAACTCTAGATACGACTAACTTGTCGTTAACTGTCATTGAAGCTGACGTTCTCTAGGATGACGGCGAGGACTTCTGGCGACGACATGAACGATATACATGCATCCTTGAGTCGCTTGCAGCAGTGTTGCTTCGCCAACAAGAACCTGGCCTTGACGATCTGCACATCCATCCTCTTGCAAAGCTCTTCTTTGCACAGATTCTTTAGTCTCTCCAGCCCATATCTGTCAGCTGCGACCAGCAAATGCTGCATCATTGCGTCCGCTACATGGTGGTATCGAATCCGTGTAGATATAGTGAAGCATCCTCTCGAAGGTGGCCGCGTCCATGTCGACGGCTTGATGGACACGCGACATGTCCTTCTTCTCCATGATCGTCCCGCCAAAGAGCTGCTCGCGGAACACGGGCGACCGCGCGGCAAGGACAGACCTGTGCGCGTGGAACTCCCGGCCACCAACACCGAACGTGACGTCCGCGCCTGTCCCGTCCCAGAGCATGCCCTCGAGGTGGCCGAGCAGCTCCAGCGGCGGAGACTCGCTCCTGACGGTGAGCACGCACCGTATGGTGAAGCCGCAGCCGTGCCCGCGGCGGCGCGACAAGGATTTCAGCTTGGACTTGGGCACGAACTTGGGGAAGCCCCAGTCAGTTAGCTCCTGACCGAAGACCTGCTCCACCGAGTCGTGGCTCACTATCGGCGCCGCCTGGCCGTCTCTCTCCAGCACCAGCAAGCTCAGTGTAAACTTGGCGCTCGCATCCTTCCCTCGGCTCTCGAGTTGCACGTAGCATGAGGCGCTGCCTGCAGAGTCCGCGTCTTGTCCGTTTGGGTAGAATTCGATGCGCCAGTCGTGGCCACCGACTCTGAAGTCGCGGGAGGTTACGCACTCGCCGACGGCCATGCCCAGGCCCGTCCAAGGCCCAGTGCGAACTGGGCGATGGCACAGGGCCCCCAAAAATCAGGGGCCCCCAGTTTTCAGCGTATAGCCCATATACTCTGTGCAATTTCGGCCCAGACTGAAGTCCCAACGCCAGTGTTTTGCATGACCAGGTGGGGATTCTTTTTACGGATCCTGAAGTCGTCCTCTCGATCTGAAGCGGAGAGGGCGGTACCGCGGGCAGGGACGCCATCGCTCAATTGATTGATTCTGCCACCAGCGCGCAGCGCGAGACTGCCTAGACGCCCGCTAGAGGTCAGTTCGCGCAATCATTGATCGGTTTTCCTGATCCTATTCGATCACCTTGCCCCGCCAGCTAATGCCGTTTTGGAATTTGGTTCGAGGCCAAATCGCTAGATACTCTCAGGCCCATGGCCCCTCTTGGTCTCCCTTCTCCCGACGCCCCAACTCCAGACCACAAATTCAGGGCTGATCAAGGTTTGTGGTACCTTCTTATATTAACTTATCTTGACAACTGCCAAGTTAAATATATGTACTAGTATTTTAATTCATTAAATTACTTAGTTTCTGTTTATAAAACAACAGGGTAATCATGTCATCTAATAAATATGATTCTAGTGCTACAAAGCATGATAAGAAAATAACACGAGAAGCTGTAGCTCAATCTCAAATAGATGCTCTTGATAAATTTATTGGCAACTGAAGATTTCAACTCAGAAAATACACGGATAATGCTTTTTGGTGGAACTTGAGGTTAGTTTATTGCTTCAGTGGTACATTTTTTACTTTTGAGTAGAATTAGTGTTTGGTAATTTTACATACTATTTGTAATAACACATATTGTAGTTGTATAATAAAATGAAAGTGTGTTATAGTAATATAGTTATGTAAAAAATTAAAGTTTAGGACCTCATTTTGCATTTCGCACGGGGACCCCGAATTTCTAGAGACGGCCCTGGCCATGCCCTTGAGCTCCGGGTAGTTGGTCACCTCGAAATCGTATGTCCCGGTGATGCTCTCCGTTATCCATCTCGACGACGTCTCGGGTACGTGCTCCACTACCGAGGTCGAGCCGTCGACCGCCATGGCAGGTGAAGGTAGGAAAACAAACGGGGGATGCGTCACGATCACCAGAGTTTGTGGCTAGCCTTGTTGAACCAGATTTACAGGCGTTGTTGTGATATTTAAGAGCACATCAGGGCGCTGTAACAGAAGAAGACTCCTAGACCTACGCGGACAGTGAGTTGGGACACACCGAAACGGGTACAGCTCGACCTGCCATTGTGTGCCGTTCTGATCGATTTCGCGATGTGCAAACTGCACACCTGCAGACTTATTATGCTCCCTCCATACCAAAATGACTTAGTTTGTCAAAATTCGCAGGTATCTATATACTGAAATGCATCTATATACTACTCCCTCGTTCAGAAATATAAAACATTTTAGTTTTGTGAAATGAATGTATCTAGACGTTTTTTAGTGTATAGTTTCAATCCGAACCTCTATAAACATATACACAAATAGACGTCTAGATACATTCGATTCATAAAACTAAAACGTCTTATATTTTCGAATGGAGGGAGTAAAATACATCTAAATACATACAAATCTAAATAAAATCAAATCACATATTTTGAAACGGAGCACTACAGGAAGGAACATCACTGCTCGGCGTAGGCCGGATCCTCCTCGGGCCTGCTCAACGCCGAGGGGAACTCTCGGCATTAAGCCCTCGGCATAGGTGGTCCTCGGCACAGCAGTTTACCTTCGGCGTTGCTCCGGCCCTCGGCGTAGAGGGCTATACCGAGCGTTTAATGACGCCCCTCGGCGCAACCGGCCCGTCGGCTGCAAGTTAACGGTTAAGCGAAGAAGGCGGCGCCAGGAGCAACGCGAGGGGATACGCTCGGCGTTACTTGCCACGTGGGCGGTAGGAGGATCTTGTGATAGACCTATGCCGAGGGTGTCCTCGGCGTTGCTCTTGTCGCGGGGGATCCCGCTCGGCGTTACTTGCCACGTGGAGCGGTAGGGAGGATGCTGTGATAGACCTGTGCCGAGGGGAGCCCACTCGGCTTTGTGTGATCTGTCTTGAGGGTGCCCTCGGCGTTGCTTCTGCTGTTGAGGGTGCCCTCTCGGCGTTGCTTGCTGTGTGTTGAGGGGATCCCGCTCGGCATTGATAGCTGTACCGAGGGGATCCCTCTCGGCGTTGATGTCCACCAGCCCACTCTGAGGACCAATGCCGAGGGGATTACCCTCGGCGTTGATGTCCACCAAGCCTTTTTTCCCCAGCAATTTTGGGATTGACAGCAGATACACATATATATAAGAATTAGCTATAACAATGTAAAAACATTTCAGCATAGATGACATCCATAAACATATGACATGTCTAGCATCAAATCTCCATATATAGATACATGTAGTCACAAATACACATCGCTACAAGTTCGTTGCACATAGTCTTCGATAGCATCATCACTACAAGTTCATTACACATAGTGTTCGAGAGCATCATCACTACAAGTTCATTACACATAGTCATACGATAAATGCCACATGGCAAACGGTCTTTCACGGACTTCAAGCACCGGCACAACACATTTTTTCTTCGAGAGCATCGTCACTACAAAATGAAAAAACATGCTCGTTTAGCATGAAAAATTGTATGAAAAAACACGCCCGTTTAGCATGGCAAATTGTCTAAGTCAAAGTTCATGCATGGCAAGTTGAGCATGGAAAATTGTATGAAACAACACACACGTTTAGCATGGCAAATTTTCTAAGTCAAAGTTCATGCATGGCAAGTTGAGCATGAAAAATTTACCAAGTCAAAGTCAAAGTTCATGCTTGGAACTAACCGGGGTCGGAGAGTGTGGACGCGAGTCACGGTCAGAATGATCAGGACTAGGGCCTCCTTGGTGAAGTGGAGTGGTCCGGGGTGACTCGAGTGACGAGGCGGTAGAACGGCCAAAGTGCGTCCGTGAATGAGATGATTCCTACATATGTTTGAGTACAATATTAACTACTAACTTAGTAGTTCTTTCGTGACTAGTAACTAATAACTTAGTAGTTCCATGGATTACTAACCGGAGTCCCCGTGGCTAGATGTGCGAGAAATTCGGCCTTCGACGGCAACACTGGCATCAGAGGTTTTGGTGGAGGATCGACATAAGGGGGCATTGGAGTATTGTTCATCTGGGCCATATACCACGCCTGCAAGTAAGTTTATATGTCACGCGTGGTCAAGTAAAATACGTGGTCAAGTAAAATACAGCCTACGAAATACTTGCAGGTAGCTAGAATGGGCTAGAAATAACCTTATGTGCTGCTTGCATGTGCTCCTCGCGGGCATCAATTTCATCATGCCATTCCTTCATCTTTTGGTGAAACTCGTGGCAAACCTCATCATCCAGAGAACAACGGGGAGGCGCCACCAAAATACTGTCTCGAAACAGAGTAGAACATGAAAAACATACCCAATCTACACATCCTTCGGATGTCCAAAAAAGGTGAACAATCCGAAAGAGTTACGATTATAAATATGCAATTGAATGCATATTTACTCGCGTAACCCTTCCGAACGGGAGACTCCTAGATTACGCGACTGACTTGTTGATCTAGACCAAAATAAACCTAGACACATGACAAGAGAGCGGAATGATCCTTACCCTTGAAGCGTGCTCGAATTGGCGAAGAAGCTCGAGTAGCGGTGTGGGACGGCGAAAGGACAGCAACCTCCCGGACGGCGACCTCCGGGATGCCAAACTTCGGGACAGCGACGGGATCGGATCAGCGAGGTGGTAATGACACGGCCTAGTATACAAAATAAACAAAGATTAGCAAATCTTTTACAACATTATTGTCTCTCACAAATAGCACAGTATTACTATCTCACAAATAGTATTATTGTCTCTCATAAATGACAGGGCCTAGTTTATATCTTACATATAGCACACACATAACACAAGACAACATTATCCATTTTCTAGCATGCAAACATATACATGAACAAAATATATGTATACTGCACAAATTCGAATCTCAGAAATCAGAGTAGAGAAAATGAATTTCAACTCCCGCACAAAATATAGAGTATACTGCACAGAGTAGAGTATACTGCACAAAATATAATGTACCGCCGGTCGTCCACCGCCGCCTTTCCCCCTCCCGCCGCCGGTCGTCCACCGCCTTTCCCCCTCCCGGTATGACCGTCCCCCTTGCCCGCCGGTCGTCCACCGCCGCCTTTCCCCCTCCCGCCGCCGTATTCCGGTCGATCTAGGGTTAGGGGCATTGGTGTGGAGGGGGCAGACGCCATGGCTACCGCTGGCCGGCGCCGACGGCGCGGGGAGGGGAAATAAACTGTAGAGGAGAGCGGAGAGAGAGGAGGAGTGAGGGGATTACTCGTCGGAGCCGGAGCCGGAGCCTGAGCCGCCGCCGCCGCCTCTGCCTTCGTGCTGTCGTGGGCGTGGTCGAGCTGCGGGCTGAGGCGTGCGTTTGTGTTAGGCGTGCGTTTGTGTTTTTTACAGAGGCGTGCGTGCGTTTGTGTTAGGCGTGCGTTTGTGTTTTCTTTACAGAGGCGTGCGTGCGTGCGTTTGTGTTTTTTTTACAGAGGCGTGTGTGTGTTTTTTACAGAGGCGTTTTTTTTAAAAGAACCAATCAATAAATTTGGTACTCCCTCCGGCCCATACTAATTGACTCAAATTTGTCTAAATTTGAATGAATTTAGACACTATTTAGTATATAGGTCATATCTACATGGACAACAAGGGTTGGTACCAAGATTCCACATGTAGCCCTCCGTTTGATCCGTGGCGGGAGTTTTCTCCTACACGTCCAGTACTTTTCTATGTGTTATCGCATGCAAGTAAACATGAACGCACCCGGGAGCTAGGAATTGCATCTATGGACCTTCCACCACACTTGTACACGTATTCTAGGGCCACTTGCAAGTTTTTGCGTGATTCCAGTGGTCCGACGGTCTTTCTCCACTGAAACCCTGGTCCGTGGGGCCCGCAGGTCTACCTCCGTAGCATTCTTCGTACGAGGGCTCACCGCTATGCTGCTGGCAATGCTGAGAGGAATCCCCTCGGGGTAGGTCCTGCCAGGTGTGCTATGCTGCTAGCAATGCGGAGAGGAATCCCCTCGGCGTAGGTCCTGGCAAGAGTGCTATGCTACTAGCAATGCTGAGAGGTATCCCCTCGGCGTAGGTCTTTCCAGGTGTGCTATCCCGCTAGCTTGCTAATAGCAATGCTGAGCGGAATCCTCTCAGCTTTGCTTTGTGCCGTTAATTTCACTACATGCTATGCCAATCGGTAAACCTCTCAAGACCGACATATACCGTGAATCGTCCGTCTGCAACGCGAAGGGGACTGTGTTCGCTTGCCGATGGTGCCCTCGGCATTGCTACATCTACGCTAAGGGTATAGCTACGCCGAGGGTCCTCTCAGCAGATTTTTGCGCTCACAAAGATCGCTGCGAAGCTATGCCGAGCTATCGACCATTTCTCGGCGTTGAATTTCCCGCTCAGCATCTGCGTTCGTTCCCGTAGTGGAGGGAGTATGATTGTGTGCTACGGTGCAAGCGTCTAGATATCCAGTGGTGATAGCGGACGATTTTAACTTGATTCGTGACCAAGCGGACAAGAATAACCGTAATATTGACTGGCAGCGTGCTAATCAGTTCAATGATGTTATCGCTCGGCTTCAGCTGCGTGAGATTGCTCGTTCAAGAACCAGGTTTAGCCGGTCTAACCATCAACTTAACCCTGTGTGTAGCGTTTTGGATCGGGTCCTGGCTTCCCCTGAGTGGGACATCAGGTTCCCGCTGACGTCGCTGTGCGCTGAATCGAGTATCGGTTCCAATCACACGCCTATGCTCTTGGACACTGGAGATACCGCTCCTCGTAAACCTAACCACTTCTTCTTCGAAAATGGTTGGCTTTCCTCTCCTAACTTCCTTGGCCTACTGTCTAATGAATGGAATCAACTTTGGGCCCTTTCGGCCCGTAGACGTGACTCCATTGATGCTTGGCAAGCTCAGGCTGACGGCCTCCAACATTTCTTGAAAGGGTGGGCCGCAAACGCCAATAGTATGGCCAAGGCCGAAAAAGCCTCGCTCATCCAACAAATCAAAGAGCTGGATCTGTTGTCAAACTCCAGCAGGCTAGACGAAGAAGGGTGGGCTCATAGATACCATCTTGAGGATCGCGTAGTGCTCATTTATCAGAAAGAGGAAGAATATTGGCGCTAGAGGGGTAGGATTAAGTGGATGCTTCAAGGGGATGCGAACACGAAATTCTTCCACTCTATTGCTAACGATAGACATAGAAAATGCTTGATTAAATCGCTATCCACGCCGTCTAGAGTGATATCGGATTTCTCGACCATTTAGGAACATATTTACACCTTCTACCGCAACCTTATGGGTGCAGATGAGCCCTCCATCCTCTCCCTTAACCTCGACCTCTGATCAGGGGATCAGAGGGTTTCAATGGAGGAGAACGAGGTGCTAGCGCTCACTTTCCTTCCTAAGGAACTAGATGCAGTTCTAAAGGAAACCAAGACCGATACTGCCCCGGGCCTAGACGGTTTCCAGGTGGCTTTCTTTAAGTTATTTGGCCTGTTCTTAAACCGCTTATTATCAAGATTCTAAATGATTTCATGCTGGGTTGAGTTAATATTTCGCGTTTGAACTTCAGTATTCTTTCTCTGATTCCAAAAGTTCCCGGGGCTGATGATATTAAGCCGTTCCGCCCTATAGCGCTTATCAATGTTATCTTTAATCTGGTTTCGAAAGTCCTAGCCTCCAGATTATCTATGATAGCGCATCGCACAATCTCCTTCTCTCAAACGGATTTCATCAAGGGCAGGCTTATTCATGATGGAGCCCTGCCCTGCATGAGATTATCCACGAGCTTGTGTGTAAGAAAGCTAAGGCGGTTATCCTTAAGCTTGACTTTGAGAAAGCATATGATAGAGTTAGTTGGTCGTTCCTTCGTGACGTCCTGAAACGAAAGGGCTCCAATTCAGGAGTAGTGCACAAACTTATGCAACTGGTTAAGGGGGTGGATGGCAATTAACATGGCGTAGTTGGCCCCTTCTTTAGAAACAAGAGGGGAGTGCGTCAGGGTGATCCTGTGTTTTTGTGCATTGCATCATCATGACCGCATGCTCATGTCATCATGCCACATTGCATTTGAGCATCGTCATGTCATACTGCATTTTTGTTTGCCTAAAACTATTTTCGAAAAGCCTATTTTTACTTTCTAAATACCCCGTCTTTAATTTCAAATCAAACCCCCCGGTCTTATCCGGATCTTTTATTTGCCTAAAAACTTTTACAAAATCTTTTAAAAATAAAAATCTTTTAAATAAAAGGTTTTACCGGGGGAGGCCGCCAACCTGCCAGGCCAAAAGCCCGGCAAGCCAACAGCCTACTACCCCGGCCCAGTTAAACCAGACCAAAACCCTATCCACCTACCCCTTTTTCCTCCCTTCCTCTCTCCTTTTTCAGCCGCCGCCCACACCTGCCTTTTCCCGCCCACTCCCTGCCTCTCTTTCCGCGTAGCCCACTCCACCTGGTCGCCAGCCACCACCCCTCCACCTCACCCCGACCAACCCCTCGTCACCACCTCACACCCCGCCGCCACCTGGGCACTTTCTCCCTCCTGCCCCGCCGCCACACTTCCTCCTCCTAGTTTTTTTCCCGCCCAGCCGATAACCTCCTCCACCCCTGGCCCCACCTCGGGATCCCCACGCTCCACCTGACCGACAACCACCAAACGCGTGACCTCGCCACCTCAACCGTCCACCCTCGCACGTCGCTCTCTCACTTGGTCCCTCCTCGACCCGATCGACCCCATCCCCCGACGCCACCTGCCCCGATCCCCGCGCCAGCCCGACCCCACCTACCCCCACTCCGCACAATTCCCCACCTACCCCTCCTCTCTCGTTCCAGTCTGATCAATCCCAGCCCATGGCCTCCTCCTCTCCCAGATGTGAGCCGTCCGTCGCCATCGCCCGCTCGAGTTCGTCACCGGAGCTCATCCGCCCTGCCGACCTCGCGCCTCACATCAGCGCCTCTGCCTCGCTTCATCCGACGCCTCTGCCACCGCGGCCGACCTCGTCCTCCTCTCCACCGACCTCGAGGCCGCGCCCCGCCTCCACCGCCTCCGGCCAGGACCCGAGCCACCCGCCGCCATGGTGCCCATGGCCATCGCCGCCAAGGCGCCAGGCCGCCACCTGAGAAATCTGCCCCGTGATGCTGCCTCTCCCCCCCGTGGCGCCGCCTTTCTCCAGCCGGAGCCGGCCGCCGCTCCGCCTCGTGGCCCGGTCGTCTCCATCCTGGTGCCGCCTTGGGCCCCCTCTGCCCCGAGTCCGCATCGACCCCACCTCCGGCCGACCCCACCTGCGACCCTCTTCATCGCTCGGCCCCGGCAAGCCTGCCACCGCCTCTGGCCAGCGCGCTGTCTTCCGCACACCGAGCCCCGCTTCAACAGCCGCCACGTCATCGTCGCCTCGTCCCTCTCGTCGTCGACCTTGCTCCGCCGGTCCCTGACCCGAGCCCTCACTGCGGTGAGTTCGGTGCCTCCTCACTGCCGTCTTCCACCCGCAGCACGGCCGAGCTCCGCCTCGTTGCCTCTCGCCGCGAGCACCACGAGGTCCAGCCCTCCTCTGCTCCATCCTGCGAGCTGCGTATGTCCTCTGTTTTTACAAGTACCCCTTGTGTCCTGCGTGTGTGCTAGCCCTGCAACAATATGATGCGGCGATGGTATGAGGTAGTGAGCTACAGATGATGTGAAGAGGTGTGTGCAACCCGAAGGCCATGTTGTTGTGGTGATGATAAGACAATGACCGTGAAGAGATGTTGTGTGTGCTACCTGGAACCCGATGTTGTCTATTCAAGTTCGCCATCGATCAAAGACGCCTAGACCCGGGATGCCAAGATCTCCGCCGTGAAACGACAAGACCGTCGACATGACCCGAAGACCGCGGATGTGACAAGATCGTCTCTCGGACGCCAAGTCCTTCGGCCCCAAAAAACCGACGACCCGACCAAGATCCGAAGACCGAACCCTGGCGCGCCAAGTTCTTTGACCCGGAGGACCGATCCATCGGAACGCCAAGACCGACGCGATACGCGGATCCGACAAGATCCTCGCTACGACAAGATCGTCCCAACCCGCCAAGTTCGCCTACCCGGACACCGTGCGGCAAGATCTACTTCGCTGTCTGAGAACGTTCCCGCCGAGACCGATTCCCGTCGAACCCTGTCGGACCCCGAACCCCCGGAACCCAAGATCTTCCGAATCCAGATGTGATCCCCTTTTCCGAGACCCTATTTTTATAATATGGCATTATCAACTGTCGCATAATAAATTGTTCATGCTTGCATACATGTTTATGGTTTGGAGGCATTATGCCGATTCACCTCATAATTAAATATGGAGCCCATATGTGGGCGAATCTAGTCTTATATTGGCTCCATTTAAATTTGCGTAGCGAACCGATGCCATGTTTTGCCCTGTCAATACAACATTTAAATTGCGGGGTAGTTAAATAACTCGAACCTATTAATTAATTGTCGGGACCTCGGTTCCGCTTAATATTGCCTAATTGCATCGCATATTTGCCATGCCATGCATCATGTCATAATCATGCCGGATCTTCTGCCGTAGTATTAAATATTGCATCCGGTGTTTCTTCTAGTGTTTGCTTCTTCGCGGATTAGGCCGATGAGTTGATGCGAGTATCGACAAGTTCTCCGGAGATGATCCTCCGACAGTGTTTCCCAGGCGAGCATCTCTCCCCCTTCTACCTATTTTGCATTTATAGTCTTTATTTCCTCCTGTTGATCTATTGCTATCCGTGTCGCGATGCTTTAGTTTTCGTACACCAGTTATATCCCGTGCAGCCTCTATATTGCGTTGGACACCTCCTATTACCTGTGTTTGGTAGATAGCTGGCCTTGCGAGTCGTAGTTGCGTGCTCAAGTGCGATCTCGTGTTGTCAAGTACCACAGTTATTGGAATGCTGGCAGGTGTTAATGGTGGAGATGATCATGACTTTAAACATAACTATTAAATTGCTAGATATAACTAATGCAGAGGCATCGGTGGGCAATAGATGGTATTTGGTTCTTCCACGCTCACTTGTGTCCCGTAGGACCCCGAGTACTTGATACCTGTTCCTTGATTTTTCGCACTATCCACAGTCGGGAGGCCTTATGGACCCTCCTGAGCCAGAGCTCGATTCATTTCTATTTCTTGGGGCCACAAAGTAGTTTGGGGCTTTATTACTATCCTGTACTTATGCCATGCTTTACTGCTTTATTTGCGATTGTGTGTGGAGCACCTGTACTATTTTGGATCGCGCCACGTTTTCGCGGTATCGACAAGCCCAGTCACACTTTCGGGTTTCCAGTCGTTTACAGCCGTCGTCGCAAACCCTGGGTCCGTTCCGGAGCCGACCAACTTTGTTGCGGGTAGCTTAGTAGGATGGCCCCCTGAAATATTTTATGAATCCTGGGATCGCTTTGTCGTGAATGCCTCGTTGGGTTTTGAGTTGGTTTTTCCGAGGTTGATCGAGTGTGTGTTGCTATTTGTGCACGAAAGTGCCTGGTGGGCGTCCTTGAATCGTTTCTATGCGGGTTTTGGCGGGAAGTGCTAAAACTTGCATAGGGCCGATTTGAGGGTGTTACACCTATCTCAATAAAAACTACAAATACGTCACTAGGGTCTAGACCAAATAGCGACGAGTACAAACAATGATCAAAGGCCCAGCGCACTGAACCAGAAATAATCTCCAATGTTGAGAACCGTGGGTCAGATGAGGCGGACTTAACACCACATTCAACCAACACTGAAATTGATCAGATCCTAAGAGATCCGTCGGACACACCACTCTACATGTCCTCTGCCAGATCTTAGCATGCCAATGGAGGGGGGATGGGGCAGGAAGGATATTATTATGAGTTCAGGATATCGTCGCAGCATCACCATCTAGAAGAAGAAACATAAAAAAAATCTAAATCAATATACTAGAATCCGACCACCAGCGACAGACCAGGATCCGCCACACCTCCAAGGCATGAAAGGCCATCGGAGGCTGGATCGACCAGCATCATCTTGGCGGAGGGAACTAATTCCATATCCTTTCTTTTCTCTGCTCCTTATCTTCTACTGGTCCAATGAAGAGTTACCTGTTCCGTGTTTTGGTTTCTTCTGCTGTATGAATTTGGACAAAGGTGATCATCAAGCTTGATTATTTCCATATGAAGTTCCCTTTTGCTTTGCCGGGTGCCCCGTTTCTTCCTTCCGATCTCTTTGTCGTGGAATCATGTTACATTATTTGGCTAAGGGTTATTTTACTGAATTCAAATGTTTGCATCCAAGCGATACAAGTAAAGAGTCTTGGTTTGATTTGTAATGTTTAAACACAAATAGACAGAGTAAAAAATAAATGTTAAAAATGGAGATGGCGGCAGCTCCAAAACCAATCTAGGGTTTCGTTCCCCTTGCCGGTGATGTCGCCGGCCCGCTCCATCTCTGGTGGCCTTAGGGTCTTGGAGGTATGGCGGACCACGACCTCTCGCCGGTCGGAGGTTTTTGTTCAGTGTTTACTATGTTTTTCGTGTCTTTTTTGAGATCGTGAGGCAAAGGCTACATCCTGAATTCAGAATAAGGTCCTTCCCGCTCTATCCTCGTTCCGGGCGGTATATCTAGCACCGACGGATCTCCAGGGTTTCGGTCGTTTCCTTGGATGAATCATGCGTTGTTTTAGCATATTAAAGCGTAGTATAGTGGTATTCTCCTTTGATGCTTTATTTGGGTTGACTTGGCGCATGCTCACACCATGTTATGACTATCTCAAGTCACCATAGCCTTTATGATCCTTTAGTTTTCAACTTGTAGTATCACTTTATGCTTTGATCAATGATGTTTTTATGCTCTGCATGATTATGGCCATTATTGCTCTCTTAGTTTGTCGCTCCCAGTCTTTTGCTAGCCTCCACAACGAAGTATGAGTTCCACTCATGCATCCAACTCCCTAAACCAAGTTATTCCAAAGAGTCCACCATACCTACCTACTAGATTATGCTATTCCAAGTATATTCATGCTTTTGTTTACCTTCCAAATTAAACTTGTTATGAGAAAACTAGTGATTAAATCTCTCACGAACTTTATGGCACACTTTACTTTTTTTGCATCTAAGAAGCTTGAACCATTGGGTCCTTCTTTGTTGCGTATATGCTTGCGCTTTATAAGTTGAAATTAGCAGAACCATGTTTCATGGGGAACGCTTTCAACATTGCACTTGTACTTTGTACCCCGTTGATATCATGTTATTTTGCTTACGGATCCCGGCGGTGTGAAATAAAAGTGGAACTTGTAAGATCATGTAGTTTGTATGTGTGTTAGAGAAACGCCTTGGCCGCTAGCCTAAACCATTCCTAATCATGGTGGAAACTTGCAGCATCACCATAATGAGCATTCTATGAAGCATGCTCAATAAAAACCTATGCAAATAGCAAATAAAAAGATCGTTGAGATGCTCATTGTCTGCTTGCCTTGTCATTTTGATTATGGGAAAGCTCCCGTATCATGTGCAAGGGGTACCCCGTTGGCGGTTCTTAATGATACGCATGTACTTACAATGACAAGAGCTTACTCGTGACTGAAGTTGAGTAGCATGAGGATCGGTCTTCGTAAGTAAGGGGCATGAGATTTCGGTTTATAACTTGTCAAGCATATCCTTTTAGTTGTGTCACTTTAACCTTAATCACCTTACAGATGCTTATTATAGGAGCAATGAGAGCTGAAAGCTATAAGTACCATAATTTTTGGAAACTCTTTATGAGACTTGAATCCCTACTTCCTTTTACAAAAGGCCTTTCTTCCACCATTATATTGAGTCTCCACCTTCTATCTTTATGCACCTACTTTGAGAGCATAGTGGCCATTCTTAGTTCTATGTGCATTGTCCCAAGACTAGTTGATTGATGCATAACTTGTTATTGCTTGTTTTAAACTATTTGTATCTAGTCACTCTTATGAATTGTGAAGGTGTCCTATGCATTTATGTTTTGCTACTCTATGAGGGACAAGCTGAATGCTTCTATGCTATGTTTTCTTTATGTGAGACAAATAAATATCTTGCAAAGCATTATTATTCATGAATCTTTTGTTTGTGCCTTTTCATGTTGCATCATAGTTTCTTTGTCTTATTGCTAGAACTTTGTCTTTCATGCTATGATTGAAGTACTATGATCCCAGCTTTGAATGTTTTACAAATACTTTGATCAAGTCTTTGATGGTGCATGTCACCTCAAAAATTATTCTTTCTTTTTATCACTTACCTACTCGAGGACGAGCAAGAGTTAAGCTTGGGGATGTTGATACATTGCAAATGTATCTATAATTTTTGATGTTCCATGCTTGGTTTTATCCACTTTCTTGTGTTTTGTCCACACTTTGGAGTACTTTTCATATGATTTCTTGGACTAACCTATTAACAAGAGCCATAGTGCCAGCTGCCTGTTTTCTGCTGTTTTTGGTTCCAGGAAAGTCAGAAAATGAATATTCTCGGAATTGGGCAGGACAAAAGCCAAAGTGCCTATTTTTTCGGAAGTCATCAGATGCCAGAATACAAGACGGAGAGGGGCCAGGGGGGCACCACACCACTGGTCAGGCCCAGCCTCGGCTCAAGCGCCAGGGTGGTCCGGCCTCCGCACCCTCGGCCTCCCTTCGCCTATAAGATGCCCTCGGACGAAAACCCTAAGGACCCGATCAAAAATCCATGAAAGAGTGCAGAGCCATCATCTCCATCCCTAGATCGGGAGGGATCTGAAGCTCTTCAAGCACCTGCCGGACAGGGGAATTCACCCTAGAGGCCTTCTTCATCACCATGCAAGCCTCCGGTGTGATGCGTGAGTAGTTCATCCTTGGACTACGGATCCATGTAGTAGCTAGATGGCTAGTTCTCCTCCTTTGTGCTTTCATGTTTAGATCTTGTGAGCTCCGTTCATGATCAAGATCATCTATTTGTAATTCTGCATGTTGTGTTTGCGGGGATCCGATGGATATTGAGATGCTATTTCAGATTGATTATTGATTCTATCATGTCTTTGTTATTTGTGATCTTGCATGCTTTCCGTTGTTAGTAGCTATCTTGGCCAAGTAGATGCTAGCAACTCCAAGAGTTAGTATTTATGCTCGATAGTGGGTTCATGCCTCGTAACTGGGAAGTGACAAATCTCTAAGGTACTAGATGTCTGTTGCTACTAGGGAGAAAACAACAATCCTTTGTTCATAGAACAATCGTATTGTTTACTTGACACGTAGTTAAGTAAGCAATAATCTGTTGCTTGCAACTTAATCTTGGAGGGGTTCGGATGATAACCTGAAGGTGGATTATTAGTCATAGATGCAGTTGGATGGCGGTCTATGTATAATGTTGTAATGCCCAATCAAGTTCCAAAGGCGTCAAGATGATTAGTATATGCATGTATTGCTTTCTCGATGTTTGTCAATTGCCTCGCTGTAATTTGTTCACCCAGCATGTTATCTATCTAAGGAGAGCCACCTCTAGTAAACTATGGATCCCGGTCCTTTTCTTTACATACAATCTACAAACTGTTTACTGCTTTGTGTTTACTTTCTGCAAACTATTATTTCCTTCCATTCAATACGTTTAATCCTTTGTTTTCAGCAAAACACGGTAAGATTGACAACCTCATCGCAAGTTGGGGACAAAGTTCTGTGGTTGTGTTGTGCAGGTCTCCACGTTGCTACTAGCACCGGTAGTGCGCCCTGCCAAGGCTCAGCTAGCAACACCATTGGGGTGTTTTCTTGCTCCTACTGATTCGATTAAACCTTGGTTTCATAACTGAGGGAAACTTGCTGCTGTGCTCATCATACCTTCCTCTTGGGGTTCCCAACGAGCTCTACATCAACGCCGAGCCATCGAAAACCCTAATTTATTTGGTCCTAAATAAAATCCAGTAGTTGCAAGATGAGCAAGTGGATAAAGAACAAGAGGAGAAAACCCTAAAAGCGGTTAGCTACAGAGAGCAGATCTAAAAACCGGGAGAGGTGGTAGACGAGGACGTGTTTCCGCATGGCCAGTTGAACGACGGCGACTTCACTCCCTTCATATGGGTTCTCTGGGGTGTACTCGAGGTCCAATCCCACAAACTTGTCCTCGTCTATCCCAAGCCAACCCTCGTACATCCTCAGGACATGCACCACTGTCTCCTCCTCGTTGGTGTAGACAACGTCTATCTTCTTATTGTCATAGGTAGTGAAGCTTGTCTTTAGAGTGCGTAGATCTTCCATGACGGCAAGGAGAAGACGGGAAGAAGATAGATGACAGGAAGAAGAAGAGTGGTTTCTGCGATGCAGGAGAACAGTGGAACCGTCAATGCGCTTTTAAGGTAGTGGTTAATGATTGGGACGAAAGTCCAAGGAGAGACGCGTGGCGGTGGCCGTTCCAGCTTCTGAGTAAACAAAAAATAATTATAACGCCGATACATGTGCCCTGTTTTGTCACGTCAATACACTGGGTAGAGGGTGTTGTCCTATCCACTGTGCCAACGCTGCAAGCCTACGTGACAGCCACCCCGCCTAAGCGACGGGAGCGACATAACGGCGAGAACTGACAGGGAGGCCCCAACTTGACGGCCGTTAGCCTGATTTTTTTGTATTGAAACGTAAAGTTGAATTCGTGCTGAAAAAGACCCTCTGAGTATTTGGCACACCAACTATAGTCACCCCGGCTGATTTCAGGGAACTTAGGTACCGCGTTGCCTGTACACCCCAACTTTCGGGCCGCAAAATGATATTCTCGCCACGTTGCTCCCCAATGTCCACATGCTGCATCGATCGCACTCACGTACAAGCAACAGAATGGATAGAACCTCGTTGTGACATGCCTGGGCGGTGCCGCTGGAGGCCAGAGGGTATCCGCACCTTCGCCAGGTCCTCTTCTTTATCCAAGGATCAAATCTGCATCACACGGGCAAAGATGACATCATCATCAGCTCATGCATCCAGTAATGATCATCGTCTACCCCTCTACGTTAATGTGGATTAGGTGTTTTGGGTTTATAATCTGCATGATCTTGGGTTGCTAGTGTTGTTTTACTCGTAACAGTGGTATCATGTAGTACTTTTTGGTCTAAATCTTATGGCACTAGCGTTGTTTTAGTCCTAACTATGCACGATCTTGTGCTGCTAGTGTTGTTTTACTTCTAACAGTGGTATCAGACGCCTAAATACCTTTTGGTGAGAACCTGACGTGAGGTTAGTGTTGTTTTACTCCTAACTATGCATGATCTTATGTTGATAGTGTAGTTTTACTCATAACAAAGTTTTTTTCTCGAAAAGGGAAACGGGCCCCGACCTCTGCATTGAGCGATACACATAGCCTTTATTTATCATTAATCATCAAAGGTTAGCAAAAGGCATACAAAAATCATATACAAACTAAAGCCACCAATATATAACACCACCGAGCACGACGATTACACTCCATCGCCAGCTCATTGACGAGATTTAAAAAGCACCAAACTGCCCATGCAAGTCAGAAGCCCAGATCCGTATCCGCGTAGCTGTGCCAATGCACTCTGCTCCGAATGTCTCCGCATCCTCTATCTTCAGCTGATTCGTCTTCAGAGTGTAGATTGATGTGCAGCCTCTCGCCGCACCAGCCACCAACACCACTGTGGTGCCAAGTAGAACCACCTCCCTGTGTGCGATCTCCAATCACGTCGTGGTCACCTCGGATACACCGCAACACATGCCACCAAGTACCACCAGCCGATACAGCTTGAAAACTTTGGAGGATCTGTTGTGCCTACCGATCAGGCATGACACACCATAGAACCCATCGACCAGGCATGACTTGATATCTTTGCTGAAGCTCCGTGCAAGACAAAGCTGCTCCATTTCCTGCCTCTACCATCCAGCGCTGCTCCTGGAACGATGCTCGTTATAGGGAATGCGACAACGGAGTGCATGGGCCGCCTAAATATGTATCACTTTTTGGCCTAGATCTTATGCTGCTAGTGTTGTTTTACTCCTAACCATGCATGATCTTGTGCTGCTAGTGTTGTTTTACTCCTAGCAAGTAACAATGGTATGAGAAGCCTCCCTTATTGGGAGAGGGGGTAAAAGGGGCAACGTCGATACACTTGCTGCACTTTTTTCGTCTGAAATCTGTAGTTAATATTTTAGTTATAGTTGGTGTAACAAACCAGCGATTCTGCTAGAAGATGGCCCTTAGCAGACCAAGGGATATCCTGAACGTCAAACGAAGTAGTACAGTAAATTGCAGAGTGATATAGTACTCTAAGAAAAGAACTGGTACAAAAAAAATACAGTTTCCTAACAAAAGGGAATTAGCATTTAATCAAAATAGCACACCTTATAATGATACAAAATTTGGTTCGTTCTTAGGGAAATTTATGTAGGTATCTGTATTGCAGAGAATACATCACCCGGATTACTTTTCCTCAGGCCTCTCCTTTAGAGTTGAGAGGCAGCAAGGGACAACGTCCTAGGATGTGTTTGAACCCGTCGGTCGCCGCGACGGCCACCATTACGCCGGGCAGCGATAGATACTCCAGGCAGGCATCCTTGAGCAGCTGGCAGCCGTGCCGATCTGCTACTGCCAATGTACTTGAGACAGTGTTGGCGTCGATGCTTTTATACAGCTTCTCTTCGCAGATCATCTTCAACCTTTCTAGTCGGTACTGATCTGCCGCGGCTAGCAAATGCTGCATTGCAGTGGCATTGTTGCCTTTCCCGTCGCAAGGCGGAAGCGAATCCGTGTAGATAAAATGAAGAAGCATCTCGAAGATCGCCGGCTCCATATCGACGACCTCCACGCGTTGTGTGTCCTCTTGCTCTGGACCGAAAAGCTGCTCGTCAAAGACAGTCGATCGGGCGGCGAGCATGAACCTATGCGCGGTGAACACTCGGCCGCGCACGTCGAAGGTGACGTCCGTTCCTTTCCCGGCCCTATAGGCGCGCTCGAGGTGGCCCGAGAGCTCCGGCGGCGGAACCACGATAAGATCCCTCTTGCGCTCTGTGCGGGATTCCGGTAGGACGGTGAGGACACACCTTATCGTGAAAGAATCGCTGAGGTGAGACAGCGATTTCAACTCTGATTTTTGCGACGAATTTGGGGATCCCCGTGCATGCGCTCGCTGGAGTAAACGTGTGCTCCTGACACCGGATCCGGTGGATTCTGCCGTGTCTTGACCCTCCAGAATGTCTAATGTGAACATTGTGCTCACGTCCTTGGCTGCTGGGTCATCGTTGAGACGGTGCAAGTAGGCTGAAGCATTGCCGGCACAATCCTGGTCGTATCCGTCCGGGTAGAACCTGATGTTCCAGTCGTGGCCACCGACGCTGAACGTGCTCGAGCTCACGTACTTGCCAACGCCGACGCCGTCGAGCAGCTGGTGGTTTCTCACCTCAAAATTGTGTGCCACCGTGAAGCTCTCCGTGACGCACGATGTCTCGGCCGGTGGCCGCACGCCATGGTACCACCTCGAGATAAGGTTTCCCATGGCGAATCGTTGATCTCCCCGGCAGAGTCACCAGTTATTTTTGTTTCCGTAACCACTCGTACCTGTCCCTGGAGATTTGCTTCCAGTTCCAAATTCAGTTAGGATTCCATACGTTTTTGTTCTTTGAGGTTTGAGCTGGATTTCCATACGTACTTGCTGCAATTGTGTCTACCGTGGTTTCCTAATCCCTTTAGGTAACGGGCATCGCGGCGAATTCAGTTACCGATTCGGATACGAATATACTACAACCAGGATTTAGAACGGAAACAGAGCGGACTCGATCAGATTTTTTTTAATCGGCTCCCTATGTGCATAAGAGCGTCTCCACTCATAACCCCATACGGGCTTCGGGCTTGGTGCTCGTGTCAACAGGCATCGTGGCCGACTTGCAGCCGGTCATGATGGCGCGGTCCAGAATCTCCACGGCGTACTTAGCTTGCGAGAAGCCGTAATCCTATCGAGGGTTACCGCGATGCCGAGGAAGTAGTGGAGGCTGCCCATATCGGTCATAGCAAACTCGGAGCGGAGAGAAGCCGTAATCCTATCGAGGAGGCGCAACGAAGAGGCGGCGAGGACAATGTCACCCACGTAGAGGAGGAGGAAGGCCATGCCCTCCGCACACTATAGTACGGACATTGAGGTGTCCGAAGGCGAACATGTGAAGCCAGTGGAGGTGATGAACATCACGAAACGCTGGTAACACGTCCGAGGAGCCTGCTTGAGACAGTATAGGGAACGGTTCAACCGATAGGCATACTCGGGGTGAGTAGAGTCGATGAAGTCGGTGGGTTGGCGACAGTAGACGACCTCGGCGAGTTGCCATGGAGGAAGGCGTTCTTGACGTCGAGCTGGCGAGTCTCCCATTTGAGGGAGAGTGCGATGGAGAGGATGACGCGCACCATGGACGGTTTCACAACCAGGCTGAAAGTCTCGTCAAAATCCACACCATGCACCTGAGTGAAACCGCGAAGCACCCACCATGTTTTGTAGCGGTCGAGAGAGCCATCAGTCTTGAGCTTGTGGCGAAACAACCACTTGCCATTGACGATGTTGGCGTTCTGAGGAGGAGGCACGAGATCCCAAGTGTTGTTACCGAGGAGAGCGTGGTATTCTGCGGTCATAGCATCAAGTCAGTTGGGATCCTTAAGATCCGCACACGCCGAGGTGGGAACCGGTGAGTACCTTCTAACAGATGAAACATGCAGGTTAAGCCGCTCGCGTGGGCCCTTGTGGGTGCCAGAGGTGTTGCGTGTGAGATCAGTGGCGTGGGCGCGGCAGGTAGGGAAGGAGGGGCGGGCGGTGTGGGCGCGCGCGGTGAGGGAGGCGTGGGCGGGGAGGGAGGTGCACACGGGGAGGGAGGGTGACATGGGGTGAACACGTCATTGCCCATAGTATATGGACTTGGGTTTTGAGAAAGAGGGGTGCGTTGGAGATCTCATTCGGCTAACATGCAAGCAACGAGGGGACACGATGTTTACCCAGGTTCAGGCCCTCAGAGGGAAAACCCTACTCTTGCTGGTCTATTCTTGATTGAAGATGAACCGGAAGTTACAAGGATGCCTTGCTGACGATGGTGCGTAGATGCAATCTAGCAGGTGTTGCTCAAGGGTTTCAGTCGTCCTCCTCATGGTTCCCTCCCAACCTTTATATGAGGAGAACGGGTCTTAGGCTACCACCAAGTTGGTTACAGATTAGGGTCTCTCTTAAACTTTATAGCTAGACTTTGTCGTATCCCCTAAGGAGTCGTATCCTTTGTGGGCCTGGGCCACCTGAACCTTCATGGGCTTCATTGCCGGATACGCTTCATCTTGTGGGCCTTCGCTGAACCGAACCGGATAGACCAATCTTAGGAACCCGTGGGGCATACTCATGTCAGTAGCCCCTGAATATCCATTCGAATCGCAGATTTGAGTGAAGACTTTGAAGTTTTCGATTTCCACAACGAGTGCTTATCATCCGAAGGATTTATCGGTTCAAAACTTTCGAGTCATGGGGATATTTGATGTATGTGCCTGGATCATTCGACTGATCGGGGCCAGTTAATTACTCTTAGGCAAAAACAACGTCATCTACTCAAACTCGAGTCCCCGGACTCAAATTCGGAAACTACTGGCGCAATTCGTCTCATGTCGCAGAGGCCTTACTGAATCAAATCGTAGTGTCAATGATTATGTACCCAACGCATCCGTCGAGATTTTTCATCGTACATGCTGGTACAGTATTCAGCTGGTAGAACAGAGCGGATGTGGGTGCTAGGCCAAAAGATGATATCTGGAGGTCTTATCTTTACATCGTAGATGCACCATCCGAATGTTTATCACCGCGGAGGTGATTCGGGTAGTCCGGGAGATGTTGTCTCTATGCTCGATATTATTGTCAGGCAGAGTGGCCAAGTGTTTCAATTGCATATTGCAATCGATGCAGAGATTCGAGTGAATGAATATCCTCATGTTTCCTTGTTTTCATAGGGTGCGCGACCAGCGCTCCCTATGAGAGTAATCTCCGAGTGCTTGTTCGAGTCGAAGACTCACACATGGACTTATAGTCGCTAGGACTTGCGAAAACCGCCAACAGCCGTACTTTATCAAATGCATGACCGATGCTCCCTATGGGAGTAGCCCCCGAGACCGCCGTAGAATCATTAATTCGAAGGAGGAGTCGAAGCGTGATACTAGAAGGATGTACACTAGACCTAGAAGTACATCGGGTGTGCAACCAATGCTCCTATTAGGAGTAGCCCCTGAGTGTTTGGTCGAGTCATAGACTCGAGCAAAGACTGAGAACTCTGAGTCAGTCGAGAAAACTAGTTGTTGCTAGACTCATTCTTGTGACGAGAGCGTGAAATTTGATGACGTCATTGATGACGACTGGTGAACTCAACCCTCAATGTGTACAATATGATGGGACCCGATGATGCGGGCCCAAAAAGCCGACCACGCTTTGACTAGTCACTACATAAATTGGGGTATTTAACAACGTCCCCTTGATTTTCCCGCATAGTGGGGATCGTGGAGTGACGGTTGATTCTGTGCGCCGCCACGTGTGAGAGGGTGAAATTTGGACCACTAAGATTGTTTGTTCTCCCTGTTAAGTAACAATTTCGAGCAGTAAAAATTTCACATCTCCATCATCTTCCTCCTTACTCCCTTGCTTGTGCCCCTCTGAAGCGAGTTCTTGCACTGGACGTTCTTCGAGTATTCCCGAGCTTGTTCATGCGGTCTCGGTGAAGGAGGTGTGTTGCTAGGATGGGGAAAAGAAAGAAATCTTCCGGTGTTGGATCGAGCGCCGCCTCCGCCCCCAAGAAGAAAACCTCCGGGAGCCACGTCATCAATGGTGTGTGGCGGCGCTCGATGGTGAGGGCGTATGAACTCCGTCTGCTTCGCCAGGTCGGCCTCATCCCTAAAGATGAGACTGCATGCAAGATACTCGGGGCAGAGGTAATCCCCGATCCCGCCATCGGATATCAGGTGATGTTTATCGCTTTTCTTCTACACGGATTGTCTCTTCCCCTCCACGATTTTGATCGTGGCTTGATCTTTCTCTATGGGATCCAGCTACACCAGCTGTCTCCCAATTTGATTCTCCACATTGCCTATTTTATCACCCTGTGCGAGTGCTGGCTCGACATCGAGCCACACTTCGGCCTCTTCAAGAAGTTGTACAGGTTGAAAAGGCAGTCAGGATCTGGCTCTGTAGTATACGAAGTTGACGGGTGCGGTATATCTGTTAGCCCAAATGTTCAGTACTTCATATTCAACTTTGTCGACTCTGCTCAAGGATGGAGGGAAAAATGGTTCTACATTCGCGATGAGAAGCTAGTAGGTCAGAAGTATGGCCTATCTCCATTTGATGTGAATGCTGGATTGAAGAAGAAGCGCTCCGGGAAGAACACTATGGTGCCAGGTGAAACTGAAGAAGTAGAGGCTTTGTACTAGCGTGTACAAGATCTGCAGCTTGTCAGTGGTAAGGTTAATGGAGTCGATATCATCCGAACCTTCCTGCGATGCCGAGTGCAGCCTCTGCGGGTTAGAGGATATCCCATGTTCCTATCGGCTCGTAGATCAGATCCCACTCGCATTTCACCTGAAGACTTGTCATCCGTGGAGCTTGAAAAGAAGGTTAGGTCTTTGACCAACTAACAGCTGAGGAGAATCTTCTCGCGCATACCGCAACTAAGCCATTCAGCGCCACCAGCCCCGTGCCAAAGGTAATGTCCAATCTTATACTTTCCTGGCTCTTGAGTTTGTCTGGTTTAATTCTGAAGGGTTCCGCAGCAGAAAACAAAAAATTTCCTATGTTGGAACTCTAATATGCCCAAGATCTATCTATGTAGTAATGCGGTAACGACCGAGCGTATAGAATACATACCCTTATAGACCATACGCGGTTAACGTTCTGAGGGGAACGTGGTTGAAGTAGTCGAACTCATAGCCCACCTCAAGGTCGCGAAGCTCCTCGCAGGTCACCCCTTGCTCCTTCTTCATCGTGCAACAGCTCCGGCTCACGACATCCAAGGTGCCTCAAGTGAGGACCCTCATGGTTTCGTACACATACGGTGTATGATGACGACCTCCGGCTCCTTGATCCCTACCGGGAGTGCAGAAGTAGATCTTCGGCTTGGAATCCCTACAGCGCAACAGCGTGCTGCAAGTGCGGTCTCTTGCTCGGACAGTCCTTACTTGGGACCATGCCAACGCATGGAGATGAGAGAGAGAGAGAGAAGGAGAAAGTCAACCAAAAGACTTCTCCAAATATTGGTGTGTCTATTCCCACCCATGGGCACCCCTTTATATAGGGGGAGGGGGTGTGCCCTCCCCTTTGGGTTTCCCATGTGGGACTAAACAAGGGAGAGAGGGGGGAGGCGCATGGGCCCTTAGGGCACCATGGGCCGGCCGGCCAGGGGTGTGCCCCACCCCGTGCTCAGCCCTAGGCTGGCTAGGTAGGCCCCCTTGAGGCGGCTAGGCCTTGGCCCTTGGCCCTTCCCTCCTTCAGTTTTCCCTTATGGGCCCTTTTCCCTAGGAAGTTTGGCCCATTAGTGGAATACCCCTTCAAATTATTAATTACATTAATTAACATGTAAATACATATTACAAAATCCGACTTGACCCAAAACACCTTTCGGTTCCCTTTTGATTTCCTCCGAACGACTTCGGAACTTTCCCGGAACAATTCCAGTTCTCTCATGGAACTTTTCCGATTTCCTTTTCTCTTTCATATGGTGATTCCAACTTACAGAGGATCTCTAGCTCACCGTACCCTTAAGTGTATTTCCCCATAGCTCGGAAATGGCACAAACATGATCTCCACCAATGATCAATAGCAGGACCAGGATGCCCATAATGACCCCTGTGCATTCCACGATGATAATGTCGTTTGAACCGTAAACAGTCGTTTCCCATCCCCTTTGCCACTTGATACCTAGTTCACCCGAGATTTGATCTACGGTATCTCCATACCTCGTTCGATCTTGTTAACGATGAACTGGTTTTCTCGTTTCTGTGTCGTTGCATTCCATGACCCAGTCACACACTTGCAAGCTTCGTTAATGCAACGTCACCAAGATGGCCACATATGTATCTATCTGTTACATGGAATGGCAAATCCTGGTCTTGATATGTACTCCTCTACGCACCCCTTTGGGAAACCTGAGTAGCACCTTTTCGATCACCCAGCTATGGTGTGATACTTGATAACCATCTAAACTCCCTCCAGAATGGTGATTTGCATTATCATTAATGGTGAACTTTGTAACTAGATCTCATTAAGATACAACTGGTTGGGTTATTTGTCTATCATATCATTCAACTAATGACGTGACCTCATTGTCAATTGGCATAAATGCCCATGATCTCGAAACCCTAGATTATCCTCATGACCAATGAACTAGTTCGCTAGAGGTAACTAGAGACTTGGTTTGTTTACATACCACACGTGTATTAACGTTTCATATTAATACAGTTATAGCACAATATGAAACTATTACGAACTAACTGAGATATGACAATAAAAATCTATTTATTATTTGCCTCTAGGGCATATCTCCTTCAAATTCTTGATGACGCGATTGTATTTTGTGAAGGAGTTTAATGTTGAAGGCATGATGCCCCCTCTTCCTGAGAGTTTGGACTGTCCCGAGGATGCGGATCAGGACGAGTCGGATTCATCTGTCCTGTACCCCAGTCGCAAGAAGCCCTCAAGTCCAAAGAAAGCACTCGTAAGAGAATGCACAGTGAAGATTTGGATGCCTTAGGTGTTCCATTACCCGAGCCAGCGTACATGCACATACCTTGGACATGATCCTCTGGATCACGTTTATTACCGTGATGAGCCTGAATTGGTGTATATCCGTGGCCCCCACGACCTTAGGGATCAGGGTTATAACACCAAAATTCAAGCGTGACATCACCAAGGTCCCGACATAGGGTGCAGCAGGGGAGGGGCCGACCAGGCCCTACCAACTGTCGAGGACATCAGGGGTTATCCCCTTACGAGGGGCTGACCGGGCCCTACCAACTGTCGAGGGCCTAGACGCGGGTTTAGGAGGCCTCTCCTGCTACCCCCTACCTTGGGGATTGCTAGGGAAGACTCCCCGACCGTAGGGCGAGGAGGAATACCTCCACTAGGCACTGAGCCCTGCTACCCTGCGCTAGTGGAGGCTTGGGGCATAGCCGACCTCTCTTGCTCCGCCTGAGCATGAGAAGCCGCTAATGCCCCATCATAAATCTCATTCGCCTTGATTGCTGTAATCTGCTCCAAACATGGACCACGCTCCCCCCAAAACACGATCCCACTGTCCCTAGCAACAATTTCTAACTGTTCCCTCTGGGACCTCTACCAACACGGAAAACCTAGACCCAGATGGGGGAGAAGAAACAGAGGGGTTGAGGGCAGCTAGACATACCTGGGTCTAGGTTGTGGGTCGCCGCCTACGATGTCGCCTGCTTGAAGACGGTCGATTCTCTCCCCTCACCTCTAGACGTGGCACGTGCGATCCTGGCACTTGAGCGAGAGGGGGGAGGTGGATTAGGCTTGGGGCAGCGGGTAGCGCGAGTCTTGATGCCAACCTCGGGTGTGTCGGGGAAGACCGAGACAGGCTTGCTAGCCGGAGGGGCTAGCATCGTCAAAACCACTGCTGGCGACCTCCAGGGCGAGGTGGGAGTGGAGCCCGGGGAGAGAGTGTACCAGACAGCTCCCGGGGACCTAGGGGAGGTCAGCGGCGCAACCACCAACCCCTCGCTGGAGGTGAACTTGGTCTCCTTGAGACTACTGCAGGAGGTAGCCTTCAGGGCCACAAACCCCGGGAGTCCTAGGTACTCGAGCCCTCCGCCGAGATTCGAGCCATAGGAGCCAGTCCTAGCTCCTTAAGGACGGGGGGTCAGGGCGAACGCACTGAGGGACGTCGACAGGGGCCAACACTGGGGCAAGGACCATCACCGTCCCCGTCGCGACCGTGTGGGTGGTAGGCCCCCAAGGCAGCAGGGGGTCTCACCACAGGAGGTGTCGGGGCAAGCGCGAAGTGGTAGGGGTCATCGCCTAAGTTCTTGCTAGACGAGTCGCCCACCTCCCCTCGTCCTGCCCAGGGGCGGTGGGGGGAGAGTGCTCCGTGGACGGAGACCGAGCCCCCTCCTGGTCCCTCTCCAACTCCACCGTGAGGACCCTGCCCGCCTTCTCGAAGTAGAAGGTCGGGAGGGTGCAGTTGAGTTTCGACGGATCGGGGTACTTGACGAGCACCCGGACCGGGCCCTGTCCTCCAAGGGAACTCTCATCGACGCAGTCAAAGTTGCCAATGGCAGCTTGATGTACTTCCCCTTCTTTGCTTCATCCAGGATCCCGTGGATGTGCGCCCATACCGTCGACAGAGAGGTGGTAGTATCCGGGTGGCGCGTTGGCTTCACATTAGCTGCTTGCTAGGCTGAATTTTTTTGTTTTGTTTCATTGCTTCATTTATGTACGACTAACATGGTGCACAGAATAACTTACAGGCTCAGTACTCGTGCATTGCTATGACATGCAAACATCATTGTATTCTAGATGGGACTGAGATTTGTTCGTGAGAGTGGATATGAGGGAAGATGTACAACCTACAACTCACATTTAATATTGAAAAATTAACACATGACTCGTTGTTTAGTCAACCAATACAATATTCTGATATTTATGAAAAGAAAACTACAATCATGCGAATATTTCTTTTTATGTTATAGATTACTTTCTTACTATATATTGAACTGGTAGGAAAAGTGTGAACTAACGAAAAGGGCTAAACAACATACTTTAACACTTCCCTCACGTCGGTCTAAGCTGTGACGTGCAATAAGCCCTTAGACGTGGAATCAATGATATATGTCGCAACTATTTTATCCGTCTAGAAATAACTGACTTGAATTTGTGTAATGCATCTATCGGCTAAAACATGTCTAGATTCATCCATATTTAGATAAATCTAAATCAGTTATTTCTGAACGGGGGAGTATTTTTTCTATTAATAGTGTGTTTGCAAGGATTTGTTTCCAAGATGTTGCTCTCATTTTTTTCCGATACCGTAATGATGTTGCTCTCATAAAAAAAAATGTTGCTCTCATACCGTAATGAACGGATGCATTAGTCAATTTAACCAAAAGCAAGTGTCTGAATCCAAATTAACAGAAACATCTAGACAAGGTATTTTACACATTGGGTACCGCCTTGTTCCCAGGATTCTCCTCCAAAGCCAGTGGGGTGGGACGTGCCATGAGGCGTTTGATCCCATCTGTCAAGAACACAATGGCCCTACTCCCGGTTTGGATATGAACTCCAAACATGCATTCTTGAGCCCCTCGGAGTAGTGCTGACTTGCCAGCGCTAATGTACTCTTGACGGTGTGTACATCGATGCTATTGCACAGCTTATTTTCGCACATTGCTTTGAGTCTGTCCAAGCCATACCGATCTGCGGCGACTAGCAAATGCTGCATCGTGGCAACACCGTAATCTTCTTTCTTGTCATTATTAGATGACGGTAGCGAATCTGTGTAGATGAATTGAAGAAGCATCTCGAAGATGGCGGGCTCCATATCATCAACCTCTATAGGATGTGATGTATCTTTATCCATCTTCATTGGACCAAAGAGCTGAGCGTCGAACACGGGCGAGCGCGCGGCCAGCATGAACCTGTGCGCCCTGAACTCCCTGCCGCCGACGAGGAGTGTGACGTCGGCGCCTCTCCCGTCCTTTAGGGCGCGGTCGAGGTGTCCGATTAGGTTCGGCGGAGGAACCATGACAAGATTTGTCTTACACTCGGCGGGTGGTTGTTTGACCACGACGATGTCGCACCTCAGCGTTAGCAGGCAGCCTGCTGCTCTGTCGTCGAGGTTCGATTTCTCGACGAATTTTGGGAAGCCAAAGCCGACATCTTTGTCGGAGAAGACGTGATCAACTACGGAACCCTTGTTGACTTCCTGTGCATTGCCTTGGCTGTCCAGCATGCTTAAGGTGAATTTTGCCCTGACACCCTTGGCGTCGCTGAGACAATACAAGAAGGCTGACGCGTTGCCGGCAGCGTCGGCGTTCCTTCCGTCGGGGTAGAACCTGATGTGCCAATCGTACCCGCCGGCGCCGAAGGTGCTCGAGGTGACGAAGTTGCCGACGCCAATGCCCTCCAGCAGCTCGTAGTTGGACATCTCGAAATTGTGTGCCGCGCCCTCCATGACGCATCGCGACGACGTCTCCGGAAGCAGCCCCAAGGCTTCGCCGCCGTGGTTGTGAGCCATGGCAAAGAAGAGAACGCCAGTTCAATGGGCCGCCCGCGCCCGGGTGTTCCTTCCTTTTTTCTTTTGATGACAATGCCCGGGTGTTCCTTCCTGAGTAGTATCGATCAACGATCTCTCCTCCGGCCGGGAGTCTCTCACGGGTCAGATACATATACAGCATTGCTGTCCAATTGCCGTAACTGTATTGGACACCTAGCCGAGTTCGTGTTTAGTACGAATTTGTTCATGCAATGCCATAAATCAATGCAATGTGAAATATAGGACACATGTTCATGCAAATACAAAAATATTAATGAAATAATAAATTAATTTCTCAAATAGTACTAGAGGCGCCCTCGCATTTGTGAGTGCCACTGTACTGGTTCAAATAAAAAATTATTTAGTTTATGCAAAAAAAAAGACAAAAATGCAATGCAACACTAGATAGCAGTGGTATAAATATGCAAGATTGGTAATAGCATAATATAGCATACGTAGCAGCCGCCGCCGCGTTAGAAGAAGTCGCCTCTCGCCTCCGCCTCCGCCTCCTTTGTAGATCGGTTCCCCTCCTCCGGCCAGCCTCGCCGACGTCGGGAGGGGTGGAGAACCCGATCTATGAGTGGAGTTTCTAGTAACAATACCAATTTTGTCATATTAGGTTTAGGGTTTTGTTAGCCATCTTCGCTCTAATGGAGATGGCATTATCTACAATAAGAGATCTTCGGCCATTCGTTCGACAACGAGATCTATTTCCCGATGTTAATGGTGGTGTTGGAAGATTAAACTTCTCTAGGTATGGGTCTTCAGATCTTACTTCGTCAGATCTATTTTGGATTTTTTTCTCATGGTTACAGCGAGGTTTGTCCTCGCAATATTTGTCCCAGCGGCTACGTCCTCGACAATGTTGATTCCTACTATCGGCTCATCAACGACGTCGATCAGGCTATTCGGTTATTATTTCCTGAAATATTGGTGTTGGTAGATTACTTCAATGGTTGTGCGCGTGCATGCAGCCTTGGCATTGCGGCGTAAATTAAAATTATGGGAGAACCAATGTTGGCATTTACGGTCTCTGGTTTGGTTTCTATGTCAGTTTAGTTCGGCTGTCTTCAGGAAAGTGCAAGATTATGTCATGGAAGAAGAAAGATTATGAAGATCTCGAAGATTTGCTAGTTTCTTTTAGACTTTATTTTGTAATCGTTGGAGAGTCAGCTCATGTATCTCTAGCATGTAGTACTATTTTCTTCTATTAATATAATATGGTATTGATTGTCCAAAAAAACATGAATAATACGTAGCATGCATAGCTCGCAGATAGACTACATAGTTTGTCTAGATATTGGGGTTGCTCTAATTTTATCGGATTATCCTATTTGCCTACTTCAGATAATCCGCATAGAATATCGAATTATCCTTATCCGTCGGATATCATCAATACCATATCCGCTACCATATCCGTCGAATATCCGTTTGACAAATATCCTCATCCGCGTTCATATCCGCCGGATATTAAAAATGCATATCATATCCTAAAAAACGGATGGGGATGCGGATTCGGAGCGAAAATTATTAGTACCATTTACATCCCTCCACACACGCCACCACCACACGAAGAACACCAAGCTCGGGACTCTCCTAGCCAGCCACTAAAGCACACCACCACCAAAGAAATAGAGATAACGTACCAACGACAATTGCAAAACACAAACAAGAGTGTCTATGGAGAGGACGAATGACATGGATCCACCGAGTATACAACACAAAGCACCAACATGTCGCCACCACAGTCGAAGGGTTATGCACAGCCAAGGCCAGCAATGTGGAAGAGCTACGCACCACTGAGAAGCACTAAATCCCCCCTACTAACGCTGAGGTGCGACATCGTCGTGGTCAAAGAACCACCCACCGAGTGCGAGACAAATAATCATGTTGTTGTGGTTCCTCCCCCCAAACTAATCGGCCACCTCGACCACGCCCTCAAGAACGGGAGAGGCGCCGACATCACACTCCACGTGGGCGGCAGGGAGTTCAGGGCGCACAGGTTCATGCTAGCCGCGCGCTCGCCCGTGTTCGACGCTCAGCTCTTTGGTCCAATGATGATGGATAAAGATACAAGTCGTATAGAGGTTGATGATATGGACCCCGCCATCTTCGAGATGCTTCTTCAATTCATCTACACAGATTCGCTACCGTCATCATCTAATAGTAATTAATAACAAAGAAGATTACGACGATGTTGCCACCATGCAACATTTGCTAGTCGCCGCAGATCGATATGGCTTGGACAGACTCAAAGCCATGTGCGAAAATAAGCTATGCAATAGCATTGATATACACACCGTCAAGAGTATATTAGCGCTGGCAAGTCAGCACTACTGCGACTCTGCGAGGGGCTCAAGAATGCATGTTTGGAGTTTATGTCCAAGCCCGGAGTAGCGGCCATTGTGTTGTTGACAGATGGGATCGAACAATTCACGGCACGTCCCACCCCACCGATTTTGGAGGAAAATCCTGCAGGGGACAAGGCCGTACATAATTTGTAAAATACGTTTGTGTAGCCCTTTTTGTGTGAATTCGGATTCGGACTTTTCGTGATTAATGCATTCGTTCATTATGATTCGTTCATTACATAATTTGTAAAATACGAGTTTTTGTAGCCCTTTATGTGTGAATTTCGATTCAAACTTTTGGTTCAATTGACTAATGCATCCGTTCATTATGATCTTTGATTTTTCGTACTTGGCTTGTGTGTTGATAGAGATGTGCACTTGCACATGCAAACTTACTAGTTGAAAAAAATAGGCAGCCTGAATAGCTCCCAAAATACAAACAGAAACTTTTGTACACTAGACAGTAAATACTGCTAAATAATATTTGAGTAGCTCCCGCGAATATTGTTTGCACTGGGCAATATATTACTGTATGCATGATAATATATTTGAATATGGGCCGTGGCCGTTTAATCAGTACCCCGCCGAAGAATACTTGAGCAGTTACTCTGGATAGAGTTCACCCAGAAGTACTCAGCTACTATTCACGCAAAGCTGAAGGCACACCAGTCGGGCGTTAAGCAACACCATTGGCAGACGTATCTTTTTTTTTTTTTGAAAATCCATTGGCAGACGTATCTTTTTTTCAACCCGATGATCCATTGAACACTATCGGCCAGTGCTGATTTCTCCGCACCACAGAAACCTGCATTTAAATAATAGTGAAATTGTGAAATGGGCCTTATTCTCCATGGACACTCCAAAATGAAATGTTTGGGTTGGCCTTGGGACTCTTGGCCTGTGTTGATACTTGATAGGGCATCTCCCGCGGAGAGTCCCATTTTGGATGATCAATATGTCCGAAATGATCCGTTTGGATCGGCCACAGACATGAAATAATTGGTTGATTTCCGGAGTGCCTGGGCAGTGCGCCCACTGGACATACCCATTTGGTCCGAGGTGGCCAGTTTGGCTAGACGTTGTGGCTACCGATGTCGACGCCGGTGTGTTTCCAATGAGTTCCCGCCACGCCACCATGATTTCCCGCCCTCGTTTTCTTCCTAGCCGCTATGTTTCCCGCAGGTTCTGGCGAGTTCCTGCCGCATTTAGCCGTTGGCTATAAAAGGAGGGGGATCCACGGTGGAAACGGCGCACACACCGCCCACCATGCCTGGCCGTTGTCTTCCCACCACTCGCGCTCGACCAGCGGGTTCAGGCGGAGGAGATCCGGAGGTGTTGCCGATGCTCGACCAGCGTGTGATTCTCGACTCCATCCAATCGGCGAGCAGGCGGGAGAAACTACACAGGAGATCTCGGAGGCCGGAACGGCCCTATCGTATCAAGGGCCAGTAAACTGGACCACCAGCCAACGTTTCGGCTGGAACTTCCTCAACAACGTCATGTTGTCGGAGCACCTCCGATGGTAAGAACTCATTGAGTCTCACTAAGAGTGCCTTGATGCGGTGCGCGCCTACCCCGACGATGCGGCCACGCGTGCTTGCCTCGACCAAGCTCAAGACGAGTTGGAGACATAGAGGGCGATCTACCTCTCTCTCTAAGAGGACTGAGTCTCGTTGACCCGTCGCACATGAATAACTAGGCAATCTACCGCGGCCTCTGAGGGCCGCAGCTAGCACCCCACGCACGTAGTTGATTAGTTTGTTCAATGTTCAAACCTGGTAAAAAAATCTTAATATGAATGCAATTTCTTGAGTAGCCAAAATTTTGATAATCTCTTTTGAGTTTAAGATTTATTACCTAGCAAGTTATTGCGGTTAGGATGGAAACTTAAGTGCAATTGTTCAAATATATTATGCTCATATTCAGGGCTATAGGATTTGTGACAATGGAATACGATACCATCTTGGACTTGTGAGTTTCTATGCTTAAATTCATTTCTAGCTATTATTCTTTATAGCTTTGTCAGTCGAGAGCGAATAATATCTAAACTTGGGGAAGTTGATAGCTCCAAAGAATGACACTATTTCTCAAAGATTTTCCGTTGGTTTTTACTGGTTTTCGTTGATTTTGATCATTCAACTAACGTAATATCAAAAGTTAGTGAAACTTTGTTTTTTTGTGATGACTTTCAGGTACTAGACACTTTTGGGAAGATCTGAGAGTTAATCACACCTAAATGAACAACTCTCCAATTGAATACATTCCATCCGAGACCAACTGAGCTTTTAATGACCTGTACTACGGCTGAAGGCCACCCATACGATCTGCCCATATGATCATCCATCGTCTCTATTATATCCATACAAGCAACTTTCGTAAATGGAAGAGGGCAGAAGACGAACACAACCGCCACAAACCATCTCAGAAGAGAGGAGATCAGATCTGGAGAAGGAGAAGAACTTCATCTGATCCTTCAAAGATCCCTAGCCACTTGATCATCAACTCCACCATAATTCCCCACTTGTACTAAGAGAGAGATTCATTCTTGTAAGATTAGGGATTGGACCTCTATTCCTTCTTTGGTTTATATTTCATTTGATCTTCGACGATATTGTGGTTTGCTACGATAAAGTTGAGATGATTTCCATTTATAATATGATTATATCTTTTATCTTTTCTTCTCACATGTGTGAGTAAATCCCCATAGGCGTGCGAGATGTAAGAAATTGGTGAGATGTGATGTGCCTCCTTTATTTCCATCAATTTGTGATTATTATCGTGATTATTATATTGTGAAAATGATTATCTATATTTGTCGAATGCTTGTTATCCAATTTAAGGGTCCGGATAACATGATCCTGAGATCTCATAGATATGAACTTGTTTACTAGCAAATCGGTGACCCCCGAGTGATACGGTTGATACGTCATAAACGTATCTATAATTTTTGATATTCCATGCTTGTTTTATATCTACTTTCTTATGTTTTGTCCACACTTTGGAGTATTTTTACACATTTTTTAGAAATAACCTATTAACAAGATGCCACAGTGTCAGTTGCCTGTTTTCTGCTGTTTTTGGTTTCAAAAAAGCTAGTAAGGAAATATTCTCGGAATTGGACCGGACAAACGCCAAAGTCAATATTTTACCCAAAGCAATACAGAGTCCAGAGGGGAGATGAAGCGGAGAGCCAGGGCGGCCACACCCTAGGGAGGTGTGGCCTGGGGGGTGCCACCAGGGGGTGTGGGCCCCCTGGTACTCCACCGACCTTGCCCCTTCGCCTATAAAAGTCTCCTGGGACGAAAACCCTAAGTACCCGATAAAAAATCCACGAAAGAGTCTGTAGCCGTCGTCATCTCCATCCCTAGATCGGGAGGGATCTGAAGCTCTTCCTGGCACCCTGTTAGAGGGGAGAGACCACCCTGGAGGCCTTCTTCATCACCATGCCTGCCTCCGGTGTGATGCCTGAGTAGTTCATCTCTGGACTATGGGTTCATGTAGTAGCTAGATGGTTGGTTCTTCTCCTTCGTGCTAGCATGTTTAGATCTTGTGAGCTCCGTTCATAATCAAGATCATCTATTTGTAATCTTACATATTGTGTTTGGGGGGATCCGATGGATACTGAGATGTTATTTCAGATTGATTATTGATTCTATCATGTCTATGTTATTTGGGATCTTGCATGATTTCCGTTGTTAGTAGCTATCTTGGACAAGTAGATGCTAGCAACTCCAAGAGGGAGTATTTATGCTCGATAGTGGGTTCATGCCTCTAGTAATCTGGGGAAGTGACAGGAATCTCTAAGGTATTAGATGTGCTGTTGCTACTAGGGAGAAAACATCAATCCTTGTCCATATGGCAATCGTATTGTTTACTTTACACACTTTGCTTAATGCAATTATTCGTTGCTTGCAACTCAATACTGGAGGGGGTTCGGATGATAACCTGAAGGTGGATTATTAGTCATAGATGCAGTTAGATTACGGTCTATGTATAATGTTGTAATACCCAATCAGATCTCATAGGAGTCAAGATGATTAGTATATGCTTGTATGCTTTCTCGGTGTCTGTTAATTGCCCTGCTATAATTTGTTCACCCAACATGTCATCTATCTTAAGGAGAATCACCTCTAGTGAACTATGGACCCCAGTCCAGTCTTTTACCATCAATCTACCATCTACAATTTACTGTTTTACTGTTAACTTTCTGCAAGCAATTACTATCTTCCACACAATACGTTTATTCTTTGTTTTCAGCAAAACCGGTGAGATTGACAACCTCACTGTAAGTTGGGGGCAAAGTTATGTGGTTGTGTTGTGCAGGATTTCAAGTTGGAGACAACACCTTGGAGTTGTTTCCTTGCTCCTACTGGTTCGATAACCTTGGTTTCATAACTGAGGGAAAACTTGCTGCTCTGCTTATCATACCTTCAATTTAGGGTTCCCCAACGATCTCATCGTATTTTGAGCCATCAACGTATCAAAGAGGAGTTAGTACAACTCGAGAACAACAAGGAACCATCAAGTTTAAAGCCTTGATCTAGTCGAAAGACCTTTATTAATGTGCTGAACATGGCTTCGGCAACATGCAGAAGGATCAATGGAATTGAGCAGACGCTACCGAGAGGAATCATGATTGGTATATCGGTTGCTTGCCTACTCACATATGAATAAGAAGTATCATAATCACTTATCCCATTTTATTCACCTGGCACATTCACCATCACCATGAACCGTTCCTCTCCACGCCTAACCCATTCATCTGCATGAAACCTCGAACAACCTTTGTTCTATTTTCTTTTATGTTATTTACTTTAAGTACCGTGCAATACTCAAAACTACTTCCTTTCACTCATCAATTTCTACCTCAACCCTTGCAGTCACTTCACTCAAGACAAGTGACACCTTCGGTGCGATAGAAACGCCGTAGATAAAAAACTTCCTAGGCTCCTTATTGGGATCAATATGAAAACTGGAACTAATAATTCCACGAAACGTGCTCTAACGAACATGTGCTATTGCAGGCCACCACAACCGCTTTCCCAACAAGGCCAGCAAGCTGCACCACTACCGCGCCTCACCAACGCATGGCCAAGCAACCCACCAATACCCCACCGCACCGCCCCTCTACCTATCTCTACAGAGGACACCACACGTAGCCCTCCCCTCCCTCGGCCCTTGCCGCCCGGGGCCTGCACCGCCGACCACAGGTGCGACCCGCTGCAGGCCGATCCCCCGCGCCATCGCCATAGCTCTCGATGCTAGAGCCATTCCCATGCCTAGGAAAGCCACCTCGTTTGTGCTCTCCCAAGGAAGAAGACGAGGAAGCCCCGTCGCCGCCAGTGGCCGGGCATCGCCTAGTCGCCCTCCTAGCGGCAGAGAGGGAGGGGAGGGAAGGGGATGTGGCAGCGGTGCTCAAAAAAGGAGGGTTCCCCCCATCACCACACGTGGGCGACAAAGGAGGAAGGGGAAGTTCGGTGGCGGGTTTTCTTTCACTTTTGCTCCAGACTCTTTTGCTATTTTATTAAGTTAAAGTCGGACAGTTATGCCTTTTATCTAAAAACATATTCTTGAGTGTAGATCTCCTCCTAGGCGGTGAACCACGTGTTGTGGTCACTCTGGCTTGAAGGCGAAGGGAACTCAGTTATATGTTCGGCATCATCTCATTTTCTACTTCCAGCGTAGTCTTCGACTTTCCTTTCCTCTAGCCCCACGCCGAGCGCCATCACTGATTTAGCCAATAAGGGCGTGTCTGGTTGGTCCGATGCCCGTTTATCGCACAACGCGGGAAGAAATAGCCCATTTGGAGAGTTGGGTCGCATGTAATCGCTGTCTCTCACGGTTCTTAAAGCAGGCCAAAACTTGGCTCGCTGGGAACACCGATTTCGGCCGTTTCCACGGGGCCAGGCCCTGGCGAGCGCCGCATGATGCCTACCCCTTGCACACGTGGGGGAAGCACAGGAGACGGGATGTTTTTGCCTTAACTCCTAGGCCACTCTGCTCACCGCCTAGTCCTGTCCTGTCACCCTGATTTCCAACCATGGTCGCTGCTCCTCCTCATCCCCCTGTTCGGCGGCCCCCTCATCAGCGAGGTGAGTGCGCACAGCCTATGGGCGGCTGTTCAACTGGAGAAGGTCGTCGCCAGCGGCGAGGCGACTCTCGTGAGGGTGCTCAGGGCTCCCGCACCCATCTGCGCGTGCAACTCGGGCGGCGGCCGCGGATGCGGCAGCGTCGCCTACACCCGTGGAGGACGCCGCATCTACGGCCAAGCAGGCCGAAAAATCCCATTCAATAGTTGGGGCTATCCTCGACTATTTGGATAGGGTTTTTTGCCTGTTCCGGTGGCCCCAACCTTCACGGCTGGATCTTCTTCTCTTGCTCCGGCGACGCCTTCTACTGCACCATCGTCATCGATGGTGCCACCACCGACTAGGGTAAGTTCCCGATCTACATAGTGGTTAGGGTTTGGCCCCAAATCGATGGTAGTTAGGACTTGATCTTGGGTAATTGTAGAGCAATTTAGTGTTTTTGCAGTACATAGCAACATATTTGATAGTGTGCACACAAAGTTTGGGACTTAATTGAGCGGATTCCTCAATTTGGGTGTTGTCCTGGGGCATTGCCCGATTGGGGATTCATAGCCGAATCCTCATATTGATTGTTGTCATGGGGCATTGCCCGATTGGGGATACTAGGTAGTTATACTCCATGTTTGTACCATGTGCATTGCCATATTAGGCATTGTACTCCATGTTTGTACCATGTGCATTGTCAGATTAGGCATTGTACTTCATGTTTGTACCATGTCCATTGCCAAATTAGGCAATGCTGCTTGCTCACCTTGTTTTGCTTCATGCCAAGGTGGTTAAGTTGGAGTGCAAGACTGTCGGGAGGGGCTGGCACCCCCATCGGGTTTTGCTGACGTGCCCTTTACCAACCGCTAGCAAATGAAGCCCGTGATAATCGGCAGGGTGGAGGCGGCTACGCAGCCGCAAAGCAAGAAGGGATGGCAGCCGAAGCTTGACCACTACCCAATCGCCGAGGTCCCTTGCCGCTTCATCATCCAGCTGGACGCGGCCAACCTGCACATGCTGGTGATCCCGCTGGTGTTCTAGTTCGGCCTGAGGACCTGGATCAAGCAACCGCTGCCGCGCATCGTGCAGGTCACTTCCTGCCGGTGGTGCGCCGAGTGGGTGCAGGTCGACTGGTTCACTGGCCAGGTTGCCTTCAGGAAGAACTTGCCAGAGCTGGTCTACAAGTACAACCTGGAGTGCGACGACGTCGTGGAATTCAAGCTAAAGGCTTTCGTCATCAAGATGACGATCTATAAGGCCGGCTCCTCCAGCGCTAGGCAGTACACCTGCCCAGACCACGGCTAGCCGGCGGCGGCCTTCACGTTGATGCTTGTGTAAGTTGTAAGTAGTAGTAGTTGCTGATGGACAACTTGTGATGCAGAACTAAGTAGGCTAATGGTACTTTTGGTTAGGGGTGAAAACCCCTGGTGGTGGTTCAGGGGCATCCCATGCCCCTGTTATGGTTTGTTTCGTCAGAGGTTAAGCCCCTGGTGCTTGAAGGGCAGGTACGGTGATGCCCCTACTAATGGTTCTTTTGATCAGGGGTGAAGTTTAGAACCCCTTATCGTGATGAGTGCATATTTGCATCATATTTTACATTATTATTTTGCATTGTAGATGTAGGATTTTGGCATTTTATCGCGTTCGCGCGCATATTTTATGTCTGTTTTCATCAGAATCAGGACAGATGATGGACCCAATGGATACAATTATTTAAGCAGTTGTACTGTGGAGAAAAGGAGTAAAAAACAACGTAAATCGTTTATTTGGAAAATATTAATAATACCAGAAGAAAACCAGAAGCGAACAAAGGAGGTAGAGAGCATAATGACCAACTATACGGCGGGAGAATTTTCTCCGCCCGTATAGCTCTGGCCTTATAGCTGGCGCTGTCTCTGCCTCGTCAAATAGTTTCACCACGTGCAATTGGTTCAGAGAGACGACATACAGAACACCCAGAAATCGCATAAACCTCACCTCCGAAAGCCATCTGGAGGGGAAACTCATCTGCCGGGGATCCACCTTCACCCTGCGCAGATCCGGGAGGTTAAGGCAATGATCTTCATCATCCACCGCTGCATCACCACCATCTTCATCCATCCCACCTACATCTTGTCTAGATTTTATTGTAATTCCTATACTCGTTGTAGATTTATACAAGTACTATTCATCTATGATTGTGTCCATTATCATTGCCATGATGTTGATTGCCTCCATATCTGAGTAGATCATTAGTTCTTAGGGAGATGGAGAAACCCTAGTATGAGATTGATATAAGATAAAGTCTATTATGATATTCATTGTTGTGACCATGTGTTAGATTCTCTACATCTTGATGTTGAGAGAAGTCGACCTCTCAATATTTGCCTCTCGTGGGGACTTGATAGAGGAAACTAGTTGTTGGTAGACAGAGGCGTGCTAGCACTTACAGTGACTATAAAGCTGTTAGCAATCCTTACGTATTAACTTGGGAAATCGAGAAAACTCACGAAACACTATCCATGCCATGGGATATGTCCTACGAGATTATGTCCCTTAATAGCACAGTAATTCGATTGATGTCGATTGCTGACTGCTATGGTTATGAGGATGATATGAGCAGCGGTTATTGCCTATTCGTCCACATTCGGAGTTCCTCCCACACATAAATAGTTGAGAATATTCATGATGATAATCTTTATCTTAGATCTTTACAATAATAGTGGTGTATCCGCTACTCCCTGAGAACACTTTTTCCCTACTGCAGTTCCAATCTTTCTTTACATACGCGATACTTACTTTCTGTATTAAGTTACTTTGATTTACTTTATTATTGCTCTTATACCCAAAACCCAAAAACACATTTTTACACATTACTCGCATTTTATCTTGTTACTTAGAACTCTATCTAGCATTTCTATCGCAATATTTATCTCAAGAATTATTAGACTTTAGACTCCTGCTTCTTGTGGGATTGATATCTTTATTTCAAAACTAGCTACAAACGATTTATGCACTTGCAGTCATCAAGCTATTTTCTGGCGCCGTTGCCGGGGAGCTAAACGCTGTAGGTCTTTTAGTTTTTGCTTGTTTATTTTTGTCTTGCTAAATTTTGTTTTGAGTTACAGGTTTCCACCAACACGATGGAGTTTGAGCATATGATTAGTACTAACCTACTCAACTACTTAGAAAATTCCTATGATATTTATAAAAGAGACAACTTAAATGAGAAGACAATGGGATTTGAAATAAATCCTCTACTACTTAGTATTCTACATAAGAAGCAATTTACTGGAGATGAAGAAGATCCTGATCTATATGAGCATATTGCATGTTTTAAAGATATATGTGGCACTTTTCTATTGACGGGATATACTGCTGATGAGGTAAGGGTTAAACTTTTTAGTCAAACTTTGACAAGTACAGCTCTCTCATGGTATAGATCTACCACCTGAAGCCACTACTACTTAGGATAATTTGGCTTGTGAATTTCTATCAAAATATTATCCATTATCAATATTTTTTGGAATCGGGCGTCTTATAATGACTTGAAAGAATCGTTCTAATGAAGGACTAGTAAGAGCTTATATTAGATTTAAAAATTTATTACGACTATGTCATCATCACGATTTGCCTGAATGGTATTTACTATATATCTTTTATGGCGGTTTAATTTAACCTAATAAAATTGAACTAGACTCTTTCGTGAAAGGAGTCTTTATGAATCTTCCTATACCTAAATGACAAAAATAGAAAATCTTGTGCCGAGTAACCAAACACGCCGCCCTAAGACGTACAAGAGTTGCGCTAGAAATGAAAAAGAATATCCACAAAATTTACAACACTTCCACCAGAATCGATCACACATGATTTGACTACGGCACTGAGATGATTTTGACTTAAGCTGGGCGTGCCAAGACAACGTACACGTAGTATACCTGCGCCGCGTACATTTCTTAGGTTGTACTCTCTGTTTAGAAATATAAGACGTTTTAGTTTTATGAATGAATACATCTAGACATCTTTTAGTATAAAGATTTAGAGTGGAGCTATACATTAAAAATGTCTAAATACATTTAATTCACAAATCTAAAATGCCTTATATTTTTAAACGGGAGGGAGTAGCTGACAGGAGGTGGCAAGATAGAACCTGGTGGAACACAGAGGCCAACGCTTCTATCTGAGATCCAAAGAGCGGGCCAGAAAGCAAGTGCGCCTAGCAAGTAGTGAGACTCCGATATCTCTTCGCCTGGCGCAGTAATCGCTGATTTAGCCAACAACACATGCTGCACACGCTTCACTGACGACATGAGCATCGCCCTAAAGAGAGCACGGCCTTAAACTTGCTATGACGGTCTATTTTGCCAATAAAATTATAGGAGTTTCTATAAACTCTATCTGGAGGTACAAGCATGGAAGTTAAATTTTCATGTGCATGAGCTGAACTATATGTTAAAGGTGTTGGCGCATTTAGACCTAAAAAAAGATATTGCCTCACACCTTACCACAAAGTAAATTAAGGCTGCTTGAGATTACGGTTGACTCTGATATGTCTTGTTTGGTTGCACAACAGGCTTTTCCTTATTTCGCCAAGTTTCATTGATCAAGTTAATTTCGTGCTTTTGGTTCAGATCGGTTGACTCTGATATGTCTTGTTTGGTTGCACAACAGGCTTTTCCTTATTTCGCCAAGTTTCATTGATCAAGTTAATTTCGTGCTTTTGGTTCAGATAGTAAAAAAGTTCAGCATTATCCTTACTTTTTGGAACTAGAATAGCAAACAACTCATCGCAAGTCAATCAATGTTTAAATGTCCTTACTAGTACATAAGTTCTTGCCCGTGTTTTGCTTCCTGTGAGCAGGAATCCTGAAAGACCACCCAGGGCAGTGGCCCATGAGGTGTTTGAACTCGTCGGTCATCACGACGGCGCCCATTGCATCCGGCAGCGATAGAAAGGCCTTGCAGGCAACCTTGAGCCGCTGGCAGCGGTGCCTATCTGCCAGCGCCAACATGCTCACGACGGTTCTCACATCAATTCTCTTGCAGAGCTTCTCTTCGCATATCATCTTGAGTCTGTCCAGTTTGTACCGATCCGCCGCGGCTAGCAGGGACTGCATCACAGCGACACTGTTGTAATCTTCTTCGCCTCCATCACTAGAAGGTGGTAGTGAATCCGTGTAGACGAAGTGAAGAATCATCTCGAAGATGGACGGCTCCATGTCGACGACCTCTAAGCGCCGCACGACCTCTCCCGTCGCGGGATCATCAAGGAGCTCGGCCCTGAGCACCGGCGACCGCGCGGCGAGTATGAACCTATGGGCGCTGAACACCCGGCCACCCACGTCGAACGTGACGTCCGCGCCTCTCCCGTCCTTCAAGGCGCGCTCGAGTTGCCCAGGCAGCTCCGGCGGCGGAACCGTGGCAATAAGGTTCCTCTTGCACTCCGTGCTCGGTTCCTTTACGACCCTGAGGACGCACCTCACCGTGAAATAGCCGGTGCCGAGGCGAGAGTAGAGCGATCCGAGCCTCGGCTTCTCGATGAATTTCGAGTGTCCCCAACAGCTCGCCGGAGCAAAAGTGTGCCGGAGTTTGCTCGCTGGAGGCGCTTGGCCTCGGTTCTCCACGATGTCCAACGTGAACTCGGTCCTCACGGCGTCCGCGCCCGCCGGCCCGACGCAGTGCAAGAAGGCCGACGCGTAGCCGGCGTATTTGCCCGAAGATCCGTCCGGGTAGAACAGGATGCACCAGTCGTAGCCGCCGCCGCTGAAGGTGCTAGAGCTGACGTATCTGCCCACGCCCATGCCGTCGAGCAGCCGGTAGCTGGCCACCTCGAAGTTGTGCGCCGCCGTGCCGCTCTCCGCGACGCATCTCGACGACGTCTCCGGTAGGCGCACGCGTTCGTACCGTGTCGGGATGATGTTACCCATGGCAAAGGAAAAAAAAAAGACACGTCTCGTCAACGTTGGGATTGTTATCTTATCTCCCTGGCGAAGAGTCACGGTCTCACGGGAATTGATCCCATGGAGATCTCCTACCCTCACACGAAGACTCTTTTTTTTTTTGACGTGTCATACGAAGACTCTGTTTGACTGTTTCCTTGTAATTTGCTTATGATATTTACATGGTTGATTGATGCAAAGCTTTCCATGACCAAAGAGAGTAGAAACGATCGGTGCTTTTTTCCCACGCGCGCCGCCGGGGGAGGAAAAGGTGATCATGCCCTAGGGCACCAATCTTCTGACGCTGGCCTACGGCTGCTCCCCCGCCGACGACCTAGGTCATTGGTGGTGAGAGGGGTCGCCGGATCCACGTGCGTGGATAGTTTTAGGGCAGAGTAGTTTTGTTTTTAGGTTGTTTACACTAGTGGAAAACGGGCCTCCAGTCCCGGCCCGTAAGGGGCTTTAGTCCCGGTCCTGATAACCGGGACTGGAGGGGCGGGACTAAAGGCCCACCCATTAGTCCCGGCCCTCTTACCAGCCGGGACAAATGGGCATCCACGTGGCTGTCTCTGCGGGCACTGGGTGCGACAAATGGTTCTCTGCCGCGGCAGAGAATTTAATTTGTATTCTTTTTTTTCATTTCAAAATAGTTTTCTACGCTACCACATACCGTACATATTCGTGCATACATAAGATAACTTCTCTTAAGATCGAGCATACAAATATATACATGATAGTTAATTACACATGGAGATCACAATTATCGGGACTAGAGCCCGTCTATTCAATTACACGGTCGGGGATCATCGGCGCCTATTCACACTAAATTCTCCGGCGTCGTTTATCATCTCGTTCATCAAAAATCCTGCCAGTTCTTCAGCAATTGCTACTACGCGTTGCTGTGGTAGGAGCTGATCCCACATTTTCTCGAACTATATAAGAAAAGGAGATCAATATGAATATCAATCATGATAACAAAAAGTGACGGTAATAAAAATAATGTTATGAATGTATTGCTTACATCGACTCTATAATCATTCAGCTCGCTGGTAAACGTGCGAATGAACTCGTAGACGTAGAATCCACATAGATTCGTCCCCTGTGGCTGCCTCGCGCACTTTACGAGAATAGAATTCAATCAAAATAATAATCATGCATCATAATTGTATTGAAACTAGAAGTAAATAGATGCGCCTACTACTTACCGAGACCGGCTTAAATGTCAGCTTCTCAGTAAAGTCACCCGTAACCACACTCTTGAACTGGTTCCAAACCCTACCCGGTAAAGAAAATGAATGAGTTATTTATTACGTGATATCTCAGGAAATCAACGAAAGAGACCGCTGTAGCGCAAAAATTACTTCTGGAGCATGTCCTGCATGTCACTAAACTGTTCCAGGGGTCTCTTTAATGGGTCCATGACTTCAACTCTTCCCTTATCAAGTTGAATGTCCATGAGAATCCAGTGGAAACTGTACACGTTTATATATACATCTGTAACTCATCAATTACACTTAACATCGAGTAAGCAAAAGAGAATGTGTACGTAAGACACTCACGCGAAATTGTAAGGAAACAGTATGTGGTCACAGAAATTTTACTTCGTTAGAAACCTTAGAAAGTTTCCTGTGTTTCCTCGGGTTTTTCCTTTAGCGTCCGACAATGTATTTTATCTGGGTCAATGAACCCAACACTGAAGATTGACCTTCTTTTACATTCCATGATCTTCATTCTGCATAATAATAGAGTACAAAAGGATATAATTAGGATAATTACATGCAATGAACTGAACAACTAAAAAACATGAATAGCTTATATATAGACAATGAATTCAACAACTTACAGACAATAGAAACTCATGAGACTTTTGTCGATGGTGTCGAAAGTGTATAAGTGGAAGAGTTCTGGAAACTCAACATGGACCTCTTCTTCTCGAAAGTAGTAGTCATGTGGGACTTTCGCCAGATCATTATTCTCTCCTCCTTTACGGCATTCAAGTACCATTTATGTAAACTCCGCATTTGTGTTGGCAGTTGTTGAAACTGCTCAAAGCTGACCAGAAGCTTCCCTGGGACATATGTAGGGACTACCTGAGCCTTGGGTAACTTGTCGTCCTGGGAACCTAGCAATTCCTCAACAGTCACATTCATAGCGGCCGCAAGCTTCTTAGCTTCTTCCATATCCTGCTGGGGAGTGTCATAGGATACCACCTTGAGGGGTGGGGTCGATTTTTTGGCCTGTTCCCCGAGCTGGGGGGACGTCCTTTCTTTTCCCGGTTGCACTTTGACTTGATGATTTGCTCCCGCTTGCACTTCTAGTTGATTTGCTCTTCTTCACTTCCTTCTGAAGTGTGCGTCGATAGTCATCTGGCTTATGGTGCAAGTCATATTGCGATTTTGTGTTCAGAAAAGAAAGTGCATACGCTTTTTGCTTCTCGGTGTATACCGGGGCAGGCTCGGGTTTCTTATTTTGAAGCTGCGCAACACATTCGGCCTTTACGATAATGTCGGTTTCCTCGTCAGTACGATCGTAAGGTCTGATAGAAAGATTCTTATGAGGTACTCTTGGGAGGGGCGACATTTGTCGTTTTGGGCTCCTGCGTCGTTTAGTACTAATCGGAGGCTGCGGTGGAGATCGAGATGGATTCGGGCTGTGGTGGTCGTAGTCATGGGGTGGGCTTCTTGGAGGTGATGGAGGTGAAGGTGACATGCGACCACTCGGAGGCGGTGTTGGCTTTGGCGTCCAGCCTGGAAGCTTGATGTTGTTCTTGTCCCATAGAATGATACCACCCAAGATTTCTCCGAGTGTCCTCTCACCTTCAGGTCCAGGGATGTCAAGCTCCATTGAGTCCCACCCCATTGCGATTTCATCCACACCAACTTTAGCATAGCCAGCTGGAATCTCACGGCCATGCCAGCGTGCGCCAGGTGGACAAGGTAAAGCACATCCGACCGCCACCTTGATGGATAGGTTCTTCACCTTCTGATGGAGCTCACAAGATGCCTGCTCCTTGATTCCATCCACGGGTAGCGGGACCGCCATCTACCATACGTGCATCGGAAGGGACCTCCGATTCAGCCACACCGCTTCCGCCGAGATGGGACGGCGGTAATATTGAGTACAGGATCTTGCAGCGCTGCTCCTCGGTTCGTCAATCTGTCGATGCATTCAAGTGTTCCTATCAACTCGGTGAACTTGTCTCCTCCTCCTCCGTCGCCTCATTGCTCTCTCTCAGCTCCTATAAGTATCTCTGTCTTTGGGAAACCCCATCTCCCACGTATAACTAGGGCCAAGGCCTCGTACACGTCCTCCACGTTCGTCATTCCCGAGGACCTTTGTCAGCAAGTCTTTCTCTCTATCGGGACGGAACTTTGTTGTCCCCGCTTTAATCTCCTTCACCACTTTCTGCCATGTATCCCGGGGTATCCTAATCCCGTCACTGCAAATAAGGTCCCCTGTACTTTCGTCATACTCACTCCCATGCCCAAGGAACCAATTCCTTGCCCTCAGATCCCATTCTTCGCGTATTGGTTCTGGAGTGATCCCTTTAGCAAGAAGCTCATTCTCTTTAGCATCCCACTTTGGCATGGCAGCCGCGTAGCCCCCTGGCCCCAGGTGATGGTGATATTTCTTCATCGCGGCATTTTTCTTGTTTTTTCCGACATTTCCATAGCAGGTTGTGACTCCTTGTACTTCACAAATGCATCCCAGTTGGCCTGCTGCTTCGTTAGATAGCATTCAAATTTAGGAGCCTTCTTCGTCTTCTAATACTTTTGCCATAATGCTTTCTTCCAGTTCTTGAATAGTTCGGCCATCTTCGTAAGAGTCCACTGCTTGACTTTCTTCCTCAATGCAGCTATGTCGGCATCATCCTCACATTCTGGCAGGGTGAAATGTGTCATGAGGTCATTCCAAAGACCCTCTTTGCACCTGTCAGAGACATACTCACCCTCTTTCGCCCCTTTGGTCTTATTCCACTCTCGAACGGTGATCGGGATGCAATCCCTAACCATAACTCCGTATTGTTGTTTAAATACAGTTTTAGCCTTTTCGGGTTCCACCGGTTCACCCCGTGGTGATACCTGCGTAATTGTATAACGCGTAGATGCGTCCAAATTTTTGGCCGGGCCTCGTTTGGAATATTTTTTGCTTGATGTGGAGGCCTAAGAGAAGAAACATTCGTCAATTTATATGTAAATACAACTCAGTTAATGCATCTACTAATCACCAGAGTTCATATATATACCTCGCCGTCGGCTTCTCCACCACCGGAGCCGTCGGCTTCTCCTTGATCATTTCGGTCGACCTCCTCTCCCTCACCGGAGGGGTTCAGATAAATCGACGGAGATTCGGGTGGATCAACATGGGGGGTGTCGTTGATCATATCCTCGAGAATTTCTTCCTGTGCTAGGTCTCTCTGGATTGGATCCATAGTTTTCTACAAAATGCACAGAATAACATTTTTCATTCAATATTGCTGCATAAAATAACACTAAACAATAATATGAACACACAATTTGCTACATAATAATACTAAACAATAGCAAAATTCTAGTGATGCCCTAACCCTAACCCTAAGTCTAGTGATGCATAAAATACTACCACCCTAACCCTAAGTGCGGGGCCCCGCGAGCACTACCACCCTAACCCTAAGTGCGGGGCCCGCGAGCACTACCACCCTAACCCTAAGTGCGGGGCCCACGAGCACTACCACCCTAACCCTAAGTGCAGGGGCCCGCGAGCACCACCATACTATATACTACACTAACATATTATATAATAAACTAATTAACATACTACACTAATATATGCTACTAAAAAAATAAAAAATACACTTTATATTACACTACTATATACTACTAAAAAATAAAAAAATATACTACACTAATTAACATACTACACTAATATGTAGTACTAAAAAAATAAAAAATACACTTTATATTACACTACTATATACTATTAAAAAATATATACTACACTAATATGTAGTACTAAAAAAATAAAAAATACAGTTTATATTACACTACTATATACTACTAAAAAAATATATACTACACTAATTAACATACTACACTAATATATACTACTAAAAAAATAAAAAAATACACTTTATATTACACTACTATATACACTAATTAACATACTACACTAATATATACTACTATATATTAAAAAAATACACTTTATATAACACTACTATATACTACTAAAAAATAAAAAAATATACTACACTAATTAACATACTACACTAATATATACTACTATATATTAAACTACTAATATATTACACTACAAAAATAATATTACAATTCTAAAAAAAAGAGCCACTGAGCTCCCTCAGCCAATTGCGTCATCTGCTCATTGCCCTTGACCTCCACAGCTGGCCACGGCCTCCACCCGTTAGACGGTCCCTAGGCGCCGCGCCCCCTTGTCAGACAGCTGTCACGCACCAATCTACTGCGCTCGTCGGTATTACCTGGCCGACGGGGATGACGGCGGCTGGAGAGGCGGTGGTGCGGCGGCGTTCGTCGGTGAGACGGTAGCGGCGCGGACGGGCAGCCTGCCGGCGTCGTTTTGTCTAGCTCGCGCGCGATTTTCCCCTGCAGTGAGTAGTGGAGATGGTGGGAGAGTGAAGGGGCGCACATAATAAGGAGAAGGCCTTTAGTCCCGGTCCGTATAACGAACCGGGACTAAAGACCCTTTAGTCCCGGTGCGTTATACGGACCGGGACTAAAGGTCCCCCCCTTTAGTCCCGGTGCGTGCCACCCACCGGGACTAAAGGGTTTTCGGCCCAGCCCAACAGGCGCGCGCCAACGCCACACCTTTATTCCCGGTGTGTAGCACGCACCGGGACCTCAAATTTTTTCACCCTGGTGCGCGCCTGTTTAAAAAAATTTTAATTAGCATATTATTTAAACATTTGAATTTTACAGTTTTTGCATACTTATGAATTTGAGAAAAATTTCAATATGAAAAGTTCTTGAATTTGAATAACTAATCCAAATCTATTTTCTGTTTTATAAAATAATTATTCTAACTAGTGAAACTAATTACCATTTTGCCATTTTCAATTTAAAAATGCATTAAATATTATATTTTCCATATTTTTAAATAAGTGATTCAAATCAATTTTTTGTTTATTAAATAATTATTCTAACTAGTCAAACTATTAACCATTTTGCCATTTTCATGTAATTCCGACGCTCCGATGGTCTTCCTCCGGCGAAATCCTAGACCGAATCGTCTACCCCGCCTTATTTTTTCCCGCCCGTTCTCTTCCGGATCATAGCCCCTTTAGGGTTTAGGGTTTAGGGTTTTTGGTTTAGGGTTTAGGGTTTTTGGTTTAGGGTTTAGGGTTTAGGGTTTTTGGTTTAGGGTTTAGGGTTTAGAGTTTAGGGTTTAGGGTTTAGGGTTTAGGGTTTTCAGTTTAGGGTTTAGGGTTTTTAGTTTAGGGTTTAGGGTTCCCTCCTCTGACTTAGGGTTTAGGGTTTAGGGTTGAGAATCATATCTGTCGCCTCTCTCCACTCTATCCCATGGCTTCCACCATACCTCTAACCCCAGGGAGGCGGAGATGCCATAGGGCGTGTGCACCAAGGGCATCTTCGAGAAGTTCCGTCACGGGAGATTTCCCAACCCTTTCCTCCATCCATGGGGATGAAACTCTCCATCCATGTTGGATTGGTCGTTGCCATAGCACATCTAGACTCATATCTGCCACCTCTCTCCACTCTATCCCATGCCTTCCACCATACCTCTAACCCTAGGGAGGCGGAGATGGAGTCTTTCACGGGCTAGCAGGAATATATTTTCCGAGGCGGAACTTCCGAAGATGCCATAGGGCGTGTGCACCAAGGGCATCTTCGAGAAGTTCTGCCACGGGAGATTTCCCAACCCTTTCCTCCATCCATGGGGATGAAACTCTCCATCCATGTTGGCTTGGTCGTTGCCATAGCACATCTAGACTCATATCTGCCGCCTCTCTCCACTCTATCCCATGGCTTCCACCATACCTCTAACCCCAGGGAGGCGGAGATGGAGTCTTTCATGTGCTAGCAGGAATATATTTTCCGAGGCGGAACTTCCGAAGATGCCATAGGGCGTGTGCACCAAGGGCATCTTCGAGAAGTTCCGCCACGGGAGATTTCCCAACCCTTTCCTCCATCCATGGGGATGAAACTCTCCATCCATGTTGGCTTGTTGAGTTGCTTGCCATGGCGTATCGATGCTCCTTTTATAGGCACATCGCCGCTTCTACTTTGTCTTCTTCCTTCGACAGGGCGTCATGCGCTACGTGCTTTATCTCATCGAGCAGTGCGTCCACCCACGCGTCCTTATCCTACCGACAGCTTTAGTCCCGGTTTGAGCCCCCGCCCGGTACTAAAGGTTACCCACGCGTCCTTATCCCACCGACAGTTTTGTTAGATGACACAAAAACCACCTTTAGTCCCGGTTGCACCCACCAGCCGGTACTAAAGGTTAGCCACCCCCAGATAAGGCCCTCCCAGATAAGCCTCCCCCTAGATAAGGCCCCCCATCTTTTGTCCCGGTTTGAGCCCCCACCCGAGATGAATGTTTCCCGCGCCACTATGTTCCCGCGCTTTCCACCGGTTCCCACCTCTGTCTTCATGCTAGAGCTACGGAGGAATCCCAACCATTAGGCATGTTTCTTAATTTTCAGTTGTGCTATGTATCCTTAGTGTTTGTGGGTTCCTTCTCTTTGTGTGATCACCTACCGCGGCTCAGAACGTCTAGTTTGATTGAGCAAGATGTATTACATGAAAGGGGACCTTTATGTCTCAAATAAAAGGTTTAATACATTACATAGATTTATGTCTCAAATAAAAGGTTTAATTACATAGATTTATGTCTCAAATAAAAGGTTTAATACATTATTACACATCACCAACATCTAGTGTTGTGGTTTTCTTCTGCACTGTAGCCATGGAGAATCTTCATCATTTAACAGGATGCTTGGGTCAGTTTTCACTTTGAAGGGCGGAATTTCATGAAACTTATTGTAATCTTCTGACATGTCTATCTTGTCATCCACTCCCACGATGTTTCTTTTCCCTGAAAGAACTATGTGGCGCTTTGGCTCATCGTATTCTGTACTCTTTTGCTTATCTTTCCTTTTGCTCGGTTTGGTAGACATGTCTTTCACATAGAAAACCTGAGCCACATTGTTGGCTAGGACGAATGGTTCATCCATGTACGCAAGATTGTTGAGATCCACTGTTGTCATGCCGTACTTTTTGTCTACATGTACCCCGCCTCCTGTCGGCTTGACCCATTTGCACCGAAACAAAGGGACCTTAAAAGTAGGTCCATAGTCAAGTTCCCATATCTCCTCTATGTACCCATAATATGTGTCAATCTTCCCATTGTCATCTGTTGCATCAAAGCGGACACCACTATTTTGGTTGGTGCTCTTTTTATCTTGGGCGATCGTGCAAAATGTATTCCCATTTATCTCGTACCCTTGGAAAGTACAGATAGTCGAAGATGGTAACCTGGCCAACGAGTACAACTCATCTCCAACAGTGGTGTTATTCATGAGATGTGTCTGCAACCAATTGCCAAAATTCTTCTCGTGTTCCCCTTTAATCAAGGTTTCAGGCTTCCCCAGGTTTTCGGAGCGTAGAATATTCTTGTGTTTCTCGATATATGGAGCCACCACGGTGGAATTGTGTAGAACTGTGTAGTGTGCTTGAGTGAAAGAATTCCCGTCCCTACATACCATTGGTTTCCTTCCTAGTGTGCCTTTTCCAGTCATCCTCCCCTCATACCGAGATTCAGGAACACCAATCGGCTTAAGGTCAGGAAGAAAGTCAACACAAAACTCAATGACCTCCTCTGTTCCATAGCCCTTGGAGATGCTTCCTTCTGGCCTAGTATGGTTATGAACATATTTCTTTAAGACTCCCATGAACCTCTCGAAGGGGAACATATTGTGTAGAAACACAGGACCGAGAATTCTAATCTCTTCGACTAGGTGAACTAGGAGGTGCGTCATAATATTGAAGAAGGATGGCGGGAACAACAACTCTAAGATGACCAGACATTGGACCACATCAATCTGTAACCCTGATAGACTTTATCGATTGATTACCTTCTGAGAAATTGCATTGAGGAATGCACATACCTTCACAATGGCTAGTCGAACATTTTCTGGTAGAATTCCCCTCAATGCAACCAGAAGCAATTGCGTCATAAGCACATGGCAGTCATGAGACTTTAGGTTTTGAAATTTTTTCTCTTTCATATTTACTATTCCCTTTATATTCGACGAGAAGCCAGACGGGACCTTGCTACTGAAAAGGACTTCAAAAAAGATTTCCTTCTCTTCTTTGGTAAGAGCGTAGCTGGCAAGCCCTTGAAACTGCCCTGGATGCTTGCCGTCTCATCCTTTATGATGTTGCTGGTCCTCCCGTGCTGCCGGGGTATCTTTTGACTACCCATACAAGCCCAGGAAGCCTAGAATATCCACGCAAAGATTCTTCGTCAGGTGCATCACGTCGATTGCAGAGCGGACCTCATGCACTTTCCAATAGGGTAGCTCCCAAAATATAGATTTCTTCTTCCACATGGGTGCGTGTCCGGTAATGGGGTCTTTCGGAACAGGTTGTCCTCCAGGACCCTTTACAAAGATTACATCCAAATCCTTGACCATACCAAATACATCAGCACCACTACGGGGGACAGGCTTCGTCCGGGTTTCTGCCTTGCCATTGAAATGCTTGCCTTTCTTCTTTAAGGGATGATCAAGGGAAGAAAATGACGATTGTACGGGTACACATTCTTTCTACATTTATCCAGATATATACTTTCAGTCTCATCTAAACAGTGTGTGCATGCATTGTATCCTTTGTTTGTCTGTCCTGAAATGTACTAAGAGCAGGCCAATCATTGATGGTTATGAACAACAATGCTTGTAGGTCAAATTCCTGCTGTTTGTGCTCATCCCACACATGTACACCTGGTTTGGCCCACAACTGTAGAAGTTCATCAACTAATGGCCTTAGGTACACATCAATGTCGTTGTCGGGTTGCTTCGGGCCTTGGATGAGCACTGGCATCATAATGAACTTCCGCTTCATGCACAACCAAGGAGGAAGGTTGTAGATACATAGAGTCACGGGCCAGGTGATGTGACTGCAGTTCTGCTCCCCAAAAGGATTCATGCCATCGGTACTTAGACCAAACCATAAGTTCCTTGCGTCACCAGCAAAGTCCGGGAAGTCTCTCTCGATTTTTCTCCACTGCCGACCATCAGCAGGGTGCCTCAACATCCGGTCTTTCTTACGATCTTCCATGTGCCATCGCAACAACTTGGCATGCTCTTTATTTCTGAACAAACGTTTCAACCGTGGTATTATAGGAGCATACCACATCACCTTGGCAGGAACCCTTCCTGGGTTGCTCGCCTCAACATCACCAGGTCATCTTTTCGATCTTATACCGCAATGCAAAGGTATACCGGTATTTATCCATATTCTCGTACTTCTCACCGCGGTAGAGGATGCAGTCATTAGGGCATGCATGTATCTTCTGCACGTCTAATCCTAGAGGGCAGACAAGTTTCTTTGCTTCGTACGTACTGGAGGGCAATTGGTTATTTCTTGGAAGCAGCTTCTTCGTTATTACCAGCAACTTTTCAAATCCCGAGTCAGTCATACCGGTCCCTGCCTTCCACTTCAACAATTCCAGTGTGCTACCCAGCTTCTTCTGGCCATCTTCACAAGTTGGATATAGCAATGTGTTGTGGTCCTGTAACATTTACTCGAACTGTAACCTCTCCTTTTCTGTGTCGCAGTCTCGCCTTGCATCACTAATGACCCGACCAAAATCATCAACGGGCTCATCTGGTTCCCGTTCTTCACCCCCTTCTTTTTCATTATCTTCAACTACGGTATCATCGTATTCAGGAAACATAGATCGGTAGTTGTCATCATCGTTCTCTTCTTCATCGCCATCTTCCATCATAACCCCTCTTTCTCCGTGCTTGGTCCAAACATTATAGCCGGACATGAAACCGGACCGAAGCAGGTGGCTCTGAATGACTCTTGAGGAAGTGTGAGCCTGCTCATTCCGACATTCAACACATGGACAACATAAAACCATCCGCCGCTTGTTCGCCTCGCCACAAGGCGAAAAAAGAACGACGCCTTCTCGTAAGCGCCAGGGCCGTCACCGTACATCCATGGGTGGCTCATTTGCATCATACAACCATGCATATATATCAAACGCAATCACGATGCTTAAATTAGTACCGCGCAGTTAAAACGAGAAAATAGTTGCTAACCTTTTAGGACACTTCAAAACAAAGAGGAGAAACCTTAAGTGTCGCTCTGGCAGCTCATATCATATTTTGTCTTGTGTGAACTCAAGTGACATCGCTCTAATAGGCATTTCACCGAACACCTCTAGTGCATATGAAGAAAAAAAGTTAGCATAAAGTTATACCCACCTCTCACATAGGAAAAAACAGGAGAGAGTGGAGGGCTGGGTGCATATATATAGGGCCAGGCCATTAGTCCCGGTTTGAGATACAAACCGGGACTAAAGGTTCTGCGCGCCGGCCCAGACCTATTTGTCCCGGTTTGTATCTCAAACCAGGACTAATGGCTTCTTACGGACCAGGACATAGTGCCTCGGCCTCCTCGGGCCGTTTGGTTCAGACCATTAGTCCCGGCCCCAGCCACGGCCGGGACTAATGGCCCGAACCAAAGGCCCATTTTCTACTAGTGTTATCATCTTAGTTTTGGGGCGGAGATGACGGCGCTGAATACTTTTTCTTCAGATCCTTCTCTGATGGATTTGGAGACCAGTCTATTCAAGCAAGGATGGTGTGATGGTGGAGGCATCCTTGTGGTGGATGTGTGTCCTCAGGCTCCACCGATGTAGCGGCGTTTGCTCTAGCGCTTGCATGAAACCTGTGAGGTAGTCAAGGAGTGGATGCAGATTGTATTCTGTGTCGATAGCATCTAGAAGATGGTGGATCGTGTGCTGGGTCCGTGGGAAAGGACTTGGTCCGTGTTGGGTCCGAAGATGTTGGATCGTGTGCAGGCTTGGCGACAGGAGTCGGGGGAGCAACGATGGGGGGGACTTGGTCAACATATCACGAATATTCTTTGAACCTCCAACATCTTTGGAGGTATGCTTCAGACTAGCACCAGATCTTTTCCTGAAACGTAGTAGTATAAGTACATGAATCGAGTAGGTGAAAAATAAAAGTCAGAGAAGGAATGTACTTACACCACGGCAGGTGCCTTGGCTAAAGGGATGCTAGTGGACTTCTTCTTATCTGCCTCTAAGACGGCAGAGGATTTCTTTGGAGACTCCACTATCTGGTTTCTTCTTTTTCTTGCCCTCGGCAGCAGCGTCAGTGGTGGAGCTCTTCCGCTTTCGTGTTGCCGGCGCTGGCTGCTCCTTGGAGGTTTCCTCGTCGGATAGGGACATGTACATCCTTCAACTTCGGATCATAGACCTGAACGGCCATGTCTTCCTCGGCCAAGGTCGCCAGCTGATGTGATTTGAAACATGTTAGACGATTGACACTTTCAAGATGGAGAACTAGAGTATATACAATAGCAATGAGGGAAACATAGTTACCTCTAGGAATTTACCGCACTCGTACATGTCATATGCGATGACGAAGTCACACTTCTTGTCCTTCACCTTGACAAGGTCCTTAAGTCGGAGCTTGATGGAGTCACTGGAGAAGCTGTCCTCGAAAATACGAATTATGTCTTTCCTCTCCTTGGTGCACTCATACATCAGCTTGGCGCGGTGCTGTAGAGGCAGGATCCTCCTTACGAACTAGCACATGGCTAGGTCCAAGCCAGTCAGTCCTCCGTTATCAGCCACTCTATCCGCCTAACGGCGTGGGAGGTTTTGGCGTCAGAGGGAAGAATGGTGGGGGACCTCCAGGTGGTGGCCTCGGCAGCAGCTCCATCGACAAAGTTGGAAAATCGCTAATGATTAAACCGCTGCCATGTGAATTTTGAGGAAGCGTAGGCCATAGCCTAGGTCATCCCTACTGATAGTGCAGAGGAGTAGTCACGTCTGAATATTCCAGTGTAGGCGAACATCATCCATCTATGGAAGAAAAGACTCAAGTCTTGAAGATTCTCTGCCTTACATATTAAAGACGAAGAAGATTGTAGGATTCTTTGGGAAGACTTTGAGATGTTGTTTGACAAATTGTCGGCATCACCTAGACAGAACATTCAATATCAAAGGGCAAGACGGCGCAAGATCTCAAAGTCCTCCGAGGCTACTGTTGGTATGTGCTAAATGGGTATCACCGTAGCATGTCACTAATCTGGCTGACCCGGGTGGCCCACATTGGTAGCAAGGCCAATGGTCTACTAGGAAGCTCAGTTAGACGGATCCAGAAGGGAGGCCTATGCAGGAAGAAGGAAGGCTACGGTGCAGTTACCGACCAACCTGGAGTCTTGGAGTACAAGACCCGAAGACTAGTTAGGGACACTTCTTTTGGGCTTCTAGCCCAGCTTCTAGGCGGTGCACCGCTGAAGCCTAAAAGAAGTCTCTAGCTTCTTCCGGGCTTAATTCTACCGCAAAGCTCGCTCGCAGTGCAAATCGAGAAGCTGCCTCTGAGCAGTTTCTCGAGATTATTGCTCTAGACATCGAAATTGTACATGGACTTGCCCCTCTTACTCATTCAATTTACATCAAATGCCACCCCTGTATCCCACACCTGCTAGGGTTCCTCTTTGCCGCCGCCACTCCACCACCGATGGTGCCGTTGCTCGCCACCGTAGCCCCCGCTGCTCCACTTCTCGCGGCCCGTCTCTCCACCTACAGCAGGGACCGGTTCCCTCCTCTCCACCTGCAACAGGGAGAGACACCAATGACAAGCTTGTCGATCTGCAGCCGCCGGTGACCATCTGCTCGTCGTTTGCCTCCACCAGTCGCCCCAACTCAAGCCATCAAGCAATTGAAGTACTGAAGAATTGTGATACGTGGATGCTATTCAGAAATTGCGCATAGTCATGTATTGACCAAGGCAGAATTACAGATTAGGGCTTTATGGTCTTTACATGATGCAACATCGACACTAGGCTCAAATTTCATAAGCTGAAAAGAAGGGTCTCAGACAGTGTCTCAGAGCTCCCCCTACCAGAGTTTCTTGCCACTGGAATCCATAAGCCAGCTTCTTCATCAGCAGAAGCTTTAAAGAAGTCGCCCTTAGTATTTGATATTTTGGGATAATAATAACTTGTATTGATATTGCAAGAGGTGATTACATCGTGAGCCCTTAGGTTGTTTATATAGTACTAGAAGACTTGGGGGCAAGAAGCCTAATAAAGATAGAATTGGATTACAATATTGAACTACCAAATATGTCTAGCCGTAATATACTCTAACACCCCCCTCCCCCGCCCACGCAGTCGGATCGGTAGTGACGCGGACGGTCTGACTAGAGAATAAGCCGAAGGTGAGGTGGTAGCCCTTGTTGCCGATGTCGATGTAGCCAGGAGTGAGGGTGCTATAGTTGTGATCGATGGTGCCGTTGGGGAAGTCGTCGCCGTTGATGAAGTCGATGATGTTGTTGTGTTGTGGTCGATGTCGTTGTTGAGCCTAGAGAATTCGCCATAGTAGTTGAGGTAGACATAATTTGGGTTGAAGAAGCTCGACCCGTAATGCCGAGCTTGCCAGACTCGGGAGCGTGTCAGGGACGAAGGCACGCATCAGTGTTGCCAATACCGGACATGAGAACACAGGGACCATCATGAGCCATGCATGCTAGAGCCGGATCGAGGAGCAAAGAAAATTTTCCGTAAACGGTCGGTGTAGAAGTTGTCCGCCGTGTCGGAGTAGACGAAGTGGCTGCAAGAAGAAAATTTGAGTACAGACTTGTGCAAATAAAAATTAGACTGCTACTCTAGCGGCAAGGTCATGGTGGACGAAGACGACGGTGGTAGTTGTTGATGGCGATTGAATTGTAGCGATAGTCAATTTTGGGGATTAAACCCGTATTTTCCGCTTGTATGAGCGCGACATCGCTCGTGGAGAATAACTTGTTGGCGTTGATGATGACCACGATTGGTGGTGGCGGCGACGATGTGTTGATGATGTTGGTGTAGATGGTTGTCGGTGATGATGAGCATGGTTGATGAAGTTGCAGCCCTTTGTTGATGGCGATGCACGTACTCAGGGACGTGCGTCCCGGTCGATGTCGGCGAAGACAGGCCGGCGTGGTGACAATGTGAGGACGGAGAAGCCGACGTAGCGTGTGACCTTGGACGCCACGTGGAGCCTCTTTGGCACGATCCCTGACGATGATTTACCGGAGATGAGTCGACGCCGAGGTTGAAGTAGAGGCGCATGATGACGATATGCAGCTGTAGACGACGCAATCCGATCTATGATCGGCGAAAGAAGAAGAAACGCCGGTCAAGCAGACAGCGAGAAAATTTTGTGAAGAAGATCTAATCTACTATTGCGCGGCCCCCAGCGGAGAAGGATCTCCCCGGGGCGGCGCGGCGGAAGCGGTGGTGGCTAAACCCTAGGCCAAGGAGCGACCCGCTCTGATACCATGAAAGATTGGGGAAGTATATATTGTATTGGTATTGCAAGAGGTGATTACATCGTGAGCCCTTAGACTGTTTATATAGTACTAGAATACTTGGGGGGCAAGAAGCCTAATAGAGATAAAATTGGATCTACCCGTAATATACTCTAATAGTATTATTGTAGGACTCTGTAAACTGTCTGGTAAGAATCTTTCCTGTAACCCTAGGTTCTGGCGTCTTTATAAGCCGGATCTGTGGGAGCCTTTAGGGCACGACTCAGAATGATACACAACACCTCGTACAATGAATCGATCTCTGCAACTCGGCATATTGTCATTATAGTTATAGTGATTTATAACAGGAGTAGGGGTCCGCCACCGTCTTGAGACTCGAATCTAGGTAAGTTGTGTTACCTCGTACCCCTTAACTCACCGTCTTTCCTAACCTCTCTAAACACGTTCTGTAAGGACCCCTCCATGACGTACTCCGGCGATACCACGACAGAACATCAAGACTGTCAAGTTTGAGAATTAGAAATAACACTCAACTAACAGTCGTGTTGGATTCTTAAAACAGAGTAATTACGGTAGTATATGGAAGTAATCATACAAAATGGAACTTACGGATATAAAAGCCTCGCTTTAAAATATAAGGCGTGTAAGTTTTGATCTAAATAAAATTTCTCTAGGTTTGACTAAGTTCAAAAATATCAACATATAGCAATAGGTCCAGCCATCATTAATCGTGGAATAGTTTTCATACTCCCTTCGATCCGTATTAATGATCTTAACTTTATCTAAATTCATATGTATCAAGTTAAGTAATTAGAGTAGATATATTTGTATCTAGACAAAGTTGAGACTCTCTGGTCCGCTCCGTGTCCGGTGACCCTATGGTCTTCGATGTGTGGCGGACCACGTCTTCTCGTCGGCGAGAGGTTTTCTGTTTTTTGTTTAGCCCGTTTTTTTAGTATTTTCTTCGTGATGTTGAGTCGACGGCTACGTCATGAAGTCATAGTAAGGTCCTCACCGCTGTATCCTCGCTCCGGTGGTGCATCTAGCACAAACGGAGGGCGCCTGGATCATTTGTCCCGCGGATCTCCTGGGATTCTATCCGTTTTTGTTTTCGTTGGTTTGTTATTCCGATCTATGATTGTTATCATGGGCAATGGTTGTTGCTCTAGTGCACTGGTCCTTTGTGGCCTTATCACAACGACTCTCGTCTGTCTACTGTAACAAACTCTACTAGACAAGTTTTGTCTGGCTCCGGTGATGGAGGGGCGAGGACAACGGTGCGCCTTCAGCTCGCGCTAGCATTTGTAGTCGTTGCTAGGTGGTACAATGATCTATTTATAATTTTTATTATTTTTAGAACTCTTTGTACTATGGTTGATGATTATTAATAAATTGGTGGAATTTCGGAAAAAAGATGGACCGGATGGAAAATTATATTTGTTTGAAACATGCGATGGGAGTTCATAATTTATATATGCATGCTAACAAAAAATCCAGAATTCATGCTACTAGTGGTACCTCCGATTCAAATTATTGTTTTCAGATTTTTCTAAATTCGAATATATCTAGCACTAAAACCTGATTAGATATAACTGAATTTACATAAATCTAAGAATAATAATTTGGATAGGAGGGAATACAAAATTCTTGCTTGGATTACTTCTCGGTGACCCTGTTCCGACGTCTCTTCTGTAGAAGAGGGAAATTTGCCAAGAGGTGCTTGAACCCGTCGCTCTCCACGACGGCGGCGGTTACTTCAGGCGACGATAGAAAATCCAAGCAGGCTTGCTTGAGCCGCTCGCACTCGTGCTGAATCGACAGCACATAGGTTGTCGTGATGGTTTCCACGTCGATGCTTTTGCAGAGCATCCCTTCACAGATCTGCTTCAGCCTAGTCATCCCGTACCGATCTGCGGCGACCAGCAGATGCTGCATCGCGGCGGAGCTGTGATCCTCGCCGTCGCCGTCGCACGGCGGAAGCGAATCCGTGTAGACGAAGTGAAGGAACATCTCGAAGATTTCCGGCTCCATGTCGGCGACCTCTACGCTCCGCGTATCCTTCTCCATCATCGGACCAAAGAGCATCGCCTTGAAGACCGGCGACCGTAGGGCTAGGACGATCCTGTGCGCGCCGAACGCCCGGCCGCCCACGCGGAACGTGACGTCCGTTTCCATCCCCTCACTGAGCCCGAGCGCGAGGTGTCCAGGCAGCTCCATCGGCGGAACCACGGCGAGATCTTTCATGCAAACCGTGCGCGGTGGTTTGATCACGGTGAGCACGCACCTGATCGTCAGGTAGCCGCCGTCGTCGAGGAGGGACGGCGACGATTCCAGCAGCCTCGATTTCTCGACGAACTTCGGGAACCCCCAGTCGGGATGTGTCCTAGAGAACTCGTGCCCTTGCAGGACGTTGTCCGTCACCTGCACTCTGCCCTGTTTCTCCAGCATCGTCAGGGTGAACTTCGCCCTGACGTGCTTCGCCTGGCTGAGGAAGCAGAGGTAGACCGACGCGTGGCCGGCGCAGTCCGGCGTCATGCCGTCCGGGTAGAACCGGAGGCACCAGACGTGGCCGCCGGCGCTGAACTCGCTCGAGCTCACGTACTTGCCGACGCCCATGCCTTCGAGCAGCGGGTAGCTGGCCACCTCGAAGTTGTGCTCCGCCGTGACGCTCTCCGTGATGCATCTCGACGACGTCTCCGGCAGCCGCAGGTTCTCGACGTGATCGCCATCTGCGGAGGAGGCCCAGTCGTGAGCCATGTCAACGATGACTCTTGAGTCTTGTCCTTCCGAAGTTACAGGATTAATTGCTGTTTGGTTGCCATAATATGGATAACACGTCCCTAAATCGTTACGATTCAGTCACGACGATCGATTCTACTACGTAACGATTTAGGGACGAACGTGTATATAGTGCAAGTAACCTTCCGTGTCCCAAGCCGCAATCTTCTGTAATCGCCAAACGTTCGGCGATAGAGTTCTAATGTACTACGATTGCTGGCTCAATGATTCTCATAAGCCACATAGGGCAATAATAATCAATTTAGTCGCTGTGCTTGCATTGTTCTATTATACGGATCAAATTGTGTTGTTGCCCCAGCAAGCAGACTATTTCTGTTCTCTTTTGAGCCTTGTAATTTTGTGTGGATTGTTGTTATATTTATGAAACGGAGCGAAAGCCTCCTTGCAGAAGAAGAGGATGAAGTCACTAACATACTGTGCACTGCAATTATTTTGGAGCTTGTCGAATGTCCAAAACTCTCTATGTTTTCAGGGCGTGCATTGGTGGAACATGAAGATAGTCTCGACGCAAACGAACAAGCTTCTACATTTATGCTTATATTTTTTAGAAAACATGCCAATAAGTCCGACGTTAAATTAATAACGTCAATAACGACGAAACTGATATAGAGTGTTGAACTGGTCTTACGAAGCAGAACTGCTCACACACATACTAGAGATAGGCCTATCGAAGGAACTACACACATAAACGAGAAACAACCGGTGACCATTACAATAGACTACGCAGAGGAGGAGCAAATGTTGGATAAGCTGCTTGTCAGGATGACGCTCACCCTAGTGGCCGAACTGACAGCGACTCGTCGAGGCCGGCGGCCACCAGGAATCAGCCGACTACACTCCATCGAGAAGCAACACCAAGAACCAGGCAAGAAACACCATTAAGAACATGTCGTACAAGCGCCGCTACCGCCCGATCCAAAGATCTTGGGGTTTCACCCAGAGCTCGCAGACAAACCGAGCACCACCACATCAATGCCTTCGGGAAGGGGACGACGCCGTCGAGGCACAAAGGGTAAGGGTTTCCCCCAGCAATGGCACTCAGTTGTCCCCGCACCACGCCACGCGACTCGCCGGCACCACGTCGTCCTCACAACCGTGGGAACCGGCCAGCACCAGAGCCCCTGGCACGCCCGCCAACCAAAAGGCTCCCGCCGACCAGGGCCGCCGCCCCGGAGTCCGAGTTGCATGCACCAAAGAACTGAAGAGAAACATCGAGAGTCACCTTTGTGAGGTCGCTTGAGACCGACGAGATGATGAAGAGGGGTTCCCCTTCCAGATTGACGACCTATGGCCCCCATGGCCGCCAACGCCATTGGATCTAGGTCAGAGAGTTGGTCTCAAGAAGGGGCCTGCCCCGGTACGATCTCGAGGCAGCCAGGGACGGCCTCACCCCCGGCTAGGATCCCAACCCGAAGCCGCATCCACCGCCAGCCCAAGTTGTGGCCGCGCGTCCCGCTCTAGATCACAACCTCCGTAGTCTAGACCGAGCACCAGCTCGCGCCGATCGCGGCCGCACCGAAGAACCACCACCACCACGGGCACGCCCAACACTCGTAGCCAACACACCGCCGTCAACCATCCATGCCACCGCGCCCCACATACAGTGCACCCCCATCGATAGCAGCTGCCCGCGCCGCCGCCATCGAGCGAGAGGGGAAGGAGGCCCCGCCCCTGCCGATGCCCCCAGGGCTTCGCCTGGAGCCATCCTCCAACGGCAGCAAGAAGGAGAGGAGGGGCGAAGAGGTGGAAGGCGGTGGCCCATGCTAGGGTTCGTCCTGCCGCTCGCGAGAGCGAGCAGGGTCGAACGGTTTTTCGCCCTATGTTGTTTTCTTTATGCCTCTGTTCAAGTCCTCTACCCTCTTGGACAGATGCATCGTGCTCCTTAAACGTACAAGGGGAAAACTACCGTGAATTGCTTGGACCGCAAGATCCTCTCACCATCCCTGACGAATGAACAACGCGACGCAACTGCTCTCTTAGCCTTAGCCCCTGCTTGTTTCACTGTAATTTAGCCCAAAATAGACGTATTGGTCGGAGCCCGTTAAATTACGTCCCGACACCAGTACTGGCACTTGGTTTGGCTGTCCCCCCCTCCCCCCCATCGAATCGTTTCTGGCCCATTTACAGATGAAAACATCACGGACGTGTGGGGGTCGGTTTCGTTTCCAACCCGACACGGTCGAAGGGAACTTTTTCTCCGAGAGATTCCACGAGATCCCGTCGCGACTATTCCCTAACTAAGGAAGGTCTAGGAACAAAAAGGGACGGATTCTATGAAGAAAAACGTTTGGAAAAGCTGTTTCCCTGTCCAGGCCCGTGGTACGGGCAGACGGTACGGGCGGCCTCCGCCTGTACCGCTGGTCGTTAACATTGTGGTAGTTTTCGTATTTTGGCCACCATTTCTTCATACGGACTCTGATGGGTGTTCTTTGGCTCGTTGGATTTGTATGGGTAAGGGATACAACACCATGGCCTTGGATCTTTATTTGGAGTTGATGGAAAAATTCACTTTTTCCTTCCCTCAATTGGCTAAGTCTAGTGCCCGCAACTCCTCCATATTGAATCATCTCTGCTCCTTTTATTCATGATTCTCCATAGCACCTACACACAAATCAAAGACAAGAAAAGGTGATAAAAACCTAATAAAACTAATATTGTGCAAAGCCCATGTGGAAATGAATGAAAACTAATAATCATACACAATAGGCATAGTTATAGATAGACGTAACATGTACGAGTGAAAATATAAATAATTTATATACTTAAATATGCATCAATTTTGGACTCATCAACTTCCCCAAGCTAGAATCTTTCTCGTCCTGAGCAATAAAGTGTCTTATGGACAAGGTCATCATGTTCATGAGGCACGAGTCGATAACATAAATGAGGCAAAAATTGAAACAAAAGTATAATACCGGATGTAGAAGATCAATGCCTTATATCCTTATTTTCTCTGCAAGCTCAAAGTAGGAAAGATCATATTCATACAAGGCAACACAAGCTTAGTTATGTCAATCCATAAAAGATCAATTAAAACATCAATGCTCCATGTCAAAAAGTGAATCTAGCTTGAAAGAAAACTTATGATCCTTTTATTGAGCCTTTTAATAAGTTTTGTATCTCCTTAACTTTTGTAAAGTAAGGGCTTCAACAAGAATATGAATTCACTTACGGTTGGCAGTCATATGCGTTCGACACATCATCCATTTGCAAAGCTCATCAAAGTTAGAGAGATGTCAAGAATACTATACAATCTTAGGAAAATAAGGACAATCAAAGTAGAGTTTAATATAAGTATAAATAACTAGAAATGCAACAATCAATCCAATTCTTTTAGTTAACTCTTAGCTTGCCAAGGAACACTAGGATGTTTTAATAGCAAGATTGAGTAAGAGAGTTTCATGTCCCAGGTAGTATAACAGTGAAGTGTCTTATTTGCACCCACATTAATAAATCAAGTCTATCTAAATCACTTCTAATCCAATCATTGTATTCCAAGAAAAATTCGTAAAGTAGTAATGAGACCATGCCAAGGACTTGTTATGTGGATCCTCATAGATATCTTTTTTTCAAGGATCGCCAATTGTTTCTTTTGAAAATGTTTGCACAAACTTTGAGAGTACCAATCCTTGTGCCCATACATTGACACGGATGCCACTCATGTCATCAACTCATAGCCGAAATCCGGGGTTATACCATAGATCGTTCAAAAGCTAGCAGGGTTGCTGGCATCCCAAAGGTGTGCATTAGAGAAAGAGAACAAAGTTGTCTCACTTCTTTCTATTTATCTTTTTTTGATCTAGTACTGTGGTTTGATCCACACGATTAGCTTTGGCATGCATCACAATTACCACTAGACTTTATTTCAATCAAACAACTCCTTTCATGAGTGTCGTCGAGACTATCAAAATATCTATGGGGTTAAGTATCATCAAGGGTATACTCTCAAGACAATCATTCATCAAACAAGTCATAAATTTCAGACTTTTTCTTATTATACTTGTTTAGCATTATTATTTTCAAGGCAAGACTCGGTTAACTAAAATAACTCGAGCAAGAGCTTCAACAACTAATCATCATACCAATAAAAAGATTTACTCTAACTATTTTGAATTACTCCCACTAGCATGGCATCTTCACAAATCAACCAACTAAGATAAACAATTCAAACTTCAAAAGTGGGAGACATATGTTTTAAGTGTAGAAATCATGGCAATGTATTTTTAGAGGATCACACTATTCTTCTCAAGCCAGATAAAGATATTAACAACGTGCATCAAGCTCTAACTCAATTCTTATGAATCCCAACAAAAGCAAGTGCATGCATTATATAAACATGAAACACAACTTACCTAAGCAAGCATTCAAAAATAGCGGGATACATGATTGCACAATTTTTTTATCGAACAAGAACATTGCACAAGACTCTACACATGTAGAAGTAACTTCCCCAAGCTAGAAATTTTATAAGAACCAAACTTGAATAGATTACCAAAAATAAAAAATAAAAAAGCAGCTATCAAAAGAGAGTGTGAGAAGTGGTTACCTCCCCAAGCTTGAATAAAACAAGGGTGATACACTTTACTGTCGAGGTATGAATAACCTCACTTTTGATGGACATGGACCTTTGGTTCAAGGAATACTTCCTTGTTGAAGTGTTGAGTTGAAACAACCAAATGGCTTGTGCAAGTATTTGCACGGTCGGCACAAACCATGCATGTCATCGCACAAGGTTCAAATCCCTGCAAAAATAATAAACAAAGTAAAAGCAAACGATTCGGTGTACGAACGGAGTCCATTCACCCAACCGTGAGAAGAAAATAAAATAAACACGAAACACTACAGAGAATTATAGGCTAGGGAGTTTCGAAGGTAGGTAAAATAAAAGAAAGTATAAAGGAACATGTAGAAGGTAACCCACTGACCTGAGATTGTTAAAATAAAAAAATTGGAGGGGTTATTACCTTTTTGTACTTGTCCCTGCCCTTACTGCGTCGTGCTGCTCCTTGGTATGGGCGCGTGGTACAGACGGACTCCACTTGTACTGCACCCTGTCCTCTCTTTTTTTGAAGAGTTCCGACAAAGTTGGTACGACCGGGTGGTACGGGCGGGATGCGCCCGTACGGGTGGTCATTAAAACTTCAGGGTCCTCTTCATGTTTCCTTCGCTTGATAACGAGGTCGGTATGGGCGAACAGTACGGATGCGCTCGACCGTACCGGTGCTTGTTAAGTGTGCGATAGCTTTTCTGGAAATTTTTAAGCTGCTTTCGGTTTATCACATGAGCGATACGGGCGCGCGGTACGGACGGGTGCGCCCGTAATGCTGTTCGTTAAGCTCACTGTGAACTCCGGAACAAGTTATTCTCTTTGAAAATTTTACTAAGGACCTAAAACATTAGTCCAACATCCAAACAAAGAAAACATATATTTTTGTTGAGAAGATTTAACCAAGATATGTAACACATGACTAGAGCAACAAATAATTCTACTTGTCAAAATTTGTCCCATGCCAACTCTAATAGGAAATCATGCAAATATATACAAGTGCCAATGCAACATGAATGCAGCTAGACTCAAGAAACAAAATTAAGAAAGACACCTAAAAACTTCCGGGTTACCTCCCGGGAAGCGTTTTATTTAAAGCCATAGCTAGGATTCGAAGCTCCATTATTATTTCAATAGATATCAACTAGAGAATTTTTATTCTTACCTCACGTAGAAGTTTGGAGCACTTACTATCATAGTTCTATCGAAGTCGCACCTACTTACGGTGCATAGGAGTTTGGTAAATAAATAGATTGTTGCGTCCAAGTGACGATGGATATGTCATATATGATGAGCATGCCTCCATAGTTAGCTTTATCAAAAGTATTACAGACTTACATATGAATTGCAATGTTTTACCTTGATTGGTATCATAAGGATATAATTCGTAATACTCCTCCTTGGTCATACTATCATGGGGCAACACTTCATAGCACCTTTCTTTTGTAACAAGGAAAAATTCAAAGGTGTCTTTCTCCTCTAGTTCATCACACTTGCTAGCAAGTTCATCAGTTCTAGAGATATCAAGCCACTCACAAAAGGAAGCATCATCAACAAATATTTTATTCGTAATGTTCCCTCCTTGTCCCTGCACATTATTACTACAAGATTCTATCTCCAATTCATCATTATTTATGTCCTCCAAATGAGAATCTAGGCACAAGGCCTCCGCAGATAAATTATCTTCAGTTTCAACATAATAAGAATCATTACTAGAGATATAGGCATCATAAATAGTTTTGTCATTTTTTACATGCCACATTGGTTCATGCTCATGAGTATCAAATATGTATATATGATTTGGAGTAGAAGGTATGGGTGAGTGATCACTTAGATCATCCTCCTCTTCTTGTTCCTTGCCTTTAGGTGTGGTGTCGAGGATATTATCTAGATCTTCCTTCGCAAAATCATTTGGGAGTGAGCCATTATTCACCAGGCTTCTGTCCAAGTTCAGTTTGTGGGATGCCAAAATAATTTGCTGCCAATTCTTCAATGGTTTTTTCTTTCTTGATTTCAGTCTTCTTTTCATATGGCAACTTTTTGAATTGGCTATAATTTACCTTGAGATTTTCTTCTTCAAACTTTAAAGACATAACTTGTTTCTTGGGATTAGCCTTGGGGGGTTTAACATTACAAGGCTGTGTGTAACGCTCCCGCTCCATTGGAATCTGCAAATGCTCAGCATAGGTTTTGACAATTCTAATAATTATACAAGGGTCAAGATTAAAATCTCCAAGTAGTTTCTCTACTTTACCAGATGCTAGAAATTTTCTTAAGCAGTCATATTCTATAGGATCCTTTTTATTAAGTTTAATTCCAAAATGGTTTTTTCCTATTATTTCTAAAGGAGATATGCCCTAGAGGCAAATAATAAATAGGTTTTTATTTTTATATCTCAATTATTTTATAATAGTTTCATATCGTGCTATAACTATGCCAAGAAGAAACATTGGTATAGGTGTGGTATGACAAGTCCCTAGTAGCCTCTATTCGTACTAGTTCGTTGGTCATGAGGATGGTCTGGGTTTCAAGATCATGGGCATTTTTATGCCAATTGGCAACAGAGTCATATCGTTGGAGAATGATGTGATGGACATTCCTCGAAGGATTACAACACGATCAAGTCATATAGTTCATTGTTGCAACAGCTATACCTAGACTCCTTTTCCTTAGACCGTGAGCTCATATTACTCACTGTTTCCCGAGGTTGCTTAGACTGCATCAACCGTCATCTGGTAATACGGTGGCCATAAAGGTGTACATTGGGTATTCTGGAGGAACAGTAGATGACATGTGTCTGCAAGACCGGGATTTGTTCACCCACATGATGGGTAAAGATACATACGGCCGGCTTGGTGAGATTACATCCATAAATGTTGCAACATGTGACTCAGTCACGGGGATGTGATATCACGGTAACAAGAAAACATAACTTGTTGCGGACGAGATTGAACAAGGTATGTGATACCAATGATCGGGTCTCGGACAAGTCGTATCAATAAACAAAAGGAATTGGATGCTACATTTAGCGGTTCAAGCGACATTGTCATCAGGAATGCATAGGGGTCACATGGATATCCCTGGTCCCTCTGTTGATCATTGATACAAATCATGTCTAGAGCATTCTCGAGCCATGAGAGGATACACTTAAGGGTACGATGAGAGCGATCATTCGTAAGACGGAATCACAGTAGAGAAAGAGAAAGCTGGAATCATTCCGCGGAAAGATCTGAAGCTATTCGGAGAAAGAATAAAGGACCGGAATCATTCGAGGAATTCCGAAGTTGTTCGGAGGATATAGAAAGGGGAACCGAAAGGTGTTTTGGGTTGAATCAGGTTTTGTAATATGTATTTACATATTAATTAGTGTAATTAATATTAAATATAATATTAAAATCTAATTTGAAGGGTTATTCTACTAATGGGCCAAACTTCCTAGTGAATGAAGGCCCATGAGGGAAAACCGAAAGAGAGAAGGGCCAAGGGCCAAGGCCCAGCCGCCACAAGGGGGCCCACCCGACCAGCCTAGGGCTGTGTGCGGGGTGGGGCCCACCCCTGGCCGGCTGGCCCATGAAGCCCTAAGGGCCCATGTCCCCCCCCTCCTCTCTAGTTTAGTCCCACATGGCTTAGCCTTTGAGAAAGGCACACCCCCTTATCCTATAGAAAGGGGTGCCCATGGGTGGGATGAGACACACCAATATTTGGAGAAGTCCTTTGGTTGACTTCCTCCTTCCCTCTCTCTCTAGCCCTTGTGACCATGGCCCCAAGTTTGGGTTGTGCGAACAAGGCACACATGTAGTACGCTGTTGTGCTGCAGGGATTCCTAGCCGGATATCATCTTCCGCACTCCCGGTGGGATCGGGGAGCCGGAGGTCTCATCATGCACCGGATGTGTACGAGACACGAGGTGCACACTTGGGGCGCTTGAATGTCGTGAGCCGGAGCTGCTGCACGATGAAGAAGGAGCAAGGGTGACCTGCGAGGAGCTTCGCGACCTTGAGGTCGGATACGAGTACGACTATATCAACCACGTTCCTCGCGAAACGTTAACCATGTAAGTCTACAAGGGTATGTATTCTCTATGCATTGTCCATTACTACATTACTACATAGATAGATCCTAGGCAGTTTTGGGGGTTCCATCGTAGGAATTTTTTTGTTTTCTGCTGCGGATCCCCTTCAGTGGTATCAGAGCCGATCTATGCGTAGGAGTGTTGTACGGCCAGTATGCATAAGTATTGTGCGGGCATTGATCCCTTAGTTGTTACCCTCTAACGTGTACTTGTTTATATCGCGGTATTGTTTGATGAAGCGGCCCGGACTGACCTTACGCGTATTCGTACGCGAGACTAGTTCCACGCTGAACATACGGCTTGAACCGTATAAGTGGCTAGCGGGTGTCTGTCTCTCATTTGATAGTTGATATAGCATGTACAACGGAGGGCCCCGAAAGGGGTGTAATAGAGACAACTATCGGATCCATGTTGTGGTTGGAAAGTTCGTAGTTTAGAAATAGTTCTATTGCGAAAGCCCTAACAACCACGTAAAACTTGCAATAGATAAAGTAGAGGCGTCTAACTTTATTTTGCAGGGGCATGTGATTATAATATGGCATTGGTCGTTGCAAAGGTAAAGTAGTTTACTTTTCTGTTACTAAGTAGTATAGTAATAGTCATCGTTCCGATGAACGACCTGGTGGAGGCATCGTGGAGTTGACATCAAACCAAGGGCAAGATGGAGATCATGCCGGAGCGCTTGATGGAGATCAAGGCGCAAGAAGGACCATATCGTATCACAATATACATATGATGTTGATTTCTGTTTTACATCTTATTGTGTGCTAGTATTTAGATACTCAACGGTAGCAAATAAGATAATCCCTATTGAATTCCAATGTTCCGTGTTCCCCTTGTGTGTGCATCACTGATGTCTACGCACTTTTATTCTTGTAGACAGTTGTTGGGCCTCCAAGTACAGACGTTTGTAGAACAGCAGCAAGTTTTCCCTTAAGTGGATTACCCAAGGTTTATCGAACTCAGGAAGGAAGTGGTCAAAGGTATCCCCTCTCAAGCAACCCTGCAATCAAGATACAAGAAGTCTCTTGTGTCCCCAACACACCCAATACACTTGTCAGGTGTATAGGTGCACTAGTTCGGCGAAGAGATAGTGAAATGCAAGTGGTATGGATAATTATAAGTGGTAACTGTGATAGAAAATAGCTTGATGGCGTGGAAAAGACTAAAGTAAAACTGAAGTAAAGATAGAAGCAAGCAAATATGTAATAGATCTAATAGCAAACAGTGTTTTAGTGCTTAGAAACAAGGCCTAGGGATCATACTTTCACTAGTGAACACTCTCATATAAATATCTTCTCTTTATGATACTACTCTTAACTACTCTCCGATTGGACACTCTAATCCATGGTAGGGCTATAACAGCACACCTCAAAGTAAGCATTTCCCATCTAGATAACCCCACACTGTCATCTTGAGAACTAGATGGTTCCAACAAACACCACAATTTCATAAAGACATCCAACTCCAAATATAACTCATAACAAGTATTTGTAATCTCTAGCCTAAGTGCCACCATGGTTGGCACGCTGTCACTTTCACACACATGGGGAGAGCAGAGATCTAATAAAGCACTTGAGTAGCAAGGTAGATCTACTTGATTACAAAGCTCATGATCACAATATGATCATGCATAGAGAGAGAGATGAACACATAGCTACCGGTAGAACCCTTAGCCTCGAGAGAGAACTACTCCCTCCTCATCATGGGAATCAGCAACGGTGATGGTCATGGTGGTGGAGATCGATGGAGATGGCTCCGGGGGCACTTCCCCATCCCGGCAGGGTGCCGGAATAGAGACTTTCTGTCCCCCGAATCTCCCCTTCGGTGGCGGCGGCTGATGGCTCAATACACGGCGCCCAGAAAAGTGCTTGGTGCGTGGTGTTGATGTAGAGCTCGTTGGGAACCCCAAGAGGAAGGTATGATGAGCACAGCAGCAAGTTTCCCTCAGTTATGAAACCAAGGTTTAATCGAACCAGTAGGAGCAAGGAAACACCTCAAAGGTGTTACTAGCTGAGCTTTGGCGACTACCGGTGCTAGTAGCAACGTGAAGACCTGCACAACACAACCACAGAACTTTGTCCCCAACTTGCGATGAGGTTGTCAATCTCACCGTGTTTTTCGGAAAACAAAGGATTAAATGTATCGAATGTAAAGAAATAAAGGTTTGCAGAAAGTAAACACAAAGCAGTAAAAGATTGTAGATTGTATGTAAAGTAAAGGACCGGGATCCATAGTTCACTAGAGGTGGCTCTCCTTAGATAGATAACATGCTGGGTGAACAAATTACAGCGGGGCAATTGACAAACACCGAGAAAGCAATACATGCATATACTAATCATCTTGACTCCTTTGAGACTTGATTGAGCAATACAACATAATACATAGACTGCCATCCAACTGCATCTATGACTAATAATCCACCTTTAGGTTATCATCCGAACCCCTCCAAAGATTAAGTTGCAAGCAACAGATTATTGCTTTACTTAATCATGTAAGGTAAACAATACAATTGTTCTATGAACAAAAGATCGTTGTTTTCTCCCTAGTAGCAACAACACATCTAGTACCTTAGAGATTTCTATCACTTCCCCAGATTACCAGAGGCATGAACCCACTATCGAGCATAAATACTAACTCTTGGAGTTGCTAGCATCTACTTGGCCAAGATAGCTACTAACAACGGAAAGCATGCAAGATCACAAATAACAAAGGCATGATAGAATCAATAATCAATCTGAAATAGCATCTCAATATCCATCGGATCCCCGCAAACACAACATGTATGGATTACAAATAGATGATCTTGATCATGAATGGAGCTCACAAGATCTAAACATGAAAGCACAAAGGAGGAGAAACCAGCCATCTAGCTACTACATGGATCCGTAGTCCAAGGATGAACTACTCACGCATCACACCGGAGGCTTGCATGGTGATGACGAAGGCCTCCAGGGTGAATTCCCCTCTCCGGCAGGGTGCCGGGAAGAGCTTCAGATCCCTCCCGATCTAGGGATGGAGATGACGGCGGCTACAGACTCTTTCGTGGATTTTTGATCGGGTACCTAGGGTTTTCGTCCCGAGGGTAACTTATAGGCGGAAGGAGAGGCCGAGGGGGTGCTGGGGTCGGCCAGACCACCCCCTGGCATGGGCCAGGCCTGGCCGCGCGGCCAGGTGGTGTGGCCGGCCCCTGGCCCCTCTCCGTCTCGTATTCTGGCACTTGATCCCTTCCGGAAAAATAGGCACTTTGGCTTTTGTCCCGTCCAATTCTGAGAATATTCATTTTCTGACTTTTCTGGAACCAAAAACAACAGAAAATAGGCAGCTGGCACTGTGGCTCTTGTTAATAGGTTAGTCCAAGAAATCATAATAAAAGTACTCCAAAGTTGGAACAAAACACAAGAAAGTGGATAAAACTAAGCATGGAACATCAAAAATTATAGATACATTTGCAATGTATCAACATCCCCAAGCTTAACTCCTGCTCGTCCTCGAGTAGGTAAGTGATAAAAAGAATAATTTTTGAGGTGACATGCACCATCAAAAACTTGATCAAAAGTATTTGCAAAACTCAAAGATGGGATCAAAGTACTTCAATCATAACATGAAAGACAAAGTACTAGCAATAAGCAAAGAAACTAAGATGCAACATGAAAAGGCACAAACAAAAGAATCATGAATAACATGCTTTGCAAGACGTTTGTTTGTTTCACATAAAGAAAACATAGCATAATAGTATTCAGCTTGTCCCTCAATAGAGTAGCAAATATAAATGCATAGGACACCTTCAAAGTTCATAAGAGTGACTAGATACAATAGTTTCAAACAAGCAATAACAAGTTATGCATCAATCAACTAGTCTTGGGACAATGCACATAGAACTAAGAATGGCCACTATGCTCTCAAAGTAGTGCATAAAGATAGAAGGTTGAGACTCAATATAATGGTGGAAGAAAGGCCTTTTGTAAAAGGAAGTAGGGATTCAAGTCTCATAAAGAGCTTCCAAAAATTATGGTACTTATAGCTTTCAGCTCTCATTGCCCCTATCATAAGCATCTTGAAGGTGATTAAGGTTAAAGTGACACAACTAAGAGGATATGCTTGACAAGTTATAAACCAAAATCTCATGCCCCTTACTTACGAAGACTGAACCTCATGCTACTCAACTTCAGTCACGAGTAAGCTCTTGTCACTGTAAGTACATGTGTATCATTAAGAACCGCCAACGGGGTACCCCTTGCACATGATACGGGAGCTTTCCCATAATCAAAATGACAAGGCAAGCAAACAATGAGCATCTCAGCGATCTTTTTATTTGCTATTTGCATAGGTTTTTATTGAGGATGCTTCATAGAGTGCTCACTATGGTGATGCTACAAGTTTCCACCATGATTAGGCATGGCTTAGGCTAGCGGCCCAGGCATTTCTCTAACACACATACAAACTCCATGATCTTACAAGTTCCACATTTATTTCACACCGCCGGGATCCGTAAGCAAAATAACATGATATCAACGGGGTACAAAGTACAAGTGCAATGTTGAAAGCGTTCCCCATGAAACATGGTTCTGCTAATTTCAACTTATAAAGCGCAAGCATATACGCAACAAAGAAGGACCCAATGGTTCAAATTTATTAGAGGCAATAAAGTAAAGTGTGCCATCAAGTTCGTGCGAGCTTTAATCACTAGTTTTCTCATAACAAGTGAAAGGTAGACAAAAGCATGAATATACTTGGAATAGCATAAGCTAGTAGGTAGGTATGGTGGACTCTCTGGAAAAACTTGGTTTCGGGAGTTGGATGCATGAGTGGAACTCATACTTGGTTGTGGAGGCTAGCAAAAGACTAGGAGCGACAAACTAAGAGAGCAATAATGGCCATAATCATGCAGAGCGACAAACCATCATTGATCAAAGCATAAAGTGATACTACAAGTTCAAAACTAAAGGATCATAAAGGCTATGGTGACTTGATATAGTCATAACATGTTGTGAGCATGTGCCAAGTCAACCCAAATAAAGCATCAAAGGAGAATACCACTATACTATGCTTTAATATGCTAAAACAACGCATGATTCATCCAAGGCACATTAAGAAATCTCAATTGTTTATAACAAGCCATGCTACAGCAAAGAATACTAAGCATAAAGCCAAAACAATATCAAGCATGGCATGACAAAGCATAGCCACAGTCAAAAACGAGCTCTTTTTACCACATAAGCATGAACTTTCCTACTCTTTTCCAAACCAAACCAAACTATTTGCAAACCAATGTATGAAAGAGAGGGTCTAACCAACTTATTCAGAAAACTAAGCAAACCAAGCAAACTAAAAACCAAAACGAAAACAAAAAGAAGACGCTCCAAGAGAAACACAACTGTGCACGAAACAATAAAAATGAAGCGTTTGGAAGAAACCTGGGATTTTTATTGATGAAGAAGGGGATGCCTTGCGCATCCCCAAGCTTTGAAGCTTGTACTTCTTGGATATTTCTTGGGGTGACACGCATGGCATCCCCAAGCTTGAGCTTTAGTCCATCCTTCATCTCATTACTCATTCCTTCCATACACCTGAAAATTTTCCTTCATACAAAACTTCACACAATCTCATTAGCAACATTAGTGCACTTAAGATAAATAAGTCTCAAGGTTCAGTTCTAAAACCAAATAAACTTCCATTAGAACACTAGCTACTGTAGCACTTCCCTCAAAAATCTCAATTCCCCAAAGGAACTCAAGAAGGAACTAACAAGAAGCAAATGCAGAAAAATGGCAGAAATCTGTCAAAACAGACCTGCAGGTAAAGACGAATTTTTTCAAAGACCTTCTGTTGCTCAAATCAAACAGTGTTGAACTAACGAAAGTTAGATAACAACCTGGGGAAGAAGCACAAAAAATTACAGATCAATCCGACGTACAGAGCTCTCTCAGGAATGTTTACGGTGAAGCACAGAAATCTGTTTCGGGACAGCAACTTTCCCAATCTTTACTTCACTCTCATTAGAGGTTACTCTTGGCACAAAAAGCAAATAAAAAGGATAAGGAGAGGTTATTACAGAGGTAATAACTTCCAAGACTCATCTAAAACTCTTGGGTTATCTCCCAACAAGTACTTTTCTTTAACGCCTTTAAGTTAGGCATAAGAACCAAAGAAAGAATCAAGTGTTCTCAAATAAAGAAATATTAAGATCAATACCAGAAATATTTTCAACAAGGCATGGTATATCATCCAAATAGGTTCTAGAGGATCCTCTCTCAATGCTCTTGGGTTCACTATTCTCATCAAAAGGGTTTGCAGGAACAATCCAATCAAGATTCTTTTCTATGGCATCATGTATTGCTACTAGTTTAAAGGGTATTGGTATCTTAGGTTCCTCCCCATTAGGTTCAGTTTTGTTCATCTTTTCTCGCGTACCAACAACATCTACACATGAGCCTAGCATATTGAAACGTTCAAAGACTTTCCTAGCTTCCTTGGCAACATCATAGAACTCCTTAAACAAAGTTTCTTGAATAAAATCCCTCTTTTTAGGATCCTCAATTTACTTAAGCTTAAGAAACATTACTTGCATTAAGGGGTTGAGGTTAACAAACCTAGCTTCTAACATGTGAATTAAAGAAGCTGCAGCAATCACATAATTTGGAGCAAGTTCTACAAGGGATCTATCCTCAGTATCTTCATGTTTGCTAACATGATTAAAGAATTCTTCAATATTATCTTTCCCAATTATAGAACCACTACCAATTGGAAGGTCTTCCAGGGTGAACTTGGGGATCAACATTGTGAGCTAAGGAAAAGGTGACAACTAAAGGAGACTTAATTTTTTTGGATTTTCAAATAAGAAAGCAAACAAGTAGAACTAATTTTGTTGTGTTTTTTGAAGAACAAAACAAGCAAACAAAGCAAAAAGGAAACTAAGCAAAACAAAAACAACAAAGTAAAGAGATTGGTTATGAGGGACTCCCCTTGTGAAGATGTCCTTGACTCCCCGGCAACGACGCTAGAAAATCGCTTGATGGCTCAATACACGGTGCCCAGAAAAGTGCTTGGTGCGTGGTGTTGATGTAGAGCTCATTGGGAACCCAAGAGGAAGGTATGATGAGCACAGCAGCAAGTTTCCCTCAGTTATGAAACCAAGGTTTAATCGAACCAGTAGGAGCAAGGAAAACACCTCAAAGGTGTTACTAGCTGAGCTTTGGCAGGGCGCACTACCGGTGCTAGTAGCACCATGGAGACCTGCACAACACAACCACAGAACTTTGTCCCCAACTTGCGATGAGGTTGTCAATCTCACCGTGTTTTGCGGAAAACAAAGGATTAAACGTATCAAATGTAAAGAAATAAAGGTTTGCAGAAAGTAAATACAAAGCAGTAAAATATTGTAGATGGTATGTAAAGTAAACGACCGGGATCCATAGTTCACTAGAGGTGGCTCTCCTTAGATAGATAACATGCTGGGTGAACAAATTACATCGGGGCAATTGACAAACACCGAGAAAGCAATACATGCATATACTAATCATCTTGACTCCTTTGAGACTTGATTCGGAAATACAACATAATACATAGACCGCCATCCAACTGCATCTATGACTAATAATCCACCTTCAGGTTATCATCCGAACCCCCTCTAGTATTAAGTTGCAAGCAACAGATTATTGCTTTACAAATTGCGTGTAATGTAAACAATACAATTGTTCTATGAACAAAAGATCGTTGTTTTCTCCCTAGTAGCAACAGCACATCTAGTACCTTAGAGATTTCTGTCACTTCCCCAGATTACCAGAGGCATGAACCCACTATCGAGCATAAATACTAACTCTTGGAGTTGCTAGCATCTACTTGGCCAAGATAGCTACTAACAACGGAAAGCATGCAAGATCACAAATAACAAAGACATGATAGAATCAATAATCAATCTAAAATAGCATCTCAATATCCATCGGATCCCCGCAAACACAACATGTATGGATTACAAATAGATGATCTTGATCATGAACGGAGCTCACAAGATCTAAACATGAAAGCACAAAGGAGGAGAAACCAGCCATCTAGCTACTACATGGATTCGTGGTCCAAGGATGAACTACTCACGCATCACAAAGGAGGCTTGCATGGTGATGAAGAAGGCCTCTAGGGTGAATTCCCCTCTCCGGCAGGGTGCCGGGAAGAGCTTCAGATCCCTCCCGATCTAGGGATGGAGATGACGCTGCCATGCACTCTTTCGTGGATTTTTGATCGGGTACCTAGGGTTTTCGTCCTGAGGGCAACTTATAGGCGGAAGGAGAGGCCGAGGGGGTGCTGGGGTCGGCCAGATGTAACACCCTCGAATCGGCCCCTATGCAAGTTTTAGCACTTTCCACCAAACCCGCATAGAAATGATTCAAGGACGCCCACTAGGCACTTTCGTGCGGGTGGAAAACGAAGTAATACCATTACACAATAGTCCTCGATGGGACCCATAGAACAGATATATATATATACAACACGACTCCAAGAGTCAAGAATACAGATATACACTACAAAGATCCAAATCACCTTGAAAACGATACAGCATCCGAGTACGGATAAGATGCAAATGGGGCTAAGAGCCCTGAAGAATAAACAATGGCATCCATAACCCTGCCCAGTCCAAGCCGAAAGGGTAACCCTGCTAACAACGTCGATCTCAAACCTGCTAAAACAAAAGGGGTGCCGACAAGGGGCAAAGGAAAAGAGGAGCGTCAGTACTGAGGCCAGTACACGGCGAGGCTAGAATTCGGCGACTCTCGCCTACATAGGTATGGTGGATCAAGCGTAAGAAGAAAGACTAAACAACCTATAGAGACTCAGTAAAACTGGCGGCTATTAGAGAGGAATAAGAAAGACCTATTCAGATCCAACCTGATACTAACACCAAACATACCCATCCTGGTATTTCCCCCTCGAGACCAAACGAGGAAGTCGGACCAAGGAACTCACACAGTTGGCAATTTTACTCATTCCGTTATAATTGCAGCACTTACTAATCCGATATAGATAGCATGAGTCATCCTGATAGCATAAGTAGTGGGCAGTTTTAGTTAACCATTCAGTGGTAGTTGGAACATTTACTAGTCAGATATAATTGTCCCGAGGAAACCCAAAACCCAGCAGTTGTTGGCACTTTTATCACATTCCATTGGGGTTGCAAAACTTACTAGGCAGATATAACAAAACAACCCAGATCCAGCAGTGGTTGGCATTTTTAATATCCATTCCGTTATAGTGAAGCTGATTACTAGTCATATATATTAAGTCAAATTTATAGCACTACTTTAGTTATGCTTGTCTATGATCGAGATACTGTGCTCCAAGTCGTCCATAACCGCGGACACGGCTTTCAGAAAGTTTTACGCTGTAGGGGTGCACAAATAGCAACACACACTCGATCAATCTCGGAAAAACCAACTCAAAACCCAACGAGGCATTCACGACAAAGCGATCACAGGATTCAGAAATATTTCAGGGGGCCACCCCACTAAGCTACCCGCAACAAAGTTGGCCGGCTCCGGAACAGACCCAGGGTTTGCGACGACGGCTGTAAACGACTGGGAACCCGAAAGTGTGACTGGGCTTGTCGATACCGCGAAAACGTGGCGCGATCCAAAACAGTACAGGTGCTCCACGCACAATCTTAAATAAAGCAGTAAAGCATGGCATAGGTACATGATAGTAATAAAGCCCCAAACTACTTTGTGGCCCAAAGAAATAGAAATGAATCAAGCTCTGGCTCAGGGGGGTCCATAAGGCCTCCCGGATGTGGATAGTGCGAATAGTCAAGGAACAGGTATCAAGTACTCGGGGTCCTACGGGACACAAGTGAGCATGGAAGAACCAAATAACATCTATTGCCCACTGATGCCTCTGCATTAGTTATAACTAGCATTTTAATAGTTGTATTTAAAAGTCATGATCATCTCCAACATAAACATCTGCCAGCATTCCAACAACTGTGGTACTCGACAACACGAGATCGCACCTGAGCAAGCAACTACAACTCGCAAGGCCAGCTATCTACCAAACATAGGTAATAGGAGGTGTCCAAGGCAATATAGAGGTTGCACGGGATATAACTGGTGTACGGAAACTAAAGCATCGCGACAAGGATAGCAATAGATCAACAGGAGGAAATAAAGACTATAAATGCAAAATAGGTAGAAGAGGGAGAGATGCTCGCCTGGGAAAACTGCCGAAGGATCATAACCGGAGAACTTGTCGATACTCGCATCAACTCATCGGCCTAGTCCGCGAAGAAGCAAACACTAGAAGAAACACCGAATGCAATATTTTATACTATGGCAGAATATCTGGCATGATTATGATATGCATGCGAGATGAACAATTATTATGAAACAGGTTTGATATATAGCATTTATAAAATACGGGCTCGGAAAAGGTTCACACATCTGGGTTCGGAAGATCTTGGTCCCGGGGGTGTTGGGGTTCGGTCTCAGGGTTCGACGGGGATCGGTCTCGGACAACGGAAGGAGAGCTTGGTGTTCCGGGAAGGAGGACTTGGTTTGGCGTCGACGGCTCATCGGATTCACCCTGGTCGGTGTCGATCTTGTCGTCACGAAGATCTTGTCGGGTCCATGTATCGGGTCGGTCTTGGCGTTCGGGATGAAGAACTTGGCGTTCCGATGGCGATCTTGGCGGTCTTCGGATCCAAGTCTCGCCTCCGGGAAGTACTTGTCGCATCTATGTCTTTGGGTTCGGTCTTTGGATCCATGTGATCGATCTTGTCCATGTCAAAGTCCTCGGGGTGTTTCGTGACGGAGTACATGGCGTTCCGCAAGAGAAGATCATGGGGTCCCGTGACGTGGTTCTTGTCGGGGCTCTCGGCTCGAGGAACTGCAGGTACACACTTGTAGCGACAGGATTTGGTAGCATCATTGGGTACCCGACATGGAAAACTCACAACAAAGGAACAATGATACGACTGGACCTACACAAACATACATGTATACAAGTGTGCAGGAGGCATACATGCATTGTTCGTGTGGAGCAGGGGATTTTGGCAACGGTAGTAAGCAGATGAAAACACGACGCGACCGCACCGATGGGTAAGAGCAGCGTGGCAGCAGTGGCAGAGGTCAACGGCGGCAGGCGCCCGAGCCAGGAGTAGGCGAGACGGAGCTTCGGCCAGAGGCGGTTCGGTGCGTCTATGACACCACGGCGGTTGCTGGCGACAACAGAGGGCTGCAGCATGGCGGGCTCATAGGGCAGAGAGGGGCCACCGCCGCAGAGGGGCCTGGGCGCGGCAGGTCAGCTCGGTGGCAAGTCGGCTCGGCGGCAGGGCCTTGACCGGCGAGAAGGAAAGCGGCGGAGGTGGTGGTTGTAGGGACGACGGTGGCTAGGGGCGAGCTTGATGAGGAGGTGGCCAAGAGCGGCTCGCGGGTCGCTGCGAGGAGCGGAGAGGAGGCCCGACGGCGGTCAGAGCCGAGCACGGGGAGGTCGAGGACGGCGCGGCGGCCGATGCGCAGACGGGGATGGCGGCCGACGGCGGGACGCTAGAGGAGGCCGCACGGGCGGCGGAGCCCGGCGAGGCAGGGGATGCGTGGGCCGAGCAGCCCGGACTCGAGCACCATATGACGGCAGCGCGGAACTGTCGGCCGTGCTCTGGCGAGACGGCACAGGCGGATGGTGGCGGCGGCTGACAAAGGGGAAAGGACGGAGGGAGGCCGACGGAGGCGAGGGTGGCAAGGGGCCCCTACTGCGGCGGGGAAGGCAGGGACGGAGGAGGAGAAGGTCGGGTGGGGGTGTTGCTGGTGGCGAGCAGAGGCGGCGGAAGGGGCTCCCGACGGCGGAGTCGATTTGCGGGGGACGCGGGAGAGGAGAGCAGAGGAGGGAGCGGGGTCGGGTGGGGCCAGTCTTGCACGAGGATCGAGGGGGGAAACGCGTACGTGACGAGGGGTGGTACGTCGTGGTGGGCCAGGCGGCACGCGGGGCGGATGCGGTTGGCTAGGGGGTGGGTGTGTGCGTTGGGGAGCGCGCCCAGGTGGGCTAGGGAGAATCCTGGGGCGGCTGGTGGCCAGGTGGCGTGCAGGAGGCGGGAAAAGAAGGGGTAGGTGGATCTGGTGTGCGTGATGTGTTGGGTGAGGTGGAGGGAGATTAGGGAGGGGTTGGTGAGGTGGAGGCCTGGGATTGGCCGGAGTGAGGTGGAGGTGAGGCTGGGTAGGATAAGATTGGGTGGAATTAGGACTAGATATTTTAGACTAGGGTTTGGAGGTGGCCGGCCGGGCTTTCGGGCCTAGCGGGCTGCCTCCCAAAAATAAATTAAATATTTTACTTGTTTAAAACGGGGCGTTCGAAATCTGTTTGTAGATGAAACAAAATATTCCGGACAAGCCCGGTGTTTTTGATTTGAATTAAAGACGGGGTATTTAGAAAACAAAAATAGACTTTTCGAAAAATAGTTTTAGACAAAACCATGCATGATGATGACGATGCTCAAATGCAATGTGGCATGATGACATGAGCATGCGGTCATGACGATGCAATGCACAAAAACAACGCGATTTTCTAGTAGTGGTTTTTGCGGGATGCCACAATTCGACACCACTAACAATGGATCTCGCCCTCGAGATCCGCCTCATGGTACCGGAAAGAAGGTCAGCGATCTGAATCTTCTCGCTTCGTGTAGATGCTCGTGACACCACAAACAAGAGGTCGTTGTCAGAGATGGCCGAGAGAACACTCCGGGGACAAAGGGCGAAGGTAGAGGTATCAACAAATAAAGCCACCTCTAACTTCCGTGGACGGAGTAAAATTGCTGGATCCACCGATTCAATGTACAAAGCAAATGATAAGAGTAGTGGTACGGTAGCTACTCCATCCCGCACTCAAAGCATTACTTTGCACATGAATAGGAGAATTATACAACCAACTCTCGGAATTCAGACTGAAGATCACGCCAAGCGAGGTTCGGAAACAAAGGAGTGATGCAGACTCTGCATCGGATCTGGCATAGATGATGTCGTCGTGTCGTAAAACACCGGAAGGCACAAACAAGGAACAGAGAGAAGTCCAACAGAGGAAGGATTCCTCAGATAGCACGAAGACCGGATGTAGAAGCACCGTTACCAAAGAAGGAAGCGAAACCCTGAAGGTACGACGGAAAACCCAACCACGAGAATTCCTGGACTCGAGGAAAAGATAAGAGAATAGATCCAAAACACGCAGAGGTAAGAGGAGAATAGCAGAGGGGTAAGGAGTAAAACAGACCTAATCAGATCTATCCAACCGATTTTTCAAAAATAGTTTGACACTCTACTTCGGTCGTTAGCTAGGTTATCCTACAGGTTGGACTTGTGGGGTATCGTAACTGCTGAGATCTGATACCACTCTGTAACACCCTCAAATCGGCCCTGTGCAAGTTTTAGCCCTTTCTGCCAAACCCGCATAGAAACGATTCAAGGACGCCCACCAGGCACTTTCGTGCGGGTGGAAAACGAAGAAATACCATTACACAACAGTCCTCGATGGGACCCACAGAACATATATATGTACAACAGCGACTCCACGAGTCAAGAATACAGATATTCTATACAAAGATCCAAAACACCTTGAAAACGATACGGCGTTCGTCTACGGACAAGATGCAAATGGGGCTAAGAGCCCTGAAGAATAACCAATGGCGTCCATAACCCTGCCCAGGCCAAGCCGGAAGGGTAACCCTGCTAACGACGTCGAGCTCAAACCTGCTAAAACAAAAGGGGTGCCGACAAAGGGCAAAGGAAAAAGAGGAGCGTCAAGATCGAGGCCAGACACTCATGAGGCTAGAATTCGGCGGCTCTCGCCTACATAGGTATGGTGGACTGAAGCGGCAGCACAGCAGCACTAAACAACCTATAGAGACTCAGTAAAACTGACGGCTATTAGAGAGGGATAAGAAAGACCTATCGGATCCTACCTGATACTAACACCAAACGGTGGTCGGCCGAGCTTTCGGGCCTAGCGGGCTGCCTCCCAAAAATAAATTAAATATTTTACTTGTTTAAAATGGGGCGTTCGAAATATGTTTGTAGACGAAACAAAATATTCCGGACAAGCCTGGTGTTTTGATTTGAATTAAAGACGGGGTATTTAGAAAACAAAAATAGACTTTTCGAAAAATAGTTTTAGACAAAACCATGCATGATGATGATGATGCTCAAATGCAATGTGGCATGATGACATGAGCATGCGGTCATGACGATGCAATGCACAAAAACAACGCGATTTTCTAGTAGTGGTTTTTGCGGGATGCCACAGCATCACCTCAGTGCGGCGCCTGCCGCGCTGCCAGTGGTGTGGCCGCCCCGCCCCTCTCCGCCTCGTATTCTCGCACTTGATCCTTCCGAAAAATAGGCACTTTGGCTTTTGTCCCGCCCAATTCGAGAATATTCATTTTCGACTTTTCCGGAACCAAAACAACAGAAAACAGGTACCGCAATCGTGGCTCTTGTTAATAGGTTAGTCCAAGAAATCATAATAAAAGTACTCCAAAGTTGGAACAAAACAAAAGAAAGTGGATAAAACTAAGCATGGAACATCAAAAATTATAGATACATTTGCAATATATCAGCGGCGCTGCGGAACTTTTCGTGGATTTCTGATTGACTATTTAGGGTTTTGGTATCAGGAGGCTCTTATAGGCAAAGGAGGCAAGGTCGGTGGCTAGCCAGGGGGCCCATACCATGCCCTGGCGCGGCCAGGGGGACCCGCGCCATGGGGTGGTGTGGCCACCCTGTGGCCCCTCTCCGTCTCGTATTCTGGCTCCGTGAGTCTTCCGGTAAAATAGGAACTTTGGCTTTTGTCCCATCCAATTCCGAGAATATTCATTTTCTGACTTTCCTGGAACCAAAAGTAGCAGAAAACAGGCAACTGGCACTGTGGCATCTTGTTAATAGGTTAGTCCAAGAAAGTCTATGAAAAGTACTCCAAAGTTGGAACAAAACATAAGAAAGTAGATAAAACCAAGCATGGAACATCAAAAATTATAGATACATTTGAAATGTATCAACATCCCCAAGCTTAACTCTTGCTCGTCCTCGAGTAGGTAAGTGATAAAAAGAAAGAATTTTTTTTGAGGTGACATGCACCATCATAAACTTGATCAAAGTATTTGTAAAACATGGATAGCTGGGATCATAGTACTTCAACATAGCATGAAAGACAAAGTTCTAGCAGTAAGACAAAGAAACTATGATGCAACATGAAAAGGCACAAACAAAAGATTCATGAATAACAATGCTTTGCAAGACGTTTGTTTGTTTCACATAAAGAAAACATAGCATAATAGCATTCAGCTTGTCCCTCATAGAGTAGCAAATACAAATGCATAGGACACCTTCAAAGTTCATAAGAGTGACTAGATACAAATAGTTTAAAACAAGCAATATCAAGTTATGCATCAATCAACTAGTCTTGGGACAATGCACATAGAACTAAGAATGGCCACTATGCACTCAAAGTAGGTGCAAAAGATAGAAGGTGGAGACTCAATATATATAGTGGAAGAAAGGCCTTTTTATAAAAGGAAGTAGGGATTCAAGTCTCATAAAGAGCTTCCAAAAATTATGGTACTTGTAGCTTTCATCTCTCATTGCCCCTATCATAAGCATCTTGAAGTGATTAAGGTTAAAGTGAACAAACTATGGTGTACATGCTTGACGAAGTATAAGTTAGAAATCTCATGTCCCTTGTATACGAGGGCCGCTCCTCATGCTACTCAAGATTAGTCATCGGTAAGTTCTTGTCATTGTAAGTACATGTGTATCATAGAGAACCGCCAACGGGGTACCCCTTGCCCGATGATACGGAAGAATCCCCATATCAAAATGACAAGGCAAGAAGACAACGAGCATCTCAGCAATCTTCTTATTTACCATGGGAATATGGTGCTTTTTTCTCTCTTTCCTCTTTTCATAATCTCTTTTTTCTCTTTTTTCTCAATATAGGACTCTTTTTTTATAAGAAGAATGCTTCATAGACAGCTCATTATGGTTACGCTGCAGGTTTCCACCATGTCAGCATGGATTAGACCAGCGGCCCAGGCATTTCTCTAACACATATACATAAGTCCATGGACTTACAAGCTCCCCTTTCATTTCACATCGACGACATCCATATACAAAAGAGCATGATATCAACTAGGTACAAGTACCAAGTGAAATGTTGAAAGCATTCCCCATGAAAGCATGGTTCTGCTAATTCCCAACAAATAAGTGCAAGCATATACAACATAGACGACACAATGGTTCAAGTTTATTAAGGGCAAGAAAAGTAAAGTGTTCCATCAAGTTCGTGAGAGCTTTAATCACTAGTTTTCGCATAACAAGTTTAATTCGGAAGGTAAACAAAAGCATGAATATACTTGGAATAGCATAAGCTAGTAGGTAGGTATGGTGGACTCTTTGGAATAACTTGGTTTAGGGAGTTGGATGAATGAGTGGAACTCATACTTGGTTGTGGAGGCTAGCAAAAGACTAGGAGCGACAAACTAAGAGAGGAATAATGGCCATAATCATGCAGAGCGACAAAACATCATTGATCAAAGCATAAAGTGATACTACAAGTTGAAAACTAAAGGACCATAAAGTCTTATGGTGACTTGACATAGTCATAACATGGTGTGAGCATGCGCCAAGTCAACCCAAATAAAGCATCAAAGGAGAATACCACTATACTATGCTTTAATATGCTAAAACAACGCATGATTCATCCAAGGCACATTAAGCAATCTCAATTGTTTATAAAAAGTCATGCTACAGAAAAGAATACTAAGCATAAAGCTAAAACGATATCAAGCATGGCATGACAAAGCATAGGCCACAGTCAAAAACGAGCTCTTTTTACCACATAAGCATGAACTTTCCTACTCTTTCCAAACCAAACCAAACTATTTGCAAACCAATGTATGAAAGAGGGGGTCCAAACAATTTATTCAACAAACTAAACAAACCAAGAAAACGAAAAACCAAAACGAAAAACCAAAACGAAAAAGAAAAAGAAGACGCTCCAAGAACAACACAACTGTGCATGAAACAATAAAAATGAAGCGTTTGGAAGAAACCTGGGATTTTTATTGATGAAGAGGGGGATGCCTTGGGCATCCCCAAGATTTGAAGCTTGTACTTCTTGGATATTTCTTGGGGTGACACTCGTGGCATCCCCAAGATTGAGCTTTAGTCCATTCTTCATCTCATTACTCATTCCTTCCATACACCTGAAATTTTTCCTTCGTACAAAACTTCACACAATCTTTATTAGCAACATTAGTGCACTCAAGATAATAAGTCTTTAAGGTTCAGTTATAACATCAAGAAAACTTCCATTAAAACACTAGATACTGTAGTACTTCCCTAAAAAAGCTCAATTCCCCAAAAGAACTCAAAAAGGACCCAACAAGAAGTAAATGCAAATAATGGCAGAAATCTGTCAAAACAGACTAGCAGGTAAAGACGAATTTTTTCGAAGAACTTATGTTGCTCAAATCAAAAGGTGTTGAACTAACGAAAGTTAGATAACAAACTGGGGCAGAAGCACAAAAATTCACGCCTCAAAAAGACGTTCATCGATTTTACACGAATATTTACGGTGAAGCACAGAAATCTGTTTCGGGACAGCAACTTTCCCAATCATTACTTCTCTCTCATTAGAGGTTACTCTTGGCACAAAAAGCAAATAAAAAGGATAAGGAGCGGTTATTACTGAAGTAATAACTTCCAAGACTCAACTAAAACTTTTGGGTTATCTCCCAATAAGTACTTTTCTTTAACACCTTTAAGTTAGGCATGATAGTTTGAGAAGATGCTCACATAGGAAATATGAACTGAAGTAAAAGAGAGCATTAAGAAGCAAATTCAAAACACATTTAAGTCTAACCCACTTCCTATGAATAGGAATCTTGTAAATAAACAAGTCATGAAAGCACAAAGAAACAATCATAGGAAAGCAAAACAAGTGCAACTTTAAGACTTTCAACATAAAGAGGGGGAAAATAATGTTGAGATACATAAGCCCATGGTTCCCTCTCTCATAATAACTTTCAGTGGCATCATGAATAAAATTAACAATATAACTATCACATAAAACATTCTTATCAAGATCCACATGCATAAAATGATTATTACTCTCCACATAAGCATAGTCATTCTTATTAATTATGGTGGGAGCAAATTCAACAAAATAGCTATCATTATTATTCTCATCACCATAATCATCAAATATAGGAGGCATATTGTAATCATAATTAATTTTCTCCTCAATAGTAGGTGGACTGAAAATATCATATTCATCATTGTAATCATCATATATTGGAGGTTTGGTATCATCATAACCAATAGAATATCTATCTTCCAAAGCTGGGGAACTAAAAAGATCATTTTCATAAAAACTAGCTTCCCCAAGCTTAGACTTTTCCATAGCATTAGCAATAATGGTGTCCAAAGAATTCATACTAACAACATTGCTATTAGCATGCAAGTAAAGTTCCATAGGTTTTTTAATTTTTTCTTCAAACACTTCATGTCCTAACTCAAGATAAATACTATAAAGCTCTCTAATTTTTTTGTTGTTTTCCATTAAGCCTAACTAGTGAAAACAAGAAACAAAAAGACAAAATTGCAGAATCTAAAGGAAATAACTTCGAGCACTCACACCGGAGGATGTGAGTACCTTTTACCTTACCTCCCCAGCAACGGCGCCAGAAAATAGGCGTTTGCCGTGGGAGGTTCTTCTTCTTTAATCCTCTGGTGTGAATACCTTTTACCTTACCTCCCCGGCAACGGCGCCAGAAAATAGTTGATGTATACGCACTTCTATTCTTGTACACAGTTGTTGGGCCTCCAAGTGCAGAGGTTTGTAGAACAGCAGCAAGTTTTCCCTTAAGTGGATTACCCAAGGTTTATCGAACTTAGGGAGGAAGTGGTCAAAGGTATCCCCTCTCAAGAAACCCTGCAATCAAGATACAAGAAGTCTCTTGTGTCCCCAACACACTCAATACACTTGTCAGGTGTATAGGTGCACTAGTTCGGCAAAGAGATAGTGAAATACAAGTGGTATGGATAATTATAAGTGGTAACGGTAATAGAAAATAGCTTGATGGCGTGGAAAGACTAAAGTAAAACTGAAGTAAAGATAGAAGCAAGCAAATATGTAATAGATCTAATAGCAAACGGTGTTTCAGTGCTTAGAAACAAGGCCTAGGGATCATACTTTCACTAGTGAACACTCTCATATAAATATATTCTCTTTATGATACTACTCTCCGGTTGGACACTCTAATCCATGGTAGGGCTATAACAACACACCTCAAAGTAAGCCTTTCCCATCTAGATAACCCCACACTGTCACCTTGAGAACTAGATGGTTCCAACAAACACCACAATTTAATAAAGACATCCAACTCCAAATATAACTCATAACAAGAATTTGTAATCTCTAGCCTAAGTGCCACCATGGTGTGCACGCTGTCACTTTCACACACATGGGGAGAGCAGAGATCTAATAAATCACTTGAGTAGCAAGGTAGATCTACTTGATTACAAAGCTCATGATCACAATATGATCATGCAGAGAGAGAGAGATGAACGCATAGCTACCGGTAGAACCCTTAGCCTCAAGAGAGAACTACTCCCTCCTCATCATGGGAATCAGCAACGGTGATGGAGATGGTGGTGGAGATCGATGGAGATGGCTCTGGGGCACTTCTGCCCGGCGGGTGCCGCAGAGACTTTATGTCCCCGAATCTCCCCTTCGGTGGCGGCGGCGCTGCGGAACTTTTCGTGGATTTCTGATTGACTATTTAGGGTTTTGGTATCGGGAGGCTCTTATAGGCGAAGGAGGCAAGGTCGGTGGACAGCCAGGGAGCCCACACCATGCCCTGGCGCGGCTAGGGGGACCCGCACCATGGGTTGGTGTGGCCACCCTGTGGCCCCTCTCCGTCTCGTATTCTGGTTCCGTGAGTCTTCCGGTAAAATAGGAACTTTGGCTTTTGTCCCGTCCAATTCCGAGAATATTCATTTTCTGACTTTCCTGGAACCAAAACAGCAGAAAACAGGCAACTAGCACTGTGGCATCTTGTTAATAGGTTAGTCCAAGAAAGTCTATGAAAAGTACTCCAAAGTTGGAACAAAACATAAGAAAGTAGATAAAACCAAGCATGGAACATCAAAAATTATAGATACATTTGCAATGTATCAACCACCAAGAAAGTTCTTCGGTATGAGGCACCCTGCGGTGAGTAGGGGTCAGACATATCTATGTTCGCATATAGTGGGTGTAAGCCATGTTGCATAGCGAATACACACGAGTTAGATTTGGCGAGCCTAGCATGTTACAGAGACGTGGCCTCGGAACACAAGATATCGAAACATCGAGCATGAGTCACATGGATGATGTGATTGGCATTATTGAATGTCTACCTTTGATAATGCACTGATGGCCGTGATGATCGGGAGAGGTGTAGAGGATAGGGATCATGCGATCACTAAAATCGTCCAGGGGATGACAATTTTAGTGGAGACCAATTATAAATTGATCTCTTATTATAAACTTAGTCTAGATGTCTGTTTGCAAATATCTTAGTAGATCATGGCCTATCTCATTGAGGTCCTTTGCGACCATGGGAATATATTGCTTAATATGGAACTTAGCAAAAGGGTCCAACTTCATAGATTAATACCCACGCTTGAGGGATATCCTCATAAAAGGGGATCTTCTCTTCTTAATACAATAACTATTAGGAGATAATTCGATGACTCCGGAATGTTTGTGTTTTCTCCATAATCATACAATAGGCCATTCTCCATTCGATGGAGATTTGGGCCACATTTTATATTCTACAGAATAAGGCACATAGAGTATGACCCATTGGATGGGTTTTCCTCCATCATGGATGAAAAGAGAATATTTGGAAAATCACTTAGCGATCTTGCATTAGAGTTGAGAACTCTTGGAAGGGCTTGATTGCAATGGAGGTCATGAATGAAAAGGTATATATAAGATATACAAACTATAAATGTGGTTTTTGCAAAACTCGCTGTAGTTTGCAAAGTATTTGATACTTGTCTCGTTTTGTGAAAACGGGAGGATCTGCTTGAGAATTGATGTCTTTGACGCAGCGTGACTTGATGACGGCAAGCAAAACAGTTGATGGCCGACATCACCTCTTTCCTCAAAGTTTGTCATTTGGATTAGTGAACTTGAATATAATATGTAATCCTTGTTTGTGTGTCTTGCTTTTGGCAAGACGATTATTCATATGAACAAGTTACAAGCCAGTTTGTACTATTCTTATGAACAATACCGTTATGGTCACATTATGATTATAAATAAGTTATTCTCATCACTATGTTAATGATAATGGTTTAAACATTTATAAAGGATTAGAATGCTAAAAGATATCCAAAGTTTAATAATGAGATGACACTATCGTTTAAGTCATTTTGGTTATTGCATGTTCTTTATTAAGATCGGGGTCCTAGATGCTTAATCTAGAGACTTTGCAAAACCATGCCTCTTGGGCAGAATGACTAAAACTCTGCATTCTGGTAAAACGGTGATATGCGAAGAAATGTTGAATCTTATACATAGTGATGTATCGTATTTTCAACAAGTAGTGGAAATCATGTATTGTGGACTTAAGTGAATAAGCGTATTTACTTAATGAAACATGAGTTTGAAATGATTTGAAATGTTCAAATGAGTTCACGACAAAATGGGATATTGAATTAATTGAATCGACAAGTCTCTTCGATTTGATCGACATGACTAAGGCATTCAAGTTAAGTTTAGCATAAAAGGGACTTGTGAAAGATGTTTCACAAATTATGATAATTGGACAAATTCAAAATATGTTGAAATGTCTGGACATAATAATCATTTTGTATCAGATACATATTATCTCTTATCGGGGTTATAGTTGTTGTTTAGAGTTAAAGATCAAAATAAGCAAACACTCATTTGAAATACAAAGGAACATCTAAAGATTCGTGGAAACAACACCATAAGTGTTATGGCAAGTTCGAGTTTCTGGAGATTTTGACAAGTCAAAATCATGGCGAATAAACAAGTCTTTGTAGAGCATTATTAGGAAGCTATGAATGCATCTTCCACAAAACGGGCAAAACTGTTGTTATCCAAAGTTGACGTGTCTTGATGAAGATACAGGTGGAAGAAAGTAAAAGATTAAAACAAGGTATTAGACCTTACCTCTAGACTGTTGAGTGGCGCAGCGGAATTTGTTTCGTGAAACCAAACTCTACAAATAGAGGAGAAACCAATGATGATGATCATAAAGTTTCAAATAAATACTTTTGCTAAAGAAAGTAGGATTCAACTATATATTCTACAAGTTTGTGGAATTACATTGTTGATTCCCTTGTCATGTTTTGAACAATACATACCTGCAAATTACAAAGAAGCGTGATGGACCTGAGTGCGAGAAATGACTAGGAGTCATAAAATCCTATATTAAGTTACATTTAAGATTGCAAAGTAACATGTTACTTGATCTTATTAAAGTAAAGAAGTTTACTTGATATTTCTGAATGACTACAAAGTCATAAGAAGGAAATGAAACTTAATGAATGACAAAAAGCTCGATTTGTCATAAGTTTGGACAAATTCAAGGAGTTGACTACAACAGCAGTGATGCTTAAGTCTTAAAGTCTCGTAAGTGGAATTCTCAAATTGATGATGATCAAAGAATTTTGGAATGTCCAAGATTATCGAGAGGACCTGGTTTTGAGTGGGAGAAAATCAGCTTGGCTAATTCATAATATGTAGCTGACATATTTTTGAGTGGGAGCTAAGTGAAATCCCTGGATCTCAAATATGAATGTCATATTTGAGTGGGAGCATAAAATCATTCTAGGATATGTGGATGACATATATGAATGATGTGATTGGTGTTAATAATATTTAAGTTAGATAAATAAGGATGAAGTTGAAGTTATTAAACAATAAGATCTATCGAGATAGATTGGTGAGTTTTATAAATACTGAATGTCGAATGCTTCCTGGACTTGATTTTGAAAGATGTTCAGAATGTCCTAAGCAAAGATTCTGAAGAAGCTCAGAATGGAACAAGGTAAGAAAGTAGTTCTTGCTGTATGAAGCATTAAGTTAGTATTTCAACTATGGATGAAAGAAAGAGATGCCTTGCATCTCCTATGCCTCAGTCATAGGTTCTTCCATACAACCATGTTGTATACTCGACATAATGTGACCCGAGGTTCTGGTTGATAGGACAAATTCTTAACTGTAAGAACGTGTTTTTAAGTGATTCCCGAGTTCATCACTGAACTAGAATTAAGTTTGTACATAAATGGCAAGAAGCAATGTAAGTGGCATAGATGCATTTCATGCACTAGGATCTACATAGATATAGAAGTATAAAGGCTCCATCTGATGTGATGGTAGGGCTAGTTCGCTTTTAACATAGAATGATGTGTCCCAGGGCACAGTGCCCATGAGAAAGCCCTCGAGGTTGATCTAAAGTCACTGTAGGCTCCTGGAATCCGGCCTCGTTCTGCTGCCATGACTACAGTATATACACAAAGGATAGCAAAGTGTGTTTCGAAGTTTAGATGAAAATAGTGAAAATGACCGTCATTATAAACACTAGAAAGAAAGTCTCACTTTGTCGCCAAACAAATGCTTCGACCCATTATACGATAATGGTGTGAATGTCAAAATTAGGAAGACATTAATGATTTGCAAAAGACATAATGATCTGGTAAAACAGAACATGGACATGACGTTTCCCATGAGCATGCATGATCTGTACACATATGGTATATGATTTATATGAGTAAAATGCGAGCTGGATTTTTTGTACTCTAGTGCAAGTGGGAGACTGAAGGAGATATGCCTTAGAGGCAAATAATAAATAGGTTTTTATTGTCATATCTCAATTAGTTTATAATAGTTTCATATTGTGCTATAACTGTGCCAAGAATAAACATTGGTATAAGTGTGGTATGAAACAACCAAGTCCCCAGTAGCCTCTATTCATACTAGTTCGTTGGTCATGAGGATGATCTGGGTTTCAAGATCATGGGCATTTATGCCAATTGACAACAGGGTCATATCATTAGAGAATGATGTGATGGACATTCCTAGAATGATTGCAACATGATCAAGTCATATAGTTCATTGTTGCAACAGCTATACCTAGACTCCTTTTTCTTAGACCGTGAGCTCATATTACTCACTGTTTCCCGAGGCTACTTAGACTGCATCAACCGTCATCTGGTAATATGGTGGTCATAAAGGTGTACGTTGGGTATTCTGAAGGAACGGTAGATGACATGTGACTGCAAGACCAAGATTTGTTCACCCAGATGACGGGTAAAGATACATACGACTGGCTTGGTGAGATTACATCCATAAATGTTGCAACATGTGACTCAGTCACGGGGATGTAATATCACAGTAACAAGAAAAATGAACTTGTTGTGAACGAGATTGAACAAGGTATGTGATACCAATGATCGGGTCTCGGATAAGTCGTATCAAGAAACAAAAGGAATTGGATGCTACATTTAGCGGTTCAAACGACATTGTCATCAGGAATGCATAGGGGTCACATGGATATCCCTGGTCCCTCTGTTGATCATTGATACAAATCATGTCTAGAGCATTCTCGAGCCATGAGAGGATACACTTAAGGATACGATGAGAGCGATCATTTGTAAGAAAGAATCACAGTAGAGAAAGAGAAAGCCGGAATCGTTCTGCGGAAAGATCCGAAGCTGTTCGGAGAAAGAATAAAGGACCGGAATCATTCCGGGAATTCTGAAGTTGTTCGGAGGATATAGAAAGAGGAACCGAAAGGTATTTCGGGTTGAATCAGGTTTTGTAATATGTATTTACATATTAATTAGTGTAATTAATATTAAATATAATATTAAAATCTAATTTGAAGGGTTATTCTACTAATGGGCCAAACTTCCTAGTGAATAAAGGCCCATGAGGGAAAACCGAAAGAGGGAAGGGCCAAGGACCAAGAGGGCCAAGGCCCAGCCGCCACAAGGGGGGCCCACCCGGCCAGCCTAGGGTTGTGCGCGGGGTGGGGACCACCCCTGGCCGGCTGGCCCATGAAGCCCTAAGGGCCCATGCGCCTCCCCCTCCTCTCTAGTTTAGTCCCACATGGCTTAGCCTTTAAGAAAAGCACACCCCCTTAGCCTATATAAAGGGGTGCCCATGGGTGGGATGAGACACACCAATATTTGGAGAAGTCCTTTGGTTGACTTCCTCCTTCCCTCTCTCTAGCCCTTATGACCATGGCCCCAAGTTTGGGCTATGCGAACAAGGCACACCTGTAGTACGCCGTTGTGCTGCAGGGATTCCTAGCCGGATATCATCTTCCGCACTCCCGGCGGGATCGGGGAGCCAAAGGTCTCATCACGCACCAGATGTGTACGAAGACACGAGGCGCAACACTTGGGGCTTTTGAATGTCGTGAGCCGGAGCTGCTGCACGATGAAGAAGGAGCAAGGGTGACCTGCGAGGAGCTTCACGACCTTGAGGTCGGCTACGAGTACGACTACATCAACCATGTTCCTCGCGGAACGTTAACCGCGTACGGTCTACAAGGGTATGTATTCTCTATGCATTGGCCGTTACTGCATTGCTACATAGATAGATCGTAGGCAGCTTTGGGGGTTCCATCGTAGGAAATTTTTTGTTTTCTGCTACGGATCCCCGTCAATTTCATCTCGTAACTCCATCATCATATGATCAGTAATATATTCTTCATTCTCCTCTATTGAGGATTCATGTTGCAAAGCTGCATTGCAATATTCATAGAAAGATTCCTTCTCTAATTCCTCTCCAAACTCAGGCCAATCATCATCAGAATCATTACTAGACAATGAGATATCATTTGCATGCATACTATTTGTGTGTGGAAAATTATTTTCAGAAGTAGGAGATTCAAGTGGTTGATCAAATTGCTCCTCTTCATCCTTACTAAGATAACTCGCAAGTAGCTCAGCGATAGTCTTACCTTCGGGCTTACCTTCCACCAGTTGAGAGGGTGCAACATCAAGTGCCACCTCTTTATTAACAATATGTTCCGGTGGTTTAGGTGGAGGTTCTTTGTGTGGAGTTTCCTTCATATTATCCTTTGGAGCACCCTGCAAAAGGTTATATTCTTCCATGGCGGATTTAATCCGCTCATCAATAAATACATTATTAAGGAGATTGTCTTGGTAATAACAGAATATAGGGTGAACTTCTTTATTAGACTCAGCCTCGCAATAAGCTTTCTCTATCCTATTCACAGTGTCTAGCAAATTCCATGCTCTTTCAACACTGAATTCAGTGAAAGACCCATTGGTAAGGAAGTCGAGTTCATTTTTGTTATCATTGTTCAAACGTGCGTAGAAGATGTGTATCACCTGCCAAGGCAGGAAATTATGATGGGGATAGCGATCAAGCAATCCCCAAAACCTTGTATATCCTTTGTGCAAGTTTTCTTCGGGTTTTCCTTTAAAAATTTTGATCATGCATCTCGCGCCGAGAGTTCTTGTCCTGGGAAAGAAATCAACTAAAAATAGAGAGGCTAGGCTCTCCTAGGAATTAGTAATCTTTGCAAAACTTAGAATATACCAAGAACGAGCCCCATCAATGAGGGTTTGAGCAAACAGAGCAAATTTAACCTCATCCTCAGTTTGTAAATTAAGATGGAAAGTCCCACAAATATCATCGAAGAACCCTACATGCTCATACGGATCCTCTGTAACATCTCCTGCAAATTTATTTGCATGCAAGAGATCTAAAAGCATGGGTTTAATATCATACCCTCTTCGGTTATTGGATTTTAAATAGGCGTCCATGGGAGGACCGGAATTCCTCACAGCCTCAAGCAGGATTATATGTTGGTACTCGCCCATAATGTATCACCTAAAACTAATAAAAAACTTTAGTAAAACAATGAGTAAAGTAAGTAACTAAGAACAAAGACCAAAAGTGCTTAGCTCCCCGGCAACGGCACCAGAAAATAGCTTGATCACTGCAAGTGCACAGATAAATTGTAGCTAGTTTTGAAGTAAAGATATCGAACCCACAGAGAACTATTGGTAAAGGTCTTTATGCCCCTCGTTACTATCTACCAAAGAATACTTGTAAATTGTCTTTGATATCAAGTAAAGGGTGTTTGAATGGTTTATGGTTGTTGGCAGAAAATTAATTAAAACAAGTAAAAAGGAAACAAGTAACAAGATTGTATGAAAGCGTGGTTGAACTCAATAGGGCTAAAACATTCTCGGGGATGTAGGATACACCACTAGCATAGTATTATTGTTATATGTAATCAATATAACATACTTCTTGTGTCATGATATGTGTGGAGAGAGCCCCATAATAAGATATTCATGACAAGGCTCGTAGGAAGCCACTTTGTTGAGCCAAGTGTGAGGTCACCTCTAAATAACCACTGCAATGCCTGAGAGCAATTACCCATACAGGCCACCGTAGTTAAGGGTTTCCCCATGGATATTGTAATTACCTTAGAGAGTCCCTCTTAATCCCCCTTTGACTGTGTGGGTTACGAGTCGGCGCCAATCTGTCACGGGACACTCCGGGTACGCTTCCAAGACATGTCCAAAGGGTTTCTTTCTCCCTTTAGTCCCGAAGGCAAATGATATATGGTCGACTTTACATATCATCTAAAGAGAGAAATCAAACACAAGTCATAATTATATCATAGACAAGCAAGTCATATGGACACAAGAATATATCATCTTTATTACAAGTTCATAGTGGTGCTAGGGTTTCTCCATCTCCCCAAGAACAAAGGAACTCCTCACTCATGGAAACAATCAACAACATCATCATAATCAAATGGATGGATAAAAGTACGAAGGTAGATGTAATGCCCGGAAAATTATTCCCAATTAGAATTGCCTATTATTTTAATTTTGTGCATCATCATGACATCATCATGCATATTTTGTTCGCAATTTTAATCGCAAACTATTTATCTAAAAACCTATTTTGGTTTTACTAAAATATCCTTATGGTTTTATTAAATCTGTTTCCCTTTTCTTATTTTCAAACTAAAACAAAATAATATTTTGGTCCTTTATGTGACCACAAATGGTTTTCTTATTTGACTAAAAATAAAATTAGGCTAAAGGCCCGTCTAAAATTTTACCCAAAACTAGTATCATCTAGTCTACTTTGGACTAGATAAATAGTCCAATCCCCTTCTTTCTCCTTCCCAAACCCTAGCCCCAAATCTGAGATATACATCTGTCCAAAATTCCCCACTCAAGAACCCTCTATGGGCCCGCGTGAGACAGCAGCTAGCCTCGATCTGGTCGTGGTCATTCCTGTCCATAGGCAAGATCTCAAATTCCAATTCATTTGCAAGAGTAGCCCCAGATCCCATCGTGGCCTCCCTGTTTTAATTCCTGAGCTAATAATCTGATCCAATCTCTTGCTCCACCAAAATCATCTCCACACGCCACCATCTCCTCCTGTTGTTTTAATCTTCCTCTCCATCATCAGGTTGAATCGATGCAACCAGCTAGCAGAGAAGGTAGCCGCTACCTTGGCCCTTCGTGCGTGCGCTGCAGCAAGCTTGGCCATGCGCGCGCACACCCGGCATGCCCTTTGCCTCTTCTCACACGGCAGAAGTCGTCCGTCCTGCAGCCTCGAGGCCCGCGCGCTAGTGCCGCATGCGACGGCCGCCATCTTCTGTTCCTGGGTGCGCACGTCCAGCCACGCAAAGCAGCCTCACTACTTGCTCCTTAGCACTGCACGGCAGCCAGGCCAAGTTCTAGATTGTCCTGGGTCACGCACCCTTATCCCCTGCTCCACAACCTCATCTTGATGCTCCATCGTGTCAACGCCCGGGCAGCTGCCCAACTCCCCGCAGCCGACAACAGCTAGGCGAACAGGTCCATGTATTGTGTACCAGGTAGTCCAGGCCATCAGCGAAAAGAAGTGTCTATGATTCAGTTTATTTCGTGTCTCGCTGATAACCTGTTCGATAGAATTCCAGCAGGAGACTTGCCGCAGTTTCTCCTTACTGTGTCTATTTCCAACTTTGAAATAACAACGGTGGCAACACAACCACTTCGGCGACATCGGCTACCTTCGTTGCTTCAATTCTAATCTGTAGACTGCCTCTTTATCTGTCTAATCTAAGACGTGAGACACTGACTTTATCTCTATCTTCTATACCGTATAACTTGTTGCATTTAAATCATTCATGATCGTATACATATTTGTATTATCCAGGGTTAAATAGCTATTCATCTATTAATTAAATATGGATGCTATATGCGGGATAATCTTGCCTTATCTCGACTCCATTTAAATGTGTGTAGCGAATCGATGCTATGTTTTGCCATGTTAATTCAACATTTAATTTGCGAGGTAGATAAACAACTTGAACCATAATATTTGATTGTCGGGATCCCGATCCCGCTTATTGTTAAGATACGCCGCATATTGCCATGTCATGCATCATATCATTGATGGCCCAAGATATCTCGAACTCGTTGGGAAACCCCAAGAGGAAGGTATGATGAGCACAGCAGCAAGTTTCACTTAGTTATGAAACCAAGGTTTAATCGAACCAGTAGGAGCAAGGAAACACCCCAAAGGTGTTGCTAGCTGAACTTTGGCAGGGCGCACTACCGGTGCCAGCAGCAACGTGGAGACCTGCACAACACAACCATAGAACTTTTCCCCCAACTTACAGTGAGGTTGACAATCTCACCGGTTTTGCTGAAAACAAAGGATTAAATGTATTGTGTGGAAGAAAGTAATAGTTTGCAGAAAGTAAATAGAAAGCAGTATACAATTGTAGATTGATTATAAAAGAAAGGACCGGGGTCCATAGTTTACTAGACGTGGCTCTCCTTAAGATAGATAGCATGTTGGGTGAACAAATTACAGCGGGGTAATTGACAAACATCGAGAAAGCATACAAGCATATACTACTTATCTTGACTCCTTTGAGATTTGATTGGGCATTACAACATTATACATAGACCATAATCCAACTGCATCTATGACTAATAATCCACCTTCAGGTTATCATCCGAACCCCTCCAGTATTAAGTTGCAAGCAACAGATAATTGCATTACGCATTGCATGTAAAGTAAACAATATGATTGTTCTATGAACAAAGGATTGTTGTTTTCTCCCTAGTAGCAACAACACATCTAGTACCTTAGAGATTTTTGTCACTTCCCCAGATTACTAGAGGCATGAACCCACAATTGAGCATAAATACGAACTCTTGGAGTTGCTAGCATCTACTTGGCCAAGATAGCTACTAACGACGGAAAGCATGCAAGATCACAAATAACAAAGACATGATAGAATCAATAATCAAACTGAAATAGCATCTCAATATCCATCGGATCCTCGCAAACACAACATGTAGGAATTACAAATAGATGATCTTGATGAACGGAGCTCACAAGATCTAAACATGATAGCACAAAGGAGGAGAACCAGCCATCTATCTACTACATGGACCCGTAGTCCAAGGCTGAACTACTCACGCATCACATCGGAGGCTTGCATGGTGATGAAGAAGGCCTCCAGGGTGAATTCTCCCCTCCGGAAGGGTGCCGGGAAGAGCTTTAGATCCCTCCCGATCTAGGGATGGAGATGATGGCGGCTATAGACTCTTTTGTGGAATTTTTGATTGGGTCCTTAGGGTTTCTGTATCGGAGGCGATATATAGGCGAAAGGGAAGGCCGAGGGGGTGCCGGAGGCGGACAGACCACCCCCTGGCGTGGGCCAGGCTGGGCCGCGTGGCCAGGTGGTGTGGCGGCCCCTTGGCCCCTCTCCGTCTCGTATTCTGGCTCCTTGTGTCCCTCGATGAAAAACTGACTTTGACTTTTGTCCCGTCCAATTCCAGGAATATTCATTTTTTGACTTTCCTGGAACCAAAAACAGCAGAAAACAGGCAGCTGACATTGTGGCTCTTATTAATAGGTTAGTCCAAGAAAGTGTACAGAAAGTACTCCAAAGTGTGGACAAAACATAAGAAAAGTAGATAAAATCAAGCATGGAACATCAAAAATTATGGATACGTTAGCAACGTATCAACATCCCCAAGCTTAACTCCTGCTCATCCTCGAGTAGGTAAGTGATAAAAAAGAAAGAATAATTTTTGAGGTGACATGCACCATCATAAACTCGATCAAAGTATTTGTAAAACATTGATAGCTGGGATCATAGTACTTCAATCATAACATGAAAGACAAAGTTCTAAAAATAAGACAAAGCAACTATTGTTGCAACATGAAAAGGCACAAACAAAAGATTCATGAATAACAATGTTGTGCAAGACGTTTGTTTGTTTCACATAAAGAAAACATAGCATAGTGGCATTCAGCTTGTCCCTCATAGAGTAGCAAATATAAATGCATAGGACACCTTCAAAGTTCATAAGAGTGACTAGATACAAATAGTTTAAAACGAGCAATATCAAAGCTATGCATCAATCAACAAGTCTTGGGACAATGCACATAGAACTAAGAATGGCGACTATGCTCTCAAAGTAGGTGCATAAAGATAGAAGGTGGAGACTTAACATAAAAGTAAAAGAAAGGCCTTCATAGAAGGAAGTAGGGATTCAAGTTTCATAAAGAGCTTCCAAAAAATATGGTACTTATTAGCTTTCAGCTCTCATTGCCCCTATCATAATCATCTTTAGGTGATTAAGGTTAAAGTGACACAACTAAAAGGATTTGCTTGACAAGTTATAAGCTGAAATCTCATGCCCCTTACTTACGAAGACCGAACCTCATGTTACTCAACTTTAGTCACAAGTAAGCTCTTGTCATTGTAAGTACATATTATCATAGAGAACCACCAACGGGGTACCCCTTGCACATGATACAGGAGCTATCCCATAATCAAAATGACAAGGCAAGCAGACAATGAGCATCTCAGCGATCTTTTTATTTGCTATTTGCATAGGTTTTTATTGAGGATGCTTCATAGAGTGCTCATTATGGTTATGCTGCAAGTTTCCACCATGATTAGGCATGGCTTAGGCTAGCGGCCCAGGCGTTTCTCTAACACAAATACAAACTCCATGATCTTACAAGTTCCCCTTTTATTTCACACCGCCGGGATCCATAAGCAAAAGAACATGATATCAACGGGGTACAAAGTACGATTGCAATGTTGAAAGCGTTCACCATGATACATGGTTCTGCTAACTTCAACTTATAAAGCGCAAGCATATACGCAACAAATATGGATGCAATGGTTCAAGTTTATTAAGTGCAAGAAAGTAAAGTGTGCCATCAAGTTCGTCGGAGCTTTAATCACTAATTTTCACATAACAAGTTTAATTCGGAAGGTAGATAAAAACATGAATATACTTGGAATAGAAAATGCTAATAGGTAGGTATGGTGGACTCTTTGGAATAACTTGATTTTAGGAGCTGGATGCATGAGTGGAACTCACACTTGGCTATGGAGGCTAGCAAAAGTCTGGGAGCGACCAACTAAAAGAGCAATAATGGCCATAATCATGCAGAGCGACAAAACATCATTAATCAAAGCATAAAGTGATACTACAATTTGAAAACTAAAGGATCAAAAAGGCTATGGTGACTTGGGATAGTCATAACATGGTGTGAGCATGTGCCAAGTCAACCCAAATAAAACATCAAAGGAGAATACCATAATACTATGCTTTAATATGCTAAAACAATGCATGATTCTTCCAAGGCACATTAAGGAATCTCAATTGTTTATAACAAGTAATGCTACAGCAAAGAATACTAAGCATAAAGCCAAAAAATATCAAGCATGGCATGACAAAGCATAGGCCACAGTCAAAAACAAGCTCTCTTTACCACTTAAGCGTGAACTTTTCCTACTCTTTTCCAATCCAAACCAAACTATTTGAAAACCAATGTATGAAAGAGGGGGTCCAACCAATTTATTCATCAAACTAAGCAAACCAAGCAAATGAAAAACCAAAACGAAAAAGAAAATGAAGACGCTCCAAGAAAAACACAACTGTGCATGAAACAATAAAAATGAAGTGTTTAGAAGAAACCTCCGATTTTTTATTGATGAAGAAGGGGATGCCTTGGGCATCCCCAAGCTTTGAAGCTTGTACTTCTTGGATATTTCTTGGGGTGACATGCGTGGAATCCCCAAGCTTGAGCTTTAGTCCATCCTTCATCTCATTACTCATTCCTTCCATACACCTGAAGTTTTTCTTCATACAAAACTTCACACAATCTTTATTAGCAACATTAGTACACTCAAGATAATAAGTATTTAGGTTCAGTTCCAACACCAATAAAAATTCCATTAAAACACAAGCTACTGTAGCACTCCCCTCAAAAAGCTCAATTCCCCAAAAGAACTCAAAAAGGAACCAACAAGAAACAAATGCAAATAATGGCAGAAATCTGTCAAAACAGACCAACAGGTAAAGACGAATTTTTTAGAAGACCTTTTGTTGCTCAAATCGAAAAGTGTTGAACTAACAAAAGTTAGATAACAACCTGGGGCAGAAGCACAAAAAATTCACGCCTCAAAAGGATGTACAGAGATTTTACATGATTTTTTACGGTGAAGCACAGAAATCTGTTTTAGGACAACAACTTTCCCAATCATTACTTCTCTCTCATTAGAGGTTACTCTTGGCACAAAAAGCAAATAAAAAGGATAAGGATCGGTTATTACTGAAGTAATAACTTCCAATCCTCATCTAAAACTTTTGGGTTATCTTGCAATAAGTATTTTTCTTTAACGCCTTTAAGTTAGGCATGATAGTTTGAGAAGATGCTCACATAGGAAATATGAATTGAAGTAAAAGAGAGCATAAAGAAGCAAATTCAAAACACATTTAAGTCTAACCCTTTTCCTATGCATAGGAATCTTATACGCAAATAAATTCACAAAGAACAAAGCGACATGCATAGGACGATAAAATGAGAGTAGCTTCAAAACTTTCAGCAAATAGAGAGGTGTTTCAGTACCATGAAAACTTTTACAACCATATTTTCCTCTCTCATAATAATTTTCATTATCCTCATGAATAAACTCAACAATATAACTATCACATAAAGCATGCTTTTCATGATCTATAAACACTAGAGCTTTATTATAAACATTTTCAAAAGAATCCTTAGGAACATAACATTCATCCTCCTTTAGTAAGCATGGGGGACAATCAAATGTTGTAGGGGGTAAAGAGTTACTCTCATTAGAAGGTAGGAATGGGTGGATCCATTCTTCATCCTCTTGATCATCACTCTCCTCCTCTTTTTCATCCAATGAGCTTCTAGTTTCAATAATTTCTTCTTCCATAGGCTCCTGCAAAGCATTAGTCTGTTCCGTTGGTGGAGAGCATCTATTAAGATATTCAAGAATATAGCCATTTTCTTCCTTGTAATTATCAAAGAAAAATTGAAGTATATCATAAACCTCATATTTATAAGGTGAATCATCAATATTTTCAAGCAAACTAGCAAGTTCAAATGCACCCTTCCAAGCAATAAATTCTTCAATTTGTTCCACATCATAAAAGTCATAATTACCTTTATCATAAGAAGATATGGTAACATTATCATTATACTCACATTGAAAAGGAGGTGTTTATACCTCCTACAGCAACAAGATTTATCAAAGCAATAAGTAACATTATAAGTAGAGCACACGTTTATAGCAATGGTATACAATTTATCAATTTGTTCCCATAAGTGTTTCCCTTTTTGTGACAAGCGGTGTTCCTTATAATAATATTTTTGTTCTTCTGTGAACCCACCTTGACAATAAGATTCAGTTTCAAAGAAACCAACCATTGATAGAAAGCATGATAAAGCAAGACAATAACAGACCAATGAAAATAACAACTATAGAAGGAACTAATTTTTGTGTGTTTTTGATAAAGAAACAAGCAAACAAAGTAGAAGTAAACTAAGAAAAACAAAAATAACAAAGTAAAGAGATTGGTTATGAGGGAATCCCCTTGTGAAGATGTCCTTGACTCCCCGGCAACGGCGCCAGAAAAAGCTTTGATGGCCCAAGATATCTCGAGCTCGTTGGGGAATCCTAAGAGGAAGGTATGATGAGCATAGCAACAAGTTTTCCCTCAGTTATGAAACCAAGGTTTAATCAAACCAGTAGAAGCAAGGAAACACCCCAAAGGTGTTGCTAGCTGAACTTTGGCAGGCACACTAACGGTGCCAGCAGCAACATGGAGACCTGCACAACACAACCACAGAACTTTGCCCCCAACTTACAATGAGGTTGTCAATCTCACCGGTTTTGCTAAAAACAAAGGATTAAACGTATTGTGTGGAAGAAAGTAATAGTTTGCAGAAAGTAAACAAAAGCGATATCTGATTGTAGATTGATGGTAAAAGAAAGGACCGGGGTCCATAGTTCACTAGTGGTGGCTCTCCTTAAGATAGATGACATGTTGGGTGAACAAATTACAGTGGGGCAATTGACAAACATCGAGAAAGCAATATGCATATTCTACTCATCTTGACTCCTTTGAGATTTGATTGAGCATTACAACATTATACATAGACCGTAATCCAACTGCATCTATGACTAATAATCCACCTTCAGGTTATCATCCAAACCCCTCCAGTATTAAGTTGGAAGCAACAGATAATTGCATTATGCATTGTGTGTAAAGTAAAAAATATGATTGTTCTATGAACAAAGGATTGTTGTTTTCTCCCTAGTAGCAACAACAAATCTAGTACCTTAGAGATTTCTATCACTTCCCCAGATTACTAGAGTCATGAACCCAGTATTGAGCATAAATACTAACTCTTGGAGTTGCTAGCATCTACTTGGCCAAGATAGCTACTAACAATGGAAAGCATGCAAGATCACAAATAACAAAGACATGATAGAATCAATAATCAATCTAAAATAGCATCTCAATATCCATCGGATCCCCGCAAACACAACATGTAGGAATTACAAATAGATGATCTTGATCATGAATGGAGCTCACAAGATCTAAACATGATAGCACAAAGGAGGAGAACCAGCCATCTAGCAACTACATGGACCCGTAGTCCAAGGATGAACAACTCACGCATCACACCGGAGGCTTGCATGGTGATGAAGAAGGCCTCTAGGGTGAATTCTCCCCTCCAGCAGGGTGCCGAGAAGAGCTTCAGATCCCTCTCGATCTAGGGATGGAGATGATGGCGGCTACAGACTCTTTTGTGGAATTTTTGATCGGGTCCTTAGGGTTTCTATATCGGAGGCGATATATAGGCGAAAGGGGAGGCCGAGGGGGTGCCGGAGGCGGCCAGACCACCCCCTAGCGTGGGCTAGGCTGGGCCGCGCGGCCAGGTGGTGTGGCGGCCCCTGGCCCCTCTCTTTATCGTATTTTGGCTCCTTGTGTCCCTCAGTGAAAAACTGACTTTGGCTTTTGTCCCGTCCAATTCCAAGAATATTCATTTTCTGACTTTCCTGGAACCAAAAACAGCAGAAAATAGGCAGCTAGCACTGTGGCTCTTGTTCATAGGTTAGTCCAAGAAAGTGTATAGAAAGTACTCCAAAGTGTGGACAAAACATAAGAAAGTAGATAAAACCAAGCATGGAACATTAAAAAACATAAGAAAGCCTATGCTTTGTCATGTCATGCTTGATATTGTTTTGGCTTTATGCTTAGTATTATTTTCTGTAGCATGACTTGTTATAAACAATTGAGATTGCTTAATGTGCCTTGGAAGGATCATGTGTTGTTTTAGCATACTAAAGCATAGAACTGTAGTATTCTCCTTTGATGATTTATTTGGGTTGACTTGGCGCATGCTCACACCATGTTATGACTATCCCAAGTCACCATAAGCCTTTATGATCCTTTAGTTTTCAACTTGTAGTATCACTTTATGCTTTGATCAATGATGTTTTGTCGCTCTGCATGATTATGGCCATTATTGCTCTCTTAGTTTGTCGCTCCAAGTCTTTTGCTAGCCTCCACAACCAAGTATGAGTTCCACTCATGCATCTAACTCCGTAAACCAAGTTATTCCAAAGAGTCCACCATACCCACCTACTAGCATATGTTATTACAAGTATATTCATGTTTTTATCTACCTTCCGAATTAAACTTGTTATGAGAAAACTAGTGATTAAATCTCTCACGAACTTGATGGTACACTTTACTTTTCTTGCCCTTAATAAACTTGAACCATTGTGTCGTCTATGTTGTATATGCTTGCACTTATTTGTTAGGGATTAGCAGAACCATGTTGTCATGGGGAACACTTTCAACATTGCACTTGTACTTTGTACCTAGTTGATATCATGCTCTTTTGTCTATGGATGTCGTCGGTGTGAAATGAAAGGGGAGCTTGTAAGTCGATGGAGTTATGTATATGTGTTAGAGAAACGCTTGGGTCGCTGGTCTAATCCATGCTGACATGGTGGAAACCTGTAGCATAACCATAATGAGCTGTCTATGAAGCATTCTTCTTATAAAAAAAGAGTCCTATATTGAGAAAAAAGAGAAAAAGAAAAAAAAGATTATGAAAAGAGGAAAGAGAGAAAAAAGCACCATATTCCCATGGTAAATAAGAAGATTGCTGAGATGCTTGTTGTCTGCTTGCCTTGTCATTTTGATATGGGGATTCTTCCGTATCATCGGGCAAGCAGTACCCCGTTGGCTGTTCTCTATGATACACATGTACTTACGATGATAAGAACTTACCAGTGACTAAACTTGAGTAGCATGAGGAGCGGCCCTCGTATTCAAGGGACATGAGATTTCCAACTTATACTTCGTCAAGCATATACACCATAGTTTGTTCACTTTAACCTTAATCACTTCAAGATGCTTATGATAGGGGCAATGAGAGCTGAAAGCTATTAAGTACCATAATTTTTGGAAGCTCTTTATGAAACTTGAATCCCTACTTCCTTCTATGAAGTCCTTTCTTCCACTTTTATATTGAGTCTCCACTTTCTATCTTTATGCACCTACTTTGAGAGCATAGTGGCCATTCTTAGTTTTATATGCATTGTCCCAGGACTTGTTGATTGATGCATAGATTTTATATTGCTTGTTTTAAACTATTTGTATCTAGTCACTCTTATGAACTTTGAAGGTGTCCTATGCATTTATGTTTGCTACTCTATAAGGGACAAGCTGAATGCCACTGTGTTATGTTTTCTTTATGTGAAACAAACAAACGTCTTGCAAAGCATTGTTATTCATTAATCTGTTGTTTGTGCCTTTTCATGTTGCAACATAGTTGCTTTGTCTTATTGCTAGGACTTTGTCTTTCATGTTATGATTGAAGTACTATGATCCCAGCTTTGAATGTTTTACAAATACTTTGATCAAGTTTATGATGGTGCATGTCACCTCAAAAATTATTCTTTCTTTTTATCACTTACCTACTCGAGGACGAGCAGGAGTTAAGCTTGGGGATGTTGATACGTTGCAAACGTATCCATAATTTTTTATGTTCCATGCTTGGTTTTATCTACTTTCTTGTGTTTTGTCCATACTTTGGAGTACTTTTCATATGATTTCTTCGACTAACCTATTAACAAGAGCCATAGTGCCAGCTGCCTGTTTTCTACTGTTTTGCTTCCAGGAAAGTCAGAAAATGAATATTCTCGGAATTGGACGGGACAAAAGCCAAAGTCAGTTTTTCACCAAGGGATACCTGGAGCCACAATACGAGACGGAGAGGGGTTGGGGCCCGGTCACACCACCTGGCCACGCGGCCAGGCCTGGCCCGTGCCAGGGGGTGGTCTGGCCGCCCCAGGCACCCCCTCGGCCTCTCCTTCCGCCTATAAGTTGCCTCTGATATGGAAACCCTAAGTACCCAATCAAAATTCCACGAAAGAGTCTGTAGCCGCCGTCATCTCCATCCCTAGATCGGGAGGGATCTGAAGTTCTTCCCGGTACCCTGCCGAAGAGGGGAATTCACCCTGGAGGCCTTCTTCATCATCATGCAACCCTCCGGTGTGATGCGTGAGTAGTTCATATCTGGACTACGGGTCCATGTAGTACCTAGATGGCTGGTTCTCCTCCTTTGTGCTATCATGTTTCGATCTTGTAAGCTCTGTTCATGATCAAGATCATCTATTTATAATTCTGCATGTTGTGTTTGCGGGGATCCGATGGATATTGGGATGCTATTAAAGATTGAATATTGATTCTATCATGTCTTTGTTATTTGTGATCTTGCATGCTTTTCGTTGTTAGTAGCTATCTTGGCCAAGTAGATGCTAGCAACTCCAAGAGTTAGTATTTATGCTCGATAGTGGGTTCATGCCTCCGTAACTGGGAAGTGACAGAAATCTCTAAGGTACTAGATGTGTTGTTGCTACTAGGGAGAAAACAACAATCCTTTGTTCATAGAACAATCATATTGTTTACTTTACACGCAATTCGTAATGCAATTATCCGTTGCGTGCAACTTAATACTGGAGGGGGTTCGGATGATAACCTGAAGGTGGATTATTAGTCATAGATGCAGTTGGATGGCGGTCTATGTATAATGTTGTAATGCCCAATCGAATCTCAAAGGAGTCAAGATGAGTAGTATATGCTTGTATGCTTTCTCGATGTTTGTCAATTGCCCCGCTGTAATTTGTTCACCCAACATGCTATCTATCTTAAGGAGAGCCACGTCTAGTGAACTATGGACCCCGGTCCTTTCTTTTACTTTCAATCTACAATCAACCGTTTACTGCTTTGTGTTTACTTTCTGCAAACTATTACTTTCTTCCACTCGATACGTTTAATCCTTTGTTTTCAGCAAAATCGGTGAGATTGACAACCTCATCGCAAGTTGGGGACAGAGTTCGGTGGTTGTGTTGTGCAGGTCTCCACGTTGCTGTTGGCACCGATAGTGCGCCCTGCCAAAGTTCAGCTAGCTACACCTTTGGGGTGTTTCCTTGCTCCTACTGGATTGATAACCTTGGTTTCATAACTGAGGGGAAACTTACTACTGTGCTCATCATACCTTCCTCTTGGGGTTCCCCAACGAGCTCGTTAATACACGAGTCAGCACCTGCTCCACTATATTGCCTTGGATATCCTATTGCCTTTGTTTGACTAGCTACCTTTGGCCCATGTGAGTCGTAGCGCATGCTTAGGTCTGTTGCCCGTCTCATACAGGTGAACCGTGATATCTGGTTATGGTTGATAATATGATAAGTTAAATTGGTGATGATGGTTATGTCTATGGTTATGGTTTCATCTAATGATAAGGCCCCGACAGGGACCACCTTTGGGAACTGCTTGAGCCGATCTAGGACCCGTTCGTTCTACGATACTAGTTTTGAGTTGATCGTGCTAACCAAACATGGGGGCTCCTGGGATCCCCCCTCAACTACCGGCGCTATTCGTTTATCTAGAGGCTCACAAAATTGGTTTTCCATTTGGTGCATACGCATAATATGTCCTCGGACATGGGTGAGTTGATATGTCTTCGAACTTGGTGATATGATTTGGTGGACAGCCCGAGCATTGCATACATAAAAGCGGTACATGCCGGCAGTTCAAGGGGAGCTCTACAAGTTATCTTCCAGGGTCGTTCGGTATAGTAGTCGTGAACGTTGTGCCACCTTGAGACTCGGCCGTGCCTCTGGGCTGGATAAAACATAGTAGGTGATACCTCTGGATACACGCGTAGTTATGGGACAGTTCTTGTTGTGAGATTTGGAAGGCACGCGTATTATGTTGCCTGAAGGATTGAACATGCGTTCGGGTACAGTAGTGCACCCCTACAGGATAAATCTTTTCGAGAAGCCGTGTGTCCACGGTTATGGGTGCCTCGGGAGTACGGTGTCATGATCATGGATAACGCCACTAATGTTTTTCTCTATTAATATGATTAGTAATTAGCCTTAGCAACTAAACACCTGCTTAATTAAAATTGCCACCGTGTGTGTTCTGCAAGTGGGCTTCCTCGACTGGTCTTCGAGGGGGAAACCTTTGGATGGGTTATGTTTGGTGTTATATTATACTTATCGTATAGCGCTCTATTATCTCGCTCTAATAGCCGAAGTTGTAGTGTGTCTCTATAAGTTAGATAGTGCAAGCTTTGCTGCCTTTGAGCCCACCATACCTATGTAGGCGAGGACCGCCGAATTCTAGACTCGTCGTGTACTGGCCTCAGTACTGACCGCTCTCTTTTTCCTTTGCCCTTTGTCGGCACCTCTTTGGCTTTGACAGGTATGAGATCGACGACGTTAGCAAGGTTACCCTTCCGGCTTGGCCTAGGCAGGGTTTATGGACACCACTTGGTTATTCTTCAGGACTCTTAGTCCAATTTGGTTCTTGTCCATACTCAGACACTATTTCGCTTTCTTCGAGATTTGTATCTTCGAATTGTATCATTTGTATTCTTGACTCGTTGAGTCATTGTTATATATATTTGTTTTCTTGTGGACTCTGTTGTAAATTACTATGTCGTAACTACTTGTAATCAAACCCCACCCACACGAAAGTGTCTGGTGGGCGTCTTTGAATCGCTTCTATGCGGGTTTTGGCGGGAAATGCTAAGACCTGCATAGACCCGATTCTGGGGTGTTACAGTAGATCTAATGCAAACCACAATTGAATCTGGAATTACAAAGAGATCTAATAGCTAAGAGATGGGGGTAATGGTGGTAATGAGATGAAGCGGTTGATGATGAAGGGGATGATGCGTTGTCCTCCAATGATCCAAGTCCCTTCTCTTGAGCAATGGTGATGGTGGAGATCTTGTGGAGGCGGCGGATATGGAGTTTGCAAGGCGGCAGGGCTCTGCCGTGGAGGTACGTGGAGCGGTCCCCTTCTCCCTTGGCTCCTTGGCCCTTTATATAGGCCTAGGGGTGCCTCCAATAGCCCCCAATACGTTCATTATGACCTAAGGAAGGTCTAGAAATAAACGGGGACGGATTCTATGAAGAAACGCGTTCGGAATAGCTGTTTCCGTGCGTCGAGGCCCGTGATACGGGCGGACGGTACGGGCGACCTCCGCCCGTACCGCTGGTCGTTAACGCTGCGGTAGTTTTCGTATTTTAGTTGCCATTTCTTCATACGAACTCTGATTTGGGTGTTCTTTGGCTCGTTAGATTTGTATGGACAAGGGCTACAACACCATGGCCTTGAATCTTCATTTGGAGTTGATGGAAAATTTCACTTTTTCCTCCCCTCAAATGGCTAAGTCTAGTGCCTGCAACTCCTCCTTGTTGAATCATCTTCGCTCCTTACACAAATCAAAGACAATAAAAAGGTGATACAATCCTAATAAAACTAATATTGTGCAAAGCCCATGTGGAAATGAATGAAAACTAATAATCATACACAATAGGCATAGTTATAGATAGATGTAACATGTAATGAGTGAAAATATAAATAATTTATATACTTAAATATGCATCAATTTTGGACTCATCATATAAATTTTCTCACTACCATGGTCAAAATGGATGGATTTCTAAAGAATGGAACCGAATTGTGAAAGATTTGAATGACCACTTCCCAGAAGCAAAGTTTGTTAAGTCCCAAGTTCAAGACAAAGAGGTTCAATTGAAGAAAGAGTACAAAGTTGTCAAATCCATTGTCAATAGAAGTGGCATATAATTAAATTCAACCAGTTGCATGATGAACACCACACCTGAAAAATGGGAGGAAATAGTTGAGGTATGCTTGTTTACATGTGTTGAATACTAAAGTTGTAGTAATATTGTTACTGTATATTGTTGCATTGGTATATATTGTTGCCTCATCTGTTATATCTTAAAAATATTGTCTAATGTCTTATTTCACTCATTCTTTGCTTTTGGAGGAGGACCCAAAGTTTAGAAGGCTCCAGGGCAAGGAGTTCCCTTTGTTTGATGCACTGGATTTGCTTTATGAAGGTAATATTGCTCAAGGGAAACATTGCATGACTTATAGCCAACCTGCACATATCACTAGTAGGAAACATCAAAGTGATGAGAGGCAGAGCACTAGAAATGTGGCTCCAAAAATTAGTGCTATGACAAGTCAACGGAAAAAACAATGACACACTTGAAGGTGAAGGGCAAAACAGGTTTAGTGAAGTTGAAAGAATGAGTGCTAGTGGAAGGAGTCTTTCTTATCAATCTCAAAATGATGATGAACTTAACCCTCAAGGTGGCAAGGAGGATGACGATGTGTAAAGGAGCTTTGATCAAGACAATTCAAGAAGTGGTAATGGTGGCGCACAATCAGCAAGACCTAGAAAGCACAGGGAGCATAGGAGCCACACATCTGTCCCAGTCCCATGCATTGAAGAAACAATGTCAGAGTTTGTCAAACTCAAGAGAGAAAAAGCAGGAATGAAAGAACAAGCATCAGGAAAACAATACTTCATTCCAAAATGCTTGGAAGTACTTAATGACATGGTTGATGTGTCTGATGAGATCAAGATCCTAGCCTCTGATGTTTTCAAAGATGCATAAAATAGAGAGATTTTTCTTTCTTATGATGCAAGACTCCGTGGTCTGGGGTTGAAGAAGGAGGTTAGGAAGCTGGGAAATCAGTTACCTCCATGTAAGTAGCTCATTGCCTTTTCTTTTAGTACTATTGTTAATAAGGATCATTGCTATTTAGTACTATTGTTTATTATGAGTTAAATAGTTAGACACGTGGAGGTTGTAAGGCATTAAGACAAGATCGAATCACACCTTTTTCACCTGCCTACAGTCTCAACGAGTATATAAGCTGAATACTCAGGACTGCACACCTAAAATGTTAGCTCATGGTAGTGACTGCTTCCTCGTGCAACTTTAAATTGTTAGCTCATGGTAGTGACTGCCTACAGTTTTCTTTTGTCGTTGGATTATGGAGGTTTGCATAAGTATGGTTTTCAGTGCTAAGGAACTACAAACAAGCGGTGCAATAGTTTCTTTGAAACATCGGCAAAATGTTGGCCAGAATAGATTGCTCTTATCTGAACTCTGTACTTCAGCGGGCAACATCATCTAGAGCTGATCGTCGTCTCTGTGGGCTTTTAAGTTTATAACCAATATAGAACAAGCTTGTTGTAGGAAACTATATGAATTGTTATCATGTCAATGTAGAACAAGCTTGTTGTTTATTTATCATGCTAGATTGTTGTTTTTTATTTGATTTACTACTATTTTTTATTTATCAGGCCAATGAGGATCAATAATCATAGAACAAGTTGTTTTGTTCTTTCATTCTTGTCGCTATGGTTTATTCATGACTGTCCCTGGGATTAGAATTATGTTTATTGTCTTATTATAGTATCTAATATTGATTTCTTTTATTTAGGATGCCAAGTTCAAGAAGCCCATCCGAGTTCAAGTCTTCAAAAGTCCATCCGAGTTCAAGACTGTTGAACGGTTATTATTTGTAATTTAAGTAACCTATTTTGTTGTTGATCTGAAAAAATTGAAGTTTTTATTTATGGATAACTATTAAAATATAACCTGGGATGCTTTTATGTAAGTTAACGTGGATTGCTCGTGTATGTTGTACTGATGCATGTTCAAAGATTCAATTTTTATGGAGTCTGAGAGAACTAGCTTTATTTTTATGTGATTACCAGCCAAAATACTGGCATATCCAAATAGAGTAGCTGACATCCGTATGTTTCACTTCGGCGGACTCTGCACATCTAAATCCCTCCATAAGAAAACCGGAGCAGGAAACACACCGGACTCCCAAGCGGGGCCTTAATGGAATATTTATCTTCATTTTACACCGGTTGCGACAAAAACAAACATGGTTCCTGTAATCTGCCGGTGCCCGGATGCTGTAAAACATAACACCGCACTTTTTGCACTGTTTCATTCGATGAATGGAACGGCAGAAACATTTTTTTTTTCAAGTCACAATCGCTGAAACATAACACAGACTAAATTTCATTGGGGTTATCATTAAACTGCAGCTCCGTGTGGAGGGTGAACACTGTTGTTACAACACTGAATTTACTTGAAGTACAGTTCGACGAGCTTCTTCAAGGTCTGCGTCACGCTTGTGAACGGGTCGAACGCGACTGACGACTTCAGCCTCAGGTCCGGGAACTGATTTGTCAAGGCCTCGTTCATCCCGGGCATCGACATCATCTGCGCAAGCTGGTCTGACGAGACTTCGCAGTCCTGCAGTGTGTCCTTGATCTTGCTCGGATCGTAGCCGAAGCTGGCAGCATAGGACTTGTACTTCTCGATGAACTCCGGTCCAGGGTTAGGTGTTCTTGAGTATATCTGATTCAGTAGAAAAAACATGAGTTAACTAAAGAACATTATGTTTCAGAACTGCGGGGCATCAGATAGTAAGATGATTTTTTACCCACATAAAGCTTACTCTACATACTTCCTAGTGTTCAGTTCTGAGAATAAACTCTCCCTAGTTCAGTTGGCAATAAACTCAACTATTGTAACAATTTGCTCACAGATTACAAGCATCCATGTCAAAGATAGTTAGATATGAGTATACTTGGTTTATACTAGTCCAGAATTCAGTTCCACACCTGAATAAAGCTTGCGTCCTTAGCACCAGACACGACAGCGTAGTTGTCATAATCTGTGGCAATGACATCATAGGGTAACTTGGGTATGAATGGGAGTGTCGGGAAGCGGAGAAAGCATTTGCTGCGGATCATCTCCTCCCTCTCGAGATCTGTCTCGGCACTAGCCATGTCCTCTTGAGACAGGCATTGCACCCTGCCCCGGATACCGGTGATGTATCCATCAGGTGAGCCATGGACACAGAATGTCTCCACCTGGATTGCGCGCGACTTCTCATCAAATGTATACACTCCCTGCAGTATACCAGCAACTTTATGAAATCATCCACTTACAGTTACAAACTCATATGATGCACAAAGCATGTGGTCATCTTGCTTATCATATATAATTCAGTTCGATACCGAGATGCCAAATATATTTTTCAGACACATACAGATCATTCTGCCCTTAAAGAAACAGATTATTCAATACAGAGTATGATGCTGCTTTCATTACAATTTACAATACCTGAGTACAGTGGCAGTCTTCTTGTCCCTGCCCAGCGAACCCACGTTTCAGCGATGCTACCTCGAACCACCTACCAGAGTAGCGAAGTGGATCAAAGTTCGGGGCAGTCATGCCCTTCATCATCATCATGCCTGAGCCATCATCACCCGATGGGCCGTCGAATTTCAGAGGAACGGCACCTTTGTCGATGGCCGCCACCACTGCAACCTGGCACAAGCTCGGCTGGGCAAAGGTGTCTGCAGGAACAGCCTGGTCAACAAGAAGAGGGCATCGATACCATGTCGCAGGTCTCAACTGGTAAGCTTACTCTCAGGTTTTTCTTTTCTGTCAGCGAATGCTCAGATGGATGGAGGCATGAACTGGTTAGCGGTGGTACAGCAGCTTTGGTTTCTGAATTTTCTCTAGTATGATTTAGTGTACGTGCATCTGACGAGATACACAGGTACTCCCTCCGTTCGAAAATATAAGACATTTTAGCTTTGTGCTATGAGTGTATCTAGACATTTTTTAGTGTAAGGTTCACTCTAAATCTCTACGAACCTATACACTAAAAGATGTCTAAATATATCGATTCACAAAGCTAAAACGTCTTATATTTCCGAACAGAGGGAGTACCTGACTAGGTGGAGCGACGAACACAAGAGAAGCAGCGAGGCAGGAGAGAACATGCTTGGATATCCCATTGCTTCTCAGTGGCACTTCCTCATCCACAGAGCATCTGAAATGGCTTCGCGCAGCAGGGCTACATTTTATCCTGCCGAGAAGCATCCGAGAGGTTAGGAAACCAAAATCCGAGACCAATTCCATGGCTCGAACTTTGTACGCAGCATTTGGTGAATGAATGTGGAACTTGTAGTATCATTTACAGAACGTGGCAACCCCAAATCCAAATGAAAAAAACAGGACATGTTACAGCGACTGCAGTAGCATCCTGATCTAGTCGCAGCGGATCCAACACTTTATACGGAGAAATCAAGAACAATTAGCAGGAGAAACCCGCATTGATGCTGCTACTAGTCAGTGAGAAGTACCTGGCACTGGGAGAGGACGCAGCGCGTGAGGCAGGGAACGGTGAGGAGGGGGAGCCCAGCAGCGGCAGGGCCATGGCTCCGGGTGTCGTGGGCTTCGGCTCCTCCGATCCCCAGCCCTGGACGAACGGAGACGTCTTGTTGGGATTCCCTTTCGCAGTGGATCCCCCATGACCACGACCGCGACCATGATGTGGGTGGCCGTGGCAGCTTCCTCAGAGAAGACGGTGGAGAGCAGAGGCGCATCCGGCGACACCCAATGGGCTTCTGCCACGTCCGCTCGAACACCAGACCCGGGACCTGTATGCGTAACGAGCCCACTGGCCCATGGACTTACATACATGGCTTCTACGTGGGCTAGTTAATTCGGGTTTGTTCACTGGGCTTATGGGGAGGCAAAGGTTGGAGAGGGTGGTGGAAGCCCATGCCTTTTCCCATCTCTATCCCCACGCGGTCAGGCAGGGACGGAGGCGGGCCGGCCATGGCGTCGCCGGAGACCGCCGGCGCCGACGAAAGCTGCAGCTTCCTTCCGCCCAAATCTCGCTCTACCACGCCGCCGCCGCCGCCGCTCCTGCTCCATCTATGAAAAATGACTGGTCGTGTGCTGAGCTTGCTTGGATTTCACTTTAGCAAAAGAGCAGTGCGGGGAAGCTGGTTCACTTCACGGCGGGAGCTGAGATTACATGGACGTTTTCAGCCGCCGTTGCTGCTCCTCACTTCTTTTTGTTGGTTAGTCGAAGGAAGGAAGGGTACCAGCGATTGGAACAAGTTCATCCTTTTGATCTGCTGTGTGTGTGTGTGTGTGTGGGTGGGTGGGTGGGGGGGGGGGGGATTGGCAAATAAGGCAGAGAGAGTACTTTCTTTTTGTTCATGTTGAAAGTGCCAGTACATTCTTGTTGAAAGTGGTTTATGCTATTCCCCTTCCTTTTCGCCCTAAAATTTCACTATCCCAAAAAGGGAATTTGATAAAATTCCAAAAGAATCATGCCAGAAGAAGCTCGCGTAAAGGGAATTGCAAAAATGAAAGAAGAAGAAGCTTGCGTAAAGGGAATTTGATGTAATTGTTCAATAATCTGTTTTCTGAATTTGTCTGTTTAGCAGACCAAAAGGATGGTGAGTCCAGCAGCACGGAGTTGATGATACGTACAACCAACTGGTCCAAATCGTTTGTTTGTCCACCGCAGAGCTACCTATGATTGGTGCGAAATCAACCCATGTGCATCCCTCTGCCTATGCTACTGCGCATTAGAATGCAGTAGTTGGCACGAGATCTGAAGCGGGGGTTGGTTTCAGCGGTAGGTGCAGTGCATCAATTACTTGAGTAAATAAATATAGTTCCTCCTACCCGTTCAGCAGAGATTCCATCACTCGCTGCTGCTCTGCTCACACACATTTGCATGGATAATGGGGGCTGGGTCTTCTTCTAATCGAGTCAACTCCTCTGCAACCGCACCAAGCATAATGAAGACCAGCCAGGCAGCACGAGATCTGGATCACGAGTTGTTATTAGTTTCACAGCGATTATTTTAGTTTGATCCTATCCATTGGGGGTGACTTGACCTCCTTCTCTATATATTTCCCATCCTCCTGCCTGCATACCCTTCAACTCCAGCGTACGCATCTGCTACCTATCGTCTCCCTGCACCCAACCCGCTCCAGCGTTCCACCATCGCACCTCCACACTTTCGCCTTGACCTTTCTTCTAGCTAGTTCTCCTCTTGGAAGCAACAGTTCAGTACCAGTTGTGCCGACTAACTGCTTCTGTAGCGCCGCCATCCGGGCACCCGGCAGGGGGCACGGCTGTGCCACTTCAGCTGGTATATCTTCTCTTCCCACTACATATATGTTCTCTTGCAGCATTCGTCTGATTCCTGACTAGGTTATTCTAGCATAACTTGTACAGCCTGGCTCGTCCAATGTCTTTAGATTACTCTTGGATTATTGATAGATCCCGTGCAGGTACATCCATAAAAACCCAACGATGGAGACGGCCGGGATCCGCGCGGCGACCTGGGTGGTCGGCAAGGCGCTGAGCCCACTGTCTGGCGGCTTGCTGGAGGCATGGGGTGCAAGTTCCATGCTCGGATCCAACATGGAGGCCCTGAAGATGCAGCTGTTGTACGCACAGGCCATGTTGAACAATGTCCGGGGCAGGGAGATCCACAACCCTGCCTTGGGTGAGCTGCTAGACAAGCTGCGGCAGCTCGCCTATGGGGCCGATGACGTGCTGGATGAGCTCGATTACTTCCGCATCCAGGATGAGCTCGACGGCACCTACCATGCTGCCGATGCACATGCTGCGGGCTGTGTCCAAGACCTTTTTCTCAAGGGTACCCTTTTCTCAACGCTCGACACACGGCCAGAGCTTGTGTGAATAAGCTCAAGCTACCGGCGTGCTCGCGTAATGCCAGGCACGACGAGCAAGACGACGGTAACAAGAAAGGCTTCCTCTCAGGCCTCCGCTTTTGTGGAAGCCGTGAGATTAGCTCCTCGCCATCATCACCCACCAATCAGGTTGTTGAGGAGGTTCATGGTGGATGCATGCCAAAGGTTGCCTCCAGCGCTCGTGAAGCCTCCCATGCTGTCGGTAAACACTTCCCATGCTGTTCTTTTCTGTCTGACCATGGTGATGATCCTGATACTCGAACGTTAGAATCGTCCAACATGCCAAATGGATGGCGATTTCCCTGTGGCGATTGGCTGTCCTCCAAGGCACAACAAAGGAATCATGATGCACAACCACCAAGGTTAAAGTTTGATAGAGTAGAAATTTCTAGAAAAATTAGTGAAATCGTGGAACAATTGAAGCCCGTATGTGCTATGGTCTCCACCATTCTTAATCTTGAGCTACTTGGCTCCAGCCATACCCCTAGACAGGAAACTGCTATAAACCGAGCCCAAACCACTCCAGAAATCATAGAGCCTAAGTTACATGGGAGGGATAGCCAAAAAAAGTTGTCCTAGATGAAATTGTTAATGGTGAATGCTGTGCACTTACCGTGCTCCCTATTGTTGGCCCGGGTGGTATTGGGAAGACAACATTCATACAACACATATATGAACAGATGAAGAGCCATTTCCGGGTCCCTATTTGGATATGTTTCTCTCTCGATTTTAATGGAAATAGGTTGGTAAAAGATATTGTGAAAAAGATCCCCAAAGTTGATAATGAAAACACAAATTGCAGTGATGAAGAGCTTATCGAGCAAAGAATCAAAGGAAAGAGGGTTTTACTTGTTTTAGATGATGTGTGGACACATCATGGGGATGAGTGGACAAAACTGTTAGCTGTGTTTAGAAAAGAGGGGGCAAAAGGTAACATGGTTATAGTCACGACTCGAATACCCGAGGTAGCAAACAGGGTTAAGACAACTAAGTGCTCAGTAGAATTGGAGCGTCTATCTCCTAAAGATATTATGTCTTTCTTTGAAGAATGTGTATTTGGTGACCAAAAACCATGGGTTGAGCATCCAGGGCTAGTTGAAGTTGGGAACAAAATAGTGGAAAAGCTGAAGGGTTCCCCTCTTGCAGCAAAAACTGTTGGTAGATTACTAAGAAACAAACTTACATCAAACCACTGGATAAGCATTCTGGAAAGTAAAGAGTGGGAATCACAAACCAATGACAATGATATTATGCCTGCTTTAAAGCTCAGCTATGATTATCTTCCTTTCCATCTGCAACAATGTTTTTATTTTTGCACTTTGTTTCCAGAAGATTATGAATTTAGTAGCGAAGAGTTGGTTCACTTGTGGATTGGACTAAATATTTTAAATTCATGTGATCTGAAGAAAAAAAGAATTGAAGATGTTGGAATTTTCTTTTTAAATGAACTGGTTAATCATGGATTCTTTAAAATAATTAAAAAGGACGATGGGAAACCTTATTATGTTATCCATGACCTAGTGCACGAGTTGGCAGTCCATGTTTCATCATATGAGTGTCTTAGCATATATAGTTCTAATGTGAAGCACATACAAATACCACCAACGGTACGCCACTTGTCTATTATCGTGGATGACACAGACATCAAGGACAGATTGTCTTTTGAAGATTATGACGAGAATTTGAGTGCACTAGGGAAAAGATTGAAGGTTGAAAACCTACATACTTTAATGTTATTTGGGCATTATCATGGAAGCTTTGCCAAAGCTTTTGGTGGTTTGTTTATGGAGGCTAAAGCCATTCGCGTCATTTTCTTGTCTGGAGCATCATATAATGTTGATTATATGTTCCACAACTTCGCAAAACTTGTACATCTTCGCTACCTAAGGATCAAGCCAGTGTATTACTTGAAATTGTCCTTACCAAGTGTTTTATTCAGATTGTATCATTTAGAGGTTATTGATCTAAGCAACGTGTATGATTCCGTTATTCTAACTCGACATACGAGTAACCTTGTAAAAATGCGTCACTTTCTTGTGCAACAAGACCATTATCGCCGTCAGTCTGACATTTTTGGGGTGGGAAAACTAAAATTTCTCCAGGAATTAAGAGAATTTAGAGTGGGAAAGGAGAGTAAGGGTTTTGAGTTGAGTCAGCTTGGGATTACTTGAAATTGTCCTTACCAAGTGTTTTATTCAGATTGTATCATTTAGAGGTTATTGATCTAAGCAACGTGTATGATTCCGTTATTCTAACTCGACATACGAGTAACCTTGTAAAAATGCGTCACTTTCTTGTGCAACAAGACCATTATCGCCGTCAGTCTGACATTTTTGGGGTGGGAAAACTAAAATTTCTCCAGGAATTAAGAGAATTTAGAGTGGGAAAGGAGAGTAAGGGTTTTGAGTTGAGTCAGCTTGGGCAGTTGACAGAGCTTGGGGGATCACTTGGCATTTATAATCTTGAAAAGGTGCAAACAAAAGAGGAAGCAAACGAATTAAAACTTGTACACAAGAACCACTTAAGAGAACTCATATTTGAATGGGATGCGAAGCGGCCTAATAGGGATCTTGTACAAGAAGATAGTGTTCTTGAAAGTCTTGTTCCACATAGCAGTCTTCAAGAGCTGCGCATTAAAGGGCATGGGGGCACTAATTGCCCAGCATGGCTATGTGCGAATCTGTTAGTTAAAGGACTGGAATCTCTTTGTCTGGATGGTGTATCTTGGAAGAATCTTCCACCTTTGGGAGAGATGTGGATGGTTAATGACCGTGGTGAAGACTATCAGGGTTGTAGTATGTCACTTCCAAGCTTTTATAACTTGAAGAGGCTAGAGCTAATTAGCATATCTTCGTTGAAAAAATGGGCTGGGAATGGTGCTTTCTCTTTATTTTCTCGCTTGGAAGCACTCATAGTTAGAGATTGCCCTGAACTAACAGAGTTGCTGTTTTCACATCCTACTTGCTATCAAGCACAGTGGGAGGAGAATTTGTGTTGGTTTCCCAAACTGCACGAGCTTGTCATTGTCAAGTGCCCGGAATTAGCTTCAGTGCCTTCTATCCCTTGGCGGATGGGTGCTCCGTGCTCTGCTGAGATCACAGAAGTCGGATCAGGTTTTGAGAAGCTGTTTTACCCAAAAAAATACAGATCGAAATTAAGCTTGGAAGTTTTGGGAAAAGGTGGTCAGGGTGATGTGTTGTGGAACGGGTTAAATTTCTCTAATCTGACAGATCTAAAAGAGTTGTACGTGAATAAATGCCCTCCTCTACCGCTGGGTCGCCTCCAAGTGCTAACGTCTCTGAAGAAGATCGAGATATCTGGCTCCATTAGTGTCTTGGCACCGGCTCAAAGTGCAGGTCATGGCATGTACCAGTTTCCAGTTGAAAATCTCCGGATCACAGATTGTGATAATAGTGGGAAAGAATTGACACTGCTGCTCTCTTTCCTTCCAAACCTCTCAACGTTGCGAGTAGAGAGTTGTGAGAATATAACTGCGCTGGGTGTGGTGGAGCATGCAGAAACTGTTTCTGGAGAGCAGCAGCAACAACAGACAAGAGGAGATGAGGAAATTATAACAGGAGTGGCAGCAGCAGCACAAGGACTGCTGCTCTTGCCTCCCCAGCTACAGGAGTTCGAAATTTTGAAATGCAAGAAAGTGAGCTTACTCTCCAATCCACTGCACGACGACAACCACAACGCTGGAGCAGCAGGAGAAGGAAGTGGAGGGGGGCTCCATCACCTCCACTCTCTCCATGTCTTGCGTGTAGACCATTGCCCTGAGTTCCTCTCCTCCTATTCGTCCTCGTCTTTTTCCCCTTTCCCGGCATGCCTGCAACACCTCGACCTAAGAGACGTGAAGCGCATAAATACACTGCAAATCCTCTCAAACCTCACCTCTCTCACCGAATTGTCCTTGATTAAAGAGGTTGTTTCCCGTTCCTGCAAGCTCCTGGGTCTGGAAACGCACTACGACATGGGATTCCTTGCTGCGCCCATCTGCAGCCTCTTCTCTTCCACCCTCACAAAATTGGGTCTCAGCGGTTATAACAAGGTGGAGTGTTTCACACAGGAGCAAGAGGAGGCCCTTCAGCTCCTCACCTCCCTCCAGGACCTCCAGTTTTCGTGGACCAGAAACCTGCAGCGCCTTCCTGCAGGCCTACATAAGCTTACCAACCTCAAGAAATTAGAGATCATGGAGTCTCCGAGCATCCAGTCGCTGCCCAGCCTCCCGAGCTCTCTGCAGGAATTAGAGATCCAGTTCTGTAACGCCATCAAGTCGCTGCCCAACAGCCTCCCTGGTTCTCTGAAAAAATTGGTGATTGGCTACTGTGATGTCATCAAGTCACTGCCCAGGAGCTTCCCGGATTCTCTGGAAAAATTGACTATCACCAGTTGTCATGCCATCAAGTCACTGCCCAAGGATGGCCTTCCAACTTCAGTGTGGGAGTTAGATATCCATGCCAGCAACAGCGAGGAGCTAAAAAGGGAGTGCCGCAAGCTAATAGGAACCATTCCGATAATCAGAGTCTGACCAGTGCAAGGTACGAAACAAACAAACAGTATCCCTCGATCTCTCTAATCATTCCCAGTTCCCTTCCCTGTTTTTCGATTCCTAACTTTGTAAGCATTACAATCTTTTTTTTTGTGCTTGGTCCAACAAACTTACTGTTGTTTCATCTAAATAACTTTCTTGTTTTAATCTACTTTACAGGGTTCTCCATGGATTTATATATTCTTTTATCCTCCTAGAATGCTCTGTCTCCATCGAAGCACAGTTTCCTGGTGCCAGCGGGAAGCAGTAGGGTCTCAATTTGTTTGTTCCATCCTGCACATAAAACTGGTTAGTACATGTAAATTAATTAAGCAGTACTGCAATCGCTCCCATAAAGTCTACAAAGAAATATATTATGTTTATGTTTTATCTGCATGTTGTTGTTTGATTACCTGGTGCGATTTTACCTTTATATGTCATTCTTTTAGGCAATATGAATATTTGTTGTTCACACAAATTCATGTGTATTTATGGAGTGCTACGTATGGGAGTTCAGTTTGAATAAACATGTCCTTGTTTGACTTTGAACCCATCCATAATTTCCACCATTACCCTCTGTTTTTCCTTATCCCAAACATGCCAAATCATTCTTTCCCCAGTTTAGTTTATATTTCTATTGCAAAAGTCTGAACAGTATGTGTTTTGATACTGAGCAGCCTCGTTCACCTAGTTGCAAATTCTTCTATATTTGTAGAATATTGTGCATTCATGCACTGTTCCCCAACATCATAGCCTTGAGTGGCATCTCTCTCTGAGCATAAATTGATAATGTGGTATGTGCATGTAAGATCATAGATCTCTGTGTGAGCATAAATTGAGAATCTCTCTGTAAAGTCCATAGTATTTACCTTGCTTCTTCCTCGTCCCACACTCGAGTCAAAACTTTCACATTTGGTTTCACTACAGGAATAGATGAATCTGTGACGACCAGTCGCTGCCAAAACGGCCAAACATCGGGGACAGTGACCAGCCAAGCAGCCGCCGGCGTAGAAATGCCCTCGGCGTATCCTATGCTACGCCGACGGCTGCCCTCGGCGTAGCCTACGCCGACGGCTGCCCTCGGCGTAGCTATTTTTCCTTTTATCTCATTAAACTTTGAAAAATCATAACTAAATCATTCTAATTCGGAAAAATACAAATAATATATCAAAATTTGCAGAAAAATAAAATCTATCTATCTACACTCAAATATTACATATTTGTAAAAAAAATAAGTGAAACATAAAATATTATATATAGTTTAAAACGGACATAAGAAATTTTAAAACGATCCAAACAATGCGAAACCTTCGCGTGGTGTCATATTATGTGACATAGTTATAAGGAAAAATATCAAACCTGCTATATTGACTATGTCTGAAAAAATCCTGCACAAAATGACCTATCTCATTCGAGGTTTCTTGGCTTTCAGGTCAAATGACCAATGTTATGGCTATAATCAAGGCATAGTTTGTGATAATGTGCCCATATTATGCATATATGTGCATCATGGGATGTCGAACAATGTTGCAGGAGGAAGTTTTATTTTCATCACACCAAAAAGGCATTTTCTATTTTCCGAGCACAAAAATGGGGGAGTTTTGTGAAGCAACCACCAAATGGCTAATTCAAAATGCTACCACCATATTTTACAAAAATACTAGACCACCTTATATGGACAATGTCCCAACAGGGGGATCTGAAACCTTTCCGTCCACCCCTGGTGAAAAAGACAAATTCCTGCCGAATCGGTAGGAAGTGGGTCAGATATGAACTATAGGTATATGATCCGATGCTCATGTTTTTTTAGAAAAATCATTTTTAGGTTTACAATATGCTATTTTATCAAAGATCCAAAGCAAGTTTAGTGAGGCTCGGCCCCGAGCTAAGAATCTTCATGCCCGTCGTTCGAGAAAGTTTGACGATAGTTGAAAACGGGCATAAAAAAATTCAAAAACGATCCAAACAATGCGAAACCTTCACGTGGTGTCATATTATGTGAAATAGTTACAAGAAAAAATATCAAACCTGCTATATTGATTATGTCTGAAAAAATCCTTCACAAAATGACCTATCTCATTCGAGGTTTCTTGGCTTTTGGGTCAAATGACCAATGTTATGGCTAGAATCAAGGTATAGTTTGTGATAATGTGTCCATATTGTGCATACATGTGCATCATAGGATGTCGAACAATGTTGTAGGAGGAAGTTTTCATTTTCGTCGCACCAAAAAGGCATTTTCTATTTTCCGAGCACAAAAATGGGGGAGTTTTGTGAAGCAACCACCAACTGGCTAATTCAAAATGCTACCACCACATTTTACAAAAATACTAGACCACCTTATATGGACAATGTCCTAACAGGGAGATCTGAAACCTTTCCGTCCACCCCTGGTGAAAAAGACAAATTCCTGCCGAATCGGTAGGAAGTGGGTCAGATATGAACTGCAGGTACATGATCCGATGCTCATGTTTTTTTACAAAAATCATTTTTAGGTTCACAATATGCTATTTGATCCAAAATCCAAAGCAATTTTAGTGAGGCTCGGCCCTGAGCTAAGAATCTTCATGCCTGTCGTTCGAGAAAGTTTGACGATAGTTTAAAACGGGCATAAAAAATTTAAAAACGATCCAAACAATGCGAAACCTTCGCGTGGTGTCATATTATGTGACTTAGTTACAAGGAAAAATATCAAACCTGCTATATTGATTATGTCTGAAAAAATCTTTCACAAAATGACCTATCTCATTCGAGGTTTCTTGTCTTTCGGGTCAAATGACCAATATTATGGCTAGAACCAAGGCATAGTTTGTGAAAATGTGCTCATATTGTGCATACATGTGCATCATGGGATGTCGAACAATGTTGCAGGAGGAAGTTTTCATTTTTGTCGCACCAAAAAGCCATTTTCTATTTTCCGAGCATAAAAATAGGGGAGTTTTGTGAATCAACCACCAAATGGCTAATTCAAAATGCTACCACCACATTTTACAAAAATACTAGACCACCTTATATGGACAATGTCCCAACAGGGGGATCTGAAACCTTTCCGTCCACCCCTGGTGAAAAAGACAAATTCCTGCCGAATCGGTAGGAAGTGGGTCAGATATGAACTACAGGTACATGATACGATGCTCATGTTTTTTTACAAAAACCATTTTTAGGTTCACAATATGTTGTTTTATCAAAGATTCAAAGCAAGTTTAGTGAGACTCGGCCCCGAGCTAAGAATCTTCATGCCTGTCGTTCGAGAAAGTTTGACGATAGTTTAAAACGGGCACAAAAAATTCAAAAACGATCGAAACAATGCAAAACCTTCGCGTGATGTCATATTATGTGACTTAGTTACAAGGAAAAATATTAAACCTGCTATATTGATTATGTCTGAAAAAAGCTTCACAAAATGACCTATCTCATTCGAGGTTTCTTGGCTTTCGGGTCAAATGACCAATGTTATGGCTAGAATCAAGACATAGTTTGAGATAACGTGTCCATATTTTACATACATGTGCATCATGGGATGGCGAACAATATTGTAGGAGGAAGATTTCATTTTCGTCACACCAAAAAGCCATTTTCCATTTTCCGAGCGCAAAAAAGGTGGATTTTGTGAAGCGGCTACCAAATAGCTAATTCAAAAACGAGGGGTTTGTAATAAGTTGATATGGATATCATATTTAGATTCCTTTTATTTTTCTGGTCAATTTAGACATATTATTTATCAAATTCCGATTTACGGATTTAAAGATATTAATTATTCCATATTAAGTAGAAAATACAAAAAAGTAAAATTATTATATTTTTATTTGAATTCAATAGTATTTTTATTTGAATCAGTAATATTCTTACTTATTCATTGTTGTTTACTTAAATAAGTGTTTGTAGTTTCAAAAAATAAAAACATGTGACATAATGATATAAGAGTTAATAAGATTGATATCATAGTATTGACAACTAGGTATAAATTGCTTCGCGAAAGCTGATTCGGAAGGAACTGAGAAGTTAAGCGTGTTGGCACTGGAGTAGTGCTAGGATGGGTGACCGAGCGGGAAGTTTGTTCAAGACTGCAATTTAATCAAAGATTAACTATAATTAGTGTTAAAAATGTTCCAGGTGAGAGATTAATGATTCAAACAATTCAAAGATTTAAAAAAGTTGAGAAAAAAATCAAAAAAAAAATCAAAATTTTTTGATTTTTTTTGATTTTTTTATAACCTGCCGTTATTATGCCGACGGGCTAGAGCTACGCCGACGGGCAAAAGTGCCTCCGCCGAGGGAGAGCTTTGCCGAGGAGGCTACGCCGAGGGCATTTTGGCCTACGCCGACGGCTTTCTGCCCTCGGCGTAGCGTGCCGTTCCTGTAGTGTTTCCCTCATTACTGTATAATCTGAAGCATGAGCAACGCTTATTTTATCTACTATATGCAGGGCCATGTCTTGAAGTTGACATTCTTTTAGCCTTGTAGTATTGCTCCCTCCATGTACAGTTGGCACATGAGGGTCTTGTGCTATCTTCATCTATAGATAAATCCATAAATATGGTAAGTGTTATAAGTGTAACTGTTCTCCTTTCATACTGAATTTAGAAATATCAAGGAAACCAATGTGGTTCCCAGCTAATACTGTTTCAAAGTTTATGTGTTTTCCTCTGTTGACGGAATTTATGATATTCTTTATTTCTTGTGCAGGTATTTGTATGCTCGATCTGGTTGGTTTCTAGATAAGTTTCGTCTACATTTTGGTCGTCACTCTCAAAGACTTAGTGGTGCACTTGGCTTGTTTGGCTTGAGGGTCAAAAGATCACCAGGCGTAGCAATATGCCGAGGACATTTTGGCCTACGCCGACGGCTTTTTGCCCTCGACGTAGAGTGACGTTCCTGTAGTGTTTCCCTCATTACTGTATAATCTGAAGCATGGGCAAGGCTTATTTTATCTACTATATGCAGGGCCACGTCTTGGAGTTGACATTCTTTTAGCCTTGTAGTATTGCTCCCTCCATGTACAGTTGGCACATGAGGGTCTTGTGCTATCTTCATCTATAGATAAATCCATAAATATGGTAAGTGTTATAAGTGTAACTATTCTCCTTTCATACTGAATTTAGAAATATCAAGAAAACCAATGTGGTTCCCAGCTAATACTGTTTCAAAGTTTATGTGTTTTCCTCTATTGACGGAATTTATGATATTTTTTGTTTCTTGTGCAGGTATTTGTATGCTCGATCTGGTTGGTTTCTAGATAAGTTTCGTCTATATTTTGGTCGTCACTCTCAAAGACTTAGTGGTGCACTTGGCTTGTTTGGCTTGAGGGTCAAAAGATCACCAAGTCATACTGGTAAAAAAGATGAGACTGATTTGGTACTGAAAATAAGGTTTGTATCTTTTTCATTTCGATTCTACATGATGCTGATACAAGGTGTTCTTGCATTTGTCCTAATTGTTGTTGCTTAATGTAATTTAATGAATTACAAGAATTGCAAGAATACCCCTCATATCAGACATGTGCTTGCATGGAGCCAATTCAGATCTTGATCTGTCATCAACTGGTATGCCCAACATTCTCCCATGGATCCATATAGAAGTACGGAAGATTACTTGTTTAATTGTTTCAAGTTCCAACCTTTCATACTGTACTAACTATGGTTCTCTGATTCTTGATAGATATGGCACATGGTACACGTTTGGGAATCAGTAGGAACATGGTTGTTATGATGAAGGTATGATGAACACAACAGTAAGCTTCTCTTAGTTATGAAACCAAGGTTATCAATCCAATAGGAGGAAACACCTCAAAGATGTTGCTAGCTGGACTTTGGCAGGGCGCACTACCGGCGTCAGCAGCAACATGGAGACCTGCACAACACAACCATAGAACTCTGTCCCCAACTTGCGATGAGGTTGTCAATCTCACCGGTTTTGCTGAAAACAAAGGATTAAACGTATCGAGTGAAAAAAAGTAATAGTTTGCAGAAAGTAAACATAAAGCAGTAAACAGTTGATTGTAGATTGATGGTAAAAGAAAGGACCGTGGTCCATAGTTCACTAGTGGTGGCTCTCCTTAAGATAGATGACATGTTGGGTGAACAAATTACAGCGGGGCAATTGACAAACATCGAGAAAGCATACAAGCATATACTACTCATCTTGACTCCTTTGAGATTTGATTGGGCATTACAACATTATATATAGACCGTCATCCAACTGCATCTATGACTAATAATCTACCTTCAGGTTATCATCCGAACCCCCTCCAGTATTAAGTTGCAAGCAACGTTTTATTACATTACGAATTGCGTGTAAAGTAAACAATACGATTGTTCTATTGATGATTGCTTTAGCTATGCTAGATTGTATTCAATGTGTAAGTGTCAACCTCTTGTTGCCTCATGAGACCTAGGTTTGAGAACTTGCTACTATCTTGATAAGTTGGTAGGCTAGCTTTTTGAGCATGCTTATAATCTCTGTATTCTTTGTCACACAAATTAAACCAGAGAGTGTTCGGTTCATGTATATAGTTGCAATGGTAAAGAACACCAGTTGCTAAGTTATTGATGAACATTGACTGAGAAAAAGGGCTCGAGCTAGGAAGCCTCCCAAGTTAAGTATGGTGACGTTGATTCTATTTTCTAACTGATTCGGAATATTTTTCTGTCCCACCAAAGCCAAAATCAGAGTAGATTTCATGAGCCTTGAGTATTGCAATCTGAATATTTAGTGTGTATTGTTACGTTTGATATTCCTCTAGTCTGAAGTTTTTCAAAGCCAGTCATTCTTATTGCATAACTTATTTTACCTAGCCACTCAGATGCTCGCAATTGCATACCTTGATCGGGTTATTCTGTACTCTACCAGTGTACATATCCAATTCCAAGAATTAAACCGTTTCTTTCATATGTTCACACCACACCTACCTATATAGCGCATCTCTTGTTATTCCATGATAGTTTATTATGCACACTCATCAAAGTTCGAGAAGACTCAAAAGTGCTTTGTTGTCATCGTTATCAACCTTGCAAATTTCATCATCAATATTCGTCAACATTGACTCCTCTCAGACCAAAACAAAAAGAAAAAAATGAAAATGAAAAAGAGAGGGGAACCACACAGAAGATCGAAATATTCATCCTCAAGCCGGGGGACATTGTCAACAGCGCTTCCATATTCATGTGCAGAATGGCTACTCGAACTACTACTTATGAAATAGAGATAACGCAAACATCTCTAGCGTCCTGAGATCACATTTCATTGCATAGGCCTCTCAATCAATTCTCTGGTGTGAGTCCATTGTCTCCCACATACTCATTATTTTCCAAATGACTGGCATTTAAAAACTTCTTTGTACTGGAGTTGAACTCTTATTTAGCTTTACAATCTAGATTACAGATCTGCTCATTCTTTGAATTGCTTACCAAGCCTCCAGGTAAGCTTTCCACAAATATAAAGAAGATAGGAAACACCTTGGCTGTTGGCCAGTGAGGACTACTATTATGTGATGAGAGCAATTTCGGATCATGACGAGGTAATTCCACTAGATACCTGCTCTTGAAGTTAACAAAGGAATACAATTGTTGGCTGCTCTTGTTTTCTTTTTTTCATGACATGGAAGTCGATCAACCTAGTGACTTTGGTGTTCAAAAACATTGATAGCTGTATCATTGATGCCGTTCACTCTCATAAAATGAACCGACCTCCACTCCCTCTTGGCAATGAATAAAGTTGTTATTTAAGCTTGTGCTCAGTTGCTAGATGCTACTTTGATAAGTTTGTGGCAAGTCTCTCGACCGAAGTCTATGTGGTTTTAGCAAGTATTTGCACATGAACACTTGTTTGCAATCTATCTATGCTAAGCTTTCAGGTTTCGGAAGCGCACGGGCAAGGTCAATCAGAAGCCCAGGTCGTGTAAACAGTTCTGCCATTTACTACTTTTTCCAAGATTGTCTTTCTCGGTGGTGGACGCATCAGAACGGGTGAAGTTTGACATGGACTGTCCATTGTATTTCCTCTGTAGCAAGTTTCTTCTTAAGAATGGATAATGAAGAGAGAACCGGTTGTTCGCATTTACTCTTTTGAATCTATCTTTTCTACTAGTACTAGTTTTAGTATGAATGGTACCAAGACATCACCATTATTTTCATTCGGTCTTCTCAACATGGGCAGTCTGTAAGCAAATCTTTGCGGTATATTCATATCCTTACCTGCTCTTTGGATGTCACAGTGGTTTCCTGTGGTAAAACATGAATAAAGCTGCTACGTTGGTTTCCTGTAAGCAAATCCAGACAACTCACCGCTGTAAGCAAATCCAGACAACTCACCGCGGATGAGCGCGCACTTCGCGCTAAGCTGAAGCACACATACCTAGGATTGGCCTCCCTAGAGAGCACCATGGCACGACAACGCGCCAAGGTGGCGTGGCTGAAAGAGAGAGACGCGAACACTGTGTTTTTCCATCAGCACGCCTCAAAGAGAGAGACGCGAACACTGTGTTTTTCCATCAGCACGCCTCCCATCGGAGACAGAAGAACGTGATCCGTAGCCTTCAGGTCGACGGCGCAGTGGCGGTGGACCATGCGGCCATGGTAGAAGCTACACACGATCATTTCCAGTCCCTAGTAGTCTCTACTAGGGACGTCGGTTGACCGAGATTTCTTGCTGGATCTAGACTTTCTAGATACACATGCTAAGGACCTCTCGGAGCTGGATGCACCCTTTTTAGAGGAAGAGGTGTTTTTTTTTTTACAGTAAACAGCGCTTTATTTATTAAGTAACAGAGTTACACCAAGTCCCCTGGATGCAGTCCGGGACAGAACGAAAAACCTCCTCAGAGGCTACAGAAATACAAGTTTTAGCTAAAGTATACGCAGTTACATTCAGGACACAACTCACGTGGATGAACGACCTTGACAAGAAGTCTTGTGCCATGACCTTGATGCCCTCCACCAGGATGCCAACCGAGGACCGATCCATGGCTGTAGAGTTAAGACGTTGAACAAGAGACAGGCAGTCAGAAGCAAAGATCACCTTTTCAAAGCCCTCTTCCCTGGCGAGAGCTACTGCACGTCGAAGGGCTAAAGCTTCAGCCTCCTCCGGTGACAGCAGACCCAAGATTTGTTGACGGCATGCAATGACAAACGAGCCTGCATGGTCCCTGGCAACCACACCCGCACCCATGCGGCCGGCAGATTCGAAAAGAGCTGCATCGGAGTTAACAAGCACCACGCCCGGCGGCGGCCGGAGTCCAAACTAGAGCTAGATTGGAGGACTCACGCCTGCTGACCGAGGATGTCCTGGAAAGCTGCTCCCTGATCAGTTCAACGTATGCCAGGATCTTGCCGCAGGTCCGACTCGGACTCGGCTTGGTCTCAGAGTTCCGCACCTCATTTCTTGCTTCCCAAATGTGCCAAAAGGCAACAGCTAGGGTAGTTGCCTGTATGCCGGTGGCACGATCAAGAAAATCAAATAACCACTGTCTGGTAGAGGCGAAGCTCTTGCGATCCAGTTTGAGAGAAACACTCTGCTTAACCTCTCTCCAAACCGTGCGAGCGAATTGGCAGCTTAACAAAGCATGATCAATGCCCTCCATCCGCCCGCAGAAGATACAAGGCCCTGTGTCCAGTACCTGTCGCTTCCGTAGCTGAATCCCACTAGGAAGACAGTCCTGAGCAAACCGCCACAGATGAATTAACATTTTACCCGGGGCCTTAACCTTCCAAATCGCCTTCCATTGCTTCTCATCCCTTATCCAGGAAGAGCTGATGCCGCCCGTCTTGCTCCTTGCGAGAAGAAATTTGTCAGATCGGGCAAGGTTGTATCCGGATCGTACGGAATATAGGCCATGGCGAGTGAAAGGCCAGCAGACGAAATCTTCTCCAGCATGGCGTGAGATTGGGACTTGGAGAATCTGCTGTGCTACGTCTGGCTCGAAAAAAGCAGTCACGTTCTCCAGATTCCACGAACCATCCTCCTCATCTATCAGGCAGTTGACCGTGGCATTGCTAGGGATTGGAGAGGTGGTTTTAAGCTGCTTCGGTGCAATGTGAGGCACCCACCTGTCCCCAGTAATCTTGATCGACTTCCCGTTACCAACGCCCCACCTGACACCCTGACGGAGTAAGCTCCTTCCATGGAGCAGGCTTCGCCAAGTGTATGATGACAAGCGCGGAACTGGTGCGTGCCACAGGTCAGAATGCGGATAGTATCTCCCTCGTAAGACCCTTGCACAAAGAGAATCCGGAACCGTGAGGAGGCGCCACGCCTGCTTGGCGAGCATAGCTTGATTGAACAGGCCTAGATCACGGAACTGTTGGAAATTGGCCCGATATGCGACGCCTTTCGTCGAGTACTTTCCGACAACAGACGACGCGATAGCGGCAAGATCACTCGATCAACTCCGGCAAGACGCGCAAGTACACACAGCCAAACTGGCTAGCTTTGATTGATTGATCAAGCTAGTACCAACACAACTCACTCACGTGAAAAACAATAAGCTTTGATGGCCACAGGTGCATATCGCACCTCATAGTTACTTTCGTATTGATTCTCACGAGGTGGTGTTACACGGCCAGGGTACTTGCATATATATATATGCAAGGAATAAGCTAACCGACTAGTCTAGCTAGTACGACTCGGTTTCAAACTCCTAGTCCTACTTTATTACATGTATGCATACCGGACAGACCATGTACTCGTCGGAACCTATACGTATACGAACCGCATACAACGGACCAAGCGCACGGTTCCGTGCCGGAACGTGACGTGCTTATTCCCAACAGGAACCCCATGCCCCCGAGCCCCTTTGGCGTAGACAGCCATGCCCAGGAGCGCCAATGGATCTTCCTCTTCCCCTCCTCAAAACCCCACCACTGATTTGCAATGACTGACTGCATCTTCTCACATGTGATAAGGGGTAACTGGAAACAACTCATGACAAAGGATGGAATGGCCTGGATCACTGCCTTCAGCAGGGTCTCGTTGCCCGCCCTGGACAATGGTCTGCCCGAAAGGCCATTAAGTTACTTCCAAATCTTGTCATACAGAAAGTTGAAAACAGCCGTGGGAGAGCGTCCAACAGAGGTAGGCATACCGAGGTAAAAGTCACTCAATACTTCACTCTGCACTTCCAACTTAGCTTTCACACTATCTTTCACTTGGTCCGGGCACTGATGACCAAAGAAGATAGACGACTTCTCAAGATTAATCTTCTGACCAGAGCCATCACAGTAAGTCTTGAGAGTATTTCTAAGAGCATCCACACTCCTATTGTCGCTTCTCGCAAAAAAGATACTGTCGTCTGCAAACAGTAGATGGGATATAGGGGGACCGAGTCTACCATTACGAATACCATAGAGCTCACCTCGATCCTCCTTTTGTTGCAGTAAACTTGACAAACCTCTAGTGCAGAGAAGAAACAAATATGGACTTATAGGATCTCCTTGTCGAATTCCCCTAGATGGAACAACCGGTTCTGTCAGCTCTCCATTAACACGGACAGCATAACGTACGCATGTCACACACCTCATCACCGTTTGGATCCACCCGGGATCAAAACCCAGCTTGCACAGGCACCCATGGAGGTAGTCCCACTCCACCCTATCATATGCCTTCATCATGTCAATTTTCAGCGCAAAGAAGGGTCTCTTAGCCTTTTGATGGCGGATGGTATGCAAGCACTCATATGCAATCAAGGCATTGTTCGTTATCAGCCTCCCAGGTACAAAGGCACTCTGCTCCTCCGAGATAACTGAAGGAAGAATTACTTTCAGTCTATTAGCCAACACCTTGGAGGCTATCTTGTATAGAACATTGCACAAACTAATGGGGCGAAATTTTTTGAGCTGTTTCGGCTTGGCCACTTTAGGGATGAGGACAATAATAGAATCACATAAGCCTTCCGGGATCTCTCCGCCACACAAAAAGCCCCGCACAGCATCACAAATTTCAGATTTGAAAAACTCCCAGTGGGTTTGGTAAAAAAGTGCCGGAAAACCATCCGGCCCTGGCGCCTTTGTAGGACCCATCTGGAAAAGAGCAACCTCGATCTCCTCATCAGTATAAGGTTTGCACAACGCCGAGTTCATGTCATCAGTGACCTTGACGAGGATGGCCTCGAGAACTGCATCCACCGATTCACACGGTTCAGAAGAAAATAGATGCTCATAAAATCGGTGCACCATACCTTTAATCTCTGCCTGTGAATCACACTTTGAGCCATCCTCCCTCATCAACGAGTTAATCCTGTTAGTTCGTTTCCGGGCAGAGGCTTTAGCATGGAAGAACGCAGTGTTACGGTCGCCCTCCCGCAACCAATCAACCCTGGACCGTTGTCGAGCCATAACTTCTTCACACTCAAACAGCTCACAAAGTTCCAATTCAATTTGTCGTTCCTCCTTCACCGTCGCATCCGACAGAGGCCCATCTCGCAGATAGCGGAGCTATTGTTCCAGGCGGCGTATACGCTTTTGAACTGAGCCAAAGGTGGCTTGGATCCAATTCTTTAGCGCGGGCGCCATGCGGTTAATTGTTGCCCAGGTCGACCGAAGGGAGGTTGGGCCAACACTGCTCGCAGCCCAGGCCCCCTCCAACGTTTCCCGGTAGTCTGGCGCTCGCCGCCACATTGCCTCATAACGAAAGTTAGAGGAAACAGATTGATTCCGGCCACTCCTAGGATCCTTAGAAAAATGAATCAGGATAGCATAATGATCAGATGAAGTGGTAATCAGATTTTCTACAGAACAGTCGGCGAAGAGATTTGAAAATTCAGCATTGGCCACCGCTCTGTCGAGGCGCACTTTAACATGGGTTTCCACACCCTGCCTATTGGACCAAGTATACTTAGGTCCAGCAAATCCCATATCAATCAAGTTACAGTCTTGCAAGCATTCTTGGAACCCTCTGACCTGCGTCTCAGTGCGGTCCCTCGGACCCAAGTGCTCATCTTGGCGTAACACCTCGTTAAAATCGCCGCAACATAACCAAGGTCCCTTCCAAGTTGATTTCAACGACCGAAGATGATCCCAAAAAGCATGCCTAAGCTCCCGTTTGGGTTCACCATACACAAAGGTTGTCCTCCATTGATGTCCACCTTCCGATGTAATAATCGTGTCAATGCACCGGCTACTGAATCCCTGGATAGCAACAGACAAGGATGACAACCAAAAGAGGCCCAAGCCACCGCTCAGACCATCACAGCTTACCGCAAAACAGCCAGAGTACCCCAAGGACCACATGAAACTCCGTACTCTAGCATCCCTCATCTTAGTTTCAGACAAAAAGAGGAGGGCGGGACGGTGAACCTTCACTAAAAAGCGAAGCTCGCCAACTGTCGCGTCCGTCCCGAGCCCACGACAGTTCCAGCACAACGCGATCATTGCGTAGGGCGGGGTTGTTCGACAGCTCCCGCCTGATCCGCCGATCCAATATCACCATCCGTTCTCAGTTTCTTGTTAGAATCGAGACTGCTAGCCTCCCCCGACAAAACCCCCTCTACCTCATCCTCCATACGAGTAGTAGGGCCTGGGTTCTTCTGATGTAGCACCATTGCAGACGCCCCCACCGCCTGTTCCAAAGCCAGCGAGGGCTTGAGCATATAGATTTGCACAGACTTCCTCTTATGCCCTACAGTAGCCTTCCCCGCCTCTTGGCCAGTCTCCTTTCCTTTCGCAGAAGCTTTCCCAGTCTTTGCAGCAGTTGCCCGTGGTCAGACCTGCTTCTTTTTCACAGGTGAAGAAACATCAGCATATACATCGCCTTTGCGCTGCTGACTCGGAAACCCACTTCTGCTAGTACATTGGCCCAGCTTTTCAGAGGAAGTAGCCGGCCGTTCCTGACTGTTTGGAAAGGATCCACTTGACGACTTCATTCCTGGAGGTTTCTTCCTCCTATCATCAGGAGCGCTCAAGCGATCAGCCGCATAGGGTAACTTACCCTCCATATCCCTCACTCCAGGGTTCTTGCACTCTAACGAAGAGTGGCCAACAATACCACAAGAGAAGCAATAATGAGGAAGATTCTCGTATTGAACATCATACCACTCTGTTGTATTTTGACGTTGTGAAAAGACAGTGACACCCTGCAGAAGCGGTTTATCAACATCAATCTCCACACGGACACGCATAAAGCTGCCCCAGCACCTTCCTGTGCTATCACAGTCCACCACAGGAACACTCCCACTGATGCCCAACGATCCGGCAATTTGCGTACCCCATCTCCTGTGCATATACCCGAAGGGCAAATTGATGATCCGTGCCCAGAATTTTAAACTGCTAAAGATCATGTCCTTTGGCCGTAGATCAGCATTGAATTCCTGAAGAAGGACCGCATGTTTGCCGACGACCCAAGGTGGACCATCTACCACACGATCCTTGTCCGCCTTCGTCCCAAACTCCACCACAAACAGGTTGTCTCCGGCAGGGTTCAGACATAGTCCGCGCGGGTTACCCCACGCAGGCCGCAGAGCTGCCGCGATCGTACTAATGTGCAGAGTGGACGGGGAAAGAACCTTGCCAACAAGCGCCCACTGGGAGTGGACGGCGATGTCGTCAGCCCCATCCTCGAGTACCACCGCAGCAGCCTCCGCCGCCGTAAGTTGGAGACGGCCCATCATCTATGAAATAGGATCAGATCCAGCCGCCGCCTCCGCATGGGGAGGCGATCGCATGTCCTCCCCAGAACCTCCCGCTCCACTAGGTGGAGCAGTCACCACCGTCTTGCCCTTTCCCGCCGCCGATGAGGAGCCTGTCATCGTTAGTCTCGTCCGATCCCGCCGCCAACCAAGGGTGCGTAACAATCTAGGAGAGTCCCTTTGTCACCCCGAGCCGACGCGGACACCCACGGAGAGACGTCCTAGGGCACGTCAGGAGAAGCAGGAGGGCACGAGAGTGAGATCGTGTTCGCGAGCGCGACTCAAAGTTGGATTCCAGCCCCGAGTCTAGGCAGTCGCCATGGCGATCGCCAGAACCCTAGGAGACAGAAACAGATGTCGTTTTTGCACTTATTCTTCGCGAAGAGGTGTGGGATGTTGTGAAGCGACTACCGCATGGTAAGGCGCCAGACCGGATGGATTCACGGCAGAATTCTTACAGTCCTACTGGCAAACGGTCAAAGCTGATTTTATGATGGCCTTCGACAAACTGCATACCTTAAACGGGCGCGGCTTTCAAGGACTTAAGCAAGACTTGATCATGTTGCTGCCCAAACGGTGTGACACGGCGTCTCTTGGGGACTATCGTCTGATTAGCCTAATACACATCTTTGCCAAGCTGGCGGCTACGAAGGTGTTGGCATCGAGGCTTGCCCCTAGACTAGGGGCCCTGGTGGACCTGAACCAATGCGCCTTCATCCAGAAGCGCTGCATACATGATAACTTCATGTCGGTACAGCAGACAACTAGACTTCTACACAGGCTCAAGGAGCCGCGAGTCATGCTCAAGCTAGACATAGCTCGAGCTTTCGACTCAGTGTCGTGGGCGCTGTTGTTCGAGCTGCTGCGTAAAGTAGGGTTTGGCCGCACATTTCGAGAGCAGTACTGTCGACAGCCAGAACACGGTTGTTGCTCAATGGCGAGCCAGCCCCCCCATCTGGCATCGACGGGGCCTGAGATAAGGAGACCCCTTGTCGCCGATGTTGTTTGTGTTGTTTATCAACTCGCTCAACTGGATGTTGGCTAAGGCCAAAGAGTTGGGTGTGCTAAGACGGGTGGCACCCCGCGAGCTGGTGACATCAGTATCTCTTTACGCTGACGATGTGGTGATCTTCTGTCATGCCGACGAAGCAGAACTGCGTGCGATACGCGTAATTCTCGCTCTCTTTGGGGAGACATCAGGGCTACGGACCAACTTCGCTAAGTGCTCGGTGACCCCCATCGCCCACACGGACGAGGAAGCTGAGAGAGCGGTGGGTGTCATGGAGTGCCAGTTGGCGCCCTTCCTCATCAAATACCTTGGCATCCCCCTTTCGGTGCAGCGTCCTTCAGCTGCGACACTCCAACCATTGGTGGACAGTATAGCAGACCGCCTACCATCATGGAAAGCCTCCATCATGATGAAGGTTGGTCCCTTGGCTCTCGTTAAGTCAGTACTGATGGCGATCCCCCTCCACCAGATCATCGTACTTGGGCTTAACAAGAAGACCATAGAGCAGATCCAAAAGATTTACAGGGGCTTCCTTTGGGCCGGAAGGGCAGGCACGGAAGGAGGACACTAGCACGTCAACTGGGACAGGGTTTGTAGTCCTGATACGTCCATTTTGCAGCACTATTCTATATCATAATTTACTGCTATCCATTGATATATTTCATATTAAGAGATGATACCTATGTCATTTCATCTGTTTTTGCATGGTTGATGACTTTTGGAGGGTGGACCGCTGAAGTCAGGATTCTGATGGAAAATGCACTGTTTGGAGGCGAAATTCGCGAAGATCAGAAAATTCCGGAAAATATATGGAAAATCCTATTTTTCCAAAAGACGAAGGATGCCAGAAGGGGGAGCAGAGATGGGCCATAGGGGGCCCACACCACCCCCTGGCATGGGCCACCCTTGGCCGCGCCACCAGGTGGTGTGGCCACCCTGGCCCACCTCTGGCTCTGCTCTTTGGCGTATATAATCCTCCTGAAACCCTAAGACTCGGGGAGCGACCACAGAAAGATTTCGCCGCCTCTGCGGGGCAGAAAACTGCAGAGAGAGAAAGAGCTCTCCGGCAGGCAGAAATCTGCCAGGGAAATTCCTTCCCGGAGAGGGGAGATCGTCGCCATCAACACCACCATCAAGCTGGACTTCATCGGGATCATCATCATCATCTCCACCAGCACCATCATCACCACTCCATACCGCTGTAACAATTGGGTTGAATCTTGCATAGTTCTTAGGGGAAACTTTCCCGGTGTTGATTACTAGTTGTAGTTGATGCTATTGAGTGGAACCATTGAATTATCATTCATGTTCAGATTGTTACTTATCATTATTTCATCTCTGATCTTTATCCATATGATATCTCGTGAGTAGTTAGTTTAGTTCTTGAGGACATGGGAGAAGTCATGTTGTTAGTAGTGGAATTTTGTTGAGAAAGATTCAATGGTTTGATAATTAAGTTGTGATATTATTCTTCTGGTGGTGTAATGTGAATATCGACTACATGATACTTCACCTTTATGGGCCTAGGGAAATGCATTGTGTATTTGGCTACTAATCGTAGGGGTTGCCGAAGTGACAGAAACCTGAACCCTCGTTAGGAAACCTTTGCACAAGGGAGTGTAGGATCTAAAAGTTTAAGGTTGTGGTTATGTTTCTATCTTAATTACTTTCTTGTAGTTGCGGATTCTTGCAAGGGCTATAATCATAAGTATGTATTAGTCCTAGGAAGGTCAGTACATTAGCACAGGTTCACCCACACAACACTTATCGAACTAAAGAAGATTAATCAACAATATGAAGCGAAAGCACTTGACAGTATTCCCATGTATTCTCGAGAACGTTTGGTCATCATAAGTAATACAACCGGCTTGTCCTTTGCTAAAGAAAGGATTGGGCCACTTGCTGCATTTATTATTATTGTCTTTTATTTACTACTTTATTTATCTGCATTATCAAAACCCCCTAAAAATCTGTTTGCTAAGTATTTACAGAGAATTCCTGCTCCAAGCCACTCGTCAACACCTTCTGCTCCTCGTTAGGTTCGACACTCTTACTTATCGAAAATACTGCGATACACCCCCTATACTTATGGGTCATCAAGACTATTTTCTGCCGCCGTTGCCGGGGAGTGAAGCGCTATTAAAGAGTGGAACTGGTAAAGGAAATTTATGTTAGTTACTTTATTTCAATATGGATAATTCACTTAGTTTCTTATTTCATAATGCTACTACCACTACTGAGGTAGTAGATGAACCTCCACCTGCTGGAAATGATACTTTTAAAATACCTACAAGAATTATTGATCGTGTTATGGATAACTACTATTTTGGAGATGGAACTATCCATCCCGGTGATCATTTGCTCTTTATACACGAATTATGCGGGTTGTTCAAGTGTGCAGGTATTACAACAGATCAAGTCAAGAAGAAGTTATTCTCATTATCACTGAAAGGAAGAGCCGAGGAATGGTATAAGATGCTGGAGAATGGGAGGAAGTAATACCTCTCTTTTATTCAAAATTTTATCCTCCTAGTGAGATTCATAAAGATCGGAATCAAATATATAACTTTTGGCCTCGTGATGGAGAGAGTACAACTCAAGTTTGGGGGAGATTGAAGTTACTAATGCTCAAATGTCCTTTTCATGAGCTCCCCGACAATATTATTATCAATAACTTTTATGCAAGACTTTCTCTTCATGATAAAGATATATTGGATGCTTCTTATGCTGGATCATTTACATGCACGGAAGAAGAAGCTAAATGGGATCTTCTAGACCGTATTCAAGACAATGCTGAAGCATGGGAGAATGACAAAGGAACAAAGTCAGGTATAATTATGATTATGAATGCATTAAATATTTTATGGGAACTGATGACTTTCATAATATTAGTAATGTTTATGGTCTTGATTATCAAAGTATTGCAAATTATTTTAAGGCTTTTGCTTCTTATATTGAAATTCCTAAAAAGAAATGGGATAAGTATCATGAGCCATATAAAGATATTGCTAATTATGTTCCTGCAAGAAATACTGAAGTTTATACTGCTAATCATGTTTCATCTGAACCTTACATTGAGAAAATGCCTTTCCTAGTCAAGGCAAAGGAACATTCTAGGATAGCCAGTATGGTTAATGAAAGTACAAATAAAGCTGTTGAACCTGATGAACAAATAACTAATGAACCTGTAGTAGAAAATGTGAAAGACTTTGTCACTAAATATGTAGAAGATGGACACACTATCTTTTGTAAGGATACTTCTAATATTGTTTCACAAAGTAGAGTTAGGAGAGCTAGTGTCCCTATGTTTTCTATTAGGATAAGTGATCATAGCCATAATGGTTCATGTGATAGTTATATCGTTAAATTTATGCATGATACTAAAAGTTATTATGAGAGGGGGGAAATGGTTTCTATGCATCTCAATAATATTAAGTTTCCTTGCTTTATGCTGAAAGTCTTTATGTTGCCCTTGTTTTGCCTTCCTATGCTAGCAGCCTCTGGTTTCAACAATTTATTTTCTTACAAAATTCCCTTACATAGGAAGTGGGTTAGACTTAAACATGTGTATTTTTGCTTCTTGATGCTATCTTTTACTTCAGTTCATATTCTTAAGTGAGCATCATTTAAATTATCATGCCCATCTTAATGGCTATAAAGAAAGAGCTTTTTGGGAGACAACCCAATATATTTTTGCATTCAGTTTGTTTTTGTTTATTTGAGTCTTGGAAGTTATTGCTTCTGCAATAACCTCTCCTTATCCTTTTGTTTGGTTTTTGTGTCAAGATCAACCTCTAATGGGAGTGAAGTAAATTTGGGGAAGTTGTTATCCCAAAACAGATTTTTGTGTTTCACTATAAAAAAACGTGAAAAATCCCAGAACGTCGTACTGATCTGTAATTTTTGTGTGCATGTCCCAGGTTATTATTTAACTTTTGTTAGTTTTGCACTTTTTGATCTAAGTAGCAGAAGATTTTCGAAAAAATTGATCTTTACCTGTTGGTCTATTTTGACAGATTTTTGCCACTCTTGCATTTGCCTCTTAAATCGATTTCCTTTTTGAATCTCTTTTGGACTTTCAGAAGGATTTGCTACAGTAGCTTATGTTTTGATGGATTTCAGTTAAAATTGAACTTAAAGGTTTATTATCTTGCATGCACTAATGTTGCTAATGAGAATTGTGTGAAAGAAATTTCCAGGTTGTAGGAGAAAATGGTGTAATAAGATGGTGAATGGTCAGAGACTCAAGCACTATATTTCTGGAGATTCTTACAATGAATATATTGATGCTATTCAAATGGTGACTCCGGAAAAATTTATTAAAGACCAAGTTTAGAGACCTGCAGAGTCCGTTTTCGAATAGGTAACAGTTCTGGTAAGAAAAGGTCCACGAAAAATCTGTCAAGTTATATTTTTATAGTTTTTATCTAACATGGAAAGCAATGAGTCAAAAGAGGGACGGAAACGGAGCCCGGGTGGCTCACACCACCCCGTGGCATAGGCCCACCTGGCCGCGCCACCAGGGGGTGTGGCCACCCGGATCCCGTCTCTGACCCGTTTTCTCCCAGTACCTTCCTTTTATTGTAAAACTTCGTAATATATAATCCCGCGGATCCCCCGATATTTGTATATCGTGTTCTCATCGTGTTTTCGTTTCGATCTGTTTCTGTCAGGAACTATTCTTAAAGTTTAGAGGCACAATGGTCTCCACCAACGATAAGGGCAAGGAGCCTGCAGAAGATGATCTCCAAGACCTTGAGCAGGAGGAGGAGATCGAGAGTGAAGTTGAAGAGGAGGCAAAGGAGGGCTAGCATCCGCACACCAGCACCACCATTGCAAGTATTGGAGTGGTGGCAAATCCCACCAAGTTCAAAAGGACTGCACGGATGTCCACTAGAGGGAAGACTCTGCGTCATTGCTTGGCTTCACGGTCACCTCCTCCACACACCAAGAATCCCTTCCATACCCTTATCCATGAGCAGCAATTCCAGAATACGGCCAAGGAAAAATTACCCTCCAATTGGGATATGCCTCGTTCTAACCATGTAGGAAAAGAAGACTTCAAGGAGGAAGAGTGGGGAAAGAATCGCAAGATCTGGGATTCACAACCCAACATGATCATGAACCGCATTGAGCACAATTCGTACTCTCACCTTCGAGATTGAGGACTTGAGGGAATTGATTGAAAAGCTCATCGAGAGAACACCACCACCACCGAAGGAGTAATTCATCATCAGGTTTTGGCATCCCCTTCGTTTGTTCTAAGCTTGGGAGAGTGCCGCGGTATCATATCACTATCTTTTATCTTTTTACCTTTTCAGTAGAGTCATATCATGAATATATAAGTTATCATGTAGGATGGTTTGCATTATGGAAGTATCTCTCCTCTAGTTAGATATCTATGTATCCCATGGTGTGAGTAGCCGTTATGGAATATTAATGAGAAGTTCTATCATTTACTTTTTGCACATCTTATATTAGTTTCCAATTTCTGTTATATGATTGATCTTGTTGTTAGTATTGGTATCACTTTGGGATCATTAAGTAAATTTAGTTGGTTTTGGCAAACCTGGCTCGGTTAGTAGCAACACTATTATGAGAATTGAATGAAAAAGATAAAAGTAGTCTTAAAGAAATATAATTTCATCATCTTTCTTTCTTGATTGGCTCATAAGCTTAGTATTCTCTAGTTAAGATCTTTTGTGCTTCCAAGGAAGATTGCATGTTTGTTTTTATCACTTGTATGTTTGTTTGTTTCCTTCAACTCTTACTCTTGCTACCCAGCCTTGCTAGCCAAAACTTGTACTAAGAGAGAATGCTTCTCATGCATCCAATCCTTAAACCAAAACCTATATCACGTGTGTCCACCATACCTACCTATTAGCATTAGTGCTATTCCAAGTAAATTCATGTTTTTATCTACCTTCCGAATTAAACTTGTTATGTGAAAATTAGTGATTAAAGCTCTCACGAATTTGATGGCACACTTTACTTTCTTGCATTTAATAAACTTGAACCATTGTGCCCATCTATGTTGCGTATATGCTTGTGCTTTGTAAGTTGTGAATTAGCAGAACCATGTTATCATGGGGAACACTTTCAACATTGCACTTTATTTAGTTGATATCATGTTCTTTTGCTTATGGATCCCGACGGTGTGAAATGAAAGGGGAGCTTGTAAGACTCATGGAGTTCGTATATGTGTTAGAGAAACGCCTGGGCGGCTGGTCTAAGCCATGCCTAATCATGGTGGAAACCTGTAGCATAACCATAGTGAGCAATCTATGAAGCATCCTCTATAAAAAAACCTATGTAAATAGGAAAGAAAAAAAAGAGCCTATGCAAATAGGAAATAAAAGGATCACTGAGATGCTCATTGTCTGCTTGCCTTGTCATTTTGATATGGGGAATCTTCCGTATCATCGGGCAAGAGGTACCCCGTTGGCGGTTCTTTATGATACACATGTACTTATAATGACAAGAACTTACCTGTAACTAAAGTTGAGTAGCATGATGAACGGTACTCGTAAGTAAGGGGCATGAGATTTTCAGCTTATAACTTGTCAAGCATATCCTCATATTTGATCACTTTAACCTTAATCACCTAAAGATGCTTATGATAGAGGCAATGAGAGCTGAAAGCTAATAAGTACCATAATTTTTGGAAGCTCTTTATGAAACTTGAAATCCCTGCTTCCCTCTACGAAGGGCCTATCTTTTACTTTTTAGTTGAGTTAGTAAACCTGTTCCCTTCTATCTGAGCAAGTATTTTGAGTTGTTGTGTTTCATTCATTCATATGATGATTTATTCAATCGTGTTTCTTATGTTCCTTGCTTTGCACACTGCTCTTATCTTAGTGAATATTACTTTGAAAGCTATTATTGAAAACCCCATTATGTTTGAACTCTTGCAAATTGATAACTATTCTTTGACCAAGAACAAAGTTTGCCATTACCAATTATGATTTACTTTGTGTATCTTTATTGTGTTTCCTTTACTTATTGCAAGTTAAGTTATATAATAGTGAGTTGTCTTCTATTATGATTTATGTATTGATGAATGTGATGCTTCTTGTCCGTATTCTTTTATCGACACTTCACTCCATAAACCTGAGGTCATGTTTATTGAGCTCAGTTTTCGCTTGGGGACAAGCAAAGTCTAAGCTTAGGGGAGTTGATACGTCTATTTTGCATCACTATTCTATAGCATAATTTACTGCTATTCATTGATATATTTCATATTAAGAGATGATACTTATGTCATTTCATCTGTTTTTGCATGGTTGATGACTTTTGGAGGATGGACCGCTGAAGTTAGGATTCTGATGGAAAAGGCACTGTTTGGAGGCGAAATTCGCGAAGATCAGAAAATCCCAAAAAATATATGGAAAATCCTATTTTCCCAGAAGACGAAGGATGTTAGAAGGGGAAGCGGAGATGGGCCACAGGGGGCCCACACCACCCCCTGGCACGGGCCACCCTTGGCCGCGCCACCAGGTGGTGTGGCCACCCTGGCTTACCTCTCGCTCTGCTCTTTGGCGTATATAATCCTCCCGAAACCCTAAGACTCGGGGAGCGACCATAGAAATATTCCGCCGCCTCTGCGGGGCGGAAAACTATAGAGAGAGAAAGAGCTCTCCGGCAGGCAGAAATCTGCCAGGGAAATTCCTTCCCGGAGAGGGGAGATCATCGCCATCAACACCACCATCAAGCTGGACTTCATCGGGATCATCATCATCATCTCCACCAGCACCATCATCACCACTCCATACTGCTGTAACAATTGGGTTGAATCTTGCATAGTTCTTAGGGGAAACTTCCTGGTGTTGATTACTAGTTGTAGTTGATGCTATTGAGTGGAACCATTGAATTATGGTTCATGTTCAGATTGTTACTTATCATTATTTCATCTCTGATCTTGATCCATATGATGTCTCGTGAGTAGTTCGTTTAGTTCTTGAGGACATGGGAGAAGTCATGTTGTTAGTAGTGGAATTGTGTTGAGAAAGATTCAATGATTTGATAATTAAGTTGTGGTGTTATTCTTCTGGTGGTGTCATGTGAACGTCGACTACATGATACTTGACCTTTATAGGCCTAGCGGAATGCATTGTGTATTTGGCTACTAATCGTAGGGGTTGCCGGAGTGACAGAAACCTGAACCCTCGTTAGGAAACCTTTACACAAGGGAGTGTAGGATCTCAGAGTTTAAGGCTATGGTTAGGTTTCTATCTTAATTACTTTCTTGTAGTTGCGGATGCTTGTAAGGGGTATAATCACAAGTATGTATTAGTCCTAGGAAGGTCAGTACATTAGCACAGGTTCCCCACACAACACTTATTGAACTAAAGAAGATTAATCAGCTATATAAAGCGAAAGCACTTGACAGTATTCCCATGTGTCCTCGAGAACGTTTGGTCATCATAAGTAATACAACTGGCTTGTCCTTTGCTAAAGAAAGGATTGGGCCACTTGCTGCATTTATTATTATTGTCTTTTATTTACTCGTACTTTATTTATCTGCATTATCAAAAAACCCTAAAAATATGTTTGGTAAGTATTTACAGAGAATTCCTGCTCCAAGCCACTTGTCAATACCTTCTGCTCCTCGTTGGGTTCGACACTCTTACTTATCGAAAATACTGCGATACACCCCCTATACTTGTGGGTCATCAATACCCCTCAAGCACGGTGGCTTGGGAGTTCCAAACCTAGGAGGCATGGCCATTAGCCTCAGGACACGCTAGATTTGGAGGATGCACACCGACCCACCGCGGCCTTGGCGCGGGCTCGATATGTGCTTCTCCAACACGGAGCTTCAGGTCTTTGATGCCTCCACTATGATGGAGGTGGGTGATGGCTCACTGGCCCTATTCTGGACAGATAGATGGCTCGACGGCCAGAAGATCGAGGAGATAGCGCCGGACCTCATGGCGCTAATCTCGATCCGCGCTCATAAGAGCCGCACGGTGAGAGAGGCGCTTCTGCAGCGCCGGTGGATCACGGACATCCAGGGGGCGATGAGCACACTAGCCCTCTAGCAATACGCATAGTTGTGGATCAGGACGCGAGACTTCACTCTGTCGGATGGGACTGACACCCTATGTTGGAGGTGGACGATAGGTGCACAGTACTGCTCCAAGTCTTGTTACGATTTACTTTTCGAAGGAGCATTGCTAACGAGCTCGTGGAGACTCAATTGGCACACGTGGGCCCCACCACGAGTGAAGTTCTTTGTCTGGCTAGCTTGCCAAGACCGCTGCTGGATGGGTGAGAGGTTGGCGCGACGAGGGCTTCCACACCCGCCTCACTGCCCCCTGTGTGACCAATCGACGGAGACGATGAGGCATCTACTTATTAGCTATCCTTTCTCTAGATCGGTCTAGCACGAGGTGCTGTCATGGATCCGATCCACGACCACCCCCCAAGAGGAGGATGAGGCGGATTTCGTTGAATGGTGGCTGAAGGTGTGCCAATCTACCCCCCGTGCCTTGTGCAAGGGAACCTCGTTGCTAGTCATGATGGCGACATGGTGGATTTGGAAGCAGCGCAACGCAGTTGTCTTCGATAACATCTCTCCGAACCTAGGAGGGATCCTGGACACGATTCGATCCGAGGCACGATCTTGGGCTGAAGCTAGAGCGAGGGGGCTACATGCCCTGATTCCGGCCGCCTAGGTTTAGCGGGTTGAGTTGTACGGGAGGTCCGCTTGTAATAAGCGTGTAAATATTTGTACGAACTCTCTCTTTTCTATCAATGCATCGAAACGCAAGCTTTGCGTTTTCGAAACAAAAAAAACGTTGGTTCACTGCACAATTCAGCCTCTATTGTTGCCTCTTGATATCTAGTTGTAAACGCCTACTCTCGCTGCATTACCTGTCAGAGACCTATCACCAGAGACACAGATACCTTATTGGTAACATGATTCTTAATGCATACTACTCTGAGATGAGTAGATTATTGATGTACTGACTACCCAGCTTGTCACCCTGATTTTTTTTTGAAGTGGAACACCCAGATTCCATTACTCACCGGACACAATATTATTTGTTATATGTTGATCCAAATTTTATAAAGTAAAGGTCAACTTCTGACGAAACGGAACGAGGCCCGTAGCTAGAGGTCCATGTCCAACAGGGATGCCTGTGGGGGTGCGGGGAGGCCATGCCAACTTCTGATGGAGCATGCAAACTGCTTAACTTTTATTGGGCAAGACAGGGCCCAAATTCTCTCCCGAATAGGGTCCATCTGACTTGTTTCTTTGGACATGCCGGTGGTCGTGCACATAATTTGGGCATGGATTTTATATGCAGATTTCAACGAGAAAAGCCCCTTCACATCCGGATGCCATGCATAGAAGTCCTCCACCTCCTCGCGAATAGGTGTGGCAAGAATAATCTCAGCGTCCATAGACTAGAACGTCTCCGAACAAGAATCTCGTTCCTGAATGTTGGTAAAAGGACTTAGATATATGAAGCGCTTATTCTGTTTCAGCTGCATCTCCAGTGCCATTTTAAAAGCAGCCATTCCGATATGTATGTAGTAGTTGGTGTGTTGATTGTCTTATAGAAAGAAAAATACAGTAAAAGTCTATAATTTAGAGAGAAAGCTTTTTTTTAGAGAGGGAGCGCACGCCATCTCTGGTTAGCATACTTGCATTTGAGAGACAAATGACCACCATATTCAAAAAGTTCATGACATACCGCACAACTCGTGTCAAGCTACGCTCCCTTTCTGGCCTATTCCACCAAAACAGTAGCATGCAAGTCTTACATTGGTATCGAATGACACTTAGTAACCTAGCAACCGAATTATTATAATCTTACAACCAAAATAATTATATAGTGACAACTAAGTTACTATAGCAATTTTTCGACACTTAGTAACCTAGCAACCCAATTATTATAATCTTACAACCAAAATAATTATATAGTGACAACTAAGTTACTATAGCAATTTTTCAACACTTAGTAACCTAGCAGTCCGGCGGATCTCCTCGGATCTATGCTGTTTTCGTGTTCGTTGGTGTGAGTTTAAGTCAGTCTCTTCCGATTTATGAATGTCATCATTGGCGATGGTTGCTGCTCTAGTGCGCTGGTCCTTTGGGGCCTTAGCACGATGACTTCTCATACGTCTACTACAACAAGCTCTACTACGACAAGTTTTGCCCGGCTCCGGTGATGGAGGGGCGAGGACGGCGGCGCGCCTTCGGCTCGTGCTAGTGTTTATAGTCATCGCTAGGTGGTTCGTGGATCTATTTGTATGTATTACTTTTAGGTTTCTTTGTACTGCTGTTGATGATTATTAATAAATCAGAGAAATTTCGAAAAAAAAGTTACTATAGCAATTTGAGAATTTACCGGTAAAAAAAATCACCAAACATGTTAAGATGAAATCTATTATTGAATATCTCTTCGAAGAAAAGGCCAAGTAAAAACAAATTGTCAATGAGATAAATGGGATGTCATCACAGATTCACAGGGAACTAGCGTCATGCTATAATTATTTTCCTCGTACAAATATTGGATAAAGTTATCGTTCATGCAGGGAAGCGTGAAGAATTAGACCGATTCTTGAACGATTTGGATTAGACCACTTTGGGTCTTGCAGCGCCAGAATTCTAAAAGCGAGCCTATGATATTTGGGCCTTTATTGGGTTTAATAAGTAAAATCTTACGAGTCAAAGCCCAAACCTACTAGAATCTCTGACCCACACTTGCTCGCCAGAGAGAAACACGAAGACGACGGCGATGGCCTCGCAGAAGCTCGCCGCCGGCGACGGCAACTACGACTTCCACCTCCGCTCGCTCTCCGCCGCATCTCGGGACTCCGCCGCGGCCGCGGATCCCGCCTCCGACCCCAACCTCCTCCAGTCCGTAAGCGCATCTACCTCCAATCCCCCATTTCTTCCCCTCAGACGGCCACGTGGTGTTATGTCTGGTCCCTTGACCTGTGTTGCGCCTTGGTGCTGAAGGTGAGGATGGTGTTCGAGATGTGCAAGGAGGCCAAGGGGGCGAACGACGAGATGGTGGCGCGGGCGTTCCCGGTGATGAGCAAGCTCTTCCAGCGCTGTGCCGCCGCGCCCACGCTGTCCACGGCCTCCACCGGCGTGCTGTTGCTTGTAAGCCTCCAACCTCAAATTATTACGGGAAGATGCTCTTACATGTTCCATTTCGACGGAATTGCTCGGTCTTTTGGATTTTTTGTCTTCGTGGTAGAATTGTACATCTAAATTGCAATTTTATCGCTATGCTGCAATACACTAACTTTGGGTGGTTACAACTTAGGAGAAATCTTGATGACGTTTTAAGCGTGTGACAATTGTACTTACTCCATAATTCACACCAAAAAAGCTACTCCCTGTGTCCCAAATTAATCGCATTTATCTACACATTGAAATGCGTCTAGATACGTGTGTATCTAGAAAAATCTGCGTCAATTTATTTGGGACAGAAGTAGTAGTCATTTAGGATTGGGTTAATTGTAATGTTTCCTGATTTATGAAATGAGTTTAGTTATGATAATTGATAGTAGCAAAAATTGTATTATACTGTTCTCTATCCAGACAATTCTGCAGTTCTTCCTCGATTTTGGGGAGGCGGTGTTGCACGATGCTGATGGTAGCTTCAAAACTTTCTTCCGCTCTTGCTTAAGCAGGTAATATTTTTCTCTGCATCTGTTTCCTGTTCTGCTGGGCATGCATGCCTTGGTCGGATTGCTTCTACACGCCTTTCAAATCTCTCAAACTGTATTTCATGGTAGGGAGTTTGCAGATCCTATTGTGGCTGAACGCACACTTGAGTTCCTGATAGCAAACAAGACGAAGATCCTGAGTTGCTTTCCCACCTTGGTTCCTCAGGTGTGATGCACATGAAATGATCAGTTTTCCATACCACATATTGTCATTTGGATGTTTCCTCACAAATCAGCTCTATGCTCCTGCTGTTCATGCAGTTCCAAAGAATACTGCTCTGAAATATCTCAATCAATTTCCGTTAATTTTCTAATATGACTCCCTTTTCTCTATGTAATTTCAAAACATACTAACTAATGTTGTTTTTATGCAGTTTTTTCCATTACTACTGAAGTTAATTGCATCAAATGGTGAGAGGTATGCCCTTTTAGTTTCTAGTCATCTTCCCACATATTTGCTAATATTTTGCTGTTGATATTTGGAGAAGTCTGTTATTTCCCTTTCCATCAAATGGCTTGCTAGTTGGTACTGGTAACGTAAATATTTTAGATAATCTTGTTGACCATCCACCTACCTTATTTGGTTTCCTGTTGTTCCAGATTGGATAAGAAGTTTTCAGAAGTGCTTCCATTGATGATGTCAGCAGGATCTTTTCTGCCTCTCTTCCTGTCCCTTATGGATCTGCCAAGTATGTATGCTGGTTTCATACTATTAAAACTTTCATGGTGGTTTATTTAGTGGTTAACTAGCCTTTTCAGGTAAAAATGATAAATGAGTCATTATTGTACCTCTGAGTGCTGGCATATGATGCACACCTCTCTTTGAAACAATGTACCACAATGTACTGTGAATCTCATGATGAACATTACCTGTCATTCATTCTATTTTAGAACTGCTTATCATACACTATTCCTCATTTTTTTCCTTACATGAATCGGCTTCAACTGCTTTATTCCTTATTTAACTCCTTGAACATCAATCAGTGTTAGTGGTGGCATTGGAAAAGGTGGAAAGAAGTTCAGGAACTCTCATCGGTAGTAGTTTAGCTACTATACAGAAGAGTGCTGCTCCTGAGGTTTGCTTCAGAAATTATTTAACCCCAGAAACAATGAGTGTGATATCCAGATCCAGTCTGTTAATCCTATTATCCATTTCTATACTCCAGATGCTCCTTGCATTAATGGATGAGGCATATACTGGCTCTGCAATAGAAGACCAAAGTGGCAATTCAGGTTCTGATGACAATGGTCCTCTAGACCTTGCTGACCCAATGTTCCTTGACCTTCTAAAAGATGAAAATGATGGCATTGCTGTAAGTAGTTCCTCCTTGGCAATAAGTTGCTGCTTATGTTTTTCTATCCTTCAATTCTTAGTTAATAATCTTTTTTTTTGTTGTTGTTTCCCTTAGGCAAAACATTGGACATCCCCTACGATATCTTCAACCTTACAAGCGGCACTTAACAGCCCACAATCGGACAGATTAAAACAGTCACTGAAAATGGCACCTCGCTTTCTTACCGTATATTTTGCGACAGCATTGCGGGACGTCAATAACTGTAGGTTCTGTATATTTGTTTGTTGCTGCATGCCAATGACAATCATAATGCTGAACTGACAATCTATTTTGTTGGTTCAGCACTCTTGTGTGCTCTGATTCCAGTAGTTATGTCAAGATATTCTGCAATGTTCCCTGACAAGGATTTCTCTTTCAAGGTAGACAAACTGTTTAATAAGTTACTTTGCTGTTCGATATGAGGATGATGCTTAATAAATCGATATATGTTGATATGGCATGCCCAGATTTAGGTTTGGTTATTTTTGCTCATATCACTTGTACTAGTTCGTGTGATATATTTGAATTTAAGCTGAACAAGTTCCTGGTTATAACATGTTTTAGGTTAGGAAAAGGCTTTCGGATTTCCTATTGTCTGCATTCCAGCGCTCCCCTGACATCATTGCACTACTAAAGGTACCAACTGAGTGACTCTTACTACTATTTAGCAGTTTGCTTCATAGTATACATACTTGTCATTATAATGGCATTTTCGAGCAGTTTTACATAGCAATTATGAAACATTCTGCAGAAGCCTATTACTGATAGACTTGGGGAGGCTCATGGTAATCCTGCGAAGGTAAGTATAACTGTCAACTATTACATCTAACTTATCCTTGGTGCTTTCACATCCTCACTGAGTTGCTCTGTCATTGTCTGGTTTTGTGGTTCGTGTGCTGACTATCATAAAGTAAATAGCTAAATTTCGTTTTCCACCACAATCGAATTTTCTGATGGAGTATAGTTTATGCAGACAGAATTAGCATTGCATTTGTGTTGGGCCATTGGTGAGCATGGAGCAGGAGGTATAAACCACAAAGATGTAGCGCGTGAGCTATTTGAAAACTTGGAGTTGCTATTATACGAAAACTTGGCAACTAGGTTGGTCTTTCTATATACAGTATCTTCTTTTATGGGCCTTGATAGTAGTACTCATGATTAACTTCTTTCATCTCTTGGTTCCAAGTCGTTTGGGATTAAGCCAGGAGCCAGGATTTGATTCTATGGGTACAACTTCTCGAAAGTCATCCCAAGCTAGGCTTCTCTGCTTTGTGGTGACTGCCATTGCGAAGCTAGCAACATGCCATAGTGAGTTGCTTCCAAGAGCACGTGTGTCGTTGGCTAAGGTATTGACTTGATTCCTGCTATACACCCGTCGTTTTGCATCCGATGCTTGTACGATCTGACGTGGCAGCGAACCTCCTCAAGCGCGGCAACAAGATACACGCGGTTTGTGTTGGGTTTTGGCTGGGCTGGGACTTGGATCGGACCAGCCCTTATGCCTCGGATGGACAGTTCTTTGTGCACTTTACCTTACCCCCTTCGCCTCAGATGGGCAGTTCTAGGCTCAATCTCGCTCTGCGCAGATGGACAGTTGTAGGCTTCTAGCAGGCTATCAGCCACTACTACAGATTTCACCATGGTGAGTTTCATGAGAGCCTGATTTGTAAGTCGAGAAAACTCTGTGATTGAGCTCGTCGCCGGCATGCTCTCACAGTCTGCATGCTGGGAGGGGCGCAAGGAGAGGGAGACTGGGCACCAACCGCACGGCTGCCGGAAGAAGCCTAGGCAGAGACGGCTTGCAGGAGTTGGAGGGAAGAGGAGTCGTGGGAGGGAACAAGGGGTTGGGTTTGGTCTCGGGATTCGGAAGAACGAAAATAAAGAGTCGTGGGAGGTTGAGCGGTAGAGGAAGTATCGTACACAGATAATATGGAAATATCGTGTGTGAAGCAATTCCGTATTGACTTTGTCCTTCTGGCATAGCAAACTTAGCAATATGTTAGAATCATCCATCTTTTAAATTTGTTTGTTTTCCTGCAGGTTGCTCGGTCCAGGACCTCAGACAGGAGAGTCTGGCAACGTGCCTGTGACTATTTAGGGCTCATGAATGAACCAGCCATTTGCTTATCTGTACTGGGACCATCCACTGCGCAAGAAAATGGTCCCGGTATTGTCAACTGGAGCCAAGGAGGAACGGAGATGGTAGCTCACATTCCATTTTACCTTTTGGCCGAACAAAAAGGTAAACAAATTATGAGCAGTGTAGGCTGTGAGATATGATGCAAAGTTGCCCCATCTTTCTAGGGATAGAACTCAAGTGTTACTCAAGAATCAAGTACAAAAACAGCATTTTTGAACAAACTGATTCTGTAACTTGATCTTCATGATGTCGTAGTTTCTTATCATATATTTTTTGTATGATAGTCTTTTGGAGAATGAACGAGCCACCTAACCCCTAGACTCGACATGTGTTTGCAGGTCCACCATCTCATGATTTTTCATTTGCGGACCTCCTCCCTGCAGAATGATAACACCTTCATGAGTAGCATGGATTCCTGCATTGATTCTCTCACAGATGCCATGTGCACAGAGATCACCGGTGATCATATAGCATGCTGGAGATCCAATTGCATAAGACAGCTTTTTTTTAATCAGAGTTCCATTTTTTGAACCAACAAGTGCTGGCCCAGATGATCTGATGAGTTCATGTGCTGTTGTAGTTTTTGGTATCTCTATGGTATTCGCCGTGCAGTTTCTAGGGTGTAGGTTCGCAAGCACTAGATGTTTGTACATGTGTTGTAAACTAAGATCTCTGATGATATGTTGTCCCAGTGGGATATGTTGTCCCAGTGTATCATCTTCTGAAAGGGCAGTGTTGTAAACTAAGATCTCTGATGTACATCTAATTGTGGAGAGGCTGTTCTATGTGAAATGTATTATCCCGCTGGAGAAGTAGTGTTTCTACAATGCTATACCAAAAGAACTGCTCAGTTTATCCTACTGGAGAGCAGAAATTTGTGATGAAATGGTTCAGTCCTCCAGAACTAACATTTGTCTTCATCGGAGCCGAGAAGGAAGAGCCGAGTACAAATGCCAGTAACATCACAACACAAATTTGGGATTGAAACGGTGATGGATCACAAAATTATGAACGCAAAGCAACAGACATGCATGCAGACTCAAATCTCTACTCTGCAGCACCTAAGAGAGTACTGGAAGTCTGAACAACAGCAGCAAACGACAGACAGAGACTGCACGAATTATGGTTTTTGTACTACACCAAGAACCCTAAAATTTCAGAGGCAGCAGCATCCGAGAGGCCAACACGAAGAGGAAAGTCAATACCCGAACCAACCGCCCTTGCATAGTGGTGACAGCATTTCTTTTCGCTAAAAACTGAATAAGTTTCCCGGTCGAAGAATTTGCGGAAAACAATCGCCCAAATTCATGAGCACCACATGGCAAGGACAGTCTGAGGTGCGTTCTTGACTTCCCACTGATGAAAGCTCCAAAATTTTATTGCTCCTGCATCCAGAAACAAACTGATCAGAGTCAACAAATTTTCTGTCAATAGTTCCAATTAATAGTTGTTTGGTTGTCGACTTACCTCTGATACAGACATAGAAAGATTGTTTCAATTCAGCGAGGCTACTGCGGAGAGCTGCCGGCGCCGGAGACGGCCGCCTTGATGCGCTCGACGGTGCAGGCGATGAGGCTGTTCACGGTGGCCACCGACCCGAGGGAGAGCTTCGCGTCGGGGACGGAGTCGACCAGGATCTGGAACGCCACTGTCAGAAGCGACCCGCCAGAGCCGACACCACCGTTGGCGTGCATGTTCCCGGTTGCAGGCCCGTCGGGCAGGATGGCGTAACCGGACGGCAGGAGCGCGACATAGTCCGGGTCACCGCCGTTGAGCACCACGTTCATGGCAACAACGTCCACGGGAGCGTAGATGACGTAGGAGCCCGACGCGTCAGTGCAGCTCTCTTGCAGGATCAGCATGTTGCTTTGGTTCGAGTTGGTGCTCTGCACACACAAATATGATTCGATCATCAGTTTATTACTACATGCATGAGGATCCTTGATGCACTTACATGATCAGATCCCTTTAATTTTACTTACATTGACGCGAAGAAGCGAGACACAGTTGCCATGATCGCGGCCATTGGCGATGTGAGCCATTTCTTGAACAACGCCGCCGTTGGAGAGGATGTCCCACTGCAAGGCAAAAGAATTTCAAGACACAATGGTTCATCATGCATGCATCCTTATATTTGAATTTGATGATGGTTAACTGTGGGTACCTCGCTGCGAGAGGACTCGTCGCGGAGGAAGTCGAAGACGCGCTTGGGCGCGACGGGGAGCCAGAAGGAGGTGGCGGCGTTGAGGACGATGCCGGGCGGCCTCCCTGGGTCGTCAACGCTCTTCCTGGTCATGACCCTGACGTCCTCGGCGCCGCTTCCCGACAGCGTGGTCCACTGGTGCGCCACGGAGGCTGTGACGCCGCCGCAGAAGCTCGCCACCATCCTCTCCGCCAGCTTCAGCATGCTCTTCCTCCCCTCCGAGCTTGTGATCACTGCATGCAAATGTGGAGTAGTGTACTAAATTCAGTACTAGGCAATTCTGTACTGACAGTGTAAACTTCCAATCAGGTGGCAAACGCGTGTACCGCCGATGTCGTTGGTGGGGATGTTGCTGGCCATGGCGCTGGCGAGGCGCTCGCACTGCCGTCCCAGCGCGCCGACCCACCTGCGCGCGCCGAAGGCGAGGCCGGAGTTGACTAGCAGCTTGTAGATGTTGTGCACGGCCCTGTCGTCCACCTCCACGTGCTCCACCCAGGTGACCTTGGAGTAGCCGTTGGGCGCCTCCTGGATGAGGCAGCCGGAGGGCCTGCGGCGGCACTTGATCCCCTGCAGGGCGTCGAGCGAGACGTCGGCGACCGCCCAGGTCCCGTCGGAGTTGCGCTTGCAGTACCTGACGAAGTAGCTCTCCCTGGTGGGCACCAGCGGCGACGGCACCTGGAACTCCACCGACATGAGCTGCAGCGCGCCGTCGTAGCAGCCCGCCACGCCAGTAGACAGCACCTCCAGCGTGGCTGCCCTAGACACGATGCTCGAGAACACCGTCGCGTACTGGTTCTGCTCAGAATTTCAGATGCGATGCAGGCACAGGTTAATTCAGAGAACATTGGAGCAAAAAATGCAGTGCAGGACGAAAGGATGGATTTGATGGTGTGCTTACGACGTCCATGAGGATCTCGACGAGGCTGGCGGGTGTCATGATGACGACGGTGGCGTCGCGTGAGGCCTCAGAGACGAGGCCGTACTGCTTGGGCCCGATCCCTCCGCGCGGGCCGAACATCCTGGCGTACTCGTCCTCGTCCAGCGCCCCGTCGGCCGTCCAGAGCGGCCCGTCCATCCTTGCCATCCGGACCAGCTCCTCCATGGCCGCCACGGCCAGCTCCACCACCACGCCCTGCTTGTCCGACACCTCCACGCCTCTCATGGGCGGCACCTCGACACCAGCGCCGAACACATCGTAGGCGCCGAGCGCGGGGTTGGAGAGGACGGGGAAGGGCACCATGGGCTTGCCGACGTACTTGGCCGCGATGGCGGAGATGCGGTCGATCTCGTCGCGGAGGCGCGCGTTCTCGACGCGGAGGTGGTGCTCGTCGAAGGACATCTCGCCGAGGGCCGCGGGGCCGCCGCAGTTGGGGCAGGAGGCGCTGCTGAGGGCCTCCTTGTAGCGCATGTTCTCGGCGCGCAGCTTGTCGTTGTCCGCCCGCAGCTGCGAGTTCTCGTGCCTCTCGTGCTGGTTCTGCATTGTCGTCCATGAAATCATCGTCGTCATCACAGTTAGTTGCAAATCACGATCGAAATTATTTGTTGAGACGATCCTCTGCATGCGCGTGTTTGCAAGATCGATCGACCATACTGCGACCGATGGGCTGTGCATGCATGCAGATAGTATCAGAGATGGCCAGGCGATGAGCAGCAGTGCACTGTACACGTCAGCTAGCACGCCATGCAGTGCCATGCCAGCAGAGATTGGGGGGTGGGGTTTGACCATGGCCTGCCTGCCAGCCACATTTGGCAGTGTGCACGCAGACGCGGACGGACGGACATGGTGGCTGTGTGTGTCTGCGTGTGTACTGTGTGGTGTGGGCCAACGACTTTGTCCAGATATAGCAATAGGCCATGAATGCGTGCTGCAGCGACCTAGGTCAGTCAGAGGCTTAAATGAAGGTAGTTGTGGCGATGATGGCTCTCTCTCGCTCTCTCGCACACATTTCTCTCATTTCCGATTCATGGTTCAGATCTCAGGAACATGCATGAACAAACTCGGATCCCAAAGTACAGTACAGTAATTTGATTAGCATGCAGTCAGGGAGTACCTTCATCTGGGTTCTTTTGTTCTGGAACCAGAATTTGACCTGGAGAGGTTCCAGCCCCAGCTCCCGGCTCAGCTCCTTGCGCTGCTTGTCGTCAGGGTGAGGACACTCCTTGAAGAACCTGCACATGTACACACACCTACATCTCAACGATCGAAATTTTATTCATCAGTTATTTCGCAACAGAGATAAAGAAATCGTTCCGTGAGGCCTGCACCAGATACATACAGGTGTGCACACATCATCGCTATTTGTTTCTGTAAGAAGAAAAATGATTTCCAGCACGTTACAAAATGAGCAACCTATTTATTAATAATACTAGCATAAAAAAATACTAAGTACAAAAATAAAAAAAGAGAGTCCGGTGTGAATACAGAGCAATAATACGTATCCTCCTAGCTCTTGAATGACGCTGGCCGTTCCTTCCGTTTGTTTCGGGAAGCGCAAGAGAACAGAGACGGTTTGGCTCCGGTCAACTTGAAAACGTACGCTCTTTGTCCGCACCCGGCCGAGAACTCAATTTGACTTCTGCGTGTGTGTGCTCGTGTGAATGCCAGCGGCTGGTGACTGATCCAGCCAGCCAGCCACACTGTTTATCTGTTCTCATCCCCTCGGAACAAAATTCAGGAGTACACACCCAACAACATTTCATGCTTTTTTCTTTTAATTTCAAGTTGGGGGCATGCTAAGAACTATGGAAAACTGATTTTATGGGATGCCAATGGCAAGAAAGAATTAAACAAAATACTGCAGTAGATGCATATGCATGAGTGTGCAAGAACAAGTGACACCCTAAGGAAACTTTGAATCAATCTAATAAGGCATTGCAAGAACAAGAACAAATTAAGGAATAGTACCAGATTATAAGAACAAGAACAAATTAAGTAGTGTATATAGTGGAATTAAAATGTGCAAGGGATCGATCGATCAGATACGTACGCTTCCATCTCCTGGATCTGGTGCTGGGTGTGGCGGTGGTACCGCTTCTTGCGCGGCCGCTGGTTGGGGTCCTGGTCGGCGTCCACCGCGTCGCCGTCCACGTTCTCGCTGCCGGACCTGCTCTCAAACTCGTCCCCCAGAGGGTCCACGGACTCTCGACCGCGGATCATGCCGTGGTGGTGGTTGTGGTCGCCGCTCTCCTCCGTCGTTGCTGGGATCTGCTGATCCAGAAGATGGTGCTGCTGGAGGGTGTGCTGCAGAAGCTGGTTATTGCTGTCCAGCAAGTTTGGCTGCAGACCAATTTGTAGAGGGAGCGAGATTAGGATCGGGCATCAGTGTACTGCTTATCCTACTGCTAAATATATATAGATAGAAAGAATTAATAAAGCAGCTGCCCCCTCCACAATATCTAGATATGCGTATTAATTAGTAGACACATAAAGCGAAAAAGTTTCGGGGACAAAATTGAAGGAAATAAATTATGGGAAAACAATTTTGATCTGCTGTTTCGGGAGAAGAATTAACAGTGTGTTCATACAGACAAAAAGTTTGAGGGAAGAAAGGGAAGAGCTAGCTACAAATCAGGAATCAAGGGGGGCGGGGTGTGGATCATGGGAGAAGTGAAGCCACTTTTTCTCCCATGATTGATTTCTCATTTACTCCATAGATGTGAAAGCGAGATTGAAGAATGGAGAGAAGAGGAACAAAAAGGTAGGTTTGCTCATAAAGCGGCACACAAGACCCTGAAGATTTGGAAGAACAAGGAAGAAAGCAACAGCAAACCTGTGGAATCACTATTCTCTACTTCTCTGGATGTGTGCAAGATCAAGAACTAGGTATAGTGAAGTCTCTCTCTCCTCCCAACCTAGCTAGTCTTCTTTTTATCTGCTCCGTTTATATAGGAGTGAGTCTTAAAGAAAGGGGGCTCGTGTACTCTGAACTCTGATGACCTAATCTATGTGTGAACAGCAGCCACACTTATCTGTTCCATTTACTTAACTCTCTCTCTCTCTCTCTGAAACTTCTCTCTTCCCAAGAAAAAAGCTGGAGTAGTACTAAGAGAAGGAAAATTGAATAAAGGAAATTTTTACAGGAGCAAATCATCAGGAATCAGGATCAGTATTTTTGCAAATAAAAGCAAGAAATTTTGCAAGAGCAAAAAATCCTATGAAGGATCAGTACACATGCAGGTCAAAACAAGAGAGTTTTAAACACACAACATAAAGGCAACACCAGCAATGACTCCTGCAAGCAGTGATCTTTCCGAAGGAGAACAACTGATGTGAAATAGAACAGGCAGAAGCCCTTCTCACGATATAGAACTGATGTGAAATTAAACTCTGCGCATGGAGGATTATACTGTATTATTTACCTGACCGAGTGACAGTGCCGATGAGGATCCGTAGGCTGCGCCGCCGTTGCTCCGGCCGATCATCGACGACTGCATGTGCCTCGCCGGGATCATCATCGTAACCTCCCCCAAGCTCTCAAAACCCTAGCTATTGCCTCCTCCCCACACCTTCCATTTCTTCACATAGATACCTTCATCTCTCTCTCCCCAATCTAAACAACAGGTGCTATATATGGAGAGAGGTTATATATCTTGCTTGTCAAGCAACTGCACAAGTACGTAGCAGCAGATCTAGGAGAAGAAAGCCCAGAGAACCTTGTCAGGCAGTGAGAGATCTAAGATGAGAAGCGTAAATGTCTATATGTGTAGAACCTTTATGTGGCTTGTATATAGAGATGGAGTGGTGCTGCGTGCAATTAACTTCTGCGAGCTCAGAAGGGGTAGCGAGATGAGGAGATCTTCAGGAGGAAGAAGAAGAAGCGAGCTGGGCGGCCATGGAAGGGGAGAAGGAGGAGGAGGAAGAAGAAGAAAGGGGAAGAGAATGTGGAGAGGGAGGAGGAGATGGAGTTATTGCCGGAGAGTGTTGAGAGGGTGCAATCGCATTTATGGAGAAGGCGTAGAGCAATTGCTAGGGGAGAGAAAGAGGTAGAGTCAGAGGGCAGTGTGTTTTTTCCTCTCTCTATACTCTAGAGTATACTCTCTATATACGGTGAGATTTCGTATTAATGGACTAGCGGTACAAAGACCTTTATGATGGAGTATTAAGGTGCAAAAAAACGAGAAATATTATTCATTGTAGTACTTCATTGATAAGTGTTATTTATTATTTCATTGGAATTATATATAGCCATACACAAAGACAAAAAAAAGGTCTGCAAATTCCAAAAATCAATTTCAACCGATGATAATTGATTTATTATTTTTGAGAAAAGCTACCCCGAAACCAGGACTCTCCATGCGAAAATGGACATAAGTCCGGCGTCAATGGTATGTTTTGGAGATCTATTCTGACTCGTGTTTCGGCATTGTCTTCCAAAATTAATTGAAGTTCCATGTTTCTCCAAGTTTAATTTCTCTAAGTCTGACTGAGTTTTAGAAAAATATGATAATATTTATAAAATCAAGTCTATATAGTACGAAAATATAACTCTTCATGAATGTAATGAATCTACCTAGTATTGTGCTCTTGTCATTGCTATTAAATCACAATTCCAAACATGAATTTAGTGATGACCCTCCAGCAAATTAATCTTTAAGTGCACATTAGTTATCGTAATAATACACTCAACTAATTACTAATGTGCACATTAGTTATTGTAATAATACGCTCCTACTATCCGTCCAATAAAGTACTAAAATATATGGAACCGGTACATGACCCGTGAGGGCATGAGAGAGGCGCGGTGATCTGAAACCCATCTAGGTTTTGTCCCTCTTGTTGGCGATGCCGCTGGTCTACTTCGCCTCCGACGACCTTGGTGCCTTAGAGGCGTAGCAGATCATGACATCTCGTGGGCAAGAAGCTTCACGTTTTTTGTTTAGACTATTTTTAGTGTCTTCTTTGAAATGTTAAGGTGGCAGCTACGTCCTAAAATCAGAATAAGGTTCTTCCCTCCCTATCCTCGCTCCCATGATGTGCCTAGCTTTGACGGAGTACGCGTGGAGTCGTGTGTCCAGTGGATCTCTTTCGATCATTTTTTTTGTATTTGTTGGTATAATGTTTGAGGTCAATCTCTTTCAATCTACGGTTATCATCTTCAACGATGGTTGTTGATATGGTGCGCTGGTCCTTTAGGATCTTAGCACGACGAGACGACGACTTCTTGTCCGTCTACTACAACAAGCTCTACTACGATAGGCTTTGTCCGGCACCAGTGATGGATAGGCGAGGATGACGATGCACCTTCTACTTGTGCTAGTGTATATAGTCGTCGCTAGGTGTCCAGTGATCTATTTTAATTTTTATTACTTTTAGGTTCCTTTGTACAATACATAGATGGAATTTCTCAAAAAACATACAATCCTAATAAGTTACTAAATATTTTTTGCGAAATTAGGTTACTAAATATTTAATTGCACATTAGAAATCTTGATTTTAAAATTCAACACTATCTGCGCATTGATGAAGCTACTTGCCAAAAAAATCCCGGGCCGGTAGGTTTCTAACCGTGTGTTGTGTATTTGTTGAATTCTATGATTCTAATATTTCCAAACTCTCACTCGTTCTCGATACATTCACTGCTTGGTGGGTCAATTGAACAGATTTTCGTAAAGTGTGAAGTTAATTTCGAAACATAGCCAAAATTTTAAAACATGGTGAGTAGTCATAGCTTCTTTGATTATTTTCAAAACACGGTCAAATTTCTAGTAATGCATATTCTTAGCAAGCAGTTGAATCGTTCCAAACTATCACTCGTTCTCGATACATTGACTCACTATTATAATTTTACAACATATATTTTTTCCTTCTTATGGAGTAGTAATAAATTAAGTTGGTGTGTAATGTACGATTCAAAAAAATGCATGGCACCTATCGTAAAATATATGATCGTCCAAGAACATCATCGATTCTTGGCAGCAAAGTGTGGAAAAATGGAGGCCGAGCTAGTAGCTCTTTATTTATTTTTAAATTCAAAAATTCTTTTACAAGTTTTAGAAAAGATAAAAAAAAGTTTGATAGTCTATGATGTATCCAAAAATGAGTGCAAAATCTCAGTTTAAATTTCTCTATATTGTAGGCTACACAAAAGTGGTAAAATCTGATGAGTTTATAGTTTCAAAATGTGCACTATTCACCATACTTAGGTCGGTCATTTTTGTGTAGCCTAAAATAAAAAGTAGTTCATATTGATACATCATCGGGTACATCTAGATTTTTTTCAGATTTTTTTGAAACTTTATATATGATTTTCAAAATTTTGAAAATAAAAGGCTACATGTAGCTCGGCCTCCATTTTAAGTTTCCGATTGACAATGTTCTAGAAATACAAAACGAATAGCATATAAGTTTCTAAGGGCCTCTTGGGTTTAGGGTATCCAAAAAACATGGAAATATAAAAGACACAAAGTAATATGCCATAACATGCTTTTTTTTGCGGAGGGAATGACCCCAAAGGGCCTAGAAGCGGCATTGCTTACGCGGTGAGTACAAATTTACAGTATGGATCAGGTAAGAAAAAGAAATTACATATAAGTCCTTCCTCTTTGCAAACAGGACCTTAAAATTATAGCGGAAAACGCAATCGGGCCCCTCTTCTTCAGCGTTAGCAAACCTCTAAGCACGGGCGTAAACACAACCACCGGGGACGAAACTACTTGGGGTGGCGCTGGCATCGACTCCCGCACAGAGGTAGAAGATCCTTCATATTGCCTTGTCCGACAGGATGAAGAAAGAGCTCGGGCTATCCCGAGCATGGAGTGGCCTCATCGGTAGAAGATAGCATTAACAACGCAGCCATCGCTTGGGAACTCCACCACTCGCAGCTTCTGGAGGGCATAGCAATCACATCTTCCACCTTCCCGCAGAGCTCGAAGGAGAAGCAGAAGAAACAACCTGCCATCATCCTTTGTGTCGCCACCCTGACAACCTAGAAGAACACAAATAATCAGCTCCTGCCGGCTCTAAAACTCCACCACAATAGCCACTTCCCACTCCCCCTAGCCTCCATGGCCGGCCAAGAGAATATCTACCACGTGGCCCATCACATGACGTTGCCTCTCCCCTCGCCACCATGGCCGGCCAGGAGAAGCTTCGCCGTTGTACACCTCCTCACCTGAATATAGCCAGTGAACACAAATTTATTTGGGAAAATGATGGCCTTCCTCTTCACACCCTACTTAGGCCAGAGGAGCTACAACGTGAGGAGGAAGAACCCTAGAACTCCATGGATCCGGGCGGCAAGATCCAAAGCTCCGCTCCAACTACTGGGCAAAAAAGCCCCCTACTGGCAAACACCCAAAGATCCTATGGCTACTGCGAACTCCGCCATCTCCCCTCCGCCATCTCCGGCTGGCAAAGCCGCCTGAGAAGGCTCGGGGTCGGGCCGGTCTCTCTGGGAGGGCTCTCAAGGGGGCAGGAGCGAGAACGGTGTGAGAGGAAAGGGCCCTACTAATTGTTTCCCCATGGCGTATTGAATAATACATAAACTGAAAACACAAGAATCGGCGATCTAATATATTTGGATTTACCATGAGAAAGGTATTTCATAAAATTTTAAGTGCATGACATAGCTATCATAGAAGCAAAGGAAAATTTTCATGTGTTGGCTCAACGAAAAAATTCTTTCAAATTTGATGCAAATTAGGGCATAAGTAGAACAATGGATTTTCTGACAAACACGCTCACAAAATACATATATACACTCACTCCTACACGCATGCATATCTTACCCTTGTGAACACCACCCACTGGAAGAAAAGGGCCTCTAGTCCCGGTCAAGAACTGGCTCTGGTCCCAGTTTTAGACCCGGGCCTGCCAAATCGAGACTAGAGGCCCCTATCTCTAGTCCCGGTTTGCTACGGCCCGGGACTAGAGTCCACCACGTGGCAGTTTTTGTGCGGCTGGGGGCGGAACCCCTATAGTCCCGGGTCGTAACACCACTCGGGACTATTCTGGTTCCTGCCGTGGCAGAGATTCGTGTGTTTCTCTGCCGCGGCAGAAATTCTGTGTTTTTATTTTGTTTTTTCTATTCATTCGTTCCTTTTTCGATTTGTGTTTCACTATAATTTAAAAAATGTTTCGCACACTTATTCTAAGCTACTACATACACAGTACACCTTGATGCATATATAAGTAATATTCTATCTCTTGCATGTATACATGCATATACAATATTCGATCATATCAAAAGAAAGGAAATGTTTGAAATTACATGGTCATTGATGATATATCATATCAACTACATGGAGATCACTAAGGCATATTGAGTTCCTCGTCCTCCGTATAATGTTCTCCATTTATATCAATGACCTCCTTCATCAGAAATCCCGCCGGTCCCTCTTGAATTGCTCGTACGCGCTGTTCTGGCTCTAGATTCTCCTGCAAACTATGAATATAATGTGAATCCACTTTTCGCTCACTGGTCAACTAGCGAATGTACTCACAGACGTAGAATCCACATAAATGAGTCCCTAGTGGCTGCTGCAAGTCCTTCACCGTTTTATAAGTTAGTTCATCTTTAAATGGACCATCTATTTTCTGTTTGAACCGTGTCCAACACCTGCTCGACAAAGAAAATGAACAGAGAAGTTATTAGTTACTTGATATCAGGAAATGAACAAAAGAGATTCATATAATGCGATAATGATTGAAATTACTTATGGAGCATTGCTTTCATCTCGCGCCACTGCTCTTGGTCCCAACTTAATGAGTCGTAGACTTCAACTAGGGACTTGTGAACTTGAATGTTTAGCAAGATTCAATGGAACCTACAGACGTTTACATAAGCATACATGCATAACTCATCAATTACACTTAAAAATAATAATGTGTACAAGACAGAAACACTCACTTGAAGTTGTAAGGAAATAGTATGTGCTTGACAAAATTATGCTAGATTAAAAAATTGCACAAGTCATCCTCCACGTCATCGAGATGATTGTGTAACGTATATTCATTAATGATATATGGATCAATAAACCCAACGTCATATATTCTTGCTCTTTTGCATTCAAGCATCTTCATTATGCAGAATATAATGCCGTACAAAAGGATATATAGTGAGGATGATATATTACATGAAATGAACTAGCTGATCTAAAGACTTAATTACAGAAATAAATCACTTATAGACAATAGCAACCAAGGATAGATTTGCCGAGGGCGCGCTGATTGTATAAATGAAACAGTTCGGTCATTTGAACCTGTATCAACTACTCTTTGAAGTGATGCTCTTTTCTAACGGTCATCGAAAACCATTCTTTCTAGTGCCTTTTCTCTGTTTGTGCAGTGTACCAATCATGCAGATTTTGCATATGTGTTGATAGACGTGTGAGCTCCTCTTGACTGACTAGAGGCTCCCCTTTGACATATTGCCGTACTATCTGACCCACTGGCGTATCTTCATAGTCTAAGAATTGATCAAGAGACATACCTGCCACCATAGCAAGTTCTTTGGCCATCGATGCCCAGTAGTGCAGCGGCATACCTGGCTCTGGGGTCCATTATTTACATGTCCTTATCCATTTCGGCTCAGAAGGCCTTGTCGGTATCTGAAATCATTTTGAGCGGGGGGGGGGGGGGTGTCGTGGTGGTGTCACGGCAGATGCCATGGATAGGCTAAAGGTGGGGACTGATAGCACTAGGGGAATCAAGGGAGGGATAGTGAGGTGATTCCTCACACAGAAGGTTTGTATTCGATTCACTTCCAAGGTTTACAAGTGCTCCTTGAGATGTATTGGAGAGAGGAGGAAGAAGGAACTCTCTTACTCTCACAGCTAGCTAGCCCTCAGGAACCAAGTAAAATCTAGTCGATAGAGATCAATCCAGTAAAGCTCAACCTCCTAGAGACCAACCCCTTATACAGAGGCCCTAGCCCTCCTTATATAGGAGTGGCTAGGTCTCCACCTAGGACATACGTGGAGGCATATTCTAGGGAAGTAAGCCGACCGGGTCGCTTTTCCCCGCGTCACCCATGCAGAGGCTACGTGAGCCTCTGCGGCGCCTGCGTCAGCCGACATTGGCGTCGTCACCTTTGTCGGCCACGCCTCGGTGGTCCTGCCTTTGTCCGCTTCGCTCATGACGTGCGTACCGGGGTTACTTTTGACCAGCGAGATACCTTCCTTCTCCTAGAAGCTTGACATGACCCGGATCATAGTTGATCCGGCCACACCTGTTCTTGCATACAAGCTAGATTCATCCATCCGACTTACAGCTTAAGTCGGTTGAGACCCAGTTAGGTGGACATCCCCTGGTCCGGGTTACCCCGAGATTCGGCCTGCCTTGAGGTGACTCGGCCAACATTCGCTTTGACCTTGCCGTACCTCGGCTAACTCGGCCTTTATACCCCGGCGTGACCCTATCCGGGGGTATCCCCCCAACATTAGTCCCCGAAGCTGGTGCGGTCGTAGTTGCCTTAGCCGCTAAGGCCACAACAGGTTCAATTTCACCGTGTATTGAGTTTCATTTCCGAGTTACCTCCTCATCTCGGATTCCATGGGTTTACTTTCCCTTAGCACATTCCAAGTTTTCACTTGCTGGCTGGGTTACCACAATCTCTTCCAGGTCATTCTTCCTTCTCTCGTACGATTCCCCATGTGGAGGCTAATTATTAGGTTGCCTCATTTTAAGGGCCGATAACGAATCACCGCAGCTTATTGTCGAGTTATGCCGCGTCACGTCACGCCTGCCTCCTCGTTAACTGCATCAATACGTCGCGTCATGGGATCCGTTGCGCCCTGTGGCCTTCCGTGTGTCTTGATGCTGATTGGTCAATCTGGTTTGTACACGGCCACACGATGTGGCCCGCCCGCAAACGCGATCCCACTACCTCGCCGAGGGAGCGGTTAAATAGGGGAGGGGTGTGCCCCTTGGGTCCTTTCCCCATTTCCGCGCCCCTCTGCCCTTTCTTCTTCCTCGTCTTCTCCCGCGACAGCGCCGCCGCCACCGCGTCTGAGTAGCAGCGCCGCCGCCGCACTGCTTCCACACGCATCTGTGTCGCCATCGCCGTTGCGCACCTCCTCCGCCACGGGTCGCTGTCAATCTAGGCCGCTGCCCCCCACCGCCGCTAGCGCCAGTGAGGGCAGCGAACTCGAGATGACTGAGGAGGAGCTTGTCGTCGCCGAGCAGGAGATGGAGGAAGCCGCTACGACGGCGGACCGTGGTGCGTGGGCTGGATCCTGGGTCTGCCAGGATGACCTGGATTGGCTCTACCGCACCAGGCGCATCCCAGTAGGCGTCACTGCACGCCTCGCCTCCACCGAACTTGCCCCCTCACCTAATCCGGGTGAGTTTGTGGTGTTTCTGTCACATTTTTAGCGGGGATTCGGTTTGCCAGTTAGCGACTTTTTCCATGATTGGTTGAACACTTACGAACTCTAGCCGCACCACCTTCCTGCCAATGCCATCACATCTCTCTATGCTTTTGCCTCCACGATCGAAGGCTATGCCGGATTATGGCCCACAAAGGAGCTATGGATCCGGTTCTTTGGCCTTCGTCGGAACGTAATTCCGAATGTTGATCTAGAGTCGGAGGACAAACAACTTACGCAGTTCGGCGCTGCGTCCATTTCTTCTAGGAGGCTCTCCGTCTTTCCCCAGATTACCAGGCTGGACTCCTACAAAGGATGGGCCCGGACCTTCTTTTATGTTCGGAATGATGGCAGCGAAGATCTGATCCGGCTTCGCCCCTATGCTCCGGGTCCTCCTAACCCAGAGTTGTGGGACATTGTCCCCAAGAAGCCCACAGTCTTGGCCAACCAGGTCAAGAAAAGGTTCGCGGAGCTGATGAAGCTCGGGTTGCGCAATGAGGACGCCATGATCACATTCGTACGCAACCGGATCTCCCCTCTCCAGAAACGCACTCATAAAGTGTGCCACATGAGCTAGGCCGCGACCCCAACCGAACCTCTTCTTTCGAGTTGAGCAACACAGAGATCTATCGCCGGGTCAAGGCCCTCTTCACCACCCACAAGGACTTCTCCTCTGAGTGGACGTGGGGAATTGAGCACTATTGCCGGGATAGGCTTCCTCCCGTGGTAAGCTTCGTGTCGCAAACTTTCTCCGAATTAAATCTTATGTCGGTTGCTGTTGTATTTTTAACGATGTCGTCTTTTTTCTCCCTTAGCAATTCCTTCAGCAAACTATTGAGGATGGCACCGATCCCACCCTCAAATGTGCGCCTGACCGGGAGACCTCGGACGAGGAAGAACCGGATCAGGAGATGTTCCTCCCAATGGCCGACGCGACCAAGCGACCCACCGGTAAACTCTCTTCCATTAGAGATTGGCCCGACGATGAAGATGACTTGGATGTTGAGGTGATGGAAGCATTTGACGTTGTCCCCCTTTCTTATGCTTTTCCGGCATCAGCTAGCCCTGGTGGGCAGATCCATGAGGACCCTCCCCTTGCCGTGGGTGATCCTGTTCCGGTTGCACCGAAGAAGAAAAGGGAAGCCGCATCCACTTCATCCTCCGTACCTTCTCAGCCAGCTAAAAGGCGAAAGAAGTCCGGGGACAAGACTGCCTCCAAGCCTGCAACCAAGGCCCCAGCACGAAGGGCTCGGAAGCCCAAGGAGCCCCTGACCTCGGATGCGTAAGCCTCTTTTTCCCTCTGCCATTTACTTGTTCTTGTATTGTTATAGTTTCTCATCTGACACTATTTGATTCGGCAGGGCCGTGGTGGAGGTCCCCCAGAGTGGATCTAGCATCGCTTCGCCACTCCGACTCAGCCCTTCTCCCCCTCGTGGCGATGATTCACGCCCGCTGAGCCCTATTCCGGAGGGTTCAGGGGCTGCTCCGGGTTCCACTCCACCTCGTCAAGAGGGCGGCTGCTCCGAGGCAACGACCACCACCACTTTGGCTCCGCCACAACCAGCTACTACCGAGTCTACTTCAGCACCTCCTCCGAAGAAGAAAACAGCACCAACACCAGCACCAACTGCAAGAGCAACAACAGCAGCACCAAGCCCCTTCGCCTCGTCTGAGTCATCTCAGTCTCGGCGAGAAAGTACCCAGGCAGCTCCCAAGGGTAAATCTGCTGCAACCACTTCCTCCTCTCAGCAGCCCAAGGGAAAAAAGGCCCCTGATGCCACCAGGGCATCGTCCGTCGAGGCTGGACAGCGCACTCTCGCATCCATGCTTTCCAAGAAGCCTCCAGCATCGAAGGACACCCCTGCCGAGCCAGCTGATGCACAACAACTTGTTTTGCACACCAGCCCGGCCCTTGCCCTGGTTGAGAGGAGGGAGACGCATGTGAAGGGTTTGGTGGCACCGCACATGCTCAGCGGCGAACGATATCCTCCGACCTTGATCGAGGTCATGAACAACTGGAACAAGGCGGAGTTCGTCCATAACGACGATCTCCCGGAGAAGTTCGGTCCCGCCGAGTTTTCCGCTCAAATGAACACAGCCGCTAAGGCAATTAACCTCGCGGGTCGGATGATGGAGGTACGTTACTTCCCCTTTTCCTTAGCATGTTGTAGATATTAGTGATATAACCATTAGTCCCCGAGCCTCCGGGGGAGTAACTTGTTACTCGGCCGGATGCTCCTTAGAAAACTAACGTAGCTCCTTGATAACTTCAAATATGCACACACCTAGAGCCGGGTTAAGTTCCACTTATCCCAGATCTTGTACACTTCGAATATGCACACACCTAGAGCCGGGTTAAGTTCCACTTGGCCCGGATCTTGTACACTTCGAATATGCACACACCTAGAGCCGGGTTAAGTTCCACTTGGCCCGGATCTTGTACACTTCGAATATGCACACACCTAGAGCCGGGTTCAGTTCCACTTGGCCCGGATCTTGTACACTTCGAATATGCACACACCTAGAGCCGGGTTAAGTTCCACTTGGCCCGGATCTTGTACACTTCGAATATGCACAAGGCTTTAAGCTACATTTCTGTACTCTTTTTAGGTGACCACCAACCGTCAGAGCGCTGAGTTTCAACGTCTCCTGGACACTCACAAAATGCTGCTCGCAAAGCATAACACATTTCTCGCTGAGCACGAGAAAAGGGGTAAGTTCTCTTCTTGACATTTTTCTGTTTTCCTTCATCTTTTTCAGCTGAACTAACCCATCATTCGGTTTTCGTAGCTGGGATGGAAGCTAAGAATACCATAATGAGGAGGAAGCTTGACCAGATCAAGGGTAAGTTACTTTTGTGCGACCTTGCTCTGCTTTCTATCTCCTTTTCTCCTTGGCTCGGCAAACATTCATACCTCGGCTTTGTCGGGTTAACAAACTATTTCAGTATCGCTGGAAGATAGTGTGCCCGTGCCTGATATGATGCTGCATTTTCTCGAACAAGCGTGGCGAGATCGGCCGAGCTCAAAAAGAAAGACGATGAGCTTGCTCTCCTCCAAACCAAGGATGATGAGATTGCCGAGCTCAAAGCAGAGATGAAGAAATTGAAAGCGCAGCACCAATCCGAGCTTCAAAAGGCTGGCCAAGACTTCACCGAAGAGCGCGAGCGCCTCAACCTCCAAATTGCTAAGGACCGAGAACTTCTCCAGGAGGCCGACGTCAAGCTTGAGTCGGCGAACGCTGAACTTGTGCAGCCATAAAAGACGTGATGGTATGCATTGGAGTTGACTCGGATCCACAGCCATATTTTATGTAAGTTCCTTTCCCTTATTTGGCATATTTCTCCAGGTTACTTCACATGTCTTTTCTTTACCTGCTTCTCTTATCTCGTTTTCAGGCTAGAGGGCACTGCCATTGCGAGCGCCGCTGTTGCTAATTTCCGCCGAGAGAGGGGTACTCCCGTTGCTCCTGACGCTGCAGAGATTCCCTATGACATGGAGGACCTGTTGGTCAGCCTGTCATCTCGCTTGGAAATCATCAAGAACTATGGCAAGGATATCCTTGACGTTGCAGTCCGAATCTTCAACATGTTTTGGCCTGGAGAAGACACTCCGAAGGGAACCACAGTTCTTGTTGAAAAGTTGATGGAATGCGAGACCCAGCTCGACCTTTGGAGGGAATCCGCTGGACGTGCCGCAACTGAGACCGTTCTCCACTACGTACTTACGTGGTACGAGAAGATCGACCTCAACCTCTTGGCGCGCATCCGCACCGGATCCAAATGGACCAATGACCTGGAGTGGGTAGCTCTACGCACGGCTTGCGCCCATAGCTTCATCGAATATGCTCCCATTCATGAATGGACTGAGGGACCGAGCTTCCTGGAAGCCGCCGGTGACAAAAACGCTGAAAATGTTGAAGATGGCTCGGATGAGGACGAAGAGGGCGATGCCTCGGACATTGAAGACAGCGAAGATGACGCCAAACTTCCTCCTCCTGCTGCTCCTTAAGTGAAAAAACTTTAAAGTTTATCAGATCCCCGGTATGCCGGGTGGAATTGTATCCAGTACACATGTGATATTTTTCTACTAAGTTTTACCGGATTAACTTGGGCGTAGTCCCCGAGTTTCATTTTCTTGTTCGTCGAATCTTCTGGCTCGGCTCGTGTCTACCTTGATTCGGTTTTACGACTTACGACTCCGAGCTTCAAAAATTATCTTAACAATACTTGGAAACTTTTAGGCTTAGCTCAAAATAATTCAGCATAGTAATTTGAAAGTAAACATAAGGTTAGTCCGAAAAACCAATGTCGGCTCGATTAAGTTCTTTTCCTTAATCGTTTTTTATGTGCTACGCAATTCCAAACTTGTTCTCTTGCTTGCCATGAAGCCAATTCTTGTTGGACAACAGCAAGTCGAAGATTTGGGTTTTTGGTGCTCACACACTACTAATCCGAGTTAAGTAGAACAACTTATTCCAGCTGACGTATAAATAACAAAAGACAACAAATATTATGAAGGCAGTCCCCGAGTTACTGCTCGAGGTGCCAACATTTCATTGATAAGCTCATTGCCGGCATACATACCGACATATGAGAGACTCGGATACACACACTTCTTTGTTAAGTGTAGAAAGGACGAAGTAGAGCTACATTCCATGGACGCTTAGATTCCTCGCCAGACCTTTCCGCCTTGTTCTTTTCCTGTGGCTTTGCATCGATAAGATAGTAAGAATCATTGTGCAGTGCTTTGCTCACAATGAATGGCGCTTCCCATGGGGGGGATAACTTATGCATGCCGGCAGTATGTTGTACCAACCGGAGCACCAGATCGCCTTCCTGGAAAACTCGGGGGCTTACTTTCCAGCTATGATAGCGTCGGAGATTTTGCTGATATATGGCGGATCTGGACAATGCCAATTTTCTCGCTTCTTCCAGCAGATCAACATCATTTTGCCGGGCTTCTTGCACTTCGGCTTCTGTGTATTGGGTGACCCTAGGCGAGTCATGCTCTATGTCGGCTAGTAATACAGCTTATGCCCCATATACCAGAAAGAATGGCGTATAGCCTGTTGATCGGTTCGGAGTTGTTCTTAAACTCCACAGTATCGATGGTAGTTCTTCTATCCAGCACCCCGCTGATCTTTGCAGCGACTGAATGAGCCGGGGTTTTATCCCGGATAATACTAATCCGTTGGATCTTTCCACTTGTCCGTTCGATGCGGGGTGGGCTACCGAGGCAACGTCCAGCCAGATCTTCTTATCTCGGCAGAAACGCGCAAATGCTCCTTCCACAAAATTTGTGCCATTATCAGTTATGATACTGTGAGGATAACCGTATCTCAAGATGATGTCTTTGAGAAATGTCACGGCCGTAGCTCCATCACATTTTCTTATTGGCTTTACTTCAATCCATTTTGTAAATTTGTCCACCATGACCAAATGTGAGTCATATTCCCCCTTGCTGGTTTGAACGGGCCAACCATGTCCAAACACCATACGGCGAATGGCCATGTGATTGGTATGGTCTTGAGCTCCGACATTGGCATATGTGTCTTGGTAGCGTACCTCTGACAACCATTGCATTTTCTCACCAGATCTTCTGCTTGTTCTAAGGCACTTGGCCAGTAGAATCCATGCCGGAAAGCTTTTGCCACCAAGGCTCGGAACGAGGCATGATGCCCGCACTCCCCTTGATGTATATCTCGGAGGATGTCAAGCCCTTCTTTCGGGTCAACACATCGCTGGAGGACATTGGTCACACTCCTTTTGTATAGCTCGGAATTGATGATTGTGTATGCCTTTGCTCTCCTCAGAGTTTGCCAGGATAGCACCTCCTTAGTGGGTAAAGTTCCATCTTTCAGGAATCGAAATATAGGCAGTGCCCAAGCTGGTATTGCTCGCATAGGGAACACATCCTCATCAATTTCCATCTGATCCACCGACATAACTTCAACCGGATCATGCTGAGCAGTCCCCGGGTCCTGCGAGCGCAGTCCCCGGGTTCGCTGAGGTAGTCCCCGGGTTTGCTGAGGTAGTCCCCGGGTTTTGCGCACCACCCCCCATGTCAATGTCCATGGGCACAACTCCGGATTCTGTATCTTCCGGGACGTAGATTGAGTCGGTTTCTAGGGACGGTCTGATAGATGGTTTTCTGAGGTGCTCTAATGCTACACCCAGTGGAATTGCTTGTCGGGTTGATCCGAGCTTCGACAATATGTCGGCAACCTCATTCTCCACCCGGGGTACATGGCGAAATTCGCATCCCTCAAAATAACCAGATATTTTCTGCACATGGAATCGGTATGCCATGTTTGGATCAAGAGCGTCCCACAGCCCCGACACTTGCTGAACTACCAAATCCGAGTCGCCAAAGCATTGGATCTGATGTATCCCAATTTGTTTTGCCACTTTGAGCCCATGCACAAGTGCGTCATATTCAGCAACATTGTTTGATGCCGTGAAATGGATCTGCAGCACATATTTCAGCTGGTCCTTCTTTGGCGAGGTAAGTACCACTCCGACACCTAGCTCGGTTTTTGTTTTTGACCTGTCAAAGTGCATCCTCCAGTAGTTCGGATCTGGTAGCGGTGGTTCGTATTGTACCTCGGCCCAGTCCACAAAAAAGTCGGCCACAGCCTGAGACTTGATTGCTTCTCTTCTGTCATATTGTGGCGCATAGGGAGGTAGTTCAATTGCCCATTTCGGAATCCTACCACTCGCATCCTTGTTACTCATTATCTCGGATATGGGAGATTCACATATTACCTTGATGGGATGCTCCTCAAAATAATGCTTCAACTTCTTAGCTGCCATATAGACACCGTACGCCACCTTTTGATAGTGTGGGTAGTTCTGCTTTGAGGCAGATAATACCTTGCTCAGATAAGACACTGGCCTTTGCACCGACTTACCCTCTTCGTCACGCTCTACCATAATCACTGCACTTACAACTCGGTTGGTTGCGGCTATGTAGAGCAACATTGGCTCCTTTGATAGTGGAGAGGCTAACACTGGTGCAGTGGCTAACATTTTCTTTAATTGTATAAAGGCTTCATTGGCCTACGGCGTCCAAATGAACTTGTCCGACTTTTTCATGAGTTGGTAGAGAGGCAATGCCTTTTCTCCCAACCGTCATACAAACCTACTTAACGATGCCAGGCAACCAGTGAACTTCTGGACATCGTTAAGACACTTTGGCAGTTTGATTCGCTCAATGGCCCGGATTTTAGTTGGATTTTAACTTCGATACCTCGGCTGGAGACAAGAAATCCGAGTAATCTTCCAGCCGGGACACCGAAGGTGCATTTTTCCGGGTTAAGCTTCATCCGGAATCTTCTTAAGTTCACGAACGTCTGCTTGATATTGTCAAGGAGCGTTTTGCTTTCCTTGGTCTTGATAACCACATCATCCACATAACTTGTACATTTTGACCAATTTGGTCGTGCAAACATTTTTGCATACATCTTTGGTACGTTGCCCCTGCATTACGTAAACCAAACGGCATGGTGCGATAGCAATAAGCCCCATACGGGGTGATAAATGCAGTCTTTATTTGATCATCCGGATTCAGAGGTATCTGGTGGAAACCAGAATATGCATCAATGAATGACAACAGTTCACATCCAGCAGTTGAGTCTATGACCTGATCTATCCTGGGCAGTGGAAATGGATCTTTTTGACACGCCTTATTCAGGTTCGTGTAATTGATACACATACGCCAAACCACTGCCACATTCGGATCATCTTTCTTCTTTTCCACCAGCACCGGATTAGACAGCCAATCCGGGTAAAGAACTTCCATGATAAATCCTGCAGCCAACAACCGAGCTATCTCATCTCCAATGACTTTTCTCCTATCTTCAGCGAAGCGGCGGAGAGGTTGCTTCACCGGCTTTGCTCTGGGTCTCACATTCAAAGAGTGCTCGGCCAACTCCCTCGGAACACCTTGCAAGTCCTGTGTGGACCAAGCAAAAATGTCCCGATTCTCACGGAGGAAGTTGATGAGCTCGCTTTCCTATTTGTCATTTAACCCGGCACCAATTGTTACGATGCGCTCTGGGAACATATCATCAACAGGCACCTTCTTGGTATCTTTTGTGGCTTGGAGCGAAACGGTACCATGCGGATTACTCAACGCCAGCATATACTGCTGCGCGGACTGAGCCAATGCTGCCACCTCTTGGATTTTTCTTTTCTCTTGCGCAATCATGAGTCACTCGGCTAGGTTAGACCCGGCTGACGCACACTCAATGGAACGTCGGAAATCTCCAGCAATGGTAATCACTCCATTTGGCCCGGGCAATTTCATCTTCAGATAACTGATGTGGCATCTTGCCATGAACTTGTTCAGTGCTGGTCTTCCGAGTAACGCGTGATACGCACTTTCCAAGTTCACCACTTCAAACTCCAAATTCTCAGTTCGGCAGTTATCTCTTGTGCCGAACAATACGTCAACCCGGACTTTGCTTATTGGCTCACAAGAAATACCTGGCACAATGCCATGGAAAGTTGTCCTCGTAGCTTGGAGCATGTTCTCCGAGATAACCAACTTGCGCATTGTATCCGCATACATGATGTTAATGCTACTGCCATTGTCAATCAGTACCTTGGAGAACCTTACATTGATGTTAGGCCCAATGAATGTCGGATCCAGCACTAGCGCATATGAACCAGGACTTGGCATAAGCTTGGGATGATCTTTGATGATCCAGGTAATTTCCTGGTCCGACCAAGGCATATACCTCGTCACTGCTGGCATTACCGCATTGACCTCCATATGTCGGTGCTGCAAGCTCTTTCTATCTGTTTCCTCAGTGGTGAACACACAGTAACTCTGATGATGCTCCCTGTACTCATTCCTCCCCTCATTTCTGGGGTACCTCTGATCCGGTTGATGCTGGTTTTCTACTTGATGCACTGCATCCCTTCTCTCATGGTTATCATACCTCGGCGGAGGGGGAGGCAACATTAGCTGTTGCGTGTTCGCTCCGGAGAGCAGTTGCTGCCGGGGTAACTCCTGCCGAGGTTGATCATTCTGAGGTGCCTGAGCATTCCCCGAACCACCTTGTTCTATCTTACGCATCCACTCACATTGCCTCGTTGTATGACCCGCTGGGTTACTCGGATTTGGCGTGTGAAATTTACACGGCTGATCCAACATTGATTCATAAGTGTACCTCGGACGGTCCTTCTTCTCCTGCCACTGTTTCTTCTGCTCTGGCGTCCGTTGTCCCCCTCCAGTTTTCTTGCCATCATTTCTTGGTATCCATTGTCCCCCTCCAGTTTTCTGACGTTGATTGCCCCTGCTCCGGGCTGATCTTGATTCACAGCAGCAACTTGTTGCGAACTGTACCGGTGATCCGGTCTGTCATCTCTTCTTTTACCTCTGTAATCATTCCTCCGGGATGATCCGGCTCCATCTCTCTGGTAGTACTCCTCATTTGACTCGTTTGACACGAGCCTAGGTTGAGTCGGATCACCCAAAGCATACGAATCAGCAATCTGGATCATCTCTGCCAATGTAGTTGGCATTTTCCTTTGCAACTTCTGCCACAGCTCGCTTGCATATCTGCACCCTTGCGCAAACCATGCTATGGCCTGTGACTCTATCACACCCTCACATGAGTTTCTCACGGTACACCACCGGGTTAAAAACTCCCGGTCCGTCTCGTTCGGTCTCTGCTTACACATAACTAGGGTCTGTGGCCTATTTGGCCTCTGATACGTACTTGAGAAATTGCTAATAAACATTTCCTCAAAATCGATCCAGCAGTTAATACTTCCGGGCGGCAAATTGTTTAGCCATACCCTTGCTGGCCCCTCCAACATCTGGGGCACGTATCGCACAACCCATCTCAAGTTGCCTGTAGCAATTTTCACGGCTGTAGCATAGTTTATCAACCAATCCTCCAGCTTAGTACTGCCGTCATACGTCTTTGTGCCTCTAGGTAACTGGAAGTTAGGTACCGGTGGCTCCTTCATGATCCGGGGCCCAAAACACACAGGACCCGGTGGACCTTGACATTCAATCTGTTCCGACCTATACAGTCGATCCAGTTTTAACCTGGCATCATCAGGCATCAAATCCCTGCTTCCCAATCTTGACCCTATCACATGATAGTCCGGCCTTGGGTATCCTGCGTTCACCGTTTTCGAATCGCCATCGTTATACCTGTCTTGCTCTCGTGGAGCACCTCTCTGTTGCATACCTCGGCCGACACTTTGCTCTTGCCTCGGTATATTCTGCTGCTGCGGTTGTCCTGCCGAGTTACGCTATCCGGCATTGCCATTTACAGCGTTTCCTTGACCGGCATTGCCTTGGTCGCGGTTACCTCGGCCAGCCTCACCTCGGCTCACACTTCGTCGATCGTCATTTCTCTGTACTTCTTTTCCTTTCCCTGCCCTTGTCGGGTCATACGGGACGATCTGTTTGTTCCTTCTAGCCGAGGTTACTACCTCTTCTCTCCTAGGACCACCATGAGGAGACGATGCGGCTCCAGCGGATTTCTCCGGGTTACCCACCGTCGAATGAACGATCTTGGAGGCCCCAGCTCCCTCCGGGTTAGCCCTGAGCAATTCCTCATTTTGCCTGTTCGCGATCCGAACCAACTCATTGACCCTATCTTGCTGTCTTTGACGGGCTTTACCCGTTAGACCCTCTAACTCGGATACAGCTGCATCTGCTGCTCTGAGGTTTTTTGCCGGGGTACTATACTTCGGCAGCCCACGGATAAACAATTTTCTGACTCCTCAATCCTAGTATCACCCTCTTTGTTCATTTCACTCATGAGATTTCTCCCCTTCACTTTTACAGCATCTACTTTATTTGCCTTTGCATACTCACGCAGCGTCATGTTCAACGACTGCTGAGCCGCGGCTATCTTTTTCGCACCCTCTAGAATTTTTTGCCTAGTTTCCTCTAGCTCGGCCTGTGCCTGAGCCGGATCTACCACTGCTGCTACCGGGTTTTCCAAGCTATCCATCGCTTCCCGCAGCACATTCTCAGGCCTCTCTAGTGGAGGACCTCTACCTTTCCTCGGTGCCTTAGGCGTTACCTCCGGATCTGGTGCTGGATCCTTGCTTGCGCCTGCACCAGGCGCAGTCATCATCACCTCAGCACGGTCCGGGGAGCGAGTGATACACGCCCCGTGAGCCACGCTAAGGGGTGGCTCCCCTGCCTCGACGACGTGCCACGGATGAACGCATGACACATCGACAGCAACGTAGACCTTGTGCGCCGCGAGCTTAACGAAGAGGCCGTTGCACGGAAGTGGGCGCGTGCCAAAGCAGCCAGCATTGTCGCTGACAAAGTCCAGCGCTCCAAAGCGCTGAACGAGCCCGGAGACGATGCGTTCGCCGGTGCCGATGAGGTTTCCCGTCCGGATCTTGACCCCTGCTAGCGCCGCTAGCCCCATGGTGGGCGCCAACTGTCGTGGTGGTGTCACGGCAGATGCCATGGATAGGCTAAAGGTGGGGACTGATAGCACTAGGGGAATCTAGGGAGGGATAGTGAGGTGATTCCTCACACAGAAGGTTTGTATTCGATTCACTTCCAAGGTTTACAAGTGCTCCTTGATCTGTATTGGAGAGAGGAGGAAGAAGGAACTCTCTTACTCTCACCGCTAGCTAGCCCTCAGGAACCAAGTAAAATCTAGTCGATAGAGATGAATCCAGTAAAGCTCAACCTCCTAGAGACCAACCCCTTCTACAGAGGCCCTAGCCCTCCTTATATAGGAGTGGCTAGGTCTCCACCTAGGGCATACGTGGAGGCATATTCCAGGGAATATGCCTCCTCCCAAAATAGTAAGCCGACCGGGTCGCTTTTCCCCGCGTCACCCATGCAGAGGCTACGTGAGCCTCTGCGGCGCCTGCGTCAGCCGACATTGGCGTCGTCACCTCTGTCGGTCATGCCTCGGTGGTCCTGCCTCTGTCCGCTTCGCTCATGCCGTGCGTATCGGGGTTACTTTTGACCAGCGAGATACCTTCCTTCTCCTAGAATCTTGGATCGTAGTTGATCCGACCACACCTGTTCCTGCATACAAGCTAGATTCATCCATCCGACTTACGGCTTAAGTCGGATGAGACCCAGTTAGGTGGACATCCCCTGTTCTGGGTTACCCCGAGATTCGGCCTTCCTTGAGGTGACTCGGCCAGCATTCGCTTTGACCTTGCCGTACCTCGGCTAACTCGGCCTTTATACCCTGGCGTGACCCTATCCGGGGGTATCCCCCCAACAGGGGGGCGACTGATTCTTCTGTTGTCCAAGTGAGGCAACTTGTTTCCCGTTTTTTGTACTTGTTGTTTTTTCTCCTTTGCTTGCTTAATAATTTAGTGGTCATAGTCTGATTTCAGATTCAATGATACTTGGGATGGTTGCTCAAGAATGGACTTAGCGCACTTTGTGTTTTTTTAGTAAATACCGGCTTTGGCTTGGGCTTTTTTGGTGCAAAAAAGCCTTACTCTGTGCAACCGATATCACGGCACTTTCCTCATCAGTCATGTCATAAGCTCTCTTTGGAAGAGCTGGCGGGATGTCGACTATCTTCGACGTACTACGGCCTTTCTTCTGAGTGGGAGCGGGTGAGGGACGGCCATCCTTTTTTAGTCGGGGGAGGAGGCGGAGGCGGAGGTGGAGGTGGAGATCGAGATGTACTCATGCTGCAGCGATCGACATCCCTCTCGTCGAGGGATGGTGGACTTGAAGGTTGATGATCGACATCCCTCTCGTCAAGGGATGGTGGACTTGGATTCCTCAGAGTCGGTGGCCTTGGCGCCAAGCCTGGAAACTTCATGTACTTCTTCTCCCATAGAATGATGTGGCGCTTAACATCTCCCAGTTTCCTAAGTCCTTCAGGTGTAGCGATGTCAATTTCTAGGTCTGCAAAATCCTCCACTAGGTCATCCACCAAGACACAATAGAGCCCACTCCTTGACTTCCGCTCTTCTTTCAAGCCCACCCGGCCTTGGGGTAGTACCATCTGCCTCGAATTCTTCATACTCTGGAGGTAGTATGAAATGTGCTATGAGCTTCTGCCAAAGGTAATCTTTGGCATCATCGGTGACATAACTAGTGAATTCTTCACCTTTTTTCTGTGACTTATTCCAGTTTTGAATGGTGATCGGGAGGTTGTCCCTAACAATCACCCCGCATTGAATTACAAACATCTTGGCGTGCTTTTCTGGATCAATCGGTTCTCCAGTATCATCTATTACGTCAATGGTAAACCTTTGATTACCATCCAATTTTTTGGTCGGGCCTCGTTTTTTTTAACTATCGATTTGGTCGATCCATAGGGCTAAAAGAAGAAGAGAGAGTGATTAATATATATATCCAGATCAATTAATGCATCTAGTCACAAGAGGCTTAATATATATACATCACCGCTTGTTGTCGAGGGGCCATCATTGTTGTTTGTTTGCCCTTCATCCATCAGTTCTAGCTGATGTCCATCACCATATTGATTTAGAAATGACGATATCTTGTCCTCGTTTACATAATATTCACCTATTGTTATTCCCTCGTCTACAACATCTTCACCTCTAGTAATAAGAGGAATTTCACCTCTTATCATGCCCTCAAGAAGTTCGCCGCTGGTGTGACAATCCATCACTTAACTATTCCAGAAAGAAGGGTAAAACAAGTTAGAAAAAACAGACATATTAATGTATTACTCTACCCTAAAATAGACATATTACTCTATCACAAATTTATTTCTACAATAGATATATTTACACTAAACCCTATAATAGACATATTTACACTAAACCCTAAAATAGACATAAACCATAAAACCCTAAAATTTCTACATTAAACCCTAAAATAGACATATTACTACAATAGACATATTTACACTAAACCCTAAAATAGACACAAACCATAAAACCCTAAAATTTCTACATTAAACCCTAAAATAGACATATTACTACAATAGACATATTTACACTAAACCCTAAAATAGACATATATATTACTACTACTACTAAACACCCTAATAATTCCTACTACTACTAAACCCTATATATTACTACTACTACTAAACACCCTAAAATAGACATATATATTACTACTACTACTAAACCCCAAAAAATTCCTACTACTAAACACCCTAATAATACTACTATATGTAATATATACTACTAATTATATTACTACTAGCTAATATACTACTAATTATATTACTACTACTAACTAATTATATACTACTAATCATATAACTACACTAATTAATACTACTATTTAAAACTAGTAATTAACAGGGGAGGGGAGGCCATACGGAGACAAGCAGTGCGAGACAATGGGAGGTGGACGACAAGTGCAGCTGGCTCGGCCGGCGCGGTGTGTGCTCTTCTTGCCCAGCGTGCGCTGACGACGATCGGCAGCGTAAGTGCGCTTGCGGCAATGATGAGCTGCTCGGTCAAGCCTGATGGTGTTGCGATGCGGCTCTCGGCAAGCGCAGCTTCGTAGGAGGACGGCGGACAACAGACGACATCGCGTATGAGAGTCGGGCAGCCTGCCTGCGTCAGGTCTGTGGGCGCCTCCTGCGCGAGAGAGAATGAGAAATGAATCAGGAAGGAGATCGTGGCGGTTTATATGCCGCATGCCTTTAGTCCTGGGTGATGCCACAACCCGGGACTAAAGGGCCTTTAGTCTCGGGTCATGGTATCACCCGATACTAAAGGCCCCCCCTCTAGTCCCAGGTCTTGCCACGACCCGGGACTAGAGGCTTTTCGGCCTCCGCTGTTTTTCGCGCGCTGCCAGACCTTTAGTCCCAGTTCTTATTTAGACCCAGAACTAGATGGTGTTTTGTATATTTTTAGATTAAAAACTATTTATAACTTTGGAAATTCATAGCACCTATTTAATAAATCCAAATAATACAAATAATATGTCTATTATTATCAGAAAAATATAAGGAATCTTTATATATCATCCATATATCTCTTTATATCATGCATAAAATTGTGTCATTCTCATTTCAAAGTGCATTCACTATTTTTTTTGTAAATTTTTAAATTCGAAAACATTTATAACTTTTTGAATTCATAGCACCTATTTAATAAATCCAAATAATACAAATAATATGTCTATTATTATTAGAAAAATATATGTAATTGTGCCATTCTCATTTCAAAGTGCATTCATCATTTTTTGTAACTTTTTAAATTCAAAAACATTTATAACTTTTTAAATTCATAGAACCTATTTAATAAATCCAAATAATACAAATAATTTGTCTATTATTATCAGAAAAATATATGGGATTGTGCAATCTCTTTTCAAAATACATTCACTATTTTTTGTAACTTTTTAAATTCAAAAACATTGATAACTTTTTAAATTCATAGCACCTATTTAATAAATACAAATAATATGTCTATTATTATCAGAAAAATATATGGAATTGTGCAATTATCTTTTCAAAATGCATTCACTATTTTTTTCATATTTTTGAATTTGACCAAACTTTCAACATAAAAAGTGTTTGAATTTGAATAACTAGTTCGGGGGCCTTTAGTCCCAGTTGGAGGCAATAATTGGGACTAAAGATATTTTCCGCCTTTCTTAGAGCCGTCAATCCATGAGCCTTGCTTTCCTGCCATTTATCTTCGCTTCCCGCCATGTTTTCCTACCCTTTCCCTCTATATCTAAGTCGACCGCCATGGCCATCCACACACATCCACACCTTCCCCCTCTCACTATAATGGACACCGCATACTGGGCCATTCTGACCCTAGAGGAGACTGAGGAGCTGTGGGCCTCTAGCTACCCATGCCCGCTAGGCTATCGGCGGCCCGCCGACTGGATGCTGAACGCTGGAGGAGTTCCTATCCCTCTTGTGCCTCAAGGTTCCGCCTGCCAGGTGGCCATCACGAACCACTTGTACCTCGAGCTCACGCCGGAGCAATGGATGGATCCCCATTGGGATCCCGACAACTATGACACCCGGAATGCCTTCTTTGCTAACCGGCAGGAAAGGGATCTTGCCAAGTACAAGGGTGAAGGCTCGCCCCCGTTGAACCACAGCGAGGCCGGCAACCGCCTGTGGTGGGCAAACCGGACTATTGTCTGTGTGATGCGCTACATCTCCCAGGGAGATCATTCTCGCCTTCGGTGCCCGCATTTTGACCCTCCACAGAGCCACAAGAAGGGTGGCGATGGTGAAGTCCATGGGCTACGCAGCATTGTTATCTAGGCCCCTCCTCCGCGTGTCGTGAATCCAAGGCCGGAGTAGCAGGTACCCCCGGAATATGCCCTGGCTGGGCTTAGGATCTAGCCGCGTGCGCCTAGCAGCGACGATGACGATGATGACGAAGACGACCTTGAAGTTGTGTACTATAGGGCTAGCCATGAGTATGACTAAAGAGGGGCCTTTAGTCCCGATTCCTTAGTCCCAGTTTTTTAATAATAATAAATGTCTTGAGTGTTAGTCCTGGTTTGTGGCTGGACCGGCGGGACTAAAGGGGCCTTTTAGTCCTGATTCTGTAGTCCTAGTTAGGAAACCAGGACTAATGGATCGTTTCCTACTAGCTAGTGTTGGTCTCTCTACAACTTTCCTGAACTATGAAGATGTTGTTATATTCTTGTGTCGGGTAACTAATTTCACATATTAGGGAGTACATCTATGACCAACTTGTTGGAGATGCCGGAGCACTAGGATCCGCCGGCATCTCCTTCAAGTTGGCCGTAGTGTTGTCCCTGCTCTCGCACACCATCTTGAAGTTTATAACTTCTCTAACTATATCAATACACCGGGAGCTAACTAATTTCACATATTAGGGAGTGCATCTATGGCCAGTTTGTTGCAGATGCCAGAGGACTGGGCTCCGCCGGCATCTCCCTCAAACTGGTCATAGTGTTCTCCCTGCTCTCGCACACCATATTGTTTGTTGTTGATAACTTCACAAGGATGCCTATTTATAGATTAAGCAGCATAACATAGTGTCGACACTCACCCCTGTCATAGTGTTGCCACTCACTAGAATAGTGCTACCACCCAGTCCTCCGGCATCTGCAACAAACTGGCCATAGATGCACTCCCTGCTCTCGCACACCATATTGTTTGTTGTTGATAACTTCACAAGGATGCCTATTTTATAGATTAAGCAGCATAACGTAGTGTCGACACTCACCCCTGTCATAGTGTTGCCACTCCCTAGAATAGTGCTACCACTTACGAAATAGTGTCCACACTCACATTTAGTCCCGGATGGTGTCTCCAACCGGGACTACAAGTTCATCTTTAGTCTAGGTTGGAGACACCCACCGACAGTAAACATGCTCGCACCGGCCCCTGCCTGCCGCAACCCATTAAGTCCCGGTTGGTGTCTCCAACCAGGACTAAATATGAAAAGATTTCCTTGGAACTATTCAGAATGCTCGGAAACAATACATTACATAAATGTTTTCTTCTAAGTTATCAGAACACAGTTACATAAAATGTTTAATACATTATATTACACATCATTTCTTCGCGTGTTTTCCTTTCTGATTGTGTCGTAACCATGGAGTGTCTTCTTTAATTAACAGGGTTGTTGGATCAGTGTTCATTGTGAAGGGCGGAATTTCATGAAACTTATCACAATATTCTGACATGTCTGTCTTGTCCTCCACTTCCACGATGTTTATTTTCCCTAAAAGAACTATGTGGCGCTTTGGCTCATCGTTTGATGTATTCTGTTTCTTATTTTTTTCTTTTTCTCGGTTTGGTAGACATGTCCTTCACATAGAAAACCTAAGCCACATCATTGGCTAGGACGAATGGTTCATCTAAGTACGTAAGATTGTTGAGATCCACTGTTGTCATTCCGTACTACTCATCTACCGTTACCCCGCCTCCTGTCAGCTTTACCCATTTGCACCGAAACAAGGGGACCTTAAAAGTAGGTCCATAGTCAAGTTCCCATATCTCGTCTATGTAACCATAATATGTGGTCTTGGACCCATTATCATTTGTTGCATCAAACCGGACACCACTGTTTTGGTTGGTGCTCTTTTTATCTTGGGAAATCGTGTAAAATGTATTCCGATTTATCTCATACCCTTGGAAAGTCGATATAGTCGAAGATGGTGACCTGGACAACAAATACAACTCATCTCCAAGAGTGTTGTTTTTTATGAGATGTTGCAACCAACCCCCAAAAGTCTTCATGTGTTCATCTCTAAGCCAGTCGTCATGCTTCCCAAGGTTGTTGGAGCATAAAATTTGCTTGTGTTCCTCGATATACGGAGCCGTCAAGATAGAGTTCTGTAGAACTGTGTAATGTGCTTCAGTGTAAGAATGCCCGTCCCTACATATTATTGATTTCCTTCCTAGAGTGCCTTTTCCACTCAGTCTCCCCTCATGTCGCGATTGAGGAAGACCAATCGCCTTAAGGTCAGGAACAAAGTCAACACAAAACTTAATGACCTCCTCTGTTCCATAGCCCTTGGAGATGCTTCCTTCAGGCCTAGCACGGTCACAAACATATTTCTTTAAGACTCCCATGAACCTCTCAAAGGGGAACATATTGTGTAGAAATACAAGACCGAGAATGGAAATCTCTTCGACTAGGTGAACCAGGAGGTGCGTCATAATATTGAAGTAGGATGGTGGGAACACCAACTCAAAACTAACAAGACATTGGACCACATCATTCTGTAATCATGGTAGATCTTCAGGATTGATTATCTTCTGAGAGATTGCATTAAGAAATGCACATAGCTTCACAATGGGTACTCGAACATAATCCGGTAGAAGCCCCGTCTATGCAATCGGAAGAAATTGCGTCATAATCACGTGACAGTCATGAGACTTTAGGTTTTGGAACTTTTTCTTAGCCATATTTGTTTTTCCCTTTATATTTGACGACAAGCCAGACGAGACCTTGATACTGCTCAGGCATTCAAAAAAGATTTCCTTCTCTTGTTTGGTAAGAGTGCAGCTGGCATGACCTAGAAACCATTCTGGATGCAAGCCTTTCGAGTCTTTCATATGTTGCTGGTCCTTCCGTGCTTCCGGTGTATCTTTTGTGTTCCCATACACACCCAAGAAGCCTAGCAGGTTCATGCCAAGATTCTTCATCACATGCATCACGTCGATTTGCAGAGCGAACCTCTAGGAATTTCAAATAGGGTAGCTCCTGATACGTCCATTTTGCATCACTATTCTATGTCATAATTCACTGTTATTCATTGATATATTTTGTATTGAGAGGTGATAATTATGTTATTTCATCTGTTTTTGCATGGTTGATGACTTTTGGAGCATCGACCGCTGTAGTCAGGATTCTGATGGAAAAGGTGTTGTTTGGAGGCAAAATTCGCGAAGATCAGAAAATACGGAAAATATACGGAAAATCCTATTTTTCTAGAAGACGAAGGAAGCCAGAAGGAGGGCTGGAGATGGGCCACAGGGGGCCCACACCACCCCCTGGCGCGGGCCAGCCTAGGCCGCGCCACTGTGGTGTGTGGCCAGGTCCACCCAGCACTCCCTGGCGATATTATCCTCCCGAAACCCTAAGACTCGGGGAGCGACCACAGAAAGATTCCGCCACCTCTGTGGGGCGGAAAACACCAAGAGAGAAAGATCTCTCCGGCAGACAGATTTCTGACAGGGGAATTCCTTCCCAGAGAAGGGAGATCGTCGCCATCAACACCACCATCAAGCTTGACTTCATCGGGATCATCATCATCATCATCACCATCATCATCACCATCAGCACCCTCATCACCATATCCATATTGCTGTAACAATTGTGTTGAATCTTGCATAGTTCATAGGGGAAACTTTCCCGGTGTTGATTACTCTTTGTAGTTGATGCTATTGAGTGAACCATTGAATTATTATTTATGTTCAGATTGTTATACATCATTATTCCATCTCTGATCATGATCCATATGCTGTCTTGTGAGTAGTTCGTTTTGTTCTTGAGGACATGGGAGAAGTCATGTTGTTAGTAGTGGAATTGTGTTGAGAAAGATTCCATGGTTGATATTTAAGTTGTGGTGTACTTCTTCTGGTGGTGTCATGTGAACGTCGACTACATGACACTTCACCTATATGGGCCTAGGGGAATGCATTGTGTATATGGCTACTAATCGTAGGGGTTGCCGGAGTGATAGAAACCTGAACCCCCGTTAGGAAACCATTGCACAAGGGACGTAAGGGTCTTAGAGTTTAAAGTTGCGGTTAGGTTTCTACCTTAGTTACTTTCTTGTACTTACGGATGTTTGCAAGGGGTTTAATCACAAGTATGTATTAGTCCTAGGAAGGTCGGTACATTAGCACATGTTCACCCACACAACACTTAGCAAGCTAAAGAAGATTAATCAACTATATGAAGCGAAAGCACTTGACAGTCTTCCCCTGTGTCGTCGAGAACGTTTGGTCATCTTAAGTAATACAACCGGCTTGTCCTTTGCTGCATAAAGGATTGGGCCACTTGCTGCATTTATTCCTACTGTCTTTTATTTACTCGTACTTTGTTTAATTGCTTTATTAAAACCCCTAAAAATCTGTTTGCTAAGTATTTGCAGAGAATTCCTGATCCATACCACTAGCCAGCACCTTCTGCTCCTTGTTGGGTTCGATACTCTTACTTATCAAAAATACTACGATACACCCCTTATACTCGTGGGTCATCAAGACTATTTTCTGGCGCTGTTGCCGGGGAGTGAAGCGTTATTGGAGAGTGAAACTGGTAAAGGAAACTTCTACTGTGAGTATTGTTTACTTATGTTAGTTGCTTTATTTTCCTTATGGATAATTCGCTGAGTTTCTTATTTGGTAATGCTACTACCACTGCTAAGGTAGTAGATAAACCACCACCTGCTAAGAATGATGCTTTCAAAATACCTACAAGAATTATTGATCGTGTTATGGATAACTACTATGTTGGGGATGGAACTGTCCATCCTGGTGATCATTTGCTCTTTATACACGAATTATGCGGGTTGTTCAAGTGTGCAGGTATTACTACAAATCAAGTTAAGAAGAAGTTATTCTCATTATCGCTGAAAGGAAGAGCTGAGGAATGGTATAAGCTGCTGAAGAATGGTCAAGCTCTGGAATGGGAGGAAATAGTGCCTCTCTTTTATTCAAAATTTTATCCTCCTAGTGAGATTCATAAAGATCGGAATCAAATATACAACTTTTGGCCTCTTGATGGAGAGAGTACAGCTCAAGCTTGGGGGAGATTGAAGTTACTTATGCTCAAATGTCCCATTCATGAGCTCCCCAATAATATCATTATCAATAACTTTTATGCAAGTCTCCCTCTACATGACAAGGATTTATTGGATGCTTCTTGTGCTGGATCATTCACTCGCATGGAAGAAGAAGCTAAATGGAATCTTCTGGACCGTATTCAAGATAATGTTGAAGCTTGGGAGAATGACAAAGGTAGAAAGTCAGGTATAAATTACGATTATGAATGCATTGAATCTTTTATGGGAACTGATGACTTTCAAAATATTAAAAATGCTTATGGTCTAGACTCTCAAGCTATTGCTTCTTATTTTAAGGCTTTTGCTTCCTATATTGAAGTGCCTAAAAAGAAGTGGAATAGGTATCATGGACCTTATAAGATGTTGCTAAGAGTGTTCCTGCAAGAAATACTGAAGTTTATACTGCTAATCATGTCTTACCTGAACCTTATATTGAGAAAATGCCTTTCCTAGTTAAGATAAAGGAACATTCTATGATAGCTAGTATGGTTAATGAAAGTGCAAATAAAGCTGTTGAACCTGATAAACAAATGGTTGATGAACCTATAATAGCAAATGTGAAAGACTTTGTTACTAAATATGAAAAGGAGGGACACACTATCATTTGTAAGGATACCTCTAATATTGTTTCACATAGTAGTGTTATGAGAGCTAGTATTCCTATGTTTTCTGTTAGAATAAGTGATCATTGCTACGATGGTCCTCGTGATAGTTATATTGTTAAGTTTATGCATGATACTAAAAGTTACTATGATAGAGGGAAAAGTGTTCTTAAGTATCTCAATAATATCAAGTTTCCTCGTTTTATGTTGCACTTCTTTTGCCTTCTTATGCAAGTAGCCTCTGGTTTCAACAACTTGTTTGTTTAAAAAATTCCCTTGCATAGGAAGTGGGTTAGGCTTAAATGTGTGTATTTTTGCTTCTTAATGCTCTCTTTCACTTCAATTCATATTCCTATGTGAGCATCTCCAAAATTATCATGCCCATCTTAACGGCTATAAAGAAAGAGCTTTTTGGGAGACAACCCAATTTGTTTTTGCTTTCAGTTTGTTTTTGTTTATTTGAGTCTTGGAAGTTATTACTTCGGTAATAACTGTTCCTTATCCATTTTGTTTGGTTTTTGTGTCAAGATCAACCTCTAATGAGAGAGAAGTAAGATTTGGGGAAGTTGCTGTCCCGAAACAGATTTTTGTGCTTCACCGAAAAATTCATGAGAAATCTCTGTATGTCGGATTGAGCTGTAATTTTTTGTGCTTCTGACCCAGGTTGTTATTTAACTTTCGTTAGTTTTGCACTTTTTGATTTGAGCAACATAAGATTTTCGAAAAAATTGATCTTTACCTGCTGGTCTGTTTTGACAGATTTTGCCACTCTTGCATTTGCTTCTTTATTGGATTTCCTTTTTGAATTCTTTTTGGGTTTTTGGAAGGATTTGCTACAGTAGCTTATGTTTTGATGGTTTTTAGTTGAAGTTGGACTCAAAAGGTTTTATCACTTCATATATACTAATGTTGCTAATGAGAATTGTGTGGAGTTTTGTGTGAAAGAAATTTCCAGGCAGTGGAGATAATGGTGTAATAAGGAAGAGAAGGGTTTTATGACTCAAGTAATAAGTGTATGAAGATGAAGATATCGATGATATTTAAGTGGTGACTCCGGAAGAATCTACTAGGTACCAAATTTAGAGACCCGCAGAGTCCGTTTTCAAAAAGGTAATAGTTCTGGTAAGAAAAGTTCCACGAAAATACAATCCAACTATATTTTTGCAGTTTTTAGTCAATAAGGAAAGCTACGAAGTGAAAAGGGGACGGAAATGGAGCCAGGGTGGCTCACCGCCCTATGGCGCAGGCCCGCTCCTGGCCGCGCCACCAGGTGGTGTGGCCACTCCGGACTCCGCCTCCGACTCGTTTTCTCCCAGTACCTTCCTTTTGTTTTGAAACTTCGTAATACATAACCCCCCCGGATCTCCCGAGGTTCGTATATCGTGTTTTCGTCGTGTCTTTGTTTCGATCTGATTCTGCCAGGAACTATTCTTGAAATCTTAGAAGCACAATGGTGTCCGCCAAGGATAAAGAGAAGGAGCCTATGGAGGAGGATCTCCAAGACCCCAAGCAGGGGCTGGTGCCTTTAGTCTCTTGTCCTGCATCAATGGAAGCCCTACGAGTCACTAAGGAGTTCTGCGATAAGTACCGAGACTTGTAGAGGAAGGTGGACATGCTTCAATGGGAGAACAATAGGCTTCACAAGATGCTGGAAGATTTCCCCACGTCAACTAAGAAAATATTACCACCACCACCGAAGGAGTAATTCGTCATCAGGTTTGGCATCCCCTTGGTTTGTTCCAAGCTTGGGAGAGTCCCGCGGTATCACATCACTATCTTCTATCTTTTTTGCCTTATTAGTAGAGTCATATCATGAATAGAGAAGTTATCATGTAGGATGGTTTGCATTATGGAAGTGTCCCCTCTCTCGTTAGATATGTATCCCTTAGTGTGAGTTGCCTTTATGGAATATTAATGAGAATTTCTATCATTTACTCTTTTGCATATCTTATATTGGTTTTCAATTCGTGGTTATATGATTGATCTTGTTGTTAGTTTTGGTATCACTTTGGGATCGTTGAGTTAATTTAGTTGGTTTTCGCAAACCTGGCTCGGTTAGTAGCAACACTATTTTTGAGAGTTGAATGAAAAAGATAAAAGTACTCTAAAGAAAAATAATTTCATCATCTTTCTTTCTTGATTTGCTCATAAGTCTAGTATTCTCTAGTTAAGATCTTTTTTGCTTCCAAGGAAGATTGCATGTTTGTCTTTATCACTTGTATGTTTGTTTGTTTCCTTCAACTCTTGTGCTTGCTGCCCAGCCTTGCTAGCCAAAAACCTGTAGTGAGAGGGAATTCTTCTCGTGCATCCACCTCCCTTAAACCAAAACCCATGCCATTTGTGTCCACCATACCTACCTACTAGCATTATTGCTATTCCAAGTAAATTCTTGTTTTATCTACCTTCCAAATTAAACTTGTATGTGAAAATTAGTGATTAAATCTCTCACGAACTTGATGGCACACTTTACTTTTCTTGCATTTAACAACCTGAACCATTGGGTCCTTCTTTGTTGCGTATATGCTTGCGCTTTATGAGTTGAAGTTATCAGAACCATGTATCATGGGGAACGCTTTCAACATCATTGGTACTTTGTACCTAGTTGATATCATGTTCTTTGCTTTTGGATCCCGGCGGTGTGAAATAAAAGTAGAACTTGTAAGATCATGGAGTTTATATGTGTGTTAGAGAAATGCCTAGGCCGCTAGCCTAATCCATGCCTAATCATGGTGGAAACTTGCAGCATAACTATAGTGAGCATTCTATGAAGCATCCTCAATAAAAACCTATGCAAATAGCAAATAAAAAGATCGCTGAGATGCTCACTGTCTGCTTGCCTTGTCATTTTGATTATGGGATAGCTCCTGTGTCATGTGCAAGGGGTACCCCGTTGGCGGTTCTCAATGATACATGTGTATTTACAATGACAAGAGCTTACTCGTGACTGAAGTTGAGTAGCATGAGGTTCAGTACTCATAAGTAAGGGGCATGAGATTTCAACTTATAACTTGTCAAGCATATCCTCTTAGTTGTGTCACTTTAACCTTAATCACCAAAAGATGCCTATGATAGGGGAAATGAGAGCTGAAAGCTAGTAAGTATCATAATTTTTGGGAGCTCTTATGAGACTTGCAATCCCTGCTTCCCTCTACGAAGGGTCTTTCTTTTACTTTGTAGTTGGGTCAGTAAACCTATTCCCTTCTATCTCAGCAAGTATTTTGAGTTGTTGTGTTTCATTCATTCATATGGTGATTTATTCAATCATGTTTCTTATATTCCTTATTTTGCACATTGCTCTTATCTTGATGTTTACTACTTTGAAAGCTATCATTGAAAACCAGTTATTTGTGAACTCCAGCAAATTATCAACTATTCTTCAACCAAGAGCTAAGTTTTTTTTGTGAACTCCAGCAAATTATCAACTATTCTTCAACCAAGAGCTAAGTTTGACATTACCAATTATGATTCATTTTATGTATCTTTATTGTGTTTCCTTTACTCGTTGCATGTTGATTTATATAATAGTGAGTTGTCTTCTATTATGATCTATGTATTGATGAATGTGATGCTTCTTGTCCATATTCTTTTATCGACTCTTCACTCCATAAACCAGAGGCCATGTTTATTGAGCTCAGTTTCGCTTGGGGACAAGCGAAGTCTAAGCTTGGGGGAGTTGATACGTCCATTTTGCATCACTATTGAAAGGACATTTACTGCCATAATCACTTTTGGTGTTCGTTAACAACTAGTAGACCCTTTTTACAGTTTGCTATTGTCTACAGGGTGATACTCTACAAAGCAAAAAGGACCATTGGCCTGCGGATCATTCCCTGCATTTGTTGGGGATTCCAGACCGGAGTCTCCGGTCTACACAGACCGGAGTCTCCAGTGTGGTCCGGAGTTTCCCCAGGAGTCTCCGGTGTGGCCTCTGTTCTCTTGCCTGGGTCAGCCAGTAAGGTGGTCCGGAGGCTGGTCCAGAGGTTGGTCCGGAGTCTCAGGTCCCTATCTCAGGCCGGAGTCTCTGGTGTAGAGGTACCAGAGTCTCCGGTCCACTTGGCTCCCTACTGAGTTGGGACATTCTGTCAAGGGGTCCGGAGGCTGGTCCAGAGGTTGACCGGAGTCTCCGGTGTAGACCGGAGTCTCTGGTGTGGTGACCGGAGTCTCCGGTCTGCTTCTTCTCCAACGGTCAGAAAAACGGTTCGCTGACAGAAGGGCTATAAATAGGGGACCTTATCCACTTGTTCTAGCTGCTCGTCCACCTCAAGAACACCATGTCCATTTGAGCCACCAAATCAACAAGATCTCTTCATCCAACCATCCAAAGTCTTTGATCTTTGGAGAATCGAAGGAGGAGGCCTTGATCTACAGCTTCACCAAGAGAGATCTTCATTTCCCCCTCATTCACTTGAGGTCCCCCTTGCTCTAGTGTTTCTTTGGAAACCCTAGGTTTTGATTTGGTTCTTACAAGCTTGTCTTTGATTGTTTGACAGCTTGCTTGTATTTGGGAGCCTCCAATTAAGTTGTGGATGTGTGCCCCGAACTTGTTGTAAAGGTGCCGGCTTCCACCTCGAAGGTTGCCGCATAGTGGAAGAGGTGAATCAAACCCGTTGGGGTGAGGTTCATCGGAGAACAAGGGAGGCCTCTCGTGGCGTTGGTAGTTTGAAACCACCCCCTCTCCAAACGTAGACGTACTTCCCCTCAAAAGGAAGGAACTACGGGAAACAAATCCTTATGTCTCCGTGTGCTCCACTTTGGTTCCTTCTATCCTTTACCACACTTTACTTATCTAGTTATTGTTTAGTTTGTGCTTGTTTGTCATATAGGTAAATTCACCTTAGTTGCATAATCTAGAGAATTTACCTTTCTTGTCAAACCCTAATTTGAAAAAGAGTATAATTTGAAGTAGCACCTATTCACCCCCCTCTAGGTGCCCATACGATCCTTTCAACTATTCTATGTCATAATTCACTTTATTCATTGATATATTTCGTATTGAGAGGTGATACTTATGTTATTTCATCTGTTTTTGCATGGTTGATGACTTTTGGAGTATGGACCGCTGCAGTCAGGATTCTGATGGAAAAGGTGCTGTTTGGAGGCAAAATTCGCGAATATCAGAAAATCCGGAAAATATACGGAAAATCCTATTATTTCAGAAGACGAAGGAAGCCAGAAGGAGGGCTGGAGATGGGCCACAGGGGGCCCACACCACCCCTGGCGCGGGCCAGCCTAGGCCATGCCACCAGGTGGTGTGGCCGCCCTGGTCCACCCCTAGCACTCCCCTCTGGCGTATATTATCCTCCCGAAACCCTAAGACTCGAGGAGCGACCACAGAAAGATTATGCCGCCTCTGCGGGCGGAAAACACCGAGAGAGAAAGATCTCTTCGACAGATAGATTTCTGCCGGGGGAATTCCTTCCCGGAGAGGGGAGATCATCGCCATCAACACCACCATCAAGCTGGACTGCATCGGTATCATCATCATCATCATCATCACCATCAGCACCCTCATCACCATCTCCATATTGTTGTAACAATTGCGTTGAATCTTGCATAGTTCATAGGGGAAACTTTCCCGGTGTTGATTACTCTTTGTAGTTGATGCTATTGAGTGAACCATTGAATTATTGTTTATGTTCAGATTGTTATACATCATTATTCCATCTCTGATCATGATCCATATTCTGTCTTGTGAGTAGTTCATTTTGTTCTTGAGGACATGGGAGAAGTCATGTTGTTAGTAGTGGAATTGTGTTGAGAAAGATTCAATGGTTTGATATTTAAGTTGTGGTGTACTTCTTCTGGTGGTGTCATGTGAACATCGACTACATGACACTTCACCTATGTGGGCCTAGGGGAATGCATTATGTATATGGCTACTAATCGTAGGGGTTGCCGGAGTGACAGAAACCTGAACCCACGTTAGGAAACCATTGCACAAGGGACATAAGGGTCTTAGAGTTTAAAGTTGTGGTTAGGTTTCTAGCTTAATTACTTTCTTGTACTTACGGATGTTTGCAAGGGGTTTAATCACAAGTATGTATTAGTCCTAGGAAGGTCGGTACATTAGCACATGTTCACCCACACAACACTTAGCAAGCTAAAGAAGATTAATCAACTACATGAAGCTAAAGCACTTGACAGTCTTCCCGTGTGTCCTCGAGAACGTTTGGTCATCTTAAGTAATACAACCGGCTTGTCCTTTGCTGCATAAAGGATTGGGCCACTTGCTGCATTTATTCCTACTGTCTTTTATTTACTCGTACTTTGTTTACTTGCTTTATCAAAAAACCCTAAAAATCCGTTTGCTAAGTATTTGCAGAGAATTCCTGATCCATACCACTAGCCAGCACCTTCGCTCCTCGTTGGGTTCGACACTCTTACTTATCGAAAATACTGCGATACACCCCTTATACTTGTGGGTCACCAGCTCCCAAAATATAGATTTTTCTTCCACATGGGTGTGTTTCCGTCAGCGTCCTTCGGAATAGATTGCCCGCCCTGACCCTTTCAAAAATTACTATTTGATCTAAATCCTTGACCATATCAAATACATCAGCACCAGTATGTTCCTTAGGCTTTGGCTGGTCACATGGCTCACCATTGAAATGCTTGCCTCTCTTTATTAAGGGATGATTGGGAAAAATAAATAGACGATGACCCGTGCAAACATTCTTCTTACAATGTTGCAAATATATATATTCAGTCTCATCTAAACAATGTGTGCATGCATTGTATCCCTTGTTTGTCTATCTTGAAAGGTTACTAAGAGCAGGTCAATCATTGATTGTTATGAAAAGCAACACTAGGAGGTCAAATTCTTCCTGCTTGTGCTCATCCCACACACGTATGCCAGGTTCGTGCCACAACTGTAAAAGTTCTTCAACTAATGGCCTTAGGTACACATCAATGTCGTTGCCGGGTTGCTTCGGGCCTTGGATCAACATTGGCATTATAATGAACTTCCGCTTCATGCACAACCAAGGAGGAAGCTTATAGATACATAGAGTCATGGGCCAGGTGTTGTGACTAGAGCTCTGCTCCCCAAAAGGATTCGTGCCATCTATACTTAGACCAAACCTTAAGTTCCTTGCGTCATCTGCAAATTCCGGATAATCTCTATCGATTTTTCTCCACTATGACCCATCAGCGTGGTGTCTCAACATCCCGTCTGACTTACATTCCTCTTTATGCCATCGCAACGACTTGGCCAACTCTTTGTTTCTGAACAAACATTTCAACCGTGGTATTATAGGAGCATACCACATCACCTTGGCAGGAACCCTCTTCCGGGGGGGCTTGCCCTCAACATCACCAGGGTCATCTCGTATGATCTTATACCACAATGCAGTGCATCCCTGGCATGCATCCAAATTCTCGTACTCCTCACCACGATAAAGGATGCAGTCATTAGGGCATGCATGTATCTTCTGAACCTCGAAACCTAGAGGGTAGACAACCTTCACCATTTTCAGCAACTTTTCAAATGAGGAGTCAGGTATACCACACTCTGCCTTCCATCGCAACAATTCCAGTGTGCTACCCAGCTTTTTCAGACCATTTTTGCAATTTGGATACAACAACTTTTTGTGATCCTTTAACATGTGATTGAACTTCTCCCTCTCTTTTTTAGTTTCACAATCTCTCCGTGCATCGGCAATGGTCCGACCAAGATCATCAGTGGGCTCAGCATGTGCCTCTTCTTCAGCATCCCATTTAGCTTCCCCCATGGAAGTATCATTGTACTCAGGGAAACCATGATAGTTGTCATCATCCTCCTCTTCTTCATTATCTTCCATTATAACCCCTCTCTCTCCGTGCTTGGTCCAACAATTATAACTAGGCATGAAACCGAACTTTAACAGGTGGCTGTGAAGGGTTTTTGAGTCAGAGTAATCCTTCTGATTTCAACATCCACTACATGGACAAAATACAAAACCATTCCGCTTGTTCGCATCAGCCATACAGATGAATTCATGCATGCCATTAATGAACTCGCCTTAGCATCGGTCAGTACCGTACATCCATTCCTGAACCATCTGCATTATTGTAAAAGTATATCAAAAACCATTACAGAACATCATGAAGAGAGATTAATGATCAATTTAATACAAGTTATAATGTGAGCTTCTAGAGCATTAAATTTGAATTTTGAAAAAATTACATGCACCAATTTTTGAATTGGAGAAAACAATTACCATGAAAATGTGGAAGTTTTAATTATTGTTCTAGCAGTGAAATCGTCCTTCCATTTTGAGCTCTCAAACTCTAAAATTACACATTTCAATTTTTAGTAACTTTGTGCCTAATCAAAATTTGCCTAAAATTATAGATCTAAAAATCCTCTACTTCTAAAGCATGCAAATCCATCTCTACTTCTATTGCATTGAGATAAATTAGCAATGAGATGAAAGGATGAAGTTCCTAACCTTTTAAAAGCTTGGATTTAGGGGTTGCAACCAAATCTTGAGAAAAAAGGGAATGAACTCGGCTTGCTTGGGAGGGAAAATGGCCATGGCTAGGGTATGGACGAAGCTGCATTATATAGAGGAACATTTTAGTCCCAGGCCGTGATATGGGCCAGGACTAATTGACCTTTTAGTCCTGGGCCGTGATACGGCCCGGGACTAATTGTCCCCGTAGAGTGCAGCGGCCTGGCTCGAGGTCACTTGTCCTGGGTTGTGTTACAGACCGGGACTAGAGACCCGGAACGGCCCGGGACTAGTGCTTCCCTGCGCTCCTAGCTGTTCGACACGTTACGAACCGGGACTAGTGCTGGCACTAGTCCCGACCCGTAACAAACCGGGACTGGTGCCTGGTTCAGCATCAAACTGAAGGCCTTTTTCCACTAGTGCACCGAAAGACTAAGATGGTGGGTCTTGAAATTGATGAAGTCACCACACGTGCCTCGCTGTCGATGGAAACATCACCTCCCACTGAAAGAATATTCCGTCTTGATGATATTTTACTATAGGGGTTCGCGTATGAAAACAATAATTTTTTCCTACGCCAAGAACCCTAATGCCAGGACCTATCTATTAGTAATGCAATAACAGGAGGGATTTTCACAAACTTACCCTTGAAGACCAAAAAGTGTTGTCAACTGTTATTAGGGCGTGGTTGATGTAGTTGTACTGATGTCGACCTCGGGGTCATGTTGAAGTCTGACGGTTCCTTCAGCTCCAACAACTCCTAGTGTTCTAGGTGTTGCACCTATGAGGGAGTTACACATGTCCGGTGTCTGACGATGACTCCCACTCCTCGGATCCAGCAACAGTTGCAGAATTAGACCTTCTGGATCCGAATCCCGCAGTGCGACGGTGCTCTGTGGTGAAGAAGACTTCTGATCTCACAGTCCAAACTTGGGATCATGGTAACGGGAGGGAGAGAGAAATAATATCAACTAGAGGTCTCCCTAAAAGAGAGGGAACCTTTGTTGATTTTTGGTGTATTTATTTTCTCAAGATACCTCTGAATTTATAGGGAAAAGGCACCCCATAGTTAATTAGCTTAGCCATGTGGTACTAAACAAAGGAGAGGGGAGAGGGGGCTGGCCACCGCCGTCCATGTCCCTAGTGGGCCCCATGCAGGGTCCCTAGGCCTAGTCGGCCACCTCCCCTGCTTCCTCCCTTTAGTCTTTCCCTCATGGGCCCTTTTCCCTTAGGGGTTTTGGCCCAATAGTGAATTTGACCTTTTAATTCCTTTTGTTTTATTAAATAAATATAAATAAATGATTAAATTAATATTTAACATTTACTTACATATTATTCAATCCCCATGGCTATGGAATCCTTCCATCCCACTCCGGACATCCTCCGGACTTTCTGAAACCCTTTCGGTTTTCTCTCTTTCTATTCTTCGGTGATTCTGCCGATACCAAAACAATCTACGAGCATCATATAACCCTTAAGCATGATACCCCACGGTTCGGGAACACTCCAGACATGGTCGAGACCCCTCTTGAATCAATGATCATCAACGGGACCTGGATGCCCATGATGACCCCTTGTGCATTCCATGAATCTTTATCGTTGAACCATGAACATCGTGTCATATTAATCTTGTCTCTATGATACTTGCATTGTTCGAGATCTGATCAATGACATCACCATGTCGTGTTCCATATTGTTACCGACAAATGCTACTTAACTCGTTCCGACAAGTGATATCCCCGTGACCAAGTCACATGTTGCGCAACTTTATGGATATAACTTCTCCGAGTGGGCCCTCGAGTATCTTTCCATCACGCGGATGGACAAATCCCGCTCTTACATGTTCCTTTGAATAACTAAACACACCTTTATGATCACTATTTAACCAAGTGACGTTTGATGCTATCAAAGTATTCTCGGGTGACACTTATTGATATGGTCTCACAGTCTAAGAAATAAGACACTAGGTTTCCTAATCATCATAACTTGAACTTCGTGACATGATCGTGTCATGATGCTTAGATTGGGTACATCTCATCCTCTCATTCTCTCAATGAGGTGAATCCATTGTCAACTGGAATAAATGCCACATGATCAGGAAACCTTGATCATTCGTTGACCAATGAACCACTGACTAGAGATTCACCGGGAACTTATTGGTTGTTTATATATCACACGTGTATTGATGTTTCCTTTCAATATAGTTATAGCATGATATAAAACTTAATCATAAACTTTACGAAATATGGTAATAATCCATATTATTATTTGTCTCTAGGGCATATTTCCAATAGTCTCCCACTTGCACTAGAGTACAAATAAACTAGCCGCATTTGTTTACCAATCATCAGCACCATATAACCATGGCACTTTTGATCATGCTTGCTCATGGAATAAGTTGAGTCTCGGGTCTGGACTTTACATCCCCTTATATCCTTTGCAACTTACTAATGTCACCTTAATTGATATTAATACTTTATCATATTATGATAACATATTTTGTATCTATAGTAGTTATGGCAACAGAGTGAGGTCGGTTTCTAGGAGCTAGCAGTGATGTTAGATCAGTCAATGCAAACTTTCTCATGGGCATTGTGCCCTAGGACACACTCTATGCGAAAAGGCGAACTTGTCTAGCCACAACATTATATATCACTTTGGTAGTATCCTTAAACTTTTATTTAAAATGTAGTTATCGAAACACTAGTGCACCATGTGCATTTTTTCGATGTTTGTCACCATGCTTCCTCTTTGACTTAAATTGGTATTTTCAATGCAGAGATTTCCAATCTTTTAAGGTTAACATATGCCCTTATACCATAACCCTTTATGCTTTAATGTATGTCATTGTTCTCATTAGACACTGTGGAGAAACTTAGCTCAATGTTTAGTGCTTCATACTTAATCACTTCCGAATGTTTCTTCCTGGATCACATATTATGTTGAGTACTCATCATGGTTTCTAAGACAGAACCTATGTCAAAACATAGTGGATGGCGATCATCCTTTTCTTTCTTTTGACCATTTATGTTGAACTCAATGGCATTCCTAATTCAAATGATCAAGAGCCATTCCTTAATCAATCCCTATTCTAAAACTATTTCAGAATCTCTTTTAGGAATACATTAACATAACATTCTAATATACTTTCCTTCAACTTTTAACCCTTATAAATCATTATTTATCAGTACTTGCGCTTTTATTCTTAATGTGTCACATACACATAAGAATTAACTATAAGCTCTCACTCAAAATAAGTTTCATACATATTTGAGTCTGAAACTTACATTGCTCCCACTCAAAAATGTGTTTCCTACATATTTGAGTCCGAGACTTACACTACTCCCACTCAAAATGTGTTTCCTACATATTTGAGTCTGAGACTTTCATTGCTCCCACTCAAAAATATGTCATTCACATATTAATTTTAGGAAGACTTTATAGCTCCCACTCCATTCCATGCAAATTGCATATCTTCTCAATATTTTGAATAACTTCAAAATCCCTTGATAAATTATCAAATTGAGAGTTTCTTTTACGAGACACTAGTACTTTACTAGCATTAAATCCACTAGACTTCAGCATTTCTGAATCCAATTCTTTTTGAATTCTCCCAAGACATTATTCGCGACGAATTGTGCTTTGTCTTTCACCTTTTCTGTCATGGCGTTGTGGTCCTTTGGAAAAATCAAGTAACCCCTTTACTTGACAAGATTTAGTAACACTTTACTTTCTAATCTTAAGTGAAATCCACTTCTTGGATTTCTCATAACTTCAATTTACCATCACTTTCCTTTGTAGTTCGTAGGTATGTCATATTCCGATAACATGACAAGTGATGGCTCTGAAATATAGCCATCTATGTCCACATTTAAACTGGATATTAATCACATTTTTTATGAAATGTCTCTCTAAACCCTGCCACTAATGCTAATATTCATAGGGGTATGCAATCCTTTATTCTTGTATTTTTCCTGTGCAGATAATGTTGTTTAAAGGAGGGAATCACTACATTAAAGTCAAAGATACGATATTTCCTTCGACCAGAAGAAACCAGGAGCCGTCCAACGAAGGCAGACACCGTAACGACCAACTATACGGTCGGAGCAAACATTCTGACCGTATAGCTCCAATCGTATAGTTGGCGCGGCCTCCGTTAGGTCAAACAGAACAACTTTCGTGAAGGGGCCCCCTATATAAAGAAGCCTTAGGCGACGACAAAACAGAGAGACACCGCGCCCCAAAAGCCATACCTCGCTAGAAAGCCACCTCCAGATCTCAAAACCTTTCTCCATCTCCATAACCATCTTCCACCACTTGTAATAGTAGATCTCTTCTCTAATTGGCGACATTGTAAGACTATTGCTATCAATCTTATGATTTTCATTACAATGTTTGTGATTGTTGATCTCATCTCTTTGTGTGAATAATGCTCCTTGGGCTAAGGGCTTCGGCCTAGCCATGTAGCAATTGTGCATGTGATTTACCATAGATGGGATCGTGTATTAGTTTGTTTGACATGATGACTATTGTATCCTCTCTTGCCTCATTCTAAGGACTTGTCAGGTACCCAAGACCCCGAGGGTTGAGCCAGGTATAGGGAGTATGAGTGATGACTGATCTGCAGGTTGGGAACCCTAGTGACAGAAGGGGTAGTACGACTGTATGTGAGGGATTTGCTTGGGATTAACGGTGACATCACTATGTATATCATTAGTTCTCTTTCTTCCATTGATGAGACTAGTAGATTATTGCTATAAGCGGTTGCGGAGGCAATAGCAATTATGGATGCACTTGCCACATATAATTTATCTTGCTCTAACAAGTACACGCATACTTTATTTCTATCTTTTATTCCCACCAGATGTTTTTGCACAGCTACAGGTGAAACTGAACGCCCTAGGCCCTCTCTCTCCATCACCGACAACAACAAAAAGACGCAAGCTACTGGTCCGGTAAAAACACAAAAGGAATTCTAAAACTCCCGAAGGTCCGTTAAAGTAACTTCACTACGCATTCGCTTCCCGTGGATTCGATAACCTAGGTCTACTAGGGAAAAAGAGCTATACTACATTCGTAATCCGGATCGAAGGTATCAACCCTTTTTCTGGCGCCGTTGCCGGGGAAGCAATAGCTACCCTGGTGAGGTTATTAGGAACCTTGCTAGTTTTAATTCTTGTTTTTAATTTTGTTAGTTTGCTTTTAGTCTTTATTTGATAAACCAAAAAAATTAGTTAGTCTTTAAATTCTTGTTTTTACTATTATAATTTTTAATCTAAAAAAACCCAAAAACATAGGAAGTATGGCTGAAAAGAAGCTTGGGGAGTTTGCTACTCCCAATAATGATTATTTGCATACTCCTGTTACTTAGCCAGCAATTACTGCTGATGACTATGAAATTAAGCCACATTATTTAAGTTTGGTTCAATAGAATCAATTTGGAGGCTCTGATGTTGAAGACACATGTATGCACTTAAATACTTTCACTGAAATATGTGATATGATGCGTATAAAAGACGTTGACCCTGATGCGGTCAAATTACGTCTATTTCCTTTCTCTCTAAGAGGAAGAGCTAAAGACTGGACTGGTTGCTATCTTTGCCTGAAAATACTATTACATCATGGGTGGGATATACTTCTTTATTTATGACTAAATTTTTCGCACCTGCAAAGACTATGCAACTCTTATCTAATATTACTAGTTTTAGACAGGAAGAGCGTGAGCAACTAGCGCTTGCATGGGAGAGGATGAAAGAATGCCTAAGAAACTATCCTAGTCATGGGATGGAAGATTCGTTGATCCTCCATTTATTTTAAAATGCTCTTAATCCTGTGTCTAAGTCTACGCTTGATACTACAGCTGGAGGAACATCCATGGGTAAACATATTACCGAAGCAAAGCAGCTGTTAGACAATATGCAAGACAACCATGCCCAATGGCATGTTGAAAGATCAAGCACGAAGAAGGTGAAATCTATCTCACCACAAGAGAACGAAGATCTCAATGCTAAGTTGGATGAGCTCATACTAGCCGTAAAAGGTAAGGAAACCCAGGTAAGAGCCACCCCCAAAACAAATAAAGAAGAAATAGACTTCATAGCTCGTAATGATTATAATCCTGCTTAGAAGAAGAGTTACAATCCTAATTTTCAGAAACATTATGCTAGTCCTACAAATAACTCTAATAATAATATGGGAACTAGTAATGGTAGTCTCTAAGAAACGCTTAAGTCTTTTATAGACTCACAAAATGAACAGAATAATATTCTAGTCAAAATTACGGAGAACCATGATGCTATGCTTGGTAAATTATCAAACCAAGGTATTAGTTTGAGAAATGATTTGCAGGCCCTTCAAGAAAGAACAAGGATCATTGAGGCACAGCTAGGTAAGATAACTGAGAGTCAAAATCTCATTCTAGCTAAATTTGCAGGTAAAGATGAGCCCAATCCTGTTGAAGAACTCAAAATGATGAGAATTCAAAGGGAGGAGCCTTAAGAACTTGATTATAGTAATACCCCTTCACCAAGCTACACCATCGAAGATCTCATAAAAAGGATCAACATCAAAATTCCAGTAAGTGAAGGTAATGATGAAGCCATGTATCAACACTTTGTTGATCAAGTAGCAATTAAGGTACGCGAGCTTGAAGAGGAATACAAGAAAATCGCTGAAAAGTTACCTGTTAAACTAGATGACATATTTGAGCCTACTATTAAGATAAAGATTGGAACTAATGAGATTGCTGCACTTTGTGATCTAGGTGCAAGCGTCTCAACAATTCCAAAGAGTCTTTTTAACAAGTTAAATCTTGGCTCCTTTGAAATTACTGAATTAAAATTGCATCTAGCAAATTCTACCTACAAACAAGTTGTAGGTATTAAGGAGAACACTTTAGTTTACATCAAAGGTTGTCCTGCTCTTATTGATTTCGTTATTGTTGACATGCCTGAAGATACTGTTGCTCCTATAATACTAGGTCGTACTTTCTTAAGAACTATAAAGGCTTTAATTAACCTTCATGAAGGAAACTTGAAGTTGCAATTGCCTTCGCGGGATCCTTTTGTTATTCATTTCCCAGGAAGAAGAAAGCCAAACATGACGAGAAGGAGGCCATCACTTTGAAGGCCAGTTACTTTGGAGTGGGTGTTCCACTCATCTGGCACAAGTAAGTATCATCAAGGTCAAGCTATTGACCGTAAAAGAGCGCTCCATGGGAGGCAACCCATGTTAAATTAAGGTTTGAGTTAAGTTTTTAGTTTCAGTTAAAGTTCATGTTCAATAAAGAGTGCTAGAAAACTCCATTTGAGGAGAAGAAATTTGGTAGTACTTGAATTTCTGCATTGTTCAAGCTATTGTTGGTTGATGTCTACGCACTTATATTCTTGTAGACATTTGTTGGGCATCCAAGTGCAGAGGTTTGTAGAACAACAGCAAGTTTCCCTTAAGTGGATTACCCAAGGTTTATCGAACTCAAGGAGGAAGTGGTCAAAGGTATCCCTCTCAAGCAACCCTGCAATCAAGATACAAGAAGTCTCTTGTGTCCCCAACACACCCAATACACTTGTTAGGTGTATAGGTGCACTAGTTCGATGAAGATATAGTGAAATACAAGTGGTATGGATAATTATAAGTGGTAACGGTGCCAGAAAATAGCTTTGATGGTGCGTGGTTGACGGGTAGGAAGAGACTAAAGGCAATCTACAATAAAGATGGAAGCAAGCAAACAGGTAACAGATCTAATTGCAAACGGTGTTTCAATGCTTAGAAACAAGGCCTAGGGATCATACTTTAACTAGTTAACACTCTCATATAAATATCTTCTCTTTATGATACTACTCTGAACTACACTCCGGTTGGACACTCTAATCCATGGTAGGGCTATAACATCACTCCTCAAAGTTCACTTTCCCTGTCTAGATAACCCCACACTGTCACCTTGAGTGCTAGATGGTTCCAACAAACACCACAATTTCATAGAGACATCCAACTCCAAATATAACTCATAACAAGTATGTGTAATCTCTAGCCTAAGTGCAACCATGGTGTGCACGCTATCACTTTCACACACGTGGGGAGAGCCAGAGATCTATTAAAGCACTTGAGTAGCAAGGTAGATCTACTTGATTACAAAGCTCATGATCACAATATGATCATGCATAGAGAGAGATGAACACATAGCTACCGATAGAACCCTTAGCCTCGAGAGAGAACTACTCCCTCCTCATCATGGGAATCAGCAACGGCGATGGAGATGGTGGTGGAGATAGATGGAGATGGCTCCGGGGGCAATTCCCCGTCCCGACAGGGTGCTGGAACAGAGACTTTCTGTCCCCCAAATCTCCCCTTCGGTGGCGGCGGCGCTGCGGAACTTTTCGTGGCTGGGGGCTGGATTATTTAGGGTTTTCTCATCGGGAGGCTTCTTATAGGTGAAGAGGCGATGTAAGAGGGTGGACCAGGGGCCCACACCACCTGGTCGCGCGACCAGGGGGACCCGCGCTACCACATGGTGTGGCCAGCTCCTGGCCCCTCTCCATCTCGTCTTCTAGCTCCGCGAGTCTTCCGGTGAAATATCGACTTTGGCTTTTGTCCGGTCCAATTCCGAGAATATTCATTTTCTGGTTTTTCTGAAACCAAAAACAGAAGAAAATAGGCAACTGGCACTGTGGCATCTTGTTAATAGGTTAGTTCCAGAAAATGTGTAAACGTACTCTAAAGGGTGGACACAACATAAGAAAGTAGATATAAGACAAGCATGGAACATCAAAAATTATAGATACGTTTGCAACGTATCAACATCCCCAAGCTTAACTCCTGCTCATCCTCGAGTAGGTAAGTGATAAAAAGAAGAAGAATTTTTTAGGTGACATGCACCATTTGATCAAGGTATTTATAACATTGATAGCTGGGATCATAGTACTTGATACGTCCAAAATGTATCTACTTTCTCGAACACTTTTGCTATTGTTTCTCCTCTAAACTTGTGTGATTTGGATGCAACTAATGCGGACTGACGCTGTTTTCAGTAGAATTGCCTTGGTGTCTACTTTTTGTGCAGAAAATCAAGTATCAGGAAAAATCCCGGAAAATATGCCAAAAATCCTATTTCACCCGAAGACTCCAGGAGCCAGAATACAAGACAGAGAAGAGCCAGGGGGTGGCCACACCACCTGGTGGCGCCCCAGTGCACCCTCTCGATCTCCCTCTTCGCCTATAAGTTGCCTTCTGACCTAAAAACTCCGGGGGGGGTCGACGTTTTTCTAGAAGGAGTTCCGCTCCGCCGCCACCACCAGATTCCATGAAACAGCACCAGAAACTCCGTTCTGGCACCCTGCTGGGACAGGGAATTGGAGGAGATCATCGCCATCATCATCACCATCACTTCTCCATCGACCATCCATGTTTCCCCCATCTATGAGTGAGTAATCCCCTGCTGTAGGCTATGGGGATGGTAGGGATTGGATGAGATCGTTCATGTAATTGCATCGGATTGTTAGGGCATGGTACCTAGTATCTTTTATTAGTGCTTCATGACTTTGTTGCGACTTGTTGTGCTTAATGCTTGTCACTAGGGCCCGAGTGCCATGATTTCAGATCTGAACATGTTATTGATTCATTATGATAGTATTGTTTTTGGTCTTATCTACAAGTTGTATACACACGTTGTTGTCCGGAACCAATGGCCCCGGCGATGTAAATCAGGATAACCGAAGGGAATGGCTTTGATGTGAGGATCACATGTGTTCACAGAGTGTTAATGCTTTGCTCCGGTGCTCTATTAAAAGGAGCACCTTAATTGCCAGTAGTTCCCTTGAGGCCCCGCTGCAAATGGGCTGGCAGGACAAAAGATGTTGTGCAAGTTCTCATTGCGAGCACGTATGACTATATATGGAACACATGCCTAGGATTGTCTAGTACTTGGATGCTTTATCTTATTTATCTGCAATTGCCCTATGTTCTGATTGCTATGTGAATTGTCTTGTCCATGCAACGCCCGTCCATCCATCTCTATGCCTACCACACTCGAATCCTATTGTTTACTGTTATTGTCATTGCTGTGTTTAATTACTACTGATGTTACTTTACTATTCCTACTATAAAACTGTTGCTACTGATAAACTGCTATGAGCAAGATTGTTTCCAGGTGCAACTGAATTGACAACTCAGTTGTTAAGGCTTATAAATATTCTTTGGCTCCCCTTGTGTCGAATCAATAAATTGGGTTTCACTTCCCTCGAAAATACTGTGATACACCCCCTATACTTGTGGGTCATCAGTACTCTAACATAGCATGAAAGATATAGTTCTAACAATAAGACATGACAACTATGTTGTAACATGAAAGGGCACAAACAAAAGATCCATGAATAATAATGCTTTGAAAGACGTTTGTTTGTTTCACATAAAGAAAACATAATAAGAATGGTATTCAGCTTGTCCCTCATAGTGTAGCCAAACATAAATGCATAGGACACCTTCAAAGTTCATAAGGGTGACTAGATACAAGTAGTTTAAGAACAAGAAATATCAAAGTTATGCATCAATCAACAAGTCTTGGGACAATGCACATTAAACTAAGAATGGACACTATGCTCTCTCAATAGGTGCATAAAGATAGAAGATGGAGACTCAACATAAAACTAAAAGAAAGGCCTTCATAGAAGGAAGCAGCGATTCAAGTCTCATAAAGAGCTTCCAAAAATTATGGTACTTATTAGCTTTCAGATCTCATTGCCCCTATCATAGGCATCTTCAAGTGATTAAGGTTAAAGTGACACAACTAAGAGGATATGCTTGACAAGTTATAAATTTAAATCCCATGCCCCTTGCTTACGAGTACCGAACCTCATGCTACTCAACTTCAGTCACAAGTAAGCTCTTGTCATTGTAAGTACATATGTATCATAGAGAACCACCAACGGGGTACCCCTTGCCCCATGACACAAGAGTTATCCCATATCAAAATGACAAGGCAACAAACACTGAGCATCTCAACGATCTTTTTATTTGCTATTTGCATAGGTTTTTATTGAGGATGCTTCATAGAATGCTCATTATGGTTATGTTGCAATTTTCCACCATGATTAGGCATGGATTAGGCTAGCGGCCCAGGCGTTTCTCTAACACACATACAAACTCCATGATCTTACAAGTTCCCCTTTTATTTCACACCGCAGGGATCCATAAGCAAAAGAATCATGATATCAATGGAATATAAGTGCAATGTTGAAAGCCTTCCCCATGATACATGGTTCTGCTAACTTCAACTTATAAAGCGCAAGCATATACGCAACAGAGATGGACACAATGGTTCAAGTTTATTAAGTGCAAGAAAGTAAAGTGTGCCATCAAGTTTGTGAGAGCTTTAATCACTAATTTTCACATAACAACTTTAATTTGGAAGGTAGATAAAAACATGAATATACTTGGAGTAGAAAATTCTAATAGTTAGGTATGGTGGACTCTTTGGAATGACTTGGTTTTATTTAGAGTTGGATGCATGAGTGGAACTCATACTTGGTATGGATGCTAGCAAAAGACTGGGAGCGACCAACTAAGAGAGCAATAATGGCCATAATCATGCAAAGCGACAAAACATTATTAATTAAAGCATAAAGTGATATCACAAGTCGAAAACTAAATGATCATAGAGGATATGGTGACTTGGTATAGTCTTAACATGGTGTGAGAATGCGCCAAGTCAACCCAAATAAAGCATCAAAGTAGAATACCACAATATTATGCTTTTATATGCTAAAACAACGCATGATTCTTTCAAGGCACATTAAGAAATATCAATTGTTTATAACATGTCATGCTACATCAAAAATAACTAAGCATAAAGCCAAACAATATCAAGCATGACATGACGAAGCCTAGGCCACGGTCAAAAACAAGACTCCTTTTTACCACTTAAGCATGAACTTTTCCTACTCTATTCCAATCCAACCCAACTTATTTGAAAACTAATGTATGAATGAGGGGGTCCAACCAATTTATTCAATAAAAATAGGCAAAATAAGAAAATGAAAACCAAAAACAAAAACGAAGACGCTCTAAGAACAACACAACTATGCATGAAACAATAAAAATGAAGTGTTTGAGAGAAACCTGAGATTTTTATTGATGAAGAAGGGGATGCCTTGGGCATCCCCAAGCTTTGACGCTTGTACTTCTTGGATATTTCTTGGGGTGACACGGGTGGCATCCCCAAGCTTGAGCTTTTGTCCATTCTTTATCTTATCACATTACTCCTCCCTACACTTAAAATTTTCCTTCATACAAAAGGCATCCCCAAGCTTTGACGCTTGTACTTCTTGGATATTTCTTGGGGTGACACGGGTGGCATCCCCAAGCTTGAGCTTTTGTCCATTCTTTATCTTATCACATTACTCCTCCCTACACTTAAAATTTTCCTTCATACAAAACTTCACACAATCTTCATTAGCAACATTAGTGTACTTCAAGATAATAAGTCTTTTGGTTCAGTTTCAACACAAGTAAAATTTCCATTAAAACACAAGCTATTGTATCACTTCCTTTAAAAAGTTCAAGTGATCAAAGAGAACTCAAAGAGAAAGAGATTAAGAGGCAAATGCAAATAATGGCAGAAATCTGTCAAAATAGATCAGCAGGTAAAAACCAATTTTTTCGAAGACCTTATGTTGCTCACATCGAAAAGTGTTGAACTGACGAAAGTTAGATAACAACCTGGGTAAGAAGCACAAAAATTTACAGCTCAATCCGACATACAGAGATTTTTCACAAATTTTTACAGCGAAGCACAAAAATCTGTTTCGGGACAACAACTTTCCCAAGTATTACTTCTCTCTCATTAGAGGATATTCTTGGCACAAAAACCACACAAAAATGATAAGGAGAAGTTATTACAGAAGTAATAACTTCCAAGACTCAACAAAAGACTCCTAACGAAATTTGGATTATCTCCCAATAAGTGCTTTTCTTTAATGCCTTTGAGCTAGGCATAATAGTTTGAGAAGATGCTCACATAAGAAATATGAATTGAAGTAAAAGAGAGCATCAAGAAGCAAATTCAAAGCACATTTAAGTCTAACCCACTTCCTATGCATAGGAATCTTGTAAAGAAACAAGTCATGAAAACTCAAAGAAATGAGTATAGTAAAGCAAAACAAGTGCAACTTTGAAAATTTCAACATAAAGAGGGGAAACTTAATATTGTTGAGATACATGAAACCATGTTCCCCTCTCTCATAATAACTTTCAGTAGTATCATGAATAAAATTAACAATATAACTATCACATAAAACATTCTTATCATCAGTCACATGCTTAAAAGAATTAATACTCTCCACATAAACATAGTCATTCTTATTAATCGTAGTGGGAGAAAATTCAACAAAATAGCTATCATTATTATTCTCATCACCATAATCATCAAATATAGGAGGCATAATGTAATCATAATTAATTTTCTCCTCAATAGTAGGTGGACTGAAAATAACATATTCATCATTGTAATCATCATATATCGGAGGCATAGTATCATCAAAGTAAATTTTCTCCTCCGTGTTTGGGGGACTGAAAATATCATGCTCATCAAAACCAGCTTCCCCAAGCTTAGACTTTTCCATAGCATTAGCAATAATGGTGTCCAAAGAGTTCATACTAACAACATTGCTATTAGCATGCAAATAAAGTTCCATACGTTTTTAAATTTTCTCTTCAAACACTTCATGTCCTAACTCAAGATAAATACTATAAAGCTCTCTAATTTTGTTGTTGTTTTCCATTAAGCATAACTAGTGAAAACAATAAACAAAAAGACAAAATTGCAGAATCTAAAGGAAATAAATTCGAGCACTCACACCGGAGGATGTGAGTATCTTTTACCTTACCTCCTCGGAAACAGCGTCAGAAAATAGCTTGATGTCTACGCACTTCTATTCTTGTAGACAGTTGTTGGGCCTCCAAGTGCAGAGGTTTGTAGAACAGCAGCAAGTTTCCCTTAAGTGGATTACGCAAGGTTTATCGAACTCAGGGAGGAAGTGGTTGACGGGTAGGAAGAGACTAAAGGCAATCTACAATAAAGATGGAAGCAAGCAAACAGGTAACAGATCTAATTGTAAACGGTGTTTCAATGCTTAGAAACCAGGCCTAGGGATCATACTTTCACTAGTAAACACTCTCATATAAATATCTTCTCTTTATGATACTACTCTGAACTACACTCCTGTTGGACACTCTAATCCATGGTAGGGCTATAACAGCACTCCTCAAAGTTCACTTTCCCCGTCAAGATAACCCCACACTGTCACCTTAAGCGCTAGATGGTTCCAACAAACACCACAATTTCATAGAGACATCCAACTCCAAATATAACTCATAACAAGTATGTGCAATCTCTAGCCTACGTTCCACCATGGTGTGCACGCTATCACTTTCACACACGTGGGGAGAGCCAGAGATCTATTAAAGCACTTGAGTAGCAAGGTAGATCTACTTGATTACAAAGCTCATGATCACAATATGATCATGCATAGAGAGAGAGATAAACACATAGCTACCGGTAGAACCCTTAGCCTTGAGAGAGAACTACTCCCTCCTCATCATGGGAATCAACAACGATGATGAAGATTGTGGTGGAGATCGATGGAGATGGCTTCGAAGACGCGTGTTGGTTTTTGTCCCTCGAATCTCCCCTTTGGTGGTGGCGGCGCTGCGGAACTTTCGTGGCTGGAGGATGGATTATTTAGGGTTTTCTCATCGGGAGGCTTCTTATAGGCGAAGAGGCGATGTCAGAGGGTGGACTAGGGGCCCACACGACCTGGTGGCGCGGCCAGGGGGACCCGCGCCACCACATGGTGTGGCCAGCCTCTGACCTCTCTCCGTCTCGTTTTCTGGCTCCGTGAGTCTTCCGGTGAAATATCGACTTTGGCTTTTGTCCGGTCCAATTCTGAGAATATTCATTTTCTGGCTTTTCTATAACCAAAAACAGAAAAAAACAGGCAACTGGCACTGTGGCATCTTGTTAATAGGTTAGTTCCAGAAAATGTGTAAAAGTACTCCAAAGGGTGGACAAAACATAAGAAAGTAGATATAAAACAAGCATGAAATATCAAAAATTAAAGATACGTTTGCAACGTATCATTGGTCGACAATATTTTCTATCAATTTTCTGTCAAAAATAAGGTATATCACTAAGTTACAGGAAAAGAAATAGTTTACGAAGAAACAATTTTTTTTTGATAGACACAGACGGTTTAACGACTAACTATACGACAGGAATAAAAATTCCGGCCGTATAGCTCCGGTCATATAGTTATCTTTGCCATTAAATTTTTTTCTGCAATATGTACTGAGAGTTTAACGACCAACTATACGGTGGAAATAAAAAATTCCGGCCATATAGTTCCGGCCGTATAGATATCAATGCCTTCGTATAATTTCTTTTCTTATGTACAGACAGTTTAACGACCAACTATACGACAGGAATAAAAATTCCGGCCGTATAATTCCGGTCGTATATATATCAATGTCTCCGTACAAATTCTATTTATATGTACTGAGAGTTTAACGACCAACTATACGGTGGGAATAAAAATTCCGGCCATATAGTTTCGGTCATATAGATATCGAGGCCTTTTGCAAATTTTCTTTCGCATGGACAGACAGTTTAACGACCAACTATACGGCCGGAACATTTTGTTCCACCCGTATAGTTGCGGTCGTATAGCTGCGCTGCCAGGAGGAAGACCTAATATTTTGACAGAATGCCAACTATACGATCGGAACACATGTTCCGCCCGTATAGTTGCACCTATATGGTTGTGTCCGACCACAAAATCGCACGGGAAGGTACCTACAACTCCAAAAAATTCAATCTTTTTTCTTTCTTCTACCTCCAAACTCTCTCAAAACCTCAAGAGATCTTCACCTCTACTCAATTTCGTTCGATTTCCTCGCACACAAGTGATCTATGGTATGTTTCTCCTCCGATCCTTCAATTACTTTTTGCAAATTCATCTTCGATCTATTGTCATTATCAATCTAGGGTGAGACCTGCTATGAACCAATTGCCATGATTTTCTTACCTAGATTATTATCTTGAGGAGATTCTTTAGTGTGCTTAGATGAGGAACATATTATACTTATTGTTGTTGGATCAAAAAAAATTTTTTTTGCCTTTCTTCAATGTTTTAGAAGATGAACACAAGGAGCCAAACTCGTGCTCGTGCCGCCGCTAGCACTTCTCGGGCAATCACCCAGGAATGCATGGGTATACGGTTCAGGGATCAAGCTCATCGCGACCGCTTCAACAAGATCAAGAATCGCAAAGTGAAGGCCACCAAGTGGGCTTTCCCCCTTATATTGAACCAACTCGGTATTTCTAATGACTTTAATTTACTTTGCAATAGAGCTGGCCTGCAAAACTTTGTGTATAATGATGTACCTACTTATCGCTGTTTAACTATTGAATTCCTAAGTTTATTACAAAGCACTGTTAAACTGTGGCAAGGAGAGGATATTATTTCTTTCCGTCTGATGAACAACAACTACACCTTAACGTTAGATCAATGGTGTGCATGCTTTAATTTGCCAAATAATGATGTTAATGCTCTACGCGCATTCTTTACTGGCTTAATTCCTTCCCCCGATCAATACTATAATGGAATGAGTTTCACTAGTAGAGTGAACAAGGTATAAGATGTGCAAAACTTCACCCGTGTTACTATGTGCAGAACATGTATTCCCCCATTTCATAATATAAGATGTTTTAGCTTTATAAATAAAATGTATCTAGACTACTTTTAGTACGTAGGTTCATAGAGGTTCACTCCGAACCTACGCATAAAAAGATCTAGATGCATCTCCTTTATAAAGCTAAAACATCTTATATTTTGAAACGGAGGGAGTATTTCCCACCTGTTTGAGACAGCAAGGCGCACGATGAAGCTTCATCGACGGCGGGCGGAACCCAAATCCCCACCGCCGCGACCCCATCCACCACTGTCGCCCCTCCTCGCCGTCGCCGGTTGAAGGGGTTGGGCAAAGCCTAGCCTCGGACGGCGGCGGCGGGGCCTCTGCTCTTCTCGTGTGCGGGCCCCTCAGCCCTCTTGATGCGTAGCATCGCCCGGCGGCGCAGCGGCGCGCTCCCGCGGGCTCGGCGTCCTTGCTGGTGGCGGTGCGCGCGGCGGGAGGCGGCGGGTTGCCGGAGCGGCGACTCCAAGCTTGGTTGCGGTCTGCCGGGGATGAAGGGCCCAGATGGGCTCATGCGGGCCCAGATGGGTTTCGTGCAGACCTTCCCTTGGTCACGTCCTGCGGAGGGCTTCCTCGGTGGCCCTGTCCCGGTGGCGGCGATGCCCGAAGTTGCTGCTCTGGTGGCGGCAGCGGCCTAGTTCCTTTGATCAGACCACCTCAGTCTTGTTCATGGAGTTTTGGGTGGCTGTTGCGGTGGTTCTGTGGACTTCATTCTCCTCCGTCGGCAACCAGTTGTGCCTCCTGCGGTGGTGGTTCAAGCAGACAACTTTCTCCGTCTCGCGGGGGCGGCCACTAGCCTGGGTGAAAACCCTGGTCAGTTCTTTCGATGATGACCACGGTGACGCCTGTGGGTGCCATTTTCCTCCTTGGAGGCGTGTTCTTTGGGCCTGGCCGTTCCTCCCCTCGACGCTAGGGGAATCCCTAGGTCTGCCTTGTCGGACCGGGCAGTGGCGGCGCATCCACGTCGCTTCCTTCTTGAAGGCGTTGTTTAGGCTGCGAGGGGTGTCCCTCCCGTGGCACTCGAGACGGTGACCTCGCCGGTGTTGGCTACTACTCAAGGTGTGGATCCCCGGGGCGCTATGTACGTCATCGCCAACACTCTCTTGTCGACTCATCCCGAGTTTGGCTAGACCCTGCCATTCGCCCGCTTCATTGTCTAGACGCATGTAGTGGTATGTTGGTCTTGGCAACCTCGGTGTATGGTCATGTGTGGTAGTGTTTGGTGTCGGCTGTGACGCGGTCCGGAGCCTCAATGTTCGCCCCCTCGCCATTCTTGGCTTGTGGTTGAACTAGGTGGGCTTGTCGTCCCTGTTGTAGGAGTGTGTTGTAAGCCGAAAGACAAGTGTGGTGTTGTAGCCATTCTATGGCTTTCTTGTCAACTTAATACAATGACGCGCACTCCGTTGCGGGTTTAAAAAAAAAAAAAGCTTCATCGACCAATGTTGCGCGGAGACTTCTTCGCACCGTGGTCTGGCGAACCAGCAAAACACCAAAACCCAGAGCCAATCGATCCACGCAGTTACGGTCAATTATGAAGCAGAAACCACATGATCGGAGCGAACACGATCACACTATACGTACCGACCAAGGTCAACAAACCATCAATGTTTCTGGTCTCCCCGGCCTTGTGTCACTTGCATGCGATGTAGTAGTAGTATAGTACTACTAGTAGGTGTGTGTGATGCCAACCTGGATTCGCTGGATCCGTATGCGTGCTTGCCCCCAATCGATCCATGACCGAAACATGTGCGGATCAAAATGGCATCGACTTTATTTTGTAGGCGCGTTGCATGCATGCGTTGTTGGCTTGTTTCTTTGGCCATATGCATGCCTGTTTGCCTCGAGCTACTTCTTACTTCCTCCGTTTTAAAATATAAGATGTTTTAGCTTTATAAAAAAAGTGTATCTAGATTTTTTTAGTGTGTATGTTTATATAGGTTTGAGTGAACTTACACAGTAAAAGAGGTACGCGTGCTTGCCTCGAGTTATTTCTAGCTTGCTAGCTGCAGGGAAGTTGTGCAAAATCTTCTGACACGAACGGAGCACGCAAAGGAAAGCGCGTTTGAATCGCTGAGGGCATACCCAACAGGCACCACATTCCGGACTTTTTTTTTTCAAATACGTCTGTATGGGTCGCGGAGAGGATATGGACGGACGCCAGAAATACATTCGTTCCAAAGTTGTGTCCAAGTGGTTTGGGTCTAGTGTCCTATAAATTTTTTCAAACATTTAAAATAACTAATAGCGTCCTACGCTCCGTCTCGCGTCGCCTCCCAGCAGGCGGCCGACGTGGCTCCACCTTCATCCACCTCCGTCCTTCCTCTCATCCTCCTACCACTGCAGAAGCCTGCAGGCATCGACGGACAAAGCCCGGGCGGTTGCGGCGGCGACGGGATGTCTCGCGTCTGTGTGCAGCAGGGCCTCGCGGGGGCGGTTCCGTCTGTGGCGGCGCATGGTGCTGGTGGTCTCGGCTGGCGGTAGGCGTGGCGCAGCAGTGGCGGCGGGTGCTGGCGGCACGCGCGCACGCTGCGGTGGGTGGCGGGGGGCTCCCTGCAGCAGTGCTCGCGGGCCTGGTCTGGGTCTCTTCGGGTCTGATCTGGGCCTTGCAGGTCTGAAGATGTGTGATGTTGTCTCTTTGCCTGCGCGGGAGGCGGGATGGTGCGGCGACGACGCGTCTGTGTGCGGCGGCGCTTGGCGGGCGGCGCGTGGTCGGAGGGCTCGTCGTGGCGGCACGGGATCATCCGGGGTTCGATCTGGGCCACCAGGGAGGTGTTTGGTAGTGGTGATCTTCTGCCCCTTTCGCGGTGGCGGCTGCCCGGGTTCGCTCAGGTTGTCTTTCGGCAACTATCTCGACGAAGAGCCTAGGCGTGACGGCGGAAGGTTTGCTTGATGATCGTAGGGAGCTTAGAGGAGGAGGGGAGGCGTGGTGGTTTGTGCCGGTCCTTGTTGGGTGGGCATGAGGTTTGGGACTCTTTGCTGGGCGAAAGCCTTGTCCTGGCGGCTAGCCAGGACCAACGACGGTGATGCCCGCGGGCGCCGCATCCTTCTTGAAGTCGTCGTCGAAGCGGGTGTTTCTTGCTCCTCCATCCGAGCTCTCCAGGGGAAACCCTAGATCCCTCACGGGATTGGGCGTGGGTGGCACTCTTGTGTCGCTTTGCCTCTTGGGGCCTCACTTTGGACGACCGCCGGACTGAGGAACTTGTGGATTGTGTTGGTGTTTTGGCGGAGGCGGGTTCATCTTCGAATAGGCGAGGCGTGGCCCTGGGGCCGGTGTGGTATAGTTGGAGCGGTGGGTCCGGTCTTTCGCCTTCGCCTGTTGCGTTGAGGTGTGGTATCGACCTGGTTGGTCGTCGACCCGTGTGGAGCGCAGCCGCAGGACTGGCGTGTGGTGTTGTGCTGTAATGGTTTTTCGGTCAGTTTTCCTTATAAACGAGCCAGCCCTTTTCTACTATATCAATGAAAGGCAAAACTTTTGTCTCGTTTCAAAAAAAAGTGGTTTGGAAACCCGGTGATTCATACTTTTGAGTTGGACTAATGGTGTCCAAAAAATATTTCTTCCGTTTTGATGTTTTCAATATTAAGGATGGATCGCACATTAGATTCTGAGAAAATAAGTGGCTTGGCTAAAATTCTCTTTGCGAACAATATCCAGCTCTATATTCGATTGTTAGGCACAGAAAGGATATATTTTCTATAGTAATAGAATCTAATCCTCCTAATGTATCTTTCAGAAGAAGTCTCATAGGTCCTAGACTGATATCTTGGAACAATATTTTATTATGATTATCGACAACACAGTTGTCGGATGGTGTGGACGAGTTCAAATGGAAATTACTAGAGAGTGGTAAATTTTCAGTTGACTTAATATATAGAGCCTTGATCCAACCTGATATTCCGATTGATGATAATAGTAAAATTTGGAAAATGAAAATATCCGTAAAAACGAAGATATTCGTTTGGTATCTCCGTAAGAGATTAATTCTTACAAAGATAATCTTATTAAGAGAAATTGGTATGGAAGTACACAATGCACTTTTTGTCATCATGATGAGTCAATCCAGCATTTATTCTTCCAGTGTAAATTTGCTCGTGTTATATGGTTTATCATCCAAGTAGCCTCTGGTTTATCTCTCCCACGATCGGTGGCTAATGTATTTGATAACTGGTTGCATGGGATAGAGGATAAATAAATAACTTTGTTTAGGGTGGGAGCGCTTGTCATTATTTGGTCACTTTGGCTATGTAGAAATGACAAGATTTTTAATAACAATGTGTCTTCTTTCTTGCAGGTTATCTATCGGGCAACGGTTATTCTCCGATCATGGACTACTCTCCAACGTATGGAATTTCACGACTTGTTTTCTGAGGGGTGTACGCGATTGGAGAACATGGCGAGGGATATTTTCTCTCGATATGGATGACCGCGTGATTTGTGGATTGGTCTGTCATAGCTCGAGGTCATTTATTTTGATAGAGTTATTTGTAATGTTTGTCTTCTAACTTTGTTTTCTAGTCGTTTGGATTGATCGGTTGTGTGCATCTTAGCTATGCAGAGGTTGGGTGTAAATATTACGTTAAGTAATAAAAGCACCTATTTCCAAAAAAATGGCCCCGCATGCATGGAATGGGGACATATTTTTTTAGATTGACACTGCATTTAACATAATTATACATAGGGCCACAAACGGAAAATGGCTTTAGATAAAACAAAAACTAAACAACCCTAGCGCCACCTTCGGCAGCCACACCCACGCCCATGACCGCGGTGGCCTACTCATCATCGTTGTCGCAAAGGTCTATTCAAAAGGGTTGCGGCCATGGGTATGGCCATTCCACTTGATGCAACAATGGAGGAGGAGGCATCAGTGTGGCATCAGTGGCGGAGGCGGTGGTGGAGGGGGGAGCTTGGGCCGCCACACCGCCGAGCATGCAGGGCCTCGAACGTGCTCGCCCACTACGCCTACTCTTCGAGCAGCACCTCCTCCTTGGACTCCCATAGGGACAGGAGGGAGGCCTCCTCTAGGTCTAGGCCCGGCAACATGATGGGGAACGCCTCTGGCTCTGGCTCCTGCTTGACGGTGGCCATGTGATCAAGGAGGGCCTCGTAGTCAGTCATGTCATCATGGAGCTCCTTCCTAGGAATGTTGTCGCATCCCACCATTGGCTCCTCCTAGTCCATGCCCTCCTCCTCCTTGTCATCATCAAACGCCCAGAAGGTGCATGTCCAGATGGTCACATGGCATCCCTGTTTTCCACCGCCAATGTGCCTTGTCCACGGTCACGTAGCAGTGAGGAGGCGTGGGTCTCCAAGTTGGCGGTGGCGACGCAATGAAATCGTGTGCGTGTGGTGGCAGTGGTAGCCACCTACAGATAATGCGTGGAGGTGGAGGCGTTGGCGAGCGGCGACAACACTGTACCAAAGACGAGTCGGCCTTGTGGTCGTTCCTAATCGTCCTCCTCCACAGCCACATCATGGCTGGATGTTGGGGTGATGGGAAATAGGCTACGCCGGAAGAGGGAACATGCATACGTGGTGTCCCAGTAGGGGAGATGGGGCGTCCACGACGCACAACCATATTAAGAAGGACTGCCATCATGCTACATCTGTTGCGGTATTGATGGCGAAACTGATGGTCCAGCGCAGTCAGCGAGGAGGCACGCGGCCGTGTAGGGTTCAGCGACGCAACGGTCAACGACTGCCATGAATGTTGTCGCATGAGGTGAGTGGTCAACATCATGCAGGCATGGGGCAAACAACGCATGGTTCGTGCTCTGGGGAAGACACAAACCTGGCACAAATTTGGGCCGGAAATGTGTCTGGGAACTCCTGTCCATTTGGGTCGCCCTGTTGGGGATGAATTTGCTGCATGTGTGTCCATGAAGGTCCAAACTGACACCAAGGGTGTGTTTGGTAGCCCATCTAATTTTTGGGGCTTGTTCTAGCCAAACCCTAGGGGGCATGTCCCCACTAAAACGAGCGTTGGACCAAGTTGTCTGGATTTTTTGGTTGTCCAGTTTTCCAAGGACTACATGGGATGGACAACAATCTCTAGTTTGCTTGGTAGGATGCACATAGATTTTTTTGGCTAAGACCATGCAAAGAAATGGTCACTACTAGAAAAACCCTTATAGGATATAACGTTATCCGCGGCGCATCCCTACCAGATGTGTCACGACTAAATAGTCATGGCGCACTCCTCCAGATGCGCTATGCCTGATTTTACTGCTCGTGGCGCATCATGCGATATGCCTATTTTGTAGATATGAATTTATTCAATATTAAATGGAAAAAGGCAAAAAAATAAAATTCATTTTATTGTTATTTCAATTCACAATTATTATTACTTATTCATTTTTGTTTACTTAAATAATTGTTTGAAATTCAAAAATAAAGGTGTGTGACATCATAGCCTGAGGGTTATAGGATTGATAGGATATTATCAACAAAGTATAACTTTTTTTCTCGGAAGATCATTTGAAAGGAACGAAGAAGTTAAGCGTGTTGGGACTGGAGTAGTCTGAGGATGGGTGACCGATCGAATGTGTGACTAGGAGTGAGCGATTTGACCTGAAATTAAGCGTTCTTGGAGATTAAGTCCCTAGTGCGATTAACCGGTTAAACAATTCAAATATTCTGAAATTTTCAGAAAAAATTGAAAATAAAAATTTGGAATGGAACATCCCGTGGTGCGTCACGAATCACATTTATTTGTGACGAGGTCCGCTGAGACGCATCCACAATATGCCACGAATGCATATTTGGTGCGTCTAGAATAGCCTATTTTCTAGTAGTGGGTGTTTGGTTGCCCACTTGAGGCTATATATGGTTACCATGATCCAAGATGGTGAGCTTGTTATGTCATTACATATTACATATGATCATAGAGAGTAATAAAAAAGGAGCTTCAAGATCACTACAAATAGACAACCGATGATGAGATCTCTCATCCGACTCTCTTGAACTCGATAAGCCATTGCCATATCTTAAACAACCATAGACTCAAGTGCCATAGCTTGAACAACCTAGATTGAGGTGCCATTTCTAGAGGTACCATAGATTGATCATCCACAACCACTTGATCAACCAAGAAATGGTGGTACTCCTCCTTTGCCTCCTATCTAGTTTGGTATCCTCTATAGCTATTGTTTGAGGAACCATTGACTTGATCTTGGAAGATCCTCCATGAATCATGCACACTCGGATGTCTCCCTATAAAGTCCACATACCACTAAGATGAAACAGAAAACGCAATGCAAGTTAGGTACAACATGAGAAGCATGAACGAAATCATAGCAGACCATGGAAAGTTCACAATAGATCATAAAACTAAGGGAAACATGCATGATCATTACCAAAATAGGATCACAAGTTCATCCTACGACTATAGTGTCAACCTACCACCACATCAAAATAGGGTTTCATCCTACCAACGCATCAACAAGTTCACCATCACGTGAGGATTTAGTATACACCACCTCATCATCATCGTATTCATCACCAATACACATCCCCACCCCTAGGCCCCCCACGAAAACAAGCTATACAACTTGTCGTAGTACTTGCCCAGGTAATTCCTAAGCCATAACACCATGTGTGGTTCAAACATGCTCACAAAGTTTGAACCCTGGGCCTTGTTGTCGATAAGGTGGTTGAGAGCCGTCATGAGAGACTCCTCGGTGAATCCAACCATGTCCATGATGACCCGGATGGCATGGGTGACGCCCTTGACAAAGGATGTCATGTTGGTGAAGGCCATGAGCTCGTCATAGGCAAGGGTGCCCTGCTTCCTCTTCGTTCCCTGCAGAAGCTAGCCTATTAGGGATGCCGATGGCTGGCTTGTCAAGGCCATCGAGGATCAACATGTGTGACTCCTAGGTGTCCTGATCATCTGGTCTAGGTGTTTGTGGAGGTTTCCCAAGTGCCTAATTTGATCCCATGGCGTAACTACCGGTGGTGAGGCCGAAGAGAATATGGTATGCATCTCAGAGTAGTTGGGGATGGGAATGTTCAGGACCTCATAGTCCTTGGGTAGTTGGGGATGGGAATGTTCAGGAACTCAGAGTCCTTGGGATGATCCTATGATTGCAAGAGAGTGTTAGTTGTGCATGCTCATGATTTTTTATGGTGTGCAAGAAGTGTCCAGGTCAGTGTGTTAACCATGACGTGCCCGCGATAGTGGGCACTCTCCATGATGATAGTTTTGGTGTCTTCACACCATTGAGCATAGCTTAGATCCCTCAGCCCGCTAATGGCGATCCACATGATCCTCAACTTTGTCGGGTGATTGTACACCTGAGTTTAGCTACAATAAGCTCCATAGTGCTCAAACAGATCCTTTGCATAGGCAGTCATATGGACCACCTTGAAGCCCTTGTCAGTTCGGATGCTACCCGTGATCATATCACACATCTTCTCAAGGACGAAGGTTGACATGAAGGGCAACCATTTCATGGTACCCTTCGTTGCAGCAGCATTCTCTGGCTTGTTGGCCTTGTGTGCCTTCTCGGTCTTTTTGTCTGTCGCAATCTTTGTAGCAACCTTCCTCACGAGGGACTGCACGGGATCATGGAAGTTTGTTGCAACGCATTGCAAGACCTGCATGTCATTTTTAGGATCTGGCTAAGTATCATCCACAAACGATAAGATTTGTGACTCTCCAAACTGGACTAAGGCATGTGTAAAGTCGTCACACAAGGAGTCCAACATTCAACACGGATGACAACACAATGTAACATAGCACAGCAAGCTCCCGATCTACAATAGCAGTTGCTGCAGATGATGCAACACAAGTTGTAGATCTAACAAGGCAGTAGCTACAGATGATCGAACAAAGGCTCTAGATCTAACGAGGCAACATCTACAGAGCATCTAACATAAGCTCTAGATCTACTTATAGTTACACATGAATTCTATGGCGTGGAGAGGCGTGATTATTTACAGACATCGCTGGCGGTGGAGGAGAACTCGAGTTGGAAGAGGTAGTAGGCCCGTTGTCGTCGGTGGCGGGAGGTGACAGAATTCTTCCGACCCCATTTTTCCCTTTTTCGCTGCGCCGCGCTCGTGCGCGCTGTATCCATGTGTGGTCAAGCTCATGCAAGGAATCTCCTATGTTGCATCTAGAGAGCGCACGATGAGGATGGTTCGACGGAAACACGCGAGTCGGCGGTTCCTAGCTAGCATGGCCCGGGGTGTTGTGAGGTTCGTGCGGGCCACAACGTGGAGGCCGGGCAGGCAAGCAAGCAATCAGCCGATTTCGTTGCCAACGGGCCTGCCCGACCTCAAGCGGCCTGCCGAAGGCGTCCCAAATGTCCGCTTGGATCGCCTGGTTGGGTATGATGACGCTTGCGGTGAAGTGTAAAAAGCTGCTTGTGAAATGTTCCATTCCTAGACCGGTTGACGATCGATCAGTGGTGAGAAACACGAGGAACGATCGCGAATGGGACGACATGAGCTGGAACCTCGCTTGCATCTCTCCCTGCATTGAATGGTCTCTCAGCGTCACCGCGTGAGGTGGACACCACCCCCACACCCACACCCACACCCACACAGGAGACGAGACGAGAGGGGAAGGGAGAGGCTGGGGCATTTACGAAGCTCATGCCTCCCTCGCACCGTTCACCCAACGCAAGCCGCCACCACCGGCAGCACGGCCCCGCGACCGCCGCTAGCTTAGCTTCCGGGGCCCCCTCGCAACGTGCTACCCCGGCGCGTATACGAACCGCTTCGATGCTGATCGATCGTAACCCCAGATTCTCGTGTTCGATCGTGTCCATGCCGTGCGTGCTACGTACGGCCGCCCAAGACGTACCTACTGTACGTGCATAGCATAGCAAGTGCATTTGCATGGACGACAGGGTCAACCACTCGTTTCGTCGGAACACTTCTGTGGATGGACTAGGCGCGCTGACTTAATCCCGACATACCTTGTCACGAGGCTGCCCCTTGATGTGGGTTTCCTAGCTAGTTAGCTCCTGATGACTCGCTCAACGTTTGCAGAATTCTTGGGCAGGCATTGAACCGATTTGAAACGGACGGGGGCTGAATTGTTCGGTTCTCCACTTGCCAAGACTCTCCCACGGTGTAGTACGTCAACCCCCCCTATCGTTGGAACACAATTTCTTCTCATCCAGGCCATCTATCGTTGTAGTCCCGTACACTGATCGGAGACTCGGGCGCCATCTTCCAGGACTCGACGAAGCATCTTGGATAGCAGCCTCGTCTGCTCCGGGTCGATGAAAGTACACCATAAACCCAGCTCGCACGAAACTTCTCTGCGAGATTCACCGGCATGCAACGCAACTTGGGTTGCTAGCTCGTCGCACTCACTGTCAGGTTGCACCGGTGAGCGTGCGTGCCTGCCCTGTGCCATGATCGACCACCTGACCTGCTAGCTGGAGCAACGACACAGGCGCACATTTACAGTTATGGTCCCAGACAGCCAGCTATCCCCGTCCAATCCAAGGTCATTCTTTAAATCTCCATCCTCCCTTCTCTGCAGAGCGAAACAGCAAGAGCAGGAAAAGGCGTTGATTAGTATGTACCCAAGGCCAAATTAAAATGTGTAGTAGTAGTACTCACTCCGTTCCGAATTATAAGATAATTTTACCATTTTTCTGATCTAACGACTTTTAGTGTGTAGGTTTGGAACAAAATGAGTGCGTCTAGATATACTATGTTTTTCAGAAGAAGGCTAAAACATCTTTTATTTTTGGAACATAGGCTTATACTAGTACTAGTATTGTGGAATAGAGGGAGTATTTATTAGGGAGTCAACTGTCAGCTCATCAACCAAGACAGGTTGGTTGGTGCATTTGGTTGGCTCCAGTACTCTTGTGACAGGAGTAGCGTGCCCAATGATCGAAAAACCCAGTTGAGGGAAAAACACAAGACCATACCAAATGTTTTTTTTTTCAAATATCAGGCCCTGGACCATTCCAATTACAGGCGGTAACCAGATTTTGACCCATCAAAATTTTCGAAATTGGACAGTTAGTTTTTCAGCGGTTAACGCTGGCTTGTCCATGTACCAACTGGTCTCCTTCCTGTGTTACAGTTCATCGATTCAAATTCAATTTTCCCGCTTGATTTCTTTACCGGCATGGCACTTTTATCTGTTGCAGGCCCAAACTCCCTACCTAAATGATGTGATTGTGCAATGCCAATATGCCATAGTAAAATATGATATAGAGGTAAAGAAGCATTAGTAGCCTCCGATCTCACTAATAACGGCTCGGACAGAAGAAGGGAGTGTGCCCCCAAACCTTCAGAGCTCGTATTACCTTTGACATCAACTAAAATTAAGACAATTGCCTACACTGAACTTTTGGCTGTAGCACAACCTCAAAGAAAGGAAACGATGTGGCGATCAAAGTAAGCATAAGGAATTAAGCAAACTACTAGCAAGTAGTGTTACTGAGGACTAAGAGACGCTGAGCATGAGAAGCACTTCACTTACCTAGTTACTTGTCTGGATATGTGCTTGGAAGTTATTGCTGGCCTTCTGCTATGACTTCTTTTAAACCTCTCTATCCCTTTCCCCATGTTCAGCGAAGCAGGGCCCTCCCATTTAAGCTTCCTTCACAAATCCTTCCTCCATGTCCTGTCAAGAAAACCTTCTTCTCGTGCCATTACAGCTGACTTCGGCAACATGATTGATGGGCCTTCCTAACTAACTGTAACAGCTTCTCGGTGATTGTTCAAAAGGACACTGCATTTACCACACGTAAAAATTGCCACATTCCACAGAAAAACCAGAATTAATTGATCTGGGGACTACCAGAGCACACCTGATTGGACGAATGTTTACTGCTAGTTATTGGGCATCAGTACTACAGGATGCTCCAGTACGTACAGGTCCCTCTGCAGAAGAAAAAGAATAGTCTAACATTGGTCAGAACTCAGAAGCACACTCCAGAAGATTTAAAAAAACTTCAAGATCTGGGTTGATAAGATCAACTAAACACCAGCTGTTGCTCGCTCACGCCGCACGTTATGTATGATCTAGAAAAGTCATGCATGTATTTGTGCAGAACAAAAACAACAGCAAAGATCGTTTGCGGATATGAGAAAAGCATACTCATATGCACAAACTTCCTTATTATGAAAGGATATTAAGCTCATGTTTTAAGCTAAATTACTAGGACTATGCACTATCCTTTTTTGTGCGAGGAAGAGTATGCACTTTCCAAGCAAATTCTACCGATGACAGCGCCTACTTTTCACTTGTCTAGTCCACTCCAAAATAGGAGTAATAGCCTACGATATTATTTTTTTCTCTAGCAATTTTTTTGTTTGTTTTCCTACATATATGGTTGATGAGAAAACTTGCAAGGGTTGATACAAAGATATCATATACTTCAAACTTGTAAGGGTTAGTACAGAACATAAAATATTGATGGTATTAAAATGTTTACTAACGATGTACTTACAAAAATATATAAGCTGTCAAACATGCAGATTTTCAATGGTACTGCGTCATTAGGTTTGATAACATGCTTTTGGAGCTCAATTCCCTTGACCGATCTGCAGATGCCAATAGAGTTTAATCACTTAATTACTCTTCTATGTTTAATTGATTCATTCAATTTTCCTTTGATCATCCTATATGTTCAACCATTCCAATAAGGTGATATTGTTATAACTTTGCAGGCTTACAATTTCCATTGAATATAAGGTCGCAGCTAGTACAGAGGCCGGTCTATCTTTTGTCCAGACCTGTTGTTTTTTTTGGGTTTTCCGTGTGTGGTCAAGTTGATCTGTGCTTTTGTATGTATGCCACCCCGTCGCTGTTTTTCTTTTTTTTTTTTTGAGATAACAACTGATGGAATTTCAGCAATGGCGAAACCGATTACAAACGACTCCAGAAAAAAAAGGAAATACAACATGGACCCAGAGGACCACACACCATACTTCCAAATCGCGATCAAGCCCATCGTCCTCATCGTCACCACTCAAGTACCGGGATCGGATCTAGAAGCAGCACATCTTCAGCCACCATCGAATCACCGCCGCCACCTTCGCCACATTGGGCTTTGAACACCGCAGGAGTCCCCACCCCGAGGAGTGAGAGCTAAAAGACTTTTCCAGACCATCGGGCAGGCAGGAGATGGTGAAGACCAGACAGTACCTCCAATTCAAGATCCCCGAGCAGAAGGTCCCAACCATCGACGCCACGTCGAGTCGCCTCCTCCCCTCGCCACCATGGCCGGCCAGAAGAAGCTTCAAGACGCGACAGTCGTATCTCAAAAAAAGACCATACAAAACCCTAACAAGGAAGGCGTTTGTACCATCCCCATCCACTCCCTCGCCACCACGGCCGGCCGAGGGGAGGACAACAGCAACAGCAGCCCTCCGACTCCCGAAGCTTCCACGGCAGAGTCGAAAAACGACCGCGCCCGGAGAGACCACCCTCCCCAGATCCGTAGATCTGAGAGGATACCAGGCCAGCAGCTCGCCGGCACCGCCACAAGTGGCCTTGCCGAGATGGGAATCGAGCTCCAGCACCCTTATTCTGACGCGACGTCGCCTCCGCCATCCCGACGACGTCTCCCAAAACCATAGCAGAGCTCAGGCCATCACCACCGCCGTCGGGGGCAACCGCCGTCCACACTCCGTCGCAAGGTCTCCGCGCAGCAGAAGCCGCGCCGGCGTGCCCCTCACCGAGCAGGCCGCCCGCCATGGCCACCCAGCCCGCGCCGTCGCCTCCATGAGCGGGGGAAGGGGGCCCTCCCACCGCCAGCGCCCAGGCTTTGCCCGGCGACGCCATCGGCGGCGGCAGGGAGGAGGGAGGGGGATTGGGGCTGGCCGGCGGCGGCGATTGGAGATTGTCCCCGTCGCCTGCGCGGGGGGGCGACGCGGGACGAGGGCGGCCCCGTCGCTGTTTTTCTAATACAAACATGTGCATATCGCCTGTGTATTCTTGAAAAGAAATGCTCTATTCATTCAACGGGCTATGGCGGTGGTTGAATTGTACACTGAAACACGGTCTACTATATGATGTGTAGTTGATTAATTGTTCAGTTATACTTTTGAGTAGTACTATATAATGTGTAGTTAATTACAATTATACATTTTACTACGTGGCATGTACTCAATTGTCCTGGTATCTTAAGTACTTTCTACTTAAACATTCAATGCACAGTTGTACACGGAAATTGTATCAAGATGCCCGACCCATGAAAGGCATTGATGACCATATATTAACAACCAAACTGCCTATGGGTATTAAAGAACGTTTATTCCTGGTGTACTCCAGAGTCCAGAGCTATCTACCAGATTACGCAACCTAGATGTAGGCTATCTTTCTCCTTCAATGGACTGGCATTTAGTACTGTTTCTTTATTTCTCTAATTTTCCCTGTAGTTGCATGAAAACCTATATAAATTGCCATGCACGTTTTGCAAACAGCAATGGATATTTCCAGGTCAGGAATTCCCAGGCTATAGTGTGGTAGGCTAGGTATACCAATCTCTTGGAAAGAGAAACCTCCAATCAATCCTAACATTACACCACAATGATGGTGATATCCATCTTTCAAAGCAACCAACTTGTTCGAATGGATAAATTTCTCCCTTTCATGAATTGAAGCCATGATGGAGGAGAGCAATAAATCTAGAAAGTGAAATTAGACGTTTCTCCATGAAACTGGAACACCATGGCATCTTCCTCTCCATATAGTTAATCCATGGACATCGTGCATGACAAGTAGCTCCTAATTATCATGACAAATCCCTCTTTCCTTTGTTGATAATGGACTAGAACAGAAGATGCGGCTGCATTCCCTACCTAGCATGACTGTCATGGGGGCCACAATCCTGAATTGTCAATCCTAATAACTTCTCAACAGTTCTTTCTTACTTTATATATGGGCATCGCTTTCTAACTAACATGTCGATGTCACAATCAATGCAACATTATACACAAACTGACTACACTAAACCTTACAGAAACTACAATAAAATAAAGTTAATATTGTATATTTATAGAACGTATTTTTGCTAAGAGTGGTATTTAAGCACCCTTCTGATGGTTTCATCTCAACATGGATACCAAATTTTGATTAGAGAAACATGTCGAAGATATTATCTCCTAGGCCATAGAAAAATTATACTAATAGATGAATAATGCCATATTGACATTGACATGTGGCGCACACTTGATCTTTGTATTATTCTGAAGGTTGAAGTAGAAGTACAGATTCCAATATTATTATCTTTGTGCGATAAGTTTTCTTTCCTAAAGCAGAATGGCATTTACTGAGTGATTGCAGTTATTAGAGGAGTGATTGCAGTTATTAGAGTATGCCCTAGAGAGACAATGCACTGGCATCAATACATTATAGCTATGCCCCCATGTCTCACTCCTAGACATTTGGGAGATCAAGCACTTCACTGCACCTTTTCACATTAGTATGCCTATTAATAAGGTCCTTTGTGGGTGCGCACGCTATGTGTTCCTTTAAGGAATGGAATAGGATTTCAAGTCTGTGATTAAATGTTTGATGTGGTCAAAGACACCAGTCTTTAAAGAGAATCCTACCAAGAGGCAGGCATGATGAACAATTTAACTTGACAATATTTATAAGGGTTGGGCCCATGCCTGTTTTCTTAAGCACTAACAGCAAAAAAGTTCCCATTTTAGGTAATCCTTTAAAGCTAAATCAACATGATACTTGAATGCCAGCAAACATTGGTCTAATGCCATAAATATACTCTAGGTATCATTGTCAATTACTTCTACTCCAGGTTTGAATTAAGCCACCCCATAACTCCAAACACTATTCAGCTCTCCAGAAAAACATAGGCTCAAATTAATTGCAATGTTTGTTTGCATTTTCATTACTACTTCTCTAGTTTTACTAGTATCTTTTGATGTTCCACGATCATACGTATGAATGTGGAACTATAAGTAATCTGCGCATAGAATTGCAGAGGTTAGCTTGGAAGAAAGAAAGGCATGCTAACCTGATACTAAAACCTGTCTATCTTTGGATCTTCGAGACTCTTTTTTCAGTACATAAATGGGCTGTATTACCCTGTCCATCAAAAGTCAAACACAAACAAGATTTATGCCCTGTGAAAATATAAATCATTGCAGAAAGAAGTTAAACCTACCTCGCAAGTACAGGGTAAATTGATAGTCCAAAAAGGAATATCTCACTCTAACAAGGCATTCCCTTTTTTATATCATTCTTACAAATACCAAATACTTCCTTACACATCTATCAAAACACCACAAGACATCCTAAATACTCCGTTTAAGCGCCATCTAACAGTTATCTTAACTCTTGTTCCTTCTAATACGACAGTACAAGGCATGAGGAATCTAATCTTAAGTCAGAAGATGATGACAGGATCGTTTCATCTCAACTGTATTGGGCCAGATGGCCCAGATCATAATGAATTCTAAGCATGGAAATGTCATTTTCATTTACAAAAAAGATCAAGATATCAAGGATCTGGGCTAGACGTGAGCATTTGCACTATAACGATCAATATTCAATCATGATCTCTGGTAAACAGAATCGACGCTAGAAATCATGTAGATGGGGGACTAGAGAGAAAGTAACAAACAACCAAACAAAATACAGCAAAAGAACAGAGTGCATTTATGTAGTATTGGTGGCTCGGTGCTGGCCTGTGAAGTGGCTTAACACCTTGTCTTGAATAGTGGGCCAGCTACTTGCAGAATGGGGTCAGAGAGCACCTCCTCTCCAATGGTCCCTGGGTACTTATCACTGCACCATTCAGTGCTCCCTTGTTACAGCCTGCACCAGTGTAGTACCAGAGTTAACACAGGCCAGCCTAGTATACATTCTGTATACTGCACCAAATGATTCAAACTTGTTAACAGCAAGATGATGTTACTAAAGATTCAGATGGAGATCAAATAAACATATCAGCAATAAATATTGTCGCTAAGATTTTATTTTAGCAACTCAAACCTAGTTTCTGCTTTCCTTTCTTTTTCCATTTCTCTATACAAACTACAAAGACAGATCACTACAAGATATATCTACTTTTGTCAGAAGTGTAAAAGAATACAATGTCCTACGCAGCAGGCAATAGAATTCACAGCTTGTAAAATTGAACAGATCACAGAAATTTAATTTCAATCTTTGGTACACAGGTGCATCTAAAACTCGACAAACCATACTATTTCCTTGAAATCTTCTCCAGCTGAACAAATGGGAGCATCGAACAACAAAGCACGCATAACACTTATGAAAGAACGCTATTTTGGCATTACTCCTACGTCCATGCGTGCCAAATATGCATGCCTAATTGCCGATCTGACATTAGTCGGAAGATTCAGATTACTACATTCTATGGAGACAATCTGTAGGTCATACTGATCTTCCTGCAGGTTCCATTTCAGAAAACAATTCACAAACGGGTTCAATAAAAAGAGAAATATCTATAGAACTGTTCTCGTAGTTCCTGTTTTCTGAAGAAATTTTCAAACCATGTACATAACTACTTGCAAGATACTGCATCTGCATGACAAATTCAGTACAAGTAGCATTGTTTTTGCTGAAGGGGTACAAGTAGCATTGCATTGATTCTAATTGTATTTTGCAAGTTGCTTATCAAAATTCAGATGGTGATAAAGAAAAGCATCCTACAGGACATTTTCATCTTCGTACCAAGTGGACTCAACTAGTTGGCAAGTTTCTAGATATGTGAAGCTGACTTGCTTGATCAAATAGGGTAGCAGTGGAACCCTAGTTCTAACAGCATGTTAAAAATGTACAGTAGATCACTCAAATATTATATTAATAGCTATACAAGATATGACCTAACATCATAAACAAGTTCAGGGTAAAAATAACTAACAAATTCACAACAAAAGTCTACTGTAGTTGATACAATAGATACTAGAGCAATGCAGTTTGGTTGTATAATGAAATGTCCTAATTCCTAAACCAGCAATCCATTACCTTGTAAAATGATCTTCCAATTTGGTCAGCTTGCAGCCCAATCGAAGCTTCATGTCAATACACCACATCATGACTAAAACTGCTAGACACTGAACAAGGAACAAAAGATTCTAAAACCAGGTGGCAGTGGCATATTGGCATGAATGGGTGAATGCATCGAAGTCAACAACCATAAATCTCCAAAATGCAGTATGTGAGCAAAGAGGGCACCAGCATATATATTGACATGGTGAATATGTTCTTATTTTTCCAGAAGAAAGTGTCACAAAATTGCACCATCAGAAGTTGCTCCAGCAGATTCGCATGACTGGGGAAGAACAATTAGAAAGATACAACTACATTCCTTAGCTCCCATCAACGCACAAGATCAACCAAAGTCTTTCTCCGGGGGAACCTCTGCGGAAGCCGGAGCATCATCGAATCCTCAATCTCAATAGGCAAATGTGTCGCGACGATGACAATCCCACCCTTCTTACGGTGCTCGGCTATGATGTACTCGAGCAGCTTAACACCCTCGGAGTCCAGCGCGACGGAGGGCTCGTCGAGGAGCCAGATCGGGCGGTCGATGGCGAGCAGCCTAGCCAGCTGCAGCCGCTTCCTCTGCCCCATGGAGAGCATCCTGGCCTTGTCGTTCATGAGCCTGCCGAGGCCCATGAGCTCGATGGCGGGGGCCGACCTGCCGTGCTTCCCTTCGAGGAGCTCGAACCACTGGACGTTCTCGAGCACGGTGAGCTTCTCCTTGACGGCGTCCTTGAGCGACATCCAGTTGAGCTGCAGCTTGTACTGCTGGAAGATCCCCGGGGAGGTGACGTCGTGGCCGTTCCAGAGGATCTCCCCCGCGGAGGGGCGCGAGAAGCCCGCGAGCATCCGCAGGAAGGTGGTCTTGCCGGAGCCGTTGGCGCCGGTGAGGACCAGCGCCGTGCCGTCGTGGACGCTGACGTTGATGTCCCGGAGCACCGTCTGCGCGTTCCGCATGCAGGAGACCGCGTGGAGCGCGAGCCGCGGCGGCGGCGGCCTCAGGGGCGGCATCTCTAGTGGACGGTGGCTCGCGCGCGACGTAGGAGGGGGACTGGCGCGATGAGTTCTCCGGAACGGCACCGCGGGATCTTGCTCCGGGACGCAGGCACTGCGCGTGGAGGAGGGGTGGAGACAGGAATGCGAGGGAATCGGCGGGCGGTGTGGGGGATTCGCGCGTGCCGGCCACGGCGGCGTGCGTGATAGTGCGGCGGCGGCTCGCGGAAAGGTCGAAGTGGGGGAGAAAAGCGTAGGCTGGGCCGTGTCTGGTGGTTTCGGCCGTTCGGCTGGGCCTGTGGTGTGTCGTGAGGAGAGGGGAACATGGAGGCCTCCTATGGGCTATGGTGTGTAGGGAGGAGATGGAAGTGTGAATGGGCCTAAATAGACCACCTTGTTAGATTAAGAGCATTCCATTTTTTTTCCTAAATAGAGGAAATGCATGGTCTCTTCATCATCCATTGATGCATATAAACCGTCTTAGTCTATTATTCAGAAGACACTCTTAAAACAGATGTCTTAAATTTCTCAAAATTTGGATATAACTAGACATTGGTTATTATATAGATACATCTAAATTTATATAAATTCTCGACATCTATTTTGAGACGAAAAGAGTATATGAAATGAGCTTTGGTCAGCCGATATTTTTGTCCCAAGGAATATTCGTGGTCTCCTCTCTTTGTTCTTCTCAACTCTAGTCCCATCGAAAACTAGTCAGAGAGCTTGGAGTCGACACGGTGGGAGCAACGCGAGAAAAATGGACGAGACTAGAGAGGTTAGGATTCAAGAACCCATGTGCTCCCTACACGTGGAGATAGGGACAAAGAGAGGGCACGACGGATCTGAAGCAGGCCACACGACCGTTGGGGCATTAGATCTAGCAAAAGTTTGCCAAAAAATGACTATTTCTATTTTGACATCTTCTCACATGAGTAATGCAAGTCTGACGGACCAATTAAAGACGCTTGATCTCTTGAATCGTTGTAGAGTAGACATAGCGATCTACTACCTCATGTTTCTCCAACATCTTTTTTGACAGCCTCCAACCGGCAATATACATAAAAGTAGTTGATATGCTCTAGTGAGCAGTCCAATTGACAATGGTTTGAAGAAAATCTCATAAACTATTTCCCCGTTGGTCTTACACATGAAGATGTGTCTAGGGCTCGGTTAGTGTCAGGTCGCTAGCAACGAACGTCCACCGTTGGGCTCGTGGCAGAATGGCAGTACAATGTTCATACGCATGTGGTTATATATACTGGACAATCCATACGCGTGCTGTGTTTGCTCACTGAGCCACAGGATCGGGGGACTTCCAGTTTTATCTAATCATCAACGGCTGCGGTTGCGCCAGGCGCGCCACGAGGTTTCTTAATCTCTGCGCGCAACCTGCAGTTAGGCGTGCATTGACTTGCCTAGTTTTGGACTGATGATGGCCAGCACGCTGATCAGCCGCGAGGAGGATGAAGAAGGCAAGAGGCCAGCGATGACGCACTGACCATCCTTGATCGCCGGACACGCAAAGAGTGCCACGAAGAGAAGACATATACTCCGTACGTTGTGCCCGGAGGGATACCTTAAGTAGGTAGAAATAGAAAGAATTTTGCTAAAGTGGAAAAGGGCTTTATTTTTAGAAAATGCTAATTTGATTATTATCAGGAATCGAATTGAATTTTTTTCCACCAAGGATGGTTATACGCCTTATCCAGTGATGAAAGCTATAAGAGAGTATATGCGTAACATCTAGTCAAAGCTAGACAAACCTTGTTTTCATGGACCTGATTGTTCTTTGTGCTTGGTCCATCTGGAAGACTAGAAATGCAGCAGCTTTCAATGGGCTCGGGCCTAATCTGTATCCATGCATAGCCATCTTCAAAGAAGTAGATACGATGGATGAAACATGGTGCCAAAGAGAAAGAGCAACTTTTGTATTGAAATGGAGGGGAAAATTGCCTTCTTTGATTAAATAAGGAGAGTATCATGACACGACGAGAGTATCAAAAGGCAAAAAAAAAAAGGAAACCAACGAACAAAAGGGACTACTCTCCTAAAATTAGAAAACCCAAATGCTTGGCACCCGCGGTAACCCAAAACTTCTCTCTTCTTTAATGATCTCAAGAAAGATATGAGGTGGTCCGATTTTTTGCATAAGACTCTCTCATTTCTTTCTTTCCAAATCACTTAACTAATTAACAAGCATTGTGATGGATGACATGACTTTTCGATTTTAGGTGGCCTTGCAAGACGTCATTGTCCAACAATCTTGGATGGAAAGCTCCATCGACCACATACAGGTTCGGATGGATGGGAGCCCAAGTCAATCCTTGACCATGCCCCAAAGCCTCTTGGTGAACCATCGATATTGGAAAAAAAATGGTGAGCCACCGTCTCTCGGGTTTGCTTGCAAAGAGGGCAAAACCCATAATTTTTTCACTCCCTTTTCTCTAGGCGATCCGCCGTTCATAGCCTATTTTGGATACCTAACCAAGTGAAGAACTTTATCTTAGGAGGTGCCCATGCCTTCCAAACCATTTTGTTGGAGTATGTGAGGATGGACCCAAATAATTGGGCATTGTATGCTGAAGTCGTTGAGTATTCTCCATTGAACGTGAGATTCCAAACGATTGTGTCCTCCACATCCGAACCTCTCTAAGTTGAATTTCATCGAGGTAGCCCCAAAGCCAGATATATTGTTGAATGTGAGGAATGGCTAAGTTAGTATCCATCTTGATCTTTGAGATTCATGCGTTGTGATGCAAGACTTGTTCGACCTGGTCAAGTTAGTATTGTTGAATGAGCAACTTTGCATTTGCAGCCTGGGTGGATAGATTCATCGGAGCTTCCCCATCCTGTTTTATTTTTGTATATATCTCTTTTGTATATTGTATCTTTATTAAAACCCAAAATCTATATAAAAAATACACAGTAGAGCCATACTGTTTTCCCTAAAAAAATAAGTGAAAGATCATGCGAGAGAAGATGGTACATACATGTTCAATATGGTTCATAATCGATTCTCATTCTTTAGAAAATAATACTCCCTCTGTTTCAAAATATAAGATGTTTTAGTTTTATAAAAGGAGTGTATCTAGACCTCTTTTAATACGTAGGTTCATGTATTTTAAAACGGAGGGAATACGTACTAGCAGCGAACACATGTGAACTGGCACGAAAAGAAAAAGTGTATCCTTCTTGATGTTCTGACAGCACCAAAACTATGGCTACGGCTGGTAGTAACACGAGCGGCAAGCAACCATCATATGCCCCGTTAAGTCCAAAGCGGATTTCCCATATGTAAAAGGGGCTTCCGGCATCATCTTTGCCACAAATTTGTTGGAGATTCGTGCAAAGTCCTGCTAGTCAACATATTCACTACATTTGTAAAAAATCTCCCGAGAAAGGTTGAATTAAAACCCCGATCCCCAAAGAGAGGACAAAAGTCCAACCCGGCTTGTCTGCTGCCATCCCAGAACGAGCCCCGTCGTCCCCTCCGTGTTGCCCCCCACCGCCACCGCCATGCCCTGCCCACCTAGCACCGCCACCGCCACCGCCATGCCCCTGCCCACCTCCTAGCGCCACCGCCGTCGACCACGCGCCACCGCCTCACACCCCCGTCGACCACGCGTGCCGGTCAGGAAGACGAGGACCAGCCGCCTCGGTCACCGTGGAGGATCATCTCTGGCCGTCGCCCGGCAGCCAGCCTCACCGGAAGCCCCTCTACCTTGCATGATCTAGGCGGGGCGGATCTGGGCACAGAGGCCCTTGATCCGTTCCTCCTCCATGTTTTTTTTGGATTGATTCATTGTTGATGCTGGCCATGGGGCGGATCTGGCCATGGTTTCTTTTTTTTCTTTCCAATTTTGATTTTCTTCGATCCCTTTCTTCTTCGTTGGAGCTGGATCAATTTAATCATGCATGTAGTGGGAACCCAGATCGCCGAACGGATCTTGGTAGGATTTGATAGTCTTTCAAAAAAGTATGCATTATGTATGTTTTCTTACGGAAATATGTATGAAACTCAGAGAAAATAATTCGAACTTTGTTTTTATCAAGTTATTTGTATGATACTAGATTGGATCTGTGGTGGCAATGTATGAAACACGAATCTTATGTGAATCTTTTTTTTTGATGAATCTTCGAAAATTTGTTGTTGGAAGCGTGCATGGAAAAAAATCCATATCCAGTTCGTCTAGTTTTGTTACGAATCATGAGTGATTCTTGTATAAATCTTCTATAAATTTGTATCAATGTCTGTGATGTATAAATCCTATGAAACTTGTATAAATCTCTGAAGTCTTGTTGGATCTTGTATGTATGATTATTTTTCTCAATATTTGTGTGTGATTATTTCATGAATCCTATAAGAAACCATGTTGAATCTATGGATTTATATTTAGATCTGCACTGTATAAATATCCTGTGAAATTTGAATTTGACTAATTAAATAAAATAAATAATATTTTCTCTATGTAACAGGTGGAGAGACAAAACAACTACGAAATATGTATAAAACCTGAAAATATTAAAGGCTAATAAGCAAATCAGCAATAGACTAAAAAAATATAATGAAAGAGTTATTTTGTAAAAATACTAGCACGAATCCCAACAAACGGAGTGCTAAGATGGGTGCCGGGGCCCGAAATGCTTTTCCGTGGCTTAGGCCGACGATGATCGGATCATACTTCGCGCCTAAACGTGATCCGTGGCGTAATCGTGATCACCACAGGATCGTATTAGGTGCGACTCGATTACGTACGTGCCAGACGGCCAGTGGACGACCAGGGCTGAGTTGGTCTGCCCAAATTCGTATCAGCATGATCGGCATACCAACGGCAGCAATGACATCCGATCTCTACTTTTTTCGTTTTCAATCTGACATGGGTATCTCTACGTACTCAGCCTTGACTCGACCTGATCTTGCGATCCGCATGGCGCCTTTTCGCCATTATTGCCCAGAGAGCGTCAGTACTACCCAACAGGTCATCCTAATCAATCATTACTCTGCATTAGTTAACGAGAAAGTTGCAGTTAAAAATACACGCAGAAATTAAAATGATAGGCATGCAGAGGAAGCTACAACAGGGTGAAATGCGGACAGTGCCGTAGAATAATTCAAAACTAAGGATGTCAATTTTATCCATGGTACGGGTATCGTACCTGCATGGGTAGAATATATGCATACTTTTATACCACGGATAATAGTCATATCATATCATTAAGTTACGGGTATGGGCACGGGTATAAACTTGTACCCATGAGTATACTCGTACCTTGCCCGTTTAAACTGATATATCAAATTTACCTATAGAGTGTCAACCTAGACGGCCAAGAAGCTTAGGGATAAGTATGCGATTGCGAATTTTAAACTTCGATACTTTCATGTACTCGTCTACCTATTATTAAGTAGAGATAATTGTCTTTTTTTAAATATATGTTATTGATGAACGTAAAATTGTGAATACCTTGTGTACTATTGAATCTACCCACCGTTACCCAATGAGTATAGGTACTCAGCGGGTATAGGTATGGATAAAATTTTATACCCGCGAATACGGGTATGGGTAAACTTTTATATCCATTGACTATCAGCGTATGGGTATGATACCCTGCCCATACCCTATCATTGCCATCCTAATTCGAAACGCGTCTGGACTTGAACTTGGCATGTGTGAGTCTGGACTTTGTACGCGTTCCAACCGCTCCTTCATCCGATCCAATCACCAGAGAATAGAAAAAACAACAGTCGCCATCAGAATCATACTGTATACAGTATACTACTGGCTAGCTAGTACTACCGCAGAATAGTTCTAGCTTAAGAGATAATTATGAATAAATTACGCTGAACAACGAGAAGATTCCCCCGCCAATGGATTGCCCAGTGTCCCGAGAGACAAGTTCATGCCCATGCACCTGTCTGTATTCATATCCAGTCCTTTTGCCTTGCTGTATGAGCCACCGATCGAGCTCGCTCACAATATATGAGGGCAACACGAGCCGTATCGAGGCATCCCCATCCGCACCACAACGTCCAGCATTACATAGCTCACGTTGTGTGTGAAATCAATGTTGACCATATATAGATGCAAAAGGGACGAACAATTCCCAGCAGGTATATTTGCGAACAGTCCACTATTATATCTTAGATAAATTAGCATCTAGATAAATCTAAGTCAACTAATCGAAAAATGGATCCGAATTTAACTGAAATGCACGATCTTCACAGGTATCACTTTTCATGATACCTAAAAGGTGCAATAGCCATTTTGAATATGAGTCGGAGGGAGTAACTTTTTACTTTTTGAGGTGAGAATTTTGTGTTGTGTGTTTCCCTTACCACTACTAGAAAAACAGCTATAGTTAAACAAGATACTCTGTGACGCATATGCAAAACCATACACCATAGATAAGTATCAGTGACGAACTAGATAAAATGCGCCACATAAACTAAATACATATGTGACGCATTTCAGTATCCATGCGCCACGGAAGTTATGTGGGACCCGCCAACCGGGTGGGGCGATCCACTTTCTGTGGCGCATAATGACATATGCGCCACAGAAATGATAAGATCTGTGGCGCATATTCCCTTATGCGCCACAGAAAGTGGAGGCGGGCCCCACCATAGAATCTTTTTGACCCGATTTTAGTGGCGCATAGGTGAATATGCGCCACAGAAACGTTTGCTTTCTGTGGCGCATATCCACACATGCGCCACAGAAACTTGATCTAGGTCCCACCACTTTAACGTGCACCACCTTGTTCTGTGGCACATATTGCAATATGCGCCACAGAAGTTTGAACATATGTGGCGCATAACAGCAATATGCGCCACAGAACAAGGCGTCCAGATTCATGTGCAAAAAGGCGGCAAACTCACCCCCTCTATCCACCACCACCCATTTCACATCTCTTCTTCTTTTCTACCTCCTCCCTTCCACCCCATTTTGCCTATAGTTTTTCCATTTTCTTATAACTAAACCTACTTTAGTCCATAAATTGGTAAGTGAAAGCCTCCCTCCAACTTGTAGATCTAAAAGTTCCTTACTTTTCTCTCTCATATCTCTATTTGTTTACTAATTTCCTCTCCACCAACTTGTAGATCTATTTGTCCACACTCTCTCATCGCGCGGTCTCATCTCGCTATTATTGAGTCTACTAGGTGAGTACTTGGCCATGAACATGTAGGTGAACCTTGTCGCGCGGGCGGTGTGTGCGATGCATGGCCAGACGATGCTTGTGTGTGCTGCATGAATGTTTGCATTGGGAGGAAGTTTTTTGTTGCTTGCTTGTTGTTGTCCCGGCCGGTGTGGTGCATGGATGTTTACCGGAATGTTGATTCATTTTCATTTCGGCAAATTTTTGCACTACCCATATGTCCTAATTTTAGGAAAGGTCATGCCTAATTTTTCCGGCTAGCATTCATGCATGTGTGTGTGCATATGGTGTGGTTCTAATCTACTCTCTGTTGTGACCGCTCAGGCAACCATGGTCATCACGATGAGCGAAGGTCGAATTGCTAGGTACAAGAAAGACGCGAAGGAAGACATGATTCTGAACAACAAGACCATGATAAGATGTCTATGTCGAACATGCAAACTACAGCGCTGGATTGACCCTGATTCTGGACAATTGGAGGGTCACCTGCTCAGGAGCGGTTTCATGCGCGACCTTAATGAGGCGCCGGCAGCACATGGTGGTCACGAAGACGTGAGTGAGCGAGAATACGAAGAGTCTACCGGGCATTATCATCATGACGAAGGAGATGCCGGCGGGCATGATCAGCATGATCATCATGAAAAAGGAGATGGCGACGGGCATGATCATCATGAAGAAGGAGATGCCAATAGGCATGATCATCATGAAGAAGGAGAAGACGCGAACACACAGACGCTGCTAACTTCGGCCTTGCAGGGCTCTCGTGTTCAAGAACTGCTCCTCAAGGAGACGAGCAACGCCAAAGCTGCAGCCAGAGAGAAAGCCAAGCTGATCCAAATGGAAATAGACGAGATGACTCCATTGTATCCTAGGTGTCGCCCCGAGGATACACGTTTGAGTGTAACGCTCAAGGCTCTGGAGATGAAGGGTGAACACAAATGGATCGATGTGAGCTTCAACATGAATATGGAATACTGGCACGGCCAACTTCCTAAGGGGAACACATTGCCAACAAGTATCAAGGAGGCCAAGAAAATCGTCTGCCCTCTCGACCTACCACACATTAAATACCACGCATGCATCAATGATTGCGCACTTTATCGGAACAAGTAGGCGGATAGAACCACATGGCCGGTGTGCAGCCAAGGACGGTACAAGAGAGGGAACAAGAAAGTTCCTCAAAAAGTGGAATGGTACTTTCCTATCACCCCCGTCTGCAGCGATATTTTGTAGATCCTAAGGAAGCAAAGCTCATGCAATGGCACGCCGAAAGGGAAAAACCCGAAGATGATCCGGAGAAGGGCAAGATCCTGACACACCCTTCAGATTCTAGCTAGTGGAATGCATTAGACATCGAGTTTGAAGAGTTCGGGGGCGATGCAAGGAACGTCAGGCTGTGTATGAGCACCGATGGACTCAATCCTTTTGGAAACCAGAGTAGCACGCATATCACCTGACTCGTGTTTGTATGGCCGTATAACCTCCCCCCGTGGCTGTGCACGAAGCAAAGGTACGTACACATGAGCATTCTTATTCAGGGGCCGAAACAACCAGGTATAGAGATGCATCTGTATCTCGGGCTATTGAGAGAGGAGTTAGCCAGCTTGTGGGAGACGTTGGCCCGTACGTGGGACGCCTACACTAAAGAATATTTCCCTCTGAGAGCCGCGTTGCTCACGACGGTGCAAGATTATCCTGATTACGCATTTGTATCGGCCCAGGTGAACCATAGACACAATGCATGTGTCAAGTGCATGGATGAGACCCCGCATCTCCAGCTACCAAGGGATCCCGGCTCTTCGAAAATCGTGTTCCAAGGTACTCGAAAGTGGCTCCGCATGGATCACCCATGGAGAAAACGCGGTGACCTATTCAATGGTAAGGACGATCTCGAAAGAGCTCCGCGTCCGAGGAGCGGCGAAGAAATCAAGGAGCTTTTGAATAATTGGATAGATTGCCCTGCGCCGGGAAAAAACGACCGAGGACAAAGCCGCTGGTGGGTGTATGGAAAGCAAGGTCTATTTTCTAGGACCTGTCATACTGGAAGGTCCTCCACACTGCCCATAGCCTCGATGTAATGCACATCACGAAGAACATTACCGAGAGTCTGCTTGGCACTCTACTGAACATGCCGGAGAGGACCAAGGATGGTCTGAAAGCAAGAAAGGACCTTAAATTGCTTGGCATCAAGAAAGACCTTCAGTACCCTGATAGTGATGATGATGATGATCAGACGGAAGGGACTCAAGGTCGCCGCAAAAGAGTTAAGAAGAATGTGGTGCTTCGCGTTGCCTACTTTACTCTGGGTCTTGAGGAGCTCGAGCAGTTTTTCAGGTGCCTGCTAGGAGTGAAAGTTCCTCACGGTTACTCAGGGAAGAAGCAGATATCTGGACGTGGCGAAGAAGAGGTTCAGCGGTATGAAGTCTCACGACTATCACGTGCTGATGATGCAGATACTCCCCGTTGTGATCCGCGGGATAATGGACAAGCATGTCCGTGAGACGCTGTTTGGCCTCTTCAACTTTTTTGACGTCATATCTAGGAAGTCGATCGGTGTGAATTAGCTCGACAGGCTACCGGAAGAGATCATGCTGATACTATGCGAGCTTGAGATTTACTTCTCGCCCGCATTCTTCGACATCATGGTGCATCTACTTGTACATGTCGTGGATGACATCATCCAGCTCAGGCCGACATTCCTCATAACATGATGCCATTTTAAAGGCTAAACGGTGTCATCAAAGGATTCGTTCGCAACAGGTCCCGTCCAGATGGAAGCATAGCCAAGGGGTTTCTGATCTACAAGTGCATCTCCTTCTGCCAGAATTATCTAACCACTAAGAACGAGGATGTTGGAATACCCACCAAGAAGCACCTCGGCAGGCTCGGTGGATATGGTCACCGCGAGGGCTACCACTCACTGCATGTCGGCATTTATGGTCGACGCACCGACTTTGGCAGGGCACACCGAGTCACGCTAAAACACATTGAATTGGTCGGCCCTTGGGTGGAAGAGCACAGAAGCTTAATCGAGCAGGAGTATGTTGACCAGGGCCGGCCGAGGAAGAAGGGAGACGTAATGAGAGAGCACAACTCCAGCTTCACGGGTTGGTTCAAAAAAGGCAACTGGACAATCCCCCACAGACACCTTCTACGGAAGATCAAAAACTCATAGTCTCCTTGTCGCAGGGCCCAAGGCACAACCTAAGGACCTATCAGTCATACGGCATAAACGGTTACAGATTCTACACCGAGGAAAAGGACAGGAATAGCGAATAAAACTCAGGAGTAACTATGTTATCCTTCACCGATGATGAGACTACTATCATGGAAAGATTCTACGGAAGGATCGAGGAGATATGGGAGCTCGACTACTATAGAGAGATCGTACCGATATTCCGTGTTAGATGGGCCAAGAACGTGGAAAAATAAGGCCGGTATTTCACCACAATGGTTATACTAGATGCCAAATCAACGAAGAACGCCTCCGCAAAAATGAGCCTTGGGTACTCGCTAGCCAAGTTGATCAATGCTTTTTTATTACCGACTGCTGACTCGTGTATTAACGAGCTCGTTGGGGAACCCCAAGAGGAAGGTATGATGAGCACAGCAGTAAGTTTCCCCTCAGTTATGAAACCAAGGTTATCAATCCAGTAGGAGCAAGGAAACACCCCAAAGGTGTAGCTAGCTGAACTTTGGCAGGGCGCACTATCGGTGCCAGCAGCAATGTGGAGACCTGCACAACACAACCACAGAACTCTGTCCCCAACTTACGATGAGGTTGTCAATCTCACCGGTTTTACTGAAAACAAAGGATTAAACGTATCGAGTGGAAGAAAGTAATAGTTTGCAGAAAGTAAACACAAAACAGTAAACAATTGATTATAGATTTATAGTAAAAGAAAAGGACCGGGGTCCATAGTTCACTAGAGGTGGCTCTCCTTAAGATAGATGACATGTTGGGTGCACAAATTACAGCGGGGCAATTGACAAACATCGAGAAAGCATACAAGCATATACTACTCATCTTGACTCCTTTGAGATTCGATTGGGCTTTACAACATTATACATAGACCTCCATCCAACTACATCTATGACTAATAATCCACCTTCAGGTTATCATCCGAACCCCCTCCAGTATTAAGTTGCAAGCAACGGATAATTGCATTACGAATTGCGTGTAAAGTAAGCAATATGATTGTTCTATGAACAAATGATTGTTGTTTTCTCCCTAGTAGCAACAACACATCTAGTACCTTAGAGATTTCTGTCACTTCCCCAGATTACCAGAGGCATGAACCCACTATCGAGCATAAATACTAACTCTTGGAGTTGCTAGCATCTACTTGGCCAAGATAGCTACTAACGATGGAAAGCATGCAAGATCACAAATAACAAAGACATGATAGGATCAATAATCAATCTGAAATAGCATCTCAATATCCATTGGATTCCCGCAAAAATAACATGCAGAATTACAAATAGATGATATTTATCATGAACGGAGCTCACAAGATCTAAACATGATAGCAAAAAGGAGGAGAACCAGCCATCTAGCTACTACATGGACCCGTAGTCCAGAGATGAACTACTCACGCATCACAGCGGAGGCTTGCACGATGATGAAGAAGGCCTCGTGGTGAATTCCCTCTCCTGGTGGTGCCGGGAAGAGCTTCAGATCCCTCCTGATCTAGGGATGGAGATGACGGCGGCTACAGACTCTTTCATGGATTTTTTGATCGGGTACTTAGGGTTTCCGTATCAGAGGCAATATATAGGCGAAAGGAGAGGCCGAGGGGGTGCCTGGGGCGGCCAAACCACCCCTAGCGCGGGCCAGGCCTAGCCTGACCAGTGGTGTGGTCGGCCCCCTCTCCGCCTCAGATTCGCTCCAGTGTCCCTCGGTGAAAAAAGACTTTGGCTTTTGTCCGTCCAATTCGAGAATATTCATTTCTGACTTTCCTGGAACCAAAACAGCAGAAAAGCAGGTAACACTGTGGCTCTTGTTAATAGGTTAGTCCAAGAAATCATATGAAAAGTACTCCAAAGTGTGGACAAAACATAAGAAAGTAGATAAAACCAAGCATGGAACATCAAAAATTATGGATACGTTTGGAACGTATCAACATCCCCGAGATTAACTCCTGCTCGTCCTCGAGTAGGTAAGTGATAAAAAGAAAGAATAATTTTTGAGGTGACATGCACCATCATAAACTTGATCAAAGTATTTGTAAAACATTCAAAGCTGGGATCATAGTACTTCAATCATAACATGAAAGACAAAGTTCTAGCAATAAGAGAAAGAAACTATGTTGCAACATGAAAAGGCACAAACAAAAGATTCATGAATAACAATACTTTGCAAGAGGTTTGTTTGTTTCACATAAAGAAAACATAGCATAGTAGGATTCAACTTGTCTCTCATAGAGTAGCAAACATAAATGCATAGGACACCTTCAAAGTTTATAAGAGTGACTAGATACAAATAGTTTAAACAAGCAATATCAAAGCTATGCATCAATCAACAAGTCTTGGGACAATGCACATAGAACTAAGAATGACCACTATGCTCTCAAAGTAGGTACATAAAGGTAGAAGGTGGAGACTCAACAAAAAAAAGTAAAAGAAAGGCCTTCATAGAAGGAAGTAGGGATTCAAGTCTCATAAAGAGCTTCCAAAAATTATGGTACTTAATAGCTTTCAGCTCTAATTGCCCCTATCATAAGCATCTTGAAGTGATTAAGGTTAAAGTGAACAAACTATGGTGTATATGCTTGACGAAGTATAAGTTGGAAATCTCATGTCCCTTGAATACGAGGGCCGCTCCTCATGCTACTCAAGTTTAGTCACTGGTAAGTTCTTGTCATCATAAGTACATGTGTATCATAGAGAACCGCTTAACGGGTACCCTTGCCCGATGATATGGAAGAATCCCCATATCAAAATGACAAGGCAAGCAGACAACGAGCATCTTAGCAATCTTCTTATTTACCATGGGAATATGGTGCTTTTTTCTCTCTTTCCTCTTTTCATAATTTCTTTTTTTCTTTTTCTCTTTTTTATCAATATCGGACTCTTTTTTTTATAAAAAGAATGCTTCATAGACAGCTCATTATGGTTACACTACAGGTTTCCACCATGACGGCAAGGATTAGACCAGTGGCCCAGGCGTTTCTCTAACACATATACATAACTCCATGGACTTACAAGCCCCCCTTTCATTTTACACCAACGACATCCATAGACAAAATAGCATGATATCAACTAGGTACAAAGTATAAGTGCAATGTTGAAAGCGTTCCCCATGACAACATGGTTCTGCTAATCCCCAACAAATAAGTGCAAGCATATACAACATAGACGACAAAATGGTTCAAGTTTATTAAGGGCAAGAAAAGTAAAGTGTGCCATCAAGTTCGTGAGAGCTTTAATCACTAGTTTTCTCATAACAAGTTTAATTCGGAAGGTAGATAAAAACATGAATATACTTGGAATAGCATATGCTAGTAGGTAGGTATGGTGGACTCTTTTGGAATAACTTGGTTTTAGGGGTTGGATGCATGAGTAGAACTCATACTTGGTTGTGGAGGCTAGCAAAAGACTGAGAGCGACCAACTAAGAGAGCAATAATGGCCATAATCATGCAGAGCGACGAAACATTATTGATCAAAGCATAAAGTGATACTACAAGTTGAAAACTAAAGGATCATCAAGGCTATGGTGACTTGGAATAGTCATAACATGGTGTGAGCATGTGCCAAGTCAACCCAAATAAAGCATCAAAGGAGAATACCACAATACTATGTTTTAATATGCAAAAACAACGCATGATTCTTCCAAGGCACATTAAGGAATCTCAATTGTTTATAACAAGTCATGCTACAACAAAGAATACTAAGCATAAAGCCAAAACAATATCAAGCATGGCATGACAAAGCATAGGCCACAGTAAAAAACAAGCTCTCTTTACCACTTAAGCATGAACTTTTCCTACTCTTTTCCAATCCAAACCAAACTATTTGAAAACCAATGTATGAAAGAGGGGGTCCAACCAATTTATTCAGCAAACTAATAAAACCAAGCAAACTAAAAACCAAAACGAAAACAAAAAAGAAGACGCTCCAAGAACAACACAACTATGCATGAAACAATAAAAATGAAGCGTTTGGAAGAACCCTAGGATTTTTATTGATGAAGAGGGGGATGTCTTGGGCATCCCCAAGCTTTGACGCTTGTACTTCTTGGATATTTCTTGGGGTGACACGGGGTGGCATCACCAAGCTTGAGCTTTAGTCCATCCTTCATCTCATTACTCATTCCTTCCATACAGCTAAATTTTTTCCTTCATACAGAACTTCACACAATCTTTATTAGCAACATTAGTGCACTTAAGATAATAAGTCTTTTAGGTTCAGTTCTAACACCAATAAACTTCCATTAAAATACTAGCTACTGTAGCACTTCCCTCAAAAATCTCAATTCCCCAAAAGAACTCAAAAAGGAACAAACAAGAAGCAAATGCGAATAATGACAGAAATCTGTCAAAACAGACAGCAGGTAAATACGAATTTTTTTGGAAGACCTTGTGTTGCTCAAATCGAAAAGTGTTGAACTAACGAAAGTTACATAACAACTTGGGTCAGAATTACAATAATCCACGCCTCAAAAGAACATACAGAGATTTTACACGAATTTTTACGGTGAAGCACAGAAATCTGTTTCGGGACACCAACTTTCCCAATCATTACTTCTCTCTCATTAGAGGTCACTCTTGGCACAAAAAGCAAATAAAAAGGATAAGGAGCGGTTATTACTGAAGTAGTAACTTCCAAGACTCATCTAAAACTTTTGGGTTATCTCCCAATAAGTACTTTTCTTTAACGCCTTTAAGTTAGGCATAAGAAGCAAGAAAAAGAATCAAGTGTTCTCAAATGAAGAAGCATTAAGAGCAAATTTTGTTTTCATAGGAGAGGCAAAAGAAATCTTCTCTCTCTTCTTAGGGAAGTGTTCTATACCTTTCTTGAGTGGGAGTTAATATTTAATGGTGCCTTCTTTCATATCAATAATGGCACCAATAGTTCTAAGAAAAGGTCTTCCCAAAGTAATAGGACAAGAAGCATTGCATTCAACATCCAAAACATAGAAATCAACGGGGACATAGGCATTGTTAACCATAATAAGAACATCATTAATACTCCCCATGAGTTTCTTTTTAGCATTATCATCAAGTGGGACATTCAAATAACAATCTTCAAGTGGTGGCAAATCAAGCATATCATAAATCTGTCTAGGCATAATGGAAACACTACTATCAAGATCACATAAAGCTTTAAAATCAAAATCATTCACTTTCATATTAATGATGGGTTCCCAACCATCTTCTTGTTTTATAGGAGTAGAAGCTTTATGTTTCAACTTTTCTTCTTTAATCTTTATGAGAGCATCAGTAATGTGTTTTGTAAAGGCCATGTTCATAGCACTAGCATTAGGACTTTTAGCAAGTTTTTGTAGGAACTTAATAACTTCAGAGATATTGCAACCATCAAGATCAAAATCATAATTATCATCTAAAGTAGTAGAGCTATTACTAGCCTCAACCCTAGCGGTAGTGATAGTAGAAACACTAATGTTTCTAGCAATTTCATCTTCTCTTTCCCACTTAGCATGCAGTTTAGCTAATAGTCTAACATTTTCATCAATTCTTACATGTATGGCATTAGTAGCTGCAAAGGGATTATCAATAGTTTCAGGTTTAGCAGCCATTTTATTCAAAGAAGATTGAGCTTCAGCCAAAGATGCTATATTTCTTTCAGCATTAGAGAGTTTTTCTTCAATAGTTTTATTGAAAGCAGTTTGTTTACTAATAAAGTCTTTAAGCATAACTTCAAGTTCAGAGGGAGCACTCCTATTGTTGTTGTAGGAATTTCCATAAGCATTACCATTGTTGGGAGGATATGGCTTATAATTGTTGTTACAAAAATTATTCATGTAGGCATTTTTGCTAAAATTATTATTTCTTATAAAGTTCACATCAACTTGCTCTTCTTGAGCAACCAAAGAAGCTAAGGGAACATTATTTGGATCAATATGGGCTTTCCCATTAGACATAATAACATCAATCTTATCACTCAAGGAGGAGGTTTCCTCAACAGAATTTACCTTCTTACCTTATGGAGCTCTTTCAGTATGCCATTCAGAGTAGTTAACCATCATATTATCCAGAAGCTTTGTTGCAACGCCCAAAGTAATGGTCATAAAGGTACCTACAGCAACAAAATCCAATAGGTTTCTTGAAGAATAGTTTAATCCTGCATAAAAAGTTTGGATAATAATCCAAGTAGTCAGTCCATGAGTGGGACAATTCTTTACCAAAGATTTCATTCTTTCCCAAGCTTGAGCAACATGTTCATTATCAGATTGTTTAAACTTCATTATTTCACTTCACATAGATATAATCTTAGCAGGAGGATAGTATTTTCCAATGAAAGCATCTTTGCATTTAGTCCAAGAATCAATACTATTCCTAGTTAAGGAATTCAACCATTCTTTAGCTTTTCCTCTCAAAGAGAAAGTAAACAATTTAAGCTTAATAATATCTCCATCTATATCCTTATGCTTTTGCATCTCACAAAGTTCAACAAAGTTATTTAGATGGGCTATAGCATCTTCATTACCAATACCAGAAAAATGTTCTCTCATAACAAGATTGAGTAAAGCAGGTTTTATTTCAAAGAAAGTGGCTTCAGGAACAGGTGGAGCAATAGGTGTGCTCATAAAATCATTGTTGTTGGTGCTAGTGAAGTCACACAACTTAGTATTTTCAAGAGTAGTCATTTTTTTTGTGTTTCTAATAAAGAAAGCAAACTTGTAAAACTAATTTTTTTGTGTTTTTGATAAAGAAGCAAGCAAACAAAGCAAAAGTAAACTAAGCAAAACAAAAACAACAAAGTAAAGAGATTGGTTATGAGGGACTCCCCTTGTGAAGATGTCCTTGACTCCCTAGCAACGGCGCTAGAAAAAGTACTTGCTGACTCGTGTATTAACAATATCGTTGGGAACCCCAAGAGGAAGGTATGATGAGTACAGCAGTAAGTTTTCCCTCAGTTATGAAACCAAGGTTATCAATCTAGTAGGAGCACGGAAACACCCCAAAGGTGTTGCTAGTTGAACTTTGGCAGGGCGCACTACCGGTGCCAGCAGCAACATGGAGACCTGCACAACACAACCACAAAACTCTCTCCCCAACTTACGATGAGGTTGTCAATCTCACCGGTTTTGCTGAAAACAAGGGATTAAACATATCGAGTGGAAGAAAGTAATAGTTTGCAAAAAGTAAACACAAAGCAGTAAACAATTGATTGTAGATTTATAGTAAAAGAAAAGGATCAGGGTCCATAGTTCACTAGAGGTGGCTCTCCTTAAGATAGATGACATGTTGGGTGAACAAATTACAGCGGGGCAATTGACAAACATCGAGAAAGCATACAAGCATATACTACTCATCTTGCTCCTTTGAGATTCGATTGGGCATTACAATATTATACATAGACCGCCATCCAACTGCATCTATGACTAACAATCCACCTTCAGGTTATCATCCGAACCCCCTCCAGTATTAAGTTGCAAGCAACGGATAATTGCATTACGAATTGCGTGTAAAGTAAACAATACGATTGTTCTATGAATAAAGGATTGTTGTTTTCTCCCTAGTAGCAACAACACATCTAGTACCTTAGAGATTTCTGTCACTTCTGCAGATTACAAGAGGCATGAACCCACTATCGAGCATAAATACTAACTCTTGGAGTTGCTAGCATCTACTTGGCCAAGATAGCTACTAACGTCGGAAAGCATGCAAGATCACAAATAACAAAGACATGATAGGATCAATAATCAATCTGAAATAGCATCTCAATGTCCATCGGATCCCCACAAACACAAAATGCAGAATTACAAATAGATGATCTTGATCATGAACGGAGCTCACAAGATCTAAACATGATAGCACAAAGGAAGAGAACCAGCCATCTAGCTACTACATGGACCTGTAGTCCAGAGATGAACTACTCACGCATCACACCGGAGAATTGCATGATGATGAAGAAGGCCTCCAGGGTGAATTCCCCTCTCCGGCAGGGTGCCGGGAAGAGCTTCAGATCCCTCCCGATCTAGGGATGGAGATGACGGTGGCTACAGACTCTTTCGTGGATTTTTTTTGATTGGGTTCTTAGGGTTTCCGTATCAGAGGCAATATATAGGCGGAAGGAGAGGCCGATGGGGTGCCTGGGGAGGCCAGACCACCCCCTGGCATGGGCCAGTGCTAGCCACGTGGCCAGGTGGTGTGGCCGGGCCCCAGCCCCTCTCCGTCTCGTATTCTGGCTCCAGGTGTCCCTCGGTGAAAAACTGACTTTGGCTTTTGTCCCGTCCAATTCCGAGAATATTCGTTTTCTGACTTTCCTGGAACCAAAAACAGTAGAAAACAGGCAGCTAGCACTGTGGCTCTTGTTAATAGGTTAGTCCAAGAAATCATATGAAAAGTACTCCAAAGTGTGGACAAAACATAAGAAAGTAGATAAAACCAAGCATGGAACATCAAAAATTATGGATACGTTTGCAACGTATCACCGACCCATCAAAGCCCAACCGTGTTGTAATTAGGAGGGGCAAGAGAAGCATAATAGGAATGGAAGGAGCCGTCAACGAGCAAAATTTCGACAAAAACAGCGACCCAAAGATCGAAGAGGAATTCGACAAGTACTTCCACATGCCTACTACTACTACTAAAGTAAGAAGGAAGACCACACTACCTACTAAAGATTGTCCATTCACAAGAAGAAATCTCAAAGTGCACGGGATAAAGTATTCAACCGTGACGAAAAAGGGTAAGAAGATTGTGAAGATACGCTAGCTCGACACATCACATGATTGTATATATTCGGGGAGAGAGTTTTTTGAATAAATATAAATGTTTGTATATGTTCTTGCTTTATTTTAAACATATATATAATTAAAAACACATCACTTTATTGTAGATGTTCGGGAAGAGAGTTTTTTGAATAAATATGAATGTTTGTATATGTTCTTGCTTTATTTTAAACATATATATAATTACAAATATTTTTTTTAAAGAAAAAAGTCAGAGATAGCCAGATTCGAACCTGGCTACCCCAGGTTTAGAATGGCACAAGCAAGAAGACCACTAAGGCAAGTGTGTGATCTTGTCATACTACCACGCGCACCGTGTTTTGTACTAAGTCCACAGATTCTGTGGCGCATTTCGACAATATGCGCCACAGAAGTTCCAATTTCTGTGGCGCATATTGTCGAAATGCGCCACAGAATCTGTGGACAGCCAAATAAATGGTTCGGCCTTTCCCCTGCTAATCCCCTTCTCTATTCTTCAGTTCCTAGCCTCGCCGTGCGCAAACCCTAGCTAGCCTCACCGCCCTAGCCTCGCCTTCGCCCTCGCTGCAGGAGCCACCGTGGAGGAGGAGGCCCGCTGATACATTGCAAATGTATCTATAATTTTTGATGTTCCATGCTTGGTTTTATCCACTTTCTTGTGTTTTGTTCCAATTTTGGAGTACTTTTCATATGATTTCTTGGACTAACCTATTAACGAGAGCCACAGTGCAGCCTGCTTTCATTGTTTTTGGTTCCAGGAAAGTCAGAAAATGAATATTCTCGGAATTGGACGGGACAAAAGCCAAAGTGCCTATTTTTCCAGAAGGGATCAAGTGCCAAATACGAGATAGAGAAGGGCCAGGGAGCCACCACACCACCTGGCCGCGTGGCCAGGCCTGGCCCGCGCCAGGGGGTGGTGTGGCCGCACCCGGCACCCCCTCGGCCTCTCCTTCTGCCTATATATTGCCCTCGGGACGAAAACCCTAAGTACCCAATCAAAAATCCACGAAAGAGTCTGTAGCCACCGTCATCTCCATCCCTAGATCGAGAGGGATCTGAAGCTCTTCCCGGCACCTGCGGAGAGAATTCACCACAGGCCTTCTTCATCACCATGCAAGCCTCCGGTGTGATACGTGAGTAGTTCATCCTTGGACTACGGATCCATGTAGTAGCTAGATGGCTGGTTCTCCTCCTTTTTGCTTTCATGTTTAGATCTTGTGAGCTCCGTTCATGATCAATATCATCTATTTGTATTCATACATATTGTGTTTGCGGGGATCCGATGGATATTGAGATGCTATTTCAGATTGATTATTGATTCTATCATGTCTTTGTTATTTGTGATCTTGCATGCTTTCTATTGTTAGTAGCTATCTTGGCCAAGTATATGCTAGCAACTCCAAGAGTTAGTATTTATGCTCGATAGTGGGTTCATGCCTCTGATAATCTGGGGTAGTGACAGAAATCCCTAAGGTACTAGATGTGTTGTTGCTACTAGGGAGAAAACAACAATCCTTTGTTCATAAAACAATCGTATTGTTTACTTTACACGCAGTTTGTAAAGAAATAATCTGTTGCTTGCAACTTAATACTGGAGGGGGTTCGGATGATAACCTGAAGGCGAACCGCGGACCCACCAACGATCGTGCTGACAGAACGTCTGTTAGATAACGTGACTTGACCATGCTTGTGTCAGGTGGCGTTAGAGATCAAGTTTCGGCTTAGTTTAAAAGCGAGCTGGAAAATCCAAGTAACTAATTGAAAGGTCCGACTTACTTTTAAGACCCGGATTGTATTTTTTGTTGTGAAGATTCAGGAACCCTTCAAGATTCTGCAAGCCGAAGATCAAGCTAGACGATGATAAAATTCGACTTTGGATCTTGGAGGCCTCCGGGGGCTGCTGTTGGGGATATACTTTCCGTGTATCGTCACAGTTCCTCACTGACCAGGGTGGCCCACTTTGGGTTAGAGCTTTGCTTCACGGGCGGCCCTGTCAGGGAGAGAAGACGGAGTCCAATCCGGCTACGGGAAGGCCCAGAAGCCTTACCGACTCAGGCTCATAATGTTACTTGTAGTTCAAGATGTACTCTGTAACAAACTCTTAGTCGTAGCCGGATTGATCTCTCCTATAAACCCTAGGCCGGATATCTATATAAGCCGTCCTAGGGAGGGCCTTTAGGGCACCAGATAACACCCAATACTTTATACCCTCAACTCGCACAGGCGAAACCCTTGTAACCCATATTCCGGCTCTGCCGTATTACTGGATTGCTAGCAGGAGTAGGATCCGTCCAAAGCCATGGATTCAACTGGGTAAACTTGTGTGCTCACCGTCCCGGAATACCGTACGTCTCACCCCCCTCTCTTTCGCATGCCTCGAGGACCCCCTCATGGCATACTTGTCATCAATCCGACGACAGTTGGCGCCCACCGTGGGGCAAGTGAGCTTCGGATCTATGTTCCGAGCGGAATTTGCAAGAATCGGAATCGGTGAGACCATCACCGTCAGTCGCATCCTCTACGCCAGCGACGTCCCTCTCATCGTTCTTGATGAGACTTGGATTCCGGCAAAGGAGGTCGTGAATGCCTACACAATCATGTCTTTTGGCGAGATCGATGTTTACATAGGTTTCGCTGAACCTGCCCAACCCACCCCAGCGATGATGATAGAGGCAGAAGAATTTTCTAGGTCCCCTTTGTCTACGGAGGCGGCAGAATTCCGGATCTCAGAAAACCCTAATCCCACCCAGCCTGCACCAGTTGCGGAGATAGTGGAGAAACCTGAACCTGAAGAAGACCTAGCGGTCAACATCGAGTCTGGAGTGGATCTCCCCGGAGGAGCCGAATCCCAGATCGACCCACCCGTGGAAGTCGAAATCCAGGAGGAGCATATCAACGACACTGATTCCGGCTCTGATGATGCTGGAACAGACAGGCCTTTCCTAAGGTACACACTACGAAGTATGATACTGCAAGGCGAAAGTGCAGATGCAATCCTCGAGACCATCAAAAGTTTCGATATGGCTAATCGCGAAAGCCGCAGGTACCTCAGGAAGCACGCGTCGCACTTTGTCAGATACGTGGGATCCAGATCCGGCTCTGCCGATGCTGGAGAAAACACCAACTCGGTGCTGGAGGCAATTGGAACAAACACCGACGTACCCGCATCCTCGGATGAATCGATGACGTCAGCAGATTTCCGAAAGTTCTCCGCGGAATATGAAGAGGAGTACAACTCCAAAGCTGCAGAAGAAGGAGAAGCCATGGATGAAGGATCCGGGGAACACTCTCCCAAAGCGCAGGATGACATGGACGTCGGAGATAATCCCGAAGTCCAGATGTCCGAAAGTACCGATCAGAGCTTGACTCGGGAACAGACCCAAAGCCGTCTTTGCTATCGACGCTGCCAAGAAGGCAAAGAAGAAGAACAAGAAAAACAAGACCCCAGCAAAAGACCCTCTGACAGAGGAGGTGATTGCTGAGGAATACGAAGAAGACTCGGATGGAGCACTTATCCCAGACGAGCTGAAAAAAGAAGCATCGGTGGATGGACACGTGATCACTGAAGGTGCGCGTAAACTCATCGATGCCGCATTAACCACACCTATCCCTACAGATGCAGAACTTACTGCAGATGAGCTGGATGAAAGGGCGCAAGCCCTAGAACCGCATCATCAACAACTCCTCGATGAAGCCAAAAACATCGAGGTGGAGAAGAAATGCATGTCGAACAAGGAGTACATGTCTCATATGCATCAGAAGACACGGAAGCGTCACATAGATGACAATCAATTCCCACGTGTCCATGCCGTCCTTTTTGGAGATGAGATGGGGAAGCCACGGAAAGATAGCAACGGAGATTGGGTATACCCAACACCAATACAAAATACCGTGGCAGCCCGAGAAATTCTATCGGCTAATCCAGGACCAGAGGAGATCCGTTTGGGTATCAAGCTACTCAACAAGGGACTAGAGCAGCAAAAGGTCACCCTGTCCGGAAGTCAAAAACTGGTCTCAAATGCTGACCAATGTCGCACGGATCCGACATAGGCTGGCGTAAGACCCCATTACGTTCCGGAGCAGTATTATCGCCCCGAACGACGGGAAGACAATTATTCGAGAACCGGATCTTCAGGACAACATCACAAAACCACACGCGGTTGGGGCAATGTCGCACCAGCGGCCGAGAAAGACGCCATCGCTGCCCTGAATCCGACGAGTCCTCCCCGACGAGAATCTAAGGATCGAAGGGGAGAAGATAAAGAGAAACATCGGGAGGAGGATCGTCAGAGAATTCCGCCTCCTAGACATGAGAACCGTCTGGCTGGGCCTCACTATGGTGGGAACGACGGACGAAGGAACGGCGGAAACCATGCAGGTACAAGCTGGCAGGGGGCTCGTCATAGTCAAGACCCTCACCGGAATCGGAATAATGACGTTCCGGACGGAGGCCGACGATCAGCCAGAAACTACCCCGCTGCACCACCCTCTCCACCACACAGTTATCACAACGGCCCCCACGGAGGTCAAGGAGGACATGGCGGAGGAGGTGGTGGCAGAAGCCGAAGTCTGGCTCCAAGGCACCGCATCCACAGCCGGCATTCGGGACGATCCCTATCCCCGAACGATGCAAGGCATAGGATCAACTCCAACATAGAGGCTCGGCGCTACGAAAACGATGACGTGTACGTGGGCCCAAAGTGCTTCGGACCACGCATCAGAGCTACAAAGTTCCCGGAAGGATTTGCTATCTCAAGACATATTCAAGCCTACGACGGCATTGCTCGGCCAGACACCTAGTTACAGGATTTCTTCCAAGCTTGTTGCATCACCAAAGGCAGAAACAGCCTGGTCGCAACTCGATATCTCCCACTCATGTTGAGGAAGACGGCACGATCATGGCTCAATGAGCTTCCGGCGAACACCATCCACAACTGGTATGATTTACAAAGTGCGTTCTTTCGGAATTTCAAAGGCACATATCAGAGGCCCTGTACGGTTGGAGACCTACAGCGTTGCACCTAGAAAGCCGGAGAAACTTGCCGGGATTACCTCGGACGATGGATTGACACTAAGAACTTCTGCGAAGGAGTAAACAATCAAACTGCGATTGAAGCTTTCATCGCAGGTCTCCCAATTGGATTAGTGCGCCATCGCTTGAAGTGTGACAAGGTTACTGATCTGGGAGAAATGATAGAAACAGCGAGCAAGTATGCAGATGCTGACGACGATGCAGAGGGATTACTCAATGCCCTGGCTGTGCCTCAGTTGGCAAAAGAACAAAAGCAACAAGCTCAGAAGCGCAAAAATACCTCGGAAGAAAAACCCAACGCGGAGACAGCGGTAGTCACTACTGTTTCCAGGTCTAGAGGACGTGGCGGAGGCCGCGGGCGTGGCCGTGGGACATAAAGGGTCCAAGGTAGAGGAGAGCAACAACTAGGCAAAACCTACACTTGGGCCGACATCGCCAATAACCCATGTGTGCATCATTTGGACGCCAATAGGGGCTCATCCCACACCAACGCTGAATGTCGTTTTAACGACGACATCAAGATAGATGATACCGCGGGCTACAAAGCTAAGCGGAAGAAGGTAAAGAAAAATCCCGAAAAAGACAAAGAGACCAAGGAAGATTCCGACATGGTGGAAGCCGACGCTTCAAATCCCAAGTCGGAAGGGAAGAAAACTTTTCCCACCAAAAAGGACACTTACGTCACCTTCCTCGGATCTCAACCAGCAAATGTCAAGAAAGCAGTTCTCCACGAGCTCAACGCAATAGTTCCGGCTGTCCCTCAGTATCTGGACTGGTCGAAAGTAGCAATAACGTTTGACCGCGCTGATCATCTGCCTAAGCTACATAGGCGAGGAAAATACACCTTAATCGTCAATCCACTTATTGATGGTTATGGTTTCTCCAAGACCCTCATGGACGGTGGTAGCAGCATCAATATTCTCTATGTCGAACGCGCCGGATGAAGATCTCGAAACACGCTGAACCACAACTGTGATCTTTCATGGAGTTGTTCCGGGAAGACAAAGCTAATTCCACGAGAGATCACTTTGGATGTTACTTTTGGAACACCAAAGAATTATCGGACGGAGGCACTTTCCTTCAAGTGGTCCTGCTCAAGAGCATACCACGCTATATTCGGACGTTCGGCTTACTGGGATTTTATGGCTCGTCCGTGTTACATTTACAATATGATGAAAATTCCAGGTCCCAACGGCGTAATCACCATCAGGGGAGACCCGAAGAAGGCGCGAGAATGCGAGGATGGAAATGCCGCCTTTGCCGAAGCCGTGCTGCACGCCCAGGAGTACCAGGAGATCAAGAAGAGCATATATCCGTCCGAGATGCCTGCGACGAAGAAGGAGGTGACAAAGCCAAATCCGGAGTTCAACGCATCAGAAGAGACGAAGATGACACCGTTGAAGGATGACGACCCCTCCAAGGTGAGCCAGATAGGCGTAGGCCTAAGTAGCGCATAGGAAAGCGCGCTCGTCAAGTTCCTCCAAGCAAATCAAGATATCTTTGCATGGCAGCCATCTGACATGACCGGAGTACCTAGGGAACTTGCCGAGCACTCTCTAAATGTAAACCCGAACGCTAAACCCGTCAAACAGCCCTTACGACGGTTTGGTGACGAAAAGCGTAAGGCAATAGCTAAGGAACTAGCGCGGCTCGAGTTAGCCGGATTCATAGAAGAGGTCATCCATACTGATTGGTCGGCCAACCCTGTAATGGTCCCTAAAAAGGACACCACTGATTTAAGGATATGTGTTGATTATACTACCTTGAACAAGGCTTGTCCAAAAGATCCGTTCGCTCTGCCTAGAATTGATCAAGTTATCGATTCTACGGCAGGCTCGGAACTCCTCTGTTTTCTCGACGCATATTCCGGCTATCACCAAATATGGATAAAGGAATCTAACAAAGTCAAGACTTCATTTATAACCCCTTCGGAACCTTCTGTTTTGTTACAATGCCCTTTGGGCTGAAGAACGCAGGAGCTACGTATGCATACAAGGTTGCCTCCACGACCAACTCAGACGCAATGTACATGCATATGTGGATGATATCGCGGTCATGTCCAAAAAGAAGGAAACATTGATTTCCGACTTGGAGGAGACGTTCACCAATCTACGAAAATACAACATCATGCTTAACCCGAAGAAATGCTTCTTTGGAATATCAGCCGGAAAATTGTTAGGTTTCATCGTGTCTCAAAGAGGCATAGAGGTGAACCGCGACAAGATCAAGGCTATTGTCAATATTTCCAGGCCAACTCGCCTAAAGGACGTACAAAGATTAACTGGTTGCATTGCTGCGGTCAATCGATTTGTAAGCCGGCTTGGTGAAAGAGCCGCACCATACAAACTCCTGAAGAAGACCAAAGATTTTGTCTGGACTGACGAAGCTGAAGCTGCACTACAAGACCTGAAGAAAGTACTCTCATCTGCTCCTATCCTTGCGGTAGCCGAACCTCAGGAACCGATGTTGCTTTATATTGCTGCGACAAATAAGGTCGTTAGTATCGTCATGGTGGTGGAGAGACCAGAGGAAAATCAGGAACACCTGGTGCAACGTCCGACTTATTTTGTCAGCGAGGTCTTGACAGAATCAAAACTGCGATATCCGCACTATCAAAAGTTGGCTTACGGTGTTTTCCTAGCATCTCGTAAGTTACAACACTATTTTCAGGAGCATCCAATTACCGTGGTGAGCAAAGCTCCCATGAGAGACATAATCAACAACAGCGACGCCACAGGACGTGTCGCCAAATGGGGCATAGAGCTCTCAGCTTTTGATATTGAGTATAAACCTCGGACAACAATCAAATCCCAGATCCTTGCTGACTTTGTCGATGATTGGACAAAGACGAAGGAGAACATGGTCCTCCCTGAGTCGGAATACTGGACCCTCTTTTTTGATGGGTCTAAGGCTCGAGGGGGCTCGGGGGCTGGCGTGGTGCTCAAATCACCCCAAGGAGATAAACTATTATACGTGTTGTAGATCCACTTCACAGCGACAAACAATATTGCCGAGTATGAAGCACTGCTGCACGGAATCCGGATTGCCAAGGATATTGGCATCCGACGTTTGATGTGTTACGGAGATTCGGATCTTGTTGCTCAGCAAGTCTTGGATATATGTAATGCAAATAAGCACATGGCAGCATATAAAGTTGTCGTGGATGATCTATCTAAATCGTTCGAAGGGTTTGAAGTTCAACACATCCCTCGAGCAGAAAATGAGGAAGCAGATGCACTATCTCGAATAGGCTCTACACGGGAAGAGGTCCCGGATGGCGCATTTTTAGAGCACCTCAAAGTTCCCTCGATAAAAGGGAGTAGATGAGGAATATCCGACCAAATCCGACTCACCTTTAATAGCAGTTCTGGCTGTAATTCGTAGCTGGACTCAACCCTACCTTGATTACTTGGTAGATGGCAAATTACCCGAAGACAAGGTGCTGAGCCGGCAGATTATCCGACGAGCAAAGGCCTATACTATTGTTAAAGGTGAGCTCCATAAACGGAGTGTTTCAGATGTTTTTCAGCGCTGTGTATCTCCGGAAGAAGGAGTGGAGATCTTAAGAGAAATCCACGAAGGCGAGTGTGGTCACCACGCTGCAGCCAAATCTTTAGTGGCAAAAGCTTTTCGACATGGATTTTTCTGGCTTACAACTCAGGTAGATGCCGAACGATTAGTCAAGACATGCAAAGGCTGCCAAAAGTACGCCAAGCAAGCTCATGTTCCGGCTGATCAGCTACGAACAATACCTATAACATGGCCTTTATGTCCGGGGCTTGATATGGTAGGACCTTTTAAACGAGCACCAAGTGGATTCACGCACCTCTTAGTGATGGTGGACAAATTCACAAAGTGGATCGAGGCTAAACCTGTCACTAGTTGTGATGGAGCAACAACCAAAAGATTTGTCGAGGATGTTATAATCCGGTATGGTTATCCGCATAGTATTATCACGGACAATGGGAGTAATTTTTCCATGGGAGAATTGGCTGAATTCTGCGACGAGCAAAATATCTGGCTTGACATTGCGTCAGTTGCACATCCACAGGCTAACGGACAAGTCGAAAGAGCAAATGGTTTAATTCTACAAGGCTTGAAACCGAGACTCAAAGCACCACTGAAACGTGCTACGGGGGCTTGGGCAGAGGAACTACCCTCTGTAATTTGGAGTTTGCGAACAACTCCGAATAGGTCAACAAGATATACACCTTTCTTCTTGGTCTATGGCGCAGAAGCAATTCTTCCTAGTGATTTAATTCATACTTCTCCTAGAGGGGCCGCGTATATCAAAGAGTATGCCAAGATTTCTCGACAAAATGATCTCGACTTAGTCGAAGAAGTTCGCGTCATTACTGAAATGAGATCTACAAAATCGCCAGGTTACGCAAGTATCATAGCCAGAGAGTCCGAACTAGATCTTTTAATAAAGGTGATTTGGTTCTCCGTCTTGTGCAACAAAGAAAGCACAAACTTTCCCCAGTATGGGAAGGGCCCTTTTTAGTTAGTCGAGTATTGCACAATGGATCGTACTACTTAACTGACATGAGGCCAGTCAAAGAAAGACCTGCTACTAAGAAGAGAAAGAGAGCTGGAGGCAGTACAAATCCGGATGAGTTAGATAGACCATGGAATATTGCTCAACTACATCCCTTTTATTCTTAGTTTTTCATTCTTTGTAATCATACATATGTACATGTTCTGTGAGAAATAAAAGTTTTGGTTACCTCAAAGTTTTCCTGAGAAGTTTTTACCATCTTATTTCCTAATGATCATGTCATAGTCGAAAATCCCAGAATGCTTGAAAGTACTTTATCCTCATGTTCGTCCTGGTTTAGATTTCCGACTCTAAAACTGCTACCTTCGGGTATAACTCTAAAAAATTCTAGTCTTTACTTAGGTTATTTGTCTGATTCTTTGGATGCGGTATTTTCCGAGTAGTGAATTGTTGGTACTGGAAGCCGGCTTTGTTTCCGAGTTTAAACTGGTTTAGCAATTGAGCTCCGTTGCTCGGCAAAGTTTCCGGCTAAAGGTTTAGCTGGCTCACGAAAGGGCCGAGGCGGAAAGCCAGATAAATGATAAGTAGAGACGAAATATTCTAAGTGCTTATGCAAACATTTCAAGCACATAAAAATTCTAAAACAAAAGTGCTGAATAGATAAAAAAAACTTAGCACTAGCAAAAGCCATAGTACTTCATATTTACAAAACGCATCATGTTCTTTCACAGAATAATACATAAGTTTGTGGTCTATGATGCAGGAGGAGATGAAGGATCTACTGGCTCGCTGGTCACTCCGCCTTGATATCGTTCTGAGATGTCCGGATCCGAGGTGGTCCGTTCATCGTCGGAAACTTCTTCGGCATCTTCTGGAGGAGGTGGCGGAGTATCCACGCGGGTGAAGAAGGGGATCTCGTAGCTGGTTAGATCAGCTACGTGGCACCCATATCCGGCACATGAGTGCATGATGGCTTGAAGGTCCTGCTCTTGGCCGTCTTCGTCTACCTTGCAGTACCCTTTAGTCACTTGCCATATTTCCATGTTTCCATGGTGGCTCATGACCATGGAGAGGGCATTCTGCGCGACAGTCCGCGCATAGGACGTGTTCCAGTCTCGAACGAGTTGCGGCATCTCCTTGGCCTTCTCCCGCACCTGGAAGTCCGACATGCTTGGCATGTCCGAAATCCTGAGAGACTCGCCAATATCCTCAAGGGATTGGCGGTAGTCATGAAGAAGATCACCGACTTGGGTAAGCCGGTGAGTGTGGGGCTCGGACGAGGAGGAGTCCGTCAAGTTCAGAGGACCTATACACAAAATGAAGATAAGGAAAAACCGACATTAATAAAAGTCGAAGAAATGATAAGTCAAATAGATGGAACTTACCAAGAATGACGTCGTCAATCTTGGCTTTCTTTTCCCGGAGACTCTGGAGTTCAGCCCGGAGTGCTTGGGAGATATCCTTCTCTCTGTCAACCTCATTCTTGAGGTCTGAGATAACTTTATCTTGATCGGCAATCTTGCGATCAAGGCCTTCAAAGGGCCATGGAGGAGGATTCCAGGACTTGAGCTATGCTCGTTTCATGATCCACCTTGAGCTTTTCCAGCTCTTGGCGAAGTCCTTTGTTTTCCACCACCAAGGTCTTAAGGTTCTCGGCCTCTTCAATCATAGCGATGGATTGTTTCACCAACACTGTAAGTCAAAAAAGAACAACAGTTCAGAAAAATTCGACATTAAAAAGAAAAAGGCAAGGTTTGAATCTCGAAATGTTTACCTTCGGCTTCGTCCTTGTCTACCTTGAGCTCAGCATTTTTAAGCCGGAGAGCTTTGATCTCTCTTCGCTTATTACAGACATTGGACAATAATTCCTGGTTATAGGAACATACTTTCTGTAAGTCAGAATACCCAAAGTCAGAAAGCTACTTAAGACTCGGGCTAATATTTTTACTAAATATCAGCACGAGCCTTGGGGGCTACACTAGTTCGTTCTTTAGCATCCTAATGAAAGCATAAACTCGGATTCTATATCCTACTTCATGCTTGGGGGCTAGAGGATATGATATAACATAATGTAAAAACAAGAGTTGGAATTTCGACTTACATATTGCTCGCGGGTGAGTTTGTCTAAACCCGCGTTCACTTCAGCTGCCACCTTCTTGGCGAGAGTAAGAGGGATCACTAGAGCTATTGGAAGCTCGCCAGTCCTGATCCTCTCGTCGCGAAGGCGGACTTGAGTAAGAAGGTCAGAGAACTTGACGTCCTCTGCTTCTTGCGCCTCCTCTTCGGGGGATAGATGGCTTTGTCCAGACTTGCCCGCCAGCTGGATCTCCTCTGCAGATTTTCGGGTCAGGCCAAATTTGGCAAGACCTGGATTGTTGAGGAGGTTGTCGGTGAAGACTTCAGCCGAGGGATCATTACCCGAAGAGGGTTCACCCTTATCTTGAGCTGACGCACTGGTGGTGACGTCAGTATGCAAACCAAGGATCATCGGCTCCGCTTGAGGAGCCGGATCTTCTGCAATCACCAGAGAAGGGATGATCGCCGGAGTTGCAGAAGGTTGAGGGACCGAGTGAGGAGCCACGGCAGGGAAGCTACAGAAGCTTGTGCAGCGCAAGGGATTCAAGAAGTCCCTTCCCTTGCCCTTGATTGATTTTGCTCGAGAGAGTAGTAAAGTCGGAAACATTACATCTCGAAAGAAACTTGAGTAAACAACAAAGGCGGAAAAGTTGTGACAGGTTACCTCTTCACGATCGGCACCTCCTTTGTGCCAATCACATCGTCGGAGCTTTGCGCTTCTTGAGCGCAAGATCCGCAAGGAATCCACTTCCACCTCCCGAGAGAACTCCGAGGGTATCCTTCGACGGAGAAAGTTCCGACTGGGGGATGTCGCAAGCTGAAAACAATAAAATGTATCAGCATTGCAATGTAACTCAAGATAGAAACACATAAAAGATGTGATGATAAAGCTTACCGAACCACGGGTTTTCCGCCGCAGTGCATATCTAGAGAAACCTCCGAATCCTCCTCTCGATCCGCCTCCTTGATCATCCACTTGATCTCGGGTTATGTAGCCCTGAGTGGTGTAGGCTTTGGGGCTGATGCGGAGGGAGTCGGTCAGGGAAGACGTGACGGAATGCATCAGTCTATCCCTGTGGTACTTAAGTGGCTGGATCCGGCGTGAAACCCAGCCCTGGACCAAGTCGGATCCTTCGCACCATTGTGCTTGATCGATATTCAATCCGCCTCTTAGCGAGGATCGATCATTTGTGAGAGCGAGCAGCCTCGCCCTGTGAAGGTTGGGCCGTGGTGGCTTGTCGACAAAGCCGACAAAGCAAGAGCTTTGCCGAGCCGAATATCCCGATGGTAGAAAAAGTGGTGGCCATTGCTTGACCGAAATACCGCAGAAATTTTGGGATATTCGGTCGCCTAAGAGAAAACTAATGGTGCCGTGATGTAAGGAACACCGCAAGGATGGAATTCTCCGGACATGAAAGTAAAACCGAAGAGAAGCAAACTCGCCTAATGCCGAGAAAGCCTCGCAGCGCAGCATATGCGCTCATCTCTAGAATGGAGTTGGGAGGAAGATTGTGGAGTTGAACTCCATAGTGGTCAATCACCTCGGAGAAGAACTCCGAGGGAGGAAAGGACAAACCTCGGTCTAGATGGGTGCCGAAGTGGACGCTTGCCCTCGTGCGGATTGATTGGGGACGGTCTCGCCGAGCCGCCCGCTTGTTGCGGCGAGGAGCCCCTCCTTCTCCATGTTCTTGAGGCCGCTTGCCGAGAGCGCAGGGATCCAGATTCCCCGTGGCTTTCTTTCTCTCGCTGCTTCACGCCGCTTTCGCCGCCGCCAAACTAGAGGAAGAAGATGAAGCCATTTTCTCCGGTAGAAGGGTGACCTTAAAGGGGCGGCGCTAGGAGCTTTGTGGAGGGAGAACGGGGAGGCTCTGAGCGCGTGGGAAGATTGGGAAGGAAGGAACAGCAAAGGACTAGTGGGGATGAGAAGAAGAAATCTAAACCCCTTATATCCACCTACCTGCGCCAAGATTCGTGCAAACGCTACAGTGTAACCGCCACGAGTCGTGGAAAGAATGGAAGGCCCAGCGATGATTATGTCGCCTCGATCTCCATGCACGCATTGAACGGCGCCTCGTTCCATGACCCACCAACGGTCGTGCTGACAGAATGTCTGTTAGATAACGTGACTTGACCATGCTTGTGTCAGGTGGCGTTAGAGATCAAGTTTCGGCTTAGTTTAAAAGCGAGCTGGAAAATCCAAGTAACTAATTGAAAGGTACGACTTACTTTTAAGACCCGGATCGTATTTTTTGTTGTGAAGTTTCAGGAACCCTTCAAGATTCTGCAAGCCAAAGATCAAGCTAGACGATGATAAAATCCGACTTTGGATCTTGGAGGCCTCCGGGGGCTGCTGTTGGGGATATACTTTACGAATATCGTCACAGTTCCTCACTGACCAGGGTGGCCCACTTTGGGTTAGAGCTTTGCTTCACGGGCGGCCCCGTCAGGGAGAGAAGACGGAGTCCAATCCGGCTACGGGAAGGCCCAGAAGCCTTACCGACTCAGGCTCATAATGTTACTTGTAGTTCAAGATGTACTCTGTAACAAACTCTTAGTCATAGCCGGATTGATCTCTCCTATAAACCCTAGGCCGGATATCTATATAAGCCGTCCTAGGGAGAGCCTTTAGGGCACCAGATAACACCCAATACTTTAGACCCTCAACTCGCACAGGCGAAACCCTTGTAACCCATATTCCGGCTCTGACGTATTACTGGATTGCTAGCAGGAGTAGGATCCGTCCAAAGCCGGCGGATTCGAACCTGGGTAAACTTGTGTGCTCACCGTCCCGGAATACCGTACGTCTCACCCCCTCTCTTCTGCACGCCTCGAGGACCCCCTCATGGCATACTTGTCATCAATCCGACGACAACTGCATCTATGACTAATAATCCACCTTCAGGTTATTATTCGAACCCCCTCCAGTATTAAGTTACAAGCAACAGATTATTGCTTTACGAACTACTTGTAAAGTAAACAATACGATTGTTCTATGAACAAAGGATTGTTGTTTTCTCCCTAGTAGCAACATCACATCTAGTACCTTAGAGATTTCATCACTTCCCACACGGAGGCATGAACCCACTATCGAGCATAAATACTAACTCTTGGAGTTGCTAGCATATACTTGGCCAAGATAGCTACTAACAATGAAAAGCATGCCAGATCACAAATAACAAAGACATGATAGAATCAATAATCAATCTGAAATAGCATCTCAATATCCATCGGATCCCTACAAACACAACATGTATGAATTACAAATAGATGATCTTGATCATGAACGGAGCTCACAAGATCTAAACATGAAAGCACAAAGGAGGAGAACCAGCCATCTAGCTACTACATGGATCCGTAGTCCAAGGATGAACTACTCACACATCACACCGGAGGCTTGCATGGTGAAGAAGAAGGCCTCCAGGGTGAATTCCCCTCTCCGGCAGGGTGCCGAGAAGAGCTTCAGATCCCTCCCGATCTAGGGATGAAGATGACGGCTGCACTCTTTTCGTGGATTTTGATCGTACTTAGGTTTTCGTCGAGGGCAATATATAGGCGGAAGGAGAGGCCGAGGGGTGTCGAGCGGCCAAACCACTTCAAGGGGCCAGCCTGGCCGCGTGGCCAGGTGGTGTGGTGGCTCCCTGGCCCTTCTCCGTCTCGTATTCTGGCACTTGATCCCTTCCGGAAAAATAGGCACTTTGGCTTTTGTCCCGTCCAATTCCGAGAATATTCATTTTCTGACTTTCCTGGAACCAAAAACAGCAGAAAACAGGCAGCTAGCATTGTGGCTCTTGTTAATAGGTTAGTCCAAGAAATCATATGAAAAGTACTCCAAAGTTGGAACAAAACACAAAACGTGGATAAAACCAAGCATGGAACATCAAAAATTATAGATACATTTGCAATGTATCAATAACTTGATATTGCTTGTTTTAAACTATTGTATCTAGTCACTCTTATGAACTTTGAAGGTGTCCTATGCATTTATATTTGCTACTCTATTGAGGGACAAGCTGAATACTTTTATGCCATGTTTTCTTTATGTGAAACAAACAAACGTCTTGCAAAGCATTGTTATTCATGAATCTTTTGTTTGTGTCTTTTCATGTTGCATCATAGTTTCTTTGCTTATTGCTAGAACTTTGTCTTTCATGTTATGATTGAAGTACTATGATCCCAGCTTCGAATGTTTTGCAAATATCTTGATCAAGTCTTTGATGGTGCATGTCACCTCAAAAATTATTCTTTCATTTTACCACTTACCTACTCGAGGACGAGCAGGAGTTAAGCTTGGGGATGTTGATACATTGCAAACGTATCCATAATTTTTGATGTTCCATGCTTGGTTTTATCTACTTTCTTATGTTTTGTCCACACTTTGGAGTACTTTTCATATGATTTCTTGGACTAACCTATTAACAAGAGCCACAGTGCGAGCTGCCTGTTTTCTGCTATTTTTGGTTCCAGGAAAGTCAGAAAATGAATATTCTCGGAATTGGACGGGACAAAAGCCAAAGTGCCTATTTTTCCAGAAGGGGTCAAGTGCCAGAATACAAGACGGAGAAGGGCCAGAGGGCGGCCACACCACCACCCGTGGGCCAGGCCTCCCGCGCCAGGTGGTGGTGGCCAGCCTAGGCACCCTCGCCACTCCTTCCGCTATATATTTCCTCGACGAAAACCCGAAAACCCGATCAAAAATCCAGAAAGAGTTCAGAGTCATTGTCATCTCCATCCCTAGATCGAGGGATCTGAAGCTCTTCCCGCACTCTGCGGAGAGGGAATTCACCTCGAGGCCTTCTTCATCACCATGCAAGCCTCCGTGTGATGCGTGAGTAGTTCATCCTTGACTACGGATCCATGTAGTAGCTAGATGGCTGGTTCTCCTCCTTGTGCTTTCATGTTTAGATCTTGTGAGCTCTGCTCATGATCAAGATCATCTATTTGTATTCATACATGTTGTGTTTATGGGATCCGATGGATATTGAGATGCTATTTCAGATTGATTATTGATTCTATCATGTCTTTGTTATTTGTGATCTTGCATGCTTTCCGTTGTTAGTAGCTATCTTGGCCAAGTAGATGCTAGCAACTCCAAGAGTTAGTATTTATGCTCGATAGCGGGTTCATGCCTCTGGTAATCTAGGGAAGTGACAGAAATCTCTAAGGTACTAGATGTGATGTTGCTACTAGAGAGAAAACAACAATCCTTTGTTCATAGAACAATCATATTGTTTACTTTACACGCAGTTCATAAAGCAATAATCTGTTGCTTGCAACTTAATACCGGAGGGGGTTCGGATGATAACCTGAAGGTGGATTATTAGTCATAGATGCAGTTGGATGGCGGTCTATGTATTATGTTGTAATGCCCAATCAAGTCTCAAAGGAGTCAAGATGATTAGTATATGCATGTATTGCTTTCTCGGTGTTTGTCAATTGCCCCGCTGTAATTTGTTCACCCAACATGTTATCTATCTAAGGAGAGCCACCTCTAGTGAACTATGGATCCCGGTCCTTTGTCTTTTACATACAATCTACAACTGTTTACTGGTTTGTGTTTACTTTCTGAAAACTTTTACTTCTTTCCATTCGATACGTTTAATCCTTTGTTTTCCGTAAAACACTGTGAGATTGACAACCTCATCGCAAGTTGGGGACAAAGTTCTGTGGTTGTGTTGTGCAGGTCTCCACGTTGCTACTAGCACCGGTAGTGCGCCCTGCCAAAGCTCAGCTAGTAACACCTTTGGGGTGTTTCCTTGCTCCTACTGGTTCGATTAAACCTTGGTTTCATAACTGAGGGAAAACTTACTGCTGTGCTCATCATACCTTCCTCTTGGGGTTCCTAATGAGCTCTATGTCGAACGACGAGCACATCACCCGCCATCGCCGCGCTGAAGCCCGTGGAGGAGGAGGCCCGCCACCACCGCGCTAGAGCCCATGGAGGAGGAGGTCCACCGCCCCGCCCGTAGAAGGAGCACCGCCGCCACCCTCGTCGTCAATGACCACCACAACAGCAGGTACACATCATTCTCTGCAACAATTCCTATTTCTGGGTTCACATCGGTGCTGTTAGGGGAATATATTTTAGGAATATGTCTGCAACAAGACTGATTGTCTGCAAGTTCAAACTCTGCAAGTTCTTCCTCGAATTTAGGGGAAAACACACTCGTACAACAGTAACTTGTCTTCCTTCAAACTCTGCAGGTTCTTCCTCGAATTCATTGTAGAATCCCACTAACTCTACAAGGTTGTTCTTAAACTGCTCATTTTTATCTGGGTGGTGGTGGCTAGTCTTGTTTAGGTTTTGGTTGGTGGCAGTAGTGTGCAGGTGGCTATGAAGTGTAGGCGGCAGTCTGCAGTAGTGTGCAGGTGGCTGTGAAGTGCAGGATGCTTTTATCTAGTAGTTCCTAATAGCTCCTTTACTGGACTGCCATTACAATGCTTGTCAATGGAGAAATTGGTTTAGTTGAACTTGCAAAGGTGCTCACTTATGTACTTAAACTTGGAGGCACAATCATAATGTTTTGGATAATCACAAGGTTCTAAAACTTGGTAACAAGTATAAAAGTACTCACTAGGTCACCACACCTATTTAAATCTAATCTGGATGCATTTTAATTTTACAACTTTCAACTCCTTCTCTGGTTTTTATTTCCACTCTCAACTTTAATACTATTTAATTACCTTTCTCAGTTATGGAAACTGCCACAAAACCCCTCAATGGATGTGTTAAGGACTGTTTTGCAACTTTAACTGCTATGTAACTTTAATTGTTCTACTTGGCCTTTGTGAGGCTTAGGACAGGAGATGATGTGATGGCTTGTGTGACCTATCAAACTAACTAACTAGTCTCGGGCTCTGCATTCTTGTAACCTGCAAGGGTACCTCTTATGAGTATTGGCCACGTATACCTCTTTTTATAACATTTCTCTTACATAGGAATTGTTTGTGAAAAATCTCTGACTATATTAACTTTTTTTCCTAAGGAATAAAACAGTATAACAATCTCCCTAACTTTAGGTGTTAAAATTCATACTAGTTCTCTGAAAAAGAAGTCAGGTCATCTCATTCCACTAATTAATTGGGATTATTAATAAGGCCACATATATATGCTCATGTAGTCAGGTCATCTGGACGTGGATCATTATATTGTGTTATGGAAATCACTATAGAACACCTCTAGGTGGAGAGTACAAAAACAGAGAGGCTACATTTCATGTTTTTTGGTACTGAACTGTGCAAGTGGAGCAATCTATTCAGAAAGAGTTTGCTGCTATATATACTGTTACCCTATCATCAAGCACTTGGCTAGCTTTCTCTTCTATACTACTAGTGCTAGTAGCAGATTGATGATTTTGATTTAGATTGTCACAAACTATATGGACCTAGTATTCCTGTATGGTATTCCTGTATGTTTTGATACATAAATTCCTGTATGTTTTGGTATTCCTGTATGACTTGATTACAGATAAAGAGCAATTTGAGGATGGTATTCCTGTATGTTTTGATAAGGACCTGGTTCCTTGCTTGCAGATGTTTAGATAAGGACCTGGTCCTTGGTTTTCTAGGATGTTTAAACATATCCTAGGATGGTTACTATATGGTGTTGCTGTTACTTAAAATATTGGTACTATATGGTGCTACTGTTACTACAAATATTGGTACTATATGGTTATTACTATTGTTGGGGCTATGGATGGGGGCTGGGGCTATTTTCTTGTGTGTGAATATTGCAGGGGTTTCAATTGAGTTGCCCATTTCTCCCGAAGTGTCGATTCACTTCCATTTCGGTTGAGAAATGGGCACTCCTAGGTCAAAAAATTAGCAAAGGTAATGCCGAATTTTTCGGCCGAGATTTGTGCTAACCTTTTGCCTCTTTTTAATAGAGTGCAAACATGTCGGGCAACAACGAGGCCAGACCTTCTAAGCACATGAGCATCAAAGAACAAGCTAGACAAGCCAACGAGTCATTCTGGCGGGGGTCCCAACAACAGGAGGAGGAGATGAGGATGACACCACCACTGGAGGAGGAGGCGACCGCTGCCAAAGCTGCTGGGGGCAATGAGGGAGGAGATCCTGATTACGAGGGGGGCGAAGATGACTACAATGAAACTAGTGAAGGCGGCGGCGAAGAGGATGACGCCACCGATGGCGGCGCCCGCACCGATGGCGGTGAGCGCATGGATGGAGGTAGCGACAACCCGACTGCTTCTCAAAAGAAGAAGAAGGAAAAGAAGGATCGGAAGGTGCCAGTGCTCGCCACCGTCTGCGATGAGTTCACTGAAGTTACAGAAAGTGGCCAACCCATTGCGCTAGAGGCGTTTGCCAAAGGGTACGACCTGTAACTCGGGTGCATCGTCCGGGAAAGCATGTCGATCAACACGAAGTACATCAGACATGCTGACAATGCAGCTTTGGTCGATAACCTCCTTAAGAAGCTTCACAAGCGATACAGATTCCCAGAGCGGTTTAGAAACCTGGAGAGAAAGAACCCGGTGAACAAACTAGCCCTCACGAAGATGAGCAACGCCTTGAGCAGCTGGAAAACCCGGGTAAAGAATAGCATTGACAAAGGTGAAAGCTGGGAGGTTATTAGTAAGAAAAATCCAATGCTCGATGAAGAGGATTTTAAGATATTCAAGGCGGATATAGCTACCACTGACGCTATACATTGGACTAACTGGGGCAGGACTATGCGGGAACAGAACATAGGTAACCACCGGCTTGGAAGCGGTGGTTACAAAGGGAAACATGCCATTTGGGACAAGGAGGACGCCGAGCTTGAACGCCTGGGTAAATACAACCCTTGGCTTAAAATCACGGACTTGCAGCTTAGGAAATTTGTCCGAACCCGCTACTACCTGGACAAGGAAACATGGGAGTTCATCACCGACGATCCGGAGGTGAATTCGAGAAGAAGCTGTTAAGGAATTTATAGCCGATCTCAAGTCTATTGTGTTCTAATTAAGATAATGAAGCCAAGAATCTAAATGGGTTCACCTTTCCTTATCTCTATAGGAGGATGAACTGAACACTCCTGCCAAAGAGTCGTCCCAGGATTCGACGGAGCTGTGGGACATGGTTTTCAACAGGGCAACGGATGCTTACAAGAAGAGGGACAAGGGGTTGTCGCTGTCCTCAGCTGGCCATGTGTCCGGCTTCGGTACGAGCATGAAGTTCAAGGAGTACTACAAAGAGGACGACAAGAAAAGAAGGGAGAGGAAGAACCAGTCAGCGACTAAGGATAAAGCCGCTGTTGAAGAGCTGAAGATGAAGGTGCAGACACTAGAGGAGAAGGCAATGGACGAGAAAACAGTGGACAAGTTAGTGGAAGAGAAGCTCCGCGTGATGACCCCCCTGAGTTTTTCGAGGGGCTAACTTATTGGAATGCGGGAGGTCGATAGGGGCTGATACGTCATAAATGTATCTATAATTTTTGATGTTCCATGCTTGTTTTATATCTACTTTCTTATGTTTTGTTCATACTTTGAGATACTTTTATGCCTTTTCTGGGACTAACCTATTAACAAGATGCCACAGTGCCAGTTGCCTGTTTTCTTCTGTTTTTGGTTCCATAAAATCTAGAAAATGAATATTCTCGGAATTGGACGGGACAAAAGCCAAAGTCGATATTTTACCGGAAGACTCACGGAGCCACAAGAAGAGACGGAGAGGGGCCAGGGGCTGGCCGCACCATGTGGTGGCGCGGGTCCCCCTGGCCGTGCCACCAGGTGGTGTGGGCCTCTGGTCCACCCTCTAACATCGCCCTTTTGCCTATAAGAAGCCTCCCGATGAGAAAACCCTAGAGAATCGAGCCTCCAGCAACGAAAAGTTTCGCAGCACCGCCGCGACCGAAGGGGAGATTTGGGGGACAGAAAGTCTCTGTTCCGGCACCCTGTCGGGACGAGGAAGTGCCCCGGAGCCATCTCCATCGATCTCCACCACCATCTCCATCGTCGTTGCTGATTCCCATGATGAGGAGGGAGTAGTTCTCTCTCGAGGCTAAGGGTTCTATCGATAGCTATGTGTTCATCTCTCTCTCTCTATGCATGATCATATTGTGATCATGAGCTTTGTAATCAAGTAGATATACTTTTCTACTCAAGTGCTTTAATAGATCTCTGCTCTCCCCACGTGTGTGAAGTTGACAGTGTGCACACCGTGTGGCACTTAGGCTAGAGATTACAAATACTTGTTATGAGTTATATTTGGAGTTGGATGTCTCTATGAAATTGTGGTGTTTGTTGGAACCATCTAGCGCTCAAGGTGACAGTGTGGGGTTATCTAGATGGGGAAAGCGGACTTTGAGGAGTGTTGTTATAGCCCTACCATGGATTAGAGTGTCCAGCCGGAGAGTAGTTTAGACTAGTATCATGAAGAGAAGATATTTATATGAGAGTATTCACTAGCGAAAGTATGATCCCTAGGCCTTATTTCTAAACATTGAAACAACGTTTGCAACTAGATCTGTTACATGTTTGCTTGCTTCCATCTTTTTGCCTTTAGTCTTTTCCTCCCGTCAAGCTCTTTTATGGCACCGCTGTCTTATATCCATACCACTTGTATTTCACTATCTCTTCGCCGAACTAGTGCACCTATACACTTGACAAGTGTATCGGGTGTGTTGGGGACACAAGAGACTTCTTGTATCTTGATTGCAGGGTTGCTTGAGAGGGATACCTTTGACCACTTCCTTCCTGAGTTCAATAAACCTTGGGTGATCCACTTAAGAGAAACTTGCTGCTGTTCTACAAACCTCTGCACTTAGAGGCCCAACAACTGTCTATGAGAATAGAAGTGCGTAGACATTAGGGGCCGATACATCTGCCCAACTTAAGCAGCAGCAACTCGGGCATTAACCTTAACGTGTCGCCGGACCTGGTGACCCCGCCGGCCGTCAATGATGGGACGCAGCCGCTCGTTTTGGTCACACCAACGCCCCTCCCGCCAAAGATACCAAGGCGCAGCCGACGGCGGTGGTGCTTCGTGAGGCACCCGAGCGGGATAATGTAGATGATGATATGTCGGCCGCCGGCATCGGCCATGTCTCTACATTAGCCGAGCTCAACGCCATCACCAAGGTAACTAATTAGTTAGTGCACGTCATCTCCTTTATGCCTTTGATGCATGACTGTCGCCATCTCATGATGCCCAACAACATGTTTTGCCTCAGGACACTTCTTGCGTACTCTTGCTTAAAGATGTCAGCGGTGAGTTGAAGGATGTTGCCAAGGGCACTCTCATACAACCGACGAGCCGCACGATGCACAACAATCCAATGGATGATGACGTGATGAGGGTCAAGTTGGCTCGGGTGTTGCCAGGGTGCGATGACATGGACCCCCCTTTCAACCTCAGGGAGCCGACGAACACAAGACCCTTGGAGAATGCTACAACTGTCCCTTGACATGGCCGAAAACCCAGATTCGTCTTGCGGGGGGAGCACCAGCGCCACCTCTCGATCGATCGCCCGGCCACCACCTCGGAAGCCAACAGCCACCGTCGTCGCCACTACCAGCCGTCACCAGCAACTCTTGTCTGTGTGTGTACCGCCCCATGGCAAATACGTTGTGTCGTAACCATCATCGCCCCCGCTACCACCACCACATGATGGCACCCATGAAGGTGATGATGAATTGGTCAACATTGACGACTTCATCAACACCGGCGCCAACAAAGGATTGTATATGCCTTCTATGGATGAAGAACCCTTTACAGCTCGCGACCATCAAGCTGGTCGACCCAATACATGCACGCAGCGCCTGGTCTTCCATGGTTTTTCTCAAGAGATGCCTTCGGCCGCCGATCCATCATAGGAGAAACCGGGATTGGTTTCATCCCCAACACACTCCGAAAGGCGGCCGATGAGAAGATGGCAGTGGAGGACACTATTGTGGAGAAGAAGCACATGAAGAGAGGTAATAATAATAATAATAATGAGGCTGCGAGCCAGCCTCCTCCGAAGAGGATCCGGGCTCAGGACGCCGTCGCCGTACCATCCAAACAATATGGCTTGCCCCGAGTGCATGTAGCTGGTGATCCGATATTGACTCCGGATCTGCTCCACATCGCGGTTGGACCCATGTTAACTTTGCACGAGGGTGTCAAGAAACTAGAGGGCCTCCTTCTTAAAGACAAAGATCCAAATTTCCCGGTTTTCACGGCCAAGGTGCCATTGGACGTGGGCTTCGTCGATGAACCCCCCACGGATATATTCTTCATAGCATATGAGGACATCTTCAAGTTGTTTCTCTCGAAACGGCTGGACTATAACTTGGTCCGCCTATACGCGCTCAATCTGGCGATCAAGATCAAGAGAGAGTACCCCAGAAGTCGCGATAGTGGATCCCTACTACATGCGGGACATCTAGTTGGTTGAAGGATCAGAGACACGAACCAAGGCGACGGCGTACCTCGAGAAGTTCATGGTGGACAACAAGAGGAAGGACACACTTCTTTTGCCTTTCTTTCCTGAGTAAGTACACACTCGCTCGATCGCCGCCGTAACTTATGCATTTCTTATAGATTTCTTCCTTTGCTCTTTTTTCAACATTCTGTTCCAATTGTGTTGCGCAAAGACAAATACTTCACACTCATCGTCCTTCCCCGAGGTATTCGCTAGCCACATATTTCGACTCGGGGAGTTTGACGAAGAAGAAAGACTACACCAGAATAAGGGGTGTTCTCAATGAGGCTCTTAAGGGCTACGCCAAGAAGGGATGCACCTTCGTAGATAAAGGGGAATGTATCAAGAATGGCAAACAAGTGTTCAAGCACATGCTCGAGTTCCCCTACGTCAAGCAGCCGGCCACTGGTAGCGCCAAGGAGGCCTTCTACGTCCTCCATCACCTTAAAGGCTATGTTCGGGATTGCCAGAACCTAACGCTTCCATCTAGTCTCCGAGGATGGGCCAAAACTTTGGCGCGAATCAACGATGATGATCTTAGAGAAGAATTCCATCGCATTCAGATGAAGTTGCCGCAAATCATCATTAAAGATGTCAACTCAAGGGGGGCCTACAACAAGCCAGAGGGTTGAGTAAGAGGGAGATTGAAAAACGTCTCCGTAAGCAGGGTGACACAAGGACATGGATGACGAAAGAGGGCTATCAACCGTTCTCGAAGCCGAGCGAGAAGAAGAAGTCTTCATGATCGATGTGTGCCTAGCATGATCGAGTGTGTTTATATTCTCGATGGACGCCTGCTGTAGTGTGTGTGTCATAAACTTTACTATCTTGTGGTCCAAATGGTCGTTGTTGTTAGACTTAAACTATATTGTGGTCATGTTGTCGTTAAACTTATTACTTCTATGATGATCGCGATGCTATCTTTTAGGTTTATGGATCCTTTGTTTTATATTTTGTGAACATATATATATGGATGTGAACCCTTTATTAGTTCTTTTCGTTGCATGTTTTACTAATATGCCTTGTCGTCTATAGAGATGACGACGAGGTGGTATGTTGTGTACATGGGTAGGGTTTCAGAAATCTACGAGGAGTGGGAGGACTGTCACAAATAAGTGAACAAGTTCAGCGGCAACATCTACAAAGGATACGCGACTAGAAAGGGGGCGGTAGCCAAGTGGAGGAGCCACCCGTGGAAGAAGAACCAGATGAAGATATTGGTCGGGCTCATGCTCTTGCTCACCATCATCACAGCTGTATTCTATTAGATCCTAGTGTAGGCGGTGACCACTTCATATTTGTAATGTGAGATGATATGAACTTTGTATTCGGCACTTGTGTAAAAATTCAGCACTTGATACTATATATGTATCTCGATCATGCTCTAAGTGTGATGACATTATACTTGTGTTTATATTATATGTCGGTTTTCATCTACTATATGTGCAATGTATTGTTTATACTAATCTGGATAAATACTGTATAAATCCCGTATAAATACCTGATTATACACCAGAAACGTATTTTACTTTGAATACATATAATATAGTCAGTGGCGCATATAGAGAAGCTATCTGTGACGCATATACATTCTGTGGCGCATTGGATTTTATGCGCCACTGAACATATTCCTGTGGCGCATATGTGGAAATGCGCCACATAAGTCTTCTGTGGCACATATCTATATACGCCACATAAAGTAGATATCAGTAGCAATGTAACAGTAGCGTAACACATATGCGCCATAGAAGATGGATTACCATACGCCACAGAAGAGCTGTTTCCTAGTAGTGTATAGTTGCTTGTTCTTGAAACGGTGCAGGCCAAGTATTTTCTCGAGGCTGCTACGCGGCAGCAGGCGACTGCAGGTGCGGTTCAAGAAGTTATCAGCGGCGGAATTAGCAATGAGAAGCAGCTGTATGAGTGTAATGACCTGGGGAAGAAAGGGCTTTGCTTGGTCACTCTTCCCATGTTGGTAGACTACCTAGGGTGAATAAGAACTTTTTTCAATTATGTAGGAGTATAATAGTCCGTACATCACTCTCCGGTGCGAGCTTTGTTATGATAGAAACTAGATGCCCAAGCGTTGAACTTCCGGTCCGTAGGCATGCAGGCCGCACATATATATTACTCCATCTGTTTTATATTTTCAGGAAGTTCTTCCACAATATAGTAAGTCTTTTCAGCAAGCTGTAAATATAAGCCTTTTCAGCAAACGTCTTATATTGTGGGACAGAGATCACAACTTGCTAAAAAGGCTTATATGTAAAACAAAGATAGTAATTGTTAAGGAGGTTACAGTACATATATAGTGTTGCTACAAATTAACTTGCACTCCAAGAGATAAGAGACGATCAACAAAAAGGTGTATACGTGGTCTCTGCAAAACTCAATGTCATGAGCTAACTAAAACTAGACACTATATGTTACAACATATGTCAACATCCACTCTCAATCACAACTTTTCTAAATTGAGATTGCGTCTATAAGCTTCTAGTTGCCGCAACAATAGAGCCTTGGTAAAACCATAGGTATAAACCGAATATCCATGAGTTATTAGCACCCTTTATATCTAGCAAAATGAGAATCTATTTCTATGTGCTTGGTCCTAGAATGAAAGACCAACTTCACTCAAAGGTATGTAGAATGGACAAATCGCAACCTAGTGATCCCTGGATGATATATAGTTCACACCACCGTGTTTGAACCCAAAACAGAGGTTGAAGCCACTTGGATCTGCATCAAAGTGATGCACACAACTATCTTCATTAAATCTCTAATTTTCTCTATTGTTCCATTTGCCAATAACTTTTACTCTTCTTAAGTGATGTGTCTACACATTTTATCATGCTTACTAGCACTCCAAGAAATACGACAAATGAACATGTAGATCTCCTATCATCTACAAAGCATGCTCAATTTGCATTCAAAAAGGCACTAACAAGTGTGGAATTCGAAGACACAAGTTTCAGTCCAAGAGATAAAGTACTATGATGAAATCTAAGTATTCATTTAACTAAGCCATTCACCTTGTTAGAACATTGTAGAAATTAACACACTTTGGTAATAAAGATGGATATAGCTGGCCTAGAGTCTTCACCCCCAAGAGCCTCTCCCTCTGAAAGATATTTTTCTTAGATTGGAGAGCGTCCTAACATCTTTGCTATTTTTCATATTAATATATAAATTCAGCGCATCTACAATATATTTCCCTTAACATAGAAAAAAGTTCTGATTTTCAATTTTTTGCCTCAATACCAAGAAAATAATGAAGCTCGTGCAATTCCTTCAAGGCATAATAGATTGGAAGATCCTAGAGAAGTACCTCAACCGCATTTGGAGAAGAGCAAGTCAATATTGTGTCGTCAACATAATGATCATGAACATAGTATACCATTCTTTATAAAATAATATAGAGTAACAACCTTAGAAGGAATAAATCTAAGAGACATTTTATGACAACTAAGAGTGTCATCAATATGGAGCATGTTTTAGTATATAAAATACCTATCCAACCTTCACAAAAAACCAGGATTTTCATAATCCTCTTATCTTGGGGGCTAGTGAAACACATTTTTATTGTACAATAGTTGTTGCATTGATCGCAATACTAAAGGTGCCATGTTAGTCATGTTCGTATCTATGTACGAGACCATACCATTTATAATTCATACAATATCAATATATCTCTTTGTGCGTTCATGTCTTAGATCATTTGAATTTTCATACATGATTAGGATAATCTTTGTTCATTTGTGATGGTAGATATATGGTATTATTTGATGAATCATCCTATGTTTCCTTATTATCTTGTTTGAGTATTATTTATAGATACATATTTTTCTTCGTTCTTGATGTAAGACTTGGGCAGTTTATGTTGATAGAAGAATAGTTGGTTGTGGTGGTAGATGGAGTGAACCGAGGGGTGTGATTAGTTTAGTGACCATAAATGTTAAAGCACTAAGGGTAAAAATGGAGTTGTCAAATAAGATTAATTTCAACATCATGTCATCTTCCGTTAATGCACTATGTGTTTCGTGTGGACCATGGATTTAGGCACATGGGAGGATTATTAGCTATACACCATGGTAATTTTTTTATTTCTGACCCTCCATTGTGGTTACTATATCATCACAATTTTCCATCCATGATGATTTCATTTAAAAATGGGTTGTCACATAGTGTCGCTAATGATATTCACAATGTTTTTTGTTGTCATAAATAATTTTGACTAGATATATTGTCATAAAGGTGTGTTCATGTACATCAAAGGGGCATGTAGATGCGTATATGTCAAGAGCGGGATTTGGCCATCTGCATGACGGAAAGATACTCTGGGCCCACTTGGAGAAGTTATATCGAGTTAGATAGTATTTGTCAGTAACGATATTGAACTCGACATGGTGATATCGTTGATCATATCTCGGACAATGCAAGTAACGCAGAGGAAAAAGGAATAGGACACAATGCTGATGGTTCAACGGCAAAGTTTTCATGGAATGCAATGTGGTCATTATGGGCATCCAGGTCCCGTTGATGATCATTGACCCGAGAGGGGTCTCGACCATGTCTGGAGTGTTCCTGAACTGTAGGGTAGCACGCTTAAGGGTTTGACGAAGCTCAGAGATCGTTTTGGTATCATCGAAACCACTAAAGAAAAGAGAGGGAGAAACCGGAAGGGTTCCGGGAAGGTCCGGACGGAGGATGTCCGGAGTGGGATGGAAGGAGTTCCATAGCCACAAGAATTAAATAATATATAAATAGATATTAAATATTGATTTAGTAATTTATTTATATTTATTTAATAAAATAAAAGGAATTAAAATGGTAAAATTCCCTATTGGGCCAATTCCCTAAGGGGAGGGAAGGGGCCCATGAGGGAAAATCCAAAAGGAAGGAGAAATGGGAGGTGGCCGGCTGGCCCTAGGGCACTCGCACGGAGCCCATAGGGGCCATGGCCGGCTATCCATGCCTCTCCCTCTCCTCTCCTTTGTTTAGTCCCACATGGCTAGGCCAATGGGTTTTGGGGTCTCATTCCCCCTATATATATGAGGCATATGGAGGCGATTAAATCATCAGAAAATAATAAAAGGCTTCCTAGCTTTGAGGAAAGCTTCTAGCCGCCTACCTCTCCCCCCTCTCTCTCCCGAGACCGTGGTCCCAAGTCTGGACTGCGCAAATGGGAACTTCTTCACCACAGAGCACCATCGTGTTGCGGGGTTCGGGATCCAGAATATCTACTTCCGCAATCTCTGCTAGATCGGAGGAGAGAGAGTCATCGTCAAGAACGAGACGTGTGTGACTCCCTCTGAGATGCTGCACTTGCGGCTCTAGGAGTTATCGGAGCCGCCGGAGTTCAGAACGGCTCTGAGGTCGGCATCGGTACGACTACATCGTCAGCACTCTCTCGAGTGACAAAGCTTTCCGTAATGCTAAGTTTTTGAAAAGCCCCTCCTGTTACTATATTATCAATAGGTTTGGCACTCGAACACTTATCTAATTATGCTATGATAATTCCCTGCACTTGGGGATCATTACCAGTGTTAGAGGAGGGCCTAGCGGAAGCAGCGAGGTGAGTAGGAACTAGAGACCATACCAAATAATTATATCATCCATAAAAGTAGAATCTGCAGTAATTTTATGCATGTCGATAATTGATAATTACTACTTCCCGACTCAAATTAATTGACTCAACTTTGTCTATATACGCGGTATCTAGACAATTAATTTGACAGAGGAAATACATATATATTTTTCATACCTAATTGAAAGCATGCACATGTTGTAAATTTATTATTGAACCCTACTTGCAAGACATGTTTTGCCGAAGTTCCAATTTATGCTCTGTAAGTTTATAAAGTATACTTACTTTGTAATACGCTAGAAGGTTGTACGCTTCAGAGACCTCTATCATGGTATTTAGGGATACTAATATATACATATATATATATATGTAAAATACATACACATAAATATGAGTATACACTTTATAATTTATACAACTATGAAAAATAAGTCCAATAGAAGTATTATAACAAAATTAAATGTAAGCCTAGTACAACAAACTTTGAAGATATACATAGAACCATACAACAAAGAACAACATAATTTATGTTCCGAAACATTGTCATGTGGTTACCTATGCAATCTGAGTAATAGAAAATCATACTCATTAATACCATAATATGATTAAAAAACAGTTTAAAACAAGTATAAAAAGTCTAGTATAAAATATATTTACTTTGAGTTGTGGCAACAAATTAGATATGGCTAAAATAGTTCACGACTTCCAAGTCTAATTACAAAATTTTGATTGGTTTGGTGTATAGGAAGAAGATCCTCACTATAAGGAATAATAACTACTATCTTCGTAAGATCCTCACCATAAAAAACAATTATGAATTGCATTGGAAAAGTCATGTTTCTTACAATCATGGTTGGGCCCAGGTTTGATCACCAAGGTAGTGCGAGATCGGGAAAGATTAATTGATATCCGTACTTTTGTTAAAGAAACAACTGCATCCAAAAGAAGTGAGAATAGAGAAATGGGCACTTTGGGAACCAAGTTAATCATAGCTAACATGGGGTAATGATGCAATATTGATATAGAAAGTTCTTCCAGTCATCTCGTCTATGTGACCCGAAGAGGTTGATGGAAAGATTATGTTCATAAAACAAGATAATGTCATGACACATATCCTTCTAGATGATCAATCCTTTCTACAAGTTGTTGCAAACATTGACCTATACATATGTATATTGCAGCAATGTTCTAACTTGCTAGACATGAATGTTCTAGATCTTGGATATTTCAACTACATACAATCATTAACAGATTACAGAAGTCCTACAAGTATCAAAGAATTAATTCATGATGTGGACACAAAGTTTGATGGGTATGATGTTTCAATGTTGAATGGAGTATTACTAACAATGCGTGCGTGCATGCTTGAAGCCATGAAATCAGAGATAGAAGACCCCCCACATGAGTAAATCAGGCCTAGAAAGAGAAGGGAGGCTACCTTCTACATCTCTGTGGGAAGCTACACTATGTGAGCATGCTAGAAATTCTAGGACAAGATGTTCACAATTTACACCGATGGAAATGATTATTCATGTAATGCCTTTGTGGTTCTACTTCCATTAAGAAATCAATACAAGGATATAAATTGCAATGCAACTATACCAACACAATGATGTGCTAAGATATTTATAGTTACTAATATTTTAGCTACATACCCCTACTACATACCATTAATACTCCTACCTTTTATTTAGTTTTTTGGTGGATGATACAATACTATTGATCTACTATGGTGGTCTGTCATTAGAGGGAGAAAATGTATTTGTGAAAGTCATCTGTGCAACTTTCAACAATTTATTGGGCAAGGGGGATGTCGTGTGTGCTCCTCTTGCACGACAGGTGTCCAACTTACATCAATTTATACTTAATGTCATCACAAGATAAGTAGATATTATTGTCTACACATAGAAGCATAAGAGGCAATACATTGAAACAATAGATGCAACTAACCCAATAACCGAGTTTGGTTTGATAGTTTGAATAAAAATAGCATAGTTACAAGGGCACGTTGATGCTAGAGAAAGGGTAATAGAGAGGAAAACATAACGGTAGATCTGTATTGGGGATTAGAATGGAAGAATTTACCTCGTGGTGATCTCTTCGAAGAACACCGACGAGCCACATGGATGATGAGGAGCATGGAATTGCCAGCGTCACCGTCGATGTCGTGGAGTCCTCCTTCAATGCGATGGCATCGCTTGGTGCAACACCAGACACCTTCCAGGAAAATACGATAACAGAGACGTACGCGATGGCATCGATGATGTGGTCCTGGTTGGAGAAAATGTTGAAGGAGCACCAACGACTCATGAATTCAACCACAACACCTAGAGATCCAGCACCACCACATATAGATCCACATATAGTGCCAGTGTCTTGGATTAAAATTCAATGGTGACCACAAGAAGCCTCATGTAATGAATCAGTGCAATTGTAGTGGCAGGAGAAGAACCAACCAAGGTAGCGTGCCGACAATAGTGGAGTAGGTGAAGGAAGGAGCTGAGAAGCGGTGGTGTACGGGGAGTGAGGTGGCTACGATTTGGAGCAAGGTGGAGTGTGGTGGAGGATGATTTGGTGGAAGGTGGTGTAGGGGAGCAAGGTTGTTTCCTACTAGCGAGGGGGTATTTCAGGAAAATTGCACTAAATCGATTGGTGTAGGGGAGTGAGGAGTATGAAAGCGGAACGATCTACTTGTATTATTGCCACACACATGTGACCTAATTGCGAGCAACAAATGTAGCTACATACGAATTATTTGAGTTAAGATGCACGAGACAATGAAGCTACCGCTTTACAGGATACACGCGTGCTGCATGCTCTACGAAGTTGACATGTTGTATGGCATGTACAACATGGTGTAATTAGGAATATCTTTACTATTAAATGAGAGTTGGTGATCATTGGTCGTCCTCAAACATCAAACCCCGGAGAAATCTCAACCGTGAAATCTTACATGAACGTTGATCACGAAGGTTTGATTGGCTCGAAATTACCCACCAATGCCACTGCATAAATACCGCCCCCAATGAACGAGCCAAGCAATACACACCATTTGATCTCGAAGATGGACCAAAGGGATTTGTAGGCAGTCTTCGATCTGGTGTTTCATATGCCCGCTGACCTCGAGTCCCGCCGCCGCCACTGTCCATCACTCCGTCGGATGGCGCCACCATGGCTCCCGGCCTCTTCTTCTTGCTCGCTGGGCACCTCTGTGTCACCCCCGACCTCAAAGACGTTGCCTCCCACCTCCACCGCCGCCTCTGCTCTCCACAAGTTTCTTCTTTCTCTCCCACGAATCTGATCGGATCTAGTCAAGTATGCTCGCCTCCCTCCCTCCTCAATCAACGCCTTCCCTAGCATCGGTTTCCTTGGTCCTTTCTCATGCAGCATCGCCTCTAGCACTAGCCATCCTCGCTCCCTAACTTAGCGCATTCCTCCCTGCTAATTTCTTCCTAATTCTTCTCCTGACCCTAGCATCAATCCATGCATCGCACATTCGCACCCCAATTCCCCTCATCTAGCAGCCTACGACGAGCAGTTCTCATCGAGAAAGCCGTTACGGCAGGATATTAGGATCGACAATTGTGGCCTCAAGATTGTAGCATGTACGGAGGTGGTGATAACCTAGTAGGTTTAGAACACCAACGGTAGCGGCGGCTGTAATGACAAGTAGTTGAGAAGGCTCCTCCTTGTTGGGGAGGAGGTTGCCTTCGATGGTGCGGCCCAACTTTTGTGCTCAACACCTCCTCTTCCAACGCCCTCCTATAATCCCAACACGGAATTGGATATGACACGGTTCTGGTCCTCCTGCAACAGGATTCATCCATTCTTGTACAATACGATAAAGCCCACAAGTCCCTCGGTCTTCAAGCTGAATTTTTTATCACTCCCCTCAGTGTCTCTCTCGCACTACATTCTTGTGTTATTGCCTTGATAAACTTAGTTATTTTTCAAGGGCTGAACTTGATGTATGTGTGCAATGCCATCCGTTCGCCGAGCACCTTCAAATAGTATGCCTTGGACTAATTCAGGGACATGCTAATTTGAAAGTACAAGACAGTTTATTTCAAAGGTATGAAAGTACTAATACCCAAGTATCAAATCTTGTCCTCATCCTATGTATGGTTCATAGGACCACTCAATCATGCAGATTGGTCACAAAGTAACTATTAGTGTACATTCTTTACTTTTTTCAATCAGGTATCCACACTTTTCGCAATCATCTCACACAATATGATGCTCCTCCATCCCTCTACTGCCACTATTCACTTGTTTTCAGGTATTACTTGGTACCAATGGCCAATTGTTATATCCTTAAGATTGAGAGACGAGTCTTGTGTCTTTTATTTATTTTGCAATGTCACTTCATTACGTTGCAAGATATTTATGTACAAACAATGGATTCACATATCATATCTACTTTGTATTTTTTACTGCTCTAGAGACTTGTTGGTGGTGCTTGTGAAGTAATGACATTTGTTTGCACTAGTAATCGATTTGTTTCTTTTTCTAAAATGGAGATGTTGAAATTTTGCTTCCTTGCACTACTAAGTGCAGAATTATTCATCAAATGGATGATGCAGACGCATATGTCTTTACATAATTTATAGGTCAGATGCATCTAAAGAAAATCTTGAACTAACAAATGAATTATTGTATGTCAAGATTTATGTTTATTTGGAATAATAAACTACGAAGATGATTTATATGCTGAATCCTGAAGACTCATTGTTCTCATTATTTTCTTTAGGTCGGGGTGAAATCTGGGATATGTTGCTTTGCTCAAGAGAACGGTGCATGGTGTTGTAGCGGATAGTACAAATCCATTGCTATCATAGAGTGAGGAGGAAAACGATATAATTTCTGAATGAGTTATTTAAGTGTGTTAATTATGAGACCTTGGTGCATCCAGGTTTGTTGCAGGTGATATTGGAACAGTTGGAGGAAGAGAATCAAGTGTGCCCAATTTCCCAAGCTACTTGTGCATATTATACAATGATTCCTTGATCGAATAGTTTAGGTGTATACACTATAAGTCATGAATTGGTCTTTGGTAAATGTCCTAGGTTGAAGGCTGGATCTCGGTCTGTGAATTGGTTGGGGTTATTTGATTCAGTTAAGAGAACATTTTCCATGGTCATATTTTGGTCTTCTTTGTTTTCCTATATTGGGCCTCATCTACGAAAATGTTCTCTTAACTAACTGGCATGGGGTCTTCAATGATTTCTTGGCTCGCTCTCCCCTGCCCTCGGAGCACGCCACGGATGAGGGACGGTCCATGCTCGCGCGCTCGCTCATGACATAGGGATACCCTGATAAACAGAAATCAGTTACCCCCAAAACTTCACGTTCTTCTGTTTGTGAAGCAAACACTTTGTTTGAAAGATATGATTGAGCCGACGATGCGTGCTTGTAGAGAATGCAACATCTTTGTTTATGCAGGAGAACACCATCAACCTCATTATGGTGTGTCCCATCGTCATGACTGGCATGACGTCTAGGATGAAGGTCTAGAGTAGCATCCCTTTCATACTCTCCTTGCTATCCGGTGAGACTTTTCAGATGAAAAAAGCATCTAAATTCTTTTTTCCATCATTTTCTTCTGCATCTCTTCTTGTGATATCTCGTCAAGTGTGATGGTTCAGGAGACGTGGCGATGATGGTCAAGACACTAAAAGCGAGGCATCCATCACGCTGGTCCAGGCCGACGATCTATGCCGGGGTGTTCGTCGTTGACGTGTTGAGAACAAGTCCTCATCCGGCAGACCATCAATATGTTGACTCATGAATCAGCAACAGCAGTTAACACAAATTATGGATCATGCCACGCATGCATGACATGCTCCTTTTTTGTTCTTTCTCCATGTCTCCATTACCCACATCCTTTATTGACGCTAGCACTAGCCATCTATTGCAAAACTGATGATTTTTTTTGCTGTTTCAATTGCAGGTTTGCAAAATATTTATGGTTTTTGCATTTCTCATGTGTTAGTTACAAGTTCTCGACAACTAGAAAATCCATATGATGGCTTACTGTATTTCAAGCATTTAGTGCCTTTTCCACTAAGATTCTTTAGTATTTTGTGCCAAATGGCTAACACATCTTCTAGCATGAGTACATAGTACTGTAGTAGAACAATTGTGAAACATAACCGGTTGATGCATGGGCCTCCGAAAAATAGACGTATCCAATTAAATGTAAGAACTACTAAAGTTACATGTGTTATTACGATTGACATTAGATTATTATCATCAAAGTTGACCTTTTTCTAAATATGTGTTTCAAAAAACAGACAGTTATGAGTAGTAAATAAATATTCATGATTGTTAAATTTTATGGTTATAGGTATCAGAAGGAACAACTTTTCATGATTTACACCTGATAGGTAGTATCCTCTGCTATATATCTAGCCCTTAAAATAATCTCGGTAACCCTTATTTACAATCTGAAATTTCTTTGAGCTTCTTGGGTAACCCTTATTTCTCTCTTTTACACCATGTTCCTTGATATATTTATTTATTTTTACATAAACAACGACATTTTCTTATGTTTATGGTATCCCTTTCTTAGCAGGCATGCTTATGTTGTTGCTTCCTTGGCAATCTGTAATAGATTACAAGCTTCAGTACTGTGCGTAACTCCCTTTGTTGTCGCTGAAGAATCTGTATGTTCTAATATCGGAACGTTGGAGGAAAATTCGAATATAATTGTATTTGGTGATATCTTGGAAGTAAGAGAGGACCTCATGGCTTCTCGCAACCATGTCTTCGATTTTTCGTCAAATTTGACGGTGTCTTCCATGGACCCACATATGAGCTACATCGGAGGCTCCACAATATTGTATTGAGGGTTTTCTTATTGCAAGGTTTAGATTAATCAGGAACGATGTTCTGTTAGGAACCGACACTGTGTGGAGGAGGAGGAATTGGGTGCGTTCAGAGCTCGAGACAAGGAGGATGCGTCATGGCCAAGCCTACAATCTGGTCATTGACTTGCCACCTGCAGAGGTGGCTTGACATCAAGGCACATTGCCTGGGTGCATATGTTTGCCGCAACACATATGTGTTGGCACATGAGTACATGATATAGTACATTTGATCAAAATTAATACTGTATATATCTTTGCTATTTGCTTAGCGACACACATGTTGCTTTGCATGGAGGAATTAATGTTTGTCATGATATTGTAAGAAATCATATGTGAACTATGCTCGATATCTATAAAGTAACGTCTCCATGTAATTGTTTTTCGTAGCTTTTGGTTCCTCCGAGTGGTTGTGACCTCCAAGGTGTCTATGCAAAAGTCATATCAAAATAAGTTAATACAAGAACAAGAAAAAAATAGAAAAATATTGAGAACAAGAAAAAAAATATTGAAAAATATATATCAAAGTTCTCAATTATCCCATCTATGAAAAATCTCAAAAATTAATGAAAGAATAATAAGAAAAAGAAAATCATGGAAACCAAAAGGTATACATTTCCTTAGTTAATTCACTTAGGAACCAACAACAAATATTAAACTCGATTGGGAATATAAGTATGTAACTTTTAGATTCCAATGATGAATAATTTAAAGAGCATGCCCTAGCAGTTTGAGCAACCCAAACGTTCTTAAAATATCGATTAAAAATGTGTATTTCTATATCTTACACACTATGGTATTTTTTACATGGATTATGTTTACACGTGCAACAATGAAAAATATTTTTTGAGACCGTAGCAATGCATGGACATTCAACTAGTGCAGTGGTAAAGATCATGTTTAACAAGCCCAAACTGATTTTGCCCCCTCCAACTTAATATTGAAGCCTGATAGCAGCAGGCCCAGCGCCCTCCAAGCCAAGTTCCAGCTCCATCGGCCATCATGAAGTTACTGGGATAATGCTCTTATCTTGCTCTGGAGTTGCAGGTTCCCGCTTACTGCCAAGTAGTACCAATGACGCGGTTAAATTTTTTTTAATATAATTTTTAGTTGCACAACAAATTTTACTGCCGTCGAAAACAGTTTTTCTTTGGTTGCACAGAACACGTGAATGCTCCGTCGTTCCTTCCTTCTGAATCTTATGGGTCTACTAGATTAATTTGTCACGTGCTTTGGATAGAGATGAATAAGTGAAATATGCCACGGTTAAGTGTGTTCGGCCAATTATGAACTCTATAGTGCCCTATGACATGAGAACCAGCAAAATTCAGTCTAGAATCATGTTTATCTGTGGCCTAGGCAACAAAACAAAACAAAAAGCAGCAAAATTTCCTTGCGATGTGCATATACTCCAGCTGGCTAGGCATGTGCACATTAGTTGCAACCGATCGATCTAGCTTTGTGGTATACCTTTGAACACATCATGTGAACTAACTGCCATAGCCCCCATAGGCACGCAACAGGCTATATATATTGGCAAGGCTAGCAAGCCCATAGGCATGCTTAATTGAGTTAATCTCCACGAGACGCCTAAACTATGGTTTCCGGCGATACGGTCGCGACCCGCGCGGCATGCGATGCCTATGGTTGCTTTGCTTCGGCGCCGGCGACATATCAGAGATCCCGTAATCGCGATCGCCACAGGATCGGATTAGGCGCGACCGACGACCACCGTGCCGTGGCCGACGGCCATTGGTCCAGAGCCAACACCATCCTGCACCAGCAGCATGATCGGGCGTATCTCGATCTGCACCTTTCCGCCATTACTGCTCGGAAAGTCAGTGCAGGAAGCTCCGCACCTATCCGTTCACAGGAAACGTGACACAAATAGAGAGATAACACAAGTAGTAACAATTAATGTAATCATTGGTCCCAACCACAAGCCTACAATAGTTAACTAAACATGCAGCCAAAAAAATACAAAGAGAAAAAACCATCATAGACCATCGCCTTCTGATTGGCAGAGAGAAGCTACAGTAGGTGGAGTGTAGCTCTCGCTGTATCACCACCACCCGGCTATGCATTCCAACTGCCGCCTGCAGGGTCCCCCAATCACCAAAGAACTGCACATATGATAGGGAACGAATAATTCTGGATTAAACTGATCATTGCAGGATTTGAACGGAAGCCACAGCGATAAGATTCCTGCAGGGTTCATATTTTTAAAAGCGGGGGCGTCAGTGTCTGACAGACAGTTCATACTCATGTGGAGTAGTATACTTCTATTCCTATCCGCTCCTTTCGCCCCAGAGCCGGAGCTATATATAAGGCCAGCACGAGCCGCATCGAGCATTCCGTCCAGACTGACCCAGACCACGACACCGACGCTTTCAGCACTGCTGCTAGCGTGTGGAAGGCTTGCTTGCAGTTTCTCATACACATGGACAACACAACATCGCCACCGCACTCCTCATGCATCAGCCCAGCAGCAACACCAGCGGCGGCTGGCGAGAGCAGCTGGGCGATGCACTTCGCGGACTTCCTGGCCTCCTCCAGCAGCAGGCAGGAGATGAGCCGTCAAGGAGGAGGAGCCTCTGAGAGTAGCTTCTCCTCCTCTGGCTTCTCTTCCTCCTTCGATTCCTTGGGCGACGATGATTCGTTCATCACGTCGGACCTGATGGACGAGGACGACGAGGATGATTCCTTGCAGGACACCGCTTGCTCATCCGCGGCTGGCCCTAAGGTTAGGAAACAAAAGAACTTTCTCTACTTAGTTGCAGCTTGTTGAGAAACAAACAGTACATGTTAGGAATTTCTTCCAGGTCTAACATGATTATATGACTTGTGTTCTACAGGCAACCAGCATGTACGATATGTGGATGAAGTCAATTGTAGCCATGGATGCAAAAAAGATGGACACCGCCCAGCTGGTATGTTTTAGAACAATCGCTACCATCTCTCTCTCTCCGGTCAGATGTTATTTAGGTGTTTATCTTACGATCGATAGGGTGTTCTTCAAATATTGCAGGCCAAGTATTTCCTGGAGGCGGGTTCACGGCAGCAGACGACTGGTCCGGTTCAACAAGTGATCAGCAGCGCTGGAAATAGCAATGAAAAGCAGCTCTATGAGTGTAGTGATCTGAGGAAGAAAGGCCTTTGTTTGGTCCCTCTCTCCATGTTGATAGACTACCTAGGATGATTGCTGTTCATATGTACTGCAACAACTCTGTTCGATTATATATAATATATAGTTCGTACATCACTCTCTTCTGTGACTGTGTCAGATAAGAACACTACTTCCATCATGCCGTCCAGCTGTCCAATCATACCATTAACTTATAGAAACAGGTATTCAACTATCGAGAAATTATAAACAAGCAGTAAGAAATGGTCATGTGCATTGACAGTTTTTAGATAAAAAAAGTGCATGACAGTGAGGCAAACCTTGTATATATATAGCTTCGGTACTTTGTATGTGTGCCCAAACATATTAGTAGCAGTTGAGGTTAACCTCCATTGCAGTTCTTCCTCGATGTGTAAGTGCACCTCAGTAGAAAATTTTGTCATGTTTCTATAATGTCAACGCATCTGGATGGACACTACCGCCCAGATGGTATGTTTTAGAACAATCTCTACCATCTCTCCAGTCAGTTATTTAGGTGTTTATCTTACGATATCGTGTTCTTCAAATATTACAGGCCAAGTATTTCCTCGACGCGGGTTCGAGGCAGCAGGCGACTGGTCCGGTTCAAGTAGTGATCAGCAGCGGTGGAAATAACAACGAGAATAAGCTGTACAACTGTAGTGATCTGAGGAAGAAAGGGCTCTGCTTAGTACCTCTCTCCATGTTGATAGACTACCTAGGATGATTGCTGTTCATGTACTGCAAGAACTCTGGTTCAAATATATATAATATAATTCGTACATCACTCTCTTCTGTGACTGTGTCAGCTAAGAACACTACTTCCATCATGCCGTCGAGCTGTCCAATCAGACCATTAACTTATAAAAACAGGTATTCAACTATCGAGAAATTATAAACAAGCAGTAAGAAATATTCATGTGCATGACAGTGAGGCAAAGCTTCGATAACTTGTATGTATACCAAAACATATTAGTAGGAAATATCACTTGAGGTTAACCTCCATTGCAGTTCTTCTGCGATGTGTAAGTGCACCTCAGTAGAAAGTTTTGTCATGTTTCTATCATGTCAATGCTCTGCTGAAATGCAGGTACTTGCCTAGGAATTAGTACAAAATATCAGGTTACTAATTACTACTAAAATATATTCTGACTCTGTAATTCTAAAACTTTCGACCTATAATCATTAAACAGCGATACGAAAGTTAAAAACATGGATGCACCACAGCAGAAAGCTTTGTCAAACATCTATGCTGGGAACATTCTACTGAAATGCAGGCACTTGCCCGGGAATTAGAAGAAAATATCAGCTTACTACGAGTGTGAAATGAAATGTACATGGACTCTCAAGGTTTTAACCTACAATCATTAATCAGCTGGCTTATTCAGTTTGCAGTCTGAGATTAATAATCACACGGTCAATAGATACTGTTAAGCCTATGCACACGTCAGTAATGTGGTCACTAGGGTGAACTGTACAGGCTAGCTCTAATAGTTAACAAAACGCTAACCTATCTTTAATCACAACTCATTAGAAAGTACCAAACGTCTGCTTAAACAGCTGATCGATCATGGTCTGTAGTTCTACTAGTGTGGAATGAAATATATACGGACTGTAATTCTAAAAAAAATATTGACCTATAATCATTAAACAGCTATCTCGTTCAGTTTGTAATCAGATTTTTTCAATCACACAGTTAATTGACTCCATTAACTCTATGCACACGTCAGTGATGCGATCACTAGGGTGAACTGTACAGGTTAGCTGTAATAATTAATGAAAACAAGAAGCTAATCTTTCTTTAATGAATACTCACTGGAAGTACCAAACGCCTGCCTGATCAGTCAGAATAAGCAGAAGGGGGTATCTTTGACCTTCTAAAAATATCAAAACTTACCAAATCAATCCAGTTCTTTAGTCTGATGGGAATAAGTTCAGTTCAGTAGTATATTTGCATGATACGGTCTTACGGAGGTTGCAACTAGCAACATCTTGCTCCAACAGAATAAGAAATTCCCATGTGCCATCAGAAGCAGGCAGTTAGCATCCAGTGGACCTTCAGTACTAGACAATCCTAAGCACATTCCTTGGATTCCTCCTAATAAGTACAGAGAATTAGCATTTTAAATGACAGCAGCGTCGTAGGAATGTGATACTGATTCATCTAATCATAGCTGGAAAAGTCACATTTATGTTGTTTAGTAATTCATAACATTTCGACTGTTCCATGATACAACTTTAGCGCTCCCAGGAAAGTCTGTTTCCAGAAAGCACGGTGGATAAGTCTTAAACAAGTAGCACTTGGCAGGCCTTATTGTTATCCTTAATTCATCTTTAATATGCTGAACTTTTCGATGACAACCTTTGATATTGTAGATTGTAAGAGGAAAATCTGTTGGAAAGTTCATATACGACACTGGAGAACTTTTAAGACATTCATGAAAAGGACTGGCAGGGAAAGTGTCTTTTTCCCTACAAAAATGCACAACAGTCTGAATCTGGTGGCACTTTTGAGATATCAATGGTAAGATGAATAAGATGGGCAAAAAAAGACAAAATAAGATCCTTCTAACTCCACATACTATTCAGAAAGAATTTCAAGGTTGAAAACATCTAGCTAAGCACAACTAGCAGTTTGGTGCCACATCATTATCAGTAAAAGTTTGATTTCGGGAGCACAGAGCAGTATTGAGATATCAGCTTCTGAAACAAACCTTACACCAAGTGACTACAATTTACAGCAATTTGACATTGTGGTATACTTAAATAAGAGCATAAAAGATGACCTATGTACTGACAGCAAGGCCGACCTGACATGTCAATTCAATCTGACCATTCATCAATAGCAAAAGGTGCAACTAAAGCCCATGAATGTTAGTTAAATCGGCAAGAGGCCTAACTAATAATCGCGTTGAACATAACTTATACCAGACAACTAACCAGAAACATGGAAGATTCAGAGAACACAGGGCATCATCACCATAGGAACCAGAGCATCAGCATCGGCATCGACTACGATAAGGAATGCATCACCAGCCCCAAAAGAGACAAGGAACTTACTGTAGGTTGGAACTGCAATTCAGACATAATAACAAATATAAAAAGAGCCCACCATCCGATGGAATCTTCGGCTTGGTTTGAAAGAATCTAAATTTTATCGCCACTTGGGCAACTTGGTCTCTCCAGAAAGCCGCAGGCTGGCTGTCCCGGCGCCCATACGACGCCACACTGGCAACACGAGCAACCCTACCGCCACGAGGCGCAAAATTCGCCGAGGGTTTGGGATCGGTTGGGCATTACAAATGATCCAAAACGCAACTTGCAATAGTCTTTCCAAATTTCTCGGGTACAGCGGCAATCTTCTAGTCCCACCACTGAACAGAGTCCACGAGCGATTTGACAAGTTGATCGCGGATTTGCAAATTGGGGGAGTAGGTCTCACGAGGCTTTGTACAGTGCAGGCCCTAGAGGATTGCCGGAGAGTGGCGAAGAATAAAACTGGGAAAAGAGGAGGAGAGCTACGAGATGGAATCCACTTACGTAGATACAGTACGTGGAACAAGTTCTCCGGCGACGGCGCGGAAACCCCGGCTGGTGGCCGCCGCCGCCCACCGATGGTGAGGTTGCCTCGTTGCTGCTCCGCGTAGTGAAGCGAGACGAACGGAACAGGCTCGTGCTGTGTTTCGTTCGGCGAGATGGTCTACGCAGTAGTTGGGCTGGGCTGGTACCGGAATGGCTTTACCACGTAGTGGGCTAGAATGACCATTCCAGGTTGACTGAATATTGGGCTGACTCTTAGGATGGTCAAACGGGCAGACGTGGATGATGCTTTCTTCCCTTGCACGCGAAAAAAAATAGGAAAACCCGAAAGAATGGCCTCCATCGAGCGTATGTTTTTTTTTTTGCCAAGTCTGACATTTTGTGAAACTTCAACCGAATCTGACCAATCCCCGAAACTGATTCGAAATCTGACCTCTGGGGTCGGCGCCAACACGTGACAACAGGGGGCAACCTAGGGAGGTCAACACCGTTTTAAATGGAGCCGACGTCGGCGCCGGTTTAAATGGAGCCGACCTCTTTTGATTCGGTTTTCTGATGTGTTGGCACCGACCTGTACGACTTCGGTTCCATTTAAAATAGCGTCGACACCAGGGTCAGATTCCGAATTAGTTTCGAGGAGGGACCAGATTCGGTTGAAGTTTTTATATCTGGGCAGATTTGCAAAACATACCCATCAAGCTATACTAGCCAAGAATCGCCACCTAATAAAGTATAAAAAGCAATGATTTCTGAAACCAGAATAAATCACGAAATAAATGTTTTCGTTGTTGCATTTCTCATAGCATGATCTTCAAACTAACACTCTTTAATCTTTTTGAGGATTGTAGTAAGATACGGATTTTTTTACTCCCTTCGATTCATATTAATTGTCATTGAAGTGCATGTATCTAGATATGTTTTAGTTTTTGATAGATCTGATTCAGAGACAATTAATATGGATCGGAAGAAGTAGATTTGACCATCTGCATGAGTGACTAGACAAAACTATCACCTCTCAGCAAAATTGACAAAAGTACCGTGGCGGCAGGCCCGGAAGTGCCAACCGACCTAGGGGGCAAGACCTGCTCAGAATCAACATATGTTAGAGTGTTTACATGGCACTGATTTTTATTGCACAAATATCAGAATCAAAATCACTCTAACAATAAAAATACTACTCCATCCGATCCATATTAGTTGATTCAAATTTGTGTAGATACGGATGTATGTAGCACTATAATTTGACTAGATACATCCCTATCTAGATAAATCTAAATCAACTAATATGAGTCGGAGGAAGTACTACAAATAGTGTCATTTAGATTTGAGGGAGTCGCTCAGAATAGCTTTGGACATGAATGTGCCGCTGATGGGTGCTATGGTAAAAACTAGTGGGTCTACTGCAGACCCGATGATATAGTGGCGCCAGGAGTTGGCTTGAGAAGATCGTAGATGGTGCTCATCTCATGAGATATCCAACAATGTAAATATGTAATGGCTTCTTGTAGTGTTCCTTTTGTTGGTTTAGTGGGTAAAATTGTGCCATTTAAAGTCTGAGTTCACAGCTTGCTCCTTGTGACTTTTTGGTTGTAACGGAACCAGGGGCTATGCCTAGGGTTGCGAAGCGGCAACCCGCGAGAGCCGCGGAAGCAAAATTTAGTTTAAACAAGAAAAAATTTGATAATTTTTTTTTAACTAGAATAAATTTTGCCTACGAAGCGGGACGGATCGGGTGCCACTTCGCAACCCTAGCTATGCCCCTTTTTTTTATCTAAAAAGAGATTTCAAAGTATGCCTACATGCATGTGAATAGCACAAGTGCTTGTAGTACGAATAAATTGGTAACCGGAAGACTCAAAGCACATGGATGGAAGCCCCTTGCATTTCACATATAACTCAAAAATATGTTCTAGATTAGCCAATAGAAGCATGATCTAGATCCCGAAATCATATTTGCACTTTGTGTTAGTTGTGAGGAACCCACTATCTGCCTAGGTCTTGAAAGGACTTCTAAGACCAGAGAAGCATTGCCTTAGGTCATCTAAGAGTAGATTTTTCCCCTTTAGTTCATGTAATGACATAAAAATCTATTATAGCGATTGAGGTTATAGTAACTTCTATTTTCTAGCAAAAAATGGTCTTTCCCCATTCTGCTCATTCAAAGAGAACAACCTAGAGCTAGTGATGTACAACAAACATATCGATTGCATTGACTGAAAAATTGGAGGAAAACCAAAAACTACCAAACTTTACCATGTTAACACACCTTGCATTGTGCAAGACGGGCATGTAAGAAGCACATACATATTAGGATTGCAATTGCCTGAAGAAGATAAGCAAGAATCAACAAGTTAACCCGAAAGTGGAAAGAAGTCTATCAAAGCTAATATGGAACTCTAAGTTGCCAAGAAAGTTTAAAAGTTTTTGGATGGAAGCCGGAAACAAATACACTCGGAGTGCAAGTGCATCAGTGCAAACAAAATGGGCATGATTCCTACATGATCTATATTTGTGGCATGGAACGCGAAACAACTAACTACGCAATGGTAAACTTCACTAAGCTACGACACTACGGCATGTTTGATAAAGGTGCGTTCAGTGCCTCCACAACATATGTTCAAATATATGGGGGTGGTTGGTTTTTTTTTAATTCAATGCATCTAAGAAATAAGATAGCAACTATTTTTTCTATGCTAGAGTTCTTGGTATAGGGGAAACAATACAATTTTGGCGGTGGCAAATGTAGTGTTGACTATGTAGCAATCGGCTCAATTCATTCAACCCTATTTGAATTCTTTTCTGCAGGTGAATTCTTCTAAATTTGAAACGAATATCAAAGGAAATAAATCCGCTGCTAGAGCTTGGTGTCGAGAATCCCAAACAGAACAGTGGTGAAAAAAAGTGTGGAGAAAGCCTGAAAAACGTTGGAAAAAATTGAATGTCTATGCTAGTTTCTTGAAGCATTAAAGTAAAGAAGCCTATGGAATGGCATTTTCGCAATGTGATCAATAAAGCTCATGTGTTTCTTCAAAAAAAAATTATACTAAACCTTTTTACTTAAAAAATTGTACATGCCACAACAGTAACAATTATAATTTTCTATTACTTATTTGGTATAGTTAGACACATGACAATATTACCAAATGTATAGTTGTGGTGCTCTTTATTATACATTTGTTACTTATATCTTTGCATAGACTTGAGTTATGCTAATTTTAAGCACTCCTTTTAACTGAAGTTTACTTTTAAAATTATTACTTTGAATATATATATATATATGATGGCTCTGAAATATAGCCATCTACGTCCACATTTAAACTGGATATTATTCATATTTTTGATAAAATATCTCTCTAAACCCTGCCACTAATGCCTAATATCTAAAGGGGTATGCAATCCTTTCTTTTTATATTTTTTCTGCACAGATAATGTCGTTTGAAGATGAGAATCACTACATTAAAGTCAAAGATACGAGATTTCGAACAACTAAAAAAAACCAGAAGCCGTGAAGCGGAGGCAGACACTTTAACGACCAACTATATGACCGGAGCAAAATTCCGGCCGTATAGTTCCAGTCGTATAGTTGGCGCCACCACTGTTAGGTCAAACAGAACAACTTTCGTGAAGGGACCCCTATATAAAGAAGCCTCGGACGACGAGAAAACGAGCCATCCTCGCCCAAAAGTCTCTGCCCCAGATCACCAGCCGCCTCCAAATCTCAAAGTCCTTCTCCATCTCCATAGCCATATTCCACCACTTGTAATAGTAGAACTCTTCTTCGATTGGCGACATTGTAAGACTACTGCTATCAATCTCATGATTTTCATTACAATGTTTGTGATTGTTGATCTCATCTCTATGTGTGAGTAATTCTACTTAGGCTAAGGGCTTCGGCCTAGCCATGTAGCATTTGCGCATGTTATTTATCATAGATGGGATCATGTATTAGTTTGTATGACATAATGCTTATTGTATCCTCTCTTGTCTCAATCCAAGGACTTGTCAGGTACCCAAGACCCCGAGGGTTGAGCCAGGTATAGGGAGTATGAGTAATGACTGATCTGCAGGTTGGGAACCCCAATGACAGAAGGGGTAGTACGACTGTATGTGAGGTATTTACTTGGGATTAACGGTGACATCACTATGCATATCATTAGTTCTCTTTCTTCTATGGATGATACTAGTAGGTTATTGCTATAAGCGGTTGCGGAGGCAATAGCAATTATGAATGCACTGCCCACATATAATTTATCTTGCTCTAACAAGTATATACATACTTTATCTTTATCTTTTATTCCCATTAGATATTTTGCACAACTACAGTGAATATAAAAGTAGTGCTTGAAAAGTCTTGATTTATTGATATGGGAGAATTGAGATACTCTAGTGTATATGCTTTTCATGACAACTCTCACATTCTCAATTTACATGATTATACTTTATCGTTCAAAGGCAAGCCTATGAGTTGATTACATGACATGGAATAAAGTTTACTCATTTGAATCATCCATGTTAACAAAAACTTTGCTACACTATAAGGATGCATAAAACCCGTATGATATGCTTGCCATTACTCTATCTATGCTGAAGTTTTTTCAGATTTATGAAGTGGAGGAAACATGAGACTACCAATCATGAGTAAGATCACCATCTCGTTCTTTCAGTTTAAATGCTGAGTTCCTTTTTGATTTTGGTTTTCTTACTTGGGGACGATTAAGTTTAAGCTTGGGGAGGTTGATGGCTCTGACATATAGCCATCTACATCCACATTTAAACTGGATATTATTCATATTTTTGATGAAATATCTCTCTAAACCCTGCCACTAATGCCTAATATACAAAGGGGTATGCAATCCTTTCTTTTTATATTTTTCCTGCATAGATAATGTTGTTTGAAGATGAGAATCACTACATTAAAGTCAAAGATACGATATTTCCAACAACCATAAGAAACGAGGAGCTGTGTGATACGTCCAAAACGTATATACTTTCCCGAACACTTTTGCTATTGTATTTCCTCTAAACTTGTGTGATTTGGATACAACTAACGCGGACTAACGCTGTTTTCAGCAGAATTACCTTGGTATCTAGTTTTTGTGCAGAAAATCAACTATCAGGAAAAATCCCGGAAATATGCCAAAAATCCTATTTCACCAGAAGACTCACGGAGCCAGGAGACAAGACGGAGTAGGGCCACGACGGGCCCACACCACCTGGCCGCGCGGGCCAGGCCAGGCCGCGCCTGGGGGTGGTGTGGCAGCCTCGGCTTCCCCCTCGGCCTCCCTCTTCGCCTATAAGTTGCCTCTTGACCTAAAAATCGAGGGGGGTTCGACGTTTTCTAGAAAGAGTTCCGCTGCACCGTCACCACTAGATTCCGCGATTCGGAACCAGAAACTCTGTTCTGGCACTCTGCCGAGACGAGGAATTGGAGGAGATCATTGCCATCATCATCACCATCGCTTCTCCATCGACCATCCATGTTCTTCCCCATCTATGAGTGAGTAATCCCCCGCTGTAGGCCATGGGGATGGTAGGGATTGGATGAGATTGTTCATGTAATGGCATCGGATTGTTGGGGCATGGTGCCTAGTATCTTTTATTAGTGCTTTATGACTTTGTTGCGACTTGTTGTGCTTAATGCTTGTCACTAGGGCCCGAGTGCCATGATTTCAGATCTGAACACGTTATTGATTCATTATGATAGTATTGTTTATGGTCTTACCTGCAAGTTGTGTACACATATTGTTGTCCGGAACCAAAGGCCCCGAAGTGACAGCAATCGGGATAACCGGAGGGAATGGCTTTGATGTGAGGATCACATGTGTTCACGGAGTGTTAATGCTTTGCTCCGGTGCTGTATTAAAAGGAGCACCTTAATTGCCAGTAGTTCCCTTGAGGCCCCACTGCAAACGGGCTGGCAGGACAAAAGATGTTGTGCAAGTTCTTATTGCGAGCATGTATGACTATATATGGAACACATACCTATGATTATTTAGTACTTGGATGCTTTATCTTATTTATCTGTAAATGCCCTATGTCTTGATTGCCATATGAATTGTCTTGTTCATGCAACGCTCGTCCATCCATCCCTATGCCTACCGCGCTTTAATCCTACTGTTTACTGCAATTTTTACTACTGTCTTTACTTTTACTACTGCTGTTACTTTACTATTACTACTACAAAACTGTTGCTACTGATAAACTGTTGTGAGCAAGATTATTTCCAGGTGCAACTAAATTGACAACTCAGTTGTTAAGGCTTATAAATATTCTTTGGATCCCCTTGTGTCGAATCAATAAATTGGGTTTCACTTCCTCGAAAATATTGCGATACATCCCCTATACTTGTGGGTCATCAAGACTATTTTCTAGCGCCGTTGCCGGGGAGCATAGCTCAATTTATCAAGTTCACTTGGAATCACTATTGTTCGCTGCCATCCATCCATCATGGGTAAGTCTCATGATGGCAAGGTTCCTATTTTACTATCCACTACAAGGAGAGGTACGGTTCTGAACACCTCTGTTGCTCTTTATTCACCATCTGTTATGAGTAAGCTCCTTACACCACCACATATACATGATACACACACTGCTACTACTGCTGGATCTGAAAGTTCTGATACTTATGATGCTGCTTCTACTGTGCTTGATAAGAGTGGCTCATTAGGTCCTTTCCTAGATGCTACGATTGCTAGAACTATAGCTGGAAATACTGAAACTCCTAATGAAGACACTACTACACCTGTCAGTTCACCTGAGTCTAGAGAGAGCTATGATATTGAGGACGGTTATATAGAGATGACTGATGAATTTATTAAAGAATGTCAAAACACCCATGATAGGAGTGCTATTAAGAGTCTCCTTGAGAGGCGTACTATAAAACCCAAATTATCTCCTAATGCTAAGTTTGATGCGTCTCCCATAAACATTAAAGATAAGGATTATGATTTCTCCCTTGATCTTTCTTACATAGCTATTGTTGAGAAAGAACCTTTTTGTGGGAGTAAGAATGAAAGTGCGGTAGCACATATGACTGAGCTTTCTACCATGAGTGATCTGTTTTCTAATGATATTAAGATGCACACCTACAAGCTAAAACTTGGTTTAATAATTTACCTCCTGGATCTATTGATAGCCCTGATTGTTTGGTTAGTACTTTCCTGCAGAAATATTTTCCTCCTAGTGCTAGACATGCTATTTTGTAGGAACTTTTTGATTTTAAATAGGGAGAAAAAGAGATATTTCCTGAATCATGGGCAAGGTTTTGTGCTTTGATTCATGCACAGGCTGGATGTCCATTACCTAAGAATGAGCTTCTTGACATATTTTATAATGGACTAACTAAAGAATCTAGGACATACCTGGATAGTTGTGCTGATTGTGTTTTCAGGAATAGGACTCCCAAGGAAGCTGAGGAATTAATGGCTAAAATAAGCAAGAATTATGAAGATTGGACTCCTCCTCAACCAGCTATACCTGAGACAACTATACCTGAACCAACTATTCCTGCGCCTATACCAACATCAAAGAAGAGGGGAGTTATTGAACTAAATGATGAAGTGATGAAGGAAGCTAAGAAATGTCTTAAGAAGAAGGGAATTAAAGCTGCAGATGTCAAGAATTTACCTCATATAGAAGAATTATGTAAGCCAATCTCCCACTCATCCACTATTGAGGTGATATCCCTTACTCTAAATCTCCTGATCAATGCTTATAAGAATTCAATATTTTTATCGTTAAGCAAGATAATTTTAATAAAGGGTGCAAAATCATTTAATGGAAAACTCTAGAGCTATTGTTGAGTTAAAAGATATTTTGTAAAGAACCTCTAATGATGTTAAAATGCTTGTTAAACACTTTCAAATGGTTCAAACTCAAATTGATCAGCTTATTAAAGTACAAAAAGACTTGCTAGTTAATGCTGCTAAAGAAAAACATGCTAATGAAATTAGACCTAGAAGTGGTGCTTCTACCTAGGATCCTCTATATCCTGACGGGCATCCTAAAAGAATTGAGCGGGATTCTCAACAAACTAAAAATAGTGGTACTACTCCTAAGAAAAGAAAAAAGAAACATAAAACTATTGTAGAACCTTCTGAACCTGCTAAAGATCCTAATAGTATATCTGTCTCTGATGCTGAAACTGAAAGTGGTAATGAAGAAAATAATGTTCCTGATAAAGAAAAAGTTGAAGAAGAACCTGAAAGGCACACTAAGAATACTAAATACACTAAAGAAGATTTTGTTGCTAAGAAACATGGTAGTGAAAGAGAGCCTTGGATCCAAAAACCTATGCCTTTCCCCGATAAGAAACACAAGTCAAAGGAAGATGAACACTATAATAAGTTTTGTGAGTGGATGAAACCTTTATTCTTGCAAATTCCTTTGACTGATGCTATTAAATTGCCTCCTTATTCAAAGTATATGAAGGATATTATCTCAAATAAAAGGAAGATCCCTAATGAAGAAATTTCTACTTTGCTTGCTAATTATTCCTTTAATGGTAAGGTTCCAAAGAAACTTGGAGAACTAGGGATTCCAACCATTCCTTGCTCTATTAAAAATAGTTATGTTAGAACTGCTTTGTGTGATTTGGGAGCAGGATTTAGTGTTATGCCTTTTTCTCTCTACAAGAGACTTCAACTGTAAAAACTAATACCAACTGATATATGTTTGCAAATGGCTGATAAATCTACTACTATTCCTGTTGGTATATGTGAGGATGTACCTGTTCAAGTGGCTCATAATTGCTTGATATTAACTAATTTTGTTGTGCTTGAAATGCCTGAAGATGATAATATGTCTATTATTCTTGGGAGACTTTTTCTTAGCAGGAGCTGTTATTAATTGTAATCAAGGAAAGGTGACTTTCAATGTTAATGACAAAGAGCATACTGTCTATTTCCCCAAGAAGATTGATAGGACTTATGGCTTAAATTCAATTGAACATGTTGAGGGCATTCAAGTTGGGGAAATATATTGTCCCATACCAAGAGAAAAATATGAAACTATTATGATTGGGACCATTGCTATCAAGGTTGAGGTAACATAATCATTAGTGGAATACAAAGTTTTGTTTCATATAAAATTGTTTTGGTAACAAGACCTGATCAACCTTGTTAACAAAAGGATTTCAATGAACAAAACGATGTTTTCACCATGATTATCTCCGTTTACTTTTATTTTTTCTTTTCTAGTTTTTGCTTTCATTTAGCTTACTGTTCTGTTGGTAGTTGCTTGCATGTTAGAGTGACTTAGAACTTCTGAAGTTTTTGTTTTGTTTTGTTTTGTCATTGCATCTTTCCAGAAACTTTTTCTGTCAGAAAATCTTTCATCTATACCTGAAAATTGCTCAAAAATAAAGTGTCTCGAAAAATTCCAGAAAATCCATATTAAATTTTTACGTGAAAATAGGGGCAGAGAAGTGCCTGGAGAGTACCAGGGGGCCCACCAGGCAGGCACACCACCTGGTGGCGCGGCCAGCCTAGGGGCGCGCCTGGCCATGGTGTGGGCCACCCGTGGCCCTCCACTCACTCTCTCACTTCCCACTTCTTTCTCTCTCCCAAGAAAACATCAGTTCTTTGCTCGAAATCGCGTTCTTGCTGCTCCTGCCCATGATTTTTCGATCTCCTTGCTCAGCACATCTTTGTTGCTGAAATTTGGAGCATTTGTTCTCCGGTATGTGACTCCTTCGCTTGTCCAAGTAGATTTGTGTTTAGTGGTTTATATCTTGAGTATCTTGCTGCTGTAGGTGACAGGTTATGAGAGCTTGTAAGCTTATTCAATGCTTAGAGATATTGTTTTGATGCATGTTTAGGCCTCTTACAAGTCCCCATGAGTAGTGTCCTTCATTATATATTCACTTGGCAATCACTTGTGTAATGGATGTTTAAATTTCAGAATAGAAGATGAAGGAACATCAACTCAACCAACATGAACTGAGGGTGCTTGAGGTTATGAAGGTTCACCGAGAGGAGGAAGTTTTTCCTTCCATCTATCCATGCTTCGAATTCATGAGGGCTGCAGGAATTTCCTAGGACTTCCATACTTTAGTTGCTAATGCAGGATTGGAGCACTTTGTGGAAGATGAACCTTGTCAATTTGTGAAACTAACTATGTTTGTAGTGCAGGACTTTCGATTTAGTTACTCTTTGCCTAACCCCATGGTTCACTACAAAATTTACAATATAGCTATCGGCCTTCCTCTTGATGACTTTTGTGCAGCTATTAAGGTACCGTGGTGGGGATCGTGTGGAAGGATTAAAGAGCGACCTGCACCACTCATGAACTTGTATGCGGAGATTTGCCAAGGGAGCAGCTTCTCGAAGGAGAGAGGGAAAATCCATAACATTCATCTCCCATCTATTCGCTACTTTGCTTACTTTATTGCCAAGTGTGTTCTCGCTAGGAAAACTGCTAATAAGTTATCCTCATATGATCTAGCATTCATCTCAGCTGCTTTAAAACGAGATAGGACTTATAACTTGGGTGCCTTGATAGCTTTCTGTCTTGCTGCTAACCGCGAGAAAGGTGGAATTTGTGAAGGCCTCATCTCCTCTCGTTTATTAGCTTTACATGGTGTAGTGCCTCATCATCTAGACCTACAGTTTCCCATAGAAAGACTTGACCTTAATTCCATGATATAGCATACATTTGTTTCTTCTTGGGCTAATTTGAGTGATTTGTCTTATGAAATAACCTTTTTCAAGGCTAGTTGGAGAAGGAGTAAGTCTGAGCTATTTGTTCTTTTGCCTGCACTTGTTTTGTTTAACCTTGATACCAGGGTAGGATGGTCACTCACTGAGGAGGAGCTTGATACGTACCTGGGGGAGCTCTCCCAACAGGAGCAGGATACTAGAAGGGAGGTTACAGATGATTTAGTCCAGCCCTCGAATGAGGGGGAGTCTTCATATTAGCATCCTACCTATGATTGGGGAGCTTCTTCTTCTTCCCAAGGGCATAACCACGATCATTCTTACAATGACCCGCCTACTTGGAACCCTTACCCACATTGGGGTTGATACCCACCTAAGCCAAAAGCCTAAGCTTGGGGGGAGGTACACCGACATCACACTCATCTCCATATCATGTTTCGTCAGTACTTTGTATATTCATGCTTCGTTCTCTTTTTAGTTTTTGTTCTTTCTTTGCTTTGGCTTTCTAAAACACAAAAAGACCAAAAATATTTCTGTTGTTTCTCTTTGTTTGCTTCTTTTTTGCCTTGGGTCGCTTTTTCCTTTTTGCTTTGTTCAAACTATGCAAAAAAACCTAAAAAGATTTTTCTTTGCTTGTTTTTCCTTTTTGTTCTTGCCTTTAAAAATCAAAAACACCAAAAATATTTGTTGTTCTTCTTTGGTTTTGTGAGTTTGTTGCAGGGTTTAGCAGACCTCAGTGGAATTTGGTTTCATGTTATTATTCAAGCTACACAAGTGAAGGGCAATAATGAGGATTAATGACAACTTGAGGTGTGGTAAGAGGCTGGTAACGAACTCTATTTGTTTTCATTTTTGTACATATACTCATCATTGTGGGCATGCTTAGTCTGTTCATGTAGGGTGTATGTTATTTATGGATGCTTAGTAGTTCTTACTTTCTTATGATTAGCTCCAGCTCGCTAATAGCTTGTGGCATGTCATATGAATGTTGGCTTGCATTGCTATATTCATAACTTGGTATGGCACTGTGATATCCTCCTCTGAATGTTTCACTTGAATTGACTTGGCACATGCTCACGCATGCTTATGACTGAAACAATAGTCAGTTAAGCCTCGATGAATTATTTTGCCTCAGGGGTCTTGAATCACTTTCATGCCATAATTAGTCCTATTTTGTTGCAAGCATGATTATGACAGTTGTTGCTCTCTCGTTTGTCGCCCCCTTACTATTGCTATCCTTCACTTGCACTGAGTATGAGCTCTACTCATGTTTCCAACTCCCCAAAACCAATATTGCCAAAAAGTGTCCACCATACCTACCTATTAGCATCATTTGCTAGTCTGTGCATATTCCGTATGCCTTGTTTTCTTCCGAATAAAATGTTTGCTTGTTATGAGAAAGTTAGTTAGTAAAGCTCTCATGAACTTGATGGCACACTTACTTTCTTGCACTCAATAATCTTGAACCATTGCATCCATCTTTGTTGTGTATATGCTTGCGCTTTATAAGTTGAAGTTAGCAGAACCATGTATCATGGGGAACGCTTTCAACATTGCACTGGTACTTTGTACCTCGTTGAAGTCATGATTCTTTTGCTTATGGATCCCGGTGGTGTGAAATAAAAGGGGAACTTGTAAGATCATGGAGTTTGTGGATCCCGCTTTAGAGAAACGCCTGGGCCGCTAGCCTAAGCCATGCCTAATCATGGTGGAAACTTGCAGCATAACCATAATGAGCATTCTATGAAGCATCCTCAATAAAAACCTATGCAAATAGCAAATAAAAAAGATCACTGAGATGCTCATTGTATGCTTGCCTTGTCATTTTGATTATGGGATAGCTCCTGTATCATGTGCAAGGGGTACCCCATTGGCGGTTCTCTATGATACATATGTACTTACAATGACAAGAGCTTACTTATGACTGAAGTTGAGTAGCATGAGGTTTGGTACTCGTAAGTAAGGGGCATGAGATTTTAACTTATAACTTGACAAACATATCCTCTTAGTTGTGTCACTTTAACCTTAACCATTTAAAGATGCTTATGATAGGGGCAATGAGAGCTCAAAGCTAACGGGTACCATACTTTCAGCATTTGGAAGCCTTTCAAACTTTTCAAAACCTTTTTCATTTCCTTGTTGAGTCACCACCCATTCTATGAGCACTTTCTTGAGAGCATAGTTGTCATTCTTAGTGTAATTTGCTTGTCTCAAAACTTGATTAATTGTGTTATGACTTTGATGCTTGTATCTTTGATATATTTACTTCTAGTCTTCACTTGAACTTCAGAGGTGCCTTGGCATTTATGTTTGCTCTACAATCAAGGGCAAGCGAGATACCACTCTATCGTACATTTTTATGAGCATTGAAATGTTGCTTATGTTTATGTTTCATGCTATTTACTATTTTTGAGTTAGAAGCTCTTCATAGCTTGCAATGACTATTAAGTAAACTTAGTTGCATACTCTTTATTATGAATTGCCTGAGTAGTTGATCATATGCTGAGAATATATACATCTTATGAAGCAAATGTGTTCGTGAAAGTTTCTTTTATTGCACTCAGTTTTCAACTGAATTGCTTGAGGACAAGCAATAAGCTAAGCTTGGGGGGAGTTGATACGTCCAAAACATATCTACTTTCCCGAACACTTTTGCTATTGTTTTTCCTCTAAACTTGTGTGATTTGGATACAACTAACGCGGACTGACGCTATTTTCAGCTGAATTACCTTGGTATCTAGTTTTTGTGCAGAAAATCAACTATCAGGAAAAATCCCGGAAAATATGCCAAAAATCCTATTTCACCAGAAGACTCACGGAGCCAGAAGACGAGATGGAGTAGGGCCACGAGGGGCCCACACCACCTGGCCGTGCGGGCCAGGCCAGGCCACGCCTGGGGGTGGTGTGGCCATCTCGGCTGCCCCCTCGGCCTCCCTCTTCGCCTATAAGTTGCCTCTTGACCTAAAAACCAAGGGGGGGTCAACGTTTTTCCAGAAAGATTTCCGCTGCACCGTCACCACCAGATTCCGTGATTCTGAACCAGAAAGTCCGTTCTGGCACTCTGCCGGGATGGGGAATTGGAGGAGATCATCATCACCATCGCTTCTCCATCGACCATCCATGTTCCTCCCCATCTATGAGTGAGTAATCCCTCGCTGTAGGCCATGGGGATGGTAGGGATTGGATGAGATCGTTCATATAATGGCATCAGATTGTTAGGGCATGGTGCCTAGTATCTATTATTAGTGCTTTTTGACTTTGTTGCAACTTTTTATGCTTAATTCTTGTCACTAGGGCCTGAGTGCCATGATTTCAGATCTGAACATGTTATTGATTCACTATGATAGTATTTTTTATGGTCTTACCTGCAAGTTGTGTACACATATTGTTGTCTGGAACCAAAGGCCCTGAAGTGAAAACAATCGAGATAACAAGAGGGAATGGCTTTGATGTGAGGATCACATGTGTTCACGGAGTGTTAATTCTTTGCTCCGGTGCTCTATTAAAATGAGCACCTTAATTGCCAGTAGTTCCCTTGAGGCCCCGCTGCAAACGGGCTGGCAAGACAAAAGATGTTGTGCAAGTTCTCATTGTGAGCACGTATGACTATATGGAACACATGCCTATGATTATTTAGTACTTAGATGCTTTATCTTATTTATCTGCAAATGCCCTATGTCTTGATTGCCATATGAATTGTCTTGTCCATGCAACGCCCGTCCATCCACCCCTATGCCTACCACGCTTTAATCCTACTGTTTACTGCAATTGTTACTACTGTCTTTACTTTTACTACTGCTGTTACTTTACTATTACTACTAGAAAACTGTTGCTACTAATAAACTGTTGTGAGCAAGATTGTTTCCAGGTGCAGCTAAATTGACAACTCAGTTGTTAAGGCTTATAAATATTCTTTGGCTCTCCTTGTGTCGAATCAATAAATTGGGTTTCACTTCCTCGAAAATACTGCGATACACATGGAATAAAGTTTACTCGTTTGAATCATCTATGTTAACAAAAACTTTGCTGCACTATAAAGGATGCATAAAACCCGTATAATATGCTTGCCATTACTCTATCTATGCTGAAGTTTTTTCAGATTTAAGTGGAGGAAACATGAGACTACCAATCATGAGTAAGATCACGATCTCGTTGTTTCAGTTTAAATGCTGAGTTCCTTTTTTATTTTGGTTTTCTTACTCGGGGACGATCAAGTTTAAGCTTGGGGAGGTTGATGGCTCTAACATATAGCCATCTACATCCACATTTAAAGTGGATATTATTCATATTTTTGATGAAATATCTCTCTAAACCCTACCACTAATGCCTACTATCCAAAGGGGTTATGCAATCCTTTCTTTTTATATTTTTCCTGCATAGATAATGTCGTTTGAAGATGGGAATCACTACATTAAAGTCAAAGATACGATATTTCCAACATCCAGAAGAAACCAGGAGCTGTGAAGCGGAGGCAGACGCTTTAACGACCAACTATACGACCGGAGCAAAATTCCGGCCGTATAGTTCCGGTCGTATAGTTGGCGCCGCCACCGTTAGGTCAAACAGAACAACTTTCGTGAAGGGACCTGGCATAGGTATGGTTACTCGGATGCTTATGATTTGTTACCCTATACTGGGTAAAAGGCTTTCGGCCCATGAAGATCTCAGATGATAGCCCAAGGAAGCAACTGACAAAGACATTGATTGTATTAGGAAAGAAACTATGAACTGCCATTGTGTTGGTGTCGTAATTATGTGTATGTAAAACCTATCCGCATACAGCTTTGAGACCCAACCTATTATATATAGGATGGGAGAAGCCCAAGTGAGGGTATCGAGAAACTCCCAGGCAACTTGTAATAGTGCGATTTCCCAATATTCAGGCAACTTTGACTCCATTGTTTCCCTGACATCCGACAAAATCCCCAGCGTTCTCTTTTCCGCAAAACCCTAAGTCCTTCACCATGGACATTGCTGGGGTTACCCCTTGTTAATTGGTGCCGTCTGTGGGAAACCTGAACGCTGGAACCATGGATTCGGCGAACCGCTCTCCACCAAGCATCAACCCGACAAAAGCAGATCCACACCCGTCCACCCCTATATGGTACCCACCGATTTCAACGGCGGATCTGATCTAATCATCAGAAGTTTCCACTTCCAAGTAGAAGACCCGCGAGAATCGCACCCTTCGGCCCTGATCACATCAGAACCATTGGTGAAAAAACCTAAGCCTACGGCGGTACCAGCATCATCCGTCGAATCCTCCATGGATGCCACAACACAAATAGAAGCAGGTGAAGAAAACGAGCAAATCGAGACGGATCTGGGGGACCTAGATGGTCTTTACGACAATCTCTCCTTCGGATCAGGTTCTCAGCCAACCCCACCACGTGAAGCAAACCCGGCAATTTCAGAACCCGAAGAAAGCAGCAAAAACATCCACTTCAGAATAAGGATGGTGAAGTTCTACCCAAAACTACAATCTCAGAATATTACCAACGCATCCTTCGGGGCAGAAGACAACGTCATCTGCCCACGCATAACACGCCACCAAGTGTGCATGGTCAACGTAAATACCTCAACACCACGCGACTCTAACGGTAACCCTATCCTCGACCCGAATGATATTTTATCGGATGAAAATGCAGGAAATCACAGCAATGAAGGGGACCACAGAAACAGAGGAGAAATGGCAGATAACCACATAGTCCAAGGAAGAGGCGGAGAACCGCATGCAGGAGAGAGGCAAACTCTTCGGCTACCAGCATCGGCATGGCAAAAAGCAAGGGAAGAAATTTTGGGAGCAGTTTCGATGACATCGGACGCTTCACACGAGGATCTACTAGCATACCAATATCTGCTTCATCACAAGAAGAGAGACCTACTCAGGATGCAGAGGCAACTCGACGAAAGAAAGAGATTAGCCGACGAATCCAGCTTACGATGGGCACAGTTAAGCTCTGCCCGAGGATTAGGGAGCATAACAGGAGGAGCATTGCCAAGAAGGGGAACATCTCGACTGCATAATATCCCCGAAGCAGAAAGAAGCGAGATCATCTGGGATCTTGATCTATCGTTCATGTCGATCGACCAAGCAGGAAACATCAAAGCAAAAACAGCCCAGGCAGCCATTATGGTCGCGCAAACATATCTGATCACAACTCAGCCCGCACCCGACGATCCTCGTCCGGCCCTCCACGACTCTGCCCTGATGAACCTTGGCATGGTGGGAGCCTCTCTCGCGGAAGCAGAGGAAGGAACCACGCGACATCTCGATAGATCCCCACACCGTCGTAGCAGCCCTCGGCAAGTTGGACACACCCGACGATATCGATCGCCACACCAAGCACACCTCGTAGGACCCGAGCCGCGAATCAACACAAGAAACGACAACACACAACATAGGAACGATGGATGAAGAGATGAAAACTGCAGCCGATGATACCATGATGGATACAACGAAGACGATTATGAGCTATGCGGGGCCAGCTGTTTCGCACAGCGGATTCGCAAAACCTCGGTACCCAAAGACTTCAAACTTCCGCACGACCGCCAAAAGTACGATGGACTCTAGGAACACAAAGCATGGTTAGCAGATTATTTGGCCACTATCAAGTTACAAGGCGGCTCCACAGCTACCACAATGCAAAGCTTACAGCTACACCTCACCGGCGCCGCAAGATCCCGGCTCAGACAGTTACCCGAAGATTCCATCGACATTTGGAACGACCTGGAAGATAAGTTCATCCGGCACTTCCAATCCATGTTTAAACGATCTGCATCCTTGGAGCAGTTGCAGGCATGCAAACAAAAATCTGGGGAATCAATAAGAGCATTCATCCAACGATTGAATATCATAAAAAACTTAGCTGAGTCCATATCCGACGAAAGGGCCATCGATGCCTTCAACAATGGCCTCCGTCGCCGAGAATTCATAGAAGAACTGGGACGGGTTAAACCCAAAACAATCTCACAATTAATGGAAATAGCAAATTGCTGGGCTGATGGAGAAGACGCGCTGCATAATAAGTGTACGCGATCACCCGAGGAAGACATGAATAAACGCAACAACGATAGAAGAAGAAGGAACAACGATGAAAACATAGGACCAAGTTACGTTGCAGCCAGTTTCTCGGGTGAAGGTAACAACAGAAGGAACGACTACAACGGCGGATACCACCATAACGGGGACGATGTCGGAGGAAGCCAGTCAACACAGCGGTACCAGCCAAGAGCTCGAGACCCACCCATGTCCGCAATGCAAATGCTGGAAGGACCCTGTAATATGCACTTTTACATTGACTCAGCAGGCAGATGACAATCTAACCATCTCATGAAAGAGTGCCGAACATTCTTGAAGATGCAGGAGCTATGTAATGCAAAATCAACCTAGCCAAGGATACACATCTGCGCCCGACACATTAGCCATCGGTGCACCACCACCACCAGCGCTACCACATAACACAACTGATCAAAACAGTGAATACCCTAGGTCAAAAGGGGCAATGTCCATGATTCAGAATGGGCGTCCATCCAACAGAACCCAGAAGCTAATCACAAGACAAATCAATATGGCGGAAACAACAACATCAACCACACCCGAATATCTCCACTAGTCAGAGTAGGAAATCACATTCACTAGAGCCGATCACCTGCTTCGGGTCCCACGACCAGGTCACTCAGCCTTGATAGTTGAAGCACAAATTGGCGGGTTCGATATGGGCAAGGTCTTCATGGATGCAGGAAGCAACATAAATCTGATCTACACAAAAACTCTAAGAACAATGGGTTATCCCCTGGACAATCTCGTGCCAACAGAAACATCTTTCCACGAAATAGTACCAAGTAAAGCCGAAATTCCTTTAGGAAAAGTATTTCCTGATGTTGTTTTTGGTTCCAAAGTAAATATCAGGCGAGAAAGACTCGAATTCAAAGTCATGGACTGCCATCACAATATCATGCGATCCTAGGATGACCTGCTTTCACACGGTTTATGGTAGTCCCGCATTCTGCGTACCTAGTCATGAAAATGCCAGCACCAAAAGGAATCATCATGGTAAAATGAAGCTTCACACGTGCCGACAATTGTGATCAGGAGTTCAAAAAAATTTATGAATCTTTCGGGATGGCAATAGAGTTCAAATAATTCAAAACTTTAGCACTTGCAGAACCACTAGAAGTAGCACGTGTTAATCCCGATGAGGCTTTTGACACTGCAAAGGACACAAAAGAAGTACAGATCCACCCCGTCGACCCGACGAAAACAACATTTGTTGCTTCCAATCTTGGTCCCGCATAGGAAAGCACGCTCATCGAGTTCCTCCGTGAGCACTGGGAAATCTTTGCATGGCTACCTTCTGACATGCCGGGAATTTCCAGGGAACTCGCTAAGCACGCATTAAATTTGGATCCAAAGAAGAAGCCAGTAAAGCAACCGCTTCGTCGCTTCGCAGAACCAAAGCGTAAAGCCATTGGAAAGGAGCTTCATCGCCTTATTGACGCCAATTTTATCAAAGAACTAACAAAAGCAGAATGGGTCACAAACCCAGTATGTGTTCCAAAGAAAAACTATAGATCTTCGGATGTGCATTGACTTTACTGCACTGAATACACAATGTCCAAAAGATCACTTCCCAATGCAGCGAATCGACCAAATAATCGATGCAACCGCGAGATGCGAACATCTTTATTTCTTGGATGCTTACTAAGGATACCACCAGATTAGGATGAAGGAAGAAGATCAGGAGAAAACAATGTTTATCACGCCTTATGGTGTATTCTGCTACACAACAATGCCCTTTTGCCTAAAGAACACCGGAGCAACATATCAACGGATGATGAAGAAATGTTTGGGAAGCCAAATAGGCACAAACGTACAAGTATATATCGATGACATTATAGTTACAACAAGACAAGGATCTACACTCATCAAGGACCTCGAATAAACGTTCAAAAATCTCGACAAGTTCTGTTGGGTCTGCAGCATAGAAAACAAAAAATTTCCTACGGTGTGAACTACACGCCAAGATCTATCTACTAGGTACAAAGCAACGGGTGGACATACATCCATGGAGAACTTATCCTCGAAGACAACGAGCTTTGTTAACGAGTAGGAACTCGTGGTTGATGTAGTCGTACACTTGCCGATCTCAAGATCGTGATGAAGTCCAGCAGGTCTGGCTCCAGCACGTCCATCAGATCCAGCTCCAGCACCACCAAGTCCAGCACCGCAAAGCAACGGTGCATCCGTGATCGCACACACGTCCGGTACCCCGACAACCTCCGTCCCTCGCTCCAGCAAAGCAGCGGAAGCAGCAACTCCTTTCGAGATAAAGCCACCGAGAACATGTATCTCGCTAATCGAGACCATGGGGGAATAATACTAGAGGGGGAGAGAGATCCTTCACAAGGAGGTGTGTGAGAAGTGAGGAGAGGGGGGCCTTTTATAGGAGCAAGGGAGGGTACCCCTCCATGGCGGCGCCCATGGAGGTGACCCTTCACCTCCCCCATTCATGTGGTGGTAACCCCCTCCACATAAATTTGCCTCTTCACATTCTCCATTAAAGTCTCCACTTTAAATGCATTAAATTTATCCAAATTTAATGCTCTCTCATTTTAATAAAACTCTTTTATTAGTTTTATTCAGAATTTTGTTAATTACTTTAATTAACAAACATTCACATAAAACCCCCCTACAACATTTCAATATTACATGCAGAACAAATTTCAGCAATTTCACCGAAAGCAGTTTGATTCTATTGAAATAATTCCAGCGCTTTCTTAAATCTTTATCTGAAACATATTTGCTCCAAATGGTGTCGGTATCCCTTAAGTGTGTCACCCTACGGTTCGCGAATAATGCAGACATGATCGAGACCCCTCTCAGATCAATAATCAGAAGCGGGACCTAGAGATCCATACTGAATCCTACACATTCAACGATGACTTCTGTGATCGTGAGAACCTTTAACGCTAGTAACTAAATCCCTTTGTCCCATGATATATTTACATGTCCGAGATTCGATCATCGGTATCTCCATACCTAGTTTGATCTCGTTACTAACATGCACTCTTTTCTCGTTCCCGTGATATAACATTCTAGTGATCACATCACTTGCTTGCAAGCTATTTCAATGTGATATCACCGAGAGGGCCCAGAGTATATCTATCCGTCATCGGGATGGACAAATCCCACTCTTGATCCATGAGCCTCAACATAACACCTTCGTAGCACTGAACCCACCTTTATAGTCACCCTGTTACGGTGTGACGTTTGATGTTATCAAGATACTCTTCCGGTGTTAGCAATTAACATGATCTCATGGTCTAAGGATAAAGATTATTTGGTATGATGTTATAGCAATATAAACATAATGACTTTGATTGTAATGTTATACTTCGGATGAATGTTCATCATATCATTCCACCAATGTTGTGACCTCGTTATTAACAACATCCAATGTCCATGATCAGGAAACCTTGATCATCTTGTTAATCAACGAGCTAGTCTATAAGAGAGGCATGACTAGGAACCTTTTATTTGTTTATTAAACACACATGTATTGATGTTTCCTATCAATACAATTATAGCATGCAAAATAAACATTTATCATAAACATGGAATAAGATAATAACCACTTTATTATTGCCTCTCGGGCATATTCCCTTCAAGTTCAGCATCAAACTGAACCTGAAGAAATGTTCCTTTGGAGTCCCGGCAAGGAAACTCCTCGGATATTTGGTATCAACAAGAGGAATCGAGGCTAATCCTAAAAAAAGACAAGCAATTTTAACAATGAAAAAGCCAACACATCTACGTGGTGTACAACAGCTGGCGGGGCGAGTAGCGGCACTGAGTCGCTTCATTGCAAGATTAGGAGAAAAAGCGTTGCCATTTTACGCCCTTATGAGGAAATCAGGGAAATTTGAATGGACGGAAGAAGCTCAACGTGCATTTGAAGATATTAAAAGGGCACTTTCGACATCTCATGTCGCCGTGTCTCCAAAGGAGAAAGAGCCTTTACTACTTTATATCGCTGCCACAAATCAGGTGGCCAACATGGTCTTGGTCGTGGAATGACCCGAAGAAGGCAAAACCCACGGTGTACAGAGGCCAGTCTACTTCCTGAGCGAGGTCTTATCGCTATCCAAACAAAGGTACCCACATTACCAAAAACTAGCATATGGGGTATTTATGACAGCACGAAAACTACGCCATTACTTTTCAGAATATCCGATCATAGTGGTTAATGAAGCACCTTTTGGTGGAAATGTGTGAGTATATGTGGATGATGTGGTTATAAAAACCAAGGAAAGCAAAACGCTCCTTGAAGATATCAGGCAAACATTCGCGAACCTAAGGAGATTTCGGATGAAGCTTAACCCGGAGAAATGTACCTTCGGTGTCCCGGCTGGAAAATTACTTGGATTTCTTGTCTCCAGCCGAGGTATCGAAGTTAACCCAACTAAAATCCGAGCCATAGAACGAATGGAATTGCCGAAGTGTCTTAACGATGTCTAGAAGGTCACTGGTTGCCTGGCATCTTTAGGTCGGTTTGTATGTCAGATGGGAGAAAAGGCTTTGCCTCTCTATCAACTAATGAAAAAAGCGGACAAGTTCGTATGGACGCTGCAGGCCAATGAAGCCTTCATTCAATTAAAGAAAATGTTAGCCACTACACCAGTGTTAGCCTCTCCACTATCAAAAAAGCCAATGTTGCTCTATATAGCCGCAACCAACCGAGTTGTAAGTGCAGTTGTGGTGGTAGATCGCGATGAAGAGGGTAAGTCAGTGCAAAGGCCAGTCTATTACCTAAGCGAGGTATTATCCGCATCAAAGCAAAACTATCCACAGTATCAGAAAATGGCATATGGTGTGTACATGTTGGCAAAGAAGCTAAAGCACTACTTTGAAGAACACCCCATCAAAGTGATATGTGAAGCCCCCATATCTGAGATAATGAGTAACAAGGATGCAAGCGGCTGAATCGCAAAATGGGAAATTGAGCTAGCCCCTTATGCTCCGCAATACGACAAGAGAGATGCGATCAAGTCTCAGGCGGTGGCCGACTTTTTCGTAGATTGGGCTGAGATGCAATACGAACCACCGTTACCAGATCCGAACTACTGGAGAATGCACTTTGATGGATCAAATACGAAAACCAGGTTAGGCATCAGAGTTGTACTAACCTCGCCAAAGAACGACCAGCTGAAGTATGTGCTGCAAATCCATTTCGCAGCGTCAAACAATGTCGTTGAATATGAAGCACTTGTGCATGGGCTCAAAGTGGCAAAAGAAATTGGAATACGTCGGATCCAATGCTTTGGCGAATCGGATTTGGTAGTTCAACAAGTCTCGGGGCAGTGGGACGCTCTTGATCCAAACATGGCATTGTACAGATTCCATGTGCAAAAGATATCTGGGTACTTTGAGGGATGCGAGTTTCACCATGTACCTCGGCTGGAAAACAAGGCTGCCGACGTATTGTCGAAGCTCGGATCAACCCGATAAGCAATTCCACCGGGTGTAGCACTGGAACACCTCAGAAAACCATCTATCAGGCTGTCCCCAGAAACCGACTCAATCTACATCCCGACAGATCCGGAGTCAGGAGCTATGCCCATGGACATTAACGTGGGAAGTGGTTCAGAATCGTCACGGGGGCCTTGACAGCGAGATCCGGCCGAGGTTATGCCGGTGGAACAAATGGAAGTAGATGAGGATGTGTTTCCAGTATGAACCATACCTGCTTGGGCATTGCCTATATTCCAATTCCTGAAGGATGGAGCCTTGCCCGATGATGAAGTGCTTTCAAGGTAAGTTCAAAGGCGCGCAAATGCATACATGATTATCAATGTCGAGCTATACAAGAGAAGTGTCACCAATGTACTACAGTGATGTGTTGACCCGGAAGAAGGGCTTGACATCCTCCGGGATATACATCAAGGGGAATGTGGGCATCACGCCTCTTCCAGAGCATTAGTGGCAAAAGCTTTCCGACATGGGTTCTACTGGCCAAGTGCCTTGGAACAAGAAGAAGATCTAGTAAGAAAATGCAATGGTTGTCAGAGGTATGCTACCAAGACACATATGCCAATGTCGGAGTGTTGGGGATATACTTTCCGGGTATCCTCACAGTTCCTCACTGACTAGGGTGGCCCACTTCGGGTTTGATCTTTGCTTCACGGGCGGCCCAGTCAGGGAGAGAAGACGGAGTCCAATCTGGCTACGGGAAGGCCTAGAAGACTTACCGACTTAGGCCTATAGTGTTACTTGTAGTTCAAGATGTACTCTGTAACCGACTCTTAGTCATAGCCAGATAGATCTCTCTTGTAAACCCTAGGACGGATATCTATATAAGCCGTCCTAGGGAGAGCCTTTAGGAAACACCACAATAGTCTACAATCTCAACTCGCACAAGAGAAACCCTTGTAACCCATATTTCGGCTCTGCCGTATTACTAGATTGCTAGCAGGAGTAGGGTCTGTCCAAAGCCGGCGGATTCAAACCTGGGTAAACGTGTGTGCTCACCGTCCCGGAATGCCGTACGTCTCACACCCCTCTCTTCCACACGCCTCGAGGACCCCCTCACGGCGTACTTGTCATCAATCCGACGATAGTTGGTGCCCACCGTGGGGCAAGTGAGCTTTGGATCTGCGTTCCGAGCGGAATCTACAAGAATCGGAATCGGCGAGACTATCACCGTCGGTCGCATCCTCTACACCTGCGACGTCCCTCTCATCGTTCTCGACGACATGTGGATTCCGGCTAGGGAGGCCGTGACTGCCTACACTATCATGTCTTTTGGCGAGATCGATGTTTACATCAGTTTTGCTGAACCTGCCCCACCCACCCCAACAGTGATGATAGAGGCAGAAGAATCTTCTGGGCCCCCTCTGTCCGCGGAGGCAGCAGAATTCCGGATCTCAGAAAACCCTAATCCCACCCAGCCCGCACCAGTTGCGGAGATAGTGGAGAAATCCGAGCCTGAGGAAGACCTAGCGGTCAAAATCGAATCTGGAGTGGATCTCCTTGGAGAAGCCGGACCCCAGATCGACCCACCCGTGGAAGTCGAAATCCAGGAGGAGCTCATCAACGACACTGATTCTGGCTCTGATGACGCCGGGACAGACAGGCCTTTCCTAAGGTACACACTACGACTTATGATAATGCAAGATGCAAGCGCAGATGCAATTCTCGAGACCATCAAAAGTTTCAACATGGCTGATCACGAGAGCCACAGGTACCTCAGGAAGCATGCATCGCACTTCGTCGGGTATGTGGGATCCGGATCCGGATCCGGATCCGGATCTGCCGATGCTGGAGAAAACACCGACTCTGTGCTGGAGGCAATTGGAACAAACGCCGACGTACCCGCATCCTCTGATGAATCGATGACGTCAGTAGATTTCTGAAAGTTATCCGCGGAATATGAAGAGGAGTATAACTCAAAAGCCACAGAGGAAGGAGAAGCCATGGATGAAGGATCCGGGGAACACTCTCCCAAAGCGCAGGATGACATGGAAGTCGAAGATAATCCCGAGGTCCAGATGTCCGAAAGTACCGATCAGATCTTGACTTCGGGAAACGGACCCAAAGCCATCTTTGCTATCGGTGCTGCCAAGAAGGCAAAGAAGAGGAACAAGAAGAACAAGACCCCAACAAAAGACCCTCTGACAGAGGAGGTGATTGTCGAGGAATACGAAGAAGACTCGGATGGAGCACTTATCCCAGACGAGCCGAAAAAAGAAGAATCGATGGATGGACACGTGATCACTGAAGGTGCACGTAAACTCATCGATGCTGCATTAACCACACCTATTCCTACAGCTGCGGAGCTTACTGCTGAAGAACTGGACGAGAGGGCACAAGCCCTAAAAGCGTGTCGTCAAGTACTCCTCGATGAAGCCAAAAACATTGAGGAGGAAAAGAAACGCCTAGCATCTGTGGAGAAGTACAACTCCAGGCAATACCAGAAGACCAGGAAGCGTCATACCAATGACAACCAATTCCCGTAGATCCACGCCGTCCTTTTCAGAGATGAGATGGGGAAGCCTTGGAAAAATAGTAAAGGAGATTGGGTATATCCAACCCTAGTACAGAATACCGTGGTAGCCCGAGAAATTCTATCGGCTCATCCAGGACCGGAGGAAATCCAGTTGGGAATCAAACTACTCAACAAGGGACTAGAGCAGCAAAAGGTCGCCATGTCCAGAAGTCAAAAACTGGTCTCGGATTCCGACCAATGTCGCACAGATCCGGCATGGGCTGACGTAAGACCCCAGCATGTTCGAGCAATCATCGCCCGGCGCCGGGAAGACAATTATTCGAGAACGGATCGTCAGACAGCACCACGTAACTACGGCGGTTGCGGAACAGCGTCAGCCCAAAAAAGAGGCCATTGCTGCATCAGATCGAGAATCCTCCCGAAGAGAACATCGTCGAATAATCGGGGAGAAGATAAAGAGAAACGTCGGGAGGAGGATCGTCAAAAAATGCCACCTCCTAGACATGCAAGCCGTCCGGCTGAGCCTCACCATAGTGGGAACAACGGACGAAGGAACGACGGAAACCATGCCGGTACAAGCCGACAGGGGGCTCGTCGTAGTGAATACCCTCCCCGGAACTGGAATAATGATGCTTCGGGGCGATCAGCCAGAAACAATCCAGCTGCCCCACCCTCTCCACCAAGTAGTCATCACAGCGGCTCTCAAGGGGGACAAGGAGGACGACGTGGCAGAGGAGGTGGTGGCAGAAGCCAAAGTCCGGCTCCCAGGCACCACAGCCATAGCCGACATTCGGGACGATCTCTATCCCCGAACAACACAAGGCACATGATCAACTCCAACATAGAGGCGCGGCGCTACAAAAACGATGATATCTACGTGGGCCCAAAGTGCTTCGGACCACGCATCAGAGCTACAAGATTCCCGGAAGGATTTGCTATCTCAAGACATATCCAAGCCTACGACGGCAATGCTCAGCCAGATACCTGGCTACATGATTTTTTCCAAGCTTGCTGCATCGCCAAAGGCGGAAATAGCCTGGTCGCAACCCGATATCTCCCACTTATGTTGTGGAAGACGGCACGATCATGGCTTAATGAACTTCCGGAGAACACCATCCACAACTGGTATGACATGCAAAGTGCGTTCTTTCGGAATTTCGAAGGCACATATCGGAGGCCCTGTACGGTCGGAGACCTACAACGTTGCACCCAGAAAGCCGGAGAAACTTGCCGGGATTACCTCAGACGATGGATTGACACCAAGAACTCCTGTGAAGGAGTAAATAATCAAACTGTGATTGAAGCTTTCATCGTAGGTCTCCCAATTGGCCTACTGCGCCATCGCTTGAAGTGTGACAAGGTCACTGATCTGGGAGAGATGATAGAAACAGCGAGCAAGTATGCAGATGCCAACGACGATGCAGAGGGATTACTCAATGCCCTAGATGTGCCACAGTCGGCAAAACAACCAAAGCAACAGGCTCAGAATCGCAAAAATACCTCGGAAGAAAAACCCAACGCGGAAATGGCAGTGGTCACTGCTACTTTCGGGTCTAGAGGACGAGGAGGACGCGGCGGAGGCCATGGGCGTGGGCGTGGAACTTCAAGAGTCCAAGGTAGAGGAGACCAACAACCAGGCAAAACCTACTCTTGGGCCTACATCACCAATAACCCATGTGTGCATCACCTAGACGCCAATGGGGGCTCGTCCCACATCAAAAGAGATGACACCACGGGCTACAAAGCTAAGCAGAAGAAGGGAAAGAAGAATCCCGAAAAAGAAAAAGAGACCAAGGAAGATTCCGACATGGAGGAAGCTGATGCTTCAATCCCAAGCCGGAAGGGAAGAAAATTTTTCCCACCAAGAAAGACACTTATGTCACTTTCCTCGGATCTCAACCAGCAAAGGTCAAGAAAGCAGTTCTACATGAGCTCAAAGCAACAGCTCCGGCTGTCCCCCAATACTTGGACTGGTCAGAAGTGGCAATCACATTTAACCGCGTTGATCATCCACCTAAGTTGCATAGGCGAGGAAAATATGCCTTAATCGTCAATCCACTTATTGACGGTTATGGTTTATCCAAGACCCTCATGGACGGTGGTAGCAGTATCAATATTCTCTATGTCGAAACACTACACCGGATGAAGATCTCGGAAACCTAGCTGAACCATAGCTTTGTGATCTTTCACGGAGTTGTCCCAGGAAGACAAGCCAATTCCCTGGGAGAGATCACTTTGGATGTTACCTTTGGAACTCCAAAGAACTATCGAATGGAGGCACTTTCCTTCGAAGTGGTCCCGTTCAAGAGCGCATACCACGCTATATTCGGACGCCCAGCTTACTGGGATTTTATGGCTCGTCCGTGTTACATTTATAATATGATAAAAATTCCAGGTCCCAATGGCGTGATCACCATCAGGGGAGACCCGAAGAAATCGCGAGAGTGCGAGGATGGAAATGCCGCCTTTGCCGAAGCCGTGCTGCACGCCCAGGAGTACCAGGAGATCAAGAAGAGCGTAGACCCGTCCGAGATGCCCGCAACGAAGAAGGAGGTGACAAAGACAAATCCGAAGTTCAAGGCATCAGAAGAGACGAAGAAGACGCCGTTGAAGGATGATGACCCCTCCAAGGTGACCCAAATAGGCGTAGGCCTAGGTAGCGCATAGGAAAGCGCGCTCGTCAAGTTCCTCCAAGCAAATCAAGATATCTTCGCATGACAGCCATCTGACATGACTGGAGTACCTAGGAAACTTGTCGAGCACTCTTTAAATGTAAACCCGAACGCTAAACCCGTCAAACAGTCCTTACGACGTTTCGGCGATGAAAAGCATAAGGCAATAGCTAAGGAACTAGCACGGCTCGAGTTAGCCGGATTCATAGAAGAGGTCATCCACACTGAGTGGTCGGCCAATCCTGTAATGGTCCCTAAAAAGGACACCACTGATTTAAGGATGTGTGTTGATTATACTGCCTTGAACAAGGCTTGCCCAAAAGATCCGTTCACTCTGCCTTGAATTGATCAAGTTATCGATTCTACGGCAGACTCGGAACTCCTCTGTTTTCTCGACGCATATTCCGGTTATCACCAAATCCGGATGAAGGAATCTGACAAAGTCAAGACTTCATTCATAACCCCTTCGGAACCTTCTATTTTGTTACAATGCCCTTTGGGCTTAAGAACGCAGGAGCTACGTACCAGCGCACGATGCAGTGTTGCCTCCATGACCAACTCGGACGCAATGTACATGCATACGTGGATGATATTGCGGTGATGTCCAAAAAGAAGGAAACGCTGATTTCCGACTTGGAGGAAATATTCGCGAATCTACGAAAATACAACATCATGCTTAACCCGAAGAAATGTTTCTTCGGAATACCAGCCAGAAAATTGTTAGGTTTCGTCGTGTCTCAAAGAGGCATAGAGGTAAACCGGGACAAAATCAAGGCTATACTCAATATTTCCAGGCCAACTCGCCTGAAGGACGTACAAAGACTAACTGGTTGTATCGCTGCAGTTAGTCCGTTTGTAAGCCGGCTTGGAGAAAGAGCCGCACCATTATATAAACTCCTGAAAAAGACCAAGGATTTTGTTTGGACTGACGAAGCTGAAGCTGCACCACAAGACTTGAAGAAAGTACTCTCATCTGCTGCCATCCTTGCCGCACCAGAACCACAGGAACCGATGTTGCTTTATCTTGCTGCGACAAACAAGGTCGTTATTATCGTCATGGTGGTGGAGAGACCGGAGGAAAATCAGGAACACCTGGTACAATGTTCGACTTACTTTGTCAGCGAGGTCTTGACAGAATCAAAACAGCGATATCCACACTATCAAAAGTTGGCTTATGGTGTTTTTCTGGCGTCACGTAAGCTACGACACTATTTTCAAGAGCATCCAATTACCGTGGTGAGCACAACTCCCATGAGGGATATAATCAATAACAATGACGCCACAGGACGCGTCGTCAAATGGGGCATAGAGCTTTCAGCTTTTGATATTGAGTATAAACCTCGGACAACAATCAAATCCCAAATCCTTGCTAACTTTGTCGCTGATTGGACAGAGATGAAGGAGAACATGATCCTCCCTGAGTCGGAATATTGGACCCTCTACTTTGATGGGTCTAAGGCCCGCGGGGGCTCGGGGGCTGGCGTGGCGCTCAAATCACCCCAAGGAGATAAACTTCTATACGTGTTGCAGATCCACTTCACAGCGACAAATAATATTGCCGAGTATGAAGCACTGCTACATGGAATCCGGATTGCTAAGGATATTGGCATCCAGGGTTTGATGTGTTATGGAGATTCAGATCTTGTTGCTCAACAAGTGTCGGATATTTGTAATGAAAATAAACACATGGCAGCGTACAAAGCTGTCGTGGATGATCTATCTAAATTGTTCGAAGGGTTTGAAGTTTAACACATCCCTCGAGCAGAAAATGAGGAAGCAGACGCACTATCTCGGATAGGTTCTGCGTGGAAAGAGGTCCCGGATGGCGCTTTTTTAGAGCACCTCAAAGTTCCCTCAATAAAGGGAGTAGATAAGGAATATCCGACCAAATCCGACTCAGCTTTGATAGAAGTTCTGGCTGTAATTCCTAGCTGGACTCAACCCTACCTCGATTATTTGGTAGATGGCAAATTACCTGAAGATGAGGTTCTGAGCCGGCAGATTATCCGACGAGCGAAAGCCTACAATATAGTTAAAGGTGAGCTCTATAAGCGGAGTATTTCTGGGGGTTTTCAGCGCTGTGTGTCTCCGGAAGAAGGAGTGGTAATCCTAAGATAAATCCACGAAGGCGAGTGTGGACACCACGCTGCAGCCAAATCTTTAGTGGCAAAGTCTTTTAGACACGGATTTTTCTGGCTTACAGCTCAGGCAGATGCCATATGGTGTTTGGATATGGTTGGCCCGTTCAAACCAGCAAGGGGAAATATGACCCATATCTTGGTTATGGTGGACAAGTTTACGAAGTGGATTGAAGTAAAGCCAATAAGAAAATGTGATGGAGCTATGGCCGTAACATTCCTCAAAGATATCATCTTAAGATATGGCTATCCTCATAGTATCATAACAGATAATGGCACAAATTTTGCTGAAGGAGCATTTGCACGATTCTGCCGAGATAAGAAGATCCGGCTAGACGTTGCCTCGGTAGCCCACGCCGCATCGAACGGACAAGTGGAAAGATCCAACGGATTAGTATTATCTGGGATAAAACCACGGCTCATTGAGCCGCTGCAAAGATCAGCGGGGTGTTGGATAGAAGAACTACCAGGGGTGCTGTGGAGTTTAAGAACAACTCTGAATCGATCAACAGGCTATACACCATTCTTTCTGGTATATGAGGCAGAAGCTGTATTACCAGCCGACATAGAGCATGATTTGCCCAGAGTCACCCAATACACAGAAGCCGAAGTGCGTGAAGCCCGGAAAAATGATATTGATCTGCTGGAAGAAGCGAGAGAATTGGCATTGTCTAGATCCGCCATATATCAGCAAAATCTCCAACGCTATCATAGCCGGAAAGTTAACCCCCGAGTCTTTCGGAAAGGTGATCTGGTGCTCCGGTTGGTACAACATACTGCTGGCATGCATAAGCTATCCCCACCATGGGAAGGGCCATTCATTGTGAGCAAAGCATTGCACAATGACTCGTATTATCTCATCGATGCAAAACCACAGGAGAAGAACAAGGCGGACAGGTCCGGCGAGGAATCTAAGCATCCATGGAATGTAGCTCTACTTCGTCCGTTCTACACTTAGCAAAGAAGTGTCTGTATCCGAGTCTTCTCATACTCCCTCTGTTCCATATTACTCTGCGCGTTACTGTTCATCACGCAAAACAAGGCGGCCTATTTCTCTCTCATTTTTTATCAAAAAAATTCTATGATTTTTGGAATGGGTAGAGTAAACACGGAGCTACACATCCCAAAAACCGAGGAGCAAAAAGTGAAAAATGAGAGAGAAATTGGCCACCTCGTTTTCCGTGCACTATTCATTCACGCAAACTAAATTGGAACAGAGGGAGTATGTCGGTATGTATGCCGACAATGAGTTTATCAATGAAATCTTGGCACCTCGAGCAGTAACTCGGGGACTGCCTTAGTGATATTTATTGTTTTCTGTATTTATTATTTATGTGTCGGCTGGCGTAAGTTGCTTCTACCTAAGACAGATTAGTAGTGTGTGAGCACCAAAAACTCAACTTTTCCATTTGCTGCTATCCAACAAGATTTGGCTTCATGGCAAGCAAGAGAACAAGTTTGGAATTGCGTAGCACACGAAAAACCACTAAGGAAAAGAACTTAATCAAGCCGACATTTGTTATTTTGACTAACTTTATGTTTACCTCGTTTTTACTATGCTGAATTATTTTGAGCTAGTCCTAAAGTTTCCAAGTATTGTTAAGTCAATTTTTGAAACTCGGACTCGTAAGTCATAAAACCGAACCAAGGTAGACACGAGCCGAGCCAAGAAATTGGAGAAACAAGAAAATGAAACTCGGGGACTACGCCCAAGTTAATCCGGCACGAGCAACTTAGTAGCAAAACATAATTTGTGTTCTTAATACATTTCCACCCAGCATACCGGGGATCTGATAAAATGCAAAGTGTTTGATCAAGGAGCAGCAGGGGGAGGTAACTCGGCGCCCGCAGGAGGAACTCCAGCCTCGGCATCAGCATCATCTTCATCTTCTTCGATGTCCGAGGCTTCGTTCTCTTCCTCCTCACCTGAAGTATCTTCAACATATTCATCATCGACAGCGCCAAGGAAACTTGGTCCCTCATTCCATTGATGGATGGGGGCATATTGAATGAGGCTATGAGCGCAAGCCTTGCACCGAGCTATCCAATCCGGGTCAGTGGACCACCTTGATCCGGTGCGCATGCGCTCGAGAAGCTCCAGGTTTATCTTTTCATACCATGTGAGCACATAGTGGAGGACGATTTCAGCTCTGGTGCGTCCCGCGGATTCCCTCCAAAGGTCAAGCTGGGTCTCGCACTCCATTAACTTGGCAATAAGAGCAGTGGCCCCCTCCGGAGTATCTTCATCAGGCCAAAAGGCATTGAAGATCCAGATTGCCACATCCAGGATATCCTTGTCGTAGTTCTTCACGATCTCGACGCGAGAAGATAAGCTGAATAGCAGGTCCTCCATATCATAAGGAATATTTTTAGCGCCAAAACTAGTTGGGGTGCCCCTCTTCTGGCAGAACTTGGCAACGGTAGTGGTGGCAATAGCATCACCCTCCGGAAATTTGTCTGAAAACGAGACAAGTGAAGTAAGTAAAGGAAGTTGACCCGGAAAGATCAATGTCGATTGAAGGAAAAGAACTTACGAGAAATATGGCTGTGGATCCGGGTCAGCTCCTTGGTGCAGTTGTCACGCCACTCCCGGAGTTGCACAAGTTCAGCATTTGCCAACTCAAGCTTAGTGTCGGCGTCTTTCAGCAGTTCTTGGTCCTTGACAATTTGGAGGTTCAGACGCTCTTGCTCTTTGGTAAAATCTTGGCCAGCTTTATCCATCTCGGATTTGTGGAGCGCCTTGAGTTTCTTCATTTCTGCCTTAAGTTTGGCAATTTCATCATCTTTGGTCCAGAGGAGAGCGAGCTCATCATCCTTCTTCTTCAGTTTGGTCTGATGCTGTCCTGCTTGTTCGAGAAAATGCAGCATCATATCAGGCATGGGCACACTATCTTCAAGAAATGCTGAAATAGTTTGTTGACCCAGCAAAAAGCCGAGGTATGAATATTTGCCAAGCCAAGAAGAAAAGGAGATAGAGAGCAGAGGAAGATTAAGCAAAAATGACTTACCCTTTATCTGGTCCAAGTTTTTCCTCATGAGGATGTTCTCGGCCTCCACTCCGGCTGCCCAATCCGAATGACAGATTAGTTCGGTGGAAAAAGACAAAGAAAAATGGGAAAATGCCAAGGAAAAACTTACCCCTTTTCTCGAATTCGGCGAGAAGCGTGGTATGTTTCGAGCGCAGCAGCTTATGGGTGTCCAAAAGACGCTGAAACTCAGCACTCCGGCGATTGGTCGTCACCTAAAAAGAGTACAAAAGGATAGCTTAGTCATGTGCATATTCGAAGTGTACAGAATCCGGGCCAAGTGGAACTTAACCCGGCTCTAGGTGTGTGCATATTCGAAGTGTACAGAATCCGAGCCAAGTGGAACTTAACCCGGCTCTAGGTGTGTGCATATTTGAAGTGTACAGAATCAGGGCCAAGTGGAACTTAACCCGGCTCTAGGTGTGTGCATATTCGAAGTGTACAGAATCCGGGCCAAGTTGAACTTAACCCGGCTCTAGGTGTGTGCATATTCGAAATGTGCAAGATCCGGGCCAAGTGGAACTTAAGCCGGCTCTAGGTGTGTGCATATTCAAAGTGTACAAGATCTGGGCCAAGTGGAACTTAACCGGCCTCTAGGTGTGTGCATATTCGAAGTGTACAAGATCCGGGCCAAGTGGAACTTAACCCGGCTCTAGGTGTATGCATATTCGAAGTGTACAAGATCCGGGCCAAGTGGAACTTAACCCGGCTCTAGGTGTGTGCATATTCGAAGTGTGCAAGATCCGGGCCAAGTGAAACTTAACCTGGCTCTAGGTGTGTGCATATTCGAAGTTACTACAGAGCTACGCTAATTCTCTAAGGAGCATCCGGCCGAGTAACAAGTTACTCCCCTGGAGGCTCGGGGACTAATGATTATATGATTAAGCACTAGTGCATGTTAAAGAAAAAGCAAGGTAGCATACCTCCATCATCCGACCCGCAAAGTTGATAGCCTTGACGGTGGTGTTCATCTGTGCAGCAAACTCCGCAGGTCCGAATTTCTCCGGGAGATCATTGTTATTGACGAACTCCACCTTGTTCCAGTTATTAATGAACTCGATCAAGGTCAGAGGATAGCGTTCTCTGCTAAGCATGTGAGGCACGACCAAACCCTTAGCATGGGATTCCCTCCTTTCAACCTGGGCAACAACGGGGCTAGTGTGCAAAACGAGTTGCGCATCAGCTGACCCGGCAGAGTTGTCTTCCTTCGGTGCTGTCTTCTTCGGAAGCATGGACGCAAGTGTACGCTATCCAGCCTCGATTGATGCTGCCCTGTCGGCATCAGAAGCCTTTTTGCCTTTGGGCTGCTGCTGAGAAGTGGAAGTTTGTGCTACGGATTTGCCCTTGGGCACAGCCTTGGTGCTAGCCTTGGTGCTAGTTGTGTCTTCTCGCCGGGCCTTGGAAGACTCGGACGAGGCGGAAGGACTTGGTGCTATTGCTGATGCTTGTGCTGCTGCTGTTGGTGCTGGCGCTGGGGTTGGTTTTGACAGGGGTGCTGTAGGTATCTCGGTGGTGGCAGGTTGCGGCTGAGCCGAAGAGGAACTGGGAGCAACCTCTGCCTGGGCAGAGCCACTTCCCCCTGTTCCGAGGTTGCCCTCCTCTAGATGAGGTGGGCTAGAACCCGGAGCAGCCGATGAACCCTCCTGGATGGGGCTCAACAGCGGCGAGGTGATGCCGGATCCACTCTAAGGAACCTCCATCGTAGCTCTGCCGAATCAGACGACGAACAATAAGTTACAATAGAAGAAAGGCATGAAGCAGAAAATGGGATAAGGGAGAAATGACTTACTCATCAGAGGTCAAAGGCTCCTTGGGCTTCTGAGCCCATCGAGTTATGGCCTTGGTGGTAGGCTTGGTGGCGGCTTTGTCTGTAGACTTCTTTTGCCTCTTGGTTGGCTTAGGAGGTCCGAAAGAAGAAGCAGAAGCAACACCCCTTTTCTTGGACGCAATCGGAAGAAGCAGAAGCAGCCCCGTGGCGAGAGGAGGATCTTCATGAATCTGCCCATCGGGGTTAGCTGATGCCGGAAAGGCGTAAGAAAGGGGGACAATGCCAAATGCTTCCATCACCTCAACGTCGGAATCATCTTCATCGTCAGGCCAATCTCTAATGGAAGAGAATTTACCGGTGTGTCGCTTGGTCGCATTGGGGAATGACAGGAACATCTCCTGATCCGGCTCCTCCTCGTCCGGGACATCTCGATCATTCGCCCACTTGAGAGAAGGCTCGGTTCCATCCTCAAGAGTTTGCTGAAGAAACATCTAAGAGAAAGAAAATGCGAATGGATCAAACATACAACAAATTCCGACATATAATTTAACTTGGAAAAAGATCGGAGCACGAGATTTACCGCAGGAGGAAGCCTATCTCGGCAGAAGTGCTCGATCCCCCACTCCCAATCAGCGGAGAAGTTTTTGTTGGTAGTGAAGAGGGCCTTGACCCGGCGGAATATCTCGGTATTGCTCAACTCGAATGAGGAGGTCCGGTTGGGGTCAAGGTGCCAGCTCATGTGGCAAAGTTTATGTGTGCGTTTCTGGAGAGGGGAGATTCGGTTGCGAACGAAAGTGATCATGGCATCCTCGTTGCGCAGCCCCGTGTCCTTCAGCTCCTAGAACCGTTTGTTGACTTGGTTCGCCAGAACAGTGGGTTTCTTGGGGATCTGGTCCCAGAGATCCGGATTAGGAGGACCCGAAACGTAGGGGCACAGTCGGATCAGATGTTCAGTCGTGCCATTTCTGACATAAAAGAAGGTTCGGGCCCAGCCCTTGCAAGAGTCAAGCCCCGTGACTCAGGGAAAGATAGACTGTTTCCAAGGAGAAATGGAAGCAACGCCGAATTGCGTGAGTTGTTTGTCCTCCGGGTCAAGCTCTCTATTCAGAATGACATTCCGGCGGAGACTGAAAAACCGGATCCCGATCTCCTTAGTGGGCCACAATCCGGCGTATCCCTCTATGGTGGAAGCAAAGGCAGAAAGGGAAGTGATGGCATTCGCCAAAAGGTGATGCGGTTGAAGCTCATAGGTGTTGAGCCAATCGTGGAAGAAGTCACTGACGGGGAGGCTGAACCCATGCTAGAAGTGGGAGAGGAACACTACGAACTCACCCGGGTTAGGTGAGGGAGCAAGTTCCTTGGCGGCGAGACGAGCCACCACACCCTCCGGGATGCACCGGGTGTGGTACAACCAATCGAGGTCGTCCTGGCATACCCAGGACCCAGCCCAGGCGCCACGCTCGGCGTTCTCCGCATCCTCCTCCATCTCCTGTTCTGTGACGGTGAGTTCTTCCTCTGTCATTTCTAGGTCGCTATCCTCACTAGCCCTATCGGCGGTAGGGGCAGTGGCCTGGACTAGCGCAGACCCGTGGCGGCGGAGATGCGCGGGAGTGGCGGCGATGCTGGTGCGTGAGGAACGGTGCGGCAGCGGCGCTGTCGCTGGGAAGAAGAAGAAGGAGAAGAGGCAGAGGGGTGCTAGGATGGGGAAAAGTCCCAAGGGGCGCGCCCCTCCCCTATTTAACCGCGCCCCAGCGGGGTAGTGGGATCGTGCGGTGCGGAAGGGCCACACGGTGTGGCCGTGTATAATCCGAATCAGCCAATCAGAGACGAGACATAGGAAGGGCCACAGGGCGCAGGAGATCCCACGACATGACGTGGAGACACAATTAACGAAGAGACAGACATGATGTGACGTGTGCAACAGTAACACCTGACATTATCTGCTGCAGTAATTGGCGTAGGCCCTTAAAATGAGGCAAAGTAATGATTACCCTCCACGTGGGGAAGTGTACGAGAGAAGGAAGAATAACCCGGATGACTGTGGGATGACTCGGCCAGCGAGTGAAAACTCTGAATGTTCCAAGGGAAAAGCTAGCCAATGAAATCCGAGATATGATGTAACTCGGAAAAGGGAGCAAAAGGCTCGGTAAAATTGAACCTGCTGTGGCCTTAGCATCTGAGGCTGCTAAGACCGCGCCAGCTTCGGGGACTAATGTTGGGGGATACCCCCGGGTAGGGTCACGTCGGGGTATAATGGCCGAGTTAGCCAAGGTAAGGCAAGGTCAAAGCAAGTGCAGGCTGAGTCACCTCAAGGCAGGCCAAATCACGGAGTAACCTGGACCGGTGGATGTCCACCTAACTGAGTCCCGGCCAACATATATTGTATGCCGGCAGGATTGATTTAACTTGTATGCAGGTACCAGTGTGGCCGGATTAACCAGGCATGATCCGGGTTATATCAGGCTTGCAAGAGAAGGAAGGTATCTCGCTGGTCAAAAGGAGGTCACTGTATGCAGAGCGTGAGCGAAGCGGACAGAGGCTAGGACCACCGAGGCGTGGCCGACAAGGGTGACGATGCCTGTGTCAGATGACGCGGGCGCCGCAGAGGCTCACGTAGCCTCTGCATGGCTGACGATGGGGAAAAGTGACCCGGTCGGTTTACTATTTTGGAAAGAGGCATATTCTCTAGAATATTCCTCCACGTATGCCCTAATTGGAGACCTAGCCACCCCTATATAAGGAGGGCTAGGGCATCTATAGAAGCGGCTGGTTGATCGCTGGTTGATGGAGCTTTACTTGGTTATTCTCTAGTATGTTCCTAAGGGCTAGCTAGTGGAGAGAGTAAGAGAGTTCCTTCTTCCTCCTCTCCCCAATACAGCTCAAGGAGCACATGTAAATCTTGGAAGTGAATCGAATACAAACATCTGTGTGTGGAATCACCACACTATCCCTCCCTAGATTCCTCTAGTGCATCTTGTCCCCACCTTTAGCCTATCCATGGCATCTTCCATGACACCACCACGACACGAAGCTACATACCGACGACTCAAAAGACTATTCGCATGGACATGCATGAAGGCGGCAGTGGCGGATTTCATGAAGCAATGCGATATTTGTCAACATGCAAAGCACACAAATCAACACCCACTAGGACTCCTGCAGCCACTACCAATTCCAGCAGGTGCATGGCAAGATATCATGATCAATTTCATTGAGGGGCTCCCATTGTCTGAAGGGGCTAATACCATTCTAGTGGTTGTTGATCACTTCACAAAGTTTGCTCATTTCCTGCCCATGAAGCATCCCTTCTCAGCGTCCGGGTTGCTCGGGTGTTTGTGGACTCGGTGGTGAAATTGCATGGAATGCCACGTTCAATTGTATCAGATCGCGGTGCCATTTTTACCAGCAACTTCTGGCAACAATTGTTTGAAAAGCTCGCCATTAAACTGAAGTTCACTACGGCTTACCATCCTCAGACTGACGGCCAGATGGAAAGGGTTAATCAAAGCCTAGAAATGTATCTCCGTTGTTGTAGTGTGCAGGAACATCCTAAAGCATGGAAGAAATGGTTGCCCCTTGCTAAGGTTTGGTACAATTTTTCAGTACACAACGCCATAGGTATGTCACCATTTCAAGCTCTCTATGGACATGAGACAAACTTGGGAGCGATGCCCTCGGTCATGTCAGAAGCAACTGCTACCCTGTCTTCTCTGCTAACTGATCAGGTTGATCTCTGGGAATGCTAAAACAAATCTGGCGGCAGCTCAGAATCGCATGAAACTGAAAGCGGACAGAAACAAAACAGAAGAGTTTTAGGTGGGAGACAAAGTACTTCTTAAGCTGCAGCCCTATGTTCAGAAATCAGTGGCCAGTAGACCGTACCCTAAACTGGCATACAAATATTTTGGTCCTTTCGAGATATTGGCAAGAGTAGGGAAAGTGGCTTATAAATAGTTGCTCCCAGAAAGCAGTCAAATCCACAATGTGTTCCACGTCTCTCAACTCAAGGAACATCATCCGGACTACACATCAGTGTTCGCAGTACTTCCGGATCTACCAAGCCTTGATGTGGATGACCCCGTGCCGGAAAGGATTCTTGAATGACGCTTGGTGAAGAAAGGAGGAGCTGTGATCACTCAAGTGCGCATCAAATGGAGCAATCTTTCCGAGGATTCTGCAACGTGGGAAGATTGGGACATTCTGAAACTCAGGTTTCCGGTCATACTCACTTGGGGGGCAAGCGAGTGTTTCTCGGGGGGTATTGTCACGAGGGTTGATAGCTCCCATGCGACGTCTTTCCCCGGAAATGGATGAAACGCGACGTTGTTGCTGCAAATAGCTAGCATGCGACATCTCTGGATAGATAAATAGCTGTAGTGCGACACATCTCTTAAGCAGCAGTAGACAGCTTATCAGTTCAAATTGGATGGTCAGAGCGGGACCCAAAACTTATCCACCTCAGATGGTGGGACCCACTGCTTGTCCACCTCACGTCGTGGGACCCAAAACAGGTTGCTGCTAGAAAGAGCCCCGCGTCGCGCCGGAGCTATTCGACCGTTGCAGAACAGAGCATCCCCTTCTTCTCCGGCAATCCTCTAAGCGCTGCAACGCCGGCGGTGATATCGACCTCCGCTTCAACCTCAGATCGCCGGTGGCAGCGCTTATGGTCCAAAGGTCATTGGACGGTGCCTCGATCGCCTACGACGGCGCCTAAAGCGCCTGACCACCGTGACCGATGAGAATGGCAACGCCGGGCGCGAGTTTGTGAAATGCGAGAGCAAACCAGAGCTAGGGAAGGTGAGTTCTTAGTTTCCCCTCTCCCAATTTCATTTTATTTTCGTCAATTTTGTGGTTTTCATCCGATTTTGGGAATTAGGGTTTCATCATATTTGGGGAATTTTTGCTCTGTTTTCAGCCGGATCTGCGGAAATGCCACCATTTCGAGTGGATTGATGAGTACATCAATAGGATTGAAGTGGAGGGCGCCTTTCTAGGGGTCGATTCGCCGCCGCCGGCCGTGCAGTTGGGATCAGCCACGGTGGTTGCTCCGGCAGGGAAAGCGGATGGGGTTGTGGCAGAAGTGAAGGAAATGATGAAGATGAACAAGCACCTAAAGAAGCTTGTCGATTTGAAGAAGCTGGACAATCTGATGTCTGCCATTTTTTATTTATGTGCAATTGCTCTTGGTGTTGTTTATTTGCTGATCATTAGTCAGTAAACAATGTGTAGTGTTGCAGTTAGTTTGGACAATATCTGTATGGGACTTGGAAGTAATGCATGACAGGTGCAATTTCATTTGGTTCCTTCCAATTCCTAAAATGTTGCAAATGTTTGTTGTCTATTGCTGAGCATTGGTCATTGGTCATTGTAAAATGTTATTCGTGTAATTAGTGTAGCAACTAGTGTATAGCTAAGACTTGAAAGATATGCATCACAAATCCTAGTTTGGCTAAATTTGTAAATCAGTAGAAATGTTCAGTTCTTTTGTAGAAAAAAACTACGAAAAGGCCAGGCCCAATGTCAAATGATGTGTTGTTTCGGCCAAAAAAAGCGTGCACACTCCAGGCCCAATAGTAAGAGGATGCTTGTTTTTATTATTTGACCCGTTGCGTAAAAAGAGGAATGTGTTTGCCCTATCTTAATTTTATTATTTATTTGTATCTTTTATTTGCACTTTAGTTTTTCTGCCTCTGTTAAGGCATGCTAGCAATATCAAAGGTCATGGGTTTGAATCCACACGTTTGGTTGAGTTTTATTCATTTTCTTTCACCAACATGTGTGACCCACTAATAAGGGCTTTTAATTTGTAGGTTCATTGCAAGACGATAGTAGCCCTTACATAGACAAAAATATGGATTATCACGAACTATAAGCACATAGTTATATATAAGACGATAGTAGCCCTTACATACATAAACCCATCAAGTGATACGACACCCCAAAATAGAGGGTATCCCCTAGCGCACACAACTAGAATGAGAGGGGCATATATGCCCAAGCATGCAACAAACCGAAACAAACATGGAAATATACTAGAATAAACGACATCTCCTTGGCTCTGGGACCTCCTTGGCTCCTCCTTGGCTCCGGGACCTCCTTGGCTCCTCTTTTGGCGGTGGATCACTACTCGTCGGCCTGGTTGGGGTAGGGGAGGGCGTGCATGTTGCCCACGGAGGGGAAGATGTTGTGGAAGTTCGTGAAGATGTTGAAGGTGGTGAAGCAGATGAACTCACACCCACACCAGAACGCCTGCCCGAGGAGGGCGAAAGCGTCGTAGGGGTTGCGGAAGCGCACGTAGTAGCCGATGACGTCGTGGTTGTTGCCGTCGTGGTACTCCTCGAGCGTGAACATGGGAGGCGCGCCGTGAGGGAAGCGGAGGTGGCGGTAGCTGGCATTGAGGAAGAACTCGGCAAGCTCCCGGGCTCCCCTCCACCCAGAGATGGCCCAGACGCGCAGCTCGTTCTCGACGATGACCCCCGCCGGGAACTCCCGCTCGGGCACGGTGGGAGGGCGGCGGAACGTGGTGCCGTGGAACTCCATGGTGGCAGGCTAGGGCACGGATGCGGTGGCGGTTTGAGTGCGTTTAAGTGAGGGGGTGCCATTATATAGCCGGGGTGGAGGTGAGGAGCGTGTGAGGGAGAAGAGTAAGGGTAAGAGTAAGTAGTGGGGGGTAGTGGTTAGGGGTTATTGTATTGCCGTTTCAAATTGGAGTAAGTAGTGGAGCGTGTTCAAACGGCACATTGAAACGGCACGATAGCATGTGGAGCGTGTTTTCATGTGTGTACATTCAATCATGCACATTGCTAGGCCGAGCCGATTTTTGAAATCTAGAGCAGATCAGTGCGGAGTAAACTGTGTGTGGTGCATTTTAAATTGGCGTAAATCAGAACATAGGCTGCGGCGCTGCTAGAAATAGCTTCACTGTGACACTGAGATGTTGTTTTTGAATTAAATTGCTAGGCTGCGACGCAGGTACGTGCTGCATGGCGCATGCATGCAAAAGGTGGCGACCTGGTCGAGGGATGCGAGCTGCCGCGCGTGAAAGTGTTTGCCCAGCAGTCCAGCGGTTAATAGCGCGCATCCTTATCCTCGCCCCGACAAGAAAAAAACGCCAGCCAATTAGACTGGGGAACCAGGCCACCCACGGATCGCCCTGACTCTGATTCCTTATGGAAGAGCAATCGGACGGCGGCACTTCATTGTTAGGTAGATCGACGGTGCTTGTACAGCAAGATGGTCAACTTCGTTTTGGAGGCAGTCAACGTTGTTTTGAAAAGTTTGCTTATTTCAAAACCTTCATTTTAGAGTGAAGATGTAACACCCTCAGAATCGGCCCTATGCAAGTTTTAGCGAAACCCGCCAAACCCGCATAGAAACGATTCAAAGGTGCCCACCAGGCACTTTCGTGCGGGTGGAAAACGAAGTAATAACATTACACAACAGTCCTCGATGGGACCCACAATGTATATATCTACAACACGACTCCATGAGTCAAGAATACAGATATATAGGACAAAGACCCAAATCACCTTGAAATTGATAGAGCGTCCGACTACGGACAAGATGCAAATGGGGCTAAGAGCCCTGGAGAATAACCATTGGCGTCCATAACCCTGCCCAGGCCAAGCCGGAAGGGTAACCCTGCTAACGACGTCGATCTCAAAACCTGCTTAAACAAAAGGGGTGCCGACAAAGGGCAAAGGAAAAAGAGAGAGCGGTCGATCGAGGCCAAGACAGCGAGACTAGAATTCGGCGGTCCTCGCCTACATAGGTATGGTGGACTGAAGCGGCAGCGGCAGCATGCACTAAACAACCTATAGAGACTCGATACAACTGACGGCTATTAGAGAGGGGTAAGAAAGACCTATGCGGAATCAACCTGATGCTACCATCAAACAAACCCATCCTGGTGTTTCCCCCTCGAGACCAAACGAGGAAGTCAACCGAGGAACTCACACAGTTGGCAGTTTTATTTATTCGCCATCCGTTGCAGCAATTACTAGTCAGGTATAGATAATCATCCTGATAAAATAAGCAGTGGGACATTTTAGTTATCCATTCCGTTGTAGTTGCGACACTTACTAGTCAAATACAATCAGCATGAGATAACCCCAAAACCCAGCAGTTGTTGGTACTTTTACTTAGCCATTCCGTTGTAGTGAAACTGATTACCAGTCATATCGGATACAAGTCAATTTATAACAATAAACTTTAGTTATAGTTGTCTATGATCAAGCACTGTGCTCCAAGTCGTCCATAACCGCGGACACGGCTTCTCGAAAAGATTAAACCTGCAGGTGCACCAAAGTATCCACAAGCACTTCACCCTTTTGCCGATCGCTAACATACACCCATCGGTATGTCGGCGGGCCTAAGTCATGACGTTCCTGCACTAAAGCAAGCACGGGCCACCCCACTAAGTCTACTCCAACGAAGTCGGCCGGTCTCCGAGACGGACTTAGGGTTTGCGCATGGCTGTAAACGACAAAGAAATCCCAAAATGACCTGTCGATACCGAAAACACTCCGCTTCCTAACAAAGACAAAGGTGCTATCCATCGCACAATTTAAATAAAGCAAGAAAGCATGGCATAAGTACAGGATAGTAAATAAAACCTCAAACTAGTTGTGGCCCCCAAAGACAATACTTTGAAATCAGGTAATAATCAATGGGGGCCCATATCTCCCCACCGTGGTTAGCGCTCGATCTCTAACAGTGTCAAGAACTTGGGGTCCTACGGGACACAAGTGGGCGGTCGGAAACCAAATGTTATCTATCACCCACCGATGCCTCTGCTTACTTACTTCAATTTTAGTTGTTAAACAGAAATTAAGTGAACGAAAAGTAAAGCCATGATCATCTCCAACATCAACATGCGGCCAAACTCCAACAACTGTGGCACTTGACAACACGCAACAGCACTTGAGCAAGCGACTACGACGCGCAAGTCCAACTATCTACCAAACAACAGGTAATAGGAGGTGTCCAGGGCAATATAAGGCTGCAAGGGATATCACGGGTACAAAAACTAGAGCATCGCAACACAGATAGCAAGAGATCAACAGGAGGGAATAAATACTATAAAAGTAAGATAGGTAGAAAGGGGGAGATGCTCGCCTGAAAACATTGCCGAAGGTTCAACCGAAGATCGGGGCGAAGCTCACATCAACTCAACGGCCTTATCCGCGAAGAAGCAAAACACTAGAATAAACACCGGATGCACTATTTAATACTACGGCAAAAGATCGGGCATGATGCATGTAGGAGGCATGGCATGGCAAGGTGCGATGCAATTAGGCCAGATTAAGCGGAACCGGGGTCCCGATAATTAATTAAACGCTTCAAGTTATTTACCTACCCCGCAAATTAAATGTTGTAATAACAGGGCAAGATAAGTTATCGGTTCGCTACACAAATTTAAATGGGGCCAATATAAGACTAGGTTTGCCCGCATATGGGCCCCATATTTAATTATGAGGTGAATCGGCATAAGGCCCCCAAACCACACAAATATGCATGCGAGTATGACAATTAAATATGCAACAGTTATAAATATCATATTATAAAAATAGGGTCTTAGAAAGGGGTCACACATTAGGGTTCGGCGAACTTGGTTCCGGGGTTCGGGGTTCGGGGCCGAACTCAGGGTTCAGGGTGCGACGGGGTCGGTCTCGGCAGAAACATTCTCGAACAACGGGGCAGATCTTGTCGCATCCGGGAAGCAGGACTTGGTTTGGTGCCGGGGGCGCATCGGACTTTCCCCTGGTTGGTGTCGATCTTGTCGTCGCGAAGATCTTGTCGTGTCCTCGTGTCGGGTCGGTCTTGGCGTTCGGGATGCACAACTTGGCGTTCCGCGGCAAAGGTCTTGGTGGCTCTGACTTCACTTGTCGGTGCCGGACTCGGTTGTGGTAGATCTTGGCCATGTTGAAGATCTTGCCGGGGGTTCGTCGAGTGTCACCGGTTCGGTACGGTCTTCGCCTTCTATGATGAAGTCCTTGCGGGTTCGCGTCCTCGGACAAATGCTCCGTGTTGAAGGTCTTGGAATCCGGCTTCCGGTGGTCGGTGACGTTCTTGTCGACTCCCAGAGGCTTGCAATAACCTTCTGCCCGGGACACAACACAAACGCACCAAGGCGGACATACACGGGACGGGACGGCACGGGTCCAGGCGACGGGGAGGCGCTCGAGGCACGAGGTCGGCAGAGGAGACAGGGGCACGCGGGCATGCTGCTGCATAGGGACGAGGCCGAGCGGACGGTGGCGAAACCTGGCAGCAGCCTTCATGGAGGAGGCGCCCGACGAGGAGCTGGTGGCGCCAGCTGGCGCGGTCCCACGGAGGCGGGCGGAGCTGGCGAGGAAGGGGCGAGGCGAGCTTGCGCCGGCGGCCGGAGCAGGGCGGCCGCGGAGGGGGCGTGACCGCAGACGTCGGTGGAGGCCGCGGCGCCGGAGCTCGGTTGGAGGCAGAGGCGGGCGCAGGTCAGCGGTGGCGGGGCGAGAGGAGGAGGGAGACGGGAGACGCAGCGGCCACGCTGGAGGGAGGCTTCATGAGGCGTGGAAGGAGGCGACAGCGGAGGCGCAGAGGCGCCGGCGGCGGGGCGAGCTAGAGAGGGAAGGCGGCCACTGGGAGGAGGAGCGGCGCGGCGGCCAGGTGCGAGGAGGAGGAGTGAGGAGAAGTGGTGGGCGACGCGGGGCCAGGGGTGGGGCCGGGGCGTGGGTCCAGGCAGGGGGTTGAGTGGGGGTGGGGCTGGCATGTGGGGCCAGGGGGAGTTGGTGGGGTGGGTTGCTGCGGGTGGGCCAGGGACCGGTGGCGTGGGGCCAGGGTGGAAGGGAGAGGGGGTAGGAGTGGGGAGGGTGAGAGAGGGAGTGGGTTGCTGCAGGGTGGATTGATGAGGTGGCAGGTGGGTAGGAATTGGGTGAGAGGGTGAGGTGGCGGGCTGTGAGAGGTGGGTAGGATAGGACTGGGGTAAGAAAAGATTTGGGGTGTGGTCTAAGCTGGACCGATTTTATTCCGAGGGTGGTCGTTCGGGTCGAATCGGCCCGTTCGACTGCCCCATTAAAAATAATTAAATATTTTATATATTTCAAACAGGGCTTTTGCAAACCGATAGCAGACAAACAAAATAATCCGGAGACCCGGGTTTTGCGTTTGAACAAAGACGGGGCGTTTAGAAAACAAATTAGGTTTTTCCGAAAATAATTTTATGCAAGCAAATGCAAGATGATGACGATGCTCAAATGCAATGTGGCATGATGACATGAGCATGCGGTCATGATGATGCAATGCACAAAATCAACGCGATTTTCTAGTAGTGGTTTTGCGGGATGCCACAATTCGACACCACTAACAATGGATCTCGCCCTCGAGATCCGCCTCATGGTACCGGAAAGAAGGTCGGTGATCTGCATCTTCTCGCATCGTGTAGATCCTCGCGACACCACTAACAAGAGGTCGTTGTCCGTGATCGTCAGAGAACACTCCGGGAACAAAGGGCGAATGTAGAGGTATCCACAAATAAAGCCACCTCTAGCTTCCGTGGACGGAGTAAAATCGCTGGATCCACTGATTCGGGGTACAAGAGCGAATGATAAGAGTAGTCGGATGGTGATCAGTCCATCGCGCACCCAAACCATTACTCTGCACACGAATAGGCGGATTATGCAACCAACTCTCGGATTTAGACTGAAGATCTCGACAAGCGAGGTTCGGAACAAAGGAGTGATGCAGACTCTGCATCGGATCTGGCGTAGATGATGTCGTCGCGTCGGAAAACACCGGAAGGCACGAGAAGGAACAAAGAGAAGTCCACCAGACGAAGGATTCCTCGGATAGCAGGACCAGAAGTAGCAACACCGTTACCAAAGGAAGAAGCGAAACCCTGAAGGTACGATGGAACCCAACCACGAGAAATCCTGGACTCGAAGAGAAGGAAGAGAGCGGATTCGAAACACGTAGAGGTAAGAGAGGAATAGCAAAGGGGTAAGGAGTAAAAGCGGACCTAACCAGAACTATCCAACCGATTTTTCAAAAATAGTTTTGACACTCTACTTCGGCCGTTAGCTAGGTTATCCTACAGGCTAGACTTATGGGTATCGCAATGCGAGCTCGATACCACTCAGAACACCTCGAATCGGCCCTATGCAAGTTTTAGCGAAACCCGCCAAACCCGCATAGAAACGATTCAAAGGTGCCACCAGCACTTTAAATGCGGGTGGAAAACGAAGTAATAACATTACACAACAGTCCTCGATGGGACCCACAGAACAGATATATATACAACAGCGACTCCATGAGTCAAGAATACAGATATATAGGACAAAGACCCAAATCACCTTGAAATTGATAGAGCGTCCGACTACGGACAAGATGCAAATGGGGCTAAGAGCCCTGGAGAATAACCATTGGCGTCCATAACCCTGCCCAGGCCAAGCCGGAAGGGTAACCCTGCTAACGACGTCGATCTCAAAACCTGCTTAAACAAAAGGGGTGCCGACAAAGGGCAAAGGAAAAAGAGAGCGGTCGATCGAGGCCAGTACACGGCGAGACTAGAATTCGGCGGTCCTCGCCTACATAGGTATGGTGGACTGAAGCGGCAGCGGCAGCATGCACTAAACAACCTATAGAGACTCGATACAACTGACGGCTATTAGAGAGGGGTAAGAAAGACCTATGCGGAATCAACCTGATGCTACCATCAAACAAACCCATCCTGGTGTTTCCCCCTCGAGACCAAACGAGGAAGTCAACCGAGGAAATCACACAGTTGGCAGTTTTATTTATTCAGTTACCGTTGCAGCAATTACTAGTCAGGTATAGATAATCATCCTGATAAAATAAGCAGTGGGCCATTTTAGTTATCCATTCCGTTGTAGTTGCGACACTTACTAGTCAAATACAATCAGCATGAGATAACCCCAAAACCCAGCAGTTGTTGGTACTTTTACTTAGCCATTCCGTTGTAGTGAAACTGATTACCAGTCATATCGGATACAAGTCAATTTATAACAATAAACTTTAGTTATAGTTGTCTATGATCAAACCATGCTCCAAGTCGTCCATAACCATGACACGGCTTCTAAAAGATTAAACCGCAGGGTGCACCAAAGTATCCACAAGCACTTGACCCTTTTGCCGGATCGTTAACATACACCCATCGGTATGTCGGCGGGCCTAAGTCATGACGTTCCCAGACCCAAAGCAAGCACGGGGCCACCCCACTAAGTCTACCCATAGAAAGTCGGCCGGTCTCGAGACGGACTTAGGGTTTATGCCATATGGCAACGACAAATCCCAAAAGCTGGACCTGTCGATACGCAAAACACTCCGCTTCCTCTTCCTAAAAGCAGTGTGCTATCCATCGCACAATTTAAATAAAGCAGTAAAGCATGGCATAAGTACAGGATAGTAAATAAAACCTCAAACTAGTTGTGGCCCCCAGTACAATACTTTGAAATCAGGTAATAATCAATGGGGCCCATATCTCCCCACACAGTGGTTAGCGCTCGATCTCGGAACAGGTGTCAAGAACTCGGGGTCCTACGGGACACAAGTGGGCGGTCGGAAACCAAATGTTATCTATCACCCACCGATGCCTCTGCTTACTTACTTCAATTTTAGTTGTTAAACAGAAATTAAGTGAACGAAAAGTAAAGCCATGATCATCTCCAACATCAACATGCGGCCAAACTCCAACAACTGTGGCACTTGACAACACGCAACAGCACTTGAGCAAGCGACTACGACGCGCAAGTCCAACTATCTACCAAACAACAGGTAATAGGAGGTGTCCAGGGCAATATAAGGCTGCAAGGGATATCACGGGTACAAAAACTAGAGCATCGCAACACAGATAGCAAGAGATCAACAGGAGGGAATAAATACTATAAAAGTAAGATAGGTAGAAAGGGGGAGATGCTCGCCTGAAAACATTGCCGAAGGTTCAACCGAAGATCGGGGCGAAGCTCACATCAACTCAACGGCCTTATCCGCGAAGAAGCAAAACACTAGAATAAACACCGGATGTACTATTTAATACTACGGCAAAAGATCGGGCATGATGCATGTAGGAGGCATGGCATGGCAAGGTGCGATGCAATTAGGCCAGATTAAGCGGAACCGGGGTCCCGATAATTAATTAAACGCTTCAAGTTATTTACCTACCCCGCAAATTAAATGTTGTAATAACAGGGCAAGATAAGTTATCGGTTCGCTACACAAATTTAAATGGGGCCAATATAAGACTAGGTTTGCCCGCATATGGGCCCATATTTAATTATGAGGTGAATCGGCATAAGGCCCCTAAACCACACAAATATGCATGCGAGTATGACAATTAAATATGCAACAGTTATAAATATCATATTATAAAAATAGGGTCTTAGAAAGGGGTCACACATTAGGGTTCGGCGAACTTGGTTCCGGGGTTCGGGGTTCGGGGCCGAACTCAGGGTTCAGGGTGCGACGGGGTCGGTCTCGGCAGAAACATTCTCGAACAACGGGGCAGATCTTGTCGCATCCGGGAAGCAGGACTTGGTTTGGTCGGGGCGATCGGACTTTCCCCTGGTTGGTGTCGATCTTGTCGTCGCGAAGATCTTGTCGTGTCCTCGTGTCGGGTCGGTCTTGGCGTTCGGGATGCAGAACTTGGCGTTCCGCGGCGAAGGTCTTGGTGGCTCTGACTTCACTTGTCGGTGCCGGACTCGGTTGTGGTAGATCTTGGCCATGTTGAAGATCTTGCCGGGGGTTCGTCGAGTGTCACCGGTTCGGTACGGTCTTCGCCTTCTATGATGAAGTCCTTGCGGGTTCGCGTCCTCGGACAAATGCTCCGTGTTGAAGGTCTTGAAATCCAGCTTCCGGTGGTCGGTGACGTTCTTGTCGACTCCCAGAGGCTTGCAATAACCTTCTGCCCGGGACACAACACAAACGCACCAAGGCGGACATACACGGGACGGGACGGCACGGGTCCAGTAACGGGAGGCGCCGAGGCACGAGGTCGAAGCGGCCGTGGAGGGGCGTGACCGCAGAGCGTCGGTGAGGCAGCGGCGCCGGGCTGAGGCAGGAGGCGGGCGCAGGTCCAGTGATGGGGCGAGAGGAGGAGGCAGGAGAGGCTTGGCAAGTGACGCAGGCGGGGAGGCTCATGGAGGCATGGAAGGAGGGCGACCGGCGGAGGCGAAGGAGGCGCCGGCCGGAGGCGAGGCTCAGTAGAGGGAGGGCGGTGGCGGCGAGGAGGAGGAGGCGGGCGGGGCAGGCCAGGTGGCGAGGAGAGGAGGAGAGAGGAGAAGTGGTGGGCGGCGGGGGCAGGGGTGGGGCCGGGGCGTGGGTCCAGGCAGGGGGTTGAGTGGGGGTGGGGCTGGCATGTGGGGCCAGGGGGAGTTGGTGGGGTGGGTTGCTGCGGGTGGGCCAGGGACCGGTGGCGTGGGGCCAGGGTGGAAGGGAGAGGGGGTAGGAGTGGGGAGGGTGAGAGAGGGAGTGGGTTGCTGCAGGGTGGATTGATGAGGTGGCAGGTGGGTAGGAATTGGGTGAGAGGGTGAGGTGGCGGGCTGTGAGAGGTGGGTAGGATAGGACTGGGGTAAGAAAAGATTTGGGGTGTGGTCTAAGCTGGACCGATTTTATTCCGAGGGTGGTCGTTCGGGTCGAATCGGCCCGTTCGACTGCCCCATTAAAAATAATTAAATATTTTATATATTTCAAACAGGGCTTTTGCAAACCGATAGCAGACAAACAAAATAATCCGGAGACCCGGGTTTTGCGTTTGAACAAAGACGGGGCGTTTAGAAAACAAATTAGGTTTTTCCGAAAATAATTTTATGCAAGCAAATGCAAGATGATGACGATGCTCAAATGCAATGTGGCATGATGACATGAGCATGCGGTCATGATGATGCAATGCACAAAATCAACGCGATTTTCTAATAGTGGTTTTGCGGGATGCCACAGAAGATGAAGTTGGAACAAAAAAAATTTCATTTTCACTTTGACTAGTATGTTTTAAACTTGGTTAAACTTAGGGGTTGACCAAATTTGAAATGAGCAACAAAAATTCAAAAAAACAATAGAAAAATGAAAAACCTGTGCACATTGTCTTCTAATGTCATGTACTACTGATTGAAGTTGATAAACAAGGTATAGATACATTCAAACTCTTTGTTCATGCATATGATGCGATATCTCGAACTCTGCCGTATGAAGTCAAGGTTGAAGAGAAGTGGTGAAAGGTTTTGAAAATGAAAACTTCGAAAACCTCACAAAAGGTTCATTTTGAAAAGTTTAAAGAAGGATCTAGGCTTAGTTTTTCATTTTCATGTTTAAAACTTGATTTAATCATAGTCAAACTTAAGGTTTGACCAAATTTGAAATGAGCACCAAAATTTGAAAAAAAAAAAAAAAAAATGAAAAATCAGTGCACATTGTCTTCTAATGTCATGTACTACTGATTGAAGTTGATAAACAAGGTATAGATACATTCAAACTCTTTGTCCATGCATATGATGCGATATCTCGAACTCTGCCGTATGAAGTCAAGGTTGAAGAGAAGTGGTGAAAGGTTTTGAAAATGAAAATTTCGAAAACCTCACAAAAGGTTCATTTTGAAAAGTTTAAGAAGGATCCAGGCTTAGTTTTTCATTTTCATGTTTAAAACTTGATTTAATCATGGTCAAACTTAAGGTTTGACCAAATTTGAAATGAGCACCAAAATTTAAAAAAAAACAAAAAATGAAAAACCAGTGCACATTGTCTTCTAATGTCATATACTACTGATTGAAGTTGATAAACAAGGTATAGATGCATTCAAACTCTTTGCAGATGAATTTCAAGTGAAATCTCAATATCTCGCAAAATTTCGTCGAGGCTTGAAGGTGAAGAGAAGGGGTCTATTTTCATGTATGCAATGTGATATCTCAAAATCTCACCAAAGCTTCATTATGGATTGTAGAAGGAGGATCTGAAGTTAGTTTTGCAATATCATGTTTTAAAGTTGTTTTTTTAATCATTTTGTATTAAAGCAATTATTTTTAAAAATAATTTATTAATATGAAAAATATTCAAAAAAATAATGTGACTTCGTAGTGATACTATATAGGTAGAATATAATCTAAGGAAAAATATCTGGCTGATTTGGACTAGATCGAAAAAAAAGTTGCTTAGAAATGGGGTCGTTTCACCTGGCTTTGGAGGCCATTTGTAACACGTTTTCGACGACAATGAGTTGTGTCTCACAAATGACATCAGGGCAACCATGGGAGGTATTCTACATTAGAGACAAATCACACAAGTTTTCAAGAATCAAATCAAAGTAGCAGTAACAATACATCACACGATACCAAGAACATCATTCATGCTCCTTGTTTTCTTTTCATCACCTTCACTTGGCCATCCCACAATAACTTTTGATTTCTTCTTCTTCGGCTTCGGCTTTCTTTTGTTTGCTTTTTCCTCTACACCAAGAATATCATTCATACTCTTTGTTTTCTTTTCATCACCTTCACTTGGCCATCCCACAATAGCTTTTCTTGGAGGGGGAATTTCAGTGTGCACATCCTTCAAAACAACATCAGGTTGCAGCATCATCCTCATAAATTCTCCAGGTTGCACATCCTCCAAAGCAGGTTCAAAATGCACATAATCCAAAACAGGTTCAGTTTGCACAGCCACTGCAACATCGATAGAGCCGAACACACTGTAAACACTCCTCTTCTTTCTACAGCCCCCAATTCTTGCCTTTTTGGCTGGACAAAGAGGTTCAATTACAAGGGGCTGAAACACACGTTTCTTCCTAAAAAACAATTCATGTCATAGGGTTAGTGAGTGCAAAAACAGAGATTTTGGATGAATTTGAACACACTTACCCCTATGACTTTGGCTCGGTGTATCTACACTTGGTAAATCCAGCTCGGTGTCCAAGTTCTTCACAACGCTTGCATCTATTTTTGTTACCTTTTTGGGGCCTCTTTGGCTTGTCGTCCTTCTTTTTCTTTCCCTTCTTACTGTTCCCACCTTTTTCAAACCAAGCCTTGAATCTACTCTGTTTTGGCCTGCCAGCCTTCCTTCTCGTCAAAGGAGCGCACAAGGTGAATTCAATATCCACTTCAGGCCACTGAGACTGATCTGTAAGTGGAGGAATTGGATGTGCATATGTAGCTCTAAAATTTTCAACTGAGTAATATTCATGCAAATATGGGTGCATATTCAGCCTGGGTTTGGATGCCAAAAAAATTATGGCATGTAAACAAGGTTTTCCAGTGTGTTGCTACTCAAGGCAGGTACACTCATGCTTTTCAGTGTCAACAACATGCATTCTGGTAGTCTTTAGATCTTTAACTTCACCACCATGCAATGAGGATTTCACAACAATCAAATGTGCAAGCCCTCTGCTCCTGTTGACTACTCACACAACAAGAGGCGTTTATCCCGCCTTGCAGCTTATCACCAATCCTTTCTCTCAAATCCCATAACCTCATGATCATGATCCTAATTTGGTCAACCATGTCATGGACAGGCAAGTCCTTGAAATCCTTTATCCTGTTGTTCAAACTTTCTTCTAAATTGTTGTTGATATGATCACACTTGATGGCAGTGTTAAATCTTGACCTGTACCACAAAAGAGAATGGTAGGTCTCCATCCAAGGGACAAACTCAGTGCTTGCTTCTTTTATCTTATTGAGATGATACTCCCAAGTACCAAGCTTGTATGCTCTTGCTGCTGGCCACAGGCGACCAAATGCATCTCCTCTGAATTTTTTGATCACATTCATCCACATATGACCAAAGCACTCCCTCTGCTCAGCATGCGGAAAAATGGCCTTCACTGCATTTTCTAGCCCTTTACAGGCGTTAGTGTGGACTGCCAAAGGGGACACTGGACCAATGCTTCTTTTGAGCTGCATCATGAACCATGTCCATGAAGCCTCTGTCTCAGACTGATACAAGCCAATAGCTACAGGGTACATCAAATTGTGTCCATCTAGAGCATTGCAAGCTGCAAGTTGACCATTCCACTTGCCAGTCAAAAATGATGAATCTATACTCAAATATGGACGGCAACCTGCTTTGAAGTCATCAATGCAAGGCTTTAAAGCCATGAAGAATTTGGAGAAATACACTTTGCCATCTGGTGTCACCTCAGTATCTATCTCAACAACATTTCCAGGACACCTTTTCTCCACTTCTGCTTTGAAGCTATACAACATTCTAAAGGTATTTGCCCAATCACCAAATAATTGTTTCATTACTCTTTGTTTTGCCTTCCACACTGTAGTATATTTTAGCTGTATTGGGTAATCCTTTTCCAGATCTACTTTCAGTTTCTTTGCAGTTTCGTTTGGTTTCTTGGATAAAATAGGAGTGATTTTCTCTGCCACCCAAAGTTGGGATGTCATTTTTGTAACCATTTGTGAAGTTGTCATACAAGTATGTGCTTTTGGAATTTGATTCACCTCATCGTCCTTCCATCAGGTTGACGTCTAGCTGATATATACCACTTGCATGGCATGGCACCACCATCAAAACCTTTGCACTTGGCATAGAATTTCTTTTTATCTGTCCACAAAGTCTTGGTTCCAAACTCACGTTTGACTGCATAAGTCCTGAAACACATCCTAAACTCATCTATGCTTGGAAACAATTTACCTACTTCAATAACTGGATTTTCTTTGTCATACACACATACAAGCTCATCATCATGTCCATCACCCACTTCATCTGCAGCATTACACATCAACTCTTCTATATCTGCATCATCATCTGCATTTGCAGTCCTTGAGTGTCTGTTATTATCATCTGCAGCTCTTTGTTCCTCCCTTTCCTTCTCTGTCTCATCGACAGGAATACCAAACATAGTTGCCATTTCAATGTCAGACATTGGAGCAATGACCAAATCTGTCTTGTCACTTATCTCAATTGTATTCCAATCAATAGATACAACCTCCTCAACATGATCAATCGCTCTTCAAGGACCTCCTTTGATAACACTGCCAACTCAGTAAATATAGGCATTATCTGCCTTTGTACAACCCAATCATCCTCAGCAATCTGACTAGCCAACTTCGATTCCACATACCCAACCCTAGATTCAGGCTTCAGATCAACGAGCTCTGCCAAAAACAGAGCACTTCTGCCTTTCCAGCCTTCTTGCCGATCGATTTCCTCTACCATGTCTTCCCCTGTCTCAATCCTAATATACTCCTGTTTCCAAATATCAAACCGTAACAAAGAAACTTCTTGCTCTGGCCCCCAAACCACACTTTCCCCAATTTTGGCTACGACATTCCTCACCGCCTCCTCTCCCATCCCATCTAGTTCTTGTGGATCAAATTCTGTCCTAGGTACATCCCATTCAACCATCGTGTCTCTCTCAATCATCCGCATGCTTCCATCAATTAGCAATGCCTTGCCGGGGAAAAATTTGATGGAAATTTTAAATGTATGACCTTCCCTGTTTTTGGTGGCCAACGTGAGCTACGAATCGAGGTAATAAGCAAATAGAACTGAAATTAAGTTTCAAGCTACGGGATATTACCCCTGAGTTGTCCCCTCTTCCAGCTCCATTCTGTTCCCCTCGTTCAGCACCCCCGCCGTCCACAGTCTAGGGATCTAATCAACCATCAGATCTTATTCCAAAAGGATGGGAGGTGAATTTGGGTTTGAAACTCACCAGCTTCGCCGCCGCTGCCGTGAATGGAGCGTCGTCGTCGCCGCCGCCGCCGCTGCCGAGAATTGAGCGCCGCCGCCGCCACCGCCAGTAAAGCTACAGTGTTGTGGTTGCGCGCGCTCAAACGGAAGAGGTAGTTGTGTTGTGCGCGCTCGATACTGGGTGAGTCATCACATTTATGCCTTAACGTAATCGTTAACTAACCTAACTGTCTCCTTGACGGTCGTTTTATGGCTGTTGTGGTCCTGAGCTATTTCCAACCAAAACAGCGTCGCATGGGAGCTATTTCCAGCAACGACGTCGCGTTTCGTCCATTTCCGGGGAAAGACGTCGCATGGGAGCTATCAACCCATTGTCACGGAGGACACACCTTAGTTTGCCGATGACACGAGAGTTAAGCCTGGGCCCAGTCGCCAGTTGTGTCAAGTATGTGTAATCAGGGGTGGGCTATATAATGCGTGAATTGTAAGTGAAAACGACATGCTGAAAATGAATGAGATAAATTGAATTCTCCTCTCTCTCTGTTTTGAATTCTTCTTCTCGCTCACGACAGCATTCCATCCGCATCTGGCAATCACACTAGATCGGGTGGCACACGAAGCTGAGCCTGACGTCTCCTTGGACACCGACGACGTTTCTCTCTTCCTGCCGCGCCTCATCTTCTTCGATGGCTATGGGGCGTCAGGGCAGCATGGCTGAGCTTCCGCGACATCTTGTTGCCCGGTGATCTCTGAAGCTATGCCGAGAGGAGGATAGACCTCGAGACTCGAAATCTGTTCAAGAATCAGACCGTAGTTTTGTTCAGATGCAGCTATATGCATGTTCACGGCTGACAATAAACTCAGACCGGTTTTTTTTTTGAAAAACCGAGTACTGATAATAATGTCGCATACGAGTTAGCGTTGGCAAAACCGAATTGTTTATCAGCATGTGCTCTGCGGCTCCGGATACCGGATCAAAGGTTCAACAGAAAATTGCTTAACGTGACATCGTGCAAGGATAGAGAATAGTGCAAACTGCCATGTTGCCTGCCCATCAGTACTGACCGACTCACACTCTGACTCGGAATCTCACCTAAACATGTACGGAGGGATTGCCATGTATTGTGCGACAAATGGAGTCCCAAGATGACTTGGTCCTCCTATATTCTATTTAGGTCTTGTTTGGTACTAGAGTTTTTATAGGGATTAGTGGGATAATCCCCTAAAGTATTGGGTAAAACCTCTACCTTCACCTAATCCCCATAAAACCTCACCCACAATTCACTAGGTATAGATAGAGTATTGGAGATTGAGAAACATACACTAAAATTTAAGAAAAAGTGGGAATATGTGGAGATTAAACTGGCTCGATACTCTACCAAATATATTTCTAAAAGTAAGTAGGAATTTGGGGTTTGGTGAGGATTATCCCCACTAGTCCCCGCAAAAACTCTAGTACCAAACAAAGCCTTATTGTATGAGAAGGGTATCATATGGGGTATTGGTAATGGGATGAAGACAAGGATCCTAAATGACAGTTGGATCCCTCAGACTATCTTCTCACCGGCTGCGTCTGCCATCAGTTGAGCTGGCAGATAATCAAACTGTTGATTCATTGATCTTGGAAGATTCTAGGACCTAGGACTCGGACCTCATCCGCTCCATATTTGATGAGGACACGGCGGGGAGGATTTTAAAGGTTCCTATCAGTCGCCATGGAGGTGACGACTTCATTTCATGGCCTCATACTCGTTTTTGGTGTTTATTCGGTTTGCTTAGCATACAATCTGGCTCGGTCTGAGCATGTGATGGAAGATCGGAGCCAGGCTGGTGCTGGTTCTTCGTCTAATATGCTGGACAATGCGAAATTTTGGAGGAAATTGTGGGCATCTAAAACATCGGGAAAAGGAACATTACTTTATGGCGCTTTGCACAACTGCCTTCCTTGTGGTGTTCCGCTCTATCTACTAGCCCATCCGTTTTCTATGGACAAGAGGAAACAGTAGAACATGCACTTCTTTTCTGCTTTTTTGCGGATGAGGTTTGGCGCGAGGTCAAGAAAGATTATCCAGTTCAACTCCCACGATGGCACTTCACTTCGCCACGTGTTTGGGTCTTGGACTTTCTGGAATGGGTTCTGACCTTGAAGATACTACTGTCATGAAAGCTATATTGCACATTTGGGATGCACATAATGAAGTTCGCGAGGGCAAAATTCTCATGCATCCTAGGATGATTGTATACAAGGAGAATGTTTACATTGTTATGATCATTCAACGTCTCTTTAAACCTGCAACTAACCACATGTGCTTGTAAATGGTATCCGCCGCCGGTTGATACTGTGATGGTTAACCCGGATGCAACGATCTTCTCGACAGCCAACAAATTGGCACATCGTGTTGTCATCGGGAAGCACACGGGTTCATGAGTAGTTGCTTGCTGCGAGCACCTTGATGATGTGACGACTCCTGCACTAGCTGAAGCTCTGGCTCTATGGCGTGCAACCTCCTTTGTTGTTGATGAAGACTTCGAGCATATTAACTTTGAAGGGAATATGCCCGAGAGGCAATAATAAAGTGGTTATTATGTTATTTCTTGTTTATGATAAATGTTTATTTTGCATGCTATAATTGTATTGATTAAAAACGTCAATACATGTATGTTTAATAAACAAATAAAAGGTTCTGAGTTATGCCTCTCTTATAGACTAGCTCGTTGATTAACAAGATGATCAAGGTTTCCTGATCATGGACATTGGATGTTGTTAATAACGAGGTCACAACATTGGTGGAATGATGTGATGAACATTCATCCGAAGTATAGCATTACGATCAGAGTCATTATGTTTATATTTCTATAACATCATCCGAAGTAATCTTAGTCCTTAGACCATGAGATCATGTTAATTGCTAACACCGGAAGAGTATCTTGATAACATCAAACGTCACACCGTAACAAGGTGACTATAAAGGTGGGTTCAGTGCTACGAAGGTGTTATGTTGAGGCTCATGGATCAAGAGTAGGATTTTTCCATCCCGATGACGGATAGATATACTCTAGGCCCTCTCGGTGATATCACATTGAAATAGCTTGCAAGCAAGTGATGTGATCACTAGAATGTTATATCACGGGAACGAGAAAGGAGTGTATGTCGGTAACGAGATCAAACTAGGTATTTGGATGCCGATGATCGAATCTCGGACATGTAATATATCGCGAGACAAAGGGATTTAGTTACGACGTTAAAGGTTCACACGATCACAAGAGTCATCGTTGAATATGTGGGAGTCAGTACGGATCTCCAGGTCCCGCTGCTGATTATTGATCGGAGAGGGGTCTCGATCATGTCTGCATTATTCACGAACCGTAGGGTGACACACTTAAGGGATACCGACACCATTTAGAGCAAATATGTTTCAGATAAAGATTTAAGAAAGCACTGGAATCATTTCGATGGAAACCGGAATTGTTTTGGGTGAAATAGTTGAAATTGGTTCTGCATGTGATATTGAAATGTTGCAGGGGGTTTTATGTGAATGTTTGTCAATTAATGTAATTGACAAAATTCTGAATAAAATAAATAAAATAGTTTTATTTAATGAGAGCTTGCATTAAATTTGGTGGAAATTTAATGCATGTGAGTGGAAGTGTGAGTGGAGGCATATTTATGTGAGTGGAGCATCCACCACATGAATGATGGAAGAGGTGGGGGCACCACCATGGCTGCCACACCATGGCCCTTGGTTGCCCCCTCTTCCCTATAAAAGGCCCCCCTCTCCTCCTCACAACACACACCTCCTCGTGAAGGATCTCTCTCCCCCTCTAGTTATTTCCCATGGTCTCGGATTAGCGAGATACATGTTTTCGGTGGCTTTATCTGGAAGAGTTGCTGCTTCCGCTGCTTTGCTGGAGCAAGGGACGGAGGTTGTCAGGATACCGGACGTGTGTGTGATCACGGATGCATCGTTGCTTTGTGGTGCTGGCCTTAGTGGTGCTGGACTTGCTGGAGCTGGATCTGATGTACGTGCTAGAGCCGGACCTGCTGGACTTCATCATGATCTTGAGATCGGCAAGTGTACGACTATATCATCCACGAGTTCCATCTCGTTAACAAAGCTTTGTTGTCTTTGAGGGTAAGTTCTCTATGGATGTATATCCACCCGTTGCTTGTATCTAATAGATAGATCTTGGTGATAATTCCCATCATAGGAATTTTTTTGTTTTCTATGCTACGAACCCAACAGTGGTATCAGAGCCTGATCTATGCATAGGTGCTTTGCACGGGTAGTACACATATGTTTCTATGTGGGCGATGATAATCATGTTATTGCTTCTTTCATGTATTTTGGATATTGGTGGCATAGTAGGATGAAGCGGCCCGGACCAACCTTACATGTCATCGCACATGAGACCGATTCCACGACTGACATGCAACTAGTTTTGCATAAGTGGCTGGCAGGTGTCTGTCTCTCCTACTATAGTCAATATCTGATTTACAACGAGTTGCTAATAACTTAGTTATCATCGTTGTGGTTCTATGTTCGTAGGTAAGACCAGTTCTATCTTCGAAAGCCCTAAGCCATGTAAAACTTGCAATGGATAAATTAGAGGCATCTAGTTTAGATTGTTGCTAGGCTAGTGTCATGATATGGTAATGTTGTAAGTAGATATATGGTAGATACCCTTACAACACACCTAACGTGTAAGTTCCATAAACCTTGGTCTTACACATAAAGGAATGATAGAGATCATACCACGATGCATATGATGGTGATCAAATGCATGAACCATATCATTCCACTTTACACATATGATGTTTGCATCTTATATTGTTAGTTTGGCGTTTTAGTAGCATTATAAGATGATCCCTCATTTAAATATCAAGATAAAATGTGTTCTTCCTTAAGTATGCATTGTTCTATGGATCGTGTTTCGAGACATCACGTCATGATCGGGTGTACTCGACTCTACGCTTTCATACAACGGGTGTAAGACAATTTTACACACGCGAATACTAAGATTCTTACTTGGCGAGCCTAGCATGTACAAACATGGCCTCGGAACACGGACCGAAAGGTTAAGCATGATTCATATAGTTGATGTGATGCCCATATTGATGCTCGCCTTTGAAGCTACACCGGCTCACGTGATGATCGGATTTGGTGTAGTGGATTTGGTTCATGTAATCACCAAAAGGCACGAGGGATGTCGTTTTTGAGTGGGAGTTCATTTCTAATTTGTATTAGTCGAACTCAATTTGTCATAACTAAATCGAAGTGTATTTGCATAATTTGTTGTAGTCATTGGTATCTGTTCACTACCTTATGCTTAGTTTTAATTGAGATAATAGAACTATAGAATTCTGGATATTTACTTTATGAACTGGTATCGTATTGTTTTGAATGTCAATTTAAAGTTTAGAAGTCCTATTGCAAACTTTCAGCAAACTCTATTTACTCCATGAAGTTTAATAAGTAGTATTAAATCAAGAGTAAGAATTCCAATGTTAGTATCTAAAGTATCATGTTTGCCTCCATGATTATTGATATTCAAAAGTTGTTTTAATATCAAGATTATCTAGGAGCTGAAAAATTGTTTCAGAAACCATCATGTGTGGAAGATATTGTGATATTTGAAACAATGTTTTTGGTTGCATTATGATAGAGTATAATTTAGCAAAATACATGTTCTCATATTGTATGAGAATTTGTGAAGGATGGGGATGCTAGGCATCCAGATCTCCCAAAAGGTTTTGGGAACTAATATTATACTCGTGATTCTTCCTTATAGACTATAGTAGCTTGATCATGAAAGTTGTCATGATAGGGATGAATAGAAGATGCATCTAAAATGTTTACTACACTAAAAGATTACTAAAGAATGGATTTTAAAAGAACACCAACCATTTGATGATGGTGATCCACTTCAAAGTGCAAATCCAAAGGTATTAGTATTTGACTATATACGCTTTGTACTATGTGTCATGTGAATGAGACCACTATTGATGTTGATAGATTCTTTTAAAAGAAAAGGAATTGCTGAAAGAGAATCTATAAAATATTTTGCAGAAAAGAAAAGGTTGGAGATATCCAACTTAGGTATATAGAAGATATACATGTTATGGCTGTATTCCTTGCTTGTTAAACAATGTGGTTCTTAGGTATTGGATACCTAATTGGTTGGTGTGAAGTGGCATACATAAAAACACAATTCATGAACTGCAATGGCCAAAGTAACTAGCAAAAGAATATGTGATGATGTTCATCGAAAACAAATAAAGTGTTATTGTGTTTTTCGTTATCGTCAAACCTAGCCTTCAAGATTTTGTTTTAATAATTGTTATTTTGTTCCGGTATTATGAGAACAATGGTTGTTCAAATAATTACTGTATTCCATAAAGGATGGATGAACTTTTACAAGTCTAGTTAGAGAAATCACATCCATAAACATTATTGCTAAAATGTCGTAAGACAAATGATTGGAAGATCACTTATGAAGTGACATCGCTGTTTGAATTATATTGAAAAGTAAACATGAAGAAACTCCATGTTGATGGATTTTTGGAGTCTTTTGATTTTGATCAATTGACGCTTGTGAAACTTTCCTCGAGATAATTGAAACTCCATCCATAGGCCAAAGAGGAACGGATGACTAACTTATTGGATACTATGCATGTTGATGTATATATTCCATTATGTGTATCCATATGCGATGGATATTTTTGCTTCATATGCTTTATCCAGAAACTTGAGTGAATATATCTATATATTTACATAATAAGGAAGAAGTATGAAACATTTGAAAATTGTTCAAAGACTTTCAAGATGAAGTGAAAAATCATTGTGACAAGAAAATAAAAGATTTTATGATTTGATCATAAAGGAAGATATTTGAGTTACAGGTTTAGCAAAACACCTAAGATTTCAGGAATTGTTCCATGAATTTGCATTTCCCGATAAACCATAGGAGTATGGTATGTTCGAGAGATCAAATCAAACCTTGTTTGACATGGTAAGATCAAAGGTGTCATTTATATAACTGCCATTATGTTTTAAGGATTAAAGCTTTAAAGACTACCGCTTTTACACTGAAAAGAGCACCATCGTGATCCGTTGAAATGACATCATATGAGTTATGGTTTGGGATAAAACCCAAATTGTCTTTTCTTAAATTTTGGTATGCTATGCATAAGTAAAATGTTTACAACCAAAGTCGGATAAGCATGTCTTTTTAGGTTATCCCAAAGAATTTGTTGGGAATTCCTCCATAACACCGAGGACAAAAGAGTTTGTCGCTTGGAACGTCAAGTTTCTTGAGAAGGAATTTTTTCGTGAAAAGTTAAGTAGGAGGACAATAGAACTTTGATAAGGTTGTTGAACCTTAGCTATATGTGCTAAGTAGCACAGCACCGGAAAGTGTCCCAGTGGCGGCCACAATACTCATGGCTCCCGTGATTACAAAGGGTGTGATCTTGGAGATTAGAGTTCTTATTGAACCATGTGGGTCGGTAAGAGTCAAATAGTAAGATTTGAAACAGAAGTCATTATTGTTTTGACAATGATGAACCGACTGCATGCAAAGAAGCGATGATGGGCCCTGACTCCATAAAATGATTAAGAAGTCATAGAATCCGTGATAGTATCCATACACGAGAAATCAAGTTTCTGAACTTGGTAGACCCTCCAGAAAGGTGTGAAACCTATCGGTCGTGTTTGGATCTATAAAGGAATAGACATGGATGTTTAACATCTATGAAATAGTCGACATGTCGGAAAGAATTTTACGGCAATGTTCAAGGAGTTGACTATGACAAAATTTGATCTTTCATAGCGATATTTAGTCTTGACGGATTAATGTAGCAACCACTACATATAATTTGGTATATGGTAGTTGAATAAACAAAATAAGGTTCTTCTAATAGAATGGTTACCTAGGACATGTACATGACACGGTCCGAAGGGTTTTGTTAATTCAAAGGGTGCTGAAAGGGCATGCAAACTTCAATAGTTGAAGTGAGCATAGCGGAGTTGGAATCTTCACCATGATGAAAATGTTAAAGGAGTTTAATTTCATCGGAGATGATGAAGATGCTTGCATTTGCAAGAAATTAAGTGGGAGCGCTGAGACAAATTTCGAATACATTATGCAGAGTACATATTGTTGATTGGAAATGATGTATCTTTTATTGACACAAGTTAAGAGTTTCATTAAAATAGGATTTTGATGAAAGACTTGGGCAAAACCAGAATATTTGGCATCAATGTCTATATGGATAGATTGAGGCGCAAATATGGTTATGCCAGACATACATATATGAGATACTGAAAGGATTCAATATGGAAACAACAAGAAAGGTTCTTGCTGCATGGAAAGGATTGTATCATGATTCAAGTGTTTCAACACTTGGTGAGTAAAATCACATGAATATTTTGATCGATTATACCATGATATGTATATATCCAGATATGTCCTATGCTCTAAATGTTATGAGCACATACCAGAATGATTCATAAGATTATCATTGGACAATAGTAAAGATATTCTTATGAGCTTTGGAAGAACTAAGAATATATCATGTATAAGTGACAAATAGTTGAAGGTAGTTCATTGTAAAGTGTTACATTGATACTAGTTTTGTCACAAGATACACATTAAATTTATCTAATTTTAGACTATGGGTGGCACAATGTAATGGAAAGGATGTTCCATTATGAATTTCGATGAGTTCCAAAGTTGAGACATTGTGATGGATACTACACCAAAAGTCTAAGTATATGACTGCTATAGTAGCAGCAAAGGAGGGCATTTGTGTTAAGTAGTTTGTTATCAAACTAGGTGTGGTTCAAAGTGGGCTAATACTATGAAGATATATTGTATGACAATAATATCAACATATTTTAACCAGAACGAACTAAAGGTCTCACCAAAAGACCAAATTTATACAGTGTCATCTCATTTGAGAATGAGTGATGCATAGAGACGCAAAGACATGCAAATACACATGGACCTGAAACTGTCAGATCCGGAGATTATGTTAACCACTAGCAATCGCGTATATGCAACACCAGAAAGCCATAGGTGTTCAATACGCAAAGTTTTTCAAACTAGATTATTGACTCTAGTGCAAGTGGGAGACTGAAGGGAATATGCCCGAGAGGCAATAATAAAGTGGTTATTATGTTATTCCTTGTTTATGATAAATGTTTATTTTGCATGCTATAATTGTATTGATTGGAAACGTCAATACATGTGTGTTTAATAAGCAAATAAAAGGTTCCTAGTTATGCCTCTCTTATAGACTAGCTCGTTGATTAACAAGATCATCAAGGTTTCCTGATCATGGACATTGGATGTTGTTAATAACGAGGTCACAACATTGGTGGAATGATGTGATGAACATTCATCCGAAGTATAGCATTACGATCAGAGTCATTATGTTTATATTGCTATAACATCATACGAAGTAATCTTAGTCCTTAGACCATGAGATCATGTTAATTGCTAACACCAGAAGAGTATCTTGATAACATCAAACGTCACACCGTAACAAGGTGACTATAAAGGTGGGTTCAGTGCTACGAAGGTGTTATGTTGAGGCTCATGGATCAAGAGTAGGATTTTTCCATCCCGATGACGGATAGATATACTCTAGGCCCTCTCGGTGATATCACATTGAAATAGCTTGCAAGCAAGTGATGTGATCACTAGAATGTTATATCACGGGAACGAGAAAGGAGTGCATGTCGGTAACGAGATCAAACTAGGTATTTGGATGCCAATGATCGAATCTCGTACATGTAATATATCGCGAGACAAAGGGATTTAGTTACGACGTTAAAGGTTCACACGATCACAAGAGTCATCGTTGAATATGTGCGAGTCAGTACGGATCTCCAGGTCCCGCTGCTGATTATTGATCGGAGAGGGGTCTCGATCATGTCTGCATTATTCGCGAACCGTAGGGTGACACACTTAAGGGATACCGACACCATTTGGAGCAAATATGTTTCAGATAAAGATTTAAGAAAGCACTGGAATCATTTCGATGGAAACCGGAATTATTTTGGGTGAAATTGGTTCTGCATGTGATATTGAAATGTTGCAGGGGGTTTTATGTGAATGTTTGTTAATTAATGTAATTGACAAAATTCTGAATAAAACAAATAAAATAGTTTTATTTAATGAGAGCTTCTATTAAATTTGGTGGAAATTTAATGCATGTGAGTGGAAGTGTGAGTGAAGGCATATTTATGTGAGTGGAGCATCCACCACATGAATGATGGAAGAGGTGGAGGCACCACCATGGCTGCTATGCCATGGCCCTTGGTTGCCCCCCTCTTCCCTATAAAAGGCCCCCCTCTCCTTCTCACAACATACACCTCCTCGTGAAGGATCTCTCTCCCCTCTAGTTATTCCCCATGGTTTCGGATTAGCGAGATACATGTTCCCGGTGGCTTTATCTGGAAAGGAGTTGCTGCTTCCGCTGCTTTGCTGGAGCGAGGGATGGAGGTTGTCGGGGTACCGGACGTGTGTGCGATCACAGATGCACCGCTGCTTTGCGGTGCTGGACTTGCTGGAGCTGGATCTGATGGACGTGCTGGAGCCGGACCTGCTGGACTTCATCACGATCTTGAGATCGGCAAGTGTACGACTATATCATCCACGAGTTCCATCTCATTAACAAAGCTTTGTTGTCTTCGAGGGTAAGTTCTCTATGGATGTATATCCACCCGTTTCTTGTATCTAATAGATAGATATTGACGATAATTCCCATCGTAGGAAATTGTTTTCTATGCTGCGAACCCAACAATCTTTGCCTCATATTGCTCGTCTCTTATCAAACGGGTGATCGATCCTAAAATTGATTGGCCTATTTTAGGTTCAATAATAGAAGACATCAAAGCTTATAACAAGTTCGTTTACTTCTTGCTCCTTCACACATATCTTTTTTGGAGCTAATGTTGTTGCTTATTGTTTGCTAGATCATGTGAGTTTCTTCAAATAGTGTCAGGTGGTATGGCTCCAGAGTGCATTCGGAAGCCTATTTGTAATGATATTTTGGTTTTGTGATCAATAAAGCTCACGTGTTTTTTTAGAAAAAATATAATTTATACTAAACCTTTATACTTAAAAAAATTGTACATGCCACAATAGTAACACATATAATTTTGTATTACTTATTTGGTATAGTTAGCCACATAACAATATTGCTAAATGTATAGCTATGGTGCTCTTTATCATACATTTGTTACTTATATATATCGTTACATAGACTTAAGTTGTGCTAAATTTAAGCATTCCTTTTAACAAAAGTTTATTTTTGAATTATTTTTTGGTAGTTGCAAGAACTGTATAGTGTATACATATATTTGCGGCAAATATCCAACATAGCAAATATCTTACTAGTCCATTTCTAGTGTATGATTAGGTAAGTGTATATTTATTGAATCTTAAAGACTATACATTCGCAAAAAAAAAAAAATCTTAAAGACTATAAAAAATTAACCCGTTGGTATAATTCTCCATCGCATTCGCATTCACATCCACCCAAAACCATTACGTTACCAATTATCCATTTTTCAGATAGTTAAATACATCTTACTCACACGCATCACCTCAAGTCAGCACACTTACAAATGGTTTACAAGTCGTTCCGAGGTTAATACGTGAATCAACTCAGTTAGGTCGACACCACTACGCGAGCAGTGGAGCACACATCACACTCAAGCCTTGCCTGTACAATGCGAACCTTGGTTTGGGTCACTGCATCACCATGTCACAGCTGGTGCCAACGGCGTCGGCCGCCGAAGCTGACCCTGACGTCTCCTTGGACACCGAGGACGACGTTTCCGGAGAGCCGGCCGCCGTTCTCTTCTTCACGCGCCTCATCTTCTTCGATGGCCGTGGCGCGTCAGGGCAGCATGGCTGAGCTTCCGCGGCGTCTTGTTGCCCGGTGATCTCTGAAGCTATGCCGAGAGGAGGTATATCTCGGGGTTGGAAATCTGTTGAAGAATCACACCGTAGTTTTGTTCAGATGCAGCTATATGCATGTATATTCGCCACTGACGGTAAAAACTCAGACCCGAAAAAAAACATGCAAAAAACAAGTACTATACTACAAATACAAATAATAATGTCGCGGACGACTTTGCGTTGTAAAAAACCGAATTGTTTATCAACATGTGCTCTGCGGCTCCAGATACGGGATCAAAGATTCAACAGAAAATTGCTCAACGTGGCGTCGTGCAAGGATAGAGAATAGCGCAAAGTACCATGTTGCCTGCCCATCCGTACTGCCCGACTCACACTTCTGACTCAGAATCTCACCTAAACAAGGCACAATCACATGAAGCAACCACACCAAATCGAGGCTTGTTCTACATACTCCGTACCTTGTGAATCCCAGGAGGTCGCTGCCGATGGCGCCGCGAGAGCGAAGTTGGCCAGAGACGACAGATCAGACGATGATCCCCCGAGGCCGTTCATCTGCGACGAGAAAACGCGAGTTCAGGCAGCAGAATTCCGGTTTATCATCAGGGGGAAGAAACCATAAATTTGCACTGATTTGACCAGGGTACGCATATATATGTTTACCCAGCTTGGAGGCGCGTTCCCCGTCATCGTCCCCGTGGAGGAGTTCCAGCCGATGTGCGCGACGTGCTTCACGTCCGTCGGCCGGCCGATCTCCATCTCCGGCTCCTTGGCCGCTTCAAGAAAGAGATCACGCGAGCGAACACGAGAAACGATCATACATAGATGGTTCAAAGAGAAACAAGGAAAGCCAGGTCGTGTACCGTCTGTCCCTGTTCTTGTTCTGCATGATCAAATTCAGAAACTCACATACATCACTGGGTGCACTTACCGAAGATGTTCGAGATGATCCTGAAGCCCTTGAAGATCCCTTTCATCTTGTAGTATGAGGACGCCATCGTCGTCCGCGGAGGCAAGCCTTAATTTTGGAACCACAAGAACGCGGAAAGGAGAAGCTGCCTTGCAGGCAACGAAGACAGAGATGTAGTATCAACCGGATATACTGTGATCTCGCGTCTCGTGCAGAAAGAATGGAACATCAAGCGTGTAATGACGGATTGGTGAGATATATATGTCTAAAGGGCGCGTTGATGCGAGCACCTCACAGGGTGGGTTGTTGCCGACGTTGATGCTCTGCCTTAGTCCTCCTTAGCCGTACCTCTTACTGAAGCATTTGGAGTAACCTGCAATTCCTGCCCCGCCCATCCTTTTCGATCTTTGGTATGTTTGTCTAGCTTTGAGCCATTCAGAAGCTACGATGCTTTTTGACATGTGTTTGTGCACAGTGCATTGCGACTGGGATGGCATAAAGAGGACGTTTCTTGCGGTGCCTGGTTCCTTGTCAAAGGTTCAGAGACTTGTTTTGTGGAACACAAAAGGTAACCTGGATGATGTGAGAAAGGGAGCTTCCTTGTCACCTAACGGTGCTGTGTTTTATTGACAGCTCACGACTCAACTACAATAAAATAATAAGAATTAATTAGGTGAAATGTTTTGTTTTTCTTTGGAAACAGTATTTCGTCCCACTTTATAACTAAAACCCTACAGCCGAACTGATATGAAGTGACGAGCGAATCGTCTTACACAAAGCATATCATCAATTATTAAAAAAGGTAAAAGAGTAGTCACCCCCAGAAGAAACACCCGAGACTACTAACTAGAAGTAACACCACGCCTTCTCGTGAAACCACCATATATGACCGCACCGTACCCACCAAGCTACCGCCAAAGACGGCCACCTGCTCTCTCGCTCCATGTCGTGGAGTACCGATCCTGCCAACAGACAACATGAAGGGGAGAGGCCTACAAAAGTTGAAAAACGTTCCATGTTTCTTGGATACAACGAACTGGAAAACTACCAGCTATAATACTTTTGAGGACATGAACCCAACCTCGTATCATCTTTTTGTTATCTAGGTTGTTTTTTAAGCAACCCGTAAGAGTGCTGTTTTTCCATTAGAAAGATAGAAAAAATGTCCTCACACGACATGCCAAAACCCTTTTAAAAGACACGTGTGGCACCGCAAACAGCAAATACGGACAACTATTACTGGAAGGCACATACTTCGTTCGCAAAAACATAATTTAATCATCTAGACAATAAAAAGGATATCCCTCCGCAACCAAAATTTGTTTGAACGCACCTAACAAGCCAAAGGCAAGAATATGCACCATGGTGGCTAACATCGAAATATTCAGCCACACGACCACAACAAGTTGCATTAGTTAGAGTATCTCTAGCCGATACCGCATCCCGTGTGAATTTGCGATATGAGCTTTTCTGTTGGAATTTGATGAGTTTTGGAGTGTTGGTCAATTAGACAAATTCTGAAAAAAATATTGGCTTATTTGTGCATGGCAGCATATGGCCGTGCTAGTGGTGCTAAAATTTAGTCTCGGATTGCTAGTTGAGTGAGAGTTACACCTTCTTATATACTACGCTGTTTCACCACTCACTAAGGTGTGAGAAAAAGAGTAGCTCTCGCGCACTCCTCCTCCGACGCCGCCCGCCTCGCCACGCCTCGCCTCGTCATGACACGCGCGCGCCGCGTTAATTACTCAGTCGTTTCCAGACTTACCGGAATGTGGGATATTACCGACTCGGAGTGGGCTGAGCCCCACGATCTCCTCTGATCTGCACTATATAAGCGTCCGCGCTAAACCTAATCGGCACTGCCTATCACACGCGTTTTCCTTCCAGTCTATTGCGTCGCCATCTTCGTCTTCCCCATCCCGGCTTGCGGCGTGCACCGCAGATCAGGACAGTAGGCCTCCGGAACATCGCCTCTTGTGAACCTGCACGGGTGAGGGGCGATCGTGTTTTTGGGGAACGCTTCCGCGCGACTATTGACGTCATCACGGCCGACTCCTTCCCCGATGAGGACTTCTTCCCGGATATCAGCAGCCTCTACATTAACGACATGACCGACGATGCTGCTTCCACCGTTGCTGCTGCTACCGCCCGGCCGCTGCTGCTGTCGCCGTTACACCGTATGTAATCTCAATCTACCTCTTTTAGATTATGCTAGTGTCTTGTTCTAGCGCTTGGTATAGATGTAATAGGTTTCTCTTGTTTAGATGTAATCTATTCATCTACTATGTTAGTTTTCATGATCTATTTAATTGCTATATGTATGATCATGCTTTGTCGATTATTTATTCGGATTAAATCATATAGATTATTGCTTATATTTTCAACAATATAAAAACCTGATCGTAGGCAACTGAATTCCACTGGTGTAGCCGCGGCTACTAGGCTGCCTTGGTTTGATGGTATACACTATAAGAGATGGCGTGTGAGAGCAATTCTATGGTTTTAAAATCTAAACTGCTATAGCGCCACTCTTGGCAAACCGGAAGAAGATCTTTCTGTTGAGCAGGAAGCGGCCTTTAAGAAAGCCGATACCATATTTCTGGCGGCTCTGTTCAGTATTCTTGGGAACAATATTGTTGACCCATACATGTCATTTGATAATAGCAAAGGCATGTGTGATGCGCTCGAGGCCAAGTTTGGGGTCTCGGACGCTGGCACTAAGTTGTATGTCATAGAGCAATTTTATGACTACAAGATGGTTGATGAGCGCTCCGTCGTTGAGCAACATATTGAGATACAATCACTTGCCAAAGAACTTAAGCATTATTGCCAAGCTTCCTCCCATGTGGACGAACTTTGCTACTTCTCTGAAACATAAGAGACAAGATTTTTCCGTTACAGATCTTATTGGGTCTCTTCATGTGGAAGAGAAGGCGAGAGCAAAGGACACACGTGCTCGAGGATTTGATGGGGCTTCTAGTGCCAATTTGGTACAGAAGAAAAAGTTCCAATCCCACAAGTTTAAGAATAAGAACAAATCTGATGGAAAAGGGAAGTTTGATGGCAAGAATAATACCACTCACTCAACCAATTTTAATAGGAAAAATAATAAGAAGAAAGGCCCTTGCCATGTCTGTGGTGATCCTGATCACCGGGCTCCTAGCTGCCCTAATCGCTCTGACAAGCGGCAACATGGGAACAACGGCAAAACCGCTAATGTTGTTATTAGCAATACTGAGATGAAGGATGTTGGATACGGTATTTTACCTACTATCCTTTCAGTATGTAATTCTTCTGAATGGTGGATTGACACGGGTGCTAATACACATGTATGTTCTGATATTTTCATGTTCTCTTCTTATCAGGTCGCAAGGACTTTCTTCGTGCTGATGGGAAACGGCTCATGTGCTTCTGTTTATGGTGTTCGTACGGTAAATCTGAAGTTTACTTCGGGGAAGACCGTATAGCTGAAGAATGTGCAACACGTTCCCTCCATCAATAAGAATCTCGTCAGCGGACCGCTTCTATGTAGAGATAGTTTTAAGTTGGTGTTTGAGTTCAATAAAGTTGTAATTTCTAAGTATGTACAATTTGTTGCAAAGGGTTATGAGTGCGGAGGTCTGTTCCGCTTATCTTTGTCAGCCTCATGTACTAAAGTTATTAATGATGTTTGCAATGATAATGATTCCAATATTTGGCATTCACGACTTTGTCATATTAACTTTGGTTGCATGACGCCGCTAGCCAATATGAGTTTAATTCCGAAATTTACCACTATCGAAGGTTCTAAGTGCCAAGTTTGTGTGCGAGCAAAGCAACCCTGCAAGTCTCATACGACTGCGGAACCGAGAAAATTAGCACCACTAGAACTTATACATTCAGATCTTTGTGAGATGAATGATGTGTTGACAAGAGGTGGAAAAAGATACTTTATGATGTTAATTGATGACTCCACTAGATACTGCTATGTTTATCTTCTGAAATCTAAGGATAAAGCTTTGAATTACTTCAAAAACTATAAAGCTAAAGCAGAAAACTAACTTGATCTTAAAGTCAAGCGGCTAAGGTCGAATCCTGGTGGAGAGTACTTTTCAAATGAATTTGATCTATTATGTATGGAACATGGTATTATCCATGAGAGGACGCCTCCCTACTCACCTCAGTCAAATGGGGTGGCCAAAAGAAAGAACCGCACTCTAACTGATTTGGTTAACGCCATGTTAGATACATCGGGTCTTTCTAAGGAATGGTGGGGGGAGGCGCTAATGACTGCATGCCATGTCCTAAATCATGTTCCGTAAAGGATAAAACCATGACTCTATTTGAGGAATGGGAGAAGAAAAGGCTTAAACTGTCTTACTTACGAACTTGGGGAGGTTTGACGGAAGTCAATATTCCAATACCCAAGAAGCGAAAGCTTGGACCAAAAACCGTAGATTGTGTTTTTCTAGGATATGCTTTTCATAGCATTGGCTATAGATTTTTGATAGTAAAATCTGAGGTATCTGACATGCATGTTGGTACAATTATGGAGTCAAATGATGCGACTTTCTTTGAGGACATATTTCCCATGAAAGGTATGTCTAGCTCATCAAATCAGGAGATGACTAGTTCATATAGTCAGAAATTTGTTATAATTCTTAAACCCACTATGTCGATAGAACACTATGATGATCCTGTGGAGGACGACAATGAAGCTCCTAAAAGGAGCAAGAGACAAAGGACTAAAAAGTCTTTTGGTGATGATTACATTGTGTACCTTGTGGATGCTACTCCCACTTCTATTTCAGAAGCCTATGCATCTCAAGATGCTAACTACTGGAAAGAAGATGTCTGGAGCGAGATGGATTCCATCTTAGCTAATGGAACTTGGGAGGTCACTGATCATCCTTATGGGTGCAAACCTGTAGGATGTAAGTGGGTGTTCAAGAAAAAGGTTAGACTTGATGGTACTATTGAAAAGTACAAGGCACGTCTTGTGGCCAAGGGTTATACCCAGAAAAAAGATGAAGAATTTTTCGATACCTGCTCACCTGTAGACAGATTGACCACTATTCGAGTACTACTATCCTTGGCTGCCTCACATGGTCTTCTCGTTCATCAAATGGACGTTAAGACAGCTTTTCTAAATGGAGAGCTAGATGAGGAAATTTATATAGATCAGCCTGATGGATTTGTAGTAGATGGTCAAGAAGGAAAGGTGTGTAAGTTAGTGAAGTCTTTATATGGTCTTAAGCAAGCTCTTAAGCAGTCGCACGATAAGTTTGAATGAAATTTAACCGCTGAAGGCTTTGTTGTAAGCGAAACTGATAAGTGTGTGTATTATTAGCATGGTGGGGGTGAGGGAGTTATTATGTGTCTCTATGTCGATGAGTGATACATTGCAAATGTATCTATAATTTTTTGTGTTCCATGCTTGGTTTTATCCACTTTCTTGTGTTTTGTTCCAACTTTGGAGTACTTTTCATATGATTTCTTGGACTAACCTATTAACAAGAGCCACAGTGCCAGCTGCCTGTTTTCTGCTATTTTTGGTTCCAGGAAAGTCAGAAAATGAATATTCTCGGAATTGGACGGGACAAAAGCCAAAGTGCCTATTTTTCCGGATGTCATCAAGTGCCAGAATACGAGACGAAGAGGGGCCAGGGGGCCACCACACCACCTGGCCGCGCGGCCAGGCCTGGCCCGCGCCAGGGGGTGGTGTGGCCGCTCCCGGCACCCCCTCGGCCTCTCCTTCCGCCTATATATTGCCCTCGGGACGAAAACCCTAAGTGCCCGATCAAAAATCCATGAAAGAGTTTGTAGCCGTCGTCATCTCCATCCCTAGATCGGGAGGGATCTGAAGCTCTTCCCGGCACCACGGAGAGGGAATTCACCACGAGGCCTTCTTCATCACCATACAAGCCTCCGGTGTGATGCGTGAGTAGTTCATCCTTGGACTACAGATCCATGTAGTAGCTAGATGGCTGGTTCTCCTTGTTTGTGCTTTCATGTTTAGATCTTGTGAGATCCGTTCATGATCAAGATCATCTATTTGTAATTCTGCATGTTGTGTTTGCGGGGATCCGATGGATATTGAGATGCTATTTCAGATTGATTATTGATTCTATCATGTCTTTGTTATTTGTGATCTTGCATGCTTTCCGTTGTTAGTAGCTATCTTGGCCAAGTAGATGCTAGCAACTCCAAGAGTTACTATTTATGCTCGATAGTGGGTTCATGCCTCTGGTAATCTGGGGAAGTGACAGAAATCTCTAAGGTACTAGATGTGATGTTGCTACTAGGGAGAAAACAACAATCCTTTGTTCATAGAACAATCGTATTGTTTACTTTACATGCAGTTCGTAAACCAATAATCTGTTCCTTGCAACTTAATCTTTGGAGGGGTTCGATGATAACACGAAGGTGGATTATTAGTCATAGATGCAGTTGGATGGCGGTCTATGTATAATGTTGTAATGCCCAATCAAGTCTCAAAGGAGTCAAGATTATTAGTATATGCATGTATTGTTTTCTCGATGTTTGTCAATTGCCCCGTTGTAATTTGTTCACCCAGCATGTTATCTATCTAAGGAGAGCCACCTCTAGTGAACTATGGATCCCGGTCCTTGTCTTTTACATACAATCTATAAACTGTTTACTGCTTTGTGTTTACTTTCTGCAAACTTTTACTTCCTTCCATTCGATACGTTTAATCCTTTGTTTTCAGCAAAACACGGTGAGATTGACAACCTCATCGCAAGTTGGGGACAAAGTTATGTGGTTGTGTTGTGCAGGTCTCCACGTTGCTACTAGCACCGGTAGTGCGCCCTGTCAAAGATCAGCTAGTTACACCTTTGGGGTGTTTCCTTGCTCCTACTGGTTCGATTAAACCTTGGTTTCATAACTGAGGGAAACTTGCTATCGTGCTCATCATACCTTCCTCTTGGGGTTCCCAACAAGCTCTACATCAACACCGCCATCAAGCATTTTTCTGGCGCCGTTGCTGGGGAGTCAAGGACATCTTCACAAGGGGAGTCCCTCATAACCAATCTCTTTACTTTGTTATTTTTGTTTTGCTTAGTTTCTTTTTGCTTTGTTTGCTTGTTTTGTTATTCAAAAACACAAAAAAAATTAGTTTTACTAGTTTGCTTTCTTTATCAAAAACACAAAAAATTAAGTCTCCTTTAGTTGTTACCTCCTCCTTAGCTCACCATGTTGATCCCTACTTTCACCCTGAAAGACCTTTCAATAGGTAGTGGTTGTATAATTGGGAAAGATAATATTGAAGAATTCTTTAATCATGTTAGCAAACATGAGGATACTGAGGATAGATCCCTTGCAGAACTTGCTCCAAATTATGAGATTGCTGTAGCTTCTTTAATTCACATGTTAGAAGCTAGGTTTGTTAACCTCAACCCCTTAATACATGTAATGTTTCTTAAGCTTAAAGAAATTGAAGACCCTGAAAAGAGGGATTTTATTCTAGAAACTTTTTTAAGGAGTTCTATGATGTTGCCAAGGAAGCTAGGAAAGTCTTTGAACGTTTCAATATGCTAGGCTCATGTGTAGATGTTGTTGGTACACGAGAAAAGATGAATAAAACCAAACCTATTGGGGAGGAATCTAAGATACCAATACCCTTTAAACTAGTAGCAATACATGATGCCATAGAAAAGAATCTTGATTGGATTGTTCCTGCAAACCCTTTTGATGAGAATAGTGAACCTAATAGCATTGAGAGAGTATCCTCTAGAGCTTATTTGGATGATATACCTTGCCTTGTTGAAAATATTTCTGGTATTGATCTTAATGCTTCTTCATTTGAGAACATTTGATTCTTTTTCTTTGCTTCTTATGCCTAACTTAAAGGCGTTAAAAAAAGTACTTATTGGGAGATAACCCAAAAGTTTTAGATGAGTCTTGGAAGTTATTACCTCTGTAATAACCTCTCCTTATCCTTTTTATTTGCTTTTTGTGCCAAGAGTAACCTCTAATGAGAGAGAAGTAATGATTGGGAAAGTTGCTGTCCCAAAACAGATTTCTGTGCTTCACCATAAAAATTCGTGTAAAATCTCTGAATGTCTTTTTGAGGCGTGAATTTTTGTGCTTCTGCCCCAGGTTGTTATATAACTTTAGTTGGTTCAAAACTTTTTGATTTGAGCAACAGAAGGTATTCGAAAAAATTCATCTTTACCTGCTGGTCTGTTTTGACAGATTTCTGCCATTTTCTGCATTTGCTTCTTGTTGGTTCCTTTTTGAGTTCTTTTGGGGAATTGAGCTTTTTGAGGGAAGTGCTACAGTATCTAGTGTTCTAATGGAAGTTTATTTGATGTTAGAACTGAACCTTAAGACCTTTTATCTTGAGTGCACAAATGTTGCTAATAAAGATTGTGTGAAATTTTGTATGAAGAAAAATTTCAGGTGTATAGAAGGAATGAGTAATGAGATGAAGGATGGACTAAAGCTCAAGCTTGGGGATTCCACGCGTGTCACCTCAATAAATATCCAAGAAGTACAAGCGTCAAAGCTTGGGGATTCCCAAGGCATCCCCTTCTTCATCAATAAAAATTCCAGGTTTCTTTCAAACGTTTCATTTTTATTGTTTCATGCACAGTTGTGTTGTTCTTGGAGCGTCTTTTTTTGTTTTCATTTTGCTTTTTTGTTTGCTTGTTTTTCTTAGTTTCCTGAATAAATTGGTTGGACCCCCTCTTTCATACATTGGTTTGCAAATAGTTTGGTTTGGATTGGAAAAGAGTAGGAAAGTTCATGCTTATGTGGTAAAAAGAGCTCGTTTTTGACTGTGGCCTATGCTTTGTCATGCCATGCTTGATATTGTTTTGGATTTATGCTTAGTATTCTTTGCTGTAGCATGACTTGTTATAAACAATTGAGATTGCTTAATGTGCCTTGGATGAATCATGCGTTGTTTTAGCATATTAAAGCATAGTATAGTGGTATTCTCCTTTGATGCTTTATTTGGGTTGACTTGGCGCATGCTCACACCATGTTATGACTTCCACAAGTCACCATAGCCTTTATGATCCTTTAGTTTTCAACTTGTAGTATCAGTTTATGCTTTGATCAATGATGTTTTATCGCTCTGCATGATTATGGCCATTATTGCTCTCTTAGTTTGTCGCTCCCAGTCTTTTGCTAGACTCCACCACAAAGTATGAGTTCCACTCATGCATCCAACTCCCTAAACCAAGTTATTCCAAAGAGTCCAACATACCTACCTACTAGCTTATGCTATTCCAAGTATATTCATGCTTTTGTTTACCTTTCACTTGTTATGAGAAAACTAGTGATTAAAGCTCTCACAAACTTGATGGCACACTTTACTTTATTGCCTCTAATAAACTTGAACCATTGGGTCCTTCTTTGTTGCGTATATGCTTGCGCTTTATAAGTTGAAATTAGCAGAACCATGTACCATGGGGAACGCTTTCAACATTGCACTTGTACTTTGTACCCCATTGATATTATGTTCTTTTGCTTACGGATCCCGGTGGTGTGAAATAAATGTGGAACTTGTATGATCATGGAGTTTGTATGTGTGTTAGAGAAACGCCTGAGCCGCTAGCCTAAGCCATGCCTAATCATGGTGGAAACTTGCAGCATCACCATAATGAGCACTCCATGAAGCATCCTCAATAAAAACCTATGCAAATAGCAAATAAAAAGATCGCTGAGATGCTCATTGTCTGCTTACCTTGTCATTTTGACTATGGGAAAGCTCCCGTATCATGTGCAAGGGTACCCGTTGCGGTTCTTAATGATACACATATACTTACAATGACAAGAGCTTACTCGTGACTGAAGTTGAGTAGCATGAGGATCGGTCTTCGTAAGTAAGGGGCATGAGATTTCGGTTTATAACTTGTCAAGCATATCCTCTTAGTTGTGTCACTTTAACCTTAATCACCTTCAAGATGCTTATGATAGGGGCAATGAGAGCTGAAAGCTATAAGTACCATAATTTTTGGAAGCTCTTTATGAGATTTGAATCCCTACTTCCTTTTATAAAAAGGCCTTTCTTCCACCATTATATTGAGTCTGCACCTTCTATCTTTATGCACCTACTTTGAGAGCATAGTGGCCATTCTTAGTTTTATGTGCATTGTCCCAAGACTAGTTGATTGATGCATACTTTGATATTGCTTGTTTTAAACTATTGTATCTAGTCACTCTTATGAACTTTGAAGGTGTCCTATGCATTTATATTTGCTACTCTATTGAGGGACAAGCTGAATACTTTTATGCTATGTTTTCTTTATGTGAAACAAACAAACGTCATGCAAAGCATTGTTATTCATGAATCTTTTGTTTGTGTCTTTTCATGTTGCATCATAGTTTCTTTGCTTATTGCTAGAACTTTGTCTTTCATGTTATGATTGAAGTACTACCATCCCAGCTTTGAATGTTTTACAAATACTTAGATCAAGTCTTTGATGGTGCATGTCACCTCAAAAATTATTCTTTCTTTTTATCACTTACCTACTCGAGGACGAGCAGGAGTTAATCTTGGGGATGTTGATACATTGCAAATGTATCTATAATTTTTGATGTTCCATGCTTGGTTTTATCCACTTTCTTGTGTTTTGTTCCAACTTTGGAGTACTTTTCATATGATTTATTGGACTAACCTATTAACAAGAGACATAGTGCTAGCTGCCTGTTTTCTGCTGTTTTTGGTTCCAGGAAAGTCAGAAAATGAATATTCTCGGAATTGGACGGGACAAAAGCCAAAGTGCCTATTTTTCCGGATGTCATCAAGTGCCAGAATACGAGACGGAGAGGGGCCAGGGGGCCACAACACCACCTGGCCACGCGGCCAGGCCTGGCCCATGCCAGGGGGTTGTGTGGCCGCTCCCGGCACCCCCTCGGCCTCTCCTTCCGCCTATATATTGCCCTCGGGACGAAAACCCTAAGTGCCCGATCAAAAATCCACGAAAGAGTCTGTAGCCACCGTCATCTCCATCCCTAGATCGGGAGGGATCTGAAGCTCTTCGGCACCACGGAGAGGGAATTCACCCCGGAGGCCTTCTTCATCACCATGCAAGCCTCCGGTGTGATGCGTGAGTAGTTCATCCTTGGACTACGGATCCATGTAGTAGCTAGATGGCTGGTTCTCCTCCTTTGTGCTTTCATGTTTAGATCTTGTGAGCTCCGTTCATGATCAAGATCATCTATTTGTAATTTTGCATGCTGTGTTTACGGGGATCCGATGGATATTGAGATGCTATTTCAGATTGATTATTGATTCTATCATGTCTTTGTTATTTTTGATCTTGCATGCTTTCCGTTGTTAGTAGCTATCTTGGCCAAGTAGATGCTAGCAACTCCAAGAGTTAGTATTTATGCTCGATAGTGGGTTCATGCCTCTGTAACTGGGAAGTGACAGAAATCTCTAAGGTACTAGATGTGCTGTTGCTACTAGGGAGAAAACAATAATACTTTGTTCATAGAACAATCGTATTGTTTACTTTACACGCAGTTCGTAAAGCAATAATCTGTTGCTTGCAACTTAATACTGGAGGGGGTTCGGATGATAACCTGAAGGTGGATTATTAGTCATAGATGCAGTTGGATGGCGGTCTATGTATAATGTTGTAATGCCCAATCAAGTCTCAAAGGAGTCAAGATGATTAGTATATGCATGTATTGTTTTCTCGATGTTTGTCAATTGCCCCGCTGTAATTTGTTCACCCAGCATGTTATCTATCTAAGGAGAGCCACCTCTAGTGAACTATGGATCCCGGTCCTTGTCTTTTACATACAATCTATAAACTGTTTACTGCTTTGTGTTTACTTTCTGCAAACTTTTACTTCCTTCCATTCGATACGTTTAATCCTTTGTTTTCAGCAAAACACGGTGAGATTGACAACCTCATCGCAAGTTGGGGACAAAGTTCCATGGTTGTGTTGTGCAGGTCTCCACGTTGCTACTAGCACCCGTAGTGCGCCCTGCCAAATCTCAGCTAGTAACACCTTTGGGGTGTTTCCTTGCTCCTACTGGTTCGATTAAACCTTGGTTTCATAACTGAGGGAAACTTGCTGTTGTGCTCATCATACCTTCCTCTTGGGGTTCCCAACAAGCTCTACATCAACACCGCCATCAAGCATTTTTCTGGGCACCGTGCATTGAGCCATCAATGACATATTGATATTCGGGACTAGCCTCACTGTTATTGAGGAGGTCAAAGAGTTCCTATCTCGCTGCTTTGAGATGAAGGACTTGGGAGTGGCTGATGTAATCTTAAATATCAAGCTACTGAAAGATGACAATGGTGGGATTACACTACTTCAGTCCCACTATGTGGAAAATGTATTGAGTCACTTTGGGTATAGCGACTGCAAGTCTTCTCCAACGGCTTATGATCCAAGTGTGTTACTTCGAAAGAATCGAAGGAATGCTAAATATCAATTGAGATACTCTCAAATTATTGGCCCGCTCATGTGCTTAGCCAGCACTACGAGGCCTGACATCTCCTTTTCTGTAAGCAAACTGAGTCGATTTGTGTCAAATCCTGGAGATGATCATTGGCATGTGTTGGAAATATGCCCTAGAGACAAATAGTAATAAGGACTATTATCATATTTCGTATAGTTTATGATTAAGTTTTATATCATGCTATAACTATATTGAGTGGAAACATCAATACACGTGTGATATATAAACAACCAGGGGTTCCCAGTGAAACTCTAGTCACTGGTTCATTGGTCAACAGATGATCATGTTTCTTGATCATGTGGCATTTATGCCAGTTGGAAATGGAGTCAACTCATTCTTGAATGAGATGATGAACCAATACCCAACCTAAACATCATGACCCGATCATGTCACGAAGTTCAAGTTACAATGATTAGAAATGGATCTTCGTAGACTATTCCTTAGACCGTGAGGCTATATCAATCACTGTCTCCCGAGAGTGCTTTGATAGCATCAAGAGCCACTTGGTAATACAGTGGTTATAAAGGTGTGTTCAGGTACTCAGAGGAAACCGTTGAGGCAATATATGTCAAGAGCGGGATTTGTACGTCCACGTGACAGAAATATACTCAAGGGCCCACTCGAAGAAGTTATATCAAATAGCTGTGCGGCGCGTGATTTGATCACAGGGATATCACTTGTCGGAACGAGTCAAGTAGCATTGTTCAGTAATGAGATTGAACACGACATGGTGATGTCATTGATCACATCTCGGGCAATGCAAGTATCGAGAGACAAAGGGAATAAGACACGACTGTCCCGGTTCAAACGACGAAAGATCTTCGTGGAACGCACAGGGGTCACATGGCCATCCAGTTCCCTCTATCGATCATTGGTGCGGGAGTGTCCCGACCATGTTTGGAGTGTTCCCGAACCGTGGGGTATCACGCTTAAGGGCTTGATGATGCTTAGAGAGTGTTTATAGGATTGGAAGAATCACCGAAGAATAGTAGAGAGAAAACCAGAAGGGTTTCGGTAAGTCCGGAGGATGTCCGGAGTGGAGGTGGAAGGTGTTCCATAGCCACGGAGGTTGAATAATATGTGAATGAATGTTAAATATTGATTTAATCATTTATTCATAATTATTTAATAAAGAGAAAATCAATTTAAATGGTCAAAGGCTTAATGGGCCAATTCTGGGAGGGGAGAGGGCCCATTAGGGAAAGGAGAGAGGGAGAAGGGGCCAAGGGGGTGGCTGGCACCCTAGTGGGCCAGTTCCCCGCGCGGGGCCCATGGGGGTGGCCGGCGGCCACCCCTCTCCCCCCTCCTCTCCTTTAGTCCCACCCCGGGACTTTGAGGGAGGTAGTACCTCCCCCCTATATATAGTGGGGGTATTTGGCCAAATAAATACGCCCAATAATCAATAAAGGTCTTCTGACTTTTGGGAAGACCTCCAATTGATATTATCTCTCTCTCTCTCGTGACCGTGGTCCCAAGTGCAGGCTGTGAGCGAGATACATCTTCACCATGGAGCCTGTCAGCAAGGGATTCGGATCAAGAGCTCTACTTCCAATCGCTGCTTTGGATTAGAAGCGGAGTCATCATCAGGCACCAGACGTGTGTAACTCCCCGCGAGGTGTCACACTTGGGGCACTCAAGTCGTTGAGCCATAGGAGCGCAAGGACTTCATCACGACCTTGAGGTCGGCATCGGCTCGTCTACATCAACCACGTTCTCCTGAGCGTTGACAATGCTTTTCGGTCTTCAAGGGTAAGTTCGCGAAAAGCCCCTCTTGTTACTGTATTACTAATAGATAGGTCCTGGCAGCATCAGGAGTTCAGGGGCGTAGGGTAAAATTTTATTATTTTCATACGTGGAACCCCTACAGTGGTATTAGAGCTAGATCTATGCGTAGTAATGCTAGTACGGGTGGAACACACGAGATGTAGCGTGTGGGCGTTGATCTTTTAGTTGTTACCCTCCCACGTGTACTTGTTTATACCACAGTAATTCTTGATGAAGCGGCCCCCAACCGACTTTACGCGTTCATTCACGAGACTGGTCCATGCTGGACATACGGCTTGTACCGTATGAAGTGGCTTAGGGGGGTGTCTTTCTCTCTCGCATTAGTTGGTATGCCATTTATAACGGAGGGCCCCGAAAGGGGTGTAGTAGAGACAACTACTTGATCAGCGTTGTGCTAAAAGTTCGTAGGTAAGAACGGTTCTTGTGCGAAAGCCCATTCAGCCACGTAAAAACATGCAAAGATAAAGTAGAGGCGTCTAACTTTGTTTTGCAGGGGGCGTTGCTTTGTGATATGGTTGTGGCAAAGGTAAAGTGATTACCTTTTGTTACGTAGTAGTAGATAGTCACGAAGGTGACGGACTACCACGCCGGAGTGACACCGGTACCCTGGTGTCTACGGCACCGGAACTCTGGCGCCGTATTCCGGTAACGACGGATGGAGATCACGACGTGAAGGACCATATCACATCGCATTTACATTCAATGTTATTGTTTGTATATCTTATTGTGTGCTAGTATTAGATACTCGACGGTAGCCTAATAAGATGATCCATGTTAAAATTACCAACGATTGTGTTCCCACTTAGTGTGCACCACCAAGAAAGTTCTTCGGTATGAGGCGACCCAGGGTGACTGGGTTCAGACATATCTATGTTCGCATACAGTGGGTGCAAGCCATGTTGCACAGCGAATACACTAAGGTTGAGTTGGCGAGCCTAGCACGTCATAGAAGCGTGGCCTCGAAACACGGATGGTCGAAAGATCGAGCACAAGTCGCATGAATGATGTGACCGACGTTTAGCGTCCACCCTTGAACCCACATTGATGGTCGTGTTAATCGGGGGAGATGTGGCTGATAGGGGTCGTGTTATCACTAGGAACCCTTATGGGGATAGGTATTTCTGATTGGAGTTATTATTAACTCATTTAATTATAAACTTAGTCTAAATTCATTTTGCAATTATAAATGTAGAAAATGGTTCTCCCCGAGATTACCTTCCCTATTGACAATTGGTTAAAAGGAGAAAAGCTCAAGTTAGATGGATCCAACTTTTCTGCATGGTTCATGCACCTTTTTGAGATCTTCTTGGTGAACAAAGTATCTGAGTACATGACCTGCGAGATGTACTTGGAGCCACCCTATTCTCATGAGACCCAGGAGCAGCGGGATCTTTGCTGCCGGCGTCGTGTGATGGCCACATTCATATCAATGACGATGCGCCTCGGGATGGAAGATGGGTTGTGGCCGATTGTGGGAAGTCTTAATCCCCAAACAGTTATGGCTCATCTGAGATCGCATTTCGTGGAACAAGTGCGCATGTGGGAGTATGAGCTGATGGGGGATTTCCTCTCCATAAATATGGAGGAGGGCTCCTCACTGGACGAACACTTGTTGAGCATATACGATGCATACATGAGTCTGGCATACTACCTGGACAACTGGTTCTCAAGCTCTTTTGCAATGGGAGTTATGCTGCGGTCGCTGCCACCAAGCTTCCAAGCATAAGTCAGGATTTGCATTATGAGAGGCGACACAGAAACACTGGATTTCCACGAGTTCATATCACATTTCAGAGATGTGGTGATTGAACCCGATGTCGCTGGGGTCATCAGTGACAAAGGTATATATTTGATATACAATTTTATAAATGTTATAATCTTGCAAACACATTTGCAGTGTTAAGTATATTTGATACTTGTTCTGTTTTGCTGAAAACAGGTCCTTCTGCATGCGAGGTGCTTGCTGGAGAGGAGGTGACGTTGTGTGTTGATGGCGAGCATGATGATGATGGCCGACGACACTCTCCCTCGACATTTATCACTTAGTTTATGTTTAGGATGATTATTGTAATCAAAAGTGTTGGGTCCGCAGCATAGAAAACAAAAAATTTCCTACGGTGTGAACTACACGCTAAGATCTATCTACTAGGTACAAAGCAAACGGGTGGACATACATCCATAGAGAACTTACCCTCGTAGACAACGAGCTTTGTTAACGAGTAGGAACTCGTGGTTGATGTAGTCGTACACTTGCCGATCTCAAGATCGTGACGAAGTCCGAGCGCCGCAACTCAGCAGCGCATCCACACTCGCACACACGTTCAAGCCAACGGACAACCTGCACCTCCTCGCTCCAGCGATCCAGCGGAAGCAGCAACTCCTTCCAGACGAAATGCCACCGGGAACATGTATCTCGCTAATCCGAGACCATGGGGGAATAATTCTAGAGGAGAGAGATCCTTCACAAGGAGGTGTGTGGAAGAAGGAGGAATGGGTGGCCTTTTATAGGAGGAAGGGTGCCCTCTCTCCATGGCGGCGCATGGGGTGACCTCACCTCCCCATTCATGTGGTGGTAACTCCTCCACATTAAAATGCCTCTTCACATTCCCTTTTAAAGTCTCCACTTTAAATGCATTAAGTTTCTCCAAATTTAATGCTCTCTCATTTAATAAAACCCTTTTATTAAATTTATTCAGAATTTTGTTAATTACTTTAATTAACAAACATTCACAAATAGCCCCTTGCAATATTTCAATATCACATGCAGAACCACCTTCTGCAATTTCACCCGAAACAATTTCCGGTTTCTATTGAAACAATTCCTACGCTTTGCAATTCTTTTGTCTGAAACATATGTGCTCCAAAATGGTGTCCGGTAACTCTTAAGTGTGCCACCCTACGGTTCGCGAATAATGCAGACATGATCGAGACCCTTCTCCGATCAATAATCAATAGCGACACAGAGATCCGTACTGACTCCTACACATTCAACGATGACTCCTGTGATCGTGATAACCTTTAACGCTTGTAACTAAATCCCTTTGTCTCTCGATATATTACATGTCCGAGATTCGATCATCAGTATCTCCATACCTAGTTTGATCTTGTTACCGACATGCACTCTTTTCTCGTTCCCGTGATATAACATTCTAGTGATCACATCACTTGCTTGCAAGCTATCCTAATGTGATATCACCGAGAGGGCCCAGAGTATATCTATCCGTCATCTGGATTGGAAAATTCCACTCTTGATCCATGAGCCTCAACATAACACCTTCGTAGCACTGAACCCATCTTTATAGTCACCCTGTTACGGTGTGACGTTTGATGTTATCAAGATACTCTTCCGGTGTTAGCAATTAACATGATCTCATGGTCTAAGGATAAAGATTACTTCGTATGATGTTATAGCAATATAAACACAATGACTTGATCGTAATGCTATACTTCGGATGAATGTTCATCACATCATTCCACCAATGGTGTGACCTTGTTATTAACAACATCCAATGTCCATGATCAGGAAACCTTGATCATCTTGTTAATCAACAAGCTAGTCTATAAGAGAGGCATGACTAGGAACCCTTTTTGTTTATTAAACACACATGTATTGATGTTTCCTATCAATACAATTATAGCATGTAAAATAAACATCTATCATATATAAGGAATACATAATAACAACTTTATTATTGCCTCTCAGGGCATATTTCCTTCAGTCTCCCACTTGCACTAGAGACAATAATCTAGTTCACATAGTGATAAGTCTAACACCCATGGAGTTCTGGTGTTGATCATGTTTTGCCCTAGGGAGTACTTTAGTCAACGGATCTGCTACATTCAGGTTCGTGTGCACTTTACAAATCTTTATATCTCCATCCTTGACATGCTCGCGGATGGAGTTAAACTGGCGCTTAATATGCTTGGAATTCTTGTGAGACCTTGGTTCCTTTGCGTTGGCTATGGCTCCATTGTTGTCACAATAGATCACCATCGGGTCCAACGATCAGGAACCACACCGCCCGTAATGAACTCATTCATCCAAAGCGCTCTGTGTTGCTTCGGCAAAGCAACATATTCCGCCTCGTTGTTGATCCAGCCACCACAGGTTGTTTGGAGCTCCTCCAACTAACTTGCCTGCTCAAGAGAAATACGTATCCGTATTGAGACTTAGAGTCATCCGGATCAGTGTCAAAGCTAGCATTGACATAACACTTAGCGACTAGCTCTTCTTCACCTCCGTATATAAGAAACATATCCTTAGTTCTTCTCAAGTACTTAAGGATATTCTTGACCGCTATCTAGTGTTCCGAACCTGGATCAGATTGGTACCTACTAGTCAAACTAATAGCATGTGCCACATCTGGTCTTGTACATAGCATGGCATAAATTATAGAGCCTATGGCTGAGGCATAGGGGATCTTATCCATTATCTCTTTCTTCCGTAGTGGTCGGACTTTGAGTCTTACTCAATGTCTCGCCTTGCAACATAGGTAAGAACCCTTCTTACTTCATCCATATTAAACTTCTTTAATATCTTATCAAGGTATGTACTCTGCGATAGCCCAATTAGGCGTCTTGATCTATCTCTATAGATTTTAATGCCTAATATATATGAAGCTTCACCAAGATCCTTCATCGAAAATTTGCTGTTTAGATAACTTTTAACACTGTTTAAAAGATCTAAATCATTTCCAATCAATAATATGTCATCCACATATAATATCAGAAATGCCACATTGCTCCCACTCACTTTCTTGTAAATACAAGCCTCTCCATAAGTTTGGACAAATCCAAACTCTTTGATCACCTCATCAAAGCTAAGATTCCAACTTCGTGATGCTTGCTTCAGTCCATAGATGGATCGCTGAAGTTTGCACACCTTATTAGCATCCTTAGGATCGACAAAACCCTTAGGTTGTATCATATACAACTCTTCTTCAATCTTACCATTGAGGAATGCAGTTTTGACATCCATCTGCCATATTTCATAATCGAAATATGCAGCAATTGCTAACATAATCCTAACTGACTTAAGCATCGCTACGGGAGAGAATGTCTCATCGTAGTCAACTCCTTGAATTTGTCGAAACCCCTTTGCGACAAGTCGAGCCTTTTTAGATGGTCACATTACCATCAGCATCAGTTTTCCTTTTGAAAATCCATTTATTCTCAACGGCCTTTCGGTCGTGAGGTAAGTCCACCAAGTTCCAAACTTGGTTCTCGTACATGGATTCCATCTCGGATTTCATGGCTTCTAGCCATTTGTTGGAATCCGGGCTCAGCATCGCTTCTTCATACATCGCAAGGTCATCCATTTCATCAATCATGAAATTCATAATAGCATTGCCGTATAGTTCAGGAGCTGCACGTGTCCTGCTTGACCTGTGAGGTTCGGTAGTGTCCTCTTTCGGAGTTTCATGATCAATATCATTAGCTCTCTTCATTAGGTGAAGTCAACTCCAAAACAACTTCTGGAGCTGCGCTACTCGCCATTCCATGAAGAGAAGGTTCAATAACCTCTTCGAGTTCTACCTTCCGACTACTCACACCTTTCGCGAGAAACTCCTTCTCAAGAAAGGATCCATTCTTGGCAAGAAAGACCTTGCCCTCGGATCTGTGATAGAAGGTATACCCAATCGTTTCCTTAGGGTATCCTATGAAGACGCATTTTTCCGCTTTGGGTTCGAGTTTATCCGGTTGAAGTTTTTTCACATAAACATCGCATTCCCAAACTTTAAGAAATGACAGCTTAGGTTTGTTTCCAAACCATAATTCATACGGTGTCTTTTCAACGGATTTAGATGGTGCCCAATTTAAAGTGAATGCAGTTGTTTCCAGTGCATAACCCCAAAATGACAGAGGTAAGTCAGTCAGAGACATCATAGATCGAACCATATCCAATAAGGTACGACATTGACGCTCAAACACACCATTACGTTGTGGTGTTCCGGCAGGCGTGAGTTGTGAAACTATTCCACAGTCTTTCATATGTGTGCTAAACTCGTAACTAGGATACTCTCCTCCACGGTCGAACCGTAGAAATTTGATCTTTCTGTTACGATGATTTTCCACTTCATTCTGAAATTCTTTGAACTTTTCAAAAGTTTTAGACTTGTGTTTCATCAAATAGATATACCCATATCTAATCAAGTCGTCCGTGAAAGTAACAAAATAACGATATCCACTTCGCGCCGACACACTCATTGGTCCACACACATCAGTATGTATGATTTCCAATAGATCATCGCCTGCTCCATTGAACCGAAAACGGCGTTCTAGTCATCTTGCCCATAAGGCATGGCTCACATGTATCAAATGATTCAAAATCAAGTGATTCCAAAAGTCCATCGAATGGAGCTTCTTCATGCTTAACGCCAATATGACCTAGACGGCGATTACCATATATGTAGATATATCATTATCAAGTTTAATCCTTTTAGAATCAACATTATGAATATGCGTAATACTGCTATCGAGATCCAACAGAAATAAACCATTCAACATAGGTGCATGACCATAAAAGATATTATTCATATAAATCGAACAACCATTGTTTTCAGACTTAAATGAATAACCACTTTGCATCAAACACGATCTGGATACAATGTTCATGCTCAGTGCAGGCAATAAATAACAATTATTTAGGTTTATAACTAATCCCGATGGCATATGGAGAGGAAGCGTTCCAACGGCGATCACATCAACTCTTGATCCATTGCCGACCTGCATCGTGACCTCATCCCTTGCTAGTTGTCGCTTGTTCCGCAGCCCCTGAATCGAGTTACATATATTAGCAACCGATCCGGTATCAAATACCGTGCTCATGCGAGTACTAGTCAAGTACACATCAATAACATGTATATCACATATACCTTTGTTTGCCTTGCCGGACTTCTTGTCCGCCAAATACTAGGCGATTCGCTTCAATGGCGATCCCCTTGCAATAGTAGCACTTCGGTGTCGGACTTAGGGCCAGCTCGGGTTTCTTTTCAGCGTGTATGGACTTGCCACCCTTCTTTCCCTTGTGCTTGCCTTTCTTGTCCTTCTTGAAACCGGTGGTCCTATTGATCATCAACACTTGATGTTCTTTCCCAATCTCCACTTCGCAGGTCTTAAGCATTGTGAAGCTCGGAAGAGACTTCTTCATGCCCTGCATATTATAGTTCATCACGAAGCTCTTGTAGCTAGGTGGCAGAGATTGGAGAACATGATGTATGCCTAAGTCAATGGGAATCGTTATTCCCAAGGACACAAGCTTATCGGCGTACCCACACATTTTGAGTACGTGCTCACTAATGGAGCTGTTTTCCTTCATCATGCAGCTAAAGAACTTTCCTGTAGCATTATAACTCTCTACGGCAGCATGGGTATCGAAAATCATTTTCAATTCTCCCATGGTATCAAAGGCATTGCCATTTTTGAAACGCTTTCGAAGTTCTGGCTCTAGCCCATACAGTATGCCGCAATGAACTAAGTTGTGGTCCTCCTGACGAGTTATATAGACGTTTTTTCCTCGTCAGGGGCATCAGGAGCTGGTGGGGGGCCTAGCGGCGCATCTAGCACATATTGCTTTTGTGCAGCAGTGAGGAGAATCCTCAAATTCATAGCCCAGTTGGTGAAGTTGCTACCATTCACAGCAAGTTTCTCTTTTTCCATGAACACATTGAAATTAAAAGCAGGTGGTGCCATCTACAACAGAATTTGTAAAGTATATTTAGACTAATTTTATGATAGATTGAGTTCAACTAATCCAAATTACTAATGAACTCCCACTCAAAAACGACATCCCTCGTGTCCTTTTGATGATTACATGAACCAAATCCACTACACCAAGTCCGATCATCACGTGAGTCGGTGTAGCTTCAAAGGCGAGCATCTATATGGGCATCATATCAACTATATGACTCATTCTTAACCTTTCGGTCCGTGTTCCGAGGCCATGTCTGTACATGCTAGGCTCGTCAAGTAAGAACCTTAGTATTTGCGTGTGTAAAACTGTCTTACACCCGTTGTATGAAAGCGTAGAGTTGAAAACACCTGATCATCACGTGATGCCTCAAAACACGATCCACAAAACGATGCATACTTAAGGAAGAACACATTTTATCTTGATATCTAAATGAGGGATCATCTTATAATGCTATCAAACACGCCAAACTAGCAGTATAAGATGCTAACATCTAATGTGTGAAGTGAGATGATATGGTCCATGCATTTGATCTCTATCATTTGCATCGTGGTATGATCTCTATCATTCCTTTGTGTGTAAGGCCAAGGTCTATGGAACTTACACGTTAAGTGAGTTGTAAGAGTATCTACCATACATCTACTTACAACAATACCATATCAAAACACTAGCCCAGCAACGATCTAAACTAGACGCCTCTAATTTATCAATTGCAAGTTTTACGTGGCTTAGGGCTTTCTGAGATAGAACCTGTCTAACCTACGAACATGAACCACAACAAGGATAACCAAGTTATTAGCAACTCGTTGTAAATCATATATTGACTATAGTAGGAGAGATGACACCACCACTTATGCAAAACAAGTTGCATGTCAGTCGTGGAACCGGTCTCATGTATGATGACATGTAAGGTTGGTCCGGGCCGCTTCATCCCACTATGCCACCAATATTCAAAGTACATAGAAGATGCAATAACATGATCATCATCACCCACATATCAACCATATGTGTACTACCCGTGCAAAGCACCTACGCATAGATCAGGCTCTGATACCACTATTGGGTCCGACATAGAAACCAAAAATTTCCTACGGTGTGAACTATATGCCAAGATCTATCTACTAGGTACAAAGAAAACGGGTGGACATACATCCATAGAGAACTTACCCTCGTAGACAACGAGCTTTGTTAACGAGTAGGAACTCGTGGTTTATGTAGTCGTACACTTGTCGATCTCAAGATCGTAAGGAAGTCCGAGCACCGCAACTCAGCAGCGCATCTGCACTCGCACACACGTTCAAGCCACCGGACAACCTCCACCTCCTTGATCCAGCGATCCAGCAGAAGCAGCAACTCCTTCCGCATTTAAATGCCACTGGAACATGTATCTCGCTAATCCGAGACCATGGGGAATAATTCTAGAGGGGAGAGAGATCCTTCACAAGGAGGTGTGTGGAAGAAGGAGGAATGGGTGGCCTTTTATAGGAGGGGGTGCCCTCTCTCCATGGCAGCGCATGGGGTGACCTCACCTCCCCATTCATGTGGTGGTAACTCCTCCACATTAAAATGCCTCTTCACATTCCCTTTTAAAGTCTCCACTTTAAATGCATTAAGTTTCTCCAAATTTAATGCTCTCTCATTTAATAAAACCCTTTTATTAAATTTATTCAGAATTTTGTTAATTATGTTAATTAACAAACATTCACATATAGCCCCTTGCAATATTTCAATATCACATGCAGAACCACCTTCTGCAATTTCACCCGAAACAATTTCCGGTTTCTATTGAAACAATTCCTGCGCTTTCAATTCTTTCGTTCAAACATATGTGCTCCAAAATGGTGTCCGTAACTCTTAAGTGTGCCACCCTACGGTTCGTGAATAATGCAGACATGATCGAGACCCTTCTCCGATCAATAATCAGCGCCAGGACACGGAGATCCGTCTTGACTCCTACACATTCAACGATGACTCACATGTTCGTGAGAACCTTTAACGCTTGTAACTAAATCCCTTTGTCTCGATATATTACATGTCCGAGATTCGATCATCGGTATCTCCGTACCTAGTTTGATCTCGTTCCGACATGCACTCTTTTCTCTCCGTGATATAACATTCTAGTGATCACATCACTTGCTTGTAAGCTATCCTAATGTGATATCACCGAGAGGGCCCAGTATATCTATCCGTCATCTGGATTGACAAATTCCACTCTTGATACATGAGCCTCAACATAACACCTTCGTAGTACTTGAACCCATCTTTATAGTCACCTGTTACGGTGTGACGTTTGATGTTATCAAGATACTCTTCCGGTGTTAGCAATTAACATGATCTCATGGTCTAAGGATAAAGATTACTTCGTATGATGTTATAGCAATATAAACACAATGACTTGATCGTAATGCTATACTTCGGATGAATGTTCATCACATCATTCCACCAATGGTGTGACCTTGTTATTAACAACATCCAATGTCCATGATCAGGAAACCTTGATCATCTTGTTAATCAACAAGCTAGTCTATAAGAGAGGCATGACTAGGAACCCTTTTTGTTTATTAAACACACATGTATTGATGTTTCCTATCAATACAATTATAGCATGTAAAATAAACATCTATCATATATAAGGAATACATAATAACAACTTTATTATTGCCTCTCAGGGCATATTTCCTTCAGTCTCCCACTTGCACTAGAGACAATAATCTAGTTCACATAGTGATAAGTCTAACACCCATGGAGTTCTGGTGTTGATCATGTTTTGCCCTAGGGAGTACTTTAGTCAACGGATCTGCTACATTCAGGTTCGTGTGCACTTTACAAATCTTTATATCTCCATCCTTGACATGCTCGCGGATGGAGTGAAACTGGCGCTTAATATGCTTGGAATTCTTGTGAGACCTTGGTTCCTTTGCGTTGGCTATGGCTCCATTGTTGTCACAATAGATCACCATCGGGTCCAACGCACTGGGAACCACACCCAGTTCCGTAATGAACTCATTCATCCAAACTGCTTCCTGTGTTGCTTCTGAAGCAGCAACATATTCCGCCTCCGTTGTTGATCCAGCCACCACAGGTTGTTTGGAGCTCCTCCAACTAACTGCTGCTCCGTTCAAGAGAAATACGTATCCGTATTGAGACTTAGAGTCATCCGGATCAGTGTCAAAGCTAGCATTGACATAACACTTAGCGACTAGCTCTTCTTCACCTCCGTATATAAGAAACATATCCTTAGTTCTTCTCAAGTACTTAAGGATATTCTTGACCGCTATCTAGTGTTCCGAACCTGGATCAGATTGGTACCTACTAGTCAAACTAATAGCATGTGCCACATCTGGTCTTGTACATAGCATGGCATAAATTATAGAGCCTATGGCTGAGGCATAGGGGATCTTATCCATTATCTCTCTTTCTTCCGCTGTAGCCGGACTTTGAGTCTTACTCAATGTCTCGCCTTGCAACATAGGTAAGAACCCCTTCTTACTTCCGTCCATATTAAACTTCTTTAATATCTTATCAAGGTATGTACTCTGCGATAGCCCAATTAGGCGTCTTGATCTATCTCTATAGATTTTAATGCCTAATATATATGAAGCTTCACCAAGATCCTTCATCGAAAATTTGCTGTTTAGATAACTTTTAACACTGTTTAAAAGATCTAAATCATTTCCAATCGATAATATGTCATCCACATATAATATCAGAAATGCCACATTGCTCCCACTCACTTTCTTGTAAATACAAGCCTCTCCATAAGTTTGGACAAATCCAAACTCTTTGATCACCTCATCAAAGCGAAGATTCCAACTTCGTGATGCTTGCTTCAGTCCATAGATGGATCGCTGAAGTTTGCACACCTTATTAGCATCCTTAGGATCGACAAAACCCTTAGGTTGTATCATATACAACTCTTCTTCAATCTTACCATTGAGGAATGCAGTTTTGACATCCATCTGCCATATTTCATAATCGAAATATGCAGCAATTGCTAACATAATCCTAACCGACTTAAGCATCGCTACGGGAGAGAATGTCTCATCGTAGTCAACTCCTTGAATTTGTCGAAACCCCTTTGCGACAAGTCGAGCCTTTTTAGATGGTCACATTACCATCAGTTTTCCTTTTGAAAATCCATTTATTCTCAACGGCCTTTCGGTCGTGAGGTAAGTCCACCAAGTTCCAAACTTGGTTCTCGTACATGGATTCCATCTCGGATTTCATGGCTTCTAGCCATTTGTTGGAATCCGGGCTCATCATCGCTTCTTCATACATCGCAAGGTCATCCATTTCATCAATCATGAAATTCATAATAGCATTGCCGTATAGTTCAGGAGCTGCACGTGTCCTGCTTGACCTGTGAGGTTCGGTAGTGTCCTCTTTCGGAGTTTCATGATCAATATCATTAGCTCTCTCTTCATTAGGTGAAGTCAACTCCAAAACAACTTCTGGAGCTGCGCTACTCGCCATTCCATGAAGAGAAGGTTCAATAACCTCTTCGAGTTCTACCTTCCGACTACTCACACCTTTCGCGAGAAACTCCTTCTCAAGAAAGGATCCATTCTTGGCAACAAAGACCTTGCCCTCGGATCTGTGATAGAAGGTATACCCAATCGTTTCCTTAGGGTATCCTATGAAGACGCATTTTTCCGCTTTGGGTTCGATTTTATCCGATTGAAGTTTTTTCACATAAACATCGCATTCCCAAACTTTAAGAAATGACAGCTTAGGTTTGTTTCCAAACCGTAATTCATACGGTGTCTTTTCAACGGATTTAGATGGTGCCCGATTTAAAGTGAATGCAATTGTTTCAAAGGTATAACCCCAAAATAACAGAGGTAAGTCAGTCGGAGACATCATAGATCGAACCATATCCAATAAGGTACGACATTCTCGACACACCATTACGTTGTGGTGTTCCGGCAGGCGTGAGTTGTGAAACTATTCCACAGTCTTTCATATGTGTGCTAAACTCGTAACTAGGATACTCTCCTCCACGGTCGAACCGTAGAAATTTGATCTTTCTGTTACGATGATTTTCCACTTCATTCTGAAATTCTTTGAACTTTTCAAAAGTTTTAGACTTGTGTTTCATCAAATAGATATACCCATATCTACTCAAATCATCCGTGAAAGTAACAAAATAACGATATCCACTTCGCGCCGACACACTCATTGGTCCACACACATCAGTATGTATGATTTCCAATAGATCTGTCGCCCGTTCCATTGAACCGGAAAACGGCATTCTAGTCATCTTGCCCATAAGGCATGGCTCACATGTATCAAATGATTCAAAATCAAGTGATTCCAAAAGTCCATCAGAATGGAGCTTCTTCATGCGTTTAACGCCAATATGACCTAGACGGCAGTGCCACATATATGTAGATATATCATTAGCAAGTTTAATCCTTTTAGAATCAACATTATGAATATGCGTAATACTGCTATCGAGATCCAACAGAAATAAACCATTCAACATAGGTGCATGACCATAAAAGATATTATTCATATAAATCGAACAACCATTGTTTTCATACTTAAATGAATAACCACTTTGCATCAAACACGATCCGGATACAATGTTCATGCTCAGTGCAGGCACCAAATAACAATTATTTAGGTTTATAACTAATCCCGATGGCATATGGAGAGGCGTTCAACGGCGATCACATCAACTCTTGATCCATTGCCGACCGCATCGTGACCTCATCCCTTGCTAGTTGTCGCTTGTTCCGCAGCCCTGAACCGAGTTACATATATTAGCAACCGATCCGTATCAAATACCCAGTGCTACTCTGCAGTACTAGTCAAGTACACATCAATAACATGTATATCACATATACCTTTGTTTGCCTTGCGGACTTCTTGTCCGCCAAATACTTGGGGCGCTTATGCCCAATGGCTGCCCCTTGCAATAGTAGCACTGTGTCGACTTAGGGCCAGCTCGGGTTTCTTTTCAGGCGTGGCAACAGACTTGCCACCCTTCTTTCCCTTGTGCTTGCCTTTCTTGTCCTTCTTGAAACCGGTGGTCCTATTGATCATCAACACTTGATGTTCTTTCCCAATCTCCACTTCTGCAGTCTTAAGCATTGTAAGCTCGGAAGAGACTTCTTCATGCCCCATATTATAGTTCATCACGAAGCTCTTGTAGCTAGGTGGAGATTGGAGAACACGATGTATGCCTAAGTCAATGGGAATCGTTATTCCCAAGGACACAAGCTTATATCGCGTAGCTGCACATTTTGAGTACGTGCTCACTAATGGAGCTGTTTTCCTTCATCATGCAGCTAAAGAACTTTCGTAGCATTATAACTCTCACGGCAGCATGGGTATCAAATCATTTTCAATTCTCCCATGGTATCAAAGGCATTGCCATTTTGAAACGCTTTCAAGTTCGCTCTAGCCCATACAAGATGCCGCAATGAACTAAGTTGTGGTCCTCCCGACGAGTTATATAGACGTTCTTTTCCTCGTGGGCATCGAGAGCTGGTGGGGCCTAGCGCGCATCTAGCACATATTGCTTTTGTGCAGTGAGGAGAATCCTCAAATTCATAGCCCAGTTGGTGAAGTTGCTACCATTCACAGCAAGTTTCTCTTTTTCCATGAACACATTGAAATTAAAAGCAGGTGGTGCCATCTACAACAGAATTTGTAAAGTATATTTAGACTAATTTAATGATAGATTGAGTTCAACTAATCCAAATTACTAATGAACTCCCACTCAAAAACGACATCCCTCGTGTCCTTTTGATGATTACATGAACCAAATCCACTACACCAAGTCCGATCATCACGTGAGTCGGTGTAGCTTCAAAGGCGAGCATCTATATGGGCATCATATCAACTATATGACTCATTCTTAACCTTTCGTCCGTGTTCGAGGCCATGTCATACATGCTAGGCTCGTCAAGTAAGAACCTTAGTATTTGCGTGTGTAAAACTGTCTTACACCCGTTGTATGAAAGCGTAGAGTTGAAAACACCCGATCATCACGTGATGCCTCAAAACACGATCCACAAAACGATGCATACTTAAGGAAGAACACATTTTATCTTGATATCTAAATGAGGGATCATCTTATAATGCTATCAAACGCGCCAAACTAGCAGTATAAGATGCTAACATCTAATGGGTGAAGTGAGATGATATGGTCCATGCATTTGATCTCTATCATTTGCATCGTGGTATGATCTCTATCATTCCTTTGTGTGTAAGGCCAAGGTCTATGGAACTTACACGTTAAGTGAGTTGTAAGAGTATCTACCATACATCTACTTACAACAATACCATATCAAAACACTAGCCCAGCAACGATCTAAACTAGACGCCTCTAATTTATCAATTGCAAGTTTTACGTGGCTTAGGGCTTTCTGAGATAGAACCTGTCTAACCTACGAACATGAACCACAACAAGGATAACCAAGTTATTAGCAACTCGTTGTAAATCAGATATTGACTATAGTAGGAGAGACAGACACCTGCCAGCCACTTATGCAAAACAAGTTGCATGTCAGTCGTGGAACCGGTCTCATGTATGATGACATGTAAGGTTGGTCCGGGCTGCTTCATCCCACTATGCCACCAATATCCAAAGTACATAGAAGATGCAATAACATGATCATCATCACCCACATATCAACCATATGTGTACTACCCGTGCAAAGCACCTACGCATAGATCAGGCTCTGATACCACTATTGGGTTCGCAGCATAGAAAACAAAAAATTTCCTACGGTGTGAACTATATGCCAAGATCTATCTACTAGGTACAAAGAAAACGGGTGGACATACATCCATAGAGAACTTACCCTCGTAGACAACGAGCTTTGTTAACGAGTAGGAACTCGTGGTTTATGTAGTCGTACACTTGTCGATCTCAAGATCGTGAGGAAGTCCGGGCCGTAAGAACAAGATCTCGCACTCGCACACACGTTCAAGCCACCGGACAACCTCCACCTCCTTGATCCAGGATCCAGTGAGCGACAACTCCTTCCGCAGAAATGCCACCGGGAACATGTATCTCGCTAATCCGAGACCATGGGGAATAATTCTAGAGGGGAGAGAGATCCTTCACAAGGAGGTGTGTGGAAGAAGGAGGAATGGGTGGCCTTTATAGGAGGAGGGGTGCCCCTCTCTCCATGGTCAAGCATGGGGTGACCCTCACCTCCCCATTCATGTGGTGGTAACTCCTCCACATTAAAATGCCTCTTCACATTCCCTTTTAAAGTCTCCACTTTAAATGCATTAAGTTTCTCCAAATTTAATGCTCTCTCATTTAATAAAACCCTTTTATTAAATTTATTCAGAATTTTGTTAATTACTTTAATTAACAAACATTCACATATAGCCCCTTGCAATATTTCAATATCACATGCAGAACCACCTTCTGCAATTTCACCCGAAACAATTTCCGGTTTCTATTGAAACAATTCCTGCGCTTTGCAATTCTTTCGTCTGAAACATATGTGCTCCAAAATGGTGTCCGGTCCCTACGGTTCGTGAATAATGCAGACATGATCGAGACCCTTCTCCGATCAATAATCAGCAGCAGGACCTGGAGATCCGTACTGACTCCTACACATTCAACGATGACTCCTGTGATCGTGAGAACCTTTAACGCTTGTAACTAAATCCCTTTGTCTCTCGATATATTACATGTCCGAGATTCGATCATCGGTATCTCCATACCTAGTTTGATCTCGTTACCGACATGCACTCTTTTCTCGTTCCCGTGATATAACATTCTAGTGATCACATCACTTGCTTGTAAGCTATCCTAATGTGATATCACTGAGAGGGCCTAGAGTATATCTATCCGTCATCTGGATCGACAAATTCCACTCTTGATACATGAGCCTCAACATAACACCTTCGTAGCACTGAACCCATCTTTATAGTCACCCTGTTACGGTGTGACGTTTGATGTTATCAAGATACTCTTCCGGTGTTAGCAATTAACATGATCTCATGGTCTAAGGATAAAGATTACTTCGTATGATGTTATAGCAATATAAACACAATGACTTGATCGTAATGCTATACTTCGGATGAATGTTCATCACATCATTCCACCAATGGTGTGACCTTGTTATTAACAACATCCAATGTCCATGATCAGGAAACCTTGATCATCTTGTTAATCAACAAGCTAGTCTATAAGAGAGGCATGACTAGGAACCCTTTTTGTTTATTAAACACACATGTATTGATGTTTCCTATCAATACAATTATAGCATGTAAAATAAACATCTATCATATATAAGGAATACATAATAACAACTTTATTATTGCCTCTCAGGGCATATTTGCTTCAAAAAGATTGTGAACTTCTTTAGTGTGTCTCACACTTTGTGAGACGGTTATTCATATGAGTTTGTAACAAACAGTTGTTCTACTTTTATGAATGATTTCTATCTGTGTTCATATCTTGTTTGATTATATGTGAATTATCCTTGTTGTTTGAAACTAATTGATAATGCATGAACATTTGTAAAATATTGAAATGCCTTAAAAAACCCAACTTAATGATATTTCATTAATGAATGAAACAATTGTTTAAATTCAAAGTTATGTGATAATATGTGAAAGTCATTCGATTTCTTATCACATATATATCATGCCTAAGTTTGGCAAAATAACTTGAACACCGTGTATTACTTGAATACAAAGTGTTTAATGAATTGTTAAAAGTAAATACATATTCGATGTATTGTGTTTTAACAAAATGGTAATTATCATTATATGATTGTTTAAAAGAGTAAAAGTAGTTTACCAAAGGAAACATGAATATGAAACTATTTGATATGATCAAAGTGTTTCATCAAACAAAGGGCATTAAAGATAAAAGAGAATCTAATTACTACGATTTGATCAATAGTAATGAAATTCAACTTTATAAGATTGGCATAAAGAAATTTTGAAATGCAAAGCTTTTTGAAACGTTAAAATGCAAAGCATCACAATATGATATTAGATATCAAAATGGGTAAATACATGACACCAAATAAATCGTTGTAGTGTAGATGTAGAGACAATTAGTTAGAAATAGTTAACACTCAATTAGAAAATATAGTGAACCATCTAGATTCGTAAAAGTTTTGGGGTTATTCAATATAACCAAAACAATAGCGAATAAGTCCTTGTAGAGTATTCATTGGAAACTTTGAATAAGAAATCCAAAGCTAAAACCAAAAGGGAAGCAAAACTAGTATTGCTTGGATTTTGGTGCATTCTTGAGAAAGTTCACTTTTAGTGATATTTCTCAATTATGAAGCAACTGGAAGATAGTGAAAAACACGATGAGGATTCAGATCCCTGCACCAGAGTGTTTAGAAGTGCAACAGACAACGTTCCTAAATGATTATCTTCACAAAAGGAAAGAATCAATGATAATGATCATTATGTTTTCCCCACTGGTGTTTTCACTACATGAAGTAGGATTCAAAATGTAAATCCATATCTTATATGGAGACAATTGTGAATCATTTGTCATGATTCTTGGAATATGACATACCTACGAACTACTGAGGAAATAATGGTAAACTAAAATTATGAGAAATCCCAAAGCAAAATTCACTTGAGATTAGAAAGCAATTTGTTGCTGAATCTCACAAGTAAAAGGGGCTACTTGAATTTTCCCAAATGACTGCAAAGCCATAGTGGAAAAGGGGGGGTAAATGACAAAAGCACAAGTTGTCAAGTATTGGACGAATTCAAATGAATTTGATTCATGTGTGCTTAAATGTCTAGTGGATTTAAAACTAGCAAAGGTACTGTATCTCATAATAAAACTCCAAGTTTGATATTTGATCAAAGGATTTGAAGTTGTTCAAAATAGTGAGTGGATGTGCAATTTGCATGAAATTGAGTGGGAGCTATGAAAGTCTTCCTAAAACAATATGTTGGTAACATATTTTTGAGTGGGAGCTTAAACAGTGATTCTTAAGGGTGTTAAGAATAAAAGCGCAAATTACTTATAAATAATGATTTATAAAGTGTAGAAGTTGATAATAGGTGTATTATGATATTATGTAGTATTCCTTATGGGATTCTGAAAAGGGTTTCAGAATAGAAGTTAATTAAGGAACTGGTCCTTAATAACTCAAATTAGGAATAGTATTGAGTTGAACATCAATGGTTGAAAGAAAGAAAAGGATGATCATCATCCACTATGTTGAGACATAGGTTCTATCTTAGAAAACCATGATGATAACTTAACATAATATGTGATCCAATAAGGAACGTTTGAAAGTGATTAAGTTTGAATCACGAAACATTGAGCTAAGTTTGTCCACAGTATCTAACAAAGAACTGTAGACATATTTTCCAAATCCGTAAAAGGATCTTAAAGCATAAAGGGTTATGTTATAAGAAATATGTTGGAAACTCCCGTAATACCGATTTAAGTCAAGTAGGAAGCGAGGTGAACAAAAACATCGAAAGTTGCACAGAGTGCATTGGTGTTTCGATGAATACATTTATAATAATAGATAAGGGTACAATCTAAAGTGTTGTATAATGTTATGGTGGGGCTAGTTCACTTTTAACGTAGAATGATGTGTCCTAGGGCATAGTGCCCATGAGAAATCCCTCGAGGTTGATCTAAAGTCACTGTAGGCTCCTGGAATCAGGCCTCGTTCTACTGCCACAGCAACGATGCATGCACACAGATGTTGTCATGTGATGATAAAGTATTAATGTCAATCAAGGTGACATTATAAAGTTGTAGAGGATTTGGGACTGTAAAGTACAGACTCAAGACTCATACTCTTCCATGAGCAAGCATGTTCAGGGTACCGGATATGGTGCCAATGATTAAGAACAAATGCAGCTAGTGTATTTGTACTCAAGTGCAAGTGGGAGACTGTTGGAAATATGCCCTAGAGACAAATAGTAATAAGGACTATTATCATATTTCGTATAGTTTATGATTAAGTTTTATATCATGCTATAATTGTATTGAGTGGAAACATCAATACCCGTGTGATATATAAACAACCAGGGGTTCCCAGTGAAACTCTAGTCACTGGTTCATTGGTCAACAGATGATCATGTTTCCTGATCATGTGGCATTTATGCCAGTTGGAAATGGAGTCAACTCATTCTTAGAATGTGATGATGAACCAATACCCAACCTAAACATCGTGACCCGATCATGTCACGAAGTTCAAGTTATGATGATTAGAAATGGATCCTCGTAGACTATTCCTTAGACCGTAGGCTATATCAATCACTGTCTCCCGAGAGTACTTTGATAGCATCAAGCGCCACTTGGTAATACAGTGGTTATAAAGGTGTGTTCAGGTACTCGGAGGAAACCGTTGAGGCAATATATGTCAAGAGCAGGATTTGTCCGTCCACGTGACGGAAAGATACTCAAGGGCCCACTCGGAGAAGTTATATCCAATAGCTACGCAACACGTGATTTGATCACAGAGATATCACTTGTCGGAACGAGTCAAGTAGCATTGTTCAGTAACGAGATTGAACATGACATGGTGATGTCATTGATCAGATCTCGGGCAATGCAAGTATCGAAAGACAAAGGGAATAAGACACGACTGTCCCGGTTCAAACGACAAAAGATCTTCGTGGAACGCACAGGGGTCACATGGCCATCCAGGTCCCTCTGTCGATCATTGGTGCGGGAGTGTCCCGACCATGTCTGGAGTGTCCTCGAACCATGGGGTATCACGCTTAAGGGCTTGATGATGCTTAGAGAGTGTTTATAGGATTGGAAGAATCACCGAAGAATAGTAGAGAGAAAACCGAAAGGGTCCCGGTAAGTCCGGAGGATGTCCGGAGTGGAGGTGGAAGGTGTTCCATAGCCACGGAGGTTGAATAATATGTGAATGAATGTTAAATATTGATTTAATCATTTATTCATAATTATTTAATAAAGAGAAAATCAATTTAAATGGTCAAAGGCTTAATGGGCTAATTCCCGGAGGGGAGAGGGCCCATTAGGGAAAGGAGAGGGGAGAAGGGGCCAAGGGGGTGGGCCAGCCCCCCCGCGCGGGGCCCATGGGGGTGGCCGGCGGCCACCCCTCTCCCCTCCTCTCCTTTAGTCCCACCCCGGGACTTTGAGGGAGGTAGTACCTCCCCTGCCCCTATATATAGTGGGGGTATTTGGCCAAATAAATACACCCAATAATAAATAAAGGTCTTCTCACTTTTGGGAAGACCTCCAATTGATATTCTCTCTCTCCCGTGACCGTGGTCCCAAGTCTGGACTGCGCGAACGAGAGACATCTTCACCGCGGAGCGCCGTCGCGCTGCGAGATTCGGATCCAGGAGCTCTACTTCCGCAACTGCTGCTGGATCGGGGAAGCAGGAGTCATCGTCAGGCACCAGGCGTGTGTAACTCCCCGCGAGGTGTCACACTTGAGGCACTCAAGTCTTTGAGCCATAGGAGCGCAAGGACTTCATCACGACCTTGAGGTCGGCATTGGCTCGTCTACATCAACCATGTTCTCCTGAGCGTTGACAACGCTTTTCGGTCTTCAAGGGTAAGTTCGCAAAAAGCGCCTCCCATTACTGTATTACTAATAGATAGGTCCTGGCAACATCAGGGGTTTAGGGGCGTAGGGTAAAATTTTATTGTTTTCATACGCGGAACCCCTACAGCATGCTCTTGAGAGAGTTTTGCGCTATTTGAAAGGTACTGGCGAGGGTATTCACTATACTGGGTATCCTTGAGTACTTGAGGGTTATAGTGATTCAAACTGGATATCTGATGTTGATGAGATTAAGGCCACAAGTGGTTATTTGTTTACACTTGGTGGTGGCGCTATTTCCTGGAAGTCTTGCAAGCAGACCATCTTAACGGGGCCCCCTCCGTCCCAAAATAAGTGACGTGGGTTTATCTAGATTCATATGTATCTATATACTAAAACATGTACATCCGAATCTAGACAAATCCACGTCACTTATTTTGGGACAGAGGAGTATTTCGGATTCACCTTTTTCTTTAGTTTGTTGCTTTCCTAAATAGTACTTCCCCCGATCCATAATAAGTGTCAGCAATTTAGTACTAGTTTAGTAGTGCAAAGTTTGTACTAAGTCTCCGACACTTATTTTGAATCAGAGAGAGTAATAAAGAAGGTGTTTTCAAATTATATATTACAGTGTATTTTGAGATATTAGTTTCCTACACATTTTGCTAAAATCGATCTATATGAACTACTATTACAAACAAGATGTGTAATTAATTGTAATTAAAGGAAAGGCTACAAACCTAAAATTTTATTAAAATATCTGGGTAGAGGTCATATTTTTTTGCGGGTAGGTAGAAATCATATTATTTTCATTAAAAAGTTTTAGAGTACTATTTGTTTGATAATGATTACCATCACCGATCTTTTATCTGAAAATTTTCGAATTATGGAGCGTGCATCGAGAGAACATCAAACTTCCAAGGTAATTAATATAAAAGTCTGCTTTATTATTGATATAGCAAAAGTACGAGCCCTCACACGATTAAGCTGACAGACGCAAGCCATTATGTCTGAACTCACACGCAGAAATTAAACCACCAAACAGAAAATTAACCCGATAGCAAACTAATTAAAAATACTTTAAATTAAACAGCTAGCAGACTGGAAGAAGTAAACTGAATTTTCCGGGCCCAGATCGATCTAGAAGCCGTGGACCTTGATGCAGTCCGTTTTGGCGAGCCCCGCCTTGGCGAGGAAGGCGGCGACCTTCTTGCGGTGGTCTCCCTGCAGCTGGATGACGTTGCCGAGCTCCTTGTCCTCGACGACGTTCCCGTTGCAGCAGAGCTCCCGCTTGAGGTCTCGCAGCACCTTGGCGTAGTTGTATCCCGTGCTGAGCCCCTGCACCGTGGTCAGCGTCTTCCTGCCATTGCGCTGCTGCACGCGGAGGTGCACGCGGCCGTCGTCCCCGGCACCGTTGTTGCTGGCGCCGTCGCCGGCCCCGTCCGCGGCGTCCTCGTCGGCGAACGGGTCGAAGGAGGAGAGCGGCAGCGCGTCGTCGTCGTCGAAGTCAGGGGCGCCGCCGGGCATGAGGTCCTGATCGGAGGGTGTGGCCGCGAGATACTTGTCCTTGCCCTTGGGCTTGGTGCTCTTTCTCGGCGCCGGGACGCGCTTGCTGGCGGCCTTCTTGGTGGCGGTGGTCTTCTTGACGTCCTCCTCCTCGTCGGACGAGGATGCGCCGCCCGCGGCCCACCGGTCCGATGCGAAGGGCGGCGGCGGGGACGGCACCTTGGGCTCCAACTCCGGCGGCGCCACGTCGACGGTGTTGGTGGTCGGCGAAACCGAAGGCGACGACACGGCGGCGGGTTTGTGGGCTCTTGCGCTCGAGATCGCTTGGGGGTTCGCGTTCGTTTTCTTTTGCATATGCTTCTAGTGGAGGCCGCGGCGGGTATTTGTAGGTGGAAATCCATGGAGCGGAGTTCGTGCAGGACTCGGGGGCAGAGACCGAGGCGGTGGGACCGGTAAGAGCAGGCGACGATCTCCCGATCAATCTCGGCCGTCCAATGGTGCATGTACGGTTCCAGATGGGCACTGATTGATCGTGCCAGGTGGGGATGCAGGAAACTTGGCACCGACGGTTTCGGCTCTCCATGATTAGTTTCTGTTTCGTAGGAGGGAAGATTGAACGCCAAGGAACCTACGTGTAACTCCGGGCTGTATGCAGACACATATTCTGGTCATAGCTCTTCTTTTATTTTATTTTAGCAAACGTATTCGGCTATACTTGCTCTAAAGAAACGTATTCGGCTATATCTGTCCGTCCGTCCTTGTACAAACGTACTGTATTCGCCTATGATTGATTTTACTACTCGTACCATAGTTTAAAAAACCGGACCGTTCGCTGATCTGACCAGAAAAAACCTAAATCGATGATCTCAGTGGTTTTTAAAGAGACATCGGATCAAACAACAAAAAATCGGTAAAAAATATATGTTACGACATCAAACTCACAACCCTCTCATATGTAGAAATAGCACTACATGAGGCTCAATACCAGTTGGACTCACCATCTTTTGTGAATATATATTGAAATATACCCTATATGTACTCCCTCCGACCTAAATTAGTTGAGTTAGATTTGTCTAGATTCAGTTGCATCTAGACATGATTTAATATTAGATACATCCGTATCTTGACAAATTTTAATCAACTAATTTGGATCGGAGGGAGTACCTTTAATGGTCGTTTTTTTTTCCTAAATTTGACTAAATTTTAATTAATAATAATGGTTTTTTATCGCCATCGAACCAGTGGTCTGACCAATAAACCAGTTGCTTCACCGGTTCGCTCACCGGTCCGGTTTTTTAAACTATGCTCCATACGTGATTGATTACCAATTGTTTCAGAGATACTTGTACAAACAGATTTAACACATGCTGAACTCCAACGTACATGAACATCAGCCATATATATCCAGTTATCAGCCAACTTGGCTGCGATCATGGGTACGACCAAAAGGACCCAAGCTAAAATATGTCTACAGACTATGAACTCAGGAAAGAGTATTGCGACAGCCAAGAGCTTGCTTTAGCATAATTGCACATAAGTCTATCAGAACAGAAAGAAAACAAACGGGGTAAAATTCAGATATGACATCTGAACAACTCAAGTAATCACTTTGGGAAAAGGAAGATGCCACAAATTTACAGCTGAAAATAGAGTGATTTTGATATACTGACAGCAGGACAAAGTCACGGTATACTTGGCTTTCTTTGACGAATCTGCCCAAAAGTATATCGTAAAACAGACACAAATGGAGGAAAAACTTCAGACCTCGCCTATATATGCAGCCTCAACTCGAGAAGGGGGGACACACCTTCGAGACCACCGCATCGAGCCAGGGGCCAGGAAGGAATGCAGAGTAGACCTGTCGCGGCAATGGGCTTCCTCGGAACAACTCCGCTCGCAACGGCGCCCCAGGTTCCCAGCATTCGGCCTCTTTTTGCTACACCCTTTCAGGCATTTTGATCAAACACACATTTCAGGCAGAGACAATCCAGCCTGTACTGTCCATTTGACGTAGTCATTTTTTACTTTCTTGAGCCTCACGACCACTTCACTCATCGTCATCCTCTGGTCCGGCGAGTCGCTGGAGCACAGCAAACCCAGCTCGAATACTGGCACAAGAAAACCATCGACCAAGCTGCGGCTTGAAGAAGAACCTTGCAGTTGTAATAGCTGGCCATCCACCACTTGGACTAGTTCTGTAGGAAACGCCTGATCAACCCACCGCTGAAGGCTCAGTCCTCCCACAAACATAGCATCCGTGGGTCTCCTTCCTGTGAAGACTTCAAGAAGCATGATCCCGTAGCTGAACACGTCGCTCTTCCGTGATGCTTTTCCAAGGCACCCGTACTCTGCTCAACGAATTCATGAATTTCAGTGCATGGATTGATGAAAGTTTAACAGGAATTGCATATTGAGAAATATTACAGGTGGCAGCTAGCTAGTACCTGGTGCCATGTACCCAACTGTTCCAGGCATGCTGGCGGAGATGACAGAGCTCTCATCCCCTAGCAGCAACATGCGCTGTCATGTCCTCGTCAAACAGCACGTTGCTGGGCTTCAAGTCGCAGTGCAAGACAACCTCGTAGTGCTCATGGTGCAGATACGCCATTGCCATCGACACATCGAGCATGATGCTCAGCCTCTCGAGGAATCCCAACTGCCTTGTGCCCTGAGAGTGGTGTAGGAGCGTCTCTAGGCTGCCATTGGGCATGTACTGAAGCACCAGTGCTCTGAATTCTGGGTTGGAGCAGGTGTCGCGCCATGCGCATCACACGATACTCAACATCGAAGCTCCTAGTGGCATGCTCCAGCTGCAGATCCAAAAGTTTTACTGCAACCACCAAACCGTTGTTCAGTTTGCCCTTGAAAATTTTCCCAAAGCTCCCGGACCCCAACAGGTTGCTCTCGCTGAAATTATCAGTGGCACAAGCGAGCTCCTGGTAGGAGAGTAATTTATGGTTTATGATGTCCACCAGTTGAGCAGAAACTGTGATCCCTTGCTGCTTCCCAACTTTCTTTTTGACGATAACAAATATGCAGGATGCAACAGCTCCAATTACTACAAAGATAGCAGGGAGCAAAAATTTGAGCATGTGAGTGTTGGTTCTCGGGGAGTTTCCAAGGCACGATGGCAATCCTAAACGTGAAGCACCACAAAGCCCTGAATTCCCCATCAAAAATTGCATACTGATGTTTGTGAAGATGCCTCCTTCCGGTATCTGACCTTGTAGGTTGTTGAAAGACAGGTCCAATACAGACAGGATGGTAAAACTGGCCAGGTACTTCGGGATGGAACCCGAGAGAATGTTGTGGGATAGGTCCAATGTTTGCAAGCTAGTGAGCTTGTCAAAGGAATCTGGAAGTTGGTTATAGAATGAATTGTGTGACAGGTTTAAATTGATAAGCATGATAAGTTTTCCAATCGAGTCTGGGAGACTACTCATCAACTGGTTGGCAGAAAGATCCATGTGGTAAATTTGCTTCATATAGCCGATATCAACCGGTAATGTGCCGCTCAAGAAGTTTCGAGATAAATCTAGCCAAAGGAGGCTATCAAGATGAAATAAACTTGGCGGTATAGTTGACGATAACTGGTTATAAGATAGTCTAATTTCTTCTAACATGGTATGATTGCCGATGTCTTTTGGTATGGAGCCAGATAATTTGTTGTGCTCAAGGTGCAATTTTACTAATTTTTGTAGCATGAAGGTCTGTGATGGGATAGGACCGTACAAGCTATTGCAACGGAGGTTAAGTAATTGCAGATTCTCCATTGTCATGATTGAGTCTGGAATTGTACTATCGAACTGGTTTTTTGAAAGATCTAACACTCTAAGACCGGTTAAATTTGAAATCGTAGCCGGAAGTTCACCAACTAAATTAATCTTAGATGCAATGAAAGTTTCCAGCTGATTTGACAAATTTCCTACAAAACCAGGAAGGCCACCAGTGAAATTGTTGGAGGAGATTTCAAGATACTCGAGCTTCCTACAGTTAGAAAGAATGGACATGAAGCTGAGATCCCCTTGTAGGCGGTTTCGGTTAAATCTAAATTTCGCCAAAGAGTTCATGTTGCCGATTGTTCTAGGCAATGATCCATCCAACATGTTTTGCTGCAACAGAAGCAAGGATAACTCAAGAAAGGTTACCAAGGGAAGCAGGAATAGGTCCTGTCAGCTCATTGCCTCCGAGTCGCAGATCCGATATTTGGCGCAGCTGTCCAAAATTTGCCGGAATGGATCCTGTCAGCTTGCACATTCCCAGGTCCAAAACAGTTAGCCAAGTGAGGTTGCCAAGTGCGGAAGGAATTGAGCCAACAAGGTTATTCCCACCAATGGAAATGAAAACTAGATGGGCCAACTTGCCCAGCCATGTTGGCACAACACCTTCAAATAAGTTATCAGGCATGGAAATCATTTTGATGTCTCGACAAGATGCGAGCCCCAACGGGATCTTACCAGTGAATCTGTTATATCCTATGCTGAATCTTTGGAGCACCGGGAGACTAAAACTTCCATTGTCAGGGATAGGGCCAGTTAAGTTGTCGTTTTTGCTGAGAAAGGCGGTATGGAGTTTAGACATGTTAAAGATAGCTGGAGGCAATGGGCCACTGAGATGATTGTATTGGAGGTTAATGAACTTAAGCATTCGCAACAAGCCAATGGAATATGGAACTGGTCCGGACAAGCTGTTATTTCCAAAGACTAGGCGACTTAACATCGGTGTATTGTTGAATAGATCGACCGGTATCGACCCAGTGAGGAAATTTGTCTGAAGATTTATGAAGACAAGGTTGTGCAAGTTTTGTAGCTCTACCGGGATTGCACCAGAAAGGTGATTAAACTCCAAGACAAGAGCTTGGAGCCTCGTGAGGTTTGCTACGGTGGATGGTATACTACCTGACAGGCCATTGTTGCCAAGATCGAGGAATTTGAGGCGATGCAGCCTTCCCAAATTGCCTGGGATGGAGCACGTCAGGACAGTGTTGGCGAGGTTAATGATAGAGAGGAAAGAGAGGTTACCAAGGTGAGGAGAGAGGGATCCATGGAGGGGCATGCCCGGCAGCTCCATACCCGTGACACGTTGCCTGCGCCGGCTGCAGGAGACGCCGACCCAGTTACAGAAAGGCGTGCCGGTAGTCCAGTTGCTTGCTAGAACACCCTCAGGATCAGAAAGATGGGCTTTAAAATCCAGCAGGGCGGCGAGGTCGGTGTCACTGCTCTGACTCAGAGAAGAAGAGCCGCCACTAGGCACTATGGCTGAAATGGAGATGGCCGATAGTGCTAGTAGCACAATGGCAGGAACGCGTGCAGCGGCCATTGAGCTGCTCGTTGTTCTGTACTTCTGTTATCTAGCTGTTCAGATATAGTATATATACAGTAGTGAGCGTAGTCCAAGAATATGTTGCTTACCACAGTTTATCGGACTTTCCTTTTCTTTTTGGCCTGCTGCCAAGATTGCAGGCCAATTATGTCGAAAGAAAAGGACTATAAACTGGCCATACTAATCAATCGCTCTCTCAAAGCTTGTATTGTGGCTAGAAATTTTCAACCTGTTCATGCCAGTCAAACTACCAACTGAGAACTGAAAGCCTGAATGCTAAGTAATCTGATAGACTCATTAATAGTTAGAGGAGAGAGAGAGGGAGAGAAGACAATCCAATGAGGAGTAACCTTACTCAATGCTAAGTCAGACCTCCAAAACTAGCTTATCGTCGCATATGTGATTGGTTGGTGCTTACATGCTGTGTAGACTTCAACTTTCTGGCCTGCACATTTGTGTATTTCACTAGAAGGGGTCAAACGATTGACGAATGCAATGATGCAGTGACAAGTATGACTTCATCGCTAGCACTGCATTGCCAAATCGCGACAGGAAAAAAAGAAACTTCTAGTCGTTGTGGTGAGCTAATTAATTAGCGGTACAAAACAAACCGTTGATAAATTACAGAGGAGTGCTCCTGTGCTTTCCGTCTTTTTTTTTTGGCACGTTTTCCAAAGCAGCCTGACGGCTGAGATTACCTTAATCTCAGCCGTCAGGCTGCTTTGGAAAGCGTGCCAAAAAACAGACGAAAAGCACAGGAGCACTCCACTAAATTACAATATCGAAATCGAGGAAGAGCGGATCGATCGAACCCTGCAACGTCCCTGAAGTTTGAACGCTGGGCAGCCTCGCCTCGTGGTCCATGTGTGATGCGCCGTCCCATGGCAGGACTTGCTCCGCGTCGCCCTTCAGACGGCTGCTGCCGTCGCTGCTGGCTCGAAGTGGCGGCTATTATCCTCGGCTGACTCTACTTCCTCCTCCCTTCAAGTGGTATGGCCTGGGGCCTTGGAGATGTGAGGAGGCCAAAGGGGCAGCGCCTTGTGCGGATGGAGTGGGAAGAAGAAGTACATGAGGAGGAGGAGGTATGTGAGGTCCTATACATCGCTCAGAGCGTGCACTAGCACTAACGCATGAAGTTTTTCGCTCTTATGAGCCATTCTGAATGCGGCCAAGTAACATGTACTGTTATCTTTTTTCATTTTATTATTATTTTCTCTTTTAATAAAGTAATAAAAAGTTGGAATTTTGAAAAATTTCAAATTTGAAAAATATTCAAATGTTTAATATTTAAAAATTTAAAAATTTAAAATTGGTTAGGTATGAAAATTATTCAAATTTGAAAACTGTTTATATTTCAAAAATGGTTTAGATTTTAAAATTGTTCAATATTTTAAAATATACTGATTAAAAAAACATATTTAAGAAAGAAGAACAAAAAAGGAATAAAAGAAAGAAAAACCAGGTGAAAACCGAAAACCTGAACCCATGAGGAAACCGCGAGAAAAACGCAAAGAACGAAGGAAAACCCGTTAGAAAAACAAAAACTGACGCGCACACACACATAGAGCCTAATGGGCCCAACCCAACACGCAGAAACGCTCAGGTGTGTACTACTAGCACACGTGTTGAGCGTCAAATAGGAATTGCCAGAATGGATCGGCTAATAGGCATCGGGCAAAAAAAGGTCTATTCATGGCCAAAAATTCCCACGACGGACCGGGTCATACCACACTAGTGGACTGAGCTCTGGTCTCGAACTGCACCCGAACCTTGGCTCGGGCAAGAAGTTGTAGCCGAAACATCGGGTGGGGCAAGCCTAAGGCCGACTTCTTTTCAGCTTCTCAGGCAGATTTTGGGTCTAGAATCATAGAAGCTCAAAAGAATGGATTTGATTTTGGTCAGATTATTTTCACCGAGAAGCTGGTTTTGTACGTGAGCTGAGAATCGGATCTACCCTCGATTCTGAGGTGATTCCCGGGATTCTCCCAAGTGAAACAAATGGTTGTCTATCTGTGAACATGTGGTTGCTCATATTTACAGAGAATTGCCACCGCCAGTTTTAGGAGAAAAAAAGTCGCACTCATGAAGCGAGCGCTCGCCATCTTGCGACATGCCCTTCCAGAAAACGAGCTAGGGTTCCTAGTTGGGCCTCACTTGTGCCAGCCCATCACGCCGCCAGCCTTGGCCATGTAGATCCTCCTCTCCCGATCCGCCATGACTGATCCTCGCCAAACGTCGCCGCCCCGACCTTCTCATCGCCAGACGACGCTGGCCACCCCTGGCGTCAAGCACTCAAGGGCATATGTGTCCATCCCTCCCAGCCGCCAAAATCCTAGAAGCCCAAAAGAACTCTTCGGCACAGCTTCTCTGCGCTTCTCTGCACCGTAGATTCCTCCAGCCAAATCCAAAAATCTAGCTTATGCAGAATCGGAAGCTAAAAAGAAGTCGGCCTTAGGCTCTATGATTTCGGTGACATGTCCAGTCCAACCATCCTCTTCCTTCTATTCGGCTATGCTCGGACCTGCAAAACACGAATTCAGCTCTGCCCGGACCTACAAAACTCGAATTCGGCTATGGACAAGTCTCAATCTTTACTTTTCCAATTTATACTCCCTCTGGGCCCGTCCAGAAATAAGTGACTTGTATTTGTCTAGATTCGTATGTATCTAGACATGTTTTAGTGTATAGATACATGCGAATCTAAACAAATCCATGTCACTTATTTCTGGACGGAGGGAGTAGATTTTTTGTCGTGAAACTACAACTTTTCTCTTAGGCCACTTCACAGGAATGACGCTACAACCCATTTTCAAATTTCTTTTATTTTCAAAGAAAATTGAATTTTGAGGCCACTTCACTCAAATTTGGATAGAAACTTCCGAATGATGATCCAACAAACTTGTCCATCCAAATGCCCTGAACTCTTCTAGCCTACCATTGAACTACTATGAATGATTTACTGAAAAAGATGTTTGTTATGAACTTCAAATTTTCAGTCAACATTTCAAAATTTGCCCCAAGGGGCAGCGGGCAGCGGAGAGGGGAAGCAGGGAAGGGACTACACTGCCCGGTTCATTGTAAAAATGGGTTTAGGTTTAGGTTTAACGCCATCAACACCATCATTCCGACTTTAAAGTGGGGGTGGGACAATCAGTTTTGACATTAAATAGAGTTTTGTTATACAAAAATAAATAAAGTTTTGGGTCTTATACAATCATTAAAAGAGAGAAAACATGATTTAGGAGAAAATAATAATAACAAACTGTGATAAATTGATATAAGTTTCATGAATCATGTACAAATATACGACTAGCAGAACATCAACAACAATTTCACCATTTTAATACATGATTCACCAGCTGTCAATTGACTCAGTTTGCATGGTTTAACAGAATTGTACGCGAGTCTATCAGAACAGACAGAAACCAAACGGGGGGATAATAATAATCTAGACATGACATCTAGGTAATGTGAACGACTCCCCAAGTAATCCCCTTGGGAAAAGGAAGATCCCACAATTACAGCTTCAAGAGAGCGAAAGTGACGTACTGACAGGAGCAGAATTTGCCCAGAAGTCTCTCATAAAACAGAAAGCAAATTGAGGCCTCCATTGCGGCTCCAACCCAAGAAGGTGAGAGACACCTCGAAGACGGCCGGATCCGGACAAAGGGTGAGAAGAACCGTTGCAGCAATGGGCTTCATCAAAACAACTCTCCTGCCAACGGTGCCCCAGTTTATTTCCAGCATTCCGCCTCTTTTTGCTACACATTTCAGGCATCTTTGATTCAACGCGACGAAGCAGCATAGCTCGGAAATCATCATGGAAGTGTGGATCGAACTGTACAAGTATCAAGTATGTAGGCAAGTACTGTAATGCAGCTGATATTGTCCTTGGTGTAGAAGCACTGAAGCAGAGGCAAGGGAGCTTCATCAATCAGTTGGCTGCACTCATGCCTGCTGCCCATTTAACGTAGTCGGCTTTTATCTTCTGCAGCCTCACGACTACTTCGCTCATCGTCATCCTCTGGTCTGGCGAGTCAGCGGAGCACAGCAAACCCAGCTCGAATACTGCAACGAGAAAGGCATCGACCAAGCTGCGGCTTGAAGAAGATGAGCCTTGAAGTTCTAGCAGCTGGCCATCGACCACTTGGACTAGCTCCGTAGGAAACGCCTGATCAACCCACCGCCTAAGGGTTAGTCCTGCGACGAACATAGCATCGGTGGGTCTCCTCCCCGTGAAGACTTCAAGTAGCATGATGCCGTAGCTGAACACGTCGCTCTTACGCGATGCTTTTCCAAGAGACCCGTACTCTGCTCAACATGCAAATAAGTTAAATGCACGATTGATCAAGCCATGATTAGTCAAAGTTTTAACACATGCACTAACAAAGTTGAATTACAGGTGCTGACTAGTACCTGGTGCCATGTAACCAACTGTTCCAGGCATGCTCGCAGAGATCATGGAGCTGTCGTTGCCTAATAGCAGCCTTGCGATGCCAAAGTCCGCAACATGCGCTGTCATGTCCTCGTCAAACAGCACGTTGCTGGGCTTCAAGTCGCAGTGCAAGACAAGCTCATAGTGCTCGTGGTGCAGATACACCATTGCCATCGACACGTCGAGCATGATGCCCAGCCTCTCGAGGAGTCCCAAGTGCCTTGTGCCCTCTGAGTAGTGTAGGTGTGTCTCTAGGCTGCCATTGGGCATGTACTGAAGCACTAGTGCTCTGAATTCTGGGTTGGAGCAAGTGTTGAGTATCCTTATCAAGTTGCGGTGCCGCGCCATGCGCATCACACGACACTCAACATCGAAACTCCTTGTGGCATGTTCCAGCTGGAGGTCCAACACTTTTACTGCAACCACCAAACCGTTGCTTAGTTGGCCCTTGAAAACTTTTCCAAAGCTCCCCAACCCCAACAGGTTACTCTCACTGAAATTATCAGTAGCATGAGCGAGCTCGTGGTAGGAGACTAATTGATGGTTTCTGAAGTCAACCATTCCAGCAGGAATTGTGACTCCTTGCTGCTTCCCAACTTTCTTTCTTACTACTACAAATATGTAGGATGCCACACCTCCCAATACTACAATGACAGAAGGGATCAAATACTTGAGCATATGACTGTTGGTTCTTGGAGAGTTAACCAAACATGATGGAAATCCTAAACGTGAAGCGCCACAAAGCTCTGAATTCTCCATCAAGGATTGCAGGCTGATGTTTGAGAAGATACCTCCTTCCGGTATCTGACCTTGTAGGTTATTGAAAGACAGGTTCAATATAGACAGGATGGTCAAATTGGACAGGTACTTTGGGATGGAACCTGAGAGTTTGTTATGGGATAGGTCCAACGCTTGCAAACTAACCAGCTTGCCAAAGGAATCTGGAATTTGGTTATAGAAAGAATTGTGTGACAGGTTTAAAGTGATCATCATGATAAGTTTTCCAATCGAGTCTGGGAGACTACTCATCAAGTGGTTGGCAGAGAGATCCATGTGGTAAATTTGCTTTGAATAGCCGATATCTACCGGTAATGTGCCGCTCAAGAAGTTATGAGATAAATCTAGCCGAAGGAGGCTATCAAGATGAAATAAACTTGGCGGTATAGTTGATGATAACTGGTTATAAGATAGTCTAATTTCTTCTAACCTGGTATGATTGCCGATATCCTCTGGTATGGAGCCAGATAATTTGTTGTGCTCAAGGTGCAATTTTACTAAATGTTTTAGCATTGCGGTCTGTGATGGGATAGGGCCAAACAAGCTATTCCAGCGGAGGTTAAGGAATTGCAGATTCTCCATCGTCATGATGGAATCTGGAATTGCACCAGACAACTGGTTTTTCGAAAGGTCTAGCACTCTAAGGCTGGTTAAATTAACAAACGTAGCCGGAAGTTCACCAACTAAATTGGTCTCAGATGCAATGAAAGTTTCCAGCTGACTTGACTGATTCCCTACATAGCGAGGGAGGACACCAGTGAAATTGTTGGACGATATGTCAAGATACCAGAGCTTTCTACAGTTAGAAAGAATGGACAAGAAGCTGAGATCCCCTTGTAGGCGGTTTTCTGTAAAAGTAAGTTTCACTAAAGAATCCATGTTGCCAACTGTTCCAGGCAATGACCCATCCAACATGTTCCGATCCAACACAAGCAATGATAACTCAGAAAGGTTACCAAGGGAAGCAGGAATAGGTCCCGTTAGCTCATTGTCTCCGAGACGCAGATCAGATAGTTGGTGCAGCTGCCCAAAATTTGTTGGAATGGGCCCTGTTAGCTTGCACCATAGCAGGCTCAAGTCACTTAGCCAAGTGAGGTTGCCAAGTGCAGAAGGAATTGAGCCTACAAGGTTATTCCCACCCAAGGAAATGAAATATAGATGAGCCAACTTTCCCAGCCATGCTGGCACAACACCATCAAATAAGTTAGCAGGCATGGAAATAACTTCGAGGTCCTGACAAGACGCAAGCCCCAACGGAATCTTACCAGTGAATCTGTTAAATCCTATGCCGAACACTTGGAGCATCGGGAGACTAAAACTTTGGTTATCAGGGATACTGCCATTTAAGTTGTAGTTGTGGGTGAGAGAGATTCTACGAAGTTTTGACATGTTGAAGATGGCCGAAGGCAATGGACCACTGAGATCGTTGTATTGGAGGTCAAGATACTGGAGCATTGGCAACATGGCAATGGAATATGGCACCGGTCCCGACAAACTGTTATTCGCGATGCTTAGAAAAATTAACATCGGTGTGTTGTTGAATAGACTGACCGGTATCGAGCCAGTGAGGAAATTTGTCTGGAGACTTATGAGGCCAATGTTTTGTAAGTTCCGCAGCTCTACCGGGATTGCCCCCGAAAGATGGTTAGAATTCAAAATAAGAATTTTTAGCCTCGTGAGGTTTCCTATGGTGGGCGGGATGCTACCTGACAGGCCATTGAGGCCAAGATCGAGGTATTTGAGGCGATGCAGCCTTCCTAGGTTATCTGGGATGGAGCCTGTCAGGACGGTGTTGGTGAGTTTGATTGTTGCGAGGAAGGAGAGGTTACCGATGTGAGGAGAAATGGATCCATGGAGGGGCACGTCTGGCAGCTCCAATACCGTGACACGTTCCCTGCGCCGGCTGCACGAGACGCCAACCCAGTGGCAAAAGGACGCACCGGTGGTCCAGTTGCTTTCAAGAATACCTTGAGGGTCGGAAAGCTGGGCTTTGAAAGCAAGCATCGCTGAGAGATCGGTGTCGCGGCCGTTGCCGCTGCTCTGACTCGGAGAAGAAGAGCCGACACTGGGTACTACGGCTGACACGGAGATGGCCGATAGTGCTAGTAGAATGACAACAGGAATGCTTGCAGCGGCCATTGAGCTTCTCGTTGTTCTGTTCTGTTCGCCTAGCTTTTCAGATATCTATGCATATACATATATAGAAGTGAGTCTGGTCAACGCATATGTTGCTTTCCAAATTGTCGTTTTCGTTTTAGCCTTGCCTGCCAAGATTGCCGGCCAAATATAATAGAGATTTGGAAGAAAAAACAAGGATTATAGACTAGCCATACCTATCAATCGCTCTCTAGAAGCTTGCATTGTTGTGCCTAGAAACTTTCAACCTGTTCATGCCAGTCAAACCGCCAAGCATGAGCCTGAATGCCAAGTAACCCGTTACTAGAATTGTTAATAAGAGGAGAGAGAGAGCAGAGGATTCGATGCTAAGTAAGCCCTCCAAAACTAGCTTATCGTTGCATCTTTGATTGATTGGTGCTGCAAATCTACTGTGGTAGTGTGTAGACTTCAACTCTCTGACCTCTACATTTGTCTATTTCACTACGAATTGAAAAGGGGCCCAAACGACTGGCGAATACAGGGACGAATATGATTCCCTCTGCAGCACTGCGTTGAGAGATCGCTACTGAAAAACAAAGATAGACTTCTACGCTTCTAATCGCTGTAGCAAGCTGATTAATTAGCAGTACAAAACAATCACTTACCAATAAATCACCAGATCGAAACCGAGGAAGAGCGGATAGAGCGAACCCTCCAACGTCCATGAAGTTTGACCGCCGGGCTGCCTCGCTCGTCGTCCATGTGCAGGCCCGCCGCGGCAGGACTTGCTCCGCCAAGTCCATCCCACTCCGGCTGCCCCCATTCTCCCGTCCCCGCGGCCCTCAGCGCCCACAAGGAGGAAGAGGAGACATAGCGGCTGCGGATGGCAATAGGCACCGCGCTGGCCGGCCGGGGCGTCAGGCAGTGCGTGCGCGGCGATGGGGAGCCGTCCAGTGGGCGACGGACTTGGCGGAGCAAGGCCTGCGGGAGCTCCTATTTTCCCCGACCGCCGCAACGTGGTTTCATGGGCCGCTCCAAATGCGCCCCAGTAAAAAGTAACATTTATTATTTTATTAGTAAATCCTAATAAATTTATCAAATCTTTACTTACCTTATAAAATTCAGTTTCAATAATGAAAGAAAGTTGAACCTATCAACATTTTTGGAACCGGTACACATTTGAATAAAATGTCATGAACATTTTTCCAAATCCATGTGAACATTTTTCCAAACCTCGTGAACATTTTTTCAAAAGTGAATAACTTTTTAGCAAGCATGAAAAAAATTAAGATTGCGGGTGGCCAATAGGAATTTCGGTGGAAGGAGGCATAGCAGAACGACAGAGTACACAAGAGAGGATAAAGTGTCTACATGGACCATTCCGACGTAATCATATTCATGGGAAACCTGGCTTAGCTGCGAGGCCCGAGCCGACACAAATGGTCGGTCGGGCTCGTGATTTGTGTGACATTAAAGAAACTGGTACTGAAGAACCACACAAATTACTTAATTATAATTAGTGGTCAATGTCAATTTTGAAGGTTTTGGTAGCAAGGCTAAAAACAGCGAAGAGCTATCAACCAAGAAAGTGGATCGTTGGCGCAACAAAAGCACATCGTAGCTGATATGTTTCATCCACTATCGTGTTTTTCCTAACTTGCGGGTTCTCTATAATAGTTGCCAGCGAACCAGATCGCCCGGATCGAGAAACGGGATCAGGGAACGAGGTTTGACATGCCAGCAAACAAGGATCTCTCTGATACGTCAAGTTGGATAGTGGATCGCGATCCACTTTGGTTTGGGTCGATGACCCTGGATCAATAGAGTGGGTCGCAGAATCAAGGGTATTAATAAGCCCAAATATGGCGCTTGAAATTAAGGATAGAGCCACAAAATCAAGGGTATTAATGAGCCCAAATATGGCGCTTGGAATTACCAATTTTTCGCTTTATTTTTAATGGTCCTACCATATTTCAGCGTCGCTAATTTAGGAACAGGTACAGGAAGCATCGAATGGTCGCGGAACAGGGATCGCGAACCAAAAACGAATCATGTCAATCCACTCCGTTCCCGACCCTCGATCCGGGTCGATCGACCCGGGGTCGCGGGACGCGCCACCGATCCCGAACCCTGCAACTATGTTCTCTATATGCCATCGACAAGGAGCGAGAAGATGTCACCGACCTGGATTTGTGATTGGAGGGCTGATTTTTGACTTGTATGTCCTCTATTGTATGTTTTTTGGGATTCTCGGTGGGTGGAGAAATACGAGCTTTATGCAAGTGCTCCACGTATTGGCCGACGCTGAAGCGTCATTCGCCGCAGCCACGAGCGCTGCTTCTAGAAGAGACAACGTGAGAATCTATCATAGAGAAGGAGAAGAGTGCAAGAGAGAAAAGAGTGTGTTACTAGGGTTGGGAGTGGGGGAATTGACGATAACCCCCCCCCCCCCCCAAGTTGGTGAATATGTTAATAATAACCCCCCTACGCTGTCTATTTGCAGGAGAGGTGGGCATATGGGCTGCACAATGGATGTCCGTAGCAATGATCCCTTTGTTCGGAAATGTAGGATAAAAATTACCTTTGCCAATTAAATTGGAAACACATAGTTGTTTTCTCCGTGTCCGATGTGAGCAACCATCAAAGGCTCATTTCATTTTCAACGCGTAAAAATGTTTAATTGTATCCATATATCAACAATGTCAGTCTGGTTCTTGAAAATTTTGTTGTTTGTGGTGATCCAAATGCCCTATGATGCCAAAATGATGACTTCTGTCACAAATGACTGATTAAGCTTTAATTTGATACCCTCGATTGTTTCCATGAAAGAAAGGCTTGGTACCCTTAGTGGACAGACAAATCCTAGCAACTGACACATGATCTAGCGCACTCTAAAAGCCCAAAACCCTAAGAACAGCATTGTTCCCTCCCACCAAGAAGATGAAGCCCGCTAACCACGAAGATCTCGTTGAGGTTCTACTAGACCTCCCACTGGGCAAGAGCTCCTATACTTTCTCAAGTAACATCTTCACTTTAGATAAATTACCACGAGTAGTTGTTTCACTTTAGATAAAGGATTGCAAAGTAACATCTTCTCGTAAAAAGGAAGATTTGACAAAAACAGTGACAAAGTCATATGTTCACAATAGCAAGGCAGATCTCACATCCCATAGCTCTTATTCAATTACAAAGTCATTTCACAGTTTGTACCACTTAGCCTCTGTTTGTTCTCACGGTCTCACCCAGATCTGAGCCCAACTGCCTCAAAGTTCTTTCTTGTGTGGCAAGGGGTGCCTCTCTTCCCACTCCAAGCGACCGCCGCGCATTACGCCAAGCCTGCAAATGCCTCCCCTGGTCTGGTCTGTGCTCCAGCTGTGGGGGATCTCATAGATTGTCTTCTGCGTGGCTTAGGGTTTCGGTTCTGGTTGTAGCGAGTGGTCATCATTAGGTATTAAAAAATTTGGACTTCCATTGTTCAATATGTCAAGCCTTTATGTACGCAAATGTTTTTGCCCTTGTCCTCAAATGCTAGTGGCACAGGCACTCACCAAGAAATTTGTAATGTTAGTGGCATAGTCAATCACCAAGGAATTTGCGATGTGCAAAAGCAATCTGAGAGACTGAATTTTCTTGCCGACGGCGCTGCATCAGTGCTGATTATACAGCATAACTGTGTTTGTCTTCGGCTGATTTTTCTTTCCCGTAAAATCGGTGTCAAGCTGCTGTGAGATGGATATTTTGTATTAGTGCAAGGAGATCTCAAAGATTCAGAAGCTTAGGCGCCTGGCTTCATATGCTGGATTCTATGCCTTCACGACCCCTCATTACATATGCTTACACAATCAATACGTATATAAAATTACTCTCCTCTATAGTCTACACATTTGTAATATCTTGCCACTATTTGTTCTTACCCGCCAGTGTTTTTCACTCTCTCTGAATCTACTGCAGAACGAGGGCTGCCCAGTACAATGCCTCCTACCAGCCCCGTCGATGGGGGTGCTCGAAGAGATCGACCGCACAGGCCCCCAAATTCTAGGGGGCCCTGATTAATTTATTCCTGCAGCCTAGCCCAGTACTTCTTGATTCCTTCGATCGTGCCTATGACCCAGTACTCGACAAGTCCACGCCAGAACAGTCGCTTGACGCCTCGACGCCCGATCGTTCGGGTGGGGGGGTGCTATACACCGCGCGTTAGCGGCGCTCACGCTCATGCCACCTGAAACCGATATCTTGTATGGGTCAGCCCACCGCCCTGTCTCCTTCTTCCTCCTCTATTCTTCTTCTTCCCATCACCAACCAGCGGACTCGTCTCCGACAATGCTCTAACCCTAACCCTATCTTCTCTTTCTCGCCTTCACCGGTGACGCCGCGCCCAACGCATCGTATCCATCTCCGGCGAGAGAATTTACCATTGTTTTGTTGATACTTTGTATAGATGCCATGGATCACTCAAATATCTATATCTCGGTCATAGCCATGTCTCGGTAGCATGTATATCAAGGATGTATGCGGTGATGGTTATGTTTTAATAACACAAGAAGAACAAAGATTCAGGAATAATGTATTTGCTTCCTACTTATCAGTGTGTTAACACTGGACAAATCTTTCTTTTTGAGTATAGACTAAGGAACACTAGTAGGAAAAGGCCTAGTGATGACGTTCGGAAAAGGGAGTTCATGGCGTTTAAGCCGCACGCCACTAACCTCACATCACTGGTAGGTCGTAGTGGTGGCGTGCAGAGTGAACGCCATTACTAAGTTAGGTACTAGTGGCGTGCGAACGGAACGCCACCAGTAAGTTAACATGTAGTGGTGTTCGGGCCTTCCTGAAGGCCATTAACTATAATTCAGAAATTAAAAATAATACTGAAAATCTTGATTATAGCAACAATATCAAATAGCATGATACAACAATTAATACTGGATATCATTCAGAATAAAACGATATAACAGTTAATACTAGATATCATTCAGAATAAAATGATACAATAATTAATACTGGATATCATTCAAAATATAACGATACAACAATTAATATTGGATATCATTCAGAATACAATGATACAACAACTAACTTAGAATACTATCTAGCATGTTCTAGCTAAGAGCATGGTCTTCAAATTTAGAAGACTAGTTCTACCTAAGGGAATGATCTTCAAAGTCAGAAGACTCTGAGTCAAGGATCTCGTACGATAAAAAGATGAGTCCACAAGTTTTGTCGAGATAGATTCCTAACCTCACCCCTACATCCATCCCATACTTTTCTACCAATTCTATCCAAAGTGGTCATGTAAACTAAGTTTGGTTCGCCTCGTTGACGACTAGAATCTTGTAGGTCTTGTCGGGTCTTGTCTCTTCCACCCTTGGTGATTGACACGTCTGTTCATATGGTCAAGAAAGTTCTTTCTTGTGTGGCAAGGGATGGTCTGAGAAAAAGTTATATGAAAACAATAGTTAAACGTTTCAATCAAAATGCATGCAAGGCTGGAAATCATAATTAAGCTAAACATACCGTCATAGTCTCAAAGTCTTCGGAAAGCACTATGATAAACTTCTTATCCCGACAACTTTCATGGCCACAGTTGATGCATGGATGCATTTGTTGCATGTTCATCTAATATATGAAATATGTTAAGTATCCATAACTATGTTTAAATATATTAGGAAACTCAAACATAAAGGCAAGCACATGATCTTACAACTGCAAGATGTCACAACTGCACTAAATTTAGGGCCTCATACTTGCGCATTGGACGCAAAATAATTTCAGAGACGGGATAAACGAGCTAAGTAGGATGCACAAATTATTGCATCTCACAAGGCTCGCTCACACCATCCTCGAGATCGCATCCTACCATTTTTAATCATCAGCTATGTGGAAGTAGAAAACCAAAATCAATTGAAAGCATATTCGTATAAAATCAACCTAAAAGTAGGGTCTCATACTCGTATTGGACGAAAAATAATTTTAGAGACGGCATAAGCGAGCTAAGTAGGATGCACAAATTATTTATTTGTGCATCTCACAAGGCTCGCTTACACCATCCCCGAGATCGCATCCTACCATTTTTAATCATCGACCATATGGAAGTAGAAAACCAAAATCAACCTAAATTCATCTAGATTTTGTACCCCTACAATTATCTAAATTTGCTATACATCTAAAATCATCTAGATTTTGTACCCCTACAATAAAATCACCTAAATTTGCTATACATCCAAAATCACCTAAAATCACTAAACTAAATACACTAACTAAGAGGGGGTGGGAGTCTATCTGCGGCGGCGTGAGGTTGGGGGAGGCGTGGGTCAGTGGAGAGGATGGGGCCGCCGCATGGCTGGTGGATCCGTCGCAGCGTGGACCGGTGCGGGGCTGGGCCGGCAGCGGAGAGGACGGGGGATGATAGGACAGGATCGCCGCGGGGCTGGTGGATCCGTCGCGGCACGTACCGGTGTGGGGCTGGGCTGGACCGGGGCGGCGTAGCGTGACGCGGGCAGCGGCGGTGACGAATGAAGGGTGAGGTGCGGACCTAAAAGATCTAGATGCAGGAAGGATGTTGCCTTTAATTAAGAAAATTTTGGACAACACAGTGGTGGTGTCTACGATATACCGAACACCACCACTAAATCGTAGTTGTGGTGTTCGAAGGTGGCGAACGCCTAGGCTATATTGATCCCGGCTTGCCTCGTGGTCCCCACTTAGTGTCGGCGTTCAACTTTCCTCGAACGCCATGACTAAGCAATAGTGGCAGCGTTCGACCTTTTCCGAACGCCACCACTATTTTGCCTTGCAATAGTGGCGCATATTTTATTTCGGATACCACTAGAAAAATAACTGTTATAAGCCTTTTCATACTAGTGGAAACTACATACAACTTGATGGCACTGGAGCTTCGCATCTCCAACCATACACTCTGGTCTTATTTTCATGGAAACTTTATAAGACCACAAATATAAAGAGAAGTAGCAATAATATTATGTTCACCTAAATCTACATTGTCATAGCCAAAGCTTATATTACAACCCATGGAAAAAACACAACATACATGGTTCACATGATATGCTATCAGGCTCCTTTAGGAGTTTTCTTCAACTTCCAATTCTTATATGATGACTATTGTTCTCGACAAGGTTGTGGTATCAGGTCTTGTAACCCCATCGCCGGCAAAAAAAACTTCTATTGTATCAGGTAGTTTCTTCGTTTCTGCGGTTCAATTTAAGATTAAAAAAATTAACGGCTTTCGACTAAAATGATATATAGTATTTCACATATGCTCAATCTAACTACTACAAATGAAATATACCATCCGCAAACATAGCTATCTACATCATTACAAACACTTACATTTGCGGTACACAAATCAAGAATGGTGCTACATAGTTGCTTCTACAAACCAACAGAATTTGAGTAGACAGGGTTTCTAAATAACATGGCCAACTAACTCTGGGTTGCTAACATGTGAATACACTGTGCTTATAGCCTATGACATGCATCACACTTCTATGATCAATCAATAATTGATATTAACATGAATAGAACTTATTGATTGAATACTGATCGCTTTAGCACCGGTTATATTCGTGTTAGGGATCAATATGATTTGATTTAGGATTATAATTATATATTCTTTCCAACTAAGATTACCTAAGTTTATGGAAGATAAAACTTATGACTAAAATACTTTATCACTTTTGGCCTTCGCGCTAGCGGCGCACCGAGTCATCTAGTTGGGCTAAAGCTGCCGTGGAAATTCCTCCTATGATGTCTCCGACCTAGCGGTTGTTGTGCATAGCTTGGGTAATGGAGAGGCCATATTCTTGCTGAATGATGCCAGCAGCGAGAAATGCGTCTAGGATGGAGAGCTTGTCTGGCAACCACCGATCACTCTAGAAGTGTCGGTGATGGGTGGATTTAGGCATGTACAAGACATGGTCCTTAATCCACAATTCCTGTGCACGTCTACCTCTGACCGATCAAGGACCTGAAGGCCCGCATCTAGAAGCTCTCCACTGACCTAACCTCAACCGACCTGACATTTGAGGCTGGAAGACGGCTCTGTGGAGATCCTGAAGACCAGACATACGTGCAAGGGAGATCGGAGATCAGGATTACATGCAAGACAAGATGAAGATCCTTCGTGACTAAGAAGGACTCAACTATCATCGACGCCTATAAGTACCCGAAGACATTCACCCTAGAAGGACACGCCATAATCACCCAAGTCTTTTCCATTAGCCTTAGTCATAGCTCTAGATTCATCTCTCTCGTCATATATCAGTATAAACCCAACGGGATCATCTTCTAGACACATTGTACAATCTGTCGATCATCTTATGAACAAAGTCGGAGGGATTCCTCCCATTACACACATATTCGTCTTTGAGATCCCAACATGCTGACCCGAGCCGATTACCGAACAACTAAACTCTCTTCTGTTCTTCGGAAGTGAGACTACAGAGGGATTATGAAAACTATGCTTTGTCAGTTGGCGTGCCAGGTAGGCAGAGCCCGCGTCATGCAGATTGTATCTACCATGATGACACCCGAAGAATGAGACCGCCGGATATCCGAGGTCTCTAATGACCCGAGCCACTCTGGGCACGACAAGATAGACCAGGGAGCTCGCGGATCTCTGCCGGAGGCGGCTTTTAGCTTCTAGAGAAGGGCTGCAAGATTCTTCCCACCCAACACCTGATGGGGGAGCACGAAGCAGGAAATCCATGTCGTGTGTATGGCCACTCGGACCTCCTGGAGTCTTGGACAGCGACCATGGGATGCAGCTACAGAGAGCGCAACTATGGAGAAGGCACAGAGCACATCAACCTTCTAGGATACGCGGGCAAAGGACGCACACCACTCTCATGGGCTCGGGGGGACTCGACGCACCTCGATGGAGTCCTGACCGACCACTCAGGTCAATGGGACAGAATCAGGTGTCACCACTCTGGTCGGAAGAAGAGTGTCTAGGATGCCAAGACATCAGAACCCTCGATGAAGCGATAATCATACTAGCCCACGAGTTTGCCCGGTTACCAGACTTGAACCTCATGCTCAACGGAGACCTGGAGGAGTATGGAGGCAGACCACGAGGGACACTATTCCTCCGCCCCCATGGCGTACCTCACGGGAAAATAGCTGACTTCACCGGGCAATCGGTAGGCAGCCAACGACAGGACAACGATCAGGGCCCATCCGGGCAGCCCGCCGTACATTAGGAAGATGTCACCATCACGATGAACCAAGGACAACCGGTGTGGCTACCACCAGACAATATCTCACCGCCACAACCAATGCCGCATGGTGCAGCGCCGACTGGAATTCGAGGCAGAGCAGGAGGCGACAAACTTACAAATGTTGTCGTGCATCAACCTAGGCGGGGAGGAAGACAAAGAAATGGCAGCTGCCTTTACCCCTAAATTCCTTACAAATCATGTAGTGCATCAACCTAGGCCGGGAGCAAGACGAGGAAATGGTAGCTGTCTTTACCCCTTAAAAAACCCCTACGACCTAAACCACCTTTGGGGAAGATCGGCGATGAGCCAAGACGATGGAGGTATAACTCGAGCTGTCGTGCTCGAGGCAGGGAGCATGCCAAGGCCCTACACCTTCTGAAGGAGGTCTTGGGAGTTTACCCCAACGCCTCTATCCTCGTTTCTCCATACATCACCAACATTCGGATTCGGGGGAGTGTGGTAAATCCGACCACGTTGAAAGAGCATGTGGGCCCCATGTGTGGTTTTGGTAATTAATGACAATCTTTATGGACTAATGTGTGTATTAAGTTTCACTTATAGGAATTGTCCATTGGCATAGCTTGGAGCATGTGGTGGCTTCAAGGTAGATAAAATGAAGAAGAAGATGCGTTGTGCAAGCTCAATATACGCCATCACTAGAAGATCTCATGTTTGTTGCTTGCCATCCTCGGTGATCATGGATCAATGAAGACAAGGTCAAAGTATGCTTAAGGCAAAGGTATTCTTGATAGGTTTTCCCCTTTTGCCGGTCTCATGTTGGTAGTTGAGAGACCAGGTTTAGGATAGATAGCCATACTATCAAGAGGGGCTCTCGAGTGAGTAACTCGATCATATTGTTCGGAGAGAGCTCAAACCTTTGCATTCTTAGCATCATCTTTCTTGGTTGTTTGTTGGTACTATCCATGTGAGGATATAGAGCTTGTGGTTATCTTCATAACAAGCTCATTCATCAAAATCGGATCTTTCTTTTATATCTTGTTGCGATTTTGTTCTTGGAGGTTTTCCGGATTGTCACCAAGTGAGGTATATCACATTATAATACTTGATACATTCTCACTTGGTGGTATCTCTTGTTGTCCTCTTTCCAACAAAATTGGCTTTGGGTCAATCGGAGTTCCTTAGCTCAAGTTATCGCCATTTGAATCTGCCTCTTATTTGTTTTAAAAAGAAAAAGAAAAAACAGTTTTTGGGCGGCGGTACCGGGCCGGCACTTCCCTCACTGCAAGCCCATCTCCTCTATGTCGCCCGGTAGTGGTGCTGGCCCGGTCCAGTAATGCTGGTCCACCGCGGTAGTACCGCCCGGCCGGGCCAGTACTACCGGGCCGGCCCAGGTCGCCTAGGTCGGTGCCTTGCTTGCCCAGCCCGCTTGCTCCACTCCGCGCCGCTCGCTTCGCTTCCGTCCCAGCCTCGCGCGCACGCCCGCTGATCGCCCGCAGTGTCTCGCTCGATCCCTTTCTCCCGCCTCATGCGCGCGCTAACTGGTGCCCTGTCCCGATCCCCTTTGGTCGCTTGACCTGGCTCGCTATCGTTGACCCTGCTCGCTAGAATTGCTGGCTCCCTGGGTGGTAGTACTGCCAGTGGGCCGGTACTACCGGCCCAGGCCGGATCTGGCCCCAACAGGAAGATATCCTTGGCCCCATATAAATTTCCTTCTCTCTCTGTTTTTCCGAATAGCTCTTCTTCTCTAATTTTCTCAAGCCTTTTTCCCTATTTGCTTTAATCTCTTGAGCTTGATTCTTTCTCCCCCTCTAATGATTCTTATCAATATTAGAGGGGAAGATAGAGGAGATCTAGATCTACAATTTGACCAATCCATATCATCTCTTTGTGAGTGTCTCTTTGGGATCTAGATCTTGGGGGATTTTGTGTTCCCCTTTGTGTTCTTCCTCTCTTGTTCCCCCAATTGCTTTAGTAGCTTTGTTGGAACTTGAGAGTGAAGGATTGGGGCATCTTTGTGGTGTTCTTTCCATTTGCATTAGGTGCATCGGTTTGTGTTCTCCCCGGAGGATTTTCTTGGTGAAATCAAGAAGCTAGTCCCTCTTGGGTTCTTGGAACCCTAGACGGTTGTGTGGCCTTTGTGGCGTGTTCTTGGGTCCTTCAATTAAGTTGTGAAGCTCTCGCCAAGATTGAGGCCTTGGTGGCGATTATTGGGAGCCTCCAATTAAGTTGTGGAGATAGCCCAATCCTGTACGGGTTTGGTGACCACCCTCAAGTGTCTCATAGTGGAATGGGTGCTTGCCGCGTGGTGGGTGCTCGGGAGAATAGGGTGAGGCCTCTTGTGGCATTGGTGGTCTTAGTATCGCCCACCCCTCCAACGAGACATACTCCCTTGTTGGGAGGAAATCGGTAAAATATCGTCATTCCCGCATGCCTCGGTTATCTCTATACCCGAGCTCTTTACTTATGCACTTTACATTGTGATAGCCTTCGTGCTTGAAGTAATCTATCTTGCTATCATATTGTTGCTTGTCTTGCTTAGCATAAGTTGGTGGTGCACATAGGTGAACCTTAGTATATCTAGGCTTTGTGCTTGACAAAAAAAACGCTAGTTTTATTCTGCCTTTGTTAAGCCCATCTCATAGAAGTTTTAAACCTCCTATTCACCGCCCCCCTAGGCGACATCCATGATCTTTCACACGGTCATAAGCACTATTTCATCTAGACTCTCGGATTACCTGCAAATCCCTGTGGAGCAGTTCCGACTGAAGTGTGGAACCAGTAACCTAGACGAAGACACTAAAGAATTCACCCTCTTGGTCATGCTCGGCAAAACAGGCAAATTCACGACATGGTTTTGCACGTTCGAGGTCGTGGACTTGCCAACGCAGCAGCAAGTCGTGCTTGGATGTAGGCAGCTAACTCACTTCGAGGCATACCTGGATCCATAAAGCAGAATACCAATCCTCGCCGGCCTAAGGGGTCATATCACAATGAAGGAAGATCCACCCACCTAGACACCAATCCTAGAGACCAAAGGTAAGGGGCAACAGTCCCAGAAGCTCACTCCTCACGAGGGCCTGCATGGCAGCCAAGACAATCATAGAATACATCCTACCAGAACCAATGGTTACAACACAGTTGTCGGGCTTGTTCCGCCCCTCCAGGGAGGACCTCGAGTTCTGGCATGCGCGGAAGGAGATAGCACTGGGGGAATGGGTCAGGTGATGGAAATATGCCCTAGAGACAATAATAAATGTATTAATATTTTTATTTCTATTTTATAATTAAGTTTATTGTTCTATGCTATAATTGTATTAGTTCCGTATAATGTGTATTTTGGGGAAAACCCTAATACATGTGTGAAATAATAAACACCAATAGGATATCCCTAGATCTTGCCTCTGAAAGTAGTTCATGTAGCAAAGATAGTTTCGGTTCCCTAACTATGGCAAAACGACAATATGTTGTGGAGTTACCAATGATATATGAGATCAGAGTTTTTAGGAGAACAACGATGATGGATGGACCCAGTATGATATACCGTGAAATGCAACATCAATATTTGTTATCGGTAGTTTCTCATAAACAATGTATTTCCTTTACTGAAATTCGTTTGACCACGAGATACATGTAAACTTGGGTACAATATGGACGTGGCAGGATTCTTCAAACGTTGCTCTGAACAAGAGTAATCATAAAGTCGGTCTTTACTCTTACCGGATAGTACGCCAATTATTCACATGGTGTATTTGCGGGAATTGCTACTCCTGAAAATGGAAAAATACACTCTAGGCCCACTCATGTGCTATGATGTTCATCATCGCCTGGCCAGACACGTGAAACTTGTTGATCACATGAATATTAATAGTGCAGTATGAGTAAAGTGTACATACCATATAACGAGAATAACCTAGTTTTTTATCTCGGACAATGTAAAGTATCGACGAAGCAATGCGATATGTATCAGACATAATACTATGGTTCACACGATAAAAATATTCGTGTTATTTGTGGGGATTACTACGTGCATCGAGGAGCCAATAGTAATCATTGTCACGGAATGAGTTCCGGACATGTCCGTGAATATTCGAACCCCCACAAGGTCACACACACTTAAGATATTTTTGGCATTTAGAACATGAGTGCGATTAAGATATTTGAATGAAGTAATCCTAAAAGGATGTTTCAGAGTGTCTTGGAATATTCCGGACATATTATGGAAGAAATAGGAAATATTTTAGTAAGGTTCTAGAATTAATTCGAATGTGTTCGGGATTTTTCTAGAAGTCTTCAAAATAAATATTTATAATTAAAAGTAAAATTAGATTTTATATTTAATTATTCTGGTGGGGGCACCATGGCCCAGAGGGGCCACGTGGGCCCCATCGGTCCACGCATGTGGGAGAGGGGAGGGGAAACCCTGGCCGAGTTGGCCAGGCCCCCACAGCCGTCAGGTGAGGTGGAGGCGGTGGGGGGGAGGATTCCACCCAAGACTCATACTCCTCTCCTAATAGGCGAGTTGGAGGAGGGAGCGAAGGATTCCGTGATGAAATCCAACCCCTCTCTCTCTATGTGTGTGTGGAGCAAGGAAGGAGGAGTCCTTCCGGGACTCGGAATCCTACTCCTACTCCCTCTCTTGTAGAGAGGGTTGGCCGCACATATATACGGGGCAGGGCCAAGGGCACAATACAAGTTTTTGGAGAGCCTAGCACTAGCCTTCGTGCAAGCCACCCGCCATCGTCGTGCTGCTGCACCGCCCACCTCCGCCGCCACCCTGATTCCTAGGAACTCGTCTTCCTCCTCCTTTTTGTGTTGTCATCGTCACCGCGAGGAGCTCATCTTCATCAACAACACGGGAGTGTTGCCCGTCTACTACCTCCGTCTAGATCCAATCTATCCAAATGACGAAGTGCTGCCGGATCTTCATTGACACATTCCCGCTTCGTCCGTGAGATTGATCTCACTTCGAAGCAGTGTCGTTCTTGTTGTACGTGTGGATACCGGTGGAGGTGTGATGCTTGGAGGAGTTGACCGTTGGAGCCATCCGTGGGATAATGCATCTCCTCGCGACTTGTTAAGGCTTGTTGTAGGGATCGACGCACGTCCAACCTCGTCATCGACAAACTTCCGCTAGTTTGATCTTCGAGGGTATGATCTGTTACCTTCTCCCTCACACTAGATATTGGTTATGCGTTAGAACAATTTATTTTGCGTGGAGCATTACCCAATAGTGGTATCAGAGAGGTCTATGCATAGGCACATGTATAAATATAGGAATCGCAGAATTACAGTATTATTAATCTTGTTTTTGCTACCCAATTGTCCCAATTTTAATCTTGACGGTATTGCATGATTAGCGGCCCAAGCCAATTTTACGATCTTTGATCGAGACCGGTTTGTGAAGTGTAATTTGGGTGCACGAAACAACTTTGTCGAGTGTCGTTTTTTGGGCAATAGTCGAGAGAGATATTTTACACAATGGGTTTTTGTGGATTTGGTGAAGTCCGCATGGGGGTCACGCGTGTTGACGAAGTTTAGTGAAGCTGTTGTACTATTTATAGTGCAATGGGGACACACCCCGGATAAGTTAAAAAGCAAACAATTGATCATGGTGCTTTATTACCACATAGGTAAAGAACGGTTCTCTACGTAACCATAGAGCCTTGTAATCTAGCAAAGCATGTTAGAGGCGTGTAACTTATTTTTTCATGGAAGTGATGTGGTATAGCTGAAGTTTACAATGTGATGTATGTGATGTGTTATATTGTAATCTCGTTGGGCATGAGGGGCTGGAGCCTCGATGATTTTTATAATATTATTGTAATAGCTATAGTTGTTTTAACTTTGTTAGCTAGAGTAGCAATAGTTATAAAAGCAAGACATGGCAATGATGATCAAGCAATGATGGACCTCAATGCTAAAGACGTTGATGATGGAGATCGTTGGCACGAAGTGCTATACCATATCACTATATGAATTGCATGTGATGTTAATCCTTTTATATACTTTATTTGTTATGTGGTAGTCATAATAAATAAGGCGATGTCAACTAAAATTATCAAGTTAATGTGTTCTCCCTAAGTTAGGATCCACATAACATGGGTTTCAAACAGGCGCAGGTCATGTAACTTGGATGCACCTAGCGATGTTCATAATATGGGTGCGAAACTATCGCACTGCCGATGTACTAAGGTTCACTTGATATACTACCTAGAACGTCTAGAATATAAAACACAAGAATGAAAAGATTAACAAGAGTCATATGTTGATGTGATTGGTATGGTTACCTACCGGTTTTTGCTCCCAGGCATGCGATGTAACATTGGTGTTGGAAAAGTAAGATGTGGATCTTGAATCACCAAGTATCAATCATGAGCGATATTAATTTTAGTGGGAGTTGCACTTTAAATTAAATTTGTTAATTTATGTAGTTCATTAATTATAAAACAAAGTCTAAATAAATTTACACTTGTTTGCAGTTCTCGTCTTCTGGAAGATGGTTCTGTTACTATCAATGACAATACAGCTGAAACACGCTGCAGGAGAGTAGTTTCACACTAACATAAAAATGACAAATCTCAAGTTGATCACATCCAAGTTTAGACATGATCAAGTCGCAAAGCAAAATAATGATAGAGAAGCACAATAATTGTGTTGCTACCACCTCTATGTTATACCAACACGTGCAACTACAGAAAGATGCTTATAGGTAACCTTTGTACAAAATGCACCTACTGATTTCTTATTGGATGAATTGACTATATAATTAATAAGGGAAAACCACGTGAAAAGCTAAAGTATTAGCTAATTCCTACTTCCATGCGCATAAAGATCAAAGGACAAGAAATTTGGATAGAGTTGTAGTAGTATACTATATATGGTTGCTTGGTTATTTTATGCCAATGTGGAACTAACTACAAGCACGTCAAATATAAAAGTCCTTTAAAAGGATATGCAAGAACATTCTAGAGCATCCCTCAACAGAAGATACCTAATTTATGACAGGGAAATTTGGTACTTACCTCAAGCTATTCATCGAGCCGCTTTTGAAGTTCTAACTGGAGGCGTAGTGCTTCACTGAGATCAAAACTCCTGCATGGATACAAGAACCAAAGCTAAGGACCCAATAGCAACAACTACATAATTTCAAGATGCCAATCAGCTTCACTAAGATATTAAGCTGCTCCATATTTACACTCCGAATTCAGCTAAAAGTTATACAGTTAAAAAGGCTAGAAACCGAACACATAAAATTCAAAGGCCAAATCCATGTCATAGGAAGAAACAATTTTTTTTTGGAAATGGGCGCTTTATTATTATTCATAATGTTTACACCCGACCTCTGCATAGTTAGAATGCACACAGCCGATCAACCACAGACAAAGTGACCAGAACAAAAGTATCAACATTACAAGAATGATAAAAACGACGACACATGTCATAGGAAGAAACGATGGATATGAAACGTTCATCCAAGCAAAAACAGGAGACCATCCGTTAATGAATCGCGTCTAAGACACTTTTAGCACAGAATATAGTGTTGTAAACTTGTAATGAACAGTTATGACCTAACCGGAATACCCCAAAAAATGGCATTTATGCACTACAAGAATCGCAGATAACGCCGACGGCAATTGCCGTCGGCATAGCGATTACCGTTGGCATAGCTACCCATGCCGACGGTTTGGGGGCACCCGTTGGCATAGCCTGGCGGTCAGCGCAGGCAAACTAACGGATGGAGATTGACATCGCAAGCCGCTGTGCCGACGGCTATACCATCGGCGTAGCGTGCTTCTAGGAAGGTGGTGATGTTGTAACGCCGACGATAGTACCGTAGGCGTAGCTTGCTTTCACGAAGGTGTGTTGTTATAACGCTGACGGCCATACCGCAAGCGTAACTTACTTCCAGTAGGGTGTGCTATTGTAACGACCGATGGCAATACTGTAGGCATAGCTTGCTTCGAGATGGCTATACCGTCGGCGTAGGCACGTAGCATGCTTCTAGGAAGGTGGTGTTGTTGTTACGCCGCCGATTATACCGTAGACGTAGCTTGCTTTCATGAAGGTGTGTTGTTACAACACCGACGACAATACCGTAGGCGTAGCTTGCTTTCAGTAAGGTGTGCTATTGTAACGCCGACAATAAAACCATAGGCGTAGCTTGCATTTAGGAAGGTGTGCTATTGTAACACCGACAACAATACCGTAGACGTAGCTTGCTCCCAGGAAGGTGGCACAGTTGTAACGCCGACGATAATAGCTTAGGCGTAGGTTGCTTCCAAGGTGGCATAGTTTACAGGCAATGTGCCGACGGTAAGAGCATCGGCATAGCCTTCGCAGTGATGCCGTCTACCCTCCGGTTCCAAAATTGATGGGGAGGCAATGTGGCTGCTACCTGTGCCGACGGCCGTGGTACGCCAACGGTGGCTGTCAGCTCAGGTTGCTCTACGCCGACTGTGATATTGGGCTGACGGTGGCTGTCGGCATCACTCTTACTACGCTGACGGTATAGCAACGGCAACGGTTAATTTTTTGCCGTGGGCGTATCTCGGCTACGCCGACAGCACCGACCTTTGGCCGTCGGCGTAGCTATTACCATCGGCAGCTTCTGCCATTCCCGTAGTGATGTTACTACAATAGTTTTCTCTTTTTTCTTCCAACCAAGACCTTTTCACTAGAGCCACTTTTGCTGATAATATGATGGTTTACAGTTTTCTATTCAGATATTTTATGTAAAAGAAAACGCAGGAAACCATTCATCTTTCTCATGGCATGTGACATCAACGTAAATTAATTGAGTTTTACATAGGTTGCGAACTTACCCTTTAAGGTCTAGAGATGGCAGCTCCTCTTTTAAGGCATCTAACCTTTCTGACAAACCTGAAAGTTTCAAACCGATGAACATGGTGTTGAAACCGCTACACGAAATCTACGTAAAGTAGAATGTATGGGAACTGGAAAAGGACATACCTTCAGATAATTCTGGTCTGCATCGGGCAAATCTGTATTTCTGCAAAACAAGTCAACTCAAAACCAAATAGATAATTCCGGCTTGTCTCAATAATACCCAGGAATGGAGCTGACCAACAGACCTGAAGATGAGCTTTTACATAATAAATGGTCAAATTATCTGCCTTCATTAGCTTCAGCACCGCCTTGGGTGTAGCTTCTGCAAGAATATCAAATAATAATTAAACAAATGTCATAATTCATACGTTCGATAAATGGAGTAAAATATCACTTCAAATAAAACATACTGTCACTGCCACCAAGTATATTGACAGCATCCACAAAACGCTCATGGAGTTCAGGAGTCCACTGTATGCGCTTCTTGGAGCTGGCTAAGGGTGAGGATGCAGGAACTATAGATAGTTCTAGAGATTGAGTTGTAGCTATTTTTTGGCTGGCTAATCGTTGAACTGAACTTGATGGTTGCATAGGTGGTCCAGCCTGTTTACAAGCATAAATAAATCAGCACTTAACCACATATTACAATATCTAGGAAGTGTAGAAGTGAAGAAAAAAAATGCCGAAACTACTGTATATAGAAAACAAATAGCATGCTGCAGTTAGGGATAGCAACGCAAAATTTAGCCCAGCCAAGATAAGCTTGAATTATGTAAATCCAAAATCTGTCTGTGCCCGACATGAGCTAATTAAGCATGTCGCCAATCAACCCCAAGACAAAATTTGGGACGATAGATGTAGTACATTATGATTTCAAAGAACGACAAATCTAGCCTAATCAAGCTAGGGAAGTTACACACTATTTTATTCTTCTCATGTCGCACCAAACTTGATATCTTATTCATATTATATTAATGTTGTTGCATAGCTCATTAGTTAAAAAAAACACCAGCTGTTACATCTCGAGTGAAGCCACCAATAGCAAAAACAGCATACCTGTGGTCGAATATTAGCATCACCTGTGTAATTGTCAGCAATGTCCTTGGAATCATCGTTCATCAATTCAGTCGACCACTGAGTTTGCTTAACAAGCTCTGTAGCTGCAACAGGACTGATGCCGGTCAAATCGTTTCCAGTAGGGACATCATCTGGGAATCCAGGCATGATGTGATCAGGGCACGAAGCTGGTACAGCATTATCTCTTAGAAAATCAGTATCGGCATCAGGTTCAAAGCCTTCATGATGTGATCCACAAATCATCATTAGTGAAGAACTTCCAGCAGGTGGGAGAGGGTTTCTTCCCAGTTCTGTCTCCATCAAATCATTATTTGCATCCGGAGAACTAGGGAAGTTCGTCTCATCCAAAGTGGCCGAAGGCAGCACAGTTACAAGCTGGATTCCTGAAGTGTAGAACGGATCGGTGGTTGTCCTCTCCATCTACAACCCTTGGATTCTGAAAGGTTCTCCTGTTCTAGGGACTAGGGGTGATGACGACGCACCTACAATAAGTAAGAAAAGAAAATGTAAATTTGTGCAGAAAACAGATGAATACTCATTATTTTCAATTCAAAATATCATGCAACCCCAAATCTCAACCGAATCGGCCCCCTAGTAGCAAACAAAAATTGAACTTCTTCTTGTCCAACAGCAGTACAAATATACAGGCCTATCAATAATCCGTCGTCGCGGAGGCGAATCTGATGGTCCGCCAGAATTTGTGGATGTCACCAGCTGGGGTTAGCTCATGCATATATACCTCAGAAACCAATGGCCAAACTAGCATGGACGCGCTGAGGCTGAACCGGGAAGGGAACGGCGACTGCCGCATGCAGCTCTATAGCCCGGATTGGGGCAGGTGATGATGATGAGTTGGAAAGGAGGACGAAAATTGTGGGGACGGCGGAGAAGAAACCGTGGAGCTGGATTCGGGGATTTTATTTGCCTAGGGGCCGGCCGGCGGCCGGCCAGATGCATGCGCACTGCTCTCTTCAGCTAGTACGTAGTACAATTCGAGTGAGACAAATAAAAAGCCGGTCACGCGTGTTGGTGTGGCGTGGAGTTTCCTAGAAACAGCCATACGCCAAGATATATTAATATAGCAACCATTTAAGACCGCTGCTAGGTCAGACAGCACAACACTATAAGATAAATACAAAGAAATCGAAAAGAAAAAGAAAAGAAAGCAAAGTCGATAACAGTGGCTCGACGAAAACAAGGAGGAATCACGATCATGGCGTCCTCCAGCAAAGTCCCACCACACGCCTAGCACTCCGACGCGTTGCGCACCAAGCAACACCTCCAGGAAGGAAGGCGACGATGACGACGCTGCCTCCGGACAGGTCCTAGGGTTTCCCCCGGCATGCTTCGGGAGGTGGGAAAGAGGTACACCCGACGCCCTTTAAGAAGGATGATGGCACCCATAGGCGTCACCACGTCAGTGTCAAGATGACAAGGATTTCTCCCGACCCCTAAAAAAAAAAACCCCAGACACATCGCAGCGCTGCCAGCTTCGAGCCAGAGCTGCCGAGCCCGAGCCAGCTCGATACTGCTGGCGAGCCCCTCACGGAGGCTCGGCTCGAGCTCGTCGGAAACTTGGTCCGGACCGAGCCAGCTCGCGAGCTGGACATGCGATGGATGCCTGACTGCTTCTAGAACCTATGTAATGAAATTTAGCATCAAATGATTCACTAGCATTGTAATTCAGCATCAATAGTTCACGATCCATACTGCTATTGCATAAGAAAACGAAGAACGGGAGGACCTTCCTGAGTACGTGTTGCTGCTGTTCGATCTGCTGGTCGACGGTGCGGGCCTACGAAGCTGGGGCAGTGGAGAGGGGGAGGGGGAGAGGACACCCGGGGCGTGGTCTCCGCGGCGCCAGGAGGTTGGGCGACGAGACTTAGCGCCAGGACGACGACATCAGCTGCCGGCGGCGGCCGCTCGCCCAGTCAACACGGAAGAACACAACGTTTTTTCTTAGGGTAGGAAGAACACAACTACACGAGAGGAATAACGAGTCTCCAGGCTCTGCCTATCGATCGATTCCGAACAGCCCTGTCTCTGTCTATCGATCTAGCTGAACGGGTCGTCTAAACCAGCCCATTGCCTCTCCAATTCGTTTCTATTTTCATTCGGAAAAAAAAATCGCGAGCTAGACGAGCTGGACCGGGCCGAGCCTGGCTCGGCCCGAGCTCGCTGCGGTCCAACAACGGTGGCTCGGCTCGGTCCGGACACTGCAGCGGGCTGAGCCCAGCTCAGTGCGAGCCTGGAAAGCTCGGTGCGAGCCCAACAGCTCGGTCTGAGCGTCCAGACATACGCACCACCATGCTCGCCACCCGCCAGCACACGCCACACCGGTCTTGAATCCGCCACCGCCGTCTCATCGTGACACATGAAGTAGGGACGATAAACAACAAAGAGGAAGCAACGGTGGGGGTTGCCGGAACAACAGTGCGCGAGAGGGAACTACCTCCACCACCGGAAGGCGGTAGCCAAACGGATACAGTCGCAAGGCAAACCAGGCCCACCTGGCCTGGCGGAGCCCACCTGGGCTCATGAAGCCCCGCCGCCGTACCGTAGCAGGGGAACCATCATCCAAGCTAACCCCACACAAGCCCCTACTTCACCGTCCATCAGGGGATCCACTACCACCGTCGATCCCTACCGCCAAGTAGCAAAGACCACCACCGCACCTGCCGGATTCTGGGACCACTATCGATGCGAGATACACCACAGCCTTGGGAAATTACGCCGTCGAGCGGACCGCGCTGCTAAGGAAACTTCGCGCATGAGGGCATAGCTTTGACCACCTCGGACACACAGGCGGACTGAAAGCGCCTAGCGATTCCCACCTGGCTTGGATCCGGGCCATGTAGACGTGGTAGGGAATGGACCTGGCGGGAGCTGCGCCGCTACCCGGTCGAGAGCCCAATCAGTCAGCCGCTGGCCCGCTTAGGCCCGCTGCCGCGCCGTGGAACAACGCGCCGACGCGCGGCATCGGGCAGGCCCGCCCGCCCGCTACCACGCCACCGCCACCTGCTGCCCGCCGAGCCCACTCGCCCCGCATCGCGCCGCATGCGTCACCACGCCACCCGCACTTCACCGCACCGCAAATGGGCCCTCATTGCCCAAATCTGCCATGGTGCCCGCCGACCCAAGACATCCCATCGCCTCGTGTGGCGTGGAGTTTCATTGCGCTGACAACTCGATCGGATGACATCAGCTGACTATGATAATGTCGCCCCTACTAGATTGTCACGCACATCGGCATGACATTTGTAAACCAAATTGTCTCTGCTTCAGACTTGCATGCTGGTTCATCGCTGAGATATGTTCTACGAGGAAGAAGAAGCCAAATTTTAGGTCTGGACTTGTACGCCCGCGGGTGCATGCTGGCTTGCACACGAGGTTGCAGAAAGTCGCCCCCCAATTTCCGAATCCTGGCTCCACCTTGCCGTCCTCTAACGGCGCAGAGCACTACTCACACACCGCTGCAAAGTTAGGTGTATCATAGATCTGCACCTCTCCCTTGCCTCTTTCATTCGCATGCGGCCACATGAGCCTCACTTTGCTTGTATGCCCTGCAGATTTTTCGGTGCTTGGTGTGTACAGAAAGGGGTGCTAAACAAAGTAGCTATCATTTGTGTAGCGTGGCAATGAATAACACCATCTCGAAGCTCCGTAGAGTGTCGAGGGGGGAACCACAAGAACGATGCTAACTTCCTCATTTTTTTGAATAAACTTTCAATGATTAAGTTGCAGGAGTAGCCTGTTGGGAATATGCCCTAGAGGAAATCATGTATGATGTTATTTCCAATATATTCATAAAGTTAATGTCCATGTATGAACTACTGATATGTATCATTGAATATGTGATTCGATTGTGGAACTGCATATTCATGTTGTTCATACTAATTGTCCTTGGTCATCGAGGTTGTGCTGGACACACAACTTAGACCAATGTGAAAGTCGGCAGATGACTCGGTTCCACTTGTCATGGGCATGGAGATGCTATTCCGACTTACACGGATCCGGCTAAAGAGTTTAGCGAGTCGGACTGACCCATATTGAGATGCAACGAACAAATCGTCATTTGCATGTCTCAATCAATGTAATCCTTAGACTTGAGGTTATTGCACAATCCGAGTTGAGGATCACTGACTTAGGTTCTGTTAAACGATGTTCCGTCACTGACAATTATAAAGGTGGAGTTCGGGTCGACTGGGAGTCAAGCTACGTGATGTGAATAACCAAGATGGGATTTTGCCCCTCCATATGGAGAGATATTCTCTGGGCCCTCTCGGAAGATATGATTCGGAAAGCATGGTCATGCGCGACTCGGTTAAGTGTTAACCGAGGTGATCGACTAAGAGTTAGTCGGATGAATCACTTATCTCGGATCGAGAAAGAGAGTCGGACTATTTCAGGGATGACAATTATTCGCCTATAGTCCGACAAGGTATATCGTGAGGCAAAAGGGACTTAGACAAAAGTCGCATTGGAAGGTATGTCGTCATGACTTTTTGGTACTTGGGAGTCGGCACGTTCTGCTAGGAGCTGCTACCGACTGATCGGTCACGAGTGAGATTCGGATCGTGTCCAAGTTACCATGAGCCTGTCGGGTCACACACTTAAGAGCGGGAGCAAGTTTGGGTTAGACCCAAACAGGAAACCTACTTGAGTTGGACCCAAATAGAGACATGGACTAAGTCAGCAAGTTAGACTTGCAGTGACTAATATAGGCCTTTTAGTGAATGGGTCACAAGTGAGTGGAGCCTACTTTCACTCCCTATATAAGCTGGGGCGTAGGTGGTTAGAGCACAAGGTTAGATCACTCCATGTGTTGGAAACCCTAGCCCCAGTCCGTACTGTCGCCGCTGTACCGGACCTAGAAGTCCACCGCCGACGCTCCTCCTTGTACGTGTGGATACTGACAGAGGTGCTGTACATTCAGCACTTCGACGATCGTGGAACCGGAACGGATTGTGAGGACTACACTGCATCAAGCGATGTGCTTCATCGATTCCGCAAATGCGCGTCTAGTGGTAATCCTCGTGGCCTTCTACCTGAGCTAGATCTTGGGTTCATCGCATAGGGAAAAAGGTTTGTTTATCTCTGCGTGGCCCAACAGTGGTATCAGAGCGTTAGCTTCTGGTTTTAGGCTCGAGATCATGCATATGTGATATGCGGTTGGCGTTAGATTAGATCTAATTATAGTTTTGGTGGTCGGTCTATAAGATAGATCAGTTTTGTACGAGGTTGATTGGATCAATTGTACTCGGGGAATTGGATGATCCGGTTTCCGTGATCATACTGCTAATGTCGTGGAACGACATACCCCTACCGGTCGGATTCCTCCATCAGGGTAGACTGTGACACGTAAATCCAGATACGGTGATCGAAGATCAAAGAGTTTGGTCAAATCGGAGTCCTGATCGGATTTGGGTAAAATTATTTTATCCGATGATGAAATCCATGTCCGGGACCGCCGGCTTCGTCCTGTCGTAGCACCTTAGATGTCGTTGTGAGTTTCACAACGCCGGTAGATATCGTATCTATGCATAACTTGTTTTTGCAGGATGATGTTGTGAATGGTATGGCTTATGTGCATGATGTATGCAATCCATACGTGATCTGCGTATCACGGTTTTGTCAGCCGGCTGGAGCCTAGGTGATGTCATCTTATTGTATAACGACTTGCGTGTCAGATTCTCTATGTAATTTGCTTTACTGGCTAGTGTAGCTGTTTGGAGAATCCGGAAGGCATGCAAGTCGATGTACAAGTCGGCTACATGATGTAAGACGGCACGTGACAAGAGTTGACACGAGTCGGATTACAGACTTTGTGGATATGGAGATCGCCATGAAGAGAGCCATACCATTTCACATTATAATTGCTTTATTTTATGTTATTGTTATGTCTCTGTTTTTACCTCTATTAGATAGTTGGTAGAAAGTAATCCCTCAAAGAAGGTCTAGTCGTTTTCCCCGCCAGTGCTGCACCATCACAAGTCGGACATTTTTGGTAGTAGGCTCATAAAATTGAGGTGCTATGAATTCTTTCCGACTAGGTGGGTTCGAGTGGGAACCTTACAGCGGAAGCACTTGGTAATCTAGACAGGTCTATCACAACGGTTGTGGGACTCGGGGAAAAGTCGGATGGGAGCCGGGGCATGTGATGCCACCCATCCAACGAGAGTCGTATGAGATACGATTGATAAGGAGTTGTCTACCTAGATCACTTAACGGCTAGCGGTGATGCTAAAGCTCACTAGTCGACTTGCTTATTTAGGGTCTTGAATCACTACGTAACCATCGGAGGGGTGTTGGTTCTAGTGGGAGCATAAATATTAAAGTGTTTAATATGCTTGCTCTTTTATGGATACATGTCTTAAGTGTTTTGCATATTTTCTGTTGTAGATCCATGGCACCTAGCAGTCTTCCTCAGATTTCCGGTTTTGCTTTGAGAACCATCTTAGAAAAGGATAAGCTGAATGGAACTAATTTCACCAACTGGTATAGTAATCTGAGAATTGTTCTCAAACAATAAAAGAGGGATCGTGTCCTAGACAACCCACTTCTAGATGAGCCGGATGAGAATGCGACTGTCGCAGCCACCAATGCCTACCATCGGATTTGTGATGAATCCACGGAGATTAGCTGTCTTATGCTTGCTCACATGGAACCTGGACTTGCAGCAGCAGTTCGAGAATGTTGAGGCCTACGATATGATCGAAAGCCTCAAAAGTATGTTCTAGGCTCAGGCAAAGACTGAGAGGTATCAAGTCTCTCAGGCTTTGTTGAGCTGCAAGCTTAAGGATGGCGATCCACTTAGTCCGCATGTGATCAAGATGGTTGGTTACGTGCAGTCTCTGGAAAGGCTTAGCTACCCCATTAGCGAAGAGTTTGCTATAGACATAATTTTGAACTCTCTTCCTAGTGCGTATGGTTAGTTCATATCGAACTACCACATGCATGGTATGGATAAGAAGCTCACTGAATTACATGGGATGCTTAAGCAGGCTGAGGTAGATCTCAAGAAAGGTGCCAGTCAAGTGTTGATGGTGAAAAATAAGGCTAAGTTTAAGAAAAGTTCTTGGACTAAGAAGAAGAAGGCAAAGTCGGGAGGTAAGGCTGAGGACCCAGTCCAAAGCGCTTCCTCAGGGACTAAGGCATCTCCTGCAGCCAGATCCACTTGCTTCTATTGCAAGTTGGATGGCCACTGGAAGAGGAATTGCAGCAAGTATCTGGCTGACAAAGCCAAGAGTGGAGGTGTGACTTGCGGCTCAGGTACGCTTGTTTGCAATGTTATAGACATTTATCTTGCTGATGCACCTGGTAGTTCTTGGGTATATGATACCAGTGTTGGGTCCGCAGCATAGAAAACAAAAAAATTCCTACGGTGTGAACTACACGCCAAGATCTATCTACTAGGTACAAAGCAAACGGGTGGACATACATCCATAGAGAACTTACCCTCGAAGACAACGAGCTTTGTTAACGAGTAGGAACTCATGGTTGATGTAGTCGTACACTTGCCGATCTCAAGATCGTGAGGAAGTCCGAGCGCCGCAACTCAAGCGCATCCGCTTTTCCTTTACGTTCAAGCCACCGGACAACCTCCACCTCCTCGCTCCAGCGATCCAGCGGAAGCAACAACTCCTTCCAGACGAAATGCCACCGGGAACATGTATCTCTCTAATCCGAGACCATGGGGGAATAATTCTAGAGGGGGAGAGAGATCCTTCACAAGGAGGTGTGAGGATGAAGGAGGGAATGGGTGGCCTTTTATAGGAGGAGGGGGGTTACCCCCTCTCTCCATGGTCGGCGCATGGGGGGGTGACCCCTCACCTCCCCCATTCATGTGGTGGTAACTCCTCCACATTAAAATGCCTCTTCACATTCCCTTTTAAAGTCTCCACTTTAAATGCATTAAGTTTCTCCAAATTTAATGCTCTCTCATTTAATAAAACTCTTTTATTAAATTTATTCAGAATTTTGTTAATTATTTTAATTAACAAACATTCACATATATCCCCTTGCAATATTTCAATATCACATGCAGAACCACCTTCTGCAATTTCACCCGAAACAATTTCCGGTTTCTATTGAAACAATTCCTGCGCTTTGCAATTCTTTAAATCTGAAACATATGTGCTCCAAAATGGTGTCCGGTAACTCTTAAGTGTGCCACCCTACGGTTCATGAATAATGCAGACATGATCGAGACCCTTCTCCGATCAATAATCAGCGGGGACACGGAGATCCGTCTTGACTCCTACACATTCAACGATGACTCACTGTGATCGTGAGAACCTTTAACGCTTGTAACTAAATCCCTTTGTCTCTCGATATATTACATGTCGAGATTCGATCGGTATCTCCATACCTAGTTTGATCTCGTTACCTACATGCACTCTTTTCTTGTTCCCGTGATATAACATTCTAGTGATCACATCACTTGCTTGCAAGCTATCCTAATGTGATATCACCGAGAGGGCCCAGAGTATATCTATCCGTCATCTAGATTGACAAATTCCACTCTTGATCCATGAGCCTCAACATAACACCTTCAGTAATGAACCCATCTTTATAGTCACCTGTTACGGTGTGGACGTTTGATGTTATCAAGATACTCTTCCGGTGTTAGCAATTAACATGATCTCATGGTCTAAGGATAAAGATTACTTCGTATGATGTTATAGCAATATAAACACAGTGACTTGATCGTAATGCTATACTTCGGATGAATGTTCATCACATCATTCCACCAATGGTGTGACCTTATTATTAACAACATCCAATGTCCATGATCAGGAAACCTTGATCATCTTGTTAATCAACAAGCTAGTCTATAAGAGAGGCATGACTAGGAACCCTTTTTGTTTATTAAACACACATGTATTGATGTTTCCTATCAATACAATTATAGCATGCAAAATAAACATCTATCATATATAAGGAATACATAATAACAACTTTATTATTGCCTCTCAGGGCATATTTCCTTCAGTCTCCCACTTGCACTAGAGACAATAATCTAGTTCACATAGTGATAAATCTAACACCCATGGAGTTCTGGTGTTGATCATGTTTTGCCCTAGGGTGTACTTTAGTCAACGGATCTGCTACATTCAGGTCTGTGTGCACTTTACAAATCTTTATATCTCCATCCTTGACATGCTCGCGGATGGAGTGAAACCGGCGCTTAATATCCTTGGAATTCTTGTGAGACCTTGGTTCCTTTGCGTTGGCTATGGATCCATTGTTGTCACAATAGATCACCATCGGGTCCAACGCACTGGGAACCACACCCAGTTCCGTTATGAACTCCTTCATCCAAACCGCTTCCTGGGCCGCTTCTGAAGCAACAACATATTCCGCCTCCGTTGTTGATCTAGCCACCACAGGTTGTTTGGAGCTCCTCCAACTAACTGCTGCTCTGTTCAAGAGAAATACGTATCTGGATTGAGACTTAGAGTCATCCGGATCAGTGTCAAAGCTAGCATCGACATAACACTTAGCGACTAGCTCTTCTTCACCTCCGTATACAAGAAACATATCCTTAGTTCTTCTCAAGTACTTAAGGATATTCTTGACCGCTGTCCAGTGTTCCGAACCTGGATCAGATTGGTACCTACTAGTCAAACTAATAGCATGTGCCACATCCGGTCTCATGTACGATGACATGTAAGGTTGGTCCGGGCTGCTTCATCCCACTATGCCACCAATATCCAAAGTACATAGAAGATGCAATAACATGATCATCATCGCCCACATATAAACATATGTGTACTACCCGTGCAAAGCACCTACGCATAGATCGAGCTCGATACCCTTGTTGGGTCCATGACATAGAAAACAAAAAATTCCTCGTTGTGAACTACATGCCAAGATCTATCTACTAGGTACAAAGCAAGCGGGTGGACATACATCCATAGAGAACTTACCCTCGAAGACAACGAGCTTTGTTAACAGTAGGAACTCGTGGTTGATGTAAGTACACTTGCCGATCTCAAGATCGTGAGGAAGTCTGGCGCCACAACTCAGCAGCGATCCGCACTTTTCACACGTTCAAGCCACGGACAACCTCCACCTCCTCGCTCCAGCGATCCAACGGAAGCAAGAACTCCTTCGCATTTAAATGTCACCGGGAACATGTATCTCGCTAATCCGAGACCATGGGGGAATAATTCTAGAGGGGGAGAGAGATCCTTCACAAGGAGGTGTGAGGATGAAGGAGGGAATGGGTGGCCTTTTATAGGAGGAGGGGGGGTTGCCCCCTCTTTCCATGGACGGCGCATGGGGGGGTGACCCCTCACCTCCCCCTTTCATGTGGTGGTAACTCCTCCACATTAAAATGCCTCTTCACATTCCCTTTTAAAGTCTCCACTTTAAATGCATTAAGTTTCTCCAAATTGAATGCTCTCTCATTTAATAAAACTCTTTTATTAAATTTATTCAGAATTTTGTTAATTACTTTAATTAACAAACATTCACATATATTACTGCAATATTTCAATATCACATGCGAACCACCTTCGCAATTTCACCAAACAATTTCCGGTTTCTATTGAAACAATTCCTGCGCTTTGCAATTCTTTTGTAAAACATATGTGCTCCAAAATGGTGTCCGATAACTCTTAAGTGTGACACCCTACGTTCATGAATAATGCAGACATGATCGAGACCCTTCTCCGATCAATAATCAGCGGTGGACCTAGAGATCCGTACTGACTCCTACACATTCAACGATGACTCCTGTGATCGTGAGAACCTTTAACGCTTGTAACTAAATCCCTTTGTCTCTCGATATATTACATGTCCGAGATTCGATCGTCGGTATCTCCATACCTAGATTGATCTCGTTACCGACATGCACTCTTTTCTCGTTCCCGTGATATAACATTCTAGTGATCACATCACTTGCTTGCAAGCTATCCTAATGTGATATCACCGAGCGGGCCCAAAGTATATCTATCCGTCATCTGGATTGACAAATTCCACTCTTGATCCATGAGCCTCAACATAACACCTTCGTAGCACTGAACCCATCTTTATAGTCACCCTGTTACGTTTGATGTTATCAAGATACTCTTCTAGTGTTAGCAATTAACATGATCTCATGGTCTAAGGATAAAGATTACTTCGTATGATGTTATAGCAATATAAACACAATGACTTGATCATAATGCTATACTTCGGATGAATGTTCATCACATCATTCCACCAATGGTGTGACCTTGTTATTAACAACATCCAATGTCCATGATCAGGAAACCTTGATCATCTTGTTAATCAACAAGCTAGTCTATAAGAGAGGCATGACTAGGAACCCTTTTTGTTTATTAAACACACATGTATTGATGTTTCCTATCAATACAATTATAGCATGTAAAATAAACATCTATCATATATAAGGAATACATAATAACAACTTTATTATTGCCTCTCAGGGCATATTTCCTTCAACCAGATCAGTCATTCACATCTGCAACTCGTTGCAGGGACTGGTAAGAACTAGGAGCGTGGCAAGAGGTGAGGTTGACATTCAAGTTGGTAACAAAGCGAGAGTCGCTGCGTTGGAAGTCGGCACGATGCAACTTCATTTACCTTCTGGATTCTTAATGGAGCTAAATAATTGTTTTTATGTTCCAGTGCTTAGTCGAAACATTATTTCTGCCTCATGTTTGATGAGACAAGGCTATGAGTCGAATATTAAGAATAATGGTTGTTCTTTATATTTGAATGATATGTTTCACGGCTTTGCACCCGTCCGGGACGAGTTATTTATTTTGAATCTTAAAAGTGAATATGTCTATAACATAAATATGAAAAGGTTGAAACCAAATGATCTGAATATGACTTACTTTTGGCATTGTCGGCTTGGTCATATAAGTTGGAAACGCATGAAGAAGCTCCATGATGATGGACTCCTAACTTCGTTCGACTTGGAGTCGTTCGAGACATGCAAATCCTGCCTACTCGGCAAGATGACCAAGACACCTTTTGCAAAGAGTTGTGAAAGGGCGTTCGACTTATTGGGACTAGTGCCTAGTGATGTATGTGGCCCGATGAGCACGACAGCTATAGGTGGTTATGAGTACTTCATTACCTTCACTGATGATTTGAGTTGGTATGGATATATCTACTTGATGAAACATAAGTCGGAAGCCTTTGAAAAGTTCAAGGAATTCCAGAATGAAGTATAGAATCAACTCGGCAAGAAAATAAAGTTTCTTCGGTCGGACCGAGGAGGCGAGTACATGAGCCATGAGTTTGGTAACCATCTGAAGAGTTGTGGAATAGTTCCCAGCTCACTCCTCCAGGAACGCTGCAGAGAAACGATGTGTCGGAAAGGAGGAATCGGACCTTGTTAGACATGGTACGATCAATGATGAGTCGGACAGATCTGCCTTTATCATTTTGGGGTTATTGTCTAGAAACTACAGCGTTCACACTAAACAGAGTACCATCAAAGTCGATAGAGAAGACACCACATGAGATGTGGACCGGCAAGAAGCCGAGTTTGTCTTTCCTTAAGATTTGGGGTTGTGAAGCATTTGTCAAGCGACTTCAGTCGGACAAGCTTACGGCCAAGTCGGATCAGTGTATTTTCATGGGGTATCCGAGGGAAACCTTGGGCTACTACTTCTACAACCGAGAAGAGGGGAAAGTGTTTGTCGCTCGGAACGGTGTCTTCCTTGAGAAAGAGTTTCTCAGTCGGGGAGTCAGTGGGAGCATGTTGCAACTCGAAGAAATTTGAGAGATACCGGCCAGCAGCGAGTCGGCAAAAGCCCTAGAGGTTGAGCTGGTCGTGGTACCTGAGCCAGCAACTGCACCGACACTGCGAAGATTGGCCAGATTGCGAAGTGTTCGTGATGTTTTACTGTTGGACAGTGATGAGCCGGCAACTTATTCGGAAGCGATGGTGGGTTCTGATTCTGAGTCATGGCTTGGAGCCATGAGATCCGAGTTAAAGTCCATGGATGAAAATCAAGTTTGGAACTTGGTTGATCTGCCAGACGGTGCAAGACCCGTCGAGTGCAAATGGGTCTTTAAGAAGAAAACTGATATGGATGGAAATGTTTCTATCTATAAAGCACGACTTGTGGCGAAGGGATTCCGACAAGTTCAAGGAGTTGACTACGATGAGACCTTCTCTCCCGTGGCGATGCTTAAGTCAGTTCGGATCATGTTAGCTATAGCAACCTATTTTGACTATGAGATATGGAAGATGGATGTCAAGACGGCTTTCCTTAATAGAAATTTAACCAAGGACGTGTATATGATACAGGCCGAGGGTTTTGTCGATCCAGCTAATGCTGAAAAGGTATGCAAGCTTCGGAAATCCATTTATGGGTTGAAACAAGCATCTTGGAGTTGGAATATTCGCTTTGATGAAGTAGTCAAATCGTTTGGCTTCATCAAGAGTGATCATGATTCTTGTTTATACAAGAAGTTTAGTGGGGGAAAAGTAAACTTTCTAATCTTATCTGTGGATGACATATTACTGATTGGAAATGATGTCCAGATGTTGCAAGAAACCAAGGAATCATTGGAAAAGAGTTTTTTGATGAAGGACTTGGGTGAGGCAACTTACATACTAGGAATCCGGATCTACAGAGATAGATCAAGGCGGCTCATCGAATTGAGTCAGAGTACTGAAGGAAATATGCCCTGAGAGGCAATAATAAAGTTGTTATTATGTATTCCTTGTATATGATAGATGTTTATTTTGCATGCTATAATTGTATTGATAGGAAACATCAATACATGTGTGTTTAATAAACAAAAAGGGTTCCTAGTCATGCCTCTCTTATAGACTAGCTTGTTGATTAACAAGATGATCAAGGTTTCCTGATCATGGACATTGGATGTTGTTAATAACAAGGTCACACCATTGGTGGAATGATGTGATGAACATTCATCCAAAGTATAGCATTACGATCAAGTCATTGTGTTTATATTGCTATAACATCATACAAAGTAATCTTTATCCTTAGACCATGAGATCATGTTAATTGCTAACACCGGAAGAGTATCTTGATAACATCAAACGTCACACCGTAACAGGGTGACTATAAAGATGGGTTCAGTGCTACGAAGGTGTTATGTTGAGGCTCATGGATCAAGAGTGGAATTTGTCAATCCAGATGACGGATAGATATACTTTGGGCCCTCTCGGTGATATCACATTAGGATAGCTTGCAAGCAAGTGATGTGATCACTAGAATGTTATATCACGGGAACGAGAAAAGAGTGCATGTTGGTAACGAGATCAAACTAGGTATGGAGATACCGATGATCGAATCTCGGACATGTAATATATCGAGAGACAAAGGGATTTAGTTACAAGCGTTAAAGGTTCTCACGATCACAGGAGTCATCGTTGAATGTGTAGGAGTCGATGGATCTCCGTGCCCAGCTGATTATTGATCGGAGAAGGGTCTCGATCATGTCTGCATTATTCACGAACCGTAGGGTGGCACACATAAGAGTTACCGGACACCATTTTGGAGCACATATGTTTCAGACGAAAGAATTGCAAAGCGCACGAATTGTTTCAATAGAAACCGGAAATTGTTTCGGGTGAAATTGCAGAAGGTGGTTCTGCATGTGATATTGAAATATTGCAAGGGGCTATATGTGAATGTTTGTTAATTAAAGTAATTAACAAAATTCTGAATAAATTTAATAAAAGAGTTTTATTATATGAGAGAGCATTAAATTTGGAGAAACTTAATGCATTTAAAGAAGAGACTTTAAAAGGGAATGTGAAGAGACATTTTAATGTGGAGGAGTTACCATCGCATGAATGGGGGAGGTGAGGGGTCACCCCCCCATGCGCCGGCCATGGAGAGAGGGGGAACCCCCTCCTCCTATAAAAGGCCACCCATTCGCTCCTTCATCCTCACACCTCCTTGTGAAGGATCTCTCTCCCCCTCTAGAATTATTTCCCCATGGTCTCGGATTAGAGAGACATATGTTCCCGGTGGCATTTCGTCTGGAAGGAGTTGTCGCTCATTTGGATCGCTGGAGCGAGGAGGTGGAGGTTGTCCGTGGCTTGAACGCAAAAGGAAAAGCGGATGTGCAGCTGAGTTGCGGCGCTCAGACTTCCTCACGATCTTGAGATCGGCAAGTGTACGACTATATCAACCACGAGTTCCTACTCGTTAACAAAGCTCGTTGTCTTCGAGGGTAAGTTCTCTATGGATGTATGTCCACCTGTTTGCTTTGTACCTAGTAGATAGATCTTGGCGTGTAGTTCACACCGTAGGAATTTTTTTGTTTTCTATGCTGCGGACCCAACAGTGGTATCAGAGCCTAATCTATGCGTAGGTGCTTTGCACGGGTAGTACACATATGTTTATATGTGGGTGATGATGATCATGTTATTGCATCTTCTATGTACTTTGGATATTGGTGGCATAGTGGGATGAAGCGCCTGCACCAACCTTACATGTCATCGTACATGAGACCGGTTCCACGACTGACATGTAACTTGTTTTGCATAAGTGGCTGACGGGTGTCTGTCTCTCCTACTATAGTCAATATCTGATTTACAACGATTTGCTAATAACTTGGTTATCCTCGTTGTGGTTCATGTTCGTAGGTTAGACATGTTCTATCTCCGAAAGCCCTAAGCCACGTATAAATTGCAATTGATAAATTAGAGGCGTCTAGTTTAGATCGCTGCTGGGCTAGTGTTTTGATATGGTATTGTTGTAAGTAGATGTAAAATATATACTCTTACAACTCACTTAACGTGTAAGTTCCATAGACCTTGGCCTTACACACAAAGGAATGATAGAGATCATACCACGATGCAAATGATAGAGATCAAATGCATGGACCATATCACCTCACTTCACACATTAGATGTTAGCATCTTATACTGCTAGTTTGGCGCGTTTGGTAGCATTATAAGATGATCCCTCATTTAGATATCAAGATAAAATGTGTTCTTCCTTAAGTATGCGCCGTTTTGTGGATCGTGTTTTGAGGCATCACGTGATGATCGGGTGTTTTCAACTCTACGCTTTCATACAACGGGTGTAAGACAGTTTTACACACGCAAATACTAAGGTTCTTACTTGACAAGCCTAGCATGTACAGACATGGCCTCGGAACACGGACCGAAAGGTTAAGCATGAGTCATATAGTTGATATGATGCCCATATAGATGCTCGCCTTTGAAGCTACACCGACTCACGTGATGATCGGACTTGGTGTAGTGGATTTGGTTCATGTAATCACCAAAAGGACACGAGGGATGTCGTTTTTGAGTGGGAGTTCATTAGTAATTTGGATTAGTCGAACTCAATCTATCATAAACTTAGTCTAAATATACTTTACAAACTCTGTTGTAGATGGCACCACCTGCTTTTAATTTCAATGTGTTCATGGAGAAAGAGAAACTTGCTATGAATGGTAGCAACTTCACCAACTGGGCTATGAATTTGAGGATTCTCCTCACTGCTGCACAAAAGCAATATGTGCTAGATTCACTGCTAGGCCCCCACCAGCTCCTGATGCCCCTGACGAGGAAAAGAACGCCTATATAACTCGTCAGAGGACCACAACTTAGTTCATTGCATACCGTATGGGCTAGAGCCGTAACTTCAAAGCGTTTGAAAATGGCAATGCCTTTGATACCATGGGAGAATTGAAAATGATTTTGATACCCATGCTGCCAGAGAGAGTTATAATGCTACGTAAAAGTTCTTTAGCTGCATGATGGAGGAAAACAACTATGTTAGTGAGCACGCATCAAAATGTCCGGTACTGATAAGCTTGTGTCCTTGGGAATAACGATTCCCATTGACTTAGGCATACATCGTGTTCTCCAATCTCTGCCACCTAGCTACAATAGCTTCATGATGAACTATAATATGCAGGGCATGAAGAAGTCTCTTCCCGAGATTCTGTCAATGCTTAAGACTGCAGAAGTGGAGATTAGGAAAGAACATCAAGTGTTGATGATCAATAGGACCACCGGTTTCAAGAAGGACAAGAAAGGCAAGCACAAGGGAAAGAAGGGTCGCAAGTTTGTTGCCACACCTGAAAAGAAACCCCGAGCTGGACCTAAGTCTGACACCAAGTGCTAATATTGCAAGGATCGCCATTGAAGCACAATCGCCTAGTATTTGGCGGACAAGAAGTCCGCAAGGCAAACAAAGGTATATGTGATATACATGTTATTGATGTGTACTTGACTAGTACTCGAATAGCACTGGGTATTTGATAGGATCGGTTGCTAATATATGTAACTCGTTCAGGGGCTGCGAACAAGCGACAACTAGCAAGGGATGAGGTCACGATGCGGGTCGGCAATGGATCAAGAGTTGATGTGATCGCCGTCGAATGCTGCCTCCATATGCCATCGGGATTAGTTATAAACCTAAATAATTGTTATTTGGTGCCCGTGACCGAGCATGAACATTGTATACGGATCGTGTTTGATGCAAAGTGGTTATTCATTTAAGTCTAAAAACAATGGTTGTTCGATTTATAGGAATAATATCTTTTATGGTCATGCACCTATGTTGAATGGTTTGTTTCTGTTGGATCTCGATAGTAGTATTACGCATATTCATATTGTTGATGCTAAAAGGATTAAACTTGATAATGATATATCTACATATATGTGGCACTGCCGTCTAGGTCATATTGGCGTTAAACGCATGAAGAAACTCCATTCTGATGGACTTTTGGAATCACTTGATTTTGAATCATTTGATACATGTGAGCCATGCCTTATGGGCAAGATGACTAGAACGCCATTTTCTGGTTCAATGGAACGGCGCATGATCTATTGGAAATCATACATACTGATGTGTGTGGACCAATGAGTGTGTCGGCGCGAGGTGGATATCGTTATTTTGTTACTTTCACGGATGATTTGAGTAGATATGGGTATATCTATTTGATGAAACACAAGTCTGAAACTTTTGAAAAGTTCAAAGAATTTCAGAATGAAGTGGAAAATCATCGTAACAGAAAGATCAAATTTCTACGGTCCGACCGTGGAGGAGAGTATCTTAGTTACGAGTTTAGCACACATATGAAAGACTGTGGAATAGTTTCACAACTCACGCCTGTCGGAACACCACAACGTAATGGTGTGTCAAAACATCGTAGTCGTACTTTATTGGATATGGTTCGATCTATGATGTCTCTGACTGACTTGCCACTGTAATTTTGGGGTTATGCACTGGAAACAGCTGCATTCACTTTAAATCGGGCACCATCTAAATCCGTTGAAACGACACCGTATGAATTATGGTTTGGAAACAAACCTAAGCTGTCATTTCTTAAGGTTTGGGGATGCGATGTTTTTGTGAAGAAACTTCAACCGGATAAACTCGAACCCAAAGCGGAAAAATGCGTCTTCATAGGATACCCTAAGGAAACGATTGGGTATACCTTCTATCACAGATCCGAGGGCAAGGTCTTTGTTGCCAAGAATGGATCCTTTCTTGAGAAGGAGTTTCTCGCGAAAGGTGTGAGTAGTCAGAAGGTAGAACTCGAAGAGGTTATTGAACCTTCTCTTCATGAAATGGCGAGTAGCGCAGCTCCAGAAGTTGTTTCGGAGTTGACTTCACCTAATGAAGAGAGAGCTAATGATATTGATCATGAAACTCCGAAAGAGGACACTACCGAACCTCGCAGTCAAGCAGACACGCAGCTCCTGAACTGTACGGCAATCCTGTTATGAATTTCATGGTTGATGAAATGGATGACCCTGCGACGTATGAAGAAGCGATGATGAGCCCGGATTCCATCAAATGGCTAGAATCCATGAAATCCGAGATGGAATCCATGTACGAGAACCAAGTTTGGAACTTGGTGGACTTACCTCACGACCGAAAGGCCGTTGAGAATAAATGGATTTTCAAAAGGAAAACTGATGTTGATGGTAATGTGACCATCTATAAGGCTCGACTTGTCGCAAAGGGGTTTCGACAAATTCAAGGAGTTGACTACGATGAGACATTCTCCCGTAGCGATGCTTAAGTCGGTTAGGATTATGTTAGCAATTGCTGCATATTTCGATTATGAAATATGGCGATGGATGTCAAAACTGCTCCTCAATGGTAATATTGAAGAAGAGTTGTATATGATACAACCTAAGGGTTTTGTCGATCCTAAGGATGCTAATAAGGTGTGCAAACATCAGCGATCCATCTATGGATCAAGCAAGCATCACGGTTGGAATCTCCTCTTTGATGAGGTGATCAAAGAGTTTGGATTTGTCCAAACTTATGGAGAGGCTTGTATTTACAAGAAAGTGAGTGGAGCAATGTGGCATTTGATATTATATGTGGATGACATATTATTGATTGGAAATGATTTAGATCTTTTAAAGGTGTTAAAAGTTATCTAAACAGAAATTTTGATGAAGGACCTTGGTGAAGCTTCATATATATTAGGCATTAAAATCTATAGAGATAGATCAAGACCTAATTGGGCTATCGCAGAGTACATACCTTGATAAGATATTAAATAAGTTTAATATGGACGAAGTAAGAAGGGTTCTTACCTATGTTGCAAGGCAAGACATTGAGTAAGACTCAAAGTCCGGCCACTACGGAAGAAAGAGAGATAATGGATAAGATCCCTATGCCTCAGCCATAGGCTCTATAATGTATGCCATGCTATGTACAAGACCGGATGTGGCACATGCTGTTAGTTTGACTAGTAGGTACCAATCGATCCGTGTTGAACACCGATAGCGGTCAAGAATATCCTTAAGTACTTGAGAAGAACTAAGGATATGTTTCTTATATACAGAGGTGAAGAAGAGCTAATCGCTAAGTGTTATGTCGATGCTAGCTTTGACACTGATCCGGATGACTCTAAGTCTCAATCCGGATACGTATTTATCTTGAATGGAGCAGCAGTTAGTTGGAGGAGCTCCAAACAACCTGTGGTGGCTGGATCAACAACGGAGGCGGAATATGTTGCTGCTTCAGAAGCAGCGCAGGAAGCAGTTTGGATGAAAGAGTTCATTACGGAACTCGGTGTGGTTTCCAGTGCGTTGGACCCGATGGTGATCTGTTGTGACAACAATGGAGCCATAGCCAACGCCAAGGAACCAATGTCTCACAAGAATTCCAAGCATATTAAGCGCCGGTTTCACTCCATCCGCGAGCATGTCAAGGATGGAGATATAAAGATTTGTAAAGTGCACACGGACCTGAATGTAGCAGATCCGTTGACTAAAGTACTCCCTAGGGCAAAACATGATCAACACCAGAACTCCATGGGTGTTAGATTTATCACTATGTGAACTAGATTATTATCTCTAGTGCAAGTGGGAGACTGAAGGAAATATGCCCTGAGAGGCAATAATAAAGTTGTTATTATGTATTCCTTGTATATGATAGATGTTTATTTTGCATGCTATAATTGTATTGATAGGAAACATCAATACATGTGTGTTTAATAAACAAAAAGGGTTCCTAGTCATGCCTCTCTTATAGACTAGCTTGTTGTTTAACAGGATGATCAAGGTTTCCTGATCATGGACATTGGATGTTGTTAATAACAAGGTCACACCATTGGTGGAATGATGTGATGAACATTCATCCGAAGTATAGCATTACGATCAAGTCATTGTGTTTATATTGCTATAACATCATACAAAGTAATCTTTATCCTTAGACCATGAGATCATGTTAATTGCTAACACCGGAAGAGTATCTTGATAACATCAAACGTCACACCGTAATAGGGTGACTATAAAGATGGGTTCAGTGCTACGAAGGTGTTATATTGAGGCTCATGGATCAAGAGTGGAATTTGTCAATCCAGATGATGGATAGATATACTCTGGGCCCTCTCGGTGATATCACATTAGGATAGCTTGCAAGCAAGTGATGTGATCACTAGAATGTTATATCACGGGAACGAGAAAAGAGTGCATGTCGGTAACGAGATCAAACTAGGTATGGAGATACCGATGATCGAATCTCAGACATGTAATATATCGAGACACAAAGGGATTTAGTTACAAGCGTTAAAGGTTCTCATGATCACAGGAGTCATCGTTGAATGTGTAGGAGTCAGTACGGATCTCCAGGTCCCGCTGCTGATTATTGATCGGAGAAGGGTCTCGATCATGTCTGCATTATTCATGAACCATAGGGTGGCACACTTAAGAGTTACGGACACCATTTTGGAGCACATATGTTTCAGACGAAAGAATTGCAAAGCGCAGGAATTGTTTCAATAGAAACCGAAATTGTTTCGTGAAATTGCAGAAGGTGGTTCTGCATGTGATATTGAAATATTGCAAGGGGCTATATGTGAATGTTTGTTAATTAAAGTAATTAACAAAATTCTAAATAAATTTAATAAAAGAGTTTTATTAAATGAGAGAGCATTAAATTTGGAGAAACTTAATGCATTTAAAGTGGAGACTTTAAAAGGGAATGTGAAGAGGCATTTTAATGTGGAGGAGTTACCACCACATGAATGGGGGAGGTGAGGGGTCACCCCCCCATGCGCCGGCCATGGAGAGAGGGGGCACACCCCTCCTCCTATAAAAGGCCACCCATTCCCTCCTTCATCCTCACACCTCCTTGTGAAGGATCTCTCTCCCCCTCTAGAATTATTTCCCCATGGTCTCGGATTAGCGAGATACATGTTCCCGGTGGCATTTCGTCTGGAAGGAGTTGCTGCTTCCACTGGATCGCTGGAGCGAGGAGGTGGAGGTTGTCCGGTGGCTTGAACGTGTGTGCGAGTGCGGATGCGCTGCTGAGTTGTGGCGCTCGGACTTCCTCACGATCTTGAGATCGGTAAGTGTACGACTACATCAACCACGAGTTCCTACTCATTAACAAAGCTCGTTGTCTTCGAGGGTAAGTTCTCTATGGATGTATGTCCACCCGTTTGCTTTGTACCTAGTAGATAGATCTTGGCGTGTAGTTCACACCGTAGGAAATTTTTTGTTTTCTATGTTGCGGACCCAACAAGTACATATTTGGACAAAGTGTTGAAGAAGTTCAACATGGAATCGTATAATAAGGGGTTCTTACCGATGTCCCATGGCGTAAAACTTAGCAAGACTCAGTGTCCTTCGACAACTGATAAGCGAAGTCGGATGAGTGCGATTCTGTATGCTTCTGCAGTCGGATCCATCATGTACGCTATGATTCGTACTAGGCTGGATGTTTCCTATGCTCTAAGTGTTGTGAGCAGGTACCAGGCTGACCCTGGAGAAATCCACTGGGCAACAGCTAAAAATATCCTCAAGTACTTGAGAAGGACTAAGGATATGTTCCTGGTTTATGGAGGTGAGGAGGAACTTAGTGTAAGGGGTTACACGGATGCGAGTTATCTCACTAACTCGGATGATTCTCGATTGCAATCCGGATATGTGTTTATGATAAACGGAGGGGCTGTGAGCTGGAAGAGTTCCAAGCAAGAGACGGTGTCTGCGTCTACAACAGAGGCTGAGTATATTGCTGCCTCGGAGGCAGCAAAAGATGCTATTTGGATGAGGAATTTCCTCATGGATCTTGGTGTGGTTCAGGTCTCGTCCAATCCGTTAGACGTGTATTGTGACAACAATGGTGCTATCGCACAAGCCAAGGAACCTAGACAACACCAGAAGAACAAACATATACTCATGCAGTACCACCTTATTCGCCAGTTCGTAGATCAAGGTGATATCAAGCTATGCAATGTACACACGGATGCAAACATTGCGGATCCGTTGACAAAGCCACTTCCACAGCCGAAGCATGAGGCGCACCTGAGAGCTATGGGCATTAGATGTCTAGACATGTGATGTCGGATGATTGGCTCTAGTGCAAGTGGGAGACTGTTGGGAATATACCCTAGAGGCAATCATATATGATGTTATTTCCAATATATTCATAAAGTTATTATCCATGTATGAACTACTGATATGTATCATTGAATATGTGATTCGACTGTGGAACTGCATATTCATGTTGTTCATACTAATTGTCCTTGGTCATCGAGGTTGTGCTGGACACACAACTTAGACCAATGCGAAAGTCGGCAGATGACTCGGTTCCACTTGTCATGGGCATGGAGATGCTATTCCGACTTACATGGATTTAGCTAAAGAGTTTAGCGAGTCAGACTGACCCATATTGAGATGCAATGAACAAGTCGTCATTTGCATGTCTCAATCAATGTAATACTTAGACCTGAGGTTATTGCACAATCCGAGTTGAGGATCATCGACTTAGGTTCTGTCAAACGATGTTTCGTCACTGGGCAGTTATAAAGGCGGAGTTTGGGTCGACCGAGAGTCAAGCTATGTGATGTGAATAACCAAGATGGGATTTTGCCCCTCCATATGGAGAGATATTCTCTGGTCCCTCTCGGAAGATATGATTCGAAAAGCATGGCCATGCGCGACTCGGTTAAGTGTTAACCGAGGCGATCGACTAAGAGTTAGTCGGATGAACCACTTATCTCGGATCGAGAAAGAGAGTCGGACTATTTAAGGGATGACGATTATTCGCCTATAGTCCGACAAGGTATATCATGAGGCAAAAGGGACTTAAACGAAAGTCGCATTGGAAGGTATGTCGTCATGACTTTTTGGTACTTGGGAGTCGACACGTTCTGCTAGGAGCTGCTACCGACTGATCGGTCACGAGTGAGATTCGGATCGTGTCCAAGTTACCATGAGCATGTCAGGTCACACACTTAAGAGTGGGAGCAAGTTTGGGTTAGACCCAAACAGGAAACCTATTTGAGTTGGACCCAAATAGAGACATGGACTAAGTCAGCAAGTTGGACTTATAGTGACTAATATAGACCTTTTAGTGAATGGGCCACAAGTGAGTGGAACCCACTTTCACTCCCTATATAAGCTAGGGCGCAGGTGCTTAGAGCATAAGGTTAGGTCACTCCATGTGTTGGAAACCCTAGCCCCAGTCAGTCCTATCGCCGCCGTACCGGACCTAGCAGTCCACCGTTGGCGCTCCTCCTCGTACGTGTGGATACTGACTGAGGTGCTGTATGTTCAGCACTTCGACGATCGTGGAACCAGAACGGATTGTGAGGACTGCACTGCATCAAGCGACGTGCTTCATTGATTCCGCAACTGCGCGTCTAGTGGTAATCCTCATGGCCTTCTACCTGAGATAGATCTTGGGTTCACCGCGTAGGAAAAAAGTTTATTTTATCTCTGCGTGGCCCAACATAGCCTCCTGTAAACATCGGGTGATAATATCCTCGGGCCTAGAACCTATCCAAATTACAGTAAGGATAGACGATCTACCCAAGTTAGCCAACACACGGCTCACTTGATTCACACTTCTATTGACCTCTACTAAAGAAAATCTAGGATTTAATAAAAGTGACAGATTTCAAACCCTGGACTATAACTGTATTCTCCGATCGATCTTGATCTAAATTCTTCAAGATGTTGACAGCTTCTGCCGAGTCCATCTCCACAATAGGAGGTTTATCAGACCATCTCTGAGCTAGATCAACTCCCTCTCGACAAGCCTCCAACTCCGCTTCAAGTGGCGACATGCAAGATGGCGGATACCGGCATGCAGAAACGATGATTGCACCCAGGTCATCTCTCAGGACCATTCTAGTTCCTCCATTGCTAGCTTGTGCAGAGAACGAACCATCAACATTGAACTTCACCATTCCCTGTGGTGTTTTAGACCATTGGAGCTTAGGTTTCTCCACTTTTTTTTGGACGTCCAACCTGGATAGGTTGTGCCACCTGCTTTGCCTTGATATCTGTTGAAATAAATTGCCTAGCCATTTCCATCAGTTCGGACTGTTGGTTGCATTGGCTAGTGCATGTAATTCAATATGGTATCAGAGCAGGAGGTCCTAGGATCAAATCCTGGCCAACGTAAGAATTAAAAACAAATATTGCGTCTCCCCAAACAAACGTCTCAATAGGCCAAAGGGCAAAGACGTAGGGTGAGTGTTGAAATAAATTATCTAGCCCTTTCCATCAGTTCGGACTGTTGGTTGCATTGGCTAGTGCATGTAATTCAATAATATCATCCGTCATAGTGTAGTATTTGATAGAAGTGAGCGACTCCACATATCTACAAAGATATTGCACCGATCTTTGAATACTTGGCGCAGGTTTCTCTTCGGCACAGCATCAATAAGATCCGTAAGCGCTGCATCTCCGATCGTCCCTCCAGAAGATGGAGTAGCCACTCACTATTGTTACCGTCGATTTCTTCAACATCAGGAAGCTCCCACTCCTCCGCCATGGGTAGCCATAGAGTACGCGCCATTGGGCATCTGCTTCCATGCCACAAATAGGACAAACATTAGAGACCTCCATCCTATGATGAAATTTGTTTTCCCATGTGGGTAATGAATTTGTTGCCACTCTTCAACCGAATATGCGTACATTGGGGACACGGCACCACCATAGTGGCTTCCAAATGGCCCTACAGCCATCTGGTGCCCTGCTAGCTGTACCTTGAAAAGGCCAACGTTTTTCCTCCATGCCAAGCCAGTAGGCAGACTTGACCGAGAAAAAGCCAGTACGCGTTGGTTCCCATGCGATGATGTCCTCCTCGTTACTTGCCCTCACTTTAATCTTCATGATCGCATCAACCTCCACACGAGAGAAGAAACGACGAAGTAGACCAACATCCTAGGTTCCATACTCATTAAGAAGTTGTGATACTCGTCGGAGTCTACAGTTTCCCCTCGCTGAGAACGGCTGATAGGACGGTGGTCTAGGCACCCAAGGATCTCTCCAAATACGGATCTTTTCACCATTGCCTACATGCCAGATAAGCCCTTTTCTAAGCAGCTCCAGTCCATGCAAAATCCCCTGCCATGGTGCCGATGAGTTCGACATAAAAACTGTATCCTACAGCCGCCATTGGGGTAATATTTGGCCTTTAACACGCGCGCACACAGGCTTGTAGGATTAGTCAGTAGCCTCCAAGCTTGACGAGCAAGAAGCGTCCGGTTAAAAATCCTAAAATCCTTAAATCCAAGCCCTCCAGGATCCTTTGTACAAGTGATCTTCTCCCAGGACTTCCAATGCGTCTTCCGTTTGCCATCCCGTGCACCCCACCAATAGTTCTGCACCATCCTAGTGAGATCATCACATACAGACATCAGCAATTTAAACACCCCCACTATATAGGTTGGAATTGCCTATGCCACTGTCTTAATCAAAACTTTCTTTACACCTTGAGAGAGTAAAGCATCACCCCAAACCATTAAACGCTTCAACAATTTTGCTTGCAGGTTACTATATTTCCCCTTTGACATACGTCCATTCGGCGTCGGCATACCCAAATATTTTTCTTCAAAATAATTTGCTTCGACCTGCAATACATGTTTCATCTCCTCACGCAGCTCTTGAGGGCAACTATCCCCAAAAAGAATGGAGCACTTGCTTCTTTTTATAAGTTGACACGTTGCCACTTCAAAAGAATTAATGATGCTGTGTACATGTTGGGCTTGTTGAACCGTAGCTTTGAAAAATAAAATAGTATCATCGGCAAAAAGCAAATGTGAGATACCAGGGGCACTTCTACACACTTTAACTGGCTCCACTAGATTCAACAGTACGCCCTGCTTGAGAAGTGCCGACAAACCATCAGTCACAAAAAGAAATAAGAAAGAGCAGGGAGGATCTCCTTGCCATAACCCACGTGCACGAGACGGTGCAAAAGAGTCAAACATGGCTCCATTAAATTTTACGGAGTATCTCACAAGGCGACACATGACATAATCCATTTCATCCACTGATGAGAGAAGCCAATCTTAGACATCATCTGCTCCAAGAATTTCCAATCTACCCTATCATAAGCCTTTGATAGATCAAGTTTGTAGGCATAGTAGCTTTTTTCAGGGCCCTTTTCTTATTGTATATGATGCATACACTCAAACGCCAACAAGACATTATCGGTTATCAACCGACCAGGAACAAAAGCGCTTTGGGCTTTCAGTAATTATACCATCCAAAAGGGCTCTCACGCGGTTAACCAAACACTTCGCAATAATCCTGTATATACGTTGCAAAGGCTTATTGGACGATATTGATAAAGGCCCTCCGGATCGTTCACCTTTGGAATTAATACTATTGCAGTCTCATTAATCCCAGGGTCCATGATCCCACTACGGAAGAAATCCTTCACGGCCGCTATGACCTCAAATCGTAGTACATCCCAATTCCGCTAGAAAAAGCGGCCAGACGTCCGGCCGAGGAGCTTTCAGTGGCCCAATTTAAAATAGTGCGTCAGATATTTCCTTATCCGAAAAAGGAGCACACAATTTCTCATTCATTTCGTCATTTACTTTGCCTTCAAACAACCCAATAATTTGTTCCGACTGAATATTCTCCTCTGCTTGGAAAACCTTCTTAAAGTATCTAGTAGCCAAATCTCCTATAGTTGCGCGGTCAGTATGTAAGATCCCAGCTTCATCTTTTAACTTCTTAATATTATTTTTCCTGACCCTCCAAATCGTCTTGCTATGGAAAAACCTGGTATTTTTATCCCCCTCACGCAGCTAGTCCACCCTTGATCTCTGCATCCACATCATCTCCTCCTTGTAAAGAAATTCATTCATTCTATCTTGCACCTCTCGAATCTCGCTCCGATCTGCATTCATCCTTATCAATTCTTCAAGTTTTGTCCTAGATAGCTCAATCTCCCTAGTAACGGATCCAAACTTTGCTCTGCTCCAAGAGGCCTGCAGTTTTGACTGACAGCCTTCTCTCTGAAACTCAACGCATACACAGAGGAGCAGAGAGAGATTGAACACATGAAGTTTTTGTGCCGTGTAAAAACGTCCCGGCTTTTCTGATCGTTCATTCCTTTTATTATGCTTACAACTAGATTTACGGAAGAGGTGGAGAGCTGAACACGGCACGATCCGTTTTGATCGCGCCATCCCACGACCTGGCTCATGGCGTGTCACAGTCCCACCTGACTACGAGATTTAAGGGATAGGCCCATGACTAAGTACCCTACTCGTACGCAGACGAGACTCGGTGTACGACTCTGAATAAAACATGACAGAGCAAAAGATGAAACTAAACGATGTGCACAAGCTTACTAACATTGACATCACGAACCCCAGCCCCCGACGCACATCACCCATGGAGGCTTTTGGTCCAGCCTCAGTCCATGGAGTAGATACTCATTCAGGTTGATCGAACATACCATCGGCAAATTCGGCAGCCCGTCTCAGAGTGTATGGCTTGCTCCACTGAAATAATCGTGGCAACCATGGTGAGTGTCATGCATGTTTATGAAAGAACTACTGAAACAAATCACCTTATTATTGAATGGCTTGATTAATATGAGTATATGTGACGAAAAGGAAAAGGGAGTGAAAGAAAAAAGCTGAAATTTAAGAATTTGCTAGCTCAAATATTTTGATGAATGATAATTTGTTAGTGCCTTATTGAGTGCCATCTTTTGCTCATATACATAGATGATTAATGATACTGAGCATTGTGTGAAAATAAATACTTAGTTCTACAGATCATGTGGCATATTAATAGATCTTTTTGGTAAAGTCAAAAAAATAAATGTTATTCTAAGTACATCACTCATGTGTCATGTTTAGCTTCCAAATAATATGGCATTTATGGGCATGGTTGAACATAGAGAAGTTAGTTGTGGGTTGACCACGAACATGATGGTACAAACAAAAGGAGAAACTTATCTAATGATAAATAAGTTATGTGCTTGAAAAGTATGAGTTAGTTATTAGCCCAACCATACTGACATGGGGAAAGCTTTTAAACAATTAAGGGGAAGGTTTATGCGTGACACTCCCTTGTTGATATCATATATTTTTGTTCTGGATGCTTAACATTGTGAAATGAACAGGATAAAATCGAGAATATCTTAGTATGTATATGGGTCAGAGGGAGCACTGGGCCACTAATCTAAGCCATATTAAAAATTCCTAAAAGCCATTATGGTGGAAATTTATAGTATGACTATTCTTTGAGGCATTCAAATAAAAAGCTATGCAAATAGTAAATAAAAATATGCTGAGATGTTTCATTTGTCTGTTTGTCTTGTCATCTGAGTATGGATGTCTCTTCCCAAGGGCCTTCGTGAAGGGGTTTAGCGCCTGAAAACATCACAACGCCCCTGCAAAACAAAGTTAGACGTCACTACTTTATCTTTGCATGTTTTACGTGGTTGTTAGGACTTTCGCACAAGAACCGTTCTTACCCGCGAACTTCAACCACAGCGCTGATCAAATTGTTGTCTATACTACGCGAACAACCCTAATGGCAGGATCTATCTATTAGTAATATAGTAAAAGGAGGGATTTTTCAAAACTTACCTTTGAAGACCGATAAGCATTGTCAACGTTCGGGAGAACGTGGTTGATGTAATCGTACATACGCCGACCTCAAGGTTGTGGATGGCTCCACCAGCTCCACCTCCACCAGCTCCATTGAGTCGACGGCTCGAATGACTTGAGCACCACTAGTATAGTGCCTCGTGGGGAGTCACACACATACGGTGTTTGAAGACGACTCCCGGATCCTGATCCAGCAAAGGATGCTGAAGTAGATCTCATGAATCCGGAATTCTCAGAAGGCTCTGGCCATTCTCGTGGCTGCACCCCTTACCATGGGGGCCGCGAGAGAGAGAGAGAGAGAGAGAGAGAGAGAGAGAGAGAGAGAGAGAGAGAGAGAGAGAGAGAGGAGGAAGGGAACTTGGAGGGGGTGCCTCAAAGCTCAAATTAGTGTGTTTGAATCCCTCCATATGCCCTCCTTTATATAGGAGGAGGGGAGACACTCCCTCCCTCAATGTCCTGGAGTGGGACTAATCAAAAGAAGGAAGTGGGGAGGTGCGCCGGCCAGCCCTACATGGGCCCCATGTGGGGAGCAGCCCACATGTGTCCGACGGCCCCTCCTAGGCCCCCTCTTGGGCCCTTTTTTTCTATGGGAATTGGCCCATTAGGCGGCTGCCCCATTAAATCATATTAAAATTATTAAATAAATATAAATACATGCATAATTTAATAATTAACATAATTATTAAATAAATATAACATACATGCATAATCCCCATTGCACCGGAACTTCTTCCGGACACCCGCCGGACTTTCCCGAAACTCCTTTAGTACTCCCAGATCATCTTATTAAGGTACAATATCATAGCATTGAGGCCTACACACGGATGAACCATCCCTTAAAAAGGTTATTAGGTAGAACTCAAATAAAAAACGATGGAGCTCTTGCAAACCAGAGAGCCGGCAGGGCAGAGTTGGATTCAGCAGATGTGTCTGTGCAAATCATCTGTATGCTTTTTTATTTTGAGACAAATCATCCGTATGCTCAAGTTGCACACTTTTCTCCCATCCATTTTCCCGACAATACCGAGCATTCTCACCAAGTTGATAATGCAATCATACACATCATAACCACTTCAAAGAAGATATACACAGCGCTGTCTCTTAGTATGGAAAGACAAGACTTGCTGAATAGCTGGCTAAAGTGCATTTGAGAAGCACATTATAGCATTTGCATGTGTTCAAAATATCTCAATCATAAAAGGACAGTTAAACATTCATAACCCGGCACTTCAACAGGACACCAGTGTACCAACTTGTGCAATACTGGGTCTCTCTTAGATTGGGAACAAGCAAGGGATCCACATTTATGCTACCGAATAACATTCATAGCTTCTTGATTATAACTCTTGCCACGAATAGTTTCCGTTCGTAACAAATAAGAAAGACTTGTGTGCATTAACTTTAGTATGCAGTTCATAGAGTTTGCACTATAAATATTGCAGAAGCTTAGATGCACACTAGATCCACAACAGCAAGGTTTGCAAGGAAGCACCAACCAGCAACCAATTCACTCTAGAGTCATCAGACGAAGCATTCAGAACACCCTGTATCAGTAAGAAGAGGGCATGGGCCATGGCAAACAAGGCTTTGTTTGAATCAATCTTTATATGTTAAGAGACTGGCCATGACAATGTTAACTCTTCAGCAACTTTCCATGTTTCTTTGTATATAAAGGTAACAGTGAGCTTATTTTCTATACCTAATAAAGAAATAAAACGGGCTTACTATACTTGGTAACAGAACAAAGACTTGGGACTCTTCACGGAGTATATGCGGAGAGCACTGAAGCATGTCCATGTGTTCAGAATACCACACAAATAAATACAGGCAACGTAGATTCCAAACTCCAAGGAAACATAAACCGAAGCGAGATTAGATCATCTAGAATCGTCTAGCAAAGGCATCAAAACAATAAGTCTATACATTTTTATCGCAGTAAAGCATTCATCACTCAGTAATAATTAAACAAATAAGCAGGGTATATCTACCTCAGAGTATTGCACACATGCGCAGTACTGGCTTCACTCAATTACTCTAGATGTGTAGTACCATATTTCTCATATATTTGAGATCAGGCAGAGAATGGATATCTTGCTGCCAAATTAATACTCACAACTTCCCAGAGCATAACAACTGTAGGAACCATCAATTCAGCTAAGTACTATTTGCAAACATGATTCATACATCACCAAAAGAGTAATCGAGCGCACAAACTTCATCCAGTTCATAGAGGCACTAGAGCAACAACGGCTGCAAGGACTAAGCACCTCTCTTCAGCCATGAGAAGAAAGACCAATCATCCGAAGCACCCTGGAGCACTGAAAAGAAGCTATGTCGCACAAGGCTTTCCTTGATCCTATGGTTACCCAGAAACACGATATGGCCATCCAACCGCGAAACTGTTAGCAATTTCCTCTCGGTGTCAGCGAGAAACAGTGTTTGTCCAAAATTGTAGAGAAGAAACACATCCCTCTCTTCTTGTAGAACCATCACATTCCGAGTCTGATGCGCCATGATAGATGCCAGGGGTGCTTGCAACTGGACATGGTACTTATGTGACCAGACCTCGCTATCATAGTCCTGCATGACCCAGATATCGACGGCCGTCATTATATCATTGGAGCTGTACATTCCAATGGTGTCATCTGCCTCATACAGATGCGCTCTGCCTATCTGAACATCCGGAGAGCGTATCAGACGGAACGACTCGGCGGTGGTGTCGAACACTGTTACCTTCTTCTGAGTCTGATCCTTGAGAGGGTTTGGCCACCAGCTCCAGTGCAGGCTGCCACGGACCATGGCAGGTCCGTGGAAGAAGCCTGCCAGCTCCGGCGGACGCCCGATGCACCTCGGCTGCCGCTGGCTGCAGCCCAATGCGAAAACGTAGCAAGGTTGTTTCACGCCGTAGAGCTCCGTGGACCTCTTGTGCAGTAGCAGCCGGTACTCGCCCGTAGGAGGGTGCCGGTATAGCCCCGAGGCTTTGAAGCCATGGATCTTCTCCGGGACGCGACCGATCTGGCGCGTGGTTGGGTTGCAGATGACGAGGTCACGCCGGAGGGAAGGCAGGAGCGTGCAAACCGAGAGGAGGAGGAGGCCGTCGCAGGATGCCTCCACGGTGATGACAGTGAAGTCTTCAATCCGGGCGACGGGCTGGAGCCGGGCCTCGCCGGCGGCGGTGGTCCGGTGTTCGAAGGCGTGGAGGTCGCCGCCCGATGTGTTCTCGTGTTTGGTGAGGAGGAGGAGCGCGAGGGAGGGCTGGCGGCGGTGGTGTGCCAGGAGGAGGTCGCGGGCGGAGGCGACGCGGCACCAGGCGCGGCAGACGGCGCGACAGCGCGCGAGGTCCTTGGAGGGCAGGCGAACGAGGATCTCCAAGCCGAAGATCTCCTCAGGGAGGCCGAGGCATAGCTGCGTCGGTCCAGTTCTTGGGAGCCCCGCCATGGTCAGCAGCCGAATGCTCGGCAGGGAATGGAGGTGGAGGTCCTTTCAGTGGGGAATTCCGTGGACGAGGGCGCCCGCGCCGCTAATCTGTCTGCTATTTAGTGTTTGCGGACGGAGGGGACGAGGCGGACGCGCCGGCGGCCTGTCCGTTTGCGTCCAGACTGATGATGGCGGACGATGGGCTTGGTTTTGTGGAAACTAGCAAAGCTTTGGTTTCGACAATGCACCCAAATTTTGAGGTCCAGCCCCTGCCATTGCAACTTTGCAAGCAACACTAAATCAGAAAAAACATTGAGCATACAAAATACTCCAACACACTCCTGAAAACGTTCTGAAAATCTACTTCATATATTGTGATGTAGCTATTTCAATTTGCATTCATAGAACTGGTTGTTATCTGAATAACGGTGATGCCACATATGACTTCATTAAAAAATGAGATTATACAACGGGTTTCAGTTGCTTTACCAAAAACATACCGGAGTAGATGTTAAATATTACTGCACATGAATAATGTGTAGATGAACCCGATTGTTGAGCTTTTGCGGTGGTGACCACTAGTATAAGCTATTTAGACCTAACCCAATAGAAACAAGAGTAACCAAGAAAAGGAACTATAGAAGATAGCTCCGGTCATTTGGATGTCATAGATTTGTCAAAATTCACGTGTATCTATGCACTAAAAACGTGTTTAGATACATGCAAATCTAGACAAATCTATGACATGCTTCATCTATGTAGTGGACACTCCCTTGTCGTAGTTCTCCAGGTCCATGGTTTCCATTCCTGCACAATTCTTGAAGGTTCATCAGCTTGGTGTTTCAGTAACATGTATATTGATGGCTAGGCCAGAGATCAAACTTCAAGACCACCCTATCGTCACCCCTAATGCTCCAGATTCAGATGTATTTCATCTTCCTCGAGCTCTTCCACCCCATAAAAGATCTTAATTCAACCAGCCAATCACTTTCTAAACAGAATGATTTCGCCAACATTGAACGAGTACTAAATGGCGTTTCACCCAATATATCAAGCCAAAAAAGAGCATCATCTACATTACCTACCTTATGTATTGTACCACAGTCAAACCAAAATTGTCTTGTATAGTTGTCTTTTTTGCAAAGTTTTTTTCCCATCAAAATTTCTGGACATACTGACCATTGTCACCAAGCTAAAATCATAGACATTATAACAGCTTGTAAGAAGATAAACATAACCCTGACTCCTGTTATGCAAGAGTGAGCTTATTCCCTATACATAAACAAATGGAGTAGACTCACAGTACATAATGAGAAAACACATGATATTTCACTGAATATTTGGCTACAGCAACCGTTTCGCAAGAGCAGCAAAGACCAGAGGCCTCAAGTCCTTAATCCTGCACCTGGTAGAGCATGCACTGGAGTGGAACTATCACCGAGAGCATCTGTTGTTGCCTCCTCAACTTCATCACATACTCAGCTTTTACATGAAATCTATTCATATTCAGCCTATCAGTCAATGTGGCTGGAATCCGAGCTAAACAGTGTATACAGATTAAACTTACAGAAATAGTGCTTGTGACAGCAGGGGATCTTAATACAGGATGTCACGGTACAGAAATTATTTGTGATGCTCACAGACAGTACCAACTTGCACCAACTGAGCTCATTTTGCATAGCTTGCTTATAACAAAACTGCCCATAAGGCAAATAGAAAAGAATAAAGCTATGTCATCTATGTAATGTGAACAATTGTCCAGTAACCTCCGTGGTACAAGGAACATTCAACAAAAATATATGACAACATTTGATGTTACAGTAGTGAGGCAGAGCTCCCTTCCCCCTGTTTTCAGCTAATGAGCCGGTACAAACTAAAGGTCCCATACTCCAGGTTTTTAAGGCAGTAAGGCGTCATAAAACCAGGGCGCCTTACTGTCTAAGCGTCCATAAGGCGATGCCATAAAAACCATGCTCAAAATCATCTATTCTGGATATTTTTACAATGCAGATAGTTGCCCACTGACAAAAAAAATGCCACATATCATCTGAGGAATCTTAGATAGATAGTAAAAATGAACTGGTTTATGTTCTCACCTCCTGCTCTGATAACACAAAAATCTTCAAAATGGACTGCTCTCCGCCTCATTGGTCAACATGAATTCCGCTAAAGTACAATCTTCGTATTGAAAAGGGTCACTTGTTGTCTGATATGTACAGTTCCTGTACAACATCGTCATCATGCGCAGATCTAACTAAGCAAGCCATCAACTTCTTATGTGCCCTTGTCTCTTTGAATAGGTGGTGCTAAGCCATGCTCTTTCATCATGCAATTGTATTCCGGTGATGCTCTTGCACCTACTTGCACACAAAGCTCCACAACAGCAGGCGCATGACCATAATAATCCCGTCCACTGTTCACCAGAATCGGAGGGTCATGAGGCCGCTGATGCCACACAATCTTCTGAGGAACTAGGTCATCCACTCCAGCCTTCTTCCACTTGTGTTTTCCCCGCCAGCCCTCAAACTTAAATACTCCACACATCCTGGCCTTGTGCCCTGATAGCCCAACATGCACTTCAGAGCAATTCTCACACACTTTGGATGGGTAGACCAATAAGAGTTTTGTCACACCTAATCTGAGCCTTTCCCATGCTTCCAGTGTTCTCTGACCTATCAATCTAAGTTCGTCAGGTGGAAAAGGAGCGAAATTTTGGTTGTTAGCATTACCAGCCATAAATAGCTCATCACGTCCGTACAGAACTCCATCAGGTATCTCTGCACCTGCCTGATGGCAGAGCTCGAGTACAGCTGGGACACGATTGAAGTCGAACCGCTGGTCATGCTTTATCTCATCCTGGCATGTGTTTTCCAGATGGAAGGCTTCAACAGGGACAAGGATGTTATTCAAGCCTCCTGGACCCCATTTGTGAGGTCGATCCTTGATCATACGTTTGAAACCATGGCATGTCTTCATCTGATGTGCCATTGCTCCAACATGAACTTCAGGACAAAACCTTCAGCACCAGTAAAGACATAAAGTGCTTATTAGAACGACAACACAGAAAGCAACTGAATAATACAGAAAGGTTCATATGGTTCAACTGATGAGATGAAACATGCATATAGAATACAAGAGGACTGCTCTAGTAACTGGAATTCACTCGCAGTAAAAGGAAAAAACGGTAACTGCATTAGAGGCACAGCAACAACACCAGCCTATGAAGACCAATCATCTACTTATGTCTATTTAATTGTTTGGCCATTTCTTCAGCCTTTTGAGCATACCTAAATTGAAGATGATCTAGTACAAAAGAAGAATATTTCAGAAACAAACAAACGAGAGAACATCACTAAGTCTACTGTATCCTTCTATGATCAAGACAAGAGCTTAACAATTTCATATTGCTTGCCCTTACTTGCATGAATGCACAGGAACAGCTCCGAGCAGCATCAAGACACCTTGAGTGAGGATCTCTCTGGCCCTGACCACCTCCTGGGCTACCGGGATCATCCGCTTGACCGGATACTCATTTGATCGGTTCTTGATCCTCTTAAGAATCATTGGCCGCAGCTGCCTCCAGTCCACCCTGGAGGAGTACATCCTCAGATTTACGACTGAGCCGCACAGCTCCGAGCAAATGGTACTGCCCGCTCTCCACCCCATAAACGCCATTTGCAGCACCCAGAGCAAAGCCTAGAACAGGTTCACATTTTTTTCTTTAAGTGCGAGAAACAAGCATCCAAGGTACTGTATTAGCGAGAGACGTGATGAACAACATGAGAGAATAGTCACAATACCATTAGTGAAAACCGAAAGTTCCAAAATAACACTGGGAAAACCAAACTTGCCAAAATACCATTACATGATTGGTTTTTGTTGCCAAAATCCCAGTTAGTGCATAGTGGGAGACGTAGAAATGCATTTTTACTCTCTTTCAGAGAGTCCTCTTCAGATACCACAGTATCTGAAAGAGAGTAGAAATGAGATACCACAGTCCCTCCTCATTTCTACCCTCTTTCAATAGCATTTTCAGCAACAAATTGATAGCCTTCCACCAACAGGACAACAGTGTAATGACAGCATTTTCACATAATTCCAACAGCATTTCAACAGTTTTCGGTTAAAAACATCGCATACTAGTTGATCATAGAGCATGTTAATTTCATGTCTCAAAGATGGCCAAAAGGATGATACTAGTAGTTCAACACACACCACATCAAAAGCAGATCTCACAACGGACTAAACTTGTTCAAAAGTAGATCTCACAAAAGAAAAATCTAAAATTGCTACACGTTTGTAAAAAAAAACACAGTACATCTATTTCTACTGGGAGAAGAAGCATACCTAGAACAGTGCAGCGTCGGTGTTGAACTCGGTGGCGCTGACCGAACAGAGAATGGAGGAGCTTGGGCATGGAGTGGCGGAGGGCGTCTTTCCGTACGTCAGCGTGCACGTATCCTCGTCGATCCCTCCGTCGTCGGCGAGCTAGGGCAGGGCGCGGCGGGCTCGCCCGGGCCGAGCGGGCCCGTGCAGGGCGGCGGGCGGGGTGCAGGACGAGCAGGAGAGAGCGGGGCGCGCTGGGCGGCGAGACGGTACAGCCGGGCGGGCGGGGAGGAAATGCGGCGACGGCGAGCGAGCCTGATCGATGTGTTCGGCTGCCCGACTTGGGCTCGGGCGAGTTAGTGGTCGGTCAGTAAGATAGTTAAGCTGGCCCAGGCCCAGGCCCAGCCTGTAAGCTCAACCGACCCCGCAGGCTTCTCACGGTTGTGGCCCAGCGTGAGATTGGCGGCGTCCCGTCTCCCGTGCACGGTGCACAGAGTCCGTTCCGTACACCGATGAAGCATCCCGGCAACAAAAACATACGCGGTGGATCACGTGCGCCACGTGGGACGCAGCCATTGGTTGTCGGACGTGGCGGTAACCGTCTCGGAGATCGCATCGCACAGTCGCACCGACAAACCCTGGACTATAAATTGCGAGCACCAGATCAATCAAACAGTCCAAGAGAAAACACCAGATCGAATCGTCTCTCGTCAAGGTAAGGTTGCATATTTGGATCTCGTTCGCGTTAATGTCTAATCTCGATCGTGTTAGCTAGGCTGTCGTGTGATTTTAGATTCTAAATCTTGATCGCGCTAGTGTCTTAATATTTCTACTACCTCCGTTCCACAATATATATATTCTTTTTTTAGCAAGCTAGGCTTATATTGTGGAATCGGTTTTTGTTTGAATCCTTGTTTTGATTTGATGATCTAGATTTGCATGTACTTATATTAAAAAAAATTAGATACATACGAACCTAGACAAAATCTTAATTACTTATTTCTGGACGGAGCGAGTAAATTGATTGGTCTGGTCGATAGTAGAACTTGAGTTTTTTGTTTGTTACATTAGCCATCTACTTCCTCCGTTTTAAAATATAAGATGTTTTAACTTTGTGAAAGGAATGTATCTAGACTATTTTTAGTGTGTAGGTTCATATGATTTTAGGGTGAAACTACATATTAAAACCTACACACTAAAAGGAGTCTACATTATACTTTTTTCACATCACAATTATTCGTACATAATGCTGCACTCAAATAACAACTCACGGCCTTATATATACAGATTTAACTAGGCTGTCATGGCACTGATTACTTAGCATTGATTATGTTTATATTTCACCTTAGACCTGCATTAGACGTGATCCTAATTCCCAAACTATCTCTAATTTCAGATGCAGATCTTTGTGAAGACCCGGCAAGACCATCACCTTGGAGGTGGAGTCCTCGGACACGATTGACAACGTCAAGGCCAAGATCCAGGACAAGGAGGGCATCCCGCCGGACCAGCAACGCCTCATCTTCGCCGGCAAGCAGCTCGAGGATGGCCGCACCCTCGCCGACTACAACATCCAGAAGGAGTCCACCCTCCACCTTGTCCTGCGCCTCCGTGGTGGCCAGTGATCGATCTTGATATGATGTGGCTCTTTGTCGTTCAAATTCCAAGTCCTATATTTGTCGTCTAAGTTGTGTAGTTATGTGAGTTAGCAGTATGACCGTGGATTGAGATCAGCTTCTGTTTTCTTAGACTCCTATATATTATTAATACAATATATTGCTATGATTTTTGTTGTTCAATTATCGTTCTGTTCATGTTGGTCATCCAGTGGCCTCAAACCCCAATGCCGCTAGATGCCTGGGCATTGGTACAAGTTCCTTTACCCCGCTTAGTGTATTATCTTGCTCAATGATGTGGATTTTGTTCCATCCAAAGCGAGGGAAATAACGTTCAATGTTCTGATTTCATTGCAGTTTTATTGTAATAATGTTCAATGTTTTGAGATCATTTACTCCCTCCTTGAATTGTTGTCGTGGTTTTAGTGGTACTTTTTTATTTTTTAGAAAGTAAAGTTCTTTTTCGAAAGATTATTCATCAGTCAATTATTTTAGAGAATACTAATAAACAAGAAGTTTAAACTAAGCCACGACAAGAATTTGTCACATTGTATTGGCACTATCGGTTTCTTTGCCACTGGCCATATGATCTTGTGAATTACTATCTTTTTGTAAGTCATGCCTTATTTCTTTAGTAGTTTAATTAAATAAAAAATTATTGATATTTAGTTTCACTTAGTATCTGACAATTTTATATTATCATCGGTATTTCTTGTTTGTTTCGGAAATAAACACAGCATTCTGAAGCTGTTTTTTTCCTTCTGAGAGCAGCAGATTTTTTGCTTGTACAAAAGCGTCATACAGGATTATCCTACCGTCAGCAAGTCGGTAAGCAGATAAATTTCTTAGCAAACAAAGTCCAACTCCGGGCGAAAATGGGGTCCTCTTTTATTTGCCTAGTATCGTTGCCAGCAGGTCGTTACTCCCTATGCAAAACCACTTGTGTGTCGTCTCACAAGAACTGGTCAACAGTGCATCATCTCTTCGGTCATCTCCGTTGGAAAACTGGCTGTTTATAAATTGTGCGTCCTCACTGATCAACCACCACGCATCTCCTTCGCCACCACAAGCTAGCAAGCATCAGCATACAAGTTGTCATCTCATGGCGTCCATCGGCTGCTACTGCTCCTTGGTGGTGGTGGCGCTCGCACTGGCCTCCGCGCCAATGGCTGTCATGGCCGGTGACCCGGACATTCTTACTGACTTCGTCCCTCCGACCTTGTTGGGCGTGCCCTTGAACATCACGGGCGATTTCTTCACCTTCACCGGCTTCCGCGGCTACACGATGCCAGTGGCCGCCTTCGCGGCGGCCAAGGCCAGTGTGGCGGAGTTCCCAGCCCTGAACGGGCAGAGCGTCTCCTACGCCAGGCTCACGTTCCCGCCGGGCACGGCCAACCCACCGCACACCCATCCGCGTGCCTCTGAGTTGCTGCTTGTCATTGACGGCGCGCTCTCCGTGGGCTTTGTTGACACGGCTGGCAAGCTCTACGTGCAAGACCTGACTGTCGGCGACATGTTCGTGTTCCCTAAGGGGCTGGTGCACTACCAGTCCAACCAGGGCTCCAGCCCCGCCGTCGCACTATCGGCGTTTGGCAGTGCCGCCCCCGGGATAGTGTCTGTGCCCGTCACCGTCTTCGGCACCGGCGTCGACGATACCGTGCTCGCCAAGTCGTTCAAGACTGACGTCCCCACGGTGCAGAAGCTCAAGGCGGCACTCACTCCGCCGTCCAAGAAGCCATGATTAAGATGTGCTCAACTGTTCGATCGACCTGTCATGTCGCAGCCATGATGAACCCGGTATCAAGCTAGCACATGTAACTATGGTGTACACACAATGCTGGAATAAACTCGGACTGCTGCCGGTACTATTTAAAATTAAGCTTGCCTTACACTTAGGGTGTCGTTGGTTCAAACAAATATGATACTACTAGGAGCTTTGGAGGATTATACTCTTTGGTATTTTTTTCTTATCACCCCTCTCTCAGCAGATCGTTCGCCCATGCCATCGGAGGACACCTCTGGGTTATGCCCGTGCGGTCATACGACTGCCACGAGGCTCTCCTCTCTAGCGCGCGGCTGGTTCTAGGAGGCGTGAGGCCGTGAGCTCTAGGTAGGGGAGGCTTGTCCTCTAACCGGCCTAAATATTGGACACAAACATCTTAGCGGTGGGTTGATGTCAATAAAGCGCTCTCTGTGGGCTTTGTTGACACGAGTGTAACCTAAATATTGGACACAGACATCTTACAATGTTTGCGTGTGATGTCAATTCAATGGCATCGGTCTTTCACGGAAACCATTAGCAATGAGATTTCTCTGTTCCTACTTTTATAGTATTTGATGTTACTATAACCCTTTTTTTCGTTAAATTGCTTATATAAATCATGTCAAAGAGATTTCATCAATTACCGAAAAATGGTAGATTGAAATAGCCCATGTGTGGTTTTGGTAGTTAATGATAATTTTTGTGGACTAATGTTTGCATTGAGTTATACTTGTATGAATTGTTCATAGGCAATGCTTGAACCATATATTGCCTTCAAGGTTGAAAGAAAGAAAAATGAAGAAGAAATAAGCAATGACCAAGGAGGTTTTTCAAGGTGTGATCCTTAGAGTGGTCACTAAGAAGAAGATACAAGGTTGATCAGGTCAAAGTGCAAAGAGTGAATTCGAGTGGATCAACACTCAAAGAGGAAATGGAGTGCAAGTTTAAGATGAGTCATCTTGAGAAGATCATATGCTTGAAGCTTGCCATCCCTATGGTAATTATGGATATGTGAAGAAACGTCAAAAGAAGAATCTCTCATAGGAGAAACAATTCGCAAGTCTTCATCAAGCAAGATCGAGCGATCTCAATCTAGAAAGTTGTTTCATCTTGAGAAGGACAAGATCGTCATCATCAAGATCAAGTGAAATGCGTAGACAAAGATATGATCTTAATAGGTTTTCTGTTTTGCCGTTCTCATATTGTTAGTTAGGAGACCGGATTATAGGATAGATAGTTATAACTTGATCGTATCGTTCATAAAGAGCTCAAATCTTTGCATCATTGGCATTATCTTTCTTGTTTATTATTTGGATTTTATCCATGTGAGCTTTTAGAGCTTGTGGCTATCTTCAAGACAAGCAGCTCAAGTTAATCAAAAAGTAATTCGTATGAAAAACTTATTGTGTTTTTTATATTGAATGTTTTACCAGTTTATCGCTTTTAAAGATGTCAAACCTTTCATCATTTGTATCCTCCTTTTTTAGCATCCCGAGAAAACCCTAATTAAAATTGTCTGCTGCTTTTATTTTGTGCATCATCATGCATGTTTTGTCTATAAAAGTATTTTATAAAACCCTAATTTTGTTTCTACATTACTTCCCCTCTTTATTTAAAATGGAAGATGTATTTTCCTACTCAAATATTTGTCTAAAAACTATTTACAAAATGCTTTTAAAGCTAAACAAAAAATAATAAAAATAATAATCTTTTTTGTAGGAGGAGGCAGATGGCCAAGACAAAGACCCAACTAGCCAGCCTACAATCCCACTTACCCTGGCCCAAGCCCACACACCCAACCCGACCAAATCCTAGCTACCCAACCCACCCACACTCAACCACCCCGACCCAACACACACATACAAGTTACATACGGACGCTGCACACACCTAACCTGCTACTGCAACCCCACACGCGCTCTGCATGCACATAACACTTCGCGCTCGACCTCCCTCCCCTGTAGCACCACGCACCGTCCATGCACGTTCCCCAGCTCGCTTCCTGTCCCGCTTGCCTAGAGCTGACGTGACATAGTGAGCTCGTGACGAGCGCAAATTATCATTTGGTCGCATGTGTCATAGAACACCAAGATCTTCTTACCGAAAAGATCGTATTGGAGCCACGTCCGAAGATCTTCTTCATGGAATCGAAGACCCAATTATGTAATCCGAAGATCCCCGAACACCCAAGATCTCCGAAACGCATGTGTGACCCTTTTCTGTTACCCTATTTTGATAAATACTATATAACATGTTGTAACTCAAACATTCATTCTTGCATACATATTATCTTGTGGTTTGGGTTAAATAGCAATTCACCTAAATTATTAAATATGGAGACTATATGCGGGACACTCTTGTCTTATTCCAACTCCATTTAGATTTGTGTTGCGAACTGATGCTATATTTTGCCTTGCTAATTCAACAGTTAAACTACAAGGTACCTAAACAACTTGAACCGTCTAATTAATCGACAGGATTCGAATTCCCCTTAATAATGCTATGTTTCACTATGTCTTGCCATGTAATGCATATTATCATAAATATACTGGATTTTTTGCCGTAGTATTAAATATTTCACCCGGTGTTTTTTTTAGTGTTTTGCTTCTTTCCGGATAGGACATTGAGTTGAAGTGAGTTTCAACAAGTTCTTTAGATGTATCTTCGCCAATGTTTCCGAGGCGAGCATCTCCCTGCTACCTATTCTCGCTCTATGGCTTTACTTCTCTCTATTGATATCTGTGTTGCAATGCTTTAGTTTTTGTATAATTTATATTCCCTGCAACCTATATTTTCCTTGGTCACTTACTAATGATTGTTGTTTGGTAGCTAGTTGGTCTTGCAATTCTTAGTTGTTTGCTCATGTGTTGGTTTGGGTTGTCAAGTTTCACAGTCGTTGAGAGGTTGTCACATGCTTAATTATGGAGATAAACAGGGTTCTACTTACAACATGATATTAAAATATTTGGAGTAGGTATAACTAATAAAGAGACATCCGTGGACAACAATTGAGATTGACTTTTATGCCTCCCACTTGTGTCCACGTAGGATCCATGTACTTAGTTCTTGTTCCTTAACTATCGCACTATCCACATGCAGGAGACTTTCTATGACCCCCTTGGCATGAGTTTACTACTATCATGTACTTATGCACTATCCACATGCGTTGATGATTGATGTTCCTCCGCATCTTGGGGTAAGGACTTGTGTGACATTTGGTGTGCATTGTACAACCACACCTCGAGGTGATTCTTTTGTGGCGTTCGGGGAACATTATGCTGATGCACCTCTTCAACGGAGGTTAGCTTCCGTGGAAGTGAACTTGGGATAAATCTTCGCCTCCACGTATCTCGGTTATTTTTATTCCAAGCTCTATACTTATGCACTTTACTTTGTGATAGCCTTCGTGTTTGAAGTTATATATATCTTGTTATCACATAGTTGCTTGACTTGTTTAGCATAAGTTGTTGGTGCACTTAGTTAAACCTAGCATATATAAGTTTTGTGCTTGATAAATTAAACACTCTAGTTTATTTCGTATTTTTTAGAGCCAAAATTGTAATTGGTTTAACTTGCCTATTCACCCCCTCGCTCCTCTAGGTGACATCCATGTATTTTCAACCTTCCCCATGCCAAGGTTTCGGGTGAAAACCCTATACCATTTAGGTCTCGATGATGGTGGCACGTTGTGTCGTCACCCTCTTGGGAGTTCATCGTGGATCCTTGTTATCTTACATTCCTGTTTTGGTGTCATCAGTGGGAAATTTCGATCCTCCTGAAGCTTCTTTGTCTCTAGCATGGAGCGATCACGGTGGCCTCCTATATATCTTTTGCAAGTGACTTGGTGGGTGTGATGCGATGATGTTTATCATTTTAACAAGGAGTCATAGTGTCATCTCTAGTCAGTAGTCTCGCGTGCCTCTTGGGGGGTGTGGCTTGTCATGTTCTTTTATTTTATCTTTGATCTATTTTGTAAGAGGTTTCCCTCATGACTTTGTATCGTTCAACCATGTTGATTTATTTGTAAAGTGGGCGAAAGGCTGTTTCACGGGTAAAATTCTAGCTGCTAGTAATCAAACTACACAAAAGATAAACACACACGAATTTTTTGTGGAAATATTGAATTTAGCTGCTTGCCTTATTACTGCAAGAGTAGGCATATGCTTTCCGCAAATTCCGTTTATACAAGATCCATTTTATGATGAGAAGATCACAAACTACATGACACGGCCTTGATCAAAGGAGAGACATGTCTGCATCACAATGGTTTCCATTATTTGTAATCATGCTTCCCTCCATTCTCCACAGTGTTGTCATCTCCTTCCTGCCTTGGGTGCGCGATATTAATTATCTATGGTTTCGTGTTGTCTTCTGTTGAAATCTTATTTACTTCCTTCCTCCACATTGTTTCCCATTATCTCCTTGCGCTATATATAATGTCGACCAAAGAGATGGAGAATTAGATATGGAATTCTAGTAGCATAGGATATATATGTTATTTATTCAGTATGTCAGGACATTTGTGATATTAGGGTGTTGTCTAACTGAAATAAACTAGATGCATGCATACCTTCATTAGGCTTGCCTTATGAAACTTGTAACCCTGAAATCACATAGTAGCATTTTGGTGTAAACAAGTTCGTGAAATGTTTCCCTCGTAAGTAATATTTGCACTCATAAATTACTTGTTAAATTACAAATTTGAAGGAATATATAATACTTACTTTATCTGTCCCATACAAATAATCGCAGAAGGTGAAGACAGAAGAGAAGTTGCTTTGACTCTTTTGTCCTACACGGTGATGGTAATCATGGTGCTCCGCCCCTCCGTAGAAGGGGATAAGCCTCGTAGGGTTGAGTGGGATGTCAAACCTACATGATATAGATATACTAATGTCGGTTGTTTCTCATCTTGTGTTTCAAAATATTATAGCAACACTAAACGTGGAATTCGTTGTTTTATTTCTGATCTTCTGTTTCAAATATTATAGCACTACTACTAATAACTTGGTAAATTTAAAAAAAGAAAAAAATCAAAACTTGTTTGTAGTTTACCCGATGTCGATTTCGATGGCCTCGACGTGTCGTAGGACAAACCAAAGCCACATTGTAGTGATGTGGCATGGCACGATGGCCAGGCCGGTGAAGGAGGGCACGTCGAGGATGAGCACCTCAGCCCAGTGCGCGTAGGGGCTGATGTCTACGTACTTCTATTCTTGTAGACAGTTGTTGGGCCTCCAAGTGCAGAGGTTTGTAGAACAGCAGCAAGTTTTCCCTTAAGTGGATCACCCAAGGTTTATGAACTCAGGGAGGAAGTAGTCAAAGGTATTCGCTCTCAAGCAACCCTGCAATCAAGATACAAGCAGTCTCTTGTGTCTCCAACACATCCAATACACTTGTCAGGTGTATAGGTGCACTAGTTCGGCGAAGAGATAGTGAAATACAAGTGGTATGGATAATTATAAGTGGTAACGGTGATAGAAAATAGCTTGAAGGCGTGGAAAAGACTAAAGGCAAACTGAAATAAAGATGGAAGCAAGCAAACATGTAACAGATCTAGTTGCAAACGGTGTTTCAATGCTTAGAAACAAGGCCTAGGGATCATACTTTCACTAGTGAACACTCTCATATAAATATCTCCTTTTTGTGATACTACTCTTAACTACTCTCCGGTTGGATACTCTAATCGATGGTAGAGCTATAACAGCACACCTCAAAGTTCATCTTTCCCATCTAGAAAACCCCACACTGTCACCTTTAGCACTAGATGGTTCCAACAAACACCACAATTTCATAAAGACATCCAACTCCAAATATAACTCATAACAAGTATTTGTAATCTCTAGCCTAAGTGCCACCATAGTGTGCACGCTGTCACTTTCACACACATGGGGAGAGCAGAGATCTATTAAAGCACTTGAGTAGCAAGGTAGATCTATAGATTACAAGCTCATGATCTCAATAAGATCATGCATAGAGAGAGATGAACACGTAGCTACGGTAGAACCCTTAGCCTCGAGAGAGAACTACTCCCTCCTCATCATGGGAATCAGCAACGGTGATGGAGATGGCGGTGGAGATCGATGGAGATGGCTCCGGGGGCACTTCCCCATCCCAGCAGGGTGCCGGACCAGAGACTTTATGTCCCCTAAATCTCCCCTTCGGTGGCGGTGGTGCTGTGGAACTTTTCGTGGCAGGAGGATTGATTCTCTAGGGTTTCTGCATCGGGAGGATCTTATAGGCGAAAGAGGCAAGGTCGGTGGCCGGCCAGGGGGCCCACACCATGCCCTGGCGCGGCCTGGGCTGGCCCGCACCAAGGGTGTGTGTGGCCACCCTATGGCCCCTCTCCGACTCTCCTTCTGGCTCCGTGAGTCTTCCGGGAAAATAGTAACTTTGGCTTTTGTCCCGTCAAATTCCGTGAATATTCATTTTCTGACTTCCTGGAACCAAAAATAGCAGAAAACAGACAACTGGCACTGTGGCATCTTGTTAATAGGTTAGTCCAAGAAATCATATAAAAAGTACTCCAAAGTGTAGACAAAACACAAGATAGTAGATAAAACCAAGCATGGAACATCAAAAATTATAGATACATTTGCAATGTATCAACATCCCCAAGCTTAACTCATGCTCGTCCTCGAGTAGGTAAGTGATCAAAAGAAAGAATAATTTTTGAGGTGACATGCACCATCAAAGACTTGATCAAAGTATTTGTAAAACATTTAAAGCTGGGATCATAGTACTTCAATCATAACATGAAAGACAAAGTTCTAGCAATAAGCAAAGAAACTATGATGCAACATGAAAGGGCACAAACAAAAGATTCATGAATAACAATGATTTGCAAGACGTTTGTTTGTTTCACATAAAGAAAACATAGCATAATAGTATTCAACTTGTCCCTCAATAGAGTAGCAAATATAAATGCATAGGACACCTTCAAAGTTCATAAGAGTGAATAGATACAATAGTTTAAAACAAGCAATATCAAAGTATGCATCATTAACAAGTCTTGGGACAATGCACATAGAACTAAGAATGGCCACTATGCTCTCAAAGTAGGTGCATAATGGTAGAAGGTGGAGACTCAATATAATGGTGGAAGAAATGCCTTCATAGAAGGAAGTAGGGATTCAAGTCTCATAAAGAGCTTCCAAAAATTATGGTACTTATAGCTTTCAGCTCTCATTGCCCCTATCATAAGCATCTTGAAGTGATTAAGGTTAAAGTGAATAAATTATGGTGTACATGCTTGACGAAGTATAAGTTAGGAATCTCATGTCCCTTGTATACGAGGGCCGCTCCTCATGCTACTCAAGTTTAGTCACCGGTAAGTGCTTGTCATCGTAAGTACATGTGTATCATAGAGAACCATAACAGGTACCCCTTGCCCGATGATATGGAAGAATCCCCATATCAAAATGACAAGGCAAGCAGACAACGAGCATCTCAGCAATCTTCTTATTTACCATGGGAATATGGTGCTTTTTTCTCTCTTTCCTCTTTTCATAATCTTTTTTTTTCCTTTTCTCTTTTTTCTCAATATAGGACTCTTTTTTTATAAGAAGAATGCTTCATAGACAACTCATTATGGTTACGCTGCAGGTTTCCACCATGTTAGCATGGATTAGACCAGCGGCCCAGGCGTTTCTCTAACACATATACGTAACTCCATGGACTTACAAGCTCCCCTTTCATTTCACACCGACGATATCCATACACAAAAGAGCATGATATCAACTAGGTACAACTACCAAGTGCAATGTTGAAAGCGTGGTTCTGCTAATTCCCAACAAATAAGTGCAAGCATATACAACATAGATGACACAATGGTTCAAGTTTATTAAGGGCAAGAAAAGTAAAGTGTGCCATCAAGTTAGTGAGAGCTTTAATCACCAGTTTTCTCATAACAAGTTTAATTTGGAAGGTAAACAAAAAGCATGAATATACTTAGAATAGCATAAGATAGTAGGTAGGTATGGTGGACTCTTTGGAATAACTTGGTTTAGGGAGTTGGATGCATAAGTGGAACTCATACTTGGTTGTGGAGGCTAGCAAAAGACTGGGAGCGACAAACTAAGAGAGCAATAATGGCCATAATCATGTAGAGCGATAAAACATCATTGATCAAAGCATAAAGTGATACTACAAGTTGAAAACTAAAGGATCATAAAGGCTATGGTGACTTGAGATAGTCATAACATGGTGTGAGCATGTGCCAAGTCAACCCAAATAAAGCATCAAAGGCGAATACCACTATACTATGCTTTAATATGCTAAAACAATGCATGATTCATCCAAGGCACATTAAGCAATCTCAATTGTTTATAACAAATCATGCTACAGAAAATAATACTAAGCATAAAGCCAAAACAATATCAAGCATGACATGACAAAGCATAGGCCACAATAAAAAACAAGCTCTTTTTACCACATAAGCATGAACTTTCCTACTCTTTTCCAAACTAAACCAAACTATTTGCAAACCAATGTATGAAAGAGGGGGTCCAACCAATTTATTCAGAAAACTAAGCAAACCAAGCAAACTAAAAACCAAAACGAAAACGAAAAAGAAGACGCTCCAAGAACAGCACAATTGTGCATGAAACAATAAAAATGAAGTGTTTGGAAGGAACCTGGGATTTTTATCGATGAAGAAGGGGATGCCTTGGGCATCCCAAAGCTTTGACGCTTGTACTTCTTGGATATTTCTTGGGGTGACACGCGTGGCATACCCAATCTTTTACCTTTAGTCCATCCTTTATCTTATTACTCATTCCTTCCATACACCTGAAAATTTTCCTTCATACAAAACTTCACACAATCTTTATTAGCAACATTAGTGCACTCAAGATAAATAAGTCTTAAGGTTCAGTTCTAACACCAAATAAACTTCCATTAGAACACTAGCTAATGTAGCACTTCCCTCAAAATGCTCAATTCCCCAAAAGAACTCAAAAAGGAACGCACAAGAAGCAAATGCAGAAAATGGCAGAAATCTGTCAAAACAGACCAGCAGGTAAAGACGAATTTTGTCGAAGACTTTCTGTTGCTCAAATAAAAAAGTGTTCAACTAACGAAAGTTAGATAACAACCTGGGGCAGAAGCAAAAAAAATTACAGCTCAATCCGACATACAGATCTCTCTCACGAATTATTACGGTGAAGCACAAAAATCTGTTTCGGGACAGCAACTTTCTCAATCATTACTTCTCTCTCATTAGAGGTTACTCTTGGCACAAAAAGAAAATAAAAAGGATAAGGAGAGGTTATTACTGAATTAATAACTTCCAAGACTCATCTAAAACTTTTTGTTATCTCCCAATAAGTACTTTTCTTTAACGCCTTTAAGTTAGGCATGATAGTTTGAGAAGATGCACACATAAGAAATATGAATTGAAGTAAAAGAGAGCATTAAGAAGCAAATTCAAAGCACATTTAAGTATAACCCACTTCCTATGCATAGGAATCTTGTAAAGAAACAAGTCATAAAAGCACGAAGCAACAAGCTTAGGAAAGCAAAACAAGTGCAACTTCAAGACTTTCAACATAAAGAGGGGAAACTTAATATTATTGAGACACATAAAACCATGTTTCCCTCTCTCATAATAACTTTCAGTAGCATCATGAACAAAAGTAACAATATAACTATCACAAGAAACATTCTTATCATGATCCACATGCATAAAAGAACTAATACTCCCCACATAAATATAGTCATTCTTATTAATTCTAGTGGGAGCAAATTCAACAAAATAGCTATCATTATTATTTTCATCACCATAATCATCAAATATAGGAGGCATATTGTAATCATAATTAATTTCCTCCTCAATAGTAGGTGGACTGAAAATATCATATTCATCATTATAATCATCATATATTGGAGGTTTGGTATCATCATAAGCAATAAAATAGCTATCTTCCAAAGCTGGGGAACTAAAAAGATCATTTCCATAAAAACTAGCTTCCCCAAGCTTAGACTTTTCCATAGCATTAGCAATAATGGTGTCCAAAGAATTCATACTAACAACCTTGCTATTAGCATGCAAATAAAGTTTCATAGGTTTTTTAATTTTCTCTTCAAACACTTAATGTCCTAACTCAAGATAAATACTATAAAGCTCTCTAATTTTTTTTGTTATTTTCCATTAAGCCTAACTAGTGAAAACAAGAAACAAAAAGACAAAATTGTAGAATCTAAAGGAAATAACTTCGAGCACTCACACCATAGGATGTGAGTACCTTTTACCTTACCTCCCCGGCAACGGCGCCAGAAAATAGGCGTTTGCCGTGGGAGGTTCTTCTTCTTTAATCCTCCGGTGTGAATACCTTTTACCTTACCTCCCCGGCAACGGCGCCAGAAAATAGCTTGATGTCTATGCACTTCTATTCTTATAGACAGTTGTTGGGCCTCCAAGTGCAGAGGTTTGTAGAACAACAGCAAGTTTTCCCTTAAGTGGATCACCCAAGGTTTATCGAACTCAGGGAGGAAGTAGTCAAAGGTATTCCCTCTCAAGCAACCCTGCAATCAAGATACAAGAAGTCTCTTGTGTCCCCAACACACCCAATACACTTGTCAGGTGTATAGGTGCACTAGTTCGGCGAAGAGATAGTGAAATACAAGTGGTATGGATAATTATAAGTGGTAACGGTGATAGAAAATAGCTTGAAGGCGTGGAAAAGACTAAAGGCAAACTGAAATAAAGATGGAAGCAAGCAAACATGTAACAGATCTAGTTGCAAACGGTGTTTCAATGCTTAGAAACAAGGCCTAGGGATCATACTTTCACTAGTGAACACTCTCATATAAATATCTCCTCTTTGTGATACTACTCTTAACTACTCTCCGGTTGGACACTCTAATCGATGGTAGGGCTATAACAACACACCTCAAAGTTCATCTTTCCCATCTAGAAAACCCCACACTGTCACCTTGAGCACTAGATGGTTCCAACAAACACCACAATTTCATAAAGACATCCAACTCCAAATATAACTCATAACAAGTATTTGTAATCTCTAGCCTAAGTGCCACCATGGTGTGCACGCTGTCACTTTCACACACATGGGGAGAGCAGATATCTATTAAAGCACTTAAGTAGCAAGGTAGATCTATAGACTACAAGCTCATGATCTCAATAAGATCATGCATAGAGAGAGATGAACACATAGCTACCGGTAGAACCCTTAGCCTCGAGAGAGAACTACTCCCTCTTTATCATGGGAATCAGCAACGGTGATGGAGATGGCGGTGGAGATCGATGGAGATGGCTCCGGGCGCACTTCCCCGTCTCGGCAGGGTGCCGGAATAGAGACTTTCTTGTTGGGTCCGCAGCATAGAAAACAAAAAATTTCCTACGATGAGAACTATACGCCAAGATCTATCTACTAGATACAGAGCAACGGGTGGACATACATCCATGGAGAACTTACCCTCGAAGACAACGAGTTTTGTTAACGAGTAGGAACTCGTGGTTGATGTAGTCGTACGCTTGCCGATCTCAAGATTGTGTGGAAGTCCGAGCGCCGCAAATCAGCAGCGCATCCATCCTCGCACACACGTTCAAGCCACCGGACAACCTCCACCTCCTCGCTCTAGCGATCCAGCGGAAGCAGCAACTCCTTTCAGATGAAATGCCATCGGAAACATGTATCTCGCTAATCCAAGACCATGGGGGAATAATTCTAGAGGGGGAGAGAGATCCTTCACAAGGAGGTGTGTGGATGAAGGAGGGAATGGGTGGCCTTTTATAGGAGGAGGGGGGTGCCCCTCTCTCCATGGCCGGCGCATGGGGGGGTGACCCCTCACCTCCCCCATTCATGTGGTGGTAACCCCTCCACATTAAAATGCCTCTTCACATTCCCTTTTAAAGTCTCTACTTTAAATGCATTAAATTTCTCCAAATTTAATGCTCTCTCATTTAATAAAACTCTTTTTATTAAATTTATTCAGAATTTTGTTAATTACTTTAATTAACAAACATTCACATATATCCCCTTGCAATATTTTAATATCACATGCAGAACCACCTTCTGCAATTTCACCCGAAACAATTTCCGGTTTCTATTAAAACAATTCCTGCGCTTTGCAATTCTTTCGTCTGAAACATATGTGCTCCAAAATGGTGTCTGGTAACTCTTAAGTGTGCCACCCTACGGTTCGCGAACAATGCAGACATGATCGAGACCCTTCTCCGATCAATAATCAGCAGTGGGACCTGGAGATCTGTACTGACTCCTACACATTCAACGATGACTCCTGTGATCGTGAGAACCTTTAACGCTTGTAACTAAATCCCTTTGTCTCTCGATATATTACATGTCCGAGATTTGATCATCGGTATCTGCATACCTAGTTTGATCTCGTTACCGACATGCACTATTTTCTCGTTCCCGTGATATAACATTCTAGTGATCACATCACTTGCTTGCAAGCTATCCTAATGTGATATCACCGAGAGGGCCTAGAGTATATCTATCCGTCATCTGGATTGACAAATTCCATTCTTGATCCATGAGCCTCAACATAACACCTTCGTAGTACTGAACCCATCTTTATAGTCACCGTGTTACGGTGTGACGTTTGATGTTATCAAGATACTCTTCCGGTGTTAGCAATTAACATGATCTCATGGTCTAAGGATAAAGAGTACTTCGTATGATGTTATAGCAATATAAACATAATGACTTGATCGTAATGCTATACTTCAGATGAATGTTCATCACATCATTTCACAAATGCTGTGACCTTGTTATTAACAACATCCAATGTCCATGATCAGGAAACCTTGATCATCTTGTTAATCAACAAGCTAGTCTATAAGAGAGGCATAACTAGGAACCCTTTTTGTTTATTAAACACACATGTATTGATGTTTCCTATCAATACAATTATAGCATGCAAAATAAACATCTATCATATACAAGGAATACATAATAACAACTTTATTATTGCCTCTCAGGGCATATTTCCTTCAGTCTCCCACTTGCACTAGAGACAATAATCTAGTTTATATAGTGATAAATCTAACACCCATGGAGTTCTGGTGTTGATCATGTTTTGCCCTAGGGAGTACTTTAGTCAACGGATCTGCTACATTCAGGTCTGTGTGCACTTTACAAATCTTTATATCTACATCCTTGACATGCTCGCGGATGGAGTGAAACCGGCGCTTAATATGCTTGGAATTCTTGTGAGACCTTGGTTCCTTGGCGTTGGCTATGGCTCCATTATTGTCACAATAGATCACCATTGGGTCCAACGCACTAGGAACCACACCTAGTTCCGTTATGAACTCCTTCATCCAAACCGCTTCCTGTGTTGCTTCTGAAGCAGCAACATATTCCGCCTCCATCGTTGATCCAACCACCACAGGTTGTTTGGAGCTCCTCCAACTAACTGCTGCTCCGTTCAAGAGAAATACGTATCCGGATTGAGACTTAGAGTCATCCGGATCAGTGTCAAAGCTAGCATCGACATAACACTTAGCGACTAGCTCTTCTTCACCTCCGTATACAAGAAACATATCCTTAGTTCTTCTCAAGTACTTGAGGATGTTCTTTACCGCTATCCAGTGTTCTGAACCTGGATCAGATTGGTACCTACTAGTCAAACTAATAGCATGTGCCGCATCCGGTCTTGTACATAGCATGGCATACATTATAGAGCCTATGGCTGAGGCATAGGGGATCTTATCCATTATCTCTCTTTCTTCCGCCGTAGCCAGACTTTGAGTCTTACTCAATGTCTTGCCTTGCAACATAGGTAAGAACCCCTTCTTACTTTCGTCCATATTAAACTTCTTTAATATCTTATCAAGGTATGTACTCTGCGATAGCCGAATTAGGCGTTTTGATCTATCTCTATAGATTTTAATGCCTAATATATATGAAGCTTCACCAAGGTCCTTCATCGAAAATTTGCTGTTTAGATAACTTTTAACACTGTTTAAAAGATCTATATCATTTCCAATCAATAATATGTCATCCACATATAATATCAGAAATGCCACATTGCTCCCACTCATTTTCTTATAAATACAAGCCTCTCCATAAGTTTGGACAAATCCAAACTCTTTGATCACCTCATCAAAGCGGAGATTCCAACTCCGAGATGCTTGCTTCAGTCCATAGATGGATCGCTGAAGTTTTCACACCTTATCAGCATCCTTAGGATCGACAAAACTCTTAGGTTATATCATATACAACTCCTCTTCAATATTACCATTGAGGAACACAGTTTTGACATCCATCTGCCATATTTCATAATCGAAATATGTAGCAATTGCTAACATAATCCTAACCGACTTAAGCATCTCTACGGGAGAGAATGTCTCATTGTAGTCAACTCCTTGAATTTGTCGAAACCCCTTTACGACAAGTCGAGCCTTATAGATGGTTACATTACCATCAGCATCAGTTTTTATTTTGAAAATCCATTTATTCTCAACGGCCTTTCGGTCGTGAGGTAAGTCCAACAAGGTCCAAACCTGGTCTCGGATTTCATGGCTTCTAGCCATTTGTTGGAATCCAGGCTCATCATCGCTTCTTCATACGTCGCAGGGTCATCTATTTCATCAATCATGAAATTTATAATAACATTGCCGTATAGTTCAGGAGCTGCACGTGTCCTGCTTGACCTGTGAGGTTCGGTAGTGTCCTCTTTCGGAGTTTCATGATCAATATTATTAGCTCTCTCTTCATTAGGTGAAGTCAACTCCAAAACAACTTCTGGAGCTGCGCTACTCGCCATTTCATGAAGAGAAGGTTCAATAACCTCTTCGAGTTCTACCTTCCGACTACTCACACCTTTCGCGAGAAACTCCTTCTCAAGAAAGGATCCATTCTTGGCAACAAAGACCTTGCCCTCGGATCTGTGATAGAAGGTATACCCAATCGTTTCCTTAGGGTATCCTATGAAGACGCATTTTTCCGCTTTGGGTTCGAGTTTATCCGGTTGAAGTTTTTTCACATAAACATCGCATTCCCAAACTTTAAGAAATGACAGCTTAGGTTTGTTTCCAAACCATAATTCATACGGTGTCTTTTCAGCGAATTTAGATGGTGCCCGATTTAAAGTGAATGCAGCTGTTTCCAGTGCATAACCCCAAAATGACAGAGGTAAGTCAGTCAGAGACATCATAGATCGAACCATATCCAATAAAGTACGATTACGACATTCTGACACACCATTACGTTGTGGTGTTACGGCAGGCGTGAGTTGTGAAACTATTCCACAGTCTTTCATATGTGTGCTCAACTCATAACTAAGATACTCTCCTCCATGGTCGGACCGCAGAAATTTGATCTTTCTGTTACGATGATTTTCAACTTCATTCTAAAATTCTTTGAACCTTTCAAAGGTTTCAGACTTATGTTTCATCAAATAGATATACCCGTATCTACTCAAATCATCCATGAAAGTAACAAAATAACGATATCCACCTCGCGCCGACACACTCATTGGTGCACACACATCAGTATGTATGATTTCCAATAAATCATGCCTGCTCCATTGAGCCGAAAACTCCGTTCTATTCATCTTGCCCATAAGGCATGGCTCACATGTATCAAATGATTCAAAATCAAGTGATTCCAAAAGTCCATCAGAATGGAGTTTCTTCATGCGTTTAACGCCAATATGACCTAGACGGCAGTGCCACATATATGTAGATATATCATTATCAAGTTTAATCCTTTTAGCATCAACATTATGAATATGTGTAATACTACTATCGAGATCCAACAGAAATAAACCATTCAACACAGGTGCATGACCATAAAAGATATTATTCATATAAATCGAACAACCATTGTTTTCAGACTTAAACGAATAACCACTTTGCATCAAACACGATCCGGATACAATGTTCATGCTCAATGCAGGCACCAAATAACAATTATTCAGGTTTATAACTAATCCCGACGGCATATGGAGAGGCAGCGTTCCGACGGCGATCACATCAACTCTTGATCCATTGCTGACCCGCATCGTGACCTCATCCCTTGCTAGTTGTCGCTTGTTCCGCAACCCCTGAACCGAGTTACATATATTAGCAACCGATCCCGTATCAAATACCCAGGTGCTACTGCGAGTACTAGTCAAGTACACATCAATAACATGTATATCACATATACCTTTGTTTGCCTTGCCGGCCTTCTTGTCCGCCAAATACTTGGGGCAGTTGCGCTTCCAATGGCTAGTCCTCTTGCAATAGTAGCACTCAGTGTCAGACTTAGGGCCAGCTCGGGGTTTCTTTTCAGGTGCGGCAACAGATTTTCCACCCTTCTTTCCCTTCTGCTTGCCTTTCTTGTCCTTCTTGAAACCGGTGGTCTTATTGATCATCAACACTTGATGTTCTTTCCTAATCTCCACTTCTGCAGTCTTAAGCATTGACAGAAGCTCGGGAAGAGACTTCTTCATGCCCTGCATATTATAGCTCATCACGAAGCTCTTGTAGCTAGGTGGCAGAGATTGGAGAACACGATGTACGCCTAAGTCAATGGGAATCGTTATTCCCAAGGACACAAGCTTATCGGCGTACCCAGACATTTTGAGTACGTGCTCACTAACGGAGTTGTTCTCTTCCATCATGCAGCTAAAGAACTTTTTAGAAGCATTATAACTCTCTACGGCAGCATGGGTATCGAAAATCATTTTCAATTCTCCCATGGTATCAAAGGCATTGCCATTTTCGAAACGTTTTCGAAGTTCTGGCTCTAGCCCATACAGTATGCCGCAATGAACTAAGTTGTGGTCCTCCTGACGAGTTATATAAACGTTCTTTTCCTCGTCAGGGGCATCAGGAGCTGGTGGGGGCCTAGCGGGCGCTCTAGCACATATTGCTTTTGTGCGTGATGAGGAGAATCCTCAAATTCATAGCCCAGTTGGTGAAGTTGCTACCATTCGCAGCAAGCTTCTCTTTCTCCATGAACACATTGAAATTAAAAGCAGGTGGTGCCATCTACAACAGAATTTGTAAAATATATTTAGACTAAGTTTATGATAGATTGAGTTCAACTAATCCAAATTACTAATGAACTCCCACTCAAAAACGACATCCCTCGTGTCCTTTTGGTGATTACATGAACCAAATCCACTACACCAAGTCCGATCATCACGTGAGTCGGTGTAGCTTCAAAGGCGAGCATCTATATGGGCATCATATCAACTATATGACTCATGCTTAACCTTTCGGTCCGTGTTCTGAGGCCATGTCTGTACATGCTAGGCTCGTCAAGTAAGAACCTTAGTATTTGCGTGTGTAAAACTGTCTTACACCCGTTGTATGAAAGCGTAGAGTCGAGAACACCCGATCATCACGTGATGCCTCAAAACACGATCCACAAAACGGCGCATACTTAAGGAAGAACACATTTTATCTTGATATCTAAGTGAGGGATCATCTTATAATGCTACCAAAAGCGCTAAACTAGCAATATAAGATGCTAATGTGTGAAGTGAGGTGATATGGTCCATGCATTTGATCTCTATCATTTGCATCGTGGTATGATCTCTATCATTCCTTTGTGTGTAAGGCCAAGGTCTATGGGACTTACACGTTAAGTGAGTTGTAAGAGTATCTATCATACATCTACTTACAACAATACCATATTAAGACACTAGCCCAGCAACGATCTAAACTAGACGCCTCTAATATATCAATTGCAAGTTTTACGTGGCTTAGGGCTTTCGGAGATAGAACCGGTCTTACCTACGAACATGAACCACAACGAGGATAACCAAGTTATTAGCAACTCGTTGTAAATCAGATATTGAATATAGTAGGAGAGATAGACACCCGCTAGCCACTTATGCAAAACTAGTTGCATGTCAGTCGTGGAACCGGTCTCATGTATGATGACATGTAAGGTTGGTTCGGGCCGCTTCATCCCACTATGCCACCAATATCCAAAGTACATAGAAGATGCAATAACATGATCATCATCGCCCACATATAAACATATGTGTACTACCCGTGCAAAGCACCTACGCATAGATCAAAGCTCGATACCACTTTGTTGGTACGCAACATAGAAAACAAAAAATTTCCTACGATGAGAACTATATGCCAAGATCTATCTACTAGATACAGAGCAACGGGTGGACATACATCCATGGAGAACTTACCCTCGAAGACAACGAGTTTTGTTAACGAGTAGGAACTCGTGGTTGATGTAGTCGTACGCTTGCCGATCTCAACATCGTGTGGAAGTTCGAGCGCCGCAAATCAGCAGCGCATCCGTCCTCGCACACACGTTCAAGCCACCGGACAACCTCCACCTCCTCGCTCCAGCGATCCAGCGGAAGCAACAACTCCTTCCAGACGAAATGCCACCGGGAACATGTATCTCGCTAATCCGAGACCATGGGGGAATAATTCTAGAGGGGGAGAGATCCTTCACAAGGAGGTGTGTGGATGAAGGAGGAATGGGTGGCCTTTTATAGGAGGAGGGGGTGCCCCTCCTCTCCATGGCCGGCGCATGGGGGGTGACCCTCACCCCCATTCATGTGGTGGTAACCCCTCCCCATTAAAATGCCTCTTCACATTCCCTTTTAAAGTCTCCACTTTAAATGCATTAAATTTCTCCAAATTTAATGTTCTCTCATTTAATAAAACTATTTTTATTAAATTTATTCAGAATTTTGTTAATTACTTTAATTAACAAACATTCACATATATCCCCTTGCAATATTTCAATATCACATGCAGAACCACCTTCTGCAATTTCACCGAGAAACAATTTCGGTTTCTATTGAAATAATTCCTGCGCTTTGCAATTCTTTAAATCGAAACATATGTGCTCCAAAATGGTGTCCGGTAACTCTTAAGTGTGCCACCCTACGGTTCGCGAATAATGCAGACATGATCGAGACCCTTCTCCGATCAATAATCAGCAGCGGGACCTGGAGATCCGTACTGACTCCTACACATTCAACGATGACTCCTGTGATTGTGAGAACCTTTAACGCTTGTAACTAAATCCCTTTGTCTCTCGATATATTACATGTCCGAGATTCGATCATCGGTATCTCCATACCTAGTTTGATCTCGTTACCGACATGCACTCTTTTCTTGTTCCCGTGATATAACATTCTAGTGATCACATCACTTGCTTGCAAGCTATCCTAATGTGATATCACCGAGAGGGCCCAGAGTATATCTATTCGTCATCTGGATTGACAAATTCCACTCTTGATCCATGAGCCTCAACATAACACCTTCGTAGTACTGAACCCATCTTTATAGTCACCCTGTTACGGTGTGACGTTTAATGTTATCAAGATACTCTTCCGGTGTTAGCAATTAACATGATCTCATGGTCTAAGGATAAAGATTACTTCGTATGATGTTATAGCAATATAAACATAATGACTTTATCGTAATGCTATACTTCAGATGAATGTTCATCACATCATTTCACAAATGTTGTGACCTTGTTATTAACAACATCCAATGTCCATGATCAGGAAACCTTGATCATCTTGTTAATCAACAAGCTAGTCTATAAGAGAGGCATAACTAGGAACCCTTTTTGTTTATTAAACACACATGTATTGATGTTTCCTATCAATACAATTATAGCATGCAAAATAAACATCTATCATATACAAGGAATACATAATAACAACTTTATTATTGCCTCTCAGGGCATATTTCCTTCATTTCTGTCCCCCGAATCTCCCCTTCAGTGGCGGCGGTGCTGCGGAACTTTTCATGGCAGGAGGATTGACTCTCTAGGCTTTCTGCATCAGGAGGCTCTTATAGGCGAAAGAGGCAAGGTCGGTGGCCGGCCAGGGGGCCCATACCATGCCCTGGCGCGGCCTGGGCTGGCCCGTGCCAAGGAGGGGTGTGGCCACCCTATGGCCCCTCTCCGACTCTCCTTCTGGCTCCGTGAGTCTTCCGGGAAAATAGTAACTTTGGCTTTTGTCCCGTTCAATTCCGAGAATATTCATTTTCTGACTTCCTGGAACCAAAAACAGCAGAAAACAGGCAACTGGCATTGTGACATCTTGTTAATAGGTTAGTCCAAGAAATCATATAAAAAGAACTCCAAAGTGTGGACAAAACACAAGAAAGTATATAAAACCAAGCATGGAACATCAAAAATTATAGATACATTTGCAATGTATTAGGGGCCGGCATAGGCGACCGGCGCCGAGAACTGGTGGTGCACGTGGTGGATGTTGTCATAGGCCCCACTTGGTGTGCAGTAGCCGGTGGATCCAGTATCCCATGTAGTCCTCCACTAGGAAGTAGACCAACATCTGCAGCGCCACCTCCACCAGGAACTGGTGGTGCATGTGCAGCGGTAGCCCTGTCCGGGTGCCCACCATCTGGATGACCGGCAAGGAGACGAGGCTGAGCATGCCAACGGTGAGCAGCAGCACCCGCACAGTGTGGAGTATTAGAGTTTGTTTTGTATTGGAGTAGGACTCTAGCCTAAGTCGGTTTAGGGCCTCCCTCTCTTCTATATAAACGTTGTAATATTGTCTAAATCAATACAAGTTATTTCTCTCTCAAACTATCATGGTATCAGACGCCTAGGTTTTTCTGCACCTAGATGGCTCCGCCTACTCCACCGCCGCCGCCGAAAGGTCCTCTCTGAACCACGGCGGAAGCCCACGCCGCCGGCGTGAAACCCTCCTCCTCCACCTCCTCTATCTCCACCTCTACCCCTATTACCCAACAAAATCCTATCCAGATAGCTCCAATTTCTTTAGCCGATACAATCTCCGACGTCTCTCCGTTCATACCTATTACCCTAGATCTTGCACTCCACAACTACTACCATTGGCGCCACTTATTTCATGTTCATCTTGGCCGATGTGGTCTCCGTGATCACGTCGATCCGAACTCAGTGCCTCGTCCTGCTGATCCTCGTTGAGTCCAAGATGATCTAGCAATTATACAATGGATCTACACCCGCATATCCACCAAGCTTTTCAATCTCATCTCCAACGACGACGCCACCACCGCGCATCTATGGGCCTATCTTCAACAGCTTTTCCAGGATAATAGCGACACCCGCATCAATGCCCTACATACCGAGCTCTGTACCATGTCTCAAGGAGACGCCTCTGTCACCGTTCTATGCCAGAAGATCAAGGCTATCGGCGACGAATTACGTGAGCTCGGCAACCCTGTTGAAGATCACACACTCATCAATGCTCTCCTCGTCAGCCTCGGCGAGCAATTCGACAAGCAGGTGGCCTTTATTCCGATGATGCGACCGCGTCCCACTTTCGCTGAAGTCCGATCTCTCCTCCAACTGGAGGCCACTACGCAAGCTCGCAAAGCATCGCGCCCCACTCAAGCTCAGGTGTTCCACACGGCGGCTCGGCCTTCCCCTCTGGCCCCCTCCACCGGCCCTCCCCACGCTGCCCCGCAGCCCCCACCTGGATGGCGTCCAAGTCCAAATTATCGCGGGAAGAATCCCACGTATAGACCGCCTCAAACTCGACCACCTGCTCCTGCTCCACCTACGGCGCCCCCGACAGCACCGTCATCGGCTCCGACATGGCGACCTCTGCACGACCCGTGGACTGGACTTGTTCAGGCGTGGTCCATGCCTTGGTCCGCTCCGTCTCCCTACGGGGCCCCTCCCGCCTACACCGGAGTCCCGGGTCAGGCCTCCGCAATCGGTTCCCCCGGGCTCCTTGGACGACAACCTCAGCAAGTCTACACCGCGCAGGCGCCACCCCTCCCTACATGGCCCAGATGGCGCCACCTCAATACGTGGCCTCGTCGACGTCGCTACCCTACATGTACAATGCTACTCCAGCTCCTCAGTACATGCCTACGTCTCCCGCTCCGTCAACCGCTCCACCAAGCTGGTACCAAGCCGCCTTCATCGCTGCCATGAACAATTTTACACTCAACAATTATGAAGGTACGGATTAGATTTTAGATTCTAGTGCTTCCTCGCATATGTCTTAAAATATGGATTTTCTGTCAGCTTGTTCTTCCTCTCCTTTTTCTTTTATCACCATTGGCGATGGATCTTCTATCCCCATCTCTTGCACCGGCCAATCTTACATCATTAATCCAAACACCAATTTTATTCTATGAAATATCCTAGTTGCTCCCTCATTAATTAAAAATCTAATATCTGTTCGACAATTTACTATTGATAATAATGTTTCCATAGAATTTGATCCCTTTGGTTTGTCTGTGAAAGATCTGAAAACGGCGGCGGTCCTCGCTCGTTACAATAGTTCAGGCGACCTCTATCCTCTCCATGGCACACCCACCTCCACACATCAAGCCATGATTGCCTCCGTCACCCTTTGGCACCGTTGTCTTGGTCACCCCAATAAACATACCATGTCATCTCTGCTTCAAGAGTTTCGCATATCTAGTGATAGTTCTTCGCATGATTCCTCAGTTTGTAATGCCTGTCAATGCGGTAAACATATTAGATTACCTTTCGACACTTCTTCAACCTATAGTTCTTTTTCGTTTGAATTGTTACATTGTGATCTATGGACCTTTCCAATACCAAGTGTTTCTGGTTTCAAATATTATCTCGTTATTTTGGATGATTATTCTCATTATGTTTGGACCTTTCCTCTTCGTGCTAAATCTGATGTTCATCAACTTTTTCTTAATTTTTGAAAATATGTTCTAACACACTTTGGCCTCCCTATTCGTTTCATCCAATGTGACAACGCAAAAGAATTTGATAACAACCAAAACAGAACTTTCTTTCTCTCCCAAGGCATCCTATTTCGTTTTTTGTGTCCTTACACTTCTCCTCAAAACGGCAAGGCTGAACGCTCTCTTCGCTCTATCAACGACATCTTACGCAATCTCCTCATTTAAGCATCTCTTCCACCGCGTTTTTGGGCTGAGGCTCTCCGGACCGCCACCTATCTTCTAAATATACTACCAACCAAAACATGTCCTCTTTATTCCCCCTTTCAATCTCTTTTTCTATCTCACCCCGATTATTCTGATTTACGTGTTTTTGGCTGCCTTTGCTTTCCTAACACTTCATCTACTGCTGCCAATAAACTCGCTCCAAGATCATTGCCATGCATATATTTAGGTCCATCCGATGATCGCAAAGGATCACGATGTTTTGATCCCTCCTCCGGTCGTGTTCTTATATCTCGTCACATCACTTTCGATGAAAATACTTTTCCCTTTTCGACCATTCAGTCACCGACGGTCCCTACCCCTCTATCCACATCTACTGCCCCTATATCGCGTCATGTTTTTGTTCTCGTCGATCCCCCTGCCGCGGCAGCCAAAACCCCCCCAAACCCTGCCACGGCAGCTAAATCTGTCCAAACCCCTGCCGCGTCTCCTTCTCCCGCCGCGGCAGAGTCTCCCGTTAGCACATCATCCAATTCCGTCTCTCCCGCCTCAAACACACCCCCTACTCAATCATCTCCTTCCCCAACTACTCACATTCCTTCTCATGCCGTTCCAATACCCATTCCTACAAATGATCATATTATGTGTACTCATGGCAAACGGGGCTTTCATATTCCCCGACGTTTTCTCAATCTTTCGGCTACTCCATCGATTTCTCCTATCCCAAGTTCCTACAAACGAGCCCTTCTCGATCCATTATGGCACTCTGCCATGCGAGATGAGTTCAATGCTCTTATTCAAAATAATACATGGACTCTCGTTCCTAAACCATCTGGCGCCAATATTGTCTCGGGAAAGTGGATTTTTCGTCATAAGTATAACTCCGATGGGTCTTTGGCTCGGTACAAGGCTCGTTGGGTTTGCAGAGGTTTTTCTGAACAACAAGGAATTGACTTTGATGAAACTTTCTCCCCTGTTGTTAAGCCCGACACTATTCGTATTATTCTCAGTCTTGCAGTCTCCTCTTCCTAGTCTATTCATCAACTTGATGTAAAAAATGCTTTTCTTAATGGTACTCTCAATGAAACTGTATATTGCCAACAACCCTCCGATTTTGAAGATTCCTCTAATCCCAATCTTGTCTGTCTTCTCAAGAAATCTTTGTATAGTCTCAAACAAGCTCCTCGTGCCTGGTTTCAACGTTTTGCTACATTTATTCAAACTATTGGCTTTCTTCCTTTCAAATCTGATACATCTCTTTTTATCTTTCATTCTTCCTCTCACACAGCATATCTTCTATACATAGACGACATTGTTCTTACAGCTTCTTCTGATTCTTTTCTTAACCATATCATTACTCTTCTCAACAAAGAATTTTCTATGACTGATTTAGGATCACTTCATCATTTTCTCGGTGTTACCGCCACTAGAACATCTTCTACTCTATTTCTTTCTCAACGTCAATACATTCTTGATCTCTTAAACCGAGCAGGCATGATAGACTGTCAACCTTGTCGTACACCAGCTGATGTTGGCTCAAAACTTTCAGCTGAAGGTGATTCTGTCCCTGATCCAACTCTATATCGTAGTCTTGTTGGTGCTTTGCAATACGCCACTCTCACCAGACCTGACATTTCTTATTCTGTTCAGCAAGCATGTCTCTATATGCATGATCCTCGTTTACCCCATCTAGCTCATGTCAAAAAGATTCTTCGATACTTAAAAGGCACTCTTGATCATGGTCTACTTCTTAATTCATCCTCCCCAACAAGCTTGACAGTTTATTCTGATGCAGACTGGGCAGGTTGTCCAGATACTCGACGATCCACATCCGGCTTTTGTGTTTATTTGGGTGATAATCTTGTTTCTTGGTCATCGAAAAGGCAGGTTACGGTCTCCCGGTCTTCGGCTGAAGCGGAATACAGGGCGGTTGCGCATGCTGTTGCTGAAGCAGTTTGGATTCGCCAACTACTTGTGGAACTTCAGCGTCCCGTCCAGCACGCCACTATTGTCTACTGTGACAACATATCAGCTGTCTATATGGCCTCCAACCCCGTGCAACATCGTCGTACCAAGCACATCGAGATCGACATTCATTTTGTTCGGGAAAAAGTTGCTCTTGGAGAAGTTCGTGTTCTACATGTTCCAACGAGTGCACAGTTTGCAGATATTTTTACCAAAGGACTACATCCTTCGTCCTTCGTCGACATTCGCTCCAGTCCTCAACATCGTGGCACCCGACGTTGACATTGCAGGGGGGGGGGTGTATTAGAGTTTGTTTTGTATTGGAGTAGGACTCTAGCCTAAGTCGGTTTAGGGCCTCCCTCTCTTCTATATAAATGTTGTAATATTGTCTAAATCAATACAAGTTATTTCTCTCCCAAACTATCATGGAGGTAGCAACGCAGCATCTGCCCCCGAGAGAGGCGCGGAGCCCTGGGTTGCAGCTTGAGCGGCGATGGCGAGCGGCAGAGGAGGTGGAGGAGGGCGAGCGGGAGAGGGGCGAGGGTGCAGACGGCGAGGAGGATGAGCACGTTGTGGCAAAAGAGAAGATGGCCGGGAGGGATGCGGAGTAGTTGAACCAGGCGGACTCGGCACGCGTCATGGCACGGCCGAGGGCCTGTCTCTGCCTCGCCCGCACTCGAGTAAGGGAGCATTGCGGAAGGATCAGACCAATGGCGTTTTTTTTCTGATGTAGGGCATGTGCTCAGGAAAATCAAGCGCCATATAAAGTTATTTTGTTGGCAACATCTTTGGTACGTACGCATGACTGGTCAGTTGTCGCAGTACAACTCGGGGGCTGGTGTGGTGGTGTACCGCGCGCGGGCGAAATGTTGTGCCGTCGACATCATGAGTTAAGGACAGTTTTCTTCACTCGATCCACATGCATGCGCTAGACTCTCTTGCATTCTCGACGTTGACGTAACAGTAGTACGGTGTCATCTCTTTCTTGTCATCACCAAGGATTAACTGTGAATGCAACATTTCTTCACTTCGTACAGATGTATGACACAGTCGTGTCGACGTCTCGTTAACTTAATTATTTGGACAAAAAGGAAAATACGCTATTAATTGCCCGGTCGAGCTCCAGATATTGGAACACTCCACTTTTTTTTCTTGTGACATTGAGGCTTTGTTCGGTTAATCCCCTTCAGTAGTGGATTGGAGTGGAATTTAGAGGATTAGGAGGGAATTTGGCTTAGATGGGATTTAATCCGCCTCAATCCAAGTCAATCCCGTCTATTTCTAGATAAACCGAACAAGGCCTGAAGTGACTCGCAATCTAGGGGAATCAGTATTACTCAGCCGGAGAAGCTGTCTCGAGAGCTTGGTCATTCTATTTAGGTCCTCAATTGCTTTATCGCATACCCCTGTGAATGATTGAAGCAGGAGTCGACAAGAAGCTTCTTGTACTTCTAGGCCGTGGAGCACACTATAGACTCCGTTTGGTAGCAAAGTATTTTGAAAAGCACATTATAGCAATACTACGGTATCCTTATGCCCGGCAAGCAAATACCATAGTTTGTAAAAAGTGCAGTCTCGGTTTTAATTTTGTGAAAAAAGAGGGTCCCGCCTCTTTATTAAATACTACAAAAATACCATGGTATTAGGGATACCATAGTTTATAAAACAGTAGTTTTCAACTGTACCAAACACCTCATAGTATTTGAAACCCTAGTATTTTCAGAAAGATGGTATCTCCAAAATACCAAGAAAAATCTGAGCTACCAAACAGGTCTATCGCCGGACTAGGCATCTAATAGGGGTCCACCGTGCCCCCACTCACCTCGCGCCACGAGCTAGCTCTCATGCGCTACCTCTCACCTCGCGCCACTCTCCCTCTCATGCGCCATCGCTCACCTATCGCATCCAATCACCGGCGGGAAGAGGCCCTCGAAGCCAGGGGAAAGGAATCTGGTGGTCGAGGCGGCGGTGGTTGCAGGCGGGAGTGGCGGCGGTGATTGTAGGCAGGAGAGGCGTCAACGGCTACAGGCGGAGCGGGGCTAGCTCCGATCTACTCAGACCCGTCGACCGCAGTCGCATCACCTATGGCAATTCCATCATATTCTATTGGCTCCACTGGAAGGGCCACCTTAGACTCGACAAATGTCAAAAACAATTGCGGCCACGCCGCAGATCTAGGGGATTTGGTCGATCTCAATGAAGACCTCTTCTTTAGATCTAACTCTAAGTCACCATCACCTCGCAGCATGGACCCGACAAGCAACGAATCTGAAAGAAGCATCGACTCCGGGATCAGGAAGGCCGACTCATACCCAGAACATGACCCGTGGGATTTCAGTCATCTCCAAGCCAGTGTATCCTATGATTCTGACAACTACGTCAACAATTCATACATGGAGTGCCACCAGGTATGCATTGATTATAGGAGGCACAGGAGCAGAGGAAGGAACTTCAACACCACACGACTCCCACGGTAACCCTATCATCATACCCAATGATATTGTTTTAGAAAATGATACAAGTGGTTGCAAGAACAGATTGGAACCACCCGTGGAAAATCATGTTGTCCAAGGAGGGGGAAGAGAATGCAATGGTGAACGAATAACACTTTGGTTGTCACCAGTTGCCTGGGAGAAAGCAAGAAATGTCGTCTCGGGTGCAGTAACTATGATGGCGGATGCTTCACGCGAGGATCAGATGGCCTACCAATATATCCTCCACAAGAAGAAGAGGGGACTGATCAAGATGAAGATGGACCTGGAGGAGCGGAAAAGGAGAGCTGACGAATCAAGCATATGACGGGCGTAACTCAGCTCCACCTGCAACTCCGGTAGCATCGCAGGAAGATCACAACCAGAAAGGGGCGGCTCTCATCTATAGAACATACCTGAAGGCGAAAGACGCGAGCTAACCCAGGACCTGGACATGTCATTCACGTATGTAGATTCAACAGGCAATATCAAGGATAAAACAGTACAAGCCATCCTATCGCGGCTCAGACCTATCTACTCACAACTCAACCGACAACCGACGATCCGCGGGCATCCATCCATTGCTCCGCCCTCATGTGCCTCAAAATGGTCGAAGCAACACTCGCACAAGGGGACCAGGAGATTTTCCTACAACCCAACAGATTACCACGCCATCGCAGCGGCCCTCGATAGATGTTGGAGACTAGAAGGTCCATCTCGCTGCACCACGTGGGCTTCATGCACTCCTCGTGCATTCATGATGCCAGGAACGACATCACACAACGCAAAATCAATAAATCACGAGAGGCGAGCAACACCCGAAGGTACACGGACGATGAAAGTGACGGCAACCGCAAACCGTGTAGAGAAAGTTGCTTTACCATTAGGTTCGCAAAATGCCCGTACCCAAGGACTTTAAGGTCCCCCATGGTCAGCAAAAGTACGATGGCCTCCAAGAGCCAGAGGCATAGCTGGCCAATTAATTGCAAATTGTGAAACTCCTAGGTGGATTGAAGGCCACCATCATGCAAAGACTACAATTGCACTTAAGCGGCGCTGCATATTCTTGGCTCAGGAAAAGGATCGTATGTGCACCTAGAGGGGCGGGGGGTGAATAGGTGCTACTTCAAATTTTACTCTTTTTCAATTTAGGGTTTGACACAAAAGGTAAATTCTCTAGATATGCGACTAAGGTGAATTGACCTACATGTCACACTACCACAATTAACTAAGCAAGATCAAGGTAAGTAAGGTGTGGTAAAGGATAGAAGTGACAGAAATAAAGCACGCAGAGACACAATGGTTATTTCTCGCAGTTCCTTCCTTTTAAGGGGAGGTACGTCTGTGTTTGGAGAGGGGGTGGTATCAAACCAGCAGCGCCACGAGAGGCCTCCCTTGTTCTCCAGTGAACCTCACCCCTAGGGGATCGATTCACTCTTCCACTATATCGACAACCTTCAAGGTGGTAGCCAGCACCCTTAAAAAAGTTCGAGGCACACATCCACAACTGAATTGGAGGCTCCCGAATCCAAGCAAGTTGTCACAACAATCAAAAACAAGCTTGCAAGAACCAAATTAAGGCCTAGGGTTTCCAATGAAACCCTAGAGCAAGGGGCCCTCAAGTGAATGAGGGGGAAATGAAGATCTCTCTTGGTGAAGTTGTAGATCAAGGCCTTCTCCTTTGATCTTCCAAAGATCAGCGACTTTGGATGGTTGGATGGAGAGATCTTGTTGATTTGGTGGCTCTAATTGGGGTGTTCTTATTTTTTGGGGTGAGCAGCTGGAGGTAGGGGATGAAGTCCCCTATTTATAGCCCCATAGATTTCAGACCGTTTTCTGCCCGTTGGGGAGTTTCCACACCGGAAACTCCGGTCTGCACATCGGAGACTCCGGTCTACACCGGAGATTTCGGACAGTCTCCGGTCCATCTCCAGACCACCTACTAGAATGTCCAGGGCTTGGTCTTGACGCTCCCTTCAGAGATTTGGCAGGAACTCTGGACCTATGCACACTGAAGACACTGGACTTTTCACTCTAGATATTCTGGTCTGACAGATTACACCAGAGATTCCAGCCAATATCTAGCCTGACTTCGAACCCCTAGATAGTCTGATCCTGGGCTTCATCTTGGATCCACTCCGGAGATTTGAGGCGAAACTCCAGACCACATCGGAGACTCCGGTATTTGCACACCGGAGACTCCTGTCTGGACTTTCCAGAAAACTTCAGTTAGCTAGAAATATTTCCATTATGACATGAACTTTTCCATTTTTAGTAGATTGACCTAGCAACATTAGCATACTGTAAAATGATCCTCAAGTTGTTAACAAACACCAAAACTGATTAAGACAATAAATGTCCTTTCAATCTCCCCATTTTTGGTGTTCGATGACAACAAGAGATTTTGCATGAAATTCTTAAAGATAGGAAACATAGCTATGCTCCCCCTGACGATGTGCATCAAGATATATATGTAGTGCAACACATATTAGATAATATAAGATAAAGGTTCACATAGTCTAGGCATAGCATGTCCATACAAATAGTAGATAGTATCACAAGAACCAAATAAAGCAAATGTTCGAATTTTTAACGACAAATATGAAACAGCCAAATGCCCAACCCATGCAAATCCCGAATGATCCTAATAGACATCTTCTCCCTCTTTGGCATCAAAACATAGAAAAAGGGAAAAGTCCAAGCTATCACCCCAAAGGAATCACTCGGAGTCATCCTCGTCGTCGTCCTCATACTCATCATAGTCATCATCAGCAGCTGGAACCTGGGGGCCTTTGCCATGAGGGCGAGAGGAGGAAGTACCCTGAGAAGCAAAGCCAGATGTGACCTCTGAGAAGGTCTTCCAATAAACTAAGCTATCATTCATTGCATTCCAAGCTCCAAAGGAGAGCGTGTGATCTGATTCTACAGACGGTTCAGCCCCATGCTCACCAGTGTATTCTGTCTCCCCTTCCTCTTCTTCCTCTTCTCCTTGAGCCTTGATTTCCTTAAGGAGTTTCTCAATTCTGCGGTTGCTCTTATAGGAGGCATGTTGTTCCTTGCGAATGTCCACATTCATGCAACACATCATCTTTTCCCAAAATGATGCCTTCTTGACCTTCTCATGAACATACTCACGGGATACAGGTGCATTGGAGGCATTCTTCCTTCTAGTGCCCTTGGAGGAGTGGGAGCCTGCTCAGCCTCAGAAATCTCATCATCCTCACTAGCATATGGCTTCCTAGGAGCTGGACCCATTCTTCCTTTCTTCTGGAGAGTCACAGAAACATGTTCTACAAGGTTTTGTGGGAGATCAGGAGGTGAACCATAAGCTTGAGTATTGACGAGCCTCATCACAAGAGCTCCATATGGAGGAGATTTTCTGAAGAGAATGGCATGATGCATCTCCTAAAAAATGAAGTGTCAATAGTGTATCCATCAGTAGTAGGACTAACACAAACCACCTTGTGAGCATGATGGAGTAAGTTGACAAGGCCACATCGATTAGCGTCATCATTTCCAGCACTAGGGGAAATGGTGTGGTGAAAGATCCTCAACAACAGATTGTAGAGAGGCTTGAGTCCCTTGGACTCCCCAACCATGGAATTACTCCCATAGAGAGGTGCAAGCTTGCTTTTGCTTTCGCCAAGAGCCGCATCATGTATGCGGTGCCCAACAGGAACATACACACCACTAAAGGTCTGGTGAATGACTCTAGCAAAATCATAGAAGGTAGCAATGCAATGGAAGTTACCGGTCATCCAAGTCGTGGTCCTAGCCTCATCATGATCAAATACAACTGTGGCATAGAATGTTGAACCAATGTAATGTTGTAGTCCTTATGGAGCTCCATAATATTCTACAGCCCAAGCTTCTTAGTGACCCAAAGAGCATCTATGAAGTAGTCATTGGCGCAAATGTAGGGGAAGTCCATATACCATTGTGGACACACTAGGGACTTGGTGAGTTTGCTATAGATATCTGTCATGAACACCTTTTGTTCTTTCCTCCAATAACATGGTTCATTGCTAGTTCTTGGCAAGTCATAGAACCTTGTCTTGCGGACTCACGGTACTCTTTCTTTGACATATGGGCAAGAGATTGCAAATTGTCTTACTTGGCCCTTTTGGCCCGGTTTTCTTCCTCAATGCGCTCATGGTTCCTTCTCATATATTCAGCATCTCCGGACAGCTGCCTCCGGTTAGACAGGGGAATCACATACTGTCCAGCTTCCTCATCAAACTATGGGTCCCATCTTTTGGACTTGGCTTTGGTGCGACCACGACGAGAACCAGAGCCACCTATGAATATAGAGGAAGGGGGATAGCATGGAGGTGAGCATATATCCCCCGGAGGCAAAACAAGATCCTTAAGCCCTTGCAGGATGTGCTAGAAACAATCCACAATGGAGTCTCCGGTTCAGACCGGAATCTCCGGTCTGGAGATATCGAGTTGCACATGGAGGTTGCGGGAGGCATTATTTCCAGCAGATCAGGCAAGGATTTGAGGCTAATGTGATTGAAGTGCATGCATACATGAGTTTCTAGTGAAAAATTGGTACATTGCTCAAAATAAATGAAGGGGGTGAAGCCTACGTATATGGTGATAGAGAGGGTACCAGATCTGTCCATTTGACAGATTACACCGGTGGGGAACATCCCAAGGGTGGAGAGGTTGGAGGTGGCCGGCAGCACGAGGAATCCCAGTGGTAACAGGGCCCCCGGGTGGCGGATTTGGAGGAGGAGGCGACGGGTGTTAGGGTGGAGGTTGGGGTGGAAGAAAGAGTTTTGTGAGTCTCTTTCACCCAGCCTCCTTTAGTCACAGCCCGAAACCGTCCCAGACCGGAGACTCTGGTCCGACAGACCAAAAACTCCAAACTGATCAGAAACTCCAGTGTAAGCACACTGGAATCTCTGGTCCTCTTCGACCAAAAACGCCAGTTTCAATTGTATGGGGACATATATGATGGATAGCATGTTTTGTAGGAAGGGAAAAGGCTTGGGTTAAGATGTCAAACTGTGAAGAACCAAGAATCAGTTAAACCCAAACTAAATATCCAATGAAGCTCAAATTCAATCAAAACAAGAACCAACTCTTCACAACGAAGAGTGCGTTGGCCGAGGCCACCATGTAAGTGTGTGAGGCATGAAACCGTGAAGAATTATCCTTGGGTTCATAGCCACTACTCATCATCAATGAAGCTTACATATCACAAAATTATTATAAGAGAATGAAGTTTCTTAATTTTGGCATTATGGGGGAGGGATAGCCCAATGGATTAGGACCGCACTCCCCCTATGTCAATGCCTGCACCTAAACCAAGTATGAATCAATATATAGGTGAGTATGCAAGACGATCAAGTCAAACTTCTCGAATCCACGATATTTAGCTCATTCCTCAAATAGCAAAACCTTGCTTCGTCAAGAGGCTTTGTGATTATATGGGCAAGTTGGTCTTTGGTTGAAACATAAGATAGCTCAATATCTCCTCAAGAAACATGATCTCTAATGAAATGATGACGAATATCAATATGATTTGTCCTTGTATGATCCACCGGATTGTAGGCAATTGATGTCTACACACGATTCTATTCTTGTAGACAGTGTTGGGCCTCCAAGTGCAGAGGTTTGTAGAACATCAGCAAGTTTCCCTTAAGTGGATCACCCAAGGTTTATCGAACTCAGGGAGGAAGTGGTCAAAGGTATCCCTCTCAAGCAACCCTGCAATCAAGATACAAGAAGTCTCTTGTGTCCCCAACACACCCAATTCACTTGTCAGGTGTATAGGTGCACTAGTTCGACGAAGAGATAGTGAAATACAACTAATATGGATGATTATAAGTGGTAATTGCAATCTGAAATAATAGTGGCAGCAAGAAAACATGTTACACAACTAATTGTAAACGGTGTTTCAATGTTTAGAAACAAGGCCTAGGGATCATAGTTTCACTAGTGGACACTCTCATATAAATATCTTCTCTTCATTATGCTACCCTGAACTACTCTCCGGTTGGACGATGTAGGGCTATAACAACACACCTTAAAGTTCGCATTCCCCATCTAGATAACCCCTCACTATCACCTTGAGCGCTAGATGGTTCTAACAAACACCACAATCTCATAGAGACATCCAACTCAAATTATACTCATGATAAGTATTTATGTAATCTTAGCCAAAGTGCCCGTGCACACTATCAACTTCACACACGTGGGGATAAGCAGAGATTCATTAAAGCACTTGAGTAGCAGAATAGATCTATAGATTACAAAGCTCATGATCTCAATAATATCATGCATAGAGAGAGATGAACACATAGCTACCGGTAGAGCCCTTAGCCTTGAGAGAGAACTACTCCATCCTCATCATGGGAGTCAGCAACGGTGATGGAGATGGCGGTGGAGTCGATGGAGATGGATCCGGGGGCACTTCCCCGTCCCGCAGGGTGCCGAAACAGAGACTTCTATCCCCTGAATCTCCTCTTCGGTGGCAGCGGTGCCCACACCACCCCCTGGCGAAGCCTAGGCTAGCCCGCGCCACCGGGTGGTGTGGCCACCTCGTGGCCCCTCTCCGTCTCGTCTTCTAGCTCCATGAGTCTTCTGGTAAAATATTGACTTTGGATTTTGTCTGGTCCAATTCTGAGAATATTTCTTTTCCAGCTTTTCTGAAACCAAAAACAGTACAAAACAGGCAACAGGTACTTTGGCATCTTGTTAATAGGTTAGTTCCAGAAAATGTATAAAAATACCTCAAAGTATGAACAAAACATAAGAAAGTAGATATAAAACAAGCATGGAACATCAAAAATTATAGATACGTTTACGACATATCAACATCCCCAATCTTAACTCCTGCTCGTCCTCGAGTAGGTAATTGGTAAAAAATAATAATTTTTGAGGTGACTGATACATTACAAATGTATCTATAATTTTTGATGTTCCATGCTTGGTTTTATCTACTTTCTTGTGTTTTGTCCACACTTTGGAGTACTTTTCATATGATTTCTTGGACTAACCTATTAACAAGAACCATAGTGCCAAATGTTTTCGCTGTTTTTGGTTCCAGAAGTCGAAAATGAATATTCCCGAATTGACGGACAAAAGCCAAAGTTGCTATTTTACGAAGACATCTGAGCCGAATCTGAGACGGATAAAGATGGGGCCAGCCACCACGGCCAGCGTGGCGGGCCTGGCTCATGCCAGGGGGTGGTCTGGCCGACCCTAGCACCCCCTCGGCCTCTCCTTTCGCCTATATATTGCCTCCGATACCAAAACCCTAAGTACCCGATCAAAAATCCACGAAAGAGTTTGTAGCCGTCGTCATCTCCATCCCTAGATCGGGAGGGATCTGAAGCTCTTCCCGGCACCCCGTCGGAGAGGGGGATTCACCCTGGAGGCCTTCTTCATCATCATGCAAGCCTCCGGTGTGATGCGTGAGTAGTTCATCTCTGGACTACAGGTCCATGTAGTAGCTAGATGGCTAGTTCTCCTCCTTTGTGCTTTCATGTCTAGATCTTGTGAGCTTCGTTCATGATCAAGATCATCTATTTGTAATTCTGCATGTTGTGTTTGCGGGGATCCGATGGATATTGAGATGCTATTTCAGATTGATTATTGATTCTATCATGTCTTTGTTATTTGTGATCTTGCATGCTTTCCGTTGTTAGTAGCTATCTTGGCCAAGTAGATGCTAGCAACTCCAAGAGTTAGTATTTATGCTCGATAGTAGGTTCATGCCTCTGGTAATCTGGGGAAGTGATAGAAATCTCTAAGGTACTAGATGTGCTGTTGCTACTAGGGATAAAACAACAATCCTTTGTTCATAGAACAATCGTATTGTTTACTTTACACGCAATTCGTAAAGCAATAATCTGTGGCTTGCAACTTAATCGAGGGGTTCGGATGATAACCTGAAGGTGGATTATTAGTTATAGATGCAGTTGGATGGCGGTCTATGTATAATGTTGTAATGCCCAATCAAGTCTCAAAGGAGTCAAGATGATTAGTATATGGTTTCTCGATGTTTGTCAATTGCCCCGCTGTAATTTGTTCACCCAGCATGTTATCTATCTTAAGGAGAGCCACCTCTAGTGAACTATGGACCCGGTCCTTTCTTTTACATTCAATCTATAAACTGTTTACTGCTTTGTGTTTACTTTCTGCAAACTATTACTTTCTTCCATTTGATACGTTTAGTCCTTTGTTTTCAGCAAAACCGGTGAGATTGACAACCTCATCGCAAGTTGGGGGCAAAGTTCTGTGGTTGTGTTGTGCAGGTCTCCACGTTGCTGCTGGCACCGGTAGTGCGCCCTCCCAACATTCAGCTAGCTACACCTTTGGGGTGTTTGCTTGCTCCTACTGAATTGATAACCTTGGTTTCTTACTAAGGGAAAACTTGCTGTTGTGCTCATCATACCTTCCTCTTGGGGTTCCCCAACGAGCTCGATATATTTGGGCCATCAACAACTTTTTCTAGCGCCGTTGCCGGGGAGTCAAGGACATCTTCACAAGGGGAGTCCCTCGTAACCAATCTCTTTACTTTGTTGTGTTTGTTTTGCGTTGTTTGCTTGTTTTGTTATCAAAAACACAAAAAAATTAGTTTTACTAGTTTGCTTTCTTATTTAAAAACACACAAAAATTAAGTCTCCTTTAGTTGTTACCTATTCCTTATATCACCATGTTAATCCCTAAATTCACCCTGAAGGACCTTTCAATAGGTAGTGGTTCAATAATTGGAAAAGATAATATTGAAGAATTCTTTAATCATGTTAGTAAACATGAGGTATTGAGGATAGATCCCTTGCAGAACTTGCTCCAAACTATGAGATTGCTGCAGCTTCTTTAGTTCACATGTTGGAAGCTGGGTTTGTTAACCTTAACCCCTTAATGCAAGTAATGTTTCTTAAACTTATAGAAATTGATGACCCTAAGAAGAGAGATTTTATTCTTGAAACTTTGCTTAAGGAATTCTATGATGTTGCCAAGGAAGCTAGAAAAGTCTTTGAACGTTTCAATATGCTAGGCTCATGTGTAGATGTTGTTGGTACACGAGAAAAGATGAACAAAACTAAACCTAATGGGGAGGAAACTAAGATACCAATACCCTTTAAACTGGTAGCAATACATGAAGCCATAGAAAAGAATCTTGATTGGATTGTTCCTGAAAACCCTTTTGATGAAAATAGTGAACCTAAGAGCATTGAGAGAGGATCCTCTAGAACTTATTTGGATGATATACTTTGCCTTGTTGAAGATATTTCTGGTATTGATCTTAATGCTTCTTCATTTGAGAACACTTGATTCTTTTTCTTGCTTCTTATGCCTAACTTAAAGGCGTTAAAGAAAAGTACTTATTGGGAGATAACTCAAAAGTTTTAGATGAGTCTTGGAAGTTACTACTTCAGTAATAACCGCTCCTTATCCTTTTTATTTGCATTTTGTGCCAAGAGTAACCTCTAATGAGAGAGAAGTAATGATTGGGAAAGTTGTTGTCCCGAAACAGATTTCTGTACTTCACCGTAAAAATTCGTGTAAAATCTCTGAACGTCCTTTTGAGGCGTGAATTTTTGTGCTTCTGCCGCACGTTGTTATCTAACTTTCGTTAGTTCAACACTTTTTGATATGAGCAACAGAAGGTCTTCGAAAAAATTCGTCTTTACCTATTGGTCCGTTTTGACAGATTTCTGCCATTTTCTGCATTTGCTTCTTGTTGGTTCCTTTTTGAGTTCTTTTAGGGAATTGAGCTTTTTGAGGGAAGTTCTACAGTAGCTAGTGTTTTAAGAGCAAGTATAATAGTACACAGTCAGCTGGCTATAAGGCCGTCCATGTCAGCAAAATCTTATCTGGAGGAGAGAGAGAGTAGGAGAGAGAAGTGACTATAGCACAGAAAATTAGAAGAACGACCCACATGCAGCCAGGAACGAGCGATGGGCAGGTGCATGCATCCTCTTGGACCACTAGGCTATCTTCAAACATGCAAACATTTAATATATAATATTCAATAGAGCCAATCTATCAGCTAACTTACTATATGAATGTTTTTCTACAGTACTAGCTTTAGGTGACATGGCAAGATTATATAGCCAACAGCCGGCTGTGCTATTGTTCTTGCTCTAATGGAAGTTTATTGGTGTTAGAACTGAACCTAAAGACTTATTATCTTGAGTGCACTAATGTTGCTAATAAAGATTGTGTGAAGTTTTGTATGAAGGAAAAATTTCAGGTGTATGGAAGGAATGAGTAATGGGATGAAGGATGGACTAAACCTCAAGCTTGGGGATGCCACACGTGTCACTCCAAGAAATATCCAAAAAGTACAAGCGTCAAAGCTTGGGGATGCCCAAGGCATCCCTCTCTTCATCAATAAAAATCCCAGGTTTCTTCCAAACGCTTCATTTTTATTGTTTCATGCACAGTTGTGTTGTTCTTGGAGCCTCTTCTTTTTATTTTCATTTTGGTTTTTTGTTTGCTTCGGTTTCTTAGTTTGCTGAATAAATTAGTTGGACCCCCTCTTTCATACATTGGTTTTCAAATAGTTTGGTTTGGTTTGGAAAATAGTAGGAAAGTTCATGCTTAAGTGTTAAAGAGAGCTTGTTTTTGACTGTGGCCTATGCTTTGTCATGCCATGATTGATATTGTTTTGGCTTTATGCTTAGTATTCTTTGCTGTAGCATGACTTGTTATAAACAATTGAGATTGCTTAATGTGCCTTGGATGAACCATGCGTTGTTTTAGCATATTAAAGCATAGTATAGTGGTATTCTCATTTGATGCTTTATTTGGGTTGACTTGGCGCATGCTCACACCATGTTATGACTATCTCAAGTCACCATAGACTTTATGATCCTTTAGTTTTCAACTTGTAGTATCACTTTATGCTTTGATCAATGATGTTTTGTCACTCTGCATGATTATGGCAATTATTGCACTCTTAGTTTGTCGCTCCTAGTCTTTTGCTAGCCTCCGTAACCAAGTATGAGTTCCACTCATGCATCCAACTCCCTAAACCAAGTTATTCCAAAGAGTCCACCATACCTACCTATTAGCATATGCTATTCCAAGTATATTCATGCTTTTGTTTACCTTCCAAATTAAACTTGTTATGAGTAAACTAGTGATTAAAGCTCTCACGAACTTGATGGCACACTTTACTTTTCTTGCCCTTAATAAACTTGAACCATTGTGTCGTCTATGTTGTATATGCTTGCACTTATTTGTTGGGGATTAGCAAAACCATGCTGTCATGGGGAACGCTTTCAACATTGCACGGGTACTTTGTACCTAGTTGATATCATGCTCTTTTGTCTATGGATGTCGTCGTTGTGAAATGAAAGGGGAGCTTGTAAGCCCATGGAGTTATGTATATGTGTTAGAGAAACGCCTGGTCCGCTGGTCTAATTCATGCTGACATGGTGGAAACCTGCAGCGTAACCATAATGAGCAGTCTATGAAGCATTCTTCTTATAAAAAAAGAGTCCTATATTGAGAAAAAAAGAGAAAAAGAAAAAAAAAAGAGATTATGAAAAGAGGAAAGAAAGAAAAAAGCACCATATTCCCATGGTAAATAAGAAGATTGCTGAGATGCTCGTTGTCTGCTTGCCTTGTCATTTTGATATGGGGATTCTTCCGTATCATCGGGCAAGGGGTACCCTGTTGGCGGTTCTCTATGATACACATGTACTTACGATGACAAGAACTTACCGGTGACTAAACTTGAGTAGCATGAGGAGCGACCCTCGTATACAAGGGACTGATACATTGCAAATGTATCTATAATTTTTGATGTTCCATGCTTAGTTTTATCCACTTTCTTGTGTTTTGTTCCAACTTTGGAGTACTTTTATTATAATTTCTTGGACTAACCTATTAACAAGAGCCACTGTAGGCTTGCATGTTTTCATTGTTTTGGTTCCAAAAAGTCAAAAATGAATATTCTCGAATTGGACAGACAAAAGCCAAAGTGCCTATTTTTCGGAAGGATCAAGTGCTGAATCGAGGCGGAGAGGGCCAGGCCGGGCCACACCACCTAGCAGCCAGGCTAGGCCTGCCCACGCCAGGTGGTCTGCCGACCCAGCACCCTCGGCCTCTCCTTCTCGCCTATAAGTTTCCTCGGACGAAAACCCTAAGCCCCGATCAAAAATCCACGAAGAGTTCAGGCGCCGTCATATCCATCCCTAGATCGGGAGGGATCTGAAGCTCTTCCGGCACCACGAGAGGGAATTCACCACGAGGCCTTCTTCATCACCATGCAAGCCTCCGGTGTGATGCGTGAGTAGTTCATCCTTGGACTACGGATCCATGTAGTAGCTAGATGGCTGGTTTCTCCTCCTTTGTGCTTTCATGTTTAGATCTTGTGAGCTCCATTCATGATCAAAATCATCTTTTGTAATTCATACATGTTGTGTTTGCGGGGATCCGATGGATATTGAGATACTATTTCAGATTCATTATTGATTCTATCATGTCTTTGTTATTTGAGATCTTGCATGCTTTCTGTTGTTCGTAGCTATCTTGGCCAAGTAGATGCTAGCAACTCCAAGAGTTAGTATTTATGCTCGATAGTGGGTTCATGCCTCTGGTAATCTGGGGAAGTGACAGAAATCTCTAAGGTACTAGATGTGCCGTTGCTACTAGGGAGAAAACAACGATCTTTTCATAGAACAATTGTATTGTTTACTTTACACGCACTTCGTAAAGCAATAAGATGTTGCTTGCAACTTTATACTAGAGGGGGTTCGGATGATAACCTGAAGGTGGATTATTAGTCATAGATGCAGTTGGATGGCGGTCTATGTATTATGTTGTAATGCCCAATCAAGTCTCAGAGGAGTCAAGATGATTAGTATATGCATGTTTTGCTTTCTCGGTGTTTGTCAATTGCCCCGCTGTAATTTGTTCACCCAGCATGTTATCTATCTAAGGAGAGCCACCTCTAGTGAACTATGGATCCCGGTCCTTTTTCTTTACATACAATCTACAATCTTTTACTGCTTTGTGTTTACTTTCTGCAAACTTTTACTTCTTTCCATTCGATACGTTTAATCCTTTGTTTTCCACAAAACACGGTGAGATTGACAACCTCATCGCAAGTTGGGGACAAAGTTCTGTGGTTGTGTTGTGCAGGTCTCCACATTGCTACTAGCACCGGTAGTGCGCCCTGCCAAAGCTCAGCTAGTAACACCTTTGAGGTGTTTCCTTGCTCCTACTGGTTCGATTAAACCTTGGTTTCATAACTGAGGGAAACTTGCTGTTGTGCTCATCATACCTTCCTCTTGGGGTTCCCAATGAGCTCTACATCAACACCACGCACCAAGCACTTTTCTGGGCGCCGTGTATTGAGCCATTAGGGACATGAGATTCCTAACTTATACTTTGTCAAGCATGTACACCATAGTTTGTTCACTTTAACCTTAATCACTTCAAGATGCTTATGATAGGGGCAATGAGAGCTGAAAGCTATAAGTACCATAATTTTTGGAAGCTCTTTATGAGACTTGAATCCCTACTTCCTTCTATGAAGGCCTTTCTTCCACTATTATATTGAGTCTCCACCTTCTACCTTTATGCACCTACTTTGTGAGCATAGTGGCCATCCTTAGTTCTATGTGCATTGTCCCAAGACTAGTTGATTGATGCATAACTTGATATTGCTTGTTTTAAACTATTTGTATCTAGTCACTCTTATGAACTTTGAAGGTTTCATATGCATTTATATTTGCTACTCTATGAGGGACAAGCTGAATGCTATTATGCTATGTTTTCTTTATGTGAAACAAACAAACGTCTTGCAAAGCATTGTTATTCATGAATCTTTTGTTTGTGCCTTTTCATGTTGCATCATAGTTTCTTTGTCTTATTGCTAGAACTTTGTCTTTCATGTTATGATTGAAGTACTATGATCCCAGCTTTGAATGTTTTACAAATACTTTGATCAAGTTTATGATGGTGCATGTCACCTCAAAAATGATTCTTCCTTTTTATCACTTACCTACTCGAGGACGAGCAGGAGTTAAGCTTGGGGATGTTGATACATTGCAAATGTATCTATAATTTTTGATGTTCCATGCTTGGTTTTATCTACTTTCGTGTCTTTTGTCCACACTTTGGAATGCTTTTTATATGATTTCTTGGACTAACCTATTAACAAGAGCCATAGTGCCAGTTGCCTGTTTTCTGCTGTTTTTGGTTCAAGGAAGTCAGAAAATGAATATTCTCGAAATTGGACGGGACAAAAGCCAAAGTTGCTATTTTACCAGAAGACATCTGGAGCCAAAATACGAGACGGAGAAGGGCTGGGGCCCGGCCACACCACCTGGCCGCGCGGCCAGGCCTGGCCCACGCCAGGGGTGGTCTTGGCGACCCCAACACCCCCTCGGCCTCTCCTTCCGCCTATATATTGCCTCCGATACCAAAACCCTAAGTACCCGATCAAAAATCCACGAAAGAGTCTGTAGCCGCCGTCATATCCATCCCTAGATCGGGAGGGATCTGAAGCTCTTCCCGGCACCCTGCCGGAGAGGGGAATTCACCCTGGAGGCCTTCTTCATCATCATGCAAGCCTCTAGTGTGATGCGTGAGTAGTTCATCTCTGGACTACGGGTCCATGTAGTAGCTAGATGGCTGGTTCTCCTCCTTTGTGCTTTCATGTCTAGATCTTGTGAGCTCCGTTCATGATCAAGATCATCTATTTGTAATTCTGCATGTTGTGTTTGCGGGGATCCGATGGATATTGAGATGCTATTTCAGATTGATTATTGATTCTATCATGTCTTTGTTATTTGTGATCTTGCATGCTTTCCGTTGTTAGTAGCTATCTTGGCCAAGTAGATGCTAGCAACTCCAAGAGTTAGTATTTATGCTCGATAGTGGGTTCATGCCTCTGGTAATCTGGGGAAGTGACAGAAATCTCTAAGGTACTAGATGTGTTGTTGCTACTAGGGAGAAAACAACAATCCTTTGTTCATAGAACAATCGTATTGTTTACTTTACACGCAATTCGTAAAGCAATAATCTGTGGCTTGCAACTTAATACTGGAGGTGGTTCGGATGATAACCTGAAGGTGGATTATTAGTCATAGATGTAGTTGGATGGCGGTCTATGTATAATGTTGTAATGCCCAATCAAGTCTCAAAGGAGTCAAGATGATTAGTATATGCTTGTATGCTTTCTCGACGTTTGTCAATTGCCCCGCTGTAATTTGTTCACCCAGCATATTATCTATCTTAAGGAGAGCCACCTCTAGTGAACTATGGACCCTGGTCCTTTCTTTTACATTCAATCCATAAACTGTTTACTGCTTTGTGTTTACTTTCTGCAAACTATTACTTTCTTCCATTTGATACGTTTAATCCTTTGTTTTCAGCAAAACCGGTGAGATTTACAACCTCATCGCAAGTTGGGGCAAAGTTCTGTGGTTGTGTTGTGCAGGTCTCCACGTTGCTGCTAGCACCGGTAGTGCGCCCTGCCAACATTCAGCTAGCTACACCTTTGGGTGTTTCCTTGCTCCTACTGGATTGATAACCTTGGTTTCTTATTGAGGGAAAACTTGCTGCTGTGCTCATCATACCTTCCTCTTGGGGTTCCCCAACGAGCTCGATATATTTGGGCCATCAGTGACATGCACCATCACAATCTTGATGAAGGTATTTGTAAAACATTGATAGCTGGGATCATAGTACTTTAACATAGACATGAAAGATATAGTTCTAACAATAAGACATAGCAACTATGTTGTAGCATGAAAAGGTACAAACAAAAGGTTCATGAATAACAATGCTTTGAAAGACGTTTGTTTGTTTCACATATAGAAAACATAATGAGAATGGTATTCAGCTTGTCCCTCATGGTGTAGCAAAACATAAATGCATAGGACACCTTCAAAGTTCATAAGGGTGACTAGATACAAATAGTTTAAAAACAAGCAATATCAAAGTTATGAATCAATCAACAAGTTTTGGGACAGTGCACATTAAACTAAGAATGACCTCTATGCCCTCTCAATAGGTGCATAAAGATAGAATATGGAGACTCAACATAAAAGTAAAAGAAAGGCCGTTCATAGAAGGAAGCAGGGATTCAAGTTTCATAAAGAGCTTCCAAAAATTATGGTACTTATTAGCTTTCAGCTCTCATTGCCCCTATCATAAGCATCTTTAGGTGATTAAGGTTAAAGTGAGCAAATATGAGGATATGCCTGACAAGTTATAGGCTGAAAATCGCATGCCCCTTACGTTCGAGTACTGAACCTCATGCTACTCAACTTTAGTCACAAGTAAGTTCTTATCATTGTAAGTACATGTGTATCATAGAGAACCGCCAATGGGGTACCCCTTGCCCGATGATACATAAGCTTTCCCATACCAAAATGACAAGGCAAGCAGACAATGAGCATCTCAATGATCTTTTTGTATGCTATTTGCGTAGGGTTTTCCTTTTTTTCAGATTCTTCATAGATTGCTCACTATGGTTATGCTGCAAGTTTCCACCATGATTAGGCATGGATTAGACTAGCCGCCCAGGCATTTCTCTAACACATATACGAACTCCATGAGCCTTACAAGCTCCCCTTTCATTTCACACCGCCGGGATCCATAAGAAAAAGAACATGATATCAACTAAATAAAGTGCAATGTTGAAAGCGTTCCCCATGATAACATGGTTCTGCTAATCCACAACTTACAAAGCACAAGCATATACGCAATATAGATGGGCACACTGGTTCAAGTTTATTAAGTGCAAAAAAGTAAAGTGTGCCATCAAGTTCGTGAGAGCTTCTAATTTTCACATAACAAGTTTAATTCGGAAGGTAGATAAAAACATGAATATACTTGGAATAGCAATAATGCTCATAGGTAGGTATAGTGGACTCTTTGGAATAACTTGGTTTTATTTGGAGTTGGATGCATGAGTGGAACTCATACTTGGTACATGTGGAGGCTAGGAAAAGACTGGGAGCGACCAACTAAGAGAGAAATAATGACCATAATCATGCAAAGCGACAAAACATTATTAATTAAAGCATAAAATGATATTACAAGTCGAAAACTAAATGATCATAGAGGCTATGGTGACTTGGTATAGTCTTAACATGGTGTGAGCATGCGCTAAGTCAACCCAAATAAATCATCAAAGAAGACTACCACAATATTATGCTTTTATATGCTAAAACAACACATGATTCTTTCAAGGCACATTAAGCAATCTCAATTGTTTGAAACAAGTCATGCTACAACAATAATCACTAAGCATATGGTCAAAGCAACGTCTAGCATGACATGATAAAGTCTAAGTCACAGCCAAAACAAGCTTTCTTTTGTACCACTATAAGCATGAAACTTCCTACTCTTTTCCAACACCAATCGAAAACTAAAGCTAAACGCAGTGCTAGCAAAGGAGAACACTCACAGAACAATAAGAGTGAAAACTAGAGTGTTCTAGGCAATGAATAATAGGGTGTGTCTCTCTCCAAAAGAAGTGTGTTGGGATCCAACCAACTTATTTAAGAAAACCAAACAAAAGAAAACTAAAAACAAAGATGCTCCAAGAACAACACATAGTGCATAAGCTAATAAAAATAAAGTGTCTTGAAAGAAGACCTGAGATTATTGATGAAGAAGGGGATGCCTTGGGCATCCCCAAGCTTTGACGCTTGTACTTCTTGAATATTTCTTGGGGTGACACGGGTAGCATCCCCAATCTTGAGCTTTTGTCCATACTTCATCTCATCACATTATTCTTCCCTACACTTAAAAAATTCCTTCATACAAAACTTCACAGAATCTTCATTAGCAACATTAGTGTCCTCAAGATAATAAGTCTTTGGGTTTAGTTTCAACACAAGTAAAACTTCCATTAAAACACAAGCTACTGTAGCAATTCCTTCTAATAGATTAAGTGATCAAAGAGAACTAAAAGAGAAAGAGATTAAGAAGCAAATGCAAATAATGGCAGATATCTGTCAAAACAGACCAGCTGGTAAAAACCGATTTTTTCGAAGACCTTCTATTGATAAAATCGAAAAGTGCTAAACTGAAGAAAGTTAGATAAAAAACCTGGGGCAAAAGCACAGAAAATTACAGCTCAATCTGACGTACTGAGATTTTTCAAGATTTTTTATAGTGACGCACAAAAATCTATTTCGGGACAGCAACTTCCCCATATCTTACTTCTCTCTCATTAGAGGTTATTCTTTGCACAAAAACCACACAAAAAGGATAAGGAGAGGTTATTACAGAGGCAATAACTTCCAAGACTCAACTAAACAAAAATAAACTGAAAGTAAAAATATAATGGGTTGTCTCCCAAAAGCTCTTTCTTTATAGCCATTAAGATAGGCATGATAATTTCGATGATGCTCACATAAGAAATATGAATTGAAGTAAAAGAGAGCATCAAGAAGCAAATATGGAACAAATTTAAGTCTAACCCACTTCCTATGAAAAATAATCTTGTAAAGAAACAAGTCATGAAAGCACAAAGCAACAAGCATAGGAAAGCAAAACAAGTGCAACTTCAAAAATTTCAACATAAAGAGGGGAAACTTAATATTGTTGAGATACATAAAACCATGTTTGCCTCTCTCATAATAACTTTCAGTAGCATCATGAATAAAATTAACAATATAACTATCACATAAAACATTCTTATCATGAGCCACATGCATAAAATAATTATTACTCTCCCTATAAGCATAGTCATTCTTATTAATTGTAGTGGGACAAATTCAGCAAAATATCTATCATTATTATTCTCATCACCATAATCATCAAATATAGGAGGCATATTGTAATCATAATTAATTTTCTCCTCAATAGTAGGTGGACTGAAAATATCATATTTATCATTGTAATCATCATGTATTGGAGGCATAGTATCATCAAAGTAAAGTTTCTCCTCCGTGCTTGGGGGAATAAAAAGATCATTTTCATAAAAACTAGCATCCCCAAGCTTATACTTTTCCATAGCATTAGCAATAATGGTGTTCAAAGAATTCATACTAATAACATTGCTATTAGCATGCAAATAAAGTTCCATAGGTTTTTTAATTTTCTCTTCAAACACTTCATGTCCTAAGTCAAGATAAATACTATAAAGCTCTCCATTTTTTTGTTGTTTTCCATTAAGCCTAACTAGTGTAAATAAAAACAAGAAACAAAAATATATAATTGTAGAATCTAAAGGAAATAACTTCGAGCACTCACACACCAGCAACAGTACTAGAAGATAGCTTAGTAGCCATAAGATGTGAGTACCTTTTACCTAACTTCAAGCACTCACACACCAGCAACAGTACTAGAAGATAGCTTAGTAGCCAGAAGATGTGAGTACCTTTTACCTTACCTCCTCGGCAACAACGCTAGAAAATAGCTTGATGTCTATGCACGCTTCTATTCTTGTAGACAGTGTTGGGCCTCCAAGTGCAGAGGTTTGTAGAACAGCAGCAAGTTTCCCTTAAGTGGATCACCCAAGGTTTATCGAACTCAGGGAGGAAGTGCTCAAAGGTATCCCTCTCAAGCAACCCTGCAATCAAGATACAAGAAGTCTCTTCTGTCCCCAACACACCTAATACACTTGTTTTCTATGCTGCGAACCCCTTCAATAGGTGCACTAGTTCGACGAAGTGATAGTGAAATACAAGTAATATGGATGATTATAAGTGGTAATTGCAATCTGAAATAATAGTGGCAGCAAGCAAACATGTAACAGAACTGATTGTAAACGGTGTTTCAATGTTTAGAAACAAGGCCTAGAGATCATACTTTCACTAGTGGACACTCTCATATAAATATCTTATCTTCATTATGCTACCGTGAACTACTCTCCGGTTGGACGATGTAGGGCTATAACAACACTCCTTAAAGTTTGCATTCCCCATCTAGATAACCCCTCACTGTCACCTTGAGCGCTAGATGGTTCCAACAAACACCACAATCTCATAGAGACATCCAACTCAAATTATACTCATGATAAGTATTTATGTAATCTTAGCCAAAGTGCCACATAGTGTGCACACTGTTAACTTCACACGCGTGGGGATAAGCAGAGATTCATTAAAGCACTTGAGTAGCAGAATAGATCTATAGATTACAAAGCTTGTGATCTCAATAAGATCATGCATAGAGAGAGAGATGAACATATAGCTACTAGTAGAGCCCTTAGCCTCGAAAGAGAACTACTCCCTCCTCATCATGGGAGTCAGCAACAACAATGGAGATGGCGGTGGAGTCAATGGAGATGGATGCGGGGGGCACTTCCCCGTCCCGACAGGGTGTCGGAACAGAGACTTCTGTCCCCCTGAATCTCCTCTTCGGTGGCGGCGGCGCTGCGGAACTTTTCGTGGAAATCTGATCTGGATCCTAGGGTTTTCGTCCCGGGAGGCTTTTATAGGCGAAGAGGCAAGGTCGGTGGGCACCCGAGGGGCCCACACCACCCCCTGGCGTGGCCTGGGCTGGCCCGCACCACCAGGTGGTGTGGCCACCTCGTGGCCCCTCTCCGTCTCGTCTTCTAGCTCCGTGAGTCTTTTGGTAAAATATTGACTTTGGCTTTTGTTCGGTCCAATTCCGAGAATATTTATTTTCCAGCTTTTCTGAAACCAAAAATAGCAGAACACATGCAACTGGCACTGCGGCATCTTGTTAATAGGTTAGTTCCAGAAAATGTATAAAAATACCTCAAAGTATGAACAAAACATAAGAAAGTAGATATAAAACAAGCATGGAACATCAAAAATTATAGATACATTTACGACGTATCAACAATCTTGATAACACTTTCATTATCACATAAAATAGGTACTTTGTCACAATGGACACCATATTCTGTTAAAGTTTGCCTCATCCATAGCAATTGAGTGCATGCACTAGCATCAGCCATACTCAGCCCTGGCGGTGGAGAGAGATATACAATTTTGCTTCTTAGAAGACCAACACACCAAGGACCTACGAAGGAAATGGCAAGCCCTGGAGGTTGATTTCCTATCATCCTTATCACCAGCCCAATCCAAATCAGTGTACCCACAAAGAGAGAATGTTGAGCCCCTAGGATACCACACACCATAGTTTAGGGTATGAAACAAATATCGGAAGATTATTTTGACCGCCATCAAGTGGCTTTCTTTAGGAGCCGCTTGATATCTTGCACACACTCCTACACTTAACATAATATCGGGTCTAGATGCACATAGGTAAAGCAAAGAACCAATCATGGATTGGTATACCTTTTGATCCACATCTTTACCATTTGGATTTAGCTCAAGATGAGTATTTGTTTCCATGGGAGTAGGAGCTCCATTTAGTTCTTTCATGTTGAACCTCTTGAGCATGTCTTGAGTATATTTGGCTTGATTGAAGAAGGTTCCTCCCCTTATTTACTTAATCTCAAAGCCAAAGAATACCCTCAACTCTCCCATCATAGACATCCTGAACCTATCAGTCATAAGCTTTGAGAATTCATCATTAAAAGCTTTGTTAGCCGAGCCAAAGATGATATCATCAACTTATATTTGGCAAACGAAAATCTCCCCATTAACCTTAGTAAAAAGAGTGGGATCCATTTTCCCAACCTCAAATCGACGGTTAAATAACAACTCTCTAAGGTGCTCATACCATGTGCGTGGAGCTTATTTAAGTCCATTGAGCGCCTTATCAAGCTTGTAGACGTGGTTTGGGAAGTTGGGATCCTCGAATCCTGGGGGTTGCTTAACATAAACCACCTCATGCAATGGACCATTTAGAAAAGCACTTTCCACATCCATTTGTTGTAATTTAAAATTATGATGTGCAGCATATGCAAGAAGGATACAGATAGACTCAAGGCGAGCCATGGGAGCATAGGTCTCTCCATAATCAATGCCTTCAATTTGTGAGAATCCTTGAGTTACCAATCTTTCCTTGTTCCTCACAACAATTCCATGTCCATCTTGCTTGTTCTTGAATATCCATTCAGTACCAATGACATTGCGGCAATCTTTGGGATTTTATACTAACTTCCAGACTTTTTCTCTCAAAGTTATTGAGCTCTTTGTGCATGGCTTCTAACCAATCTAAATCATCAAGAGCTTCCCACACTTTCTTGGGCTGCACCATGGATATATGAGCTTGATGCTCACAAAAATGCTTTAATTGGTCTCGAGTGGAAATTCCACTCCTTAGATCACCAAGAACATTCTCAAGAGTGTGGTCTCTTGTTTCCAACATTCTATCCACTCTAGCTTTACGACGAGTTTCGATCTCCATGTTGTTCCTTGTGGGGATCTCTTCATCATTCTGGTCCTCGTCTTGACCTTCATTTCGACCTTGATCAACAATGGGTTCATTTTCATCAATATGAGGTATAGGTTGATCTTGGTCTCTATCAGGCATACTATTTGAAAGGCATTGATATGATCTTGCGGATGACTGAATGAATCCGCCTTGTGCAATTGACTGTGCAGAACTGGACAATCTGGTCAATGGAGAGGTCGGATAGTCCATTCCAGAGTTTCCATCCTGATCAACATGTAGAGGGTTCTTAGATTATCTTTGGCTTATTTGATCGTTGGTTTCATCAATAGGAACTTGTTGATGTTGTGAATATGAGGGCTCCACTTGAGTAGAGCATAGTGCTTCCCGATCTGCCACAAGGGGTTCCTCAATAGGGCGGATGAACCCCACACCCATTCTTCTTATGGCATCTTGAGGTATTTCATCATCAACATCACACACATCAACATGCCCCGCTTGGAGGCCATCATATTCTTCGAAAACCACACTACAAGACTCTATGACAATTCCAAAGAGTTTATCATAGATTCTATAAGTGTGGGAATCGAGATTGTAGCCAAGAAAAATACCATCTAAAACTTTGGAATCAAATTTGGACAAATGAACACCTTTTATGAGATAGAAACACTTACAACCAAACACCTAGAAGTAAGAAACGTTGGGCTTGTTACTGGTAAGTATTTCATACGGAGTCTTGATCAACTCTTTGCGGAGGTAGAGCCGGTTTGATGCATGTCATGTAGTGGAAATTGCCTCAGCCCAAAAGTTGTATAGAGATTTAAACTCCACCAATATGGACCTTGCCATATCCATTAATGTTCGGTTCTTCCTCTCAGCTACACCATTTTTTTTTGAGGGGTATATGCAGCGAAATATTGATGTTTTATCCCCTCATCTCTAAGAAATCCATTCAATGTGTAGTTCTTGAACTCGTTGCCGTTGTCACTTCTTATCACCATCACGGGCACATTTTATTTACTTTTAACCATATTGACGAAGTCGGTGAAGTATTGTTGGGTCTCACTCTTCAACTTGAAGAAGTATACCCATGAATATCTTGAGTAATCATCAATAATCACCAAACAATATTTCTTCCCACCAAGGCTTGCATGAGATGGAGGACCAAAGAGATCCACATGAAGGATCTCCAAGATCCTCTTAGACTTTATAATGTTATTTGTCTTGTGGGGAGAATCATGCATCTTTCCTTCAACACAAGCCCTGCAAACACGATCTTTGGCAAAACATACATTTTCTTTTAGTCCAACAATATGGCTACCCTTGTGGAGACTTTGCAAAGTTCTCATATTGACATGGGCTAGTCGGCGATGCCATAACCAACCCACATTAGTCTTTCTAAATAGGCACATCGCACTTGTAGTGGTTTTCCCCGAAAAGTCCACCACATACAAGTCATTTTTGATGTACCCAACAAAAGCGGCCTTTAGAGTCTTGCTCCACAAGAGAACCACAATATCATTATCAATAAAGACGGCAAATCCCATCTTTCCAAGAGCACGGACTAAAAGTAAATTATAGCAAAGTGTCTCAACAAGCATGACGTCCACGATGGTAGTATCGTGTGCAACCACAACCTTTCCAAGACCCATTACCTGAGATGTTGATTTATTGGCCTAAGTGACAGTTATTTGATCATGATTTGGCCTTATCTCTATCATAATCACCTTGCTTTCAGTCATATGACTTGTGCATCCACTATCAAGCACCAACTTTGACACTCCGAAAGCATAGTTATCCGATGCTCTTGCCATAAGGAAAGTGACGTTCTTGTTGGAGATGTTCTCATTTGGGGAATAGAAGAGGGAGAAAGTGTATGTAGAGGTAGTGGTGATGGCTTCCACACAATTCGTTGTTTCTTATTCTTCCTCCTCCTCATCATCATCAGAAGATAACTCTTCATGTGTTATCAATGCAATGTCATTGGACTTCTTGTTGGTGGCATTATTCTTGTTGAAAGGATTTTTGAAAGGGGCCTTTGGATTCATCTTCAATATGAGTGCACCACCATGATCCTCTCTCTTCTCATATGCACATCCGACAACAAAATGATAGCGGTCACCATAGTTAAAGCAAGTTCTCAATCCTGAACCATTCTCTATAACTTGGGTTGCTTCTTTGTTGCATTTCCATCTTGGCCTTGGCGGGACCTTTCCAAAAGTTTCTTGCATAGAAGGCCATGTATTCACCATGAGCAGTCTTGACATCTTCGGGGTGGCTCATAGTGAGTACATCATCACTTCCTGCTTCTTCTTCACACTCCACTATAGGGGTTCGCGTATGAAAACAATAAAATTTTACCCTACGCCCCTGAAGCCCTGATGTTGCCAGGACCTATCTATTAGTAATGCAGTAACGGGAGGGGCTTTTCGCGAACTTACCCTTGAAGACCGAAAAGCGTTGTCAACGCTTAGGAGAGCGTGGTTGATGGAAATGAGCCGAAGCCGACCTCGAGGTCGTTATGAAGTCCTTGCGCTCCTGTTGCTCCAACAACTTGAGTGCCTCAAGTGTGACACCTTGTGGGGAGTTACATGCATCCGGTGCCTGACGATGACTCCCGCTTCCCTGATCCAGCAGAAGTTGCGGAAGTAGAGCTCCTGGATCCGAATCCCGTAGCGCGACGGCGCTCCGTGGTGAGGATGTCTCTCATTCGTGCAGTCCGAACATGGACCACGGTCATGGGAGAGAGAGAGAGAGAGAATATCAATTGGAGGTCTCCCCAAAAGTGAGGAAAACTTTATTGAATATTGTTAATATTTATATGGCCAAATAACCCCACTATATATAGGGGGAGGGGAGGTACTACCTCCCTCAAAGTCCCGGGGTGGGACTAAAGGAGGGGGAGAGGGGGGCGCCACTGGCTAGCCCTTGTGGGCCCCGCGCGGGAGGGGGGGCTGGCCCAACCGGTCACCCCCTTGTCCCTTCTCTCCTTTTGCCTTTCCCTCATGGGTCCTTTCCCCTCCGAGATTTGGCCCGTTAAGCCTTTTGACCTTTAAATTGATTTTCTCTTTATTAAATAATTATGAATAAATGATTAAATCAATATTTAATATTAATTCTCATATTATTCAATCTCTGTGGTTATGGAACACCTTCCAACTCCACTCCGGACATCCTCCGTACTTATCGAAACCCTTTCGATTTTCTCTCTACTCTTCTTCGGTGATTCTACCGATCCTATAAACACTCTCTAAGCATCATCAAGCCCTTAAGCATGATACCCCACGGTTTGGGAACACTCCAGACATGGTCGGGACACTCCCAGACCAATGATCAACAGAGGGACCTGGATGGCCATGTGACCCATGTGCATTCCACGAAGATCTTTCGTCGTTTGAAACGGGACAGTCGTGTCTTATTCCTTTTGTATCTCAATACTTGCATTTCCCGAGATCTGATCAATTACATCACAATGTCATGTTCAATCTCGTTACTTAACAATGCTACTTGACTCGTTCCGACAAGTGATATCCCTGTGATCAAATCATACACTGTGCAGCTATTGGATATAACTTCTTCGAGTGGGCCCTTGAGTATCTTTCTGTCACGTGGACGGACAAATCCTGCTCTTGACATATATTTCCTCTATGGTTCCTCCGAGTACCTTAACACACCTTTATAATCACTAGGTTACCAAGTGACGCTTGATGCTATCTAAGCACTCTCGGGAAATAGTGATTGATATAGCCTCATGGTCTAAGTAATAGTCTATGAGGATCAATTCTAATCATCATAACTTGAACTTAGTGGCATGATTGGGTCACGATGTTTAGGTTGGTGATGTCTACGCACTTCTATTCTTGTAGACAGTTGTTGGGCCTCCAAGTGCAGAGGTTTGTAGAACAGCAGCAAGTTTTCCCTTAAGTGGATCACCCAAGGTTTATCAAACTCAGGGAGGAAGTGGTCAAAGGTATCCCCTCTCAAGCAACCCTGCAATCAAGATACAATAAGTCTCTTGTGTCCCCAACACACCCAATACACTTTTCAGGTGTATAGGTGCACTAGTTCAGCGAAGAGATAGTGAAATACAAGTGGTATAGATAATTATAAGTGGTAACGGTGATAGAAAATAGCTTGATGGCGTGGAAAAGACTAAAGTAAAACTGAAATAAAGATAGAAGCAAGCAAACATGTAATAGATCTAATAGCAAACAGTGTTTCAGTGCTTAGAAACAAGGCCTAGGGATCATACTTTCGCGAGTGAACACTCTCATATAAATATACTTCTCTTTATGATACTACTCTTAACTACTCTCCGGTTGGACACTCTAATCGATGGTAGGGCTATAACAGCACACCTCAAAGTAAGCCTTTCCCATCTAGACAACCCCACACTATCACCTTGAGCACTAGATGGTTCAAACAAACACCATAATTTCATAAAGACATCCAAATCCAAATATAACTCATAACATGTATTTGAAATCTCTAGCCTAAGTGCCACCATGGTGTGCACACTGTCAACTTCACACACATGGGGAGAGTAGAGATCTATTAAAGCACTTGAGTTGCAAGGTAGATCTATAGATTACAAGCTCATGATCTCAATAAGATCATGCATAGAGAGAGAGATGAACACATAGCTACCGGTAGAACCCTTAGCCTCGAGAGAGAACTACTCCCTCCTCATCATGTGAATCAGCAATGGTGATGGAGATGGTGGTGGAGATTGATGGCGATGGCTCTGGGGGCACTTCCCGTCTCGGTAGGGTGCCGAAACAGAGACTTTCTGTCCCCCGAATCTCCCCTTCGGTGGTGGAGGCGTTGCGGAACTTTTCGTGGCTGGAGGCTTGACGACTTAGGGTTTTTGCATCGGGAGGCATCTTATAGGCGAAGAGGCAAGTTCGGTGGGCGGCCAGGGGGCCACACCACCTAGTGGCGCGACCAGGGCTAGCCCGCGCCACCACATGGTGTGGCCGCCCCGTGGCCCCTCTCCGTCTCGTCTTCTGGCTCCGTGAGTCTTCCGGTAAAATATCAACTTTGGCTTTTGTCCCATCCAATTCTGAGAATATTCATTTTCTGACTTCCTGGAACCGAAAATAGCAGAAAACAGGCAACTGGCACTGTGGCATCTTGTTAATAGGTTAGTTCCAGAAAATGTGTAAAACTACTCCAAAGTGTGGACAAAACATAAGAAAGTAGATATAAAACAAGCATGGAACATCAAAAATTATAGATACGTTTTTAATGTATTAGTTGGGTATTGGTTCATCATCTCATTCTCAGAATGAGTTGACTCCATTTCCAACTAGCATAGATGCCACATGATCAGGAAATCTTGATCATCTGTTACCAATGAACCAGTAACTAGAGTTTCATTAGGAACCCCTGGTTGTTTATATATCACACGTGTATTGACGTTTCCTTTCAATACAGTTATAACATGATATAAAACTTAATCATAAACTTTATGAAATATGATAATAATCCTTATTATTATTTGTCTCTAGGGCATATTTCCAACAGTCTCCCACTTGCACTAGAGTACAAATAAACTAGCTGCATTTGTTCTTAAATCATTGGCACCATATATCCCGGTACCCTAAACATGCTTGCTCATGGAAGAGGTTGAGTCTTGGTCCTGTACTTTACAGTCCCAAATCCTTTGCAACTTACTAATGTCACCTTGATTGACATTAATACTTTATCATCACATGATAACATCTTTATGTATGCATTGTCGCTATGGCAGTATAATGAGGCCGAATTCCAGGAGCCTACAGTGACTTTAGATCAACCTCGAGGGCTTTCTCATGGGCACTGTGACCTAGGACACATCATTCTACGTTAAAAGCGAACTAGCCCCGCCATAACATTATACAACACTTTAGATGGTACCCTTATCTATTATTATAAATGTAATTATCGAAACACAAGTGCACCCTGTGCAACTTTCGATGTTTTCGTTCACCTCGCTTCCTACTTGACTTTAGTTGGTATTATAGGAGTTTCCAACATATTCCCTTATAACATAACCCTTTATGCTTTAAGATATGTCATCCTTCATGGATTTGGAAGAACATGTCTACAGTTCTCTATTTAGATACTACGGACAAACTTAGCCCAACACTCCGTGATTCAAACTTAATCACTTTTCAAACGTTCCTTATTGGATCATATATTATGTAAAGTTATCATCTTGGTTTTCTAAGATAGAACCTATGTCTCAACATAGTGGATGGTGATCATCCTTTTCTTTCTTTCTTTCTTTCAAACATTGATGTTAAACTTAATACTATTCCTAATTTGAGTTATCAAGGACCAGTTCCTCAATTAACTTTTATTCTGAAACCCTTTTCAGAATCCTTTAAGTAATACTATATAATATCGTAATATTCTTATTATCAACTTCTACTCCCTATAAATCATTATTTATTGGTACTTGTGCTTTTATTCTCAATGTGTCGTATACACACTTAAGAATCACTCCTTTAAGCTCCTATTCAAATATATTCCCAACATGTTTCGGTATAAGTCACTACTCTTACTCAAAATATGTTCCTACATATTTGAATTTGAGAATTATATTGCTCCCACGCAGAATGTGATCCCTAACACATTTGAGTTCGAGACTTACATTGCTCCCACTCAAAAATATGTCATTCACATATTATTTTAGGAAGGCTTTCATAGCTCCCACTCAATTTCATCCAAATTGCATATCCACTCACTATTTTGAACGACTTCAAAATCCTTTGATCAAATATCAAAGTTGGAGATTTACTATGAGATACTAGTACTTTACTAGTTTTGCATCCACTACACATTCAGCACACTTGAATAAAATTCATTTGAATTTTTCCAACACTTGACAAACTGTGCTTTTGTCATTCACCCCTTTTCCACTATGGCTTTGCAGTCATTTGGGAAAAACCAAGTAACTCCTTTACTTGTAAGATTCAGCAACGAATTGCTTTCTAATCTCAAGTGAATTTTACTATGGGATTTCTCATAACTTTAGCTTACCATTAGTTCCTTAGTAGTTCGTCGGCATGTCATATTCTAGTAATCATGACAAATTATTCACAAATGTCTCCATACAAGATATGGGTTACATTTTGAATCCTACTTCATGTAGTGAAAACACCAGCGGGGAAACACAATGATCATTATCATTGATTCTTTCCTTTGTGAAGAGAATCATTCAGGAATGCTTTTTGTTGCGCTTCTCAACACTCTGATGTAGGGTTTCGAATCCTCATCATGTTTTTCACTATCTTCCATTTGCTCCATAATCGAGAAATATCACTAAATGTGAACTTTCTCGAGAATGCACCAAAATCCAAGCAATACAAGTTTTGCTTCTCTTTTGGTTTCAGCTATGGATTTCGTATTCAAAGTTTCCAATGAATACTCTACAAGGAATTATTCGCTATTGTTTTGGTTATATCGAATAACCCCAAAACTTCCACAACAATCCATACTAGATATGGAGCCAATCTCACGAATTCACATGGTTTAATATATATTCTAATTGAGTGCTAACTATTTCTAACTAATGGTCTCTACATCTACACTACAATGATTTATTTGGTGCCATCTATTCACCCACTTGATATCAAATATCAAATTGTGATGCTTTGCATTTTGACATTTCAAGTGCATTGCATTTCACAATTTCTTTATGCCATTCTTATAAAGTTGAATTCCATTACTAGTGATCAAATCGTAGTAATTAGATTCTCATTTATCTTTAATACCCTTTGTTGATGAAATAATTTGATCATATCAGATAGTTTCATACTCATGTTTCCTTTGGTAAACTTCTTTACAAAATTTAAACAAACATGTAAATATAATCACCATTTTGCTAAACTATAATACATCGATATGTATTCTCTTTAACAATTCATCAAAACACTTTGTATTCAAGTAATACACGGTGTTCAAGTTATTTTGCTGAACTTAGGCATGATTCATATCTGATAAGAAATCGAATGACTTTCACATATTATCACATAACTTTGAATTTAAAGAATGGTTTCATTTAGTAATGGACATATCATTAAGTTAGGTATTTTTCAAGGCATTTCAATATTTTACAAATGTTCATGTATTATCAATTAGTTTCAAAACCAGGATGATTCACACATAATCAAAAAAGATATGAACACAAATAGAAATCATTCATAAAAGTGGAACAATTGTTTGTTACAAGCTCATATGAATAACCGTCTCACAAAGTGTGAGACACACTAAAGAAGTTCACAATCTTTCAATTACAATAATCATCCTAAAACATAAACTAAGTGATAAACGTCGAGGGAGAGTGCCGTTGGCCATCATCTTCATGCTCGTCATCAACACGAAACATCACCTCCTCTCCAGCAAACACCTCTCATGCAGAAGGACCTGTTTTCAGCAAAACAGAACAAGTACCAAATATACTTAACACTGCAAATGTGTTTGCAAGATTATAACATTTATAAATTGGTATATCAAATATATACCTTTTTCATTGATGACTTCTCCCGCAATGGGTTCAACCTCCACATTCCTGAGATGTGATATGAACCTGTGGAAATACTGTGTTTCCACATCGCCTCTCATGATGCAAGTCCTAACATGTGCTCGGTAGCTTGGTGGAAGCGACTGCGGAACAACGCCATTTGCAAAAGAGCTCGTCATACATCTATCCAGGAAGTATGCAGGCCTCATGTACGCATCATGCATGTGCTCCAAGTGGTCGTCAAGCGAAGAGTTCTCCTCCATATTAATGGAGAGGAAATCTCCCATCAGCTCATGCTCCCATATGCGTGCTTGTTCCACGAAATGTGTCCTAAGCTGTAGCATTACCGTACAAGGGTCGACATTACCCACGATAGGCCATAGCTCATCCACCATTCTAAAACGCATTGTAACTGAAATGAAGGAGGCCATCTCACGATGGTAGTAGCGGTCTTCCCGCTGCTTTGGGGTCTCTAGGTCACTAGCTGATCCAAATCCATCTCGTTGAGTATATAGTCGACCACGTTATTCTTGCTAAGGAGAACATGGAGACGTGCAACCCATATAGAGAAGTTTGATCCATCTAGCCTGAGCTTCTCTCCTTATAACCAATTGTCAACAGGAAAGGTAGCATCGGGGAGAACCATTTTCTACATTTATAATTGCAAAAGGAATTTATACTAAGTTTATAATTAAATGAGCTAATAATAACTCCACTAAGAAACACCTACCTCCTGAAGGGTTCTAGTGATAACACAACCCCTTTTCCCCACATCTCTCCCGATCATCACGGCCATCAATGTGGGCTCTAGGGTGGACACTAAACATCGGTCACATCATTCATGCGACTCGTGCTCGATCTTTCGACCATCCGTGTTCTGAGGCCATGTCTGCTACATGCTAGGCTCGCCAACTCAACCTTAGTGTATTCGCTGTGCAACATGGCTTACACCCACTGTATGCGAATGTAGATATGTCTGACACCCGATCATCATGGCTTGCATCATACCGAAGAACTTTCTTGGTGGTGCACACCAAGGGGGAACACAATCATTGGTAATTTTTAACAGGGATCATCTTATTAGGCTACCATCGAGTATCTAATACTAGCACACAATAAGATATACAAACAATAATATTGAATGTAAATGCGATGTGATATGGTCCTTCACGTCGTGATCTCCATCCGGCATCACCGGATTCTGGCGCCAGGGTACCGGCGTCGTAGGCACTAGGGTACCAGTGTCTTTCCGGCGTGGTAGTCCTTCACCTCCGTGAGTATCTACTACTACTTCGTAACATAAGGTAATCACTTTACCTTTTCCACAACCATATCACAAAGCAACGCCCCCTGCAAAACAAAGTTAGACGCCTCTACTTTATGTTTGCATGTTTTACGTGGCTGAATGGGCTTTCGCACAAGAACCGTTCTTACCTACGAACTTTCACCACTACGCTGATCAAGTAGTTGTATATACTATACCCCTTTTGGAGCCCTCCGTTGAAAATGGCATACCAACTAATGCGAGAGAGACAGACACCCCCCAAATCCACTTTATATGGTACAAGCCGTATGTCAAGCGTGGACCAGTCTCGCGAACGAACGCGTAAATTTGATTGGGGGCCGCTTCATCAAGCATTACTGCGGTATACACAAGTACACGTGGGAGGGTAACAACTGATGTAGACGACCTATACCTCTGAACCCCTGATGTTGCCAGGACCTATCTATTAGTAATGCAGTAACATGAGGGGCTTTTCGCGAACTTACCCTTGAAGACCGAAAAGCATTGTCAACGCTCAGGAGAGAGTGGTTGATGTAGACGAGCTGAAACCGACTCAAGGTCATGATGAAGTCCTTGCGCTCCTATGGCTCCAACGACTTGAGTGCCTCAAGTGTGACACCTCGCGGGGAGTTACATGCATCCGGTGCCTAACGATGACTCCCGCTTCCCCGATCCAGCAGCAGTTGCGGAACTAGAGCTCCTAGATTTGAATCCTGCAGCGTGATGGTGCTCCGCAGTGAAGATGTCTCTCGTTCACGCAGTCCGAACTTGGGACCACGGTCATGGAAGAGAGAGAGATAGAATATCAATTGGAGGTCTCCCTAAAAGTGAGGAAACCTTTATTGAATATTGTGTGTATTTATCTGGCCAAATACCCCCACTATATATAGCGGGAGGGGAGTTACTACCTCCCTCAAAGTCCCGGGGTGGGACTAAAGGAGGGGAGAGGGGGGCGTCGCCGGCCAGCCCTTGTGGGCCCCGCGTGGGGGGGAGGGGGGCTGGCCCAGCCGGCCACCCCCTTGTCCCTTCTCTCCTCTTGCCTTTCCCTCATCGGCCCTTTCCCCTCCGGGATTTGGCCCGTTAAGCCTTTTGACCTTTAAATTGATTTTCTCTTTATTAAATAATTATGAATAAATGATTAACTCAATATTTAATATTCATTCTCATATTATTCAATCTCCGTGGTTATGGAACACCTTCCATATCCACTCTGGACATCCTCCGTACTTACCGAAACCCTTCTGGTTTTCTCTCTACTCTTCTTTGGTGATTCTACCGATCCTATAAACACTCTCTAAGCATCATCAAGCCCTTAAGCATGATACCCCACGGTTTGGGAACACTCCAGACATGGTCGGGACACTCCCGGACCAATGATTAATAGAGGGACCTAGATGGTCATGTGACCCTTGTGCATTCCACGGAGATCTTTCGTTGTTTGAACCGGGACAGTCGTGTCTTATTCCTTTTGTCTCTCAATACTTGCATTGCCCGAGATCTGATTAATGACATCACCATGTCGTGTTCAATCTCATTACTAAACAATGCTACTTGACTCGTTCCGACAAGTGATATCCCTATGACCAAATCACACGCTGCGCAGCTATTGGATATAACTTCTCCGAGTGGGCCCTTAAGTATCTTTCTGTCACGTGGACGGACAAATCCCGCTCTTGACATATATTGCCTCTATGGTTCCTCCGAGTACCTGAACACACCTTTATAATCACTGGGTTACCAAGTGACGCTAGATGCTATCTAAGCACTCTCGGGAGACAGTGATTGATATAGCCTCACAGTCTAAGGAATAGTCTACAAGGATCAATTCTAATCATCGTAACTTGAACTTAGTGACATGATCGGGTCATGATGTTTAGGTTGGGTATTAGTTCATCATCTCATTCTTAGAATGAGCTGACTCCATTTCCAACTGGCATAAATGCCACATGATCAGGAAACCTTGATCATCTATTGACCAATGAACCAGTGAATAGAGTTTCACTGGGAACCCATGGTTGTTTATATATCACACGTGTATTGATGTTTCCTTTCAATACTGTTATAGCATGATATAAAACTTAATCATAAACTTTATGAAATATGATAATAATCCTTATTATTATTTGTCTCTAGGGCATATTTCCAACATCCACAACCTTGGCCTTCAAGGCAAGATTAACACCACTGCTCATTCCAATAGCACGAGCCCGGGCATCTTTGGCATTCTTGGCAGCAACCTTGAAGGCGGACATCTCTTGCATAACTTCATTGGAGGTCATGAGATGGTAGTTGTGTCTTCCTAGAGACTCTTCAAGTCTGTGGGCTCGAAGGGCACGAGGCACTCACATACTTCCTCTTTATCCAAGGATCATCAATATGAGAGGTACCAACATTTCTGAAGGCGGTGGCTATGGATTTGAGTCTTCAATACATGTCTTCATGATCCTCACCGTCCTTCATATAGAAGCCTCCGGCTTCATTGCTTAGGGCATCATATCTGTTTCTTCTCATACTATCATTCCCAACAAACAAGTCAATGAGAGCATCCCAAGCTTCCTTGGCGGTATTGAAGTGCTCAATGTGAGGAAAGTCTTTTGGCCCCACCCCAAGTTGAATCATGTGCAAGTAGGTGGCATTGAGTTGACTATTGACCACTTCTCTTCTTGTCAAGTTGATTGGATCCTCAATTTTGAGTCCTTCTTCAATAATGTTCCACAGGTCAATGCAAGAGTTGTGCACATGAGATTTCATCAAAACTTGCCATTGAGCAAAAGAATGTGCAGCTAGCATAGGTGGGTCACCTCTATTATTTATATGGCGATGAGGGATCGGGGGGTCGGGAGTGTACCATCCAGGAACCGCATGGTGCTCTTCCTTCCCATCACTCTTTTTGGTGGAGGAGCTAGTGGCAATATGTTCATTCCCCACAACTTCACCCGTTGGCTTAGCTGAAGCATTTTCCTTAGGGATTGGAGGTGGTTCCTCTTGAGATGGATATGGTGAGGCTTTCTTTTCCTTAACAAGTTGCTCAACTAGTTGGTGCAACTGTTGGATTTCGTTGCTCAATGTAGAGCTCAAGCTTGTTTCTAACTTCTTGAGATCTACCATGGTCACCGAAGTGCTAGCCTCACCCTCTTCATCTCCGTCCGGGTTACACATACACTCTTAGGCAGTTAAGCCCGAATAAAGAGCTGAGGCTCTGATACCAATTGAAATGATCGTATGGGCACCTAGAGGGGGATGAATAGGTGCTACTACAAATTTCACTCTTTTTCTATTTAGGGTTTGACACAAAAGGTAAATTCTCTAGATATGCAACTAAGGTGAATTTACCTATATGTCATATTACCACAATTAACTAAGAAAGAGCAAGGTAAGTAAGGTGCGGTAAAGGATAGAAGTAACCAAAATGAAGCACGCGGGGACACAAGGATTATTTCCCATAGTTCCTTCCTTTTAAGGGGAAGTGCGTATGCGCTTGGAGAGGGGGTGCTATCAAACCACCAATGCCACAAGAGGTCTCCCTTGTTCTCTGTTGAACCTCACCCCAAGGGAATCGATTCACACTTCCACTATATCAGGAACCTTCAAGGTGGTAGCCGACACCCTTACAACAAGTTCGAGGCACACATCCACAACTGAATTGGAGGCTCCCGAATCCAATTAAGTTGTCACAACAATCAAAGACAAGCTTGTAAGAACCAAATCAAAGCCTAGGGTTTCCAATGAAACCCGAGGGCAAGGGGGCCTCAAGTAAATGAGGGGGAAATGAAGATCTCTCTTGGTGAAGCTCTAGATCAAGGCCTTCTCCTTCGATCCTCCAAAGATCGGTGACTTTGGATGGTTGGATGGAGAGATATTGTTGATTTGGTGGCTCTAATGGGGTGTTCTTCTTTTTTGGGATGAGCAGCTGGAGGTAGGGGATGAAGTCCCCTATTTATAGCCCCACAGATTTCAGACCGTTTTCTGCCCATTAGGGAGTTTCCACACCGGAAACTCCGGTCTGCACACAGGAGACTCCGTCACACGGATTACAGGCGATTCCCGTCTCCGGACCACCTACCAGAATGTTTAGGGCTTGGTCTTGATGCTCCCTCCGGAGATTTGGCAAGAACTCTGGACCTGTGCACACCGGAGACTCCAGACTTTTCACTCCAGAGATTCTAGTCTGATAGATTACACCGGAGATTCTGGCCAATATCTTGCATGACTCCGGACCCCTAGATAGTCTGACCCTGGGCTTCATCTTGGATCCACTCCAGAGATTTGAGGCGAAACTCCGGACCACACCGGAGACTTCGGCCTTTGCACACCGGAGACTCTGGTCTGGACTTTCTAGGAAACTTCTGTTAGCCAGGGATATTTCCATTATGACACAAACTTTTCCCTTTTCAGTAGATTGACCTGGCAACATTAGCATACTGTAAAATGATCCTCAAGTTGTTAACGAACACCAAAATTGATTAAGATAATAAATGTTCTTTTAGAATCCATCAGAGTTTGGACGACCTAGAGGAAAAGTTCATCCAAAACTTCAAGTCCAAATTCAAGCAACCCACATCCTCGAGGAGCTTCGGGCGTGCAAGCAGAAATCAGGAGAACCAATACGCACATTCATATAGCGGTGGAACGTCATCAAGAACTCAACCGAGAGTATCTCCAGCGAGAGGGAAATCGATGCCTTCAATGATGGCCTGCGCCCAAAAGAATTCATAGAGGAGCTGGGTCGAGTGAAACCGAAGACAATCTCCCAGCTAATGGGCATGGAGAATAGGTGGGCCAATGGCGAGGATGCATTAAACAATAAACGAGGTCACTCACCCAAAGAAGACCGGGATAGGTGTATTATCGACTGCAGGAGGCAGCAAAACTATGATGGTTATGGCAGGCCAAGCCACATCACGGCGGGTTATGTTAATGAGGACAACCGTAGGAGCAATAATCACAGTGGTGGCTATCAAGGCAACCGAGACAAAGCGGGGCTAAGCCAAACAACCTAGCAGTATCACCCAAAAGTTCCTCAGGATGTCCCAATATCACCCATACAAATGCTTGAAGGGACATGCCATATGCACTACTACGTTGACTCAGAACGGCGAAGACGCTCGAATCATCTCATGAAGGAATGTCGCACTTTCTTGGGTCTACAAGGAGCCTATGGCACCAAGGTGGACGAAGCAGCAAACCAAGGGTACATTGCCGCACCTGGCACCCTAGCACTCAACGCACCACCGCCGCCACTAGGGACACCCCGACATCCACGACAATTCAGCAGCAACCTGAGGAAAACTTGGACCAGAATGATGAGTACCCAAGATCGATGGGATCAATCCACATGATCCATAAGAGGCACCTGTCCAACATAACATAGAAGCTGATCACCTGACAAGTCAACATGGAAGTAAGGACGCCACCACCAACACCCTAGTACCTTCACTAGTCTGAACATGAGATTACCTTCAGCTGAGCTGATCACCCCTTCCGTGTCCCACAGCCAGGTCATTCGGCACTAATAGTTGAGGCCTAAATCGGTGGGTTCGCCATGAGAAGATTCTTCATGGATGCAGGAAGCAGCATCAACCTCATATACACTAAGACAATACGCATAATGAACTGCTCCCTGACCAATCTAGCTCCAACATAAAAATCTTTCCACGACATAGTCCTGGGCAAAGCTGAAGTCCCCTTAGGCAAGATCTATCTCGATATTGACATCGGGTTGCGACAAAACTCAGGTGCGAGAAAATCGAGTTCAAAGTCATGGACTGTCCAATGCAATACCACACAATCCTAGGGCGACTAGCATTTGTGCAGTTCATGGCAGTGCTACACTACACATACCTTATGATGAAGATGCCAACACCTAATGGAATCATAACTATGAGGGGAAGCTTTGCTCACTTAGATAATTGTGATCGCGAGTTCAACAAGATCTTTGAATCCTTCAGAATGGAAACAGAGCTTGCCCAGCTCAAGATCGCGACTGATCACGATGTTCTGTCAGAAGAAAGGTCCCTACCCGATCAATCCTTCGACTCCGTGAATGATATAAAAGAAGTCCAGGTCCACCCTACGGTCCCGAAGACGTCAGCCTTTGTGGCCTCCTATCTTGGTCCCGCATAGTAAGGTGTGCTCGTTGAGTTCCTCCATGAGCGCTGGGAGATTTTCGCATGGGTCTCATCAGACATGCAGGGAATTCCCAGGGAACTTGCCGAGCATGCACTCAACATGTATCCTGATGCCAAACCAGTTAAACAATCACTTCGCTACTTTGCAGAACCAAAACACCAGGCCATTAGAAAGGATATCCATTGCCTGATTGATGCCAAGTTTATCAAACAGATCAAAAAATCAACTTGGGTCACAATCCCAATGTGCGTCCTGAAGAAAAACACAGACATGCTCCGCATGTGCATCGACTCCACTACGCTAAACAAACACTGTCCAAAGGATCACTTCCCTATCCACTTCATCCAGGCGGGGCTGGTCCTACCCTTTTCTCCTTTCTTCTGAGCCCTCCTTGAGAATTATCAAATTATAGCGCTTCACCTAGAGCCTGACTCCATTGGCATAGCAACTATCTTTGATTTCTTTTGCAAGGCTTTCCTTGGGGTTAAGCCTTCTTTGGCGATGTTCCAGGACTTCTATCAGTTGTGGCTTGTTGCGCCAGATTGGTGCACGGGATGCATCTCCTTCCACCGTGTCGAAGGGATGGAGGCATTGTACATTCCTGTGCACTGAAGGGAGCCAGTGAGTGGCTTCCTCTCCCAATGTGTCTGGATGTATACACGCATGGTGAACCTCCGGATCAGGGTCTCGATAACGCCAATGGTGGAGTCCGTCTCATGGGGACGTCTTCCATTTCCCATCATGGATGCTCATGTGCTGGCGAGGCGCCTTAGGGTTCTCCGCAAAAGGGGCTTGATAGGAGGGATCATCTTCAAGGAGTTCATCACGCACCAAATCGCCCCACTCCAAGATCATCCTTTTGGGATATGGACCTTCTCTGGCCCGGGCGACAGGATGAAGCTACATCATCAAGATCAGTGACGTTCTGGATATGATCCAGAGTTATGGTCTCTATGAGATCTTGTCTATAGATAACCTTGTCAGTAGGAGTAACAAAGGGGTTTGCCTCCCTCGTGGTTGATTGCGTTAGTGGAGGGGAATGTTGTTTGATTGATTGGTGCCACTATGTCCAACGTCCAGTTCCCACGCTTGCTACTGAGGTAAAGATGAAGGGGGCATGACCTTTTCCATGTCCATGGGATTTGCAGCCTCCTTATCTGCGGTTGTAGCCCTCCCGACATTGTCTACTGCTGGCGAAGCTGCTCCGACTCCAGTATCTTCTTCCACCGTGTCTTCAATGGCCATGTAGACCAGATGGTAAGTGGGGGATTGCTCATTTCATTCCCCGAGTCGAGGTCCGCCTCCATCTCCTTCATGGAAGCTTCAAGTTCTTCCGAGTTGGCCAGATCACTTCCAAAATCCACATCACCGATGTCGGCTTAAACTGCGTCCATGATTGATTCAGTTTCCTTGCTAGCCGGATCATAGGTAGAACCAGAACATGAAGCAATGTAGCCGATGAAGTGATTTTTTTTGTAGTGGTGCAAGTTGGTCCTTGGGTAACTGATCCAGTGTGAGAAAATTGTTGAGAGTTGCTATGATTTGGCTAAAAGTGAGTAAACCCGCGGCCTCCTACCTCCTTAGCGTATGCCGGAGAAAATTGTTGAGAGTTCCAGTACATAGTTGTGTGCTCAGATATTCCCTCAATAGAGTTTTTCAACCTGAGCCATCTGGCTAGGAACCCACTAGGGGTTTTGACAAGCTTCTGAACATAGCGTGACAGATCCACGATGTTGAGAGATCTGACGAAGTGTGACATCTGCTTCTCTAACACTTAGGTAAGCCAAGCAAATCTTCTTTGGTCTTCCACTATAACATCTTACACATGGGAGGTTTGAGTGGACCTTGAATTGTACAGATCTAAGTTGGCAAACTCCAAAGAGAGATCCAAGATCGATCGTTATGATGGTGCATGTCACCTAAAAAATTATTCATTCTTTCTATCACTTACCTACTCGAGGACGAGCAGGAGTTAAGCTTGGGGATGTTGATACATTGCAAATGTATCTATAATTTTTGATGTTCCATGCTTGGTTTTATCTACTTTCTTGTGTTTTGTCCACACTTTGGAGTGCTTTTCATATGATTTCTTGGACTAACCTATTAACAAGAGCCACGATGCCCAGTTCCTGTTTTCTGCTGTTTTTGGTTCCAGGAAGTCAGAAAATGAATATTCTCGGAATTGGACGGGACAAAAGCCAAAGTTGCTATTTTACCGGAAGACATCTGGAGCCAGAATACGAGACAGAGAAGGGCTGGGGCCCGGCCAGGCCTGGCCCACGCCAGGGGGTGGTCTGGCCGACCCCAGCACCCCCTCGGCCTCTCCTTCCGCCTATATATTACCTTTGATACCAAAACCCTAAGTACCCGATCAAAAATCCACGAAAAGAGTGCAGAGCACGTCATCTCCATCCCTAGATCGGAGGGATCTGAAGCTCTTCACGGCACCACCGGAGAGGGAATTCACCACAGGCCTTCTTCATCATCATGCAAGCATTCGGTGTGATGCGTGAGTAGTTCATCTCTGGACTACGGGTTCATGTAGTAGCTAGATGGCTGGTTCTCCTCCTTTGTGCTTTCATGTCTAGATCTTGTGAGCTCCATTCATGATCAAGATCATCTATCTGTAATTCTGCATGTTGTGTTTGCGGGGATCCGATGGATATTGAGATGCTACTTCAGATTGATTATTGATTCTATCATGTCTTTGTTATTTGTGATCTTGCATGCTTTCCGTTGTTAGTAGATATCTTGGACAAGTAGATGCTAGCAACTCCAAGAGTTAGTATTTATGCTCGATAGTGGGTTCATGCCTCTGGTAATCTGGGGAAGTGACAAAAATCTCTAAGGTACTAGATGTGTTGTTGGTACTAGGGATAAAACAACAATCCTTTGTTCATAGAACAATCGTATTATTTACTTTACACGCAATTAAGTAAGCAATAATGTTGCTTGCAACTTAATCTTTGGAGGGGTTGGATGATAACCTGAAGGTGGATTATTAGTCATAGATGCAGTTGGATGGCGGTCTATGTATAATGTTGTAATGCCCAATCAAGTCTCAAAGGAGTCAAGAAGATTAGTATATTCTTGTATGCTTTCTTGATGTTTGTCAATTGCCCCGCTGTAATTTGTTCACCCAGCATGTTATCAATCTTAAGGAGAGCCACCTCTAGTGAACTATGGACCCCGGTCCTTTCTTTTACATTCAATCCATAAACTGTTTACTGCTTTGTGTTTACTTTCTACAAACTATTACTTTCTTCCATTCGATACGTTTAATCCTTTGTTTTCAGCAAAACCGGTGAGATTGACAACCTCTTCGCAAGTTGGGGGCAAAGTTCTATGGTTGTGTTGTGCAGGTCTCCACGTTGCTGCTGGCACCGGTAGTCGCCAACGCGTTCAGCTAGCTACACCTTTGGGTGTTTCCTTGCTCCTACTGGATTGATAACCTTGGTTTCTTACTGAGGGAAAACTTGCTGCTGTGCTCATCATACCTTCCTCTTGGGGTTCCCAAACGAGCTCGATATATTTGGGCCATCAGTGATATGCACCATCACAATCTTGATCAAGGTATTTGTAAAACATTGATAGCTGGGATCATAGTACTTTAACATAGACATGAAAGATATAGTTCTAACAATAAGACATATCAACTATGTTGTAGCATGAAAAGGTACAAACAAAAGGTTCGTGAATAACAATGCTTTGAAAGATGTTTGTTTGTTTCACATATAGAAAACATAATGAGAGTGGTATTCAGCTTGTCCCTCATGGTGTAGCAAAATATAAATGCATAGGACACCTTCAAAGTTCATAAGGGTGACTAGATACAAATAGTTTAAAAACAAGCAATATCAAAGTTATGAATCAATCAACAAGTTTTGGCACAATGCACATTAAACTAAGAATGACCACCATGCCCTCTCAATAGGTGCATAAAGATAGAAGATGGAGATTCAACATAAAAGTAAAAGAAAGGCCCTTCATAGAAGGAAGCAGGGATTCAAGTTTCATAAAGAGCTTCCAAAAATTATGGTGCTTATTAGCTTTCAGCTCTCATTTCCCCTATCATAAGCATATTTAGGTGACTAAGGTTAAAGCGAGCAAATATGAGGATATGCCTGACAAGTTATAAGCTGAAAATCACATGCCCCTTACTTACGAGTACCGAACCTCATGCTACTCAACTTTAGTCACAAGTAAGTTCTTATCATTGTAAGTACATGTGTATCATAGAGAACCGCCAACGGGGTACCCCTTGCCCGATGATACATAAGCTTTCCCATACCAAAATGACAAGGCAAGCAGACAATGAGGATCTCAATGATCTTATTGTATGCTATTTGCATAGGGTTTTCCCTTTTTTTCGGATTCTTCATAGATTGCTCACTATGGTTATGCTGCAAGTTTCCACCATGATTAGGCATGGCTTAGACTAGCCGCCCAGGCATTTCTCTCACACATATACGAACTCCATGAGCCTTACAAGCTCCCCTTCTATTTCACACCGCCGGGATCCATAAGAAAAAGAACATGATATCAACTAAATAAAGTGCAATGTTGAAAGCGTTCCTCATGATAACATGGTTCTGCTAATCCACAACTTACAAAGCGCAAGCATATACGCAATATAGATGGGCACACTGGTTCAAGTTTATTAAGTGCAAGAAAGTAAAGTGTGCCATCAAGTTCGTGAGAGCTTTAGTCACTAATTTTCACATAACAGGTTTAATTCGCATGGTAGATAAAAACATGAATATACTTGGAATAGCAATAATACTCATAGGTAGGTATGGTGGACTCTTTGGAATAACTTGGTTTTATTTGGAGTTGGATGCATGAGTGGAACTCATACTTGGTACATGTGGAGGCTAGGAAAAGACTGGGAGCGACCAACTAAGAGAGAAATAATGACCATAATCATGCAAAGCGACAAAACATTATTAATTAAAGCATAAAATGATATTACAAGTCGAAAACTAAATGATCATAGAGGCTATGGTGACTTGGTATAGTCTTAACATGGTGTGAGCATGCGCCAAGTCAACCCAAATAAAGCATCAAAGAAGACTACCGCAATATTATGCTTTTATATGCTAAAACAACACATGATTCTTTCAAGGCACATTAAGCAATCTCAATTGTTTGAAACAAGTCACGCTACAATAATATTCACTAAGCATATGGTCAAAGCAACATCTAGCATGACATGATAAAGTCTAAGTCACAGTCAAAACAAGCTTCCTTTTGTACCACTATAAGCATGAAACTTCCTACTCTTTTCCAAAACCAATCGAAAACTAAAGCTAAACCAGTGCTAGCAAAGGAGAACACTCACAGAACAATAAGAGTGAAAACTAGAGTGTTCTAGGCAATGAATAACAGGGTGTGTCTCTCTCCAAAAGAAGTGTGTTGGGATCCAACCAACTTATTTAAGAAAACCAAACAAAAGAAAACTAAAAACAAAGACGCTCCAAGAACAACACATAGTGCATAAGCTAATAAAAATAAAGTGTCTTGAAAGAAGACCTGAGATTATTGATGAAGAAGGGGATGCCTTGGGCATCCCCAAGCTTTGACGCTTGTACTTCTTGAATATTTCTTGGGGTGACATGGGTAGCATCCCCAATCTTGAGCTTTTGTCCATACTTCATCGCATCACATTATTCTTCCCTACGCTTGAAAAATTCCTTCATACAAAACTTCACAGAATCTTCATTAGCAACATTAGTGTCCTCAAGATAATAAGACTTTGGGTTTAGTTTCAACACAAGTAAAACTTCCATTAAAACACAAGCTACTGTAGCAATTCCTTCTAATAGATCAAGTGATCAAAGAGAACTAAAAGAGAAAGAGATTAAGAAGCAAATGCAAATAATGGCAAAAATCTGTCAAAACAGACCAGCAGGTAAAAACCGATTTTCTCGAAAGCCTTCTGTTGCTAAAATCGAAAAGTTCTAAATTGAAGAAAGTTAGATAAAACCCTGGGGCAAAATCACAGAAAATTACAACTCAATCCGACGTACTGAGATTTTTCAAGATTTTTTATAGTGACGCACAGAAATCTGTTTCGGGACAACAACTTCCCCATATCTTACTTCTCTCTCATTAGAGGTTATTCTTTGGACAAAAACCACACAAAAAGGATAAGAAGAGGTTATTACAGAGCCAATAACTTCCAAGACTCAACTAAATAAAAATAAAATGAAAGTAAAAATATAATGGGTTGTCTCCCAAAAGCTCTTTCTTTATAGCCATTAAGATAGGCATGATAATTTCGATGATGCTCACATAAGAAATATGAATTGAAGTAAAAGAGAGCATCAAGAAGCAAATATGGAACAAATTTAAGTCTAACCCACTTCCTATGAAAAATAATCTTGTAAAGAAACAAGTCATGAAAGCACAAAGCAACAAGCATAGGAAAGCAAAACAAGTGCAACTTCAAAAATTTCAACATAAAGAGGGGAAACTTAATATTGTTGAGATACATAAAACCATGTTTGCCTCTCTCATAATAACTTTCAGTAGAATCATGAATAAAATTAACAATATAACTATCACATAAAACATTCTTATCATGAGCCACATGCATAAAATAATTATTACTCTCCCTATAAGCATAGTCATTCTTATTAATTGTAGTGGGACAAATTCAGCAAAATAGCTATCATTATTATTCTCATCACCATAATCATCAAATATAGGAGGCATATTGTAATCATAATTAATTTTCTCCTCAATAGTAGGTGGACTGAAAATATCATATTTATCATTGTAATCATCATGTATTGGAGGCATAGTATCATCAAAGTAAAGTTTCTCCTCCGTGCTTGGGGGAATAAAAAGATCATTTTCATAAAAACTAGCATCCCCAAGCTTATACTTTTCCATAGCATTAGCAATAATGGTGTTCAAAGAATTCATACTAATAACATTGCTATTAGCATGCAAATAAAGTTCCATAGGTTTTTTAATTTTCTCTTCAAACACTTCATGTCCTAAGTCAAGATAAATACTATAAAGCTCTCTATTTTTTTTGTTGTTTTCCATTAAGCCTAACTAGTGTAAATAAAAACAAGAAACAAAAATATATAATTGTAGAATCTAAAGGAAATAACTTCGAGCACTCACACACCAGCAACAGTACTAGAAGATAGCTTAGTAGCCAGAAGATGTGAGTACCTTTTACCTAACTTCAAGCACTCACACACCAGCAACAGTACTAGAAGATAGCTTAGTAGCCAGAAGATGTGAGTACCTTTTACCTTACCTCCTCGGCAACAACGCTAGAAAATAGCTTGATTTCTATGCATGCTTCTATTCTTGTAGACAGTGTTGGGCCTCCAAGTGCAGAGGTTTGTAGAACAGCAGCAAGTTTCCCTTAAGTGGATCACCCAAGGTTTATCGAACTCAGGGAGGAAGTGCTCAAAGGTATCCCTCTCAAGCAACCCTGCAATCAAGATACAAGAAGTCTCTTCTGTCCCCAACACACCTAATACACTTGTTTTCTATGCTGCGAACCCCTTCAATAGGTGCACTAGTTCGACGAAGTGATAGTGAAATACAAGTAATATGGATGATTATAAGTGGTAATTGCAATCTGAAATAATACTGGCAGCAAGCAAACATGTAACAGAACTGATTGTAAACGGTGTTTCAATGTTTAGAAACAAGGCCTAGAGATCATACTTTCACTAGTGGACACTCTCATATAAATATCTTATCTTCATTATGCTACCTTGAACTACTCTCCGGTTGGACGATGTAGGGCTATAATAGCACTCCTTAAAGTTCACATCCCCCATCTAGATAACCCCTCACTGTCACCTTGAGTGCTAGATGGTTCCAACAAACACCACAATCTCATAGAGACATCCAACTCAAATTATACTCATGATAAGTATTTATGTAATCTTAGCCAAAGTGCCACATAGTGTGCACACTGTTAACTTCACACGCGTGGGGATAAGCAGAGATTCATTAAAGCACTTGAGTAGCAGAATAGATCTATAGATTACAAAGCTCGTGATCTCAATAAGATCATGCATAGAGAGAGATGAACATATAGCTACTAGTAGAGCCCTTAGCCTCGAGAGAGAACTACTCCCTCCTCATCATGGGAGTCGATGGAGATGGCGGTGGAGTCGATGGAGATGGATGCGGGGGGAACTTCCCCGTCCCGGCAGGGTGTCGGAACAGAGACTTATGTCCCCCCGAATCTCCTCTTCGGTGGCGATGGCGCTGCGGAACTTTTCGTGGAAATCTGATCTGGATCCTAGGGTTTTCGTCTCGGGAGGATTTTATAGGCAAAGAGGAAAGGTCGGTGGGCACCCGAGGGGCCCACACCACCCCCTGGCATGGCCTGGGCTAGCCCGCACCACTAGGTGGTGTGGCCACCTCGCGGCCCCTCTCCGTCTCGTCTTCTAGCTCCGTGAGTCTTCTGGTAAAATATTGACTTTGGCTTTTGTCCGGTCCAATTCCGAGAATATTTCTTTTCCATCTTTTCTGAAACCAAAAACAGCAGAAAACAGGCAACTGGCACTACAGCATCTTGTTAATAGGTTAGTTCCAGAAAATGTATAAAAATACCTCAAAGTATGAACAAAACATAAGAAAGTAGATATAAAACAAGCATGGAACATCAAAAATTATAGATACATTTACGACGTATCAACAATCTTAATAACACTTTCATTATCACATAAAATAGGTACTTTGTCACAATGGACACCATATTCGTTTAAAGTTTGCCTCATCCATAGCAATTGAGTGCATGCACTAGCACCAGCCATACTCAGCCCTGGCGGTGGAGAGAGATATACAATTTTGCTTCTTAGAAGACCAACACACCAAGGACCTACGAAGGAAATGGCAAGCCCTGGAGGTTGATTTCCTATCATCCTTATCGCCAGCCCAATCCGAATCAGTGTACCCACAAAGAGAGAATGTTGAGCCCCTAGGATACCACACACCATAGTTTAGGGTATGAACCAAATATTGGAAGATTATTTTGACCGCCATCAAGTGGCTTTCTTTAGGAGCCGCTTGATATCTTGCACACACTCCTACACTTAACATAATATCGGGTCTAGATGCACATAGGTAAAGCAAAGAACCAATCATGGATTGGTATACCTTTTGATCCACATCTTTACCATTTGGATTTAGCTCAAGATGAGTATTTATTGCCATGGGAGTAGGAGCTCCATTTAGTTCTTTCATGTTGAACCTCTTGAGCATGTCTTGAGTATATTTGGCTTGATTGAAGAAGGTTCCTCCCCTTATTTACTTAATCTCAAAGCCAAAGAATACCCTCAACTCTCCCATCATAGACATCCTGAACCTATCAGTCATAAGCTTTGAGAATTCATCATTAAAAGCTTTGTTAGCCGAGCCAAAGATGATATCATCAACTTATATTTGGCAAACTAAAATCTCCGCATTAACCTTAGTAAAAAGAGTGGGATCAATTTTCCCAACCTCAAATCGACGGTCAAATAACAACTCTCTAAGGTGCTCATACCATGTGTGTGGAGCTTATTTAAGTCCATTGAGCGCCTTATCAAGCTTGTAGATGTGGTTTGGGAAGTTGGGATCCTCGAATCCTGGGGGTTGCTTAACATAAACCACCTCATGCAATGGACCATTTAGAAAAGCACTTTCCACATCCATTTGTTGTAATTTAAAATTATGATGTGCAGCATATGCAAGAAGGATACAGATGGACTCAAGGCGAGCCATGGGAGCATAGGTCTCTCCATAATCAATGCCTTCAATTTGTGAGAATCCTTGAGTTACCAATCTTTCCGTGTTCCTCACAACAATTTTCCATGTCCATCTTGCTTGTTCTTGAATATCCATTTAGTACCAATGACATTGCGGCAATCTTTGGTATTTTATACTAACTTCCAGACTTTTTCTCTCAAAGTTATTGAGCTCTTTGTGCATGGCTTCTAACCAATCTGAATCATCAAGAGCTTCCCACACTTTCTTGGGCTACACCATGGATATATGAGCTTGATGCTCACAAAAATTCTTTAATTGGTCTCGAGTGGACATTCCACTCCTTAGATCACCAAGAACATTCTCAAGAGTGTGGTCTCTTGTTTCCAACATTCTATCCACTCTAGCTTTACGACGAGTTTCGATCTCCATGTTGTTCCTTGTGGGGATCTCTGCATCATTCTGGTCCGCGTCTTGACCTTCATTTCAACCTTGATTAACAATGGGTTCATTTTCATCAATATGAGGTATAGGTTGAGCTTAGTCTCTATCAGGCATACTATTTGAAAGGCATTGAGATGATTTTACGGATGACTGAATGAATCTGCCTTGTGCAATTGACTGTGCAGGACTGGACAATCTGGTCAATGGAGAGGTCAGATAGTCCATCCCGGAGTTTCCATCTTGATCAACATGGAGAGGGTTCTTAGATTGTCTTTGGCTTATTTGATCGTTGGATTCATCAATAGGAACTTGTTGATGTTGTGAATATGAGGGCTCCACTTGAGTAGAGCATAGTGCTTCCCGATCCACCACAAGGGGTTCCTCAATAGGGCGAATGAACCCCACACCCATTCTTCTTATGGCATCTTGAGGTATTTCATCATCAACATCACACACATCAGCACGCCCCGCTTGGAGGCCATCATATTCTTCGAAAACCACACTACAAGACTCTATGGCAATTCCAAAGAGTTTACCATAGATTCTATAAGTGTGGGAATCGAGATTGTAGCCAAGAAAAATACCATCTAAAACTTTGGAATCAAATTTGGACAAATGAACACCTTTTATGAGATAGAAACACTTACAACCAAACACCTGGAAGTAAGAAATGTTGGGCTTGTTACTGGTAAGTATTTCATATGGAGTCTTGATCAACTCTTTGCAGAGGTAGAGCCGGTTTGATGCATGTCATGCAGTGGAAATTGCCTCAGCCCAAAAGTTGTATAGAGATTTAAACTCCACCAATATGGACCTTGCCATATCCATTAATGTTCGGTTCTTCCTCTCAGCTACACCATTTTTTTGAGGGGTATATGCAGCGAAATATTGATGTTTTATCCCCTCATCACTAAGAAATCCATTCAATGTGTAGTTCTTGAACTCGTTGCCGTTGTCACTTCTTATCACCATCACAGGCACATTTTATTTACTTTTAACCATATTGACAAAGTCGGTGAAGTATTGTTGGGTCTCACTCTTCAACTTGAAGAAGTATACCCATGAATATCTTGAGTAATCATCAACAATCACCAAACAATATTTCTTCCCACCAAGACTTGCATGAGATGGAGGACCAAAAAGATCCACATGCAGGATCTCCAAGATCCTCTTAGACTTTATAATGTTATTTGTCTTGTGGGGAGAATCATGCATCTTTCCTTCAACACAAGCCCTGCAAACACGATCTTTGGCAAAACAGACATTTTCTTTTAGTCCAACAATATGGCTACCCTTGTGGAGACTTTGCAAAGTTCTCATATTGACATGGGCTAGTCGGCGATGCCATAACCAACCCGCATCAGCCTTTCTAAATAGGCACATCGCACTTGTAGTGGTTTTCCCCGAAAAGTCCACCACATACAAGTCATTTTCGATGTACCCAACAAAAGTGACCTTTAGAGTCTTGCTCCACAAAAGAACCACAATATCATTATCAATAAAGACGGCAAATCCCATCTTTCCAAGAGCACGGACTGAAAGTAAATTATAGCAAAGGGTCTCAACAAGCATGATGTCCACGAGGGTAGTATTGTGTGCAACCACAACCTTTCCAAGACCCATTACCTGAGATGTTGATTTATTGGCCTAAGTGATAGTTATTTGATCATGATTTGGCCTTATCTCTATCATAATCGCCTTGCTTTCGGTCATATGACTTGTGCATCCACTATCAAGCACCAACTTTGACCCTCCGAAAGCATAGTTATCCAATGCTCTTGCCATAAGGAAAGTGATGTTCTTGTTGGAGATGTTCTCATTTGGGGAATAGAAGAGGGAGAAAGTGTATGTAGAGGTGGTGGTGATGGCTGCCACACCATTCGTCGTTTCTTCTTCTTCCTCCTCCTCCTCATCATCAGAAGAGAACTCTTCATGTGTTATCAATGCAATGTCATCGGACTTCTTGTTGGTGGCATTATTCTTGTTGAAAGGATTTTTGAAAGGGGCCTTTGGATTCATCTTCAATATGAGTGCACCACCATGATCTTCTCTCTTCTCATATGCACATCCGACAACAAAATGATAGCGGTCACCATAGTTAAAGAAAGTTCTCAATCCTAAACCATTCTCTATAACTTGGGTTGCTTCTTCATTGCATTTCCATCTTGGCCTTGGCAGGATCTTTCCAAAAGTTTCTCGCATAGAAGGCCATGTATTCACCATGAGCAGTCTTGACATCTTCGGGGTGGCTCATAGTGAGTACATCATCACTTCCTGCTTCTTCTTCATACTCCACTATAGGGGTTCGCGTATGGAAACAATAAAATTTTACCCTACGCCCCTGAAGCCCTGATGTTGCCAGGACCTATCTATTAGTAATGTAGTAACGGGAGGGGCTTTTCGCGAACTTACCCTTGAAGACCGAAAAGTGTTGTCAACGCTCAGGAGAGCATGGTTGATGTAAACGAGCCGAAGCCGACCTCAAGGTTGTTATGAAGTCCTTGCGCTCCTATTGCTCCAACAACTTGAGTGCCTCAAGTGTGACACCTTGCAGGGAGTTACATGCATCCGGTGCCTGACGATGAGTCCCGCTTCCCTGATCCAGCAGCAGTTGCGGAAGTAGAGCTCCTGGATCTAAATCCCGTAGCGCGACGGCGCTCCGTGGTGAAGATGTCTCTCATTCGTGCAGTCCGAACATGGGACCACGGTCATGGGAGAGAGAGAGAGAGAATATCAATTGGAGGTCTCCCCAAAAGTGAGGAAAACTTTATTGAATATTGTTAGTATTTATCTGGCCAAATAACCCCACTATATATAGGGGTAGGGGAGGTACTACCTCCCTCAAAGTCCCGGGGTGGGACTAAAGGAGGAGAGAGGGGGCGCCGCTGGCCAGCCCTTGTGGGCCCTGTGCGGGGCGGGGGAGGGGGGCTGGCCCAGCCAGTCACCCCCTTGCCCCTTCTCTCCTCTTGCCTTTCCCTCATGGGCCCTTTCCCCTTTGGGATTTGGCCCATTAAGCCTTTTGGCCTTTAAATTGATTTTCTCTTTATTAAATAATTATGAATAAATGATTAAATCAATATTTAACATTCATTCACATATTTTTCAATCTCCGTGGTTATGGAACACCTTCCAACTCCACTCCGGACATCCTTCGGACTTACCAAAACCCTTCCGATTTTCTCTCTACTCTTCTTCGGTGATTCTACCAATCCTATAAACACTCTCTAAGCATCATCAAGCCCTTAAGAGTGATACCCCATGGTTCCGGAACACTCCATACAAGGTCGGGACACTCCCAGACCAATGATCAACAGAGGGACCTGGATGGCCATGTGACCCCTATGCATTCCACGAAGATCTTTCGTCGTTTGAAACGAGACAGTCGTGTATTATTCCTTTTATATCTCGATACTTGCATTGCCCGAGATCTGATCAATGACATCACAATGTCGTGTTCAATCTCGTTACTGAACAATGCTACTTGCCTCGTTCGTGATTAAATCACACGCTGCGCAGCTATTAGATATAACTTCTCCGAGTGGGCCCTTGAGTATCTTTCCATCACGAGGACGGACAAATCCTGCTATTGACATATATTTCCTCTACGGTTCCTCAGAGTACCTGAACACACCTTTATAATCACTAGGTTACCAAGTGACGCTTGATGCTATCTAAGCACTCTCGGGAGACAGTGATTGATATAGCCTCACGGTGTAAGGAATAGTCTATGAGGATCAATTCTAATCATCGTAACTTGAACTTAGTGACATGATTGGGTCATGATGTTTAGGTTGGTGATGTCTACGCACTTCTATTCTTGTAGACAATTGTTGGGCCTCCAAGTGCAGAGGTTTGTAGAACAGCAGCAAGTTTTCCCTTAAGTGGATCACCCAAGGTTTATCGAACTCAGGGAGGAAGTGGTCAAAGGTATCCCCTCTCAAGCAACCATGCAATCAAGATACAATAAGTCTCTTGTGTCCCCAACACACCCAATACACTTGTCAGGTGTATAGGTGCACTAGTTCGGCGAAGAGATAGTGAAATACAAGTGGTATAGATAATTATAAGTGGTAACAGTGATAGAAAATAGCTTGATGGCGTGGAAAAGACTAAAGTAAAACTGAAATAAAGATAGAAGCAAGCAAACATGTAATAGATCTAATAGCAAAGCAAGTTTCAGATTGCTTAGAAACAAGGCCTAGGGATCATACTTTCGCGAGTGAACACTCTCATATAAATATACTTCTCTTTATGATACTACTCTTAACTACTCTCCGGTTGGACACTCTAATCGATGGTAGGGCTATAACAGCACACCTCAAAGTAAGCCTTTCCCATCTAGACAACCCCACACTATCACCTTGAGCACTAGATGGTTCAAACAAACACCATAATTTCATAAAGACATCCAAATCCAAATATAACTCATAACATGTATTTGAAATCTCTAGCCTAAGTGCCACCATGGTGTGCACACTGTCAACTTCACACACATGGGGAGAGTAGAGATCTATTAAAGCACTTGAGTTGCAAGGTAGATCTATAGATTACAAGCTCATGATCTCAATAAGATCATGCATAGAGAGAGAGATGAACACATAGCTACCGGTAGAACCCTTAGCCTCGAGAGAGAACTACTCCCTCCTCATCATGTGAATCAGCAATGGTGATGGAGATGGTGGTGGAGATTGATGGCGATGGCTCTAGGGGCACTTCCCGTCTCGGTAGGGTGCCGAAACAGAGACTTTCTGTCCCCCGAATCTCCCCTTCGGTGGTGGAGGCGTTGCGGAACTTTTCGTGGCTGGAGGCTTGACGACTGAGGGTTTTTGCATCGGGAGGCATCTTATAGGCAAGAGGCAGGATTCGGTGGCGGCCGAGGCCACACCACCTGAGTGGCGCGACCGGGCTAGCCAGCGCCACCACATGGTGTGGCCGCCCGTGGCCCCTCTCAAATCTCGTCTTCTGGCTCCGTGAGTCTTCCGGTAAAATATCAACTTTGGCTTTTGTCCCATCCAATTCTGAGAATATTCATTTTCTGACTTCCTGGAACCGAAAATAGCAGAAAACAGCAATCGCCTTTGGCATCTTGTTAATAGGTTAGTTCCAGAAAATGTGTAAAACTACTCCAAAGTGTGGACAAAACATAAGAAAGTAGATATAAAACAAGCATGGAACATCAAAAATTATAGATACGTTTTTAATGTATTAGTTGGGTATTGGTTCATCATCTCATTCTCAGAATGAGTTGACTCCATTTCCAACTAGCATAGATGCCACATGATCAGGAAATCTTGATCATCTGTTGACCAATGAACCAGTAACTAGAGTTTCATTAGGAACCCCTGGTTGTTTATATATCACACGTGTATTGACGTTTCCTTTCAATACAGTTATAACATGATATAAAACTTAATCATAAACTTTATGAAATATGATAATAATCCTTATTATTATTTGTCTCTAGGGAATATTTCCAACAGTCTCCCACTTGCACTAGAGTACAAATAAACTAGCTACATTTGTTCTTAAATCATTGGCACCATATATCCCGGTACCCTAAACATGCTTTCTCATGGAAGAGGTTGAGTCTTGGTCCTGTACTTTACAGTCTCAAATCCTTTGCAACTTACTAATGTCACCTTGATTGACATTAATACTTTATCATCACATGATAACATCTTTGTGTATGCATCGTCGCTATGGCAGTAGAACGAGGCCGGATTCCAGGAGCCTATAGTGACTTTAGATCAACCTGGAGGGCTTTCTCATGGGCATTGTGACCTGGGACACATCATTCTACGTTAAAAGCGAACTAGCCTCGCCATAACATTATACAACACTTTAGATGGTACCCTTATCTATTATTATAAATGTAATTATCAAAACACAAGTGCACCCTGTGCAACTTTCGATGTTTTTGTTCACCTCGCTTCCTACTTGACTTTAGTTGGTATTATAGGAGTTTCCAACATATTCCCTTATAGCATAACCCTTTATGCTTTAAGATATGTCATCCTTCATGGATTTGGAAGAACATGTCTACAGTTCTCTATTTAGATACTGCGGACAAACTTAGCCCAACGTTCCGTGATTCAAACTTAATCACTTTTCAAACGTTCCTTATTGGATCATATATTATGTAAAGTTATCATCTTGGTTTTCTAAGATAGAACCTATGTCTCAACATAGTGGATGGTGATCATCCTTTTCTTTCTTTCTTTCAACCATTGATGTTAAACTTAATACTATTCCTAATTTGAGTTATCAAGGACTAGTTCCTCAATTAACTTTTATTCTGAAACCCTTTTCAGAATCCTTTAAGGAATACTATATAATATCGTAATATTCTTATTATCAACTTCTACTCCCTATAAATCATTATTTATTGGTACTTGTGCTTTTATTCTCAATGTGTCGTATACACACTTAAGAATCACTCCTTTAAGCTCCTATTCAAATATATTCCCAACATGTTTGGGTATAAGTCACTACTCTTACTCAAAATATGTTCCTACATATTTGAATTTGAGAATTATATTGCTCCCACTCAGAATGTGATCCCTAACACATTTGAGTTCGAGACTTACATTGATCCCACTCAAAAATATATCATTCACATATTGTTTTAGGAAGGCTTTCATAGCACCCACTCAATTTCATGCAAATTGCATATCCACTCACTATTTTGAACGACTTCAAAATCCTTTGATCAAATATCAAACTTGGAGATTTACTATGAGATACTAGTACTTTACTAGTTTTGCATCCACTACACATTCAGCACACTTGAATCAAATTCATTTGAATTTTTCCAACACTTGACAAACTGTGCTTTTGTCATTCACCCCTTTTTCCACTATGGCTTTGCAGTCATTTGGGGAAAACCAAGTAACTCCTTTACTTGTAAGATTCAGCAACGAATTGCTTTCTAATCTCAAGTGAATTTTACTATGGGATTTCTCATAACTTTAGCTTACTATTATTTCCTTAGTAGTTCGTAGGCATGTCATATTCTAGTAATCATGACAAATTATTCACAAATGTCTCCATACAAGATATGGGTTACATTTTGAATCCTACTTCATGTAGTGAAAACACCAGCGGGGAAACACAATGATCATTATCATTGATTCTTTCCTTTGTGAAGAGAATCATTTAGGAATGCTTTCTGTTGCGCTTATCAACACTCTGATGTAGGGTTTCGCATCCTCATCATGTTTTTCACTATCTTCCATTTGCTCCATAATCGAGAAATATCACTAAATGTGAACTTTCTCGAGAATGCACCAAAATCCAAGCAATACAAGTTTTGCTTCTCTTTTGGTTTCAGCTATGGATTTCGTATTCAAAGTTTCCAATGAATACTCTACAAGGAATTATTCGCTATTGTTTTGGTTATATCGAATAACCCCAAAACTTCCATGACAATCCATACTAGATATGGAGCCAATCTCACGAATTCACATGGTTCAATATATATTCTAATTGAGTGCTAACTATTTCTAACTAATGGTCTCTACATCTACACTACAATGATTTATTTGGTGCCATCTATTCACCCACTTGATATCAAATATCAAATTGTGATGCTTTGCATTTTGACATTTCAAGTGCATTGAATTTCACAATTTCTTTATGCCACTCTTATAAAGTTGAATTTCATTACTAGTGATCAAATCGTAGTAATTAGATTCTCATTTATCTTTAATACCCTTTGTTGATGAAATAATTTGATCATATCATATAGTTTCATACTCATGTTTCCTTTGGTAAACTTCTTTACAAAATTTAAACAATCATGTAAATATAATCACCATTTTGTTAAACTATAATACATCGATATGTATTCTCTTTAACAATTAATCAAAACACTTTGTATTCAAGTAATACACGGTGTTCAAGTTATATTCCTGAACTTAGGCATGATTCATATCTGATAAGAAATCGAGTGACTTTCACATATTATCACATAACTTTGAATTTAAAGAATGGTTTCATTTAGTAATGGACATATCATTAAGTTATGTATTTTTCAAGGCATTTCAATATTTTACAAATGTTCATGTATTATCAATTAGTTTCAAAACCAGGATGATTCACACACAATCAAAAAAGATATGAACACAAATAGAAATCATTCATAAAAGTGGAACAACTGTTTGTTACAAGCTCATATGAATAACCGTCTCACAAAGTGTGAGACACACTAAAGAAGTTCACAATCTTTCAATTACAATAATCATCCTAAAACATAAACTAAGTGATAAATGTCGAGGGAGAGTGTCGTTGGCCATCATCTTCATGCTCGTCATCAACACGCAACGTCACCTCCTCTCTAGCAAACACCTCTCATGCAGAAGGACCTGTTTTCAGCAAAACAGAACAAGTATCAAATATACTTAACACTGCAAATGTGTTTGCAAGATTATAACATTTATAAAATGGTATATCAAATATATACCTTTGTCATTGATGACTTCTCCCGCAATGGGTTCAACCTCCACATTCCTGAGATGTGATATGAACCTGTGGAAATACTGTGTTTCCACATCGCCTCTCATGATGCAAGTCCTAACATGTGCTCGGTAGCTTGGTGGAAGCGACTGCAGCACAACGCCATTTGCAAAAGAGCTCGTCATACATCTATCCAGGAAGTATGCAGGCCTCATGTACGCATAATGCATGTGCTCCAAGTGGTCGTCAAGCGAAGAGTTCTCCTCCATATTAATGGAGAGGAAATCTCCCATCAGCTCATGCTCCCATATGCGTGCTTGTTCCATGAAATGTGTCCTAAGCTGTAGAATTACCGTACAAGGGTCGACATTACCCATGACAGGCCATAGCTCATCCACCATTCTAAAACGCATTGTAACTGAAATGAAGGAGGCCATCTCACGACGGTAGTAGCGGTCTTCCCGCTGCTTTGGGGTCTCTAGGTCACTAGCTGATCCAAATCCATCTCGTTGAGTATATGGTCGACCACGTTATTCTTGCTAAGGAGAACGTGGAGACGCGCAAACCATATAGAGAAGTTTGATCCGTCTAGCCTGAGCTTCTCTCCTTATAACCAATTGTCAACAGGAAAGGTAGCATCGGGGAGAACCATTTTCTACATTTATAATTGCAAAAGGAAATTATACTAAGTTTATAATTAAATGAGCTAATAATAACTCCACTAGGAAACACCTACCTCCTGAAGGGTTCTAGTGATAACACAACCCCTTTTCCCCACATCTCCCCCGATCATCACGGCCATCAATGTGGGCTCTAGGGTGGACATTATACATTGGTCACATCATTCATGCGACTCGTGCTCGATCTTTCGACCATCCGCTTTCTGAGGCCATGTCTGCTACATGCTAGGCTCGCCAACTCAACCTTAGTGTATTCGCTGTGCAACATGGCTTACACCCACTGTATGCGAATGTAGATATGTCTTACGCCCGATCATCATGGCTTGCATCATACCGAAGAACTTTCTTGGTGGTGCACACCAAGGGGGAACACAATCATTGGTAATTTTTAACAGGGATCATCTTATTAGGCTACCATCGAGAATCTAATACTATCACACAATAAGATATACAAACAATAACATTGAATGTAAATATGATGTGATATGGTCCTTCATGTCGTGATCTCCATCCAGCATCACCGGATTCTGGTGCCAGGGTATCGGCGCCGTAGGCACTAGGGTACCAGTGTCTTTCCGGCGTGGTAGTCCTTCACCTCCGTGAGTATCTACTACTACTTTGTAACATAAGGTAATCACTTTACCTTTGCCACAACCATATCACAAACCAACGCCCCCTGCAAAACAAAGTTAGACGCCTCTACTTTATGTTTGCATGTTTTACGTGGCTGAATGGGCTTTCGCACAAGAACCGTTCTTACCTACGAACTTTCCCCACTATGCTGATCAAGTAGTTGTATATACTATACCCCTTTTGGAGCCCTCCGTTGAAAATGGCATACCAACTAATGCGAGAGAGACAGACACCCCCCAAATCCACTTTATATGGTACAAGCCGTATGTCAAGCGTGGACCAGTCTCGCGAACGAATGCGTAAATTCGATTGGGGGTCGCTTCATCAAGCATTACTGCGATATACACAAGTACACGTGGGAGGTTAACAAATAAAAGATCAACGCCCACAAACTACATCTCGTGTGTTCTACCCATACTAGCATTACTACGGATAGATCTAGCTCTGATACCACTATAGGGGTTCGTGTATGAAAACAATAAAATTTTACCCTATACCCCTAAACCCTTGATGTTGCCAGGACTTAGTAATGCAGTAACAGGAGGGGCTTTTCGCGAACTTACCCTTGAAGACCGAAAAGCATTGTCAACGCTCAGGAGAGAGTGGTTGATGTAGACGAGCCGAAACCAACCTCAAGGTCGTGATGAAGTCCTTGCGCTCCTGTGGCTCCAACGACTTGAGTGCCTCAAGTGTGACACCTCGTGGGGAGTTACATGCATCCGGTGCCTAACGATGACTCCCGCTTCCCCGATCCAGCAGCAGTTGCGGAAGTAGATCTCCTGGATTTGAATCCTGCAGCGCGATGGTGCTCCGCAGTGAAGATGTCTCTCGTTCACGCAGTCCGAACTTGGGACCACGGTCATGGAAGAGAGAGAGAGAGAGAGAGAGAGAGAGAGAGAGAGAGAGAATATCAATTGGAGGTCTCCCTAAAAGTGAGGAAACCTTTATTAAATATTGTGTGTATTTATCTGGCCAAATACCCCCACTATATATAGGGGGAGGGGAGTTACTACCTCCCTCAAAGTCCCGGGGTGGGACTAAAGGAGGGGGAGAGGGGGGCGTCACCGGCAAGCCCTTGTGGGCCCCGCATGGGGGGGGGCTGTCCTAGCCAGCCACCCCCTTGTCCCTTCTCTCCTCTTGCCTTTCCCTCATGGGCCCTTTCCCCTCCGGGATTTGGCCCGTTAAGCCTTTTGACCTTTAAATTGATTTTCTCTTTACTAAATAATTATGAATAAATGATTAAATCAATATTTAATATTAATTCTCATATTATTCAATCTCTGTGGTTATGGAACACCTTCCATATCCACTCCGGACATCCTCCGTACTTACCGAAACCCTTCTGGTTTTCTCTCTACTCTTCTTCGGTGATTCTACCGATCCTATAAACACTCTCTAAGCATCATCAAGCCCTCAAGCATGATACCCCACGGTTTGGGAACACTCCAGACATGGTCGAGACACTCCTGGACCAATGATCAATAGAGGGACCTAGATGGTCATGTGACCCCTGTGCATTCCACGGAGATCTTTTATTGTTTGAACCGGGACAGTTGTGTCTTATTCCTTTTGTCTCTCAATACTTGCATTGCCCGAGATCTGATCAATGACATCACCATGTCGTGTTCAATCTCGTTACTGAACAATGCTACTTGACTCGTTCCGACATGTGATATCCCTATGATCAAATCACACGTTGTGCAGCTATTGGATATAACTTCTCTGAGTGGGCCCTTAAGTATCTTTCCGTCACGTGGACGGACAAATCCCGCTCTTGACATATATTTCCTCTACGGTTCCTCTGAGTACCTGAACACACCTTTATAATCATTGTGTTACCAAGTGACGCTTGATGCTATCTAAGAACTCCCGAGAGACAGTGATTGATATAGCCTCACGGTCTAAGGAATAGTCTACAAGGATCAATTCTAATCATCGTAATTTGAACTTAGTGACATGATCGGGTCACGATGTTTAGGTTGGGTATTGGTTCATCATCTCATTCTCAGAATGATTTGACTCCATTTCCAATTGGCATAAATGCCACATGATCAGGAAACCTTGATCATCTATTGACCAATGAACCAGTGCATAGAGTTTCACTGGGAACCCATGGTTGTTTATATATCACACGTGTATTGACGTTTCCTTTCAATACATTAATAGCATGATATAAAACTTAATCATAAACTTTATGAAATATGATAATAATCCTTATTATTATTTATCTCTAGGGAATATTTCCAACATCCACAACCTTGGCCTTCAAGGCAAGATTAACACCACTGCTCATTCCAATAGCACGAGCCCGGGCATATTTGGCATTCTTGGCAGCAACCTTGAAGGTGTACATCTCTTGCATAACTTCATTGGAGGTCATGAGATGGTAGTTGTATCTTCCTAGAGACTCTTCAAGTCTGTGGGATCGAAGGGCATGAGGCACTCACATACTTCCTCTTTATCCAAGGATCATCAATATGAGAGGTACCAACATTTCTGAAGGCGGTGGCTATGGATTTGAGTCTTTAATACATGTCTTCATGATCCTCACCGTCCTTCATATAGAATCCTTTGACTTAATTGCTCAGGGCATCATATATGTTTCTTCTCATACTATCATTCCCAACAAACAAGTCAATGAGAGCATCCCAAGCTTCCTTGGCGGTATTGAAGTGCTCCATGTGAGGAAAGTCTTTTGGCCCCACCCCAAGTTGAATCATGTGCAAGTAGGTGGCATTGATTTGACTATTGATCACTTATCTTCTTGTCAAGTTGATTGGATCCTCAATTTTGAGTCCTTCTTCAATAATGTTCCATAGGTCAATGCAAGAGTTGTGCACATGAGATTTCATCAAAACTTGCCATTGAGCAAAAGAATGTGCAGCTAGCATAGGTGGGTCACCTCTATTATTTATATGGGGATGAGGGATCGGGGGGTCGAGAGTGTACCATCCGGGAACCGCATGGTGCTCTTCCTTCCCATCACTCTTTTTGGGGGAGGAGCTAGTGGCAATATGTTCATTCCCCACAACTTCACCCGTTGGCTTAGCCAAAGCATTTGCCTTAGGGATTGGAGGTGGTTCCTCTTGAGATGGATATGGTGAGGCTTTCTTTTCCTTAACAAGTTGCTCAACTAGTTGGAGCAACTGTTGGATTTTGTTGCCCAAGGTAGAGCTCAAGCTTGTTTCTAACTTCTTGGGATCTACCATGGTCACCGAAGTGCTAGCCTCACCCTTCCATCTCCGTCCGGGTTACACATATACTCTTAGGCGGTTAAGCCCGAATAAAGAGCCGAGGCTCTGATACCAATTGAAAGGATCGTATGGGTACCTAGAGGGGGGACGAATAGGTGCTACTTCAAATTTTACTCTTTTTCTATTTAGGGTTTGACACAAAAGGTAAATTCTCTAGATATGCAACTAAGGTGAATTTACCTATATGTCACATTACCACAATTAACTAAGAAAGAGCAAGGTAAGTAAGGTGCGGTAAAGGATAGAAGTAACCGAAATGAAGCACGCGGGGACACAAGGATTATTTCCCATAGTTCCTTCCTTTTAAGGGGAAGTATGTATGCGTTTGGAGAGGGGGTGCTATCAAACCACCAACGCCACAAGAGGTCTCCCTTGTTCTCCGGTGAACCTCACCCCAAGGGAATCGATTCACACTTCCACTTTATCGGGAACCTTCAAGGTCGTAGCCGACACCCTTACAACAAGTTCGAGGCACACATCCACAACTGAATTGGAGGCTCCCGAATCCAATTAAGCTGTCACAACAATCAAAGACAAGCTTGTAAGAACCAAATCAAAGCCTAGGGTTTCCAATGAAACCCGAGGGCAAGGGGGCCCCAAGTGAATGAGGGGGAAATGAAGATCTCTCTTGGTGAAGCTGTAGATCAAGGCCTTCTCCTTCGATCCTCAAAAGATCAGTGACTTTGGATGGTTGGATGGAGAGATATTGTTGATTTGGTGGCTCTAATGGGGATGTTCTTCTTTTCTGGGATGAGCAGCTGGAGGTAGGGGATGAAGTCCCCTATTTATAGACCCACAGATTTCATACTGTTTTCTGCCCATTAGGGAGTTTCCACACCGAAAACTCCGGTCTGCACACAGGAGACTCCGGTCTACACCGGATTCCGGGCAGTTTCTGGTCCGTCTCCGGACCACCTACCAGAATGTCTAGGGCTTGGTCTTGATGCTCCCTCCGGAGATTTGGCAGGAACTCTGGACCTGTGCACACCGGAGACTCCAGAATTTTCACTCTGGGGATTCCAGTCTGATAGATTACACCGGAGATTCTGGCCAATATCTGGCATGACTCCGGAACCCTAGACAGTCTGACCCTAGGCTTCATCTTGGATCCACTCTAGAGATTTGAGGCGAAACTCCGGACCACACTGGAGACTTCGGCCTTTGCACACCGGAGACTTCGGCCTTTGCACACCAAAGACTCCGGTCTGGACTTTCTAGGAAACTTCTGTTAGCCAGGGATATTTCCATTATGACACAGAATTTTCCCTTTTCAGTAGATTGACCTGGCAACATTAGCATACTGTAAAATGATCCTCAAGTTGTTAACGAACACCAAAACTGATTAAGATAATAAATGTTCTTTTAGAATCCATCAGAGTTTGGATGACCTAGAGGAAAAGTTCATCCAAAACTTCAAGTCCACATTCAAGCAACCCGCATCCTTGAGGAGCTTCGGGCGTGCAAGCAGAAATCAGGAGAAACCAATATGCACATTCATATAGCGGTGGAACGTCATCAAGAACTCAACCGAGAGTATCTCTAGCGAGAGGGAAATCGATGCCTTCAATGATGGCCTGCACCCAAAATAATTCATAGAGGAGCTGGGTCGAGTGAAACCGAAGACAATCTCCCAGCTAATGGGCATGGAGAATAGGTGGGCCAACAGCGAGGATGCAGTAAACAATAAACGAGGTCGCTCACCCGAAGAAGACCGGGATAGGTGTATTACCGACTGCAGGAGGCAGCAAAACTATGATGGTTATGGCAGGCCAAGCCACATCACGGCGGGTTATGTTAATGAGGACAACCGTAGGAGCAATAATCACAGTGGTGGCTATCGAGGCAACCGAGACAAAGCTGGGGCAGGCCAAACAACCTAGCAGTATCACCCAAAAGTTCCTCAGGATGTCCCAATATCACCCATACAAATTCTTGAAGGGCCATGCCATATGCACTACTACGTTGACTCAGAACGGCGAAGACGCTCGAATCATCTCATGAAGGAATGTCGCACTTTCTTGGGTCTACAAGGAGCCTATGGCACCAAGGTGGACGAAGCAGCAAACCAAGGGTACATTGCCGCACCTGGCACCCTAGCACTCAACGCACCACCACCGCCACTAGGGACACCCCGACATCCGCGACAATTTAGCAGCAACCTGAGGAAAACATGGACCAGAATGATGAGTACCCGAGATCCATGGGATCAATCCACATGATCCATAAGAGGCGCCCGTCCAACATAACATAGAAGCTGATGACCTGACAAGTCAACATGGAAGTAAGGACGCCACCGCCAACACCCTAGTACCTTCACTAGTCTGAACATGAGATTACCTTCAGCTGAGCTGATCACCCCTTCCGTGTCCCACGGCCAGGTCATTCGGCACTAATAGTTGAGGCCTAAATCGGTGGGTTCGCCATGAGAAGATTCTTCATGGATACAGGAAGCAGCATCAACCTCATATACACTAAGACAATACACGTAATGAACTGCTCCCTGACCAATCTAGCTCCAACAGAAAAATCTTTCCACGACATAGTCCTGGGCAAAGCTGAAGTCCCCTTAGGCAAGATCTATCTCGATATTGACATCGGGTTGCGAGAAAACTCAGGCGCGAGAAAATCGAGTTCAAAGTCATGGACTGTCCAACGCAATACCACACAATCCTAGGGCGACTAGCATTTGTGCGGTTCATGGCAGTGCTGCACTACAAATACCTTATGATGAAGATGCCAACACCCAATGGAATCATAACTGTGAGGGGAAGCTTTGCTCGCTTAGATAATTGCGATCGCGAGTTCAACAAGATCTTTGAATCCTTTAGAATGGAAACAGAGCTTGCCCAGCTCAAGATCGCGACTGATCACGATGTTCTGTCAGAAGAAAGGTCCCTACCCGATCAATCATTTGACTCCGTGAAGGAGATAAAAGAAGTCTAGGTCCACCCTACGGTCCCGAAGAAGTCAGCCTTTGTGGCCTCCTATCTTGGTCCCGCATAGTAAGGCGTGTAGGGAAACGGGTAGGCTACACTAGCGAAGAATCAAAAAAATTCTACCGCGTCAACCAGGAATACTATTGTCATAGATCACAGGATTACCGCTAGACGCGCAGGTGCGGAACTCGATGAAGCATGTCGCGGTAGTGTAGATGTTCTACGTCTCCTCCTTGCCCTCGTCCCACGAGTAGCTCCCCTTTGTGCGGCTCGTCCAAGTGCTACAGATGCAGCACCTCCGAGGTATCCACACGTCCGGAGTGGAAGCCGTCACACGCCAGACTGCTAGGTCTGCACGTGCAACACAGGCGGAAGAGGAGTGGCGGCTGGGTGGAATGCTCAACCCTATTCAGCTCGCCTCACTCTCTCTTATATAGGCATCCCTGGTGGGCTTCTACATTAGCAGCCCATTAGCGACCCTAAGCACAGCCTAATTCGGATCCAATCCTCATTTGGCTTCCAGCCCCTAAAGTGTGTGACCCTATAGGTTCATATACGTATAGACATGACACGAGTACACTTACTCTGTCAATAGTTGGTAGCGGCCTCTAGCAAGACGTGCCAACTCCTAAACGCATATAAAGATCATTCGGACGAACCATCACAAGGATGAGTACATGTCTTTCCCTTTGCATCATGATATTTGGTCTAGCTCCAAGCTGACCTCTCTTTCTCGATATTGTGATTCGGAATCCCTTTACTAGGTTAACTCTTAACCATATGTAGCACGGCCATGCATTTCTGGATCCGATCACTCGAGGGGCCCAGAGATATCTCTCTCAAGTAGAGAGGGGCAAATCCCATCTTGATTGACCGATACCTTGCAGCATGTATCAGGACAAACCCGAAAGCTACCTTTATAACTACCCAGTTACGGAGTAGTGTTTGATAGCCCCAAAGTAGGTCGATCCACATCTCAAGTACATGCGACAATCTCAGGTCTAAGGATAAAACGTACACGATGTGTAGAGAGAGCTGCAAGTATTATTGCTAGTCTCAAGTTGGGTCAGTCCAACCCCATGTTCATAACATGTGTCCACATCATTGGTTTGACATCTCCATTTATATGACTTGCGAAACATAGTCATTAACCAATCGATGTGCTAGTCTAATATTCACGTGTGTCCTCACATGAACTCCGACTAGGGACAACTATTAGATAACCATACAAATAAAGAGTTTCACAAACAATTCACATAATTGCCAATCAATACAAGTTGCCTGGTATAAGGATATTCAAGGAACATTATAAAAACTCATGGATACACATGAAATACAATCATCTCTATGATTGCCTCTAGGGCATATTTCCTTCAAGGCACGCTCATTGAGTTCCTCCATGAGCGCTGAGAGATTTTCGCATGGGTCTCATCAGACATGCAGGGAATTCCCAGGGAACTTGCCGAGCATGCACTCAACATGTATCCTGATGCCAAACCAGTTAAACAATCACTTCGCTACTTTGCAGAACCAAAACACCAGGCCATTAGAAAGGATATCCATTGCCTGATTGATGCCAAGTTTATCAAACAAATCAAAAAATCAACTTGGGTCACAATCCTAGTGTGCGTCCTGAAGAAAAACACAGACATGCTCCGCATGTGCATCGACTCCACTGCGTTAAACAAACACTCTCCCAAGGATCATTTCCCTATCCACTTCATCCAAGTGGGGCTGGTCCTACCCTTCTCTCCTTTCTTCTGATCCCTCCTTGAGAATTATCAAATTATAGCGCTTCACCTAGAGCCCGACTCCATTGGCATCGCAACTATCTTTGATTTCTTTTGCAAGGCTTTCCTTGGGGTTAAGCCTTCTGTGGCAATGTTCCAGCACTTCTATCAGTTGTGGCTTGTTGCGCCAGATTAGTGCACGGGATGCATCTCCTTCCACTGTGTCGAAGGGATGGAGGCATTGTACATTCCTGTGCACTGAAGGGAGCCAGTGAGTGGCTTCCTCTCCCAATGTGTCTGGATGTATACACGCATGGTGAACCTCCGGATCGGGGTCTCGATAACGCCAGTGGTGGAGTCCGTCTCATGGGGACGTCTTCCATTTCCCATCATGGATGCTCATGTGGTGGCGAGGCGCCTTAGGGTTCTCCGCAAAAGGGGCTTGATGGGAGGGATCATCTTCAAGGAGTTCATCACGCACCAAATCACCCCACTCCAAGATCATCCTTTTGGGATATGGACCTTCTCTGGCCCGAGCGACAGGATGAAGCTGCATCATCAAGCTCAGTGACGTTCCGAATATGATCCAGAGTTATGGTCTCTATGAGATCTTGTCTATAGATAACCTTGTCAGTAGGAGTAACAAAGGGGTTTCCCTCCCTCGTGGTTGATTGCGTTAGTGGATGGGGATGCCTGTTTGATTGATTGGTGCCACTATGTCCAGCATCTAGTTCCCACGCTTGCTACTGAGGTAAAGACGAAGGGGCATGACCTTTTCCATGTCCATGGGATTTGCAGCCTCCTTACCTGCGGTTGTGGCCCTCCCGACATCGTCTACTGCTGGTGAAGCTGCTCCGACTCCAGTATCTTCTTCCACCGTGTCCTCAATGGCCATGTAGACCGGATGGTAAGTGGGGGATTGCTCATTTCATTCCTCGAGTCGAGGTCCGCCTCCATCTCCTTCATGGAAGCTTCAAGTTCTTCCGAGTTGGCCAGATCACTTCCAAAATCCACATCGCCGATGTCGGCTTAAAGTGCATCCATGATTGATTCAGTTTCCTTGCCAGCCGGATCATAGGTAGAACCAGAACCTGAAGCAATGTAGCCGATGAAGTGATTTTTTCTGGTAGTAGTGCAAGTTGGTCCTTGGGTTGCTATGATTTGGCTAAAAGTGAGTAAACCCATGGCCTCCTACCTCCTTAGCGTATGCCGAAGAAATGTAGCCTGCTTGAGCCCTTTGACGAAGCAGTACATAGTTGTGTGCTCATATATTCCCTCAATAGAGTTTTTCAACCTGAGCCATCTGGCTAGGAACCCACTGGGGGTTTTGACAAGCTTCTGAACATAGCGTGACAGATCCACGATGTTGAGAGCTCTGACGAAGTGTTACATCTGCCTCTCTAACACTTGGGTAAGCCAAGCAAATCTTCTTTGGTCTTCCACTATAACATCTTACACATGGGAGGTTTGAGTGGACCTTGAATTGTACAGATCTAAGTTAGCAAACTCCAAAGAGAGATCCAAGATGGATGGATGGACGGGTGTTGCATGGACAAGACAATTCATATGGCAATCAAGACATAGGGAATTTGCAGATAAATAAGATAAAGCATCTAAGTACTAAATAATCATAGGCATGTGTTCCATATATAGTAATACATGCTCGCAATGAGAACTTGCACAACATCTTTTGTCCCGTGAGCCCGTTTGCAGCGGGGCCTCAAGGGAACTACTGGCAATTAAGGTGCTCCTTTTAATAGAGCACCGGAGCAAAGCATTAACACTCCATGAACACATGTGATCCTCACATCAAAGCCATTCCCTCTGGTTATCCTGATTTCTGTCACTTCGGAGCCTTTGGTTCCAGACAACAATATGTGTATACAACTTGCAGATAAGACCATAAACAATACTATCGTAATGAATCAATAGCATGTTCAGTTCTGAAATCATGGCACTCGGGCCCTAGTGACAAGAATTAAGCATAACAAGTTGCAACAAAGTCAAAAAGCACTAATAATAGATACTAGGCACCATGCCCTAACAATCTGATGCCATTACATGAACGATCTCATGCAATCCCTACCATCTGCATAGCCTACAACGGGGGATTACTCACTCATGGATGGGGGAAACATGGATGGTCGATGGAGAAGCGATGGTGATGATGATGGCGATGATCTCCTCCCATTCCCCGTCCCGACGGGGTGCTAGAACGGAGTTTCTAGTTCTCGCGGAATTTGGTGGTGGCCGCGCAGCGGAACTCTTTCTGGAAAAACGTCAACCCCCCCCCCTTGGTTTTTAGGTCAAGAAGCAACTTATAGGCGAAGAGGGAGGCCGAGGGGTGGCCAAGCGGCAGACCACCCCGGTGGCCTGGCCTGGCCCGCGCGGCCAGGTGGTGTGGGCCCCTCATGGCCCTCCTCCGTCTCGTCTTCTGGCTCCGTGAGTCTTATGGTGAAATTGGATTTTTGGCATATTTTCTGGGATTTTTCTTGATAGTTGATTTTCTGCACAAAAACTAGACACCAAGGTAATTCTGCTGAAAACAGCGTCAGTCCGTGTTAGTTGTATCCAAATCACACAAGTTTAGAGGAAAAAATAGCAAAAGTGTTCGGGAAAGTAGATATGTTTTGGACATATCAACTCCCCCCAAGCTTAGCTTATTGCTTGTCCTCAAGCAATTCAGTTGAAAACTGAGTGCGATAAAAGAAACTTTCATGAACACATTTGCTTCATAAGATGTATATATTCTCAGCATAAGGTCAACTACTCAGGCAATTCATAATAAGGAGTATGCAACTAAGTTTACTTAATAGTCATTGCAAGCTATGAAGAGATTCCAACTCAAAAATAATAAGTAGCATGAAACATAAACATAAGCAACATTGCAATGCTCATAAAAAGGTATGATAGAGTGGTATCTCACTTGCCTTTGATTGTAGAGCAAACATAAATGCCAAGGAACCTTTGAAGTTCAAGTGAAGACTAGAAGTAAAGATGTCAAAGATACAAGCATCAAAGTCATAACACAATTAATCAAATTTTGAGACAAGCACATTACACTAAGAATGAAAACTATGCTCTCAAGAAAGTGCTTATAGAATATGTGGTGACTCAACAAGGAAATGAAAAGGTTTTGAAAAGTTTGAAAGGCTTCCAAATGCTGAAAGTATGGTACTCATTAGCTTTGAGCTCTCATTTCCCCTATCATAAGCGTCTTTAAATGGTTAAGGTGAAAGTAAGGTCCAATCTGAGTTATATGCTTGACAGACTATAAACTAGAAATCTCATGTCCCTTGAGTACAAGGGCCTCCTCATGCTACTCAAGTTTAGTTACCGGTAAGTTCTTGTCATAGTAAATACATGCGTATCATAGAGAACCGCCAATGGGGTACCCCTTGCCCGATGATACGGAAGAATCCCCATATCAAAATGACAAGGCAAGCAGACAACAAGTGTCTCAGCATTCTCCTTATTTACCCTAGGAAAATGGTGTTTTTTATCTCTTTCCTCTTTTCTCAAATCTCTTTTTTTTTCTTTTTCTCAATAGCTATCTCTCTTTTTTTATAAGAAGAATGCTTCATAGATACTTATTATGGTTACGCTGCAGGTTTCCACCATGATTAGGCATGGATTAGACCGGTGGCCCAGGCGTTTCTCTAAGACACATACCTAACTCCATGGACTTACAAGCTCCCCTTTTATTTCACACCGACGACATCTGCAAACAAAAGAGCATGATATCAACTGGGTATATATTTACAGGTGTTGAAAGAGTTCCCCGTGACAGCATGGTTCTGCTAATCCCTAGCCTATAATTTGCAAGCAATAACCTTCATGGACAGTCACCATGGTTCAGGTTTATTAAGTGCAAGAAATAAAGTGTGCCATCAAGTTCGTGAGAACTTTACTAACTAACTTTCTCATAACAAGCAAACATTTTATTCGGAAGAAAACAAGGCATATTGAATGTGCACGGAATAGCAAATGATGCTAATAGGTAGGTATGGTGGACACTTTTGGCAATATTGGTTTTGGGGAATTGGAAACACGAGTAGAGCTCATACTCAGTGCAAGTGCATGCTAGCAATAGTAAGGGAGCGACAAACGAGAGAGCAATAACTGTCATAATCATGCTTGCAACAAAATAGGACTAATCATGGCATGAAAGTGATTCAAGACCCCTGAGGCAAAATAATTCATCGAGGCTTAACTGATTATTGTTTCAGTCATATGCATGCATGAGCATGTGCCAAGTCAATTCAAGTGAAACATTCAGAGGAGGATACCACAGTGTCATACCAAGTTATGAATAGAGCAATGCAAGCAAACATTCATATGACATGCTACAAACTATTAGCGAGGTGGAGCAATCATAAGAAAGCAAGAACTACTAAGCATCCATAAATAACATACACCCTACATGAACAGACTAAGCATGCCCACAATATGAGTATATGTACAAAAATGAAAACAAATAGAGTTCGTTGCTAGTCTCTTACCACACCTCAAGTTGTCATTAATCCTCATTATTGCCCTTCACTTGTGTGGCTTGAATAATAACATGAAACCAAATTCCACTGAGGACTGCTAAACCCTGCAACAAACTTCACAAAACCAAAGAAGAACAACAAATATTTTTGGTGTTTTTGATTTTTAAAGGCAAGAACAAAAAGGAAAAATAAGCAAAGCAAAATCTTTTTGGGTTTTTCGAATAGTTCAAACAAAGCAAAAAAGGAAAAAGCAAACCAAGGCAAAAAGAAGAAGAAGCAAACAAAGAGAAACAACAGAAATATTTTTGGTCTTTTTGTGTTTTAGAAAGCAAAAGTAAAGAAGGAACGAAAACTAAAAAGAGAGTGAAGCATGGATATACAAAGTACCAACTAAACATGATATGGAGATGAGCGTGATGTCGGTGTACCTCCGCCAAGCTTAGGCTTTTGGCCTAAGTGGGTATCAATCCCAAGCTGGCCAAGATGGAGTGCCTCCATAGTACGGCGAGGAGGTACCCTCTTCCTGGTACGAGCTCGAGAACGCCCCACCGTGCGTAGAGTAGTCGTAAGAAGGCACATCCTCCTGGTGCTACCTGTGGAAACCAAGCAAGCGGAGCTGCTTGTCCACCTCCTCCTTGGAACGCGAGCATGACCTCCTGCGAATACTGAACAAAGTAGATTGCGGTAAAGGAATCTCCCTCTCGTCCCCGTCAGTAAACAACATCCTGTATACTAAACCCTCCGTACTAGAGTCAGAAGTGATGAAATGATGTGTTTTCATAGCAGCAAGATCAAGCCTTTGTGGTGCTAACATAGTGTCATTAGGATCCACAGAAAGTTCTAATGCAACAACCATACGTGAAGCAATAATGCCCCCATAAATGGGTCCCCTAGCATCTAGGCGGCGAGCAATGAGAGAGCCAAGATTATACCTGGTATCATTGTTAAGTGCAACAGCGAGGAAGGCTAAATGATAATTAGAGATATTACTTGTGTTCTCCCTACCAAGAATGCTAGTGGCAAGATAATAGGCAAAATATCTAAGAGCTGAGAGTTGAATATTCCTTATCTTCCCGCGCTGAGCTACATGGTCATGAGCATTTGTAACACTTCGATAGAGCTCCAACAAATCAGCGGGTCGACCTTGGATCATTTTCACTGTCCCCGTCATGCCTATACCTATAATGCTGCAAAATCTTTCCAATGACATGGTAATATGTTGATTATAAATTCTGAACGAAACAGTTGACTGATAAGGGGTGTTAGTGAAAACGAAACTCTCAACGAAAGTTTTGGTGAGCACGGCATATTGCTCACTCTCATCCTGCATGTAAGTGGTCAAACCGACCCTCTGAACCAGTAGTAAGAAATCATCGAGGATCCCTGCAGCTTGCAAAAAGGTAAAACAAGGGAAAGTAGATGGATGAGCATCCCCCTCATCTCCTTCATTGCTAAAGCGTGGTGCAATAAGATCTTCATTGTATGAAGGCCTAAACTGAGATGCCGATCTTGAGGGCCTTGACCTTCTAGGTGTGTCCCTCTCAAATATTTCTCCAAATGTGTGGTTGTTCATCTTTGATATTCTGAAATTTAAACATCCATTATACAAGTGATTGCAAAGTGAATACATAATGAAGGGAAGTACTCATGGGGACTTGTAAGAGGCCTAAACATGCATCAAAACAATATCTCTAAGCATTGAACAAGCTTACAAGCTCTCATAACCTGTCACCTACAGCAGCAAAATACTCAAGATATAAACAACTAAACACAAATCTACTTGGACAAGCGGAGGAGTCACATACCGGAGAACAAATGCTCCAAATTTCAGTAGCAAAGATGGGCTAAGCAAGGAGATCAAAAAATCATGGACAAGAACAAAAAGAACGCGATTTCGAGCAAAGAGCTGGTGTTTTCTCAGGAGAGAGAGCAGTGGGAAGTGAGAGAGTGAGTGGAGGGCCAGGGGTGGCCCACACCATGGCCAGGCGCGCCCCTGGGCTGGCCGCGCCACCAGGTGGTGTGCCTGCCTGGTGGGTCCCCCTGGTACTCTCCAGGAACTTCTCTGCCCCTTTTTTCACGTAAAAATTTAATATGAATTTTCTGGAATTTTTCGAGACACTTTATTTTTTAGCAATTTTCAGGTATAGATGAATGATTTTCTGAAAGAAAGATTTTTTCGGAAAGATGCAATGACAAAACAAAGCTAAAACTTCAGAAGTTCTAAGACACTCTAATATGGAAGCAACTAACAACAGAAAAGTAAACTAAGCAAAAGCAAAAAACTAGAATGAATAAAATAAAAAGTAAGCAAAGATAATCATGGTGAAAACATTGTTTTGTTCATTAAAATCCCTTTGTTAATAAGGTAGATCAGGTCTTGTTACCAAAACAATTTTATATGAAACAAAACTTTGTATTTCACTGGTGATTATGTTACCTCAACCTTGATAGAAATGGTCCCAATCATAATAATTTCATATTTTTCTTGTGGTATGAGACAATATATTTCTCCAACTTGAATGCCCTCAACATGTTCAATTGAGTTTAAACCATAATTTCTGTCAATCTTCTTGGGGAAATATACAGTATGTTCCTTGTCATTAACATTAAAAGTCACCTTTCCTTGATTACAATTAATAACAGCTCCTGTAGTATTAAGAAAAGGTCTCCCAAGAATAATAGACATATTGTCATCTTCAGGCATTTCAAGCACAACAAAATCAGCTAATATCAAGCAATTATGAGCCACTTGAACAGGTACATCCTCACATATACCAACAAGAATAATAGTAGATTTATCAGCCATTTGTAAAGATATATCAGTTGGTATTAGTTTTTCCAATTGAAGTCTTTTATAGAGAGAAAAAGGCATAACACTAACTCCTTCTCCCAAATCACGCAAAGCAGTTCTAACATAACTATTTTTAATAGAGTAAGGAATAGTTGGAAACCCTGGGTCTCCAAGTTTCTTAGGAACCTTACCATTAAAGGAATAATTAGCAAGCAAAGTAGAAATTTCTTCATTAAGGATCTTCCTTTTATTCGAGACAATATCCTTCATATACTTTGAATAAGGAGGCAATTTAATAGCATCAGTCAAAGGAATTTGCAAGAATGAAGGTTTCATCCACTCATAAAACTTGTTATAGTGTTCATCTTCCTTTGACTTGTGTTTCTTATCAGGGAAAGGCATAGGTTTCTGGACCCAAGGCTCTCTTTCACTACCATGTTTCTAAGAAACAAAATCTTATTTAGTGTATTTAGTATCCTTAGTGTGCCTTTCAGGTTCTTCTTCAACTTTTTCTTTATCAGGAGCATCATTTTCTTCATTACCACTTTCAGTTTCAGCATTAGAGACAGATATACTATTAGGATCTTTAGCAGGTTCAGAAGGTTCTACAATAGTTTTATTTTTCTTTTTTCTTTTCTTAGGAGTAGTACCACTATTTTTAGCTTGTTGAGAATCCTGTTCAATTCTTTTAGGATGCCCCTCAGGATATAGAGGATCCTGGGTAGCAGCACCACTTCTAGTTCTAATTTCATAAGCATGCTTTTCTTTAGCAGCATTAACTAGCCAGTCTTTTTGTACTTCAATAAGCTGATCAATTTGAGTTTGAACCATTTGAAAATGTTTAACAAGCATTTTAACATCATTAGAAGTCCTTTCCACAATATATTTTAACTCAACAATAGCTCTAGAGTTTTCCATTAGATGATTTTGCACCCTTTTATTAAAATTATCTTTCTTAACAATAAAAATATCAAATTCTTCTAAGCATTGATCAAGAGGTTTAGAGTAAGGGATATCACCTTCATCAAAATGTTGGAGAGAGTGTACTTCAATAGTGGATGAGTGGGGTATTGGCTTACATAATTCTTCTATAGGAGGTAAATTCTTGACATCTACAGCTTTAATTCCCTTCTCCTTAAGACATTTCTTAGCTTCCTTCATCACTTCATCATTTAGTTCAATAACTCCCCTCTTCTTTGATGTTGGTATAGGCGCAGGAATAGTTGGTTCAGGTATAGTTGTCTCAGGTATAGCTGGTTCAGGGGGAGTCCAGTCTTCATAATTCTTGCTTATTTTAGCCATTAATTCCTCAGCTTCCTTGGAAGTCCTATTCCTAAAAACACAATCAGCACAACTATCTAGGTATGTCCTAGATTTTTCAGTTAGTCCATTATAAAATATATCAAGAAGCTCATTCTTAGGTAATGGACATCCAGCCTGTACATGAATCAAAGCACAAAACCTTGCCCATGATTCAGGCAATATCTCTTTTTCTCCTTGTTTAAAAATCAAAAAGTTCCTGCAAAATAGCATGTCTAGCACTAGGAGGAAAATATTTCTGAAGGAAGGTACTAATCAAGCAATCAGGGCTATCAATAGATCCAGGAGGTAAATTATTAAACCAAGTTTTAGCTTCTCCTTTTAGTGGAAAAGGGAAAATTGTAGCAACAAAGTAGGTGCGCATCTTAATATCATCAGAAAATAAGCCACTCATGGTAGAAAGCTCAGTCATATGTGCTACCGCACTTTCATTCTTAGTCCCACAAAAAGGTTCTTTCTCAACAATAGTTATGTAAGATAAATCAAGAGAGAAATCATAATCCTTATCTTTAATGTTTATGAGAGATGCAACAAGCATTAGGAGACAATTTAGGTTTTATAGTACGCCTCTCAAGGAGACTCTTAATAGCACTCCTATCATGGGTGTTTTGACATTCTTTAATAAATTCATCGGTCATCTCTATATAACCGTATTTAATATCATAACTCTCTCTAGACTTAGGTGAACTGACAGGTGTAGTAGTGTCTTCATTAGGAGTTTCAGTATTTCCATCTATAGTTCTAGCAATCGTAGCATCTAGGAAAGGACCTAATGAACCACTCTTATCAAGCACAGTAGAAGCAGCATCATAAGTATCAAAAGTTTCGGATTCAGCAGTAGTAGCAGTGTGTGTAGCATGTGTATGTGGTGGTGTAAGGAGTTTACTCATAACAGATGATGAATCAAGAGCAACAGAGGTGTTCATAACCGTACCTCTTCTTGTAGTGGATGGTAAAATAGGGACTTTTCCATCACGAGACTTATCCATGATGAATGGAGGGCAGCGAACAATAGTGATTCCAAGTGAACTTGATAAATAGAGCTATGCTCCCCGGCAACAATGCCAGAAAATAGTCTTGATGACCCACAAGTATAGGGGTTGTATCGCAGTATTTTCGAGGGAAGTGAAACCCAATTTATTGATTCGACACAAGGGGAGCCAAAGAATATTTATAAGCCTTAACAACTGAGTTGTCAATTCAGCTGCACCTGGAAACAATCTTGCTCATAGCAGTTTATCAGTAGCAATAGTTTTGTGGTAGTAATAGCAGTAGTAAAAGTAAAGAAAGTAGTAACAATTGCAGTAAACAGTAGGATTAAAGCGCGGGAGGCATAGGGATGGATGGACGGGTGTTGCATGGACAAGACAATTCATATGGCAATCAAGACATAGGGCATTTGCAGATAAATAAGATAAAACATCTAAGTACTTAATAATCATAGGCATGTGTTCCATATATAGTCATACGTGCTCGCAATGAGAACTTGCACAACATCTTTTGTCCTGCGAGCCCGTTTGCAGCGGGGCCTCAAGGGAACTACTGGCAATTAAGGTGTTCCTTTTAATAGAGCACCGGAGCAAAGCATTAACACTCCTTGAACACATGTGATCCTCACATCAAAGCCATTCCCTCTGGTTATCCCGATTTCTATCACTTTGGAGCCTTTGGTTCCGGACAACAATATGTGTATACAACTTGCAGGTAAGACCATAAACAATACTATCATAATGAATCAATAACATGTTCAGATCTGAAATCATGGCACTTGGTCCCTAGTGACAAGCATTAAGCATAACAAGTTGCAACAAAGTCAAAAAAGCACTAATAATAGATACTAGGCACCATGCCCTAACAATCTGATGCCATTACATGAACGGTCTCATCCAATCCCTACCATCCCCATAGCCTACAGTGGGGGATTACTTACTCATGGATGGGGGAAACATGGATGGTCTATGGAGAAGCGATGGTGATGATGATGGTAATGATCTCCTCCAATCCCCCGTCCTGGCAGGGTGCTAGAATGGAGTTTCTGGTTCCGAATCGTGGAATCTGGTGGTGGCGGTACAGCGGAACTCTTTCTGGAAAAACGTCGAACCCTCCCTTGGTTTTTAGGTCAAGAGGCAACTTATAGGCGAAGAGGGAGGCCGAGGCGGCTAGACCACCCCCAGGCGCGGCCTAGCCTGGCCCGCGTGGCCAGGTGGTGTGGGCCCCTCGTGGCCCTCCTCCGTCTCGTCTTCTGGCTCCGTGAGTCTTCTGGTGAAATATGATTTTTGGCATATTTTCCGGGATTTTTCCTGATAGTTGATTTTCTGCACAAAAACTAGACACCAAGGTAATTCTACTGAAAACAGCGTCAGTCCGTGTTAGTTGTATCCAAATCACACAAGTTTAGAGGAAAAACAATAGCAAAAGTGTTTGGGAAAATAGATGCGTTTTGTATGTATCAGTAAGGCGATGAGTTTGCGGGTACGAGGTGACACAGTTTACCCAGGTTCAGATCCCACGACGGTGGCATCATCCTACTCCTGATTCCAATCACTATAACGGCAATACACCGGGTTACAAAGATCATAGGGTTTGCTGTGTGCGTGGTGTATCGTGCCCTAAAGGCTCCCACAGGTCTGGCTTATAAATGCGCCAAAACCTAGGGGTATAGGGTAGTGTCCATACCAGATAGGTTACATAGTCCTACACTAAAAATAACTAGTCTTTTTGTCTTGTACTCCAATGCTCCTACCTCGTCTATGTCAGCATCGTAACCTCCGTGGTACTCTGGTATGGGCCCCATTCTGGATCCTCCTAACTAGGCCACCTAGTAGGCCATGGGCCATGCTACCACTCTGGGTCACTCGGGTTATCCAGATTAGAGTTATGTTATGGTGATACCCATTATGCATATCCCCAATATTCGTTTGTCTTATAAATGGCTTCAAAACCTTCCTAAAGTGTATAGCACCTGAAAATCATAGTGGATCACAAGGTTTCTTTATTTTTCGCAATATTATTATTAGTCGAAGAGTGAAACCCATCAAAAACAAATAGAAATTGATAGAAAAGACTCGGTAAAAATTTAACAAAATAGGAGTTATCAAATCCCCCAAGCTTAGTTGTTACACGCCCTGAAGTGACAAAGTGATAAAGAATGATAGCATAAAGTCAAGACTTGAATAAAAGAACTCACATATTTGAGGGGAAGTCACCTTTTCACCTTCACAATTCCTGCAACCTTAAACTTAATCATAAAAGTAGTTGAATGGTTGCACCTAATCTCACTGCCTAGCCACATATAACTTGCTAGCAAATAAATATTAATCTCAAAAAATGTGTCAAGGATTTAGCTAGGATTGCAAAGCAAAATCTTTAGTGCCTCTATTTTAATGAAAGTAAAACAATTTAAGCATAGAGCGCTTTATCAAAATTAAGGGTGTTCAAGTAATGTCAAAAGAGATAAAATATTAGAGTAACTCATTAACGCCCACTTCAAAATTCGTTGCTCTCTAACACTTTAGTTCTTTTCCTTGCTTTTCAAGAACTTCAACTCTTTGGTAACTGGACCATGCCTAAATATGTATATTATGAGCATAACTGAGGACTTTTAGAACTCCAATATTTGCTTCTGATGCAAAGCCATGAAAAATTCAATACTCTTTTCCATCACAGAATTAAAGCTACAGATGTTTAAGCAATTCATAGCCAAAATATGAGAATTAACTCTAGTAGATTGTTCATTGTCTAGCGGAGTTGTCGGCTCTCCATGGAGTACGACAGTTTTTGTGAGACATGTGTAAAACAATATCTTACTTTGAATTTATCAAGTAAAGTTTTTGGCATAGTCTCAATTACCGCAAAGCATTCATTCTATCAAACAAACTCTTTTTAAAAGTTCTATCAAGTCAATTCTATTAAGACATGTGGGGTTGAGTACATCTAAGTTTAAATCATTAAGACAAATACGAGACACCAAAGTCATCGTAAAGATGTTTTCTCAAGTTCTTAAAATCAGGGGAGTTGACTCCTTAGTTTGTTCTTTTCAAACCAAAGGATGATGATGAAAATTCAAAGCTAAGGTGTGACACTAACATGAGAATAAAATTTATAGGATAACAAGCTAAGCAGGGTGCAAGACTCAAGTGCAACCAAAAATAATAATATGATAAAATACAAACTTGTAAGAGAAGTGATGATGAGAATGCAATACCTCTTCTCACTTGTTCGGTCTCGTACTCAAGTTGCATGCACTCTAAAATTCCCATCGCTAAGTCACTTGGAGTGAACAACATGTAAATTTTTTAAAAGAAGAGAACATAGTTTCTCACACAAAATAAATCAGGCTATTGTAATTTTTTGTATGTTTTCTTTTTAATCAGTGCAAAACTAAAAATAAACATACAACTGAAACAAGAAATAAGAAAGATAAAAGTATGCATGCAAGGAAACAGAAAGGATTTTAAACATCCCCAAGCTTATTATTTTGACCTAGCTCAGCTTATTCATCGCCGTTGGGCGGCAGTGGTGGTGGGTGATGGTAGAAGTTGGAGAAGTCGGTCATGAAGGTACCGAAGTTCACTGACAAGTCATTGACGTTGACGCTCACCTCATGCAACATTCTCTCCATGTTACCCGCGTGGCTCACCAAGCTCTGGTACTCCTCATAGGAGACAAAGTTGTGTCCCTGCGGTGGTTCCAGGCGGGGTTGTCTGCGGGTTCTCGTCCTGCATGATTCCCTCCCGGTGGAACTTCTCGGTGGTCAACACCCAACTGTCCTTTCCTAGGATGCCAAAAGCAGAAACAAAAAGAACTTTTTTCTCTACACGAGCATTAGGCTCAATAAAATCAGTAAGCACGAAGCTTACAGTTAGGAGCATAAACTCCCAAAAATTTGGAAGAAAGCAGATAGTTCCTATTCATGGTCTTCGGACTAGCGACATGGCGCAAGTTGGGAATAGCTATTTTTCTTATGAATAAGATGGAGAAGAATGAGGAGTTGATTATTGAACTAAATAAAATGAAGCAGTTAAAGACTAAACTAGCCAAAACTCATGAAGAAATGTTTAAAAACCATGAGAATCTGAATCTTCAATTTTTCAAGAAGTATGATCTTGAATCTTTGACATTGACATAATACTAATATGATACTTCCACAATTCGCAGTCTAATTATTTCGCTTGGTTACTTATTTTGTTTGGACCACAGCCTGCACAAGCACCAATGCGTTATCACGAAAGTACACATGATGTGCATATGGACCATTTCATGTCTTGTTGGCAATTATGCAAGAACGGTTGTACGCCTGTTCGCAACATTATTGGCCTGCACACCACTGCTGCCTTAGAGGATACTAGTATTACAATAAGATATATGCAGTGCATATGAGATATTGAAGATATCATAGGGGACCCATTCATCAGAGTCTTGATTTTGCTGACGAGCCCATAACAATCATCGCTTTGCCGATGACCTTCCTATCTCTCAAGGCAGCAAAAGCGAGATGGACCTGTAGAAAATTTAATGGTAAATCACGGCACACATGCAAAATACACGAGAAATACATTTGATTTTGGAATCAATCGGAGAGCCGTTTAATCTGAGTCTGTCAATTGACTAATAATAGAGCTCTGCATATTTACCCCACACAAACAGTAGAAGATGAACTTTTAAATCGCTTTGTTAGGGATGGCTTGATGCGCATTTACCACGATATTAGGTCTTCTGCGGGTAATATAACTTTAAATTTTAATGTAGGAAATTTACATTTTAGAAACAAAACGCTACAATTGGCGCATAGCCATCGAGAAAAGGTGTTCTCTTGGATACTATTCTCCAGCAGCCTAGCAATACTCGCAAGCATAGACAGAAAATAATACTCCCTCCGTCCTAAAATAAGTGATTTGGATCTGTCTAAATTTGTATGTATCTACTCCCTCCGTTCTAAAATATAAGATGTTTTAGCTTTGTGAAAGGAATGTATCTAGACCTTAGTGAGTAGGTTCATCTAGATTTGAAGTGAACATACACTAAAAGAGGTCTAGATACACTCCTTTTACAAAGATAAAACATCTTATATTTTGAAACAGAGGGAGTAAATACTAAAACATGTCTAGATATATACGAATCTTGACAAACTCAAGTCACTTATTTTAGGATGGAGAGAGTATAAATTTCTTAGCAGTCAAATGGTGCACAAAAAAGGTCCGTAGTTTGCAAAACATCCTAACACGCCGCAAAGTTCTGTCATCAGGATATGTTAGATTATCGGATGGTAAGCCGCACAAATGGTCAGTAATGTCTAACGAGAAATTCCAGCCCACTACAACTATTGTGAACTTTCTTCAAGTTGCTTACCTCAGGGAGCCTGTAGGTGTGTGAGATTTGAACTGTTATCAAACCCTTTGAGAGCCATGATAGAAGTTCATTAAATGAGTCGGTGAGTACCGTTGGCTGATGAATTAAGTAGCTTGACTGGTACATACCATGAATTGTCCAGTTCTGAAACATTACAACACAATTAGCTAGTGGCCTCAATAAACATAAATTCAGTAGAAAACAGTTCTATCAGTAATCAGTATCCTTACTACAGAAGTTCCTTTCAAGTGCTGTGAAGTATAAAAATACTGAATTCCCAATATTGTCATCTCATATTATAGTGCTGTCAACTAACTTCGTACTAAAATAAATACAGTACACCTTGACTGTTTTGTACTACAAATTCCTTGCATATGTAATTTTGATGCGATCTAACTTACAGAATTAATGTCCATGACACTGACTAATAGATTGACAAATTAGTTTCAACGTGATGCTGCAGGAATCGACAAACTTCAGTGGTGTTTCTCCTTCAGCAAGCTGAAGTCTGCCAAGGCGAAATGCTTATTTTACGTATATGCAGTAGGTTCTTCAGATTCTACCAATGAAGTAAAAAAAGACCAGTCAGGACACAAAGCATTCAAACTAGATACGGGAAGCCAGCATTGAGTCAATTCCTCTTATAAAGCAGAAGACCTCGAGTCTTTTAATGGACTAGCATACCTCTTTTTTTTTTAAATAAAGCTTAAATGTAGTGCCGTTTTGCAATGCAGTAGTATACCTTAACAAGTGCAATGTTAGCTCGAATAACTGGAACATCTCCACTAGCAAATCCAATGATTAGAATATGTGCACCCGAATTGAGAAGTTTCAAACTATCTTGAGCAACTTTACCCCCAACAGGATCATATAGAACGTCAACACCTTTTAGACCTCTAGCCTTTAAAAAGGACTTGGCACTCTCGATAACATTCTCCTGGCTCGAATCAATCACATGATCAGCTCCTATGGACTTGAGATAGTGAAATTTCTCAGTTCCCCTGAAATCAAGATGAATAATATAAGCACATAACCATGACCTATGTTCAAAGAAAAGAATTAACAACAATCCTGGAATTTTGTTTTCTGTGCTAATCACCTGGCAACCGTAATAACAGTAGCACCAATAACTTTTCCTATTTGTACAGAAGATACCCCAACACCGCCAGCAGCACCAAGTACAAGCAGCACCTGAAATTACAACTTACGTCAATTAGAATCACCAATGTACCGTGAGAAGCATAGGAGTACATCAGATAGTTGCCTCATACATACCGAACTTACGTATTATATTGGTATATGTGCATATTAATAGTAGGCAGTAGTTCCATCAACCAGAAGAGAGAAATCAAAGAAGGTAAGATTTTAAGAAACATACACCCACAAATTTGGTGCGGTCGTATTTTTTCTTGGAATTATGCATGATTAAGTATCAATTCAATATGTACCTGTGTGGTTTATTTCAATTTTTTCGAAACATTAAAAACAACTTTTGAGATGCTTTGAACTTTAGATGTGTACCCATGTCCACCATGGTATTTTCTAGGCGGGTTTCCCACTTGCTTTTATTCATCTTTATGATATCCATTGGACATTCTTGATTGCACATTTAACTAAAGATATACTACTGTAGAGATAATGTTAGGTATCCTCCTCATGTGGTCTACGAGTACATGTCCTTATGAAGACTTTTAGGTAGCCCAAAAACAGTACAAGAGCCCACTACCCATTAGGGTTAGGATAAGCTTCCCATCTACACACCACTAGGTGGAGTGACGGGAATTCAAGTTAGCCTCGATTGAGAAGAAAACAAGAGAGAAAGAAAGAGGAAGAAGATGAAATCAAGCAACGGGCTCTGCCTACAAGGTCATGATGTCTAGATCCACTAACTTGACCTCTCCAAACTGCGGTTCCACCATCTTTGGTGAGGTTGGTCCAGTCTCTAGCTTTTTGTGTATCTTGATGTCTTAAATCTTTTTGTTGGCATCCAAGATCTTTGTGTATCTTGATGTATGAAATCCTCTAGTGCTCTCTAGAGAGGAACAAGTTGTATCCCCATAATAATAGTGAAAAAATATTTGGGTTGCTTCCGCACGTGGTTTTTCTCCTAAAATTGAGGGGTTTCCCACGTAGTTGGATTAATCGATCTTTGTTCCGGGTTTTTTCCGACGGATAATTGCACCCATATCACGCTAGTTTTCTTTTTGGAAATGAGCATATATTAATATCACGACGATACCAATTACACCCAGCTTCTGCAACAAAGCATTACCCTATTGACATTACGGATGCACACAACCGAAAAAGAAGGGGAAGAATTACAAAAAAGAAAAGTCCCGCTATAATGATCAGATCCTTAACAGCAGCGATACTAACACCACCAAAACAACACCAGAAGTCCAACCCCTCCAAAAGAGACGCCTCTAAGAAAGAAACAATGCTCAAGCGATGTCGTAGCCCGATCAAGATCCTAGGTTTTCACCCTGGAGAAAATCTTCGCTCGCAAAACAATGCCTTCTGCAAGGCTATTGCCAGGCACGACCAATTAAGGCCAGATCTTGGGTTTTCACCCTGCAAAGTAAGACTATGAACTTATCATGTTTTGTTACCTCCTCTAACAGACGCTACTGCGAGTCACAGATCACCAAGCCAGATCCTCATCGCCACAAAGATTCAAACCACCACAGCTAGCCATTATGTCTCTGCCTTCATGACATCCTCCGTACCTGACTTTACCATGGATGGAACTGCTTCGTGAGGTCGGCGCAGCTCAGCTCCTCGACCAGATCTTTCGCAATCGATCACCTTTTGCTTACTGTCTGCCCTTGTTGCCCTTGTTGATCTGGCCTGGAGCGGCGTGTTCTGGAAGGCTCCGTCAGCAAACTCCCATGGGCACATCATGCCTAGAGTTTGCTAGGTTAAGATCACATATAGAACATGTCTGAATTAGAAATCTTTTCATTCAGGTCGCACATCTGACATATTTGTTTATTCTCTTGTCTTTGTTTAATTGGTGAGTGTGTTTCTTGAAAATACCATGATGGACATTGGTACACATGAACCTGAATTTCTAAGCATCTAAAAAAACGTGTTTTTAAGTTTTAGATTTTTTTAAATAGATCATGGGGATACATATTGCTTTGATAAGTACTCGTGCAAAATTTCAGGAGAAAATAGGATCATATGTACTACATAAAAAGGCGAAAGGGAAACTCTGTAGTTTTCGCTCAGTAAAAATCTGGGTCATTATACCATTTCTTGGTCACTTTGTCTTTTTTGCACAAGTTATATATTTTAGTATTTTATTAGTTTCAAACTTAGCATGCACACACATCCTCTACACAGATGATTTAAGCTATTTTATTTTTAATGTTCATCAAGGATCACGTGTACTCATGTTCCACCAAATCCAACCCACCTGGCCAGACTTGAGTTGAGCTCTGTGGACAAGGGCCAAGTGTGATGTACCAAATGCAGCAGGTAATGCTCCAGCAGCAACCAGGTCACATCCATCAGGCACTGCGAATCTGGTACACAATAAGATGGTACTCCCTCCGTTTTAAAATATAAGATGTTTTAGTTTTGTAAATAAAGTGTATCTAGATTTTTTTAGTGGATAGGTTCATAAAGATTTGGAGTGAATTTATAAAACTAAAACATCTTATATTTTAAAACGGGGAGTACATATTTAACAGACGTTATATTGTTCTAAACTTGCCTAAATTTTTTACTTCCTCTGATCTAAATTAATATTCTTATATTTATTTAAATTCGAATGTATCTAGCATTAAATCATGACTAAATATATTTAAATTTAGACAAGTCGAAGAACAATAATATGTATCGGAGGGAGTAGCAAGTGTCTAAACTTCCTTAAAAAAACCTGGGAGAGGCGAAACAAACTCACAGTCCCTTCTCCTCGGCGACGAGGAACTCGGCAAAAGACCCGATGCTGGCGATGGAGCAGACCCGGTCCCCAGGCCGGAATTTGCGCACGCCGGGGCCGACGGCGTCGACGACGCCCGCGTAGTCGGACCCGGGCACGAAGGGCAGCGGGGGGCGCTCCTGGTACTTGCCCTGCACCTGCAGGAAGGTCGCGAAGTTAAGGCTGCTCGCCGCCACACGCACACGCACGGACGTCGGCGATGAGAGCTCCGGAAGAGGCTGGTCACGGGAGAACGCCTCGAACGGCGAGTCCTCCGCGCAGGGTGGTAGCGTGGGGTCTCCCAGCCGCCGCACTACAAGGGCCTCCATTGTTTGGTCTGGGTTTGGACTTTGGAGCAGGTTCGGATTTGGCGGGGGAAGCGCGAGAAGAGAAGACCGGACTCCCCAGTCCCCTAACGCTAACTGCATGCCTGGTTAATGCTACCAGCCTACCAGAGCGTTGGGAGGTTGTGCGGATGAGGAATGTCTTGCCTACGATGATGAACAGAGCATTTTTCACATGTGGAGTGCATCAATTGCACGTTTTTTTAGCTGTGAAGGATTGGGCCGCTATATTCACGTGCATAGTCAACTATATTCGATTGCCATTTTGTCAGGATTAAAAAAGCTCCAAAAAAACAAATAATAACATGCCATATTAGTTTCCACTTTTGCTTTGGTGTCCCCCCAAAAAAACTTTAAAGGGGTAAGGTGGTCTTTTATCATTAATTGCTGATTATTAGTTGCTAAACCAAATTAGATTACGTTGGTCCGCAAAGCCCATATACAATATTTACTTGTAACAACTAAAATGGTCTGCCCGAAAAATACTCATCATCCTTTTGTCGGGTTAACCAGCACAACAGCGACGAACCGTCACACGACCTGATTCAGTGAACGTCGTAAAAACCGCAGCGCATGAAGCGGCTAAGCAGAGGTCCTCGTCGCGAAATATGCCGGTCACCTTCATAGTGTGCGTGGTGGCTGAACTGTAGGTACAAGTAGCCGTGGTCGTGTCCACTCCGGCAAGACGTACACGTATAGGTAATACAATATACTAGACTAGCAAGGTGATGATTTTGGATGGACTTTGATAATCACCTCTACCAATCTCAAATCGTGTCTATACGTGTATGGTTTAGTAACTAATAATCAGTCATTAATAGTAAAAGACCATATTACCCTTTCAAAGTATGGGGAGGGGGGGACACCGAAGCAAACCTCGTTGGTTTCAGGGTTTAAGATTCTATTTTTTGATAAAAGGGTGACCCCTCGATACTCGATTTCCATTAATAAAAATCACCGGAGTTAAGTTTTTATGCTAGACTTCCAGCAAACAAGACACAGCGAAAGGAAAAAAAGATTGAAAGCTAAAAGTAGAAACAACAGGAAGCTCTCTCCTTATATCACAGCACTACAACAATCTATCTATCAGCTTCGCCGCAACTCACAGGTTCCTCCTTTCCTAAAAGACCACCAACTATCCCTTCCAGCAATCTTTTTTTTTCTTTTTTTTAGACGCCAAGCTTTGGAATCCACGACGCCCAATGTCGCCACGCCGCAAATACTTCAACTGGGACCTGCCCTAGCAGTCTTGCGGTCCACTGTAACTCCGCCTTTGAGTCCTCCTTCACATGCAGGTTACTCCAAAAATCAATCAATAACAATCTTGATTAAGAACAACGAGCAGGTCATGCCAAGTTACTAGCCTTCCATATGCTCCCACCCCAACCATGATCATTATTTTCTTCTTTTTACCCGAAAACCCACCCAACGAGACAACCAAACAGTCATCAACTGGATCAAAATGGCAAGTTTCTCCAATGACATAATTTTTTTGACAAAGAGCATATATTAATATCACGAAAATACTAATCACACACAGTCTCTGCAATAACGTATTGTCCTGGCGGCCTTACCGATGCACACCCCCTCCCCCAAAAACGAATTGCAATAAATGAAAAGTTCCGCTAAAGTCCTTGTAACAACAGTACTAACACCACCAAGACAGCAGTAGAAGTCTAACTCCTCCAAAAGCGATGTCTTCAAGAAGGGAGCAGCGCACAAGTGTCGTCGTCGCATGTTCATAGATCTTAGGTTTTCACCCTGTAGGAAGTCTTCACTCAGAAAACAATACCTTCAACAAGACCATTGCTAGGCACAACCAATGACATAGCTAACAACATTCCATAGGTATGTCGAACGGGCATTAGAAAAAAAGATGGTTAATTGTTTATTTTTTGGCAAGTACTAGGCGTCCTCTGGAGGTTCGAATTTTTCCAGCCTCGTGTCGAAGAACCGCGTGGACCAAACCCAAAATCGACCGCAACCTCCCCCAACCCAAGATCGGCCGGAGGAGCTGCGCGTGGCGGCTCCGGAGGACCCAAAAAAATCCTGGACACAGCCGCCGCCGATCGACTCCTCCGGTCGTTGCCACCGCGGCATCGGTGGTGGCGGCCACACCCTCGCTGCCGAAAGAGGGGGGCATCCTCTACGTGCTATGTCGGGCTCCTGCGCGCGGGAGATCGACTATTGGGCGGGCGGAGGCCGTGCGGCAGGGCGACAGCAACCACGATGGTGGGGCGGAAGCGTCTTCTCCGGCGGCGCGCTGTGGCACACGGCTGGGAGGCGTGGAGGAGGACAGAGACGACTGCAGAGATGGTCAGGGGTGGCGGCTGCCTTCGTGGCGGCGGTGGTTCTCGCTCGATTTGCAGGCCGGAAAAGGGGCTTCCTCAGGCTCATCTGGGCCGGAGGATGACCCGCTCGTTCTGATCGCCGGGAGCCGGCTATTGGTATGGGGAATGCCGGATTGGCTTGAATAAAGGTGGTCGTCCTTAGATCTCTCTCTCTCTCTCTCTCGTTGTGACGAGGAGCTGCTAGTCGCCAGTCGTCATTGATCTTGGGTGAACTACCGAGTTCGGAAAGACTCTGTCGGTGAATTCCAAATGGACGACATGCCTAGAGTTCGCCTATGTGGACGGTGTTTCGGTCACGTGCAATCATGTTTTTGCTGGTCGTTTGGTTCCAGAGGTGGCGTTGTGAACCTCTGCGTTTTGTTGCCATTATGGGACATGCCTTGGTTCCACGGTGATGTCAGACATGGAGAATGGCATGGAAGCCGGGAATTGAAGACTGACAATAGAAGTTTGAGTCCTAGGGATGTAGGGATTCTGGTTTGGTGTTTTGTGACTTAAAGCAGCGGAATTGGCTAGTGGGGGAGGATAGCACAGGAGGAATTCAGTGTCTAAACCTGTAGGGTGAAACCCAAGGTCTGGCATTAACTAGTTTTGCCTGACAATGACCTTACTGAAGGCATTGTTTTGTGTGTGCGGACTTTCTTTAGGGTGAAAACCTATGGTCTTTGATCAGGACGATGACAGTGTTTAAGCACTATTCACTTCTTGGAGGCATCGCTTTTGGGGTTGTTTGATTTCTGGTGTTGTTTTGTCTGCTGTTTCAAGAAACTAACCACTGTAGCGGCATTTTTCTTTTATGTAATTCTTTTTTCTTTTTTCAGCTATGTGCATCCTTAATGTCAATAGGGCATTACGTTGATGCAAAGACTGAGTGTAATTGGTATCTCCTAGTATTATTATATGCTCCTTTCAAAAAAATAACAGATAACTACTCTATAGACCACATCGTACAACAACAACAACATGATTATCAGGCCTTCTTCTTTTGAGTACCACTAGATATCTACCATTGACAGAGGCTGCTGCAAGTATAGGTTCATGATTTGTTGACTCTAAGAGCATGACTAACAGCACCCGTAAACGCCCGACCCATAAAACGCGAGTGTAGCGTCGGATGGTTCCTGGCCCGTAAAAGAGGAATCTAGATAGATTTCCATGCGCAAAAGCAATATGCAGAAATATGCAAACATTTGATGCATAGTTCATAATTTTACATCAATTCAACAAAGTAGTTCACATCAAATTCATACGCAAACAGTTCAAGGGAGAATCATGCAAGGGAGAATCATGAATGTGAGTTATCACCATGCTCAACCGAGGCACCTCCGGTTCCACTTAGACGAGCTAGCATTCTTCTCTCTGTGATATCTGCAGTGGTCTCTTTTCAACACTCCAATTGTTGCTCATTCATGTCCTTGGTGGGCATCCTCATTATCTCCCTCTCTTCGGCCAAGAGATCCTTCATTGCCTTGGCTTTCTTCACATTGAGTTTCATCTCCTCCAACTCGGCCTTACACCTAGCATCTTCTCGCGAGGCTTCCACCTTTGCAAGCTCCACCTCTTTCTTCCTCTCGGTGATGGCAAGCTTTGTCTCCAATATCTTCATTGTCATTGCCTATTTGGACTTCATCATTTGATAAAACTTGTCCCGCAGCAATGATGCGTCGGCATCCATCCTTGGCCTTTTTGCTCCCCTCTGGCTTGTCAAACTTCCTTGCTTCCTTATCGTCATCACTATCATCCAACATAACCATCGACCCTTTCTTCATTGGAGCTTCTTGGTCCCTTAATGTCCACTGGGAAGATGTTGGAGCACATCAAAGCAATGTTTATATGCAAAGCCTTTTCCCTTGCTGTCGGCCATTTATTTGTACCTTGCATCCGCAAAACCATCCTAAAAGCACAACACACAAAGGTTAATTCGCAAATTAATGATAAAAATTGACCAAGAAGTGATGGACAAGAAACTCACGTATCCGTCGATAGTGCTACCACTTGGAGGATTGGTCCTAACCGCGTCCATAGCTGCACTCCAACGGCTACAAGCCGGTTTGATCACCTCCCAACAGCCTTGAAGGGACTGGAAAGTGTGATACACCAGCTGGCGTAGTCGAGGCATGAGCTTCAAAAACCTATCCTCAATACGCTGCCAGTAGCGCTTCCCGGTTTGATCCATGCTCGCGGCCGCATCCTTTCCAACTTAAGCCCAAGCATGGCACCAAGTTGCATCCTCTATCTCCATGTAGTTAGAAGTTATCTTCTTCTTCGGATTCACCTCGCCCGCAACGTCAACCTCCATCACCTCTTCCTCCACAGCGTCAACCTCCGTTGCCTCTTCCTCCACAGCATCACTCTCTTCATCCTCTCCGGTCACCTCTTCCTCCTCTGCATCAGGCTCTTCCTCGGTGTCGAATGGAGCGAGTGGGGGAACGTCGGTGTTCACAGTCGTTTCATTCAAGAGATCCATGAACCCCACATGTCCATTGTTGCTAAAATCATAGATAAACGTCACAGTAAATCGATTTTGGATTCATTGGACTCAGAGTACAAATTGACATACCTTTGCGGCATCTCCTCGAGCACGTGTGGGGCGGCGGCAGGGGAAGACGACACCAGAGAGGCAGTGACCGGCGGGAGGGCGCTGCGGTGGACCGATATCTTCTGCTTCGTCCCCGACCCGGTCGACTGCGATTTTATGCGCGGCCCCCTCTTCGGCTTCGGCGCCGGCGCAGGGGCAGGGGCAGCCGCGGAGGCGGGGGGCCGACGTAGGGGCAGCCGCAGCAGCCGGGCCAGCTCCTGGTTGCGGGACGAAGTGTGTTCCTGCCTGCTTCCTCCTCTTCACGCTGGTGGCGGCGACCATTTTCGCCACATCGGTGTTCGTCGGAAGCCCTCCGCCAGCCCTCGGAGATACGGTCAACGCCGGAGAGGGTGGCTGCTGCGGATTGCCTCTAGAGGTGAGCGGGGTCGATTCGAGGTCCATGCCGCCGGGATCCAGACACGGTGTTGCAGGAGAAGGTGGGGGCGCGGAGATCGGCGGCGGCGGTGGCTGGGCGGGATGGTGGAAGAGCTGAAACGAACTCGCGCGCAAACAAGCTGTGGAGTGTGGGTCGCGTCCGGGTCGGCTTCCCAGCCCTTGTTTGTACAGGTCGACGGGCGATTTTCGGGCTGACCCATAATTTTTTTTTACGGATCGCAACGTTTACGGGTGTTGATCGGCGACGTTTCTTCACCGAAACCCGTAAACTGGCGGTAATTATAAGGGTTTACCCCTTTTACGGGTGCTGTTAGTCATACTCTAACTGGTTTCAAAGGATTTCAGTATACCAGTATATTGCCGACCACGACCGGGTCACCGAAATTCTCCTCTAATTTTTCCAATTGGTCCTTAGTGTCCACTGATAAAATCTCACACACTTTCTCTTGTCAGAGGCTGATTTTGATGTACTTCAACGTACCTCACGTCTTGTGACGTTCACAAGCTTGCGCTTCTCCGTACACGTACACACACGTCAAGCATCATGATTCAAAATCCGGAGATGGAACAATAGCATTTATGTGATACCGATAAAAATAAGGAAGAAACAGAGCATCTAGTATTTTTTTTTAAATGGAGGTTGAGACTCCTGGCCTCTCTGCATCTAAAAGGATGCACATTTTTTTTATTAGATTAGTTACCAAAGTCTTACAAGAGGATTACAAAGATCAACCTGAAACCATCATCCAAGAGATAGGTCGCTACACCTGTAAGACTGATGAAAGGGGTGTCGATAAACAAGGTCAGTGCCATGATATCACACATACTTGCCTCATCTATAAAACCGAAGGCTTGAACTAGCTACACATCAGCGAGCTAGGAACACATTCCAATTAAGCGTACCCTCGACGCGCACCAACGCACATGTTTCTGAAGTCGCCGTCACCATCTTCCGCGAACCTATCTTCAGGAGGGGGTCAACGTATTGACCTTGCCAGACCCGCAATCAATGCCACCACGATGCCAGAAATCACCACCGCTTTGCGCACATTCAACATCAAGCATTTATCGTCGAGGCCCCGCTGCGCCACGCCGCCGAGATTCACCGTCATCGATGTGGTAGATAAACATGGCTCCATGACCAGGCCCCTCTAGCCAGAAAAATTCCAAAAATGATGCCCTCGGTGAAGGAGAGCAACACTGAAAGTGTCGCCATCGTTCGATCTGGGTGAACCAGGTCTAGGGTTTCGCCTGGAACATCTAGGTGGGGAAGGGAGATCGCAACAATGATGCCTTAACTAAGGTAATGGCGCCCACATGTGCTGCCATTGCCAGCTTCAAAACTTCAGAGCCTTCATCTCCAGGATCCGCCATGCTACCCGAAGATCCATCGCCGTGATCCATCCCATGACAGAGACCCAAAGGGGCCAAGCGCCGTGGAGGAGAGGAGACGCCTCCATACCATGCTGCTGCCGTTGCACTCGCGGAGATCGTCCACATGAGGCCGATACCACCAGTCTACGACACTTCCATTGCCATATTCAAAAAAACGGAGGTATCCCTTACCCGTGGACTATGGTAACCTGCAGATCATATGTTCACAGGAGACCGAAACCATAAGAGGCAGCACAGGTGAGGCCGCGGGATCCTTCCCTTGGTCCGTGGTCGCCGGGAAGGAAACACCAGTCATGATGTCACCCCTTTCCCAGGGATGGCCTACGTCGACCATACCCCGCCCACAGCTGCTTTGCACCAAGCCTGATGGTGTCAGCGGGAGATCGACAAGGACTGTATGCATGGTCGTCATCAGTGGATCCTCCAATGAGCCACAGTTCCATGGCGGTGGAAGTGTGGACCTCCCAATGATGGAGGAAAGAAGGCTTGTAACATAGCCCGATCTGGGAAGGCCTAGGCCTACGACGATGCAGGGTGTCACGAAGGGCCTGTTTGGTTCCCAGCCATATTTTGCCAAGCCAAAGTGTGGCTAGTCATAAAAGTGTGGCAGCCACAAAAAGTGTGGCTGAAAATTTTGAAGCCAAACTTTGGCAAAAGTGGGCAAAAAGAATGGCTCTATGACAAGTGGGTCATAAGGGTAATAAAGTGTGGCAAGCCAAAGTGTGGCAAAAACCAAACACATGCCAACTAAAGTGTGGTTGCCAAATTTTGGCTTGGCAAAGTGTGGCCTATAACCAAACAGACACGAAATGCCATGACCCAGGAAGGAAAGGCATCCCGGGGCCCTGGCCAAGGTCAAAATATGGAACTGGACGAAGACGGGCCCTTGTCGTTTTCTTCCTGACGCTGCTTTGTCATGTAAACGCTGTTATGTCCCCTCTTCACTCCCAGCCATGACATCCCATGAGTGAAGATGCACGATCCTATCGGCCACTTTGGTATCCCATTGAAACTATAAAAGGAGGGCCATGGCCAAGAGAGAGGAGAGAGTTCAAAGATAGGATAGCCAGCTCCCTCGTCAGACGCGGCAAGGGAATCCTTGTAACACTTTTTTCTCCATCGAGCAATACCATCAGACAAGCCGGGAGTAGGGTTGTTAGCCTTCATACGGCTTAAACCTAGGTAAACTCTTGTCTGTTTGTGCATCTTGCAGATCAAAGAAGATGAACTAGAGCCTAATTGCAGCCCTTCTTCCAAACAACTAAAAGGGGTACCTCATATCAATGGTGTCCTTGTTCACGCACACGACATTTACTTTCCACCTATGCCGCCCAGGTGACGTCCCTCCTTTGAGCGTAGGGGTCCGTCATCCTCTGTCTTCAACGGGTCGGTGCGGCCGCCACCATCGGCGATGGCAGCGGCAGCAGCCGTGGAAGGAAATCGGGCAAGGGAGTTTAGGGTTTGGATGGAGAACCCATCACCTTCAACGGCAGGTTTGCTTCAATGTCTACCATCATTTGATTCAGCTGCCACGTCAGATTTTTTCGTAGTTAGCAAAACTAAATATGATCTTCTGACTCACCGCATTGCGATCGCCCTTTGTTCTTTTTCCTCCCAACACATTAAAAACTCGATTATGGAATCATTTGCTAATATGGATGGTAACGAGAAAATGATGGATGTAAGGCCTTTCACAATAAAGTGATCACACTATCCTAAGTAGTGTTGTATTATAAGAAACAACATCTCCAATGCATTGTATCTTAAGGGTTATATCTACATTTAATGGTTTTGAGGACATGCATGCATGTGATTGGGCTAACCATGTATTCTGCCTATAGTTCAGTGCAAGTCTTGTATCAGAGCATCTCTAGCAGATACTGCATCTCGCGGTACTGCAAAACCCGGATGCGGTGTACCGCAAACCTGGTTTGCAGTACAAAAACGCTCGGGTAGAACAGATACACTAGATCCAAACTGCATATTTAAAAAATATCACACATTGGTGCCAGATTCATATATTTGGGAGGTTTTGATCATCGAGATCGATATATTTTTAGCAAAGAGTGATGTCGCGCCCTGCATCCAGACTAGACCTAGCATCTACGTAGCTCCATCGGTGGTACGTACTCACCGGAGCATCTACGGTGTCGCGGGCAGGGAGGCGGATGGCACGGCAAAGATCACAGTTCTCCACGGCACGCGAGGCGGCGGCGCTTCCAGCGGTCCACGATGTCCATGAGCGTGGTGTAGAGGGAGTTGAACTTCGCCTCGTTCACCACAAGCTCCTCGTGCTCGTCGTCCGAGTTGTAATCGTCGGGACGACCAGCGTGGCCGTGCGGAGTTCGTTCACAAACAGCTCCTCGGCATCATCCGCGTCAAGGCCGAACGGCAGCCCCGCCCTTGCAGGCGAGGTAACGCGGGTGCGCCCTAGGGCGTCGCGACCGCGTCCCTGCTCGGAGTGGCACCGGCGTACCGCCTCCTCCAACGGTAGCGGCGGACGATCTCGCAAGCCGGAGCTCCTGCCGCGGCGCGGAGAAGCGCGGCCGCATCCGCCCAAATCGTGGCACGATTGGTCGGGCATGGCAAGATGGGGGGTCGACACGGAGGTGGGCGGTGGCGATGTGTTTTTCGACGGCGGGAGTGGCCGAAAACGGAGACGGGGGCGGGCGGGGGCGAGGGTTTCTGGGTAGGGGAGAAGGGAAAAACGAATGCGGTATCCCGCATCCAGGCCCCCTACACCGAATATATGTGGGACGGATGGGTCTCGATGCGGGATACCGCAAATAAATTTGTAGTTTTCGGCCCTTTATGGTATCTGAAAAGGACATTTTTTAGCCTCCATACTGCATATCGGCGCAAAATTTTGTGGACCGGCCGATATGCGGTATCTGCTAGAGATGCTCTCATAGCTAAGATACAACACCATCCTCTCTCCTCATTAAATATAGTGCCACATAAGCAATTTGACTACCGCTTAGAGACGCTCATTGTGAAAGGCCTAAGTTGCTAGCCTAATCCTATGCATCCATAATGCTAAATCATTAAATGCAAGCTTACTTTAGATACTACAACCCCTAAACACAATGCCTTGGGAGTATTAATTATGATATGCTTGTCACTTCGTTCCAATTGATAAGCCTTATAAATTTAGACGAAAGTCAACCATAACTAAGTCTGACCAATGTTCTAGACAAAAATAAGAATTTAATGATACCAATTAATATCAATATATTCACCATACAATATACTTTTATAATATATTTATTGAGTATTATAGATATTATATTTTCTTCTATATATTTGGCTAAACGTAGTAAGACTTAGCTTCTGACTAATTTATAATCCTTATTTACAATGCGCTAATATACAATGCATTGAAGATGACCCAATTACCTGCAGTACCATCTATCGAAAGATACTATACTAAATTATTCAAATTAATTATTCCTTACTGTGTGCGCGGGGATATATAGTTATATGATGGGAACTCCCACCTCCTGATTTCTCTTTATATGTCACTTGTCGGTAGGTATTGTCTTCACCGATATATCTCATCGACAAGCATCAAGTTAGTGCATATTGGTGTATAAGAGGATGGACAAGTATACAATTTGCATCCTTGTACTAGCCCTCCTGCCTCTGCATCTCCTATGCTCTGCTACTGTTGCGCAATGTAAGTAGCCGATGTGTACTAGAGTTATTTGTCTTGCTGTTTTATTTCTACAATATTTATCCTTCAACAACGAAGATACAGTCCATGGGTTATTCATGCGTAATTTATCTCGTTTTCCTGGAAACATGTGAACAATTTTCTTTTGTTTCCCGTCTCATTTGTTGTTTGTTTGTTTGTTAATACTAACTCCAAATAATTGTAATAACAATGGTTCGATTATTATTTGTTAGGCCGAATCATCGTCGCTGACAAGAATAACGAGAAGATCAATCTGCCACACGGGCTGTGTGCCCATTATCACGACAGGTGCAACGAATTTTGTAATTGTTGTCTCCCAAATAATCGTTGCTACCGGACCATGGACAATTGCGAGGAAGCATGTTACTCTCCTCCGGACATAGTGGCAACGACGACCCCTACTTTAGCTGCTCCTTCCCCTGCCTAGTCAAATGGACATAATGTGTGATCTGCGGAATAATAAGTTTGCAGCATAATTAATTCTCCAGTTGTTGCCGTTTGATTTATCATATCGCATTTAATTTTCTATCTCTATTCTCTAATTACTTTTTTAGAGGTATCTATCTATCTATCTATCTATCTATCTATCTATATATATATATATATATCTATTTATCTATACTTCTTATAAAGCAAAACCCCACTAACTATAATTAATATTAGGCTATCTCTATATGCAAGCCATCCACATCATCTACTCCATTAGCCAATCTAATATCCATATCATCCCACTAATATGTAAAGATTAGAATGCATATATGAGCTAGTCATCTATACTAATAGCTGAATGCTTGTGGGTGCTAGAATATTAGGCAATTTATTAGACTGGATGGGCTGCCTACATGGGCCGCAGCCCATATAAATCTAACAATCCCCCACTAGATCTCAGAGGCACATCATATGGCACATTAGTTCCAATCACTGTTTAATATATTTGCAATTCAGTGGAGACTGTTAAGTTGAACTTCTACCTAGACAAAGAGATACGCTTACTACAACTGAACAATGGACTATGCCTTGAATTGCCAGTCTTGCGCAGCAAGTTTCACTCAATGTTGTTACCGGTACTTGGCTGCCATAGGCTACCCCTCGGGTGGATCTTATAAGTCATGCTCCTCGGCCTTTCATGAGCTTCCTAGAGATTCACCCAAATCTCATACACTGTGACCAGCAGTGTAGCTCATATAGGTGTGTTCTTTCAAGATCGCTCTGTAGGACAGCGTCTTTGCTCCGAAGGAGACAGACAGAACACATTAAGATGTAATCAACCTTCCTTACAGAATACCATGAGAGAATTGCATCTGCAGCGGAGTGGGAGTTTTAAAAGTTTCTCTCAACTTAGTTGTTTCAGTTTGTTTTCCTAGGTCCTAATTCACGGGATCTCCGATCACATAGGTTGGGTTACCCCCTTAACAACTCACATGGGTCTCAAACCCATCTCCCTCGATGCATTTTCTATCAAATTTCTTGATAGTCCTTTCGTAAAAGGATCTGCCAGATTCTTAGCCGTTTGGACATAATCCAATGCTATAACTCCGGAGTTTCTCAGCTTTCTGACAAACTTCAGTCTTCTCTTGACATGTCTTGAAATCTTTGTATTGTCCTTAGAACTGTTCACTTTGACAATCACAGTTTGGTTGTCATAGTTCATAAGGATTGCCGGTATTGGTTTTTCAACCATAGGCAAATCTGTTAAGAGTTCACGAAGCCATTACGCTTGACGATCGCAGTATCTAATGTTGTGAGTTCTGCTTCCATAGTTGACCTCGTTAAGATGGTCTGCTTGCAAGACTTCCATGAAACAGCGCCACCACCAAGAGTGAATATATATCCACTTGTGGCCTTTATCTCATCATCATTTGATATCCAATTTGAATCACTATACCCTTCAAGTACTCTTGGATACCCGGTATAATGAATTCCATAGCTCACGGTTGCCTTTAGATATTGCATTACTCTCTCAAGAGCATGCCAATGATCATCTCCTGGGTTGGCCACAAACCGGCTAAGTTTGCTCACAGCAAACGAGATGCCAGGCCTAGTAGCGCAAGCTAAATACATAAGTGAGCCAATAATCTGAGAGTATCTTAATTGATCTCTAGCTGCCTTTTGATTCTTTCGAAGTAAAACACTAGGATCATAAGGTGTAGGAGAGGATTTGCAATCATCATATCAAAATCTACTCAACACCTTCTCCACATAATGTGATTGCACAAGTGTAATCCCATTATTCTCATCTCTCAGCAGCTTGATGTTTAGGATAACATCAGCTTCTCTAAGATCCTTCATCTCAAAACATTGAGACAAGAAGGTTTTGACCTCATTAATCACTTTGAGACTTGTCCCAAAAATTAGTATGTCATCAACATAGAGACATAGGACAACTCCCTCACCCCCACCATGGCGGTAGTACACACATTTGTCGGCTTCATTTACAACAAAGCCCACAGATGTCAAAGTTCTTTCAAACTTCTCATGCCATTGCTTGGGAGCTTGTTTGGGGCCATACAAAGATTTCTTCAATTTACACACCTTTCTCTCTTGACCTTCCAGTACAAAACCATCAGGCTGTTCCATGTAAATTTCCTTGTCCAACTCTCCATTTAGGAAAGCCGTCTTAACATCCATTTGATGAACGAGAAGACCATGTGAGGCAGCTAGTGACAGTAGTACTCGAATTGTGGTCAGTCTAGCCACAGGTGAGTAAGTATCAAAGAAATCGTCGCCTTCCTTTTGGGTATAGCCTTTAGCCACAAGCCGAGCTTTGTACTTTTCAATAGTACCATCAGCCCTAAGCTTCTTTTTAAATACCCATTTACATCCTACAGGTTTACACCCATACGGACGTTCAGATATCTCCCACGTTCCATTAGCCAAGATGGAATCCATCTTGCTTTGAACTGCTTCCTTCCAGTAGTCTGCATCTAGAGATGCAAAAGCTTCTGAAATGGTAGTGGGAGTGTCATCCACTAGGTACACAATGAAATCATTACCAAAAGATCTTGCAATCCTTTGTCTCTTACTCCTTGTAGGAGCTTCATTGTCATCCTCATCCGAATCTGAACTCTCATCATCTGATTGTTCATCAGTCTCTATGGGAGTTTCAGGTCCAGAAACTGGATCATGTTCCTTATTAGATATGCTAGGCATATCTTTCATAGGAAATATATCCTCAAAGAATGTAGCATCTCTTGATTCAAAAATGGTACCAACACTCATATCGTCCATTTCAGATTTCACCACAAGAAATCTATAAGAAATGCTATGAGAAGCATAGCCAAGAAAGACACAATCCACAGTTTTTGGTCCAAGCTTACGCTTCTTGTTGATTGGCACGTTAACCTTTGCCAAACAACCCCAAGTTCGTAAGTAAGAGAGTGTCAATCTTTTCTTTTCCCATTCTTCAAATGGAGTAATCTCTTTATTCTTAGTTGGAACACGGTTTAGGACATGACATGAAGTCAATATAGCCTCCCCCCACCATTTCTTGGATAAACCGGCAGTGTCTAACATGGCGTTAATCAAATCTGTTAGAGTCCGGTTTTTCCTCTCAACAATCCCATTGGATTGAGGGGAATTGGGAGGCGTCCTCTCATGTATAATACCATGTTTTGAACAGAATAAATTGAACTCACTAGAAAAGTACTCTCCACCACGGTCGGACTGAATTCTTTTGATCTTTCTATCAAGTTGATTTTCAACTTCCGCCTTATAGATTTTAAATAAATATAAAGCCTCGTCTTTAGTTTTCAAGAGATATACATAACAGTACCTAGTAGAATCATCAATCAAAGTCATGAAATATTTCTTTCCACTAATTGTCAACACACCATTCATCTCACATAGATCTGAATGTATAAGCTCAAGAGGTGCCAAGTTTCTTTCCTCTACAGGCTTATGAGGCTTGCGATGCTGCTTTGCTTGCACACAAGCATGACACTTAGAGCCTTTGGCAATAGTGAATTTCAGAATTAAACTCATACCAGCAAGCCGTGACATTCAACCGAAATTAATATGACAAAGTCGTGAATGCCAAACATTAGTTTCATTACTAGTAGTGCAAACATGGTTCACTACATCATCATAGAAGTCTACCAATCAAAAATGGAACATGCCTCCGCATTCATAGCCTTTTCCAACAAAGGTTCCATACTTAGATAGTACAATTTTATTGGACTCAAATACCAACTTAAACCCATCTTTGAGAAGACGGGATCCACTAACGAGATTCTTCTTGATAGAAGGGACATGCTGCACGTTCTTCAATTGCACGATCTTCCCGAAGTAAACTTCAAATCTACCGTGCCAACACCAAGAATAGTAGCATGTAACCCATTCCCCATCATGACTGAGGAATCTCGAGCCTGATAAGAGGTGAACATGAAAATGTCAGCACACACATGAACATTGGCACCCGTATCAACCCACCATTTTGTGGGTTGAAATACTGAAAGAATAGTAGGTAATAAATTACCGTACCCAGAACCTGAAGTTCCTGCATCAGTATTGCCAATGACCATGTTGACACATTTTGAACTCTGTCCAGCCTGACCCTTCTTGCATTTCTTCTATGGACAACGATGAGCCCAATGGCCAATCTCACCACACACCCAGCAAGGTTCTTTCTTTTCCTTGTCCTGCCCCTTCTTCTTCTTGAAGTTGGTAGTCTGGCAGACTTTGTTATTTCCCTTGGACTTGTGGGCAATTTTCTGCACCATATTGGCAATAGAATGTCCCTCGGTTCCACTATTGTGTTTGTCTTTTGCCCTTGCCTTCTCTTCAACATCCAGAGAACCAATTAGGTACTCAACAGAGAGCTCATGCCTCTGATGTTTCAGAGAAGTGGCAAAGTTCCTCCACGAAGGGGGAAGCTTAACGACAATGCATCCCGCGACATACTTGTCCGGAAGCACACACTTGAGGAGTTCAAGTTCCTTTGCCATGATCTGTAGCTCATGAGCCTGTTCTACTACAGATCGGTTTTCAACCATCTTATAGTCATTGAACTGCTCCATAGCATAAAGTTCACCACCGACATCGGCAACACTGAACTTAGCGTCCAGCGCATCCCACAGTTCCTTGGCATCACGGATATGCAAATATGCATCAACCAACTTGTCTCCAAGCACACTGAGTACAGAGCCCACGAAAAGTACAATGGCCTCCCTGAACGCTCTCTCTTCCTCGAGAGTAAGCGGACCTCTGGGAGTGCCATCTGCAACCATTTCTATGCCCATTGCAGTGAGCCACAAGAGGGTTTTCTCTTGCCATCTCTTAAAATTAGCATCCGTAAAAGGGCTCGGTTTTAGCGAAGCAGCAAAGGCAGATGACGAAAATTGCCTAAGCAAATAAGGTTTTTGGATTGATGGAATATTAGGCAATTTTCACATGAGATTAATTACCGAAATCAGTATTATGTAAGCATTAGCAGATCTAAAAACATGTAGCCAAACAACCACATCTAGTAGATCTGAAAATCTAGCAAGAACTAGTGCATACCCAGAGAGGAATATCACGTACAGGTTGACCGGAAAGGTCGTCACCGCAGCAGCACCTTGCTCCTTGTTGATGTCGCCCATGGTGTTGATGAGGTCATCGGTTGCCGAAGAAGAACACACGAACGGAGGCGAGCAGTCGCGCCGAGACACTCCCCAAAAACCTTATCACCCGTCTCCGATGCAGATCTCAGCAGACGGGTTTTGAGGCCTGCTCTCCGACAGCAAAGGCACGAGCCGGGATGGGGAAGCCTAGAGAGCAGCGCAGCAAGAGGAACACACAGCGAGAGAGACTGAGAAAAGAACTGGATCCGTCTAAATCTGTCTGTCTCTCGTTCTATAGCCTGGGAGGTGAGCCGACCAAGTCACCACGCGGTGGAAGACAAGGACACGCGTCAAACATGCACACGAATGTTGACACGTACCCAATAGTTGGTGCACCAAGCAAAAATTTAGTCTTCCACAAAACGAGTTTCTAACTCGATTCACGAAACGCGACGCGCGTGCGGGCGAGGCGAGGCGGGCGGCGGAGGAGGAGGAGTGCGCGTGGACTCCTTCTCTTCTCACTCACTTAGTGGGAGTGAAACAGCTCACCTTATAAGCTGGTCCAACTCTCTCCTAACTAGCAATGTGGGACTAAACTTTGTCTCCCACAGAACTCCCAAGCTGCCATAGTAGATGGGCGTTGAGATTTTAGAATTTATTAGACTGGATGGGCTGCCTACATGGGCCGCAGCCCATATAAATCTAACAGTGGGTTTGTACAGTTCCTCATATTTTTAGATTATTCAGTTTTTTTACTGTCGTGGCTAAACGTAGAATTTCAAAATATATATTTTTTAGATAATTTAAGATAATGTATAGAAAACCGGAGCTTAACTAATTATTTCTTACTAACTAAGATATAATTATTAATAGATCGGTGGAATTTTGCAAAAAAAACTAAGATACGGCCTTTGACGTACTTAAGATATTCTCGCACAATCGTACCTAAATACCCGTGTGTTATAATATACATCAATAACCCTCGCTCACTCAGTTTGGGTAATCCAAGGGGGGTAATTGGTGCCCCTCTCAATGGGGGTAACCAGAGAGATTGGGCATCCTGGACCCTTAGACCGAGTGTTAAAATGAAATCCCAGTCGTTGGTTTCTGTTAAGACTGTTTTATCCATGGTAATAGTAAATTGGCAAATTGATGCGCACTCGCCCTTGTACCCATACGGGTGTCTCTCTGCCTAGCTACATTCCCTTCCATGCGGAAAATGGTTCAGGCCCATGTGTTGGCCTCTCATGTAATGTTTTCAATGGGCATGTGCCGAGTGCTAGTGGTGTGGGCATGGGCATCATATCCCCCACGCGAGGTGAACGATACCGGACAAAAATCAACGTCAGTGTGAAACCCTAGGCTAATCCCCACCATCCTCCTGCCCCAAATCCCTACTCCCGTACTGGATGAACCGCCGTCACCCCACCTAATTCTGCCCCACCGCCACCTGCGCTTCTCCCTGCGTGCTCTCTCTCCCCGTCCCCTGCTACTCTCTTCCTATCCATCTCTCTCCTCTTGCTTTGGCTCCTCTTCTTTGAGGGAGCGGCGGTGCGCCTTTGCCATCTTCATCGCCCCCTCTCTCCTGAAAAAGGCAAGTCAGTAGCAGGGAGAAGGGACCCGACAGCAGGCTAGCGGGTGGCACGGCAAGCAGTGGCGGCGGAGGAGAGGAGCAGTGCCCACATCCTTGGCAGTCTGCGACCCTCTCACCTCCCCTCCTGTTCTCCTCCTCCCCTCCACAACGCTCCTCTCTCAGCAGCACCAACGATGCCTCCTCCTCGCTCCCCCAGTCAGTCACAAGGGAGGAAGGAGGTCCCGTAACTTCTGGCGGTACGAGAAGAGGGACGTGGGAGAGGAGCACCGAGGTGGAGGTCTATCCACGGAGGGAGCTCGATCTTTGTTGGCGCGTCCTTGACTAGGAGCAGCACTCCCTCCATTTTTGGTGAGTCCCGGCCCCCTCCCTTCCCCCCGCTTTGTATCTCTCACCGACATATGATTTTGTCCTTGACTAGCAGCAGCACTCCCTCCACCAGGAACGGACAATATGCAAAATTATCTTTTGAATCGAATCCTCGTATATGTCTATCGTGAATTCTATTGTTACCGATATGCCTGGTGCTCTTTCTCAAATTCAAGTCAATGAATTACCTATTCAACACCCTTGGACAGAAGCTATTGTGAGAAAACGATTGAAACATTGTGCAGACTTGAAGGTAGATCTACCATCCATGTTATTATTACTTCTTTATCTGTGTTTGTCCATATTTAGTTTGTCTTTCAGTCAGGGTTTCTTGATTTACTATAATGAACAGACATCACACATTCTTTTAGGGATGATGAAGCGCTGGTTGTCAATACTAGGGACTAAATTTAATTTATTGTAAAAACAGTAAAACTTATGTTCCCTGCATGTATTTATTTCAGTAAAGTCAATTGTGAATTAATCAGCAAAACCTCAATACTCCCGTTGTTTTGATTTTTTAGGGAAGTCGCTATTTTTATTTTTGCGGACCACCATGGTACACATGTATATAAAGGAAAATCAATTTAGTATGTCCATATTATTTATGGAATTATTTTCGACATGTTGTGGAACGATCATGAGTGCTACTCTTCCTTATGTTCTGCTCGTTGTGTTTGCTCTCCTCCAATGCTGAAATCTATTAAAAAGAGGTAGAATCTAATCCAGGCTCTTGCATGATGGATATTGTGGCACTTCTCATTCTTGAATTTTGATTTTGGCACTGTATGTATGATTTTTTTTCTATGGCATTAAGTCAAGTTACATAATGGGAGCAATTTAGTCTTACATATGATTACCGGTCTCTTTATATGGGAGAGTGGCTCTTTATTTGTGGCCCAAATCACCATATTCCAGTGATAGGAGTGCATAATAAAATTTAGCTCACACTTTTAGTTTGCTTTTAATTTATCCTTTGAACTAGAATTAAGTTTCTTATTTTTGTGGATTTACCTAGCCAATGTTTAATTAATTGGATCGACATGAGGTTATTTTCAGAAAAGTTGAGTACTATTAACCTTCTTAGAAGTGAGATCCGATTTTGTTGCCGATTCTCTCTACCTATATATATGATTGGTCTATCAACTCTATATACCTTATTTTTTTTCTAACCTTTTGACTTTGTCATCTTATTGGAAAATGGTGGTTATTTTATACCTAATTCGTGATGGTGAATGTTCAATTTAGCTTCAAAACTGCATGTCAAGCTAATTCTGATGAATCTTCTACTGACTAGAAACAATGTTCATCTTTAGATCAAGACATGGCATGATCTGATTCTTTTATGTTTTCTCATTTCTGCAGGTTAACTTGGGACGGGTTGATTTCTAACTTTCTGGATGTTTTTTCCTCTCTATGATGTGTTTATCTGGGAGTAATGGAGTATACATATGCTTTGGTGCCCGGAGAGGTAGAGCTTCTATCCAAGGTCTACACATCGGCACGACGTTAACGATAGCAAGACCCGTGATCATGGCATACAAATCAACTCATGCGTGCATTGGTGGTCTCGATTACTGAACCAACGAAGTGTGGTGGGTTCTTCTCTTCTCTCTGGAAATTTTCGTGATATATGATTTTAAAGTCTCGTGTAGGTTGTTTTTCTTCAAGCCATGGTGACTTGATCCATCATCGCTCCTTTTATTTTATGTTCTTAGCTTTTGTAATCAGGTAGTGTCATAGTGAAGATGGTGATTTTGTATTTCCTCTTACTTGATTTAATTTTGATATCCTAGTGTTTTAATTAAAAATATTTTATTTTTATCATCTGTCTTATTGGTTTCTATGACTTTAACTTCTCTACAGTTTATCTTTTCCACTGCCATCGATGAAAAAATCAAGGCATGGCTATATGGCTTGCTATGCTTACCGGTCGACTTCGATGCTCCTAGATATTGGTGTGCGACCATGTCTTATAGAGCTAATGGTACAAGGTGAGAATGTTAAAAATTCAGTCAGCTTGTTGACGGATGAAAGATCTACATTTTGTGGCATGTTTCTCATGTGACGATTTTCAATGTTTATGCTTATTTATTTCATACTCATATATTTGTTTGTTTTGAATTTTCCTTTCATACTCCTCTACTGTGGAACTAGCAAAGATGGTGATTCCCACCTGGTTAAGTGGAACGAGACTGAAGGGGCTATTAAGAGGACATATAATAGCTTCCGGAAACGGTCACTAGGCGTTGTCCAGTTTGACATTACGAGAAACCATTTTTTGGCTGCCGGAGATGAATTTGTTGTTAAATTCTGGGATATGGGTAACACCTGCATAACTAACAACAACAGATTGTGAGGGTAGACTTCCTGTAAGTATATTTCTATGCTTTTTATAAAAGATGTGTATATCGAGGGTCTTGCTTACCTTCTACTAATTTATGCAGAAATGCTTACTTCTCGTGCTACATGTTGTAAACAAGTGTTCATTTTCTAATATCTGCTTGTTGTGGCATGTAAAGATTGTGATCCTCCTTTTGTAGTACATACCAATCAATTTCCTGCTTTGGATGTAGTGAAGTGCGGTCCATGAGAGTTCAGGAGGACTAATGAACCAAATTGTATATGTTTTATGCCTCTAGAATAAAAGAGAGGACTATGAGGTGGTGACTGAGGATGGAGAGTTCATGTACAAGAACAACAGGCAAATCCTCAACATATCTAGCAGGTTGAGAGAGGCCAAGTGGATATTTGTGCTGAGCACATCTAGGAGTCTGTATGTCGGGCAGGTAATGTTCAGCCCCCATACCGTCACATACTAGCAACACACCAACACTAGGTTGTGGCTCTGGTGTAGTGGCAATATTAGGTATGTATCTTCCTTGCACCGTCATGATGTCGCGATAAGATTGGGTACTTTCCCAACTATACGTACGTTATTTCAGGAAGATATTATTTTGGTTACTTGGATTATCCTGGAATGTTATTGTTATAACCTGGGTGTGCCCCAACTATGAAATGTTTTCCCATTGTATCTTGATCCTGTAAATGTGTGGTTGTTGAGGCCATAGTATGCTCATACCTATGGGAGATGTGTGTGGCATCCTGGTGGTCTTAGGCTATCTTTTTTTTAACTTGTGTTAATCTTTCCGGGTATCATCCTGTAACTTGTGTTAACTAGTAGAAAACAGGCCTTTGGTTTGGAGCTTCCTTTGCCTCTAGTCCCGGTTGTGTTTGTGATCAGGACTAGTGTGAGCACTAGTACCGGTTTGTCCCGGTCCCCAATGGCTAGGAGGCCATAGGTGACTAGTCACGGTTCGATGGGGACCTCTAGTCCCGGTTGGTAATATTAGCCGGGACTAAAGGTGTGGCCCCCAATGGCTAGGAGCTGGGAGACCTATAGTCCCGGTTTATATGTAATACAAACCGGGACTAGAGATCGTGAACTAGTCTCTGTTTGTAATACAAACAGAGACTAATGGTTTTTATACATATACCCTTGATTCATCCCTGCCCGAGTCCATGACCATTTTGCTCAAAGCTAGCTCAAGTTCATCCCCATTTTTGTCTAAGATTTGTCAAGATTTGGTGGCACCCATCAATCCAAGATTTTAAAAGGTTAGCAACTTCATTCTTTCATCTCACATTGTTAGTTTACCTCAATTCTCTAGAAGTAGAGAGGGATTTCATGCTTTAGAAGAGAGAGGTAGAGGAAATTTTAAATGTGTAATTTTAGACAAATTTTGATTATACAAAAAGTTACTGAAAGTTGAGGTGTGTAATTTTAGAGTTTCGGAGCTCAAAATTGAATGAGGTTTTTCACTGCTAGATCAATAATTAAAAGCTCAACATTTTTTATGTTAATTTTTTTGTCCAATTCAAAAATTGGTGCATGTAAAATTATATATATATGTTATTAGTACACACTAAATTTTAGATTTTAACAAGAAAATGAAGTGAAAATGATCCAAGCTTTTTATATGATCCAAGTTTTTAATTATAATATAGATGGGCTGGCCATGGATGTATGGCCGTTCCCGAATGTCTGACGCGTTCATTAAAGGCGTGTATTCTTTTCTCGAAGTGGCGGAGGCAAACAAGTAGAATGGTTTTATGTGTTGTCCGTGTCGTGTCTGTCGAAATGAGAATGATTACTCTTCCTCAAAAACCATTCACATCCACCTGATTCAGTCCGGTTTCATGTCCGGCTATAATTATTGGACAAAGCACGGAGAAAGAGGGGTTATGATGGAAGACAACGAAGAAAAAGAGAACGATGACAACTATACAATGTTCCCTAAATTTCCCTAAATTCGGTGGTACTGCAATGGAAGACAATGAATAAGAAGAATGCATCAGATGAGACCGTTGATGATCTTCGTCAGGCCATTCTTGATGCACAGAGAGAATGCGAAAATGAAAACGAGAAAAATAAGGTTGAGCGCATGTTAGAATCATAAAAAATTGTTGTATCCAAATTACAAAGATGGCAACACAAAGCTCGGTACCACTGGAATTGCTGCAATGGAAGGCAGTGAATGGTTTATATGACAAGTGATTTGAGAAGCTACTGAAAATAATGAATGTAGAAGCTTTCAAAGGATAACGAATTGCCTGCCAACGAGGTATAGAAGGTTGTATGCCCTCTAGGATTAGAGATGCAGAAGATACATGCATACATTAATGACTGTATCATCTACCTTAGTAAGGAGTACGTGAATTTGGATGCATGCCCGGTATGTGATGCATTCTCCACCAGCATCCTTCTTCAATATTATGATTCTAGTATCATTCTCCCATGACCATGGCAACCCGAGCCAGCATCTTAACTCTTACGTCTACGATTTCAGTTTCAATGGATGTCTTTATAATTTGAATGATTACAACCCTGATTAAAGTGATTGCCTCTACTCCTCTGTCTGAGTCCCTGATCTAGACCATCATTGATATAATGTGTCTCCTCTTTTGACTTACCTTAATAAATCACAAGCGCATCTGTTGAGCTAGGAAGCTACTCTTCTAGAAGTTTATTTGTTGTTTCTTCAAACCTGATTATCGCTTTGTATCGTAATATACATTTAGTTGTCTTGTATGTTTTAGTTGTTGCCTATCCAATTTCACGTGCACCCGTGAATAAAGATAATAATATTGTTGTTCGTAGATTGGTGCCCACATTGGCATAGCCGTGGAATTGGTCAAGAGACTTGGCTTATCTATGTAAACCGGAATTTCTAAATAGTGGACAGATCACAATGATTATTCAAGCTTAGTAAAATGAAATTTATTATATTACAAGAAATATACATGTTGATATTTCACTTCCGTATATTTTTAACATTACAACTATGAGTATAGCGGAACGGTGCTCCAGGATGACCCCTAAATCTAACGAGCCTGTAACATCACCGGGTCCCCCTGACTCTGGTGAACCGTCCACCCTTCCATCATCAGCCATAGTCCTTATTCCTTAACTTGTTCATCGATTTTTTTTTCTCACTCAACTGTTGCCGTGATGGCACAGACTGTTTGTATACTAACATTGCGAGGAATCCAATTGAAAAAGTGCTGATATTTTTTATTAATTACTAAAAGGTACAAAAATATGAAGAACATACGTCCAAATCCATAATTGTGAAAAAAAGTGTTTAAAAAGGAATTGGTTAGAACTAATGTCACAACTCAACTAATGATTTTCTACTCATTCTAACTTATTTTTAATTGTAACGATTAAATGGATTTAAATTTCATTAAATTTGGGTTGAGTGATAAATCAAACAAGAAACTTGACTTTCATGTTAGACCTATCATGGGTTATTTGAGGAGACTTTAACCTATGCTTGCGATCCCATCAAAAGGGAAAATCGAATCTTCTCCAAATCCAGAAAACAATCGAATTCTAAGATTATTCTTTTAGGCAATGACTTCCATGCATACTTCTTCTATATTCTGATACATGATAGCTAAAAGGACCAAATCAATTCTACTCTCCAGAATATTGACCTGAGTTAACAAATACCAACTTTGATCGAATAGATTTACTGAACGAGTATGTGAAGCCAAGGAGAAGGAGAACGAGAGGCGACAACTAAAATCCATCTAGGGTTCTGTCCCTCTCGCAGGTGACACCGTCGGTCCACTGTGTCTCGGGTGTCCATGTGGTCTTGGAGGTGTGGCAGACCACAACCTCTTATTGGCGGGAGGTTTTTTGTTCTTTCTTTAACTTGTTTTTCAGTGTCTTCTTCGTGATACTGAGGCGACAAGTCAGAATAAGGTCATCGCCGATGTTTCCTCCAAAAACTCCTTCTCCTCCATTCATCGGATCCATCGATTACCCTCCTCTGGTAGGCCTAGCTGACATCGGGAGGCGCGGTGAACCTGGTCTATGGGTGGGTTTTTTCAATAAAATCAGTTTCCCCAAAGATTAGTTTTGAGTTTGGTGGTTGTCTTATTCTTGTCCATCGTGTCGATGGAGAAGACAACTTGTTCAATAAGTGTTCTTTAGACCTTCGTTCGAACGATGAGAGCTTCTTCCCAGCGTCAGTTGTGGTGCTGGAAGATCAAATTTCTCTAGGTATAATCTTTCAGATCCTGCTTCACCGGTTCGATTTGGGATCGTTTGTGATGGTTGCCGCGAAGAGGTTTGTGAAGGCGATATGCCCTATAGGAAAATGATAAATTGGTTTATTATCATATCTCAATTAGTTTATAATAGTTTTATACCGTGTTATAACTGTATCAAACAAAAGCATTGATACAGGTGTGGTATATAAACAAACTAGGTCCCTAATAACCTCTATGCAACTAGTTCATTGGGCAACCGATGATCAAAGTTTCCTGATCATGGAGCATTTACGCCAGTTGACAATAAGTTCATATCATTGATGAATGATGTGATGGACAGTATCCGTATAAGTATTGCAATGTGATCAAGTCACATGGTTTACCGTTGTAATAGTTAGAAACAAAGTGACCTTCTCCTCGTACCATGAGATCATATCTAATCACTGTCACCTGTGGCTACTTAGACTACATCAATCGTCACAGCGTAACAGGGTGATCATAAAGGTATATGTTGGGTATTTCAGAGGGACATGTTGAGACGTATACAAGATCGGGATTTGTTCTCAACCGCGATGGGAAGATACATTGGGCCCACTCGGTGAGATTGCATCCAATAAGATGCAGCGAATGATTAGGTCATGGTGATACAATATCACGGTAATAAGTTAAATAGACTTGTTAGTGACGATATTAGTATGTTGATACTAATGATCAAATCTCAGACGAGTTATGTATCCAAGAAACAAAATAAATTGGACTCAGAGTTTATGGTTCAAACGATAATACATCGTGGAATGCACATTTATGGCTATCCCGATCCCGCTAATGATCATTGATATGAGAGAGTTCTCGATCATGTATGTGATATTTCCGAACCATAGGATAACACACTTAAGAGTTCTACGATGCTTAGAGATCATTATGAAATCATTGGGATCACCAGAAGAAACAGATGAGAATGTCGGAAGTATTCCGTAAGACAACCAAAATCGTTCCAGGAGGATCCAAAGTAGTTCGGAGTGACCTGACAGGTCTTTCAGTTCGAAAGGAATTTTACAATATGTATTCCATATTAATTTTTAGAATTAATATTAAATAAATATTTAAAATTAATTTTAAAAGGGCAAATTCCCTAATGGGCCAAATCCTCGGACGAAAAGGGCCCAAGAGGGAACTTCCCAAGGAGGGGCAATCGGCGCCTCCTAGGGCCCCCACCTGGTCGGCCTTGTGCTATGCGTGGGGGCCCACCCGACCAACCTCCCTTGGTGCGCCTCCTCCCTCTCTCCTTTAGTACCACCCCGGGACTTTGGGGAGAAGGGGTCTTCCCCTTTTCCTTATATAAGGTCTTTATTGGTGGGAAAACATAACAAATAAATTGAGAATTTCCTAAGGCATATTTCCTTAGGTAATTTTCCCTTTCTCTCTCTGGTTGAATCTCGTGAGTGCGGTTTCAAGAAGAACTTCGCACGTGAGAGACGACACCACCCCGACACGCCGTCGCGCTTCCTAGATCCCAGTTCTAGAAGGTCTACTTCCACATCCCGACTGGATCAGGGAGAACAGGAGTCGTCGTCAGACACTGAACGTGTGCGAGACCATGTATACATTATTTTATAATTATTGAAGACAACTTATATATCTTTACGATGTATACTATTCGCTATTAAAAATATATTGTGGTATTGATCGTCAAAAAACCTAGGTTCTTGTGGTGTGACGACACCTATGCCTCCAAATTCCTAGTCATGGTTGCCAGCTACATCGAACCGGTATGTAAGCCAAGGAAAAGGTGGCTGAGAGGCGACCACGAAAACCTCCGGTGATCTTGAAGCATTAGAGATGTGGCAGAACACATCTCTCATCGGTGGAAGGTTTCATGTTCTTTGTTTAACCTATTTTCAGTGTCTTTATTGGAATGTTGAGGCGGAAGCTACATACCGAAGTAAGAATATGGTCCTCCCTGTTCCAGTCTCATTTTGGTAGTGCACCTAGCGTCAAAGGAGGACACGTGGAGTCGTGTGTCCAGCGAATTTTCTGATATTTGGTCGGTTTTTGTGTTCATTAATGTGATTGCAGGTCAGTCTCTTCCGACCTACAGTTATCATCAATGACGATGGTTATTGTTCTGATGCGTTGGTCCTTCGTGGTCTTAACTCGACGACTTTCAGTTTGTGTGTCATAACAAGTTCTACTAAGTTTTGCCTGATTTTAGTGATGGAGGGTGAGGACGCGTGCACATCTTCAGCTCGCGCTAGTGATTATAGTCGTCGTTAAGTGGTCTAAAGATCTATTTGTAATTTTTTCTTTACTTTTGAGCCTCTTTCGGTGCAATTTCGAAGGAAAAAAAAATCCTGTGACGACAAGATATCTACTGAATTATTTAGAGCCCAGCCCGTTGGCGCATTTCCGCTGTACAATGTCCAAACTCCAAACTTAGGGGAAACGACCCACATTTCTAACTCGAACTTTCCTCTTGGCGACACCGCCGCACCGCTGGTCGCCGTCTCGCCGTTTTGGGCTTTCTGCCGACTGGCGGCGCCTGCTGGAATCCCGATTAACGCCGCCGTCGACTCGGCAAGTAAGTCCCGATACCATAGGAGCCTCGGCAATAGAGTTCACTAGCAGGCGCTCCCGCCCTCCCCCCATGTGATCAGCGCCTTCATTGACCAACGACCCAGGTAGTCAGGCAGAGCTCCGCAAGGCAGGGAAATGTGCATGCTCCAGTAGATTGAGCTCTTCACAGTTCCAAGACAGAACCGTGCGCAACAATGGCCCGTGTCACGGGCGCGGCGGTACCCGCCACCGCCGCCGCGTTCTACCACTCCCTCCTCCAGAGCTGCATGAACTGCTTCCGGCAAGGCAGGTCCGTCCACGGCAGTCTCATCGCGTCCGCCTCTGCCCCGGACCTGCACCTCAGCACCAAGCTCGTCATCTTCTACGGCAAACACAACGACATCGCTGCAGCACGCAGGGTGTTCGACAGTATGCCGCACCGGAGCGTCGTGTCCTGGACGGCCATGGTCTCCGGCTACACCAGGAACGGCCGCCCGCGAGACGCACTGGAGCTGTTCGCGCTCATGTGCTCGTCGGGCGCCAGGCCCAACCAGTTCACGTACGGGAGCGTGGCCAGCGCGTGCGCCACGGCTGGGTGCGTGAGGAGCGGGGAGCAGGTGCATGCGTGCGTGGCCAAGGGGAGTTTCACAGGGGACATGTTCGTGCAGAGCGCCCTCATGGACATGCACCTGAGGTGCGGATCGGTGGCTGATGCCAGGCGGCTGTTTGCGGAGATGGAGAGGAAGGACGTGGTGTCCTGGAATGCCTTGCTCAGGGGTTTTGTGGAGCGTGGGCATTGCAGTGACGCACTTGGGTTGTTGTCCTCAATGCTGAGAGAAGGTATGGGTTTCATCTTGCTGTGTAACTGCCATGAAATGTGTCACCCCTTGGCTTATATAGTGCTATGAACACCTCAGAAACACGCCTTCTATTGTAATCCTAGTGTTTCATGCTAATCTTTGCTATATCTGAAAAACAGTAATAAACTTACAACTCTCTCTATATATATTTGTCCTCGTCAAAATTTACCAGATAGAGTCACTAAAATTATTACTCCTCTCTGTTGTAATGTTGACGTAAAATTCGCACTTCCAATTACTGTTCTCCACTGTCCAATTTCCATTTGTGTCTCTTAGGTTTGTCAGTTAACTTTTGTGTTAGAGCATCCACAATGCGGGGCGCTTAAAAAATTGCATTCCCGAACATGCACAAACGTCTGGTCGTTAGAAGCCATAATGTGTACGTGTTTTCCAAGCAGCCGACTCTTCTTAATGCGCCGATGCCAAAATAACAGCAGGGATCGAGGCTTGAACTGCCAAAACAACTAGGATTCTATTCCTAGCGTCTGCAAATCAGCGTCGCATTGTGGCTGCTCTTACGCTGTTGTTTGTAATTGAAAATGCATTTTCCCTTGGTTATTAATCACTTCAATAAAAAACTTTACAGAAATGCTGCCTGACCATTTCACATTTGGAAGTGCTCTAAAAGCCTGTGGAGCAGTCAGTGTGCTTGTTAATGTGGAGCTGATTCACACTTGCATAATAAAGTTAGGCTACTGGGGCGAAAAGGTTGTTATTGGATCGATAATTGATGCTTATGCAAAATGTCGGAGCATGAGTAACGCCAGAGTGATATATGACTCCATATGTGAACCAGACCTTGTGTCATCCACCGCGCTGATCAGTGGGTACTCCATGGATAAAAAACACACTGAAGATGCAATGGAGCTCTTCTGCAATATTCATCGTAGGGGTTTGAGGATTGATGGTGTTCTGTTAAGCTCCTTGCTTGGCCTTTGTGCTAATGTGGCATCTCTCAGATTGGGGACACAGATTCATGCTTATATGTGCAAAAAGCAGCCTATGGGTGATCTGGCATTGGACAATGCGTTAGTTGACATGTATGCGAAGGCAGGAGAATTTTCAGATGCCAGGCGTGCTTTTGGTGAAATGCCCCACCGAAATGTGGTTTCATGGACTTCGCTCATCACTGCATATGGGAAAAATGGTTTTGGAGAGGATGCTGTGAGCCTTTTCGATAGGATGCTGGAGGATGGTGTGAAGCCAAACGATGTGACATTCCTTTCTCTTCTGTCTGCATGTGCTCATTCAGGTCTGATGAGCAAAGGAATGGAATATTTCACTTCCATGATGAGCAAATATGGTATTGACCCAAGAGCGGAGCATTACAGTTCTGCTATCGACCTTCTTGGTCGTGGAGGTCAGTTAGAAGATGCATGGAAGCTAGTTCAGAATATGGATACTGAACCCAATTCATCAACCTTGGGCGCTATGCTTGGAGCTTGTAAAGCGTATGGAAATATGACTCTTGGAGAAACTGCAGCCAAGAATCTTTTTAGTATAGCTCCTGAGAGTTCTGTACACTATGCTGTGCTTGCAAACATGTATGCAGAATCTAACTTATGGGAGGATGCTCGAAGTACAAGAAATTTGATGGCTGCAACATCTAGTGGAAAGGAAGCTGGTTGCAGTGTCATCTAAAGTTATGAATTATTTTTTCTCCAAGATTTTCAGATGATGGTTGTATTCCATTGGTAGATGCACCAGATGAATCTGGATTGCTTTCAGACCTTGGTCCACAGTGAACCTGACAGATGCAACATGTTGAGCCTCCAAAACTTTGTAAACTCTAATTGACTTCGAAATCTTTTGCCCTTTTTGTTCAGCAGTGCAGGGTAAGCGCACATTATGCTATGATAAAACTTTTGTATAGTTTGTTTATTTTGATTATATCTGTTGGGTTACATTCCCTATTACTTCATATCTTGCAACTTCTGCCAACCGTAAAAAGTTCATGTTTGACTCATCCGATTTTGTCAGTATTCCAAGTTATCTTCATTGTATTGATTGGACAGTTGCAGGTTTATGGAGTCTTAAATCCTTTCTTTTACTTCATGCTGTCTGCATCAGTTGATACCTATAAGAATACTGTAAAAACATGTAGTGGATAGACCAGTTTGTTATTCTCTTCTGTACATGACTTTGAGATTTAGAACGGTATTTTTTTTTCAAATAGGTGAATACATGATTTATGACTGATCTGTGACCCTTCTTTTGTATGTTGAGCTGACAGTGCCAATATCATGGCCTTGATCTATTGCATATGCTTTGTTGTGTTGAGTGAAGCAGAACTTGCAACATAAATTGGTGAATGCAAAAATGTCTTATCATCTCTGCATGACTTCAAACTTATAAGCCTCGAGAAACTAAATCCATCACGTTTCAGTTACTAAATGAATAATTGAGTATGTTGTCCGAACCATGAGTAGTTGACTTAATTTTTGTTTGTTTACTTGCTTTATTTTCTAAAATATTTTGATCAGTACTTCTGATCTGAACTGCAAACATATTTTTAAAATATTTGTTGAAGATGGTATGCCATTTTATCAGTATTGTATACTAGTTTAGTCCTGACTGATACACCAAGCTTGCTCTACCATGATAGAATCATAGAACTGAAATTTGTTTCTGTTTTTAGTTTGCATACATTTGATCAGTGATTTCTGTTCTATGAACTATCACAGTACGGTTATTCCTTTTTCGCATGATTTTCTTTCATATTGCACTTTGATATTTATTTGCATTATCAGTTGATCCCTAAACAATATTGAAGTTAGGGCTGTTAACAGCTAGCAACTTACAGTTCAAGTTTTTGATGTGGCACTTTTTAGGAACATGCCGTAGTCTCTGCATCATCTTAGGAGTGGATTGCACAAGTGCACAGGTCACGAGGGATGTCTATCATTGTTTGTAACTGGTAGATTAGAGGTCCTTAACTTCTGAAATACATCCTATCCCATCATAATATGCTCCGTAGATGCCTGATCCAAGACTTCCGTGCATTTTAAAATTCTTGTACATGCACGCAAGCCACAGAACTCCCGAATACTGATCTTCAAGCACATGCCAAAGTCTTCGGCCATCCACTGGCTGCATTACATATGAAAATAGTGCAGCTGTAAGGGCATGGCTTGTAGAGCCACTTTACTAATATTGTGCAAAATGGCGTTGCTTACTGCCACTTGTGTGCAACCTAAGCAACTGAACTATAAAGCAGGCTGTGAGTTCTAGTTCACCTCAAATATCACCAAGGACTGTGCAACTCCATCTTTGTAGCTAAGAGTTTTACATCAGTCATGCACAACATGGCTTACATACTCCTCTTTGTATTTTTCCTTCCTCTTGTCCTACAATCCTCCTTAGTGCTATGCAATCCACCAGAGTTGAAGGTTGGCTTTTACCAATACACATGCCCGTATGCGGAGGTCATTGTTCGTGATGAGATGACCAAGATCATCTCCCACGTACCAAGCCTCGCCGGCCCTCTGCTTCGCATGCACTTCCACGACTGTTTCGTGAATGTGTGCACACATCTTAGTCTGTTCTGAACTGTTTCAGTTGAGTTCAGAGGAAATGTACTGAACTGTTTGTACTCTGCAGGGTTGCGACGCTTCTATTCTGCTTGATAGCCTACCAGGATTACCATCTGAAAAGGAATCAATACCCAACCTTAGCCTGCGAGGCTTCGGCACAATTGACCTTGTCAAGGCTAAGCTGGAGCAAGCCTGCCCTGGAGTGGTCTCCTGTGCGGATATCCTAGCTCTTGTGGCAAGGGATGTTGTACTACTGGTAAGTGCTAGCAGTTCCGTTTGTTAATGATAGTTCATTCTTACAAGTAATAGAAGATTTCATAGTTGGAGAAATTGGCACGAACTGAATAATTCAGGCCAATAATGGTGGCAAAAAACACACAGTTTTGACTGCCTTCGCTGAGTTTGATTTACAGCCTTTTATGTATTTACTTCACGGTACCTGCTCTCTTGCTAAACCAAACTTTCATTTTTCACTATGCAACAGACCCATGGGCCTTTTTGGGATGTTCCAACTGGGCGGAGAGACGGGATGAGATCGGTGAAGGACGACGCTTTGAACAACCTACCTCCACCCTTTTTTGATGCCACTCGTAACCTGTTCCAGTTCTTCATACCGAAGGGCCTTGATGCCAAGGATCAGGTGGTTCTGCTAGGTACATACTACTATTCTTCAGGAACTAGATTCAATGCATTATCTAGTAAACTACTGCATATCTCATAGATTTTGCAGCCCATTCCCCTTGTCATTGTAGTTTACTCAAACTTTGCTGATCCCAACAAATCTCTAGTAGCATTCCCCTATAAAGGTGACTATGTATAAGAACTAAGCAACGCTGATGGAGCAAGGTATGCACGTGCCAAGTCAACAGAGATGGGGAAAATAAAAACTATGTGGTTTTCACTGTCCATATTACTACTAGGACTGAAAATTTCATTTCCGATTATCTCGCAACTACAATAACATGACAAAAATTCCTGATGTTTAACTCAATCTGGAAGAAACCATGGAAACTGACACAAGGTATATCTTGTCCACTCATTAACAGGGGGGCACACGCTTGGGACCTCCCACTGCTCGTCCTTCTCGGACCGGCTGTACAACTTCAGCGGCACGTTGATGCCAGACCCGTCGCTGGACAGGCAGTACGTCCCGCGCCTGAAGACCAAGTGCGCGCAGGGCGACACGAGGACGCTGGTGGAGATGGACCCGGGGAGCTTCAGGACATTCGACGCGAGCTACTACCGGGTCATCGCCAAGGGGAGGGCGCTCTTCACCTCGGACGAGACGCTCATGCTGGACCCCTTCGCCAGGGACTACGTGCTGCGCCAGGCGGGCATGGCAGCAGCAGGCGGGTACCCCGCGGAGTTCTTCGCGGACTTTGCGGCGTCCATGGTGAAGATGGGGAGCGTGCAGGTGCTCACCGGCGCGCGGGGGCAGGTCAGGAGGCGCTGCGCCGCCGTGAACCCGATGTACATGTAGCTGGCGGCTCCGTCTGTGTGATCGTCAACTCTGAACTCTTATTGCGTAGGATTAGTAGTACTGGTGTGCCTTACGCGGGTACGTTGTGTGTATTATTAATGTATTTCTTCGTTTGTACTGTATCAAATAAAGTGTTTGCTTGGTTTTCAATTCAAATGGTGTCATTTGCCTACACACTGAACTATTTTTTGTTCAAGAAAGCACAACGTACAGAAGTATATTCTCGTTTCCGGCTGTTCCCTGCTTCTCTGTGGGATGCAATGCAACACACGTTGAGGAAACTTGTGGGTGGGGATGTGCTCTCTGGCACTAGCTTGGCAGGCAGCGGTTACTTTGGCATTGGATATGCTCTAGAGGCCCTAGCTCATTGGTGTGGGCATAACGGTCTCACTAAGCTAGCTCCACATGCACGGACCACAGCTTCCACTCGTGAACTATTCGTTCAAGCTTGTATCGCACTCCCTGTGAACCCCTTTACAGCAGTTGGTCGTATCCTGTAATTTCTACAGCTGTGCTGAAAAGCAAACTGTTATAATTTACTTAACTTTAGTTGTTAAAGGAAATTACAAAAAAAAATAGCAATTAGAACTGAGTTTTTTATGGTCAGACTGAGAATTAGCGAGAGTTCAATTTTACTCGACGATGAAGTCTAGGGAACATTTTTGTATACACCACCTTTCTCTGCTCGTCCAATGATATCATGCCAGCCGAAAGAAGAGGAATATTATAACCTACGAACTACACCAAGACTCCAAGGAAACTATAGTAGCTGGTTAAGCTAGGCATCTTCGGTCGCTTTCTGTTCCTTCCTTGCTCATCAACGAATCACCTCCTCCGTACGCGCGCCAGGTAACGAGACTAAAACCTCTGCAACGTACAAGCCCAAACGCACGTACGTAGTACATACACCATGCGTGCCATGCGCGCAGACGGTGATCGCGGCAGACCAAGCAAGCTTCCACACGCGCCTCCACCGCCATGCCGCTGCCACACTCGGATACCGGCGCCGGCGGGGGCTTCCTCCGCCCGCTCCCGGCGGAGCGGCCGCACCTGACGCGCTGCACCAAGATCCTCTGCTCCGCCTTCCTCACCGCCCTCCTCCTCGCCGGCGTCATCCTCTTCGTCGCCTACCTCGCCGTGCGCCCGCACAGGCCGCGCTTCCACGTCGCCTCCCTCTCCGCGGCCGGCCTCCAGCAGCAGCCCAGCGGCGGCGGCGGCGCGGTCCTCCTCTCCGGCCGGCTCTCCGTCCGCAACCCAAACATGGACGTGGCCTTCTTGTACGACCGGCTCTACATGTCCCTAGTGTACCGCCAGTACGGCGACGTCGTCAAGGACCACGACCTCAACGGCGGGATGCCCCTGTACCAGCCGCCCAAGACCACGTCGGACCTCGCCTTCGAGGGCGTGGCCGTGCCGGCAGGCCCCGCGGCGGCCGACATGGCGGCAGGAGCGGCCACGGCAGGAGGAGGCGTGGTGGCGCTGACGGTGAAGGTCCGCTCCAGGATCCGGTCCAAGGTGGCCTTCTGGGGCTCCCACTGGCACCCGCTCCACGTGGCCTGCGACGTGGCCCTGGGGCCCGACGGGCAGCTGCTGCCGGAGGGACAGCAGAAGCGCTGCAGCATCGACTTCCTCTAGTCTTGGATGCATGTAAAAACATGAATATTGTACTACTCGTTTGATTTCACAAGAATGGACCGTCATTCCTGGAACCATTTTTCATCCAAACTGCAATGTGCAACAGAATTGTTTCCAGTTAGAAATTGGCATCCATACAACCAGATTCCGGTGTTTCCTTCCAGGAACTCACAAACTACACTTGGCGCTACACTTGCACCGACTCTGTTTACAGCGAGCGAGCAGATGGCAACGGAGTCAATATATACAAAAAACTACACGCTGATGAACACGTCTCCGCAACAGGCCATGTCGACAACAACCACCTGACGGTTCTGACACCGCGACCGCCAGGCGGAAAGAAAGAAACTGGTCATGATCAGCCTCGGTCGAAATCAATCGCCATACATAGATGTCTGAAAGCGTATGCCAGGTTCAGTACTGCAGCATATGGCGGGTTACTTTGAGTTGAGAATTGTCCAAGCCTTCGTCACTAACTCTTCACTCTTATGAGTTAGCACCAGAGCACTGATTTACTGGGTGGTATTTCAGCAAGCTGAGTTTCCCATGCCATACAATCACCCTGGCAATAAGCAAAGATATGATGAATAAAGTTACTGCTAGTGTAGAGTACATGTTTGGTATAGCCTTATAGGCAACAAAACACAAAGTGTAAAACAATTACTACCTCTCTTCCTAAATGTAAGCCTTTCTAGCAGTTCAAACTGAACTACTAAAAAGTCTTACATTTCGGAACGGAGGGAGTACTAGACAGTAGCATGGTTCTAATACAGAAAATAGAGGTGTGATCCAGGCAATATATCAATCTGACATTATGTCGGCAGAATGGAGCAAGGCATAGGATCTTACCATTTCATTTCATCCAATCTCGAGCACAGACAAGTGCCTCAATCGTCTTGATGCTCAGTGTGCTATAGTGCTTTGGAATCACAGGCCCACTGCTACTGAATGCTGCTTCGGATTGAACAGCAGACGCTGGCATAGCTAATATGTCCTGTGCAATAGCTGCTAGCGTCGGGTACTTCGTGGTGTGGTTCATCCACCAGTTCAAAATGTCGAAGTCATCCTTCCGAGGAACTAGACCATCTTCAAGGTAGTCATCAAGTTCCGTAGATATCTGGCAACTTGCTTGTTCATTGAGATGCTGATCCCAGTCATCTAACAAATCATTATCGTCAGCATCCAAAGCCGCACTATTTGAAGCAGCACTCGGTCGATCCGTAGGATTGCAGTATTCATTGAACAGTTCCCGGACTGTTTCGCGTATTTCACTTAAGTAGCTCTCTGAATTCGTGCCAAAAGCTCGCTTCAGACGGAACTCGATGAAGCTGATTTTGAATCTAGGATCCAGAACAACAGGTATTGACAACCACAAGTATGAATCTTGCCAATACCCATGGAACGCTTCCTGCATCTCCATAACCAATCTAGAGATTTCTCCTAGACCATTTGATGCTTCTTCTTGCAAGACTGTCCTCACTTTCCAAACCTCGTTGAAGTATATATTTGCTGTGACAGAGCTAGGGCAAGAAATAACTTCAATGACACGATAAAATGTCCTCAGAATCTTGCAAATAGACTCAGCAACATTCATATCTTCTGGATTCAGCAAATTTTCAGAAGGAAATGACTTTTTGAACTGCAAAAGTACTTCAAGCCTAAAATAAAATTTGTGCCACCACTTAGCATCTTCTTGTGGACACTTCAAACTCATCTGCGAAATGACTTCTAGAAGCTGTTGTTGGGCTGATGGCGAGGATGCACGTGCCACAAAAAACTCCATTGCTGCATCACCAACAAGGCGAAGTATATCTGCTTGCCCTTGAGAAACAACACTATTTAAGACGTCATCCAGACAAGCAATGTTGTATAGCCTGCCTCTGATAGGAAGGCACTTCTTCTCTATGAGCATTTCCTTTAGCTTCAGGGTGTTTGGACTGTTCCTTACATCACCAACAGAAGTAAAGCTCAAAATCTTATGATCAAGATTCCAGTCTCTAATTGCATCCAACATGACGTTGTATGATCCACTTTCTGAGTCTGGGACAGAAGCCCCACTGCAATGTATTATTCTTTCCAGATTAGTAGGTGAGGACCAAAACATGCCAAATTTGATTATTATTCTCTGGACTTTCCAGTCATCACCAATAAAATGTGCCGTCAGACAGAGGTAATTTACTGTTGGCTCGGATCCATCAGGAGTCCAGATGCTTGCTGACAGAGACACGCGTCGGGAGGAAAGTGTAATTATATCCTTAAGGTTTACCTTTTCCTTCTGAAATAAAGCAGTGCAATGTTCTTCCATATCATTATGAGAAATTGCATCAACCATAGGGTTGAGATTCTTTATAAATCTTCTCATTTCTTCATGCTCCACAATTGAAAAAGGATGAGCATGTAAAATTATCATTTTGGCTAGCTCCTGGTAAGATGTTTCTTGACCAAACTTCCTGGCGCCCATGTCAGCTGAAGTGTTCACGAATGATGTCTTCTGCTTCTTCAGGCATGTACCATCTGATGCTGGTGGGAATTGATGTGTTGGCACCATTTGAATGGGCCGGATTATAGGGGTTGTTTCACCAGAGCTACTAGTCCTGAGGAGCTTGCTAGAGTATTCTGCGATCTGAACCTTCCCGTTTGTCAAGGCAGGCGAGAGCTCATCATGCACCCTGGACTTCAAAGTAGGTGCACTCGAAGGGTGAAACGGAATCTTCGGTTGATTGTGGACAATTCCACGCCGACCTGGACAGGTTAGAAGATGCCGACTCAGATGGCTCCTCCCTCCAAACTTATTTGCACTGAGACGTTTTTGGCAATGAATGCAATCTGCAGCCTGGAGCTTCCCTTCAACATAGACAGGCGTAAACTCCTTCCACACCTTCGACTTGAATCTGCTGGGAATTACTGAGCCGATGTCGTCAAGCGTCTCCGAGATAATCACATTGACCGGATCAATTGGTGAAACCGGACTATGTTCATTCACCGAAACTGCGAATAAAACATGAACCTATACTTACATGCCAGAGTTCAATTGCTTTGACAATGTCATATCAGTGTATCCAGATCTTAAGCTACACCATGCATACTAACAGAGCGCTGCAGGTAAGCTAGACCCGGCACGGAGTGAGACATACCATAAGGGAAGTAGGAATCCTTCTGCCGCCTCTCGGCGGATTCTGGCTTGCCCGGGCAGATCTTCTGGTGCCGCCACAGATGGCTCGTCCCGTTGGAGTCCTTGCAGCTGAGGCTGTTGTGGCAGTAGAGGCACTCCGCGAACTGGACCTTCCCGTTGAGGAAGATGGGCTTGTACTCCTCCCAGACCTTGGACCTCTTCTTGTGCTTGTACCGGAATGCGCTATGATGAACTCCGTCATACGCAACCTCCACCTTCATGGCGCCACCCACCTCATGCTCCTCAGGATACTCCACGACTTGCTGGATCATAGCATGCTCCATGGCTCACTGCATAGTAAACATGAAACGAAATGGATTTAGTTTCTTTTTTACTGCAGTAGCGTTCGAGTACATGAAGCATGGGTAGAGCATACACATCGAACAGAACTCCGATTTCAGAAGTATGCGGAAAATTTCCCCTAAATCCTGCGCATTTGAGGTGGGGAAATACGAATGGATCGCTTTGACTGCGGCTTCCAGGGAGCCCAAATCGTCAAAGTAGACATGTACGCAACCCAGATCAAGAAATTTCATGGTGGAAATCCGGGGAAAATCGAGGCGGAGGGTGTTACCTGAGATGGGGAAGAACCCTGGCCTGGGGGAACCTCGCGGGGGCCGGGGGAGGAGATTCTGGGCACGATTAGGGCATCGAGTTGGATCTGCGGGCGGGCGGCGGGTGGGTAGACCCAGTTCGTCCATTTGGGCTGGGTAAAGGGTTCGTTGGACCTAGATGGGCTTAAGTGGGCTCGTCCGTTTCGGTCACTGGGCTTGTAGAGAGCCTGGTTTGTTGCGTATCTCATTCGTTCCCTAAAATTTCCCGCTGAATTTTTTTTTCGTTCCCTAAAATTTATCTGTCTCTCGCGCCTCAATTTTTTTTTAAATCACTTCCCATCTTTCATTTCTGTATATAAACTAACGAACTACTGCGGTAAATAATAAAGTTTTTTCTCATCGTTTTTTTATTTTTTCTCTCATTGCTGGCACAACAAGATGATATGGTAAAAAAGCTGAAAAGCTAGAGATATACAGCCTGTACATGAACTAGCCAGGAATTTATACAGAAATTATAACAAAGCCGACAAAATCATCGAAAAATTATAAATAAGACACACCATGTCAAGTTGTCAAACACATACTAGGCCGAGAGATCATCTTTATCGCTCTCTACAGCAAATGGAGTCGATGCGGGGTCAGAAAAAAAATCAAGTCATCAACTCTGTCCTTTTTTTGGCAGGAATTCAAGTCATCAACTCATCGTTAACTCTTACCAGTTAGCACAAGTGCAGTGATTTACTAGGTACTATTTCAGTGAACTTAAATTTGTATGTCATACAGTTTACCCTACATGAGAAAGAAATGGATAAAGAGAGCACATAAAGAGACCAAGTGCAAGATATCCATTCATGGAACTGGAAGGTTCGCTCATAATTTCAAAATGGTCAACATTAATGGAAACATGAAATGGACAGCCTAACAGTTGAAGCTACAAATTAGCTCCACATGGGCATGCAGGGTTCTAGAAAAATTGCACCTCCAGTATGAGATCATCGTTCCCCAACAAAAATGATGATAAGATTAGCTCTGGCAATAAGAAAAGAAAGCAGCCTCGTGCGCTTAAATGCAGCATCATCACGCTACTGGATCGACGGTTGTACAATGGTATATGCAGGATCTTGAAATTTCATCTCATCCAATCTCGAGTGCAGACGAGCGCCTCGATCGTCTTGATGCTCAGTGTGCTGTGGTGCTTTGGGATTACTGGTCCACTGCTGGTGAATGCTGCTTCAGACTGAACAGCAGATGCTGGAATAGCTAAGATGTCCCGCGCAATGGCTGCGAGTGTGGGGTACTGCGTGGTATGTTTCATCCACCAGTCCAGAATGTCAAAATCATCCTTTCTTGGAACCAGAACCTCACCAAGGTAGTCATCAAGCTCTGAAGACATCTGGCTGCTGAGATGCTCATCCCAATCGTCTAACCAATCGTTATCATTTGCATCCAAGGCTGCACTTCTTGAACCATCGCCGCCGCTCCGCTGATTCATACGCTTGTAGTATTCATTGAAGAGTTCCTGGACTGTATCGTGTATTTCAGATAAGTAGTTCAGCGAATCTGTGCCGTAAGCTCGTTCCAGACGAAATCTCATGAAGACCATCTTGAATCTTGCATCAAACACAACAGGTAGTGACAACCACAAGTATGAGTTTTGCCAATACTCATCGAATACTTCCTGCATCTCCATGACCAGACTAGCAACCTCTCCGTGATCATTTGATGCTTCTTCTTGCAAAACTGTCCTTATTTTCCATACCTCGCCAAAGTATATATTTGCTGTTTGAGAGCAAGGGCTAGAAATTACTTCAATGACGCGATAAAATGTCCTCAAAATCTTGCAAACAGACCGAGCAACTATCATGTCTTCTTGAGACAGAGACAGAGACAGCACTCCTTCAGCAGGAAATAGCTCCTTGAATTGCAACAGAACTTCAAGCCTAAAATATAACTTGTGCCACCACTTGGCATCTTCTCGAGGACATTTCAAACTCATCTGTGAAACAACTTCCAGAAGCATCTGTTGTGTCGATGATGAAGATGCACATGCCCCCAAAAAATCCTTTACTATGTCACCGACAAGGGAAAGTATGTATGATTGTACTTCTGAAACAACACCATTTAGCATGTCGTCCACACAAGCAACGTTGTATAGCTTGCCTCTGATGGGAAGGCACCACTTATCTATGAGCATCTCCTTTAGCTTCGAGGTATTTGCATCATTCTTAATTTCACCAACTGAAGTCAAGCTCAAAAGCTTCTTGTCAAGATTCCAATCTCTGATTGCATCCCATATGACGTTGTAGGATCCGCTTTCAGACTCCGGAACACAAGCCTCCTTACAGTGTATTCTCCTTTCCAAATTAGTTGGTGAGCACCAATACATGCCAAATTTGATTACCATTCTCTGAACTTTCCAGTCTTCAGTAATAAAATGTGCTGTCAAACAGAGGTAATTTACTGTCGGCTCAAGTCCATCATGAGTCCAGATGCTTGCTGACAGGGAGACACGCTTGGAGGTAAGTGCAAGTCTGTCCTTGGCCTTTATCTTTTCCTTCTGAAATAGAGCAAGTAAATGTTCTTCCATGTCACTGAGAGAGACTGTGTTAGGCATAGGTTTGATGTTCTTTAAAATTCTTCTCATCTCTTCATTCTCCACGATTGACAAAGGATAGCCATGCAAAGTTATCAGTTTGGCCATAGCTTGATAAGATGAATCTTGACCAAACTTCCTGGCCCTTATGTCATCTGCAGTAGTCATACTTGAGGTCTTCTGTTTCTTCAGGCTTGTAGCATCTGATGCCGGTGGGGATTGATGATCTGCCACCACTTGAATGGGCCGAAAGGTGATGCCACTTGAGCTTTTGGTCTTGAGGATCTTGCATTTTGTGATTGGAACTGTCGTGGCAGGCGACGACTTATTTTGCACCCTGGACTTCAAATTAGGCACCCTAGACTTCAATTTAGATTGAACCGAACGGTTACCCTTCTGATGACTTCGGTGACGCCCAGGTCGTTTTGGACAGGCTAGAACATGTCGACTCAGATGGCATCCATTTTTACTGAGGCGCTTGTGGCAGTAATTGCAATCTGCAGCCTCGAGTTTCCCATCAACATAAATGGGTGTAAGCCCCTTCCACTTCTTCGACAGGAGGTTTCTGCTGGGAATAACTGAGCTTATATCTTCAAGTGTTGCTGAAAGTTTTCAAATGTATCCAAAGCTGGATTATTTTCATTCACCAAAACTATGCAACCGAAATACGAACAGCTACTTTAAGCTTTAGTTAAACTGTGCTAACAAAGGAATATATATGTTTCCATAATTCCAGACCCCCAAACTACACCATTCTAAGTAAAAAAACAGAGCAATACTAGTGAAGTTGTCCGGATACCGTGAGGCAAACTACTACTCCCTCCGACCCATATTACTTGACTTGGATTTATCTAGATTTGGATGTATCTAGTACTAAAACATGTCTAGATACATCCGAATCTAGACAAATTCGAGTCAACTAATATGGGTTGGAGGGAGTAGTAGAAGGTATTAATGCATCAGAACCTCAACAGGAAAAAGTGAACATTACCATTTCGGAAATAGGAATCCTCCTGTGGCCTCTCCGCCGCTTCCGATCTGGCCGGGCAGGTCTTGAGATGCCGGCGCAGATAGCTGTCTCCATTGTAGCAGAAGCGATTGTGGCAGCTCAGGCACACTGCAAACTCAACCTTCCCATTCAGACAGATTGGCTGAAACTCCTCCCAGACCATGGACAGATTCTTGCGCCCGTTTCCCCGAGAGCTGTCAAACTCTGCCGCCCGGTTCATGCTGCCAGCCTCCTCATGCTCACCAGGACGCTCCATGGCTTCACAGCAACTCAGCAAGTATGAAGAAAAAAAAGGTCCACATCAGTCCAAGAGGAAACCAGATTAATTTCAGTCCAAGATGAAACCATGTCCGTACGATAAAAAAAACATCTCGGAACATGGCATCCCCCAAACTGTCAAGATCATAGGAGCTTGTGGAATTATATCGGACCAAAATAAACCCATATTTCTCGCTCGTTGGCCAGAACAAAGACGCATACTTGCGGATTCAATCCCGGCCCCGGCTTAAAACCCTAGATTATCGAGCGCATGCACCCAGCACTACCACAATCCGAAACCTTTTCCGAGCACGAAACATCACAAAACTCTGCCAAAAAGGGCACCTTTTGTATGCAGGACAGCACACGCACACGGGGGTTTCTTGATCAGTAAGCGTGAGGGGGACGAGAGCGAGGGCAAGCAGAGCAGAGCCTTGGCGTGCTAACCTGGACCTCCGGGAAGCGACCGCCAACTCAAGGTGTACGGCCTCGCCGGGCCGTCGCCGCTCCTCGGCGAGCTCGCCGGGCGCGCTGCTGCTCAACCTTTCCCTCCGTTGGCAGGAATGGGCTTCCGCTTCCTGGAGGAGGAACAAGTACCCTAGACAGGATGCGTGCAGTGGGTCGGGCTTCGTGATCGGTCGGATTTGGGCTAGGAAATGTGTGGCTACTGGGCCAATCTCTTCTAGGCTTATGATTTTAGTCCTAATTTTGGTCTTCCACTAAAACAGGTCTTCAAATTCTCAAAAAAAAAACACGTCTTCTATACTAGCATGATTTTTGTTTTGTTTTTAACCCTAAAAAAAATCATTTCCCTACAGAAACGATTTAGTAGAAGGCCTATTTTTATTAACAAATAATTTATCATAATTAACTTTGACTATTCATATCGCAAAACATAATCAAGGCCCCCAATAGGAAGTGAAAAAGATATGGCATTACATAGAGAACAAATTATTTATTAACAATCTATTTATCATAATTAACTTCGACTATTCATATTGCAAAATATAATCAAGGCCTCCACAAAAAGATCTGATGTGGCATTACATACAGAGAACAAATCACTCGTCCTAGCGACTACTTTGATCACTCCACAACGCTACATTTTGCATCCCCCTCCAGCTACAAAATTTCCTGCTGCTTATTCCACCCACCACCTTTATACCCCCAAGGAACGTGTAACAAACATGTACAGAAAAGAATTAATCCACGAGGACTACAGCATTAGCCGCATCCCAGTTTTGGACTGTACACAACAAAAAAGGGAACCCATGTACACCTCAGATCAGAGTTCTCATCCTTGTCACCAGGGACTGCATGCTCTCCAGCGTGTCAGCCAGCTGCCTGATGTCCTCGGCTGCGGCGGCGGCACGACTCTCGTCTTCCGCGCTGGTTGAGTGGGAGGAGACGAGGGACAAGCATCTGGCCTTGGATTCCGAAATGTCGCTCTGTAGCGAAGCGATTGTTGCTTCTAGGGCCTCTTTCGACCCGGCGGTTGTGGGTGAGCGGAACCTTGGAGTGCTACTAGGGGTGCCAACGCTGCCAAAACTGTTCTGCCTGCTGAGCCTGGTGGGTGTGAAAATATTGTCCATTCCTCCACTTCCTGCAATAGCACAACTTCATAAGACACTTGGAACCCTCATTTTTTCTTTAAAAGAGTACCATGACCAGTTGGTAGTTAGAAGCACAACACATTTACAATCACTAGATTACGGTTTTAAATAAGGGGGGAATCATGTCCTGCTGTGACAAGTTTTAAAATGTTTGCAGCGTTGCATTAAGAATCATAACTAGATAATGTTTTACAGCCTGTACTGAACCACCAAGGAATTTTGATTAATAAGTTACTACCCAAGAAACTGTAACAGCATATATCTTCCAATTCTGCATCTTGTCACTATTAAACAATCATAACAGGAAAATGTGCAAAAAAAAGTCAACATGTAAAGTAATTCATTCCATACCTAAGTTCCTCAGCTGCTCTATAGTTCCATGGCCAAGAGACTTGTCAAGCTTAAGGACACGGAGAATTCCAGCAGTGATCCTGCCCATGGCATCAAATTCAGATCTGCAGATCATGGCAAGGTGCTCTAGCTCTTCTTTTTTCGCCACGGCCTCAATCTGCATGTTCAGATGGATATAAATAGTTGAGGTAACAGCTGTAAATTCCCAACAGGTTTGGACAAATACTGAAACAAGTGGTCATACCGGTTCTTTAACAGAAAACTTGACGTTATCCATCATCCACTTGGAGCCCTCAGTTTCGTCTTCACCAAGGACCATGGTAGCTTCAACATCAACGCCATGGTCACCGATAGCATTTGTATTATTAAATGCGCCGCTTGATTGATTATTATTCAATTTTCCATTTCCAATGACTTTATTACTCAAGCAAGGTTTTATTGCCTCTAAACCTTCAATTCCAGCCTGAAGGTACCACCAAATATCTGCCAATTAGACCACAGAAAAGGAGAGCACCAAATTGATAAACAAATTTGCGCTCAGTCACGAATGTTACCGTAAAACGCTCCACCGGAAATGCCCTTTTGTGCAACAACTTTTCTGCACCTCCCAAGTTGGGCCGGTCACTGCTTTTGCCTGACACATGCAGATTCCTGAAGGTTGTATGCCAACATTTATCTTCCCTACTAATATGATCACCACTATGAGGGGAGGACCAGTCTCCTACTTCTTCTGTCCCTTCAAGTGCGAACAACCAATTTCTTAACTCAACTGATACATCAAGATCATCTGGCACCCCCAGATCAAACTTCGAATTACTGTCACTGTCTTCAGATCTTCCTTCTGTAATATTAGGGGATAAAGGGGGAAATAAGAAACACTTCTCAAACAATGCAACAAAGGTATAAACAAAAAACAAAGATTTTTCTCCACCATCTAAAATAAGGATTTGAACATTTCTCATGTATTGTTTTAATAGTAATAGTAACTAAGTAGAGCTTGTTATAATTCAGAAAGTTGCAAATGCTTACCCTTGTCAGTGACATGAGATGATTTAAACAGTTTCCCAAGTGGACCAGAAGATAAATCATTCAGTCCTCTCAAGAGGCCTTCCCCTGGACCACCATCAGGCCCTAGAATACCGAAACGATGCAACAATGACTCAGTATAACTCAGTCCACCTCCGAGACGGACACCAGATACCTTAGCTGATACATTCAAGCTATGGCACTCCATATCCCGCATGTCATAAGGGATTACATGAGTGATGTTTATGTCAATGAATTGAGCACCTTTAGCCTGGTGTTTGCTCCGATGGTCAACCCAAAAAACAGCTCTCATCTTGGGATGCCCATTTTCGCACACCACAATGTTTTGTTCACCCGTCACAGCAGTGCCATTCTCATGGATTGCAGCACTTTCTCCTTCCAAACAGTTCACTGAGACAGTTCTCCACATCAAGTTAGTTGTGACTGCAAAGGCACCACCTAGAGTGCGATGAGAAACTTTCAGGTACAGATCGTCTCCACCAAACTGAACCAAGGGCATATGTAGGTCTCCTGCTGACAAATATTCCAAGAAATTGAGCTGGATATTATTCATAGTTAAGCTCACCGCCGTATCACTGGGCAGTTTTTTCTCAAGATTGTCAACTGACTGCTCACTATCTTTGCCAGATCTGTTACCTTTGCTAACCTTTGAAATTCGTTCTCCAACCTGTCCAAAGTAACCATAGAGGCCTAAGACAAAAAACAACTGATCAACTGAAGTGTTGGACGTGAACTGCTGGAAAGCAACACCAATTCTCACAACACCCTCTGGGGGTGGCAAATCCAACAGAGGGCTACCATCTGCGGTAACCATAGCTGCCTCAAATCGAATGTCATCTAATTCGATACATTGCAACGAAGTTGGAGAGGGGGCCCTAACTACTCTATGTTCCTTTGAAGTACTAGAGGTTTCAAGCGAGAGACTTAGATGAGAAGCTCTACTAATCCACTTCCTCTGACTGGCATCAACAGGTTGATATTCCCAAAGAAGGAAGCAAGCTGGATCTCTGTCAAGGTTTAGCAGTGTACAATTTGCCGATGGTGACTCACAGAAGTATAGGTCCTCTACATGAAGTCTTGCTCCTGAAAATGATGACTGGGAGCAAGCAGCCTTAGTCCCACTGCACCTTGCTATTTCTTCAGCATCTAACGGAACAGATAGATCAAACTCTTTAAGAGAAAACGACAGGCTATTAATGGAGGAATCAGCAACTATAGCACTGTGATTGGGTACAACTCCATCAGCTAAAAATGAGGCGATTCTTAAGCAAGATTTTTCCTGAAGTGTCACCTAAAATGCAAAATCACAGGTAATATTTAATCAAACAGAAAAGAATTTAACATTACATTTCACTGTTAGTGTTAAGAAGACACACCATAAGAGGCTGGCATGTGATGACTGTTTTTGAAGCAAACTTTGGAGGTGATGGAGAAGGAGTGATCTTAAGACAATAAAGGGAAAATAAAGGAATTCCTGCCGAGAATTCCAAAAATTGATTCCCGAATGGATAAATTGGAGGACAAAAGTTTTGACCTGATAAAGTAACATAATAGATTAGACCCACAAACCATTGATATGATACAAGTAGCACAAAAGCGAAGGCATAATCAGTATTCACCAAAATCAGGGATAGGCAAAGGTTCTTGTAGAACGGCTTGCATAGAGGGTTGTATCAATGTGCATGGAGGTCGAGAAAATGTGTCCCTGTAGAAACAATAACCGTACATGAGACCCAGCAAAGGTGAGAATTATATCCATAGCTCAAATAAATTTTATATCACTGTTATATAGAATTTTACATATTAATTTAGTTACAAGCAACCCTTTGTGAGTGCCCTATATTCGGCACTGAATCCACCAAAGTAGCATGAGCAATACATAAATATGGAGTGTACTGGGTTCCAGTCTAACTTAAGAGAGTCAGTAAATGACTACAAACTTCATTATAAACAAGTTACATATCTTACCTTAGAAATAGCCCAGAAACTTTTATGCAAGACAAGTTTTTTGAACTCTCCCTGTCTGAGATGCTAGCCTATAAAAATAATGAGAAAAATAGTTGTCATCATGATGTAGTCAGAAAAACGTACAATAATCAATAGATTGACAACCAAAAAAGTTACCCGTGAGAAAAACAGAGATTGCACTAGAAGTTCAAGCTGAAACTCTGTCGACAAAATAAATTCAATGACAAGTCGCTACAGACGACTATAAATAGTATACCCAAAGATGATTGGTGCTAGGTCTTACCAGCATCTTTAATGCAGAGGAATATGTGATCTACAATAAAAGATACCAAGGAAGATCCTGCTGCTTCTGCATGCTGGTCAAAATAAGAAAATGAAGAGTAAGAATGCAAAGAATATCCGTATATCTGATAGTCCTACTAAATCAATCATAGAAAATACATGAGAAAAAAACCTGCTGAGACTTTGGATCTAAATCTCCTCTATTTAAGCACGCAGACACCCCAGTCATGAATCGAAGAAAAGCCCGTAAACCTGACAAAATGCATTTTAGGTTTGACTGGTACAGACAGTAACTGAAGGAAAAGCTTAAGTTTCACAGTCAATAATAATTTACCAGGTTCACTTAACGCGGGAACGATAGCTTCAGTAATATGCAACTGAACCTCAAGGCCTAGTGGATTGTTCTGCTCTGTTCGTTGGAGAGTGATCTGATGTTTAACAAAATGTATAAGCCAGGAAGCCAAGACAAGTAGAACTTCCAACATCAACTAACAAATTCCGAAAATCCACAAACCATATTTCAGAACTCAAGCACTCACATTAGCCTCCCCTGATATCCCTTCCAAAAACCTTTCACCACCAAAGAACATCCGCTTTGCACCATCATCATCTCTCTTGTTATCTTGACTGCTTGAAGAGTTAAATCGTGCATCGGCGAACATGTCAGGATGGGGTAACAGATCAACTGAAAGTGACTGCCATTCCAATTTCTGTGATTTTGAGAAAAATATGGAAGATCAGAAATTGTGTTTACCATGTCTTCATTTCATTATGTCCCAGCACATTATGTAACAGCGCCAAGAAAACATTAATTTGCCGGCAGAAACTAGGAGAGTATCAAACCTTGAACACATAAATGAATCCTGTGTTGTTGGAGAAATCCCTTGCTTCTTTCAAATTTACAACCTATATAAATGATATTTCAATCAGGTGGCCCAAAACAACGATTTTGCAAGTTCAACTACAACTTTAATCTAACAAGAATACCTGCCATTTTTCGTTTGTTGTGTACAGTACAAGATCACGAAATGTGATAGCCGCTAGCGGAGGTGACCTGAAAAGAAATTAGAAAATACAAATTAAAATCCCTGTCCACACAAATGAACAATGTATCCAGTTTTACGTGCTGAACAAATATTATGAAAAAACTGAACATGCAATAAGTCATCATTCAAGCCCAAAGGCCATATTCATAAAAAGCTTTTGCCCCATTGGTCATAAGAAAAAAGAATTGAATATGCAAATAAGTCACCAGAATATACCATGTTGCATCTCCTTGACGACGAGCTCCTCCATGTGTTTCCAATAGGAGGTTCACGATACCTACTTGTACAGTCATTCCATCTGCAATCTAAGGCCAGTATAGCATATTAAATCCACATGACTTCAGATTTTGTAAGAATATATTGCTTCAATAAATTTTACTGTGGTCCATAATAAGCAGTTGCACAGTTACAAAAATTTACATTACTAATACAAAAGGTGTAGACATGAGCAAAGAAGGAAGACCAGAGCATACAGCAGAAACATCAAGCCTAGAAATATTGCACTTAGCAAAGATGAATAACATGAACTATCTTGCTGATTTTACAGTATAATTATTTTGACAAAAACAGCTGCGACTGGCCTATGGCCTCACAGATAAATATTACTGAACATAAAGTGCAATGAAACCAACCTTGTCAGCATATCCATAACCAGTGCTTTTAGCTGATGATGCTGATGACGCACTGCTAATAAATAAGTGGAGAAAAGAACATCAGTCATTTGAATAGTCGCATGATGGTACCAAATCGCAAGCCGTAAGAATTAGAACCTGGTGGGGCTAGAAAGATTTTCAGAATCATCCTTCTCTACAAGCACGAGATCAAGCTTATCGATGTTCACCACGATTGGCTCCACTTGCACATTGGATACTGATGGAAGCTGTATTGATAAACAAAAGAATCTAACTGTGAGACCTGAAAAATACACTGCCAATTGACAAACATAACTGCATAAAACTATAGGCTCGATGTTAATTACAAGTCACAGACTTCACTGCAATGTCAAAAAATGCCACGTTATACAATTATTATGGCTAAAGGTTAGAAAATTAACAACAGTCACAGTTTCATGCCAATGCCAAGCTGAGTGCAAGGTTTTACTGTCAAACCATCAGTTTACCGTACTACCTATGAACATCTCGGTCTACATTTCCAAACCACGGCTAGAATTCAGGACAATGACAGTCAAATCCGTAGATTCAGTACAATGTATTCTATCGACAAGCACAAGAGGGGCAGACTGACATCGATATGAAGAGTAATTCACCACAGTGTGGCTCCTTGTCAGTTAAGCCCTCGTGAGTAAAGAGAAGACACGAAACAAGTGACAGAACCAGACGTGGCGCCTTTACCGTGATCTGGAGCTTCCCGACCCGCGCGCGTTCGACGGTGAGCGACGGAGGCAGGCCTAGGCTGGCGTGCAGCGCGTCGCCATTGATATCTGCAGCGCCCCAAATCACGCCGAAAAGAAACAAGAAAAGTTAGCACCGACAGAAAGATCACGAAAATTGGCATGGGCGAGGAGGGTTCAGGGATCCCACCGAGGTTTGAGAGCTCTGCGGTGCGGCCGTTGAGCTTGAACTGGTCGCGCGAGAATGACTTGAGCCAGTACTTGAGCGTGTACTCCAGCGCCCGCGCTATGATCGACTCCATGGACGCCCCCCGCCCGCTGGGGCGCTCCGGGGGGGATTTCTGGGGCGGAGAGCTGCGGAGGGGGCGCTTCGCCGGTGGGCGGTAGTCGGTGGCGGCGTGCCGCCGGATCGGAGGCGAGATTCCGGCGGGATGTGGGACAGAGAGAGTAGGGGAGGGAGGTGGAAGGGGTGGAAGGAAAGAGGTAAAGAGAAGTGGTGGGCCCTTTTAGGCATGAGAGTGAGAGTTCCTTTTGGTTTAAGCCTCTGGTTTTGTTTTTTATTTTATTTTGTGTGTGAGCTCGCCACCTGCATTTGTCTTTAGCCTTTTTTTTTTAATTTCAAAACTGTTTTTCCTCTAAATCTTATTTTCACTTTATTTCTGTGCAAAACTTTGTTGACACCTTGACAAAAAGCATTGATGTGATTCTTTGCTTGGGCTCCATTTTGGGTGCTATTTAAGGTTGGTATAACGATGGCATCCTCTTTTTTTTTGCCGCTTTTGGGATGAAATTCCTATGTTTGTGTTGGCAACTTAGTTTATGGCATGTTAATCAGAATGTGCGCACCATAATTTAAGAGCCAAAAGATAGTTTACAACCAAATGCAGAGGTGCCGAACCACCGGGAAGAAAGTAAATTTCTGCTATGATAACTTTGTAGTACGTAATAATAAGTTAAAATTTGGGAATTGAGCATGTTCAAAAATTGATAGTGGACACAGGCATAACTTGCTCTCTTTTTATCCCTTTGGTTTCATGCTTAACCAGCCGTTATTTCTATTTCTATGGCCGTAAAGAAGAAACCGACAGGGGACAGAGAGACACCCCAGTTTCATCATTTCTTGATCTAGCCGTAGTACTTTGCATACCCCTTCCCATTTTGAAGTCCAACTACTACTAACTCGACGCTGTCCCACAGAAGCTAGCCCCCCCATGTTGCTGCTACGCTCCAAGATCCAGACGAAAAGTTACTGAAATCTTCAAAATAAAGTAAGGTAATTTTGAAGCAATTGCACAAAGGAGCTACGGTGTGCATGCCGTACTGTCAAAGTGTCAATGGCTCTCCCTTGTTTGACGAAGCTAGCTTCACCTCGTGGTAAAGGTACCTGCCTGCCGTGCCTCGGGATCGGTAAAGATCAAACAGAGTAACTGGGGATGGTTAACAGTTAATGATCACTTTGCTTGGATTATTCGCTCACACGGTCGAACAGATCGGTAGATCTAAGCTGTCGGGACTTTTGTTCCTAGTGGGAGACCATTTGTTCTTGGATGGCAGTGGGACCAAAAAAAACTGTAGCACGTGAGGATTTTGTACTACTACCAAACCGAATTTTATTCATTCCCACTCACTCACTCCTTGTAGTAGTTGGTGTCAGCGAAATCCACTTTTGATCTCGGGTGGATATGCTATTGCTAGTTGATTTTTCTTAAAAAAATGTCAAAAAATTCAGGAAAAAAAATTGGCGCATACAACTTGAGATTCTATGTGTTCACAAAGTCGTTTCACGGAAAACCGATATGTTTTGTCACATGTATAAAAAAGACAAAGAAATGTATTGTTACCCGCATTTTTAAGCGCAAAAAATTATCTTTTTACACATGACACAAAACATATCGGTTTCCCGTGAAACGACTTTATGAGCACATAGAATGTCAAGATGTACGCATGGAATTTTTTGTTGATTTTTTTTGCATTTTAACTTGGGTTTAAAATTCTATTAAAAAACCGGGAGTATATGCTCCCAAAACGCCTATCTAGTTGGTGCTACTCCTACTCTCCTTACCACATATATTGCTCTCCTTACCACATATATTTGGGAGGGGGGGGGGATTGCTCACCATTGATGTTTGTGTCATCCTCCTCAAAACAGCCTTTCGCACTGCTTTATAAATAAAGCAACAACCGAGTATGGTGTTCAACAGTCACAGAGGCGCCAGAGCGCAAGAGGAAAAGAAAAAAGAAGAACCAGTTCAGGGCAACATCACAACAAAGCCCAAAAGGAAAAACAAAAAAAGGTGATGAGAGAACGCCCTCTAGTCATGCTCCTCAGGGGTGAGGCGGTCAGGAGCCGCAAACTGTCGTGCCACCGCTCTCAATGCCTGAAGGATGACATCCAGATACTCCCGGTCCTGTTGCTTAGATAGCGGGTACCACTGATGTAGTTAAGAAAAAAAGCAAAAACAGAATCAAATGCCCACTGTGGAAAGATCATTTCTATCACCATCTTATTACAAATGTTCCACAACATCCGGCTAAGGGCCGCAAACACAAGCCAGAAGAGTTGGCGCCTCCTCCCTGCATGGTTTGCCTTCGTCTCCAGAAACTCATCGAGCTCTTGGGCCTGCTAGCGCTTCCCGTATAAAGCTCCAAAGGAACTGAGCGGCAGGACACGTGAACATTATGTGGGAGTAAGTCTCCGGAGTCCCACATAATGGACATAGTCCATTGCTTGTCCCTACATGCTTGTCGCCTTCTTTTTAATATTTGGAGAGAAATGGAGGTTTTGCTTCATGGTTGTTGCTACTCCTATTTGTGGGAGGGAAAGAGGGGGCTCCTGGCGCCGGAGGAACTTGCACCATTGATGTTTGTGTCATCATGAAACTAGACGAGCTTTGTCGTGGAGTTGAAACTTACCGGCTCTATTTCAAAATATATAATGTTTTAAGAGTTTACACCTAGTCCCAAAATGTTAGCGGGTAACCTAGCTTTGGGTCATCCTAAATGACTTGATGAAGGGAATATGCCCGAGAGGCAATAATAAAGTGATTATTATCTTATTCCATGTTTATGATAAATATTTATTTTGCATGCTATAATTGTATTAATTGGAAACGTTAATACATGTGTGTTTAATAAACAAAATACAAAGTTCCTAGTACTGCCTCTCATATAAACTAGCTTGTTGATTAACAAGATGATCAAGGTTTCCTGATCATGGACATTGGATGTTGTTAATAACGAGGTCACAACATTGGTGGAATGATGTGATGAACATTCATCCGAAGTATAGCATTACGATCAGAGTCATTATATTTATATTGCTATAACATCATACGAAGTAATCTTAGTCCTTAGACCATGAGATCATGTTAATTGCTAACACCGAAAGAGTATCTTGATAACATCAAACGTAACACCGTAACAGGGTGACTATAAAGGTGGGTTCAGTGCTACGAAGGTGTTATGTTGAGGCTCATGGATCAAGAGTGGGATTTGTCCATCCCGATGATGGATAGATATGCTCTAGGCCCTCTCGGTGATATCACATTGAAATAGCTTGCAAGCAAGTGATGTGATCACTAGAATGTTATATCACGGGAACGAGAAAAGAGTGCATGTCGGTAACGAGATCAAACTAGGTATTTGGATGCCAATGATCGAATCTCGGATATGTAATATATCGTGAGACAAAGGGATTTAGTTACGACGTTAAAGGTTCACACGATCACAAGAGTCATCGTTGAATATGTGGGAGTCAGTATGGATCTCCAGGTCTGCTGCTGATTATTGATCGGAGAGGGGTCTCGATCATGTCTGCATTATTCGTGAACCGTAGGATGACACACTTAAGGAATACCGACACCATTTGTAGCAAATATGTTTCAGATAAAGATTTAAGAAAGCGCTGGAATTATTTCAATAGACATCGAAACTATTTCGGGTGAAATTGCTAAAATTGGTTCTACATGTAATATTGAAATGTTGCAGGGGGTTTTATGTGAATGTTTGTTAATTAAAGTAATTAACAAAATTCTGAATAAAATTAATAAAAGAGTTTTATTAAATGAGAGAGCATTAAATTTGAAGAAATTTAATGCATTTAAAGTGGAGACTTTAAAAGAGAATGTGAAGGGGCATTTTAATGTGGAGGGGGTTACCACCACATGAATGGGGGAGGTGAAGGGACACCCTCCCCTCATCCTATAAAAGGCCCCCTCTCATTCCTTCTTCCTCACACCTTCTCGTGAAGGATCTCTCTCCTCCTCTAGTATTATTTCCCCATGGTCTCGGATTAGCGAGATACATGTTCCCGGTGGCTTTATCTGGAAAGGAGTTGCTCCTCCACTGCTTTGCTGGAGCGAGGGACGGAGGTTGTCGGAGTACCGGACGTGTGTGCGATCACGGATGCACCGCTGCTTTGCTGCAGTCTTGTGGACTTGATCGATTGGAGCCGGACCTGCTGGACTTCATCACGATCTTGAGATCGGCAAGTGTACGACTACATCATCCACGAGTTCCAACTTGTTAACAAAGCTTTGTTGTCTTCGAGGGTAAGTTCTCTATGGATGAATATCCACCCGTTGCTTGTATCTAGTAGATAGATCTTGGCGTATCGTTCCTATCGTAGGAAATTTTTTGTTTTCTATGCTGCGAACCCCAACAGTGGTATCAGAGCCTGATCTATGCATAGGTGCTTTGCACGGGTAGTACACATATGTTTATATGTGGTCGATGATGATCATGTTATTGCATCTTCTATGTATTTTGGATATTGGTGGCATAGTGGGATGAAGCGGCCCGGACCAACCTTACATGTCATCGTACATGAGACCGGTTCCATGACTGACATGCAACTTGGTTTGCATAAGTGGCTGGCGGGTGTCTGTCTCTCCTACTATAGTCAATATCTGATTTACAATGAGTTGCTAATAACTTGGTTATCCTCGTTGTGGTTCATGTTCGTAGGTAAGACCGGTTCTATCTCTGAAAGCCCTAAGCCACGTAAAACTTGCAATTGATAAATTAGAGGCGTCTAGTTTAGATCGTTGCTGGGCTAGTGTCTTGATATGGTATTGTTGTAAGTAGATGTATGATAAATACTCTTACAACACACTCAACGTGTAAGTTCCATAGACATTGGCCTTACACACAAAGAAATGATAGAGATCATACCACGATGCAAATGATAGAGATCAAATGCATGGACCATATCATCTCACTTTACACATTAGATGTTAGCATCTTATATTGCTTGTTTGGCGTTTTAGTAGCATTATAAGATGACCCCTCATTTAAATATCGAGATAAAAATGTGTTCTTCCTTAAGTATGCACCGTTCTGTGGATCGTGTTTCGAGACATCACGTGATGATTAGGTGTACTCGACTCTACGATTTCATATAACGGGTGTAAGACAGTTTTACACATGCGAATACTAAGGTTCTTACTTGGCGAGCCTAGCATGTACAGACATGGCCTCGGAACACGGACCGAAAGGTTAAGCGTGAGTCATATAGTTGATATGATGCCCATATTGATGCTCGCCTTTGAAGCTACACCGACTCACGTGATGATCGGACTTGGTGTAGTGGATTTGGTTCATGTAATCACCAAAAAGGCACGAGGGATGTCGTTTTTGAGTGGGAGTTCATTTCTAATTTGGATTAGTCGAACTCAATTTGTCATAAACTAAATCGAAGTGAATTTGCATAATTTGTTGAAGTCATTGGCATCTGTTCACTACCTTATGCTTAGTTTTAATTGAGATAATAGAACTATAGAATTCTGGATATTTACTTTACGAACTGGTATCGTATTGTTTTTGAATGTCAATTTAAAGTTTAGAAGTCCTATTGCAAACTTTCAGCAAACTCTATTTACTCCATGAAGTTTAATAAGTAGTATTAAATCAAGAGTAAGAATTCCAATGTTAGTATCTAAAGTATCATGTTTGCCTCATTGATTATTGATATTCAAAAGTTGTTTTAATATCAAGATTATCTAGGAGCTGAAAAAGTGTTTCAGAAACCATCATGTGTGGACGATATTGTGATATCTGAAACAATGTTTTTGGTTGCATTGTGATAGAGTATAATCTAGCAAAATACATGTTCTCATATTGTATGAGAATTTGTGAAGGATGGAGATGCTAGGCATCCGAATCTCCCAAAAAGGTTTTGGGAATTAACATTATACTCGCGATTCTTCCTTATAGGCTATAGTAGCTTGATCATGAAAGTTGTCATGATAAGGATGAATAGAAGATGTAAGTAAAATGTTTACTACACTAATAGATTACTAAAGAATGGATTTTTGAAAGAACACCAAACATTTGATGATGGTGATCCACTTCAAAGTGCAAGTGCAAAGGTATTAGTATTTAACTATGCACACTTTATACTATGTGTCATGTGAATGACACCACTATTGATGTTGATAGATTATTTTAAAAGGAAAAGTAATTGCTGAAAGAGAATCTATAAAATATTTGGCGGAAAAGAAAAGGTTGGAAATGTCCAGCTTAGGTATATAGAAGACATACATGTTATGGTTGTATTCCTTGCTTGTTAAACAATATGGTTCTTAGGTATTGGATACCGGTATTGAATACCGAATTGGTTGGTATGAAGTGTCATACAGGACAACGCAATTCATGAACTGCAATGGCCTAAGTAACTAGCAAGAGAATAAGTGATGATGTTCATCGAAAACAAATAAAGTGTTATTGTGTTTTTTGTTGTCGTCAAACCTAGCCTTCAAGATTTGTTTTAATAATTGTTATTTTGTTCCGGTATTATGAGAACAATGGTTGTTCAAATAATTACCGTATTCCATCAAGGATGGATGAACTTTTACAAGTCTAGTGGGAGAAATCACATCCATAAACACTATTGCTAAAATGTCGCAAGACAAATGATTGAAAGATCACTTATAAAGTGACATCGCTGTTTAAATTATATTGGAAAGAAAACATGAAGAAACTCCATGTTGATGGATTTTTGGAGTCTTTGATTTTGATCAACTGACGCTTGTGAGACTTTCCTTGAGATAATTAAAACTCCGTCCATAGGCCAAAGAGGAACGGGTGACTAACTTATCGGATATTATACATATTGATGTATATAGTCCATTATATGTAGCCATATGCGATGGATCTTTTTGCTTCATATGCTTTCTCCAGAAATTTGAGTGAATATATCTATATATTTACTTAATAAGGAAGAAGTATGAAACATTTGAAAATTGTTCAAAATCTTTCAAGATGAAGTGAAAAATCATTGTAACAAGAAAATAAAAGAGTTTATGATTTGATTATAAAGGAAGATATTTGAGTTACATGTTTAGCAAAACACCTAAGATTTGCGGAATTGTTCCATGATTTATGTTTCCCGATAAACCATAGGAGTATGGCATATTCGAGAGATGAAATCAAACCATGTTTGACATAGTAAGATCAAAGGTGTCATTTATAAAACTGCCATTATGTTTTAAGGATTGAAGCTTTAGAGACTACCGCTTTTACACTAAAAAGAGCACCATCGTGATCTGTTGAAATGACACCATATAAGTTATGGTTTGGGATAAAACCTGAATTGTCTTTTCTTAAATTTTGGTGTGATATGCATAAGTAAAATGTTTACAACCAAAGTCAGATAAACACGTCTTTGTAGGTTATCCCAAAGAATTTGTTGGGAATTTCTCCATAACACCGAGGACAAAAGAGTTCGTTACTTGGAACGTCAAGTTTCTTGAGAAGGAATTTTTCTCGAAAATTTAAGTGGGAGGACAATAGAACTTTGATATGGTTGCTGAACCTTAGCTATATGTGCTAAGTTGCACAGCGCCGGAAAGTGTCCCGGTGGCGGCCACAATTCTCATGGCTCCCGTGATTACAAAGGGTGTAATCTCGGAGATTAGAGTTCTATTGAATCGTGTGGGTCGGTAAGAATCAAATAGTGTGATTTGACAAACAAGTCATTATTGTTTTGACAATGATGAACCGACTACATTCAAAGAAGCGATGATGGGCCCTGACTCCATAAAATGACTATAAGTCATAGAATCCGTGATAGTATCCATACACGAGAAATCAAGTTTCTGATCTTCGAAGACCCTCCGTAAAGGCGTGAAGCCTATCGGTCATGTTTGGATCTATAAAGAAATAGACATGGATGTTTAACATCTATGAAATAGTCGACATGTCGGAAAGAATTTTATGGCAATGTTCAAGGAGTTGACTATGACAAGATTTGATCTTTCATAGCGATATTTAGTCTTGACGGATTAATGTAGCAACCACTACATATAATTTGGTATATGGTAGTTGAATAAACAAAACAAGGTTCTTCTAATAGAATGGTTACCTAGGACGTGTACATGACATGGTCCGAAGGGTTTTGTTAATTCAAAGGGTGCTAAAAGGGCATGCAAACTTCAATAGTTGAAGTAAGCATAGCGGAGTTGGAATCTTCACCCTGATGAAACTGTTAAAAGAGTTTAAATTCATCAGAGATGATGAAGATGCTTGCATTTGCAAGAAATTAAGTGGGAGCGCTGAGAGATATTTCTAATACATTATGTAGATAACATATTATTGATTGGAAATGATGTATCTTGTATTGACACAAGTTAAGAATTTCATTAAAATAAGATTTCGATGAAAGACTTGGGCAAAATCGGAATATTAGGCATCAATATCTATATGGATAGATTGAGGCGCTAATATGGTTGTGCTAGACATACATATATGAGATATTGAAAGGGTTCAATATGGAAACAACAAGAAAGGTTCTTGCTGCATGGAAAGGATTGTATCAAGATTCAAGTGTTTCAACACTTGGTGAGTAAAATCACATGAAGATTTTGATCGATTATACCGTGATATGTATATATCCAGATATGTCCTATGCTCTAAATGTTATGAGCACATACCAGAATGATTCATAAGATGATCATTGGACGATAGTAAAGATATTCTTATGAGCTTTGGAAGAACTAAGAATATATCATGTATAAGTGGCAAATAGTTAAAAGGAGTTCATTGTAAAGTGTTACATTGATACTAGTTTTGTCACAAGATACAAAATTAAAATTTTATCTCAATTTAGACTATGGGTGGCACAATGTAATGGAAAGGATGTTCCATGATGGATTTGGATGAGTTCCAAAGTTGAAACATTATGACGGATACTACAACAAAAAGGGTAAGTATATGATTGCTATAGTAGCAGCAAAGGAGGGCATTTGTGTTATGTAGTTTGTTATCAAACTAGGTGTGGTTCAAAGTGGGCTAATACTATCAAGATATATTGTATGACAACAATATCAACATATTTTAACCCGACCAAACTAAAGGTCTCACCAAAGGACCAAATTTATACAATGCCATCTCATTTAAGAATGAGTGATGCGTAGAGACGCAAAGACATGCAAATACACACGGACCTGAAAGTGCCAAATCTAGAGATTATATTAATGTTGGAGATATGCCCAAGAGGCAATAATAAAAGTGGTTATTATTATATCTTTGTGTTTATGATGAATGTTTACATCCCATGCTATAATTGTATTATAAGGAAACACTAATACATGTGTGTTTTGTAAACATAAAAGAGTCCCTAGTAAGCCTCTTGTTGAACTTGCTTGTTGATTAATAGATGATCATGGTTTCCTGATCATGGACATTGGATGTCATTAATAACAAGGTTATATCATTAGGAGAATGATGTGATGGACACACACCCATAGTAAGCGTAGCATAAGATCAAGTCATTAAGTTCGTATTGCTATAAGCTTTCAAATGCATAGTAACCTAATCCTTTGATCATGAGGTTATGTTAATCACCATCACCGGATGGGTACTTTGATGACATCAAACACCGCTTCGCAACTGGGTGGTTATAAAGGTGTCATTGGGTATTCTAAAAGTATGTGTTGAAGCGCATGGACCAAGAGTGGGATTTGTCCATCCATATGACGGATAGATATGCTCTGGGCCCTCTCGGTGGAATGTCATCTAGTTAGCTTGCAAGCATGTGACTAGGTCACAAGGGATGACATAACATGGAACGAGTAAAGAGTACTTATCAGTAACAAGGTAGAACTAGGTATGGAGATACTGACGATCAAACCTCGGATAAGTGGAATATCGCGTGACAAAGGGAATTGGTTTCATATGTTAATGGTTCTATCGATCACGAAGTCATCGTTGAGTATGTGGGAGCCATTATGGATCTCCAGATCCCGCCGATGGTTATTGATCGGAGAGGTGTCTTCATCATGTCTGCATATTCACGAACCATAGGGTGACACACTTAAGGTTCGAAGTTGTTTTAAGTAGATATAGAATGTGTGTTGGAGACCGAATATTGTTCGGAGTCTCGGATTGGATCCAGGACATCACGAGGAGATCCGGAATTGTCCGGAGAATAAGATTCATATATTGGGGATCATTTTCTAAGTTAGGAAATGTTCTGAAGTATTTGTATGGGGATTCTAGAAGGTTTCGGAATGTTCCGGAAGATTCTAGAAGATTTCTTGGAGTTTGCTTGAAAACCAAGAAAGGATCAAGGAATCCTTGTAGGGCAAGACAAGGAGTAGTGGGGAGAGGACTCCCCTTCCCAATCCGCTGCCAGGAGGAGGGAGTCCTACTAGGACTCCCCCTCCCATGGCGCCTCCCTCCTTTAAATAGAGGGGTGGAGGCGCCACCCCCTTGCCCCTTCAATCCTCAAACCCTAGCCGCCTCTCTCCTCCTCCTTCCCTCTGCTCTGGCTTAGGCGAAGCCCTGCAGAATTCTCTACTCCACCACCACCACACCATCGTGCTGCTGGGATTCCGTGGAGAGATCTACTACCTCCGCTGCTCGCTAGAACGGGGAGAGGAAGGTCTGCTTCGACTCCGCACGTATGACCGATCATGGAAGCTGCCAAACGCGGAAGGATCGTCTACTCGATCTTGAGATCGGCAAGTGATCGAATACATCAACCACGAGATCCGATCTCGTAACGCTTTCGGGACTACAAGGGTTAGTACAGATCTATCTCGTTGCACATGTCTAATAGATTAGATCTTGACTTTTATCTAGATTAGATCTGGGTTTTGTTCGTTCTTGCGGTAGAATTTTTTTGTTTTCCATGCTACGAACCCATCAGTGGTATCAGAGCCGTATCTATGCGTAGATCTGTTGCACGAGTAGAACACAATGGTTTTGTGGGCGTTGGTGCTCGTCTTGCCTTTTTCTTTGTGTACTTTGCATCTTGCGGTATGGTGGGATGAAGCGGCTCGGGCTAACCTTACATGTCATCGCACATGAGACTTGCTCCACGCTTGACGTGTAACTTGCTTTGCACAAGTGGCTTTGCGGGTGTCTGCCTCTCCCACCATAGTATAGATCCAATCTACACTTTGCACTTGATAGTACTTGTATCAACGTCGTGGTTCAGTTTCGTAGGTAAGATCCGTTCTTATTCGAAAGCCCCAAACCACGTAAAACATGCAAAGAAAATTAGAGGCGTCTAACTTGTTTTTGCAGGGGTTTTGTGATGTGATATGGCCATCATGTGATTGTGATTATATTTGATGTATGCAATGATCCTTGTTGTAATATGGCAACCGGCAGGAGCCTAATGGTTGTCTTTAATTCTGTTAAGACCTGCGTGTCTATTCATCTTGTAATAACTTTATTCCAAGTAGTTGTAATAGTTGCTAGTGATGATGGACAACCATGAAGCGGCATATGACCTTGGCCTTAATGCTGGTGATGATGGAGATCATGTCCGTGCTTTGGAGATGGAGATCAAAGGCATAAGAAGAAAGGGCCATATCATATCACACTAACTATGAATTACTGTGATGTTAATCCTTTATGCATCTTGTATTGCTTAGATCATGAGTAGCATTATAAGATGATCCCTCTCACTAAATTTCAAGTAATAAAGTGTTCGTCCTTAGTTGGCACCGTTGCTAAGACTAAATCGTCTCGAAGCATCTCGTGATGATCGGATGTGATAGATTCTACGTGTGCATACAACGGGTGCAAGCCAGATTTGCACATGCGGAAACTAAGGTTAATCTTGACGACCCTAGCATGTACAGACATGGTCTCGGAACACGGAATACCGAAAGGTAGAGCATGAATCATATGAGTGATATGATGAACATGAAGATTGTTCGCCGATGAAACTACATCTTCTCTCGTGAAGATCGGACTTGGTGTAGTGGACTTGGTTCGTGTAATCACTAAGACAATGTGAGGGATGTTGTTTTGAGTGGGAGTTCACCTAGTTAATTTAAGAATTAAAATTGAACTCAATTTATCATAAACTTAGTCTAAACTACTTGCAAATTTGTTGTAGATTATGGCGAACCTCTCCATCAATTTCAATGCGTTCCTAGAGAAAGAAAAGCTTAAGAACAATGGAAGCAACTTCACGGACTGGCTCCGTGGTCTGAAGATTGTCCTCAGGGCTGGTCAGATAACCTATGTGCTCGAAGCACCGCTAGGTGACCCACCTGCAGAAGATGCCACCGATGACGTAAAGAATGTTTATGCCACTCAGAAAAATCATTACTCCACAGTTTAGTGTGCCATCCTGTACGGTTTAGAAACGGAGCTTCAGAAGCGCTTTGAGCACCACGACCCGTTCAAGATCATTAAGGAGCTCAAGCTCATTTTTGAGACTCACGCGACCGTGGAGAGCTATGAGGCCTCCGAAAAGTTCTTTAACTGTAAGATGGAAGAGGGAAGCTCCATTAGCGAGCACGTGCTCACCATGTCTGGGCACGCAAACAAGCTCCAAGAGTTGGGGATAACGATTTCTAATGAGTTAGGGATTCACCGTGTCCTCCAATCACTGCCACCGAGTTATAAGAACTTTGTGATGAACTACAATATGCACTGCATGAACAAGACGTTGCCTGAACTATCGTCCATGCTGAAAACTGCTGAAGTGGAGATCAAGAAGGAGCACCAAGTGTTGATGGTCAATAAGACCACCAATTTCAAGAAACAGGGCAAGCCTAAGAAAAAGGTCAACTTTAAGAAGGACGACAAGAAAGCTGCCGCACCTGCTAAGAAGCCCAAGGCTGGTCCTAAGCACGAACAGAATGCTTCTCTTGCAAGGGTCTGGTCCTTTGGAAGCGTAACTGCCCCAAGTACCTGGCGGATCTGAAGAACGGCAACATCAAGAAGAAAGGTATATTCGATGTACATGTTATTGATGTGTATCTTACTAGTAATTGTAGTAGTGCCTAGGTATTTGATACTGGTTCAGTTGCTCATATTTGTAACTCGAAACAGGAGCTGTGGAATAAACGAAGACTAGTAAGAGACGAGGTGACGATGCGCGTTGGAAATGGCTCCAAGGTTGATGTGATCGCCGTCGACACGCTCCCTCTACATCTACCTTCGGGATTAGTTTTAAATTTAAATAATTGTTATTTGGTGCCTGCGTTAAGCATGAACATTATATCTGGATCTTGTTTATTGCGAGACGGTTACTCTTTTAAGTCTGAGAATAAAGGTTGTTCGATTTATATGAGTAATATCTTTTATGGTAATGCACCTGAGATGAATGGTTTATTCTTATTGAATCTCGATAGTAGTGATACACATGTTCACAACATAGATGCTAAACGAATAAAATTGAATGATAATTCTACATACATGTGGCACTGTCGTCTTGGTCACATTGGAGTGAAGCGTATGAAGAAACTCCATTCTGATGGACTTCTTGAATCACTTGATTTTGAATCACTTGAAAGATGCGAAGCATGTCTAATGGGAAAAATGACTAAGACTCCATTCTCTGGAATAATGGAGCGAGCTACAGACTTATTGGAAATAATACATACCGATGTGTGCGGTCCAATGAGTGTAGCGTCGCGTGGTGGATATCGTTATGTTCTCACTTTCACGGATGACTTAAGTAGATATGGGTATGTCTACTTTATGAAACATAAGTCCGAAACTTTCGAGAAGTTTAAGGAATTTCAAAGTGAAGTGGAAAATCATCGTAACAAGAAGATTAAGTTTCTGCGTTCTAACCGCGGAGGTGAATATCTAAGTTATGAGTTTGGCATGCATTTAAAGAAATGTGGAATACTTTCGCAGTTGACACCGCCGGGAACATCACAGCGTAATGGTGTGTCCGAACGTCGTAATCGAACTCTCTTAGATATGGTTCGGTCTATGATGTCTCTTACAAATTTACCGCTATCGTTTTGGGGCTATGCATTAGAGACAGCCGCATTCACTTTAAATAGGGCACCATCTAAATCCGTTGAAATGACACTGTACGAATTGTGGTTTGGTAAGAAACCTAAGTTGTCGTTCCTTAAATTTGGGGTTGCGAAGCGTATGTAAAGAAGTTACAACCTGATAAGCTTGAACCCAAAGCGGAGAAATGCGTCTTCATAGGATACCCTAAAGAAACAATTGGGTATACCTTCTATCATAGATCCGAAGGCAAAGTTTTCGTTGCCAAGAATGGATCCTTTCTTGATAAGGAGTTTCTCTCGAAGGAAGTGACTGGAAGGAAAGTAGGACTCGACGAGGTTATTGAACCTTCTCTCGGAGTTGAGAGTAGCGCAGCACCGGAAGATGTTTTTGTGCCGCCTGCACCAATTGGAGAGGAAGATCATGATGGTGATCATGAAACTTCGAACGGTTCTTCGAACGTCGAGTCAACGAGGGTTCGTACCACTCCTGATTGGTATGACTTTGCCTTGAACGTCATGTTGGTGGACAACACTGATGACCCTGTGACGTATGAAGAAGCTATGGTGAGCCCATATTCCGACAAATGGCTAGAAGCCATGAAATCCGAGATGGGATCCATGTACGAAAACCAAGTGTGGACTTTGGTGGACTTACCGGATGGCCGTAAGGCTGTCGAGAACAAATGGATTTTCAAAAGAAAAACAGATCTTTGATGGTACTGTTACCGTCTATAAAGCTCGACTTGTCGCGAAAGGGTTCCGACAAATTCAAGGAGTTGACTACGATGAGACTTTCTCACCAGTAGCGAAGCTAAAGTCTGTGAGGATTCTATTAGCAATTGCTGCATATTTCGATTATGAGATTTGGCAGATGGATGTCAAAACGGCGTTCCTTAATGGTGACATTGAGGAAGAGTTGTATATGGTACAACCTAAGGGTTTTGTCGATCCTAGTGATGCTGACAAGGTATGCAAACTTCAACGCTCCATTTATGGACTAAAGCAAGCATCCCGGAGTTGGAATCAACGTTTTGATAAAGTAATCAAAAACTTTGGATTTATACAAACTTATGGAGAAGCTTGTATTTACAAGAAAGTGAGTGGGAGCTCTGTAGCATTCCTAGTACTATATGTAGATGACATATTGTTGATTGGGAATGATATAGAACTTCTTAATAGCGTCAAAACCTATTTGAATAATAGTTTTGCAATGAAGGATCTTGGCGAAGCGGCATATATTCTAAGCATCAAGATTTATAGAGATAGATCAAGACGCCTAATAGCGCTTTCACAAAGTACATACTTAGACAAAGTTCTAAAGAAGTTTAGAATGGAAGAGAGCAAGAAAGGGTTCGTGCCCATGTTGTCAGGTAAGATCTTGAGTAAGACTCAAAGTCCAGCTACGGCAGAAGATAGAGAGAAGATGAATAATATTCCCTATGCCTCGGCCATAGGTTCTATCATGTATGCCATGCTATGTACAAGACCGGATATAGCACATGCTGTTAGTTTGACTAGCAGATATCAAAGTGATCCTGGAATGGAGCATTTGCGATGATCAAGAATATCCTAAAGTACCTAAATAGGACTAAGGATATGGTTCTTTCTTATGGAGGTGATGAACAGCTTGTAAACGGTTACACTGATGCTAGTTGGAACACCGATCCAGATGACTCAAAGTCACAGTCTAGATACATATTTATTTTGAATGGTGCTGCAGTGAGCTGGAGGAGTGCCAAGCAAAGCGTTGTGGCGAAATCTTCAACTGAATCGGAATACATAGCTGCTCCGGAGACTGCACAAGAAGCCATATGGATGAAGGAGTTCATTACTGAACTTGGCGTGGTTCCTAGTGCGTTGGACCCGATGGCCATCTACTGTGACAACACAGGTGCCATAGCTAATGCACAGGAGCCAAGGTCACATAGCAAGCTGAAGCACATCAAGCTACATTTCCATGCTATTCGCGAGTATGTCCGAGATGGTGACATAAAGATTTGCAAAGTACACACTGATCTGAATGTGGCGGATCTGTTGACTAAACCTCTCCCTAGAGCAAAGCATGAACAGCATCAGAACGCCATGGGTGTTAGGTATATTACCATGTAATCTAGATTATTGACTCTAGTGCAAGTGGGAGACTGTTGGAGATATGCCCAAGAGGCAATAATAAAAGTGGTTATTATTATATCTTTGTGTTTATGATGAATGTTTATATCCCATGCTATAATTGTATTATAAGGAAACACTAATACATGTGTGTTTTGTAAACATAAAAGAGTCCCTAGTAAGCCTCTTATTGAACTTGCTTGTTGATTAATAGATGATCATGGTTTCCTGATCATGGACATTGGATGTCATTAATAACAAGGTTATATCATTAGGAGAATGATGTGATGGACACACACCCATAGTAAGCATAGCATAAGATCAAGTCATTAAGTTCGTATTACTATAAGCTTTCAAATGCATAGTAACCTAATCCTTCGATCATGAGGTTATGTTAATCACCATCACCGGATGGGTACTTTGATGACATCAAACACCGCTTCGTAACTGGGTGGTTATAAAGGTGTCATTGGGTATTCTGAAAGTATGTGTTGAAGCGCATGGACCAAGAGTGGGATTTGTCCATCCATATGACGGATAGATATGCTCTGGGCCCTCTCGGTGGAATGTCATCTAGTTAGCTTGCAAGCATGTGACTAGGTCACAAGGGATGACATAACATGGAACGAGTAAAGAGTACTTATCAGTAACGAGGTAGAACTAGGTATGGAGATACTGACGATCAAACCTCGGATAAGTGGAATATCGCGTGACAAAGGGAATTGGTTTCGTATGTTAATGGTTCTATCGATCATGAAGTCATCGTTGAGTATGTGGGAGCCATTATGGATCTCCAGATCCCGCTGATGGTTATTGATCGGAGAGGTGTCTTCATCATGTCTGCATATTCACGAACCGTAGGGTGACACACTTAAGGTTCAAAGTTGTTTTAAGTAGATATAGAATGTGTGTTGGAGACCGAATATTGTTCGGAGTCTCGGATTGGATCCAGGACATCACGAGGAGATCCGGAATTGTCTGGAGAATAAGATTCATATATTGGGGATCATTTTCTAAGTTAGGAAATGTTCCGAAGTATTTGTATGGGGATTCTAGAAGGTTTCGGAATGTTCCGGAAGATTCTAGAAGATTTCTTGGAGTTTGCTTGAAAACCAAGAAAGGATCAAGGAATCCTTGTAGGGCAAGACAAGGAGTAGTGGGGGAGGAGGACTCCTCCCCCCTTCCCAATCCGCCGGCTAAGGAGGGAGGGGAGTCCTACTAGGACTCCCCCTCCCATGGTGCCTCCCTCCTTTAAATAGAGGGGTGGAGGCGCCACCCCTTGCCCCTTCAATCCTCAAACCCTAGCCGCCTCTCTCCTCCTCCTTCCCTCTGCTCTGGCTTAGCGGCCTCAGAATTCTCTACTCCACCACCACCACACCATCGTCTGCTGGGATTCCGTGGAGAGATCTACTACCTCGCTGCCGCTAGAACGGGAGAGGAAGGTTCGCTTCGACTCACGTATGACCGATCATGGAAGCTGCCAAACGCTACGGAAGGATCGTCTACTCGATCTTGAGATCGGCAAGTGATCGAATACATTAACCACGAGATCCGATCTCGTAACGCTTTCGGGACTACAAGGGTTAGTACAGATCTATCTCGTTGCACATGTCTAATAGATTAGATCTTGACTTTTATCTAGATTAGATCTGGGTTTTGTTCGTTCTTGCGGTAGAATTTTTTTGTTTTCCATGCTACGAACCCATCAGTGGTATCAGAGCCGTGTCTATGCGTAGATCTGTTGCACGAGTAGAACACAATGGTTTTGTGGGCGTTGGTGCTCGTGCCGTCTTTTTCTTTGTGTACTTTGCATCTTGCGGTATGGTGGGATGAAGCGGCTCGGGCTAACCTTACATGTCATCGCACATGAGACTTGCTCCACGCTTGACGTGTAACTTGCTTTGCACAAGTGGCTTTGCGGGTGTCTGCCTCTCCCACCATAGTATAGATCCAATCTACACTTTGCACTTGATAGTACTTGTATCAACGCTACGTTCGGGTTCAGAGGTAAGATCCGTTCTTATTCGAAAGCCCCAAACCACGTAAAACATGCAAAGAAAATTAGAGGCGTCTAACTTGTTTTTGCAGGGGTTTTGTGATGTGATATGGCCATCATGTGATTGTGATTATATTTGATGTATGCAATGATCCTTGTTGTAATATGGCAACGGCGAGCCTAATGGTTGTCTTTAATTCTGTTAAGACCTGCGTGTCTATTCATCTTGTAATAGCTTTATTCCAAGTAGTTGTAATAGTTGCTAGTGATGATGGACAACCATGAAGCGGCGCCACTGACCTTGACGCAATGCTGATGATGATGGAGATCATGTCCGTGCTTTGGAGATGGAGATCAAAGGCATAAGAAGAAAGGGCCATATCATATCACACTAACTATGAATTGCCTGTGATGTTAATCCTTTATGCATCTTGTATTGCTTAGATCGCGACGGTACCATTATAAGATCATCCCTCTCACTAAATTTCAAGTAATAAAGTGTTCGTCCTTAGTTGGCACCGTTGCTAAGACTCGTCGTCTCGAAGCATCTCGTGATGATCGGATGTGATAGATTCTACGTGTGCATACAACGAGTGCAAGCCAGATTTGCACATGCGGAAACTAAGGTTAATCTTGACGAGCCTAGCATGTACAGACATGGTCTCGGAACACGGAATACCGAAAGGTAGAGCATGAATCATCGTTGCACATGTCTCATAGATTAGATCTTGGCTTTTATCTAGATTAGATCTGGGTTTTGTTCGTTCTTGCGGTAGAAATTTTTTGTTTTCCACGCTACGAACCCATCAGTTAACCACTAGCAAACGTGTATATTCAACACCTAGGTGTTCTATATACAAGTTTACGAAATAGATTATTGACTCTAGTGCAAGTGGGAGACTGAAGGGAATATGCCTGAGAGGCAATAATAAAGTGGTTTTTATCTTATTCCATGTTTATGATAAATGTTTATTTTGCATGCTATAATTGTATTAATTGGAAACGTTAATACATGTGTGTTTAATAAACAAAATACAAAGTTCCTAGTACTGCCTCTCATATAAACTAGCTTGTTGATTAACAAGATGATCAAGGTTTCCTGATCATGGACATTGGATGTTGTCAATAACGAGGTCACAACATTGGTGGAATGATGTGATGAACATTCATCTGAAGTATAGCATTACGATCAGAGTCATTATGTTTATATTGCTATAACATCATACGAAGTAATCTTAGTCCTTAGACCATGAGATCATGTTAATTGCTAACACCGGAAGAGTATCTTGATAACATCAAACGTCACACCGTAACAGGGTGACTATAAAGGTGGGTTCAGTGCTACGAAGGTGTTATGTTGAGGCTCATGGATCAAGAGTGGGATTTGTCCATCCCGATGATGGATAGATATACTCTAGGCCCTCTCGGTGATATCACATTGAAATAGCTTGCAAGCAAGTGATGTGATCACTAGAATGTTATATCACGGGAACGAGAAAAGAGTGCATGTCGGTAACGAGATCAAACTAGGTATTTGGATGCCAATGATCGAATCTCGGACATGTAATATATCGCGAGACAAAGGGATTTAGTTACGACGTTAAAGGTTCACACGATCACAAGAGTCATTGTTGAATATGTGGGAGTCAGTACGGATCTCTAGGTCCCGCTGCTGATTATTGATCGGAGAGGGGTCTCGATCATGTCTGCATTATTCGCGAACCGTAGGGTGACACACTTAAGGGATACCGACACCATTTGGAGCAAATATGTTTCAGATAAAGATTTAAGAAAGCGCTGGAATTATTTCAATAGACACCGAAACTGTTTCGGGTAAAATTGCTGAAATTGGTTCTGCATGTAATATTGAAATGTTGCAGGGGGTTTTATGTGAATGTTTGTTAATTAAAGTAATTAACAAAATTCTGAATAAAATTAATAAAAGAGTTTTATTAAATGAGAGAGCATTAAATTTGAAGAAATTTAATCCATTTAAAGTGGAGACTTTAAAAGAGAATGTGAAGGGGCATTTTAATGTGGAGGGGGTTACCACCACATGAATGGGGGAGGTGAAGGGACACCCTCCCCTCCTCCTATAAAAGGGCCCCTCTCACTCCTTCTTCCTCACACCTCCTCGTGAAGGATCTCTCTCCCCCTCTAGTATTATTTCCCCATGGTCTCGGATTAGCGAGATACATGTTCCCGGTGGCTTTATCTGGAAAGGAGTTGCTGCTTTCGCTGCTTTGCTGGAGCGAGGGACGGAGGTTGTCGGGGTACCGGACGTGTGTGTGATCACGGATGCACCGCTGCTTTGCGGTGCTGAACTTGCTGGAGCTGGATCTAAAGGACGTGCTGGAGCCGAACCTGCTGGACTTCATCATGATCTTGAGATCGGCAAGTGTACGACTACATCATCCACGAGTTCCAACTCGTTAACAAAGCTTGGTTATCTTCGAGGGTAAGTTCTCTATGGATGTATATCCACCCGTTGCTTGTATCTAGTAGATAGATCTTGGCGTATAGTTCCCATCGTAGGAATTTTTTTGTTTTCTATGTCATGAACCCAACAAAGGGTATCGAGCCTGATCTATGCATAGGTGCTTTGCACGGGTAGTACACATATGTTTATATGTGGGCGATGATGATCATGTTATTGCATCTTCTATGTATTTTGGATATTGGTGGCATAGTGGGATGAAGCGGCCCGGACCAACCTTACATGTCATCGTACATGAGACCGGTTCCATGACTGACATGCAACTTGTTTTGCATAAGTGGCTGGCGGGTGTCTGTCTCTCCTACTATAGTCAATATTTGATTTATAACGAGTTGCTAATAACTTGGTTATCCTCGTTGTGGTTCATGTTCGTAGGTAAGACCGGTTCTATCTCCGAAAGCCCTAAGCCACGTAAAACTTGCAATTGATAAATTAGAGGCGTCTAGTTTAGATCGTTGCTGGGCTAGTGTCTTGATATGGTATTGTTGTAAGTAGATGTATGATAGATACTCTTACAACACACTCAACATGTAAGTTCCATAGACCTTGGCCTTACACACAAAGGAATGATAGAGATCATACCACGATGCAAATGATAGAGATCAAATGCATGGACCATATCATCTCACTTTACACATTAGATGTTAGCATCTTATATTGCTTGTTTGGCGTTTTAGTAGCATTATAAGATGATCCCTCATTTAAATATCGAGATAAAAATGTGTTCTTCCTTAAGTATGCACCGTTCTATGGATCGTGTTTCGAGACATCATGTGATGATCATGTGTACTCGACTCTATGCTTTCATATAACGGGTGTAAGACAGTTTTACACACGCGAATACTAAGGTTCTTACTTGAAGAGCCTAGCATGTACAGACATGGCCTCGGAACACGGACTGAAAGGTTAAGCATGAGTCATATAGTTGATATGATGCCCATATTGATGCTCACCTTTGAAGCTACACCGACTCACGTGATGATCGGACTTGGTGTAGTGGATTTGGTTCATGTAATCACCAAAAAGGCACGAGGGATGTCGTTTTTGTGTGGGAGTTCATTTCTAATTTGGATTAGTCGAACTCAATTTGTCATAAACTAAATCGAAGTGAATTTGCATAATTTGTTGAAGTCATTGGCATCTGTTCACTACCTTATGCTTAGTTTTAATTGAGATAATAGAACTATAGAATTCTAGATATTTACTTTACGAACTGGTATCGTATTGTTTTTGAATGTCAATTTAAAGTTTAGAAGTCCTATTGCAAACTTTCAGCAAACTCTATTTACTCCATGAAGTTTAATAAGTAGTATTAAATCAAGAGTAAGAATTCCAATGTTAGTATCTAAAGTATCATGTTTGCCTCATTGATTATTGATATTCAAAAGTTGTTTTAATATCAAGATTATCTAGGAGCTGAAAAAGTGTTTCAGAAACCATCATGTGTGGACGATATTGTGATATCTAAAACAATGTTTTTGGTTGCATTGTGATAGAGTATAATCTAGAAAAATACATGTTCTCATATTGTATGAGAATTTGTGAAGGATGGAGATGCTAGGCATCCGGATCTCCCAAAAAGGTTTTGGGAATTAACATTATACTCGCGATTCTTCCTTATAGGCTATAGTAGCTTGATCATGAAAGTTGTCATGATGATGAATAGAAGATGTAAGTAAAATGTTTACTACACTAATAGATTACTAAAGAATGGATTTTTGAAAGAACACCAAACATTTGATGATGGTGATCCACTTCAAAGTGCAAGTGCAAAGGTATTAGTATTTGACTATACACACTTTGTACTATGTGTCATGTGAATGACACCACTATTGATGTTGATAGATTCTTTTAAAAGGAAAAGTAATTGCTGAAAGAGAATCTATAAAATATTTGGCGGAAAAGAAAAAGTTGGAAATGTCCAGCTTAGGTATATAGAAGATATACATGTTATGGTTGTATTCCTTGCTTGTTAAACAATATGGTTCTTAGGTATTGGATACCGGTATTGAATACCGAATTGGTTGGTATGAAGTGTCATACAGGACAACGCAATTCATGAACTGCAATGGCCTAAGTAACTAGCAAGAGAATAAGTGATGATGTTCATCGAAAACAAATAAAGTGTTATTGTGTTTTTTGTTGTCGTCAAACCTAGCCTTCAAGATTTGTTTTAATAATTGTTATTTTGTTCCGGTATTATGAGAACAATGGTTGTTCAAATAATTACCGTATTCCATCAAGGATGGATGAACTTTTACAAGTCTAGTGGGAGAAATCACATCCATAAACACTATTGCTAAAATGTCGCAAGACAAATGATTGAAAGATCACTTATAAAGTGACATCGCTGTTTAAATTATATTGGAAAGAAAACATGAAGAAACTCCATGTTGATGGATTTTTGGAGTCTTTGATTTTGATCAACTGACGCTTGTGAGACTTTCCTTGAGATAATTAAAACTCCGTCCATAGGCCAAAGAGGAACGGGTGACTAACTTATCGGATATTATACATATTGATGTATATAGTCCATTATATGTAGCCATATGCGATGGATCTTTTTTGCTTCATATGCTTTCTCCAGAAATTTGAGTGAATATATCTATATATTTACTTAATAAGGAAGAAGTATGAAACATTTGAAAATTGTTCAAAATCTTTCAAGATGAAGTGAAAAATCATTGTAACAAGAAAATAAAAGAGTTTATGATTTGATCATAAAGGAAGATATTTGAGTTACATGTTTAGCAAAACACCTAAGATTTGCGGAATTGTTCCATGATTTATGTTTCCCGATAAACCATAGGAGTATGGCATATTCGAGAGATGAAATCAAACCATGTTTGACATGGTAAGATCAAAGGTGTCATTTATAAAACTGTCATTATGTTTTAAGGATTGAAGCTTTAGAGACTACCGCTTTTACACTAAAAAGAGCACCATCGTGATCCGTTGAAATTACACCATATAAGTTATGGTTTGGGATAGAACCTGAATTGTCTTTTCTTAAATTTTGGTGTGATATGCATAAGTAAAATGTTTACAACCAAAGTCGGATAAACACGTCTTTGTAGGTTATCCCAAAGAATTTGTTGGGAATTTCTCCATAACACCGAGGACAAAAGAGTTTGTTACTTGGAACGTCAAGTTTCTTGAGAATGAATTTTTCACGAAAATTTAAGTGGGAGGACAATAGAACTTTGATATGGTTTCTGAACCTTAGCTATATGTGCTAAGTAGCGCAGCGCCGAAAAGTGTCCCGGTGTCCGCCACAATTCTCATGGCTCCCGTGATTACAAAGGGTGTGATCTCGGAGATTAGAGTTCCTATTGAATCGTGTGGGTCGGTAAGAATCAAATAGTGTGATTTGACAAACAAGTCGTTATTGTTTTGAAAATGATGAACCGACTACATTCAAAGAAGCGATGATGGGCCCTGACTCCATAAAATGACTAGAAGTCATAGAATCCGTGATAGTATCCATACACGAGAAATCAAGTTTCTGAACTTGGAAGACCCTCCGGAAAGGCGTGAAGCCTATCCGTCGTGTTTGGATCTATAATGAAATAGACATGGATGTTTAACATCTATGAAATAGTCGACATGTCGGAAAGAATTTTATGGCAATGTTCAAGGAGTTGACTATGACCAGATTTGATCTTTCATAGCGATATTTAGTCTTGACGGATTAATGTAGCAACCACTACATATAATTTGGTATATGGTAGTTGAATAAACAAAACAAGGTTCTTCTAATAGAATGGTTACCTAGGACGTGTACATGACACGGTCCGAAGGGTTTTGTTAATTCAAAGAGTGCTAAAAGGGCATGCAAACTTCAATAGTTGAAGTAAGCATAGCGGAGTTGGAATCTTCACCATGATGAAACTGTTAAAAGAGTTTAAGTTCATCGGAGATGATTAAGATGCTTGCATTTGCAAGAAATTAAGTGGGAGCGCTGAGAGATATTTCTAATACATTATGTAGATAACATATTATTGATTGGAAATGATGTATCTTGTATTGACACAAGTTAAGAATTTCATTAAAATAAGATTTCGATGAAAGACTTGGGCAAAATCGGAATATTAGGCATCAATATCTATATGGATAGATTGAGGCGCTAATATGGTTGTGCTAGACATACATATATGAGATATTGAAAGGGTTCAATATGGAAACAACAAGAAAGGTTCTTGCTGCATGGAAAGGATTGTATCAAGATTCAAGTGTTTCAACACTTGGTGAGTAAAATCACATAAAGATTTTGATCGATTATACCGTGATATGTATATATCCAGATATGTCCTATGCTCTAAATGTTATGAGCACATACCAGAATGATTCATAAGATGATCATTGGGCGATAGTAAAGATATTCTTATGAGCTTTGGAAGAACTAAGAATATATCATGTATAAGTGACAAAAGTTAAAAGGAGTTCATTGTAAAGTGTTACATTGATACTAGTTTTGTCACAAGATACAAAATTAAAATTTTATCTCAATTTAGACTATGGGTGGCACAATGTAATGGAAAGGATGTTCCATGATGGATTTGGATGAGTTCCAAAGTTGAAACATTGTGACGGATACTACAACAAAAAGGGTAAGTATATGACTGCTATAGTAGCAGCAAAGGAGGGCATTTGTGTTATGTAGTTTGTTATCAAACTAGGTGTGGTTCAAAGTGGGATAATACTATCAAGATATATTGTATGACAACAATATCAACATATTTTAACCTGAACGAACTAAAGGTCTCACCAAAGGACCAAATTTATACAATGCCATCTCATTTGAGAATGAGTGATGCGTAGAGACGCAAAGACATGCAAATACACACGGACCTGAAAGTGCCAGATCTAGAGATTATATTAACCACTAGCAAACGCGTATATTCAACACCTAGGTGTTGTATATACAAGTTTACAAACTAGATTATTGACTCTAGTGCAAGTGGAGATCAAGGAATATGCCCGAGAGGCAATAATAAAGTGGTTATTATCTTATTCCATGTTTATGATAAATGTTTATTTTGCATGCTATAATTGTATTAATTGGAAACGGTAATACATGTGTGTTTAATAAACAAAATACAAAGTTCCTAGTACTGCCTCTCATATAAACTAGCTTGTTGATTAACAAGATGATCAAGGTTTCCTGATCATGGACATTGGATGTTGTTAATAACGAGGTCACAACATTGGTGGAATGATGTGATGAACATTCATCCGAAGTATAGCATTACGATCAGAGTCATTATGTTTATATTAATATAACATCATACGAAGTAATCTTAGTCCTTAGACCATGAGATCATGTTAATTGCTAACACCGGAAGAGTATCTTGATAACATCAAACGTCACACCGTAATGGTGACTATAAAGGTGGGTTCATGCTATGAAGGTGTTATGTTGAGGCTCATGGATCAAGAGTGGGATTTGTCCATCCCGATGAGATAGATATACTGGGCCTCTCGGTGATATCACATTGAAATAGCTTGCAAGCAAGTGATGTGATCACTAGAATGTTATATCACGGGAACGAGAAAAGTGTGCATGTCGGTAACGAGATCAAACTAGGTATTTGGATGCCAATGATCGAATCTCGGACATGTAATATATCGCGAGACAAAGGGATTTAGTTACGACATTAAAGGTTCACACGATCACAAGAGTCATCGTTGAATATGTGGGAGTCAGTACGGATCTCCAGGTCCCGCTGCTGATTATTGATCGGAGAGGGGTCTCGATCATGTCTGCATTATTCGCGAACCGTAGGGTGACACACTTAAGGGATACCGACACCATTTGGAGCAAATATATTTCAGATAAAGATTTAAGAAAGCGCTGGAATTATTTCAATAGACACCGAAACTGTTTCGGGTGAAATTGCTGAAATTGGTTCTACATGTAATATTGAAATGTTGCAGGGGGTTTTATGTGAATGTTTGTTAATTAAAGTAATTAACAAAATTCTGAATAAAATTAATAAAAGAGTTTTATTAAATGAGAGAGCATTAAATTTGAAGAAATTTAATGCATTTAAAGTGGAGACTTTAAAAGAGAATGTGAAGGGGCATTTTAATGTGGAGGGGGTTACCACCACATGAATGGGGGAGGTGAAGGGACACCCTCCCCTCCTCCTATAAAAGGCCCCCTCTCACTCCTTCCTCACACCTCCTCATGAAGGATCTCTCTCCCCCTCTAGTATTATTTTCCCATGGTCTCAGATTAGCGAGATACATGTTCCCGGTGGCTTTATCTGAAAAGGAGTTGCTGCTTCCGCTGCTTTACTGGAGCGAGGGACGGAGGTTGTCGGGGTACCGGACATGTGTGCGATCACGGATGCACCGCTGCTTTGCGGTGCTGGACTTGCTGGAGCTGGATCTAAAGGACGTGCTGGAGCCGGACCTGCTGGACTTCATCACGATCTTGAGATCGGCAAGTGTACGACTACATCATCCACGAGTTCCAACTCGTTAAAAAAGCTTTGTTGTCTTCGAGGGTAAGTTCTCTATGGATGTATATCCACCCGTTGCTTGTATCTAGTAGATAGATCTTGGCGTATAGTTCCCATCGTAGGAAATTTTTTGTTTTCTATGCCGTGAACCCCAACACTTGAGGTGTGAATTTAAGCTGTGAAAAATCTAAGAGTTCATAGGTCACCTTAATGCCTATGGCCTACCATAATTAAGGGAGCTCCTAGTTCACGGAGAAAGCTTTAATAGAATAAGGTGGGCCTTAATTAGATGGTGTTGTGGGTCCTTAATTAGATGGTGTTATGGGTCCATTGTAATTCGTAGGTCTACAATGGTGATTAACTTCCTCCTAAGAAAGTGAACATCAGGATAACTTTTTGTCGATCTAGGCTCTTTGCTTGTGATAGACTTCGAGTTTCAAGTTTTATATATCATCTTATAGGTTGCTTCACATAGTTGCACTAAGTTGATATGTGTTATCAAACTATAACTTGTGAATGAAAGAAGTTTTTATAGTAATTGTTTATCTAGTCTATGCTTTTTCTGGAAAAGGATCCGATCTATGCTTTCAATCTCGATCCTTAAGTTGTAGATGTACTTCTAATGCAATGCGGGCAACAACAACAGGTCTGATTTGCCGCTAATGACTACCACAAGCACGGGCATGTACGATAAAAATAGATGACCAAGATCCTAGTCGGACAGCAACACGAGATACTGAAATGCTTCCGATATTTTCTTTCTTTCTTGAACTAGGAAAGGTCTCGAAGGACCTTGATTCTGCATCAAGAAAGCGTAATGTACAAGAATACATGAATGGCCTAGAAGAAAATAGAAATTATAGTAAGGTCCAATACATTTACACGTAGCACCCTACAAAATTTCACGAAAATGTGATCAAGTCCTTGGGTTTCGCCACCGATGACCTTTCTCTAGACGTGGCCATATCCGTCATCACCGGGAACTACACCAGTTGGGTCAGTAGATACGTGAACTGCCGCTCCAGGGAAAAAGAAGATCCTCACGTAGAGGAACAAGAATCTTGGGCAGCCGCAGCTCTCGAGCGCGGTGAGGTAGTCCACTACAAAAATACCCCATACCCGGCGGATTTTTTGGGAGGCACAAGTAAAAAGTATCTAGAATAGTTGGATACGCGACGGATGTGCTATTCGCAGCGAGAAGCAGCACAACGGTCTATTTTTTTGCCATGGAAACTTTATATATGACGTTTAATTGTGTCGCGCTAGCTGTCCATAACATGGTTTTCCGAGACGCCTTAGTAACGTGAACCGGGGCAGTAATGATACTGCCACGGAAAAGACGTGATGTTGACTATGGGCCCGCATGTGTGACTTGTCATGTTTGTCTCACTGACGGGTGAGCCCTACCGAAGTCTAGTCATTGCCACATGAATATTATAAGGAAAGAAATCTTCTCCCCATGCCCGCAATTTCTCTCCCACGTCGCGCACTTAGTCGTTTCTTCAACCTCTACCTCTTCCTTTCTCTCTCCATGAAGCTTAGGGCGACGGCGACGTTGGCGCGAATCGGCTGTGGCATGATGTCTACGCACTTCTATTCTTGTAGATAGTTGTTGGGCCTCCAAGTGTAGAGGTTTGTAGAACAGCAGCAAGTTTCCCTTAAGTGGATTACCCAAGGTTTATCGAACTCAGAGAAGAAGTGGTCAAAGGTATCCCTCTCAAGCAACCCTGCAATCAAGATACAAGAAGTCTCTTGTGTCCCCAACACACCCAATACACTTGTCAGGTGTATAGGTGCACTAGTTCGGCGAAGAGATAGTGAAATACAAGTGGTATGGATAATTATAAGTGGTAATGGTGCCAGAAAAGAACTTAATGGGTAGGAAGAGACTAAAGGCAATCTGAAATAAAGATGGAAGCAAGCAAACATGTAATAGATCTAGTTGCAAATGGTGTTTCAATGCTTAGAAATAAGGCCTAGGGATCATACTTTCACTAGTGAACACTCTCATATAAATATCATCTTTTTATGATACTACTCTGAACTACTCTCCGGTTGGACACTCTAATCTATGGTAGGGCTATAACAACACACCTTAAAGTTCGCTTTCCCCATCTAGATAACCCCACACTGTCACCTTGAGCACTAGATGGTTCCAACAAACACCACAATTTTATAGAGACATCCAACTCCAAATATAACTCATAACAAGTATTTGTAATCTCTAGCCTAAGTGCCACCATGGTGTGCACGCTATCACTTTCACACACGTGGGGAGAGCAGAGATCTATTAAAGCACTTGAGTAGCAAAGTAGATCTACTTGATTACAAAGCTCATGATCACAATATGATCATGCATAGAGAGAGATGAACACATAGCTACCGGTAGAGCCTTAGCCTCGAGGAAGAACTACTCCCTCATCATCATGGGAATCATCAACGATGATGGAGATGGTGGTGGAGATCGATGGAGATGGCTCCGGGGGCACTTCCCTGTCTCGGCAGGGTGCCGGAACAGAGACTTCTGTCCTCTGAATCTCCCCTTCGGTGGCGGCGGTGTTGCGGAACTTTTCATGGCTGGAGGCTGGATTCTTTAGGGTTTTCTCATCGGAGGCTTCTTATATGCCAAAGGGCAAGGTCGGTGGAGGCCGGAGGGGCCCACACCACCTAGTGGTGCGGCCAGGGGGACCCGCGCCACCCTATGGTGTGGCCGGCCCCTGGCCCCTCTCTGTCTCGTCTTCTAGCTTCGTGTTCCCCTTGGTGAAATATTGACTTTGACTTTTGTCCCGTCCAATTCCAAGAATATTCATTTTCTGACTTTTTGGAACCAAAAACAGCAGAAAACAGACAACTGGCACTGTGGCATCTTGTTAATAGGTTAGTTCCAGAAAATGCATAAAAGCATCTCCAAAGTATGGACAAAACATAAGAAAGTAGATATAAACCAAGCATGGAACATCAAAAATTATAGATACGTTAGCAATGTATCATGGCGTCAAACGTACCGTTATCGTTCCATTAGACAAGCGCAATGTCGGTACATGCAGTTGTCGTTTTTCAAATTCATTGCCATTGAATTTCATTTTTAGGGTTTTTTTGTTCCTCTGTTCATCACCAATATTTCTCAATTTCTCGACCTTACCAATGCACATTGATGTTTTTCTCTCAAGTTCAACGTTCTTGGAGTACCGAAGCACATCTGTGACCATCAATGGTACGAGGAACAAGAAGATTTCGTGTTCTGTCAGTGTCCTGACCATGTAATCGCCCATCGATACGTGGCCTATGGCAAGAACTTCGTAGAGCACACCGGCCGCAAGTTCCTCTTGTGCTGTTGTCAGGGTGTAGCTTCATGTCGTTGGATGCAATGACTTGATTTAGAGCACCCAGTCCACCTCCAACAATTATTGTGCGAGCTCTGGTGGGGTGAGATGGAGGAGAACGAACACAGAAAGTAGGCCGCGTATGACCAACACATGGAAACTGCAATCAGAGAATTACAGAATCAGGCGAATGATCGTGTTGCAGCACTAAGGGAGCAGTGCGCTAGATTGGCTAGCATGGTACAAGACATTATAAATAGGTTAGGCAAGCTTGCAGATAGATGTAATTAGAGTTAGAGTTAATTATGTTACTAGTATTAGTTCTTGGTACTAATTAATCGTGTAGTAGATCGAGTAATTTGTAGTGTTCTTTTGGTGGTTCTTCATTTTGGACAGTGCAATGCCACGACTCGCGCACAAGTACATGTCTATAGATATCTCCCCAGATATGGGAATTACGATTCCCCTTTTTTCTGTGTTCTTTTGGTTGTTTACTAATCAATACGAATGTTAATCAAACATAATGTTGGGGAATATGCGACATGTTTGACTTGCCAAAAAATGATAAGAAAAAGGTTGGCGTAGTTAAGAATCATTCTTGGTCTTTCCCTTCGACCCACATAGGTTGCTCTCATCCTTATCCGAAGAAAATTCCCCAACCCACCAATCCTAACCCTAGCCCCAGCTCTATGGTGGCGCTGACCCCTGTTAGGTTCGCAACATAGAAAACAAAAAAATTCTACAATGTGAACAACTAAGCACCAAGATCTATCTACCTAGATAGAATCAACGGGTGGATATATATCCATAGATAACTTACCCTCGAAGAGCGACAAAGTGTTACGAGATTGAACTCGTGGATGATGTAGTTATTCGCTTTCAAATTTCAAGATTGTGAGGAAGTCCAGCATCGCAACTCAGCAGTGCATCCGTGATCGCACACACATACGATCCTCCGACAACCTCCGCATCCTCGCTCCAACAAAGCAGCAAAAGCAGCAACTCCTTCCAAACAAAGCCACCAGGAACATGTACTTCGCTAATCCGAAGCCATGGGGGAATAATCTAGAGTGGAAGAGAGATCCCTCACGAGGAGGTGTGAAGTGAGAGGAGGAGGGGGCCTTTTACAGGGGTAAGCCCCTCCCATGGACGGCAGCCAAGGTGGTGCCCCCACCTCTCCCTTCATTCATATGGGTGGAGCTTCCACTCACATAAACTCCCTTCACTCACATGCATTAAATTTCCACCAAATTTTAATGCATCTCTCATTTAACAAAAATATTTTATTTAGAATTTGTTAATTATTTTAATTAATAAACAGTCACATAAAATCCTTACAACATTTCGATATCACATGCGGAACCAGTTTCAGCAATTTCACCCGAAACAATTTGGTGTCCATCGAAACAATTCCAGTGCTTTAATAATCTTTCTCTAAAACATATTTGCTTCAAATGGTGTTGGTATCCCTTAAATGTGTTACCCTATGGTTCGTGAATAGTGCAGACATGATCGAGACCCCTCTCCGATCAATAATCAGGAGCGGGACCTGGAGATCCGTACTGACTCCCACAATTCAACGATGGCTTTAGTGATCATGAGAACCTTTAACATTTGTAAATAAATCTCTTTGTCTTGCGATATATTACATGTCCTAGATTCAATCATTGGTATCTCCATACCTAGTTTCATCTTGTTACCGACAAGTACTCTTTTCTCGTTCCCGTGATATAACATTCTAGTGATCTTATCACTTTCTTGCAAGCTATGTCAATGTGATATCACCGAGAGGGCCCAGAGTATATCTCTCCGTCATCGGGATGGAAAAATTCCACTCTTGATACATGAGCCTCAGCATAAAACTTTCAGAATACCCACACCCACCTTTATAGTCACCCTAATATGGTGTGACGTTTGATGTTATCAAAGTACCCTTCCGATGTTAGCAATTAACATGATCTCTTGGTCTAAGGATTAGGGTTACTTCGTATGATGTTATAGTAATGTAAACATAATGACTTTGATCGTATTACTATACTTCGGATGAATGTTCATCACATCATTTCACCAATGTTGTGATCTTGTTATTAACAACATCCAATATCCATGATCAGGAAACCTTGATCATCTTATTAATCAACGTGCTAGTTTATATGAGAGGCATAACTAGGAACTCTTTATTTGTTTATTAAACACACATGTATTAATATTACAATTAATAAAATTATAGCATGCAAAATAAACATCCATCATATACTTGGAATAAGATAACAACAAATTTATTATTGCCTCTCGAGCATATTCCCTTCAGTCTCCCACTTGCACTAGAGATGATAATCTAGTTTACATAGTGATAAATCTAACACCCATGGAGTTCAGGTGTTGATCATGTTTTGCCCTAGGGAGAGTTTTAGTCAACGGATCTGCTATGTTCAGATCCATATGTACTTTACAAATCTTGATATCTCCATCCTTGACATGCTCCCGGATGGAGTGAAACCGGCGCTTGATATGCTTGGAATTCTTGTGAGACCTTGGTTCATTGGCATTGGATATGGCTCCATTGTTCTCATAATAGATCACCATTGGGTCCAACGCACTAGGAACCATACTTAGTTCAGTTATGAACTCCTTCATCCAAACCGCTTCATGCGTTGCTACTGAAGCAGCAACATATTCTGCCTTCGTTGTTGATCCTGCCACCACAGGTTGTTTGGAGCTCCTCCAACTAACAGTTGCTCCATTCATGAGAAATACGTATCCAGATTGATACTTAGAGTCATCTGGATCGGTGTCAAAGTTAGTGTTGACATAACACTTAGTGACGAGCTCTTCTTCACCTTCGTATACGAGAAACATATCTTTAGTCCTTCTTAAGTACTTAAGAATATTCTTGACCGCTATCCAGTGTTTCGAACCTGGATCAGATTGGTACCTGCTAGTCAAACTAATATGTGCCACATCCGGTCTTATACATAGCATGGCAAACATTATAGAGCCCGGGGCATAGGGGATCTTATCCATTAACTCTCTTTCTTCCGCCATAGCCGAACTTTGAGTCTTACTCGATGTCTTGCCTTGTAACATAGGTAAAAACCCTTTCTTACTTCTATCCATACTGAACTTCTTCAATATCTTGTCAAGGTATGTACTTTGTGATAGCCCAATTAGGCGTCTTGATCTTGTTGGGTCCGCAGCATAGAAAACAAAAAATTTCCTACGGTGTGAACTACATGCCAAGATCTATCTACTAGGTACAAAGCAACGGGTGGACATACATCCAACGAGAACTTACCCTCGTAGACAACGAGCTTTGTTAACGAGTAGGAACTCGTGGTTGATGTAGTCGTACACTTGCCGATCTCAAGATCGTGAGGAAGTCTGAGCGCCGCAACTCAGCGCATCACTTTTCGCACACACGTTCAAGCCACCAGACAACCTCCACCTCCTCGCTCCAGCGATCCAGCGGAAGCAGCAACTCCTTCCAGACGAAATGCCACCGGGAACATGTATCTCGCTAATCCGAGACCATGGGGGAATAATTCTAGAGGGAGAGAGAGATCCTTCACAAGGAGGTGTGAGGATGAAGGAGGGGATGGGTGGCCTTTTATAGGAGGAGGGGGTGCCCCCTCTCTCCATGGTCGGCGCATAGGGGGTGACCCCTCACCTCCCCCATTCATGTGGTGGTAACCCCCCCCCACATTAAAATGCCTCTTCACATTCCCTTTTAAAGTCTCCACTTTAAATGCATTAAATTTCTCCAAATTTAATGCTCTCTCATTTAATAAAACTCTTTTTATTAAATTTATTCAGAATTTTGTTAATTACTTTAATTAACAAACATTCACATATATCCCCTTGCAATATTTCAATATCACATGCAGAACCACCTTCTACAATTTCACCCGAAACAATTTCTGGTTTCTATTGAAACAATTCCTGCGCTTTGCAATTCTTTCTTCTGAAACATATGTGCTCCAAAATGGTGTCCGGTAACTCTTAAGTGTGCCACCCTACGGTTCGCGAATAATGCAGACATGATCGAGACCCTTCTCCGATCAATAATCAGCAGCGGGACCTGGAGATCCGTACTGACTCCTACACATTCAACGGTGACTCCTATGATCGTGAGAACCTTTAACACTTGTAACTAAATCCCTTTGTCTCTCGATATATTACATGTCCGAGATTCGATCATCGGTATCTCCATACCTAGTTTGATCTCATTACCGACATGCACACTTTTCTCGTTCCCGTGATATAACATTCTAGTGATCACATCACTTGCTTGCAAGCTATCCTAATGTGATATCACCGAGAGGGCCCAAAGTATATCTATCCGTCATCTGGATTGACAAATTCCACTCTTCATCCATGAGCCTCAACATAACACCTTCATAGTACTGAACCCATCTTTATAGTCACCCTGTTATGGTGTGACGTTTGATGTTATCAAGATACTCTTCCGGTGTCAGCAATTAACATGATCTCATGGTCTAAGGATAAAGATTACTTCGTATGATGTTATAGCAATATAAACATAATGACTTGATCGTAATTCTATACTTCGGATGAATGTTCATCACATAATTACACCAATGGTGTGACCTTGTTATTAACAACATCCAATGTCCATGATCAGGAAACCTTGATCATCCTGTTAATCAACAAGCTAGTCTATAAGAGAGGCATGACTAGGAACCCTTTTTTTTATTAAACACACATGTATTGATGTTTTCGAATCAATACATTTCTAGCATGTAAAATAAACATCTATCATGTATAAGGAATATATAATAACAACTTCATTATTGCCTCTCAGGGCATATTTCCTCCAGTCTCCCACTTGCACTAGAGACAATAATCTAGTTCACATAGTGATAAATCTAACACCCATGGAGTTCTGGTGTTGATCATGTTTTGCCTTAGGGAGAACTTTAGTCAACGGATCTGCTACATTTAGGTCCGTGTGTACTTTACAAATCTTTATATCTCCATCCTTGACATGCTCGCGGATGGAGTGAAACCGGCGCTTAATATGCTTGGAATTCTTGTGAGACCTTGGTTCCTTTGCGTTGGCTATGGCTCCATTGTTGTCACAATAGATCACCATCGGGTCCAACGCACTGGGAACCACACCCAGTTCCGTAATGAACTCTTTGATCCAAACTGCTTCCTGCGCTGCTTCTAAAGTAGCAACATATTCCGCCTCCGTTGTTGATCCAGCCACCACAGGTTGTTTAGAACTCGTCCAACTAACTACTGCTCCGTTCAAGAGAAATACGTATCCGGATTGAGACTTAGAGTCATCCGGATCGGTGTCAAAGCTAGCATAGACATAACACTTAGCGACTAGCTCTTCTTCACCTCCGTATATAAGAAACATATCCTTAGTTCTTCTTAAGTACTTGAGGATGTTCTTTACCGCTATCCAGTGTTCCGAACCTGGATCAGATTGGTACCTACTAGTCAAACTAATATCATGTGCCACATCCGGTCTTGTACATAGCATGGCATACATAATAGAGCCTATGGCCGAGGCATAGGGGATCTTATCCATCATCTCTCTTTCTTCCGCCGTAGCTGGACTTTGAGTCTTACTCAATGTCTTGCCTTGCAACATAGGTAAGAACCCCTTCTTACTTTCGTCCATATTAAACTTCTTTAATATCTTATCAAGGTATGTACTCTGTGATAGCCCAATTAGGCGCCTTGATCTATCTCTATAGATTTTAATGCCTAATATATATGATGCTTCACCAAGGTCTTTCATTGAAAATTTGCTTTTTAGATAACTTTTAACACTGTTTAAAAGATCTATATCATTTCCAATCAATAATATGTCATCCACATATAATATCAGAAATGCCACAATGCTCCCACTCACTTTCTTGTAAATACAAGCCTCTCCATAAGTTTGGACAAATCCAAACTCTTTGATCACCTCATCAAAGCGGAGATTCCAACTTCGTGATGCTTGCTTCAGTCCATAGATGGATCGCTGAAGTTTGCACACCTTATTAGCATCCTTAGGATCGACAAAACCCTTAGGTTGTATCATATACAACTCTTCTTTAATATTACCATTGAGGAATGCAGTTTTGACATCCATCTGCCATATTTCATAATCGAAATATGCAGCAATTGCTAACATAATTCTAACTGACTTAAGCATCGCTACGGGAGAGAATGTCTCATCGTAGTCAACTCCTTGAATTTGTCGAAACCCCTTTGCGACAAGTCGAGCCTTATAGATGGTCACATTACCATCAGCATCAGTTTTCCTTTTGAAAATCCATTTATTCTCCACGGCCTTTCGGTCGTGAGGTAAGTCCACCAAGTTCCAAACTTGGTTCCCGTACATGGATTCCATCTCGGATTTCATGGCTTCTAGCCATTTGTTGGAATCCGGGCTCATCATCGCTTCTTCATACGTCGCAGGGTCATCCATTTCATCACCATGAAATTCACAACAGGATTGCCGTACAGTTCAGGAGCTGCACGTGTCCTGCTTGACCTGCGAGGTTCAGTAGTGTCCTCTTTCGGAGTTTCATGATCATTATCATTAGCTCTCTCTTCATCAGGTGAAGTCAACTCCGAAGCAACTTCCGGTGCTGCGCCACTCGCCATTCCATGAAGAGAAGGTTCAATAACCTCTTCGAGTTCTACCTTCCGACTACTCACACCTTTCGCGAGAAACTCCTTCTCAAGAAAGGATCCATTCTTGGCAACAAAAACCTTGCCCTCGGATCTGTGATAGAAGGTATACCCAATTGTTTCCTTAGGGTATCCTATGAAGACGCATTTTTCCACTTTGGGTTCGAGTTTATCTGGTTGAAGTTTCTTCACATAAAAATCGCATCCCCAAACCTTAAGAAATGACAGCTTAGGTTTGTTTCCAAACCATAATTCATAAGGTGACATTTCAACGGATTTAGATGGTGCCCGATTTAAAGTGAATGCAGCTGTTTCCAGTGCATAACCCCAAAATGACAGAGGTAAGTCAGTTAGAGACATCATAGATCGAACCATATCCAATAAGGTACGATTACGACGCTCCGACACACCATTACGTTGTCTTTGTTCGGCGTGAGTTGTGAAACTATTCCACACTCTTTCATGTGTGTGCTAAACTCGTAACTTAGATACTCTCCTCCATGGTCAGACCGTAGAAATTTGATCTTTCTATTACGATGATTTTCCACTTCATTCTGAAATTCCTTGAACTTTTCAAAAGTTTCAGACTTGTGTTTCATCAAATAGATATACCCATATCTACTCAAATCATCCGTGAAAGTAACAAAATAACGACATCCACCTCGCGCCGACACACTCATTGGTCCACACACATCAGTATGTATGATTTCCAATAGATCTGTCGCCCGTTCCATTGAACCGGAAAACGACGTTCTAGTCATCTTGCCCATAAGGCATGGCTCACATGTATCAAATGATTCAAAATCAAGTGATTCCAAAAGTCCATCAGAATGGAGTTTCTTCATGCGTTTAACGCCAATATGACCTAGACGGCAGTGCCACATATATGTAGACATATCATCATCAAGTTTAAAATTTTAGCATTAACATTATGAATGTGCGTAATATTACTATCGAGATCCAATAGAAATAAACCATTCAACATAGGTGCATGACCATAAAAGATATCATTCTTATAAATCGAACAACCATTGTTTTTAGATTTAAAGGAATGACCACTTTGCATCAAACACGATCCAGATACAATGTTCATGCTTAGTGCAGGCACCAAATAACAATTATTTAGGTTTATAACTAATCCCGATGGAAAATGGAGAGGTAGCGTCCTGAAGGCGATCACATCAACTCTTGATCCATTGCCGACCCGCATCCTGACCTCATCCCTTGCTAGTTGTCGCTTGTTCCGTAGCCCCTGAACCGAGTTACATATATTAGCAACCGATCCGGTATCAAATACCAGTGCTCTGCAGTACTAGTCAAGTACACATCAATAACATGTATATCACATATACCTTTGTTTGCCTTCTTTGGACTTCTTGTCCGCCAAATACTTGGGGTAGTTAAGCTTCCAATGGCTCCCCTTGCAATAGTAGCACTCTTTTCGGTGTCGGACTTAGGGCTAGCCGGGGTTTCTTTTCGAGCGTGTAGCAGACTTGCCACCCTTCTTTCCCTTTGTGCTTGCCTTTCTTATACTTCTTGAAACGGTGGTCCTATTGATCATCAACACTTGATGTTCTTTCCTAATCTCCACTTCTGCGGTCTTAAGCATTTGTGAAGCTCGGAAGAGACTTCTTCATGCCCTGCATATTATAGTTCATCACGAAGCTCTTGTAGCTAGGTGGCGGATTGGAGAACACGATGTATGCCTAAGTCAATGGGAATCGTTATTCCCAAGGACACAAGCTTATCGGCGTGCCGGACATTTTGAGTATGCGTGCTCACTAACGGAGCTGTTTTCCTCCATCATGCAGCTAAAGAACTTTTCAGTAGCATTATAACTCTCTCTGGCATGGGTATCAAAATCATTTTCAATTCTCCCATGGTATCAAAGGCATTACCATTTTCAAACGCTTTGAAGTTCGCTCTAGCCCATACAAGATGCCAATGAACTAAGTTGTGGTCCTCCTGACGAGTCACATAGACATTCTTTTCCTCGTCAGGGGCATCAGGAGCTGGTGGGGGGCCTAGCGGCGCATCTAGCACATATTGCTTTTGTGCAGCAGTGAAGAGAATCCTCAAATTCATAGCCCAGTTGGTGAAGTTGCTACCATTCGCAGCAAGTTTCTCTTTCTCCATGAACACATTGAAATTAAAAGCAGGTGGTGCCATCTACAACAGAATTTGTAAAGTTTATTTAGACTAAGTTTATGATAGATTGAGTTCAACTAATCCAAGTTACTAATGAACTCCCACTCAAAAACGACATCCCTCGTGTCCTTTTGGTGATTACATGAACCAAATCCACTATATCAAGTCCGATCATCACGTGAGTTGATATAGCTTCAAAGGCGAGCATCTATATGGGCATCATATCAATCATATGACTCATGCTTAACCTTTTGGTCCGTGTTCCGAGGCCATGTCTGTACATGCTAGGCTCGCCAAGTAAGAACCTTAGTATTCGCGTGTGTAAAACTGTCTTACACCCGTTCCTATGAAAGCATAGATTCGAGTACACCCGATCATCACGTGATGTCTCGAAACACGATCCATAGAACAATGCATACTCAAGGAAGAACACATTTTTTATCTTGATATCTAAATGAGGGATCATCTTATAATGCTACCAAACGCGCCAAACTAGCAGTATAAGATGCTAACATCTAATGTGTAAAGTGAGATGATATGGTCCATGCATTTGATCTCTATCACTTGCATCATGGTATGATCTCTATCACTTGCATCATGGTATGATCTCTATCATTCCTTTGTGTGTAAGGCAAGGTCTATGGAACTTACACATTGACTGTGTTGTAAGAGTATCTACCATACATCTACTTACAACAATACCATATCAATACACTAGCCCAGCAACAATCTAAACTAGACGCCTCTAATTTATCAATTGCAAGTTTTACGTGGCTTAGGGCTTTCGGAGATAGAACCGTTCTCACCTACGAACATGAACCACAACGAGGATAACTAAGTTATTAGCAACTCGTTGTAAATCAAATATTGACTATCGTAGGAGAGACAGACACCTGCCAGCCATTTATGCAAAACAAGTTGCATGTCAGTCGTGGAACCGGTCTCATGTACGATAACATGTAAGGTTGGTCCGGGCCGCTTCATCCCACTATGCCACCAATATCCAAAATACATAGAAGATGCAATAACATGATCATCATCGCCCACATATCAACCATATGTGTACTACCCGTGCTAAGCACCTACGCATAGATCAGGCTTTGATACCACTGTTAGGTCCGCAGCATAGAAAACAAAAAATTTCCTACGGTGTGAACTACACGCCAAGATCTATCTACTAGGTACAAAGCAACGGGTGGACATGCATCCAACGAGAACTTACCCTCGTAGACAACGAGCTTTGCTAACGAGTAGGAACTCGTGGTTGATGTAGTTGTACACTTGCCGATCTCAAGATCGTGAGGAAGTCCGAGCGCCGCAACTCAGCAGCGCATCACTTTTCTTTACGTTCAAGCCCGGACAACCTCCACCTCCTCGCTCCAAGATCCAGCGGAAGAAGCAACTCCTTCGGACAAAATGCCACGGGAACATGTATCTCGCTAATCCGAGACCATGGGGAATAATTCTAGAGGGGAGAGATCCTTCACAAGGAGGTGTGAGGATGAAGGAGGAATGGGTGGCCTTTTATAGGAGGAGGGGGGTTCCCCCTCTCTCCATGGTCGGCGCATGGGGGGGTGACCCCTCACCTCCCCCATTCATGTGGTGGTAACCCCCCCCACATTAAAATGCCTCTTCACATTCCCTTTTAAAGTCTCCACTTTAAATGCATTAAATTTCTCCAAATTTAATGCTCTCTCATTTAATAAAACTCTTTTTATTAAATTTATTCAGAATTTTGTTAATTACTTTAATTAACAAACATTCACATATAGCCCCTTGCAATATTTCAATATCACATGCAGAACCACCTTCTGCAATTTCACCCGAAACAATTTCTGGTTTCTATTGAAACAATTCCTGCGCTTTGCAATTCTTTCGTCTGAAACATATGTGCTCCAAAATGATGTCCGGTAACTCTTAAGTGTGCCGCCCTACAGTTCGTGAATAATGCAGACATGATCGAGACCCTTCTCCGATCAATAATCAGCAAGGACACGGAGATCCCGTCGACTCCTACACATTCAACGATGACTCCTGTGATCGTGAGAACCTTTAATGCTTGTAACTAAATCCCTTTGTCTCTCAATATATTACATGTCCGAGATTCGATCATCGGTATCTCCATACCTAGTTTGATCTCGTTACCGACATGCACTCTTTTCTCGTTCCCGTGATATAACATTCTAGTGATCACATCACTTGCTTGCAAGCTATCCTAATGTGATATCATCGAGAGGGTCCAGAGTATATCTATCCGTCATCTGGATTGACAAATTCCACTCTTCATCCATGAGCCTCAACATAACACCTTCGTAGTACTGAACCCATCTTTATAGTCACCCTGTTACGGTGTGACGTTTGATGTTATCAAGATACTCTTCCGGTGTCAGCAATTAACATGATCTCATGGTCTAAGGATAAAGATTATTTCGTATGATGTTATAGCAATATAAACATAATGACTTGATCGTAATGCTATACTTAGGATGAATGTTCATCACATCATTCCACCAATGGTGTGACCTTGTTATTAACAACATCCAATGTCCATGATCAGGAAACCTTGATCATCCTGTTAATCAACAAGCTAGTCTATAAGAGAGACATGACTAGGAACCCTTTTTGTTTATTAAACACACATGTATTGATGTTTCCGAATCAATACATTTCTAGCATGTAAAATAAACATCTATCATGTATAAGGAATATATAATAACAACTTTATTATTGCCTCTCAGGGCATATTTCCTTCAGATCTATCTCTATATATTTTGATGCCTAGTATGTATGATGCTTCACCAAGGTCCTTCATCAAAAATTTGTTGTTTAGATAACTTTTAACACTATTTAAAAGATCTATATCATTTCCAATCAATAATATGCCATCCACATATAATATTAGAAATTCCATAGAGCTCCCACTCACTTTCTTGTAAATACAAGCTTCTCTATAAGTTTGGACAAATCCAAACTCTTTGATCACCTCGTCAAAGCGGAGATTCCAAGTCTGGGATGCTAGCTTCAGTCCATAGATGGATCACTGGAGTTTGCAAACCTTGTTGGTATCCTTAGGATCGAGAAAACCCTTTGGTTGTATCATATACAACTCTTCTTCAATATTACCATTGAGGAACACGGTTTTGACATCCATCTGCCAAATTTCATAATTGAAAAATGCAACAATTGCTAACATAATACTAACCGACTTTAGCATCGCTACGGGAGAGAAAGTCTCATCATAGTCAACTCCTTGTATTTGTTGAAACCCTTTCACGACAAGTCGAGCTTTATAGATGGTCACATTACCATCAGCGTCAGTTTTCCTTTTGAAAATCCATTTATTCTCAACGACATTTTGGTCGTGAGGTAAGTCCACCAAGATCCAAACCTAGTTTTCGTACATGGATTCCATCTCGGATTGATAATCATTGGCTAAGTGATGAGGTATATAATGTGTTTATAGTGATCAACATTGACCCCTCAAAAAGAAGTGTAAGAGCTCGATCTTGTTTTTCTAGGTAAAACCTGATTTTAGAGAGCTCTAGGCCAGATAATCCGGGAGGGGGGGATTACTCAATAATCCGCCCCCTCAAAATGGCTAATTGATTTTAGACGACGAGATGCGTGAGCATTTAAAGAAGCCAATGAGAACAAGACATTCACATTGAGCCATTGTTGGATGCTGATCAAGGACACTAAGAAGTGGGAAACTAGTTATGCCCTTTGGAAAAAATGAGGATGGGAAGAAGAAGGGCAATAAAAATGCGTCAACGGAAGGTGCCATCCACCTTGACGGCGATGGCCAATGCCTTGTCGACCCTACAACCGATGGGCCAAGCAACGATGGTCGTGCCCGCTAGCATGTAGGCCACAAGGCCTCCAAGGACAACAACAACCGTCAAGTTTCTTCATTGGCATTCCAAGATACCTTGAGGGAGTTGATGTTCAAGAAAGAAGAGGTCATTTTCGAGAGAGGGAAGAGGCGGCGCAAAGAGAAAGAGGCCATCGTCAAGACATTTGTTGATCTCCACATGGGCCAAGTGTAGGCTTGTCAAGGCTGAAGCAAAGGTGAGGTTCATGGAGGTCGATGCCAAGTATAGGATATTGGTGGCCTACGGAAAGATCATGGCCGAGGAGAACCGTATCATGTTGACTGACCTGGACAACATCTCCGACCCCGAATGAAGGAATTCTATCGAGAAGAGGCAAAAGATCATCCAAGCTTAGGATGTTTGAAGGGAAATGGCATAGTGATTGTCATTTGGGAGAAACTTGCCACTTTTTGGTCATATTGTATGATATTGTCTTATTTTACACATTTGAGAGGAAATTGCTACTAATGCTTGAGGGGCCATGGCACATGTTTGCCACTTATCTAGTAGCCAATTTACATATTTGTGTATACCAATGTTCAAATGTGAAAAATATTGGTATAAATTGTCCGCCATTGGCCAAGATGGCCAACGTGGACGGGTTGAATTGCGCCACTGGGCACTGGCCTGGCAGGCCGGATCACGACCCAAATTTTATTCACAGGCTGACCAAACTGGATGATTTGGTGCGCACACTGCTTATTTGGTGCCTCCGAGGATCCAAGAAAGTTGGGAAAAAAATCATGCCTCTTTTTAGGCCGAAGATGGTATTTTTTTCTGGATATTTCTCCACCACCATGGATTCTATATGTTCCCGATGTGACATGTCATGTGTTGCGCTTCCTTTTTTTTTGCATATCAACTAAAGCGGATCAGTGTTTGTATTACTATTGTCGACAACTTATTTTAATAAAAGGCTGTGTGCATCTTTTGGATGCAGAGGCCGGGGCTCACCCCATTTCGAGAAAAAAAGAAAAAAAATCCAGATCCGTTTTGAGATAAAGATTGGTTCATGGAAAAGTGAGAATATTTGATTTTCTGATTTTTTTCATGGAGAAGTGAGCGGTTCGTCTTGCATCCTGTTCAGATGGAGCTCCTATGACTGCAACGTTAGCACACGTTCATATCTACCGATCCAAGATGCAACAGTCTAGGATTAGCAGGGTATTCTTAGTCAAGATGAAATTACAAGTATAGATGCACTGTAGTTAGTAGTCTACTGAAGTACACATGACAGAAAACAATTTTTAAAAAAGGAGCATGCTATGGTTGGATCTTAGATGGCCCGATCGTTGCACCTGATCCATGTTAGTTCATAACTTCATATAACTGTGCATCTGTATAGACTGTAATGGACTGCTGCCTAATTATTTGGTATTCAGTGGTTCTTCTACAATGCCGATGTAGTTCTGTATTTGTGTGCAGCGTTTCTTCTGAAACAGCTCTATGCCTTCATAGGTAGAGTCATTGGCTAAAGTATATCAGTTAAGAACTTCATATGATTGATGACAAGTATGCATGGTTAATTGGATATCATGGTTGTGTACTATAGTAACTTAGAACTATGATATTATATTTATTATCTAGATGAAAAATCTGAATGGACATATACAGTAGTGTTGCATACACGTTCTACCATAACAATACGCACTTCACAATTCAGAACTAATTCTCTTGCCTGCTGGTAGGAGCCAATTTCTTCAGTGATATTGTGTTCCTACACCTCTTTCCTGGTCCTAGGAGACAGTTTCTTCGGTGATCTTGCCGTGTAAGGATGTTTGTATGCACTTTATTGAGTGTTCATGTAAGAATTGTACTTCTAAAATTCCCCAAGTTTGTAACCCTGGCCTTAGTACATTCAGGATTGAGAGAAGGTACATAGGTGTAGGGATAGGTCATGTCCGTCGATGGAGAAGATCATCGAAATTTTGCGATCAACTTGTCCAATTTAAACCAAAGTAGTGTAAACTATAAGGTACGGTTATCATGGTAGCATACTGCGGATGCATCGTGGCTCATGAGAAGTTTAAGATCCCTGAAACTATTGTATGCGTTAAAACTTGAGATGACATTAGAGGCAACCCAATGTCTTAGATACTTCTAATATCATCCCTAAGATCCCATGGAGGGGTACAACAGAATCTTATACGATACATATTGAGAATAAAATACTTAGATGGGGAGGAAAGGAATCAAAGAGTCCGAGAAAGACTGGAGTAAGATACTGGTCGTGCTTAAAAACAATTACTATTCGATATCAATCTGTAGCAACTTACTGTATAGATACGACGTGAAAATGTACTTCATGATGTATCTGTTGGTAAAACTTCACCGAGTTGTTTGATTTTGACTATTTATATACCTTTTTTTGAAGAACGGAGGAAGTACTTGTTCTGGATTGATGGTTCCCTAGAACGGAGGAAGTGCCTGGTACTCCTCTCCAAACTCGCACATGTCTTGAGGTGCTTCTTGAACCCATCGGTCGCCATAAACGCCACAGATGCATTCTTGAGCCGTTCGCAGTGGTGCTGGTTTGCCAGTGCCAACATGGTGGTGACTGTCTCGACATCGACCATCTTGGACAGTTGTTCCTCGCACATCTTCTTGAGCCTATCAAGGGCGTACCTATCAGCCGCCACCAGCAAATGTTGCATCACCGGGGCGTCGCTGCTGCACGGCAGCATCAGTAAGTCTGTGTAGATGTAGCGAAGCATCATATCGAAGATGGTAGGATCCATGTCCACGACCTCCACGTGCCGCATATCCTTCTCCGCCATGGGACCAAATAACTGCGCCGCAAAGACTGGCGATCGCGCTGCCAGGAGGGCCCTGTCCGCATCGAACTTGTGGCCATCCACCCAGAAGGTGACATCGGCGCCTCTCCCGTCGTCCCCAAGCATGCACTCCAGGTGGCCGGGCAGCTCCGGCGGCGGAGACTCGTTCATGAATCATGACGGTGAGCACGCACCGTATGGTGAAGCAGCCATCGCCGGCGCGCGACATGGATTTCAGCTTTGACCTGCAAACAAATTTCTTATGGCCCCATTCCTCGCCCCTCGCAAAGATATGATCCGTCATGACAAAGCTGGCTATCTCTGTCTGGCTCTTGGTCTCCATCATGGTGAAGGCGAACCTGGCGCGCGCATCGTTGGCTTGGCTCTGGTATCGCAGGAAGCATGAGGCATTGCCTTCACAGTCGTCGTGGTTCAGCCCGTCCGGGTAGAACCTCATCTCCCAATCGTAGCCGCCGACTCGGAAGACGGGCGATCTAACGAACTCGCCCAAGCCCATGCCCTTCAGCTGCAGGTAATTGGTCATCTCGAAATTGAAACTCGCCGTGACCTTCTCCGTGATGCATCTCGACGACGTGGTCTCCGGTGTGATCGGGCTGGCAGCCATGGCCGGCAGGCCGCCGGCAGGGATGTGGTTGTGGGTGGATGTGGTTGCACGCGTAGGTCTTATTTTAGGGAAGAATTTGAAGAGAGATAGAGTAAATCAACGACTTCTAACTTCCAAATCAAGGACTTCTAACTTCCGAAGACGTATTATATCAGGATAAAAAGGTAAAGAGATATTATCGGGGCTTGTGTGCTTGGTTTAGATTTTCTCAACATCTGATCGACGGGCAACATCAGACGAAACGTTGCATACCCGGACACATTAATAAGGCCTATTCCCGATGCATGTTCTGTTCCCTGGTTGATTAGACTACTCTTTGTCTATTCTTCTACTATTGCTTACCACATCAGGCTATTTTTTTCTCAAAATTCCACCGATCTATTAATAATTCTCAACAACAATACAAAAGTTCTAAAAATAATAAAAATTATAAATATGTTATTTGCCCCCCTAGGGATGACTACAGACACTAGCTAGCGCAAGCCGAAATTACACCGCCGTCCTCGCCCCTCCATCACCAGAGGGGGAACTTGTCATGGTAGACCTTATCGTAATCAACAAATATACTCCCTCCAGCACAAATTACTATTCGCGACTACAGTATAATTCAAATCTTAAAAAAACCAAACTTATCCAAATCGTTCGAATTTAGTCTCAATTCAAAATTCAAACATGGCAAACCCCGACCCGTGATCCCCGGCGTCCCCGCGATCACCCGCCCGCGATCCCGGTGTTGCCCCACGATCCCCGGCGTCCGCCGAGATCCCCATCACATGTGCTCTAGTTCCCGTCTCCGCACGTCTTCGGGGGAGGCGGAGGCTAATCGCGAGCTCCAGTTCCCGTCCCCCTCGTCCTCGGTCGCTGCCGCCGTGAGATCCGTCGCTGTCGCCGTCTCCATCGACCCTGCGTCCGTCCTCCCACGGCAGGTACCGCCTGCGCCAGGTTGTCGTCCTCCCGCGCGTGCCAAGTCACCATCCTCCCATGCCAGTGCGACCCTGCGCCAGGCTCCCGCCAACCAACTCCAAGCTCCCTCCAATGGCCAGATACAAATAGCAGGTACAGAGGCAGGTCTCTGCTTCAGGTTCCTCTCCAAACTGATAAGGAACAAAATGAATTTCAGAAAACTGATAAGGAACAAAATGAATTTGAAAGGAGTAATTCAGGATTTCCTTTTCTATTTTCAAAAGGAAAAAATGCATTTCAAGAGGAGCTTGCTCTGCATGGTCACCGAACTTCAATATTGCTTTCTGCTTCCTCTGCTCATGCACATAGTACTGATCAACCTTGCTTCTCTGTTTATGCAGATAAACCTTGTCTATGTTTATGCACATAGTACCTGGAGTACGTCTCTGTTTATGCACACATTGAAGTACCTGGAGTATGTAGTACTGATATGATGTACCTTGAGAGGTGCTACTCATATATCCAGTGACTTGTATGATTGTGTCACTGTTACACCGAAAAATATTTAGAGGTACCTAGATTAAACTGCCCAACAAATGTTATTTACATGATGATTTGTACCGTACAACTAAGACTGATAGTGGTGAAAAATGCCCAACAAACATGCAGTAAAATTCACATGTACAGAAACTTCCATCTTACCAGATTCGTACTTCTACAATGAATGCAAAATCACAAGGTCCAATGTTATTTACCAGTCTGTATATGAGATGGTCTGTATATGGTCCAATATTATTTAAGACAACAATCTGTATATGATATGGTCTGTATATGTGTTCTCTCTAAATATTTGCATCCATCGGAGAAAAAACAATCTGGAGAGGTATATCTTCTAAAAAATGTTCCTAGTACCATAGTGTTGAAAATATGCCCTAGAGAGAAATAATAATATAAATTATTGACATATTTTATTAAGTTTATAATAGATTTTATATCATGCTATAACTGTATTGATATGAACGTCAATACACGTGTGATATGTAAACCACCAGAGTCCCTAGTGATCCTCTAGACATTAGTTCATTGGTCAATCGATGATCGACGTTTTCCGACCATGGATATTTATGTCAATTGACAATGAGGTCATTTCATTAGGTGAATGAAACTGATGAACATACCCAACATAGGAATTATAACACGATCAAGTCACGAAGTTCACCATTACAATGACTAGGAAACGTAGTAACCAATTCCTTAGACCATGAGGCCATATTTAATCACTATCACCCGAGAGTGCCTTGATTGCATCAAACATCACTCAGTGAAACGGTGATCATAAATGTGTCTTCAGGTATTCAGAGGGACATGTAGAGGCGTATGTGTCAAGAGCGGGATTTATTGTTCCGTGTGATGGAAAGATACTCTGGGCCCACTCGAAGACATGACATCCATAAAGCTGCAGCGTGTGACTAGGTCATGGGGATGGCATAGCTCGGAACGAGTAAAGTTGTACTTGTCGGTAACGAGATTGAACATGATATGGAAATGTCGTTGATCAGGTCTTGGACAATTAAAGTATCAAAGTAACAAAGGAAATAAGACTCTATATCTAATGGTTCAACGACAAAGATTCTCGTGGAATGCACATGGATCATTATGGGCATCCAGGTCCCGCTAATGATCATTGGTCCGAGAGGTATCTCGACCATGTATGGAGTGTTCCCAAACCGTTAGGGTATCACGCTTAAGTACAACGCCCGGAGATCGTTTTGGTCTCATAGGAATCACTAAATAAAAGAGAAACGAAAACCGAAAGGGTTTCGAGAAAGTTCGACGGGTGTCTGGAGTTGTCCGAAAGGAGTTTCGGTGCAATGGGAATTAAATAATATGTAAATATATGTTAATTATTAAATTATATATTTATTTAATAAATTAAATATGATTTAATGGGCAGCTCATGCCTAATGGGCCAATTCCCTAAGGGGAAATGGCCCATGAGGGAAAACCTCCCAAGCGAAATGGGAGGGGTGGCCGGTTGGGCCACATGGTGGGGCACCAGGCCCATATGGGCTGGCCGGCCAGCCCCCTCCTCTCCTCCCCTTGGTTTAGTCCCACATGGCTAAACCAAGGAACTTGGGGGCTCCCCTCCCCCTATACAAAGGAGGGCATATGGAGGAATTTAAATACACCAATTTATCCCAAGCTTTGTGGCTTCCCCCTCCAAGTGTCCTTCTTTCTCCCTCTCTCTTGTGAGTGTGGACCCATTGTAAGGGATGCGCGAACGAGAGGTTTCTTCACCATGGAGCGCTACCGTGCTGCGAGGATTCCGGATCTAGGAGATCTACTTCCGCAACCTCTGCTGGGTCAGGGTCCGAGAGTCGGCGTCAAACACCGTATGTGTGTGTGACCCCCTACGAGGTGCTATACTAGTGGCGCTCAAGTCGTTCGAGCCATCGGAGTCATTGGAGCCAGTGGAGCTGGAGCTGGTTGAGCCGGCTGAGTTCAGAACAACCTTGAGGTCGGAGTAGTACGACTACATCAACCACGTTCTCCTGAACATTGGCAAAACTTTTTGGTCTTCAATGGTAAGTTTGCAAAAGGCCCCTTCTGTTACTGCATTACTAATAGATAGATCTTGGCATTAGGGTTGTTTGCACAGGAAAAATTATTATTTCCAGGCGCTAATCCCCAACAGTGGTATCAGAGCTAGATCTATGCATAGTTATGCTAGTACGGGTAGAAAAATGTTGATTATGTGGGCGTTGATCATATAATTGTTACCCTCCCACATGTACTTGCATATACCGCAACACTGCTTGATCGAAGCGGCCCCCAACCGACATTACGCGTTCATTCGGGAGACTGGTCCACGCTTCACATATGACTTGCACTGTATAAGTGGCTTGGGGGTGTCAGTTTCTCTCGCAGTAGTTGGTATACCATTTACAATGGAGGATCCCGAGAGGGGTGTAGTAGCGATAATTATTTAATCAACGTTGTGGTTCGTATTTATAGGTAAGAAACGGTTCTTGTGCGAAATACCTAGCAGCCACGTAAAACATGCAAAAGATAAAATAGAAACATATAACTTTATTTTGCAGGGCCTTGTGATATGATATGGTCAAAGTAAAAGGTAAAGCAGTTTACTTTTCTATTGCTAAGTTGTAGTAATAGATGGTGGAATCAAGGGCTTGGCGCCACACACCAGAGCGCACGATGGAGATCATGGCACGACGATCTATGACCATATCATGTCACACTTGTTTACATCTGATGTTTATTGTATGCATCTTGTTTGTGCTAGTATTAGATACTCGACAATAGCATTAATAGGATGATCCCTTAATATAAAACCAATATTGTGTTCTCGCTTAGTGTGCACTACCAAGAAAGTTCTCCGATATGAGGTACGCCGTGATGATCGGGTGTCAGGCATATCTGCGTTTGCATACGGTGGGTGTAAGACATGTTGCACAACAAATACACGTAAGGTTGAATTGGCGAGCCTAGCATGTACATACATAGCGTCGAAACACGGATGATCGATCGAGCATGAGTCACATGAATGATATGATTGACATTGGAGAATATCTACCTTTGCACCTATGTTGCCAGCCGTGACGATCGGGGGTGACATAGTGAATAGGGATTGTGTTATCACTAAAACCTTTTAGGGATGTTTGTTTTAGTGGGAGCTCATCTAATATAATGTGATTATAATTTGAACTCATATTATGAACTTAGTCTAAATGTATTTGCGAAACTTTTGTAGATCATATCAAAACTCAAGTCTCTATTTAGTTTTGAGGGATTCATGAAGAGTGAGAAACTCAAAGTAGATGGGTCCAACTTCATAGAATGGTACCAACGCCTGAGGAACCTCCTCATACATGATTTGTTCTATGTGCTGCGAGAACTGCTAGGAGATTTTTTCCATGGGCTTCACTGGATTGCCCGATGATCATGATTATTGTTCCCAACGTGACGCCTTTATGACAGTAAAATACACTATGGTTCATGTCATGGAGCCTGCTCTGGGAGCATAGTTCCATGGGATTGAGGCCTTTAGCCTAGCCGAAGGACTTCAGATGCTCTTTCCATCTCAAGTCAGAATCATGGCGTTTGAGTACATGGGTGAATTGCTGTCAACCAAGATGAGGGAAGACACCAGCCTAGAAGACCACTTGGATATCATGGAAAGGATCCATGAGCTCCTTGTGGACATCATGGACTACTGGGTGACTGACAAATTTGTGATAGATGTGGTGTTTCGCTCGCTACCCCACGGATACAAAGATATCGTATTGAACTACCTCGTGGAAGGGAAAGAGTTTACCTTTCTTGAGTTCATGGGTCATATGAGAACTCAGAATGTAGCGCCAGCTCCACGAGCTATCATTAAAAGGAAAGGTATATATTTGATATACAAAGTTATAAGTGTTTAATTCAAACAGTTATGGCAGTTTACGAAGTATTTGATACTTGTACCATTTTGTGAAAACAAGACCTACTGCTTGAGAAGTGATTGAAGGAGTGGGCCCGACAAAAAGTGTTGATGGTAAACAAGATGCCAACGATGCTCTCCTTCTAAGTTATCATTTGGATTAGAATCTTTTAATAAATTTATAATCGATGAGAGTGAACTACATTAGTGTGTGTCTTGCATTTGTAAGACAGTTATTCATATGAATTTGAGACAAATTAGTTAGTTTATTCCTATGAGTAATATCTTTTATGTTCACAGTTTTGATTATGAATGGGTTATTCATATTTTGATCTTGATGATAGAAATTTAAATGTTTATAAGGATGTGAAAATGCCAAAAGGTATTCAAACTTAATAATGACATCATTTTGAATGACACAAGTGTGTGTTGAATAATTAGATATCATACATGATGATATGTTGTATTGTTCAATTCATGGTGGATATCATTATTTCGTAAAACTTATTGTGAATCTAAGCAAATAGATGTATTCGCTGAATGAGACACAAGTCTGAAACTATTTACTATGAATAAAGAATTTCAGAGTGGAGAAGAATATTGAATTAACAAGAATACGAGTCTTTATGATTTGATAAAAACAACAAGTATGTGAGTTGCGATTCAGGCATATAAGACTTATGAAAATTGTTTCACAAACTACAATGCTGAGAATATGTCAATGTGTCGACATGTATAAAGAATTCTAATAATATCGTATTAGATACTGTATGATCTAAAGTAATCTCATTAGTATTAAGAGGAGATAAATTAGAATAGCAAACACTTACTTATTTTATAATAAATAATCAAGGATTCGTGGAAACAACACCATAAGTGTATGGCACAATATGGTTTCCATAAATTCTAGAGTTATGTGATAATTCAGAATTAGAACGAATAAAACTTTGTAGTGTATTCCTAGGTAACTAAGAATGCTTATTCCACAACTACAACCAAATGGGCAAATTAGTATTTCTCAAAGTGGTGATTTAGCGAGAATAGTTTCTCAATAAAAGAGTTGAAGGATAAAGGTGAAAGATCAAATAAGGTTGAGAACCTTGCCTCCAAATGTTAGCACAACAGAATTTATTCCGGAACAAAACTCTACACATAAAAGAGAAATCAATGGTAATGATCAAAAGTTTCAGTGGGAGCTTTTACTAAAAGAAAGTAGGATTCATGAATAAGTTCCACCTCATTGTAGAACTGAATTCATGATTCACTTGTCATGTTAATGGAACAATGGCATACCTACAAACTACAAAGAAGTGATGGTGAACCCAAGTACGAGAAATGACTTAGAGTCATGAAATCCTGTACATTAAGTTACATTTAAGATGGTAAAGTAAAATGTTACTTGATCTTATCAAAGTAAAGATGTTACTAGATCTTCCCAAAGGGACAACTAGAGTAAATGATCATGGGGCAAGGTCGAAAGTATTCGTGCCTCCATGCCCAAATTCATAGTCTCTCTGTATGAGTCGCAAGGAAGAAATGAGACTTAAAGTAAGACATAAAGATTGAGTTGTGTCAAGTAATGTCTTGAACAAATTCAAATTGTTGACTAAAATGTGTAGCAATGCTTGAGTCGGACAAATGGAATCTCGTAGCTAGTTGATGAATGATCAAAGGATTTTGGGATTATGCCTAGAATATTGAGAAGACCTTCATTTACAATAAACTGAGTGGGAGTTAAGAGAGTTACATACTCTTATATTTAATTGACATATTTGAGTGGGATCTTGATGAAACATTCTCATATGTGATTAACATATTATGAATGGTATAGTTGGTATTGGTAATTATTAGTGAATATCATGTAGATGAAGTTGAACATGTATTGAACATTGAAATTTATCAGGATAGATTAATATGTTTAATAGCATTAAATCAGAATGTTTTCTTGGATTGGATTCTGAAAGATGTTTAGAATGGAATAAGTCAAGAAGTAAGCTCTTATTTATGTGACCAGGAGAAACATTGAGATTGTCTCGATACGATGGTGGTTAAAAGAAGGAAAAGATGTGTAACATCTACTATGCCTTAGTCATAGATTCCATCTTGTAAAACCATGTTGTATACTCGACATAATATGATCCAAGTTCTTAATCAGAAGACAGGTTCTGAAGTGATATCTGAGTAAATCACTGGACAAAAGGTTAAGTATAGTCTCTAGCGTCTAGAGAGAAGTGAAGGTATACATCTAATCTGTAAAGGATGATGAACTTGATCATAAAAGGGTTACACTAGGAAGTTCCACCCAACCTAGATGATTGGAATTCTCACAACATTGAGTGACTTAGAATTAGATAAACATGGTTAGACATCAAAGTGAAATTTATTGCACTATCGGTTAGATTTACGTTGACATAAGAAATATATGGTTACTTCAAAGGTAAAATATGCAATGTTACGGCTGGGAAGTCCATCTTTCCATAGGGTGTGTTCCTAATGCTCATGACAATGAAAACGCTATTTTTTGATTGATTAATCGGATGTCATGGCAGAGGGAACAGAAACAACACTTTGTCGCCAAAAATAAATACTTATACCGCAAGGTTATCATGTGATGATAAGGAAATGTCAAATGTAACTAGAAGTAAAAAAATGGAAAGAGAGATAAAATCAAGAACCATAAGAGTGGTTATAGTAGTACCATTGGTCATGGAAGGTGCTCTGATAATAACAACATATTCAGCATAGATGTGTCGATGCACATTAGCATCCCATATGATATAGTGCTTTGGATTTTGGAGATCATCCACGCCACTATCAAATATTCCATTGGTTGGCTGGAATTGCTTTAATCCAGGAACCATAAGATCTGGCACCGTGAATAAATTTGAAGTAAGACCACATGAAACTAATGAATATTCAAAGTAAAATTAAACAATTGACTTATAATGTCTGAATAAATTTGAAGTAAGACAACAAGAAACTACTGGATATTCACAGGAACGGCTTATAATGTGTAAATGGGACAGAGTTTTACAAACTAAAACTAAATTGTGTTTTTATGATTTTTGTTTTAGAACTTAACACTGGACATAACAACTCAAATTTAAACAAGCAAGATAACTAGCATACACTAAAGACCGGATAGAAGCGGGAATATTTGTTCACGGACAAGTAAAAATATTTGTTCTTATCAAATCACTACAACACCGACCTAGTTCACGGGAATTGCATGAAAAGAGAGGATAAGCAGAGGAGAAGACAGGGACATAATGAAATTCCCCACCTGGCAAGGATGCAAGATCATCGTAGTTGGCGAGGACGTGCACGAGGTCACGACGCGACGGGGTCGCGGCTAGGACCGGCCTCCACTGTCCCTACAGCTGGCGAGGTCGCAACTGGGACCAGCCTCCACTATCCCCGTAGATTGTTGAAGTCTGTGTTGGCGCCACTGCATCCAATTGTCTCACTGTCTCTGACCGCATCCGCAAGAATCAATTTTTACTCCCTAGTTAGGGTTCGCTACGGGCCGGCGCGGGTGAGGTCACTGCAGGCGTGGCGTGGGCGAGGGAGGGGAGTCAGTGATGTAGGAGACGGAGGACGCGGAGGTCAGTCGGAGAAAGAAGAGAATGGGGCGGAGGACTCGGGGTTTGGTTGGAAAACAAGCGAGGACGTTTTTGCAAATTGTCCATCGTGAACAGTAATTCGGGCCGGAGGGAGCATGCGTTCTCCATATATTGCATGGAACCTATGGAAGGAACTGAAAAGGAATTTTGCAAGGCAAGGCTCTACAGGTTGATGGTGTGATGGAGTTGATTAGAGATGACATTTCCCTGTTACTTTGTCTTTCCCCTTGGTTTTAAATTATAGGCACAAAGTCCTCGCCTTTTCCTTTTCCTGTGGAGCAGCGAGAACCATATATACTCTGGGTGCAGCCGCCGTGCGGACCAGGGAGGCTGGTTGCATGATAAACGAGTTCTCCAAGTTTAAGATAATTACTACTTTTTCCTCATTAATAATCATCAACAGTACAAAGAGTCCCAAAAGTAATAAAAATTACAGATAGGTCATTGAACCACATGTCGACGACTACAAACACTGGCACGAGCCGAAGGCGCGCCGCCGTCCTCGCCCCTCCATCACCGAAGCCGGGCAAAGCTTGTCGTAGTAGAGCTTGTTATAGTAGACGGACGGGAAGTCGTCGTGCTAAGGCCCCAAAGGACCAGCGCAACAGAGCAGCAACCATCATCGAAGATGAATAGCGTAGATCGGAAGAGACTGATCTTAAAACACACATACGAAAAACGACCGGATCCCAAGGAATCCGTCGGACACATGACTTCACGCGTACTTCGCTGATGCTAGACGCACCACCAGAGCGAGGATAGGGCGGGAAGGACCTTATTCTGACCTCAGGACGTAGCCGCCGCCTTAACATCCTGAAGAAGACATCGAAAATAGTCTAAACAAAACACTGAAACCTCCCGCCGGCGAGAGGCCGTGGTTCGCCACGTTTCCAAGGCCCTAAGGCCGCCGGAGACGGGACGGACCGGTGGCGTCGCCGGCGGAGGGAAGAAACCCTAGATGGGTTTGTCGCCGCCTCCTGGAGAGGTCCATCTCTGGTCCCGTACGTACCGTTTCGGTTTTTTGATTGCTCCTTTTCAAGTGGCGGGTTCATATCGCCACCCTTCATGATCCATGAATTGTAAACTTTGCAATAAAATTAAGGCTGTGTGCATCATTTTGATGCAAATGCCGGGACGTTTCCTCCCATTTAAAAAAAATCCCCGGCTTTATTATATTATAATATATAACATAATATAGGCCCATGGCCGGACCGTACAACGAGGTTCTGCTAGGTTTACTGGCTTAGTTTACAGACTGTGCTCATTGAGCAAAAGTTTTAACACCGCCCCAAAACAACCTAGGCACGCACTCCACCCCCATCACAACTAAAGAGAAGAGACGCATGTTGCGGTGGCGAGTAGGTGTCGGAGAACAGCTTCTTAAGCATCAGGATAAACTCGTCCAGCACTGGCGCAATCTTGGCTTTTCGAAGAGGACGCCGTATCTGCAGGAGGATCAAAGTTTTGAAGATATACAGTCAGCTAGTTAGCGCGGGAATTTAGCTTCAATAGTTATTATCCAATTACGAACAAGCCACAATTCCCAACTTTATTTGCGCAGCAAGCAGAAGCCCAAAGTTTTGTACTAGTACTATTTCACTCTCTTATAATGCAAAGGCGGAGCTCCTAAAACAAAGAGAGTGTTTGCAATCCTAATAAGGCACCGGTGAAGAAGGTGTCCCAGTGTCATCTCATTAATGTGGATTACTTATTTCGTGGGAGGAGACTTTGAAAGTGAGGCGTCTCTATCAGACCTTGATGCTTCGCCACTCCAGTTTCCTTTCAAAAAGTATAACACAATTTAGAGGATTATAAGTTATAAATGAAAGTATAAGCGCACGGAATTGTGAAAAGAAAATAAACAAGGGTAGTAGTCAAAGTTAACACTTAAAACAAAAGCGATATATAACTAAAAAGACAGCATTATGTTTCAATAAATACTGTTCATATATATCGAGAAATTGAGCATTTTATATCCGCACATAACCTTTTAGATCTTCACCATGAATAATTACTCCATCTCCACCGCTAGTTGTGGTTTCTCGCCCAGCTGCATGCTCTTCCAAGCTCAATAATGTCAGCTACTCGCATCTCTCCGGTGGTTCTATTCCGATGTGCTCCGGGGAATTGCTCCGGCAGCACGAGATAATGTTACAGCGGTTCGGTAATTCTACAAGCTTCGGCCTCAGCCGTGTCCAAGCCAACTTCCTGCTACAAATGTCTGCCTATTTATCAGAAGCCTGTGACCCATTGATCAGCAGCATAGCGTGATGAGGGCCTTCGGTTCCTGGGCTTGGGTTGGGCCTCCTCTTCTATTCCAACCTGCTGGCCTGCTTCTTCTGACTTGCTTGTTGTAGACGTGGCATCCTCTGTTGTATTAGCAGTAGTACTGCTAACATTCCCTCCCCCTTGAAACACAGCTTGTCCCCAAGCTGGTGCTTGAGGGAAACATTGACGTAGCTCCTCCAAATCTTTCCAGGTGGCGAGTGAGTCCGGCTGATCGGACCATTGTACCAGGCCTTGAAGAATTGCCACGGAACCTTTCTGGCGGAGACGGCGCTGCAAGATACGTACAGGTACAGCGAATTGATCATCCACGGTAGGAAGACTGGACTGGACCTGACATTTCTCTCATAGAGCCTGCTTCAGTTGGGACACATGTAGAACCGGATGGATACAGGTGCCTTCAGGAAGTTGCAAACGATACGCTGTATCACCCACCCGCTCCAGTATCTTGTAAGGATCGTAGAACTTGAAGATAAGCTTGTGGTGTGCGCGACACTGACGACTGCACATAGGGTTGCAGCTTGAGAAAAACACTGTCTCCCACCTGAAAGACACGCTCAGTTCGCCCTTTGTCCGCTTGATGCTTCATGCGCATGCGTACCCTCTCCAGGTGCTGCCGCAAGAGACGCAGCATCAATGCGCAGTCCTTGAGCCAAGCATCAAGATCAGGTACTGGACAGGTGTCCGCTGTTGACAAGCCGAAATGGCGAGGAGAATGGCCGTAGAGCACCTGAAACGGAGACTTGCCATCGAGTGCAGAATGGGCACTAGTATTATACCAATACTCTGCTAGCGACAGCCATTGCGCCCACTTCATGGGACACACATGAGTGAAACAACGAAGGAAGGCCTCCAGGCATTGGTTGACGCGTTCCGTCTGACCATCGGTCTGCGGATGGTATGCTGAACTCATGCGCATAGTGGTACCAGTCATGTTTGCAAGCTCCTTCCAAAAACGACTTGTGAATATGGGATCACGGTCAGAAATAATGGATTCAGGCATGCTATGAAGCTTATGTACATTGTCCATGAAGGCCGATGCTACCGTGGCTGCTGTAAAAGGGTGAATTAGGCCGACAAAGTGGGCGTACCTTGAGAGCTTGTCCACCACAACCATGACACAGTTGAAGCGTCCAGACTTGGGCAAACCCTCGACGAAATCCATGGAAATCATTTGCCAAAACTGAGAAGGCACAGGAAGAGGTGCTAATAATCCTGGATAACGAGCACGTTCAGGTTTTGCCCTCTGACAAACTATGCACTCCTGGACATATTTCTGAACCTGTAGACGCATGCCCTTCCAGAAAAACAAACTTTTCAGTCGGCCCAAGGTTACCGGAATGCCCGAGTGACCACCAATTGGGCTTGAATGAAATGCCTCAATGATTTTGTTTGTGAGAGCAACACCAGCGGGCAACCATAGGCGCCCTTTATAACGAATCAGCCCATCTCGCAGTGTAAACTTGTTCTCTATCTGATTGTGTACTGAAACCTTCACCAACAATTCAGCAGCTTCTGGATTTCCTTGATAAGCATCAGCAATATCCTGCAACCAGGCCGGCTGAAGGTGCGATATTGCCAGAAGAGAGTTACCTGGTTGAGGATGACGAGACAGTGCGTCCGCCACACGATTGTCACCCCTTCTTGTAGCGAATGCGAAACTGCAAGCCAAGCAATTTGGTGAACACTTTCTGTTGCCAAGAGGTATGCAATCGTTGATCCTCTAGGTGCCCCAAGCTACAGTGATTCGTGTGTATCACAAATTCAGCGTGCTGAAGGTACGAACGCCATTGCTCCACAACAAGAAGAATGGCCATGTACTCCTTCTCGTACGTCGAAAGGCCGCGAGTGCGAGGACCCAGGCCGCGGCTGACATACGCCAACGGGTGACCATCCTGCAACAACACTGCGCCGACGCCCGACTCGGAAGCGTCAGTCTCGATCTCGAAGCGCTTGGCAAAGTTAGGCAGAGCCAATACATGGGCCGTCGTCAGAGCTTTCTTCAGAACATCAAATGCAAGTTGCGTTTCAGATGACCAAACGAACGGTACACCTTTTTTCAGTAACAGTGTCAAGGGCTGACTAATTACTCCATATTGCTTGACGAACTTGCGATAATAGCCTGAAATTCCCAGAAAACCCCGTAGCTCCTTTAGATTGGTGGGAATTGGCCACTTCTGAATATCCCTAACCTTACTAGGATCAGTCGAGACTCCCTGCGCACCTACTACGAAGCCCAGGTACGCGATACTGCGCTGGGCAAAGGCACATTTGGATTCCTTTACCTTCCACTGATGTTTAGCCAAGAGAGCCAATACTTGCGCCAAATGTTCCAGATGCTGGGAGTAGGTCTTGCTATAGATGAGAATATCGTCGAAGAACACAATTGCACATTCATTTACGGCATCAAAGCGAGTGTCTCATTCATCACTGCTTGGAAGGTTGCGGGAGCACCCGTCAACCCAAAAGCCATCACATTGAACTGGTAGTGTCCATTATGGGTGTGAAAAGCTGTCTTATATTCCTCGCCGGGCGCCAAGCGGATCTGATGATAACCTGCGTGCAAATCCAATTTCGAGAACCAGGAAGCTCCAGTGAGTTCGTCCAGTAACTCTTCAATCACCGGTAATGGATATTTAGCCTTGATAGTGAGCAGGTTAAGATTGCGATAATCCACGCATAGTCTCCAAGTGAAGTCCTTCTTTTTCACCATAATAATGGGAGAAGCAAATTCACTATCACTGATGGAAATTTCACCCGAATCAAGCATAGCTTGGATTTGCCTCTCAATTTCACTCTTCAGTTCAGGCGAGTAACGGTAAGGTCGAATTTTCATAGGCCGAGCCCCCTCAATAAGTGGTATCTTGTGATCACAAGCCCGCCTAGGTGGCAGAGCTGTAGGAAGTGAGAAAACTTCACGAAATTGATCCAGAAGACGTTGTAAATCATCCGGCAGCTTCTCCGGTTGGGCAATAGTTGACTGAATAAGCTGTAACTCCACCACTGTACAATCAAACTGTACTGGAGGCTCTCCTTGTAAGAACACTGTTGCGCCTTGGTGATCGAATGACAGCCACTTATGATTCCAATTTACTTGCATGGTTCCACGAGCAGACAGCCAATCCATTCCGATGATACCATCGTAATGCTGCAATGGTAGAATTTTGAAATCTGACTGAAATGTATGCCCAGCTACCGACCAAGGACACTGCTGAATCAAGTGTGTACAAAGAAGATGACCCCCGCCAGCTATCCTCACTCGTTGTTGTCTTGGTAACGGAACCTTGTTAGGAATAATTTGAGCCAATCTGGAACTCAGAAATGAATGAGAACTGCCTAAATCTAACAGGAACAATACAGAATGTCCTGCCAATTCACCAGACAACCGAATTGCACTGGTATTACTATCAGTGGTCTGAGTTTCTGCGGATAACACCATCAAATCCTCCTCACTGTCTTCAGATTCAGCTAGATCCGGTGAGCAAAACTCTAGCATCTCCTAGACCACGTGCAACTGTACCGTTGTGTTGCATTTGTGATCCTTGCCCCAGCGTTCTCCACAGATAAAACAAAGACCCTTGGCTCGGCGATAGGCTTTAAGAGTGGCCAACTTATCTGTCTCGACCACTGTTTTAATCACCTCAGGAGCTCGAGGTTCCTCCACAATTCGAGTGCTGGGGGCTTGGTGTGGCGATACGAAGAAGATGATTGCGGACGACGAGCACTCGAATGATAATAGTCCACTTCATCATCGCCAAGCTCCTCCTGCACAACAGCGATGGAATACGCAGTATCCAAATCGATGGGACGTTGTACAACAACAATTAAACGAATGTCTGGTTTTAATCCATCAATGAACCTAGTTGTATAATGCAGCATGTATGGATTCGGCTCATAAGCAGTCAACTGGTCCATCAAAGCAGCAAAAGCACTAATGTACGCAGTGAAAGTCCCTATTTGTCTAAGGCGATACAGTTTACGAAAGATTGATGCTGATTTTTTCCAAATCTATGCAACACCGCAGCTACAAAATCCTGCCAACTAGCCTTACCGATCTTATGCTGCACAGAGGCCAACCACTGAGCTGCCTCACCCTCGAATTGCATTGCTGCCATTGCGATCCATAAGTCCGGATCCGTGTCAAACATTGCAAAGTAATCCTCACTTCTAGCTTGCCAAAACTTAGGATTATCACCAGAGAATTTAGGGAAATCCATGGAGGGTGGTTTGCCGTGACCAGAGAAAGTTCTTCTCTCTCGATTTAACAAACTACCAAAGGAACTGGTCACTCCCGTAGACTGATTCACAACAGCAAGGGTGGAATTATCCTGGATACCTCTTGCCGGAGGAGGGATGTAGGGAACATGTGTCCCGACTCCCAACCCCCGTGTAGTCGAAGTATCGTGGTGCCCTTGGCCGATCTCTGCGACTCCCCCCAGCGCCTTGGATGAACTCGAGTCGCTGCCGTGGGAGGCGAGACCCATCGCGGCACGCAGATCTGCCTCCACCCCATCGGTGTAAGCCTGCATGTCCCGCACCGCCGCGCTCATCGATGCCCTGACCGCCTTGTCGACCGCGAGATCCACCGCGGTAGGCACCGATTTGTTCACCGCCGCGACGATGAGGTTGTGGAGATCGGCCTTGAGCTTCTCGTGCGCGGCGTTGACCGTGTCGTAGATTGCCTTCCCCTCTGGAGTAAGGTGCTCCATGATCTCCACTCGCCGCCGTTCCGCCGCCGCCTTCAAACGAGTAGCGTGAGGATGGAGAATCTCCAGCGTGGGTGTGGTGGGTGGAATAAAATTGGCTCTGAATACCAAGTGTCAACTACTCGCATCTCTCCGGTGGTTCTATTCCGATGTGCTCCGGGGAATTGCTCCGGCAGCACGAGATAATGTTACAGCGGTTCGGTAATTCTACAAGCTTCGGCCTCAGCCGTGTCCAAGCCAACTTCCTGCTACAAATGTCTGCCTATTTATCAGAAGCGTGTGACCCATTGATTAGCAGCATAGCGTGATGAGGGCCTTCGGTTCCTGGGCTTGGGTTGGGCCTCCTCTTCTATTCCAACCTGCTGGCCTGCTTCTTCTGACTTGCTTGGTGTAGACGTGACATCCTCTGTTGTATTAGCAGTAGTATTGCTAACAAATAATGGCCGCCGGGAACATGTCTTGAGGTGGTCCTTGAACCCGTCGGTCTCCACCACGGCGGCCATCACTCCCGCCGAGGACATAAACCCCACGCACGTCTTCTTCAGACGTTCGCACTGGTGCTGGTCTGCCAAGGCCAGCGTGGTGGTGACAGTTTGGGCATCCAGCCTCTTGCACAGCTCTGCCTCGCACATCTGCTTCAGCCTACCCAGTCCGTAACTGTCTGCCGCGACCAGCAGCTGCTGCATCACCGCGGGCTTGTACCCTCCTCCGTCATCGTCGCTGCTGCATGGCGGCAGCGAGTCCGTGTAGATGTACTGGAGCATCATCTCGAAGATGGCAGGCTCCATGTCGGTGACTTCCACCACATGACGATGCATATCGTCCTTCTCCTCCGCCGCCATTGAGGAGTCGTCAAATAACTTGGCTTTGAAGATCGGCGACCGCGCGGCCAGGATCGACCTGCGCGCCCGGACCTCGTGGCCCCGGACGCGGAAGGTGACATCTGCTCCTCTCCCGTCCTTGAGCATGCGCTCGAGGTCTCCGGGCAGCTCCATCGGGTGAGCCTCGTCGGTCCTGACGGTGAGCACGCACCGTATCGTGAAGCAGCCGTCCCCTTGCCGAGCCAAGGATTTCAGCCTCGACCTGTCCACGAACCTCCTATAGCCCCAGTCGTCGTCGTCGCCGGAAGAGAAGACGTGATCCGTCATGCTGAAGGAGGCTACCTGTTTCTGCTGGTTCTTCGTCTCAAGGAGGCTGAGCGTGAACGTGGCGCTCACGTCCTTGTCGTGCTTGTGACAGTAGAGGAAGGATGATGCCTTGCCTTCACACTCGTCGTAGTTCACCCCGTCCGGGTAGAACCTTATCTCCCAATCGTAGCCGCTGACTCGGAAGACGGGAGAGCTAACGAACTTGCCGACGCCCATGCCCTTGAGCTGCAGGTAGTTGGTCATCTCGAAATTGAGCGTCGCGGTCACGTGCTCCGTGATGCATCTCGACGACGTGATGATCTCCGGTGAGGTGGAGGCGGCGGGGCTGCTGTTAGCCATTGCCGGCCGGCCGGCCCGCAAATAATAAGGTAGAGATAGATCGAACAAATAAACGTACGGCGGTCTTAATTAAATTATTCCAACAGAATATCTATCTCTGGCTGCACGCGAATTATATGTATGGACTCTTAAGATATGGGACACGAGTTCAATGTCCAGGTGCCGCAATACTCGGGGTCGGGGGCCGGCGCTGTTTCGTGCCGCACCTGATTTTTACTTCTTTTCCGTTGCGATTGCGACATCGGCCAGTATATATCTCAACTAAACTGCATTGCTTTTCCATTGCGCATGTCTAGTTTTATCCCCAACAACGATTTCGTATTTACTTTTGACCTGTTTTTTGCAACATAAACAAGACATTGAATCTTGTACTCGATCTCTCTTTCCCCACGAGACAGAGCTCTAGGACTTGGTGAAACCAAGCCACCGCCTCTCCTCCCATTTCATAGATTTGTTCCCCCTCCTCTGCCCAGCCTCGCCGGTACCGGAGTGGTGGGAACCCAATATATGACTTTGATACTTCGTTCGGCTAAGAGATCTCTTTCCTGTCGTCAATGATGTTACCGAAAATTAAATTTCTCTAGGTATGGGCCTTAAGACTAGACTGATTTTGGATTTTTTTTCTCATGGTTATCGCGGGGAGGATTATTCTCATGATATTTATCCCGGATGCTATGCATTTGACAATGGTGATTCGTACTCTCGGCTCACCAGCGACGTCGACGAAGTTGTTCTGTTGTTTTTCCTGAAATACTGGTGTTCGTACTCTTACCGATGTTGGGTGACTACTCTAACGTGTGCGGACGTGCATGTAGCATTGGCACTGCGACTCAAATTAAAATTATAGGAGAACTCTTATTGGTGTTTACAGGTCTAGTTAGGAATCTACATCATTTTTTTCCGGATGGCTTCAGAAAAATATAAGATTCTATTTGTGAACAAGAAAGAGTTTGAAGACCTAGATGTTTTCCTCGTTTCTTATAAAATCCGTTTTGCAATCGCTAAAGATAGATTTGTATTTCTACTATATGCTATCCATATTTACAATACCTGTAAAAAAGACCTTGAATCTTGTAAACGTTTTGCCTCTTCTTCTTCACTTCTCCATGTTTTTTTTGCAAAAATTCCACCGATCCATTAATAATCATCAACGGTAGTACAAAGATGTCTAAAGTAATAAATATTATCAATAGGTCGATGGAACACCTAGCGATGACTACAAACACTAGAACGAGCCAAAGGCGCGCCGCTGTCGTGAAGAATAGTACCCAAATTGCACCTGCCGGAAGAGATGACCGTCATAGTAGCAAGATTACACTTGCAATATTTCACAAAATTGTTGGAATTATGCCCTAGAGGCAATAATAAAGATGTTATTATTATAATTCTTGTTCATGATAAAGTTTATATTCCATGCTAGAATTGTATTAAGCGGAAACATTAATACTTGTGTGGTTTGTGAACAACACCGTGTCCCTAGTACGCCTCTATGGACTAGCTCATTGATCAATGATGGTTAAGGTTTCCTAACCATAGACATGAGTTGTCAATTGATAATGAGATCATATCATTGGGAGAATGATATGGTGGACAAACCCAAACTAAGCGAAGCAATTAGATCGTGTCATCGTGTTCGCTTTTAAGCTTTTCTTGTGTCAAATATTGTATTCCTTAGACCATGAGATAATACAACTCCTGGTATCGGAAGAAAGCTTTGAGGTCATCAAACGTCATCCTATGAGAGGGTGATCATAAAGGTGTCTCTCAGGTGATCGGAAAGTATCTGTTGGGTTGTATGTATCGAGATGGAATTTGTCCCTCCCAAGTCGGAGAGATATACTTCGGGCCCACTCGGTAATCGATATCAACACCGCTTGCAAGCATGTGGTTAAGGAGTTAATCACAAAGTGATATCGGATTACGGAACGAGTAAAGTACTTGCTGTGAACGAGATTGAACTAGGTATGACGATACCGACGATCGAATCTCGGGCAAGTAAAATATCGCGAGACGAAGGGAATATATATATGGGATTGATTGAATCCTGGCATCGTGGTTCATCCGATATGATCATCGATGAATGTGTGGGAGTCAATATGGGTGCCCAGACCCCGCTGTTGATTATTGATAGAAGATCATGTCTGCATATTCTCGAACCCGCAGGGTCACACACTTAACGTGTCTCGACGCTAGGATAGATTGGACAATTGGTTTATGAATTTTTGTTCGGAGTCTCGGATGGGATCCGGGATATCACGAGAGGTTCCGGAATGGTCCGGAGAATAAGATTCATATAAGGCAATTTTTGGAGTTCGGAATTGTTCCGGTTAATCGGTATTGTACCGAAGCTTTAGAACCTTCCGTAGGGGCCAACGTGGTCCCACCTTCCGGGAGGGGCATGGGCCTATGAGGGAGTGTCCTGGCCAGCAATAGGGCACAAGGCCCCATAGGGCCCAGCCAATCCTAGAGAGTTTAAATCGTTTAAACTAGAGATAAGATAGGGTTTCTAGAAGGGAGAGTTTAAATCGTTTAAACTAGAGATAGGCTTGGAGGATGGGCAAGGGCTGGCCGCACCCCCCTCTATATATAGAGGGCTGGTGCGCCCCCTCCCCCCTGACCTACACCTTCCTCCAAGCCCTAGCTGCCTTGCTACCTTCCTCTCTCCCTCCCGACTGTTTGTAGGCGAAGCCCTGCTGCAGAAATTCTCCACCATATACACCGCGCCGTCGCGTTGTAGATCCAATCTATCTCTCCACCATACTTGCTGGTCCGAGGAAGGAGGAGACGTCGAGGTGCCGCATGTGTGCATCTCACGGAGGCACCGCCACTTGTGGTGCTAGATCGGATCGGATCGCGAGGAGGAGAAGCGAGTACGACTACATCACCCACGCCCGATTTAACGCTCACATGTAATCTTCAAGGGTATGAAGATCTAATCCAATCTCTCTCTCGTTGTTTGCATCTCCTAGATTAGATCTTGGCTTTCCTCCGCTCGCTCAGAGAAAATTTTGATTTACTATGCCGCTAAACCCTTCGGTATCGAGCTAGATCTATGCGTAGATGTGTTTCACGAGTAGAACGCAACATGGTTGTTGCGCGCTGATGTTTTCTGTTGCAAGCCTCTTGTTTGTGTTCTTCTTATGACGCGATAGTGAGATTGAAGCGGTCCAGGCCAACCTTACGCGACGTCGTCATGAGACCGCTCGCACTTGACGTGTGGCTTGTACCACACATGCGGGGTGGATGTCGGGCTCTCACTATAGTTGTCATGGGATTAACACCGAGTTTGGAAACCATAATATCACCGCTGTGGCTTTCCGTAGGTAAGAATCATTCTTAGCATCTACTCCCATAAGCCACGTAAAACATGCAACAACAAAGTAGAGGCGCCTAACTTGTTTTTGCAGGAGTGTTTTCGTGATATGGTATGGCCCAAGATGTGATGTGTATAATGTATGCGATGATCATGTTTTGTAATGTTTCACGACTTGCATGTCGATGAGTACACAACCGGCAGGAGCCATATGGTTGTCTTTATAATTGTGTATGACCTGAGTCAACTTCTTATACGCCATGTAATAGCTTTACTTTATCGCTAAGTAGTTAGCAATAGTTGTAGTTGCTATTCGTGGTGGAGGCAATCATGGTGGAGTGATGGAGATCATGCCGAACGCACAAGATGGAGATCATTGCGCCAAGATTGGCTATACCATGTCACATAAAGTTATATGCATGTGATGTTTATCCTTTATGTATCTTATTATGCTTAGATCGCGATTTAGCATTATAAGATGATTCCTCACTTAAAGATCAAGATAAAACTGTGTTCTCCCAAGTATGCACCGCTATAAAGTTCGTCGTGTCCAAGCATCACGTGATGATCGGGTGCTATAGACTCTACGCCACATACAACGGGTGCAAGCCAGTTTTGCACACGCGAAATACTTGGGTCTAACTTGACGAGCCTAGCATGTACGTACATGGCCTCGAACACATGAACCGAAAGGTTAAGCATGAGTCATATGAATGATATGATCGACACATCGTTGTCCACCATTGAAACCACATCTCTTCTCGTGAAGATCGGATTAGGTGTGGTGAATTTGGATCGTGTTCACTAAACAACTTGAGGGATGTTGAATTTAGTGGGAGTTCATCTAGTAATTTGATTAAAAGTTGAACTAGTTATCATGAACATAGTCTAATTTGTACTTGCAAATATTGTAGATCAAATGGCTAAGTCCAACTTCAACTTCAACGCTTTTGCTGAGAAAGAAAAGCTTAAGAACAATGGGTCTAACTTCACCAATTGGTTCCGCAATCTGAGAATCATTCTGTCTGGAGGACAAAAGGACTATGTCCTTGAGAAAGCATTAGGTAACCCTCGGCCGCAATCGCTACCGATGAGAAAGCTGTCTATCACGCAAGAAAGATGATTATGGTGTGATTAAGAGCACCATGTTGTTTGCTATGGAACCGAGCTTCAAAATCGCTTTTGAAAACTATACCGGCCCTTTGAGATTCTCGAGGAGCTGAAAACCATGTTTCGCACTCAGCCCGCTCGAGAGATATGAGATCTCCGAGAAGTTCTTTAACTACAAGATGGAGGAAGGGAGTTCCGTTAGTGAGCACGCCATTAAGATGTCGGCTACACTCAACGCCTTTGAGCAACCGGATCGAAGATTCCAGAGGAGCTCAAGATTGACAGGTTCTCGCAATCACTCCTCCCAGCTACAAAAGTTTTGTAGTGACTCATAATCAGATTGGTTCCATCGATACGATCACCGAGCTCTTCGCAGCTGAAGGCTGCGAGGTGGACATCAAAAGGATAATCATGTGTTGATGGTCAACAAGCCCTCCTTTAAGAAAGGTAAGGTGCAAAGAAGCCCTTCAAGAAAGGAGGCGAAACGCTGCTGTTGCCCTGCCGAGAAGAAGCTCAAGTCCGACCCAAGCCGAAATCGAGTGCTTCTATTGCAAGGACAAGGGTCACCGAAGAATCGTCCAAGTACTTAGCGGACAAGAAGGCTGGCACCATCAAAGGTATATTTGATATACATGTTATTGATGTTTTCCTTACTAGCCCTCGCTAGTGCTCGGTATTTGATACCGTTCTTGCTAATATTTGTAACTCAAACAGAGCTGCGGAATAGACGGCGGTTATAGGGATGAGGTGACGATGCGCGTTGGCAACGGATCAAGAGTTGATGTGATGGCCGCCGCACGCCTCCTTAGTTTTACCTTCGGATTAGTTTTAAACCTTAATAAATGTTATTATGTGCCTGCGTTGAGCATGAACATTATTTCTGGATCGTGTTTATTGCAAGACGGTTATTCATTTAAATCGAGAATAATGGTTGTTCTATTTATATGAGTAACATCTTTTATGGTCATGCACCTCTTGTGAGTGGTTTATTTCTTCTAAATCTCGAAGGGATGAAACACACATCCATAACATTGAGGCTAAGAGATGCAAAGTAGATAGTGATAATACTACTTATTTGTGGCAATCGCTGCTCAGGTCATATTGGAGTAAAGCGCATGAAGAAACTCCATTCGATGGACTTTTGGAGTCTCTTGATTTTGAATCATTTGACACATGCTAACCATGCCTCATGGGCAAGATGATCAAAACCCCGCTCCAGATGATGGAGCGAGCAACGGACTTGTTGGAAATCATACATACCGATGTATGCGACCGATGAGTGTTTCGACGCGGTGGATATCGCTATTTTCTCACTTTTACCGATGACTTAAGTAGATATGGGTATATCTATTTAATGAAACATAAATCTGAAACGCTTGAAAAGTTCAAAGAATTTCAGAATGAAGTGGAGAACCATTGTAATAGAAAGATTAAGTTTCTACGATCCGATCGTGGAATAATATTTGAGTTATGATTTTCTCACGCATCTCAAAGCAAGTGGAATCGCTTTACAACTCACGCCACCGGAACACCGCAAGCAATGGTGTGTCTGAACGCCGAATCGAACCCTATTAGATATGGTCCGATCGATGATGTCTCTTACTGATTTGCCGTTATCATTTTGGGGTTATGCATTAGAAACCGCTGCATTCACTTTAAATAGGGCTCCATCTAAACTGCTGAGACGACACCGTATGAACTGTGGTTTGGTGCTAAACCTAAGTTGTCGCTTTCTTAAAGTTTGGGGATGCGGTTACGCCAAGAAGTTGATGCCGACAAGCTCGAACCCAAAGCGGAGAAATGCGCCTTCATAGGATACCCTAAGGAAACTATTGGGTATACCTTCTATCACGTAACCAAGGCAAAGTGTTTGTCAGAAGAACGGTTCCTTTCTTGAGAAGGAGTTTCTCTAAAGAAGTGAGTGGGAGGAAAGTAGAGCTAGACGAGGTTATTGAACCTTCTCTTGAATTGGAGAGTAGCGCAGCACCTGAAATTGTTCCAAAGGTCACCGCACCAACAATAGAGGAAACTAATGACAAGGATCATGAAGCTTCGGACGATGTCAAGCATCGAACGTCGCAGTCGACAAGGTCACGTGCCCTCCCGAGTGGTACGGCAATCGCTTTGACCGCCTTGTTAGTAGAAGACAGTGAACCTACGAACTATGAGGAAGCGATGATGAGCCCAGACTCGAGAAATGGCTAGAAGCCATGAACCGGAATTGGGATCCATGAGCAAAACCAAGTATGGACTTTGGTGGACCCTCCTAGCGATCGAAAGGCCGTTGAGTGCAAATGGATCTTCAAAAGGAAAACGGACGCGATGGTAATGTTACCGCTATAAAGCACGGCTTGTTGCGAAAGGTTTTCACAAGTTCAAGGTGTTGACTACGATGAGACTTTCTCTCCGTAGCGATGTTTAAGTCCATTCGGATTTTATTAGCAATTGCTGCGTTTCATGATTATGAAATATGGCAAATGGATGTCAAGACTGCTTTCCTCAATGGCAACATTGATGAAGAGTTGTATATGATGCAACCCGAAGGTATTGTCGATCCTAAGGATGCTAATAAAGTGTGCAAACTTCAGCTGCCCATTTATGGATCAAGCAAGCATCTCGGAGTTGGAACCTTCGCTTTGATCAAGTGATCAAGAGCTTTGGATTTGTTCCAAATTGCTACGAAGCTTGCATCTACAAGAAAGTGAGTGGGAGCTCGGTGACGTTTCTGGTACTATATGTGGATGACATATTGATTATTGGAAATGACATCAACATGCTTAACGACGTGAAGAGTTATTTGAACAAGTGTTTTTCAATGAAAGACCTAGGTGAAGATGCTTATATATTGGGCATCAAAATCTATAGAGATAGACAAAGACGCCTGATAGCTTTATGCCAGAGTACATACCTAGACAAAGTTCTAAAAGGTTCGTAATGGATAAGGCATTGAAAGGTTCAAGGCCTATGTTGTCGTAAGATATTGAGCAAGGCCCGTGTCCAGCTACGGTAAATGATAGGAAGCTATGAGCAAAGTGCCTTATGCCTCGGCCATAGGTTCCATCATGTATGCCATGCTGTGTACTAGACCGGATGTGTCCAATGCTCTTAGTTTGACGAGCAGATATCAAAGTGATCAAGGAGTGGAACACTGGACAGCCGTGAAGAACATCCTAAGGTACCTAAATAGGACTAAAGAAATGTTCTTAGTCTATGGGTGATGAACAGCTCGTAGAAAAGGTTACGCCGATGCTAGTTTCGATACCGACAAGGATGATTATAAATCTCGCAGGATACGTGTATATTTTGAATGGAGGAGCTGTGAGTGGAGAAGCTGCAAGCAAAGCGTGATCGCGGGATCTACAAGAGAAGCGGAATACATGGCTGCCGCAGAAGCGCCAAGTGAAGGAGTTTGGATCAGAACTTCATCATCGAAGCTTGGCGGTTCCAAGTGCATTGGACCCAATCGGAGATATTGTGTGACAACACCGGCGCCATAGCACTCGCTAAGGAACCAAGATATCATCCAAAGACCAAGCATATCAACCGAAGTTTCATATAATCCGAGATTATATAGCGATGGAGATCCAAGATCAAAAGTACATACAGATCTGAATGTCGCAGATCCATTGACTAAACCTCTTCCATGTGTAAACATGATCAGCACCTCAACCATGGGTGTGAGATTGTTGCCAAATGTAAACTAGATTATTGACTCTAGTGCAAGTGGGAGACTGGAATTATGCCCTAGAGGCAATAATAAAGATGTTATTATTATAATTCTTGTTCATGATAAAGTTTATATTCCATGCTAGAATTGTATTAAGCGGAAACATTAATACTTGTGTGGTTTGTGAACAACACCGTGTCCCTAGTACGCCTCTATGGACTAGCTCATTGATCAATGATGGTTAAGGTTCCTAACCATAGACATGAGTTGTCAATTGATAATGAGATCATATCATTGGGAGAATGATATGGTGGATGCACCCAAACTAAGCGAAGCAATTAGATCGTGTCATCGTGTTCGCCTTTGTAAGCTTTTCTTGTGTCAAATATTGTATTCCTTAGACCATGAGATAATGCAACTCCCGTATCGGAAGAAAGCTTTGAGGTCATCAAACGTCATCCTATGAGAGGGTGATCATAAAGGTGTCTCTCGTGTGATCGGAAAGTATCATGGGTCGTATGTATCGAGATGGAATTTGTCCCTCCCAAGTCGGAGAGATATACTGGCCCACTCGGTAATCGATATCAACACCGCTTGCAAGCATGTGGTTAAGGAGTTAATCACAAAGTGATATCGGATTACGGAACAGTAAAGTACTTTTGTGAACGAGATTGAACTAGGTATGACGATACCGACGATCGAATCTCGGCAAGTAAAATATCGCGAGACGAAGGGAATATATATATGGGATTGATTGAATCCTGGCATCGTGGTTCATCCGATATGATCATCGATGAATGTGGAGTCAATATGGGTGCCTGCACTGTTGATTATTGATAGAAGATCATGTCTCAGATATTCTCGAATCGCAGGGTCACACACTTAACGTGTCTCGACGCTAGGATAGATTGGACAATTGGTTTATGAATTTTTGTTCGAGTCTCGGATGGGATCCGGATATCACGAGAGGTTCCGGAATGGTCCGGAGAATAAGATTCATATAAGGCAAAGGCAGTTTTTGGAGTTCGAATTGTTCCGGTTAATCGGTATTGTACCAAAAGCTTTAGAACCTTCCTAAGGGGGCCAACGTGGTCCCACCTTCCGGAGGGGCATGGGCCTATGAGGGAGTGTCCTGGCCGACAATAGGGGCACAAGGCCCATAGGGCCCAGCCAATCCTAGAGAGTTTAAATCGCTTAAACTAGAGATAAGATAGGGTTTCTAGAAGGGAGAGTTTAAATCGCTTAAACTAGAGATAGGCTTGGAGGATGGCAGGGCTGGCCGCACCCCCCCTCTATATATAGAGGGCTGGTGCGCCCCCTCCCCCCTGACCTACACCTTCCTCCAAGCCCTAGCTGCCTTGCTACCTTCCTCTCTCCCTCCCGACTGTTTATAGGCAAAGCCCTGCTGCAGAAATTCTCCACCATATACACCACGCCGTCGCGTTGTAGATCCAATCTATCTCTCCACCATACTTGCTGGTCCGAGGAAGGAGGAGACGTCGAGGTGCCGCAAGTGTGCATCTCACGGAGGCACCGCCACTTGTGGTGCTAGATCGGATCGGATCGCGAGGAGGAGAAGCGAGTACGACTACATCACCCACGTTCCGATTTAACGCTCCAGGCGAATCTTCAAGGGTATGAAGATCTAATCCAATCTCTCTCGTTGTTTGCATCTCCTAGATTAGATCTTGGCTTTCCCTCTGTTCGCTTCCGTAGAAAATTTTGATTTACTATGCTGCGAAACCCTTCAAAAATTTCATTGTACTTAGCACTCCACAAAGTCGAAAGAAGTAAAATGTGGGTGGTTTCGGCCCTATGAGGAACATGGGTCATCACGGGGCCGTCTACCCGCGAGCCCGCCAACGCGCCCGAGGAGGAACTCCGCTAAAGCTCATCCCGAACGGACAATGTTTGTTAGGATCCTTCTGGTAGCCCAGGAGCCCCTGCAAACAAGGGTGCCCGAGAACCATCCGCAGGGCGGATGGACAAGGATGTGTCTGGTGCCCGGCGAGAAGAGCCCATGGACAAGAGGGACATGTGGATGGCGATGGATGACCTAGGCGACAGGCTGCCTCCTGCTCGCACGCGCGCGGGCCCATGTTGGGGACAACAGGAACGCCGTGCCACGTCGTTTCCATGCACATCCCGCCTCGTCGCGTGGTGTCCCAGAGCGGCACGACCACATAGTATCCATGCATGCGGCGCACCGCCTCATAATGACCAACCCTTGAGGAGGAAAAGAGAGGGAAGGAACTAGTTGAATCCTTTTCGGGGAAAAGACTTTGTAATCGTATGATTATCCAACATATAGTAGATAGTTGCAGGACATAGGGATCCGCACATCGCGGCCTGAACCTGGATCAACGTCGGTGTCTCTGTGTTTGTGTGTTCTTCTAGCTCACCGATTGGCATCGTTGGACGTTGCATCCCTAGTGTAGAAATATCTTACACGATATCTGGCGCGCCAGCCAGAGGGCGCATCCACGATGACTTGTGTCGGCATCTTCATATTCAAACCCAGCGGCCAGGCCGAGGGGCCCAGGAGGATCTACCCGAGGCATGACTAGGGCCACCACCTGCGCTAGCGACGCATGGCAGAGGGCTGATGCTAGCGCTAGGAGGAGGAAGAAGTCAACCAAGCCTCAACAGAAGAGGGGTCTCGACGGACCGCCATTCCCACGGGGGAATCATCGCTAGAACACTCACATGTTGCCGAACCTCACTCAAAAGAGCACACGCGCACCACGAGAACACATGCATTAGAATGTAGTGGGCCTGCAAGGTAGTGCTCACCTAGCCAGACGCACCCGAGCGTCCGTGAGGAGGACATCAGGCCCAGGGTTCCTAGCTGGCGCTAGGAGCTAGCTTCTAGCCTTGACATGCCCTAGGACCCATAATCCCATAGCCGCGCTCACCGGAGCGAAAGCCATGCTCGAATTTCCGCTAGGACAACTCGTTCGCTAATGTGTGGCTAGCAAGGTTGACGCACTTTGTGAGCACTGCCTATCTCCAAGGAGAGCCGACCGTCTCGTGATCGACAGCATGGGACCTAGTATAGGGGTGGATTATTGGCCAAATTATTGGCTGGAGATTTGGGATTTGGCCAGAATATTCAGTAGGCAGGATTACCCCCCTAGCCGATTCCAATATTTTGTTGCATACACCCCTGAACAAAATATTATGTTGCATACACCCCTCAACAAAAACAACACCTTAAATGATTTTCTTAGTGAAGTAGGGATAAAATATCAATATTATTTTGCATACACCCCTCAACAAAATGGTGTAGCCGAGAGGAAGAACTGGAATCTTATGGATATGGAAAGATCTATGTTGGCAGAGTTTAAGTCTCCATACAACTTTTGGGTTGAGGCCATCTCCACCACGTGTCACTCATCCACTCGGTTCTACCTCCGCAAAGGCTTGAACATGGCTCCATATGGAATACTTTTCAGGAACAACCCCAATATCTCTTACTTTTGGGTGTTCGGTTGTAAGTGTTTCTTTCTCATAAATGGAGTTCATTTGTCTAAATTTGAAGCTAAATATTTAGAGGATATTTTTGTTGAATATGGTGCCGAATCCCACACTTATAGAAGCTATAACAAATCCATTGGGTATGTTATTGAATCTAGTAGTGTGCTATTCGAGGAAAATGATGGCTTCCAAGTGGGGCAAGTTAACGTTTGTGATGCAGATGTTAAAATCCTCAAGATGCCATAAGAAGAATGGTGTGGAATTTTTTTGCCCTATTGAGGAACCCCTTGTGGCGGATTGAGAAGAACTATACTCCACTCAAGTGGAGCCCTCATCTTCACAAGATCAAGAAGCCCCCGATGCTGATAATGATGCACATGTCCAAGTAAAAAAATGTAAACTCTCACTAAGCAGATCTGGCTCCATCCCCCAATCTAGATTATTACGCCTCCCTAGCTACCAGATTATCCAGGCCTAGTAGCTCATCAGCACATCCAGCTGATGGAGTTAGACCGGTTCAAGACCATAGTCAATCTTCTCATCATGATAATGATGTTGCTCTAAATAGTGACGAAGGTCAATTTGATGGTCAACACGAGGACCCAAATGATGAAGAGACCTCCCAAATATGAAATAAGGAGATCGAAGCTCGTCGTCAAGATAGAGTTGAAAGAAACTTGGAATTAAGGGAACACACTCTAGATAAAGTTGTTGGTAATCTAAGAAGAAGGGTGTACACAAGGAGGAAATTGGCTAGCCTTAGTGATCATCAAGCTCATATCTCCTTGGTGGAACCACAAAAAGTATTTTAAGCGCTTGAGATCCGGATTGGTTGGAAGCCATGCATGAAGAACTTAACAACTTCTAGTGCAACAAGGTTTTGAAGTTAGTAGAGAAGCCCAAAGAATGCCGAAGTGTTATTTGAAAATGGAATTGTTGTAAGGAACAAGGCCCGAAAAACCAAGATCACTCAAGCCACACACATCCATTGTTTCCCAAAAAGCCATGATCTGAGCATTACTTCGCTCAGATATACTCATGTATTCCTCCCTAAGGAGTACCTCATTAAAATCGCCAATACAAACCCACAGGTGAGTCGGGTATGTGTGCCAAAAGCACAGAGAATAGGATTCCTTAAACATGGCAAAGCATTTTCTTAGACGACACAGTAAAAGGTATGCGATGGGCCCTAGCCTTGTTACTTGTGGGCCGAATCATATTGAGCTTTAGGTCCAATGTCCTTCACTCCGTTCCTCGTCCAACTCCCACTGAGGGTCACCGACCGCCAACCATAGTGGAAAAAAGAGAAAAGCTTCCCCCTTTCTAATCCCAAATAGCTCCAGCTTCTCCATCCCCAATTCAAGAGCTAGGTTCCCTCCGATCTCTCCCAAATCAATTTAGCTCTGATGAATAAGAGGCGAGGAGACCAGTTCAACCGGTGGCTGGTGAGGAGAGTTCGTTCAATCGATGAACCGCCAGAAGCCTGGCCACACACCAGGCAACGAAGGAACCGTTGGCCGCCGGCAAGGATTGTCTGACAAAGAGGTGCCAGCATGGTGATGTCTACGCACTTCTATTCTTGTAGACAGTTGTTGGGCCTCCAGGTGCAGAGGTTTGTAGAACAGCAACAAGTTTTCCCTTAAGTGGATCACCCAAGGTTTATCAAACTCAGGGAGGAAGTGGTCAAAGGTATTCCCTCTCAAGCAACCCTGCAATCAAGATACAAGAAGTCTCTTGTGTCCCCAACACACCCAATACACTTGTCAGGTGTATAGGTGCACTAGTTCGGCGAAGAGATAGTGAAATACAAGTGGTATGGATAAATATAAGTGGTAACAGTGATAGAAGATAACTTGATGGCGTGGAAAAGACTAAAGGCAAACTGAAATAAAGAAGGAAGCAAGCAAACATGTAACAGATCTAATTGCAAACGGTGTTTCAATGCTTAGAAACAAGGCCTAGGGATCATACTTTCACTAGTGAACACTCTCATATAAATATCTTCTCTTTATGATACTACTCTTAACTACTCTCCGGTTGGACACTCTAATCGATGGTAGGGCTATAACAACACTCCTCAAAGTAAGTCTTTCCCATCTAGAAAACCCCACACCGTCACCTTGAGCACTAGATGGTTCCAACAAACACCACAATTTCATAAAGACATCCAACTCCAAATATAACTTCTAACAAGTATTTGTAATCTCTAGCCTAAGTGCCACCATGGTGAGCACGGTAGATCTACTAGATTACAAAGCTCATGACCACAACAAGACCATGCATAGAGAGAGAGATGAACACATAGCTACTAGTAGAACCCTTAGCCTCGAGAGAGAACTACTCCCTCATCATCATGGGAATTAGCAATGGTGATGGAGATGGCGGTGGAGATCGATGGAGATGGCTCCGGGGGCACTTCCCCGTCCCGGCAGGGTGCTAGAACAGAGACTTTCTGTCCCCCAAATCTCCCCTTCGGTGGCGGCGGCGCTGTGGAACTTTTCGTGGCTGGAGGCTTGATTATTCAGGGTTTTTGCATCGGGAGGCATCTTATAGGCGAAGAGGCAAGGTCGGTGGGCGGCCAGGGGGCCCACACTACCTGGTGGCGTTGCCAAGGGGGACCCGCGCCAAGGGGGGTGTGGCCACCCTGTGGCCCTTCTCGGACTCTCCTTCTGGCTCCGTGAGTCTTCCGGGAAAATAGTAACTTTGGCTTTTGTCCCGTCCAATTCCGAGAATATTCATTTTATGACTTCCTGGAACCAAAAACAGCAGAAAACAGGCAACTGGCACTGTGGCTCTTGTTAATAGGTTAGTCCAAGAAATCATATGAAAAGTACTCCAAAGTTGGAACAAAACACAAGAAAGTAGATAAAACCAAGCATGGAACATAAAAAATTATAGATACATTTGCAATGTATCACATGGTCATGGTCCGATGGAGAAAAGCGCAAAAGGAAGGTGGAGGAATTGGTGGTACGCGATGAGTTTGCCCCAAAGGTATGCACCATCAAAAAGGGGAAGGAGACAAGGATCACCTTAAATAATTTCCGCTAGGAGTATAGTGTTTTATCCTACTAATGTGTAATGTGCATATCTCATTTTTCTACGAGAATACTTGCATTTCTTAGGAAAATTAGGGATTACAATCTCCACGGCATATGCTTAGGAGACCCTTAGGTCTAGACCCAAGCCATACGACCATGCGAGCATTAGTCCTAGCAAAATTGGCCATAAAGTGACTACAATTGTTCTGACTTCTCCTAATATGAGTAATACAAGACTGGTGAACCCTCATCGGGGTTTTGATCTCTTCTATTGTTGTTGAAAAAACGACTGATCCACCTGTCTATTGTATATCGCTTTTACCATCTCCAAACAATCCACTTCAATGAGCAAGGGCTGATTACACCAATGCAAAGCTAGGGATATACCTGCCAGGAGAGCTTGTAACTCTTCTCCTAGAGCATCTCTACAAGAGAACATTTGATTACACGGAGATATTATAATATCCCCATTATGATCATGAAGAATAATGCAAGCTCCTGCTCTGCCATCACTATCAAATGACCCAGCAGTATTTAGCTTCGCCCATCCTTCAGGTGGAGGCATCTAAGCAGCTAGAGTGTCAGGTTGTTGAATTGTATGCAATTGACGCTCATCAGGATCCATAATGAATTTACCCCTGACAATATCCTCAAAGGTATGATGCTTAATCTGGTATATGGAGTCAAGATAGCTGATTAAAAATCTCCTGGAAGCTTCCAAGGGAGGAGGTCCATATAATGGACAATTTCATTGCGCACGTGCCATATTCTCCAAAAGGTCATCAACACTTTGCTTACTATTGCATGTGGAAGATTGCTAAGAAAGCTCAAGTTCATCTCTTCTAAAGATCAACTTGCTGATATCTTCACCAACCCGTTGTCTCTTCCTTTGTTCATAGGATGTAGACGCAATCTTAACTTACTAAAGGAAGAGAGAATAGTTTGGTGAAGATATCAGCAAGTTGATCTTTAGAACAGATGAACTTGATCTGCAGAAACTTTTGTGCAACACATTCCCTCACAAAATGATAATCAACTTCGATGTGTTTCGTTCGGGCATGAAATACCGGATTCGATAGGAGGTATGTGGCACCGATGTTATCACACCAAAGGACAGGAGGCTGACTGTGAGAGATCTTCAATTCTCGTAGCAGGGACTAGACCCAAATAAGCTCAACAGTGGCATCAGCAACCACCTTGTACTCAGCTTCAATGCTACTATGAGAAAATGTAGCCTGTTTCCGAGCACTCCACGCGATCAGATTAGGACCAAAGAATACTGCATATCCTCCCGTGGATCGCCTGACATCTAGGTTACCAGCCCAATCCACATCACTGAAAGCCGAGAGCACACTAGAGGGTGCCGACCGTAGATGCAGTCCATAAGTAGCAGTGGAACGAACGTAGCGCAGAATACACTTGACAACAGTCAAGTGAGGCCCTCGAGGGGCATGGAGATACTGGCAGACACGGTTAACTGCATATGAAATATCAGGTCGACTGACGGTGAGGTATTGAAGAGCCCTGATACATTGCAAATGTATCTATAATTTTTGATGTTCCATGCTTGGTTTTATCTACTTTCTTGTGTTTTGTTCCAAATTTGGAGTACTTTTCATATGATTTCTTGGACTAACCTATTAACAAGATGCCACAGTGCGAGTTGCCTGTTTTCTGCTGTTTTTGGTTCTAGGAAGTCAGAAAATGAATATTCTCGGAATTAGACGGGACAAAAGCCAAAGTTACTATTTTCCTGGAAGACTCATGGAGCCAGAAGGAGAGTCGGAGAGGGGCCATAGGGTGGCCACACCCCTCCTTGGCGCGGGCCAGCCCAGGCCACGCCAGGGCATGGTATGGGCCCCCTGGCTGGCCACTGACCTTGCCTCCTTCGCCTATAAGAGCCTCCCGATACCAAAATCCTAAATCGTCAATCAGAAATCCACGAAAAGTTCCACAGCGCCGCTGCCACCGAAGGGGAGATTCGAGGGACAGAAAGTCTCTGTTCCGGCACCCTGCCGGGACGGGGAAGTGCCCTGGATCCATCTCCATCGATCTCCACCACCATCTCCATCACCGTTGCTGATTCCCATGATGAGGAGGGAGTAGTTCTCTCTCGAGGCTAAGGGTTCTACCGGTAGCTATGTGTTCATCTCTCACTCTATGCATGATCATATTGTGATCATGAGCTTGTAATCTATAGATCTATTTTGCTACTCAAGTGTGTTAATAGATCTTTGCTCTCCCCATGTGTGTGAAAGTGACAGCGTGCACACCATGGTGGCACTTAGGCTAGAGATTACAAATACTTGTTATGAGTTATATTTGGAGTTGGATGTCTTTATGAAATTGTGGTGTTTGTTGGACCTATCTAGTGCTCAAGGTGACAGTGTGGGGTTTTCTAGATGGGAAAGACTTACTTTGAGGAGTGCTGTTATAGCCCTACCATCGATTAGAGTGTTCAACCGGAGAGTAGTTAAGAGTAGTATCATAAAGAGAAGATATTTATATGAGAGTGTTCACTAGTGAAAGTATGATCCCTAGGCCTTGTTTCTAAGCATTGATACATCGTTTGCTACTAGATCTGTTATATGTTTGCTTACTTCCTTCTTTATTTCAGTTTCACTTTAGTCTTTTCCACGCCATCAAGTTATCTTCTATCACCGTTACCACTTATAATTATCCATACCACTTGTATTTCACTATCTCTTCGCCGAACGAGTGCACCTATACACCTGACAAGTGTATTGGGTGTGTTGGGGACACAAGAGACTTCTTGTATCTTGATTGCAGGGTTGCTTGAGAGGGAATACCTTTGACCACTTCCTCCCTGAGTTCGATAAACCTTGGGTGATCCACTTAAGGAAAACTTGGTGCTGTTCTACAAACCTCTGCACTTGGAGGCCTAACAACTGTCTACAAGAATAGAAGTGCATAGACATCAAGCTATTTTCTGGCGCCGTTGCCGGGGAGGTAAGGTAAAAGGTATTCACACCGGAGGATTAAAGAATAAGAACCTCCCACGGCAAACGCCTATTTTCTGGTGTGAGTACTCGAAGTTATTTCCTTTAGATTCTGCAATTTTGTCTTTTTGTTTCTTCTTTTTACTAGTTAGGCTTAATGGAAAACAACAAAAAAATTAGAGAGCTTTATAGTATTTATCTTGAGTTAGGACATGAAGTGTTTGAAGAGAAAATTAAAAAACCTATGGAACTTTGTTTGCATGCTAATAGCAATGTTATTAGTATGAATTCTTTGAACACCATTATTGCTAATGCTATGGAAAATTCTAAGCTTGGGGAAGCTAGTTTTTATGAAAATGATCTTTTTAGTTCCCCAGCTTTGGAAGATAGCTATTCTATTGCTTATGATGATACCAAACCTCCAATATATGATGATTACAATCATGAATATGCGATTTTCAGTCCACCTATCATTGAGGAGAAAATTAATTATGATTGCAATATGCCTCCTATATTTGATGATTATGGTGATGAAAATAATAATGATAGCTATTTTGTTGAATTTGCTCCCACTATAATTAATAAGAATAACTATTCTTATGTGGAGAGTAATAATGATTATATACATGTGGCTCATGGTAAGAATGTTTTATGCGATAGTTATATTGTTAATTTTATTCATGTTGCTACCGAAAGTTTTTATGAGAGCAGGAAACATGGTTTTATGTATCTCAATAATATTAGGTTTCCCCTCTTTATGTTGAAAGTCTTGAAGTTGCACCTGTTTTGCTTTCCTATGCTTGTTGCTTTGTGCTTTCATGACTTGTTTCTTTACAAGATTCCTATGCATAGGAAGTGGGTTAGACTTAAATGTGCTTTGAATTTGCTTCTTGATGCTCTCTTTTATTTCAGTTCATATTTCCTATGTGAGCATCTTCTCAAACTATCATGCCTAACTTAAAGGCATTAAAGAAAAGTACTTATTGGGAGATAATCCAAAAGTTTTAGATGAATCTTGGAAGCTATTACTTCAGTAATAACCACTCCTTATCCTTTTTATTTGATTTTTGTGCCAAGAGTAACCTCTAATGAGAGAGAAGTAATGATTGGGAAAGTTGCTGTCCCGAAACAGATTTATGTGCTTCACCGTAAAAATTCGTGTAAAATCTCTGAACGTCTTTTTGAGGCGTGAATTTTTGTGCTTCTGCACCAGGTTGTTATCTAACTTTCGTTAGTTCAACACTTTTTGATTTGAGCACCAGAAGGTCTTCAAAAAAATTCGTCTTACCTGCTGGTCTGTTTTGACGGATTTCTGCCATTTTCTGCATTTGCTTCTTGTTGGTTCCTTTTTGAGTTCTTTTGGGGAATTGAGCTTTTTGAGAGAAGTGCTACAGTAGCTAGTGTTCTAATGGAAGTTTATTTGGTGTTAGAACTGAACCTTAAGACTTATTTATCTTGAGTGCACTAATGTTGCTAATAAAGATTGTGTGAAGTTTTGTATGAAGGAAAAATTTCAGGTGTATGGAAGGAATGAGTAATGAGATGAATGATGGACTAAAGCTCAAGCTTGGGAATGCCACACGTGTCACCCCAAGAAATATCAAAGAAGTACAAGCGTCAAAGCTTGGGGATGCCCAAGGCATCCCCTTCTTCATCAATAAAAATCCTAGGTTTCTTCCAAACGCTTCATTTTTATTGTTTCATGCACAGTTGTGTTGTTCTTGGAGCGTCTTCTTTTTCGTTTTCGTTTTGGTTTTTCGTTTGCTTTGTTTTCTTAGTTTGCTGAATAAATTGGTTGGACCCCCTCTTTCATACATTGGTTTGCAAATAGTTTGGTTTGGTGTGGAAAAGAGTAGGAAAGTTCATGCTTATGTGGTAAAAAGAGCTTGTTTTTGACGGTGGCCTATGCTTTGTCATGCCATGCTTGATATTGTTTTGACTTTATGCTTAGTATTCTTTGCTGTAGCATGACTTTTTATAAACAATTGAGATTGCTTAATGTGCCTTGGATGAATCATGCGTTGTTTTAGCATATTAAAGCATAGTATTGTGGTATTCTCCTTTGATGCTTTATTTGGGTTGACTTGTCACATGCTCACACCATGTTATGACCATCCCAAGTCACCATGGCCTTTATGATCCTTTAGTTTTCAACTTGTAGTATCACTTTATGCTTTGATCAATGATGTTTTGTCGCTCTGCATGATTATGGCCATTATTGCTCTCTTAGTTTGTCGCTCCCAGTCTTTTGCTAGCCTCCGCAACCAAGTATGAGTTCCACTCATGCATCCAACTCCCTAAACCAAGTTATTCCAAAGAGTCCACCATACCTACCTACTAGCTTATGCTATTCCAAGTATATTCATGCTTTTGTTTACCTTCCAAATTAAACTTGTTATGAGAAAACTAGTGATTAAAGCTCTCACGAACTTGATGGCACACTTTACTTTTCTTGCCCTTAATAGACTTGAACCATTGTGTCTTCTATGTTGTATATTCTTGCACTTATTTGTTGGGAATTAGCAGAACCATGCTTTCATGGGGAACGCTTTCAACATTGCACTTGGTACTTGTACCTAGTTGATAACATGCTCTTTTGTATATGGATGTCGTCGGTGTGAAATGAAAGGGGAGCTTGTAAGTCCATGGAGTTATGTATATGTGTTAGAGAAACGCCTAGGCCGCTGGTCTAATCCATACTGACATGGTGGAAACCTGCAGCGTAACCATAATGAGCTGTCTATGAAGCATTCTTCTTATAAAAAAAAGAGTCCTATATTGAGAAAAAAAAGAGAAAAGAGAAATAAAAGAGATTATGAAAAGAGGAAAGAGAGAAAAAAGCACCATATTCCCATGGTAAATAAGAAGATTGCTGAGATGCTCGTTGTCTGCTTGCCTTGTCATTTTGATATGGGGATTCTTCCGTATCATTGGGCAAGGGGTACCCCGTTGGCGGTTCTCTATGATACACATGTACTTACAATGACAAGAACTTACCGGTGACTAAACTTGAGTAGCATGAGGAGCAGCCCTCGTATACAAGGGACATGAGATTTCTAACTTATACTTCGTCAAGCATGTAGACCATAGTTTGTTCACTTTAACCTTAATCACTTCAAGATGCTTATGATAGGGGCAATGAGAGCTGAAAGCTACAAGTACCATAATTTTTTTGGAAGCTCTTTATGAGACTTGAATCCCTACTTCCTTTTATAAATAGGCTTTTCTTCCACCATTATATTGAGTCTCCACCTTCTACCTTTATGCACCTACTTTGAGAGCATAGTGGCCATTCTTAGTTCTATGTGCATTGTCCCAAGACTAGTTGATTGATGTATAACTTGATATTGCTTGTTTTAAACTATTTGTATCTAGTCACTCTTATGAACTTTGAAGGTGTCCTATGCATTTATATTTGCTACTCTATGAGGGACAAGCTGAATGCTATTATGCTATGTTTTCTTTGTGTGAAACAAACAAACGTCTTACAAAGCATTGTTATTCATGAATCTTTTGTTTGTGCCTTTTCATTTTGCATCATAGTTTCTTTGTCTTATTGCTAGAACCTTGTCTTTCATGTTATGTTTGAAGTACTATGATCCCAGCTTTGAATGTTTTACAAATACTTTGATCAAGTCTTTGATGGTGCATGTCACCTCAAAAATTATTCTTTCTTTTTATCACTTACCTACTCGAGGACGAGCAGGCGTTAAGCTTGGGGATGTTGATACATTGCAAATGTATCTATAATTTTTGATGTTCCATGCTTGGTTTTATCTACTTTCTTGTGTTTTGTTCCAAATTTGGAGTACTTTTCATATGATTTCTTGGACTAACCTATTAACAAGATGCTACAAAGGCTTTGCTGTTTTCTGCTGTTTTTGGTTCCGTGAAGTCGAAAATGAATATTCTCGGAATTGGACGGACAAAAGCCAAAGTTACTATTTTCCTAAGACTCACGCGTAAGGAGAGTCGAGGGGGCCATAGGGTGGCCACACCCCTTGGCGCTGGCCAGCCAGCCGCCAGGCATGGTGTGGGCCCCTCGGCCACCGACCTTGCCTCCTTCCCCTATAAGAGCCTCCCGATACCAAAACCCTAAATCGTCAATCAGAAATCCACGAAAAGTTCCGCAGTGCCGCCGCCACCGAAGGGGAGATTCGGGGGATAGAAAATTGTTCAAGCACCTGCCGGACGGGAAGTGCCCCCGGAGCCATCTCCATCGATCTCCACCGCCATCTCCATCACCGTTGCTGATTCCATGATGAGGAGGGAGTAGTTCTCTCTCGAGGCTAAGGGTTCTACCGGTAGCTATGTGTTCATCTCTCTCTATGCATGATCATATTGTGATCATGAGCTTGTAATCTATAGATCTATTTTGCTACTCAAGTGCTTTAATAGATCTCTGCTCTCCCCATGTGTGTGAATGTGATAGCGTGCACACCATGGTGGCACTTAGGCTAGAGATTACAAATACTTGTTATGAGTTATATTTGGAGTTGGATGTCTTTATGAAATTGTGGTGTTTGTTGGACCTATCTAGTGCTCAAGGTGACAGTGTGGGGTTTTCTAGATGGGAAAGACTTACTTTGAGGAGTGCTGTTATAGCCCTACCATCGATTAGAGTGTTCAACCGGAGAGTAGTTAAGAGTAGTATCATAAAGAGAAGATATTTATATGAGAGTGTTCACTAGTGAAAGTATGATCCCTAGGCCTTGTTTCTAAGCATTGATACACCGTTTGCTACTAGATCTGTTATATGTTTGCTTACTTCCTTCTTTATTTCAGTTTCACTTTAGTCTTTTCCACGCCATCAAGTTATCTTCTATCACCGTTACCACTTATAATTATCCATACCACTTGTATTTCACTATCTCTTCGCCGAACTAGTGCACCTATACACCTGACAAGTGTATTGGGTGTGTTGGGGACACAAGAGACTTCTTGTATCTTGATTGCAGGGTTGCTTGAGAGGGAATACCTTTGACCACTTCCTTCCTGAGTTCGATAAACCTTGGGTGATCCACTTAAGGGAAAACTTGCTACTGTTCTACAAACCTCTGCACTTGGAGGCCCAACAACTGTCTACAAGAATAGAAGTGCGTAGACATCAAGCCCCAACAAGACTCTGATACTATAGCATGGGAGTAGTAGCAGCCTTGCGCTAGAGCATGCCAGCACGTCGCAAGAGATTCTGAGAGTACTTCTGCTAAGAAAGAGCAAGACCATCATGCAGATATGTGACCTCCAAGCCAATAAAATAATAGTGTAGTTTGCCCATATCCTTGATAGCAAAATCAGAACTGAGAGCCAGAACTAGACGATCAGTCGCTGCAAGAGAGGAGCTGACAAGGATGATATCATCAACATAGACCAGGATGTACATAGTAGCTTCTGGTCGCTGAAGAATAGCAGTGATATATCAGCAGTGGAGGGCACAAACCCATGTGCAGAAAGCGCAGAACCCAGGCGAGCATGCCAAGCACGAGGAGCATGCTTGAGACCATAGAGCGCTTTCACCAAGCGACAGAGATCCTGAGGATGATCAGGATCAACAAAACCAGGAGGCTGATGCATGTAAACCTCCTCCTCAAGAACACCATGCAGAAACGCATTTGAAACATCCAACTGACGAAGTGACCAACCTCGTGTGACAGCAAGTGAAAGAAGCAGCCGAATCATGGTTGGTTTAACAACAGGACTGAAGGTATCCTCGTAGTCAAGACCATACCATTGCTTGGAGCCCTAAGCAACCAGCCGAGCTTTGTATGGCTCAATAGAGCCATCTACACGCCGTTTAACCTTGAAGACCCATTTGGAATCAATTACGTTGATACCTAGGCGGGGAGAGACCAACTTTCAGGTGCCATTCTGACGAAGAGTCTAAATCTCGAGGTCCATAGCAGCACGCCAGTGAGGAATACTCATCGCTTCTTAATAGTTTCAGGGTTCCGCTGTAGGATCGGACTATGCTTGAGCTAAGCAGGCATTGATCCATGCAAAAGTACCATCAATGCGTTCCTTGGGCTGGTGAATACCACTCCGGTTGCGTGTATGCGGACGGAGTGTTGGGTACGCAGCATAGAAAACAAAAAATTCCTACGATGTGAATTACACGCCAAGATCTATCTACTAGGTACAAAGCAACGGGTGGACATACATCCAACGAGAACTTACCCTCGTAGACAACGAGCTTTGTTAACGAGTAGGAACTCGTGGTTGATGTAGTCATACACTTGCCGATCTCAAGATCATGAGGAAGTCCAGCAGGTCCGCCCAAAGACGCCCATCGATCCAGTCAAAGAAGCACTAAGTCCAAGACCGCAAAGCAGTGCATCCGTGATCGCACACACGTCTGCTACCCGACAACCTCCATCCTCGCCCAACAAAGCAGCGTAAGCAACTCCTTTCCAGATAAAGCCACCAGGAACATGTATCTCGCTAATCCGAGACCATGTGGGAATAATACTAGAGGGGGAGAGAGATCCTTCACAAGGAGGTGTGAGTGAGAAGTGAGGAGAGGGTGGCCTTTTATAGGAGGAGGGGGGTGCCCCTCCTTCATGGTCAAGCATGGAGGAGGTGTCTCTTCACCTCCTCCATTCATGTGGTGGTAACCCCTCCACATTAAAATGCCTCTTCACATTCCCTTTTAAAGTCTCCACTTTAAATGCATTAAATTTCTCCAAATTTAATGCTCTCTCATTTAATAAAACTCTTTTATTATTTTTTATTCAGAATTTTGTTAATTACTTTAATTAACAAACATTCACATAAAACCCCCTGCAACATTTCAATATTACATGCAGAACCAATTTCAGCAATTTCACCCGAAACAGTTTTGGTGTCTATTGAAATAATTCTAGCGCTTTCCTAAATCTTTATGTGAAACATATTTGCTCCAAATGGTGTCAGTATCCCTTAAGTGTGTCACCCTACGGTTCGCGAATAATGCAGACATGATCGAGACCCCTCTCCGATCAATAATCAGCAGCGGGACCTGGAGATCCGTACTGACTCCTACATATTCAACGATGACTTCTGTGATCGTGAGAACCTTTAACGCTTGTAACTAAATCCCTTTGTCTCGCGATATATTACATGTCCGAGATTCGATCATTGGTATCTCCATACCTAGTTTGATCTCGTTTCCGACATGCACTCTTTTCTCGTTCCCGTGATATAACATTCTAGTGATCACATCACTTGCTTGCAAGCTATCTTAATGTGATATCACCGAGAGGGCCTAGAGTATATCTATCCGTCATTGGGATGGACAAATCCCACTCTTGATCCATGAGCCTCAACATAACACCTTCGTAGCACTGAACCCACCTTTATAGTCACCCTGTTACGGTGTGACGTTTGATGTTATCAAGATACTCTTTCGGTGTTAGCAATTAACATGATCTCATGGTCTAAGGACTAAGATTACTTCGTATGATGTTATAGCAATATAAACATAATGACTTGATTGTAATGCTATACTTCGGATGAATGTTCATCACATCATTCCACCAATGGTGTGACCTTGTTATTAAAAACATCCAATGTCCATGATCAGGAAACCTTGATCATCTTGTTAGTCAACAAGCTAGTCTATAAGAGAGGCATAACTAGGAACCCTTTTTGTTTATTAAACACACATGTATTGATGTTTCCGATCAATACAATTCCATCATGCAAAATAAACATTTATCATAAACATGGAATAAGATAATAACCACTTTATTATTGCCTCTCGGGCATATTCCCTTCAGTCTCCCACTTGCACTAGAGTCAATAATCTAGTTTGAAAAACTTTGCATATTGAGCACCTATGGCTTTCTGGTGTTGCATATACGCGATTGCTAGTGGTTAACATAATCTCCGGATCTGACAGTTTCAGGTCCGTGTGTATTTGCATGTCTTTACGTCTCTACGCATCACTCATTCTCAAATGAGATGGCATTGTATAAATTTGGTCCTTTGGTGAGACCTTTAGTTCGTTCGGCTCAAAATATGTTGATATTATTGTCACACAATATATCTTCATAGTATTAGCCCACTTTGAACCACACCTAGTTTGATAACAAACTACTTAACACAAATGCCCTCATATGCTGCTACTATAGCAGTCATATACTTAGCCTTTTGTTGTAGTATCCGTCACAATATCTCAACTTTGGAACTCATCCAAATCCATCATGGAACATCCTTTCCATTATATTGTGCCACCCATAGTTTAAATTGAGATAAATTTAATTTGTATCTTGTGACAAAACTAGTATCAATGTAACACTTTACAATGAACTACCTTTAACTATTTATCACTTATACATGATATATTCTTAGTTCTGCCAAAGCTCATAAGAATATCTTTACTATTGTCCAATGATCATCTTATGAATCATCCTGGTATATGCTCATAACATTTAGAGCATAGGACATTCTGGATATATACATACCATGGTATAATCGATCAAAATCGTCATGTGATTTTACTCACCAAGTGTTGAAACACTTGAATCTTGATACAATTCTTTCCATGCAGCAAGAACCTTTCTTATTGTTTCCATATTGAAATCTTTCAATATCTCATATATGTATGTCTGGCACAACCATATTTGTGCCTTAATCTATCCATATAGATATTGATGCCAAATATTCCTGGTTTGCCCAAGTCTTTCATCGAAATCTTATTTTAATGAAATTCTTAACTTGTGTCAATACAAGATACATCATTTCCAATCAACAATATGTCCTCTACATAATGTATTAGAAATATGTCTCAGCGCTCCCACTTAATTTCTTGCAAATGCAAGCATCTTCATCATCTCCGATGAACTTAAACTCTTTTAACAGTTTCATCATGGTGAAGATTCCAACTCCGCTATGCTTACTTCAACTATTGAAGTTTGCATGCCCTTTTAGCACCTTTTGAATTAACAAAACCCTTTGGACCGTGTCATGTACACGTCCTAGGTAACCGTTCTATTAGAAGAACATTGTTTTGTTTATTCAACTACCATATACCAAATTATATGTAGTGGTTGCTACATTAATCCGTCAAGACTAAATATCGCTATGAAAGATCAAATCTTGTCATAGTCAACTCCTTGAACATTGTCGTAAACTTCCTTCCGACATGTCGACTATTTCATAGATGTTAAACATCCATGTCTTATTTCTTTATAGATCCAAACACGACTGATAGGCTTCACGCCTTTCCGGAGGGTCTTCCAAGTTCAGAAACTTGATTTCTCATGTATGGATACTATCACGGATTCTATGACTTCTAGTCATTTTATGGAGTCAGGGCCCATCACCGCTTCTTTGCATGTAGTCGGTTCATCATTGTCAAAACAATAACGACTTGCTTATCAAATCTTACTATTTGATTCTTACTGACCCACACGGTTCTATAGGAACTCTAATCTCCGAGATCACACCTTTTGTAATCACGAGAGCCATGAGCATTGTGGCCGCCACGACACTTTCCGCGCCAAGCGCTACTTAGCACATATAGCTAAGGTTCAACAACCTTATCAAAGTTCTATTGTCCTCCCATTTAACTTTTCACGAAAAGTTCCTTCTCAAGAAACTTGACGTTCCAAGCGACAAACTCTTTTGTCCTTGGTGTTATGGAGAAATTTCCAACAAATTCTTTGGGATAACCTACAAAGACGTGCTTATCCGACTTTGGTTGTAAACATTTTACTTATGCATAGCATACCAAAATTTAAGAAAAGACAATTCGGGTTTTATTCCAAACCATAACTCATATGGTGTCATTTCAACGGATCGCAATGGTGCTCTTTTTAGTGTAAAAGCGGTAGTCTCTAAAGCTTCAATCTTTAAAACATAATGGCAGTTTTATAAATGACACCTTTGATCTTACCATGTCAAACATGGTTTGATTTCATCTCTCGAACATACCATACTCCTGTGGTTTATCGGGAAATCCAAATTCATGGAACAATTCCTCAAATCTTAGGTGTTTTGCTAAACATGTAACTCAAATATCTTCCTTTATGATCGAATCATAAACTCTTTATTTTCTTGTTACAATGATTTTCCACTTCATCTTGAAAGTCTTTGAACAACTTTCAAATGTTTCATACTTCTTCCTTATTAAGTAAATATACAGATATATTCACGCAAATTTTCGAAGAAAGCATATGAAGCAAAAAGATCCATCGCATATGGCTACACATAATGGACTATGCACATCATCATGCACAATTTCCAATAAGCTAGTCATCTGTTCCTCTCTGGCCTATGGACGGAGTTTCAATTATCTCGAGGAAAGTCTCACATGCGTCAATTGATCAAAATCAAAGACTCCAAAAATCCATCAACATGGAGTTTCTTCATGTTTTCTTTCCAATATAATTTAAACAGCGATGTCACTTCATAAGTGATCTTTCAATCATTTGTCTTGCGACATTCTAGCAATAGTGTTTATGGATGTGATTTCTCCAACTAGACGTGTAAAAGTTCATCCATCCTTTATGGAATACGGTAATTATTTGAACAACCATTGTTCTCATAATACCGGAACAAAATAACAATTATTTAAACAAATCTTGAAGGCTAGGTTTGATGACAATGAAAAACACAATAACACTTTATTTGTTTTCGATGAACATCATCACTCATTCTCTTGCTAGTTACTTAGGCCATTGTAGTTCATGAATCGTGTTGTCCTGTATGACACTTGATACCAACCAATTTGGTATCCAATACCGGTATACTCCTAAGAACCACATTGTTTAACAAGCAAGGAATATAGCCATAACATGTATATCTTCTATATACCTAAGTTGGACATCTCCAACCTTTTATTTTTTGCCAAATATTTTATAGATTCTCTTTCAGCAATTCCTTTTCTTTTAAAAGAATCTATCAACATCAATAGTGGTGTCATCAACATGACACATGGTACAAAGCGTATATAGTCAAATACTAATACCTTTGGACTTGCACTTTGAAGTGGATCACCATCATCAAATGTTTGGTGTTCTTTCAAAAATCCATTCTTTAGTAATCTATTAGTGTAGTAAACATTTTACTTACATCTTCTATTCATCCTTATCATGACAACTTTCATGATCAAGCTACTATAGCCTACAAGGAAGAATCGCGAGTATAATATCAGTTCCCAAAACCTTTTTGGTAGATTCGGATGCCTAGCATCTCCATCCTTCACAAATTCTCATACAATATGAGAACATGTATTTTGCTAAATTATACTCTATCATAATGCAACCAAAAACATTGTTTCAGATATCACAATATCTTTCACACATGATGGTTTCTGAAACAATTTTCAGCTCCAATATAATCTTGATATTAAAACAACTTTTTGAATATCAATAATCATGGAGGCAAACATGATACTTTAGATACTAACATTGGAATTCTTACTCTTGATTTAATACTACTTATTAAACTTCATGGAGTAAATAGAGTTTGCTGAAAGTTTGCAATAGGACTTATAAACTTTAAATTGACATTCAAAACAATACGATACCAGTTCGTAAAGTAAATATCCAGAATTCTATAGTTCTATTATCTCAAATAAAAAACTAAGCATAAGGTAGAAAACGAATGCCAATGACTACAACAAACTATGCAAATTCACTTTGATTTAATTTATGAAAAATTTGGTTCGACTAATCCAAATTAGAAATGAACTCCCACTCAAAAACGACATCCCTCGTGCCTTTTTGGTGATTACATGGACCAAATCCACTACACCAAGTCCGATCATCACGTGAGTTGATGTAGCTTCAAAGGCGAGCATCTATATGGGTATCATATCAACTATATGACTCATGCTTAACCTTTCGGTCCGTGTTCCGAGGCCATGTCTGTACATGCTAGGCTCGCCAAGTAAGAACCTTAGTACTCGCGTGTGTAAAACTGTCTTACACCCGTTCCTATGAAAGCGTAGATTTGAGTACACCCGATCATCACGTGATGTCTCAAAACACGATTCATAAAACGGTGCATACTTAAGGAAGAACACATTTTATCTTGATATTTCAATGAGGGATCATCTTATAATGCTACCAAAAGTGCCAAATTAGCAGTATAAGATGCTAACATCTAATGTGTAAAGTGAGATGATATGGTCCATGCATTTGATCTCTATCACTTGCATCGTGGTATGATCTCTATCATTCCTTTGTGTGTAAGGCCAAGGTCTATGGAACTTACACGTTGAGTGTGTTGTAAGAGTATCTATGATACATCTACTTACAACAATACCATATCAATACACTAGCCCAGCAACGATTTAAACTAGACGCCTCTAATTTATCAATTGCAAGTTTTACGTGGCTTAGGGCTTTCGAAGATAGAACCGTTCTCACCTACGAACATGAACCACAACAAGGATAACTAAGTCATTAGCAACTCGTTGTAAATCAGATATTGACTATAGTAGGAGAGACAGACACCCGCCAGCCACTTATGCAAAACAAGTTGCATGTCAGTCGTGGAACCGGTCTCATATACGATGACATGTAACGTTGGTCCGGGTCACTTCATCCCACTATGCCACCAATATCCAAAATACATAGAAGATACAATAACATGATCATCATTGCCCACATATCAACATATGTGTACTACCCGTGCAAAGCACCTACGCATAGATCAGGCTCTGATACCACTGTTGGGTCCGCAACATAGAAAACAAAATTTTTCCTACGATGTGAACTACACGCCAAGATCTATCTACTAGGTACAAAGCAAAGGGTGGACATACATCCAACGAGAACTTACCCTCGTAGACAACGAGCTTTGTTAATGAGTAGGAACTCGTGGTTGATGTAGTCGTACACTTGCCGATCTCAAGATCATGAGGAAGTCCAGCAGGTCCGCCCGGACGCCCATCGATCCAGTTCCAAAGACACCAAGTCCAGCACCGCAAAGCAGCGGTGCATCCGTGATCGCACACACATCTGGTACCCCGACAACCTCCGTCCCTCGCTCCAGCAAAGCAGCGGAAGCAACAACTCCTTTCCAGATAAAGCCACCGGGAACATGTATCTCGCTAATCCGAGACCATGTGGGAATAATACTAGAGGGGGAGAGAGATCCTTCACAAGGAGGTGTGAGTGAGAAGTGAGGAGAGGGTGGCCTTTTATAGGAGGAGGGGGGTGCCCCTCCTTCATGGCCGGCGCATGGAGGAGGTGTCTCTTCACCTCCTCCATTCATGTGGTGGTAACCCCTCCACATTAAAATGCCTCTTCACATTCCCTTTTAAAGTCTCCACTTTAAATGCATTAAATTTCTCCAAATTTAATGCTCTCATTTAATAAAACTCTTTTATTATTTTTTATTCAGAATTTTGTTAATTACTTTAATTAACAAACATTCACATAAAACCCCCTGCAACATTTCAATATTACATGCAGAACCAATTTCAGCAATTTCACCCGAAACAGTTTCGGTGTCTATCGAAATAATTCCAGCGCTTTCTTAAATCTTTATCTGAAACATATTTGCTTCAAATGGTGTCGGTATCCCTTAAGTGTGTCACCCTACAGTTCGCGAATAATGCAGACATGATCGAGACCCCTCTTCGATCAACAATCAGCAGCGGGACCTGGAGATCCGTACTGACTCCTACATATTCAACGATGACTTCTGTGATCGTGAGAACCTTTAACGCTTGTAACTAAATCCCTTTGTCTCGTGATATATTACATGTCCGAGATTCGATCATCGGTATCTCCATACCTAGTTTGATCTCGTTTCCGACATGCACTCTTTTCTTGTTCCCGTGATATAACATTCTAGTGATCACATCACTTGCTTGCAAGCTATCTTAATGTGATATCACCGAGAGGGCCTAGAGTATATCTATCCGTCATTGGGATGGACAAATCCCACTCTTGATCCATGAGCCTCAACATAACACCTTCAGAAAATCAACCCACCTTTATAGTCACCCTGTTACGGTGTGACGTTTGATGTTATCAAGATACTCTTTCGGTGTTAGCAATTAACATGATATCATGGTCTAAGGACTAAGATTACTTCGTATGATGTTATAGCAATATAAACATAATGACTTGATCATAATGCTATACTTCGGATGAATGTTCTTCACATCATTCCACCAATGGTGTGACCTTGTTATTAACAACATCCAATGTCCATGATCAGGAAACCTTGATCATCTTGTTAATCAACAAGCTAGTCTATAAGAGAGGCATAACTTGGAACCCTTTTTGTTTATTAAACACACATGTATTGATGTTTCCTATCAATACAATTCCATCATGCAAAAAAACATTTATCATAAACATGGAATAAGATAATAACCACTTTATTATTGCCTCTCGGGCATATTCCCTTCACGGAGAACCATAGGTGCTGGAGGCGGGTCATCGGCCACCTCATCGGTAGAGGCAGGCGATGGTGCGGGAGATGGGCTCCCAGGCGGGGAAGCCGCGGGCGATGGAAGCCCACTAGCCGGTGAGGCGAGCGCTGGCAAGGCCGATCTAGGTGAGATGGGCAGCGGTGACGCGGGCGGTGAAGGCCGCGTAGGCGATGCGGTAGGCGGGGATGGCCCACTGCCAACCAACTGCGCGGGCGTGCGAGACGTAGGCGACAGAGGGGCTGGGCTAGTTGGGGCCGAGGAGGAGGCCTCAGGGCGCGCCCGCTGCATGGTCCATGCAGCGATCGACGTCGCTGTCGGCAGGAGCAGGTCCTGGTGACTCAGGTACGTGAAGGAGCTCGAGACGAGCGCCGCGTCCGGTACCTGCACCGTGGTTAGGCAATAACACAGGCGAATATGCAACATCCTCAAGTTGAGCAGGTGAAATAATTGAGGGATTAGTGGATGATGACAACAATGGAGAAGATGGTATATTCGAAAAGGAAACAAATTTTCATCGAACACGACATCACGGGAAATGTACACTCTATTAGTTGGAACATGGAGACACTTGTAGCCTTTGTGAAGAGCACTATAACCAAGGAAGACACTTTTTGGAGCGAAACTCAAGCTTGCGACTGTTGTAAGGCCGAAGATGCGTCCAACAAGCACAACCAAAGACTTTGAAAAAAAGTGTAGTCAGGGAGTTCATTAAACAACAGTTCAAACGGTGTCTTCATATTTAATACTCGAGTAGGAGTTCAATTGATCAAGAAACAAGAAGTGGTAAAAGTGTCTACCGAAAGGGAACGGAGGATGAGTAAGAAGTGTAAGGCCAGTTTCTACTATGTGGCGGTGCTTGCGCTCGATAGCACCGTTCTGCTGATGTGTGTGTGGACATGAAACATGATGCGAGATCCCAAGCTTATTAAAGAAAGAATTGAGGTTGTGATATTCACCACCCCAATGCGACTGAACATGAATGATCTTATGATGTAGGAGTCTCTCAACATGCATTTGAAATTGGAAAAACACATTAAACACATCAGCTTTGCTCTTAAGAAGATAAAGCCACATAAAGCGACTATAGGCATCAATGCAACAAACATAATATTTATGACCACTGAAAGAGGTTTAGGCAGGGCCCCATACATCTGAAAACACAAACTCTAATGGAGTAGTAACAACTCAAGATGAAGACACAAATAGTAATTCATGACTCTTTCCCTGTTGACAAGCATCACAAACATCTAAATTTTTATTACTAGATGACGTAGGGAGCTCATGTCGATGCAGAACATGGCTAACTATAGGAGACGCAGGATGACCAAGTCGTGTATGCCAATGAGATGTCGATGTGCGAACAATGTTGAAAGCCTCCGGAACGGATGGCGCCTCCAACGCATATAGGCCCTAATGGATGCGACCTCTAAGCAGAACCTCCCGTGTGGCTCGATCCTTAACAAAGAGATGAAACATGTGAAACTCACAAAACACATCATTATCATGCGTGAACTTACGAACAGACAGTAATGGACGAGTGACTAGTGGGACATGAAGGACATTATGGAGGTGAAGACAACGGGAGGAACTAGAAAGAAGGGAAGCCTGACCAACATGAGTAATGGGCATACCTAAACCATCAGTGGTGTGGACCTTGTCACGGCCGCGGTAGAGCTCCTGTGCCTGGAGCTGACCCGCCTAATTAGTCATGTGCTCTATGGCACCCGTGTCGAAGTACCAGGTTGGGTCAATCAGATACGAAGGCGTGTACCCGCCTCCACCGGGGTAGCCTCCACCGGCAATACTCTGCTTGGCGATGGCGGCCTGCTTCTCTTTTCCGCGACCGTCGTTGCCAATACTAAGGAAGTCCTTCTGAAAGCGACTATGGCAGCGAGAGGCATAATGCCCGTGGATGCCACATAGTTGGCAGTCGATGTTGGGGCGGCCGCAAATGGTCGCAGGAGGACGCTGCTGGTACTGCTGTGGAGTTGATGGCGACGGAGCAGGCTGGCGGCCACCTCCTCCGGTGGGCAGGCTAGCAGGGGGTCTAGGAGGGTGGTAGCCACCAGGTGCAGCCCCATGATAGGCAGCATGAGCGTGGGGATCATTGAGCTGCATCTCAGCATGGTGGGTGTCAATACGCTGCTCGGTGGAAAGAAGGCACGCGTACAAGTCTCTGGGAGGCATTGGCATGTCACGCCCCTCACCGCCTAAACCAGATTGTCGTAGTCATGGTCGAGACCCCGGAGAACGAAGTTCATGAACTCGTCAGTATAGAGAGGCTGCCCGATGGCAGACAGCGTGTCAGCGAGCGTCTTGATTTTGTTGAAGTAGACGTGCTCAGAGGAGTCGAGATTTTTGCACTCAAGGAGTTATTGACGAAGCACCAACGCCCGAGCGGAGGAGTGAGCTGAGAAGCTGTCTGCTAGGGTGGACCATACGTCGAGGGACATTGTGGCGAACACCACCAAGTCGGCGACGCCCCCCGTCAGGGAGGACTGCAATGCCGACTGGATGGCCTGGTCTTGCACGACCCAGGAGCGGTACAGGGGGTTCACGGTGGATACCGGCGCGCCGGTGGCGGTGACCGCAGGGACCAGGCGCGGTGGGCACGGGTGACTCCCATCGACAAAACCTTCGAGGTGCCGATTGCGGAGGAGCAGCAGGATCTGCGCCCGCCAATACAGGTAATTGTCCTGCGTAAGACGGACCGTGATGAGGTGTGTGAGCTGGTAAGGACCAGTGCCTGTGCCGACAACAACCGGGGATCCAGCAGGATCAATGACATCGGCCGTTATGGGGAGGAGCGGGGCGGCGGTGGCCTTGCACGCGATAGGAAAGGTCGGCGCGTCGGAGAGGTTGGCGTGGCCGGGCAGAACCGACAGGGTGGAGGCTAGCATCACGTTGAACGGCACGAGTGATGACCCACAAGTATAGGGGGTGTATCGCAGTATTTTTGATAAGTAAGAGTGTCGAACCCAACAAGGAGCAGAAGGTGCTAGCTAGTGGTATGGATCAGGAATTCTCTGCAAATACTTAGCAAACGGATTTTTAGGGGTTTTTGATAAAGCAAGTAAACAAGGTACGAGTAAATGAAAGACAGTAAGAATGAATGCCACAAGTGGACCAATCCTTTATGCAGCAAAGGACAAGCCGGTTGTATTTCTATAGATGACCAAATGTTCTCGAGGACACATGGGAAGACTATCAAGTGCTTTCACTTCATATAGCTGATTAATCTTCTCTAGCTTGCTAAGTGTTGTGTGGGTGAACCTATGCTAATGTACCGCCCCATCCAAGACTAATACATACTTGTGATTATACCCCTTGCAAACATCCGTAAGTACAAGAAAGTAATTAAGGTAGAAACCTAACCACAGCTTTAAACTCTAAGACCTTTACGTCCCTTGTGCAATGGTTTCCTAACGGGGGTTCAGGTTTCTGTCACTCTGGAAACCCCTACGATTAGTAGCCAAATACACAATGCATTCCCCTAGGCCCATATAGGTGAAGTGTCACATAGTCGATGTTCACATGACACCACTAGAAGAAGTACACCACAACTTAAATAACAATCTATTGAAACTTTCTCAACACAACTCCACTACTAACAACAAGACTTCTCCCATGTCCTCAAGAACAAAACGAACTACTCACAAGACATCATATGGATCATGATCAGAGATGGAATAATGATGTATAAAAATCTGAACATACACAATAATTCAATGGTTCACTCAATAGCATCAACTACAAAGAGTAATCAACACCAGGAAAGTTTCCCCTATGAACTATGCAAGATTCAACCCAATTGTTACAGCAATATGGAGATGGTGATGAGGGTGTTGATGGTGATGATGGTGATGATGATGATGATGATGATCCCGATGAAGTCCAGCTTGATGGTGGTGTAGACGGTGACGATCTCCCCTCTCTGGGAAGGAATTCCCCCAGCAGAAATCTGTCTGCCGGAGAGATCTTTCTCTCTCAGTGTTTTCCGCCCCGTAGAGGCGGCGGAATCTTTCTGTGGTTGCTCCCCGAGTCTTAGGGTTTTGGGAGGTTGATATACGCCAGAGGAGAGAGGCTGGAGTGGGCCAGGGAGGCCACACCACTCCCAGGCGCGGCCTAGGCCTGCCCGCGCCATGGGGTGGTGTGGGCCCCTTGTGCCCACCTCCACTCCATCTTCTGGCATCCTGAGTCTTCTGGAAAAATAGGATTTTCTGTATATTTTCCCAGATTTTCTGATCTTTGCGAATTTTGCCTCCAAACAGCACCTTTTCCATCAGAATCCTGACTGCAGCGGTCCATGCTCCAAAATTCATCAACCATGCAAAAATAGATGAAATAACATAAGTATCACCTCTTAATACGAAATATATCAATGAATAATAGTGAATTAAGACATAGAATAGTGATGCAAAATGGACGTGTCAACTCCCCCCAAGCTTAGACTTCGCTTGTCCAAGCGAAGTGAGCTCAATAAACATGACCTCAGGTTTATGAAGTGAAGAGTCGATAAAAGAATACGGACAAGAAGCATCACATACATCAAAAGCATAGATCATAACAGAAGACAACTCACTATTATATAACTAAACTTGCAATGAGTAAAGGAAACACAATAAAGATACACAAAGTGAATCATAATTGGTAATGGCAAACTTAGCTCTTGGTCGAAGAATAGTTGATAATTTGCTGGAATTCACAAATAGCTGGTTTTTCAAAGAAAGCTTTCAAAGTAGTAAACATCAAGATAAGAGCAATGTGCAAAACAAGGAACATAAGAAACATGAATGCATAAATCATCATATGAATGAATGAAACACATCAACTCAAAATACTTGCTGAGATAGAAGGGAATAGGTTTACTGACTCAACTACAAAGTAAAAGAAAGGCCCTTCAAAGAGAGAAGCAGGGATTGCAAGTCTCATAAAGAGCTCCCAAAAATTATGATACTTACTAGCTTTCAGCTCTCATTGCCCCTATCATAAGCATCTTTAGGTGATTAAGGTGAAAGTGAGGTCCAATCTGAGTTATATGCTTGACAGACTATAAACTGAAAATCCCAAGTCCCTTGAGTACGAGGGCCGCTCCTCATGCTACTCAACTTTAGTTACCAGCAAGTTCTTGTCATCGTAAGCATGCGCGTATCATTGAGAACCGCCAATGGGGTACCCCTTGCCCGATGATACGGAAGAATCCCCATATCAAAATGACAAGGCAAGCAGACAATGAGTATCTCAGCAATCTTCTTATTTACCATGGGAAAATGGTGCTTTTTTCTCTCTTTCCTCTTTTCATAGTATCTATTTTTTTCTTTTCTTTTTCTCAATAGCTATCTCTCTCTTTTTTTATAAGAATAATGCTTCATAGATATCATTATGGTTATGCTGCAGGTTTCCACCATGTCAGCATGGATTAGACCAGCGGCCTAAGCGTTTCTCTAACACACATACATAACTCCATGGACTTACAAGCTGCCCTTTTATTTCACACCGACAACATCTGCAAACAAAAGAGCAAGGTATCAACTGGGTATATATTTACAAGTGTTGAAAGCGTTCCCCATGACAGCACGGTTCTGCTAATCCCCAGCCTATAATTTGCAAGCATATAACTTTCATGGAGAGTTCATAATGGTTCAGGTTTATTAAGTGCAAGCAAGTAAAGTGTGCCATCAAGTTCGTGAGAGCTTGAATCACTAAATTTCGCATAACAAGTTTAATTTGGGAGGTAGACAAAACAGGAATTTACTTGGAATAGCAATAATGCTACTTGGTGGACACAAATGGCAAAGGTTTTGGTTTAAAGGAGGTGGATGCACGAGAAGAATTCCCTCTCAGTACAGGTTTTTGGATAGCAAGGCTGGGTAGCAAGTACAAGAGTTGAAGGAAACAAACAAACATACAAATGATAAAGACAAACATGCAATCTTCCTTGGAAGCACAAAAGATCTTAACTAGAGAATACTAGACTTATGAGCAAATCAAGAAAGAAAGATGATGAAATTATTTTTCTCTCGAGTACTTCTATCTTTTTCTTTTCAACTCTCAAAAAGGTGTTGCTACTGACCGAGCCAGGTTTGCCAAAACCAACTAAATTAACTCAATGATCCCAAAGTGCTACCAATACTAACAACAAGATCAATCATATAACAATGAATTGAAAACTAACATAAGCTATGCAAAAGAGTGAATGATAGAACTTCTCATTAATATTCCATAACGGCAACTCACACCAAGGGATACATATCTAACGAGAGAGAGGACACTTCCATAATGCAAACCATACTACATAATAACTCCTCTATTCATGATATGACTCTACTAAAAAGGTAAAAAGATAGAAGATAGTGATGTGATACCGTGGCACTCCCCCAAGCTTGGAACAAACCAAGGAGATGCCAAACCCGATGACGAATTACTCCTTTGGTGGTGGTGGTATCCTCTCGATGAGCCCTCTGATTAGTTTCCCCAAGTCCTCAATCTCGAAGGTGAGATTACGAATAAACTGCGAGTTTTGCTCAATGCGGCTCATGATCATGTCGGGTTGAGAATTCCATCTCTTGCTATTCTTTCCCCACTCTTCCTCCTTGAAGTCTTCTTTTCCTGCATGGCTAGAACGAGGCAAATTCCAATTGGAGGGTAATTTCTCCTTGGGGCATATTCTGGTATTGATGCTCATGGATAAGGGTATGGAAAGGATTCCTGGTGCATGGAGGAAGTGAAAGTGGAGCCAAACTGTGACGAGGAGCTTTCCCCGCATCCGTGCGATCCTTCTAATCTTGGCAGGTTTCACCACTCCAATGCTTGCAATGGTGGTGCCGGTATGCGGACGTTGGCCTTGCTCCTCTTCACCTTCACTCTTGATCTCCTTCTCCTTCCCGGGGTGTTGGAGGTCTTCCTCCATGGGCTCCTTCCCTTTATCCTTGGCGGACACCATTGTGCTTCTAAGCTTTCAAAGAGTTTGTCTGAGAAAATGAAACAAAACAAAAACACATTTAAAACACGATATCCGGACCTCGGGGGATCCGGGGGGTTATATATTATGAAGTTTCATATCAAAAGGAAGGTACTGGGAGAAAACGAGTCAGAGGCGGATTTCTGGGTGGCCTCACCACCTGGTGGCGCGGCCAGGGGTGGGCCCACGCCATGGGGTGGTGTGGGCCACCCCGTCTCCAGTTTCGTCCCTTTTTCGCTTCGAAACTTTCCTTGTTGACTGAAAACTGCAAAAATATAGTTGGATTGTATTTTCACGGAACTTTTCTTACCAGAACTGTTACCTAGTTGAAGACGGACTCTGCAGGTTTCTGAATTTGGTCCTCAATGAATTTCTCTGGAGTTATAACTTGAAAGGCATCAACATCTTCATTGTAAGAATCTCCAGCAATATAGTGTTTGAGTCGCTGTCCATTCACTACTTATGTAGTATTATCTTTTAGAGAAGAAATTTTTATTGCTCCTGAACGGTATACTTTTTCAATAATGAAAGGTCCTTCCCATTTTGATAGTAGCTTACCTGCAAAAAACCTGAGACGAGACCTATACAATAGAACCTTCTCACCAACATGAAATTCTCTCTTAAGTATTCGCTTGTCATGCCATCTTTTAACTTTTTCCTTAAAGAGCCTAGCATTCTCATAGGATTCACTCCTCCATTCATCTAAAGAACTTAAGTCAAATAATCTTTTCTCACCAGCGAGCTTACAATCTCTATTTAGTTCTTTCACTGCCTAGTAAGCTTTGTGTTCTAATTCTAAGGGTGGGTGGCAAGCTTTCCCAATTAAGAACAAGATTAGTTTCTTCACATCTCTGCAAAACTTTATCAAGGTTGTGCAGACAATTATCAAAAGAAGTTCCATAGACAGAAAAGTCATCCATGAACACTTCTACAATTTCCTCACAAAAACCATGAAAGATAGCAGACATGCACCTTTGGAAAGTAGCAGGAGCATTACATAAACCAAAAGGCATACGTCTATAAGCATAAGTTCCATAAGGGCAAGTAAAAGTAATTTTTTCTTGATCTTGTTGTTTAATAACAATTTGAGAGAAACCAGAATAACCATCAAGAAAACAAAAATGGGTCTTTTTAGACAATCTTTCCAACATTTGATCAATAAAAGGAAGCGGCTAGTGATCTTTCTTAGTAACTTTATTGACTTTCCTAAAATCGATGCACATCCTATAGCCTACCACTATTCTTTGAGGAATAAGCTCATCATTATCATTAGGGACAACGGTAATACCTCCCTTTTTAGGAACACAATGAACAGGACTAACCCATTCACTATTAGCAATAGGGTAAATAATACCAGCATCCAGGAGTTTCAATACCTCATTCCTTACCACTTCCTTCATCTTAGGATTTAAACGTCTTTGGTGCTCCACTATTGGCTTCGCATCAGGTTCTACGTTGATAGAGTGTTGACATATAGTAGGTGAAATCCCTTTTAAATCATCCAGAGTGTAGCCCATAGCTCCTCGGTGTTTCTTCAAAACTTCCAATAACCTTTCTTCTTCCGTCCCTGAAAGTTTAGCGCTAACAATAACAAGATATATCTTTTTATCATCAATATAGGCATATTTAAGATCATCAGGGAGAGGTTTCAGATCGAAAACTAGATCCTTCTTAGGTGGCATCATGGTACCCAAGTCTTCTATAGGCAAGTCGTGCTTAAGCAACCTGGGTTGACGACGGAGGATCTCGTCAATCTCATTCCTTTCTTCCATGAAGATCTCACTTTCGTGATCTTCCATAAATTGCTGCAAAGCATTGTTAGGAGCAAGAGAGATAGAAGCAAGTTGTTCAACTCTAAAATCCTCATTATGGGTTTCCTCTTTGCAAGGTTCTTTAGTAAATTTAGAAAAATTAAACTCATAAGATTCCCCATCAAACTTAGTCAAGATTTTCTCCCTCTTACAATCAATAATAGCTCCACAAGTACTCAAGAAAGGTCTACCAAAAATGATAGGATAAGTTTTACTAGCAGCTGAACCAAGTACTAGAAAATCAGCAGGGTACTTAATCTTACCACAAAGAACTTCCATGTCTCGCACAATACCAATTGGAGAGATGGTCTCTCTATTAGCAGGGTGAATAACCACATCAATCTCTTCCAACTCGCAAGGACTGATCTCATGCATAATTTCTCTATAAAGCTTATAAGGAATAGCACTGGAACTTGCACCAATATCACATAAACCATAATAGCAATGATCACCAATTCTAACAGAAAGCACAGGAACACTAGCCTTTTTAGTTCTATTGGGATGTGAAACAATATTAGAAGCATCCTCACAAAAGACTATGTGCCCATCTTCTACGCTTTTAGTGACAAGGTCTTTCACAATTGCTACCACAGGTTTAATGTTTATTTGTTCATCAGGTTTTATAGTTCTCTTTTCACTTTTAGTGATTACATTAGTTATCATAGGATGATCCTTTACCTTATCTGGGAAGGGAATCTTCTCGATATAAGGTTCAGGTAAGATATGATCAATAATGCAACACTTAGTTCTCCCAACAGGAACACAATCAACAATATCTTTATAAGGTGCATGGTACTTATTCCATCCCCTTTTTGGAATTTCAATATAAGAAGCAAAAGCTCTAAAGCAATTCGTAATAACTTGCAAATCAAGACCATAAGCATTACTAATATTTTGAAAGTCATCAGTTCCCATAAAAGATTCAATGCATTCATAATCATAATTTATACCTGACTTTCTACCTTTGTCATTCTCCCAAGCTTCAGTATTGTCTTGAATACGGTCTAGAAGGTCCCATTTAGCTTCTTCTTCCATACGAGTGAATGATCCAGCACAAGAAGCATCCAATAAATCTTTGTCATGTAGAGGGAGCCTTGCATAAAAGTTATTGATAATAATATTGTTGGGGAGCTCATGAATGGGACATTTGAGCATTAGTAACTTCAATCTCCCCCAAGCTTGAGTTGTACTCTCTCCATCAACAGGCCAAAAGTTGTATATTTGATTCCGATCTTTATGAATCTCACTAGGAGGATAAAACTTTGAATAAAAGAGAGGCACTATTTCCTCCCATTCCAGAGCTTGACCATTCTTCAGTAGCTTATACCATTCCTCAGCTCTTCCTTTCAGTGATAATGAGAATAACTTCTTCTTAACTTGATCTGTAGTAATACCTTCACACTTGAACAACCCGCATAATTCGTGTATAAAGAGTAAATGATCACCGGGATGGACAGTTCCATCCCCAACATAGTAGTTATCCATAATACGATCAATAATTCTTGTAGGTATTTTGAAAACATCTTTCTCAGCAGTTGGTGGCTTATCTACTACCTTAGCAGTGGTAGTGGCATTACCAAATAAGAAACTCAGCGAATTATCCATAACGAAAATAAAGCAACTAGCAGAAGTAAACAATACTCATAGTAGAAGTTTCCTTTACCAATTCCACTCTCCAATAGCGCTTCACTCCCCGGCAATGACGCCAGAAAATAGTCTTGATGACCCACAAGTATAGGGGGTGTATCGTAGTATTTTCGATAAGTAAGAGTGTCGAACCCAACGAGGAGCAGAAGGTGCTGGCTAGTGGTATGGATCAGGAATTCTCTGCAAATACTTAGCAAACGGAATTTTAGGGGTTTTCGATAAAGCAAGTAAACAAGGTACGAGTAAATGAAAGATAGTAAGAATGAATGCAGCAAGTGGCCCAATTCTTTATGCAGCAAAGGACAAGCCGGTTGTATTTCTATAGATGACCAAACGTTCTCGGGGACACATGGGAAGACTGTCAAGTGCTTTTGCTTCATATAGCTGATTAATCTTCTCTAGCTTGCTAAGTGTTGTGTGGGTGAACCTGTGCTAATGTATCGCCCCATCCAAGACTAATACATACTTGTGATTATACCCTTTGCAAACATCCGTAAGTACAAGAAAGTAATTAAGGTAGACACCTAACCACAGCTTTAAACTCTAAGACCCTTACGTCCCTTGTGCAATGGTTTCCTAACGGGGGTTCAGGTTTCTGTCACTCCGGCAACCCCTACGATTAGTAGCCAAATACACAATGCATTCCCCTAGGCCCATATAGGTGAAGTTTCATGTAGTCGGCGTTCAGATGACACCACTAGAAGAAGTACACCATAACTTAAATAACAATCTATTGAATCTTTCTCAACGCAACTCCACTACTAACAACAAGACTTCTCCCATGTCCTCAAGAACAAAACGAACTACTCACAAGACATCATATGGATCATGATCAGAGATGGAATAATGATGTATAACAATCTGAACATAAACAATAATTCAATGGTTCACTCAATAGCATCAACTACAAAGAGTAATCAACACCGGGAAAGTTTCCCCTATGAACTATGCAAGATTCAACCCAATTGTTACAGCAATATGGAGATGGTGATGAGGGTGCTGATGGTGATGATGGTGGTGATGATGATGATGATCCCGATGAAGTCCATCTTGATGGTGGTGTAGATGGCGACGATCTCCCCTCTCCGGGAAGGAATTCCCCCGGCAGAAATCTGTCTGCCGGAGAGATCTTTCTCTCTTGGTGTTTTCCGCCCCGCAGAGGCGGCGGAATCTTTCTGTGGTCGCTCCCCGAGTCTTAGGGTTTCGGGGGGGGGATGATATATGCCAGATGGGAGAGGCTGGAGTGGGCCAGGGCGGCCACACCACTCCCAGGCGCGGCCTAGGCCTGCCCGCACCATGGGGTGGTGTGGGCCCCCTGTGGCCCACCTCCACTCCATCTTCTGGCATCCCGAGTCTTCTGGAAAAATAGGATTTTCCGTATATTTTTCCGAATTTTCTGATCTTTGCGAATTTTGCCTCCAAACAGCACCTTTTCTACCAGAATCCTGACTGCAGCGGTCCATGCTCCAAAAGTCATCAACCATGCAAAAATAGATGAAATAACATAAGTATCACCTCTCAATACGAAATATATCAATGAATAATAGTGAATTAAGACATAGAATAGTGATGCAAAATGGACGTATCAACGAGCGGTGCCAACACGTAGGACTGCGGTGGCGAAGGGAAGAACCCTGGGGCGAACTGTGACGATCCAAGGTACAAAGGGCACATGGTGTGAGACGCGGCCATCTGGATCGAGTTGCTGGCGGCGAGGATCGCCGCGAGCTGAGGCGGGATGAAGGGCGCCTACGCGGGTGAAGTCGCGGAGGCGGGCAGCGTAGCGGAAGAGGCCGAGGAAGCGCCGGAGGAGCTCATGGCGCTGGATATCTTGGTGGCGGTGCGGCGACCGAGAGAGGCGGCAGCGGTGGCCAAGGGGCAGGAGGCGGCGGCTAGGGTTTTGCGAAACCTAGTCTAATATCATGTTAAACAATGTTTGGGTGGGAACTGTCTCGACGCATCTGGTGCGTGGCCTATCTCTTTATATATGGGTACCAAGTGGTACAATACAGACACAATTACAGAAACTATATAGTTGTATACAAATACAGTCTAACAAACAACCACTCAGTATCCAGTACTCGTATGTGCAATGGAGTCTAGTGATGGAAGGTGCCGTTCCTCTGCCATAAAATCCCACAAACGCCTGGCCATGTTGCATTTTATAAACAGGTGATAGTTATCTTCGGCCTCCTACCCACAAACGAGGCTTAAATCAATTAGCTCCATGTTTCGAATATGCTTGTTCCTCCAGGTTGGCCAGTGAGAGGTTGGCCAGTGAGTCAGTGATGAGGCGCCAACCAAAGTGTTGCACCTTAGAGCATCTTCACTCATTGGGCGTTCCCAGGCCGAAATCCACGCTATTTAGCGCCGGACGGAGCTAGTTTTCGGCCTGAGAACGCCCAGTTTCGCACTCGCGTTCCCAGGCCGAGTTCCCAGGCAAAGCAAAAAACAACGACATATTCAAATTTTATCGTTCCCGCCGGCAAAATCCTGGCCAAAGGTGTTCGACAGAAGTACACCCAAAAGTTCGACTCTCAAATTATTACAGAACAAGATAAAAATAGGTCGACGATCATTCGTCGATGGGGATGGCCTCCTCCGGCGTGTCCGGTGCGACGGGGATGGGTGTGTCGGCGTCGTGGCCGCCCGACCGGTTGGAGCAGGTGGAAGCAGAGATCGGCAAAGCCAGTGTGGCGGAGGCGGTCGGCACAGAGCTTGCCTTTGCCTTTACCCTTCGCGCGGAGCCTCGACTTCCTCCTCGGCCTCCTCCTCGGCGAAATCCTGAGAGTCGATGTCGTGCTCGGCGTCATCTCGGGACTGCTCTTGAGTGAAGAAAGAGGCGAACCCGCCGTCAGTGCGGGGCAGGGGAAGACGGTGTTCGGGTTGAACCCGTTGTCAAACTCGGGGGAGGAGGAGTACCTCTGCTGTGGGTTCGCCTGGTTCTCCTATAACATCACCGGCGAGATCAGCGAGAAGTCGACCGGCCACGCGGCGTCGGTGATGTTTTTAGGTCTCGGCGCGGGTGCTCTCGGCTTCCTCACCTTCTTCTCCGTCGGTGCGCCGGCGGCGGATCGGGGTTTGGCGAAACCTTTTGGTGGCATGGTGGGCGGAAACTCGGCGAACTGGTGGGAGAAGAGGGGGAATGGCGGGAGCTCGACGAACTGGAGTGAGATGTGGGCGATAGGAAAGGAGAAAAGGGCGGGCACTCGGCCTTCTATCGCTGACAAGAGTGGCCCACACGTTTTTTCGCTTCATCCGGCGTTCCCAGGGCGTTCCCGACGCCACGGGATCGGCCTGGAAACGCCGGATGAAAGTTGGGAATTTGCGAGAGGGGGGATTATAGGAGTCACATTCTTATATTTACTCCTCTAACCGAATTTGCGGTTTCGGCCGATAGAGGAGAAAAAATAGGAATTCAGCCGCAAATAGGAGTTCGGTTAGAGATGCTCCCACCTTATTTGTTTCCAGAGTCATCGGAACAACACCCCAAGATATTGAACAAGCACAAGGGAGTTTTATCCTATATATTTCTTGATATTCTTACATGCTCTTTTGGAAGGTCTCTTTTTTGGTACTCCCTCCGATTTATAATAAATATCATTGATCTAGTCTAAATAAATGACACTGAGTACTTCAATGTGTAGGTTCTCAACTTTTGTTTAGCAAAACGGAAACTTCAATTGTATTTATTTTTATTTTTTGAGGGGTAATTGTATTTATTGGTGAGAAGAAGGATTAGATTTACTTGGGCCAAACTGGCAAAGCCCACGGAGCAACGGGACAGGCCATGGGCTCCAAACCTGGGGTCAAAGATGTTCCCCTCGCCCCTAAAACAAAAAGGTGCTGCGCTCATAATCCGAGTTGGAGTCGCGCTCGGTGACACTCCGGAGAACAGAAAAGCTTCCTCCGTCGTCTTTATAATCTCCAGACTACACAGAATTCTCCACCTACAATTCGAGAGCAGAAAAGTTTCCGCCAATCTCCTCCAAATCAATTCAGCTCTCGGTGAACAAGAAGCCCAGGAGACCGGACCACCCCGTGGCCGGTGAGGAGGGTTCGTTCCATCGGTCCACCACCACAAGCATGGCGGGGAAGGCAGCGGTGGCCGCCGGCGAGCGCAAAAGGAAGGCGGCGGAAGTAGAAGCAGCACCTGCCCCTACGAAGAGGAAGATGACGCGTCTCCCGCAGGAGGAGATCGACTCCATCCTTGCGACGGTGATGGATGACGATCGTCTCCCTCCCGACTTCAGGGCCCTGAAGCGCCACAGCCCCGACCTGATTCCCTCGCCGGAAGAGGAGATGGACGAGGAAGTCGTGAGCTTCTACGACCTTGTACGCGAGTTCTACGCGGTGGGAGAGAAATTCAGAGAATTCCAGGCCTGTGTCCGCAGCGAGTACTCCAACAAGGCCTACGTCGAGGTCGACGACGAATTCCTCGCTAGGAGGGCCGACGATCGAGCCAGTGTCCAAGAAGCACGCAACGAGCTACTCAAAGCCGTCGATTTCCCAGACTTGATGATGGACTGAAGAGGCCAAGTGGTTCAGATCTGACTTGGTGCAGAAAAGTCTCTCACGATCTTAGATCGATTGTGTTGATCTTCTTTCTTGTTATGTGATCCATGGATGTTGTCATGCCACTCCTGTAATCTGTGCTAAACTAAGCACTCTGGCAAACGCCTATCTGTCGAATACCTGATTCAGTGTGTTGTATCCATCAGTTTGTCACGAGGATTCGGTTCTGTTCTTGCATTGCATCCTTCAGTTTGTCACGAGGATCCTTCAGTGTGTTGTATCCTTCAGTTTGCCTGAGCTAAGAGGATACTCACTCTGGTCTTGATTGTGAAGCTGTTATTCTCGGGTACAGTCAGAAGTGTGCTTGTGCTCTTGATTAGATCATTTAGCTGGTTTGTGAGAGGTGTGAAGGGACGCCAAGTCGCAGATATTTCATCTTTCGTTTCGAAGAGTTCCATAGAGGATATAACTCATCATTTCTATTTTCATTGCGAGGACGAAACCTTGCCACCATTCGACGTCTATCGACGAAAACGTCGCAAAGTAATAACACCTTCAGACGCATGCCCATGTTCAGAACATGGGTGGTAGCCAGCACCCGCAGCAAATTCAGAACATGGTCTTGGGTCCCAGAAATATGATCCTCAGTTTGGAGCACCAGCCATTCATCCGAGTAATACATTGTTACGATATGGACTGGGAACCAGGATTCATTTTTTTTTTTCACTTCTCCTTCTGTGTGACGAACTAGGTGGTCTGTGGTCGGTTTTGCAGATCCGAGTAGCTGCAATCCGCATGTGGTAAGAAGTCTCGATGAACTACTAATTGCAGCATATGATGTACCCTTCCAAGGCATTTACCACCTCTAACACTAAGACGCTACTCCATCCGTTTCGTAATATAAGATGTTTTAGCTTTGTGAAGGGAATGTATCTAGATCTTTTTTAATGTATAAATTCACTCCGAACATAACCCTAAAAGAGGTCTAGATACAATCTTTCACAAAGCTAAAACATCTTATATTATAAAACGGAGGAAGTACATTGCAACGGATATTGTTTTTTCAGAGATCAAGCCATCCAGGGCAATTTTTTGAATGTAGCCCTCTTAGAGAACATGTAAAATAATATACTCTTTTTTCCCCATGGTAAATCATGTTGTGTACGATGATAATCTATTTTGTTGTGTCCGGGCACCGGTCCGGTCCAACCTCAGTTGGGACCGAGAGAGTCTTAAATATCTAGGTATCGTGCATAAATGATACTCTGACAATCAGTATATTTAGCAAAGACACAAGTTTCAGTTATTATTTTATCAAAAGTTACATGCGTGGTTCAGATAGAATTATAAATAATCTCCCGTGCACATAATGGTTGCATTCATATATTTTACGGAGCTCTAATCTGAATGAGCAGAACAGTTTAATTTACTGTACCAAATGATAGGGCCAGTTCTTGGAGACTCGCCTTGTAACTTGACAAAAAAAAGAAGCATTTATTCCACATTGTAGGCTGCTGCCCAAGAACATCTCTAACCGACCCCCAAAACTTTAGAGGAGTAAATCGACTTCTAAACCTTAGAAGAGTAAAAATACTCCTTTAAATATTAGCGGTTCCTAACCGAACCCCTATATTTAGAGGAGCAAAACTTTTTTGACTCATTTCTTTTTAGCATATCACATATGCATTTCATACAATTCAAATAGAGTTCATGCAAACAATTCAAACATACAGACAATTCAAATACAAGAAACACAACACTTAAACAATAGACATAGATACAGTTCATCGAATCGAAAAAAACATGAATAGAGTTCATCCAAAAATAGACTCTATCACCACTTCGATCAAGTCACCCAGAAAGAAGCATATCGACCTTGTTTGATAAAAAAAACACCAACATATCACCTCATATGTTGTGGACCATCTTCTAAGAACTCAAACATCATATATGAAGAACTCATCCCCACCTCCTCCTAAGCCAACACCATCAACACAACCATCTCCACCATCACCTCCTCGGCCAACTCCATCACCACCATCACCACCTCCAAATCCTTGAAGGATCTTTTGACGAGTGAGCTCCCAATACTTTCTAGCTGTGGCATCCATGTTGCTTGGGTTCATGAACATGATAACACGCTCATCGGCCTCTTTCTCTCTTTTGCTATCCTCTTCTCCTCGAGTGCAATCATCCTCTCATCGGCCATGGCCTTCCTCTCTTCGGTGGCCATCTTATTCTTCCACTTCTCCTCCTCCATGGCATTGAGCTCGGCCCACCTTACAGCCTTTTCATCTATCCTCTTGGCCACCAAAGCTTTCTTGGTATCAACCATTGCACAAAGTTCATTTTTGTGTGCGAGTGATTGGAACGATGACCATGTTGTTGTAGCACTTCTCGATCCGAGCCCAAAACATCTCCTTGGATTGGTCGGTGCCAATCGATGCATCGAGTGACACATTCATCCAAGCATAGCACAATGCGACGTCTTGTTTTTCGCTATAGTTGGTGGATCTTGTATTCTTTGTGCTCCCTTGAGTGTCCTCCACCTCTCCTTGCTTGGTGACCTCTACCTCTTCCTCCTCTACCTCTTCTTGCTTGGTAACCTCAACCTCTTCTTCGTTGAAGTTGATATCGTCGATCCAGGTGGCATGGCTACCCTCCAATTGTGTCATGAAGTCGACCACCTTAGACTCCACTGCACTACAAATCATCAAAATAACATCACTGCATGTCTACAACCATTACCGAATGAGAGGCCAAGGAAAAAAATGAAAATTTTACCTTGCCGGCATCTCATCGAGAACCTCGCGGTCATCGACGGAGACAATGGTATAACGTCCTAGCTGGCCTCGGGGAGGGTTCGTCAACAATGCCTTGCGAGACGGAGGTGTTGGTGATGCCTGCGGAAGCGCTGCCACTGCCTTCTTCCTAGTCTTGTTAGCCGACGCCTCGACGAGCGCCATTTTTGCTGGAGTAGGCTTGATATGCCGCCGATCCGCCCCCAAAGCTAGCGAAGAATGAGATGGCACCTCTAGAGCCTCCACATGCTTGCCGCCAGCCTTTCCAGAGGGCTTCACAGCTGTGGCGGTGGGCCGGATGATGTTGTTTTCCCCCAACCTCTTCCTCCCCACGGGCGTGGCGAAGATGGTCGATTGCGGTGGCGTCGAGCCGTCAAAGACACCGGGGATGGCCGGCGAGGGTTCGGTCGTGAGCTGTGCGAAGATTTTGGGTGGATTCAGCGATATTGGCACCGGCGGGGAGGTAGGCATGCAAGAATGGCGGGGCGGTAACCGATGGGCGGGAGGCGGGAGTTTTTCTCTAGAGTAGCGCCCAACTCATCAATTTACTCCTCCGCGGCCATTTTACTCCTTCGACTCCTAATTTTTTTACTCCTCTCACCATTTTGGGGATCAATTAGGTGCAGGTTTCTCAGAATTTTACTCATCTGACCACTTACTGGGGATCGTTTAGAGATTCCCTAACCGATTCCAAAAAAGACTTTAGAAGAGAAAATATAGTCCTCTACCAGTTGAAACCACATCTAACCGAATCCTCAACGGCCTTAGATGAGAATAATTTTTAGGAATCGCCCTCCGCGGCTACTATTTTTGCTTGGTTGCGACCGTGAGGAATAAAAGTTTACTCACACACCTGCACGTCCACTCACCCCTCCCGAAACGCCGCATTAATGTCGCCGGCGGCTCGTCGACCAACATGGCGACCAGCTCTAGCCTTCCCTGACTCCTCGTAGGCTCTCCTGACCCTCCTGATCTTCTCCACCGAGCCTCCGACAACCGCCATTGTCGGAATCGGCAGCGGAAGCTATGGTTCCCGCCTGCAAATCCGCCACCAGATTTGACTAACCGTAGCCAGGATTCATCGAGCTATAGCCGGATTAGCGTGGCCGCACACCTCTAGCATGTCTTTGCCCTCTATGCATCGTCGCATCTCGCCGTCTGATGGCCTGCAACTATATAGGTTCGTTAGAGCATATTTTTGTGGAAGTATTAATTCCAGTTTTTATATTGATCCCAATAAGGAGCTTCGGTAAATGTTTTTATGCGGCGTTTCTGTCACACCCAAGGTGTCACGTTGCCTTGAGTGAATTTACTACAAGTGTTGAAGGTGGGAAGTGGTGAGTGAATAATAGAGGAAACTTGAGTAAAGGTAGATGCAAAAAGTAAATATAAAAGTAAAAAGACGATGGAAGTGTTCGGAGTTCCTGCAGCTGAGAAGTTAGACGTGGAGAGAAACAGTTCATGATGATAGTGAATGTGCCAAGTGAATGAAGTGAGATAAGTGATTTTGATACTTATTATTCATAAGTGAGTAGGCAAGCAACGGACTAGGAGTTCTCATGGCAAATTCCTCCCAGTCTCAATGATCCATCTTCCTGCTACCATAGTAATGGTCAGCATATTAATTAAGGTCTTTCAACCGGACCAAGGCTTTAATCTTGATGGTTCCTTGTTTATCCTCGAGTAGTACTAGCTCCTCATTGATATCGGCTGTGTCACTCGGGGGTCGCCGTTTCGCTAGTAAACAAGTTTATATCCATGTGATCTCAGGATCATGTTGTCTAGGCCCTTAAATTATACAACAAGCATTAGAAAAACATAGATATTCATTCTCACAATATAATAATCACAACAACAATCACAAATGGATCGAAATAAGGAAAGCACATCACATCTCACCAATCCCTTACATCTTCCATGCATATGGGGATTTACTCAGACACGACAGAATGATAGATCAAAGGCACAATAATATTACAAATGAAAATCATCTCAACTTTACCGTAGCAAGCCACAATACCGTTTGAGGATCAAATCAAATATAAATCAAGAAAGATCAAAGTATCAAACTCTAATCTTACAAGTGTCAATATCTCTCTCTATCTCTCAATACAAGTGAAGATGATGGTGGAGTGAATGGGTTAGAGGCTAGAGATTGTCGATGAATGAAGCGATGTTCTTCTCCTCCTTTAGATCTGATATCCTCTCTTCTGAATCTGTTTGCGGTGGTTGTGTTGTAGTTTTCATCTCGTCCCCAATACATAAGTTGCTTGTGTTGATATAATGAAGGTGTGGACGGGCCGTATGAGAGGACGGTACAGGCGCGTACCGACCGTACCAGTGACCGTTACATACCCTAGACTCCTCTTATGAAGGGGGCTTCAATTGGAGATTTGTTTTTTTAATTGTAAATTTCTCATAAATGCTCCAAGATCTTCCAAAAGTGCTTATTACCTGAAAACCATCATAAGAAACCAAGGTTTCGCTAATTCACGATGTTAACATTGGTTGAAAGGTAAAATCCAACGAATCCCGGTAAAAACCAAAGGAAAATCACCGGTAAAAAGTGTTGAAATTTGGAGCTATCACCGGCATTAGGGTTAAAAGAGACCCTGGAGCTCGTAGGAGCGTTGGCGCTAGAATCCACACCGGCATCAGCACCAGCACCGACACCGGAACCTTCTCATCTCGGCGCCGGAACAAGGTGAGTTTTATCCATAGTTTTTGTGAAAGCTCATATATTTCAGATGATGAGGACGATGATTCTTCGTTTAAATTTGTAGCAAGGTGAAGAAGAAACAAGCAAAATGATCGGAGGATGAGGATAATGATTTTTATTTCACATGGCATCATAAAACACTTGTTGAAGCTAACCAACCATTCCAACAATTTTTGGAAGAGATCCATGAGAACTTTATTTAAAAACTAGTGGAGAAGCCTGGTCGTTAATATCGATTATGAGTAGGTGGAACATGCTAGTAATGCGCTCTAATGCCCGTGCCCAGGACACTATGTTGATGTATTCCTAGATGGTCCGTATGTGTGACTTTGACAACTATTATCGGGTATTATGATAATGTATTGTATGACTAATCTATTGATCTATGTGAATTATGAATCTTATGTTACATGTTGTCATGTAGTAATGTGATCAATTTTACAAATTATGTTGAAAAACATTTTTGCTCCTTTAAATTATTGGAGATCGGTTCTATCGGACATTTTTTTTAGAGAAATAAATTTGCTCCGCTAAGGAATAGGGTGACTTTTACTCCTCTAAGTTTTTTTGATCAGTTAGAGATGCTCTAACCGTAAATTCCTCTATTTGTTCTAGACTAGACTGGACCTTCTAGACTAGACTGGACGACACCCATAGACACACGCACCAAAAGTCGCCGATAAGAGCTGGATACGTGTCAATGGAGTGTTACATTCATCCATACCATCAAGGGATGTAAGAACCAAGTAAAATGAGAACCAACATGTGGTTGAATAGTCAAGAGGGAAGTGGTACACCTATCAACCAGAGGTCAAACTAGGTTTGATGTTTTGGTGTCTCTAAAAGGCAGAATAATTTTCAGTGAGAGGCGATATTTCCGCCAATAGTGAAGCGTCTGTGGTGACTTCGTTAATCTCAAGACCTGCCGAATTAGTCTCTCAGACTCAATATTTCGGAGGTTCTCATAGGAATAGGGTGTATGTACTTGCATGCGTTTATATGGATGAGTATATGTACATATCTGTAAACGCCTATCGACTGTATTGGGTTTTTTCAAAAAAAGAACCAAGTAAATTTTATTTTCAGTTTCAGCTCTTTTTACATAAAAGATAAGGAGAGTGACACATATATATGCTAAAATAATGAAGTTGTATTTTTTGGAAATGAGCATACATTAATATCACGAGATACCGATTACACACAGTCTCTGAAAAAACGCATTATCCTATTGGCATTACGGATGCACACATCTAAAAAAAAGAATTATATAAAAATAAAGTCTCGTTACAGTGATTAGTTTCTTGAAACCACTGACCAAACACCACCAAAATAGTACTAGAAATCCAACAACTCCAAAAGCGATGCCTCCAAGAAGGGACAGTGATCAAGTGTCATCATTGCCCTGATCAAAGACCATAGGTTTTCAACCTGGAGAAAGTCTGCACTCACAAAACAATGCCTTCAACAAGGTCATTGCCAGACACAACCAGTTAAGGCCAGACCTTGGGTTTTCACCCTGCAGTTAAGGACAGTGATCAAGTGTCGTCATCGCCCTGAATTCCTCTTGTGTTGTTGCCCCCACTTCCTAATTCTGCTGCTCCAAGTCACAAAACAACAAGCCAAAATCCCTACACCAACAAGACTCAAACTTCCATTGCCAGTCTTAAGTTATTAGCTTCCATGCCTCCGCGTCTGACTTCACCGTGGAACCAAGGCATGTCCCATGATGGCAATAGCCCGTAGAGCTTCACAACGCCCTCTCTAAAACCAAACGGCCAGCAAAAAACATGGTTGCGCGTGACTGAAACACTATCTGCACCGGCAAACTCCGGGCATATCGTCCATTTGGAATTCACCAGCGAAGTCTTCTGGAATTCGGTAGTCCACCCAAGATCAATGAAGACCGGCGACATGCAGTTCTTCATCACGGCGAGAGAGAAATACATGGACCACCACCTTTATTCAAAGTCGCGCCAGCAGCCCTCACGCCACCGGCCGGTAACGGAGAAGAAGAAAAACCTGAGATGCCAGAAGAGGGGCAGAAAGCCACATTGCCCAGATCAGGTGCAGAACGGCATGTCTCACCTCTAGCGCTATGTCGCCGCTAGCACAACTCTGTGTCGCCACTGGCCAGCGCTACCCGCGCCCGCCCGCACCCGTCCTCCATCTGCTCCTCCTCGAGAGATCCAAAACTCTCTGAAGTCGTACCCCACCGCCATGAAGATCAGCCACGCAAGCTCTCTCCCGCCCTCCGCCTTCGGCGAGAAGGGTTTCACCACTATCGCCGGCATCGGCGACGACAGCGGCCTGACGGGACTCGAGGTGGAGGGACTAGGCGGCAACAGCTGGGGCCTCCGAGATCGCTCGAGCGGGGGGCGACCCAGGAGGGATCCTATTTTCGTGGAGCAGCCTTTTTTTCCTCGTCCACATGGATGGAGTGATGAACTTGTATTAAATACCTCAACCTATAAATGAGTAATATCATCATACAAATAAGAGCACGTCGCCATCGGAACTTAATTGTTATCTCAGCCCAAATAGGGAAGCCATCAAAAAACGGTCTTTATTTTTACGTGATCAAAAAACAATCGAGGAACCCACAAAACAGAGCATTTTTTCACAACACGAGAGAAAACAGAGCATATTTTATCTTATTATTCCCGTTTTACCCTCCTCTGCTCTCACCCAACTTCCTGCCGTGCCACCACTATAAAAGCCGGGGTGCTTCCAACCGTTTCAATCCAAGATCGAGAGAAATTTCCATGTCAGATCCTGGCAGCACAACATCTTCTTCATATTTTCTCCACGACTTACAACCGACGTAGTCAAACTTTTTCTCGGTTGTGTAATACCACTGCTGAATCAGACAGCACAACGTTAAAAAAAAATAAAGAAAATAAAGAAGGAAAAACAAAATCAACAACACTGGCTCGGCGAAAACAAGGATGACCCGCAACCGATGCGCCTTTCGGAGAAGATCCACCACGCTCCTAGTGCTCCGAAGCATCGCGTACCAAGCAACACCTTAGCGACAACAACGACGCTGCTGTCTGGACTGGTCCTAGGTGTTAGAGTATTAGGTATATATGGTTGTTATGGTAGTTTAGATAAAGTTAGGATCTGTTTACGTACAGTCCTAACTTGACTCGTACTCCAAGATAATCGTCAGTATGCCTATATATACTCGCCCACGAGGTTCAATGATATCCATCATATTTCGCCAAACTCATACTCTCCGGGGCAAGTTTATGATGGTCCTTACCCCCGCACGCCTGGCAACACCGGGAGTGCCTTCGTCCCCGACACGTTCCCAAGTCTGGCAAGCTCGGATCGGCGCCTCGTCTTTATCGACTTCAACAACATATTCTTCGGCATCGACCCCTCTACGACTGCCTCGACCGCGTCACCGACGAGTTCTTCTTTGCATACTCGGTTCTGGCAAAACCGGAGTGTGCGTTCGTCCCCGACGTGCGCCTAGTTCTGACAAACTATGGCCGCACCTCGTCCTCGACGGTTCGGACTGCATCGACTTCGACATCGACACCCTCAAACGACTGCCTCGACGCGTCTCCGTCATCCTCCTCACGCGCTATGCGCATGCGGCTTCACGTGCGGCTACCTCGACACCGGCATCCCCAACCACAACATCGACCACGGCGACCCATCGCACGGCTACCTCGACCATGGCACCGTCTCACGCTCTCGGCTCCCTCGACATCGGCACAAGGGCTACCACCTCGTTTGAGCATCATCAGCTTCCTCTATAGTCCAAGCTACCGCGCTGCGACACCGTCCACGACGTTTCCGCTCGGACTACGGGGGGATGTCAGTCTACTAGATGCTATTTCGGTTTATCTCCAGTCTGACCGTCCGCGATGTTCCAGTTGTTCACGACGCTACCGCTACGACTGCGGGGGAATGTTAGAGTATTAGGTATATATGGTTGTTATGGTAGTTTAGATAGAGTTAGGATCTGTTTACGTACAGTCCTAACTTGACTCGTACTCCAAGATGATCCAATGTACGCCTATATATACTCGTCCATAAGGCTCAATAATATATCCATCATATTCCGCCAAACTCATACTTTTTCACTAGGGTCTCCCCCAGTACGCTACGGGGTGTGGGGAAGAGATACTCCCGTCGCCCTTCACGAAGGCCGGTGACACTCGCAGGTGTCACCGCGACGGTGTATGGATGACAAGGATTTCTCGTGATCCCTAAAAAGTCACACTCCCGGACACTTCAAATTGCTCCACCCAACTCGCTGCCCACCTGTACACTCCACCACGTCTTGCAGTCATCATCGTCGTCTCACCATGACACACGTTGCGAGGATGGTATGACCGAAAAGAAGAAACTTCGATGAGAATTGGCGATACAGTAGCATGCAGGAGGGAACTACCTCCACCGCCGGAGGGTGATAGCCGACCGGATGTAGCAATAAGGGAAAACCCAGCCCTCTCTAGTCTGTCGAGCCCAAATAGACTCGTGAAGTTCCTCCGCCACACTATAGCAAGAATGTTACCGTCAACGCCAGCCTTAGTGCTAGTCCCTACTCCTCCTTCCACCAGTGGATCCGCTACCACCGCAGATCCCCACCACCAAGGGGCGGCGTCTTCCCCACCGTGCTCACCCGGGCCTGCAGTCCCACACCCGCGAGACAATAACAATCATTGAACCGGGACCAACGGCATGGATGAGAGGATCCACGTGAAACGGCACAAGGCAATGGGCAAAGCAATCGCGACATCTCCAGACTGCTTGCAAGTCAGAAACCCGCGAACAACCTTCAGATCTAGGCTCACCTGGGCCGGATCTGGCCCCCGGCCACCGGCCAGGGATGGTGCGCAGCAGCCTCCCGGCCAGGGCCAGGACGTGGCAGCGAGGGCCCTCACTGGCCCAGATCGGGACCTCGCTGGCCCAAATCTGGCTCGTCACCTGGCCCAGATCGGGACCTCGCACCGCCGCTTGTTGCCGCCCCGCGCCGCGTCACCATGACCACCCTCTGTCACCGCCGCCGTGACAGGCCACAACCGCCAGGCCGAGCTCGTCCTCCTTCAGCGCGCACCACCATGCACGTCGTCAAACGTCTTGGGCCGCCGCGCCAGCGCCATGACCACGTACCATCGAGCAGAAACGCTCCACCAGCTCCCGACTGTTCAACTCCACTCGCCAGGCTCTTCCACCAGGTCGGCCGATTCCACGCCGTGGCACCGTGGCCACACCGCCTCTGCTCCCCTTGGACGGCAATGACGCGGACAAGATGCTCTTGGTCGACTTGCTCTTCCACTCCCAGGACGCCTCCACCAAACCGCCCAAAACGGTGGCATGCATCAGTGAAACAAGCGGCAACTCATGCCACCGTTAATTGCACTGATGGAAGGGAGTATAAAGATGTCTTTTTAGGAATGGAAGGGAGTATAAAGTAACTTGACCGTAAAACTCAGTGTCAATTATGAGAAGGGCATAGGAAGAGCGGATAAAGGCGGGCGCCATGTTTGAATCTCTCCCCCCCGAAAGAGAGCAACAAAGAAGGATCTGTTCTGTTGACGTTGATGGGTGTAGTGGAATTGAGCATGCGTGCGTGCTGACGTGTAATAATTATAAAGAGGAACCCAACTCAGGGTCCAGACATGCATGCTGGTGAGTAGTGAGTTGCTTCCTTTAGGTCACGTGCGAGTATAGTAAATCAGGTCAATTAGGATGTCAGGTGGGATTCCGCCTAAATCTCACTTCTAATTCATTTATCTTTACACTAGATTTCGATAAATGAACTAGAAGTGAGATCCGGATCCCACGTGACACCCTAAGGTCAATTGGCATGCAATGCAATTCGTTACAAGTACAGTGAGCCTGGTTTTATTCGCTTCCACCTGGTCGATCTACCCTAGCTGCTGGTTCAGAGGAATTTTTCCGTACATGAATAATCTCAGTTGCCTCCCTCTATTTTAAAATATAAGATTTTTTAGCTTTGTGAAATGAGTATATCTAGACCTCTTTAGTGTGTAGGTTCATGTGGATTTGGAGTAAACTTATACACTAAAAGTGGTCTAGACTCTAGATACACTTGTTTGACAAAACTAAAAAAATTATATTTTAATAGGGAGGGAGTATATACTTGAAGAAAAAGGACACTGATTAAAGTCGCTCTAGCTTTTGTTCTACACACTGATTATTAAAAACGTGTGTTAGGTCATCTATAGTCGATAATTTAGATGAGTAAATTTTAGCGCCTTATATTTTACTCTTCTAAAGGGTAGCGGTTCCTAACCGAACCACTATACTTAGAGGAGAAACTTTTTTGCCTATTTTTTCTAGCCTTTGGACATATTTTTCATAAACAATTGCACGGTAATTGAGCAAATATAGGAATGATCGAAATAGAACTTACACACCAATTAGAAATAGATATACATATCGTTAATCGGATTGAACAAGTCAAACTAACATGCATATAGTTCATCGAACAATCACCACAATCTATCAAGTTCATCCAAAAGGAACCACATCGGTCAATTTGATCCAACCATACCATCTCCAAAACGCTACCACACCAACTCTAGCATACTACGCGAAGTAAAGCGTCCTCACCTCCATCACCGCCGAGGAATCATCCTCACCTCTATCACATCCACCATAACCAAAAGAGAGCTCCGCGTGGGTCACAACGACGCCGGACGCGTGTGATACATTGCAAATGTATCTATAATTTTTGATGTTCCATGCTTGGTTTTATCTACTTTTTTATGTTTTGTTCCAATTTTGGAGTACTTTTCATATGATTTCTTGGACTAACCTATTAACAAGAGCCACAATGCCAACTGCCTGTTTTCTGCTGTTTTTGGTTTTAGGAAAGTCAGAAAATGAATATTCTCGGAATTGGACGGGACAAAAGCCAAAGTGCCTATTTTTCCGGAAAACATCAAGTGCCAGAATACGAGACGGAGAGGGGCCAGGGGGCCACCACACCACCTGGCCGCACGGCCAGGCCTGACCCGCGCCAGGGGGTAGTGTGGCCGCTCCCGGCACCCCCTCGGCCTCTCCTTCCGACTATACATTGCCCTCGGGACGTAAACCCTAAGGGCCTGATCAAAAAATCCACGAAAGAGTCTGTAGCCGCCGTCATCTCCATCCCTAGATCGGGAGGGATCTGAAGCTCTTCCAAGACCTCACGGAGAGGGAATTCACCCCGAGGCCTTCTTCATCACCATGCAAGCCTCCGGTGTGATGCGTGAGTAGTTCATCCTTGGACTACGGATCCATGTAGTAGCTAGATGGCTGGTTCTCCTCCTTTGTGCTTTCATGTCTAGATCTTGTGAGCTCTGTTCATGATCAAGATCATCTATTTGTAATTCTGCATGTTGTGTTTGCGGGGAACCGATGGATATTGAGATGCTATTTCAGATTGATTATTGATTCTATCATGTCTTTGTTATTTGTGATCTTGCATGCTTTCCGTTGTTAGTAGCTATCTTGTCCAAGTAGATGCTAGCAACTCCAAGAGTTAGTATTTATGCTCGATAGTGGGTTCATGCCTCTGGTAATCTAGGGAAGTGACAAAAATCTCTAAGGTACTATATGTGTTGTTGCTACTAGGGAGAAAACAACAATCCTTTGTTCATAGAACAATCGTATTGTTTACTTTACACGCAGTTCGTAAAGTAATAATATGTTGCTTGCAACTTAATACTGGAGGGGGTTCGGATGATAACCTGAAGGTGTATTATTAGTCATAGATGTAGTTGGATGGCAGTCTATGTATAATGTTGTAATGCCCAATCAAGTCTCAAAGGAGTTAAGATGATTAGTATATGCATGTATTGCTTTCTCGGTGTTTATCAATTGCGTCGCTGTAATTTGTTCACCCAGCATGTTATCTATCTAAGGAGAGCCACCTCTAGTGAACTATGGATCCCGGTCCTTTTTCTTTACATACAATCTATAAACTATTTACTGCTTTGTGTTTACTTTCTATAAACTTTTACTTCTTTCCATTCGATACGTTTAATCCTTTGTTTTCCGCAAAACACGGTGAGATTGACAAGCTCATCGCAAGTTGAGGATAAAGTTCTATGGTTGTGTTGTGCAGGTCTCCACGTTGCGACTAGCACCGGTAGTGCGCCCTGCCAAAGCTCAGCTAGTAACACCTTTGGGGTGTTTCCTTGCTCCTACTAGTTCGATTAAACCTTGGTTTCATAACTGAGGGAAATTTGCTGCTATGCTCATCATACCTTTTTCTTGGGGTTCCCAACGAGCTCTACATCAACACCGCCACCAGCACTTTTCTGGGCGCCGTGCATTGAGCCATCAAGCATTTTTCTGGCGCCGTTGCCGGGGAGTCAAGGACATCTTCACAAGGGGAGTCCCTCATAACCAATCTCTTTACTTTGTTATTTTTGTTTTGCTTAGTTTCTTTTTGCTTTGTTTGCTTGTTTTGTTATTCAAAATCACACAAAAAATAAATTAGTTCTACTAGTTTGCTTTCTTATTCAAAAACACAAAAAAAATTAAGTCTCCTTTAGTTGTCACCTCTTCCTTAGCTCACCATGTTGATCCCTAATTTCACCTTGAAAGACCTTTTAATTGGTAGTGGTTCTATAATTGGGAAAGATAATATTGAAGAATTCTTTAATCATGTTAGCAAACATGAAGATACCAAGGATAGATCCCTTGCAGAACTTGCTCCAAACTATGAGATTGCTGCAGCTTCTTTAATTCACATGTTAGAAGCTAGGTTTGTTAACCTCAACCCCTTAATGCAAGTAATGTTTCTTAAGCTTAAAGAAATTGAAGACCCTGAAAAGAGGGATTTTATTCTAGAAACTTTGTTTAAGGAGTTCTATGATGTTGCCAAGGAAGCTAGGAAAGTCTTTGAACGTTTCGATATGCTAGGCTCATGTGTAGATGTTGTTGGTACACGAGAAAATATGAATAAAACCGAACCTAATGGGGAGGAACCTAAGATACCAATACCCTTTAAACTAGTAGCAATACATGATGCCATAGAAAAGAATCTTGATTGGATTGTTCCTGCAAACCCTTTTGATGAGAATAGTGAACCTAAGAGCATTGAGAGAGGATCCTATAGAACTTATTTGGATGATATACCTTGCCTTGTTGAAAATATTTCTGGTATTGGTCTTAATGCTTCTTCATTTGAGAACACTTGATTCTTTCTTTGCTTCTTATGCCTAACTTAAAGGCGTTAAATAAAAGTACTTATTGGGAGATAACCCAAAAGTTTTAGATGAGTCTTGGAAGTTATTAGTAATAACCGCTCCTTATCCTTTTTATTTGATTTTGTGCCAAGAGTAACCTCTAATGAGAGTGAAGTAATGATTGGGAAAGTTGCTGTCCCAAAACAAATTTATGTGCTTCACCATAAAAATTCGTGTAAAATCTCTGAACGTCTTTTTGAGGCGTGAATTTTTGTGCTTCTGCCCCAGGTTGTTATCTAACTTTCATTAGTTCAACACTTTTTGATTTGAGCAACAGAAGGTCTTCGAAACAATTCGTCTTTACCTGCTGGTCTGTTTTGACAGATTTCTGCCATTTTCTGCATTTGCTTCTTGTTGGTTCCTTTTTGAGTTCTTTTGGGGAATTGAGCTTCGTGAGGGAAGTGCTACAGTATCTAGTGTTCTAATGGAAGTTTATTTGGTGTTAGAACTGAACCTTAAGACTTATTTATCTTGAGTGCACTAATGTTGCTAATAAAGATTGTGTGAAGTTTTGTATGAAGGAAAAATTTCAGGTGTATGGAAGGAATGAGTAATGAGAAGAAGGATGGACCTCTTTCATACATTAGTTTGCAAATAGTTTGGTTTGGTTTGGAAAAGAGTAGGAAAGTTCGTGCTTATGTGGTAAAAAGAGCTCATTTTTGACTGTGGCCTATGCTTTGTCATGCCATGCTTGATATTGTTTTGGCTTTATGCTTAGTATTCTTTGTTGTAGCATGACTTGTTATAAACAATTGAGATTGCTTAATGTGCTTGATACGTCCAAAACGTATCTACTTTCCCGAACACTTTTGCTATTGTTTCTCCTCTATACTTGTGTGATTTGGATGCAACTAATGCGAACTGACGCTGTTTTCAGCAGAATTGCCTTGGACTCTACTTTTTATGCAGAAAATCAACTATCAGGAAAAATCCCGAAAAATATGCCAAAAATCCTATTTCACCCGAAGACTCGGGAGCCAATAGATGCAGAAGAGCCTGGGTGGCCACACCACCGGCGGGCGCCAGGCCAGGCCATGCCAGGGGTGGTGGGCCCCCAGCACCCCTCGGCCTCTCTCTTCGCCTATAAGGAGCCTTCTGACCTAAAAACTTTGGGGGGGGTCGACGTTTTTCCAGAAGGAGTTCTGCTCCGTCGCCACCACCAGATTCCACGAAACAGCACCAGAAACTCCGTTCTGGTACCCTGCCAGGACGAGGAATTGGAGGAGATCATTGTCATCATCATCACCATCGCTTCTCCATTGACCATCCATGTTTCTCCCATCTATGAGTCAGTAATCCCCCGCTGTAGGCTATGGGGATGGTAGGGATTGGATGAGATCGTTCATGTAATGGCATCAGATTGTTAGGGCATGGTCCCTAGTATCTTTTATTAGTGCTTTATGACTTTGTTGCGATTTTGTTGTGCTTAATGCTTGTCACTAGGGCCCGAGTGCCATGATTTTAGATCTGAACTTATTATTGATTCTACAAGTTGTACACACACGTCGTTGTCCGGAACCTATGGTCCCGAAGTGACAGAAATCGGGGTAACCAGAAGGGAAAGGCTTTGATGTGAGGATCACATGTGTTCATGGAGTGTTAATGCTTTGCTCTGGTGCTCTATTAAAAGGAGCACCTTAATTGCCAGTAGTTCCCTAGAGGCCCCGCTACAAACGGGCTAGCAGGACAAAAGATGTTGTGCAAGTTCCCATTGCGAGCACGTATGACTATATATGGAACACATGCCTAGGATTGTCTAGTACTTGGATGCTTTATCTTATTTATCTGCAATTGCCCTATGTTCTGATTGCTATGTGAATTGTCTTATCCATGCAACGCCCGTCCATCCATCCCTATGCCTACCGCACTCGAATCCCACTGTTTACTGCTTTTGTTACTATTGTCTTTGCTTTACTACTGTTGTTACTTTACTATTCCTACTACAAAACTGTTGCTGCTGATAAACTGCTGTGAGCAAGATTGTTTCCAGGTGCAGCTGAATTGACAACTCAGTTGTTAAGGCTGATAAATATACTTTGGCTCCTCTTGTGTCGAATCAATAAATTGGGTTTCACTTCCCTCGAAAATACTGCGATACACCCCCTATACTTGTGGGTCATCAAGACTATTTTCTGGTGCCGTTGCCGGGGAGCATAGCTTTATTTATCAAGTTCACTTTGGATTCTCTATTGTTCGCTGCTTTCCATCCATCATGGGTAAGTCTCGTGATGGCAAGGTTCCTGTTTTACCATCCACTACAAGAAGACGTACGATTCTGAACACCTCTACTGCTCTTGATTCACCGTCTGTTCTGAGTAAGTTCCTTACACCACCACATACACATGCTACACACACTGTTACTACTACTGAATTTGAAACTTCTGATGCTTATGATGCTGCTTCTACTGTGCTTGATAAGAGTGGTTCATTAGGTCCTTTCCTAGATGCTACGATTGCTAGAACTATAGTTGGAAATACCGAAACTCCTAATGAAGACACTGCCACACCTGTTAGCTCACCTGAGAATTATGATGCTGAAGAAGATTATGTTGAGATGACTGATGAGTTTATTGAAGAATGTAGGAACACCCATGATAGGAGCGCTGCTAAGAATCTCCTTGAGAGGCGTACTATTAGACCCAAATTATCTCCTGTTGCTAAGTTTGCTGCTTCTCCCATAAACATTATATATGAAGATTATGATTTCTCTCTCGATCTATCTTACATAGCTATTGTCGAGAAAGAACCTCTTTGTGGGACTAAGAATGAAAGTGCGGTAGCACATATGAATGAACTTTCTACCATGAGTGGCTTGTTTTCTGATGATATTAAAATGCGTACTTACTTTGTTGGTAAGATTTTCCCTTTTTCACTGAAAGGAGAAGCTAAAACTTGGTTTGGTAATTTACCTCCTGGATCTATTGATAGCCCTGAGTGCTTGTTTAATACTTTCCTACAGAAATATTCCTCCTAGTGTTAGGCATGCTGTTTTGCAGGAACTTTTTGATTTTAAACAGGGAGAAAAAGAGGTATTGCCCGAATCTTGGGCAAGGTTTTGTGCTTTGATTCATGCACAGGCTGGAAGTCCATTACCTAAGAATGAACTACTTGATATATTTTATAATGGACTAACCGAAGAATCTAGGACATACCTAGATAATTGTGCTGATTGTGTTTTCAGGAATATGGCTCCTAAGGAAGCTAAGGAATTAATGGCTAAAATAAGCAAGAATTATGAAGATTGGACTCCTCCTAAACAAGCTATACCTAAAGTAATTGTACCTGAACCATCTATTCCTGTGCCTATTCCAACATCAATGAAGAGGGGAGTTATTGAATTAAATGATGAAGTGATGAAGGAAGCTAAGAAATGTCTTAAGGAGAAGGGAATTAAAGCTGCAGATGTCAAGAATTTACCTCCTATAGAAGAATTATGTAAGCCTATTCCCTACTCACCCACTATTGAGGTACACTCTCTCCAACACTTTGATGAAGGTGATATCCCTTACTTGAAACCTCCTGATCAATGCTTAGAAGAATTTGATATCTTTATTGTTAAGCAAGATAAATTTAATAAAAGGGTGCAAAATCATCTTATGGAAAACACTAGAGCTATTGTTGAGTTGAAAGATATTGTGGAAAGAACCTCCAATGATGTTAAAATGATTGTTAAACACTTTCAAATGGTTCAAACTCAAATAGATCAACTCGTTAAAGTGCAAAACGACTTGCTAGTTAATGCTGCTAAAGAAAAACATGTTTATGAAATTAGAACTAGAAGTGGTGCTGCTACCCAGGATCCTCTATATCCTGAGGGGCATCCCAAAAGAATTGAGCAGGAGTCTCAACAGGCTGAAAATAGTGGTTCTACTCGTAAGAAAAGGAAAAGGAAACATAAAACTGTTGTAGAACCCTCTGAACCTGCTATAGATCCTAATAGTATATCTATCTCTGATGCTGAAACTGAAAGTGGTAATGAAGAAAATGAAGTTCCTAATGAAGAAAAAGTTGAAGAAGAACCTGAAAACCACACTAAGACTACTAAATACACCAAAGAAGATTTTGTTGCTAAGAAACATGGTAGTGAAAGAGAACCTTGGGTCCAAAAACCTATGCCTTTCCCTGATAAGAAACACAAGTCAAAGAAAGATGAACACTATAATAAGTTTTGTGAGTGGCTGAAACCTTTATTTCTTGCAAATTCCTTTGACTGGTGCTATTAAATTGCCTCCTTACTCAAAGTATATGAAGGACATTGTCTCGAATAAAAGGAAGATCCCTAATGAAGAAATCTCTACTTTGCTTGCTAATTATTCCTTCAATGGTAAGGTTCCTAAGAAACTTGGAGACCCAGGGATTCCAACTATCCCTTGCTCTATTAAGAACAGTTATGTTAGAACTGCTTTGTGTGATTTGGGAGCTGGAGTTAGTGTTATGCCTTTCTCTCTCTATAAGAGGCTTCAGCTTGAAAAATTGATACCAACTGATATATCTTTGCAAATGGTTGATAAGTCTACCACTATTCCTGTGGGTATATGTGAGGATGTACCTGTTCAGGTGGCTCATAATTGCTTGATATTAACTGATTTTGTTGTGCTTGAAATGCCTGAAGATGATAATATGTCTATTATTCTTGGGATACCTTTTCTTAATACTGCAGGAGCTGTTATTAATTGTAATCAAGGAAAGGTGACCTTCAATGTCAATGACAAGGAACATACTGTCTATTTCCCCAAGAAGATTGAAAAGACTTATGGTTTAAATTCAATTGAACATGTTGAAGGCATTCAAGTTGGAGAAATATATTGTCCCATACCAAAGGAAAAAAATTGAAACTATTATGATTGGGACCATTGCTATCAAAGTTGAGGTAACATAATCATTAGTGGAATACAAAGTTTTGTCTCATATGCAATTGTTTTGGTAGCAAAACTTGATCAACCTTGCTAACAAAAGGATTCTATTGAACAAAACAATGTTTTCATTATGGTTATCTCCGTTTATTTCTATCCTTTGTATTTTAGTTTTTGCTTTCGTTTAGTTTTCTTTGTGTTGTTAGTTTGCTTGCATGCTAGAACTTCTGTAGTTCTAGCCTTGTTTTGTCCTTGCATCATGTTTCCAAAAAGAAAAAACATCATGCATCGGAAAATCATTCTTCTATTTCTGAAAAATGCCCAAAATAAAGTGTCTCGAAAAATTCAGAAAATTCATATTAAATTTTTACGTGAAAAAGGGGTAGAGGTACACGTAGGTACCAGGGGGGCCCACCAGGCAGGCACACCACATGGTGGCGCGGCCAGACCTAGGTGGCGCCATGCCTTGGTGTGGGCCACCCCTGGCCCCCCACTACCTCTCTCTCCTGCCACTTTCTTCTCTCTCCTGAGTATGCTCCAGTTCATAGCTCAAAATCGTGTTCTCTCTGTGCTTGCCCTCGATTTCCTCGATCTCTTTGCTCAGCCCATCTTTCTTGCTGAAATTTGGAGCAATTGTTCCTTGGTATGTGACTCCTCCCCTTGTCCAAGTAGATTTGTGTTTAGTGGATTGTATGTTGAGTATTTTGCTACTATAGGTGACTGGTTATGAGAGCTTGTAAGCTTGTTTGATGCTTAGAGATATAGTTTTGATGCATGTTTAGGCCTCTTGCAAGTCCCTATGAGTAGAATCCTTCATTATAATTACTTTGCAATCACTTGTTTAATAGGTGTTTAAATTTCAGAACACCAAGCATGAACAACCACACTTTTGGAGAGATATTTGAGAGTGATGCACCTAGGAGGTCAAGGCCCTCAAGAACAGCCTCTCAAGCTAGGCCATCATATAATGAAGACCTCATTGCATCACGTATTGGCAGTGAAAGAGATGATGGAGATGCTCACCCATCCTCTTTCCCTTGTTTTACTTTCTTGCAAGCTGCAGGTATTCTTGATGATTTCTTGCTACTGATTGAGAGGGTTGGATTGACCTCTTATATGCAAGATGAGAGTGCACAATACGCTATGATCACCAAAACTTTTGTTGAGAGCTTCTCATTTTCTAACACATCCTATCATTCTACTGTCTCATTTAAAATCTATGATATGCCCTTCACCATGCCTTTGGAGAGATTTTGCAGTATTGTAGGTGTGTGTATGACAGGGACCGTGAAGAAAATTCAAGGGCGGCCCGCTGATTTGTTGGAGCTTTACCGATGGGTGACCAATGATGATGACCACGTGGCACAGCGCAGAAAGATAAGAAATATCCAACTCCCTGCTCTTAGATACTTTGCATACTATCTTGCCACTAGTGTTTTGGGTAGGGAGAACACTAGTAATATCTCCAACTATCACTTAGATTTCCTTGCTACTGCGCTCAACAATGATACTCGGTACAATCTTGGCTCTCTTATTGCTCGCCGCCTAGCTGCTAGGGGCCCTATCTATGGGGGCATCATTGCCTCGCGTGTAGTTGATGCATTAGATCTTTCTGTGGCTCATGATGATGTTATGCTAGCACCACAGAGGCTCGACCTTGTTGCCATGAAAACTCATCACTTTGTCACTGCTACCTCTGATTTGAACAATCTAGTATATAGGATGCTTTTCACTGACGGGGATGAAAGGGAGATCCTTTTGCCCCAGCCTGCTTTGTTCAGTGTTGACAGGAGACCGTGGTTGCGCTCCAAGGAGGAGGTGGACGAGTAGCTTCGCTTGTTGGGTTTCCACGAGCAGCACCAGGAGGATGTGCCCTCCTATGATTATTCCGCACATTATGGAGGGATGTAATCTGGCTCACACCAGGACGAGGGTACCTCCTCGTCGTACCCCGGTGACACTTCATCTTGGCCAGCCTGGGACTGATACCCACTTAGGCCAAAAGACTAAGCTTGGGGGGAGGTACGCCGACACCGCACTCATCTCCATATCTTGTTGCGTCTGTTCTTTGTATATTCATGCTTTCGTTCTCTTTTTAGTTTTCGTTCTTCTTTGCTTTTGCTTTCTAAAACACAAAAAGACCAAAAATATTTTTGTTGTTTCTCTTTGGTTTGCTTCTTCTTTTTGCTTTGCTTTGCTTGTTCCTTTTTGCTTTGTTTGAACTATTCGAAAAACCCAAAAAGATTTTGCTTTGTCTGTTTTTCTCTTTTGGTTTTTGTTTAAAAATCAAAAACACCAAAAATATTTGTCGTTCTTCTTTGGTTTTTGTGAGTTGGCTACAGGGTTCGGCAGTTCTTAGTGGATTATTGGTTTCATATTATTATTCAAGCCACACAAGTGAAGAGCAATAATGAGGATTAATGACAACTTGTGGCGTGGTAAGAGGCTGGTAACGAACTCTATTTGTTTTCATTTTTGTACGTATACTCATCATTGTGAGCTTGCTTAGTCCGTTCATGTAGAGTGTATGTTATCTTTGGATATTTAGTAGTTCTTGCTTTCTTGTGATTAGCTCCAGCTTGCTAATAGTTTGTACCATGTCTCATGAATGTTTGCTTGCATTACTCTATTCATAAATTGGTATGACACTATGGTATCCTCCTCTGAATGTTTCATTTGATCGACTTGGCACATGCTCATGCATGCACATGACTGTAATAATCAGTTAAGCCTTGACGAATTATTTTGCCTTGAGGATCTTGAATCATTTTCATGCCATGAGTAGTCTTGTTTTGTTGCAAGCATGATAATAACAGCTATTGCTCTCTCGTTTGTCGCTCCCTTACTTTTGCTAGCCTTCACTTCCACTGAGTGTCTTACTCATGTTTCCAATTCCCTAAACCAAATATTTCCAAAGTGTCCACCATACCTACCCATTAGCATCATTTGCTACTTCCGTGCATATTCATGAAGGGTTTCGCAGCATAGTAAATCAAAATTTTCTACGGAAGCGAACAGAAGGAAAGCCAAGATCTAATCTAGGAGATGAAAACAACGAGAGAGATTGGATTAGATCTTCATACCCTTGAAAATTCGCACAGCGGAACGTTCGTAGGAACGTGGGTGATGTAGTCGTACTCGCTTCTCCTCCTCGCGATCCGATCCGATCTAGCACCACAAGTGGCGGTGCCTCCGTGAGATGCACACGTGCGGCACCTCGACGTCTCCTCCTTCCTCGGACCAGCAAGTAGGGTGGAGAGATAGATTGGATCTACAACACGACGGCGTGGTGTATATGGTGGAGAATTTCTGCCGCAGGGCTTCGCCTACAAACAGTCGGGAGGGAGAGAGGAGGGCAGCAGGGCTACTAGGGTTTGGAGGAAGGTGTGTGGGTGGTGGGAGGGTGCGCACCAGCCCTCTATATATAGAGGGGGGGGTGCGTCCAGCCCTTGCCCATCCTCCAAGCCTATCTCTAGTTTAAACGATTTTAAACTTATCCCTTATCTAGAAATCCTATCTCTAGTTTAAACGAGTTTAAACTTATCTAGGATCGGCTGGGCCCTATGGGGCCTTGTGCCCCTGGCCCAATGCAGCCAGGACACTCCCTCATAGGCCCATGCCCCCTCCCGGAAGGTGGGACCACGTTGGCCCCTTCCGGAAGGTTCTAGAAGCTTCCGGTACAATACCGATTAATCCGGAACAATTCTGAACTCCAAAAACTGCACTGCCTTATATGAATCTTATTCTCCGGACCACTCCGGAACCTCTCGTGATGTTCCGGATCCCATCCGAGACTCCGAACAAAAATTCATAAACCAAGTATCCAATCTATCCTAGCATCGAGATACGTTAAGTGTGTGACCCTGCGGGTTCGAGAATATGCAGACATGATCTTCTATCAATAATCAACAGCGGGTGCAGGCACCCATATTGACTCCACACATTCATCGATGATCATATCGGATGAACCACGATGCGGATTCAATCAATCCCATATATATATTCCCTTCTCGCGATATTTTACTTGCGAGATTCGATCGTCGGATGCAGTCATACCTAGTTCAATCTCGTTCACAGCAAGTACTTTACTCGTTCCGTAATCCGATATCACTTTGTGATTAACTCCTTAACCACATGCTTGCAAGCGGTGTTGATATCGATTACCGAGTGGGCCCGAAGTATATCTCTCCGACTTGGGAGGGACAAATTCCATCTCGATACATACAACCCAACAGATACTTTCCGATCACCTGAGAGACACCTTTATGATCACCCTCTCATAGGATGACGTTTGATGACCTCAAAGCTTTCTTCCGGTACCAGGGAGTTGCATTATCTCATGGTCTAAGGAATACAATATTTGACATAGGAAAAGCTTACAAAGATGAACACGATGAAATGATCTAATTGCTTTGCTTAGTTTGGGTCATCCATCACATCATTCTCCCAATGATATGATCTCATTATCAATTGACAACTCATGTCTATGGTCAGGAAACCTTAACCATCATTGATCAATGAGCTAGTCCATAGAGGCGCACTAGGGACACGGTGTTGTTCACAAACCACACAAGTATTAATGTTTCCGCTTAATACAATTCTAGCATGGAATATAAACTTTATCATGAACAAGAATTATAATAATAACATCTTTATTATTGCCTCTAGGGCATAATTCCAGTCTCCCACTTGCACTAGAGTCAATAATCTAGTTTACATTTGGCAACAATCTCACACCCATGGCGAGGTGCTGATCATGTTTTACGTGAAAGAGGTTTAGTCAATGGATCTGCGACATTCGATCTGTATGTACTTTGCTGATCTTCGATCTCCATCGCTATACAATCTCGGATTATATGAAACTTGCGGTTGATATGCTTGGTCTTTGGATGATATCTTGGTTCCTTAGAGTGCTATGGCGCGGTGTTGTCACACAATATCTCCAGTGGGTCAATGCACTTGGAACCACGCCAAGCTTCGATGATGAAGTTTCGATCCAAACTCCTTCACTTGACGCTTCTGCAGCAGCCATGTATTCCGCTTCTCAGTAGATCCATGACCACGCTTTGCTTGCAGCTTCTCCACTCCAGCTCCTCCATTCAAAATATACACGTATCCATCTGAGATTTAGAATTATCCTTGTCGATTGTCGAAACTAGCATCAACGTAACCTTTTACGACGAGCTGTTCATCACCCCATAGACCAAGAACATTTCTTTAGTCCTATTTAGGTACCTTAGGATGTTCTTCACGGCTGTCCAGGTTCCACTCTGGATCACTTTGATATCTTTCGTCAAACTAAGAGCATTGGACACATCCGGTCTAGTACACATGGCATACATGATGGAACCTATGGCCGAGGCATAAGGCACTTTGCTCATAGCTTCCATATCATTTATCAGAATGGACACCAGCCTTGCTCAATATCTTACGACAACATAGGCACTTTGAACCTTTCAATGCCTTATCCATTCTGAACCTTTTCAGAACTTTGTCTAGGTATGTACTTTGGCTTAAAGCTATCGAGCGTCTTTGTCTATCTCTATAGATTTTGATGCCCAATATATAAGCTTCACCTAGGTCTTTCATTGAAAAACACTTGTTCAAATAACTCTTCACATCGTTAAGCATGTTGATGTCATTTCCAATAATCAATATGTCATCCACATATAGTACCGTAAACGTCACCGAGCTCCCTCACTTTCTTGTAGATGCAAGCTTTGTAGCAATTTGGAACAAATCCAAAGCTCTTGATCACTTGATCAAAACGAAGGTTCCAACTCCGAGATGCTTGCTTCATCCATAAATGGAACGCTGAAGTTTGCATACTTTATCAGCATCCTTAGGATCGACAAAACCTTCGGTTGCATCATATACAACTCTTCATCAATGTTGCCATTGAGGAAAGCAGTCTTGACATCCATCGCCATATTTCATAATCATGAAACAGCAATTGCTAATAAAATCGAATGGACTTAAACATCGCCACGGAGAGAAAGTCTCATCGTAGTCAACACCTTGAACTTGAAAACCTTTCGCAACAAGTCGTGCTTTATAGGCGGTAACATTACCATCGCGTCCGTTTTCTTCTTGAAGATCCATTTGCACTCAACGGCCTTTGGTCTAGGAGGGTCCATCAAAGTCCATACTTGGTTTTCGCCATGGATCCCAATTGGATTTCATGGCTTCTAGCCATTTCTCGTAGTCCGGGCTCATCATCGCTTCCTCATAGTTCGTAGGTTCACTATCTTCTACTAACAAGACAACAAGATAGGGTTGCTGCACCACTCAGAGGGGCACGCGACCTTGTCGACTGCGACGCTCAAGAGCAAAGATCGTCAAGCTTCATGATCCTTGTCATTAGCTTCCTCTATTGTTGGTGCAGCGCAGGAACAATTTCAGGTGCCGCGCTACTCTCCAATTCAAGAGAAGGTTCAATAACCTCGTCTAGCTCTACTTTCCTCCCACTCACTTCTTTCGAGAGAAACTCCTTCTCAAGAAAGGAACCGTTCTTGCATGACAAACACTTTGCCTTCGGTTCTGTGATAGAAGGTATACCCAATAGTTTCCTTAGGGTATCCTATGAAGACGCATTTCTCCGCTTTGGGTTCGAGCTTGTCCGCATCAACTTCTTGACGAAGCTTCAGATCCCCAAACTTTAAGAAACGACAACTTAGATTTAGCACCAAATCACAGTTCATACGGTGTCGTCTCAACGGATTTAGATGGAGCCCTATTTAAAGTGAATGCAGCGGTTTCTAATGCATAACCCCAAAATGATAATGGCAAATCAGTAAGAGACATCATCGATCGGACCATATCTAATAGAGTTCGATTCCGCGCTCGGACACACCATTGCTGTGGTGTTCCGTGGCGGAGTTGTGAAACGATTCCACTTGCTTTGAGATGCGTGATAAAATCATAACTCAAATATTCCCTACGATCGGATCGTAGAAACTTAATCTTTCTGTTACGATGGTTCTCCACTTCATTCTGAAATTCTTTGAACTTTTCAAACGTTTCAGATTTATGTTTCATTAAATAGATATACCCATATCTACTTAAGTCATCGGTAAAAGTGAGAAAGTAGCGATATCCACCGCTATCGAAACACTCATCGGTCCGCATACATCGGTATGTATGATTTCCAACAAGTCCGCTGCTCGCTCCATCATACCGGAGAACGGGTTTTGATCATCTTGCCCATGAGGCATGGTTCGCATGTGTCAAATGATTCAAAATCAAGAGACTCCAAAAGTCCATCGGAATGGAGTTTCTTCATGCGCTTTACACCAATATGACCTAGACGACAAAGGCTACAAATAAGTAGTATTATCACTATCTACTTTGCATCTCTTAGCCTCAATGTTATGGATGTGTGTTTCATCCCTTTCGAGATTTAGAAGAAATAAACCATTCACAAGAGGTGCATGACCATAAAAGATGTTACTCATATAAATAGAACAACCATTATTCTCCGATTTAAATGAATAACCGTCTTGCAATAAACACGATCCAGAAATAATGTTCATGCTCAACGCAGTACATAATAACATTTATTAAGGTTTAAAACTAATCTCAAGGTAAAACTAAGGAGAGCGTCCGACGGCCATCACATCAACTCTTGATCCGTTAACGGCATCGTCACCTCATCCCTCGCAAGCCGCCTATTCCGTAGCTCCTGCTTCGAGTTACAAATATTAGCAACTGAACCGTATCAAATACCGTGCACTACAACGAGGGCTAGTAAGGAAAACATCAATAACATGTATATCAAATATACCTTTGATGGTGCCACCTTCTTGTCCGCTAAGTACTTTGGACAATGCTTCCATGACCCTTGTCCTTGCAATAGAAGCACTCAAAGGTACGGTTTAGGACCAGACTTGAGCTTCTTCTCAGCAGGGCAACGCGCTTGTCAGCCGCCTTTCTTGAAGGGCTTCCTTGCACCCTTACCTTTCTTGAAGGTGGGGGCTTGTTGACCATCAACACATGATTATTCTTTTTGATGTTCACCGCTACTTTCATCTTAGCAAAGAGCTCAATGATCATATCAGTGGAACCAATCTGATTGTGATCAACTACAAAACTTTTGTAGCTAGGAGTGTCACTCTTGAGTCCTCTGGAATCTTGCAGTCCAGTTGCTCAAGGCGTTGAGTGTAGCCCGTCATCTCAATGGCGTGCTCACTAACGGAACTCCTTCCTCCATCTTGTAGTTAAAGAATTTCTTAGAGATCTCATATCTCTCAGAACGGGCTTGAGTCTGAAACATGTTTTTCAGCTCCTCGAGAATCTCAAAGGGCCCGGCGAACTCCTCAAAACGATTTTGAAGATCTGATTCCATAGCATACAACATGGCGATCTTAATCAAATCATAATCATCCTTGCGCCGATCGATAAACAGCTTTTTCATCAGTCATGATCTATAGCAGGGCCACCTAACGCTTTCCCAAGGACATAGTCCTTTGTCCGCCACGTAATGATTCTTAGATTGCGAACCAATTGGTGAAGTTAGACCCATTGTTTCTAAGCTTTTCCTTCTCAAAGAAAACGCTTGAAGTTGAAGTTGACTTGGCCATGTGATCTACAGATTTGCAAGTACAATTTAGACTATGTTCATGATAAATAGTTCAACTTAATCAAATTACTAGATGAACTCCCACTAAATTCAACATCCTCAAGTTGTTTAGTGAACACGATCCAAATTCACCACACCTAATCCGATCATCACGAGAAGAGATGTGGTTTCAATGGTGGACAACGGCGTCGATCATATCATTCATATGACTCATGCTTAACCTTTCGGTTCTTGTGTTCCGAGGCCATGTCTGTACATGCTAGGCTCGTCAAGTTAGACCCAAGTATTTCGCAGTAAACTGGCTTGCACCCGTTGTATGTGAGCGAGAGTCTATAGCACCCGATCATCACGTGATGCTTGGACACATTTAACTTTCGCAACGGTGCATACTTGGGGAGAACACAGTTTTTATCTTGATCTTTATGAGGAATCATCTTATAATGCTACCGTCGATCTAAGCATAATAAGATACATAAAAGGATAAACATCACATGCATATAACTTTATCTGACATGGTATAGCCAATCTTCACGCAATGATCTCCATCTTGTGCGTTCCGGCATGATCTCCATCACTTCACCATGATTGCCTCCACCACGAATAGCAACTACAACTATTGCTAACTACTTAGCGATAAAGTAAAGCTATTACATGGCGATAAGAAGTTGACTCGCAGGTCATACACAATTATAAAGACAACCATATATTCTCGCCGGTTGTGTACTCATCGACATGCAAGTCGTGAAACATTACAAAACATGATCATCGTGACACATTATACACATCACATCTTGGGCCATACCATATCACAAAAAACACTCCCTGCAAAAACAAGTTAGACGCCTCTACTTTGTTGTTGCATGTTTTACGTGGCTCATGGGAGTAGATGCTAAGAACGATTCTTACCTACGGAAAGCCACAACGGTGATATTATGGTTGCCAAACTCGTGTTAATCCCATGACAACTATAGTGAGAGAAACGACATCCACCAGCCGCATGTGGTACAAGCCACACGTCAAGTGCGAAGCCGGTCTCGAACGACGTCGCGTAAGGTTGGCCTGGACCGCTTCAATCTCACTATCCTGCCATAAGAAGAACACAAACAAGAGGCTTGCAACAGAAAATATCAACGCGCAACAACCATGTTATGCTCTACTCGTGAATCACATCTACGCATAGATCTAGCTCGATACCACCAAGGGTTTTGCAGCATAGTAAATCAAAATTTTCTACGGAAGCGAATGTATGAAAGCCAAGATCTAATCTAGGAGATGCAAACAACGAGAGATTGGATTAGATCTTCATACCCTTTGAAGATTCAGACATGGAACGCTCGTCGGAACGTGGGTGATGTAGTCGACTCGCTTCTCCTCCTCGCGATCCGATCCGATCTAGCACCACAAGTGGCGGTGCCTCCGTGAGATGCACACGCGGCACCTCGACGCCTCCTCCTTCCTCGGACCAGCAAGTAGGGTGGAGAGATAGATTGGATCTACAACACGACGGCGTGGTGTATATGGTGGAGAATTTCTGCCGCAGGGCTTCGCCTACAAACAGTCGGGAGGGAGAGAGGAGGGCAGCAGGGCTACTAGGGTTTGGAGGAAGGTGTGTGGGTGGTGGGAGGGGGCGCACCAGCCCTCTATATATAGAGGGGGGGTGCGTCCAGCCCTTGCCCATCCTCCAAGCCTATCTCTAGTTTAAACGATTTTAAACTTATCCCTTATCTAGAAATCCTATCTCTAGTTTAAACGAGTTTAAACTTATCTAGATCGGCTGGGCCCTATGGGGCCTTGTGCCCTGGCCCAATGCAGCCAGACACTCCCTCATAGGCCCATGCCCTCCCCGGAAGGTGGGACCACGTTGGCCCCTTCCGAAGGTTCTAGAAGCTTAGACAATACCGATTAATCCGAACAATTCAACTCCAAAACTACATCGCCTTATATGAATCTTATTCTCCTGACCACTCCGAACCTCTCGTGATGTCCCGGATCCCATCCAAGACTCAACAAAAATTCATAAACCAAGTATCCAATCTATCCTAGCGCCGAGATACGTTATGTGTGACCTCGGGTTCGAGAATATGCGCATACGATCTTCTATCAATAATCAACAATGGGTCTGCACCCATATTGACTCCCACACATTCATCGATGATCATATCGGATGAACCACGATGCCAGGATTCAATCAATCCCATATATATATTCCCTTCGCTCGATATTTTACTTGCCCGAGATTCGATCGTGGTATCGCCATACCTAGTTCAATCTCGCTCACAAAGTACTTTACTCGCAGAATCCGATATCACTTTGTGATTAACTCCTTAACCACATGCTTGCAAGCGGTGTTGATATCGACACCGAAAGGGCCCAAGTATATCTCTCCGACTTGGGAGGGACAAATTCCATCTCGATACATACCCAATGATACTTTCCGATCACCTGAGAGACACCTTTATGATCACCCTCTCATAGGATGACGTTTGATGACCTCAAAGCTTTCTTCCGGTACCAGGGAGTTGCATTATCTCATGGTCTAAGGAATACAATATTTGACATAGGAAAAGCTTCGCAAAGATGAACACGATGAAACGATCTAATTGCTTTGCTTAGTTTGGGTCTGTCCATCACATCATTCTCCCAATGATATGATCTCATTATCAATTGACAACTCATGTCTATGGTTAGGAAACCTTAACCATCATTGATCAATGAGCTAGTCCATAGAGGCGTACTAGGGACACGGTGTTGTTCACAAACCACACAAGTATTAATGTTTCCGCTTAATACAATTCTAGCATGGAATATAAACTTTATCATGAACAAGAATTATAATAATAACATCTTTATTATTGCCTCTAGGGCATAATTCCAACAATTCTATATGCCTTGTTTTCTTCCGAATAAAATGTTTGCTTGTTATGAGAAAGTTAGTTAGTAAAGCTCTCACGAACTTGATGGCACACTTTATTTTCCGCACTTAATAAACTTGAACCATTGTGAACTCTCCATGAAAGTTATATGCTTGCTAATTATAGGCTGGGGATTAGCAGAATCGTGCTGTCACGGGGAACGCTTTCAACACTTGTAAATATATACCCAGTTGATACCTTGCTCTTTTGTTTGCGGATGTCATCAGTGTGAAATAAAAGGGGAGCTTGTAAGTCCATGGAGTTATGTATGTGTGTTAGAGAAACGCCTGGGCCGCTGGTCTAATCCATGCTGACATGGTGGAAACCTGTAGCGTAACCATAATGATATCTATGAAGCATTCTTCTTATAAAAAAAGAGAGAGATAGCTATTGAGAAAAAGAAAAGAAAAAAAGAGATACTATGAAAAGAGGAAAGAGAGAAAAAAAAGCACCGTTTTCCCATGGTAAATAAGAAGATTGCTGAGATACTCATTGTCTGCTTGCCTTGTCATTTTGATATGGGGATTCTTCCGTATCATCGGGCAAGGGGTACCACGTTGGCAGTTCTCAATGATACGCGCATGCTTACGATGACAAGAACTTACCGGTAACTAAAGTTCAGTAGCATGAGGAGCGGCCCTCGTACTCAAGGGACTTGGGATTTCCAGTTTATAGTCTATCAAGCATATAACTCAAATTGGACCTCACTTTCACCTTAACCACATTAACGATGCCTATGATAGGGGCAATGAGAGCTCAAAGCTAACAAGTACCATACTTTCAGCATTTGGAAGCCTTTCAAATTTCTCAAAACCTTTTTCTTCTACTTGTTGGGTCTCCACATATTCTTTGAGCACCTTCTTGAGAGCATAGTTGTCATTCTTTATGTTTGTTTCATTACTTGATTATTTGTGTTATGACTTTGATGCTTGTATCATTGATATCTTTACTTCTAGCCATCACTTGAACTTCAGAGGTGCCTTGACATTCATAATCAAAGGCAAACGAGATACCACTCTATCATACCTTTCTATGAGCATTGTAATGTTGCTTATGTTTGTGCTTTATGCTACTTATTATTCTTGAGTTGGAATCTCTTCATAGATTGCAATGACTATTGAGTAGACTCAGTTGCATACTCTTTATTATGAATTGTCCAAGTAATTTGATCACATTGCTGAGAATATTTACATCATATGAAGCAAATGCGTTCATGAAAGTTCTTTTATCGCACTCAGTTTTCAACTGAATTGCTTGAGGACAAGCAATAAGCTAAGCTTGGGGGGAGTTGATACGTCCAAAACGTATCTACTTTCCCAAACACTTCTGCTATTGTTTCTCCTCTATACTTGTGTGATTTGGATGCAACTAATGCAAACTGACGTTGTTTTCAGCAGAATTGCCTTGGTGTCTACTTTTTGTGCAGAAAATCAACTATTAGGAAAAATCCCGGAAAATATGCCAAAAATCCTATTTCACCTGAAGACTCCAGGAGCCAGAATACGAGACGGAGAAGAGCCCTAGGGTGGCCACACCACCTGCTGGCGCGAGCCAAGCGCCAGGGGTGGTGTGCCCCTGTGCACCCTCGGCCTCTCTCTTCGCCTATAAGGAGCCTTTTGACCTAAAAACTTCGGGAGGTTCGACGTTTTTCCAGAAGGAGTGCCGCTCCGCCGCCACCACCAGATTCCACGAAACAGCACCAGAAACTCCGTTCTGGCACCCTACCGGGACGGGGAATTGGAGGACATCATCGCTTCTCCATCGACCATCCATGTTTCTCCTATCTATGAGTGAGTAATCCCCCACTGTAGGCTATGGGGATGGTTGGATGAGATCGTTCATGTAATGGAATCAGATTGTTAGGGCATGGTGCCTAGTATCTTTTATTAGTGCTTTATGACTTTGTTGCGACTTGTTGTGCTTAATGCTTGTCACTAGGGCTTGAGTGCCATGATTTTAGATCTGAACTTATTATTGATTCATTATGATAGTATTGTTCTTGGTCTTATCTACAAGTTGTATACACACGTCGTTGTCCGGAACCTATGGTCCGAAGTGACAGAAATCGGGGTAGCCAGAAGGGAAAGGCTCTGCTGTGAGGATCACATGTGTTCACGGAGTGTTAATGCTTTGCTCCGGTGCTATTTTAAAAGGAGCACCTTAATTGCCAGTAGTTCCCTAGAGGCCCCGCTGCAAACGGGCTGGCAGGACAAAAGATGTTGTGCAAGTTCTCATTGCGAGCACGTATGACTATATATGGAACACATGCCTAGGATTGTCTAGTACTTGGATGCTTTATCTTATTTATCTACAATTGCCATATGTTCTGATTGCTATGTGAATTGTCTTATCCATGCAACGCCCGCCCATCCATCCCTATACCTACCGCACTCGAATCCCACTGTTTACTGCTTTTGTTACTATTGTCTTTGCTTTACTACTGCTGTTACTTTACTATTCCTACTACAAAACTATTGCTGTTGATAAACTGATGTGAGCAAGATTGTTTCCAGGTGCAGCTGAATTGACAACTCAGTTGTTAAGACTGATAAATATTATTTGGCTCCCCTTATGTCGAATCAATAAATTAGGTTTCACTTCCCTCGAAAATACTGCGATACACCCCCTATACTTGTGGGTCATCAGTGCCTTGGATGAATCATGCGTTGTTTTAGCATATTAAAGCATAGTATAGTGGTATTATCCTTTGATGCTTTATTAGGGTTGACTTGGCGCATGCTCACACCATGTTATGACTATCTCAAGCCACCATAGCCTTTATGATCCTTTAGTTTTCAACTTGTAGTATCACTTTATGCTTTGATCAATGATGTTTTGTCGCTCTGCATGATTATGGCCATTATTGCTCTCTTAGTTTGTCACTCCCAGTCTTTTGCTAGACTCCACAACCAAGTATGAGTTCCACTCATGCATCCAACTCCCTAAACCAAGTTATTCCAAAGAGTCCACCATACCTACTTACTAGCTTATGCTATTCCAAGTATATTCATGCTTTTGTTTACCTTCCAAATTAAACTTGTTATGAGAAAACTAGTGATTAAAGCTCTCACGAACTTGATGGCACACTTTACTTTTCTTGCCCTTAATAGACTTGAACCATTGTGTCTTCTATGTTGTATATTCTTGCACTTATTTGTTGGGAATTAGCAGAACAATGCTTTCATGGGGAACACTTTCAACATTGCACTTGTACTTGTACCTAGTTGATATCATGCTCTTTTGTATATGGATGTCGTCGGTGTGAAATGAAAGGGGAGCTTGTAAGTCCATGGAGTTATGTATATGTGTTAGAGAAACGCTTGGGCCGCTGGTCTAATCCATGCTGACATGGTGGAAACCTGCAGCGTAACCATAATGAGCTGTCTATGAAGCATTCTTCTTATAAAAAAGAGTCCTATATATTGATAAAAAAGAGAAAAAGAAAAAAAAGATATTATGAAAAGAGGAAAGAGAGAAAAAAGCGCCATATTCCCATGGTAAATAAGAAGAATGCTGAGATGCTTGTTGTCTGCTTGCCTTGTCATTTTGATATGGGGATTCTTCCGTATCATCGGGCAAGGGGTATCCCGTTGGCGGTTCTCTATGATACACATGTACTTACAATGACAAGAACTTACCGGTGACTAAACTTGAGTAGCATGAGGAGCCCTCGATACAAGGGACATGAGATTTCTAACTTATACTTCGTCAAGCATGTACACCATAGTTTGTTCACTTTAACCTTAATCACTTCAAGATGCTTATGATAGGGGCAATGAGAGCTGAAAGCTATAAGTACCATAATTTTTGGAAGCTCTTTATGAGACTTGAATCCCTACTTCCTTCTATGAAGGCCCTTCTTCCACCATTATATTGAGTCTCGACCTTCTACCTTTATGCACCTACTTTGAGAGCATAGTGGCCATTCTTAGTTCTATGTGCATTGTCCCAAGACTAGTTGATTGTTGCATAACTTGATATTGCTTGTTTTAAACTATTTGTATCTAGTCACTCTTATGAACTTTGAAGGTGTCCTATGCATTTATATTTGCTACCCTATGAGGGACAAGCTGAATGCTATTATGCTATGTTTTCTTTATGTGAAACAAACAAACGTCTTGCAAAGCATTGTTATTCATGAATCTTTTGTTTGTGTCTTTTTATGTTGCAACATAGTTGCTATGTCTTATTGCTAGAACTTTGTCTTTCATGTTATGATTGAAGTACTATGATCCCAGCTTTGAATGTTTTGCAAATACTTTGATCAAGTTTTTGATGGTGCATGTCACCTCAAAAATTATTCTTTCTTTTTATCACTTACCTACTCGAGGACGAGCAGGAGTTAAGCTTGGGGATGTTGATACATTGCAAATGTATCTATAATTTTTGATGTTCCATGCTTGGTTTTATCTACTTTCTTGTGTTTTGTTCCAAATTTGGAGTACTTTTCATATGATTTCTTGGACTAACCTATTAACAAGATGCCACAAATGCGTTGCTGTTTTCTCGCTGTTTTGGTTCGAAGTCAGAAAATGAATATTCTCGGAATTGGACGGGACAAAAGCCAAACTTACTATTTTCCCGGAAGACTCACGGAGCCAGAAGGAGAGTCAGAGAGGGGCCATAGGGTGGCCACACCCCTTGGCTGAGCCAGCCAGGTGCCGCTGTGGCATGGTGTGGGCCTCGGCCCACCGACCTTGCCTCCTTCGCCTATAAGAGCCTCCCGATACCAAAACCCTAAATCGTCAATCAGAAACCTTTTGTTGGTTGGACCCCCTCTTTCGTATATTGGTTTGCAATTAGTTTGGTTTGGTTTGGAAAAGAGTAGGAAAGCTTATGCTTATGTGGTAAAATGAGCTCGTTTTTGACTGTGGCTATACTTTGTCATGCCATGCTTGATATTGTTTTGGCTTTATGCTTAGTATTCTTTGCTGTAGCATGACTTGTTATAAACAATTGAGATTGCTTAATGTGCCTTGGATGAATCATGCGTTGTTTTAGCATATTAAAGCATAGTATAGTGGTATTCTTCTTTGATGCTTTATTTGGGTTGACTTGGCGCATGCTCACACCATGTTATGACTATCTCAAGTCACCATAGCCTTTATGATCCTTTAGTTTTCAACTTCTAGTATCACTTTATGCTTTGATCAATGATGTTTTGTCGCTCTGCATGATTATGGCCATTATTGCTCTCTTAGTTTTTCGCTCCCAGTCTTTTGCTAGCCTCCACAACCAAGTCTGAGTTCCACTCATGCATCCAACTCCCTAAACCAAGTTATTCCAAAGAGTCCACCATACCTACCTACTAGCTTATGCTATTCCAAGTATATTCATGCTTTTGTTTACCTTCCACTTGTTATGAGAAAACTAGTGATTAAAGCTCTCACGAACTTGATGGCACACTTTACTTTATTGCCTCTAATAAACTTGAACCATTGGGTCCTTCTTTGTTATGCGATATGCTTGCGCTTTATAAGTTGAAATTAGCAGAACCATGTTTCATGGGGAACGCTTTCAACATTGCACTTGTACTTTGTACCCCGTTGATATCATGTTCTTTTGCTTACGGATCCCGGCGGTGTGAAATAAAAGTGGAACTTGTAAGATCATGGAGTTTGTATGTGTGTTAGAGAAACGCCCGGGCCGCTAGCCTAAGCCATGCCTAATCATGGTGGAAACTTGCAGCATCACCATAATGAGCACTCTATAAAGCATCCTCAATAAAAACCTATGCAAATAGCAAATAAAAAGATCGCTGAGATGCTCATTGTCTGCTTGCCTTGTCATTTTGATTATGGGAAAGCTCAGATCATGTGCAAGGGGTACCTCGTTGGCGGTTCTTAATGATACACATATACTTACAATGACAAGAGCTCACTCGTGACTGAAGTTGAGTAGCATGAGGATCGGTCTTCGTAAGTAAGGGCCATGAGATTTCGGTTTATAACTTGTCAAGCATATCCTCTTAGTTGTGTCACTTTAACCTTAATCACCTTAAAGATGCTTATGATAGGGGCAATGAGAGCTAAAAGCTTTAAGTACCATAATTTTTGGAAGCTCTTTATGAGACTTGAATCCCTACTTCCTTTTACAAAAGGCCTTTCTTCCACCATTATATTGAGTCTCCACCTTCTATCTTTATGCACCTACTTTGAGAGCATAGTGGCCATTCTTAGTTCTATGTGCATTGTCCCAAGACTAGTTGATTGATGCATAACTTGATATTGCTTGTTTTAAACTATTGTATCTAGTCACTCTTATGAACTTTGAAGGTGTCCTATGCATTTATACTTGCTACTCTATTGAGGGACAAGCTGAATACTATTATGCTATGTTTTCTTTATGTGAAACAAACAAACGTCTTGCAAAGCATTGTTATTCATGAATCTTTTGTTTGTGCCTTTTCATGTTGCGTCATAGTTTCTATGTCTTATTGCTAGAACTTTGTCTTTCATGTTATGATTGAAGTACTATGATCCCAGCTTTGAATGTTTTGCAAATACTTTGATCAAGTCTTTGATGGTGCATGTCACCTCAAAAATTATTCTTTCTTTTTATCACTTACCTACTCGAGGACGAGCAGGAGTTAAGCTTGGGGATGTTGATACATTGCAAATGTATCTATAATTTTTGATGTTCCATGCTTGGTTTTATCTACTTTCTTGTGTTTTGTTCCAACTTTGGAGTACTTTTCATATGATTTCTTGGACTAACCTATTAACAAGAGCCACAGTGCCAGCTGCCAGTTTTCTGCTGTTTTTGGTTCCAAGAAAGTCAGAAAATGAATATTCTCGGAATTGGACGGGACAAAATCCAAAGTGCCTATTTTTCTGGAAGACATCAAGTGCCAGAATACGAGATGGAGAGGGGCCAGGGGGCCTCCACACCACCTGGCCACGCGGCCAGGCCTGGCCCACGCCAGGGGGTGGTGTGGCCGCTCCCGGCACCCCCTCGGCCTCCCCTTCCGACTATATATTGCCCTCGGGACGTAAACCCTAAGGGCCCGATCAAAAAATCCACGAAAGAGTCTGTAGCCGCTGTCATCTCCATCCCCAGATCGGGAGGGATCTGAAGCTCTTCCCGGCACCCTGCCGGAGAGGGGAATTCACCCTGGAGGCCTTCTTCATCACCATGCAAGCCTCCGGTGTGATGCATGAGTAGTTCATCCTTGGACTACGGATCCATGTAGTAGCTAGATGGATGGTTCTCCTCCTTTGTGCTTTCATGTTTAGATCTTGTGAGCTCCGTTCATGATCAAGATCATCTATTTGTAATTCTGCATGTTGTGTTTGCGGGGATCCGATGGATATTGAGATGCTATTTCAGATTGATTATTGATTCTATCATGTCTTTGTTATTTATGATCTTGCATGCTTTCCGTTGTTAGTAGCTATCTTGGCCAAGTAGATGCTAGCAACTCCAAGAGTTAGTATTTATGCTCGATAGTGGGTTCATGCCTCAGTAACTGGGAAGTGACAGAAATCTCTAAGGTACTAGATGTGTTGTTGCTACTAGGGAGAAAACAACAATCTTTTGTTCATAGAACAATCGTATTATTTACTTTACACGCAGTTCGTAAAGCAATAATCTGTTGCTTGCAACTTAATACTGGAGGGGGTTCGGATGATAACCTGAAGGTGGATTATTAGTCATAGATGCAGTTGAATGATGGTCTATGTATAATGTTGTAATGCCTAATCAAGTCTCAAAGGAGTCAAGATGATTAGTATATGCATGTATTGCTTTCTCGGTGTTTGTCAATTGCCCCGCTGTAATTTGTTCACCCAGCATGTTATCTATCTAAGGAGAGCCACCTCTAGTGAACTATGGATCCCGGTCCTTTTTCTTTACATACAATCTATAAACTATTTACTGCTTTGTGTTTACTTTCTGCAAACTTTTACTTCTTTCTATTTGATACGTTTAATCCTTTGTTTTCCGCAAAACACGGTGAGATTGACAACCTCATCACAAGTTGGGGACAAAGTTCTGTGGTTGTGTTGTGCAGGTCTCCACGTTGCTACTAGCACCGGTAGTGCGCCCTGCCAAAGCTCAACTAGTAACATCTTTGGGGTGTTTCCTTGCTTCTACTGGTTCGATTAAACCTTGGTTTCATAACCGAGGGAAACTTGCTGTTGTGCTCATCATACCTTCCTCTTGGGGTTTCCAACAAGCTATACATCAACACCGCCATCAACACTTTTCTAGGCGCCGTGCATTGAGCCATCAGCGTGGCACGGCGAGGCGTAGCGTGGGCCTAAAACTAAGGTTGGCAATGGACGGGGTATGTGCAGGGTAGAGCAATACCATATCCATATCCGTGTATTCAATGGGTACAAAAGCTTACCCATACCCGTACCCGCGTGTGTAAAACTTTACTCATACCCATACCCAGCGGGTACCCGTACCCATTGGGTAACCGGCGGATAGATCCAATAGTACACAAGTTATTCAAAAAAAATACTTTCATCAATAACATATTTGAAAAAAGACAATAATCTCTACTTACTAATACTAGACGAGTACATGAAAGTATCAAAGTTTAGAAGTCGCAATCTCATATTCGTCCCTAGGCTTCTCAGCTGCATAGATTAGAACTCTATAGGTAAGTTTGACATGTCAGTGTAGGATATGGGTATACCCATGGGTACAAGTCAATACTCGCGCTCGTACCCGTGACTTAACGGGTATGGTATGGGTATTACCCATGGGTATAAAAGTATGCTCATACCTTGCCCATGCGTGTATGGTACCCGCAGGTATCCGTATTCATGGGTAAAATTTCCATCCTTACCTAAACCGCGGGGCGAGGTACCGGAGTTTGGGTGGCCTTCAGTGTGTACGTGGTTGCCTTACTTTTCCTCTTGTTTGCCTTTGCATCGGCGAGCGCCTCCTTCGCTGCCATCGTCTTTCCCTCTTGCATGTCGGTGACCGAAGTTAGAGGAGGACGAGGCGCCATCGTCAGGGACGTTGTGGCCTTGGTGGACGCCTTGCCGGTGGCCCACGCCATGTTGGTTTTCCCCAATATTTTCCCCTTGGCGGGTGGCGGTGGGATGGTCGATTCCCACGCCATCGAGTTGGCGGAGGTGGCGGGGGTGTGAAAAAGGGTGGTGCTTCCATTGCGATTGGAGTCGAGATTATTAGCGTTGGCGAGGGGGCAGGGGGACTGGTGGGAGGCAGGAAGTGGCCGAAATATACTCGGGGTGGTCGTTGAGGAGTATATTTAGGAGAGTTGGGGCTCCCTTTGGGACCGACTCTTATAATTTTTTCTCCTATAACCGTTAAGAGTTCGTTAGGTGCTGCTTCCTCAAAATTTTGCTCCTCTAAACCTTTTAAGGAATCAGTTAGAGATTCTCGTGTTCGGTTGGTGTCACCAAGTAGAATGGAATGGAACAGTTCCACACCTGAGAGCCGTTCTAGTGTTCAGTTGAGAAATATAATGGAACGAGGTGGTTCCTCAAAAGAGAATATTCTCTCTAGATCGAGAACGCACCCATTCCACCAAATTGGTGGAATCTCCTCGTTCCTCTATGCTAAAGCCACCCAAACGTTCTCGCTCTCTCTATTCTCTTGCCATCATTTTTGCTAAATGCATCCAAACATAGAACGAAACCATTTCATTCCACTTTTTGGCGCAACCGAACATAGGATGGAACCATTCCATTACACATTTTTTGTCCTAACCAAACACAAGAACGGAACCAAGCCATTCTAGTGGAATGGAACCATGACATTCCATTTCATTTCGTTCCCGAACTGAACACACCCTTAGTTATCGAACTCTCAAAAGTCACTATCCCTTTGAAATTGGATTAACAATTTAACTATCTCAAAATACAAGGCGTGTACATTTTTTATATAAAATCAGACGTTGTAAAGTTTTATAAATTTAGAGAATAAACTATCAACATTTAAAAGACAAAGTAGACATGTGAACATATATGCAAATTTATATAGTGATATAGATTTTCGCATGTACATGTGATTCTAGACAATCCCCGATTTTGAGACATGGTAAGTGTTATAAATGTAGATAATTTTAGTTTAAGACTGGAGGAATATATATACTTGGTCAAAATTTATGTTGTCTAACTTCTAAAAACATTACTCCCATTTCTTTATGGAAGGGAGTTAGTAATTATGTTTGGCATGAAATGATATAGACTGGTAAAAAAATCTTTGGTACTGCAGTAATTATCCGAGAAATTCAGAAACAGAGTATTTTGTTTATCCCACTTCCTTGCACTTATTACACTTCATCATCATCAATCGAATTCTCCTATGGCAAAACCGTGTCTTCATAAACATCTCTTGTGCAGTTCTCCAAGATAAATGCCTCTTCAGGTCTTAGAAACACCATGGCCAACCAAAAAGTACAGTAATTAAAACTACAGCATCAAAGAGGGTCATCTCTGAAGATAATTCTCTTGAGCTCGTCGTCCATGTCTTGGGCTAGCTCCACCTTGAATTCTGCCTGCCATGCTCTGGCCTCTGCCACTTTATCCAGGAAGTCATCCTCGACCTCGACGTAGCCATACTTGGCGTAGTCGCTGCGTACCCAGGCCTGGAACTCTCTGTACGACTCTGACCAGTCAGAAAACAGGCGCGCCTCGTCGTAGAGCTCCAGTCTCCTCGTCCAGCGCCTCTTCCGCCGACGGAATCAAGCTAGGGTTCTGGCTCTTCAGGTCCTGAATATAGCGAGGTAGTTCGAGCACCCGCGGCCGGGAAAGGATGCGGTCGATATCCTCTTGCGGCAGCCGGATCTTCTTCTTCGCTGGAGCCTCCTCCTCCTCCTCCTTGTCGAATTTGGCCGCCCCCGCCGTCTTCCTTTTAGCGTACGTTCGCCGTCATGCTTCTGGTGATGCGCCGATTGGACATGCTCTCCTCGCCGGCCATCGGTGGATCTGACCTCCCTCGCTTCAACTTACCGCGCCGTGAGAATTTGGGAGGATTGAGGTGCCCTAGCTCTGGAATTGGACCATGAGCAGCCGGCGTTGTCTGCAGATTATAAAGGCGATCTTGCCGGTGGAGGACGGTACGTCGGTACAATAGAGCGAGTTGGTGTCGGAGTCGGAAGCGAATTGTTAAACCATAACGCCGGGTTTTCAAGCCCGCTCAGCCCATGTTTAAGCGAAATTTTGCCAAACAAAGTTACGACCTTGGGTGTTTCGTTGACAAGACACCAAGATCCGACATTTTTTCAGGGGATTTATTCATGGTTTCGGGTTTGCTATATGTTAGTGCTCGGTCACCTTGAGAACCCTTATCCGCTTCGTGATTCGTGTGTTTCTATGAGCTGAAAGTAAGTTTTTGTCACATGCTAGTTATTTGCGACTAAGAAAAAATTGTTCATGTGCAATAAAAAATGTACTCGCAGTACACAAAATGTTCACACAAAAAAAAATGGTTATATAGGGGAAAAATGTTCCTTTATTCGTACAAAATATATTGTTCATGTAGTGCCACTTGCAATGACGTCACGCAACCGAGAACTAATAAGTTCGCGCGAGAGCTGGACAGACCCTATATTCTGTGATCTGATCTTTGGTTTGCGCTTTTGGATTCGAAAATCTATTTCTGGCGGTGCCGTGGCCTATCCGACCGGGCACTTGTACGATGTCCCTGATTTCTCCCAATTCATGCTAGGCCCCTTGGCATTCGTATGGACACTGTTTTTATATCTCCATTTGTTAAAAAATGTTTGTTAGACATGTCTACCGAGCTGATACTTTTTCTACTACTGAACTAGTACATGCCACAGGTGAAGCCTTTTGGGAGGCAACTACTACATACACGCTTGCTTCTTAGTTCTTGCACACCTTAGATTTCCTGATTTCGACACTACTACTTTTGCCACACATTTCTGCAATGTAAATGACAGAAACGCATCCTGGTGGCAAACCGATGGATACTTTGAAACACCGTGGCCTAACTTAAAACTACATCATCACATACAGATAAGCATAGGTGCACAAAATTAATTCTCAGGTATCCACTTTGAGAACTATCTCTTCAGATTCAGATATCCATGAAAAGTGTCTTCTCATCTTGGTCCTCTTCCGAAAATTCCATGTCATGGTGTAGCTCTACCTTTGCTTCTTCGTGCAATGCTCTGTGCTCTGCCCTGTTAACAAGATGGTCTACATACGTTTTTTTTGGAAATGGGGAGCGGAGCCCGGCCTCTGCATCGAGCGATGCACACAACCTTTATTTATTATTAGAACCACATTGTTGGCAAAGACTATTACAAAGATCATACAAACCGGAACCGCCTGTTAAACTGAATTAGTTGTGACAGGAGAGGATACGATCCTGAGCTATTAGCTAACCGTGTATAGATTAGATAGCCCGTTAGGTTGTTGTGATCCTAACCAACTGTACGCGCTTGTAAATCCTAGCATGTATTCGATGAGAGAGAGAGCTATTGCCTACCAGTTTGGTACGGCAGAATTCCAATCTACACTGTTTTATATGGTAAGCCATCTCTCATTCACAACCCTAACCATGGCCCCAACTGCTTCCTCCCCGTCCACCATCGTCAACATCACACAGGCAATTAGTGTTGCGATCACCGTCAAGCTAGATCAGAACAATTATCTGCTCCGGAAAGATCAGGCCATGCTGGCCCTCTACAGCCTAGAGGTATACGACCTTGTCCATGGGTCTAAGCCGGCGCCGCCAAAGAAAGTTGCCGCCACCGAAGGCAACTCCACTGAGGTTGACAACCCGGAGTATGCCTCCTGGTTTTGTCTCGATCAAAAGGTCCTGAGTGGCTTGCTCTCCTCTCTTTCTCCATCTGTTCTTGATCATGTTCTCTCTCTCAAGACATCGGCTAAAGTATGGGAGGCACTGGATCGGATGTTCGCATCCAGGTCCAAGGCATGGATCGTGCAAATCCATGTTGCGATGGTGAAGCCGAAGAAAAGGGAGGTCTCCATGCCAGAGTACTTCCACCACGTCAAGAACCTGGCCGACACGATGTCGGCGGTCGGCAATCCTCTCAGCGACGACGAGGTCATCTCTTACATCCTCGCCGGTCTCGGTGACGACTACGACAAATTCACCACCTCGGTCTCCGTCGCCACATCAAAAAGCGACGACTTCAACCTCAGCGACCTGTATGGGCATATGGTCGCATACGAGGCGCGGAACGGCGACCGTGTCTCCAACAACTCCGGCAACCAATTTCAGCACTCCGCCAACAACGCCACACGTGGGGGACACGGAGGCTACGCTCGTGGTGGCGGTGGCCGTGGACGCGGCGATGGCGGTGGCCGTGGCGGCTACAACGGTGGCGGCTACGGAGGTGGCCGCAATAGTGGCGGTCGCGGTGGCGACAACTCAGGGCATGGCGGCGCTCAGGCAGGAGGACGTGGACGCGGCGGCAAGTCTACGTGCCAGATCTGTGGCATCTACAGCCACGATGCACTGCGGTGCTACTCCCGCTTCAACCACGCCATCCAGCCAGAGACTTCCAACTGCGTCGCTTACCACACCAACTACGGCGACGGTGAACCTTCCTGGATCATGGACTCTGGCGCCACTGATCACATGACGAACGACATGGAGCGCCTCAACATGCACGAGGCCTACAAGAGAAGCGATCAGGTGTAGGTCGCTAACGGTATGCACGTTCCCATCTCACATGTTGGTAATTCGTTTATATCTGGCTCACATCATCCTTTGCATCTGAAAAATGTCTTACATTCACCTCATCTTAGCAACAATCTTGTTTCTGTTAACAAACTTGTACGTGACAATAATTGCTTCCTTGAGTTTCGTCCTTCTTCCTTTTTTGTTAAGGATCTCACCATGAGAGCAACTCTGCTACACGGTAAAGCCAAGGATGGTCTGTACCCAGTTCCAACCCCTTCACCTATCCACCAAGCCCATCTTGCCTCGCCATCAAAGGAGCTGTAGCACAGACGTCTCGGACATCCTGCATCGCCCGTCGTTCAAGCGATCATCCAGTCAATTAGATTTTTCTCAGAATAAGAACTCAGTCTCACATGTCTGTGATGCATGCCAACAGGCAAAAGTTTATCAACTCCCATACGAGTTGTCTAGTCGTGTTTCAACAATTCCTCTTGAATTAATTCACACGGATGTGTGAGGTCCTGCCATCAAATCTGTTGGTGGTTTTAGTTATTATGTAAGCTTCTTGGATAATTTTAGTAAGTTTACGTGGGTTTATTTGTTGAAACACAAATCGGATGTTGAACATGTATTTTATCAGTTCCAAAAACAAATTGAGCTTTCTCTAGGCAAGAAAATTGTCTCAGTACAGTCCGATAGGGGAGGGGAATATCAAAAACTTCATCGCTACTTTAATGACACCGGCATTACTCATCGAGTTTCCTGCCCACACACTCATAAACAAAATGGTGCCATTGAACGAAAACATCGGCACTTAGTCAAAACAGCCCTTGCCCTCCTCGCCCAAGCTTCTGTTCCCATTCGGTTTTGGGATGATGCCATTCTCAGCGCGTGCTATCTAATAAATCGTATGCCTAGTCGAGTCATTCATAATTTCACTCCTTTTACAAAACTGTTCAACAAATCAGTTGATTACAGTATACTTCGTGTGTTCCTGTGCATGCTGGCCGAATCTACGCTCATACAACAATAGGAAACTCTCCTTTCCATCTCGTCAGTGTGCCTTCCTCGGATTCAGTCCAAATCATCCAGGCTTTCGTTGTCTTGACAAAACAAGTGGGCGCATTTATGTGTCACGAGATGTTGTTTTTGATGAACATGTCTATCCGTTTTCTAGTGACCCACGAGCCCTTCATCTTCCTAAACCCACTGAGGATGCCATTTTACTTCCTGAGCCGGACATAGCGGTGTCAACATGTGATGATACGGCAGGTGCTACTGACTTGTTTCCTGCATCTCCCGTTTCAGGTACACGGGATCCTGTGCTTGTCCACGCGCTTGCTCAGCTGGATCCTGAGGATGTTGATCCTACTGGGCTCAATGGTGACCCGACCCACAACCCTCCTCACAATGGGCATGAACACTCCCCGCCTCCATTCCCGCTTACGCCGCCCCATGGTCCGCCCCGCGATGATGACGACGCATCATCTGCATCGAACTTTGCAACTCCAGCTGTATCTCCGTCCCCTGTAGCTGTTCCCGTGCACCCCATGCACACTCGCCTGAAGAACGATGTTGTTCGTCCTGTCAAGCTCTTTGACGGCGTCATCCGCTACGATCCAAGCAAGCGTGCTTTTGCCACAGAACCAGTTTCCCATCTTGATGCTCTTGCTATTCCCGCCTAGAAAGATGCAATGGACACTGAGTTCCAAGCTCTTCGTCAGAACCAGACTTGGCGGCTTGTTCCGCCTCCGGCCGGTCATCATATTGTAAGCTGCAAGTGGGTGTTCAAGTTGAAACAGAAATCTGATGGCACTGTCGATCGCTACAAAGCTCAGCTCGTTGCAAGGGGTTTTACTCAGCGACAGGGCATTGATTATACAAATACCTTCTCACATGTGGTCAAACCGACCACGGTTCGGCTGATCTTGTCTATCGCCGTGTCCCGGGGATGGATCCTTCGTCAAGTCGATGTGCAGAATGCCTTTCTCCACGGTGATATCCAGGAGGAGGTGTACATGTATCAACCGCCAGGATATGTTGATCAAAATCATCCCAATCATGTATGTCGACTGCAAAAATCATTGTACGGTCTGAAACAGGCACCGAGGACTTGGTACTCCAAACTCAGCACCAAACTTCAATCGTTAGGATTTGCTCCCTCCAAGGAAGACACATCCTTGTTCATCTACATGGACAAAACCGTCACCATCTACATGTTGATCTATGTCGACGACATCATCATTGCAGGATCATGTAAACGAGCAGTGGAGGCTCTTCTCAGTCAGTTATGAGAATCTTTTGCACTCAAGGACCTAGGTCAGTTGTCATATTTTCTCGAAGTGGAAGTGACCAAGCAAGATGATGGTATTGCTCTTACTCAGACAAAATATGCAATGGATTTGCTAAAACGCCTGAACATGCATACATGCAAGGCAATCACTACACCAATGTTAGCATCAGACAAGTTGAGCCGAATTGTTGGTACTCCCTTAACTTTTGAAGAAGCCTTTACTTACAGGAGCACTGTCGGAGCACTGCAGTATCTCTGCCTGACACGTCCAAATATAGCATTCTCTGTAAACAAGGCTTGTCAATTCCTTGCAGCACCAACTGATGCACATTGGTCAGCAGTCAAAAGGGTTCTTCACTATGTCAGAGGAACAACAAATGTAGGACTCAGCATACAGAAATCTGCTTCGACAGAACTGAGTATCTATACTGATGCAGACCGGGCCGGTTGCCCAGATGATCGGCGATCGACTAGTGGCTATGCCATCTTCTATGGTCCAAACCTAGTGTCATGGAGTTCTAGAAAACAGCCTACTGTGAGCAGATCGAGTACGGAGGCTGAATACAAAGCAATTGCAAATGGAACTGCAGAAGCGACGTGGTTGCAGTCTGTTCTTGGAGAATTGGGAAATTTTCAGTCTCATGCTCTAGTTCTGTGGTGCGATAATTTGGGAGCAACTTTTCTCACTGCCAATCCAATCCTATGTTTCACGTTCGCACGAAGCATATAGAAATTGATTTTCATTTCGTACGTGAGAAGGTGTCAGCTGGAACGCTGAAGGTTCAGTTCATTTCATCACAGGATCAGTTGGCAGATATATTTACAAAGGCACTAGCTCAATAACCTTTTAATCGTCTGAAGTATAGTCTAAATTTGGTTAGTACACGCTCGGATCGAGAGGGGATGTTAAACTGAATTAGTTGTGACAGGAGAGGATACGATCCTAAGCTGTCAGCTAACCGTGTATAGATTAGATAGCTCGTTAGGTTGTTGTGATCCTAACCAACTGTACGGGCTTGTAAATCCTAGCATGTATTCGCTGCATATATATACAGAGTTATTGCCTACTAGTTTGGTACGGCACAATTCCAATCTACACTGTTTTATACCGTCAAAACAAAACACTGAACAAAAACGATAACCGTATCGCCAGCTCCTCAACGAGATCTATGAAACACCTATCTACTTGTTTCGACCCCGTCCCATGGTCACCCACACAATTGCCACTCGTCAAGAGAAGCTGGAGTGCCTTGGCGCGGCGGCTCGAACTCAAGCAAAATGATCCCTAGAACCGCACAGCATATCCACAGAGCGGCGCCCACGCACCCGCTCCGGATGTCCCCGTCGTCAGCATGTAGATCGATGCACAGACTCTTGCCACACCAGCCACCGACACCACCTCGGTGCCAAGCAGCATCACCCCCCGCGCTAGCCGCTCCACCCGTCCCGCCGCTTCCATCCAACGCTGCTCCACAAGCGATGCTCCCAGGAGAGAACGCGATACCGACACCGCGGCACTGCCATCGCTCGACCCGAAGATCTTAGGGTTTCCCCCGGAGCAGCACGAGTGAGGTAGACACTAGTTGCCCGGTGATGCCTTCATCAAGGTCACGGCGTGGTAGCACCGCCATCGCCCGCCAATCAGCCCGGTTTTCACCGGCACCTAGGTCTTCCTGCCTCGAAGCCGGGACTAGATGATGGATCGCGAGATCCGCCAACCAGCCTCAGGCCGACCACCTTCGACGGAGAAGAAGGCCGCCTCCACCATCTTCCTCGTGCCTCTGGACTGACCCCAACCTCCATGGTGTCGTTGTCGGAGTTGTCTAGATGCAGCGGGCGTAGACAACCAATCCGAACCCACAGGGGCTAGATCGGCCCGCCGTTATCCCCGCTTGTAGCTGCGTCGCCGCCGCCATCAACACGCCGGAGATCAGCCGCCGCCAGCCCGCACACCACGCCTTCCGCCGCGTCGCCGCTTCGTCCACACGCCGTCGCACGCCGATCCGACGGCTACAACACAGAGGCGAACCAGCCCCGCCATGGTTCCAGACGGCCGCACCATGCCCCAACGTGTAAGATTTAGCCCGTATCCTCACCCAGGCGCGCGAGAATACAAAGGATCCCCGTTGCCGCCGACGCCGGACAGGCTTTGCCCGGCCGCGCCATCTGGCAGCGGTGGAGGAGAGGGAGAGAGGTGGAGGGGGCTTGTGGTGGAGGGTAATTAGGGTTCCCTCTTCCGCCACCACACGGGGCAACACACACGTAGATGGCCTACATACGCAGCGGTTCTTGGCGCACCGGCTACGGACTTAGGCCTGGAACTCTCTGAATTTCTGCAATTTTGTTTTTCAAAAGCTAGCATAGCACATTACTCCCTCCGTTCAAAAATATAAGGCATTTTAGCTCCTCGAAACAGGCATTACGCCCAGCTTTATAAATAAAGCAACAACCATCCAGAGTACAAGCAAGTTAACAACTCCCAGGCGTCAAGAAAAGAAAAGAAAAAGGGGGAGTCTGCTAGGGCCACATCACAACAAGCCTAAGGAAATAAGACCAAAAGGAAAAGGAGGAGCTGGAGGGGCACTCCACTATGAGGCCGCGGAGGCACTAGTAGGTGCCGCGAAGCGCTACGCCGATGTCCTGAGAGCCTGCAGGATGTCGTCCACGCTCTCCCGGTCCCGTTGCCTAGACATGGGGTACCACTGTTGTAGGTAGGCAAGCAAAGAAAACACAGAGTCAGATGCACGGCGGGAAAAGATTCATTCTATCACCATCTTATTCCCAATATTCCATAAGGTCCACAAACACCAACCAGAAGAGATGGTGCCTTCTACCGGTACGATTCGCCTCTGTTTCTAGGAACTCACCGAGGTCTTGGGCCTGCCAAGTAGGCCCCAGCGCTTCTCGGATAAAGTTTCACAGAAACTGAGCGGCATGACATGTGAACATAATTTGGGTGCACGTCTCGGCGTCCCACATAACGGACACAGCTCATTGTCGGGACCATTCCGTTTCGACACCTCCACCCCCGAAGAAGACGATCCCGTAGCAGCTGCCACAGGAAGATACGCAAGCTCAGGGGTAGGGGAGACTTCCAAAGGTGCGTCATCCAAGGTAACTCTGGGCCCTGGAAGAGGGTCCTATAAGCCGAACTAACTGAGAAGGCTCCCGAGGTAGACTGACCCCATGTTACCTTATCCCTCTCCTCTAAGAGGGACAAGGGTAAGGATCCCCGCAGTCTCAGGAAGTCAGCCGCCTCGGCATCATTGAAGGACCTCCGAAACGGGATGTTCCAGTGACCTTCATGGGCTGCCTCGGCGACCAACATCGAGGGAGCTGTGCAGATGGCAAACAGTGCGGGGAATTCCTGGTAGAGGGATACCCCCTGTAACCAGGGGTTAAGCCAAAATATGATTTCCCGACCATTTCCCACCACGAAGAGAGAACCCTGGCGAATGAAGTGCTTAATGTTTTGGATGGCCCGCCAGAACTGGGACCCCTCGCGGCGTTCACACGCCAGCAGGGGCAGCCTCAAAGGTACTTAGCCTTAATGAGTTGGATCCAAAGGCCCCCATCATCTTGGAGGATCCGTCAAACCCACTTCAGTAATAAGGCCATATTGAAGCGGTGAGAGTCAAGGACTCCTAAACCCCCAAGGATTTTGGGGGTATAGATATATACCCACTTCACCATATGATACTTCTGGTGCCCATCTCTGGCAACCGAAAAGAACCTAGACAGCTCTTTCGCAAAGTCTGCATGGGTTCCCTCAGGGAGCAGATATAGGCCCATCTGACACATGGTGAGGCTGGACAGGCAAGAGTTAATCAGGATAGTCTTGCTACCCTTGGACATGAGGCGCGCACGCCACGGTTCGGCTCTGGTCCGAACCTTCGCGACCATGGGAGCAAGATCCTTGATTAGCACCCGAGAGTCGCGCATGGGAATTCCCAAGTAGGTAATGGGGAAGTCTGCCAACCGGCAATTAAAGCGGTCTGTGATGCGCTGCCTCTCCTCCTCGGGGAAGCCCAGGATCATAACCTCGCCCTTGTCAAAGTTGATCTTGAGGCCCGACAAGGATTCAAATCATAGGAGCAGGAACTTGAGGTTAATGATGTCAAGCTCTGACCCCTGCACCATGATCATAGTATCATCCGCATACTGGAGGTGGGTGATTCCACCTTCGGGAATTAGATGCCCTACCACACCCGGTATGTGGCCAGCGATCTTGGCTTTGTCCAAGATCTCTGCCAGGGCATCCACCGCAGAGTTAAACAAAATGGGAGAGATTGGGTCCCCTTGTCTAACTCCATAGGAGGGTCGAAAATATGGACCCACTTCCCCATTGACGTTGATCGATGTGCTACCACTCATGACAAATTGCATAATCCAAGAGATCACCCTGTCATTAAGCCCTCGACGCTCGAGGACTTGTCTAAGGAACTCCCAATCCAGTTTATCGTAAGCCTTCTGAAAGTCTAACTTGAGGAAAACCCCTTTCTGATGTCATACATTCACCTCATGAATGATTTCGTGCAGTGCGAGTACTCCATCATAAACTAGGCGTCTCTTCAAGAAGGCAAACTAAAGTGGGTGGGTCAAGCGTTCCATAATAGGGGTGAGTCTGATGGTGCAGACCTTTAAGAAAATCCGCTGGATAACGTTGATCACAGTGATTGAGCGAAATTGGCGAATATCCGTGGCCCCCACTAGCTTGGGGATCAAGGTAATCACACCAAAATTAAGCCGAGACATAACAAGAGTCCCAGTGTAGAACTCCTGAAGCATCGGCATAATCACCGGGCGAAGCTGATCCCATAAGGTCCGAAAGAAAATCACCGGTAGTCCATCCGGCCCAGGAGCCGAGTTAGTCTTCATAGACTTGATAGCTTCGGCAACCTCGGTATGAAGAAAAGGGAGGGTTAGCTCCCAGTTCTCCTCCGCGGTCACCTTGGCACCCTTAGTCCAAAAGTCCCTACTCAGCGCAAGCCCTGACCTCGGGGCTGCCAAGAACATATCTAAGGCATTTTAGCTTTGTGAATTGAATGTATCTAGACACTTTTTAGTGTATAGGTTCACTCTAAACTTTTATGAACCTATACACTAAAAGACGTCTAGATACATTCGATTTATAAAGCTAAAACATTATATTTCCGAACGGAGGGAGTACATGGTAGTCGGATACTATAGAACCGCCCATTAGTACTAAGAAACACCATTGCCTAATAACTTTAAAATGCATCATCGCCAACAAATGTGCACAAGAAAAATTCTCATGTGTGCACTTCCAGAAACATCTTCAGGTCTTGAAGAGAGAGATCTCTCATGTCCGGGGCTAGTTCTGCCATGGATTTCTTCGTGCGGCTAGGTGTGCCATAAGTTTTTCCTCCTACCATGCCTGGGTATCTTCCAATCTAGCGAGGACATCATCTTGAACCTCGACGTAGCCCTTGGTGGCGTACTCGCTGCGGACCCGGGCCTGGTATTCTGGGAAACGCTGTCGAACAATATAAGTCAGACGCGCCTCCTGGTAGAGGTCCATCATCTCCTTACTCCTCGTCCATCTCCTCTTCCGGCGACGGGATCAAGTCAGGGTTCCGGCACTTCAGGTCCACGACCACGACACCAAAGGGGACACGGTCGTTATCCTGCACCCGGGCGAGGATGCGATGGACCTCCTCCTGCGGCAGCCGGCTCTTCTTCTTCGCTGGAGCATCCTCCTCCTCGCCTCTGACCGCCGCCGCCGCTCCATGTTTGCACACCCTCGGGGCAGACTCCTCCACCTTCCTTTTGGCCGTGCAGGACCTCCTCGCCATGCTTCTGGCTGGTGGTGCGCCGACTGAACGAGCCCTCCTCGTCGGTCATCGGTTGATCAGGTCTCCTGCACCTCACCTCACCACTCTGTGAGATTCGGGGGAGATTGGGGGAAACCTAGCTCTCAAACTGGGAGTTCCTACCGCGCAAAACAGTTTATGCGCTTTGCCCCCGTACAAAATATTCAAATATTTGAAAATTCTTAAAAATACGAAAACACGTCGATATCACTGCAGTTCAAATATGTTTATAATTTTTTTTTAAAAACCCAATCCCTAGTGGCAGCCCCGGCAACGGCCGTCCAGTCCAAGGCAACGATACATCGTCGCCGCGTAGTCGTCGTCATCGTCGGGCTCCTGCTTCGGCGGCAGCATGGTGCTGCTGCCCTAGCCCGGATCGCCGCCCCAGCTCGAACAGCCCGCCCCGTCGTCGTCGCCCTCAAGGTCGATGAACAGGCTGAGGCAGCACGCTCGCTCCGCGTGCTCGCGCCGGTACTCCTTCGCGGACCACGCTTCCGTGAAGTCGTCCGTCCCTAGTGGCACGGCCTCGTAGGAGGCGCGCTCGGCGACGCGCTGGCCCGGAAACTCCTCCGGATTCTCGTCGATCTTTAGCTGGAGGGCGGCCGCCTTGTACTCCGACGGCGGTGTCCACTCCTTCTTCACCTGGCGCTGGGGCGCGACGAGGCGCAGGCGGCCACGGGAAGGTGATCGCTCTCGCCGGCCCCTAACTGTGCCGGCGCTACGGAGGAGCCTCCTCGTACTCGTCCTTCACCGGTGCGAGGATAACCGAGAAGCGCGGCGACGGCGTGGAGTTCGGGGAGTAGCAGGTCGAAGGAGACGAAGACCTCGACAGGGAAGATGTGGAGGAAGAGTGGGTGGCGTGGCGCGGTGCCCACCGCTTGTCCGGGCGGCGTGGTGCGGCGTGCTGAGGAGGCATCGTCAACGGCGGGTTGTTGCCAGCGGCGATGTACTCGAGGACCCAGGCCAGCGTCCGGCCTGGGGCGCTCCACCACCGGGTCCACCCTTCGATGTTGTTGTCCGCTGGTGGAGGCCCGTTGCCATCGTAGGTGGTGAGGCGGGCCTACTGCTGGGCCTCAAAGAACGTGGTCCACGCCTACGCCGCATGCGTGGTGGGAGGGGTGGCGGACGGGACGCGGCTGCTCGTCTGCAAAAGGCTGATCGGCGGGCAGCAGCGTCATTACTGGGGGCGTGAAAGGCGAGGGGAAAGACAGACCGAACGCGTCGGCCGCTGACACTAACAGGGGTGGCCCGCGATGACCAGCCGTTTCGCGCGCCAGCTTCCCCGTGCCTTCCTGGCAGAAACGTGGCATCCGGCGCCTCCGTAGCCCCCGTGAGTTGGATTCGGCCTGGGGGCGCCGGATAATAAAACGGGTCGTGCAGACGCCAAAACTAATTTGAGAGTGGGCTGGACGTGAATTCAGCCGTCAGCGCCCCCGATAGCCCTTTAAAGAGACTTTAGGGCCCCCGAGTGGAGATGCTCTTATTGCACATGTATAGGCTTCAATCGTGAACGCTCAATCTTTCTATCTGTTGTGGCCTATTCGCCTGCCACCATTCACAAGTCTACGGGGATCCTAATAAGTATTGCTAATTGGATTAATTTCTCTTTGCTTTAGTCTAACTATATAGTCCACTACATAAGTAAAAAAAAAGTATACTCCACTAGTTAAAGAATAGAGATAAAGAACACACCAATTGTTACGCTCGATTCTCGATTCTTACATAGTGCTTAAAGTTTGGATCGAATCTTCGTGCTAATAGTTTACTTATACTTGAACTTGTTAAAAAAGTAGCCAAATGTTACCCCGTGCCATAAAATTCTTGTGGCATTATTAGCACCGGCGGATCTTGGGCCGAATTTCTGGAAGGGCAAATGACCTGGGGGGCTAAAATATGAGCTACATGCTGATTTTAATAGACAAATAGGCTAAATACCTATAAATAAAAGCCTGTTTTTTCATGGGCGGGGCGACGGCCCTTTTCGCCTCCATGAAGGTCCACCTCACTGCATAAAAAGTATTGATATGCTATTTTCGTGTGGACTTGATGTCTTGATATTTGTATAGTACATCGCTTGATCGTCATCGCTTGCCACCCTATACCTAAATCCTGGCTCTGCCCTTGCGATCGACGAAGCCTCCTGGGCCATGGCGACACTTATTCCCCTCTAATTCATAATAAGTGTCGCTGATTTATACACTTAGACTAAACCGGCGACACTTATTATGGATCGAGAGAGTAATAATTCTTCATTGAAAGAGAAAAAGCCCAAATACAACAGGAAAAAGGGCCCTACATCCCAGCCCACTAAGAAACAACTAGTGTAGCTTTGTCTCTCTCTTTGAATCGTACTCGGAAGAAAACACTCTCCACTCCTGGCCTACTTTTAATGTTGCTGCCAAATGAGAGCTCTCCCAACCTGTATTTTTTTTACAAAGAGCATGTTGCATATATTAATATCACGGCGATACCAATTACATACAAACTATGCAACAACGCATTGCCCTAGCGGTCATACGGATGCACACAACCTAAAAAAAAAGAATTGCAAAAAAGGAAAGTCCCGCTACAATGAACAATTCTTTGTAGCAGTGACACTAAAACCACCAAAACAACATCATAAGTCCAACGTCTTCGATAGGGATGCCTTTAAGAAGGTATCATTGCACATGCGCTATCATCGTCCGATCAAAGATCATAGGTTTTCATCATGGAGAAAAGTCATCGCTCACAAAATAATGCCTCCAACAAGGTCATTGTTAGGCACAACCAATTAGGCCATACCGTGGATTTTCACCCTGCAAGGCAAGACTGTGAACTTCACCTGTGTTGCCGCCCCCACTAACTGTCGCTGCTGCAAGTTACGGGTCACCAAGCCAGTTTCTCATCGACACAAAGGCTCAAACCACCACCGCAAGCCCACATATCCCTGCCTTCATAACATTCTCCGCATCTGACTTTACCATGGATCGTCTGAGACATGGCACCTGATGCTAACAGATACTAGAGCTTCGCAACGCTAACCAAACGGCCAGAAAAAACATGGGTGCACGCGACCGAATTCCTTCCCATTCAGCAATCTCCAGACATGAGGTCCCCAAGGAAGTTCGCCGGCGAAGTCTTCCGGAACACGCCACTCCAGGCCAAATCAATGAGGACAGGAAGGCATCAGATCTTCATCTTGACATGGGAGAAACCCTAGGACGACCTACTGCCTGGGATATACTTTCCGGGTATACCCACTGCTACTCACTGACCAGGGTGGCCCACTTCTAGGTTAGAGCTTTGCTCCACTAATGGCCTAGTCAAGGAAAGAAGATGGAGGCCCAGCCAACTACAGGAAGGGCTAGAAGACTTACTGACTTAGGCATGTAGATAGACTTGTAGTTCAAGACAGGGCCGGTCCTGAGATTTTAGGGCCCCGGGGCGAGATTTTTTTTTGGGCCCTTACATTATTGAATGAATCATCTATATTCTTAGAGCAACTTAAATTTTTATCTCGTTGGTGTCGACAATTTCATTAGCTGGTTTCTCTTCTTCCACAACAATTATAGCCAATTCATCATTTAGGTTTATCGACGCACCTCCATCAGCCTTGAAAATTTTGTAGATATCTCCTCTCTGTGACTGTAGCAAAGGTAGACACCTCTTTTGTTTTTTTCGTTTTGATCGTGTCCATATGGACACTGTCTGGACCAGGACGACATGATTAAGATGCTGAAAACCCAATTTACACTGAATATTGAATGGTACAAACTATATATGCATCATGTATATGAAGGTAGATATTAAGAAATAATAATAATACAATATTGCATATACCTCAAATTGGTAAAATTGGCGATCTGCGTTTGAGTACCGCGCTTAGAGATGTGAAAGAAAATATGTGTGACGTATTCTCTTGATCCGGATACCCGCAAATTGAAATTGGCGAGAGACGACAATCAGCCAATTGACGATCAGAAATCAATATTAGGAGAAATCTAGAACCATGGATCGTGAACTACCGTATTAGGGCCGGAAGATCTGAATATCAGATCGCCATATCAAGGAGAACCGAAGAACCTGGCCCTGGGTGCCGCATGTGGCCGGTTGATCACTGGCGTCCTGAGGCAGGAGTCTAGTCGAGCACGGAGGAAATCGCGGGGATCATAGGAGCAGAGACGTGAGTTGAGGTCGATCGAGTACTTTCCTAGAATGCTGGTGCGTGCGGACGTGACTTTTCATCTCCTAAACAAGGCTCATATCACATGGCCCATAGGCCTTTTTTTCTACAACCCAGCAAAGCAAAACGCGTATACGTACCATAGAAGTAGTATAGCATACCTGAGGAGGGGCCCCTGGATTTTGGGGGCCCGGGGCGGCCGCACACCCTGCCCCTCCCCAGGGCCGGCCCTGGTTCAAGATGTACTCTGTATCATAGCTGGATAAGTTTCTCCTGTAAAACCTAGGTCGAATGACTATATAAGCCAGCCTAGGGGCATCCTTTAGGGGATAACTACCACAACTTTCACAAGCGATACCGATCCTTGTAATCCTCTAAAACTCTAGCTTTGCTGATATATTGGATTGCTAGCAAGAGTAGGATCTGTCTATCACAGTCGGATCTGAACCTGGGTAAACTTGTGTGCTCACAGTCCCCGAACACCGTATGTCTCACACCCCACCTTGTCCCACGCCTCAAGGACCCCCTCATGGCATACTTGTATTCAATCTGATGACACCTCCTTTATTCAAGCCAATCCAGCAGTCCCCGCACCATTAGCCGGCTCCCGGCGATCGGAATGAGCGGATTAACCTCTAGCCTAGACGAGCCCGAGGAAGCCCTAGATCTAGCCTGCAAATCGAGCCAGGATAAACAACGTCGCTGCCATGAAGGCATGCCACATCGCCGCCCCCGACCATCTCTATAGCCGTCTCCATCCTCCTCCACGCCTCCCAGGAGTGCGCCATAGCGCGCCGCTGCCCCACTGGAGCGACACCGCTGCCCCGCTGCACAGCCTCCGCCCGCCCAAGAGTTGACCTCCCGTGCACACGGGCCCGACGGGGAAAGTAGAGCCCCCCCCTTCGGTAGCAAGAGTGTGGCCGCCACCGCGTTGGCAGTGGCTGGAGAAGTCGGCCGATGGCGGTTGATTCTAGGTTTTTTATCGTCCGGAGCCCCCGTCGCACGACCTCCGCCCGCCCAAGAGTCGACCTCCTGTGCGCAGGGGCCCGACGGAGCATGTAGAGGTCCCCCCCGCCTTCGGCAGCGAGAGCGTGGCCGCCCCTGCGGTGGCAGCAGCCGGAGAAGTCAGCCGACGACGGTTGATTCTAGGTTTTTTTGAATCCTCCGGAGCCGCCACGCGTAGCAGCCCGAGTGTCATACCTAGTTAGGGGACCCTTGGATCCAGGTGCTCGGGGCGGCCGCCTCTCCAGCTCCTCCTCCTCCCCTCCCCCTCGGGGCCGGCTCTGTAGCCTCATTAGTAGTATTTAAGCCTAATTATGCACGCATCAAAGTCTAGCAAGCAAGAAAATGCCCATCTACTCACGCATGTACATGTATAGGGCATCAATCATGAACACTTGATCATTCCATATGCTATCTCCTATTCGCCTTGCTGCCGGTCTAGGTCGCTTGCCGCCGTTCGCAAGTCTACGAAGAGTGGTAAGGATTGATAATTGGATCAAATTTCCTTTGCTTTAGTTTAAGTATACTCTACAAGTTAAAGAATAGAGAGAAAATAAGATTTTACACGCCAAAAGTTACGATATCAATTCTCGATTTTGACACAGGGCTTAAAATTTGGATCACGTCCTTCGTGCTAATAGTTTAACGATACTTGAACTAGTTAAAAAAGTAGTCAAATATTACCGCACGTCATAAAGTTCTCGTGAAGTTACGGAGGTGATGGTCGTCACTACCTAAATCCTGCCTCCTACCGTAACGTCCGCTAGGTAGTACCGCTCTTGAAGATCATCGATCATCATGGTACGTCCTTTATCTTTTGTCTCTTCTCTAACTAACGATGATGACAATCTGGCACTCTTATTCCTGTTTTTCACGTGATCTAACATGTGGAAACTCAATCCTACAATGACAAAAGCTGCATCGAGCTTTTTGACGTGGCATTTCTGTCGAGGCATGTCCAGAATTCTGATGTCGATGTGCCACATATCATCGCCATTTTTCTCCCTTCGCCCTTGACAGTGGGCGAGTTTCCGTACCACCTCAGTCTTGTTAAAACAAATATGGACAGACCTGCCCAGAAAGGAAAATCCAAAACAAATACAAGAGCTGGCGTGACCACTCAGACAAGATTGATTTCGCACTTGACTTTGCGCTGTGGATAACCATTGAAATATCAGATTCAAGTGTTTGCTTAGGGTACCGAAGATTAGGTCCTTTGTCCTCTTCAGTGTTTCCAGATGGCTAGAAGGATAATCTCACAAGGTGTCGGCGGCCCCTGAGGTTTACCTCGTCTACACGCCATCTTCATTGTTTTTTTTAAAACATAGTATAAACGCAGACGCTCACAAATGCGTACATACACTCATCCCTATGAACACACGCACGCACATCCTACCCCTATGATCACCTCCGAGAGACTGAGCCGGCGGGTCTTGAAATTAACGAAGTCACCACAGACGTCTCGCTATCGACGGGAACGCCGTCTCCCACTGAAAGAATATTCCACCTTTATAAGACACCAAAGCGTCAAAGCTGGGATTTGAACTCTGGTGGGCTCGGGGTACCACTGCCCTCCTAACCATCCAACCACAGGTTGGTTCTCATACCATCTTCATTGTTAATACCAGCATAAACTTCGTTGATCCAGCCAATGACGCCACCATGACGTCAAATAGCACTGATACCTTCGATCCGGATTACTGGTTTAATATATTACCTTTTTCCCTAAAAATGACCTAGGTTTATCGAATCGTGGAAAGCACTTGCAAATGGAATTGAGCAAGACGTTCTAAAAAAATGTTTTTAGTTTACCAGACCTTTCCATTTTACTTTATATCTTTTGTTGTTTTCAGTGGATGGAGATAGATCAGGATTGAAGATTCACCTACAGCTATGCATTCATATGGGATAAAGATAAAGTTAAACATATTCATGTGTAAAATGATCTAATAGTGATAAGAGTTGTAGGCAGCACGTCCTTAGCTACTAGAGCCCCTGAAACCACAAGTGATAGTAGTCTCTTGGTCCAACCATTTACACCCCGAAACCACACTAGAATTTACATACAGAAAATTGACTTCTAAAAAGGCGGATACTTTACATGTTCCCCTCGGGATACATGTAGATTACATATGCATCTGGATATTGAGCTAATGATACATGAACCGTTGGCCAGATGAATTCCAGCAGACATGTAGATTCAAGTTGGATCTACATAAGTGAAGTGAAGTAAGCTAGATCCTGACTACTAAATAGCTACATAGATATGCTGAACAGAAAAGTGAAGGGATATGTATGGTCTAAACCCATTTGAAGTATAGTCAGTAACCCAAGGGTCTATCATTTTAGTAGGCTGATCCTAAAGCATTGGTAACTAGAATGTAAAGCCTAATTAGGTTTCTTTTGATTCAAGCTAACATAGATCTCCGGATCACAACGATTATTAAGTAAAATAGAAAAAAGCCTTAAAATTAGTGATGTCGTTATAGATCTCCAGCGGATCACTAAGCGAATACTATACTTCCCCTTTCTGTCACTGGGGTTTCGCGCGTGAGACATCGTTCTCCACTCATCTCACCTTACACCTTGATCAATCCACGAGGTCTTGGGTATCTACAAGTTTTTGCATCGAGGTAGAGACAAAGATACAAGATAACAAAGCTCATATTCAATCACTACACAATATTTCCATGTAATTAGATGTACATAATTGTTGTGAGGCTTCACCTCAACCCGTGCGTAGCCCATGAGGACTACTCACTCATAAAAATATGATCAAGGATAGAAATTATTGTTGAAATACTTAGATTAACATCAAATATTCTTACAATGGTTGACAATTCGCAAGGATATCTCTATTACAAGATGATGGATATGGCTATGAAGGAGGTTGGAGATGGAGAGGATGAACTATGGTGGTGGTGGTGATGTGGATCTCCTTCAGTGTGTGATGGATGAGATCTGGGAATGGCGACTCTGTTCTCGAACGACCTCGCCCCTTTCATAAAAATAGTTTGGTTTGATCTAGCGAAGGCTCCAGCATGTAGTACGAGTGGATGGTACGGGCGGGCCTTGCCCGTACCGATGCTCGTTACATCTCCTGGTTGAGTTGGTTGTGTTGGCAACAACATATTATTCAATAATAATTGCTCTTGATTTCGCCTAAAAGTGTGATTTTTTGCACATCACAAATTAAGAGAAATATTTGTACATCTTTATAATAATTAGTCATTAGTATCAAGGCTAGAGAGGTATTTAGTTAATTTCTTGACTTAAAATAATATTTAAATGCGGGTAAAATGACTATTTTCATAGCCATCAACATCCCCAAGATTAAACCTTGATCATCCTCGAGCAAGAAAACAAAAATCATAAGAAACAGTGGTGACCCAGCATACCACTCCATGATGTAGTACACTATAGTAACACCAATGAAACATCATTCCACTAGTATTATATTGCATACCTAAGACGGTATAACAAAAACGTCGTGGGTCTAAGATATAACTATAGATTACAACTCAAAGCTTTATTGAATATCCAAAGAATTTTCTAAGTACAGATAGAAATAAAATTATTACAAAGAAGAACCAGAAACAAGAACTCGTAACTAATTCAAGAATGTTACTATTCTAAATACTATTTGGCTTGCCATTGCTGCTACTGCAATGTTCTATAGAAAAAGGTTCTAGGGCTAGAGATTAGATCCCTATCAATTCTAGAACTTCATCTCCACTTCAGCAGATGTAGATGTTGACTCCATTGGCTTCGCTAAAGAACTTTAGCTTTTTGTGGCGATCCATTTGAGAATCAGTTGATGTTGATGATGTCTTCATCAACTTGAGAATCTAGCAAGTGTTAAGAAGGTATGGTTGAGTATGGGCGTACTCAGCAAGTTCACTAAAAAGTTGATGCACTATCTACAACCACAAACCAAAGATCGTAGGTTATGTAGGTTTTCGCAAATATTTTTTAAAGGTTGTTTTTATTCTGAAAATCTATATCCGTCATCCTTCAAAGGTTTACCAAAACTTCATGGAGCTCCTTTCCTGCCACATTCGTAGCCCCTTCCCGGAATAGTGAGTAACATGTTACAATTCTTACACTCTCCACACGTGCATTACTTTACCCATAAGAGATAAAATCCTTGTTGCACAACTGGGCAGCTTATTCCCGTCCAGAATTCCATGATGTGGGGCCCAATAGATGATCCAATCCAATCACTGCCCTTCTCTGTTACCCCACATGACAACACGACTCTACAAGCAGAACTAGCTCTGCTATACCCCCCATGTAGGCAGGAATAACTCTGATAGACCCCCGGTAGACTATGTAAGAAGATATGCCCCTTGAAAGGATCGTATGGGCACCTAAGGGGGGTGAATAGGTGCTACTTCAATTTTTACTCCTTTTCAATTTAGGGTTTGACACAAAAGGTAAATTCTCTAGATATGCAACTAGGGTGAATTTACCTATATGTCACAATAGCACAACTAACTAAACAAGAACAAGATACAAGTAAGGTGCGGTAAAGGATAGAAGTAACCGATATGAAGCATGCGGAGACACAAGGATTTTTTTCCATAGTTCCTTCCTTTTGAGGGGAAATACGTCTGCGTTTGGAGAGGGGGTGGTATCAAACCATCAACGCCACGAGAGGCCTCCCTTGTTCTCCGGTGAACCTCACCCCAAGGGGATCGATTCACGCTTCCACTATATCGGCAACCTTCAAGGTGGTAGTCAGCACCCTTACAACAAGTTTGAGGCACACATCCACAACTTAATTGGAGGCTCCCAAATCCAAGCAAGCTATCACAACAATCAAAGAAAAGCTTGTAAGAACCAAATCAAGGCTTAGGGTTTCCAATGAAACCCTAGAGCAAGGGGACCTCAAGTGAATGAGGGGGAAATGAGAATCTCTCTTGGTGAAGCTGTAGATCAAGGCCTCCTCCTTCGATCCTCCAAAGATCAGTGATATTGGATGGTTGGATGGGGAGAACTAGTTGATTTGGTGGCTCTAATGGTGGTGGTCTTCTTTTCTAGAACGAGCAGCTGGAGGTAGAAGATGAGGTCCTCTATTAATAGCCCCCACGCCATAGACTATTTTCTGCCCGTTGGAAAACTTCCACACCGGAGATTCCGGTATGCAGATCGGAGACTCCAGTCTACACCAGAGATTCCAGCCCGTCTCTGGTCCATCTCCGGAACACCCATCAGAGTGTCCAGGGCCTGGTCTTGATGCTCCCTCCGGGGACTTTGCCTAAACTCCGAACTGGTAGCACACCAGAGACTCCGGTGTTTTCACTCCGAAGACTCTAGTCTGACCGAGAGCACCGGAGATTCCGGTCTGTATCCGATCCATCTCCAGATCCCCACTCAGACTGTCCTTGGGCATCTTTTGGAAACCACTCCGGAGATTTGTGGGGAAACTCCAGATCACACCGGAGACTCCAATGTTTGCACACCAGAGACTCTGGTCTGAAAACTTCAGGAAACCACTGTTTCTTCCAGGAACTTTTTCACTATGCCATGGACTTATCTCGTTTCAGTATAATCAACTGGCAACATCAGCAAACTGTTAAATGATCCTCTTGTTGTTAACGAACACCAAAACAGATTAAGACAATAAATGTCCTTTCAATCTCCCCCTTTTTGGTATTTGATGACAACAAGAGGTTTTGCATGGGAATCTTAATAAGAGACATAACTATGCTCCCCTAACGATGTGCAGCAAGATAATCATGTAATACATTCAAGTCAGGTAATAGAAACTAAACATGGGGAGGTTTAACCATTACAATAAAGGAATGGGCATAGCATGTCCACACGCACATAGATAGTTTCACAAGAACCATATAAAAGCAAATGTTCGCAACAAACAAATAGCCAAATGCCCAACCCATGCAACTCCCGAATGGACATCTTCTCCCCCTTTGGCATCGAAATGCCTAAAAGGGAAAAGTCCAAGATATCGCCCCAACGAAATCACTCGGACTCATCGTGTCGTCATCGTCCTCCTCATAATCATAATCAACACCTGGAACCTGAGGCCCTTTGCCATGAGGGTGAGAGGAGGAAGTTGATGGGTTCGTAGCATGGAAAACAAAAAATTTCTACCGCAAGAACGAACAAAACCCAGATCTAATCTAGATAAAAGCAAAGATCTAATCTATTAGACATGTGCAACGAGATAGATCTGTACTAACCCTCGTAGAACCGAAAGCGTTACGAGATTAGATCTCGGGGTTGATGTAGTCGATCACTTGCCGATCTCAAGATCGTGTGGACGATCCTTCCGGCGCCACGTTCCGGCAGCGCTTCCGCAGTCGGTCACACGTGCGGAGTCGAAGCAGACCTTCCTCTCCCCGTTCCAGTGAGCAACGGAGGTAGTAGATCTTCTCCGGAATCCCAGTAGCACGACGGTGTGGTGGTGGTGGTGGAGTAGATATTTCTGCAGGGCTTCGCCTAAGCCGGAGCAGAGCGAAGGAGGAGGAGAGAGGCGGCGGCTAGGGTTTGTTATGGGAGAGTGCTAGGGGGTGGCGCCCCCTCCCCTCTATTTAAAGGAGGGAGGCGCCATGGGAGGGGGAGTCCTAGTAGGACTCCCCTCCCTCCTTGGTCGGCGGATTGGGAGGGGGGAGGAATTCTCCTCCCCCACGAATCCATGTCTTGCCCCACAAAGACTCCTTGATCCTTTCTTGGTTTTCAAGCAAACTCCAAGAAATCTTCTAGAACCTTCCAGAACATTCTGAAACCTTCTAGAATCTCCATACAAACACTCCGGAACATTTCCTAACTTAGAAAATGATCCCCAATATATGAATCTTATTCTCCAGACAATTCTAGATCTCCTCGTGATGTCCCGGATCCAATCCGAGACTCCGAACAACATTCGGTCTCCAACGCATATTCCATATCTACTTAAAAAACAACTTCGAACCTTAAGTGTGTCACCCTACGGTTCGTGAATATGCAGACATGATGAAGACACCTCTCCGATCAATAACCATCAGCGGGATCTGGAGATCTATATGGCTCCCACATACTCAACGATGACTTCATGATCGATAGAACCATTTAACATACGAAACCAATTCCCTTTGTCACGCGATACTCTACTTATCCGAGGTTTGATCGTCGGTGTCTCCATACCTAGTTCTACCTCGTTACTGACAAGTACTCTTTACTCGTTCCATGATATGTCATCCCTTGTGACCTAGTCACATGCTTGCAAGCTAACTAGATGACATTCCACCGAGAGGGCCCAGAGCATATCTATCCATCATATGGATGGACAAATCCCAATCTTGGTCCATGCGCTTCAACACATACTTTCAGAATACCCAATGACACCTTTATAACCACCCAGTTACGAAGCGGCGTTTGATGTCATCAAAGTACCCATCCGATGATGGTGATTAACATAACCTCATGGTCGAAGGATTAGGTTACTATGCATTTGAAAAGCTTGTAGCAAAACGAACTTAATGACTTGATCTTATGCTATGCTTACTATGGGTGTGTGTCCATCACATCATTCTCCTAATGATATGATCTTGTTATTAACGACATCCAATGCCCATGATCAGGAAACCATGATCATACATTAATCAACAAGCTAGTTTAACAAGAGGCTTACTAGGGACTCTTTTATGTTTACAAAACACACAAGTATTAATGTTTCCTGTTAATACAATTATAGCATGGGATGTAAACATTTATCATAAACATAAAGATATAATAATAACCACTTTATTATTGCCTCTTGGGCATATCTCCAACAGTCTCCCACTTGCACTAGAGTCAATAATCTAGTTAAAAACTTGTGCATTCAACACCTATGGCTTTCTGGTGTTGTATAGACACTATTGCTAGTGGTAAACATAATCTTCGGATCTGACACTTCCAGGTCCGTGTGTATTTGCATGTCCTTGCGTCTCTACGCATTACTCATTCTCCAATGAGATGGCATTGTATAAATTTGGTCCTTTGGTGAGACCTTTAGTTCCTTGGGATTAAATCATGTTGATACAATTGGCATACAATGTATCTTCATAGTATTATCCCGCTATGAACCACACCTAGTTTGATAACAAACTACTTGACACAAATGCCCTTATTTGCTGCTACAATAGTAGTCATATACTTAGCCTTTTGTTGTAGTATCTGTCAAAATGTTTTAACTTTGGTACTCAACCAAATCCGTTATGGAACTTCCTTTCCATTACATTGTGCCTCCCATAGTTTAAATTGAGATAAACTTAATTTGTGACAAAACTAGTATCAATGTAACAATTTACAATGAACTATTTGTCACCACTATATAAATAATATATTCTTAGTTCTTCCAAAGATCATAGGAATATCCCTACTATTGTCCAATGATCATCTTATGAGTCATTCTGGTATATGCTCATAACATTTAGAGCATAGGACATATCTGGATGTGTACATCTCAAAGAATGATTGATCAAAATATTCTTGTGATTTCACCAAGTGTCAAAACACTTGAATCTCGTGTCAACACACTTGAATCTTGATTCAGTCCTTTCCGTGCATCAAGAACCTTTCTTGTTGTTTCCATATTGAACTCATTCAACATCTTATCTATGTACATTTGGCAAGACCATATTAGCACCTCAATCTATCCATATAGACATTGATGCCTAATTCTTGGGTTATGCCTAAGTCTTTCATCGAAATGAAATTCTTAACCTGTGTCAATAAAAGATACATCATTTCTAATCAACAATATGTCTTTCACATAATGTATTAGAAATATGTCTTAGCGCTCCCACTTAATTTCTTGCAAAAATGCAAGCATCTTCATCGTCTCTGATGAAATTAAACCTTTTAACGGTTTCATCACGGTGAAGATTCCAACTCCGCGATGCTCACTTCAACTATTGAAGTTTTGCATACACTTTTAGCATCCTTTGAATTAACAAAACCCTTTGGATCGTGTCATGTACACGTCCTAGGTAACCATTATATTAGAAGAACTTGTTTTGTTTGTTCAACTACCATATACCAAAATATATGTAGTGGCTGCTACATTAATCCGTCTAGACTAAATATCGCTATGAAAGATCAAATCTTATCATAGTCAATTCGTTGAACATTGTCATAAACTCTTTCTGACATGTCGACTATTTCATAGATGTGAAACATCCATGTCTATTTCTTTATAGATCCATATCATCGTAAGGTCTTGCACCTTTCCAGAGGGTCTTTCAAATTTAAAGCTTGATTTCTCGTGTATGGAATTATCACGGATTTTATGGCTTCAAGCCACTTAACGAAGTCAGGGCCCATCATTGCTTCTTTGCATGTAGTCGGTTCATCATTGTCAAACAACAATGATTTAACTCTCAAATCTTGGCATTTGATTACTTACCCGACCTACTTGGTTCAATAGTAACTTAGATCTCCGTGACCACAACCTTTGAGGCACGTGAGCCATGAGCATTGTTGCTGCCTCCGGGACACTTACCGATGTTGCGCAACTCAGCACATATTAGCCAAGGTTCAACAACCTTGTCAAAGTTCTATTGTCCTCCCACTTGACTTTTCACCAAAAAATTCCTTCTCAAGAAACTCGACACTCTAAGCGACAAACAATTTTGTCTTCGGTGTTATGGAGGAATACCCAATGGTTATTCGAAGTAACCTACAAAGACATGCTCATCCGACTTTGGTTGTAAACACTTTACTTATGCCTAGCATACCAAAAATTTAAGAAAGGACAACCTGGGTTTTATCCCAAACCATGACTTATATGGTGTCATTTCAACGGATCACGATGGAGCTCTTTTCAGTGTAAAAGCGGTAGTCACTAAAGCTTTAATCTTTAAAATATAATGGCAGTTTTATAAATGACACCTTTGATCTTACCATGTCAAACAAGGTTTCATTACATATATTGAACACTCCATACTCCTATGGTGTTTTGGGAAATGCAAATCCATGGAACGATTCCTCAAATCTTAGGTGTTTTGCTAAACTTGTAACTCAAACATCTTTCTTTATGATCCAATCATAAAAAATTTATTTTCTTGTTACAATGATTTTCCACTTCATCTTGAAAGTCTTTGAACATTTTCAAAATGTTTCATACTTCTTCCTTATTGAGTAAGTATATACATATACTCACTCAAATCTTCGGAGAAAGCATATGAAGTTGAAATCCATCGCCCACGACTACACATAATGAACTATATACATCAATATGTACAAATTCCAATCAGTTAGTCGTCTGTTCCTCTTTTGGCCTATGAACGGAGTTTTAATTATCTCCAGGAAAGTATCACAAGCGTCATTTGATCAAAATCAAAGACTCCAAAAATCCATCAACATGGAGTTTCTTCATGTATCCCTAATATAATTTAAACGGCGATGTCACTTCGCAAGTGATCTTTCAATCATTTGTCTTGCGACATTTTAGCATTAGTTTTATGGTCGTTATTTCTCCAACCAGACTTGTATATCATCCATCTATTATGGAATACGGTAATTATTTGAACAACCTTTTGTCGTCATAATACCTGATCAAAATAACAATTATTAAAACAAATCTTGAAGGTAAGCTTTGATGTTAACGAGCAACACAACAACCCTTTGTTTGTTTTCGATGAACATCATCACATATTCTCTTGCTAGTTACTTAGGACATTGCAGTTCATGAATTGTGTTGTCCTGTATGACACTTCATACCAACCAATTCGGTATCCAATACCACAGAACCACATTGTTTAACAACCAAGGAATATAGCCATAACATGTATCTTCTATATACCTAAGTTGGACATCTCCAATCTTTTCTTTTCTGCCAAATATTTTATAGATTCTCTTTCAACAATTCCTTTTCTTTTAAAAGAATCTATCAACATCAATAGTGGTGTCATTCACATGACACATAGTACAAAGTGTGTATAGTCAAATACTAATACCTTTGGACTTGCACTTTGAAGTGGATCACCTTCATCAAATGTTTGGAATTCTTTCAAAATTCCATTCTTTAGTAATCTTTTAGTGTAGTAAACATTTTACTTACATCTTTTATTCATCCTTATCATGACAACTTTCATGATCAAGCTGCTATAGCTTATATAAAGGTGAATTGCGAGTATAATGTTTCTTTTCCAAAACCTTTTGGAGGATTAGGATGACTAGCGTCTCCAACCTTCACAAATTCTCATCAAATATGAGGACATATACTCTATCATGTTGTAACCAACACATTGTTTAAGATATCACAATACCTTTCACATATGATGGTTTCTGAAACATTGCTTTCAGCTCTTAGATAAACTTGATATTAAAAACAATCTTTTGAGTATCAAGAATCATGGAGGCAAACATGATACATTAGATACTAACACTGGAATTGTTACTCTTGATTTAATACTGTTTATTAAACTTCACAAAGTAAACGGAGTTTGCTGAAAGTTTGCAATATGACTTTTAAACTTTAGAGTGACACTCAAAACAATACGATACCAGTTCGTAAAGAAAATATCCAGAATTTCTATAGTTCCACTATCTCAACTATAACTAAGCGTAAGGTGGTGAACGGATGCCAATGACTACAACAAACTATGCAAATTCACTTTGATTGTGTTTATGATAAATTGAGTTCGACTAATCCAAATTACAAATGAACTCCCACTCAAAACAACATCCCTCGAGTTGTTTTAGTGATTACACGAACCAAATCCACTACACCAAGTCTGATCATCACGTGAGATGATGTAGCTTTAAAGGCGAACAATCAACATGTTCATCATATCATCCATATGACTCATGCTTTACCTTTCGGTATTCCGTGTTCCGAGACCATGTATGTACATGCTAGGCTCGTCAAGGTTAACCTTAGTATCCACATGTGCAAATCTGGCTTGCACCCATCGTATGCACACGTAGAATCTATCACATCCGATCATCATGAGATGCTTCGAAACGACGAGTCTTAGCAACGGTGCCTACTAAGGACGAACGCTTTATTACTTGATATTTAGTGAGAGGGATCATCTTATAATGCTATCGTCACGATCTAAGCAATACAAGATGCATAAAGGATTAACATCACAGGCAATTCATAATTAGTGTGATATGATATGGCCCTTTCTTCTAATGCCTTTGATCTCCATCTCCAAAGCACGGACATGATCTCCATCATCACCAGCATTGCGTCAAGGTCAGTGGCGCCGCTTGATGGTTGTCCATCATCACCAGCAACTATTACAACTACTTGGAATAAAGCTATTACAAGATGAATAGACACGCAGGTCTTAACAAAATTAAAGACAACCATTAGGCTCCTGCCGGTTGCCATATTACAACAAGGATCATTGCATACATCAAATATAATCACAATCACATGATGGCCATATCACATCACAAAACCCCTGCAAAAACAAGTTAGACGCCTCTAATTTTCTTTGCATGTTTTACGTGGTTTAGGGCTTTCGAATAAGAACGGATCTTACCTACGAAACTGAACCACAACGTTGATACAAGTGCTATCAAGTGCAAAGTGTAGATTGGATCTATACTATGATGGGAGAGACAGACACCCGCAAAGCCACTTGTGCAATACGAGTTGCACGTCAACTATGGAGCAAGTCTCATGTGCGATGACATGTAAGGTTAGCCCGAGCCGCTTCATCCCACCATACCGCAAGATGCAAAGTACACAAAGCAAAAGACGACACGAGCACCAACGCCCACAAAACCATTGTGTTCTACTCGTGCAACAAATCTATGCATAGACACGGCTCTGATACCACTGATGGGTTCGTAGCATGGAAAACAAAAAAATTCTACCGCAAGAACGAACAAAATCCAGATCTAATCTAGATAAAAGCCAAGATCTAATCTATTAGACATGTGCAACGAGATAGATCTGTACTAACCCTCGTAGAACCGAAAGCGTTACGAGATTAGATCTCGGGGTTGATGTAGTCGATCACTTGCCGATCTCAAGATCGTGTGGACGATCCTTCCGGCGCCGCGTTCCGGCAGCGCTTCATGATCGGTCTGCGTCGGTCGGCAGACCTTCCTCTCCCGTTCAATGAACAGCGGAGGTAGTAGATCTTCTCCACGGAATCCCAGCAGCATGACGGTGTGGTGGTGGTGGTGGAGTAGAGATTTCTGCAGGGCTTCGCCTAAGCCGGAGCAGAGCGCAGGAGGAGGAGAGAGGCGGCGGCTAGGGTTTGTTATGGGAGAGTGCTAGGGGGTGGCGCCCCCTCCCCTCTATTTAAAGGAGGGAGCCGCCATGGGAGGGGGAGTCCTAGTAGGACTCCCCTCCCTCCTTGGCCGGCGGATTGGGAGGAGGGAGGAATCCTCCTCCCCCACGAATTCGTGTCTTGCCCCACAAAGACTCCTTGATCCTTTCTTGGTTTTCAAGCAAACTCCAAGAAATCTTCTAGAACCTTCTAGAACATTCCGAAACCTTCTAGAATCTCCATACAAACACTCCAGAACATTTCCTAACTTAGAAAATGATCCCCAATATATGAATCTTATTCTCCAGACAATTCCGGATCTCCTCGTGATGTCCCGGATCCAATCCGAGACTCCGAACAACATTCGGTCTCCAACGCATATTCCATATCTACTTAAAAAACAACTTTGAACCTTAAGTATGTCACCCTACGGTTCGTGAATATGCAGACATGATGAAGACACCTCTCCGATCAATAACCATCAGCGGGATCTGGAGATCCATAATGGCTCCCACATACTCAACGATGACTTCGTGATCGATAGAACCATTTAACATACGAAACCAATTCCCTTTGTCATGCGATACTCTACTTATCCGAGGTTTGATCGTCGGTATCTCCATACCTAGTTCTACCTTGTTACTGACAAGTACTCTTTACTCGTTCCATGATATGTCATCCCTTGTGACCTAGTCACATGCTTGCAAGCTAACTAGACGACATTCCACCGAGAGGGCCCAGAGCATATCTATCTGTCATATGGATGGACAAATCCCAATCTTGGTCCATGCGCTTCAACACATACTTTCAGAATACCCAATGACACCTTTATAACCACCCAGCGGCGTTTGATGTCATCAAAGTACCCATCCGGTGATGGTGATTAACATAACTTCATGGTCGAAGGATTAGGTTACTATGCATTTGAAAAGCTTGTAGCAAAATGAACTTAATGACTTTATCTTATGCTATGCTTACTATGGGTGTGTGTCCATCACATCATTCTCCTAATGATATGATCTTGTTATTAACGACATCCAATGCCCATGATCAGGAAACCATGATCATCCATTAATCAACAAGCTAGTTTAACAAGAGGCTTACTAGGGACTCTTTTATGTTTACAAAACACACAAGTATTAATGTTTCCTGTTAATACAATTATAGCATGGGATGTAAACATTTATCATAAACATAAAGATATAATAATAACCACTTTATTATTGCCTCTTGGGCATATCTCCAACAGAAGTACCCTGAGGGGCAAAACCTGATGTGACCTCTGAGAAAGTCTGCCAATCAACTAAGCTGTCATTCATGGCATTCCAAGCACCAAAGGAGAGTGTGTGATTAGACTCTGCAGATGGTTCAACTCCATGCTCATCATTGTATTCAGACTCCCCTTCCTCTTCTTCTTCTCCTTGATTTCCTTGAGGAGCTTCTCAATTCTGCGGTTGGTCTTATAGGAGGCATGTTGTTCCTTGCGGATGTCCACATTAATGCAGCAAAGTGTCTTCTCCCACAAAGATGCCTTCTTGACCTTCTCCTGAACAACCTCACGTGTGACAGGTGCCAAAGGAGCATTGGAGGCATTCTTCCTCCTAGAGCCCCTTGGAGGAGTGGGAGCACGCTCAGCCTCAGAAATCTCTTCATCTTCACTAGCATATGGCTACCTAGGAGCTGGTTCTCCCTTTCTGTTGAAGAGCTACAGCAACATGTGCTTCAAGGTTGGGTGGAAGGGCGAGGGGTGAACCATGGGCTTGAGTATTGATAAGCCTCATCACAAGCACATCATATGGAGGAGATTTCTTGAAGAGAATGGAATGGTGCATCTCCTAAAAAATGAAGTCCATAATATCAATAGTGAATCCATCAGCCGTAGGCCTAGCACAAACCACCTTGTGAGCATGGTAGAGCAGGTTGACCAAGCCACACCTAATAACATCATCATTTCCAGCGCTAGGGGAAATGGTATGGCGAAAAATCCTAAGTAGTAGATTGTATAGGGGCTTGAGTCCCTTGGACTCCCCAATAATGCCACATTTCCCATAAAGAGGGGCAAGCTTGTTTTTGTTCTCACCAAGGGCAGCATCATGCATACGGTGGCCAACAGGAACGGACACTCCACTGAAAGTCTAGAAAATGACACGTGCAAAGTCATGGAAGGTAGCAGTGCAGCGGTAGTCACCTGTCATCTAAGTTATGGTCCTAGCCTCATCATGGTCAGAGACAACTGTGGCATAGAATTGTTGTATGAGGATAGTGTTATAGTCCTCATGGAGCTCCATAAGATCGTCCAGCCCCAGTTTTTCAGTGACTAATGAGTGCATATTTGCATCATGTTTTATATTATTATTTTGCATTGTAGATGTAGGATCTTGGTATTTTACGGTGCTCTCGTGCACATTTTATATCTATTTTCGCCAGGATCAGGACAGATGATGGATCCAATGGACACAATTCTTGAAGCAGTTGTACTGAGGAGAAAAGGAGTCAAAACAACGTAAATAGCTTATTTGGGAAATATGAATAATACCAGAAGAAAACCCGAAGCAAACAAGACGTACAGACGGTGCAACGACCAACTATACGACGGGAATAAATTTTTTGACCGTATAGTTCCCCTCGTATAGTTGGCGTCGCCACCATATCCTCAAATAGTTTCACACAGTATAGCTAGATCGGAGAGACGACATACAGAACACCCAGAAATCACTGAAACCTCACCTCCTGAACGCATCTGGAGGGGGAACTCGTCCACCAGGGATCCATCTTCACCCTACACAGATCCGGGAGGCTAAGGCATCGATCTTCATCATCAACCGCTGCATCAACACCATATCCATCCATCCCATCTACATCTTGTCTAGATCTTGTTGTAATTTCCGTACTTGTTGTAGATTTATACAAGTACTATTCATCTATGATAGATTCCATTGTTATTGCCATGATGTTGATTGCCTCCATGTCTGGGTAGATCATTAGTTCTTGGCGAGATGGAGAAACCCTAGTATGAGATTAAAATAAGATAAAGTTTATTATGATATTCATCGCTGTGACCATGTGTTAGATTGTCTTCATCTTGATGTTGAGAGAAGTCGACCTCTCAATATTTTCCTCTCATGGGGACTTGATGGAGGGAACTACTTGTTGGTAGACGGAGGTGTGTTAGCACTTACAATGACTATAAAGCTGTTGGCACTCCTTACGTATCAACTTGGGAAACCGAGAAAACTCATAGAACACTATCCATGCCATGGGATACATCCTAAGGGATTACATCCCTTAATAGCGCAGTAATTCGATTGATGTCGATTGCTGACTATTGTGGTTATGAGGATGATGTGAGCAGCGGTTGCTGCCTATTTGTCCAAATACGGAGTTCCTCCCCACAAACATAGTTGAGAATGTTCATGATAATAATCTTTATATTAGCTCCTTATAATGCTAGTGGTGTATCTGCTACTCCTTGAGAACGCATTTCCCCTATTGCAGTTCCAATCTCTCTTACATACACGATACTTACTTTCTGTGTTCAATTGTTTTACTTTATTTATTGTTGCTCTTATACTAAAAACCCAAAACACCTTTTTACGCAATACTCACATTTTATCTTGTCACTTAGAACTTTATTTAGCATTTCTATTGTAATATTTATTTCAAGAATTATTAGACTTCAGACTCCTGCTTCCTGTGGGATCGATATCTTTATTTCGAAACTAGCTACAAACAATCTGTGCACTTGCAGTCATCAGTGACCCAAAGAGCATCTATGAAGTAATCATGGGAATGCATGTGAGGGAAGTCCATATACCATTGGGGACACACATGGGCCTTGGTGAGTTTGCGATAAATATCTGTCAAAAACACTTTCTACTCCTTCCTCCAATAACAAGGGTCATCACAGGTTCTTGGCAAGTCATAGAACCTTGTCTTGCGCAGCTCACAATATTCTTTCTTGGTCATATGGGCAAGAGATTGCAAATTGTCATACTTGTCCCTTTTTGCACGATTTTCTTCCTCAATGCGCTCATGGTTCCTTCCCATATATTCAGCATCCCTGGCCAGCTGCCTCTTGTTAGAAGGAGGAATAATGTATTGTCCAGCTTCCTCATCAAACTGAGGATCCGCCCTTTTGGACTTAGCTTTGGTGCGACCACGATGAGAACCAGAGCCATATATGAATATAGAGAGAGGGGGACAGCACGGAGGTGAGTGATACGTTTGAAACGTATCTACTTTCCCGAACACTTTTGCTATTGTTTCTCCTCTATACTTGTGTGATTTGGATGCAACTAATGTGAACTGACGCTGTTTTCAGCAGAATTGCCTTGGTGTCTACTTTTTGTGCAGAAAATCAACTATCAGGAAAAATCCCGGAAAATATGCCAAAAATCCTATTTCACCCAAAGACTCCAGGAGCCAGAATACGAGACGGAGAAGAGCCCTGGGGTGGCCACACCACCTGGTGGCACGGGCCAGGCCAGGCCGCGCCAGGGGGTGGTGTGGGCCCCCAGGCACTCCCTCGGTCTCTCTCTTCGCCTATAAGGAGCCTTCTAACCTAAAAAATTCGAGGGGTTCGACGTTTTTCCAGAAGGAGTTCCGCTCCGCCGCCACCACCAGATTCCACAAAACAGCACCAGAAACTCCGTTTTGGCACCCTACTGGGACGGGGAATTGGAGGAGATCATCGCCATCATCATCACCATCGCTTCTCCATCGACCATCCATGTTTCCCCCATCTATGAGTGAGTAATCCCCCGCTGTAGGCTATGGAGATGGTAAGGATTGGATGAGATCGTTCATGTAATGGCATCAGATTGTTAGGGCATGGTGCCTAGTATCTTTTATTAGTGCTTTATGACTTTGTTGCGACTTGTTGTGCTTAATGATTGTCACTAGGGCCCGAGTGCCATGATTTCAGATCTGAACATGTTATTGATTCATTGTGATAGTATTGTTCTTGGTCTTATCTGCAAGTTGTATACACATGTCGTTGTCCGGAACCTATGGCCCTGAAGTGACAGAAATCGGGATAACCGGAAGGGAAAGGCTTTGATGTGAGGATCACATGTGTTCACGGAGTGTTAATGCTTTGCTCCGGTGCTCTATTAAAAGGAGCACCTTAATTGCCAGTAGTTCCCTAGAGGCCCCACTGCAAACGGGCTGGCAGGACAAAAGATGTTGTGCAAGTTCTCATTGCGAGCACGTATGACTATATATGGAACACATGCCTAGGATTATCTAGTACTTGGATGCTTTATCTTATTTATCTGCAATTGCCCTATGTTCTGATTGTTATGTGAATTGTCTTGTCCATACAACGCCCGTCCATCCATCCCTATGCCTACCGCACTCGAATCCCACTGTTACTGCTTTTGTTACTACTGTCTTTGCCTTACTACTGCTGTTACTTTGCTATTCCTACTACAAAACTATTGCTACTGATAAACTGCTGTGAGCAAGATTGTTTTCTAGGTGCAGCTGAATTGACAACTCAGTTGTTAAGGCTTGTAAATATTCTTTGGCTCCCCTTGTGTCGAATCAATAAATTGGGTTTCACTTGCCTCAAAAATATTGCGATACACCCCCTATACTTGTGGGTCATCAAGACTATTTTCCGCGCCGCTTGGGGAGCATAGCTTTATTTATCAAGTTCACTTGGATTCTCTATTGTTCGCTGCTATCCATCCATCATGGGTAAGTCTCGTGATGGCAAGGTTCCTATTTTACCATCGACTACAAGAAGAGGTACGGTTCTGAACACCTCTGCTGCTCTTGATTCACCATCTGTTATAAGTAAGCTCGTTACACCACCACATACACATGCTACACACACTGCTACTACTGCTGAATCTAAAACTTCTGATGCTTATGATGCTGCTTCTACTGTGCTTGATAAGAGTGGTTCATTAGGTCCTTTCCTAGATGCTACGATTGCTAGAACTATAGTTGGAAATACAAAAACTCCTAATGAAGACACTACTACGCCTGTTAGCTCACCTGAGTCTAGCGAGAGTTATGATATTGAAGAAGATTATGTTGAGATGACCGATGAGTTTATTAAAGAATGTAAGAACACCCATGATAGGAGCGCTGTTAAGAGTCTCCTTGAGAGGCGTACTATTAGACCCAAATTATCTCCTGATGCTAAGTTTGCTGCTTCTCCCATAAACATTATAGATAAAGATTATGATTTCTCTCTCGATCTATCTTACATAGCTATTGTCGAGAAAGAACCTTTTTGTGGGACTAAGAATGAAAGTGTGGTAGCACATATGAATGAACTTTCTACCATGAGTGGTTTGTTTTCTGATGATATTAAGATACGTACTTACTTTGTTGCTAAGATTTTTCCTTCTTCACTGCAAGGAGAAGCTAAAACTTGGTTTAGTAATTTACCTCCTGGATCTATTGATAGCCCTAAGTGCTTGATTAGTACTTTCCTGCAGAAATATTTTCCTCCCAGTGCTAGACATGCTATTTTGCAGGAACTTTTTGATTTTAAACAGGGAGAAAAAGAGGTATTGCCCAAATCTTGGGCAAGGTTTTGTGCTTTGATTCATGCATAGGCTGGAAGTCCATTACCTAAGAATGAGCTTCTTGATATATTTTATAATGGACTAACCGAAGAATCTAGGACATTGTGAGATCCATGCACATGGCTTAATAGGATTGATAGGATACCCATATCAACAAGTTGCAACTTCTTTTCCGGAAACTAATTCGAAAAGAACTCTAAGGTTAAGCATGCTTGGCCTAGAGCAATTCTAGGATGGGTGACCGACCGGAAAGTGGGTAACCGGGTGCACACGAGTGAGGACAAAGTGCGTAGAAAAGACTAGTGTTGGTCTGTGGGGCTAGTCTAGATATCCTATTAAGATGCCAGGAGTGACACCCCCCGGGTCCAGGAGTGGACGTGGTGTTACAGACATACCTAGATAGTTGTGCTGATTGTGTTTTCAGGAATAGATCTCCTAAGGAAGCTGAGGAATTAATGGCTAAAATAAGCAAGAATTATGAAGATTGGACTCCTCCAAAACAAGTTATACCTGAAGTAATTGTACCTGAACCATCTATTCCTGTGCCTATTCCAACATCAAAGAAGAGGGGAGTTATTGAATTAAATGATGAAGTGATGAAGGAAGCTAAGAAATGTCTTAAGGAGAAGGGAATTAAAGCTGCAGATGTCAAGAATCTACCTCCTATAGAAGAATTATGTAAGCCTATTCCCTACCCACCCACTATTGAGGTACTCTCTCTCCAACACTTTGATGAAGGTGATATCCCTTATTCTAAACCTCCTGATCAATGCTTAGAAGAATTTGATATCTTTATTGTTAAGCAAGATAACTTTAATAAAAGGATGCAAAATCATCTAATGGAAAACACTAGAGCTATTGTTGAGTTGAGAGATATTGTGGAAAGAACCTCTAATGATGTTAAAATGATTGTTAAACACTTTCAAATGGTTCAAACTCAAATAGATCAACTCGTTAAAGTGCAAAACGACTTGCTAGTGAATGCTGCTAAAGAAAAACATGCTTATGAAATTAGAACTAGAAGTGGTGCTGCTACCCAGGATCCTCTATATCCTGAGGGGCATCCCAAAAGAATTGAGCAGGATTCTCGACAAGCTGAAAATAGTGGTTCTACTCGTAAGAAAAGGAAAAAGAAACATAAAACTGTTGTAGAACCCTCTAAACCTGCTATAGAACCTAATAGTATATCTATCTCTGATGCTGAAACTGAAAGTGGTAATGAAGAAAATGAAGTTCCTAATGAAGAAAAAGTTGAAGAAGAACCTGAAAACCACACTAAGACTACTAAATACACCAAAGAAGATTTTATTGCTAAGAAACATGGTAGTTAAAGAGAACCTTGGGTCCAAAAACCTATGCCCTTCCCTGATAAGAAACACAAGTCAAAGGAAGATGAACACTATAATAAGTTTTGTGAGTGGATGAAGCCTTTATTCTTGCAAATTCCTTTGACTGATGCTATCAAATTGCCTCCTTACTCAAAGTATATGAAGGACATTGTCTCGAATAAAAGGAAGATCCCTAATGAAGAAATCTCTACTTTGCTTGCTAATTATTCTTTCAATGGTAAGGTTCCTAAGAAACTTGAAGACCCAGGGATTCCAACTATCCCTTGCTCTATTAAGAACAGTTATGTTAGAACTGCTTTGTGTGATTTGGGAGCTGGAGTTAGTGTTATGCCTTTCTCTCTCTATAAGAGGCTTCAGCTTGAAAAATTGATACCAACTGATATATCTTTGCAAATGGCTGATAAATCTACCACTATTCATGTGGGTATATGTGAGGATGTACCTGTTCAGGTGGCTCACAATTGCTTGCTTTATATTAACTGATTTTGTTGTGCTTGAAATGCCTGAAGATGATAATATGTCTATTATTCTTGGGAGACCTTTTCTTAATACTGCAGGAGCTGTTATTAATTGTAATCAAGGAAAGGTGACCTTCAATATTAATGACAAGGAACATACTGTCTATTTCCCCAAGAAGATTGAAAGGACTTATGGCTTGAATTCAATTGAACATGTTGAAGGCATTCAAGTTGGAGAAATATATTGTCCCATACCAAAAGAAAAATTTGAAACTATTATGATTGAGACCATTGCTATCAAGGTTGAGGTAACATAATCATTAGTGGAGTACAAAGTTTTGTCTCATATGCAATTGTTTTGGTAGCAAGACTTGATCAACCTTGCTAACAAAAGGATTCCATTGAACAAAACAATGTTTTCATTATGATTATCTCCGTTTATTTCTATCCTTTGCATTTTAGTTTTTGCTTTCGTTTAGTTTTATTTGTGTTGTTAGTTGCTTGCATGCTAGAACTTCTGTAGTTCTAGCCTTGTTTTGTCCTTGCATCATGTTTCCAAAAGAAAAAAAATCTCTCTGTCAGAAAAATCATTCTTCTATTTATGAAAAATGTCCAAAAATAAAGTGTCTCGAAAAATTCCAGAAAATTCATATTAAATTTTTACGTGAAAAAAGGGGTAGAGGAGTACCTGGTAGGTACCAGGGGACCACAAGGAAGGCACACCATGTGGTGGCGCGGCCAGCCCTGGGTGGCGCCATGCCCTGGTGGGGGCCACCCCTGGCCCCCCACTACTTCTCTCACCTGCCACTTTCTTCTCTCTCCCGAGTAAGCTCTAGTTCATAGCTCAAAATCGCGTTCTTTCTGTGCTTGCTCTCGATTTCTTCGATCTCCTTGCTCAGCCCATCTTTGTTGCTGAAATTTGGAGCACTTGTTCCCTGGTATGTGACTCCTCCCCTTGTCCAAGTAGATTTGTGTTTAGTGGATTATATGTTGAGTATTTTGCTGTTGTAGGTGACTGGTTATGAGAGCTTGTAAGCTTGTTTGATGCTTAGAGATATAGTTTTGATGCATGTTTAGGCCTCTTGCAAGTCCCTATGAGTAGATTCCTTCATTATATTTACTTTGCAATCACTTGTTTAATAGGTGTTTAAATTTCAGAATAGAAGATGAGTGAACACCACCTAAACCAACATGAGCTTTGGGTGCCTGAGGTCATGAAGGTCCACAGGGAGGAGGAAGTTTTTCCCTCCATTTATCCATGCCCTGAGTTCATGAGAGCTGCAGGAATTCTACAAGATTTCCACACTTTGGTTTCTAATGCAGGGTTAGAGCGCTTCTTGGAAGATGAACCTTGTCAATTTGTGAAGCTAGCCATGTCTGTGGTGCAGGATTTCCAATTTAGTCACTCTTTGCCTAACCCCATGGTCCATTACAAAATTTACAATATTGCTGTCAATCTTTCTCTTGATGATTTTTGTGCAGCCATTAAGGTACCTCAATGGGGATCATGTAAGAAGATTAAAGAGAGACCGGAACCACTCATGGATTTATATACAGAAATTTGTCAAGGGAGTAGCTTCTCGAAGGAGAATGGAAAAATCCGTAGCATTCATCTTCCCTCCATTCGCTACTTTGCCTACTTTATTGCCAAGTGTGTTCTTGCTAGGAAAACTGCCAGTAAGTTATCTTCGTTTGATCTAGCATTTATCTCTGTTGCTCTTAAACGAGATAGGTCTTACAACTTAGGTGCTTTGATAGCTTTCCGTCTTGCTGCTAGCCGTGATAAAGGTGGAATCTGTGGAGGCCTCATTGCTTCTCGTTTACTAGCATTGCATGGTTTAGTGCCTCATCATCTAGACCTACAGTTTCCCATAGAAAGGCTTGATCTTAATTCCATGATACAACATAAATTTGTTTCCCCGTGGGATAGTTTGAGTGAGTTATCTTATGAAATAACCTTTCTCAAAGCTGGTTGGAGAAAGAGCAAGTCCGAGCGTGTTGTTCTTTTTCCTGCACCTGTTTTGTTTAACCTTGATAACAGGGAAGGATGGTCCCTCACTGAGAAGGAGCTTGACACGTACTTGGGAGAGCTCTCCCAACAGGAGCAGGACACTAGAAGGGAGGTCACGGATGATTCGGTCCAGCCCTCGAATGAGGGAGAGTCTTCATATCAGCAGCCCGCTTATGATTGGGGAGCTTCTTCTTCTTCTCATGGGCCCATCTATGACCATTCTTACCAAGATCCGCCCGCTTGGAACCCCTATTTGTACATGGATTGATACCCCACTTAGGCCAAAAGCCTAAGCTTGGGGGGAGGTACGCTGACACCGCACTCATCTCCATATCATGTTGCGTCGGTACTTTGTATATTCACGTTTTCGTTCTCTTTTTAGTTTTCGCTCTTCTTTGCTTTTGCTTTCTAAAAACACAAAAATACCAAAAATATTTTTGTTGTTTCTCTTTGGTTTGCTTCTTCTTTTTGCCTTGGTTTGCTTTTCCCTTTTTTGCTTTGTTTGAACTTTTCGAAAAACCCAAAAAGATTTTGCTTTGCTTGTTTTTCTCTTTTGGTTCTTGTTTAAAAATCGAAAACACCAAAAATATTTGTCGTTCTTCTTTGGTTTTTGCGAGTTTGCTACAGGGTTCGGCAGTTCTCAATGGATTATTGGTTTCATATTATTATTCAAGCCACACAAGTGAAGAGCAATAATGAGGATTAATGACAACTTGAGGCATGGTAAGAGGCTGGTAACGAACTCTATTTGTCTTCATTTTTGTACATATACTCATCATTGTGAGCTTGTTTAGTCCATTCATGTAGAGTGTATGTTTTCTTTGGATGCTTAATAGTTCTTGCTTTCTTATGATTAGCTCCAGCTCGCTAATAGTTTGTAGCATGTCTCATGAATGTTTGCTTGCATTACTCTATTCATAAATTGGTATGACACTGTGGTATCCTCCTCTGAATGTTTCATTCGATTAACTTGGCACATGCTCACGCATGCACATGACTGTAATAATCAGTTAAGCCTCGATGAATTATTTTGCCTTGAGGATCTTGAATCACTTTCATGCTATGAGTAGTCATGTTTTGTTGCAGACATGATAATGACAGCTATTGCTCTCTCGTTTGTTGCTCCCTTTCTATTGCTAGCCTTCACTTCCACTGAGTGTTTTACTCAAGTTTCCAACTCCCTAAACCAAATATTTCCAAAGTGTCCACCATACCTACCCATTAGCATCATTTGCTACCTCCGTGCATATTCATTATGCTTTGTTTTCTTCCGAATAAAATGTTTGCTTGTTATGAGAAAGTTCGTTAGTAAAGCTCTCACGAACTTGATGGCACACTTTATTTTCTTGCACTTAATAAACCTGAACCATTGTGTCCTTCTTTGTTGTGCATATGCTTGCGCTTTATGAGTTGAAGTTAGCAGAACCATGTATCATGGGGACCGCTTTCAACGATTCATTGGTACTTTGTACCTAGTTGATATCATGTTCTTTTGCTTATGGATCCCGGCGGTGTGAAATAAAAGTGGAACTTGTAAGATCATGGAGTTTGTATGTATGTTAGAGAAATGCCTGGGCCGCTAGCCTAAGCCATGCCTAATCATGGTGGAAACTTGCAGCATAACCATAATGAGAATTCTATGAAGCATCCTCAGTAAAAATCTATGCACATAGTAAATAAAAAGATCGCCGAGATGCTCATTGTCTGCTTGCCTTGTATTTTGATTATGGGATAACTCCCGTGTCATGTGCAAGGGGTACCCCGTTGGCGGTTCTCTGTGATACGTATATACCTACAATGACAAGAGCTTACTTGTGACTGAAGTTGAGTAGCATGAGGATCGGTCTTTGTAAGTAAGGGGCATGAGACTTCGATTTATAACTTGTCAAGCATATCCTCTTAGCTATGTCACTTTCACCTTAAACACATTTAAGATGCTTATGATAGGGGCAATGAGAGCTCAAAGCTAACGAGTACCATACTTTCAATATTTGGAAGCCTTTCAAAATTATTCAAAACCTTTTTCTTCTACTTGTTGAGTCTCCATATATTCTTTGAGCACCTTCTTGAGAGCATAGTTGTCATTCTTTGTGTTTGTTCCATTACTTGATTATTTGTGTTATGACTTTGATGCTTGTATCCTTGATATCTTTACTTATAGTCATCACTTGAACTTCAAAGGTGCCTTGACATTCATAATTAAAGGCAAGCGAGATACCACTCTATCATACCTTTTTATGAGCATTGTAATGTTGCTTATGTTCGTGCTTCGTGCTACTTATTATTCTTAAGTTGGAATCTCTTCATAGCTTGCAATGACTATTAAGTAGACTCAGTTGCATACACTTTATTATGGATTGTCTAAGCAGTTGATCACATTGCTAAGAATATTTACATCATATGAAGCAAATGTGTTCGTGAAAGTTCTTTTTATCGCACTCAGTTTTTAACTGAATTGCTTGAGGACAAGCAATAAGCTAAGCTTGGGGGGAGTTGATACGTCCAAAACGTATGTACTTTCCCGAACACTTTTGCTATTGTTTCTCCTCTATACTTGTGTGATTTGGATGCAACTAATGCGAACTGACGCTGTTTTCAGCAGAATTGCCTTGGTGTCTACTTTTTGTGCAGAAAATCAACTATCGTGAAAAATCTGGAAAATATGCCAAAATCCTATTTCACCCAAAGACTCAGAGCGAATACGAGACGAAGAAGAGCCACAGGGTGGCCACACCACCAGTGGCGTGGGCTGCCGGCCACGCCAGGTGGTGTGGGCCCCAGTGCACCCTAGGTCTCTCTCTTCGCCTATAAGGAGCCTTCTGACCTAAAAACTTTGGGGGGTTCGACGTTTTTCCAGAAGGAGTTCCGCTCCGCCGCCACCACCAGATTCCACGAAACAGCACCAGAAACTCCGTTCTGGCACCCTGCCGGGACGGGGAATTGGAGGAGATCATCGCCATCATCATCACCATCGCTTCTCCATCGACCATCCATGTTTCCCCCATCTATGAGTGAGTAATCCCCCGCTGTAGGCTATGGGGATGGTAGGGATTGGATGAGATCGTTCATGTAATGGCATCAGATTGTTAGGTCATGGTGCCTAGTATCTTTTATTAGTGATTTATGAATTTGTTGCGACTTGTTGTGCTTAATGCTTGTCACTAGGGCCCGAGTGCCATGATTTCAGATCTGAACATGTTATTGATTCATTGTGATAGTATTGTTCTTGGTCTTATCTGCAAGTTGTATACACACGTCGTTGTCCGGAACCTATGGCCCCGGCGATGTAAATCGGGATAACCGGAAGGGAAAGGCTTTGATGTGAGGATCACATGTGTTCACGGAGTGTTAATGCTTTGCTCCGGTGCTCTATTAAAAGGAGCACCTTAATTGCCAGTAGTTCCCTAGAGGCCCCACTACAAACGGGCTGGCAGGACAAAAGATGTTGTGCAAGTTCTCATTGCGAGCACGTATGACTATATATGGAACACATGCCTAGGATTGTATTGTACTTGGATGCTTTATCTTATTTATCTGCAATTGCCCTATGTTCTGATTGTTATGTGAATTGTCTTGTCCATGCAACGCCCGTTCATCCATCCCTATGCCTACCGCACTCGAATCCCACTGTTACTGCTTTTGTTACTACTGTCTTTGCCTTACTACTACCGTTACTTTGCTATTCCTACTACAAAACTGTTGCTACTGATAAACTGCTGTGAGCAAGATTGTTTTCCAGGTGCAGCTGAATTGACAACTTAGTTGTTAAGGCTTATAAATATTCTTTGGCTCCCCTTGTGTCGAATCAATAAATTGGGTTTCACTTCCCTCGAAAATACTGCGATACACCCCCTATACTTGTGGGTCATCAGTGAGCATATATGTCCTAGAGACAAAACAAAACCCTCAAAACTTCACAAGATGTGCAAGAAGAAAGCAACACCGGAGTCTCCGGCATGCAACACCGGAATCTCCGGCCTGGACCGGAGTTTCTGGTCAGACGAACAGAGTCTCTGGCCTGGGCCGGAGTCTCCGGTATAACGAACAGGAATCTCCGGTCTGGAGATATCGGGTTGCACAAGGAGGCTGTGGGAGGCCTTGATTCTAGCAGATCGGGCAAGGGAATGAGACTAATGTGATAGAGTGCACGCAAACATGTGGTTCCAGTGGGAAAAATCAGTACAATACTCAAAATAAACGAAGGGGATGAACCCTAGGTTCATGGTGAGAGGAAGAGTACCAGACCTATCTGTTGGAGTGATTCCACCGGTGGGGAATGTCCCACGGGTGGAGAGGGTGGAGTTGGTCGGCGGCACGGCGAATCCCAGCGGCTACAAGGGCCCCGGGCGGCGGTTTTGGAGGAGGAGGAGGCAACAGGAGTGAGTGGGGAGGTCGGGTGGAAGAACGAGTTATGTCCCTCTTTCACCCCGGCCTCCGATAAGTGATAGCCCGAAACCGTCCCAGACCGGAGATTCCGGTACTTCAGGCCAGAGATTCCGGACTGACCGGAGACTCCGGTGTTTGCACACCAGAATCTCCATCCCTCTTCGACCAAAAACAGCCAGATTCAAATTTGGGACATATATGATAGATAGAATGTGTTTAGGGGAGAGTATAAGGCTTAGGTTTAGATTCCAAACTGTAAAGAACCAAGTAGGCAATGAAATCCAAATTAAAGGTCAAGTGAAACTCTGGTTCAATCGAACTAAGAACCAACTCTTCATGACAAAGTGGGCGGTGGCTGAGGCCACCATGTAAGAGTGTGAGGCATGACACCACGAAGAATTATCCTTGGGTTCATAGCCACTACTCATCAATGAAGCTCTTACATGGTGGTTGAGGATATGTACCCGTCAACTCACCACCTTCTCCCACCTCTCTAAACACGCTTTGTGAGGACCCCTCCATGGCGTACTCGTCGGCAATACCACGACATCAAAGAATTTTTCACATTGATGTAACCATCCAATAGGATCATCCCCTACAAACAATGGAATTTCCAGTCTTGGTCCCTTCAGAACTACATCTGCATAGTAAGAGATGCCTCCCATTTTCTATACTTGCTCATTTCTGTCCCATTTAGTGTGTTGAACCTTGATCATTGGTTGTTGTTGCTGCACACTGGTTGGAACCGGAAGGAATTGGCCAGTGACTGGGTTGTAATTGGGTGGTTCTATGAGCTATAATTGGTGTTTGGCTAGATGCTTAGGTTTGGGATCATATGATGTTGTTCTATTGTTTGTGGATGAGGGTTATGGATTGGTAGAATCTGAAAATGCTGAGGGATGTCCAACCCATTAGATTGTGTCTGAAAATGGTTTTGACCCAACACATCTTGTCTGGTAGTAGTGCAATGCACACTGTCAGTTGTGACCATACTAGCCCCCATTCGAATTGGCCCTTGTTGCTGAACAACATTCGCTGACCCAGCAATTTGTCCTACTACTGAATTTGTTGTCAATCCCTGTGTGGCATGTACTGCGGTAGGAATTGGTTCAGTCTGTCAAACTGGAGTGTGGAGTTTAGATATACCTTCTCCTTCATGTTGCTCTATGATGGATGAGGACGCTGGTGCGGTGAAATATCTCTGCATCATCTTGTCCAAGTCGGATGTCGTCATCATTTTCTCCTTGATTTCTACAATTCATGTGGATGCATGTTTCAGTTCAGACAATTCATTGCGCATGTCCATTATCTCCGCTTCGAGGCGTCCGACTGCTGCTTGAGCATCGAATACTGTGGCTGTTGCAGTTTGCGCTCGAGTCGGAGCCATCCCCAACAATTCTCTCGAAATAGGCTTTCGCTCCGCTTTATAAATAAAGCAACCGTCCACAACAAACATCACACAACAGGTCCACACACACAACACATGCTGGGGCCACAGCACAAGAAGGCCCAACTATGGCAGAAGCCAACGAAAAGGAGGACCAACGCCTCGCCAGGGGAGGGACCGCCGAGAGCACTATGAGAGCCGCTGAGCCGCCTCCAAGAGCCGGCGGAGAGTCGCGTCCAACCTCATCTTGTCCTGCTGTCTACACAACGGGTACCAAAGCCGCAGGGAAGCCAGAAAGCGGAAAACCGAGTCAGACGCACGTCGAGGAAGAATCTTCTCAATAACCATCTTATTCTGAATATTCCAGAGGGACCACGACATGGCCGCGAACACAAGCCAGAAGAGGCGACGCCCCTTCCCAGCTTGGTTAGCTTGGGTTTCTAGGAATTCACCGAGATCATGGGCCAGCCAGTCCGGGCCCAACGCCTCTCTGGTGAAGTTCCACAGAAACCGGGCCGCGGGGCAGGTGAACAATATGTGGGTGCCCGTTTCCGGGACCCCACATAGTGGACACAACCCATCCCCCGGCCCATGTCGCTTGGCCACCTCAACCCCCGATGGGAGCCTATCGCGTAAAAGTTGCCACACAAAATTTTTTGTCTTCAGCGGGAGAGGGGCTTTCCAGAGGTGCTTGGTCCAGGGGGTAGACTCCTGGCCAAAGAGGGCCCGGTAGGCCGAGCCAACCGAGAAGGAGCCGGACGGGGAGAGGGTCCAAAGAACATTGTCGGGTTCGTTGGCCAAGGAGGCTGGGAGCTCCGCCCTGAGTTCCCTCCATGCTTCCGTTTCCACCGGGCCGAAGGTACGGCGGAACGAGATGTTCCATGTACCTCCTAGTGCCGCGGTGGAAACACGGAGCGCGGGGTCGGAACAGATGGCGAATAGGCACGGGAAAACCTCCTGCAATGGCGCTCCGAGCAGGGGTCCAGCGAACATGGTCCCTCCCGTTCCCAATGGAAATGGCGAGACCATGCCTGATCTCACCTTGACCTCCTGAATGGAGTGCAGTGGGACCCTCGTGTCGATCATCACAGCGAAGAGGCCGACCCCAGTACTTGGCCTTGATGAGTTTGAGCCAAAGGCCACCATCATCCCTTGAGATCGCCAAACCCATCTGAGCATTAGGGCCTTGTTGAACTGACGGGAAGCCAGGATACCTATGCCCCCAACATCCTTGGGGGCGCAAATGTCTGCCCACTTGACCATGTGGTATTTCTGGCGACCCAAGGCGTCTTTCCAGAAGAACCTCGACAGCTCCTTGTCAAATGTCCCATGCACCCCCTCGGGGAGGAGGTACATGCCCATCATGTACATGGGCAAGCTAGACAGACACGAGTCGATCAGGACGGTCTTGCTACCTTTAGAGGTAAATCTACCACGCCAAGGTTCGGACCTCAAGCGCACCCTCTCCGTGAGCGGGTCCAGGTCCCAGATAAGGATCCTGGTGTCGCGGATCGGCATCCCCAGGTAGGTGATGGGGAAGGAGGCGAGCCGACAATTGAAATTGTCAGCTATCCTCTGTTGCTCGTCCTGGGAGAACCCAAGTGCAATGATCTCGCTTTTATCGAAGTTGATGCGGAGGCCAGACATCTCCTGAAAGCATAGGAGGAGGAATTTGAGGTTTGCAATGTCCAGGGTCGAGCCTTCAATCATGATCATCGTGTCGCTCTGCGTATTGAAGGTGGGTGATGTCGCCCCCGGGGATAAGGTGGCCTACCACACCGGAGATGTGGCCGGCCGCCTTCGCTTTCTCAAGCATTTCCACGAGGGCATCGACAACGGCGTTGAAGAGGAGGGGGGACAGAGGGTCCCCCTGGCGGACACCACAGGAGGGGCGGAAGTATGGCCCGATCTCGCCATTGATGTTAATCGCGTTGCTTCCGGTCATGACGAACTGCATTATCCAGGTGATCAGGCGGTCGTCAAGTCCTCGCCTAATGAGGACCTGACGAAGGAACCGCCAGTCCAGACGATCATAGGCCTTCTGGAAGTCTAGCTTCAAGAAGATGCCCTTCGATCGTCGGGACTTGATCTCGTGGATCACCTCATGGAGGGCCAGTATCCCATCATGTATAAATCTGCCCTTTAGAAAGGCAAATTGATACTGGTGGGTGAGGCTCTCCATGACCGGGGCGAGACGAGAGGCGCAAACTTTTGCGAGGATCCGATGGATGACATTGAGGACCGTGATGGGTCTGAATTGGCGAACGTCCGAGGCCCCCATCACTTTGGGGACCAGGGTGATCACACCCAAGTTTAGTCGCCCCATCACGAGGGTGCCGGTGTAGACTTCCTGGAACATGGGCATGATGACCGGTTGGAGTTCCTTCCAGAAGGTCTGGAAGAAGGAAACCGGGAGGCCATCGGGGCCCGGGGCGGAGTTGGGCCTCATGTCCTTCACCGCCCGCTCAACTTCCTCTGGTAGGAAAGGGAGGGTGAGCTCCGCATTCTCGTCAGCTGTGACTCTGGCCCCACTAGGCCAAAAGTCGTCGGCCAACGCGATCCCCGTAGGGGGTCCTGCCGAGAAGAGCTCCTTATAAAAGGAGTAAATATGGGCGGCTAGCGCCCCCGGCTCCTCCGGGAGAAGCTCCCCGTCCCAGAGGCAGGGGATCGAGCATTTCCTACGGCGACCATTAGCCACCGCATGGAAGTACGCGGTGTTCGCATCTCCTTGGAGAAGCCAGTTCTAGCGGCTGCGTTGTCGCCAGAATAACTCCTCCCCCTTGTAAATCTCGACGAGCGAAGTCTCTAAGGCATAATGGTGGGACCATTCATCCGCAGAGAGGCCCACCGAGTCTGCTGCCAGTCCAATGACGGATCTCCTCGATGTGAAGCCTTCGAGACGTCAGCTGCACCAAGTTGGCCCCCAGCCCTTCATGAATTGGCGGGCCAACTTAGCGCAGTGATGTCAGACGTCCACCGCATTAAAGCGTCTGGGTGGGGTAGCCGCCGCCGCTAACCACTTGGCCTTTACCGCGTCCACAAAACCTGGCTGTTGAAGCCAGAAGTTCTCGAAGTGGAAGCAGTTCAGTCGTGGTGGCGAACTCCTCGATCGAGCGATGGAACGTGGTCTGAGCCAACCCTGGTAATGGCGCGGAGAGAGCAGAGAGGGAAGGCGACCTCCCAGTCCACTGAGACCAAAACGCGGTCCAGGACGCTCCTGACAGGGTCAACCCTGTTGTTCGTCCACGTGAAGCGGGCTCCCACCCTCGAGATCTCTCTAAGAGCGAGATCAGCGATGCAGTCGTTGAACATCCGCATGCGCGGGACATCCACAAGGCGGGAGCTCTTATCCTCGTGGGAACGGATCAGGTTAAAGTCTCCCGCCACAACCACAGGTGTGGAGCAACGTTCAACTTTTGCCTTAAGTTCCTCGAGGAAGGCTGGGGAGCGGCTATGGTCCGCGGGGCCATAGACGATGATGACCTCCCACCGGAGGTTGGAGCGTCTATGGGTGAGCGACATGCTCACAAAGAATTCCCCGCGATCCATATCCTCCACCTCGAAGGTATCCTCCTTGGCGCCAAGGAGGATGCCTCCAGAGTGGCCCATAGCCGGAAGCCAGGTCCAAGCGAACTTGTGCCGTGACAAGCCCTGGAGCTCCGAGATCTGGAAATCATGCTTGATTGTGTCCTGGAATCCTACGATGTCAACATTCTCCTGGCGCATGTAGTCTTTAATCTGGCGTCTTCGACCGTCATTCCCAAACCCCCGGATGTTCCAGATGAGTGAGGTGATGGCAGGCCAACTCATTGGACCACCTATTCGGGTTTGGTCCCCTTCCGGGGGACAGAACGAGTCTTCCGTGACGACGAGGGCAAAGAACTCTGTCTAGGCGGCCTCCCTAGAGACCCCCCAGCTAGGGGGGTCTCTGGCGCGATGTGAGAAAGCGCTGAGGAGAACCCACCATCTCGGATCCGGGATCAGATGTCCCAGTTCCTGACGGTGTCGAGGTTTCCCCCTGCTGGCGTGTCGCACGAGCACGCGCAGCGGCGAGGGACCCCTCGTAAATCTCCCTAGCTCTAATCGCCTCAATCTGCTCGAGCCTCGGGCCACGCTCCCCGCGGAAGACCACACCACTGTCGTGACCGCCACTGCAAGGTGCTCGAGGGGGAAGTCATCTAAGACCGAGAACCTGGAACCGGATGGGGAGGATAGGGAGGTAGAGGGGCAGAGGGGAGGAGCTTTCTTGGGGGTACCTGAGTCGAGGTTGCGAGCCGCAGTCCTCTGAGACGCCAACTGGGACACCATGGGTACCACCCCCGGGCTCTCCGCCCTAACCCGTGCGAGACGGGCACTCTGGCGCAAGGGTGGAGGCACCGGGCGGGGAGGGCGAGGCAGACGGGTCTTGGGGCCAGCCGCGGGAGTGATGGGGAAGACCACCGCTGGCTCCTCCGGGTGTGGTGCCGGGGTCGCGGGGACCAGGGACGGGGATCCCCGAGGCGAGGCTGGAGTAGAGCCTGGGGACAGCGAGAAGCAGAGGACTCCTGGCGAGCGGGGGGATGAGGGGGCGGTGACCACCATCCCCACGCTCCCGGACTCCCTGTCGGACTCCAACTGTGGCTCCTCCGGTGCCTCATCGGGGGTCTCCAAGGAGAGCGGGTCGAGGGCCCTGTGGCCAGTGAACCCCTCAGATTGCCTGAAGTTGGAGCCGTACTGAGCGATCTGGAGGTCGAGAGGGCCCTGTGGGGTGGGCAGCAAGGGCAGCTGGTGGGAGGCAGACGTAGTCGCAACGGTCGAGCCCGCTACCGGGGGAGCCGGGGGAGAGGGAGCCGGGGTCTGAGACTCCCCTCTCAGGTCGTCGTCAAAGTCCTCGCCCGATGAGCTCCCCCCTCCTGTAGAGTGGTCGCCAGAGGGGGGGACCGAGGGAGGGGGGACCATCAGCGGCCTGGTCCTCGTCGAGCTCCACTGTCAGGATCCTCCCCTCCGTGCCGAAGTAGAAGGGTGGGAGAGGCCCTGGGAGCAGAGCTGGGTCCGGGCAGAGCACCTGCATGCGGATCGGTCCCGCCCCCATGCGTGAGGACTCGTCCACCACGACCAGCTTACCCACGGCCTGAGAGACAAGCTCCAGGATGGATGGGCGTCGCACGCGCCTCCTCAGGAAAGCCTAGGATCCGAACCCACACCGCCGATAGCGTCGAGGTCGTCGCGGGGTGGGCGGTCGAGGGCTCGATGGAAATCTGCACCTTGCTGGACGGGAGGGTGAGGGCGGTACTGCAGGCACTGAAGGAGAGGAGCTCGGCTGACGGGAAGCACACCGTGAACTGGGTCGGGGAGATCTCCCGGGCACTCCAGGTGTGGCCCGGCATCATCTGACGAAGCTCCTCCTGGATGAACTCCGCGGAGATCACCATCGAGGCGGGGAGCTCCTGTCCCCCCACCACGGTGACCAGCGCCAGGTTCTTGGGGACCGACATCGCGACCCCCCCGATGTCGATGTAGTAGAACCCCCCGGCAATGGAGTGTGCGAGATACTCCAACTGCTGGGAGGCCCTACGAGGGGGGGCGACACCGAGATGCGCAATGCTGGGTCCAGGGGCCGACGCCGACTTCTTCTTCTTTTTCTTCTTCGCCGGTTCCGAGGGGCCCGTAGGAGAGCCACGACAGGGGGAACGAGGACGGGGAACCTCCCGGTTCCGGTGCCACTCCGGTACCGCCCTGCCCGCCTCCACAGGAGCTTCCTTCCTCTGGAGCAATTCCTGCCGAAGCCTTTGCTCCGCGCGGCGCCCCTCCGGAGACGAGCCCCTGCGCGAATCGGGCCATCCCGAGCGTCCCTGCGCGCCCTGCCCACGCTGCCCCCCATGGGGAGGCGACCGGCCCTGTCCCTGGGAGCGGACGGGGGAGAAGGCGCGCCTCGGGGAGCGGCGAAGGCGGCGAGGGCGCTGGCGAGCGCGGACTGCGCCAGCGGCGCTGGGGCGGAGGGCTGCGCGGCCGCTTGCGCGAGAGGGCGTCGGCGTACGTCATGAGGCCGGCGGCGGGGGGAGGCGAAGCGGCGGCCGGCGGCGGGACGGAGGGAGACGGGGGTAAGCAGAGAGGCGGCGTCGGGGTGTGCGAGGCGATGCGGGATGCTGCGACTGCGCGGTGGGTCCAGGAAGCAACCCTAAAGGGTCGGACCCCCTCGCAGTCCTGCCATCGGAAGCACATGAATCAAAGCTGACAACGGAATTTTACGCCCGGAGGAGATGATCTCCGGTAACCGTGACCAGTCCCTCGATTTGTGCCCGAATTATGCCACCGCCGCCAAGCCGCCGCCGTCGACCCGTTAGATGGACGCCGCCGCCGCCTGCGCCTCCGTCGACCAACACCCTGCCGCCGCAAATCGGGTCAGGAGGGTGGGATTTTACGAGAGATCCCAACCACCCTCTCTTCCCGATCTGGTTCGCCACCGCAATTGGAACTGCACAGACTCGCAGATCGCCTTCCTCCGAAATTTTTTGCCGAGAATCGTGAGGCTCTGATACCACTATAACGCTCTGCTACTGAATTGGGGAATTTTCATGGGGAATGTAGTGGGTAAATCGAGATACAGGCCGAGATATGAGATCCTCGGTCGAGCGAGAGCGGAAGAACGAGACATTACAGCTAGATACAATGATTCTAATTGTCTTGTTCTTACTTCTCTATCACGGCATAGCCGGTTTATATCAAGTCTGAATTACAATGTGTAATAATATGGCCTGTAAACTACTTGTTATAGTGGTGAGGTAAGTATGACTAGTAGTTTCTGTAGGCGTCGTTGATCTCCTCCTTCTTCCTAGATCGTTGGATAACTGACAATTGTATTGTTGGGTACTGACAGGGTGGCGGCGGCGATCTATGGTTTTCCCCTGGTCGCTTGGAGGAGGGCGGCCGAAGGGGTCAGGAGAGACGCTTGGTAGACTGTAGTGTAGCTTGTATTTTATCGACAATCCTAGCTCTGATATCAAAGGTTAGCATCCACTCATGCCTAACCAATACTTAGTCTACGTTCGAACGTTTATGCGTGTATATGCTAACTATAATAAGAAGCCCACTCCATCTCAAAAATCCGGACTGAATGAAGGAAGGAATTTCCCCTTTATAAGCGGGTTAGAGTCTCATTCCGTATACGAGGTGAGACTAAACCGAACAGCCTCCATCGGTCCTACACCTGCCCTAATTCCCAATACTGTTGAATAAATACGGCAGTCCCAAAAAAGATGAAGGGGAGCAAAAAAAATCACTTTAGACATAAGGATACAAGTTGCCCGGAATTTTGAAAAATCGAAAAATTGGTTTCAGTTTAAAAAAGGAACAAAATTCAAAATGTAGAAAACAATACTACAAGCATGCAAATTTTTCATACTCCCTCCATCCTAAAAAGGATGTCCCAAATTTGTCTAAATTGGAAGGAATTTAGACACGTTTTGGTATGTAGATACATCTAAATTTTAACAAATTTAAGACATCCTTTTTAGGACCGAGGGAATACAAAATACTTTATATTCTGGGCTCAGAGAAAATGACAAATCTGATAATTTCTAGAAGTTTCGAAATTTTGCACCCAGATTTACACTTTTATCATTTTTTTCTTAGACTAGAATACAAGGTACTTTTATTGAAAACGTGCACACTGGTAAAATACAACGTTGGCTCCATACAGTTTTATTTTCGGATTTTTTGAAAGTCCAAAACCAAGGATTTCAATTTTTTAAGAAAAAGGCTACATGTGGCAGAGGGTTTCCTCGGTGTCTTCCTGGCAGAGGGCACATGTCTGCTTGGAAGAATCGTGCCTTTTCCTCCTAGAATATTGTATCATGGCCTCATGGGGACTAGCCAAAACAAAACTTTGTGCTTGAGCTAGTTCACAAAAAAAAAAAAAAAAAAACTTTGTGCTTGAGCTGGCAAGAGTTTAGCGAGACGCAGCAGTCTAGCCAGTCATCTCATCCATCCTAGACAGTTTACAATCGAATTTGTCACCAGTGTTGCTGACGAACCAAACATTAACTTCAGAAGAAAATCGTAGTTCAGTGAAGTACAGTAGCTCAGTACTCCATAGCAAGCAACTGGAACTGGTTTGCCCTTGAGGAGATGACCCTGTCTGTTCCATTTGTCCTCTGAAAACCATCCTCCTTCCTGCCCTATAAATACATGGCCAGTTCCTCTTGAAAATCACAGTGGTTCTTCCAGTTAAGTACCAAACACCCAACAAACGGTCTATCTCCAGGAAACAAAATTCTCGCTTACGTCCTTTCGAGGCACAAAAGCCATTGGTAGGTAAAAATGGATGCAGACAGCGTTGTAGGGTACTTCAGGGGCAAGAGCATCCTCATCACCGGTTCCACTGGGTTCCTAGGAAAAGGTATGTTGTTCATGATCCACTACCTTTTAGGACAAGACCTGCCTTGTGTGCTGATCATCTGAAAGGGTTATATGCATCTTGGTGTTTGATTTGTGGCTAGTGCTTGTGGAGAAGATATTGAGGGTTGAGCCTGATGTCAAGAAGCTTTTCCTCTTGATTCGAGCCTCCAACGCTGAATCCGCCAAGCTTCGGATTCAAAATGAGGTGAAATATTTGTTTCTAGCCTTTTTTTTTCCTAACAGTGTGCTTCTCATCGCTAAACCTGAGAATGGTTTAAAAACTTGACCATACCTAAGCCAAACCCGCACGAATAAAACAGGAAATCCAACCTCAACTGAACCCACTTGATGTATACGTAACCCAACCAAAACCAAACCAAATCAATTTTTCCAACCAAACCGAAGTAAACTGAGTCATCGCCTGTCTACTTCAAAAAAAAAGTCATCGCCTGTCAAGTTTGTACTTTCTTGCCCGATACCATTGTGTTTTTGTCAATCCTTTCTTACTTGTTTTCTGCCCTTCTCACAGCAAGAAAATTCATGGAACAAAGTGTAAATGCATTCCACAATGAAGACATATTGCAGTCTATCCATCAACCTGTGTGTGCTCACACAGCGTCTTGCATGACTGTACACAAAAAAATGTACTCCCTCCGTTTTAAAATATAAAATGTTTTAGCTTTGTAAAGAGAGTGTATCTAGACCGCTTCTAGTGTCTAGATTCATTTAGATTTGGAGTGAATCTAGACACTAAAGGAGTCTAGATACACTCCCTTCACAAAGCTAAAACATCTTATATTTTGGAACGAAGGGAATAGGAACTAGGAACCTACTGGGCACTGCCCCAGAAAGAAGATACTTGAGCAAATAAATGCAATACAGAACATACATGATGAAATTTTCCAGATTGTTAAATGTTTGTTCAAGAGCCACCTCACCATATCGAAAACTAAAACATCCATACAATGGTTAACGACCTGTGCTCCGACACACAGGACGGAACCTGCTGTGCAACACCCCTGGGCACTTTTTCCTTTCTTTTCGAAAAGGTGATGGCATCCCGGCCTCTGCATCGACAGATGCATAGGGCCTTTGTTAACTCATTGAAAATTTATGAAATGGACAACTGGCGATTTTTACTAGATCAGCGTTTAGAATGGTCGACTTAGGAATCAGAATTTCGTGGTCAACTTGAAAAGGGACGGTGCAAAGTATAAGACCAAAAGAGTTTTGCATTTTTCATTTATGTCACAAATTATTAGGCCCATATTAGGCATTCGTCAAAAAAAATTGTCAACATACATAAATGTGTCGCATTACCTTACAGCAGATGGAACTGTCGGCCTCGGCCTACAACAAATCTGAAACAAAATCTGGTTCATCTCCTCCACTCTTCCACCTCCGACCACAGCAGTGGAGAAGCTGGGGAAGTAACCATGTCATTGTATATACAGAGTAGGGGTCATGACTCATGAATCACATGATGGCGATAAATTTACCGACCAACGCACGAGAAGTTTTTTGTTGAGCAAATCTGTAGTACAAACTGCAGAAATCTTGTCAATGGAATAGACATAGTGACTACTAATGATTAGGATTTTTTTTCCGAAATGAGGGTAAACCCCGGCCTCTGCATCCTGGGATGCACACAACCCTTTATTTATAAGTTCAAAGAAGTATCATAAGAGTATTACAGCTCATATCATAGATAGGAAGATGCGCAGATCGACCATCTGAAAAACAAAAGGGTCTCACAAGAGAATGGAAATCGTAGCTAAGCAACAGTCAATCTACTAGAATGCCGCCACGAAGCCTGGCTAAAGAAATCCGAGGTAACCGCCACAAGACGGGTGCAGCCAGAAACCATTGGTTGGCGCTGGTGCTCTGGGAGAAGGAAAGCCCAGAGTTGAATCCAATGTGCCGCCATAAGAATAACCTGCAAAAATAAAGGAACTCCGGACTTGTTAAAAATACAGTTGTTACGACTTTTCCAAATGAACCAACAAATGGCTGAAATGCCAATACGAATCCTCCCCTTGTTCGCTTTATCTACTCCGTTTAACCAATTGCCAAACATATTGGTGGTGATATTACTCGGAGGAGGGAGGTTATATGTAAAGAAAACCATACGCCATATAATCTTTGCAAAAGGATATGAAAGGAATAAATGTTCAACTGTTTCGTCCTCGTCACAGAAGCAATATTTCTTACATCCATTCTAATTCTGTCTAGCAAGGTTATCTTTTGTTAGCAGGATTTTATTATTCAAAAACCAAATTACTGAAAGTATTTATGGGGATGTATAGTAGCACTAACAGGGGTCTGAAAAAAGAGAGAAGGGTGTACACTAGCACTACTGCAAATAATAGCTGATGTGCATGCAAATGTTGTTTTCGTATTTTCAGGTCACAGGGACGGAGATCTTTCAAGTGCTGAAAGAAAAATATGGTTTGGGGTTCGACAATTTTATCGAAGAAAAGATATGTCCTTTGGTAGGAGACATCATGTATGAGAACTTTGGACTAGACACAGCCAAGCTGAGAGAGTTGTCCAACAACGTTGATATCATTTTCAATGGAGCTGCGACCACGAATTTCTCTGAAAGGTTTGAGGTGTTTCTTGGTCACAAGTTACAGACATAACATTATAACAACATACATGCTGTTGAAATAATTGGTGAAAATGTTTCTTTTTCAGGTATGACGTTGCTTTCGACACAAATGTTTTGGGAACGAAGCATGTCTGTGCATTTGCAAGGAAGTGTACTAGACTCAAGATGTTGCTTCATGTTTCAACTGGTGAGAAGCAATAGGACTATGATAAACGAATTGTGATTGATTCCCTCCATTCTGAATTCTTACTCATAAAGTGACTATATGACTTGAACAGCCTATGTAGCTGGTGAACAAATGGGGATAATAGAAGAGAAACCATTCTTGATGGGCGAGACACTAAGGGTGGGCACACATTTGGACATCGAATCCGAGATAAATCTGATAAAAGATACTAGGATAGAACTGAAGGCTAACTGTTCCACAGAGAAGGACGAGAGGAAAACCATGAAGGAGCTTGGCCTCAAGAGGTTAGACACAAACAACCGGTCATAAATAAAAGAAGAAAAAACAGCATACCCTTTTCTGCCACTGGTAGCACTGTAGACCTGATACATTTGCTACATGTTTCTTATGCAAAAATGAATGAAGGGCACGGAAGTTTGGGTGGCCAAACACCTATGTCTTCACCAAGGCAATGGGGGAGATGCTACTAGGGCAACTGCGCGGGGACTTTCCGGTGGTCATCCTCCGCCCCAGCATGATAACCAGTATCCTTAAGGAGCCATTGCCTGGATGGATGGAAGTAATCAGGTGACTGAAACTCAAAAATCTAGCTCTTGATTCTTCGCAACAGTGTACAATACCAATGCTACAATAATATAACCCTAAACCCTAACAGGACAATCGACTCAGTGATCATAGGTTACGCGAAGCAAACCTTCTCATTCTTCCTAGCCGACCTTGATTCAATAATGGATGTGGTGAGTTTGTTTACAACTTGGCAACCAAAATTAATTTTTCAACGAACCTAAGTCAATTAATTTGGATCGGAGGGAATACCAAGCAGTAACCAGCAATGGTGTGGTTCTGGCTGGGGTGGGTTGGACAGATTCCTGTGGACATGGTGGTGAACGCTATGATGGTTTCCATGGTAGCGCACTCAGAGGAGCAAGGACAGATCATCTATCACGTGACGTCATCGATGCGCAACCCAGCGACTTATGCCGTCCTCTCAAAGTCAGTCCACCGGTATTTCTCCGACAACCCGCCATGTACAGGCAGGAACGGCCAGCGTGTGCGGTTGAAGAAGATGCGATTCTTCAGCACAGTCACGGGAATCAGATTGTACATGGCCATCAAGTACAAGCTTCCCCTCGAGGTAAACTACCATGTCAACACGGGAGCACTGATTTCGCACATGAAAATGGAAATAAATTAGTAAATAATGTGCTTCCCCTACAATTTGGGCAGATGCTTCGTCTAGTGAACATGGCACTCTGTGGTGTATTGTCACGGCGCTACAACGAGCTCAGCAAGAAGTATAGATTTGTCATGCAGCTAATCGAGCTCTACGCGCCATTCTCCTTGTTTAAAGGGTGGTAAGCAACTTAAAAGGATGTTCTTTTGCTTTTGCGTTTGCATGGTATACCAATGCGTCCACTTAGCATATCAAAATGTACTTAGTTTATCCTTAAAAATATAGTTCCTTGACTTGATTTTATCAACCTTGCAGCTTTGATGACATGAACTTGGAGAGGCTAAGGATGGCGATGAACAAGGACCAAAACAACAATGAAGCCTACTACTTTGACTTTGACCCCAAGTCCATCGACTGGGACAACTATTTCTACAGTGTTCACATCCCCGGTGTGCTCAAGTATATGTGTGATTGAGTTCTGTTTAACTGACAAACTTTACATCGCAGTTCTATTTAAATATGATAAACATGTATGGAGTATTTGCTATGCAACTCCGATGATTATGTTTGTATATTTCCTCGTGGAAAGCAGTGGCAGTGTTAGTATGTAGTGTTTCATCATAAGCCCACTCAGTTGAAGTGTTACGCATTTGGTTCAAGGGGAAAGAGAAGCAGTGGTGTACAAAATCCGCAAACAGGAAAATAAAGCAATGCAGTGGTGAACAAAATCCGCCAAGAGGAAAGTAAAGCGAGCGAATAACTTGCTAAGTCTTGACGATCTCATGAGGCTCGACAACACTCCAATAGCTTCTTTTCTTTCTCTACCCCTGTTATTGTAAATAAGTTAGCTTCTGTTGGAGTTTGTATGAGTAATTCTGTAATGGAAGTTAACTTGTCTAGTTAGGTTCTGAAGCATATGGAGGTTGACCGTTTAACGGTTACTCCTAAGGCTTCAGTGGTTCCTGACTCTTTACTGATTGAGGAAGAGGAGGTGCATGTCACAGTAGATGGTCAACTTCTCTCTCACTTAGTTGGTGAAGTGTCAGAGGTAGGCTTTGATGAGACGGGGCTGGACTCGTCGTACGAGCTAAAAGCCTCTAGTCGTAAATCAAAGAGCCAGAAGGCTCGGAAGAGACCCCGTGTATCTAAACAATCTATTGTTTCTCAATGAATGGCATGTTTTCAAATAACAGAGGTCTTCGCGACTTGGCTAAGCATTTATTTTTTGCCGATTGTGTGAGAGATCACCGTTTGGATTTTCTGGTATTTTGGAGACTGGTAGACGAGACTACTCACAAGCTCTACTTAATCGCCTATCTGGTGGAGTGGACTTTACGTGGGTATCTCGACCGCCGCGTGGTCGATCCGGGGGAATTCTATTAGGTGTACGAGATGAGACCATGGAAGTCTTAGCTAGTTCGGTTGGAGATTTTTTATAAAACTTCATATCCGTAACAAGGCTGATGATTTCACATGGTCTCTAGTCACTGTATACGGAGCTGCCCAGGATGTGTTTAAGGCTGATTTTTTACGTGAGTTGGTCAATCTTGCAAAGGACAGCCCGTATCATATTCTTATAGGTGGGGATTTCAATTTGATGAGATCCCCTCATGAGAAAAGTCGAGACCATTTTGACGATCATTGGCCTCATTGGTCTTTCATGTTTAATGCTATTATTGACAGCTTGGATTTGAGAGAGGTTATAATGTTATGTAGACAATTTACTTGGGCTAATAGTCTGCCTGAGCCGACATACGAAAAATTTGATATGATACTTATGGATACAGAATGGGAGGAAAAGTTCCCCCATGGTAACTGTAAGGGCTCTAGAGCGTATTGAGGCTTTGTCTGATCATGCCTCTTTACTTTTGTCGGTTGGTTCACCGCCTTGAAATTCCAAGCATGAGTTCAAGTTTGAACTTGGCTGGATGATTCGGGATGGGTTTTATGATATGGTTAAGGCAATTTGGATAAAACCAGTTGGTGGTCAAACACCCATATAGCGTTGGAATAATAAAATACGTTTGTTATGTAACTTCCTTTGTGGTTGGGCTAGACATACTGCTTGTATCCTGAAAAAGGAGAAAATTCGCCTTTCCTCTATTATTGATGATTTAGAGGTTTCTGCGGAAGTTAGACCGTTATCTGCACAATAGATTGAGCTTAAGAGTCACTCAAATGCGGAAATAGTAAGACTTCTGTGAGAGGAAGAACTCAAATGGTACCAACGCTTCAAAGCGAAATTCATCCTCGAAAGAGATGCTAATACAAGATATTTTCATGCTATTGTCAATGGAAAGCGTAAGAAGAAATGCATTCAATCTCTCAACCAAGATGAAGGTATTATTGAGGGACAAGAGCATCTTAAGTCATACATTACTAATTATTATAACTCGTTGTTTGGGCCACCCCAAGATAATTCCTTTACTTTGGATGAGTCTCAAACAACGGATATACCGCAGGTTTCTATCGAGAAAATAACTTTCTAACCGCCTCATATACGGAGGAAGAGGTCAATAAAGCGGTTTTCCAGGTGGAACATAACAAGGCACCAGGTCCAGATGGCTTCCCAGCAGAATTTTACCAAAAATGTTGGGATGTCATGAAGGAGGACTTGATGGCTTTATTTGGTTTTTTGCATGTTGGACAACTTGATCTCTTTAGACTAAACTTTGGTAATATAATTTTACTACCTAAGGTTAATAATGCATAGCGGATACAACAATATCGTCCTATCTGTCTTCTTAACGTTAGCTTTAAAATATTCACAAAAGTTGCCACGATTAGACTAAATTCATTTGTTGAACATGTTGTTAGTCCTTCTCAAACTTCTTTCATGCAAGGAAGAAACATCTTGGATGGTGTAGTAATCCTACATGAAACAATTCATGAATTACACTCCAAAAAGCAAAACAAGGTAATGTTCAAGATTGATTTTGAGAAGGCTTATGACAAAGTTAATTGGTCTTTCCTTCAGCAAACACTCCGAATGAAAGGTTTTTCCGAGGAGTAGCGTGCTCTTATTCATTCTTTTGTGTTTGGAGGTAGTGTCGCCATAAAGGTTAATGATGACACTGGCAACTACTTCCAGACTAAGAAGGGTTTGAGGCAAGGGGATCCACTATCGCTAATACTATTTAATATAGTGGCAGATATGCTGGCTATCCTTATTGAGAGATCTAAAGCTGAGGGCCAAATTGAAGGACTAGTCCCACATCTTGTTGATGGAGGACTTTCTATCCTCCAATATGCTGATGATATAATCTTATTTATGAAACATGATTTGAAGAAAGCTAAGAACCTGAAGTTAATACTATCAGCCTTCTAGCAACTCTCTGGATTAAAAATTAATTTCCATAAGAGCAATCTGTATTGTTTCGGCGAGGCCCAAAACGAGGCACACCTGTATGCTGAACTCTTCGGTTGCGGGTAGGGGCAACTTCCAATCAACTATTTGGGTATTCCGATACATTATCAGTGTCTCGCTATTGTTGAATGGAAACTCGTTGAGGAACGACTCCAGAAACGTCTTAATAGTTGGAAAGGCAAATTGCTATCCCTTGGAGGAAGACTTGTACTCATAAACTCAGTACTTACCAATATGGTAATATATATGATCTCGTTTTTTCAACTGCCAAAAGGTGTCTTGAATAAAGTGAATTATTTCCGATCAAGATTCTTCTGGCAGGGGGATAGTGAGAAAAAGAAATATCGACTGGCCAAATGGAACGTGATTTGCCGGCCCAAGGAATACAGAGGACTTCGTATACATGACCTACAAGTCAAAAATACCGCCATTTTAGGTAAATGGTTGTTTAAGCTACTAACCGAAGAAGGAGTCTGGCAAACTATCATTTGGAGAAAATATGTTGGATCCAAAGTTGTGTCTCAAATGGTTTGGAAACCTGGTGATTCACACTTTTGGGCGGGACTAATAGCGTCTAAAAAACATTTTTTCTGTTTTGGTGTTTTTAATATTAAGGATGGATCTCAAATTAGATTCTAGGAGGATAAGTGGCTTGGACATACTTCTCTTCGGTAATAATATCCGACTCTTTATTCGACTGTTAGACACAAAGGGGCCACACTTTCTAAAGTTTTGGAAACTAATCCCCCGAATGTATCTTTCAGAAGAAGTCTCATTGGTCCCCGACTTGTATCATGGAACAATCTGTTATTACGATTATCCATGATTCACATGTCAGACTGTATTGACGAGTTCCGTTGGAAATTACTTGAGAGCGGTAAATTTTATGTGGACTCTATGTATAGGGCCTTGATCCAACCTAATATTCCGGTAGATGATAATATTCAATTTGGAAAATGAAAATACCCCTGGAAACTAAGATATTTGCTTGGTATCTTCGTAAAGGGCTAATTCTTACAAAAGATAATCTTGTTAAGATAAATTGGCATGGAAGTAAACAATGTATGTTTTGTCATCAGGACGAGACGATCAAACATTTATTTTTTCAATACAAATTTGCTCGTCATATATGGTCAATCATCCAAGTAGCTTCTGGGTTATCTCCCCCATGATCGGTGGCCAATATCTTTGGTAACTGGTTGTATGGGATTGATGATAAATACATGATCTTGTTTAGGGTAGGAGCGCTTGCCATTATTTGGTCGTTGTGGCTATGTAGAAATGACAAGATTTTTAATGCTAATGTGTCTTTAACGCTGCAGGTAATTTATCGGGCTACGACTATTCTTCGATCTTGGACTATTCTCCAACGGGTCGAGCACAACGCTTTGTTTACAGAGGAATGTACACGATTGGAAGATACGGCGAGTGATATTTTTTTCCGACATGGATGACCGCGTGAGCTGCGGATCGAGTTACCTTAGTGATTTGTCATGGACAATCTTGGAGACATTTGTGCTTCACCTTTTCACTTGTTTTTATACCTGTGTGGTTTGATCGGCTATGTGCATCTTAGTTATGCCGAGGCCGGGTGTAAACATTATGAAAGTAATAAAGCGTCCATTTCCAAAAAAACGAAAACTAATTAATCGAACAAAACTAGCAAGGTAGCCTGCCCAAAATTTAGATACGAATATACAATCCTCAGTACCAACTTCGAACATTCTTTTCTATATGAATATGCTTATATAAAATTATAGGTCATGGTAGTATTACAGAAAAAAACATGATCTATAGTAGTATTATAGTACAATTTTGCATGACGAATTTAATATTTTGTACCACTCGGTAGTGTCAAAAAAAGTTTAACTAAACCCATTTTCTCAAGCTATGCATTATAGTTCGTCGTCAACGGATAAACTAGACACCGAAGGATGGATAGAAAAGTTTTAACAAGGAATTTAAAATATTATGTTATTCGATTAGCACAATGTCATGCATCCGCATACTACAATGCAGGCTTACCTTAGTCTAAGTTCCATTGTCCCCTACAAACCTAATGTAATTTTTTGCTTTTGCGAAATTCCGCCAATCAACATCAACATTAGTACAAACAGCCCCAAAGAAGTAATACAAATTACAAATAGTTTACTGGACCGCACAACGACGACTATAGACACTAGCACCAGCCAAAGATGTGTCATCGTCCTTGCCCCTCCATCATGGGAGCCAGGAAAAGCTTGGCACAATATAGATTATTGTAGCAGATAGATGGAAAGTCATTGTGCTAAGACCCCAAAGGACCAGCGCACCAGAGCAGCAACTATCACCATGGTGTAGTCGATTGGTCGTGCTAGTCGAAATGATACGTAGTTGATGGGGGAATACCCAATGGTGTAGGATTAAGGAGTTGACTCTGTGTTACCAACTAGGGTGACCCATGACATGATCGTTGCCGCCTTCTTAGTGGGCTTGCATTAGAATAAGATGGGACAACTCCGAGGCTCAGCCGAAGACATGGTGTGGACCAGTTGGATTCGGTGTCCTAAACTTGAAGGAATTATGTGCCCTAGAGGCAAACATATATTCGTGTAAAAAGTTATCATGTTTTGAATGATAACAGTCATCACTGAATACATGATTCAATTGTGCAACCATATGTTTGGACTCGTTCTTTACTAGTTATCCTTAGTCGTAAGTTAAGATGGACACTTAACCTAGGCTAATGTAGGAGTCGGCAGATGACGAAGTTCTACTCATCATGTGCACGGAGATCCTAATCCACCTACAATATACTCGACAAAATATCTAGGCAATTCATACTGACCCAAGGTTGAGTCAACACAAGTAATGCCATGTGTATCGACTTGAACAATAGAATCCTTAGACTTGAGGTAGACACATATCTGAATTGTGTACTAGCCGATTTTGATCCCACGAAACATAGATCATAAATGACTTTTATAAAATGGGACGTCGAGTTGACTCGGAAGCAAGTTGTGTGTCATGAAACTCCGAGACAGAATTTTCCCTACTCTCTAGACCTCTCTAGGTGATGTGGTTCAAAACAACATGGCCATAGTGTTAACCAAGTCGGTAGAACTAAGTGTTAGTCGCACAGGAACTGCACATCACTAGGATAAGAAGTGATACTTTTCTACATGGGGTATGACACCAACTTACCCATAGCCTAGCACCAATATCCATGATGCAAAGGGAATTGGTCACTTGGCACATTGAGAAAGGCAAATCGTAATGACTACATAGTGTCTAAGAGTCGCCTCATCTTGCTAGAGGCTAATGTCGACTATCAGTTCGTAGTGCAACTCGGAACAAGTGATGAATCAGTACGGGACGACTCGAACTGTGTCCAAGTCACTAGTAGCCTGCAGAGTCACACGCACTTAATAGGTGAGGATGGTTTGAACCAGACTATGATGACTGAAAAAATATTCCTACAAAAAGAAATATTAGGTGGAACCTACCATTAGGGCTTTGAGATTGGTGCGGAGAGGTAAGCCCGCGTCCACTACCGCCTCCTTATAAATAGAAGAGGGTACTGGTGGCGCAAGGAATCCAAGTAAGGAAGAAGTGCAAGCCACCGGTTTTCCTTCTTCATCCCTGTGGCGCTGGGACGAGACTAGCATCCGGCGTTACTCCCCACCGTACATGTTGACTTCCTAGAGGCAGTTCGCTTGAGTTTCTCGGAGATGAAGAGAGAGTGAGGGCTAGCCATCATTCTACCGAGCAGCATGCCAGATTGGAGCTAGACAAGGAGCTAGATCGGAGCTAGAGAAGGAGCTAGATCAGAGTTGAAGAATTATCTAGAGTTGAGCTGTATGATGAGCCAGAACGGAGTGTGGAGATGCTGAATAAGAACTGCACTACACCGACAGATGCTTGCGTGTCTAGTGGTAAGATTGTGGTGCCTACCTGCTAGAACCGGATCTTGTGGTGTCCATGTTGTTGCTGCGAGTAGGAAGCGAAAAGTTTTTGTTTTTTCTCTGTCGCCATAGCATGATCCAACTGTGGTGTCAGAGCCTCGGTTCTGGCTTTAGGCCTGGATCATTTCATGGTGAAAGGACAAAGGATGTCGCCTAGAGGGGGTGAATAGGCTTTTAAAATAATTACAATTTAGGCTCTAATAAATGCGGAATAAAACTAATGTTTAATTTATCAAACCACAAAACCTAAAAAATACTAGGTTCAACTAAGTGCACCAACAACCTATGCTAAGAAAGACAAGCAACAAGGTGATAGGAAGATAAAATATTTCAACCACGAAGGCTATCAAAATGTAAATTGCATAAAGAGCTTGGTTGAGAAATAACCGATGGACGCGGAGACGATGATTTTTATCCTGAAGTTCACTTCCAAGAAAGCTACGTCTTCATGGGAGAGGTGTGATGGCACAATGCTCTCCAAACGCCACAAATGACTCACCTTGTGGTGTGGGGGTTCAATGCTCACCCAACGCCACACAAGGCCTCACCCAAGATGCGAAGGCACGCAACTCATGGATGCCACAATAGGCTCACCCTATTCTCCCGTAATATCACCACAAAGTCTTACTCATGATCCATTATGGGACACTTGAGGACGGTCACCGAACCTGTACAAGCTTGGGGAAAACTCTATAACTCAATTAAAGGGCTCCCAAGAATCACCACAAAAGCCTCGACTTTGAGAAATCTCCACAACTCAATTGGAGGCCCTAAGGATATCACACCACTAACACACAACCGTCTAGGGTTCCAAGAATCCAAGATAAACAAGCTCAAGAGCTTGAGCTCGCCGAATCTCCGAGGAGAACTCAAACATATGCACGAAATGCAAGAGGCAGGTCCTTCAATCTCAAATTCCACCAAAGCTACATAAGCTATTGAGGGAATAAGAGAGGAAGAACACAAGAGGAAAACACAAAACTTTCCAAGATCTAGATCCCAAGGATTCCTTCACTAATAAGGAATTTGGTTTGGTGGGATTGTAGATCTAGATCTTCTCCCTCAAATCCCTCAAAAAATATGCAAGAATCATAGGAGGGGGAAGGGGAGAGGACAAGCTCTTCAAAATCAACAATGGAGAAGAGAGAGAGATAAAAGCGGACCAAAAGAGCTAGTGCCCATGAAGGGGAAGAGTGGCCCCTTTTATAGGGCTCCCTGAAACGGACCGTTTGGGGGAAAACGCGCCTGGCCAATAGTATCAGTGAGCCACCAGAAGTTCTGGTCAGCCCCGGCTCCAATGGCTCGAAAGAAGTTGAAACGACCCAGTTGTACATGCTGGAAGTTCCACCCGACCCGGGCCGGAACTTCTAGCCAGTACGACCGGTCTACTACCGGCCAAGTACTGATAAATAAAATGCGACCAAACAGAGAGATGACTGTGGGATGTCACGGGCTGAGCATAAGTGAGCCGAAATTTCACCCGGTACTATCGGTGGCAAAATGCTCGAGCTATACTTTCGGTGCTAGGCCGGTACTACCGGTCGCGCTTCTCCAACAGCTCTTCCGACTGGTACTACCGGTGTACTACCGGCCCAAGTACTGGTAAATAAGCATCGAAAACAGAACGGGTTTTGTGAGCATTCTCATGCTCACCGGAACTAGTCTGGTACTACTAGCGTCAAATTGTCCTAGCGGTACTACCGGTGAAACAGCAAAACTTCCGGTTAGAAAAAACTCTAGAACCAAAACTATCATAACTTTTGCATCCGAACTCTAAATAAGATGAAACCAATTTTGTTGGAAATATTGGGTATCACCAAGGCAGAAAATACCATGAATAAATATGTGAGATATCTCCCAAGGTGTGGATCCGGAAAACCCGCAAGATCAAAAACGCAATAACATATTTAAGAGAAAACTGTTTTTGATGTACTAGAGCTTGTTATGAAGATAACCACAATCTCTAGATCCTCTCATGTACAAGATCCAAGCAACAACCAAGAAATATTATGCTATATATGCAAAGGTTTTAGCTCTTCCAAAGAGATTGAACGAGCTACTCACTTGAGTGGCCCTCTTGATAGTACGGCTATATATCCTAAACCTGGTCTTCCAACACTACAAGAGACCGGTAAAATAGAAAACATATCAAGATCATCCATTTGCCTTGAGCATTCCACTTGAGCTTGATGTAGACAGTCTTTTCTTCCTCAAGATGGAACATCTTTCTTGATTGCTCTTACTCGCGCTTTGCTTGATGAAGACTTGAGAATTGCTCCCCCATACTCCATGGGGAAGCCTCTTATTTGAACTTCACTTCATCACACCATGATCATCGAGCATGGCAAGCTTCAAGCATGTGACCTTCTAGAGATGGCACATCTTGAGCTTGCACTTAATTTCTTCTACCTCCGTTAGGATGATGTGTTGAAGATAACCATGAGGAACTCCATCTTCTTCTTCAAGACACTCTTGATATTCTTCTTCTTCTTCGTCGTCTTCTTGTTCTACATGATTCCAATAGGCACAAAGTCCTTGGACATTGCTTATTATTAATTTCTTTAACTTTCAACCTTGAAACCAACACATGGCCCAAGCGATGTCATTGGAAAAAACCTACAAGTGAAACTCAATTCAAACATTAGCCCATAAAGATTGTCATTAATTAGCAAAACTACACATGGGGCACACATGCACATTCACATGGGTTTTGTGTAGGTGGTGCATTGATTGGATAAATGCCGTCTGGTTTGGTTGCTGATTCGAGTTCGGAATCGGTTTTCCCTTGATCTTTGATTAACTAGGCTCAGGAGATGGTGTGGAGGTCAGCTACAAATTGGATGCATGCTAGGCCATACTGGATTTGTTCTAGATCTTCACCGATCTACCTACCCCATCGATAATAAGAAGTTGAAGTCAAGAGGAATGGTGTGGCATTGATAGCCTCGTTTGAAGCCTCCATTGAAAAGGTGATTGCCGAAGTGTCATTAAACAACTAAGTTCGCGATGTTAAGAACGAGCATCCGAGTCACCAAGGTCACCACCCAGACCGGCATGCTCTAGACGATGAATGTGGCATCACAACCGGCAGTAGCCAAAATGGCCGAGGAGTCGAGGATCTTGATTGCCGATACATCATACATCCAACATGAATGATGACACCAAGGTTTGGTACTTGAATAGTAGCGCACGCATCGTGGCCGCGATGAGGGCGGCAAGAACAGCCCTACCATCTGCACTGGCATGGGCGCCCACATGGGTGACAGACATCGGGGAAAAAAGATCCAACACTGACGGGATGGTGAAGTGCTCTGCCTACCGCCAACTTAACGGAGTTGGGCATGGTAGCGTGCTCCGTGCAGCGGCTCGTGGCACGGAACGACGCGCGCGTAAACCAGTGAACACAATGCGATTTACATATTCATGCCATAAAGTTGGATTTCTGGGTTCCATCTGGAACAAAAGTTTGAAATTTTGTACTCTATTTGTTCTGAAATAAGTTACTTAAATTTATCTAGATTCAGATGTATCTATACGTGTTTTAGTACATGTGAATCTAAATAAATCCAAATCACTTGTTTTGGGATATGTCCATGCCCTCCATTTTCCTCTATAGTTTTACATGCCTAATAAGGAAAAGTCGGGAATAAAGTTTCCTCCGTCGAAATCGAAACGGGAAAGAGAATTTGCTACCCCACCCACCCTATCCACTCTTGGCGAGGCCGACAAGGTGAAGAAAAAGCTCCGCCAGTCAGCCGCGGGCCCACCCCCGGCCGTCCACGCCCGCGGCTAAACCACGGCCAAGCAAACACCGGGCCAAGGGCGCGCATTAATTATCCGGCAGTCAAGCAGCCGCCGCCGACGAAACAGCAGCAGCCTGCGCACGCGCGCACGGTCAGGCCGGCCGGCATGGGCGACGCCGTGGCGACGGGCGGCCTGCTCTCCCCGCCGTCCCCGCCTCCGCCGGAGCTGGGCATGGTGGCGCGCGGCGTGCAGCGTCTCGTGGCGCGGAACGACGCGCTGGACGATGGCGGCGGCGAGGGGACCGGGACCGGGACCGGGACCTGGACGATGGCGGCGTTCGAGGGCGCGGGCGCGCCGCGGATCGGCGTGGCGCAGTACCTGGAGCGGGTGCACCGGTACGCGGGGCTGGAGCCCGAGTGCTACGTGGTGGCTTACGCGTACGTGGACAGGGCGGCGCACCGGCGCCCCGCCGCCGCCGTCGCGTCCAGGAACGTGCACCGCCTGCTCCTCGCATGCCTCCTCGTCGCCTCCAAGGTCCTCGACGACTTGTAAGTACTGCCTCGATCCATTACCTCGATCGGCGGCTGACTGAAAAAACTACTCCATCATTGTGTACGAAACCTTTTTTTTTTTTTTTTGCTCCGTTCGATCATGGAATATGATACTCGAAACTAAAACAGAGATTATTGCCATCCTCCCGCGGTTCTACCATCATGATGCACACTGATTCACTGACTACTAGAATTACTGAGATGATGTCGTACAACAACCGAAAGAAAGGGAGTGGGGAGGGGAGACCAACCACGGCCACATTTAGGTATGAATAAAAGTGGCCACAATTAATCCATCGAGAAACACAAACGGAATTGGAAAATGCCACCATCACTTTGTATGCCGGTGGCACTTTCAAGTGAAGAAAAAGAAAGGCGCGCACCATTTCCCCCCCTTGTGCTGAGATAATCCTGGTCACATCAGCCAGTTGGTTGTTGTACTTGTAGTAGTACCACGTACTCTGGTCTAACGACCGGTTGGTACACTAGCTAGCTAGTGCTTCATGATTGATCCGTATTTATGTCGTCAAACAAAATTCAATGTACGTGATAGGTACATTTGCTTGCAGATTAAGTCTCTCATTCATGACTAATACGACCTGCATAGTAATGTCTTGATCAGATGGATCATGGATGCTCATGCATGATCGATGCAACTCGGGAGGAATTAACGGAATGGGTAGTATACATTTGCTCAGCGATTTTTACCTGTGTCGCTGTGCGAGATATGCATCTGCCATGGTGAAATATATTACTCCCTCTTTTCAGAAATATAAGACATTTTAGTTTGTGAAATAAATATTTTCAGATGTCTTTATATAGGTTCAGATTTCCATTCACAAAGCTAAACCGAGGAAGTAACACTTTTGGATATTGACGATGCAGCCACCACGACAACGCCTTCTTCGCGCGAGTAGGCGGCGTGAGCAACGCGGAGATGAACAAGCTGGAGCTGGAGCTCCTCACCGTGCTCGACTTCGAGGTCATGCTCAGCCGCCGCCTCTACGACTTCTACCACGCGCACCTTCTCGGCGTCAAGGACGACACGCAACATACTAGCAGGGACGCCGCCGCCGCCGGCATCGACGAATTAGTCGCGGCCGCCGCGTTGACCAAGATCGAGGAGCGGTCGGCGGACGGAGACGACGACGGCGGCGGGTATGATGACGACGATAACGGGAGGCGGCTTCCGAACGGCGTAGTGCAGTACGACTGGAATCAGGGGCCAGCTGTGGCGAACGGCGGTGGGGGCGGGCGGCGGCATTCGTCGTCGCAGGCTCCCTCACGGTACTCCTTCGTCTCGGGCTAGCTAGCAGACTTCAAACCCACGATCTGCAGATTGATTAACTACTGCCCGAATTAATTCGACGTGTATATAAATTGGAATGCACTGAGGCTGGTGAATCTATCGAGGCAGGTTTGATGTGTCGTATACGAGCCAAGAACCGTGCATCCCGTCTCGTATGTATCGTACAGCCTAAGGGGGAGTGTGTTTTGTTTTTTCTTATTCTCAAGAATCGGTAGAAAGCAAATGCACCTACCAAGATTTTTTTTAGATGAGCTACCTAAAATTAGGAGGCACCAACACAATGTCGATGTGACAAACCACGTTCATTTTTTTAATCAAAAGCTGCGATTAAAATTAAGCCGTAGCTGAATCCAGTACAAGACGGTTCACAATAATATCTGGTGCTACCCTAAACCACACCTTGTACAATTTATTCTCACAACCTTCTTTCGTCATTCGATGAGCAACTTCATTTGATGTCCGTCGTACCGCGCACGCTATGGAGTCTTCAAAACCTCGAAGGAGATCCTTTATTTCTACGACCAGCGGACCAAACTGAGATCGGTCTAGTCCCTCCTTATTCAGCTTTGCAGCAACCTCAGTGCTATCTGTTTCTAGCAGACGCTCCACCCGAATTTCTCTCGCAATTTGCAAACCTCTCTTACAGGCAAGTAGCTCGGCTCCTTCGGCATCCACAATATGAGGGAAAAATGGCCAGCTCCACCGATGAAACCACCATGGCAGTCTCGGATGACTACATCTCCCCCACCTTTGTTTTTAGCCAAAACAAACGAACCATGCACATTGACTTTGTGCCTCCCTGGATCAGGTGGTAGCCAGTGCTCCGCCGTTTTACTACGAGCTCCAGCTAGAGAGGTATGCACTTGCACTCATTCTTCAACCCACTATTGTCCTCCTCACAATTGAAAACGGATTAGAGAGATTTGAGCTGAGTCTCGGGTATCATTGTGCGCTTGCCATAGGTTATACAACAACATCATAACCAAGGAAACTTTCTTTCCTTTTTCCTTACCTATCCAGTCCAGTAACCACCCTTTTAACTCAGAGTGGGAGCGTAACTTTGCGCGCAGGGGTCCATGGACAAACCTGTCTCCTCAGCCAGGGAATTCCATGTAAGCGCGCTATGTGAACAGGACCAAAAACGATGCATCAAGCTCTCCTCTTTGTCAAACACTAGACAGTTTATACCATCTTTAATTCTAAGATGTTTGAACAAAAAACAACTCATCGAAAAAGTTGGCACAACCTAAATTACCGACTTAACCAGAACCCCTTTTGCAGCCTTTGACATCCCCTGACCTTTGAGCCCTTTGACCTTCCCCCAGCATCGTTCATTAACATATTGGAAGGAGCCATTTTTAGACCGTCCCACCACCCTAGGAAGTCCTATGTAGCGTTCCGAGAGAGCTTCACATGAAATACCAATCTGGCTTTTTAGGTCATGCTTGAGAGTAGATGAGTAGCCCGGGCAAAAAAAATATAGAAGATTTTTGTAGGTTCACCTTCTGACCCAAACTCACCTCATAGTCACCGAGTACTTTCTGAAGAGTTTGCATACTACTTGGAGTCGCCTCTAGGAAAACAACGTTGTCATGTACAAATAATAAATGAGTGATATGTGGTCCTTGTACTCCAAACCGAACACCTCTTAGGTCATTAGTTGCTTGAGCATCTCTCAATAAAGCAGAAAAACCCTCCACGCAAAAAAATAAGTATGGTGAGATTGGATCACTCTAACATAGGCCTCTAGATGGAATAAAAGGTTCAGATAAACCTCCATTAAGCTTTACTGCGAATCTATTTGACCGATGTAATACACCTCATCACCATCCTCACCCACTCCTCCGAGAAACCAAGTTTGAGTAACATTTTCTCGAGGAAAACCTACTCGACACGATCATAGGCCTTCATCATATCCAAATTTACTGCACACAACGGTGTCTAACTCTTCCTTGTTCTGATGGCATGAGTACACTCATAAGCAATGAAAATATTATCCGTTATAAGTCTGCCTGGTACAAACGCACTTTATTCCTCCGAGATAAGAATAGGAAGGATCAACTTAAGCCTGTTGGCAATGACCTTGGAAGCCAACTTGTACAAGATGTTGGACAAACTGATATGCCTAAATTGAGTTAGGTTATCGGGAGAATTTACTTTAGGAATTAAAACTAAGAATATCCGTTATAAGTCTGTCTGGTACAAACGCACTTTATTCCTCCGAGATAAGAATAGGAAGGATCAGCTTAAGCCTGTTGGCAATGACCTTGGAAGCCAACTTGTACAAGATGTTGGACAAACTGATATGCCTAAATTGAGTTAGGTTATCGGGAGAATTTACTTTAGGAATTAAAACTAAGATGGTGTCGTTAAATTCAACAGGGTTGTCCCTTCTCGCCATAAAGCTTCTCACCGCCTCACACACCTCTGATTTGAATAGGGGCCCAGTGGCGCTGATAAAAAATAGTGGGCAGGCCGTCCGGTCCAGGAGATTTTTTTGGCCCCATTTGAAAGAGGGTCGTCTCGATTTACTTGTCGATACCACAGCTGTAAGGGCCTCATTCATCTCCGGTGATACAAAAGCATTAATTTGGTCCACGATATTTTCCATATGGGCTACTCCTTTAGAACGAAACAAAGCACTATAAAAGTTTTATCCCACTCTCTCATCTCCTCATCAATAGAGCGTCGCCTTCCATCATCTCCGTCAAGAAACTTGACAGTATTTTTGCGTTTGCCGTGAGTTGCTTGATGAGTCCAAAATTGAAGCATAATTACCTTTCGTTTTTTCATAAGTAGATTAAGGATTTTTGTATTTTATAGCGTTTGCGTGCATCTTTTATCCTTGTTTCAACATGATCCCGAATTACTGAGTATCTTATGAACATATCAATTGGAACTATCATATTATGTTATAATATGATATTTTTAAGTGATAAAAGTCATTTAATTGATTTACCTTCGCACCTGGGAGAATAGCAAACGCGAGGAAGGCTTTTGCAGCGTTAACGACCAGTTGTACGGGTGGAGCCCGCCCGTACCACGCGGCAGCGCATCCGTCTCGTCAAATACTTTCTCCAGGCGAAGATGGATCACAAATCCAACATTCACAGCAACCTTGAACCATGAAAAACCACACCAGAAAGGGATTTGGAGGTGGAACTTGGAGAAGGGTAAATCCTTGCTGCTTCACGGATCATTGGAGGATATCGCATCATCCCCTTCATCATCGACCACTACATCACCATCACCACTATTACCCCATCTTTCATTCATTAGATCTTGTTGTAATTCTAGATTCAATTGTGGTTTGCACTAGATTTATCCCAGTACTTTTATATATCTATATGATTATGATGATATCGTTGATTGCTTCCATGTGTGAGTAGTTTCCCCTCGTTCTTGGGGAGATGGAGAAACCCTAGCACTATTATGAAATTGAAATAAAGATGGTCTATTCTTGTGTCCATATGACTTATTGGTCTAGATTTATGATGTGTATTTGATCTCTCTCTCTTTAGATGATATGTGTAGTCGGCCACATATCATTTGCCTTCAGGACTAAAGAAGAGGATGAAATCCTTTGGACTAGTTAGGAAACGTGCCCTTGAAGCTATCGTGACTAATTGGCACTGGCTAGCAACCTGCACGGTCAAAGGAGGATAAATAGAGATTTCCAAAGCTAATTATGATATTCATGGGGAGACCCTTAATTGTGGTGGTCTGTATGGGTGATTTCTCTCGGACATCGTGGTGGTTATCTAGAGATGACCTCATTCTTGGTTCAACAAAGTGACTGTTGATGGCTCAAAATATATTCGAGCTCGTTGGGAAACCCCAAGAGGAAGGTATGATGAGCACAGCAGCAAGTTTTCTCTCAGTTATGAAACTAAGGTTATCGAACCAGTAGGAGGAAGGAAACACCTCCAAGGTGTTGTTTCCAACTTAGAATCCTACACAACACAACCACAAAACTTTGCCCCCAACTTACAGTAAGGTTGTCAATCTCACCAGTTTTGCTAAAAACAAAAGATTAAACATATTGTGTGGAAGATAGTAATTGCTTGCAGAAAGTAAACAGTAAACAGTAAATAGATTGTAGATTGATGGTAAAAGAATGGACCAGGGTCCATAGTTCACTAGAGGTGATTCTCCTTAAGATAGATGACATGTTGGGTGAACAAATTACAATGGGGCAATTGACAGACACCGAGAAAGCATACATGCATATACTAATCATCTTGACTCCTACGAGATTTGATTGGGCATTACAACATTATACATAGACAGTAATCCAACTGCATCTATGACTAATAATCCACCTTCGGGTTATCATCTGAACCCCCTCCGGTATTAAGTTGCAAACAACAGATAATTGCATTAAGCAAAGTGTGTAAAATAAATAATACGATTGCCCCATAGACAAAGGATTGTTGTTTTCTCCCTAGTAGCAACAGCCATCTAGTACCTTAGAGATTTCTATCACTTCCCCAGATTACTAGAGGCATGAACCCACTATCGAGCATAAATACTCTCTCTTGGAGTTGCTAACATCTACTTGGCCAAGATAGCTACTAACAGCGGAAAGCATGCAAGATCACAAATAACATAGACATGATAGAATCAATAATCAATCTGAAATAGCATCTCAATATCCATCGGATCCCCGCAAACACAACATGTAAGATTACAAATAGATGATCTTGATCATGAACGGAGCTCACAAGATCTAAACATGCTAGCACAAAGGAGGAGAACCAACCATCTAGCTACTACATAGACCCGTAGTCCAGGGATGAACTACTCACGCATCACACCGGAGGCAGGCATGATGATGAAGAAGGCCTCTAGGGTGATCTCTCCCCTCTGGCAGGGTGCCGGGAAGAGCTTCAGATCCCTCCTGGTCTAGGGATGGAGATGGCGGCGGCTACAGACTCTTTCGTGGAATTTTGATCGGGTACTTAGGGTTTTCGTCCCGGGAGGCTTTTATAGGAGGAAGGGCAAGGTCGGTGGAGTACCAGGGGGCCCACTTCGGTGGCGCCCCTTTCTTGTGCCACCAGGTGTGGCAGCCTCAGTGCCACTTCGTCTCCCCTCTGGACTCCGTATTGCTTCGGATAAAATATTGACTTTGGCTTTTGTCCGATCCAATTCCGAGAATATTTCCTTATTAGCTTTTCTGAAACCAAAAACAGCAGAAAACAGGCAACTGGCACTATGGCATCTTGTTAATAGGTTAGTTCCAGAAAATCTGTAAAAATACTTCAAAGTGTAGACAAAACATAAGAAAGTAGATATAAAACAAGCATGGAACATCAAAAATTATAGATACATTTACAACGTATCAACATCCCCAAGCTTAACTCCTGCTCGTCCTCGAGTAGGTAAGTGATAAAAAAGAATAATTTTTTAGGTGACATGCACCATCACAATCTTGATCAAGGTATTTGTAAATAATTGATAGCTGGGATCATAGTACTCTAACATAGACATGAAATATATAGTTCTAACAATAAGACATAGCAACTATGTTGTAACATGAAGATGTACAAACAAAAGATTCATGAATAACGATGCTTTGAAAGACGTTTGTTTGTTTCTCATATAGAAAACATAATGAGAATGGTATTCAGCTTGTCCCTCATAGTGTAGCAAAACATAAATGCATAGGACACCTTCAAAGTTCATAAGGGTGATTAGATACAAATAGTTTAAGAACAAGCAATATCAAAGTTATGAATCAATCAACAAGTTTTGGGACAATGCACATTAAACTAAGAATGACCACTATGCTCTCTCAATAGGTGCATAAAGATAGAAGATGGAGACTCAACATAAAAGTAAAAAAGAAAGGCCCTTCATAGAAGGAAGCAGGGATTCAAGTCCCATAGAGAGCTTCCAAAAATTATGGTACTTATTAGCTTTCAGCTCGCATTGCCCCTATCATAAGCATCTTTAGGTAATTAAGGTTAAAGTGAACAAATATGAAGATATGCTTGACAAGTTATAAGCTGAAAATCTCATGCCCCTTACTTACGAGTATTGTTCCTCATGCTACTCAAGTTTAGTCACAGGTAAGTTCTTATCATTGTAAGTACATGTGTATCATAGAGAACCGCCAATGGGGTACCCCTTGCCCGATGATACGGAAGATTCCCCATATCAAAATGACAAGGCAAGCAGACAATGAGCATCTCAACAATCCTTTTATTTCCTATTTGCATAGGCTTTTCCCCTTTTTTCTCTCTCTTTTTTCTTTCCTATCTGCATAGGTTTTTTATAGAGGATGCTTCATAGATTGCTCACTATGGTCACGCTGCAGGTTTCCACCATGATTAGGCATGGCTTAGACCAGCCGTCCAGGCGTTTCTCTAACACATATACGAACTCCATGAGCCTTACAATCTCCCCTTTCATTTCACACCATCGGGATCCATAAGCAAAAGAACATGATATCAACTAAATAAAGTGCAATGTTGAAAGTGTTCCCCATGATAACATGGTTCTGCTAATTCACAACTTACAAAACGCAAGCAAATACGCAACATAGATGGGCACAATGGTAAAAGTTTATTAAGTGCAAGAAAAGTAAAGTGTGCCATCAAGTTCGTGAGAGCTTTAATCACTAATTTTCACATAACAAGTTTAATTCAGAAGGTAGATAAAAACATGAATATACTTGGAATAGCAAATGCTAATAGGTAGGTATGGTGGACTCTTTGGAATAACTTGGTTTTATTTGGAGTTGGATGCATGAGTGGAACTCATACTTGGTATGGAAGCTAGCAAAAGACTGGGAGCGACTAACTAAGAGAGCAGTAATGGCCATAATCATGCAAAGCGACAACACATTATTAATTAAAGCATAAAGTGATATTAAAAGTCAAAAACTAAATGATCATAGAGGCTATGGTGACTTGATGTAGTCTTAACAAGGTGTGAGCATGCGCCAAGTCAACCCAAATAAAGCATCAAAGGAGAATACCACAATATTATGCTTTTATATGCTAAAACAACGCATGATTCTTTCAAGGCACATTAAGCAATCTCAGTTGTTTGTAACAAGTCATGCTACAATAATAATCACTAAGCATAAGGTCAAAGTAGTATCAAGCATGACATGATAAAGTCTAAGTCACAGTCAAAAACAAGCTCCTTTTATACCACTTATAAGCATGAACTTCCCTACTCTTTTTCAATCCAAATCAACTTATTTGAAACTATGTATGAATACGGGGGTCTAACCAACTTATTCAAGCGAACCAAGCAAACAAAAACTAAAAACAAAAACGAAGACGCTCCAAGAACAACACAATTGTGCATGAAACAATAAAAGTGAAGTGTTTGGAAGAAAACCTGAGATTTTTATTGATGACGAAGGGGATGCCTTGGGCATCCCCAAGCTTTGACGCTTGTACTTCTTAAATATTTCTTGGGTGACACGGGTGGCATCCCCAAGCTTGAGATTTTTTCCATACTTCATCTTATCACATTACTCTTTCCTGCACTTTAAAATTTCCTCCATACAAAACTTCACACAATCTTCATTAGCAACATTAGTGTACTCAAGATAATAAGTTTTTTGGTTCAGTTCCAACACAAGTAAAACTTCCATTAAAACACAAGAAACTATAGCAATTCCTTTTAAAAGTTCAAATGATCAGAGAGAACTCAAAGAGAAAGATATTAAGAGGCAATGCAAATAATGGTAGAAATCTGTCAAAACACACCAGCAGGTAAAAACCAATTTTTTCGAAGACCTTCTGTTGCTCAAATCTAAAAGTGTTGAACTAAATAAAGTTGGATAACAACCTAGGGCATAAGCAAAAAAATTACATCTCAAACAGACATACAGAGATTTTTCACGAATTTTTACAGCGAAGCACAAAAATCTGTTTCGGGACAGCAACTTTCCCGAGCATTACTTCCCTCTCATTAGAGGTTACTCTTGGCACAAAAACCACACAAAAAGGATAAGGAGAGGTTATTACAGAGACAATAACTTCCAAGACTCAACAAAAGATTCCTAAAGAAATTTGGGTTATCTCCCAATAAGTGCTTTTCTCTAACGCCTTTGAGCTAGGCATAAGAAGCAAGAATCAAGTATTCTCAAATGAAGAAGTATTAAAACCAAATTTCTTCTCCTTATCTCTCTTACCTTTATTCTTATCCTTGGGGAACATATGATTGTTTGGTGGAGAAGCAAAATGCATGATGCCCTTTTCCACATCTATTATTGCTCCAAGGAGTTTTAGTAGGGATCTTCCAAGTGTAATTTGTCCTTTTCCTACACATTCAATAACAAGATAATCAGTAGACACCACTTTTCCTAAAATCTTTGTAAACACTCCTTCAGCTATTCCAATGGGTAATATTTTGGCATTATTAGTAAGAGATATTTCTTCTCCCCCTTCAGAAAGTCCCCAAAGATTCAAAGATTCATAGATATCTTTAGGCATAAGACATAATTCAGACATGATACCACAACGAGTATAAAAGTTTCATTATTTATAACAATTTTACTATAGGAAACCATTTTGAAGATTCGGAATTTATTGGAACATATTCATGATGCTCTCTAAGCATGTTATAACATTCTTTTAAACTAGCTGTGTTGGTCTCAAGAGTGTTCAATCTAGCCATAATGTTTATAATGGAGGAATCAGATTTGCTAGGCAAGTCATATGTTGCAAACAACTTTTTTATGGCATTAAAAGTTTCACCCTCATTGCATTGGAGGAAATCTCCTCCTACTACAGCATCCAAAGCATATCTATAGCAAAGGGCAGTTCCAAAGTAAAAACTGCTAAGAAACAAGCTTAGAGTCATTTTAGGTTCAGTTTTTGCATGTAAATCAGAGATTCTAGACCAAGCTTCTTTGAAAATCTCTTCAATCCTTGTTTGAAAGTCAAAATCATTTCCTCAGGCGACATGGTGATTGGAGAAATGCTAGACATAATAGCAACTTTAGATTTTTTTTGTATTTTTAATAAAAGGAAGCAAACTAGTATAACTAATTTTTTTGTGTTTTTTGATAAAAGAAACAAGTAAACAAAGCAGAAATAAACTAAGCAAAACAAAAAAAACAAAGTAAAGAGATTGGTTATGAGAGGCTCAACTTGTGAGGATGTCCTTGACTCCCAGGCAACGGCGCCAGAAAAAAGGCTTGATGGCTCAAAATATATTTGAGCTCGTTGGGAAACCCCAAGAGGAAAGTATGATCAGCACAGCAGCAAGTTTTCCCTCAGTTATGAAACCAAGGTTATCGAACCAGTATGAGCGAGGAAATGGAATCATGCACAACACAACCATGGAACTTTGCTCCCAACTTACAGGGAGGTTGTCAATCTCACCGGTTTTGCTGAAAACAAAGGATTAAACGTATTGTGTGGAAGATAGTAATTGCTTACAGAAAGTAAACAATAAAAAGAAAATAGATTGTAGACTGATGGTAAAAAAATGGACCGGGGTCCATAGTTCACTAGAGGTGATTCTCCTTGATACATTGCAAATATATCTATAATTTTTGATGTTCCATGTTTGGTTTTATCTACTTTCTTGTGTTTCGTCCACACTTTGGAGTACTTTTCATATGATTTCTTGGACTAACCTATTAACAAGAGCTACAGTGCCAGCTGCCTGTTTTCTGCTGTTTTTGGTTCCAGGAAAGTCAGAAAATCAATATTCTCGGAATTGGACCGGACAAAAGCCAAAGTTGATATGTTCCCGGAAGATTCACGAGCTGGAAGGAGAGCGAGAGGTCAGGGGTGGCAGACCACCCCTAGGCTGGTCCACCTAGGCAGCGCCGAGGCCAGGCATGGTGTGGGCCCCTTGGCTGGCCACCGACCTTGCCTCCTTCGCCTATATATTCCTCCCGAGGCAAAAACCCTAAATAGTCAATCAGAAATCCACGAAAAGTTCCGCAACACCGCCGCCACCGAAGGGGAGATTCGGGGGACAGAAAGTCTCTGTTCCGGCACCCTGCCGGGACAAAGAAGTGCCCCCGGAGCCATCTCCATCGACTCCACCACCATCTCCATCACCATTGCTGATTCTCATGATGAGGAGGGAGTAGTTCTCTCTCGAGGCTAAGGGTTCTACCGGTAGCTATGTGTTCATCTCTCTCTCTATGCATGATCATATTGTGATCATGAGCTTTGTAATCAAGTAGATCTACCTTGCTACTCAAGTGCTTTAATAGATCTCTGCTCTCCCCATGTGTGTGAAAGTGACAGTGTGCACACCATGGTGGCACTTAGGCTAGAGATTACAAATACTTGTTATGAGTTATATTTGGAGTTGGATGTCTTTATGAAATCGTGGTGTTTGATGGAACCATCTAGTACTCAAGGTAACAGTGTGGGGTTTTCTAGATGGGAAAGATGAACTTTGAGGTGTGTTGTTATAGCCCTACCATTGATTAGAGTGTCCAACCGGAGAGTAGTTAAGAGTAGTATCATGAAGAGAATATATTTATATGAGAGTGTTCACTAGTGAAAGTATGATCCCTAGGCCTTGTTTCTAAGCATTGAAACACCATTTGCAATTAAATCTGTTACATGTTTGCTTGCTTCCATCTTTATTCCAGTTTGCCTTTAGTCTTTTTCACGCCATCAAGCTATTTTCTGGCACCATTGTCTTATATCCATACCACTTGTATTTTACTATCTCTTCGCCGAACTAGTGCACCTATACACCTGACAAGTGTATTGGGTGTGTTGGGGACACAAGAGACTTCTTGTATCTTGATTGCAGGGTTGCTTGAGAGGGAATACCTTTGACCACTTCCTCCCTGAGTTCGATAAACCTTGGGTGATCCACTTAAGGGAAACTTGCTGCTATTCTACAAACCTCTGCACTTGGAGGCCCAACAACTGTCTACAAGAATAGAAGTGCGTAGACAACAAGCTATTTTCTGGCGCCATTGTCGGGTAGGTAAGGTAAAAGGTATTCACACCGGAGGATTAAAGAAAAAGAACCTCCCACGGCAAACGCCTATTTTCTGGCGCCATTGCCGGGGAGGTAAGGTAAAAGGTCCTCACATCCTCCGGTGTGAGTGCTCGACGTTATTTCCTTTAGATTCTACAATTTTGCCTTTTGTTTCTTGTTTTCACTAGTTAGGCTTAATGGAAAATAACAAAAAAAATAGAGAGCTTTATAGTATTTATCTTGAGTTAGGACATGAATTCTTTGAAAAGAAAATTAAAAAACCCTTGGAACTTTATTTGCATGCTAATAGCAATGTTATTAGTATGAATTCTTTGAACACCATTATTGCTAATGCTATGGAAAAGTCTAAGCTTGGGGATGCTGGTTTTGATGAGCATGATATTTTTAGTCCCCCAAGCATGGAGGAGAAAATTTACTTTGATGATACCAAACCTCCAATATATGATGATTACAATGATGAGTATGATATTTTCAGTCCACGTACTACTGAGGAGAAAATTAATTATGATTACAATATGCCTCCTATATTTGATGATTATGGTGATGAGAATAATAATGAGAACTATTTTGTTGAATTTGCTCCCACTACAATTAATAAGAATGACTATTCTTATAGGGAGAGTAATAATTGTTTTATGCATGTCGCTCATGATAAGAATGTTTTATGTGATAGTTATATTGTTACTTTTATTCATAATGCTACTGAAAGTTATTATGAGAGAGGGAAACATGGTTTTATGCATCTCAACAATATTAAGTTTCCCCTCTTTATGTTGAAAGTTTTGAAGTTGCACTTATTTTGCTTTCCTATGCTTGTTGCTTTGTGCTTTCATGACTTGTTTATTTATAAGATTCCTATGCATAGGAAGTGGGTTAGACTTAAATGTTTTTTGAATTTGCTTCTTGATGCTCTCTTTTACTTCAATTCATATTTGTTATGTGAGCATCTTCTTAAACTATCATGCCTAACTAAAAGGCGGTAAAGCAAAGTACTTATTGAGAGACAACCCAAAAGTTTTAGATGAGTCTTGGAAGTTTAGTAATAACCACTCCTTATCCTTTTTATTTGCTTTTTGTGCCAAGAGTAACCTCTAATGAGAGAGACGTAATGATTGGCAAAGTTGCTGTCCCGAAACAGATTTCTATGCTTCACCATAAAAATTCGTGTAAAATCTCTCTTTTGAGGCATGAATTTTTGTGCTTCTTCCCCATGTTGTTATCTAACTTTCGTTAGTTCAATACTTTTCGATTTGAGCAACAGAAGGTCTTCAAAAAAAATCGTCTTTACCTGCTGGTCTGTTTTGACAAATTTCTGCCATTTTCTGCATTTGCTTCTTGTTGGTTCCTTTTTGAGTTCTTTTGGGGAATTGAGCTTTTTGAGGGAAGTGCTACAGTAGCTAGTGTTTTAATGGAAGTTTATTGGTGTTATAACTGAACCTAAAAGACTTATTATTTTGAGTGCACTAATGTTGCTAATAAAGATTGTGTGAAGTTTTGTATGAAGGAAAAATTTCAGGTGTATGGAAGGAATGAGTAATGAGATGAAAGATGGACTAAAGCTCAAGCTTGGGTATGCCACGCGTGTCACCCCAAGAAATATCCAAGAAGTACAAGCGTCAAAGCTTGGGGATGCCCAAGGCATCCCCCTCTTCATCAATAAAAATCCCAGGTTTCTTCCAAACGCTTCATTTTATTGTTTCATGCAGAGTTGTGTTGTTCTTGGAGCGTCTTATTTTTTGTTTTCGTTTGTTTTTTCGTTTGCTTGGTTTGCTTAGTTTGCTGAATAAATTGGTTGGAACCCCTCTTTCATACATTGGTTTTCAAATAGTTTGGTTTGGATTGGAAAAGAGTAGGAAAGTTCATGCTTAAGTTGTAAAGAGAGCTTGTTTTGACTGTGGCTTATGCTTTGTCACGCAATGCTTGATATTGTTTTGGATTTATGTTAGTATTCTTTGTTGTAGCATGACTTATTATAAACAATTGAGATTGCTTAATGTGCCTTGGAAGAATCATGCGTTGTTTTAGCATATTAAAGCATAGTATTGTGGTATTCTCCTTTGATGCTTTATTTGGGTTGACTTGGCGCATGCTCACACCATGTTATGACTATCTCAAGTCACCATAGCCTTTATGATCCTTTAGTTTTCAACTTGTAGTATCACTTTATGCTTTGATCAATGATGTTTTGTCGCTCTGCATGATTATGGCCATTATTGCTCTCTTAGTTTGTCGCTCCTAGTCTTTTGCTAGCCTCCATACCAAGTATGAGTTCCACTCATGCCTCCAACTCCAAATAAAACCAAGTTATTCCAAAGAGTCCATCATACCTACCTATTAGAATTTGCTATTCCAAGTATATTCATATTTTTATCTACCTTCCGAATTAAACTTGTTATGAGAAAACTAGTGATTAAAGCTCTCACGAACTTGATGGCACACTTTACTTTTCGTGCCCTTAATAAACTTGAACCATTGTGTCGTCTATGTTGTATATACTTGCACTTATTTGTTGGAAATTAGCAGAACCATACTGTCATGGGGAACACTTTCAACATTGTACTGGTACTTTGTACCTAGTTGATATCATGCTCTTTTGTATATGAATGTCGTCGGTGTGAAATGAAAGGGGAGCTTGTAAGTCCATGGAGTTATGTATATGTGTTAGAGAAACGCCTGGGCCGCTGGTCTAATCCATGCTGACATGGTGGAAACCTGCAGCGTAACCATAATGAGCTGTATATGAAGCATTCTTCTTATAAAAAAAGAGTCCTATATTGAGAAAAAAGATAAAAATAGAAAAAGAGAAAAAATGAGATTATGAAAAGAGGAAAGAGAGAAAAAAGCACCATATTCCCATGGTAAATAAGAAGATTGCCGAGATGCTCGTTGTCTGCTTGCCTTGTCATTTTGATATGGGGATTCTTCCGTATCATCGGGCAAGGGGTACCCTGCTATGTGTTCTCTATGATACACATGTACTTACGATGACAAGAACTTACCAGTGACTAAACTTGAGTAGCATGAGGAGCGACCCTCGTATTCAAGGGACATGAGATTTCCAACTTATACTTTGTCAAGCATGTACACCATAGTTTGTTCACTTTAACCTTAATCACTTCAAGATGCTTATGATAGGGGCAATGAGAGTTGAAAGCTATTAAGTACCATAATTTTTGGAAGCTCTTTATGAAACTTGAATCTCTGCTTTCTTCTATGAAGGCCTTTCTTCCACTTATATATCGAGTCTCCACCTTCTACCTTTATGCACCTACTTTGAGAGCATAGTGTCCATTCTTAGTTCTATGTGCATTGTCTCAAGACTAGTTGATTGATGCATACCTTGATATTGCTTGTTTTAAACTACTTGTATCTAGTCACTTAGGAACTTTGAAGGTGTCCTATGCATTTATGTTTGCTACTCTACGAGGGACAAGCTGAATGCTACTATGCTATGTTTTCTTTATGTGAAACAAACAAACGTCTTGCAAAGCATTGTTATTGATGAATCTTTTGTTTGTGCCTTTTCATGTTGCAACATAGTTTCTTTGTATTATTGCTAGAACTTTGTCTTTCATGTTATGATTAAAGTACTATGATCCCAGCTTTGAATGTTATTTACAAATACTTTGATCAAGTTTATGATGGTGCATGTCACCTCAAAAATTATTCTTTCTTTTTATCACTTACCTACTCGAGGACGAGCAGGAGTTAAGCTTGGGGATGTTGATACATTGCAAATGTATCTATAATTTTTGATGTTCCATGTTTGGTTTTATCTACTTTCTTGTGTTTTGTCCACACTTTGGAGTACTTTTCATATGATTTCTTGGACTAACCTATTAACAAGAGCCACAGTGCCAGCTGCCTGTTTTCTGCAGTTTTTGGTTCCAGGAAAGTCAGAAAATCAATATTCTCGGAATTGGACCGGACAAAAGCCAAAGTTGATATGTTCCCGGAAGATTCACGGAGCCAGAAGGAGAGCCGGAGAGGGGTCACAGGGTGGCCAGACCACCCCTAGGCGTGGGTCCACCTAGGCCGCGCCAGGGCATGGTGTGGGCCCCTTGGCTGGCCACCGACCTTGCCTCCTTCGCCTATATATTCCTCCCGAGGCAAAAACCCTAAATAGTCAATCAGAAATCCACGAAAAGTTCCGCAACACCGCCGCCACTGAAGGGGAGATTCGGGGGACAGAAAGTCTCTATTCCGGCACCCTGCCGGGACGGGGAAGTGCCCCCAGAGCCATCTCCATCGACTCCACCACCATCTCCATCACCATTGCTGATTCCCATGATGAGGAGGGAGTAGTTCTCTCTCGAGGCTAAGGGTTCTACCGGTAGCTATGTGTTCATCTCTCTCTCTCTATGCATAATCATATTGTGATCATGAGCTTTGTAATCAAGTAGATCTACCTTGCTACTCAAGTGCTTTAATAGATCTCTACTCTCCCCATGTGTGTGAAAGTGACAGCGTGCACACCATGGGGGCACTTAGGCTAGAGATTACAAATACTTGTTATGAGTTATATTTGGAGTTGGATGTCTTTATGAAATTGTGATGTTTGTTGGAACCATCTAGTACTCAAGGTGACAGTGTGGGGTTTTCTAGATGGGAAAGATGAACTTTGAGATGTGTTGTTATAGCCCTACCGTTGATTAGAGTGTCCAATCGGAGAGTAGTTAAGAGTAGTATCATGAAGAGAATATATTTATATGAGAGTGTTCACTAGCGAAAGTATGATCCCTAGGCCTTGTTTCTAAGCATTGAAACATCGTTTGCAATTAGATCTGTTACATGTTTGCTTGCTTCCATCTTTAATTCAGTTTGCCTTTAGTCTTTTCCACGCCATCAAGCTATTTTCTGGCACCATTGTCTTATATCCATACCACTTGTATTTCACTATCTCTTCGCCGAACTAGTGCACCTATACACCTGACAAGTGTATTGGGTGTGTTGGGGACACAAGAGACTTCTTGTATCTTGATTGCAGGGTTGCTTGAGAGGGAATACCTTTGACCACTTCCTCCCTGAGTTTGATAAACCTTGGGTGATCCACTTAAGGGAAACTTGCTGCTATTCTACAAACCTCTGCACTTGGAGGCCCAACAACTGTCTACAAGAATAGAAGTGCGTAGACATCACCCCTTAAGATAAATGACATGTTGGGTGAACAAATTACAGCGGAGCAATTGACAGACATCGAGAAAGCATACATGCATATACTAATCATCTTGACTCCTACGAGATTTGATTGGGAATTACAATATTATACATAAATCGTAATCCAACTGCATCTATGACTAATAATTCATCTTCAGGTTATCATCCGAACCCGCTCCAGTATTAAGTTGCAAGCAACAAATAATTGCATTAAGCAAAGTGTGTAAAGTAAACAATACGATTGCCCCATGGACAAAGGATTTTTGTTTTCTCCCTAGGAGCAACACCACATCTAGTACCTTAGAGATTTCTGTCACTTCCCCAGATTACTAGAGGCATAAACCCGCTATCGAGTATAAATACTCTCTCTTGGAGTTGCTAGCATCTACTTGGCCAAGATAGCTACTAACAATGGAAAGCATGCAAGATCACAAATAACATAGACATGATAGTATTAATAATCAATCTAAAATAGCATCTCAATATCCATCAGATCCCCGCAAACACAACATGTAAGATTACAAATAGATGATCTTGATCATGAACGGAGCTCACAAGATCTAAACATGGTAGCACAAAGGAGGAGAACCAACCATCTAGCTGCTACATGGACCCGTAGTCCAGGGATGAACTACTCACGCATCACACCGAAGGCAGGCATGATGATGAAGAAGGCCTCCACGGTGATCTCTCCCCTTCGGCAGGGTGCCGGGAAGAGCTTCAGATCCCACACGATCTAGGGATGGAGATGGCAGCGACTATAGACTCTTTCGTGAAATTTTGATCGGGTACTTAGGGTTTTTGTCCCGGGAGGCTTTTATAGGCGGAAGGGCAAGGTTGATGGAGTACCAGGGGGCCCACACCCCCTGGTGGTGCGCCCCCCCTAGGCCACGCGACCACCAGGTGTGGCCGCCCTGGTGCGCCACTTCGTCTCCCCTCCGGACTCCGTGTTGCTTCGGGTAAAATATTGACTTTGGCTTTTGTCCGGTCCAATTCCGAGAATATTTCCTTACTAGCTTTTCTGAAACCAAAAACAGCAGAAAACAGGCAACTGACACTGTGGCATCTTGTTAGTAGGTTAGTTCCAGAAAATGTGTAAAAATACTCCAAAGTGTGAAAAAAACATAACAAAGTAGATATAAAACAAGCATGAAACATAAAAAATTATAGATACATTTACAACGTATCAACTGCCTACGAGCTTTGTAGTGAACATATTATTATGGAGCTCTCTCCATACATATCATGACACAAGAAGTAGATTATCCTAATTATGAATAATAATATCATGGTAGAGGTGTATCCTATATCTCCGAGAATGTTTTAGCCCTATTGAGTTCAACCATATTTCCAAACACTCTTGTTACTTGCTTTCTTTTACTTGTTTCAATTACTTTTCTGCATTTAACCAAAAACCTTTCAAAAACCCTTTACTTAAAATCAAAGGTGGCTTACAAGTATCCTTTGGTAGACAGTGACGAGGGGCATAAAGACCTTAACCAAATAGCTCTCTGTGGGGTTTGATACTCTTATTTTAAAACTAGCTACAATTGATCTGTGCAATTGCAGTCATCATTGCTCTATTATAAAAATACTTAGTATTCCTATCCTCGTACTGTAGCCAGTCTTGCCGAAATCTTTGCTTGTACATCACCTCCTCTCTCTCATAAATTTCATGCAGGTCCTTTTCGATTGCTCGTACTTCCAGTGAAGATCCCGAGGCTAGAGCATTGACCTTTTCTTCCTCCAGAGTGAGGCAAAGTTTCTTGATCTACTGTCGAACTGAGCCAAACGAGTCAAAGCTCCACTATTTCATACAACCGGACACATCGTGCAACTTAGTCCAAAGCCTAGCCACGTTCATGAATCATGCATGATATGATGATATCATACCCATGCACTCGTGTGAGCTTGCTATATTCATATTCCTCCTTAATAAACTTCTTTTTCCTCATCATCCATCCTTCTCCATATAAGATCTCTTCATGTCATGCCGCTTGCAACACACATAGAGAGCTATATCGTAGGTGTTGCTTCTTTTGGCGCGAGGCATTGTTACATGCTCTATGTCATTCTTGAGAAAGGGGGGGGGGGGTCCTATATGATAACCCTAGTCACTATAGTAGAAAAGGTTCATGATCCAACACGTTGACCGGGACGGACAAAAAGTAGTCCTCTTCGAGACTATGTACTTCTCTTGGTTTAGTTCTCCATCCCCTTGAATAATTCTCACCCTCTTCCGTTTTGGCCAAATTCGTCCCCCAATCTTTCGATTTAGGCATTATATATATGCTCCCACATCAAGGTCCGATATATATACCCATTTTCCTTTATGCTATAGTTTCCACTATTGGATTCTATTCTAGGCCATGGTTATTCAAATCTTCGGTGCATGTGAATCTCTTGTTTGGGTTAATTGATTGCTCACATCCTGGCTAGGTAGGGTTGGGTGGATTCAAATCCATGGTTTGTTTCTATTTCTAGGCTTGGATCCGATTTGTGCTAGGAATGTTTGGCTTGGTATTCTTCCACTCCGATATGAACTCAACTCATGGCGTTCATCTCCATGAGTCGCCATCTAGTTACACATTAACCTTCATCTGAGAAAGCCATTATTGTCGTTGGGCCAAGACGATGGAGTATATCTGGAGGTTGCGCTGCCTTCAGGTGTCAGCAAAAGTTATGCGTCACAAACGAGGATGATGAAACATCATGCCCTAGTCGACAACAAAGGCATTCTTCTGAGCTCCTGCATCCACGTGCCTTGTAGGGGACGAGTGCCTTTGGTACTGTGTTTGTGGGGGTGTCATGTCATCAAGGGTGGACTTGTAATTTTCCTTTTATTTGTGCTATTTTTATTTGATCTTTTCTAGTACGATCCTTGTGTGACGCGAGATCTGGTAGTCTGCTGCCCTTGGATGCCACCGATTGATGGTTCGATATTGGTGTCGTATATGAATCATATGGAAAGTGGCGTGTGTAGGACGGCTCTTTTTTCTTTTGGTGGGTCGTACTCGGTTGCCCGAGTCTTTGATCCTAGTTTAAATTAACATATAGGAAGGATAATCTTTCATTAAAAATGATGCACCTAGGTGGGTCCAATGTTATTACACCCTGCCCCTAATTACTTTTCAACATTGATCCTTCTCCATATTCGATTCCTTCCCACTGCCCACGTGTCGCTTGCAATGCGCATGGGGAGCCGAAGCGGTACTCAACTAGTATCGCCGACCATTGGTGGATGGGTGGGGAGGGGAGTATGGACGTTTTGCCGCGCACATGTACACGTGGCGTGGCGGTATTACTTTTATTGGCACGTACATCACCATGCATGATTCAGTCCTCATGTCATGGTTATCATTAGCGTAGAAGGCGAGAGATTGACATCACCTTCTTTTTTCTGGATCTTGTCCACTTGTTTGAGGATTTATCGATGCTGCTCACAAAACACATTTTCACATATATCTGTTCAAATCTCAAAATAGCAGGCATCAAAATCTACTGTAGTAAAACTACCGAAGAAATACCGAGTGACAACTCATGATATCATTGTTTTTGAGCAGTGGCTCATCCGTGCTAAGAACAGTGAACTTTAAAATCGATGTACTGTTCCGTGCTGGTGTGTCTGTCTGTCCCGCTGACAAAATTATGGCGAGAAAAATAACAAATTGACCCACTATCAAAGAAGAAATAACAAACTGGCGTAGAACTCTTGAAACTGAACGAGAACCAGGAACCTATACTGTAATAGTTCCATCGTACAAGGCCCTAACTGCAAAACCGGCGGCTCGAACTTCATGACAAAAACAGCTCGAAGCAGCAGCCGCTTCCCCTCTCTCTCTCTCTCTCTTCCGAGTTCCGACATCGCACAGGTCACACAGCCCACCACCCCCTCGCATCGTACACCAAATTACACTTCCGCCCCCAGCCCGCCTCGCCGCGACCGACGAACACCTCCTAGGGTTTGTCCGAGCCGCCGTCTCCTCCCCTCCTCGTCTCGTCGGCGGCGATGGCGTCGGAGTCCGTGGGCGTGACGGCGGCTTCGTCCCCGGCCGCGGCGGGGCCCGGGGGCGGGAAGGACGACGAGCTGGCCGATCTGGTGCGGCGCCTCGTCGACGCCCTCGCCCGCTACTCCGATCGCCTCCCCTTCGACCTCGATCGCCAGGTTCACGCTCGGATCTGTGGCCTCCGTCCCGTTTACGATGCTAGAATGATCTGTCAGTACCTCGTAGCTGTAGCCGAGGATTTTCTTTGGTTGTTGGCCTAGCCAGGGTGTAAAGTGGGCAAGTGGCTCCATATGTGGGGGAAAGGCTATGATTTTAGCTGTGTCTAGGTTATCTGTTCTACTGCGGTAGCTGCTGCTGCGTAGATTGTGAAGCATCGATTTGGTAACGAGTTGTTACCTGCCGTGCAAGTTCCAGTCATTCACGTAGTATAAGGTGAACATCCAGGTGGGGCTTCGCAGGTGTTCACCCCTTCAGTGTAAAACATCGGTCCTATATTGTGGATACTGCGATCGGGTTTGGCAAAAGCCAAAACATCAGGGATTGCTGTGGTCATTGTGATTCTGATGTGCCCCTTGGCTGAAAGAATAGGTTATCAGTACTATATAGGATTGTCGGTTGGGGAGGAAGACAAAGAGTTTTGTCTTATCAAATGTCTCCAAAGGGACGAGAAAGACGGGAACTTTCGGAAGGCTACTAGGTATCTCAAGAGATGATATGTATCTCTGGTTAGGGATAACGAGTCGGTAGTGAACTATTTAATGACACCGTGTTATTTTAGTATGCCTAGAGTTTAACTTGTGCTATGCTTAAATTCCAAAATGGTAAATACTCTATAATTGTGGTATGCGGTGGTACTAGACTACACATATAGACGTAAACCAAGGTGTCAAGCGGGATCCCACCAATGTCCCTCTTCTAGTTCATTTGGAGATTTCTAGTTCAAATTTTGGTCTCAAATGAACTAGAAGTGGAATATTGGCGGGATCCCACTTGCATCCTTATTCGTAAACATATACACAAGCACTTCATGCATGCCAGTGTAACACTGTTTGAACAATGATATGATTCCCAAAGTAGTTGTATCACTGGACTGGTAGTGATAGGTGTGTGTGCATGGTGTGTTACTTGCCTAGAACAAAAAGATGTAGCAAGTCTTGTACATTCTCAAGTGGCCATGAGTTCACATTTTTATGCTACTCCCTCCGATCTAAATTAATGGACTCAGTTTTTTTTGCCTAAAATCTGTCTAGATTCATTGAACCTGAGTCAATTAATTTGGATCGGAGGGTGTATGTTATTTTGAATCCTCGTTGCAACAATTATTGAAGTACCTCATTTCCTCCTTTAGAAACTCCGCTCGCTTACCACACTTGCTGCGATTGCCATCACACTTGTCTTTGCCTGGAAGTTGTTGAGAACTCCTCAAGAGCAACCTCGGAGGCCACGTAGACGGGTTGCCCCATCATCTAGCAACACCAGCAGTCGATCACGACAAGGTGCATTGGCTGGAACGGATGCTTGCTCATCAGCAGATTCAAGAGCACATGAAGCAATCAACCAGCTTTTCCAGCCTGTAAATGTATAGCTTCCTTTCATTGTTGAATACTAAAAATGCATTTTTGTTTTCATTACCCTTGGATTGACAGTTGCTTGTTTCTTCTTCAGCTGACTCTTGAGCAGCTCGTCAGGCATAAACTTAGCGAAGGACGAAGGGTACTACACAAACCACTATTTTGTTTTATAAAATTTCAGTTGTCCTGTAACCTGTTGAACCAATTCATGATTTTCAGTTTTTCACTAACGTGGGAATGACACCTTCAGGTTACCTGCCGGTTACTTGGCGTCATTTTAGAGGAAACAACTCCAGAGGAGCTCCAGGTGGGCAGAAATGTCAGAATTTGGTATTGACGTTTATGGACTAATGAATAAACTCATGGATGTATACCTTTCTGCAGAAACATGTCACAGTGAGACCTTCTGTCCTGGAGGTTCTTTTAGAAATAGCAAAATTTTGCGATGTATATCTGATGGAGCGCATTCTTGATGACGAAAGTGGGGTAGGTCCAGAAAGAACTCTAATGTTCTCTCATTACTTTATGTTTTGTGCCGGTTACTGCCAGTCTGCCACCATCATTTGCATACTGAATAAATGATAAATAATTGTTCACTCCATTATAGCTCATTGTTTTAGAGTTTGCGTTATTACAAATTTGTGCCAGACCATTGTAAACTGACCCCCGCTCCCTTGAATCATGATGCAGGAAAAGGTGTTGTCTACCCTCACTGAAGCTGGGCTTTTTACTAGTGGTGGTTTGGTAAGAGACAAGGTAAGCTTCAGAATAAGACCTCATGGATATAAATGTATCATTATTTGGATATAGCCAACTGATGTTTGAATGTAACTTTCTCTTGAAATCTGTAGGTTCTCTTTTGTAGTACAGAAAATGGCCGTACCTCTTTTGTGCGTCAGCTGGAACCTGATTGGCACATTGACTCGAGTCCTGAAATTGTTCACCAGTTATCTGTAAGTTGCAAATGCAGCAATGAAGTATTGCCATTTTCGCCACAACAAACGGGAATAGTAGCGTCCTGAAATGCTGTTTGATTTGAATATTTGATATTTCATATTGCAGAGGTTTATCAAGTACCAGCTACACATATCATCACAACAAACAGATGGAGCAGCGGCCAATGTTTTTAGTTCTACAAGCTTGGAGCAGTTCTTTGGAGGCCTTGATCAGAGATGATACAATGAGGTAGAGCAGGAACACATCCACATTACGTGTTACTTATGAAACTAGTAGATCCTGCACATGTTATTACCTGACTTGCATGAAACATCTAGTCTGATTATATGCTTATGATTCTTCTCTAAATCTTTTGAATGTGCAAATTTTCAGGTGCAGCGAGCCGTGGCATAGTGAGAACTCAGAGGAAAACCATTGTTCATTTTTTTCCTGAATGATGTTATTCGTTTTTCTTGTATTATGTGTAAAAGTCCTGTGTACTAAACTTGTTCTGTGATGACCCATAAGCTATGGAAGAGATAGCACCTGTAGCATAACTCATGTATCTCAGCCGTGTCCATGTATAACAATATACTTCAGAATTGTTAAGTTGCTATGTATTTCAAAAAATTGTTGGGCAAAAATAACTATTCTAGATTGAACCATGCAATTCAAGCTCCTTAAAATAAATGGAGCAAAGTCAAAAGCATTGGACGAATATAGCTACTCGTATATGGATTGAACCATGTGATGCTGGTTCTGTAAGTAAACAAAAAGAGAGGAAGATCCAGCATTGGACAAACATGGCTATTCTATGCCTAAATATAGTGCATAATGCGTATTAGTTAAACTTTGTAAAGTTTGACCAGGTACATTGAAAAAGATAGGAATATTGACACCAGGTGTCAATTTTTTCTCTATTTGGTCAAACTTTAGTTTGACTTTAAGAAAAACTAATACGCATTATATTTTGGAGGGAGTATTATAGATTGAACTATGTGATGCTGAGTTCTTTAATTTCTCAACATAAACAAAGCATAATCCAATATTCACTCACGTATCTCCACCTCAATCTTACATTTTTATTGTATTCAAATTCTACATCGGCACGAAAGTACAGTCAAGACATACTGAAAACCCATTAAAAGTCTTACATTTTGCTCAAGTTCGAGCACCTCCATCTCAGTCTTACATTTTGTAGCATTCAAAATCTCTAGCAACACAAAACTACAGATGAGATATAGTGAACATCCAGTAAAAGTTTCAACATGGGCAGAGCATAACCCAGCCCACCAAAATCAGTACATCATCTTCTCGTTCTTTCTTCATATCCTACCCTTATATTTTTAGAGCCGTCAAAGTACCCAGTGGCATAAACTACAAGCATGATGCACTCCAATAGCGACCAAAATCTCAAGCTAATCGAGTCAGTCTCCATTCAGTTGGGCTTTTCTTCCTGGCACTTAGAGCATGTACATGTGAATCCATAATCTGCGAGCTCTGCCTGCCGCTCCTCATACGGAAGATCTTCATCAATGTAGGAGATGGTAATCTGCAATATTGGAAATTTGGAATGTCACCAGGTGGCAGAACAATTTGGCCAGAGTTTTTCTCTTGTTGCACAAATTTAAGATGATTTTACATAGCGCTCGAAACTATGTACCTCATCACCTTTGCTGATAGGCCCCAGAGCAATTATCACTGCATGACCGTCATTGTCCTGCAGCGTTCAACAGCTTTTATCAGCATCGCTGACTGGCAGTTTGGTACAAAAATGGGCTAATGAGCTGGAAGAAAAATATACACCACCTCATCTCTTTTAAATGCTTTGGCATTTGGACAGCATGAATGATTCATGCAGCTTTGCAGAGGAAAGAATGCCGTCCCTGAATACAAAAGAATAGAGAAACTATTTTCTTAGTGCTGGAGCAATAGAACACATAGCAGTACTCTGAAGGAGTAATTAAGATGAACAAATTGCACGGACCGTCACAATTAACTGAATACTCTTCACCTAGCGCATCTAGAAATGGCATTGTTACCTTCTCAGCTTCCTCCTGGGATTCATTGCATTTCAGATAAAGAAAGCCATTATGCAAGTGCGAGAGTAAATAATCTTACATACAGAGTAGAAGAAATTAAGACAACGATCAACAAACCTTCTCGTCATCTGGAAGATCATAAATATGTATGAAATAGTCTTCAACTGGCGATGCAACGACCAAATCACTGGAATGGAAAAGGTGGAAGCATGACTGGAGCGGCTATATAATTCCAATGCAGCACTGGCATTTGCTTCCATTGTAGAAAGTAGAGAGAAATGCAACTAACAGAGTATATACAATGATCAAATGAAATAGGAAGGGAATATATTTACTTACAGATTGTTCAGCTCAAACATGCCAATTATATGGCCATACACCTCAAGGGAAAACACTACAGCAAGTTAAGGTAACTTGATGACAAAGTGTACTATCATATGAAAGTTTGAAACAAGTAACTGCTAAAAAGGATACATGGTGCACACTCAGCGTCGAAGATAGCATCCTTGAGAAGCTGCAGTGACTACAAAAAAACAGAGGTCGTGATTAGCCCAGTAGCGGATGAAATAAGATGTAGAGAGTAAAACAGGGTACTTATGCACTTATTGCGTCATCGTTGTATATTTTTTCAGGTAATATGTTGACATAGTTACCTTAAATGCCAGATCCCTTATTTCTTGCCTAAATGAATCTTCACCAGAAGCATGAACATTCTCAGGCAAAGCAATATAATCCCACCATCTGCAGTCACAAAATATATTTGCACAAATCAGGGTAGTTATTTTAAGCAACATTGATTCAGTAGTAGAAAAGGTACAAAGAGCTCAAAGCATATATATATCCCAGGGTAACCAAAAACAAGGGAGATGAAAAGACACATTCAGCCATGGGTATCTGTTAGAAGAAACAGACAAGCAGTTACCAAGGGAGGAATATCTACTTCGAAGCTATGCCTTTACCTCTTTTTGAAGCCCATGGAAAATGGTTTCCAGGCTTCCATAAGCAAAGAAAAGTTTGATCCAGCTTGAAAGTCAGGATGTTTTTTCAGTTTCTTGTACCTCAACAGGGTGAACGTGATAGTCTGGCATATAAACATATGAGTTCATGCATGAAAATCAGTAAAACTCAGATGAGTTGACAGTTAGTACATAAGGGTGCATTTATTCTTTTGTCTGTTCAATCTGGTACTATTGATAGCTAACCACTGTTTTCTGCAATAAGGTTCTAACGATCAGAAAATTGTAGTTTGAACATTCCCAGAAACTCTGATGACTGACATCAGCATCAACTTTGGATGCTAGCTAGGTACCTAGGTCCTAGTCTTTCAATACATTGATGAAAACACCAGCCAGAGAATGTTCAAAAATGAGAAACTAAAATGACCATTTGTGTGTCACATTTTGGTGGTTAGCTTCACAATTAAGAAACCAAAACGGACATGTATGTCCCTAAAGTGAGAAAATATAAAGTATCCGAAACATATTAAAGATATTTTTATCAAATACCTTGGCGGCAACCAAGAAAATATCATTGGTTCCTGAAAGCAAAATAATGGGTATTATCAGATGTCAGCTTGACAACCTCAATCGCAATCACTAGTGATCATCAATGAATTGATATAGCATACATGCCATGAATGATGCTATGATGATAAATGCTCAAGGCGAACTGCTAGCTTACCATTGGCATGCTCTATGAATTTGTGAAGAGCAGATCTTCGTGATGGTTCAGTGTTGGAGCCAGCACAGAGCAAAGAGTGGTAGGATTCCCAATCAGAATTGGCACATGATTGGCTGCAGAGGAATTAACAAGTTAGCCTTTTCTCAAGTTTCCAAAAAAAAGTTTCATGTTTTCTCAAGATAACTATTTACTGAAGGAACAATAAAAAACTATATGGTTTATAGATGAAAGTTGTACATGGCACAATTAGGTTCAAGATAACATGGCCTACAAAGGAATTATCAAGTTAACGTTTTCTCAAGTTTCCAGGAAAAAAAATCTCAAGATAACAAGTCACTCAAGGAACAATAAGAAGTTACATGAAACTTTTACATGACAAAATCAGGTTCAACTTTCAAAATTATCGACCGCTATAACTTATGATGAAAAATATCAAACATATAACAGCCAAAATATTTATGCCTCGATAAACATTCCAAATACTATGAATATGAGGTCAAAAAGAAAGGCGAACTTGCATATGAACTCAAACCTGCAGTAGCGTTCTTCCTCACATCCATGACAAGAAACAATTTCTGGTAAAGCGAAATGATCTGAGAAAGGCAGTGACGTTTCACCAGTTATAAGTGATTCTATGACCTCTTGTGGCAAAGTTTCACAATTTCCCTCTGTTGCAGCAGGAGAGCCAGTGCTCGATCCTGATTCACTTCCATGACAGTGTCTCTCACTATGGCAGCCAATGCTTGAACCAATGCTTTGCAAGTACAGCCTTTGTCCAATCTGGAACTCTATAGAACCAATGAAGCGGAAGCAGTAACTACACACAGTACAGTCAATCTGCAAAAAAACACATTAAATAGATAAAATGCTTCAATGAGTATAAATTCACATAAAAAAGTGAAAACATGAGTGTGCAGTGGGTCAATTTTGATAGCAAGCAACACCTTGTTAAGACTGTGTTGCGCACCAACCAACATCTGATCCTTCAGAATAAGGTCATCTTCATCAAAATCCTTGTTTGCAAAAACACCTGCAAGAATCCGTTTGGTTCAAACGGCCCTGTTTTTAACTCGCACCGAATTTTACGCAAGCACACATGTATGGGTTCAGTGGCATATGGTAAGTATTTATTCAGTGGCAGTACCTTTCCCATGCTCGCCGTTGTAGTTCACTCTTATACCGTCATGTTTCTTAGACTGTATGAGTTCATCATAGTACTCCTGAAAAGTGAAGACAGAAGCAGCATCGTTATGTTGTCAAATGTAAGCTACGGGCCCTCAGCAATACTTAATGTAAACGACAAGGTGGAGAAGAAAAATAAAAGTGATGTCCACCCATACAAACTGAGCATAAAAATTGGTCCCCTATCTTTGATGACCCAACTGACGAACAGCTTATTAATGCCACCCATACAAACTTGGCATGAAGATTGTTTCTGCCATAATCTTAACATCACACCAAACTGAATTCAGTACACACTTACTAAAACAGACACCTTGGATCTTAATTTTCAGTTCAGTGAAGAAAATACCAAAACCAAAGTGCAAAATGCTGCAGACTAGTTAAAAACCACACATTTCAAGTCTAATCTTTCTCTGACAGATACCAGGTGACCTGCCTCGTCTCATCTCACAAATCATTCCATGGCGACAGAAAAGAAATAGAATATCCTTCTATATAGTAAGTAAAATTGAAGAAGACACAAACCAAAAGGTGAAGATAGAAGCAGCATTGTTATGTTGTCGAATGTAAGCCACATGCCCTCAGCAATACTTAATCAAAATGACAAGGGGGAGCAGAAAAATAAAAGTAAAATCTACCCATACAAACTGAGCATATAATTTGGTCCTCTAACTTTGTTGGCCTCACTGATTAAACAGCTTATCATGCCACATTCAAACTTGGCATGAAGAAGATTAGTCCCATTTTAATTCTGCCATAATCTTAAACATCACACAAAACTGAATCCAGTACACAGTAACTACTGGAATTGCTAAAAAAGGCACCTTGGATCTTAAATTAGCAGTTCAGTGAAGAAAATACCTAAACCAAAGTGTAAATGCTGCAGACCAGTTAAAAACCACACATTTGAAGTCTAATCTTTCTCTGAAAGATACCAGGTGACCTGCCTCGTCTCATCTCACAAATCATTCCATGGTAACGGGAAAGAAAAAGGGTGTATCTTCGTATACTAGTGAAATTGAATAAAGCCACAAACCACAAGTATCACCACCCAAACAGTGCCCCCTCCCATCATAATATCAGCGAAATTCTCGACATTGGCACCACTAAAGAAGCCTAATCCAAGTATTTCCACCAAACAAACAGCCACCACAACGGAAATAAGTATAATTAACGAACTCTCAAGCAGCCGGACTCGCTGAGTAGAGCAGGAAGAGGGAGAAGGAACGGAAGGAAAAGCAAGGGGAGGTACCTGGGCGGACTGGAGAGGCGGGGTAGCGAGGAGCTGGGCGATCTGGGGGGCGAACTCCCGGTCCAGATCGCACGGGCTGGCAGCGCCGCTGCCTCGAGCCATGCCGCCGGCGTCAGCTGGTGCCTCCTGCGGCCGGTCCTGACTCCTGCCGCCGCTGGTTGCTGCTGCCTCTTGCCGTTGGGTCCTGGGGTTTTGGGGGTTTTGTGCCGGTAGGTTTCGTTGGGGGCAAGATTGGTGCTTGGGCCACTGAAGGCGTAAACTAGGTTTCGTCGGGGACAAGATAAGTGTTCACCAAGGAATACGCCTTCGGTTCATGAAAACGTAGTACCACCCAAATTGGACAATAGATATTCGGGTGTACCATGTACGGTCGATGCAAATGGTACTAACTCTGTTCCAATATGCGAGAAGTATTTGAACGAGGTTTTAACCAAGTGTTACTCGTACAATATACAGTTCACGCTTGTACTACAATATCATAATCTTTTTTTTTGCGGGTAATATCATAATCGTTGTTGCAACACGAATATAATGATGTCCATTTTATCTACACAAAGTTAGATGTCAACAACGTGGGGTGGTGTTTGGTTTGCCGGTGCAAATGAACATATTATGAAAATTCATAAAAAATAAAATTCAAAATCTCAAAATATTTTGAAAGAAAATACCGTATGTCAGACATTTTTATGATGTACACAAGTTTTCAGGTAAAATGGATATTTTATGTGGCTTGTGTAAAAAGATATCCGTGAATATCACGTTGGAGCATCGAAATTTCCCTTCTTTTTTTTTACATGGGACGCATTTTTTTCATTTTTTTCGAAAACAAGTGTAGAACATATAATGTCAGGATATATATCCAAATATTTTTTTTCTGAAAATTTTAAAATATGTATTCAAACAATTGGTTCATATGCACCTTGAACCAAGGACCAAATTGGATTTTCGGTCAACAACAAAAATATTGTCTTACGAAATCAAAACAGTGATGGACCTAAAAAAAATTGGAAGTCTCAGCGAACGAGTTTAAGATGTGAATTTTTCAAACAAAATTGCTAGAAAAATTTATAAAACGCAAGCTTCGTGACATTGACATGTGAATTCAGTAGGCCTACGAGCTTATTTTGAGACAGGTTTCGCTCCTCACTTTTTCTTCAAACTTGTAGTTGACAAGATCAAAAATTAAACGCAGCTAGGATCGGTCAATTGTTAGGGAGGCACCCTACATGTGAGCAAAACGTGGAAACCAGTCTCCCGCAAAAGAAATAGAGGCGGCAGTCTAGGTTTCCACCCTAGCCGCCGTCGCCATCTCCCTACTCCTTGCCGTCTATGATTGAAATCGACGGGTCTCTGCCTTCTCTGCTTGCCGTCCGACGGCGGAAGGAGGTGGAGACCTTGAACCTATGCTTGCCGCTGTTGAAGGGTCCATAAAGTTAGAGTTTGGTTAACCGGCATTGACATTATGGTGAATATGGTGACGTTGTGAGAATAAGGTATACCCGCCTCCTTTTTCACCTCATCGGTGACGATCTTGCCACTAGCGTTGAGGAGGGCGGGGATTCATCTGGTCACTGCTTCTATAAAGTGGTGGATCTCATCCAGTCTACAACATTCTAGGTTTCATGTTACAAGCTCCGGGTCAATTCAAGGTTCGATACAACAACTTTAGCTTTGGGGTGCTGGTCCTTAGTGGTACGTGCACGGAGAATTTTTGACTGTCATCAACACCACCAGCACGGCTCAACTAAGGGAGCAGCGACAACGACGCGTCGACGGTTCGTTCTGGCGACAGTAGTGGTTGTTAGGTGGTTCAAGAACCTCAATGCAGTTTTTGTTATGTTTAGGTATTTTGTACTTATTGTGAATAGATCCAGGTCTTCCTGAAAAAAGAGAGCTAAACGTGGAAACAAGTAAAATGTCACTGCAAAATGGTTATTTCGTGAATATACTCACGACATGTATCAAAGTGCTCAACCACTTTCAACAGTTTTCTTAAAATTTATAGCTCACAAGACGACTTCTCGTATGCCTACTATAACAAGCTGTACTAAGACAAGCTTTGCCCGGCTCCGGTGATGGAGGGACGAGGACGGTGGTACGCCTTCGGCTCATGCTAGTGTCTGTGTCGTCGCTAGGTGGTCCAATGACCTATTTGTAATTTTTATTACTTTTAAGGCTTTTTATACTACTGTTGATGATTATTAATAGATCGGTGGAATTTCGTAAAAAAAAACATCTTTTCATAACCTTCGGTAGAACCAAACTGAACCTCAGAGTATCTCCAGTAGCATTCCTAGGAGGCCATTCCCGGTACGTTTTTTCATCTGGATTTACACAAATCGGCCCAGTAGCATTCCCAGGCCGAAATTTTTCGTCGTTTTCATCTGGCGTTCCTAGGCCAATCCTAGGGCGCCGAGAATGCCATGGGAACACCGGATGAAGCGTTTTCATCTGTATGGCCCACGGGTCAGCGAAACAAAGGGCCAAAAGTGGTCCCGTCGCCCACCCACCCCTTTCTCTCTCCCGTCCACCCCTTTCTCTCTTCCGCATGGCCAAACCAGAGCGACGGGGCAGCGGCAGAGCTCACAGCCGGAGGAGCTCGCGGCGCCGGCGGAGGAGCTCACGGCCGGTGGAGCTCGCAGCCGAAGGAGCTCGCGGCGCTGGCGGAGGAGCTCGCGGCCGGCAGAGCTCGCGTCGCCCACCCTCCCCTCCTTCGGATGCGGCTGCTCCGCCATCTTCACCTCCACCAGCGGAGGCTCCGGTGACTGCTCCTTCACCAGTTGCTGCTGGGACGGAGCTAGCCAAGCAGCACAGAGTGGTGGGAAGCGGCAGTGCGGACGGTGGGAGTTTGGGGCTGGGAACCCGGCTGGAAAAGTGGCGTTCCCAGGGGGAAAAATTGATTCATCCGGATCAAAAAATTTCCATCTAGAGCAAAATTTGGCCTAGGCATGCCTCGACGAGTGGGGATGCTCTTAACCACTTAGACGCCTAAACCCAGATGGTCCAAAGCAACCATGCGGGTTTAGAAGTAATATTTGACACCTCCTAAAAAGGCTTTGGCCCCTCTATATTAGAACATCTCTAATTGATCATCTTTTGGAAAATACTTTTTAATTCATAAGAGGGCAAAAAAGTCTCGAGTGGCTGACCTAAACCTTCTCTGACCTAATTTTCTTAGGTCATGACCTAAAAAACGATTCCCCGTATTGTATATTTGGGTCAGTCGGGCCACCTGACCTATCATTTCCACATGCACACGCGCAACCACCAACATGAGGTGGGCGGCCATTCCGCCGCCATCCCGCCGCGCCACCACCAGATCCCAGCGCGATGACCTCCGGCCCACTGCTCCTCCCACCGGATCGCCCCCATTCAACGCGCCTCCGGACCTCCCGCGTGTTCGTCATCTGCCGCTCGACCGCGAAGAAGATGCCACCACGCAAGCTCCCGGCTAGCCGCTGAGCTCCACGGGCTTCCGCAGCGTGCAACAGCACGCCTCTGACCACTTCGCCGCCGAGCTCACCTTTGACGGCTACCGCGATTGGATCAACATGTTTCAGACGAAAGAGGAGGCCGCATCCGCGTACGACCTCGCCGCATGGAGGCACGACCTATAGCCGAATCTCCTTTGTGTGCATCAAGGTAAAAAATTGATTACTATATTTTGGAATGTTTGGATGGGTTATATTTTGCATAATCTGACTATTATGGCTTTCCGATGATGCATTATGGTTGATGCTTTATTCATGCTTAATGTATTTCCTTTCATATCTTTTAGTTGTGCCAGTACTTGTTCTTATCAACTTCGGATGGATTATCTATGTTCGATGCATGCTTGTGTTTGTGAAATTTTCATTATACCTGCTGACTTCGGACACTTGTTTTGGTTTAAATTGGTTGCTCTTGCATCTTATGACAGTTAACATTATTTGCGTGGCATGCTTTATTATCTGTCCTTGGAGAACCAAAGAAGAATATGCTTTGTTTATAACCCATTGCATGTTGTAAGTGTTCTATGTAAGCTATTTTTCTGGTTGATTGTTCTATCACATCATTATGATACATAGCGTGGATATGTGAAATTGCAACAATAGATATTGCTAATGGAACATTTTTTCCGTCCTTTCGGTTTAATAAAATGCCACAAATGTATGTCTATAATGATATTTTTCTAAATAATTGTTTCACCTTTCATATTTCATGTTTTGAGGCAAGGAGTATGCAGAATATATAGATCTACTTCCAGAACTGTTGTTTCAGGGATAAGGTATGGTTTGGTAGGATCAAATAGTAATGTTATGTGTATTCTATGTTTTGGCATATGAAGGTGAATTCTGAATTGGTAAATATATTTTGACATCAGATCCGTGTTTTATCCTAGGAAATATTCAAATGGGAAAATTTATTTCTCAATTGGTTATCAAGTATATGATAAACCTTTTCTGTAAATGGAATCATAAGGGAACAACTATATATGTACATATATCTACACCAATTCATCTTGGCTTAGTAAATTTTAGTTATTGTAGCAAGTACATTGTAAGCAGAACTTTTTTGTTCAATACTCAAAATTGTTGCTTTGAATATATGTTTTCACTTACGAATAAGAACGAAGTTGGTATTAAAGATGATCCTTTTTTGTATTGCACTAGTGAAGTGCCCATGCATTGCTACGGGCTAGCAGATTAACAGATGTCAAAATTTCATGTTTTACAAATATTTGTGCATTTCATACTGTAGTTGTGGATTTTCATGTATGGCGTATTTCTATCGTCTTGTACCTTTTCAATGACCAATATGCATAATTTTTACCGTTATCTCCGCCTTGTGCTTCCTCTCGGCTATTAGCTTTCGCTCCGTCACTTTTGTTCGACTTAAATTTTATATTTTGTAAAATAATCAGTTTGCACAAGAATGAAATTAAATTAATCGTGGCCATAACAACATCAAATAGATAAGGACACATGAAGAGATCGTGAAAATGCTAACTACAAATAGCAACACTCATTACCATTCATCTTTCTCAAAACACATACCGCCGATGTATATTACAAATGATGTACTCACTGTGTCCGAAAATAAGTGATTCGGTTTTGTTTAGATTCGTATGTATCTAGACATGTTTTAATATATATATATATATATATATATATATATATATATATATATATATATATATATATATATATATGCAAATCTAGACAAAACCAAGTGACTTATTTCTAGACAAACGGAGTATTTCATTTCTCTCAGATCAATTAGCACCTCCAAATGGAAATCTTCTACAAGAATTATCCGTGGCGTGGCAACCACTCGGTTGGTCGAGACATACCATATTGTTATTCTTCGCATGCCTGGGCAAGACGGGGAGCTATGGCTTCTTTTTCGAGACTCGGATGAGTACTTGATTGCATTCCGAAATGGGCAGGGGGTTTGGTTCCAATTCTTTGAGCATGCAGTGCCAGCTAACTTGCATCCGACAAGGCTTCGGCTCAAGGGCAGCCACACAAGAATGACTCAGGGACCACAGTAAGCCGATTTTAGTCCATTCATACAATCTGGACCAGTAAAACTTCTTAGTACTAAATTATGTTAATTTCTAGTCTGCAAAGGGTTAGCATATTAGTTGGGAGGGGTTGCATAGCAAACTATCTGTGTGCTTGCACTAGACATAGAAATACATGTTTTTGCACGAAAATTGCAAGTTTCTGTGGTCTACGTGTGGGGATTTTTTTTTGCTGGAATTCTTGTGATCTTGAGTAAGGAATGCTCTGATTAGTTTGTGCATTATGTCATATGTGTGCTGCAGTTCAAACACAATTGTGGGTCACTTCACATTCCGGAACGCGTACGCTCAACTTGTCAACTTCGATTTTTTTACAAATATACCCCTCTGCCACACGGCATCGCCAAAAATACCCCCCGGCGCAGCAATTGCTAAAATGCCCTGGCGGGAAGCTAGAAAAGCGCCACGTGTATCCTCCCACCAGGGCCGGTGGCGGTCCACCCTTCCCGCCATAGGGCGAGGCGGATTGATCCTACCGCCTATAGTAGTGGCGGAATGCGGTGGGCCCCGCGGGTGGGCCGGCGGGACGTGGAATCCTCTCTCCGCCCGAGGCGGCGGTGGGTACATTGATTCCGCCTCGGCGCGTGGCGGGATGTGCTGTCGCCGACAACATCGGCTCCTGTCCACAGTAATTAAACCACCGAAAGTAACTCAGCACATGTTAAAACTTGTAGCTGCTTTAATTAGGAAATCGTTGAAACTTGTAGCTCTTTCCCGGGAATCGTTTGTTGTCGTCCGACAGCAGCACCTCATGTCCTTTAAGTACACCAGCTACTCTCAGTCCATTTTCTTTCAGACCAGAACCGCGGTAGCTTCTCTTAGTCTGCAGCGTTTGCTTCTTCTAATCGTCTGAGGCTAGAAGAAGACGCACCAATGTTCTGAGGCTAAAAAAGACAGTCATCGATCAAGGTGAGTTCTTTCTTGAGCTATGCATGTTGTATATTAGTCAGTTAATTAGGTCGTATGCCAGAACTACATAGTCAGCTATGTATGTTGTATATTAGTCAATTAGCTCGTGTAGAAATATTTGAGTTCATGTAGTAACATTTGAGCTAAACAACCTAATTAGGTAGTGTAGTAATATTTTAGCTATGCAATCTCGTGGAGAAATATTTTAGCTCATGTAGTAATATTTTAGCTAAGCAGCGTAATTAGACCATGTACAAATATTTGTGCTCTTGTAGCAATATTTAGGTATGCAATTTAATTGAAACATGTATAAATACTTGAACTCATCTAGTAATATTTTAGCTATGCAACGTAATTAGGTTATATATAAATATATTAGGTGGTGTAGTAATATTTTAGCTATGCAATGTAAGTAGGCCGTGTAGAAATATTTGGGCTCTGATAGCAATATTTGAACTCGTGTAATAATATTTTTTGCATGTACGGTTACACAATTACATGTAGGTAGTAATGTATTTTATTAATATAAATAATAATATTAACGAACTATGATTATCGTTATATATAATAAATATGGTTATATTAAATGTGATGCGCTTAGGTACGATGAACACTTTGTATGTTTTTTATGGCGAGGGCATCACTCATGATGGGCCATCGGGGCTTGATCTGTCGTATTGTGAGACAAAGAATGTCATAGTGGAAGAATTTGTGAATGTTAGTTTCACGGACATTAGAAGACGCATCCGCGCAGAGTTTGGGCTAGAGATGGCCCGTAAAAAGATGACTATTGAAGCGGTCATTTGCAAGATAGTGGGAGAAGATTACCATTGGGCCTTCGCTAGGTTAAGGGCGAAAATTCGTGGGGTTCGTACATGAAATTTGCAAGCACACCTCTGGTGCGGCCATGTATGGACAACCGATGGTGTATGTACAGTTTATTGATGCTAGCGACGAACCGGGTAGCAGCACCACCGCCGGTGAGATCCAGTTATCCATCGCCGCAATGGCTACAAACATGGAGACGACGGAGGTGAGGCATGTGGAAGATGTCCTTATTCCCACCCAGAATAATGGACCTTATTCCATGGCGGTTGTCGACCTCAATGAGCGGATTAGAGACAGTCAAATAAGCTTGATTCTGGTAACGACGATCGTGAATCGTCGGATGATGATGAAGACGAAGAAGCCGGTCTGAGTCAAGTGAGAGAAGTGGCGTCAGCAATGGCACCTGGGGACATACATGCTCTTGTCATCGGTCACGATGATACCTCTTTCCGTGGAGTCGGAGCTACCATCCTGGAAGAAAACTAGCAGTTCTCGAGCAAGGAGGCTGTGGACATGGCGATCAGGAGATATGCCATCTCCATTTCCCGTCAGCACAAAGTGAAGAAATCTGACAAACATTTGTTAAAGGTTCTTTGTGTAGAGTCTAGTTGCAATGGAAGAGTCGTTGCCCGTCAACCTGTGGGCATATGGAAGCCTTGGACGATAACTCGCATGGTTCCCCACATCTGTGAGTTATATAGTAGTCTTTCTGAACATCGCAATGTCAGTGCCGCATATGTGGCACAGGTCATTGCATCCATGGTAAAAGATAAGATCAATGTATCAGTGAAGGCATTACGAGATGGTGCAGCAGATGCGATTGGATTTCTGGTAAGCTACGGCAAGGCCAGACATGCCAAGGAGTCTATTTTGGAGGGGATGTGTGGGACATATACGGAGGCTTACAACATGGTTCCGAGAATGTTGCATCAGTTTGTTGAAGCCAACCCGGAAACTGTTGTATATAGGATGGAAAAGAACCACCCGAGTGGCACTCCTGATCATTTCATCCTGGACCGTATCTTCTGGGCATTCAGCCAAACTATTTAAGCATTCCACCCCTGCCGACCTGTGATATCAATTGATGGTATCTTCCTCACCGGACAATATAGGGGTACTCTCTTGGTAGCCGTGACATCAGATGCCAATAACCAGCTTCTTCCTATTGCATATGCAATAGTTGAGAGCGAGACCATGCTAGCTTGGTTGTGGTTTCTCCAGTGCTTGAATGATGGTGTTGTGAAAGATAGGCCTGGTGTATGCATCATTTTTTATCGCAACCAGGGGCTTCTCAGTGCACTAGAAAAAATGAAGCATGAGGTATCGATGGAGTTCCGTTGGCCTAATCTTGAAACTAGGTGGTGCATGAGGCATCTAGCAGCAAACTTTTACTCTCGCTTCAGGAACAAGGAATGTTTCAAGGCATTCAAAGTGATGTGTATGCAGAACCAACCGCGGAAATTCGATGCCCTCTGGATGACATTGAATGTCGCAACGACCGCAGCTTCAGAAGATGCACCAGCCAAGCTAGCAGGTGCAGGAAATCACAGGAGGGCCAGGAATATGGCTGAGTAGGTGACGTTAATTGCCCGGATGTTTGGAAGTGGGCGCTGGATCATGACAATGGTGCTCACTATGGCATAATGACAACCAACATGTTAGAGGTGTATAATTTAGTGCTTAAAGGTGTCCGAGCCCTCCCTATTACTGCTCTAGTTGCTGAAACATGGTCCTGTACTGTCGCGTATTTTGCGGATAGAGTTCAACAAGCACATGCACGAGTGCAGATGAATAAATAATGGACTGAAGCAGTGCAAAATCACTTGACCATAAAAATTGAAAAATCAAAGACTCATGGTAGAAGGGTTGTGGACTCACTTAGAAAGAGGTGGAAGATCATAACAAGACAAAAATACGTGCATGGTTACTTGAGAGGAGATACAAAGCAGAAGATTACACTCAACCCAACGACATGCGAATGCACGTGCAAAAAGCTTTTGCTTTACCACTACCCTTGCAACCATGTTCTTAGGGTGGCTGCAGACCAGATGATTTCCGTTGATTCGTATGTCTCTTCATACTTCAGTATGTATAATCTTATAAAGACGTGGGGTGGCGAGTTCTGGGCATAGGGTGTTAAGGAGAATCACAACACTGTTTGGTATGGTGGACCAACATGGTGGCCCAATCCTGCGCTCAAGCAAACCATTAAGGATATCGCCAGACTAAGCATTTTAGAAACGACATGGACCATAGCCAGGCCGGAGAAGGACGTAGGTGTAAGACTTGTAAAATTCTTGGACACACGGCGAGAAATTGCCCTCACAGGCTATAATGTTGTACTTTCGTATTGTATTACGTTATAATGTTGTATTTCAATGTTGTAATATTTCATATTTGCTCGGTTGTAACATTCAGTGTTTAGTTGCACTATGTTATTTCTATAACCTACAATGTTGTAAATTTTGATTTTGGTGATGTAAAGTACTACTTTTTAAATTTGTATTTGTTGTATTCGTACAGACTATGGTGGATTTACCTCCTCTCTTGGATGGGCAGTACGATTCTACCCATCGGTGTCAATAGTGGATTAATCCGGAAGGTCCGCTAGAAGGGCCAAGTAGATGCCGAGGTCCAGCGAACCAATGGATTCTTGATGAGCGATTTGTTCCTTATCTTTCTCGTAGCGGACTGCTTCCTTTCGCTAGACTGACATCCGCGCCTCATTTGTTCAAACTAGACCCCTGCCTTCGAACGTCACTTGTTGACTAGTGGAGACCGGAGACACACACCTTCCACTTTCGTTGGGGAGAGATGACACCTACACTTCAGGATGTGTCCATGATCACTGGATTGCCTCTTCGTGGTATTCCTCTCGTGTTGCCGCCACCACTGTCATCCTGGAAGGAAGAATTTGAACAACTGATGGGTACCGTTATCCCGAGAACTCGCACTGATAAGTTAGCTAGAGGTGTACCCATAAGTTGGCTAGTAAATTTTATTGACTTCCCAGATTATGTTTCTGAGAAAATAGTACGTAAGCACCTGGTTGCGTACTTACTCTACCTATTTGGTATGTTGTTCCCACCAGGAAATGGTGAGGTAGTCAACCCGATTTTTATTAGACTAACAGAATACATGGCACTCCCTCTAGACAATTTAGAGATCACCCAGTACAACATCGTTTTGGCGATGCTATGTCAGACTTATAGGGAGTTATGTGTCGCCTCATATAGGAAAAGGAGGTCGATAGTGTAGCCCCAATTCTGTGTGTATGCGACATGTTCCTCCAGTTGTGGTCTTGGGAGCATATACCGGTCGGACGGCCGATGATAGAAGATCCAATGCACCCATATAGTGGTCATGACGTCCAGTTTGATTGCGCGACCATGGGTACCCGGTGGACATATGGTACATTATGTTGGGCCCGTGATTTGGCTTCAAAGTGCTATCCTCTTTACCATAAAGATTTCAAGACCATACATCATTCTTCTATCACATGGGGAGCATGGCAGGAACGATACGTAAAGATCGTGGCCGAGGATAGGGGTTTAGCACATGAGTGCTACCGAGACCAGGAGATTTGGTGGACACGTTGTCACCTTCTGTGCCTCTATATGGTGGAGCCACTGAACCCTGAGCGTGTGATGCGCCATTTGATCTCTACCAGAAAATCCCTCCCCCGCCTCCCAACTGTGTTGAGTCTACATTTCACGAGTATGTTCTCAATCTTAAATCCGTTTAAATTGATGCAATGTTTTATGGTCAAATATTATAACTATGGTTATGCGTATTTTAGGCAAAGCAATCAAGGTCAAAAGAATCATAATTGGCTGCAGACCCAGAAGCTATGGATAGATCAATGAAATTCGAACAAGCTCGTGAACACAGTTTAAGAAAATAGGTAATATTCTTTGATTATTTTAATTTTTATTGGTATGAAACTGAACATGCAGGGTATTTTCTGTCAGTACGTGGGATGCTTATATGACATGGTACATTGAGAGCACACGTTCCAAGCTCACCCACGCTCCAACATATATGCCAGCACATCGCACACACGAAGAGCAGCTAGAGGGAGGGATATAACATACTACAACAAACCACCGTGATGACACAGTATATATATTTTTATACTGTACTATTTATAATTCTACATTTATGCTAATAGTATTGTTTGTTATTTTCAGCTAAGTAGGCAACATAGCATAATGGCGGATGTCGTGAAATAGTTAGAGAGAACCCTCGTTCCATGCCGAGTACCATCAAGAATAGGTTGAGGCGCATCTTTCAAAATGCTTTACATACCGCTACTAACTAGAGTTGTGGTCGAGCGAATGATGTTATGCTACGACAGTACAACATGCCCGAGTCTTTCTCGTCGCGGCCGAGTGAAGCAAGAGCAAGCCAGGGGCATCTAGCATGTCATCGTATTGATGACAAGTACGCCATGAGAGGGTCCTCGAGGCGTGTGGAAGAGAGGGGTGTGAGTCGTACGGGATTCCGGGACAGTGAGCACACAAGTTTACCCAGGTTCGAATCCACTGGCTTTGGATGGATCCTACTCCTGCTAGCAATCCAGTAATACGGCAGAGCCGGAATACGGGTTACAAGGGTTTTGCCTGTGCGAGTTGATATTGTAGACTATTGTCAGGGTGCCCTAAAGGCTCTCCCTAGGACGGCTTATATAGATATCCAGCGTAGGGTTTACAGGAGAAATCTATCCGGCTACGACTATGAGACGGTTACAGAGTATATCTTGAACTACAAGTAACACTATGGACCTATATCGGTAAGTCTTCTGGGCCTTCCCGTAGCCGGATTGGACTCCGTTCTTCTCCCTGACTAGGCCGCCTGTGAAGCAAAACTCTAACTCTAAGTGGGCCACCCTGGTCAGTGAGGTACGTTGAGGATACCCGGAAAGTATATCCCCAACAGCAGCCCCTGGAGGCCTCCAAGATCCAAAGTCGGATTCATCATCGTCTAGCTTGATCTTCGGCTTGTAGAATCTTAAAGGGTTCTTGAAACTTCACAAGAAAAGATATGATCCGGGTCTCAAAAAAAAGTCGGACCTATAATACGTTATTCAGATTTCCAGCTCGAAATTCAAACTAAGCCGGAACTTGGTCTCTAACGTCATCTGACACCAATGATGATCAAGTCACGTCACTGACAGACATTTCCTGTCAGCACGACCGTTGGTGGGTCCGCCTTTTGTGGAACCGAGGCATCGTTTTAATGCGTGCGTGGAGATCGAGGCGGCGTAATCATCACGTGGGGGCTTCCCAGTTCTTTCCACGACGCGTGGCATATTTACTGTAACATTTGCACAAATCTTGGTGCGGCTAGCGGTTATAAGGGGTGAGGATTCCTTTTCCTCATCTTCTTCACCTGTTTCCAGCATCGTTTCCTTCTCCCCTACTTCTCCCACGCGCACAGAGCTCCCTTGCCCTCAAGAGATTCCCAGCGCCGCCCATCCAAGGTCATCGGCGCACCGGAAAAATGGCTTCCACATCATCCTCCAGCGCGGCAGCGACGACAGCGACAACATCGGCGGCAGAGAAGGAGAGCAATCACGGGGTCTGGATCCCGTGCGTCCTTGACGACGACAAGCTCCGTGGCGTAGAAGAAGAAGGGCTCCTCCATGCCGGCGAATGGAGGAGGGGCCTCGGTGAAGCCGTCCCCAACCCTCGCGAAGGCGAGCAAGTGCACTTCGGCACTTACCTGGACAGAGGTCTGAGATTTCCTCCCTCAGATTTCTTTTCCGAGGTTATAGATCATTATGGAGTTCAACTCCACCATCTTCCCCCGAACTCCATCTTAGAGATGAGCGCTTACGCATCTTTGTGCGAGGGGTATCTCGGCATTAGGCCGAGTCTCACGCTCTTTCGGTACTATTTCTTAGTCCGGAGAAACTCCATCACTACCGGTAATCCTTATATTACTAGCACTATTAGTTTTTCGGTTAGGCGTGAGCGTGTTTATCCTCGGATCTTAGCTAGTGAGTCGGTCAAATAATGGCCGGCTACCTTTTTCTATCATAAGGATATTCCCGCTCCCGGCAAAGCTACTTCATTGCCGGCTTTCATCGATGGAGCCGCCACGCCTCAAGCATCTTGGGACGAGGTCGCTCCGGCTCTCAGTGACGACCTGCTTCTCGCCAAGAGGTGGATTGAATATCTGATGAAGCACAAGGGCCTGAGAGGGTCCGACTTGGTCTAGTGCTGGGTATCTCGCCAGATCCAACCTCTCCAACACCATGGCGACTAACTGATGCATTCCATCACGAAGTCAAAAAAGACTCCCTCCATATCAGACCCAAATCCTACACGGATAAAGATTATATAAGCCAGATCAAGTGGCTGATAAGAGAGAGGATCGAGAGGAAGATCCCGGAGGTATCTCTGGACATGCATACAACGGAAGATCCCGTTGTGCTGGTAAGTTTTAGCAACAACCCTTTCTTATGTACTCATCTTTAAGTTATTTCGCAACACTGAGATACTATCTTATTTTTCAGCTTGCCGACCTCCCCGAGTCGGAATTAGCTCCTATCGAGGGGTATCCTCCTGAGTTTTCCCAGGAAGAGGAAATAGTTCCACTGCCGGACGTTGTTCCTCGGAAGCGTAAAGCTCCAACAGTGGCTATCGGCACAAAGGAGGTGCCTGTTGTGAAAAGGTAACTTTCCTCACAACTTCCACCTTTGTGCTTCACTTGCGATTTCTTCTGAGATGTAATGTTCTTTGTTCTATTACCTCCTCAGAGCCAAGCAGCTCATCAAGGGCAAGGGGAAGGGAGCTACTTCTAAGCCCCTACGTCAGACGAAGCTAACTTTGGCTTCTCCTGCCATGGCTCCTCCGACTCCTGCCCCTCAACCTTCTGTAGCGCCGGAGATTACTCCATCTCCAATCGTTGTAGAAGATCCGGCTCCCTCAGCAGAGCCAGCGATCCTTGAGTCGCAGACTGACGTCACCATGGGTGACTCAAGTTTTGATAAGGGTGAACCCTCTTCGGGTAATGATCCCTCGGCAGAAGTTTTCACCGACAACCTCCTGAGCAATCCGAGACTTGCCAAATTTGGCTTATCTCGGAAATTTGCAGAGGAGATCCAACGGTTGGCCAAGGAATGCCTTGAAAGCCGAACCATTTCTGCTGAAGAAGAAGCACAAGAGGCAGAGGACATCAAGAACTCTGATCTTCTTGAACAAGTCCGTCTTCGAGACGAGAAGCTGAGAACCGGCGAACTTCCAACTTTGCTAGTTGTCCCCCTAACTCTCGCCAAGAAGGTTACCACCGAAGTGAATGCGAGTTTGAACAAGATCGCTCGTGAACAATATGTAAGTCGGAATTCCAACTCACATTTTTCTTTATGTTACTTTATATCATATCCTCTAGCCCCCAAGCATGAAGTTGGATAGATAATCCGGGTTTATGCTTTACTAGGATGCCAAAGAATGAACTTGTGTAGCCCCCAAGGCTCGTGCTGATATTAGTAAAAATATTAGCCCGAGTCTTTAGTAGACTTCTGACTTTGGGTATTCTAACTTACAGAAAGTATATTCCTATAACAAGGATTTATTGAAGAATGTTTGCAACAAGCGGAAAGAGATCAAAGCTCCCTGGCTTGAAAATGCACAATATAAAGTTTCTAAGGATGAGGCCGAAGGTAAACATTCTAAGACTCAAACCTTGTCTTGTGTTTTCATAGTCGAATATTTTGTTGAACTGTTGTTCTTTTGACTTACAGCACTGGTAAAGCAGTCCTGCGCTATGATTGAAGAGGCCAAGAATCTTAAGACCTTGGTGTTGGAGAACAAAGAACTCCGTCAAGAGCTGGATCAGCTTAAGGCGGATCATGAGAAGAGCATTGCTCAGATTCTCGAATCCTCCTCCATGGCCACTGATGAGCGTTATCGTAAGATTGCGTCTTAGGACAAGAAAATCTCGGATCTCAGTAATGACTTATTCAGAGAGAGGAATATCACTGAGGCACTCCGGGCTGAACTCCAGAGCCTTCATGAGGAGAAAACCAAAGTCGACGATGTCATCTTTGGTATGTTTCCATCTTTTTGATTTGTCTGCATTCATTCTTCAACTCTTTTGATGTCAGATTTCTTCTACTAACCATTTTGCATTATATGGATAGGTCCTCTAAACTTACTGGACTCACCCTCTGCCGAGTCTCGCACCAGCCGGCTTACACAAGTCGGTGATCTTCTTCATGACTTTCGCCAATCCATCGAGGATATCGGCGAAGCTCTCAAGGTCCCGGATATGCATAGCATGTCCGGCTTTTAGGTGCGGGACAAGGCAAAGGAGATGCCGCAACTTGTCCAGGACTGGAACATGTCCTACGCGCGTACCGCTGCGTAGAAACGCTCTCACCATGGTTATGAGCCACAATGGAAACATGGAAATCTTGCAAGTAACCAAAGGGTACTGCAAAGTGGATGAAGACGGACAGGAGCAAGATATCAAGGCTATCATGGACTCCTGCACCGGATATGGGTGTCACGTGGCTAACTTAACCAGCTACGACACTCCCTTCTTCACCCGCGTGGACACGATGCCTCCGCCTTTCGAAGAAACAGCTGAATTTTCTGACGATGATCAAACCGCATCGGATTTGAACATCTCGCATCGTTATCAAGGTGCGGCTGATGTATCCAGTGAGCCGGCAGCTCCTACCTCTCCTCCTGCATCATAGATCATCAGAAAGAATAGATGTGTTATTTTGAAAACATTATGGATCTGTAAATAAGTAGTGTGATACTTTTGTTAGTGCCAAGTTTTTATCTATTCAGCACTTTTGGCTTAAATATTTATGTGCCTGAAATGTTTGCATAAGCACTTGTGTTTTTTGTCAACACTTATCGTTTATCTGGATTTCCGCCTTGTCCCTTTCATGAGCCGGCAAACCTTTAGCATGAAAACTTTTCCAAGCAACGGAGCTCAATTGCTAAACCAGTTTAAACTCGGAAACAAAGCTGGCTTCCAGTACCAACAATTCACTACTCAGAAAATACCCGCATCCAGCAATCAGACAAATAGCCAAAGTATAGACTAGAAATTTTAGATTTATACCCGAAGGTAGCATTTTTAGAATCGTAAATCTAAACCAGAACAAACATGAGCATAAAGTACTTTCAAGTATTCTGGGATTTTCGACTGTGACATGATCATTCGAAAATAAGATGGTAAAAACTTCTCAGAAAAAATTTGAGGCAACCACTACTTTTATTTCTCACTGAACATGTACACATATATGATTACAAAGAAAGATAAACTAAGAATAAAAGGGACGTAGCTGAGCAATATTCCATGGTCTGTCTAATTCTTCTGGATTTGTACTGCCTCCATCTCTCTTTCTCTTCTTAGTAGCAGGTCTTTCCTTGACTGGTCGCATATCAGTTAGGTAGTATGAACCATTATGCAATACTCGACTAACCAAAAAAGGCCCTTCCCATACTGGGGAAAGTTTGTGCTTTCTTTGCTGCACAAGCCGGAGAACCAAATCGCCCTTATTGAAAGACCGATTTCTGACTCTCTAGCTATGATACTTGCGTAACTTCTGCTGATAGGTTGTTGATCTCATTTCAGCAACGACGCGAACTTCTTCGACTAAGTCGAGATCATTTTGTCGAGAGATCTCAGCATCCTCTTTGATATACGCGGCAACTCTAGGAGAATTATGAATCAAATCACTAAGAAGAACTACTTCAGTACCATAGACTAAGAAGAAAGGTATGTATCTCGTTGACCTATTCGGAGTTGTTCGCAAGCTCCATATTACAGAGGGTAATTCCTCTGCCCAAGCCCCTGCAACACGTCTCAGTGGTGCTTCGAGCCTTGGTTTTAGGATTTGTAAGATTAAACCATTTGCCCTTTCGACTTGTCCATTAGCCTACGGATGTGCGACTGACGTAATGTCAAGCCGGATACTTTGTTCGTTGCAGAATTCGGAAATCTCTCCCATAGAGAAATTACTCCTGTTGTCCGTGATAATGCTATGCGGATAACCATACTGGATTATAACATCCTCGACAAATCTTCTGGCTATTACTCCATCACAACTAGTGACAGGTTTAGCCTCAATCCATTTGGTGAATTTATCCACCATCACTAAGAGGTGAGTAAATCCACTTGGAGTCCGTTTGAACGGTCCTACCATGTCAATCCCCCAGACCGCAAAAGGACATGTTATAGGTATTGTTCGCAACTGATCAGCCAGAACATGAGCTTGTTTGGCGTAATTTTGGTAGCCCTTGCACATCTTGACCAGCCGTTCGGCATCTACCTTGGCTGTAAGCCAGAAAAAACCGTTTTGAAAAGCTATTGCCACTAAAGATTTGGCTACAGCATGGTGACCACACTCGCCTTTGTGGATCTCTCTTAAGATTTCCACTCCTTCTTCCAGAGATACACGACGCTGAAAAACCCTAGATACACTCCCCTTATAGAGCTCACCACTAATTATAGTGTAGAATTTTGCTCGTCGGACGATCTGTCGACTCAGAACTTCGTCTTCGGGTAATTTGCCATCTACCAAGTAATCAAGGTAGGGTTGAGTCTAGCTAGGAATTACAGCTAGAACTGCTACTAAGGGTGAGTCGGATTTGGTCGGATGCTCCTCGTCCACTCCCTTTATAGAGGTAACTTTGAGGTGCTCGAAAAAAGCGCCATCTGGAACCTCTTTCCGCGCAGAGTCTATTCGAGATAATGCATCTACTTCCTCATTTTCTACTCGAGGAATGTGTTGAACCTCAAATCCTTCGAACGATTTAGATAGATCATCCACGACAGCTTTATATGCTGCCATGTGCTTATTTGCATTACAAATATCCGACACTTGTTGAGCAACAAGATCTGAATCTCCATAACACATTAATCGCCGGATGTCGATATCGTTAGCAATCCGGATTCCATGCAGCAGTGCTTCATACTCGGCAATGTTATTTGTCGCCGTGAAGTGGATCTGCAACACATATAGAAGTTTATCTCTTTGGGGTGATTTGAGTACCACGCCAGCCCTCGAGCCCCCTGGAGCCTTAGTCCCGTCAAAATATAGGGTCCAATATTCCGACTCAGGGAGGGTCGCACCTTAGTCTCTGTCCAATCAGCAACAAAGTAAGCAAGGATTTGGGATTTGATTACTGTCCGAGGTTTATACTCAATATCAAAAGCTAAAAGCTCTATGCTCTATTTTTGCGACGCGTCCTGTAGCCTCGTTGTTGTTGATTATATCTCTCATGGGAGCTGTGCTCACCACCGTAATTGGATGTTCCTGAAAATAGTGCCATAACTTACGAGATGCATAAAACATACCATAAGCCAGCTTTTGGTAGTGCGGATACCGCTGTTTTGATTTAGTTAGAACCTCGCTGAGATAGTAAGTCGGACGCTGCACCAGGTGTTCCTGATTTTCCTCTGGTCTCTCCACTACCATGACGACTCTGTTTATCGCATCGAAATAGAGCAACATCGGTTCTCTTGGTTCCGGTGCTACAAGGATAGGAGCAGATGAGAGTACTTCTTTCAAGTCTTGTAGTGCAGCTTCAGCTTCATCAGTCCAAACGAATTTCTTGGTCTTTTTTAGGAGCTTGTAAAGTGGTGCGGCACTTTCTCCGAGCCAGCTTACAAACCGACTGACTGCAGCAATGCAACCAGTGAGTCTTTGAACGTCCTTCAGGCGAGTTGGCCTGAAAATATTGAGTATAGCCTTGATCTTGTCTCGGTTCACCTCTATGCCTCTCTGAGACACAATGAAACCTAACAATTTTCCGTCTGGAATTCCAAAGAAACATTTCTTCGGATTGAGCATAATGTTGTATTTTCGTAAATTTGCGAATGTTTCCTCCAAATCGGAAATTAATGTTTCCTTCTTTTTGGACATCACTTCAATATCATCTACATATGCATGTATGTTGCGTCCGATTTGATCGTGGAGGCAACGCTGTATAGTGCGCTGGTATGTAGCTCCTATGTTCTTCAACCCAAAGGGCATCGTAGCAAAACAGAAGGTTCCGAAGGGGGTTATGAATGAGGTTTTGATTTTATCCGATTCCTTCATCCGAATTTGGCGATAACTGGAATATGCATCGATAAAACAAAGGAGTTCCGAGCCTGCTATAGAATCGATAACTTGATCAATTCTAGACAGAGCAAATGGATCTTTGGGACAAGCCTTGTTCAAGGCAGTATAATCAACACACATCCTTAAATCAGTGGTGTCCTTTTTAGGGACCATTACAGGGTTGGCCAACCAATCGGTATGGATGACCTCTTCTATGAATCCGGCTAACTCGAGTCGGGCTAGTTCCCTAGCTATTGCCTTACGCTTTACATTGCCAAAACATCGTAGGGACTGTTTGACGGGTTTAGTGTTCGGGTTTACATTTAGAGAGTGCTCGGCAAGTTCCCTAGGTACTCCGGTCATGTCATATGGCTGCCATGCGAAGATATCTTATTTGCTTGGAGGAACTTGATGAGCGCGCTTTCCTATGCGCTATCTAGGCCTACGCCTATCGGGGTCACCTTGGAGGGGCCATCATCCTTCAACAACATCTTCTTCGTCTCTTCCGATGCCTTGAACTCCGGATTCAGCTTTGTCACCTCCTTCTTCGTTGCGGACATCTCGAACGGATCGATGGTCTTCTTGATCTCCTGGTACTCCTGGGCGTGCAGCACGGCTTCAGCAAAGGCGGCATTTCCATCCTCGCACTCTCGCGCTTTCTTCGGGTCTCCCCTGATGGTGATCACGCCGTTGGGACCTGGAATTTTCATCATATTGTAAATGTAACACGGACGAGCCATAAAAGCCCAATAAGCCAGACGTCCAAATATAGCGTGGTACGCGCTCTTGAACGGGACCACTTCGAAGGAAAGTGCTTCCGTCCGATAGTTCTTTGGAGTTCCAAAAGTAACATCCAAAGTGATCTCTCCCGGGGAATTTGCTTGTCTTCCTGGGACAACTCCGTGAAATATCACAGAGCTATGATTTAGCTGGGTCTCCGAGATTCGCATCCGGCGTAGCGTTTCGACATACAAAATATTTATGCTGCTACCACCATCCATGAGGGTCTTGGAGAAACCATAGCCGTCAATAAGTGGATTGACGACTAAGGTGTATTTTCCTCGCCTGTGCAACTTAGGCGGATGATCAGCACGGTCAAAGGTGATTGCAACTTTGACCAGTCCAGGTACTGAGGGACAGCCGGAACTATCACGATGAGCTCATGCAGAACTGCTTTCTTGACCTTAGCTGGTTGAGATCCGAGGAAGGTGACATCGGTGTCTTTCTTTGTGGGAAAGGTTTTCTTCCCCTCCGGCTTGGGATTTGAAGCATCAACTTCCTCCATGTCGGAATCTTCCTTGGTCTCCTTATCCTTTTTGGGATTCTTCTTCCCCTTCTTCCATTTAGCCCTGTAGCCAGCAGTGTCATCTTTCTTGATGTCGTCATTGAAACGACACTCGGTGTTTGTGTGAGACGAGCCCCCATTGGCGTCGAGGTGATGCACACATGGGTTATTGTCAATGTCGGCCCAAGAGTAGGTTTTGCTAGGTTGCTGGTCTCCTCTACCTTGAACTCTTGATGTCCCACGACCGCGTCCGCGGCCACCGCCACGTCCTCCTCGTCCTCTAGACCCGAAAGTAGCAGTAACCACTGCCGTTTCCGTGTTGGGCTTTTCTTCCGAGGTGTTTTTGCGCTTCTAAGCTTGTTGCTTTGGTTGTTTTGCCGACTGTGGCACAGCTAGGGCGTTCAGCAAACCCTCTGCATCGTCGTCAGCATCTGCATACTTGCTCGCTGTTTCTATCATCTCTCCCAAATCAGTGACCTTGTCGCACTTCAAGCGATGACGTAGTAAATCAATTGGGAGTCCAGCAATGAAAGCTTCAATCGCAGTTTGGTCATTTACTCCTTCATAAGAGTTCTTGGTGTCGATCCATCATCCGAGATAATCTCGGCAAGTTTCTCTGGGTTTCTGGGTGCAACGCTATAGGTCTCCGACCGTACAGGGCCTCCGATATGTACCTTCAAAATTCCGAAAGAATGCACTTTGCATGTCATACCAGTTGTGGATGGTGTTCTCTGGAAGTTCATTGAGCCATGATCGTGCCGTCTTCCGCAACATGAGTAGGAGATATCAGGTTGCGACCAGGCTGTTTCCGCCTTTGGCGATACAGCAAGCTTGGAAAAAATCCTGGAGCTAAGTATTTGGCCGAGCTATACCGTCATAGGCCTGAATGTGTCTTGAGATAGCGAATCCTTCCGGGAATTTATTTGCTCTTATGCATGGTCCGAAGCATTTTGGGCCCACATATATATCATCATTTTCGTAGCGCCACGCCTCTATGTTGGAGTTAATCTGGTGTCGCGCATCACTTGGAGACAAAGATCGTCTCCCTGAGTGACGGCTATGGCTGCGGTGCTTTGGAGCCGGACTTCGGCTTCTACCACCACCTCCTCTGCCATGACATCCTCCTTAGCCTCCTTGAGAGCCGTTGTGATGGCTACTTGGTGGAGAGGGTGGGGCAGCTGGGTTGTTTTCGGCTGATCGCCGGCCTCCATCCGGAGTGTCATTATTCCGGTTCCGGGGAGGGTCTTCATTGCGACGAGCCCCCTACCAGCTTGTCTCGGCATGGTTTCCGTTATTTCTTCATCCGTCACTCCCACCATGGTGGGGCTCAGCCGGACAGTTTGTAGGTCTAGGAGGTGGCATCCTTTGACGGTCCTCCTCCTGACATTTCTCTTTATCTTCTCCCCTACGATTGTGCGACTCTCGTCGGGGAGGGTTTCTCGGATACAGTGCATCAATTGCTTCTTGCTTAGCAGCTGGAGCGACATTGCGCCAATCGCGTGCAGCTCTGTGATGTTGTCATGAAGATCTGGTTCTTGAGTAGTTGTCTTCCCGGCGGTCGGAACGGTAATGCTGTTCCGGAACACGTTGGGGCCTTATATCATTCCAGGTCGTGTCCATGCGACATTGGTCGGATTTCGAGACCAGTTTTCCGCTTCCGGATTTCGCGTCCCTTTGCTATTCCAGACCCTTGGTGAGTAGCTTAATGCCCAATCGAACCTGTTCTGGACCTGGATTATTCGATAGGATATCTCGAGCTGCAATAGTGTTCTGTATCGGTGTTGGATACACCAGATCTCCCTTGCTGTCGAGACAAGGCATCCCTGGGTCTCCTTCGAAGAGAACCTTGTGTACTTTCGGGAATTGATCATCACGTGTGTGATGCTTCCGGGTCTTTTGATGCTACCGAAAGACGTACTTCTCCGTAGTTGCCATGCGTTTCTTCTCCTCCTCGATGTTTTTGGCTTCATCCAAGAGTACTTGACGACGCGCTTCTAGGTCCTAGGCCCTTTCATCCAATTCTTCAGCAGTAAGTTTTGCAGCTGTAGGGATAGGTGTGGTTAATGCAGCATCGATCAGTTTACGCGCACCTTCAGTGATCACGTGTCCATCCACCGATTCTTCTTTTGGCTCATCTGGGATAAGTGCTCCATCCGAGTCTTCCTCGTATTCCTCAGCAATCACCTCCTCTGCCGGAAGATCTTTTGTCGGGGTCTTGTTTTTCTTATTCTTCTTCTTTGCCTTCTTGGCAGCGCCGGTAGCAAAGACGGCTTTGGGCCCGTTTCCCGGAGTCAAACTTTGATCGGTACTTTCAGCCATTTGATTCTCGGGATCATCTCCGAGATCCATGTTGTCCTGCACTTTGGGAGAGTTTTCTCCGGATCCTTCGTCCATGTCTTCTCCTTCTGCAGCGTCTGTGGAGTTAAGCTCCTCTTCATATTCCGCGGAGAACTTCCGGAAATTTGCCGATGTCATGGAGTCATCCGAGGATGCCGGTAATTCGACGCTTGTTCTGATAGCCTCTAGCACAGAGTCGGTGTTGTCTCCAGCATTGGTAGAGCCGGATCCGGATCCCACATATCCAACAAAGTGTGATGCGCGCCTCCTGAGATAACTGCAGTCTTCATAGTAGGCTTTGTCGAAATGCCTGATGGTCTCAAGGATTGCATCTACGCCTGAGTTTTGCATCATCATGCGCCTTAACGTGTATCTCAGGAAGGGCCTGTCCGTCGCGGCGTCATCAGAGCCGGAACCAGAGTTATCTTGTTGCTCCTCCTGGATTTCGACCTCCGTAGGTCGATCGATCTAGGATTTGACCTCGCTAGGGAGATCCACTCCAGATCTGACTTGTGCTGCGAGATCTGCCTCAGGTTCAGCTTTCTCCACTATCTCCGCAACTGGTGCGGGCTGGGTGGATTAGGGTTTTCTAAGATCCGGCACTCTGCCGCCTCCGCGGACAAAGGGGATCTAGAGATTTCTTCTGCCTCTATCATCACCGCTGGGGTGGGTGGGACAGGTTCAGCAAAACCGATGTAAACATCGATCTCACCAAAAGACATGATGGTGTAGGTGGTCACGGCTTTCCTAGCCGGAGTCCAAGTCTCGTCGAGGACGATGAGAGGGACGTCACTGGCGTAGAGGATGCGACCGACAGTGATAGTCTCACCGATTCCGATTCTTGCAGATTCCGCTCGGAACGCAGATCCAAAGCTCACTTGCCCCACAGTGGGCGCCAACTCTCGTCGTATTGATGACAAGTACGCCATGAGAGGATCCATCCAAAGCCGGTGGATTCGAACCTAGGTAAACTTGTGTGCTCACCGTCCCGAAATCCTGTACGACTCACACCCCTCTCTTCCACACGCCTCGAGGACCCCCTCATGTCGTACTTGTCATCAATACGACGACACAGCATGCAACGCCTCTATGCGTGAGAATGTATGTATTTTCTATACTTAAAACTCGGTTCTAGGAACATTTATTTATAATGTGCTTGTCCTGATAGACTAGGACACGCCAAGTCTCTACTCTTATGTGGATATCATCGAGGATTACCGTAGAACCCTCTACACCCGAATCTTCAAGACAACCGCCACATGTGAGTCCAATAATTTTATATCCACATCTACTGCACTAATTAAATTCTAACATGCAAACCATTTTTTAGATTGACCTCGGTCCAACGCATCAACCAACACCTAGAGGAATATTCTCGGAAACTGCTAGAGAACTATTTTAGGAGACACCGATACGCGTTTCTATAATCGCACTAACTTATTATTATATTTTAGCCATTCTAATATTTAATGTTCATGTACAGACAACTCCTAACGGTGCATGGATGATAATGATGCTGGATTTAATTCCAACATGCCACCTCCTCATCCAGCTATAGGCAATGGCAATTACTACATATATGATCAGTCATACGAGCAACCTCAGTCTTCATACAACCATGGACCATCGCAACCAACATATGATCCAATGATGGACTTCTTATATACTGATATTGGTACGAGCTAAATTCCTGACACTCAATAAGATACAGAAATCATGGATCATTTTATACCATCCCCGCCAAATCTCCGCACGAATCCTAGGCCAACGGACCCATTGAGTTATCCTTCAGATCACATATACATAGAACGTGCAAGAAAACAACCGAGAGAGTAAGAGCGATTATTGTAACTCTAGCGGTGTAGCCGGATTCTATTTGAACATTAATGTATCGTTCTGTATTTGTGTGAGATATATTACTATTATTTTGTATTCCTGTTCAAGAAACAATTTCAAATAAAAATTCATATACAATTAAGATACAACTAAAATGAAAATACTTCATTACTTATTTTTCATTATCACACGGTACAACAGAAATTAGGAGACATTCAAATGCAGAATTTAAAATACGAGTACTTTAATTAAGATACAACGTGAGGCGTGGATTCAGACACTAGGACAAAAGTATAGTGATCTTGGGTCTAGCATGGCCATTTTCCTATTTTATCACCGCGTTCTTCGGCTGCCTTTGCCTCAGCAGTCATTTCACTCAGCCTCTGCCTGTTCGCCTCCCTAGCCTGTCGTTCCTCCTCCTCCCTGAGGCGTCGTTGTTCCTCTCTCTGTCTCCGTAGCTCCTCTAACTGACGTCGTTGCTCCTCTTGTGCCGCTCTACGCTCTTCCACAGCTTTCTCACGATGCTCATCTTCGTAAAAGCTTTCCCACGCACGGCGACTCCTTTCTTCTATCTCACGAACCGCCCACTCCGGCTGCTCTGTGTCAATCCAACGATACCACATGCACAAGGGCGGAGGAGACTGCAACACAAATAATAACATAATAAATATTCTATAACACAAACAATATGTCATTTTGTTATGGATACCATAGGCCTATTGTATCTTCAGGGAGCTGGATCATACTGATAATTGGGACACATGAAAAATTTCTTGCACATTTTATTAGAAAAATCGGTGGACTCCTTCATCTTGCAAAGATGTCCGCACCAACACCGAAGATGTTCCACACCCAGAGGCAACCTCGCATCCTTAGTTTTGGTCCGAGCAAGGCAAACTCATAGCCGCCAAAAAAAGTAGGAAACCAAGGAAGAAATGGAGAAGGATGCTTCGATGAAGAGCCGGATACTACTCCTTTTATAAGCCAGCCTTCTCTATTAGCCGACAAATCTGCATGCGAGTGGGCTACAACTTTCGGTGGTCAATTTGTTGTACCGGTACTGCTTTCGGTGGTTTATTTCCTGGCGTAGAGCAGCAGCAATCAGTGCGACAAACAATTCTCGAGACGCAAATGCAGTGGTTTATTTCCTGGCGACAAATCTGCATGCGAGAAGACGCAGAGGCAGTGGTTTATTTCCTGGCGACAGCGAGTGAGCTACATCCCGCCACGGCCCCAGGCGGATAATCCATTCCGCCACGTCTGGCGGCGGTAAGGGCGCGTCGTCTTCCCGCTGGCGGTACCGCAACGTCCCACCGGCCCGCCCATGGGGTCCCACCTCATCCCGCCCTTGCCGCAGGCGGTAGTATCAACCCGCCTCGCCCTATGGCGGGAAGGATGGACCGCCACCGGCCCTACCAGGAGGATACACGTGGCGCTTTTCTAGCCTCCCAGGGCATTTTCAGCAATTGCTGCGCCGGGGGGCATTTTCGGCGATGCCATGTGGCAGAGGGGTATATTTGTAGAAAAAATTGTCAACTTCAACCCACCGATGTACGGTACGGTCCCTTGGGGCGGAGGAACCTGCATGCCTGCACCCTGGTCTTCTCTGAGGCCTCCAGGTTTAGGGCCGTCCGGAGGCTCGTCTGCTACAACATTGACAATGATACCAACACTGTGCTGACGAGTCTGATGTGGGACAAGATATTCTACTGGGAGCACATGTCCTCGGTTTTTTTACAAATATACCCCTCTGCACCGTGTCATTGTCAAAATTAACCCCCCTAAGAATCAATTGTCAAAAGTATCCTGGCGGTAAACGCAAAAAGCTACACGTGGCTCCTCCCGCCGTGCAGCGAGGCGGGATGTTGTTCCGGCCAATGGGACTGGCGGAATGTTACTCCGGGCTTTGGGGCTAGCAGAAGGTGGTGGGACCACTGATCCACTGAATGCATAAGTCAATTACATAGGTGAGCGATGAGTATAGGAAGAGATGGCCTGATGACATGCATGCACGGGTTGGGTGTTATTCGGTAATTTAATTAGGCATGAATTCAGGGACAGGGCCCAGCAAGTACCTCCAGCCAACACCATTGGCGGGAAACTCATACCGCCAGGCGCCAGTCCTTGTGGGGGGATGTGTGCTTCGCCAGCGCGCATGGCGGTAGGCAACACGTGCCAGCTTTTACTGTTCCCGCCCGGGCATTTTTGACAATAGGTTTTGGAGAGGTGTATTTTTGACAATGCCAATGTACAGAGGTGCATATTTGTAAAAAAAATCCATGTCCTCCTAGTGCTCCGGTGCGCGCAACAGGGAAATGCAGAGGTTGAAGCTAGGCTGGCAGAACCGGGGGTGACATGCTTCAGAGATGCGGTGGGCGAGCTGTTCCTGTTCAAGTAGGACGCTCTCTACTTCTGAGTTGAGAGCCGGAGCCGTCTGACTGACTGACTGACCCTGGAAGTGAGCTAGCACCACTGTGCTGTGCTCTGCTTGTCCATAGGATCTACTACAGGGCCTTTCCACATGTCTCTTACTTCTGAGATGGCGAGTCGCCAAGTCCAATGCCCGTCCGCTTTAAGAGACCATACCGCTACTGAATACTATGTAGAGTCGTACTAGTATACTCTTGTGATGACATATACTGGTGGAAGCTCCCGACCCGAGGCTGAGGCTAAGCGTTGCATGAATTCTGTTAGCAAGACTAGAGAATATGATTCATTCCTGGCTATGATTTTTATACTATAATGGTACTAATGGAGAATAATGTGTACATTGATCAAAAGACAAATGGTACAAACTATATATAGCTTTTAATCTGTGTACATTGTAGCCTTGCTTATTGCATGAATATTTTACTCAACGACATCCAGCGGTGTACATTGTCTTATCATCTTCATCACATATTTTATATTTTAACTGGGTTCCATGTTGTTTAATCTGATCCGAAGTGTAGTTTTACGTGATCAATAGCTTGCAAGTTGTCTTTTGGTCTCTTTAATCTGGTCTCATGTGTTAGTACTATTGTAGCTTTGCCTATTGCATACACCCGATCCATAATGTACACCTTTGCGCCATCTAGCTATATTTTCAGCTATTCTTTGCCACTCGGAGTTAGAAAGTTCAGCCAGGACGAAAAACAATTTGTTAATATTTAAACCCTTGGCATGCATGGGAATGGAACAACAGCTCACACAAACTATGATGTAACATTCACCATGATTTACTGCTTTTCAAATATGGAGTTATTTCCAGACGGGTATTATATGATATAATTTACAGCAAGAGTACACCCTTCAGGTTCCTGTAATACACATTAGATAACAAGTCACATATTATGCTTAAACACACTTACTAACTGATTTTCTACATGTCACCAGTTCACCACAAGCGACCAAGCAACAGTGACTCGCATCTTACAAAACCCAATATCACACATATCCTCACTTCTACCTGTCCTTCCGGGTGCAAACGTTACTTGATCTTGGCCAACAACATCAGCCCGGTCATTGCCCTGCCATGCATCCACCAAAAGCTTCAGCTCCCCATCTGCTTCAACAGGCACAACACGTCGTGAAAGCTCAATCGTGCCATCACTCATGACAGGCACCATGCCATCCAGAGAATCAAGCAGCACCATCTCCAGATCATTGAGACTAGCCATACGTGTGACAAATCGCCCGTGATGGTGAGTTGGCCAGGATCCCTCGACAACCTGGACTCTGATAGTAGCCTCTACTGTTTGTGCTTAGCTTAGAAGAGTATGTGTGGCGGTGAACTCCTTGAACTCCTTGGCAACGTTCACCCACAGTATAGTACTTGTCCTCAATGAGCAGAAGGCTTAAGAGTTTATCTTCGGATGGTGTGTCACCTTTCACTTTTAGCTCGACCTCATAGTTGACAGGATCAATCATCACAATAGCACGGGTAGGACCAGTCAACAATAGAGAGGTATCCTGCATTATGACGTTTTCAAAGTAATCAAATTTGGATTCTTAAGAGAACCAAACGTAAATATTCAGTAAAATGTCACTGCAATACTGTTCTACAGTGAGATTGCCACTACTAGAACTGGAAGACAATTTAACTGGTCAATCTTCCGTATTGAATAAAGTATCGCATAGTCCTAGCCGCATTAACAGATATGCCCTAACAAATGGAAACTAGACTAAGAGTAGAAAATTGTATCATCCAGGAATCTAGTCTATTAGAAGGAAGTAAGACAAATCCAATAACTTGAAAGTGAGGTTTGTCTCTGCTCTGATAGGAAGTTTACTTGCAAAAGCATTCACATAACTGAGATACTGGGAATTTGGGCATGTTTAGCTCATGCACAACGAAATCCTGACAAATATTTGGCCACTATCATGCCCTGTGCCTACTAGTTCTTGCAAGAACACAGCCCACAACAACATATCATGCCCTGTGATTGCCGTGATCAACTCGATTCGGCACCTCGGCTTTGTAATCCACGATGTACAATGCTTCTGAGCTGATATATATTTAGGGTGCATCCTTGCACACTTTCCCCGTTCAAAAAAAAAAGACAAATATTTGGCCACTATCAAACCAGAGGATGGTCAAAAGGCTGGTAAGCTAAGTGATTTCTGATTGCAACCACAATAGTTGAAAAAGGAGTGCTTCGGTGCTTTCCAGAACTTCTTTGCACGATTTTTAAAGCAAAAGAAAGGCTGTGATTAGAAGAACTAATGCACCTGCTTTCATTAATTAAGCGGACGGCTGCACAAGCATAACTACCCACCACCCACGTAGTACTACACGGCCCCTGATGAAAGCAGGTGGATTAGTTCTCCTAATCATAGCCTTTGCTATTTGCTTTAATAGTCGTGCAAAAAAACTTTGGGAAAAGCAGCGGAGCACTCGCTTAGTTGAAAACATAGCCACACTTTTGTTTGATTACGTTACAATATAACGTATCTTTTCTACAGTTTGCACGAAAAGGAATAAAAAAGGTGAGCACAAATAATTCTGGTAGCCATTGATTCTAATTACTTGGATCCTTCACCACTTTTAAGAAAGACCAGCCGATGTGCTTAAAATGAACCAGACATAAGCTGATTTGTGTGAAGCATACTTCTTGCTTTCTAGTGTATGACTTGTTTCCGATGCATGCAAGGCACGGTCAAAACATGATGGCTCGAACTCAAACTACATCACTTTATCACAGATACTTAATTTCAAAAGCACCTCCATGATGTATGTCATTTGCACCATACAATGTTGTGCGACTGCGCTACTCTAATAATAAGTCCCAAACTGCCAGGCACCATGGAAAGCACAAGGTTACACCCATATACCAACAACATGGTGCTGTCGTAACTTCTGATCAAGCACTGTAAAAACATGTACAGAAAATAGTTGGTTGAGCTTAGACTAATGAAGTGCTTGTTTGTTTCAGTTACTACCACACCTATCGTACTAAAGTCACCCAAGTGTGCTTCAACCAAATTCACATTTTCCTTTCACATATGCACATTTCATTTCCATTCTCTTCCATTGGATGTTTTGCATAGGCTCAGCTATCTGTGAACTCAATTCAACCAAAAATATTGTATTTAAAACAACAAAAGTAAATATAATTTGCAGGGAGTAGTAAGGTTGGTCATCATGTGAAAGAAATCCATTCAAAGAAATTGGTCAATTGATCTAACGAACTGCAGTGTCTAGAATTGACACTTGGAATAACTTATGCACACACCAACTAAAATTTGCACATTAATTTAGCTACGACCAGTCATAAGCATATATGAAGGCCTCTGTGTGTGATGATTAGCATATCAACGTCAGATAGCATCAAGTAAATGAACATCTATCAAGCCATGCATATACCTCTGGGGTGAGCGTCTGGCAATTGTCTCTGGTGCGGTGGAAGATGAGGTTCCGATTGCGGTCTACTGAATCCCGTGCGGCGACGACCCCGTACACATCAAGCGGCCACTCCAAGCCATCGTTTAGCTGTGTTACCTTCACCGAGAAGATGATCACGCTATCAGCATAGCCAACACTGGTAGAGGGCGGCGGCGGCTCGTCGGTGTACCGCATGGGTGGAATAGACGCTGCACGCAGCAGGATGAAAATTCAGACAGTAATTCACCCATGATCAATCATCAAACCCTTCAGATCGAAGAGTAAGGGGACGAGTTAGCCAACAAGAATGGCCAGGATCAGAGAAGAGGAGGACCGGAGACCCACGGAACCGATTCTTACTGGTGTCCTCGTAGGAGCCGTGGAAGCGGGAGAACATCCAAATCCAGCTCTCGCGGTACCGCATCGCGATGCCGGACTCCGGATCCTCTCTGTTCGCCGCTTCCGCCGCGAAGTCCGCCGCCGCCTCCGCGGCCTCCTGCTCGCGGCGTTTCTCCGCGTTCGCCTCCCGCAGAAGGCGCTGCTTCCTCGTCCACTTGTCCTCGCGGTTTCCCCTTGCGGCCCTCCACTGCCTGCGGTTCATCCTCGGCGGCTTTGCCTCTTCGGGGATCTCCGCATCCGCCTCCATCGACGCCGGCGACAGAGAACGGGAGAAGAGGCGAGGTCGGTTGGAGCGGCGGAGTCGGAGAAGAGCACAGTACCCCGGCGGGAGAGGCCCAGGAGGGAGGGGTCAGGACTGCTCGTCCATCTAGTTCTTCCTACTCCTCCATGGCCCATTATGCACGGCGCGTTGGCGGGTCAAATAAGCGGGCCAGCATGGTTTCGCCAGAATGAGTTGGTATGAAAAAAGTTAGTACTGTAACTATTTTGTGTCACCTGTTGCTCAAAAAAAAAAACTCTACTGTTGCTAAAAAAAAAACTAGAGCATGTACTGCTCAGTTTTATCACTTTAAACGCTTCTCACTTTTGTCCACCTCACTGCAGACTAAACTCGTGTGTACCTAGAAGGAGCATTCCGTCGAGTAAAAACTCTCTAACATACTACTCCCTCCGTTCAGAAATATAAAACGTTTTAACTTTATGAATCGAATGTATCTAGACGTCTTTAATGTATAGGTTTATAAAAGTTTGGAGTGGACCTATACACTAAAAGACGTCTAGATACATTTATTTCACAAAGCTAGAATGTCTTATATTTCTAACGGAGGGAGTACATGAGTGGGACTAGAAAGCGCTTATAGGTCTGTCGTGCAAAACGCTCCTCACTTTTGCCCTTCTCGTCTCCGCGACGAACCTCTCCATCAACCTTGCCTCCACCGCTCCATGTCACGCGTCCGTCCACTCCCATCTCCGTGGGAAAACGAGATCGGTCGTCGTCTTTATTAGGTTAGCCATGCTCGCTTAATCCCCTCCCATTGTTCATATGACACACTAAGATATAGGTAGGGATTTAGTCAGGTTTTAGGTAGGAATGTGTGCAGGGTGACGTCCTGCTCGGTTAGCTTAGTTTGTAATCCCGCGAAGATTTAGCCTTTTTTAAGTACCTCCTCTGTATTTTGGGGAGATGTAATCTTGAATGCTTTGGATGGGACATGATCTCTTTCGCTCCCCTTTATTTATAGGTTCTAGTGCCAGGAAAAGTAGAAATATTGAAAAGTTTCAATACCAACGTCAGCGATGATGATAAAGTATGCTACAATGGCTACTCTGAAACTCATAGTGAGGAAAAGGCCATTGTGGCTATAAGGGGTAAAGTTATATTTGGATTGTAACATTGAATTCAACTATGCAACAATGTACTACTCTCTAAAATTTATTTTCTCTTTCATGTGGTTTCTTGTAATGAGGGGATTACATAAAGTTTTGAAAGGTACATCGTTTGTGGTAACTCTATAGTTTTATCAAACAGAAGGTGAAATTTTCTCAATAAAAAGGTCTCCGAGATCAAACCTAGCATACCTTTCTATGTATGCGTAACCACCTCGTGTATGGTCTACAAGGGCAGGATGGTAAGAAGTTTTACTTTCTTTTCATATCTCATTTCAACAATCAACAATCCATAAACTTTTGATCGCTGATTTCTCTGATTTCTTCTGCTTTTAGTGCTTCTTACAGGATTATAGTTAGAATTTTTTGAAGAAATGTCTGCATAATGATATACCTCTGCGTGTTACCAACTAGTTTAACCTAATTCATCATCAAGTCAAAATTGGTATGATGTGTGACAGGCGTGGAGTCATCACTAGAAAATGGGATAAAGTAGTCAAGGACATGCGGCTCCTAGAAGGCGAATTGGCTATTTTCTCGTTCAAGAAACATGGTAGAAATGAAATACGTCTGAACATGTTTAGCGGTATCCCGCTATACCGCTAAGCTGGGTCGTGTCACAATATATGTGAAACTCTAGTCATGAAAATTTATGAGGTGTAATAATGCCCTTTGTACCAAGTTATAGTTTTGTCGAACAGTTGACATGCATTCGAAGCACGTCGTCAAACAGTTGACGTGCATTCGAAGTGTGTTGTCGCTGCGCACTTGTATTCATAGATTGCCATGTCCGGGATTCTTTCATCTCATGTGTTCTAGTATTTTTAAAAATTGGATTGATGTCGTTTGCCAAAGTATTTTTTGTACTTGCTTCACAAAAATACACATTTTTGGGATTTGCAAAATATAAAATAACAAATTTATGATAAAAGATGGGAACACCCCTTGACATTTTTGTTTGTCATGCCAATATGCACCTATGTGTGAAACTAGGGAGAGAGAGAGGCAGGGGGTGGGATGGAGAAGTGGAGGTTTCAGTCAATATTTGTAGAGAGATTTTCGATCAGCATTTGAAAGTCAACATAAGTCATACAAGATACAAAGATACAAGACTCAAGGAAACATGTGTTTACGTATTAGAACTCGGGTTTTGCATTTTTATATGCAACTAGGTCACATAAAATGACTTTTTCCGGTGGTTCTACAATTTTTATTATCCTACAATTTCTTTAATTTTTATTTAAAAATGGGATCAATGTTGGCGGCATGGGTAGTGATAGAAAATGGTCGAATCTTTCAACTTTCTTTGGGGATAATGCATAACACCATACTTGGGTAACTTAAAATGGCATTTCCCAAATTTTGTGACCAATAGAACAAACTTGTAGTCCTACATTGAATTAGTTTCAGAAAATTGCCTGAAACTCATTTATATGTACGAAAAATAGTTAGAAGTCGAAAAGAATTTTCATATCCAAGATTTGTCCACCCCACATGGTGTACTTTGATCGAGAATTCTAATGCTGTCATTTAGAATCTTATTTTATGTAGCTGCATCACAGGAAGCAGCGTTGAAAACCTTTTTGGCATTAGAAAAATGGAATATGATTATTTTGTCAAACAATGTTGAAAAATCTTTTTGGCAATGTTGCTTGCCATGATAAGAGGCACCTTTGTGCAAAATTTAGGTGCACTATCATGAAAAGTGTCATGGATTTAACCGTTCCATGGGCATATGCCCTGAAAGCCAAGATAAGTAATCCATGATATATTTTGAGAAGTCTTACTAAAATTAATTATCATAACTCAGTTTTCTATATTTTTAGTGGATTATGTAAGACATAAAAGGACTCTTTGTGCAAGTTTTGCATTGTTCTGATGCTTATTTTATTTTTTTTCTATTTTTAAGAAATAAGGTCAAAATTGGCGGCACAAAAATCCATACCAAATGGTCAAACCTTCCAACTCTCTTTGTGGATATGCATAGCAACCTTCTAGGGTACCTTAAAATGATTTTTAATTTTTTAGACAAAACTACAACAGAGATGTTGTTCAAATTTGAGTTTAGCTCATTTAAATTGGCAAAATTAGTTAGAAAGTGAAAAAAATCACCATATCCAGTAATTAGCCACAAAACATGGTCTACTTTGTGTGAAAAGTATATATGTACCTTTTAGACTCATATTTCTGATAGTTGATTCACAAAATAGATTTTTATCACCGGAAAAAATGAAAAATTAAGTTTTTGTAAAACAATGTTGAAAACCTTTTTGGGAAATCTTGTTAGCCATGCCAAGATGCACCTCTTTGCAAAATGTATGTAGATTATCACGAAGAGATCCATGGATGAGGCCACCGCCTTGTTCTATTTCGTCGCAGAGCGCGCTCCATCTCTTGCAAGCCACCTCATAGGCCGACTTCTAGATTGTTGTCTTCTTCTTATTTTCATCCTCAACCTCTAGGGTTTTTGCCAGGGCGAAGTCCAAACCATCCAGTAGTCACATGACTTGCACGTCACGGAGTGCTGGAATGGACTTGGGTCTTCCAAAACAAGTGGTTGTCGCGGGCCAACTTCTCCCTCAGGGGTGCTCCAAGGGTGGAAGCCAGCGCCGCGATGGCTGAAGAAGAGGAAGCCATCGGGTTGTTGGGTGGGAGGCATAGAAAACTAGCGGTAGATCACGGCGGGGTTGTAGGGTTGTGGTTTTGGTTGTACGTTTTCTGGTTATGGCACAACGATCGGCGCCGGAGAGAATCTTTTCAGTGGAGATTGGATCTGAACGTTAGAGAGAAGGAGTTATGATACCATGTTGATAGACAGGAATGGATGACCTTATTCGGGGATCGAGTTACGGGTGTGGAAAGTCCCCACACGAGCATATACAAGAGAGGCATGCTACCGGGTAGAGTACTATGATATACCGGGTAAGAACATGTATTACATTGTCTAACATGGTTGTTATCGGCATCCCCTATAACATGCTTTGTAATAGGGTTTTATCGTTACCTTGTATCGGTTTAGCCATGTGTGACTTTATTTATAAATCGGGACAAAAGCATGTTCGAGGATATTTAAACATTTCACACATTCCCTATGTTTTAAAATATAAGATGTTTAGCATTTTTCTGAAACACATATATCTATACGTCTTTTAGTTTTTTAGTGTGTAGGTTCGGAACAAAATGAGCGAACCTACATATTAAAAGATGTCTAGATACGTGTGTTTCAGGAAAAACTAAAAAAATAATTTAAAATGGATGGAGTATATGACAATGGAACAACAACTCACACATCCCATTACTCAAACTGTGATGTAATTTTCCTATGATTTTCTGCTTTCCAAATACATAGTGTTGGAGATATGCCCTAGAGGTAATAATAAAAGTAGTTATTATTATATATCTTTGGGTTTATGATAAATGTTTACATTCATGCTATAATAGTATTAACAAGGAAACCATTAATACTTGTGTGATTTGTAAACTTAATTTGAAGTCCCTAGTATAGCCTCTATACTTCACTAGCTTGTTGGTTGATTGATGATTGTGGTTTCCCTATCATGAACATTGAGATGTTATCAACAACAAGATCATATCGTTAGGAGAATGATATGGTGGACATACTCCTATAGACAAGCGTAGCATAAAGATCAAGTCATTTCAATAGTTCAATTGCTATATGCTTTCTGATACATAGTAACCTAATTCCTTCGACCATGAGATCATGCATATCACCTTTACTGGATGGATGCTTTGATGTCATCAAACACCACACCGTAATGTGGTGGCTATAAAGGTGGCATTGAGTGTTTGGAAAGTATTGGTTGAAACACATGGATCAAGAGGGATTTGTCCATCCACATGACGGATAGATATTCTCTGGGCCCTCTCGGTGAAATGTCATCCAATTAGCTTGCAAGCATGTGACTTGGTCACAAGGGATCACATATCACGAACGAAAAGAGTACTTATCGAACGAGGATGAACTAGGTATGCAGAGATACCGACGATCATAACCTCGGATAAGTAACATATCGTGAGACAAAGGGAAATTGGTATCGTATGTAAGTGGTTCATTCGATCGCAAAGTAATCGTAGAAATATGTGGGAGCCATATGAATTTCCAGATTCCTCTATTGGTTATTGTTCGGAGAAGTGTCTCGATCATGTCCGCATAATTCACGAACCGTAGGGAGACACACTTAAGGATTCGACGTTGTTTGAGTAGTTATGGTATTATGAGAAAGAGACCGAATGTTGTTCGGAGTCTCGGATGGGATCCGGGATATCACGAGGAGATCCGGAATGGTCCGGAGAATAAGATTCATATAAGGAAAGTCCCGTTTCGGAGTTGGGGAATGGTTCCGGTGTTTTCATCGGGAACATTCTAGAAGGTCCCGGAATGTCCGGCACTCCGGAGGGGAAGGGGTACATGAGTGTGCCATTGCATATTGGAATGATTGCATCATGTACTAAGTATTCTTGCTGTCCCAAATAAAGGATTTATTTAAATCCTAAATTGAAAAGTCAAACGGCTAGTTTGAAAGTCAAACGGCAGTTTTGGGAAGTGGGAAAAGAGGAGGAGAGGTGGAGGCCGAGTTGGAGGAGGGTTCCTCCCCTTGGCCGGCGCACCTCCCTAGGCCGAGTTGGGGAGGAACTCCTCCCCTTGGCCGGCCAGCCCTCCCACCTATATAAGGAGGGGCAGGGCTCCCCTCCTTACACACACAAGTTTCCTATCCTCTAAACTAAACCCTAGATCTAGACCCCGGTTTAGAGCTATTCGGTTTAGAGCCTTCTAATTGGTTTAGAGCCTTCTAATTGGTGTGTCTAATTACTAGACCACTAATAGCCTCTCTCATAAGCTCCACCATACTCGCACCGGCTTAAGGCGAAGCCCTGCGGGATTTCCCCTCTACCTCCGGTACCACGCCGTTGTGCTGCCGGAATCGCGAGGAGAGTGCTACAACCTCCGCTGCCTGCTGGAACAAGGGAGAGGAAGGTCTTCGAAAGTCCGAACGCAGTGACCGATCATGGAGCGCTATGGAACGCTGGCGCCGAAGGATCGTCACGCGATCTTGAGATCGGAAAGAGTACGACTACATCACCCACGAGAATCTGCTCGTTAAACACTTTGGAATCTTCGAGGGTGAGTTATTCCATCGACTCGTTGCTACAATCTAGTAGATAGATCTTGGCTTGTTTGTTTGTATGCGATAGAAAATTTTTGTTTTCCATGCTACGAACCCCTACAGTGGTATCAGAGCCGTGTCTATATGTAGATCTGTTGCACGAGTAGAACACAATGGTCATTGTGGGCGTTGATGCTTTTATTGTAGATTGCTTTGCGTGTACTTTGCATCTTGCGGTATGTTGGGATGAAGCGGCCCGGGCTAACCTTACATGACATCGTTCATGAGACTTGCTCCACGCTTGACATGCAACTCGTTTTGCATAAGTGGCTTTGCGGGTGCCTGTTTCTCCTAGCATAGTAAAGATCCAATTTACAACGGGTGATCAACAATGCTAGTATCAATGTTGTGGTTCTTGTTCGTAAGTTAGAACGACACTTATTGAAAGCCCCAAACCACGTAAAATATGCAAAGAAAGTAGAGGCGTCTAACTTTGTTTTGCAGGGGTGTGCAGTGATGTGATATGGCCATGATTGTGATTATATTTGATGTATGCAATGTTCCTTATTGTAAGTTGGCAACCGGCAGGAGCCATATGGTTGTCTTTAATTTTGTTAAGACCTGCGTGTCTATTCAAAATAGTTGTAATAGTTGAAGCTGGTGGACGACAACCATGAAGAAGCGTCATTGACCTTGATGCTATGCCGGTGATGATGGAGATCATATTCGTGCTTGAAGATGGAGATCGGAAGCACAAAGAAGAAAGGCCATATCATATCACATATTATGAATTGCATGTGATGTTAATCCTTTATGCATCTTGTATTGCTTAGTAGACGACGGTAGCATTATAAGATGATCCCTCATACACATAAATTTCAAGTTCTAAAGTGTTCACCCTTAGTATGCACCGTTGCCAAAGCTTGCTGCTTCGAAGCACCACGTGATGATCGGGTGTCTTTGATTCCGCGGGTGAATACAACGTAAGCAAGCCAGATTTGCTTATGCGGAAGCTAAGGTTTGATCTTGACGAGCCTAGCATGTACAGACATGGCCTCAGGAACACGGATCGCCGAAAGGTAAAGCATGAATCATATAGTAGATATGATGAACATGATGATTGTTCGCCATTGAAACTATATCAACTCTCGTGATGATCGGTGTTGATGTAGTGGATTTGGTTCGTGTGATCACTAAAACAATGTGAGGGATGTTGTTTTGAGTGGGAGTTCACCTAGTTTAATTTCATTAATTAATTTGAACTCAATTTGTCATAAACTTAGTCTAAACTATTGCAAATATGTTGTAGATCAATGGCAGCCCCTACCATCAATTTTAATGCGTTCCTAGAGAAAGAAAAGTTGAAAAACAATGGAAGCAACTCATGGATTGGTTCCGCAGTTTGAGGATTGTCCTCACAGTGTAATTTGACCTATGTGCTGGATGCACCGCTAGGTGACCCACTGCAGGTGATGCTACCGATGAAGTAAAGAATGTTTACCTCGCCTAAGAATCAAGACTCCATAGTTCAGTGCTATCTTGTATGGTTTAGAATCGAGCTTGTAAAAGGTTTGAAGAGTCGATCCATATGATATTGTCGAGGATCTCAAATTAATCTTTGAGACTCATGCGGTAATTGAAAGTTATGAAGCTTCAAAAGTTCTTTAACTGCAAGATGGAAGAGGGTAGCTCCACAAGTGAGCATGTGCTTAAGATGTCCAGGCACGCAAATAAACTTCAAAGTTTGGGTATAGTGATTCCTAATACTTTGGGGTTTACCGCATCCTCCAATCACTACCACCAAGTTACAAGAACTTTGTGATGAACTACAACATGCAGAACATGAACAAAGAGTTGCGAACTATTTGCTATGTTGAAATCTGCGAAGTGGAGATCAAGAAAGAGCACCAAGTGTTGATGGTCAATAAGACCACCAAATTCAAGAAAGGCAAGTCTAAGCAAAGGGACACTTCAAGAAGGGTGGTAAGAAAGTTACCACCGACGAAGACCAAGGCTGGACCCAAGCACGATCTTGAGTGCTTTTACTGCAAGGGAGAAGGTCACTGGAAGCGGAATTGCCCAAGGTACTTGGCAGATTTGAAGAACGGCAACATCAAGAAGAAAGGTATATCTGATATACATGTTATTGATGTGTATCTCACTAGTATTCGTAGTAGTGCCTGGGTATTTGATACTGGTTCGGTTGCTCATATTTGTAACTCGAAACAGGAGCTGCAGAATAAACGGAAGCTAGCGAAGAACGAGGTGACGGCGCGCGTAGGGAAACGGATCAAAGGTTGATGTGATCGCGGTCGGCACGCTACCTCTTCATCTACCATCGGGATTAGTTTTATACTTAAATAATTGTTATTTGGTGCCTGCGTTAAGCATGAACATTATATCGTGATCTTGTTTATTGCGAGACGGTTACTTGTTTAAGGCGAGAATAATGGTTGTTCGATTTATATGAGTAACATGTTTCATGCACATGCACCTTTGATAGATGGTCTATTCATATTGAATCTCGATAGTGGAAATACACATATTAATAACATTGAAGCTAAACGTTTGAAATCAAGCGATAACTCGACCTATATGTAATCGCTGCCTTGGTCACATTGGAGTGAAGCGTATGAAGAAACTCCATTCAGATGGACTTCTTGAATCACTTGATTTTGAATCACTTGAAAGATGCGAAGCATGTCTGATGGGTAAAATGACTAAGACTCCATTTTCTGGTATGATGGAGCGAGCTACGGACTTATTGGAAATCATACATACCGATGTATGTGGTCCAATGAGTGTAGCATCGCGCAGTGGTTATCGTTATGTTCTTACCTTCACGGATGATTTGAGTAGATATGGGTATATCTATTTCATGAAACATAAGTCCGAAACTTTCGAGAAGTTTAAGGAGTTTCAAAGTGAGGTAGAGAATCAACGTAACAAGAAGATTAAGTTTCTACGTTCTGATCGTGGAGGTGAATATCTAAGTTACGAGTTTGGCGAGCATTTGAAGAAATGTGGAATACTTTCGCAGTTGACACCGCCGGGAACACCACAGCGTAATGGTGTGTCTGAACGTCGTAATCGAACTCTCTTAGATATGGTTCGTTCTATGATGTCACTTAAAGATTTACCGCTATCATTTTGGGGTTATGCATTAGAAACAGCCGCATTCACTTTAAATAGGGCTCCATCTAAATCCGTTGATACGACTACGTATGAATTATGGTTTGGGAAGAAACCTTAATTGTCGTTCATTAAAATTTGGGGATGCGCCTATGTAAAGAAGTTACAGCCGACAAGCTTGAACCCAAAGCGGAAAAATGCGTCTTCATAGGATACCCGAAGGAAACTATTGGGTATACCTTCTATCATAGATCCGAAGGCAAAATCTTCGTTGCTAAGAATGGATCCTTTCTAGAGAAGGAATTTCTCTCGAAAGAAGTGACTGGAAGGAAAGTAGAACTCGACGAGGTTGTCGAACCTTCTCTCGAAATTGCGAGTAGCGCAGCACCGAAGAAGTTCTGTGGTGCCTGCACCAATAAGATAGGAAGCTAATGATGGTGATCATGAAACTTGATCGAAGTTGCTCTGAGAACCTCGGAGGTCAACAAGAACTCGTACCACTCCAGATTGGTATGATTCCGTTATGAATGTCATGTTGGTGGACAACACCGATGACCCCGAGACATATGAGGAAGCGATGATGAGCCCAGATTCCAATAAATGGCAAGGAGCCATGAAATCCGAGATTGGATCCATGTACGAAAACCAAGTATGGACTTTGGTGGACTTACCGGATGGCCGGAAGGCTATCGAGAAAAAATGGATTTTCAAGAAGAAAACAGATGCTGATGGTAATGTTATTGTCTATAAAGCTCGACTTGTCGCAAAAAGGGTTTCGACAAATTCAAGGAGTTGACTATGAGACTTTCTCACCGGTGAAGCTTAAAGTCTGTGAGGATTATGTTAGCAATCGCTGCATATTATGATTATGAGATATGGCAGATGGATGTCAAAACAGCATTCCTCAATGGAGACATTGATGAAGAGTTGTATATGATGCAACCCAAAGGTTTTGTCGATCCTAAAGATGCTAACAAGGTATGCAAGCTTCAACGGTCCATCTATGGATTGAAGCAAGCATCCCGAAGTTGGAATCAACGTTTTGATAAGGTAATCAAAAGTTTTGGTTTTATACAAACTTATGGAGAAGCTTGTATTTACAAGAAAGTGAGTGGGAGTTCTGTAGCATTCTTAATATTATATGTGGATGACATATTGTTGATTGGGAATGATGTAGACCTTCTTAATAGTGTCAAGGAATATTTGAATAATAGTTTTTCAATGAAGGATCTTGGCGAAGCAGCTTACATATTAGGCATAAAGATTTATAGAGATAGATCGAAACGCCAAATATCATTGTCACAAAGTACATATTTGGACAAAGTTCTAAAGAGGTTTGGAATGGAAGATAGCAAGAAAGGGTTCTTGCCCATGTTGCCCAATACGACCTTGAGTAAAACTCAAAGTCCGACATCGGCAGAAGATAGAGAAAGGATGAGTAAGACTCCCTATGCATCAGCCATAGGATCTCTAATGTATGCCATGCTATGTACTAGACCCGACATTGCATATGCGTTAGTTTAACTAGCAGATATCAAAGTGATCCAGAGTGGATCATTGGACAATGATCAAAAACATCCTTAAGTACTTGAGAAGCACTAAGGATATGGTTCTTTCTTATGGAGGTGATGAACAGCTCGTTGTTAATGGTTACACCGATGCTAGTTGGAACACCGATCCGGATGATTCTAAATCACAAACTGGATACGTATTTATTTTGAATGGTGCAGCAGTTAGCTGGAGGAGTGCAAAGCAAAGCGTTGTGGCGAGATCTTCAACTGAATCGGAATACATGGTCGCTTGGAGGCTTCACAAGAAGCGATATGGATGAAAGAGTTCATTACAGAGCTGGGTGTGGTTCCAAGTGCGCTGGACCCAATGTCTATCTATGTGATAACATGGGCGCCATAGCCAATGCGCAAGAACCAAGGTCACACAAGAAGTGAAGCATATCAAGCTGCTTTCACGCTATTCGAGAACATATCCAGGATGGGGATATAAAGATTTGCAAAGTACACACAGATCTGAATGTGGCGGATCCGTTGACTAAACCTCTCCCGAGGGCAAAACATGACCAACACCAAACTGCCATGGGTGTTCGGTATATTACCATGTAATCTAGATTAGATGACTCTAGTGCAAGTGGGAGACTGTTGGAGATATGCCCTAGAGGTAATAATAAAAGTAGTTATTATTATATATCTTTGTGTTTATGATAAATGTTTACATTCATGCTATAATAGTATTAACAAGGAAACCATTAATACTTGTGTGATTTGTAAACTTAATTTGAAGTCCCTAGTATAGCCTCTATACTTCACTAGCTTGTTGGTTGATTGATGATTGTGGTTTCCATATCATGAACATTGAGATGTTATCAACAACAAGATCATATCATTAGGAGAATGATATGGTGGACATACTCCTATAGACAAGCGTAGCATAAAGATCAAGTCATTTCAATAGTTCAATTGCTATATGCTTTCTGATACATAGTAACCTAATTCCTTCGACCATGAGATCATGCATATCACCTTTCTTTGGATGGATGCTTTGATGTCATCAAACACCACACCGTAACAGGGTGGCTATAAAGGTGGCATTGAGTGTTTGGAAAGTATTGGTTGAAACACATGGATCAAGAGTGGGATTTGTCCATCCACATGACGGATAGATATTCTCTGGGCCCTCTCGGTGAAATGTCATCCAATTAGCTTGCAAGCATGTGACTTGGTCACAAGGGATCACATATCACGGGAACGAGAAAAGAGTACTTATCAGTAACGAGGATGAACTAGGTATGCAGAGATACCGACGATCATAACCTCGGATAAGTAACATATCGTGAGACAAAGGGAAATTGGTATCGTATGTAAGTGGTTCATTCGATCGCAAAGTAATCGAGAAATATGTGGGAGCCATATGAATTTCCAGATTCCTCTATTGGTTATTGTTCGAGAAGTGTCTCGATCATGTCGCATAATTCACGAACCGTAGGGAGACACACTTAAGGATTCGACGTTGTTTGAGTAGTTATGGTATTATGAGAAAGAGACCGAATGTTGTTCGAGTCTCGGATGGGATCCGGATATCACGAGGAGATCCGGAATGGTCCGGAGAATAAGATTCATATAAGGAAAGTCCGTTTGAGTTGGGGAATGGTTCGTGTTTTCATCGGAACATTCTAGAAGGTCCCGGAATGTCCGCACTCGGAGGGAAAGGGTACATGAGTGTGTCATTACATATTGGAATGATTGCATCATGTACTAAGTATTCTTGCTGTCCCAAATAAAGGATTTATTTAAATCCTAAATTGAAAAGTCAAACGGCTAGTTTGAAAGTCAAACGGCAGTTTTGGGAAGTGGGAAAAGAGGAGGAGAGGTAGAGGCCGAGTTGGAGGAGGGTTCCTCCTTGGCGCACCTCCCTAGGCCGAGTTGGGGAGGAACTCCTCCCCTTGGCCGGCCAGCCCTCCCACCTATATAAGGAGGGGCAGGGCTCCCCTCCTTACACACACAAGTTTCCTATCCTCTAAACTAAACCCTAGATCTAGACCCCGGTTTAGAGCTATTCGGTTTAGAGCCTTCTAATTGGTTTAGAGCCTTCTAATTGGTGTGTCTAATTACTAGACCACTAATAGCCTCTCTCATAAGCTCCACCATACTCGCACCGGCTTAAGGCGAAGCCCTGCAGGATTTCCCCTCTACCTCCGGTACCACGCCGTTGTCTTCCGAATCGCGAGGAGAGTGCTACAACCTCCGCCTGCTGGAACAAGGAGAGGAAGGTCTTCGAAATCCGAACGTGTGACCGATCAGGGAGCTGCCAAGGAACGCTGGGCGCGGAAGGATCGTCTACGCGATCTTGAGATCGGAAAGAGTACGACTACATCACCCACGAGAATCTGCTCTCGTTAAACACTTTGGAATCTTCGAGGGTGAGTTATTCCATCGACTCGTTGCTACAATCTAGTAGATAGATCTTGGCTTGTTTGTTTGTATGCGATAGAAAATTTTTGTTTTCCATGCTACGAACCCCTACACATAGTTGTTCCAGAGAGGTATTATATGTGACATGGGCATGACCCTTCAGGTGCCTGTTATTAGTATATATGGTGCGGCCTAACGGAAGCCTCATCCGAAGATTTGCCAAGATCCATAACGTCCACGACGGTTTGGCTGATACGAAGCCTACAAGGACACAGACTCCTGGTGATACAAGACAAGGAAAGTCCAAGACTAGACTAGATACGAACTTTAACTTGTAAACCAACTCGTATTGGTACCCGAGACCTAGCCTCCCCACATATAAAGGTTAGGAGGGCCCAACGTGAGGGGAACACAATACACTAGATGTTACACCCAACTTTAGATCTAGACAATAGACACCAAATCTAGAGGACAACTTGTAATAGAGCAATTACTCAATATTCAGATAACTTTGATTCCATTGTTTCCCTGACATCCGACGTCCAGCGTTCTCTTTTCCACGAAACCCCAAGTCCATCACCATGGGCATTGCCGAGGTTACCTCTCGTCAATATGATATATGTTTTTACAATCAAAACCATCATATATTCATAGTACTTCCTCTGTTTCAAAATAAGTGACTTGGGTTTATCTAAATTCACGTGTATCTATATACTAAAACATATCTAGATACATTTAAATATACACAAATTCAAGTCACTTATTTTGGGACGGAGGGAATTGTTGAATGATTACAAAATGAAGTCTAAAATAAATAAAAAATTAAATCTTCGAAGTCTTCAAACTCTTACGTCTTCTATGAAACAATCTTCTACTTTTCTTAAGAAGCCAAAAAAAGGGATAGGTATTAAACCATAAACCTATGCATATCAGCGAGAGTTCTCCCATAAGTTTAGTTTGATCCGAATACCAATGCCACGTGATACATTGCAAATGTATCTATAATTTTTGATGTTCCATGCTTGGTTTTATCTACTTTTTTGTGTTTTGTTCCAACTTTGGAATACTTTTTATATGATTTCTTGGACTAACCTATTAATAAGAGTCACAGTGTCAGTTGCCTGTTTTCTGTTGTTTTTGGTTCCAGGAAGTCAGAAAATGAATATTCTCGGAATTGGACGGGACAAAAGCCAAAGTTACTATTTTCCCGGAAGATTCACAGAGCCAGAAGGAGAGCCGGAGGGGGGCCATAGGGTGGCCACACCACCCCTAGGCGCGGGTCCACCTAGGCCGCGCCAGGGCATGGTGTGGCCCCCCTGGCCGCCCACCGACCTTGCCCTCTGGCCTATAAAAAGCCTCCCGATGCGTAGATCCTAAATAATCAATCAGAAATCCACGAAAAGTTTCGCAACGCCGCCGCCGCCACCGAATGGGAGATTCGGGTGACAGAAAGTCTCTGTTCCGGCACCCTGCCGGGACGGAAAAGTTCCCCCGGAGCCATCTCCATCGATCTCCACCGCCATCTCCATCACCATTGCTGATTCCCATGATGAGGGGGGTGTAGTTCTCTCTCGAGGCTAAGGGTTCTACCGGTAGCTATGTGTTCATCTCTCTCTATGCATGATCTTATTGAGATCATGAGCTTGTAATCTATAGATCTACTTTGCTACTCAAGAGCTTTATTAGATCTCTGCTCTCCCCATGTGTGTGAAAGTGACAGCGTGCATACCATGGTGGCACTTAGGCTAGAGATTACAAATACTTGTTATGAGTTATATTTGGAGTTGGATGTCTTTATGAAATTGTGGTGTTTGTTGGACTCATCTAGTACTCAAGATGACAGTGTGGGGTTTTCTAGATGGGAAAGGCTTACTTTGAGGTGTGATGTTATAGCCCTACCGTTGATTAGAGTGTTCAACCGGAGAGTAGTATCATGAAGATAATATATTTATATGAGAGTGTTCACTAGTGAAAGTATGATCCCTAGGCCTTGTTTCTAAGCACTAAAACAGTGTTTGCAATTAGATCTATTACATGTTTGCTTGCTTCCTTCTTTATTTCAGTTTGCCTTTAGTCTTTCGCACGCCGTCAAACTATTTTCTATCACCGTTACCACTTATAATCATTTATACCACTTGTATTTCACTATCTCTTCGCCGAACTAGTGCACCTATACACCTGACAAGTGTATTGGGTGTGTTGGGGACACAAGAGACTTCTTATATCTTGATTGCAGGGTTGCTTGAGAGGGAATACCTTTGACCACTTTCTACCTGAGTTTGATAAACCTTGGGTAATCCACTTAAGGGAAAACTTGCTGCTGTTCTACAAACCTCTATACTTGGAGACCCAACAACTGTCTACAAGAATAGAAGTGCGTAGACATCAGCACGCGCACGCGCACAACCATTAAAGTAATCAGTCAATATTGTCAAGAATACCAACACAAGTAATTGAAGGAAAGCAACCGAATAGCGGGTCGACATCGCTAGGGAGCCGAGAGTACGAATCAGTATTTTTTAAGACGTAGCAGTCGGACAAATATTGCAAGGGCAGCTACCATCACTAGTAGAAAAAGAGACTTTCGTCCACCTCTTTAGTCCCGGTTGTGGTTGGACCCAGGACTAATACTCACATTAGTCCCGATTTCAACGGAACAACCTTTAGTCCCGGGTCAAACGGGACCTTTTGTCCCGGTTGGAGACACCAACCGGGACTAAAGGGGTTCTTGCAGTCACGATCGGTGCCGATTTCTTTAGTCCCGGTTCGTATCACCAACCAGGACTAAAGGGGTAACCTTTAGTCTCCGTTCGTATTATCAACCGGGACTAAAGAAAATGGGCAAAACAATTCAGAAATATACGTACAGCCTATCAAAACATGCAGAAAAAATTTCCTATTCGATTTCAACAGCCTTAGGCCATTTTGGATTCTTTTAGATTCTTAAATTTTGAAAAGAAAAAAGTTATTTCAAAAATTAAAACTTTTTAATAATTTTTATGTCATATTTGAATTCCTCACATTTTTCTGATAATAATAGATATATTATTTGTCAAATTTCGATTTACAGATTTGAAGATATTATTTATGTCATATTAAATGAATAAATGGCAAAAAATGAATAAAATATTAATTTCGAATTTTTCATTGAAATAAAATATTATTATTACTTATTTATTGTTGTTTACTTAAATAGTTATTCGTAATTTCGAAAAATAAAGACGGTTCACATATTGATATGAGCTAATAGGATTGATATACTAGTCTTAACAACAAGATATAAGAGTCCTTCGCGTGAGGTGGGAGAGATGAAATGGACAAGTTAAGTGTGTTGAGGATGGAATAGTGCTAGGATGGGTTTGACTATAAGTATAATTTGACCTAAGATTAAATATAGTTAGTGTGAAAAATGAGAGATGTGAGAGATTAGCGAGTTAGATAATTCAAATGTTCAAGAAAATTTTGAAAAAAAAATTAATTTTTTTTGTTGAAAAAAAACCCGTTAGTCCTGGTTCGTATTACAAACCGGGACTAAAGGTCTCGCACGCTCGACACTGCCCCGTGAGAGCCTTTTGTCCCGGTTTGTGGCCGAACCGGGATTAAAGGGGGCCTTTAGTCCCGCCTCTCCAGTCCCGGTTCTAAAACCGGGACTAAAGCCCCTTACGGGCCGAGACTAAAGGCCCGTCCTCCACTAGTGCATAAGAAAAAATCCAGAACCGATCCGCTGAAGCAAGATCTAGAAGCCCATAGCTAGAAATTTAATTTTGTCGTCAAACGAGGGGCGACAGATCAATTATTGTAGACGATGTCATCTTTATCGACACGGAGACCAAAAAGGAGACGGTTATCAAAGCCATTGACATGGAGACCAAAAAGAAGATGGTTATCAAAGTCATAGGCTAGTTTGTTGAAAAAGTTCCTAAAAAAAGTAGTTTGTTGAAAAAGTTAATTTTATCAAAAACTCCACTCATAGATCATCAGTGAGGCCAAGCTACGGCTAGGTTTTCTTGGAAGAAAGGCGGCGGCTTCAAGCTCTGCATGGAATTTCTAGCACTCCCTCCGTCTAGATGTCAAAAAATTTATCTAAATTTGGATCTATGTAAACACTATTTAGTATATAGATACCTCCAAATTTAGAAAAAAAAATATGACATCTATTTTGAGACAGAGGGAGTACTAGTGGACGTTAGGTTTTAAGGTTCCCGTGACACAAATTAGATACTCCCTACGATCCATATAAATGTTCTCGGATTTGTCTAGATTCATATGTATATTAATTTGGATCGGACGGAGTACTCCCTCCTTCCTAAATTAGGATGCATATTAGTTTTGGTCAAAGTCAAACTTAATAAAGTTTGACTAAATATTTAGAAAATTGTATGAACATCTACGACATCAACTCTATGTTATTAGAATCACCATGAATATTTTTTTATTATATGCATTTAACATTAGAAAAGTTAGTGTGTTTTTACATATAGTTGGTCAAACTTTATAAAGATTGACTTTGACCAGTAACAAGAAACATCATCACATATGTCGAACCACACATGCCCAATAACTGATTTCCTACATGTCACCAGTTCACAAGAAGCGACCAGGCAACAGTTACTCGCATCTTACAAAATCCAATATAACACGTATCCACACTTCTACCTGCTCTTCTAGGTGCAAAGGTTACTTGATCTTTGCCGACAACAATACCCCTGTCATCGCCGTGCCATGCATCCACCCAAAGCTTCAGCTCCCCATCTACTTCGACAGGCACAACACATCGTGAGAGCTCGATTGCGCCATCACTCGAAGTTGTTACCGTTCCGCCCCGAGAATCAACAAGCTCCATCTCCAGATCATCGAGACTGGCCATGCGCGCAACGAATCGCCCATGGTACTGAATTGGCCAAGATCCCTCGACGACTTGGAATACGATGGTGGCCTCCACTGTTCGTGAAAGATGCCCAACTGTCACCTCGACTGTGCTTAGCTTAGATGAGTATGTGTGGCAGTGAACTCCTTGGCAACGTTCAGTAGGAGGATAGTACTTGTCCTCGATGAGTAGAAGGCTCAGGAGTTTATCTTCAGAAGGTGTGCCGCCCTTCACTTTTAGCTCGACCTCATAGTTGACGGGATCAATCATCACAATAGCATGGGTAGGACCGGTCAACGATAGAGAGGCAGCCTGCATTATGACGTTTCAAAGTATAATCAAATTTGGACATAAACATTCCGTAAGATGTCACTGTGATACTGTTCTACAGTGAGATTGCCACTACTGGAAGGCAATTTAACATGAACTTTACTGGTTAATAGACATGCCGTAGCAGCTGGAAACTAGACTGAAAGCAACATATCATATCATCCAGGGATCTAGTCTCTATAAGAAGGAAGCAAGACAAATAACTTTGAAAAGAGAGGGGTTGTCTCTGCTCGGATAGAGGTTTACTTGCAAAACATTCACATGACTGAGATACTGTGCATTTGGGCATGTTTAGCTCATGCATAATGAAATCCTGACAAAAAATTGGCCACTACCAAACCAGGGGATGGCCAAAAGGCTGGTAAGCTAGGTGAGTTCTGATTGCAATCACAATAGTTGTCCAATAGTTGAAAACAGCCACGCTTGCGTTCTATTACGTCCCACCCCATGCTCCCCAATTTTTTCTATATGTTACAATAATGCATAACACAGTTTAACATACCTTTTCTACAGTTTGCACGAAAAGGAATAGAATAGGTGAGCACAATTAATTCTGGTACCCATTGATTATAATGATTTGGATCATTCATCACTTTTAAGGAAGACCGCTGATGTGCTTGAAATGCACCAGACACAAGCTGTTTTGTTAACTATACTCTTGCTTTCTAGTATACGACTTGTTTCCGATGTATACAAGGCATGGTCAAAACGTGATAGCTAGAACTCATACTACACCACTTTATCAGAGATACTTAATTTCCAAATCACCTTCATTATGTATGTCATTTGTACCATACAATGTTGCGCAACTGTGTGAGGCACCATGGGAAGCACAAGGTTACGCCCAGATACCAACAACCTGGTGTTGTCAGAAATTCTGATCACAGTGTCAAAACATGTACAGATCATTGCTGGTTGAGCTTAGACTATTGTAGTGCTTGTTTAATTCAGTTACTATCACACCTATCATACTAAAGTCACCAAACTGTGCTTCAATTATAAATTCTGGCAAATTCATATTTGCCTTTCAACTATGAACATTTTATTTCCATCCTCTTGCATTGCATGTTTGCACAGACTCAGCTATCTGTGAATTCAATTCAACCAAAAATATTGTGTTAAAAACAACAAATGTAATAATTAGCAGGGAGTAAGAAAGGTTTGTCATCATTGAAAAATACCCAGAGAGAATTACAAAAACCACCACAATTGCGGCAATTTTGTCAAACACCTATTATGTTATGCGATTTGTGGTGGATTTGTTCTACATGGTTGTTACTTTTACCACAATTGTGGTGGTTTTTTGCAGTTACCTCAAGATATACCCATTCAAAGAAGTTGGTCAATTGATCTAGCTGCAGTGTCTAGAATCGATACTTGAAATAACTTATGCATACACCAACTAAGATATGCACATTATTTTAGCTACGGCAAGTCATAAACATATATGATATGAAATACCTCTGTGTGTGACGATTAGCCTATAAACATCAGATAGCATCAAGTAAATGGACACCTATCAAGCCATGCATACACCTCTGGGGTGAGCTTCTGGCCAATGTCTCTGGTGCGGTTGAAGAAGAGGTTTCGATTGCGGTCTACTGAATCCCGTGCAGGAAAAAGACAAAGGAAAGAAAAAACGCCTCGCTCCCTGTCTCGCTCCCCGCGCGGGCGAGCAGGGACAACCAGCGTCGCCGCCGCCTACCTCCCCCGTCTCCCCTCCTCCTCCGCCGCCGTCGGCGCCTGCCGCTAGGCGCGGCCCGCACAGGGCCGGCGGCGGCAGCCTCTGCCTCTACCCTCTTGTCCCATGGGCGCGCTCGGGGTTGCTCCGGTCGGGTGGTGTGCCTCGGGAGCTGGTGGCGTGGCTCCGGCCAAGAAGCGAGCAAACGTCGGCGCTGGGAGACTGCGGGGCGACGCGGTGAACAGCGGAGAGACGCGTTCCATGGCGGGGCGGAGGCCGGTCCATCAAGATTTGGGGCCCTGCGAAGCCCATCTGGCCGCCCCAGATCTGGCCCTGCGTGGCCCATCTGGGATGCCGGCGGGTTGTCCTGCCTGTGTCTGTGTCTTCTCCAGGTGATGGTGGTGACGTTAGCTCGATGGTGGGGATGGTGGCGACGGCGACCGGCTTGTTGCAGCGTGGCGGCGGTCTTTACGGGCTCACCCATGATCAACCTGTTGGATATTAGTGATCTGCAGTTTTCTGTGATCAATCTAAGTCAATATAATGGCTTTTAGGGGTTGTTTAATAACAGCCATTGGATGCCCTAATCAGGGGCATCCTGACCATCCATTTTGGGGTGCAGGTTCCCCTAGTGAAAGTGCTATAAATAGGGATCCTAGGGTTTGAGCTAGAGAGACCCTATCCATTCGGCTGGGCTCTTCTCTCTCTCACTCTCCCCTGCTCACTGATCAAGCCAGCACCTAAAGCACTAGGAAGAACCAGCACAAGAAGGCAGAAGTAGAAGAAGCAAGAGGAGGCCATGGCTGGACCTCCAGATCAAGGTACACAACATCTGATCTCCCTTTTGTGGCTCTAATCTTGAGCTAGATGATCCTATGGGATCTTACAATTGTATCAGAGCTTCTAGCCCTAAGATTGAGCCCACTTATGTATTGGATTATGTTGCTGCAAGCTTGTTCTTTCTGGTTTGATCAAGTTCTTGTTGCTGGAGTTATGAGTTTGACCAAGTTCTTGCTTCAGAACTGTATAAGTTTGTTGTTTTATCCCTAAATTTGCTAAGTTTAAGTTCTAACTGATTAAGAACAGGTGCTAGGGTTCCTTTTATGCAATTCTAATGTGGGGATTTGAGCTACTGGTGCAAACCCTAACCCTAATCCCCAATTCCTGAGGAACCCTAACCCTAGTTCATCGAATCGATGAACCCTAACCCTAAATTCCCCAATTTCAGAAGAACCCTAACCCTAATTCCTAAATTGAGCAACCCTAACCCTAATTTCTTAAGATTAAGGAGCAGCGGGCACTTACATGAGGATGTCGTCTTCGTTGGCCATGGCAGCGTCGAGGTTGCCACCTGAGAAGGGCAGGCCTGCTCGGGCTCGTCCCGAGCGGTCTCACCGTCTGCTGCACCGGCTGGTGGCCGAGCCTCCTTCCACGCTTCTCGTCGTTGGAAACTCTTCACCGTGCCGGGTCCGGCGTTGTGCCGTCGCTGTCGTGGGGACGCCCACGTGTGCACGACGGCCTCACAAAGGGTGTCGTCCAGAGCCGTTCAACGGAGGTGCGCGCTAGCCAAAGCCGCACGCAGCTCCGGCGAGGGGGTCTGGCTGACACCGCCATCTCCTCTGGCGCTGGCGCTCGTCGCCGCCGCCGCTCTCTCTCGCTCGCGTCGCTTGCGTCGGGAGGTAGAGAGGAAAGGGAGGGAGGGGAAAATGGGGGCTAGGGTTCAGGGGGTAGCCGTCGCGGGTCGGTTTCGATCCGGCCGGGCGTGCTCTCCGCCGTTGGATCGTATCCAATGGATCGCGGCGCTAGCTGCTTAATGGGCCACTAAAAGGGCTGAGGGGGAGACGGGCTGGGCCAGATTCGGCCCAGTCTGGAAGTTTTTTCCTTTAAATTGTTAAATAATAAAGGGGTTTTAGGGTTTTGTGGGCCAAAATTCTTTTGAGCCCAGATTAAGAATAAATATTTAACAATTAATGTTTTATGAGTTAGAGCTAATACAAATAAGTTTTGGGGCTAAACTTTTGACATATTTTATTATGTCAATTATGGAACATAATTGTGTGACATTTTATTCTTTTGTCATGCAATTATGTATCTTACTTAAGTTTGATATGTTTTATTATGATAAGTGGTTTTTTATGTGTTTTATTTATGCCTAACTATTTCTTTTGTGTTCTTCAAATAATTGTGATGATAATGTTTTGCTGCAAAATAAAGTTTGAAATCCTCTAATTAAGCATGGCTTATGTCTATCATTCTGGCCAAAGCTGATTGATGGACATTTTGACCATGAAATTTTTTATTAGTCTGGTTTACTTCTGGCCAAAGCTGATGTGTTTCAGACTGATGAAAAGAATTTTATATCTGAAAGGATTTAATTAAGTGTGGCTTATATCTGTCTTTCTGGCCAAAGCTGATTGGCAGATATTTTGATCACAAAATTTTATTGATCATGTCTATTTCTGGCCAAAGCTAATTGGCAGATATTTTGATCACAAAATTTTATTGATCATGTCTATTTCTGGCCAAAGCTGATGTAGAATAGATTGATAAAAGGAGTATGAAATGGTTATGCTTATTCAAAGTATTTGTTTTCTTTTGCAGCATCTAATGCCTCTCAAATTGCCGGTATTATTAATGGCATAGAATAGTTGACTGGTAGCAATTTTGGTACATGGAAGGAAAAGCTTGAGATCACTTTAGCTTTGCTAAATATTGATTATGCCCTCCTTAAGGATCCTCCTATAGCACCTACTGAAGGTGATAAGAATTATGATGCCCTGAAAAGGGTTTATGATGATGAGAAAACTAAGTGGGAGGATTCAAATCGTAAGTGCCTCATGATTATTAAGGGCTCCATCACTCAGAGTAGGAGGGGAGTTGTTCCAGACTCTCAGACTGCCAAGGGTTACCTTGGAAAGATTGAGGACCAGTTTAAGGGATCATCCAAAATTTATGCAACAAGCCTCATTAGAAGGCTTATTGATGAAAGGTATGATCCAACTGAGAGTCTGAGAGAACATATCATGAGGAAAATCAACATGGCCACTAAACTTAAGACAATGGAAATGGAAATCTCTGAAGGTTTCCTTGTCCATTTTATTATGTCATCCTTGCCCACGGAGTTCTCTCCATTTACCATCAATTACAATGCGATGGATTCTAAATGGGGCATGGATGAAATGATGGCTAGATGTGTACAAGAAGAGGAAAGGCTTAAAGTTGGACGAGTTGATCATGTCAACCAGTTCAAGCACTCTTAGAAGAAGAAAAATCAAAAGTTTATGAAGCCTAAGCCTACTCAGTTTAAGGATAAAGGGCAATCTTCTAAGTTCTTTCAGCAAAAGAATTCTAACAAAGCTCCTAATACAGATGCACACCCTAATGCTGATGGTAAAGATCCTAATGGATGTCGCTTTTGTGGAAAAGGTGGACATGTCCAGAGGGATTGTATTGGGTTCATGAAATGGCTCAATAAGAAAGGTACTAATATTATAACCTTTGTTGACGAATCCCTTTATGTTAATTATGCCACCAATACATGGTGGGTTGACTCAGGTGCAACAATTCATGTTGCAAACTCCTTACATGGATTCGATACGAATAGGACCCTAAGAAGAGGGGAAAGAACCATTAGAGTTGCTAATGGTGTTGAGGCTGAGGCTGAGGCTATTGGACAGTTTACACTTATGCTCCATAGCGGCTTTACGCTTCGTTTATGTAATTTTCTTTATGTACCCTCTATAAGACGAAACCTTGTGTCCATCTCATGCTTAGATGATGATGGTTTTCACTGTGACTTTGGGAACAAGAGATGTATAATTATGTTTGACAATAATAATGTTGGTCTTGCCTTCCGACAAGACAAACTTTATCTTGTTTCCTTAAGTGATTCCCTAAATGAAGTTGATGCCTCTTCTAATGTGAATGTTAGTACCAAGCGTAAGCGTGATGATGATGAGACTTCTTAGAAACTATGGCACTATCGTTTAGGCCATATTTCGAGGGGGAGAATTGAGCGTCTCATTAAGGAGCAAGTCCTTCATCCTTTGGATTTCTCGGATGCGGATCTGGATCTGGATCATTGTATTGATTGCATCAAAGGGAAATATACTAAGAGAATCAAGAAAGGTGCAAATCGAAGCACGGGAGTTTTAGAAATTGTTCACACAGATATCTATGGTCCGTTCAATGTGAGATCAGTGGATGGTTTTGATTCCTTCATAACATTCATTGATGACTTCTCCCGCTTTGGATACATCTATCCTATCAAAGAAAGATCTGAGGCATTAGAAAAGTTCAAGATATTCAAAGCTGAAGTTGAGAATCAAGTTGGTCAAAAGATCAAAGTTGTAAGGTCTGATCGTGGTGGTGAGTACTACAGTAGACACACTTCTTATGGCCAAATTCCTGGATCTTTTGCTAAGTTCCTGCAGGAAAATGGTATTGTTGCTCAGTATTCAGCACTAGGCGAACCTTAGCAAAATGGAGTCGCTGAAAGGCGGAAGCGTACTCTTATGGATATGGTAAGAAGTATGTTAAGTCACTCCACTTTGCCGCTTGGTTTATGGATAGAAGCTCTAAAGACAGCTGCATATATTCTTAATAAGGTCCCTAGTAAATCGGTGCCGAAAACGTCGTATGAATTATGGACTGGGAGAAAACCTACCCTGAGTTATTTGCATGTGTGGGGCTGCCCTGCTGAGGCAAGAGTTTTCAATCCAATTATGGGAAAGTTAGACCCCAAGACTATCAGCTGCCACTTCATTGGTTATCCTGACAAATCTAAGGCATATCATTTCTATTGTCCGAAGCAATTCACTAAGTTTGTTGAAACAAGACACGCTGTGTTCTTGGAAAGTGATATGATGAGGGGCAGTATGACTCCCAGGGAAATAATCTTGGAGGAGAAATGGGATTATGTTCCGATCCCTGTGACCCAAGAGCCAGTGTTTCCTATTCATGTTGAGGTTGTACCTCCAGTTGAAAGGACTGCTAATCCTACCCCTGCTGAGATACCAGTGACTCCGCCAGAGACCATACCTAATGATACTTCTACGGAAGATGCTTAGCAGCCTGAAGTTGTGGTTGAGGTACCAAATAATGTACCGCTCAAAAGGTCTAACGGGCTAGGAAGTCCGCCATTTCTGGTGATTATGTCATTTATATGAGTGAGGATATGAATGAGTCGATGTTGGATGATGATCCTGCATCATTTAAGGAAGCCATACAAAGTGATCATTCGTCAGAATGGCTTGATGCTATGAAAGATGAAATGAAGTCCATAAGCATTAATGAGGTATGGGACTTAGTAAAAATCCCAAAAGGAGCCAAAACTGTGGGAAGTAGATGGGTCTATAAGACCAAACGTGACTCCAAAGGTGATATCGAAAGGTTCAAAGCAAGGCTTGTGGCTAAGGGCTTCACTCAAAGAGAAGGTATTGATTATAATGAGACTTTTTCTCCTGTCTCTTCTAAGGACTCGTTCGGAATTATTATGGCACTTGTGGCTCATTATGATCTGGAGTTGCATCAGATGGATGTCAAAACGGCATTTCTGAATGGTGACTTACATGAGGATGTTTACATGGCTCAACCGGAAGGTTTTGTTAAGGAAGGGATGTCGTCTTAAGAAATCCATTTATGGATTAAAGCAAGCTTCAAGGCAATGGTACTTCAAATTTGATCAAGTGATAAAGAATTTTGGTTTCAAAGAGAATGAAGTGGGCAATTGCATTTATGTGAAGTTCAGGGGGAGCAATTTTGTCTTCCTGATATTGTATGTCGATGACATACGCTTAGCCAGTAACAATAAGAATATGATGCTGGAAACTAAAAGGTTTCTCTCCTCAAAGTTTGATATGAAGGATCTCGGTGAAGCCACTTATGTCTTAGGCATTCAAATTCACCGAGATAGATCCAGAGGAACCTTGGAGCTATCACAAAGAGCGTACATTGAGAATGTACTCAAAAAGTTCAATATGCATAAGTGCTCAGTCTCGCCTGCTCCTATTGTCAAGGGTGATAAGTTTGGGACTTTCCCGTGCCCAAGTAATGATTATGAATCTGCGCAAATGAAGTCAGATCCTTATGCTTCAATTATTGGAAGTATGATGTATGCACAAGTGTGCACTCGCCCTGACTTAGCTTTTATAACCGGGATGCTTGGCAGATATCAGTCTAATCCAGGGTTGGATCACTAGAAGGCTGCTAAAAAAGCTTTGCGCTATTTGCAAGGCACTAAAGGCCTCATGCTCACATATAAGAGAACTGATAACCTCGAGGTGGTGGGTTATTCAGATGCTGATTTTGCGGGGTGTGTTAACACTAAGAAATCCACATCGGGTTATATTTTCACCCTAGCAAAAGGAGCTATTTCTTGGAAAAGCACCAAACAAAGTGTTACTGCATCGTCAATAATGCAGGCAGAGTTTGTGGCATGTTATGAGGCAACCGGGCAGGCAGTATGGCTGAAGAATTTCATTCCGGGTTTAAGGATGATTGATAGTATGTCTGAGCCACTCACTCTTTTCTGCGATAATCAACCCGCAGTGATCTATTCGAGTAACAACAAGTCAAGTGGTGCTGCCAAACACATTGACATCAAGTATCATGTTGTGAAAGATAGAATCCAGGATCATACAATAAGTATTAAGCATATAAGGACTAATGCAATGTTAGCGGATCCACTCACGAAAGGCCTACCACCCAGTGTGTTCAAAGAACATGTTGCTAGCATGGGATTGGCAGAAGGCTTTTGATCTTGGAATTGGGACCGTTATGACACCATCTCCCCATAAGTCTAAGAAAGGTTCTTCTCTTCGATGGAACAATGTACTGTAGTCAATTAGTTCAATGGTACTTAACTGACCATTGCAATTTATTGTCTCTATATAAGTTTTAACAAAGAGTTGAGCTCATAAGTTTGTAATAAGTATAAGTTTATGGAGCTCTTAAGTTAAAGGAGTTTTGTTTTGAAATAAAGTGGTATATTGTAGTAACTGGGTTCTGCGGCACTTTGTGACCGTTGTAATTCTATTGTCTCGTATGCTGTTTTGTTGAAAAATGGGCTTATAAGTTTATCCTTACGATCAAGGGGGAGAATGTTGGATATTAGTGATCTGCAGTTTTCTGTGATCAATCTAAGTCAATATAATGGCTTTTAGGGGCTGTTTAATAACATCCATTGGATGCCCTAATCAGGGGCATCCTGACCATCCATTTTGGGGTGCAGGTTCCCCTAGTGCAAGTGTTATAAATAGGGATCCTAGGGTTTGAGCTGGAGAGACCCTATCCATTCGGCTGGGCTCTTCTCTCTCTCACTCTCCCCTGCTCACTGATCAAGCTAGCACCTAAAGCACTAGGAAGAACCAGCACAAGAAGGCAGAAGTAGAAGAAGCAAGAGGAGGCCATGGCTGGACCTCCAGATCAAGGTACACAACATCTGATCTCCCTTTTGTGGCTCTAATCTTGAGCTAGATGATCCTATGGGATCTTACACAACCATCAGACAAAACGAACCCCTCAAGGTCGAAGAGTGAGAGGAATGAGCCGACAGAAATGGCCGGGATCAAGGAGAGAGGAGGAGTGAAGACCCACAGAGACGGTGCTTACTGGTGTCCTCGTAGGAGCCGTGGAAGTGGGAGAATATCCTAATCTAGCTCTCGCGGTACCGCATCGTGATGGTGGCCTCTGGATCCTCTTTGTTCGTCGCTTCCGCCGCCTTGTCCGCCGCCGCCTCCTGCTCACGGCGTATCTCCGCATTCGCCTCCCGTAGCAAGCGCTGCTTCCTCGTCCACTTGTCCTCGCAGTTCCCCCTCGCGGCCTTCCACTGCTTGCGGTTCATCCTCGGTGGCGGCTTTGCTTCTTTGGGGATCTCCGCATCCGCCTCCGCCTCCGCCTCCATCGATGCCGACGACGGAGAAGAAGCGACAGCTAGGGTGAGGTCGTGTAACTACCTCGGTGAATTACGCTCTTAGTTACAAGCCTGGATGAGCGGAAATGGTTAAAATAGTATGGTGAGGCCAAATGCCACTCACAGGTAGACCTTTCGGCCGTCCTAACCATTTCCAAACATCGGGACAAGAACGAGCGCGAATCGGCAAAGCGAAGGATCAACTACATACACAAATGAGTATGTATGCAAGCCACATACAACAGTCCTCAGAGCCATTCCATCTAAAAAAATAGAAATATTGCAACACCATACGGCAAGATCCAAATATCCTAGATAGATATAATAGTTTAGGATATCTCCTCATACATCAAACATTAGAGTATCAGGCGGAAGCGGAAAACAAGATCCGAGTACGGATAAAAAGCAAATCGGCATAAGATGTCATATAAATAAACACATCCCGCCCACAGATCTCACGGATCCCCGTTCCCGGAATCTCTACACCGAGTGATCGTTGCCAACATCGTCTGTCTCCTCCACCCAGTATCCATCTTGCGAGTATACATGTGCATCTGAATCAAACAATTTATCGTGTGAGACTCTAGGGGTACTCAGCAAGTCTTTATGCCTCTAAAGGGAACACAACCTGGGGTGATGCAATTGCAGCAAAAGATAATACCTAACAATTCTATAGATACTCGCTAACCATCCGCCTAACCAAAGATAGATAGATGACCGTGAATTAGTACAACAGTTATAATAGTAATATTAACAGATCCATCCTCCTCCTTGCTTACCAACGAGGAAGCGGACGAACAACCCCCATCCGTTGGCAGTTTTATTAACCATTCCATGAGTATTGCACTATTTACTAGTCAGGTACTTAGTCAAATTAAAAGCGGTACTTTAGTTATACTTGTCTATGATCGAGAAATTGTGCTCCAAGTCGTCCATAACCGCGGACACGGCTTTCAGAAAGATTTACCCTGCAGGGGTGCACAAATAGCAACACACACTTGATCAACCTCGGAAAAACCAAATCAAAACCGAACGAGGCATTCACGACAAAGCGATCACAGGATTCAGAAATGTTTCAGGGGGCCACCCCATTAAGCTACCATAGCGAAGTTGGCGGCTCGAGACGGACCCAAGGTTTGCGCTAATGGCTGTAAACGATCGGGAACCCAAATTGTGACTGGGCTTGTCGATACGCGAAACACTCGCATCCAAAATAAAGACAGTGCTCTCGCACAATCTTAAATAAAGCGATAACATGGCATAAGTACAGATAGTAATAAAGCCCCAAACTACTTTATGCCCCAAGAAATAAGAATGAATCAAGCTCGCCTGTGGGGTTCATAAGCCTCCCGGATGTGGATAGTGCGAATAGTCAAGGAACAGGAATCAAGTACTCGGGGTCCTACGGGACACAAGTGAGCATGAAGAACCAAATAGCAGATATTGCTCACCGGTGCCACTTTCATTAGTTATCCTATTACTACTCAGGTTAAGTTTTTTATGTACCTCGTTATCCATCAGACTCTCACATACCCTACACATGCTGTTCTACGACCCGCATGGCTCAAACAACTCCTGTAGTAATGGCTCATGGGATGGAGAAACAAGCTTCGGTGGGGTTTAAAAGTAAAGGCTATGCAGTACTTGGGATTCAATTAACACAATCGCGACTCAATGATGCAAGAATAAGATAGAGGCAATAGGTACTATATGTATGCAAGCATGTGATAGTGCTTGCCTGGTAGCTCAGTTGAAGCGAGGGACGGATCTGGGTAGTGCTCCTGGGATTCCTGATATATCCCCTGCTCAACGTCTATTCGAAGAAGAACCAAACAAACAAGGGCCAATATAAATAGAGTGCACAATCATAGGAATTAAAATGCGACAAGCAAACGATCATGCCATGATGAATGATGCACAATTTGCATGGCAATAATGTAGCATGGCATGGGTGAGGTGTGGAGTACAAGAATAAAGCATTTTATTGAGTTCTAGTCATATTTTATACTCAAATAAGTTGTTGTATACTTTATATTTATATGATGCATGCTGCAATTCAGAACATGGAATGCATAGATAGAACGGGCTCGTCGCGCTGATCATTTAGACATATATTTGTCAAATTTGGAGTTATGAAACTAAAGTTATTAATTAATTAAGAAAAAGGGCATTTTATTGTAATTTTAATCATCTCGAAAAATTTAAAGTGTTCAAATAATATTTTGAATGGCATATTTGAATTCCTCACATTTTTCTGATTTCAAAACATATATCATATGTATTATTTGTATTTATAATTCAAAAGATATTTAAAACAGATTTGAATTTGAATTTAAACAATTTCTAAAAAAGTTAAAACAAAACAGAAATCCAGAAATACTTTTTGTACCCAGCTAGACCCAGCCACAGATCGCCCGTGTGGGTCAGCCACTGGCGATAACGCAGAAGATTTCTGCATCCTTAGCTAGCCTGAGGCGGTGGGTCCGTCGGTGGGGCCGGGTCCACCTGACAGCGAGTGGGGAGGGTCAGCCACGTGGCGCAGCGAGGGGAGTGCGGTTGAGGCCTGGAAAGCTGGGGGGTCTCCATGCAATTCTTTACCGAGGCTGACTAGTGGGGTCGCTGGGGCGGCGAGGGACCTAGGCGTGATCGACCGAAGTTGCGGGGGGCTTTTCACAAACTGCCACGCGAAGCTCGAATCAAATCGGCGCGCCTCTGAATCGCGACGACGACTGACGACGGCGAGATTTCCGGCGAGGATGGCGACGCAACCACGGCGAGATCGCACTTGCCGCAAAAGTGAAAAAGATAGAGGGGAGCGCCAGCTACGGATCTCGTTCGGGGGAATTCGTCGGTGGCGGGATGTACTAGATGGGACACGTCGGGGAACAGAGGGGGGAAACGCAGGTCTGGCTGCTCGCCGGCGGGGCAGATCACCGGCGGGGGTCACAATCGGGCGACGCTAGGCACGCGGTGGGGGGGGGAAACGGGAGAGGAACAAGGGGCACTCACCTTGATCGATTCCCACCGAATTCGGGGCAGGGGGTGGTCGGAGCGGAGGGGAACGGCGGGGCTGCTGCGGTGGGGTTCTGTTCACTGGCGAGGGGCAGCTGCGGGCGAGCTTGGCGTCTTCCAGCGGGCGGAAACGACTCCACGGTCTGCGGCGACGCTCCCCGGCGAGTTCCCGGTCACCGGCGAGGGCGGCAACGGCGACGTGGCCCTCAGTCTGGCGGCGGCACGCGGAGGAGAGACAGAGGGGAACGGAGCAGGTAGCTAGGGTTAGGGAGAAAGGCGGCTCGGCGCGAGGATAAGGAGGAGGAGCTGGCGTGCGGGAGGAGTGGCTGACGCGACAGACGGGAACGCCACCTCCCTCTCCGTCTGAAGCGAAGGAGAGAGGAGGGGCGAGACGGCGTCAGACGGAGGGGGAAGAGGAACAGAGCGAGGCGACGACGCTGTCCGGCTCGAACCGGTACGGGCTAGGAAGGCGAGTTGGGCCGCGGCTAGGGAAGTGGGCCGGGAGAGGCTGCGTCGGTGGGCTGCTGCTCTGGTACTGCTGCTGGGCTGCAGGTAAGGTTTTTCTGTTATTTCGTTTTTTTTTCTTTTCATTTTATTAACTAATTTGATTTTTTTTGTTTTTTTGCAGATTTAAACAAGCCCAAGAATTAACCCTTTTGGGAGCTTTTGCATATTTTGAATAATGGAACAGGGCTAGCTAGGGAGTGAGGAGAGGGCTTGGTGGATGAGCACAAGTTGTTGGTAAGGAAACAAAACAAGAGAGAGAGAAAGAGAGAGAGGGTTTAAAAATTAATAAAAAGAGGATCCCTCAAAGAAGAACCACTAAAACAAAGGAAAAACAAATGGGTTAAAGGTGGGGAGGTGGTTGCATGGCCCATGCAAAATATTAAATGCCATGTTTTATTTTGTGAAAACAATATAATAATATGGCATTATTCTTATGCATTTCCTAAGAAGTGGAATGAGGGCCAATCGAAGGAAAATATAGAATTAGATCCATTCTATCTCCCATGAGCTAGATTGAATACCATAAGAAAAATAAAGGCCCATGGTAAAAGGAATGGTGGAGTTATAAGGTGGTGAAAAGAAAAGGTGATGGAGGTGAATAAAAGATATGCCCCCAACTCAACTTGGGCATTAAACAATATATCAACAACCAAATACAATATCAAGAGGCAAATACAATTAATAATGCATATGAGAGAAGAACCAAAGAAAGAGGGTTTTATATGATGCTCAAATGCAAGGTGGCATGATGACATGAGCATGATATAATTATGATGCAACAATTATATGCAGGAAGTAGCCATTATATTACTAGACCAAGTAGCATTACAATTGTTAGACAATTGGGATGCTACAGGTCGGTCAGAGCAGCGGAGTCGGATAAGAGGCCAGTAGCGGGGCAGGCCCGTGAGGGAGTGGGAGGGGGTCAGAACGGCTCGTCCATCTAGCTCTTCCTACTCCTGCATGGCCCAAGTTGGTGTCGTATGTTGCAGCCCCAGAAAAAGTAAGTACTCCAAAAAAAATGTATTGTGTTTTTTTAATGGTATAAATGGGTCTAGAAGACTCTAGATGCTGCAAAAAGACACACGTGGCAGGTACAATATGCAAGGAGCCCCCTAGCGCTAAGCACCCTAGCAAAAGTAGAAAAAACAGATAAGGGCCTCCTAATTACAAAAAACACCTCGGGATTAGAAAATAAGATGCAATCAAGTCCTTGGGTGTCGCCGCCACCATTCTCCGGCGACCTCCAGCCGATAGGATCGGCGAGATCAAGGAAGACTCTTGCTTGTGACGCTTCACGAACCGGAGAAGAAGCAAAGCCACCGGCCATCTTGCAATCGACGAGGACAAACCACTTGTTGAGGACGAGATGTCGAGCTCCGGTGTGATGCTTCGAGAAAGGGCCTCCAATGGAGGTTGAAACCCCAGGTCGCCATTCGACCAGAAAGGGCAGCGACCCAGCAGCATCGACGCCACCATCAGACAGCTGCGATTGACCTCGCAATAGCAGCAAGCTGCAGCACAGGCGGAGCAAAATTCCATCCCCATTCGCCTCCCCCTCGCCACCTCGGCCGGCTAGGACGAAGAACATGGCGCAAGAGCCACCCGAGCGCAACCACAAGCGCTTATTCCCGGGAGCCGCACTCGAAGCCCCCATCTTCTTCCACCACGGAAGCAAACAGGCAAGCGACGACAACAGCCAGCTCGAGCCGCGCCACATCAGCAAGCTAGAAAGATCTCTCCCGTAGCCTCCAGATCTCGGCACCACAGCGCCGCTCCTCTCTTCCCCCTCGCCGACACGGCCGGCCAGAAAGAGAAGCAGCAACACCACCGCACCAAGGAAGAAGAAGCAGCAAAACTTGGCCTTATTTCGGAGATCCCCAAGAGCAGAAGTTCCAGCAGCAGCCCCAACCACCAGAGGCTCGCCGGCGGAGCTCCCCCTTGAGTTGTTCGAGATCCGACCAAGAGGATCCCAAACCCTACTCCAATCTACTGGCAGCACGCCAAAGCACCTAAATCTGACCCTAGAAACTACCTCGGCACCATCCCCTCGCCATCTCCGACCAGCAGCGCTGGCGGAGAGAGCTTGGGGACAGGCCGGATCTCATGCTACGACTCTCAACGGAGGGGGCGGCGAGAGCAGGGGAGGGAGCCCAGCGAACGGGGAGGGTTCCGTGTGGAGGAGTGGACTAAATTGTGTTTGGTTATCACCAGCACTCCCCAATAAAACGACCATTGCTCCATCTAGAAGACTAGAACCAGGCGACAAAAAAAAATTCATAACATTTCACCTAGTACTATCTCACTTTTCAAGCTGCATTTAGCCATAATGTCTCCGTGTGAGTGAACTAAAAGCTAACAGTATTTATTTAAGAGGTATATACAATGTTAATCCCATATCTTGCGTAGGATGTGCAAATTAGTCCCACAACTTGTAAACTGTGCACCGGCGGTATACCAACTTGTATTCTGGGAGCAAAAGAGTCTACAATCATTCTAGAGATGACATGTGGCGTCGTAAATTTTGCAAAAATACCCATGTATATTTTTCTCTAGCCCGTGTGACCATCCTGGCTTACTGGTGGTATCCCACATGTCAGTGCTTACAGAAAAAATTAAAATATTATATAAGTTTGGGATTTGAACTAACGATCAAATGGAAGATTAAAATATTATATAAGTTTGGTACCACGTCTAGGCTCCCTGTCGCCGCGATGAAAGCGATGCCGTCCGGATCATCACCACTGCCCGCGAGATAGCTTCCTAAGAAACCAGAGCAAATCCGAACAGCCACCACTGCGGCCAAGACCGAAAGATCCCCACCACCACCATTGGATACAACTGCTACAGGAGCATCCACTCTGCGGCCAATATAATCGCCCCGCCCGTACGCCGTCGTTTCACTAGGCGCCGCCGACATAGAAGCCTCCTCGTGGTCCGCCATCCCTTGCGGAAAAGCGACCGCCGCGTTGCCCGGTGTTGTCGCTTCGGTGTCCCGCAGCCCCTGCCGCGACCAAGACATCCAGGTCGACGCCGAGCCGCGCTGGCCACGCCCGGGAGGAGCAGCCGCCGGGGAAAGCCGCGCCGCTCCTGCGCGCAAGGCCTCGATGCGCAGGGAGCCGAGCTCCTGAGGCGCGATGGAGCCGAGGTCCCACCGATGTCGTCCGGTGTGGGCTTTTCTCGACTGCTTCATTCGGCGACGACGGGGGAGGAGGAGGCTGCGATGGGTGAGCGGTGGCGCAAGCTTTAGGGTTTCAGCCCGCCGCCGCCAGGGAGCGATGCGGGGGAGTGAGGGTGTTTGTACTCGTATATACTTTTGCTATCTTACATAGAGCTGAATTAGGCCTTTTCAGTGTCGAAACACGTATGCATACTCTTGCTTCTGAGTGTATTGACCTGAAGCTCGAGTACGGTCCCTGCGTACGCCTAATAGAATTTACTAAGAAAGATAAATGGATTTAACAATAGAAAGACTACGGTATTTTTTCATAGTAGTGGCATGACGGCTAGTTAGGTACCAATATGGCTGAATTATGTTGTGCGATGATTGCCAATCTATTCATTAGCAAATTGTTTACAGCTCCGATCCTGTCTCTACAATATAATAAAACTACATCCTCAATATTATATTGAAACTAGACCGTGGCGTAGTGGCAATCTTTTGTGCGCTACTACAAGATCCTTGGTTCGAATACCTACCCCTGCGTACATTGATTTATTTCTTTCTCTAGGCATTGACAGGTTGGACCCAACATTTCTTAGAAAAATATATGCGGGTGTTTTTGCAAAATTTACGGCGCCACATGTCAGCTCCAGGATGATTGTGGACCTGTTTGCTTCCTCGATACAAGTTTGTGTACCGCGAGTTCACAGTTTGCAAGTTATAGGACTAATTTGAACATCATGCGCAAGTTGTGAGCCTACCGGTGTATATACCTCTTTATTTAATTTCTTATGTACCAACGTCCCAGCATCAGCAAGGACCTCAAAACTCGAGTTACCAACATTGAAGCAGGAGTAGCAACTGCAGTTTTCTCCTCCAGATAATACGTTTCGAAAATCACACACTCCTCCAGTTGACAGATGATATGTTTTGAAAATCAAATACAATGACAGTCTTCAAGTTCGGTGATATGCTACTAGTTAAGCGTCAATTTCTTAGAAGTTCTCAGAATCAAAAAAAATGTGTAGCATCATAATAAACAAGATGATCCTCCAGCACGGGATTGGATTAAATGCCGACTTGTTTTAGCCTCTGCGCGCACACAGCAAAGTTCTGAGGTACGCCAAAAACGTCATGATTTCTCAACTAGAGAGAATATGTACAAAGGGGCGTATCTAAATCAAATGAATCACACCGCATATCAGAGACACTTTTTTTTCTTTCCTAGACATGTGAGAAAATTCTCTTATCAACAGGCTCGTGAGCCTATGATAAAACCTACACTAAAGAGGGCCAGGAGTGCAAGAAGAACTTGCATAACTCGCGATGCCAAGGCTTGTGATCAGGTACTATATGTTGAACAGATATCCGAGATCTTCTACGGTGAGCCGAGTTGCAATGCCACCAGATTTCTCGTCGCCGAAAGCGGATTCCACCATCTCTCTCTTTTTAGCCTAGCAAGAGAAACATAAACACTTCGTCAGGGGAAATAAAGGGGAGATGCACACAAGCACAATGCAAAACTCGCCAAAGAGACCATCCGCCACACAATTATTATAAAAATAGAAAAGTACTCCTGAAATTATGTGTCTTAGCTACTTGGTTGTACAATACTGTACATCTACATTCATCATTAGATCCTATTAATATAAAAAGGATGAAGAATGGCGACACATTCATCCCAAAATATAAGAACATAAAACTAACTGAAAATGAGAAGGGCCAGCAGCTTCCTTGTGACTATTAAACCATATAGGTATAAACTACATGTGGAACCAAACCTTTCTGTGTAGTCAATACGAATTTAACATGTTCAGCCAAAATATTACCTGCAGAGCTAAGATGCGATCTTCCACTGTGCCATTAACGGTAAAACGGGTGACAGTCACAGGACGGGTCTGGCCAATTCTGTGAGCTCTGTCAACTGCCTGGTCCTCAGCATAAGGGTTCCACCAGGGATCAAGCATAATCACATGGCAAGCCGCTATCATGTTTAGACCAAGATTACCAGCCTTCAGGGACATGAGCATTACTCTTACCTGAAGAATGAAAACAGGTCTTTCTTACTATTTGTTGAATGGCTCAAATGAATCAATGTCTGCATATAACGCTGAAAAGTAAGTGTAGAATGCAAGAAAAGTTACCTCTGGGTCAGTCTTAAACTCCTCCACTGCTGCTCCTCTTACGTCGAGGGACATTGACCCATCAAGCCTCCTGAAGTTTATAAGATTGCTATTCAGTGAAAGCTCCAGCACGTCCAGCATACCAGTCCACTGGGAGAAGACTATTGCCTTAGAACGAGCTACTTCGCTTGGATTTGATTCGATAGTATCACTATCAGTACGGGCATCTGTTTTGAAGATTGAGTTAAGTGTGTCGACGGCAGCCTGGACCTTTGAGGATATGTAACTTTTGTCACAAATTGAGGACGATTCATCTGCTGCTGCGGATGATTCATCTGCTGCTGCAGATGATTCGTCTGCTGCTGCCGAACTAGTTGTAGCATATGACTCCAACTCATCAGAGAGACAGAGCCTTAATACTGGACGTGAAAAAACCAATTCAGCACTTAATTTCTGTTTGCAAACGGGGCAGACTTCTTCTTCACTCAAGCTTTCAAGTACACATTCATAGCAGAAAATATGGCAGCATGTTGTTATAACAGCATTCTCAGGTGGCTCCTGCAAAATTAGGTGAAATCAAGTTAATTATTCTACTGACTAAAGTAGTTGTGGAAGACCTAGCCTTTCAGCTAAATAAAATCAATAACCTTTTGTTTTCTGGATGTTGCCTTTCCCTTCTGCACAAAAAAAAGAATCCAGAGACACGGTAAAAAACTTTATACATATAGATGATAAGTAACTTAGTTTTCCACCAATTAACTGGCCACCTTCTTAATTAATGAAAAGGCAAAGCTGTTGCCGTTGTTTAAAAAAAATATGTTGAGTGACCAGGATGCTAACCACGCATATCGAACAAACTGGATGCCGTGCTTCCAGCTTTTCGAGCAAATTTGTCGCTATTTCCCTTGGAAGCTGTTTTGCCATTTCTATGGAACCCGGGTTGGTCAAATTTGCATGATTATCATCCTTCAGAAGAAAAGGGTGATCACAAGCCTGTCGAAGCCGTAGCAGCAATACAAGAATGTTTGCGTAGTTTTGTTTTATCGTCCCAGAAGCAGCAAATTTCTGTGATACAAACAGAAACACATGAGCATCACAAACATTTCACAATGAAATTCCTCGACAACTGAAGCATATTCTGGGAAAAATACTATAAATAATAATAAATTATTAAGAGTTTTCCGTGTGAAATTCAAGGCTGCCAAACCTAATAGCTACTATAAAGTAAATACAAATATTTGGATTATGTTCATCAAAATAATAGCTCAGGTAAAGAAACGCAATGTCATTGTGTTTTCCCGAAAATTTTAGCTCAGGTAAAGAACAATCCCTATGAGCACAATACAGCTTTAAAACTCACCAGATCAAAAGGTTTAATCAGGTAAGATAAGACAACAGGGATAACAAACAGTTTGGGAAGTATCAATAGGTGTGATATAATCATGCTATTTTTCTAAGAGACATTCCTGAAAGCAACGACCGAGTTGTGTAACTCACAACTGAGATATTCAAAACTTCAGGTAAGGATTGTAAAGGAGATACTGCTTTTGAGATTAGACAGGATCACAGGACACCATAATCACCAAAAGTTTAAACACAGTATATCCTACTGAGTACCTAAGGATAGAAAAAAACTGAATAAAATTAAGTCTGTAAACTTGAACCTGCCTTGAACTTTTGTCGAGAACCTTCTTCAAGAGCCAAATAGAAATATCGCTCCTCTTGTGTGAAAGTTATTTTCTTCAGCTCAATTGTCTTTCCGGGTATTTTTATGATTGGTTCTCCGTCAAGTAGTGTTTCTAATGGAAACAGTTCAAAATCAACATCAATGACAGAGTATCACGGCCAACAAAGAACCAAGTTAAGCCATGCATACTTAAGAGCATATTACAGAGTTAGAAACAAACCATGATGGGAGTTCCGAGGGAAAAAGGACAAAACACGAACATCTTAAGAAATCAGAAGGTGCTTACTGCCTACTGCCTAGTATGGTTCCCCATATTTTTAAACTTTGTTCCCCCTCCTTCAGTTTTCTAGTTTTCTGTATTTTAGTTTCATGGCTGGTAAAATGAGAAATATTTATGCTAATAAATATACGTATGAGAAATTGTATTTTTCAAAATGATTATGATAAATTCATTCGACATGCATAGAATATTAGTCAACTACACAGGCATGCTTGGGAGTTTGTTCTGTAGGCAATGGTGTGCGGATTTTACGCCTTTACACATAAGGTAGATAACAAAAAGGAACAAACTGCAGGTTGATATATGTACTCAAAGTGTTTCACCTTTTGTGCGCCGCAGCAGAACTATCTTCAATACAGTTTGGAGTTTCTTATATCCCTGACTTGAACCCTTCGAAATTGGGTTTTTTATCATCGACTGGAACGATGTATATGCAGAATACGGCTCATACTTCAAAAAGCGGAAATAACTGTAGAGATCATCAATTGTATTTTGCATAGGTGTACCCGATAAGCACCATCTCCTTTTTGCTCTTAGTCCACAACAGGCTCTAGCTGATTTAGTCCGGTGATTTTTTATTGTTTGAGCTTCATCAAGCACAACTCTGAACCAGCGTACCCTGGCAAGTGGGCCACCCTCAATGTTAGCGTCTGAACTGTTAAGTTTCTTTTTCTTATTTGCCTTTTTCTTGGTCTCTTTAGGCAGTTTTCTTTTGTTGCCAGCAGCAAAATCTGGACATATCCCATACTCTTCACTGTTCTTTTGCTCCATATCATCATCAGAATCTTCTTTGGGCACTTTGGCCTACAATAGTATATGTGGTGACGACAACATCATATTTTGCCAACACAGTTGGATCTGTAGTCCTTGAACCTCCATGATAAATCAAAACAGATAATTTGGAACTTTCAGTAACCTTGGCAGAGATCTCACTAGCCCACTGCTTAAGAATACTAGCAGGGCACACCACCAGTGTTCCTGCAGATGGTCTTGTAGCAGACCTCAAAGTTGATGCAGGGGATGGTAGTTTCACTCTGGTCTTCTTGGGCTCAACTTCAACAACGTTGACCATTTTATTAACAGCAGTCCCTGACCAGCCAGCACAGAGCTCAAGATTGGAGGCAAGCCTATCCGAGGGTTCACCCTTGATTTCCTTCTTGTTCATTGTCATCATTGTATCATCCTCATCAAGGTCTAATGACACGGAACTTTTATGGCCTGAATCAGCAGACATGAAGTTAGACTGCTGAGCCCTCTCCTTTTGTATAAGCGCGATCGTGGATATTGTCTTCCCAAGACCCTACATCATGGAGAATTATTTGGCTCTAAGAAAAGAGAAGTGGTAAGATAACTAACAGCTAGTGAAATAAACTAGGAAATGAAAATAACCTGATCATCTGCCAAAATTCCACCTGGACAATGTGAACTATTCTCCTTGGAGAGCATCCAAGCTAATGCTATTTTCTTTCAAATATAAGAGAAGAACATTGTAGTGAACAGGATATCTCCAGTAATCACAAATTAAAATACCCGAGATTTTGGATGATAAATTTTACCTGGTGCTTAAGGAGTGATATTGACATAACACCTTCAGGCAGATCTTCTTGCTTTGTCTCCTGGCTGATATGCTGCATAAAAGTTTTATTTAAAGTAGTACAATACATAATAAAAAGAATCAGATCAAAGTCACCAAACAATTAAGCATATATGATCCTTAGAGTGACTTGTCTATATCGAGCAACCAAACATTATATACCTGTAGGGCTTCTTCATATATAGCTCTCTCATCACAACCAGAAGGCCTACTTTCTACATTTGGATGGCCTTGCGCGCCAAATCCATTAAGACCTCCAGCACCATTCACTGAATTCCAGGACGGCATTGATGGGGGAATCCTATGCGAACGCAGGCCTTCATACGCCGAGATATCATCATCTGGAAGTTACGAAAGTGTCTTATTAGTCAAAGTTTGCACCAGTGTGAAATCTTTTATACTGAAGTACTCCTATCATAATATTTCAAGGAACAAGGTACAAACAATACACCATTATTGCTATCAGTTTCGACCTCCGGGCTGCTACAGAACGAATCCGCTGACATTGTAGACGAAGACATCCCAATTCCATCAGCAGCACTTCTTCCAAAATAATTAGACCACTCGTCCTTGACCCTATTGTCGCCCACTGATGAATGTCTAGTTGGAAATGATTGAGGCGGAACCGAATACATATGGATGTCATCTGAGAAATTCGAACAGGGAAAGAACATTAATGTTTTTTTAGGGATTTTTTTTTTGAGGGGAGGAAAGAACATTAATGTTGCTAGTCACAGGCTGCACAAGTGCCCTTTTTAATCATTGATAATTGTCAGAGTTAATCAAGGATAGTAGTACTGAACTCACCATCATCACTTTCAGTCAAAATCTTCAGGCTGTTACCATAGGAGGAATCACGTGGCGTCCGCGAGGAACTTGAGAGAGGATAGATCCTGTGCGATGAAACAGCCGGCGATCTATAAGAGGATGAAGCGTGAGTGCCATTTAACCAATCCTCATCATCCAAGCTGATCGGTTCCTCTGCATTGTTCTTGCCAAATGGTTTGTTGGATAAAATGAGAGAGCGGCCAACGCCGTCATTAGGATCATCATCAGAACCAAGATCGTCTTTTCTGTCCAAGCCCAAAGGAGTGGTGTCTGAACACGATTTAGTATCGTCTTCAACATCTGAACACAAGTCAATGATCTCCATACTGCTGGCAAACCGGTGACTAGATGTCAACTATCTTCTGCCACGACCGGGGCGGTCTTGTTAACTGAAGGCTCTGCCTCAGAATTCAGAATAAATAACACAGGCCGTCAGGCTATTTCGCTGCACTAGCTATGGTTGATTCCCACTGGGAATGCTATCCTGCAAGAAGCTAAGTACATGTGAGGATTGGCAATAACGCCTACTAGTGAATAACAAACAATATGGACACGATAGCAATGTGCAAGAAGCAGAAGGGTAAAGCTACCCCACAACAATGCTTTGAAAAGCTACAGAAATGAGAGATGCAGTCGCTAATTCAAAAGAGGAAAGGGTTCTTCCAAAGAAAAAAAGGAACATGACGGTGTCATCACACAAAGCACCACCTCAAACTACAAACGCAGCCGACTGATTACAGGAAAGTGAGGCGATAACGAGAACCAATTCGCGCATTATGTACTGGATGCATAGCCCTAGTCGACTCGAGCCCATGATCACCAAGAAGTCCCCCAGCTGCCTAGACGACCGATTCCTAACGCCCACCTACGCAAGATCGGCTAAAGCCCACACCTTTTCACCTCGGGAGGATCCGACATAGCGACCAATTCCAAGTTCCAACCCTTCCATCCGGGAAGACATCTGACAGTACCATTCCATCCGAACCCAAGAACTAGGCAACGGGGCGAGACCAGAATCCGCGCCGGGTCAATTACCTGATTCAAAATCGGCGAGTCCACGCGGCCGGCAGAGAGCACCGGAGGCGCGGGGCGGAGGACCGGCGGGGACTCGCCTTCGCCTATCCGATGGTGGGCGAGGGGATCTAGGAGGGGTGCGGTTCGTGGCGGCGGGGCGGGCGGGGGACAGAGGCAGAGCAGGGGGGCGGGGGGCTTGGACTTATCAGGCGCCGGTCGCTGTCCCGTTTGATGGCTGTCAGGTGGGGTCTGCAGGTGAGGGCCCACGTGTCGGTGGGAGCGCGCGGAGCGGGAAAGGAAAACGTTCGGATCGGTTGGGAAAGATTTGGATTTTGAAGAAATCGGATCGTGGGACGGAAGGAAGGGCAGTGAATGCTCAAAGACGTTATACTTACCGTTGGTTGATTTGTTGGTGTTATTTGTTTTTTCAGAAAACCCAAGGTGTCGATTTTATAGATTACTAGTAAAATACCCGTGCGTTGCTACGGGATCTTAAGTTTATTTTTTCATCACACGTGTAAGTATTTAACTTGCCGTCACACACATGTAAGTATTTATTGGCAAAACAATCTAGCTAAGGGGAAAATCATGCAGATTGTGTTAATCAAACTAACAATCATGCTCTTTGTTCTACCATCCTTTCTCGCTCTCTCTCCCTCTTGGAACAACAAATATGTGTATGATCTTATCATCTGCACAACATTTCAAATAGATTGTTGATCCTACCAAATATCAATGCCATATAATTATATATGTGATATTTTACATAAAAGGGTCGAATAGTGCAACAAGATACAACATAACACTATTTTATTTCCTTTTTCCATCAGCATGATATCCCTACCATCTAATTGTAAATTTCTCAACAATTGTAACAACAAAACATTTGGCATTGTAAATTCTATTAACAAAAAAATAGCAGTTGTGGTTTCCAAAGATGCTATGAAGAGAAGAGAGGGGTTGCTTGAATAAACAGTTAGGGAGGAAGCATATGACACATGTTGGGATACCAATTAAATATCTAGCGTTAGTACTATAAACTTTTTTCAGACCAATTAAGTAACTATTTCACGTTTGCGTCACACCCTTCCTTCACTGTGGTGCTTGCTCTTGATCTCTTGTCCAAGTGATGCTTCCTTGTTACCTCCACTTGGCCTTTAGCTACACCCACCAGGATCAATATGCAACTATCATTTTAGAAGACGCTAATTAAGATGGGGAGATTCACTGTCACGCTAATAACTGGTATTGACATGGACTATACTATTAACAATCTTCATCAGCAATAACATTTGTTGTAGATTTCTCTTGCTTCACGATTACCAGCGCAAGTGTCAAGCTGCAAGAAGAAGAATGGAACTAAATCTAATAGGAGATAAAGCCTATTCAAATGGTATAAGAAAGACATAAAACCATATGTATAAACATGCATATGTAGCTCTGCACAAACTGTGTGAATTTGTTGTTTCCAAAAGAATTCTCTTTCTTGGTCCAGTGAAGAGGGGAGAAATTGACACCAGAGCATCTTACGATAAGCACTATTCAAATCATTCTCTTGCAGAAGTGGAAAAAATTGAAGAAAATAAATCATCTAACAATTGAAGAAAAATCATGTAATGTTGTGAACTTGCAATGATTGCCACTGTTTTCATTACAAGTGCTCTAGAAGACATGCATCTGAAACTTACATGTAGATATGGTATCTTCGTCAAGCAAGAAAGCATGTAAAAATTGACTTGTGGAGATAGTTCCACTTACATACCTTAGGCTTTAATCTGGTAACACAACCAATTTGCAAGCCCCATAAATCAAGTCTTCCATTTGTTGGAACAATGTGTCTGCAACAACATGAACACATTTAACTCCCACTTCATCTATTTCTACTAAACAAGAAATATTACTTACAGTCGGTAAAGAAAAGCAGTTTATACATGCTCAATGGGTGCAAAACTGATATATACAACTTGCTAACTTTGGAACAAAACTAACACATCGAGAAAATCCGGGCTCATCAATTCACTGGCGAAGGTACAGTAGAAATGCTGGGCGGGCCAGGCTGTAGCAGAGTATGATTTTTCTACCGAATTGGAGCATTTGTGGGCTGGCCCAGCAAGAAAAATGAAGTGTTGTCAAAATCCTGGGCGGGCCATGGCCTGGATCGGCCAAACGTAGCTCCGCCCCTGCGGCCGAAACATAGCTCTGCCCCTTCTCATCATGCTCATAAAAGTTGTGTATGTGCACAAATCATCTTCTCGGATTATCAGATATAACAAAATCACTGAAGTAGCAGAAAATTTAAGCATAGACTTTAAATTTAATTGAATAAAGCAGATTTCGGATGTCTACAATTTATAACATTTGGAATGAACAATACAACATAGAGTACAAAGGATTAAATAAATTGACCTTGCATCATGCTCATAAAATGTACGCAAATATATGCATGTCATCCTCTTCGAGAAGACTCATTACACCCCCACAATTGCATGGGATGCAGGAAACAAGAGAAAATAGCACAAATAAGTCATCAAATCTTAAGTGGACTGCCCTGTTAATTTGTTCAAATGATATCTTTTTACCACAATAAGGGAGAGAATCTTGATTCTAGTTTGGTTTAGATAAACACACAAACTTCTTGGTACGCTAATATTTGGTATTTGGTTGTCATGGTAACTCTAGCCTTTGTGATGTTTTGATTATACATGCGACATCAAGATTATTATCCTTTAAACAACAATAATTGGAATTCCATAGAAGTATTCATATGTATGTTGCATACTACTTATTGTATGTCAGTGTACCTAGTAGATCACCAGCCCTTATATGTAGTTAATCGGCTTAGAATTGGTAGAGCAGTAGAGTAGGTGCACAATTTAATTGATTATATACAGCCACATGGTGGTATTTTTTCAGGAACAATATTGTCTTACTGGGCCAATATTGCCTTACTGGGCCAATATTGAAGATTGGAGCTTATATGACCTGAGAAAAGCAACAGGCTGCCCTCTCCTACGTATGTGTGCCCAGTTTATCTTCCATGTTTCCTACTTCTAGCCTGTCTGTATGGTTTTACCCTGAGCGCTTAAGCTGTATTTCCTCTGAGCGTTGCCTCACCGCTCGCTTAGCACTCAGCGCTTTTTTAAAGGTTGGTAAAAAGTACAGGTGGAAAGCTTGCAATGGATAATCGATGGTAATATGACATGTCTGAAGTTTAATGCACAAATACAGTCTTAAAAAGTGCTATGCCCATGCATATATTCAATGAAAGATGTAGCAAAGCTAACCTTGATCGATCAACATGCAAATAATTTCTTAGAAATTATGTTTACTTTATTAACTCTGAAAGAATAATAAACAATCTATTGATACTAATACCTACAAGAAAACTCTGAAAGAACAATAAACAATTTATTGGAAAGAGGCAGGTGCATCCCTTCTCTTACCTGTGATAAGCCGGACTACTTTCAGAGCCCAGGTAATGCCAGAGCCCAACAGTTCAGCATATGTTGGCTGCTGCCGCAGATGTACACGATTTGCATGATGCGAACAGGTCGCATGGAGGCAGATACAGGTTTCTCGACCATCAACCTTGAAACTGGAATAAACAGATCTGATGCTAACCATATAGTACGAAATTTGTAGTGTGCACTTTTGAGATGTGCACTGACTGCTCTCCGGTACGACTTGGATATACGAGTCATTAATACTACGATCGGTTACGACTTGGATAGTCTGTAGCAAGCGCCGCACATCAGTTAGCCACAATGTCCCTCCTCATCTATCTTCTCGCCCTCCTCCTGTCTCTCCTTTTCTTCTGCCTCCTTCGCCTGGTTGGACCGTGACATCTATGCGCCAAGCTCATGGTCATTCCTCATGTTCAGACAGACTAAGCCAGCAACATATTCTACAGAGGAATGCGTAACCATCTGAACCTGAAAAGGATGTTAGACCATCATAATAATTGAGAAATATTTCAGAAATGGCTGACATAGCTAGCATTGTTACATTCCTTTACGCATCTGTCATGCCATGTGATCTCATTTAAGTCAACCAGCTACTATAGTAGCTGACAGATTAGAACATCGCTAGTGCAGCTGAGTATAGACTAACTAAGCCAGCAACATATGCAACCAATACATGATTGAACAACCTATATGGGTTTTATTAGAGAGGAGACAAACACTTCTTACGAGTCGGAAAATGGAAGGATGTTCTCTTCTGCTCTTAAAGGGATATACATTGTCCGACTACCCAAAATTCAGCAATACTTTAAGATAAAGAATCAAGAAAATTTACCTTGACCTCCTAAGCGAGCTTCTTTTCCTAGGCCAAAAGCAGTAGAGTGCCGACCCATGGCTCTTGCTTTCCATTGGTTTCATCTCCAATAGAGTCCAGCTTGTACCATACAACAAATGTCAGCTTTGACGTCCACGTTGATGACTATACCGATATGATGATGCTAAAATTAAAGGATGTTTTATTCTGATCTTAAAGTGCTACACATCGTGTGACTACCCAAAATTCAGCAATACTGCAAGATAAAGAATCAAGAACAATTACCTTGACCTCCTAAGAGAGCTTATTTTCCTAGGCCAAAAGCCGTACAATGCCGACCCATGGATCTTCCTTTCCATTGACTTCATCTCCATTAGTGTTCAGCTTGTACCGTACAAGCAATGGCAGTTTTGACGTCCACATTGATGACTGTACTGATAGGATGGTGTTAAAATTGACACATCATTGTCAACACTCAGCGATAAAGCATTGCATCTTAGTAAAAAAAATATAGATCACAAGCAATCAATTACTTTTTGGTCAAGCTGGGCGCGATTGGGCGCGACTGTCCTACAGCAGCTCCAACACGCCGTCGCCGATCTTGCCCGCCTAGAATAAGTACTCCTTGATGGACGTGACAATATATGAGAAGGTGAGGTGGCAAACCAATATCCGCATCTCTGTCGCCATGAACCAGCACTCCGTTTTCTAGAGAAAGCTTGAGCGAGGTTCAAACATGGATGATCCGCAACGGCAACATTTGCACTATTATGCCCCAATATTACTGCAACTTGTTCCATTTGGTCATAGAATTCAGTCCAGATAAGATGTATATAAACACTCTGTACTTTAGTAGGGATTAAACCTGATGGAGAACTTCTTTATCCGGAAGCCTGCTAAAAGAAAACTTGACTAAATGCACTCATCCAATCTACAATAATCGAAGTAGAAGGAGCGGAGAATAAAATACTAACAAAAACTGACAAGAAGACTAATAATTGGCGAAAATCATTTACCTCAATGCACTCTCCCAATCTACTTGACTGTTGTTAAAAGAATCCTAATTAGCAGGCACGACGTGTTCAATCCTCCTTTCGATCTGGTTGCTCACTCGAGCTCATCTGTGTCCTGTGGCTCCCCTTATGAAACAATTCAAGCATTATTATGGGATCAATAACTCTCCCAATGTCAATTGACAATCAAAATCAGATCGATACCTGGCCGTCATTGGGGTTGACCTCTTGACGCGGTCGCGGAACCATGGTGGGATGCGGCATGGGGGCGGGGAACTCGGGGCGGGCGACGTGATGATGCTGCGGCACGGAAGTAGGCGTAAGCGCCCGAACCCTAGGTGGCGGCCGCGCGAGATGCAGGGCGAGCGAGCGAGCGAGGTGCGGGAGGAACATGGTGGCGCGGGGGGCTTCGGGCCAAGGAGACCGAGGACGTGGCGGCGCTCGGAGGCCTAGGCGAGCGCGTGAGAGAATCGTGGCGGTGCGCGCGGCTGGGAAGGTGTGTGGCGTGGGAGGAGAGAGAGACTCTGAGAGGGGGCAGAGAAGAGATAGAGAGGTGGGAGGGCAAAATAGTCTTATTTGAAAAATGTTGGACGAAACCAGTGACCGGAGGAAATAGAAGAAATTTGTTCTTTTTAAGTAGTATAGAGATTACTCGAACACATTGCATATTCGCATCAGGTCATCCACACTCAAATTAACATCAATCATGAATATCCATGAGATATTTCGAAGTCACCGATGTAATCTTAGCTCCACTTTGTGCGTCCTGATTTTTCCCCAAGCTTGTGGTAAAACAACTACATAAGACCGAAAATGCACAAAACTTAACTGGACTCATATGTTTTGGTTAGCCCCACTCGCTAAAGGAACAAAATTCTCAAGGTAGTTGCGAGTGCAAACGACTTGACTGCCATTTTATGAGTTCTCTAATTATGAAAAAAAAACATAAATACACTACTCCATAATCATACTCCCTCCGCATCAAAATACATGTCACAAATTTATTTAAATTTGTATGTATCTAGAGTCTAAATTTGGATGTATTTTCCGATATTTATTTTGAGACAGAGAGAGTACAAAAAATGTGACCATCAGTTAACCTTACAAAATACACAGAAATGGATTTGCATAATTAATACTATGTTAAGCAATACACGGTATGTCATATTTTTGTACAAAATCTGGCAAGTTTTCAGGTTATAACATGTAGTACATCCAGCTTTGTTTCCTCCTTTTGGATAAATATAAGAACATCTATCTTTGTTTACAAAACTTTTGAAACCTCAAGATATATTTTCATCATGGGTTCAGAGGCAACTAGCTGAGGGAAATCCGCATTCCACTCCGTGTGCATGAATAATAAGTATCTTGAGTCTTGACTGCCATAAAGCCATGTGGTCGAGTTCTTCTCATTTATTGTTTCGGTTTTTATTTCTTAGGAATTCTTGTCATAGCAAAATTTTCCTCTGTCACACAAATTCATTTCATTGAATCATCGTAGTTTTTCCACTTGACTATATGCTTTTGAAATCGACATGATTACAATGAAAATGCATCACCATTATTTCGGCAATGGTACCTTATTCGTCATGAATATGTAGGAGAGTCCAGGCCCATCCCATTCACCTCCTACTGATCTTTCAATCACCAACCAGTGAAAGATCATGTCTCGGTGGCCTAGCAAGCATACGCATTACGCAACAAAACGAAAGCCCCTCCTGACAAGTAGGAGTACATCCAGATACTATTCAGGATTAACACATAACCTTCAGAGCGAGGGAGGACAAGACGCGATTATCGAATTGTACATCCGAGACGAGCCAAAACCATGACAAATTCAGGACACAGATGCTAAAGCTTCAAAAATGACGAGCAGCTAGCCGCCAGCTCTTGTCAAGGACGCGAGGAGGGGCCGGGCCCCACGGCCACGGAGAACGGGCTGGGCGGTCCGAAGAGCGGCACGCTCGCGGTCGCCGGTGGCACGGCGGTGGAGGAGGCGACGAACCCGGGGAAGACGGCGACGGCCGGCTCCGTCAGCGGGGTAGACGGCGGCGCGGTAGTGGCCGTGGCCGGGAGGAGCGGGCCTGCGTAGAGTGGTTCCGGCTGCTGCTGGCTGCAGCGCGGCCAGCGGCACGTGGGCTCGGTCTTCTGGGCGCCCCAGAGCGTCCGGCGGGCCAGGCCGAAGCCGAGGACAAGGCCCGCGAGGAGGAGCGCCGTGAGGAGGCAGAGGAAGATCTTGGTGGCTTTGCCCACGTAGCAGCACATCGGAATCGATGGAGTGAGGAAGAGAGCTCTTCTTCTTCTTCTGGCTGCGTATCCTCGAGAGGGTCCAGTCCAGAGCGAGCAGAGCAGGGCAGGGGGCACTTTGGCTCGGCCTGCTCGCTTTGTTGTTTGGTGCTGGTGCTGCTTGTCGGTTCCAGCACTCGTGCATGGCTCCACGTGCACTCAGCGAGAGAGTGAGGAAGATTAATTAGGCATAGGTACAAAATTATTACTCCACTAGTCATTATTAGTCAAAAAGACAGTGTAGTAAATTCAGCTCAGTTGGCTTACTGGCAACGGTAAGTATGTACCACTCCGAGTGCAGTTCAGGTGTGTTCGTTCCTTTGTCACTGAAGGAGTCCGAGCTCAATGGAAGCTATGCTGAAAACACAGCGGGACGTATTTACTGATTTACTACTTCCTCCGTTCCCTAATGTAAGGTCTTTTAAATATTTTTTAAAGTGGAGTAGTTATTACACTAAAAAATGAATAAACCTACACACTAAAAACATGGTCTACATATATATGTGTTTTAGAAAAATGCTAAAATGTGTTAAATTAGTGAACCCAAGGAGGGAGTACCGTTAGTGAGACCTGATGGGACTTGCTCTGCCGACAGAGCTAGAGTTCAGGGATTACTGCTTCATTCAAAAGGGGTACAGAACATATAGTGGTGGTTCTGTTAGTAAGGACAGTGCACACCACAGCTGAGGTAAAAAGTTTGTCCAATGATGCTTCACCTTTTTCTATCTCTCCTGCATTATTTTTTGAAGCTTTTCTCTGAACTTTATGGAAGGCAGGATATCCATTTGGGCCACAGAGAATCAGAGATGAATCCAGCATGTGGCACCTCAGTCTCAGTGGGATGTGTCACATGCTGCACGGGGCCAACAACAGCTTGCAGTTTTGTTCGTTCCATTCCAAGGTGGTTAGGTACCTTGGGAATCCTTTTGATTCAGATGCACTTGTAGCAGCCTTGCACTAACACCGAGATTGACAGTAGCACTACCCAGCTGCTACTGACATAGTCAGGGAAATGTTTAGGATACTGACTAAATATTCTGGGGATTTTGCAATTCCGCAACGCTGCAGAGGCCACAGCAATTTCTAAAGCCATCGTCAGAGAGCGCCCATGGGAATTCTCACATTAAGGCAAAAAAAATAACTGAAAAGCACGAGTTAGACTGTCAGACACCACGCTCACACTTTTTTATTGACGAGCTCACACTGACTGAACCATCTTTTCAACCCGAGAACAAAAACACAAGTACCCATGTAGTAATGACAATTCAGAAAGTAAGTCAAAGTTGCAGTACCAAGTAACAATCCTAACCACCAAGACACGCATCAGAGATCAGATTCAGAGTCACAACCGGAACCAAGCAAGCAGCACACTCAGAGAAGCTTCAGTTACTGGATGACTATGTCAGGAAGAGCTGGTGCGTCAGAGGAGGAATCCACCATCTTCGCGAGCTCGTCCGGGTTAGCGCCGACGATCTTCTTCAGCACCTCCTCGCCCTTCACGAGGAAGAAGGTGGGCATGGCCTTCACTCCCAGCTTGGAGGACACGCCCTGCAGCAGAACCATCGTTTGCAGCTTAATTGCTTAGCTTAACTGGGCCATCTTCAGTAAAGCTAACTGACTAAACTAAGGGATTGCTTTTAGTTTGCGTCAGAAATGAGTCACGATCAACTTATGATCTTAACATTATCTTTAGGAACAAGGCGAAACATCACAATCACTTTATGCCTCAACTTACTAACAAGGCCCTCACGAACTGTCTTCTCTGGAGAAAGTTCAGTCTAAGCAAATAAAGAATAACTAAGCCATAGGTTTTCTCTGAAGAATGAATGAATTATTACCTGGACATCATCGACATCGACGAAGAGGAAGAGCATCTCGGGGTGGGTCTGCGCGAGCTCCTCGAACTTGTAGTTCATGGACAGGGACGTGACGCACCATGACGCCCCGAAGTGCGCAACCACCTGCACAGCACAATACACAGGGATAATTTAAGTGAACCAATGTCAACTTTTCATCATCAGTACATAAAAAGGGATTTCGAGTACAGGATATATTTCACATCAATTGCAATGAACATGAACAGAGAATTGGACAGAGTATCAACAAGAACACAAGAAATTAGGCCAAGATAAGGGAGACTGATAATTGGACAGAGCATGAACAGGACTACAGGAGCACTACTGGAAACTAGGTCAAGTGGAGGTGGGTGGGGGTGGGGGTGGGGGTGGGGGGAAGGAATTGGGAATGGATAGGATGGATGAACCCACGCACCGTGCGGCCTTCGTTGCTGGCCTGGCTGGTGAAGAGCTCCCACGCCTCGTCCTTGTCCACCTTCACGACCCTGGATTTGCCCACCTCCTGCGGCTGCTGGAACTGGATCTCCACATCCATGCCGCCTACCTACCTACCTACGCAAGAACAGAACACAACAGAGCCTTCTGTTCTTCTTGGTCGCCTCCTTAAGGCTCTTTCCCAAGCAGCAAGAAGAAGAAGAAGGAAGGAAGGAAATCACAGGCTGTCTGGAGAGAAAAGGCAAGGAATGAAGTGGCGATCCACTACGTGCTCACATCAGATATGCCGATGAGGAGCGAAGGATTATATTCTGCAGGCCCGCCGTGGGTCCGGTCCCGCCTCTGTTTTTGGCTTGCTGGTTTTGATATTTTCCAAGAATCGGGACCCTAGCTGATGCAGTTCATGAAAGGCCGTCAGTTTATGTCGACTAACTCACTGTTTCTTTTTACAATGGGTACTCGTAAGGCATTTAAATACTAGGTTATTACAAGTCCGCACCATAGAAATAGTAAAAGTCAATCTTCATACTGTTTGATTAAGCATATATGATAAATTAATAACATTTATAATATCAAATGTATATAATATATCGGTTTTGCTATTTCTCAGACGCCCGAGAAATAGTTATTTCTCAGTCATCTTGTTCACCGTTGGATTTTGGTTTCAAGATTCGATTGAGCCATCTGGTTATAGTTTTTTGTTTGTAAACTATGCATGTTTTCATTCGATTGAGCCAGCCACGTCAGCCGACCGAGAAATAGTTATTTCTCAGTCGCCTGAGACGTAGGCGTTCCCATAATATATGATATTTCCTCCGGTCTGGTTTATTAGGCACGCTCGTAGTTTAAGAAAATCTTTGATCATCAATTTTGACCAATAAAATATACTATATATCGTCCAAAAAATATACCATTGAAAACTATTTTTTGAAGATGAATCCAATGGTATAATTTTTTAAAAATATTATATAAAATATGTTGACTAAAATTGATGGTCAAAGTTGTTCTTGAACTATGTGCGTGCCTAATAAACCCGACCGGAGGGAGTAGCATACTTCACCATATTTCTATTAGTATTGATTTAATATTGTAATTGTTAATATAGTTTGACCTTAAACCGAAACTAACCGTGCGTGGCAATATAGAACAGAGGGAGTATAAGCTACTTGGATGACAACCATATAAAACGAGCGGCCAGCTCACCTCCGCTTGAGAAAGCCGGCGAAGCCCGCGACGCTTCTGAGGACGACGACAGCGAGGTGTTATCTCCTCAGTTGCTGCATGTCGTGGTGCTGGCCCGACCTCCTCCTCTCAAGTCGGAGCTGACTAGGATTGGCACTCGGCCTGCCGTGGTGTGCTAGCACGGGAAGGCCTCGCGGCACATAGTGGCAGTGGAGGCGCGGCAAGCGTACTAGATCTAGGCCCATGGCGGGTCGAATCTTAGCGTCGTGGTTATGCGGGATGAAGGAGGAGGTCGTGAAGCACAAGAAGCCTGAACGACGGCTCCAGGATGGTGGTGGTGACCTTGGTGCTTCGACTGTGCGAGCGGCGGGGCAACAATCTGTGCGTGCGAACGACATCGAATCTGTGCCCAGCGGCCAAGATCTGGCTAGGAGACGGTCGATGGATCTCTCCAGATACGTCCAGTGGAGCTGGAGGCCGACATAGCAGCGATGATGTTGGTGGTCGGCATGGTGCATGCGACTTGGACATGCGCCACTTAGGAACCACGAGAGTTTCCAGGTCATCACCCAATGTGCTCTCCCTTAGATTTCCGCAACTCGCTCCCTCTACTTGTACCCTGACAATTCATAAGCTAGTCGGGTTGCTCGGTGTTTGAGCGAGGCGAACTGTGGAGGTTACGTCACATGACCGTGTCGGTTTTTCGGTTCTAAAGCATTGGTTCTAAAAACATGAGGTATGCCGAATACGGGTTTTAGACCGCTACCGAGTTTTCCCGCCCCTCGAGAGCAGTGAGGAACGTGATCTAGATGGGTAGAGAGGGAGTGTTGGAGAAAAGTCATTCCAGTACTCATGTTCAGAAAAAGTAGAGTCTTCTGATGAAAAAACTATGTGTGTTTACAGAGTAGCAGCCCCGGGTGTAAGGGGTGAGACCTCAATCCCTTGTACACCAAAGTTTTCCAACAACAACAGTTTTTGAATCTCCCCGAAAACATAGCAGATTTTACGCTTCCATTTTACATCCAGATTGTTTGTTGTTCCTAGGGAAGGTGAATAACCCTTATCCTCCAGAGAGCCGCCTTCTTTTGGAGGTGGTGTACTTCCCTCCATGTGTTGATGTTGTGAATGAGGCACCCATCATTGCGCACAAGGGGTTTCTCTCACCCTTGGGGCATCTGTGGTTGTGCTTCCTAAGGGACGGAGGGATTTTTACGCGGATCGTCCTAGTTCTTGTACGCGGATATCGTGCCCGAGCCTGACACTAATCGTGGGTTGGTCTTCTGAGCATGTCCTCCTATCTGGTTTCTAGGCATTGTGCTGGCATTGATGTCCTGTATGCAGGTCTGCACCGCTAGCTTCAAGGTCGGTCCTAGACTCTGTCGGTGCGCCATGCTCCCCAAGGATGGCCTCGATAAAGTGCCCGAGCTGTTTTCCGACCCTGATCCCAATGTATTGTGTCGTCCTAACAGTGACCTTCCCGATGCCCGAGATAGCCACCCTGAGTGCACCGTACGTTGCGCCGATCCAGCGTGTTGTTAAGGGGATCCACTCATCCTCCCTTGCCGGGAGTTTGGTTGACGGTAAGGTAAGCGCGTAGCCCTATTTTCCCTTTTGATCTAGTGGGTAGATTATTCCATGCAAGTGTCCCTGATCCTTCTTTTTGGTTGGCCGGCGATTGTCTTGTGAGGGAGGCCTGATAGATCCTATCTCATCTCGTAGTTGCATTGTTCGCACTCTGATGCGTGCTTTAGGGATGCATTGACAGTTATTGCTCCCCTAGGTCCTGGGAGTTTAAACATTAGGTACGTGTAGTTGGGAATGCCATGAACTGTAAGATCTATGGATGTCCGAGACATGGTGGACCATGGACCTCAAAGACGCATTGTTCCATACGAAGTCCTCTCCACTGCTGAACGTGACAGGTAGAGTAATTTGTCTGAACAACTCGTGAGCTACTCCAGGGATTATCCTGAAGAATCGGTTCGAGACCGTCCGGATGTAAGTGTTGGGACCTGCATCTTCCTCAGGGTGTCCATTGCAATGATTTCAAAAGAGCTTCCTCCATCAATTAAAACCTTGTGGACTGTGGTGTTGGCAATAACCGGGGAGACCATCAAGGGTAGCCTGCTCGGGTTGGCGACGTTGTCCGGGCGCAGTCACTGAATCCGAACATGATGGGCACACTCGCCCATGGATGTGCTTCCGCGGTCCACTGTGAGGATTGCTTTGCAGACCTCCTTGACTTCCCTATGCAAGGAGTCCCCGTATGAACCTCCCCACAAGTGGTTTACCTCGGGGCTAGTCTTGTGCTCATCAATGTCATAGATGAAATCGATGCTTCCTCCGGTGGTGTACTATCTTGTCCCGACAGCCCCGGGTCTTGTTGCCAAGGTCCGACAGGTGGCCCTGGAGCCCCGTCAGGGCGGTGTCCGAGCTGCTACTGGTTTGGGTTGGTGCACCGTGATGGCTCAAGTGGCGGGGCTTGACTTCCTGTGATGCCTTGGCCACGTCCTTGATCCATGAGATGATGACTTGGTAGTTGGTTCTCCCGTGTGAGGCAGTGGCGTGGAAGTCGCACCAGTTTTCCATAGTACGCTCCTCCAGAGGGATCCACCGCTGATGGGCCTCCCTGTTCCGCATCGCACCGGAGCCTAGGTCGGCCGCGTCGGAGATGACCACGTCTCGGTGATAGACTTTGTTGACCACTATTCACCGATATTGACGGGGCTAAGTGTTGGGTCCCGCATGTGATAAGAAATACAAATATAATTGTTTCGACTTCACTGGTGGGTGGTATTCTTGGTCCCACGGGTCAGAAGGCAACATATCTATTTGTTTCCATCGTTGCTAACATGGCAAAGAGGGGTCCCACATGTAAGAAAATGAGTCAAACAGACGACAAATCAAGCCCAACGTAACGGCTACCGGCGTCACATCTGTCTAGGGTCATGGACGTAACGAAACCACGTAAGCTGATGGAATAACTCCAATTGCCCAATTCGTAGTGACATAGTTCCAATTTCCACGTGAACTAGGGCCATAGACGTAATAAACCCTAAAAGTAAAGGCAATACTATGTTTGTCTTAAATCTAGTTTGTGAAGATTTCTCTTACTAGAGAATTATTAGTGGGATATGTTGCATCATCTCAACCATAGGACGTGATTCTCATATGAATGTTTATCGAACACATTACGAAGTTACATCAGTATTACGTGTTATTTCAAGTTGTTTCTCTAGTGCCCCACACAATCCTTATGATATACGACTTGAGTTGCTCATGGCTCTTGATCATGCCCTCCTCTAGCTACATTATGGAAGTATCTATTTATTTGAATCTCCTTCGAGCTAAAATTGAGCTTTTCATCATTGATACTATTTGAGTTCCTCCTCGCGTGAAATACTAGCAATCTGGGCATTCGACTTACCTTTTTTTTCATCTCCTTCTCTAACAAAGGTCGTGCTTTCGCTAAAGCCTCAAGCTTATCAATGATAGATGAAAATCTTATCTTTTCCTTTCTAAGATTACATCAGTATGACGATGCCCACCCTCCAAGGTATTTACACATAATGCACATTTTATTATTCAACCTTTTCTTGAAAACACGGTATAGACGTAGATGCTCAGAGTGCCTATGAACATACGCATGCACTGACTATGCTATGAGTATCTTCGAGAGAATAAATCGACGGATCAAGTTTTGAGATTGACGAAATAATAACCGCGGCTTCGCAGTGAAAATACATTCCGCTTTATGAAAGACACGGTTATCAAACCTGGATTGGCTACCGGTATTGTTGCCCTCCTACGCTGATAGAATATAAAAGCGAAACCTGTGACGTAGGCAAGGTGGCATGTCGACAGAGAGGCGTGTGATACTGTGATGGGCGTGTCTCCTTCGTGAAGAAGAAAAAGGAAAGGTTATGAGACGAGAGCTCGCTTTAAAAATGGCCGCATCAGTTGAGCTGGTCAAATAGCAGGAGAGAACGGGTCGCCTGAGAGACCCACGTCACGGGGCACTCGCACGTTCTGGAAATCCAGCAACTCTGCTATGTATATATGCTAGCTCGCCGCTGGAGTTGAGCAAAAGAGCTTTAGAGTTGACAACAAGTGTTTTGTCAGGACACTAGAAGTTTGAATGTGTTGTTCTTCTTCCAGGCTTCTTTTAACCTGACATCTATTTAGTATGGAGTACCTATTCTCCTGTAACTTTCTAATTGAATTGAATGACATAGGCATGAGCTTCATATTCCCATTTTCTATAGTAGGATTTTACTTGATTTATCCCGCCGGAGGATCTTCAGAACAGAAAAAACCATTAGTAACAGAAATATGTTGGTAAACAAAGACAAGTGCAAAGTTACAAACCCTTTTTATCCTGGAACAGAGTTTCAGGCTCAACATTCTATCACAGCAAACATGAGAGATTGTCACCAGCCGCTTACGCAGCACCACGTTATTCGCTATTATATCACCATCGTTCCATTCACGACGCTGTGGAGCTCTGCCACACAAAACATCCACTACTAATTCAGAATACTCTCTGCTGCGGCCTGCAACACGCGGTCTGTCACTCAAGAAAAGAATGCAGCGTAACAACGCCCAGTTACATTACCCAAAAATCTCAAATCAGCTACTACTACAACAGAAAACGTGGCAGCAAGCAGGGCTCCTCTCCTCTCCTGCTCGCTGCCACGGCGCAAGCTCTGCCACTCTCCCTACTGTACATGTTACAAGAGGCCAGCCGCCGCGCGTCGCCACCGCCAGCTCGTGGCCAAGTCAGTCAACAAGCCGACGACTCATTATGTATTATCTCATTAGGTATCACGTCATGACGGCCACTAAGGGGAACTTCACCCGTAGCTCAGCCTGTTGTCCGACGACCGAGCCTGTGTCTGCCGTCTCGCCACCCCGATCTCGCAGGCGTTCACCCTCGAGGCGAACCTCAGAGAGCAGACTGTTTCATTGACGGAGGACGCTTCCGGCGCGATGTTGACGAACATGAGCGTCTTCGAGTCCCCGCCGAGGCAAGGCTGCAGCAAGTGTAATGTTTGATGTAAGTATATCTGTTTAACATGTATATGCACGATGGAGACTTGGCACTGGCGGTCAGTGCATTTACCTGCAGGAGGTATGTAAGTTTCGAGTTCCTGAAGGGCACATGGTCATCGTTCTTCGCGATCGCAAAGATGACATCGCTCAGGGCTGATAGGCTTTTATTGATTGCCTATAACATCAGCAAACAGGATGGTTAGATCCATGGCATTATCGAATCCCAGGAACATAGTTCACCGGCTTCCATGATGAAGTACTCACCTGAGTTTCCTTCAAGCGATCACCTGTTGAGCCACTTTTAGCAAGACGCTCACTCCCAGCCAAATCAATCAGGTTAAGCACGCCTTGTACTTGCTGGCCTGTGCTCTGCAATGAGATAAGAGATCAAGATATACTCTCAATATCTGTGTCCACTTCGTATGCAAGAATTTGAAGTAAATAATGGTCTTCGATATATATGACATGCATAACATTTTATAGGATATAATAATGTCAGTACCTATTGGCAAGACAATTGTAAAGTTTCATACCGTGCTTCTTACACTCAAAGCTGGGAGAAGTGACCTACCTCATTTGATCCAAATATCTTTAGAGTGAAGACAAAATGACTCCGTGAAGATTGCTCGTTCATTTGGGTCTTACCGACAGACCTGTTTACACGGGTGATCAGATCAGATTCAATAGAAACTAAATAACATAATGAATACCCTATCTACTCTGTATACTCCCGATATGAATCACCTGCTATGAGATGCTTTGTCTAGAAGCGACGTCACATCAGCAGTACTGAAAACATTAGTAGTTGTAAGATCGGAGACCGTTGTGTTTCCCTGGGCATCATGCTTGATGGTGAATTGTTTACCGGCAGACATCTCAACATTGTTGGAGCGTCCGGGTGCTAACAAGTCACGAATTGTCTCATTATATATTTCCAACATGGATGCCTGCATACAGGATTCAATATTAATAAATGTCTTAACAATACAGGTAATACATGGTTTCAGAAGCTAGATTGTAATGCAATCCAGGGACTAACCTGCATACAATACTTCCATCCTTGAGATTCGAGAGATTGGCTAGTCTTGAAAATTTGCTCCAAAGATCGAGGTATAATGCCTTTCTGATCACGCCCTGGCTTACCCATCATCGTATATGTTTTACCAGAACCTGTTTGGCCATATGCAAATATGCATACCTGCACCATGCAAAGGTAAATTTAGCATAACAAGTAGTACTGCATAACTGAACGAACTAATAATTGCACAGAGACATGCATAAAAAGGCTCTTGAAACCTATAAATAAGTTGAAAGCTCCAGGACCAGGATGATAGTGATACAGGAGTGATTAGAATGTGCATGATTAGATAGTTGTTGTTTAGCATAACACAAAAGCACGTGAATAGGCACTTGTAAGAGGATGTGCATATTGCATTGTAGTTCCATGATATATTGTGGTTTGGTAAAAAACGTTCAAGAACTGATATGTGCCAGTGGTGGATAGAGACAATTCAGCAGATGTGTAAATTAGTAAAATAGTGTCACCTAATGTTTTGAAAGAACAAAGATGCCTAATTACTAAAATAAAATGTATGGCACTTCCAACCGAACAAAGCAACTGCAGTTAAGTTGGTAATGAAAGGTGGTTACCTTGTATCCATCGAGTGCACTTTGAACAAGCTGGGACATTTCGACAAACACATCATCTTGTGAAGCGCTATGACTGAAAACCTTGTCATATGAAAAAGAACACTTTTGACCTACAAAATGCAAAACCAAAAGGCATAATATCTCATTAGATTTTATTGTAGAAATTATTTAATATAACCAGCAGAATGTGTGAAGAGGCATATTCACCATTATTTATTAAGTCAATACCACGCCCAGCATTTTCCACGGATGATGGATAAGAAATCAGGGCTTCTTCCTGACTGTTAGAATCACCGTCAGAAAGAAGGGGTCGAACCCTACAAAATACCCTAATGTTCCCTTTTAGTTCCTGCAAATAAGAGCCCAATCAATACGAAGATAGAAGTATGCATGGTATTTCAATCTTTGTTCATGACTTGGTTACAACAAATTTAAGTCATGTAGATGAGAACCCCTGCACATATTATATAAGTATTACCAATATGGTATTGTGCAACTTCTTTCGTAGCTTGTCAGCTTCAATGATTTGAAACTCTGCATATGCCAAACGCTCTTCCAGATCTTTAATTGTCACTTTCTGTTCTTCATATCCTGTCATCGCCTCGATTGCAGTCACATCAGCATGCTGCATAAGTAAATAGTGATATCAAACTTCATTGAATATTCCCTACAACATATTTAAAAAAATGAGCTAAGTACAAGATATGCTTTTCTAACCTTTAGCTTCTCAGTGGCATCTGTAAGGTGCTTCTGCAATGTTTCGATTTGTTCTTGCTGTGAATTGCACGTTTCCTGAAAACAAGCATAATGATAAGCCAAGTAGTCACATGAAAATTTACCAAATGAACTGAAAGCACAAACCTCAAAGGCTGACACTTTTGAACTTAAAACGGCGCAGTCTTTTGAAGACTGTCTCGCCTGCTCGCTGTATGTAGCCAGCTCAGCGGTCAAGGTATTCACTTGAGCAACGGACTGATCGCGATCATCTCTAATTTGATGTAAGTCTGTTCTGAGGCACTCTACTTCTTTTCTAAGTTCTTCTTTCACTCTAATAGCTTCTTTCTGGGAAGTCTGAAAGAGTATAAATAGAATGTGAAATCTATCAACGTATACTAAAAACATACAACAGTCACAAACAAAACTTACCATGGAAGAATCCAACTGGTTCTTGATTGAGTTGTTAAGATCTTTTAGATTAGTCATGGCTTCCATCATTGCACTCTTCTCCCTTTGCAGCTTTGAAATGATTTCTCCATTCTTCGATGTATCAGCTTGAAGATTGCTATTGTATTGCTGCAAGCTGGCGTTGTATTCCTGAAGCCTTTTGTTTGTGTCTTGGACCATTTTCAGCTGGTTCACAAATTTCGCAATTAGCAAAAAGAATTATTATGATCTAAAATCAGGTAAAGACATCATAGTTTGGATCCCTACCTGCTCACTAAACCGCTTTGCCTCATGAGTAACCCTTTCAAGGTCAACCGTCAGTACGTCCCGTGAAGCCTCCGCTGACTCCCGTTCCTGTCTCTCCTTCTCATAAGACTCTACCGCAACCTGCCAGTTTGAATATTGAGAAATTAAAGTTGTGCCTCAAGTCTGTAATCCATTGACATGTAATAGTATGGTGAGAGTTCTGACCAGCTTGTCAGCCTTCTCCTTGTTCAGGATTTCCTCCATTGAATTACACCGTGCTGTCATCTCTAAGTTTGCAGCTATCAACTCCTCAAAGGCACCACTGAGCTGAGCCTCTGCAAATACAATCCGATGAAGTTTAGATCGTGAGAATTATGGCATAGTTTTGCATTTATGGATGACATTATTAACAGTGCAACACAACACAAGATAAATTGACGACCAAACAATGCACTAAAAATGCCTCAGATTTACTCTCCTAAGGAGGAGCCAGAAGAGTTAGAAGAATACAGTACTGAACTTTGTGTAACGGTCAGTAGTTCAGGTTCAACACCAGCAGATGATAAATTGATGACCAAATACTAGTACACATGCGCAATAAATGACTGATTTGAATCTCGTCAGATTATGTATGAAACCAATACAAAAGGGGGCGGCGCTGGGATCATTAGACTGTATTAGTACCAAACTCTGCGTGGCTGGTATTCTCTGCATCCATCTGCGCCCGGAGCTTCTCGAGCTCGGCCAAGTAGCCGTCCTCCAGGTCCACGTACCACCGGATGCAGGCCCTGAGGCGCTTGATGTACTCGCTCATCTGCTCGGTCCTCCCCTGCACGAATCCGACCAATTCAGGAAACCTCACTCGCGCAAGCTGTGACTGGCAGCGATTATAACGGAAAAAAGAAAGCCGAGGAAAGAAGAAGGCACCTTGTAGTCGTTCTTGGACTTGCCCTTCATCTTCTCGGCGAGCAGGCGCTCCACGTCGTCCCTCCCGCCGAACTCGAGCGCGGGCGCCCCCGTCTCGCTGCCGCTGCCGCCAGCGTCTGCCGCCGCGGCCGGCTCGCCGTTCGCCCCGCCGGTGTTGATCGCCGAGAGCACATTGCGGCGCGGCGTGGCCTTGAGCCCCATCCCCCGCCGCGCGCTCCCCAGGTTCTCCTTCTGCGACGCCACCATCACGATTCACGACGTTATTACTGACCGTATGGGGGGAGGGAAGAAAGAAAGAAATCCAGCGGCGGGAGAAGAAGCTGTGGAAGAAAGAAAAAGGAAGAGATAGGAACTGAGGGCGGAAATCGCAATGGAGATTGAGGAGACTCACCGGGCAGGCGCTGCGCGGCGTGAGGGAGGACGCCATGAGGCTAGATGATTAGTGGCGGGATTACTAGGGGGTAATACTGGTGTGGGGTGGTGGGTCAGTGAGTGCGCGCGCTCTCCTGCTGCAAGGTGGTGGTGGTGGGTGAGTAGGGGGAAAGGGAGCTTTCTCCTCGGGGTGGAGTGGACTCGAAGGCAGAGGAATCTCTCGATTTCTCTTCCGTGGCTTGGAAGCGCCGACGGAACTGGATCGTGCGGGGGGGGGACGAAGTGAGCTCCGCGGAAGTGACGGCGAGCTGGGACTGGGAGGCGCTGAGGTCCCGGAATAAGTTGGGGTTTTCCCCGTGCGCTCGGATCTGAGGAGCGAGCGAGAAGCCCGAGAAGGCCGGACAGGGGAGGGAGGCGGAGGAAGGGGACGGAGCGGCGCAGCTATTTCGAAATATTTTGAAGCCCTCCACGGGGGTCTGGGTCGGGGGTACCGTTCGGGACCAGGCTGGGCCGGTGCATTTACGAGCGTGCCACTGGTGGCCGGCCTGTGCCGGTGCCCCGCCGGCCTCGCGTCATCGGGCGTGAGAAGAGCGCAAGTGGCGCGCTGCCGTGGGATGTAGTAGCATTCTCGTCCGTTGCTTAGATATTCGAGGGCTAGTTTGGGGATTTGTATGAGTGCATCGGGTGAACGGTCAACTTCCGTGTCGTGGGCTTGGAGATGGGCCTACTACGCAGGTCGTGGGCCGAGACAAACATGCCGCGAGCTGCGACGTTGCTCTCCCTCTCTCTCTCTGTGGCTCGTCGCCTTTCGGGGGCGAGAGAAGTCAGCAGCGTGGATGGGGTTGCCATGTCTCGCCAAGGCCTGAGTCGCTTCCCCTGCAGGACGACGCCGACACGATGCTTGATCAGCTAGCCATGGCTAATCTAATCGCTGGCATAATCAGCTCCCGTCTTGTCGCTTTACTGGTTTTTGCTAACCGCTAATCCCTATTTCTGCAGATGCGTTACTGTTACGAGTCGGGAAAAATGGTGGAGGCCGACGGTGATGCGTGTGCTTTCTACGGAGTAGTAGTATATATTCCTATCTGCGGGACGGCGATGTGGTGGGCGATCGTCGTCTATTTTCGCGCGCTTTAGTTGGTGAGCGGCGGTGGTGTTTCTTTTTCTTTTTTTTCCGGTTCAGTGGAGCTTCTTCGTGGCAAAGCAAAGTTTCCTCCGGCCGGATATGATTCTCCTGCCGACGCTAATCATCCCGTTTATTCAGAGCGGCCGATCAAACGCGCGCGGTGCCCACCACCACAGACCACCACACCCGGTGGCTGCTGCTGCCCTACATGGAGCCAGCCACTGCTATGTGGAGTAGTAGTATTGTCTCTCTTGCACTTTACGTAGGATCACATGATGGTATATTATATGGCCCGTCACACCATTCCGTAATGATTGCAGATGGCTTAGTTAATCAGAATGGCCTTCTCCAATTGTTTGGGCGTGCATTTGGTAGTCTAGATGCTGTTTTTTTGCCTAGCCCGGTAGTGTCGTGGCTAGCACTGTCAGACCCATAAGACGTTGGGTCCTGAATGGTATCCTGTTTTTTCTCGGCAAAAAAAGAATCGTATCCTGTTTGGTGGCGCATTTTGTGCAACCCGTTTGTTAGCCTGCTTGTAAACCCAGAGCTCGAACGTGAAGCAAGTATGTGTTTCGTTGCCCTAGGACTGAATTTTGGTCACCTCTTCTCTCCAATGAGTAATCTTACCTTTCTATCTCCCCAATAGAAAGTTCATCAACAAACAAACATTAGCTACTACAAATAGGCAGTACATCAGTTCATCATCACACAACCCTATCTAATGTGAATGGCACTTCACAAACACAATCGATCATGATTATTGTTCAGAAACAGGGGGAGGAGGGGAGGGGGTACTGCAACCATCTTATCTTCTTCTTCTTCTCAGGTCGTGGTGGGGCCTCTGTCATTCCACATTGTCGTTGACCACTCCATTCTCTTATGCTTCCAAGCTTCATTGTCGGATGCTTCGACACCATGGCCAGTGTCATTCTCGTCGGGAATCACTCTCTGCTCATCCAGAACATATGAATCAGGGCCATATCCCAAGATCTAGTTGTGGAGTATGCAACATGCAAGCACTATCTTTACCTGGGTGGGGAAGGTGTGGAATGGCTTCTGATCAAGGATTTTGAACCTGTTCTTCAAAGTAGCAAGTGTCCTCTCAATGGTAACCTTAAGGCTAGAGTGCCTAAGATTGAAGAGCTCTTTGGCATTCTGTGGCCTGTTCCTTCTAGTGAACTCGTTCAGATGGTACCTGGTAGACCTGAAGGATGAAAGAATCCCAGGACGACAACCATATCCATCATCTCCTAGATAGAACTTGCCATCAGGGATATTGATCCCATCAGGCCTAGACATGTTGTCAGCAAGGATGGTTGCATCATGGGATGACCCTTCCCAACCAGCTAGCACATATGTGAATATCATGTCAAAATCAACAGCAGCTAGTACATTTTGGCTAGTGTAGTGCTTCCTTTCACTATAAGATGTAGAATCTGATCTTGGAACTCACATGGGTACCATCGATTGCACCGATACAATCATGTTACATGAACACAAGGATGAAATGAGAAAAAGGGAACACATGGGACTCAATCGAAGGATGCACTGATAAAACAAGGGAACACATGCTCACCTTGAAATATGGCATCCATCTCAAGCTATTGTGTACCTTTTCTAGTGTTTGACCCGTAGGAGACTTTGATCATCTCCTCTCTCAGCTCACCAATTTCATACAGCACTCGGTTGAAATAGCACGATATTGTCTCCATGCTTATTTTGAAAGTGTTGTGGATGACCCTAACCTCTGGTTATGGCCAACCACATGAAGGAGCATTGCGACTTGTTCTTCCGCTGAGGTGTGGATGCTATCTACCAAAAGTACACCCGTCCTTAACCTTGCGTCAAGTGCAAAGAAGGGGCTCTTCTCATCCTGAGCATGTTCAAAGAATCTACATCGTTGTAGTTGTATATGTAGTTCAGATTGGCCATCCTTTCTTGATCTCGCGCACACATAGGACCGTAACTCAGTCGATAAAACGTAGCCCGCCTAACAACTCTCTTGTGCAACAACAGGACTTGAACCACTGCTATAAGCGCAGCTGCCTGATGGATAAACGGCATCCTGTCGTCCTAACAATACGGAGCTATAGTGAGTTCTTCCTAAATCGGTGCTTCATCCCTAATCGAAACAGTAAGGGAGAGGGATTGATGGTGGTTACCTCACCCATGGCGATGCGCAGCCGAGGAGAAGGAGGGACATGAGCCTCTCTGCCGCTGACCGTTGCTCACTAGCCAGAGTAGGACGAATCGCCGGGCAGGATAGATCTGCGCTGTCGCCGTTAGCGGTGTCCAGTCAAGAGGAGGAGGGGATTTTGGGGAGCGCCAACGCATACGGTGAGCCATCCAGCATGTGAGGGTACTCTTGGCGCGAAGGAGGGCCGGGAAACTTCCGTTTCCCGCCTGCGGCCCCGCAGATGGCGCGCGCACCCCGCAGCCCCTTTTTTGCAGCTCCGCGACATGGCTCCACGGAAACGCTCGATTCGAGCGTTGTTGTTGGGCCTGGCCCTAGGGTGCTTTACAGAGCACGCTGGCCGTAACGCAACGGTCGTACGGGGAACCAAACAGGCTGATTTCGTCGCGCCCTAGAGGAAATGCAGACTACCAAACACGTCCTGGGTGACAGATTAGTTTGTGACGTTTTTTCCCTTTCTTCTTTTTCTCTGAAACTGACCATGTAACTAGCTGCTGCCGCATCGCTTAATTACTGTGCCGGGACTTTTCTGAAGATGCGGCACACGAAGCTTCAGAAGCTGACAGAGAAGGTTTACATTCTGTGTCAAGTAAATGTCATAGCAGCTGTGGGGTGGTAAATCTGCGCGCAATTCAATCAAACTCAAAAAAGGACCGACGAGCATGCGCCAACTCGTCACCAGAAACCGCGACAAGGTAGTAGTAGTAGAGGAAAATAAGGTCGGAGATTTGGCAGGGTTTCGGTTTCAGTCAGGAAAGGGTCCTGGAAACAAACCCACACGACGCTGGGTTGCGTCGCAAGGCACCCCGAGCGAACGAACGAAGGAGACAAGGCGTCGTCGGCTAGGACTACGGAGGGAATCGATCAATCAAGGCGACGGCGACGGCGACGCGGACGTGCATGCACGTAGCAGAGTACAATCGAGGTCGCGGGTCGCTGCGCTGCAGGGCGCGGTCGCGGCGGTGGTGACTGGTGACGGCGACGTCGCGAGCCTTCTGGCGCTCCGGCAGTAGGCACCGAACCAAACCTGTCGCGCGTCGCCAAGCCTAGCTAGGCTAGGCGCCGAGAGAACGAGCCGTCGCCTTGCGCGCGCGCGCCATGGTCCGTGGTCCGCGGGGGTCGAATGAATGACCAGCGGAGTCCGGAGGCATGTGCGCGGTGAGGACGACCGCGTCCCTGCCGGACCTGTCCTCGCGCCTGCGCCCGACAGGTTGCGCTTGTGCGTGATTGCGCGAGGGATATCGCTGTTTCGGACGTGCGGAGGGTGAGGCGTCACCTCTCTGTCTTTCGGTTTAAAGGTGGCTCGGCAACAAAAAAAAGTGTGGAGGGTGGCTCCGCAGATGCCATTAGCTGATTATAGGGCAAACACGAGCCAAACTTTGTTTACGATGGCCCACGGAGAGGCCCATGTACTCTCGGGGGACACACCAGTGCACTCAATGGCATTTCTCATTTGTCCGCGGCTGCGCCATCACAGGTGTGGCGATCAATACACCAAGGCATACTAAAGCTGGGGCAGCGTTTTGGCTCCCGACCTGAACTGCTCCTGGAATCTGGGCCGCCTAAAGCTGTGTAGGGATCTGTTTCTAGAGTCTTTTTTACTGCAGATACCGTTTGTCAGAAAAACGTCAGCCTCGGTATTGCCTGCTCTGGTATGGTATCTTGCCGGCCCAGAACATAGAGAAGTCGTGGACCGTGGTACAGATGTTAGTTTTGCCTCCGCCACATGTGCGTGTAGCCGTGGGACAAAGTTCGTAAGGTAGATGTAGTTCTTGCTGGATCCGGTTACGCAGTATTTGTCTCTCATCTCGAGTGTCCATACGTTCCGATGAGGAAAGGTTTCTCGAGTCCACATTGTGCCCTGTAGAATCATTGTCGTTGGAGGCCAAACAAACACAAAGGAGAAAAAACTGTGTCAGAACTGCAGCTAATCATTTCGTTGGCTCATGTGAACGGCTAATGGGATGTGGGCAAGAGTTGGCTTGTGTTGTTTTCCCGAAACATCTATGCTTTATGATGCAGACTTAAAATTGGATATGCGCAACCCGGACCATATACTTGTGTTGACCGAGTTGTTAGCATAAAACTAACACAGTGATAGTCAAATTTCACCACTTTACATTTCAATTGTAAAAAACTACCACATCGGATCTGAATTTTCGCAAAAGCACAGATTGCATATTGATATCGAATTGATGCCGTTTCTAACAGGTGGGGCCCTTTTTTTCGGGCGAAATTGATGACGGTGGCATAGGATCCACCTGTCAGGAGAATTAAAAAAATAAATTTTTTTTTTCACTCTCTTTACCACCCGTTGACTCCTCTGCTAAGGTGGATGTGGCCCCACCTATCTAACTCCCATCTCTCTTCTTCCTCTGATGGTAGCTACCTGATGGTGAAGCCCTAGGGCCCCCACCTCCAACCCCACCGCATGTGCCCATCTTCCTGCTCACCGACGAGCACCGCCAAGCTGTCGTGCCCCTGCCTCGTCGCTGATTTTCCAAATCACCCGCTGCCTTTCGCGGCCGCCTGGGACTTGGCGCCCGACCATGTTACGATGAAGGCGACGGGGCTAGGTGGCCAGGCGCTTGTCCAAGCACAACACCAGGAACAACGTGGCGGAGGAGGGGTGGCCATGCCCTTGATCGGCCATGGCGCGTCGACAGACAGGGGATGGGTACGGAAGAGACGTGAGGGTAGGGCGGTGAAGGGGGCTCGCCGGAGTGCGACAGTGCGCATGCAAGAGAGTACGGTTGCGGTGCCGCACGGACGGGGATGGGTCAACCTCATCCCACATTTTTCATTTTTATATAATATTTTGATTTTTAATCAGGCTGACAGGTGGGGCTCAGTCCACCTCATCAACTTTGCCTCTTACGGGTGGGTCCCACTGCAAAAATTGTGTCAATTCATGATCAACGTGCAATTAGTGCATTCGTTTGATCCCTAGAATTGGATCGGGAGATCACACGGATCCATGGAGGGACTAGTGGATACCCCGTGATGGTCTGTTGAGGCCGGAGGCATACTAACATGCTTCGGGGATGATCCACCGGTTACTGTTGCAGGGTTCATCAATGAAGCGACAATCTCTTGGGAGGAGGATAGACTGCAACAGTTTTTACAGCCTATGGACGTCGATCTGATCATGCAGATTCCGTTGAGTGGGTGAAGGCATGAAGACTTCTGGGTATGGCACTACGACCGTAAGGGCATCTTTTCGGTTAGATCAGCCTACCGAATGCTTTTCCAAACTCAGGACAGGAGAGAGGCATGGTTAGAGGAGAGGGCCACCGTTTCCGAGGGCCAGCATGTGGAGAGGCAGTGGAGTGCACTGTGGCGCACTCAGGTTCTGTCGAAGATACGCTTGTTCCTATGGAGGCTCGCAAAACAATCACTGCCTACAAATGATGTGCGACACCACAAGAAAATGGCAGAGGTTGATCAGTGTCATATGTGGGGGGCGGACGATTCTTGGCGACATGCACTGATAGATTGCATGATGGCACGTTGTGTTTGGGCACTTGTCGACCCGGAGCTCACGGAGCACCTATGTCAATCGGAGGAAGGGGACGCCCGAGCATGGCTTGCACACTTGATTGAAACTCTTAGGGCGGAGGAGCAGATGAGGGTTTTCGTGATGCTTTGGGCGATCTGGCACGCATGCCGGAAAGCGATACACGAGCAAGATTTTTAGGGCCCCTTATCCATGGAATGTTTTGTCGAATGGTTCATCGACGATCTTGGACAAAGCAGCTACAGCGAGGCGAAATGAGCAGTGGTGCCGGCAGGTTCCTCAATGCCGAGATGGATGCCTCCTCTGGAGGGTGTGGTGAAGATAAATGTGGATGCAGCTATACGCAAAGTATCGGGCGGGGGCTCAGTAGCGTTTGTTGCACGATCTGATTTAGGTGCTTATATGGGAGCGTTACCAGGCAAAACTGATCCAGAAATGCTAGAAGTTCTAGTGTGCAGGGAGGCGATTGCGCTTGCATATGATATCAACGCCACGAAGGTGAAGATCGCGAGTGAAGAGTATCGAGGAGGGATCAAAAGGAGTATATGCTCACATCATCCTCGAGATCAGGGAGTCCAACTGTGAGTTTGAATCCATGTCTTTCTGCCATGAGAAAAGAAACTCGAATAAAGAGGCTCATTATCTAGCTATGAGTGTAGTAGCTGGTGACCTTGGTCGCCAAGTGGTTAGTTTCTCCGTCAGAAGTCTTATGTATCCTAGATTTTATAGAAGTTTAATAAAGGCGGATCCCCTCAAAAAATAAATTGTCCGTGGCTGGGTAAGTTTTATGATTTTTTATGTCGCACATTTCGTACACATAAATGTCCTAAATTGTTGAAAACTTGACGCTGCCAACTCCTCCCGTGAAAGAGGATCAGGCGCGATCGCATCTGCCCCAAAAATATAGCAGTCGCCCATCCCTGCCTCCTCGGCCGCTTGGGAAATGGGATGGGGTGAGGACCCTAGGCTCAGGCCTATATTTAGGGTTGTCCTTCTTCTTCCTTGAGGCGCGGCTTCCATGGAGGAGACCGCGTCATGTCGAAATAATTTGCCATAATTCTTCCTCCATCTCGGCGCCGCTCCAACTAGTGACATCAGGGGACATGTGGACCGGTCTTCTCGCTGGACTTTGGATCCGGTGATATTTGTATCTAGTGGTCGACGTTCGTCAATCTCGCGGGTGATGGTCGTGTCAACTGCTACAGTAGTGTTTGACGTCTTGCAGTTGTGCGCGTGGAAGACGACAGGTGACAGTTTTTCTCTTCTTCGACTTCATTGGATGAAGATGACGATGTCGGGATCTGGCTACCACGGGGAAGATCCCCATCCTACGTGCCACAAAGCCTCAAGCTCGTCGCAAGTGACGACTCGGTTCATCGGCTCGAAAATCATCCTCGTATGCGATGGTGCTCTCCCAGATCTAGGTATGGCGGTTGTTCGCCTCTTTTTTCGGTGCTACCATGGTGGAGGAGGACGATGGAGACAGATCGATGAGGCACAAGTTTCTCCAGGGGTGTAATTGTAATTTTATTTGCGGGGTTCTTTGTGCAAAGTTGCTCAATAAGCATGTGTGTCTTAGGTGTTTACCATATATCTAATCTCTGGATTGTCCAATGAAATATATGGTTTACTTCAAAAATGTCCTAAATTAATGAAAATGGTAGCAAATTAAAGTAGCATGACAAGGTAGTTCCCGAAAACCAAATTTAAGTAATCTAGTGAATTACACATCTTGATCATTGATGGGATGATCCCAGTTCTCGTGCTGGCCGGGAGGAAGAAGAGCTCGTAGAGAATCTCGTTGTAGACGGTGACGACGTGGCATTTCCGATGAGGTGAAGCATGGACCTCACCGGAGATGGGCCACAACATTGCCGATAGAGGTGAGGCCTAGAACTTAGGACTTATGGTGTAGGTCATAGGGGTTCTGGTGGTACGCAAGGGGCTTAGAGGGAAGCCGGCCGAGATCTCACCAGAGACAGGGATGACATGGCTAGCCTCGGATAGACGACAAAAGTGAGGCCTAGATCTTAGGGCTTAGGATGCGGGGGGAACTTAGAGGGAAGTCGACTAAGACTTCACCAGAGCTGGGCAAAACGCGGCTGGCCACAACATCGCTGGCAGAGGTCAGGCCTAGATCTTAGTGTTTTAGTGGTGGGTGGAGCAGGTTAGAGGACAAAGACGATTGCGATGAGTTGTGGCCCATGATGACATTCGTGCGACTGTCGATGCGCTCGTTGACACATGAAACTAAATAGAGCACCCACCCCGGGGTGGGTCAACACATACGCACGGTACCGGTTCCTGACCCATCATCCGCCGGATGACATGCCCCAAGAGCACCAACATTTTCTAGGCCACATGAACAATTCGACGTGCCTAGACCCAGTTTTCCTAGGGAGGTGCTATTGGCCGCTTTAAGCGGTACTACACCTATGTGTTGCACGTATGTGTATCCTCTCCCCTCGACCGTGATCTATGGCACACCACATGTCGCATGCGCCCTCCTCTCCCTTATCCCCAGTCATCCTCTTTCCCGTGCATGTCTTCTCTCCTACCGCTGATTCCTCATGCCGTTGGAACCGTAAGTTCCCAAGTGTTCTATTCCTCACCTCTAGCAGCGACATCGTGGCCAGCCGCATCGTCCCAGTCGTCGACGAGGTTCTAACCGGCCAGCCATCCCTCTAAACCCCCCAACCTACACCCTTAACCCTAAGTCCGGTCATCAGCAAGCACCGACAACCCTAACTCCGGTCATAGACGAGTACCACCTCACCATCTCCCCTAGGTTTTCTTCCTCGCCTCTATTGGCTCTGCTGCAGCCAACCGTGTCATCCCTGTCTCCGCGAGTCACAACCTCACCTCCACCAGCGAGTTCACGACCTCACCTTGATACATTGCAAATGTATCTATAATTTTTGATGTTCCATGCTTGGTTTTATCCACTTTCTTTCGTTTTGTTCCAACTTTGGAGTATTTTTCATATGATTTCTTGGACTAACCTATTAACAAGAGCCATAGTGCCAGCTGCCCGTTTTCTGCTGTTTTTGGTTCCAGGAAAGTCAGAAAATGAATATTCTCGGAATTGGACGGGACAAAAGCCAAAGTGCCTATTTTTCCGGAAGTCATCATATGCGTAATTTAGGAGAGAGGGCCACTGGCCACCACACCACCTGGCCTTGGCCTAGCCTGGCCGCGCCAGTGGTGGCCAGCACCAGCACCTCGGTCTCTCCTTTCGCCTATATATTACCCTCGGGACGAAACCCTAAGTACCCAATCAAAAATCTACGAAAGAGTCTGTAGCCGCCATCATCTCCATCCCTAGATCGAGAGGGATCTGAAGCTCTTCCCAAGACTCGCCGGAGGGGAATTCACCCTGGAGGCCTTCTTCATCATCATGCAAGCCTCCGGTGTGATGCGTGAGTAGTTCATCCTTGGACTATGGATCCATGTAGTAGCTAGATGGCTGGTTCTCCTCCTTTGTGCTTTCATGTCTAGATCTTGTGAGCTCCGTTCATGATCAAGATCATCTATTTGTAATTCTACATGTTGTGTTTGTGGGGATCCGATGGATATTGAGATACTATTTCAGATTGATTATTGATTCTATCATGTCTTTGTTATTTGTGATCTTGCATGCTTTCCGTTGTTAGTAGCTATCTTGGCCAAGTAGATGCTAGCAACTCCAAGAGTTAGTATTTATGCTCGATAGTGGGTTCATGCCTCCGTAACTGGGAAGTGACAGAAATCTCTAAGGTACTAGATGTGTTATTGCTGCTAGGGAGAAAACAACAATCCTTTGTTCATAGAACAATCGTATTGTTTACTTTACACGTAGTTCGTAAAGCAATAATCTGTTGCTTGCAACTTAATATTGGAGGGGGGTCGGATGATAATCTGAAGGTGGATTATTAGTCATAGATGCAGTTGGATGACGGTCTATGTATAATGTCGTAATGCCCAATCAAGTCTCAAAGGAGTCAAGATGATTAGTATATGCATGTATTGCTTTCTCGATGTTTGTCAATTGCCCCACTGTAATCTGTTCACCCAGCATGTTATCTATCTAAGGAGAGCCACCTCTAGTGAACTATGGATCCCGGTCCTTGTCCTTTACATACAATTTATAAACTGTTTACTGTTTTATGTTTACTTTCTGCAAACTTTTACTTTTTTCCATTTGATACGTTTAATCCTTTGTTTTCAGCAAAACACGGTGAGATTGGCAACCTCATCGTAAGTTGGGGACAAAGTTCTGTGGTTGTGTTGTGCAGGTCTCCACGTTGCTACTAGCACCGGTAGTGCGCCCTGCCAAGGCTCAGCTAGTAACACCTTTGGGGTGTTTCCTTGCTCCTACTGGTTCGATTAAACCTTGGTTTCATACTGAGAAAAACTTGTTGTTGTGCTCATCATGCCTTCCTATTGGGGTTTCCAACGAGCTCTACATCAACACCGCTCTAGCATTTTTCTGGCGCCATACACAGAGCCATCACACCTCCACCGGCGACACCGTGGAGCCGCATCATCCCCGTCATCGGTGAGGTCATTCGGTGCCACTTTGTCCTTATCTCCGGTGGTCACCCCATCATCGTCCTCATCCCCATCGACTAATAGGCATGGCCCAAGAGGAAAATTGTAGTGTAAAGGGGGTACGTGGCTGGCGACTGGCGCCGCATCGAGCGACAATTAGCATCTGCTGTTTGAGTAAAATCCACCTATAGTACTTGAACTTGACACCCTTTTTTGATATTATCACCGACCTTACAGATACACAATTTATTATCACTAAATATGGTGACTGTCTCAATACGGTCATTGGAGCTCCCTACAACAACGTATTTGTCGACGTGGCACTAGGTGGATGATACATTGCAAATGTATCTATAATTTTTGATGTTCCATGCTTGGTTTTATCTACTTTTTTGTATTTTGTTCCAACTTTGGAGTACTTTTCATATGATTTCTTGGACTAACCTATTAACAAGAGCCACAAGGTTACCGCCTGCTTTTCTCATTGCTTTTGGTTCCAGCAAAGTCGTAAAATGAATATTCTCGAATTGGACGGGAAAAGCCAAAGTGCCTATTTTTCCTAAGGATCAAGTGCCGAATCACGAGACGGAGAAAGGGCGGAGGGCCACACCACCGGCCACGCAGGCCAGTTCAGCGCCAGGTGGTGGTGGCCAGCCAGCACCACCCTCACCTCTCCTTCCGCCTATATATTGCCCTCGACGAAAACCCTAAGTGCCCGATCAAAATCCACGAAGAGTCTCAGAGTCGTCATCTCCATCCCTAGATCGGGAGGGATCTGAAGCTCTTCCCGGCACCCTGCCGGAGAGGGGAATTCACCCTGGAGGCCTTCTTTATCACCATGCAAGCCTCCGGTGTGATGCGTGAGTAGTTCATCCTTGGACTACGGATCCATGTAGTAGCTAGATGGCTGGTTTTCCTCCTTTGTGCTTTCATGTTTAGATCTTGTGAGCTCCGTTCATGATCAAGATCATCTATTTGTAATCATACATGTTGTGTTTGCGGAGATCCGATGGATATTGAGATGCTATTTCAGATTGATTATTGATTCTATCATGTCTTTGTTATTTGTGATCTTGCATGCTTTCTGTTGTTAGTAGCTATCTTGGCCAAGTAGATGCTAGCAACTCTAAGAGTTAGTATTTATGCTCGATAGTGGGTTCATGCCTCTGGTAATCTAGGGAAGTGGACAAAAATCTCTAAGGTACTAGATGTATTGTTGCTACTAGGGAGAAAACAACAATCCTTTATTCATGAAACAATCGTATTGTTTACTTTACACGCAGTTCGTAAAGCAATAATATGTTGCTTGCAACTTAATACTAGAGAGGGTTCGAATGATAACTTGAAGGTGGATTATTAGTCATAGATGCAGTTGGATGGCGGTCTATGTATTATGTTGTAATGCCCAATCAAGTCTCAAAGGAGTCAAGATGATTAGTATATGCATGTAATTTGTTCACCCAGCATGTTGTCTATCTTAAGGAGAGCCACCTCTAGTGAACTATAGATCCCGGTCCTTGTCTTTTACATACAATCTACAACTATTTACTGTTTTGTGTTTACTTTCTACAAACTTTTACTTCTTTCCATTCGATACGTTTAATCCTTTGTTTTCCGCAAAACACGGTGAGATTGACAACCTCATCGCAAGTTGGGGACAAAGTTCTGTGGTTGTGTTGTGCAGGTCTCCACGTTGCTACTAGTACCGGTAGTGCGCCCTGCCAAAGCTCAGCTAGTAACACCTTTGGGGTGTTTCCTTGCTCCTACTGGTTCGATTAAACCTTGGTTTCATATTGAGGGAAAGTTGTTGCTGTGTTCATCATACCTTCCTCTTGGGGTTCCTAACGAGCTCTACATCATCATTGCTCCAGCATTTTTCTGGGCGCCATACACAGAGCCATCAAGCATTTTTCTGGCGCCGTTGCCGGGGAGTCAAGGACATCTTCACAAGGGGAGTCCCTCATAACCAATATCTTTACTTTGTTGTTTTTGTTTTGTTTTGCTTAGTTTCTTTTTGCTTTGTTTGCTTGTTTTGTTCTTCAAAAAACACAATAAAATTAGTTTTACTAGTTTGCTTTCTTATTTGAAAACACACAAAAAATGACTACTATTGAAAACAGTAAGTTGTGTGACTTCACTAGCACCAACAACAATGATTTTATGAGCACACCTATTGCTCCACCTGTGGCTGAAAATACTTTCTTTGAGATAAAACCTGCTTTGCTCAATCTTATTATGAGAGAACAATTTTTTGGTATTGGTAATGAAGATGCTGCTTCCCATCTAAATAACTTTGTTGGACTTTGTGAGATGCAAAAGCATAGGGATATAGATGGTGATATTATTAAGCTGAAATTGTTTCCTTTCTCTTTGAGAGGAAAAGCTAAAGAGTGGTTGAATTCCTTAACTAGGAATAGTATTGATTCTTGGACTAAGTGCAAAGATGCTTTTATTAGAAAATACTATCCTCCTGCTAAGATTATATCCATGAGAAGTGAAATAATGAAGTTTAAACAACTTGATAATGAGCATGTTGCTCAAGCTTGGGAAAGAATGAAATCTTTGGTAAAGAATTGTCCCACTCATGGACTGACTGCTTGGATGATCATCCAAACTTTTTATGTAGGATTGAACTATTCTTCAAGGAACCTATTGGATTCAACTGCTGGAGGTACCTTTATGACCATCACTTTGGGTGCTGCAACAAAACTTCTAGACAATATGATGGTTAATTATTCTGAATGGCATACTGAGAGAGCTCCACAAGGTAAGAAGGTAAAGTCTGTTGAGGAAACCTCCTCCTTGAGTGATAAAATTGATATTATTATGTCTATGCTTGTTAATGGGAAAGCCCATATTGATCCAAATAATGTCCCTTTGGCTTCTTTGGTTGCTCAAGAAGAGCAAGTTGATGTGAACTTCATAAGAAATAACAATTTTGGCAACAATGCTTATGGTAATAATGCTTATAGGAACAATTTTAGTAACAACAATTATAAGCCATATCCTCCCAACAATGGTAATGCTTATGGAAATTCTTACAACAATAATAAGAGTGGTCCCTCTGAACTTGAAGTTATGCTTAAAGAGTTTATTAGTAAACAAACTGCTTTCAACAAAACTATTGAGGAAAAACTCTCTAATGCTGAAAGGAATATAACATCTTTGGCTGAAGCTCAATCTCCTTTGAATAAAATGGCTGCTAAACCTGAAACTAATGATAATCCCTTTGCAACTACTAATGCCACCCAAGTAAGAATTGATGAAAATGTTAGACTATTAGCTGAATTACATGCTAAGTGGGAAAGAGAAGATGAAATTGCTAGAAACATTAGTGTTTCTACTATCACCACCACTAGTGTTGAGGCTAGTAATAGTTCTACTACTTTAGATGATAAATTTGATTTTGATCTTGATGGTTGCAATATCTCTGAAGTTATTAAATTCCTATAAAAGCTTTCTAAAAGTCCTAATGCTAGTGCTATAAACATGGCCTTTACAAAACACATTACCGATGCTCTCATAAAGATTAAGGAAGAAAAGATGAAACATAAAGCTTCCATTCCTATAAAACAAGAGGATGGTTGGGAACCCATCATTAATATGAAAGTGAATGACTTTGATTTCAAAGCTTTGTGTGATCTTGATAGTAGTGTTTCTATTATGCCTAGAAGGATTTATGATATGCTTGATTTGCCTCCTCTTGAAGATTGCTATTTGAATGTCCCACTTGATGATAATGCTAAAAAGAAACTCATGGGGAGTCTTAATGATGTTCTTATTATGGTTAACGATTCCTATGTCCCCGTTGATTTCTATGTTTTGGATGTTAAATACAATGCTTCTTGTCCTATTACTTTGGGAAGACCTTTTCTTAGAACTGTTGGTGCCATCATTGATATGAAAGAAGGCACCATTAAATATCAACTCCCACTCAAGAAAGGTATAGAACACTTCCCTAAAAAGAGAGAAAATATTTCTTTTGATTCTCCTATGAAAACAAAATTTGGCTTTAATGCTTCTTCATTTGAGAACACTTGATTCTTTCTTTGCTTCTTATGCCTAACTTAAAGGCATTAAAGAAAAGTACTTATTGGGAGATAACCCAAAAGTTTTAGATGAGTGTTGGAAGTTATTACCTCTGTAATAATCTCTCCTTATACTTTTTATTTGCTTTTTGTGCCAAGAGTAACCTCTAATGAGAGAGAAGTAATGATTGGGAAAGTTGTTGTTTCGAAACAGATTTTTGTGTTTCACCGTAAAAATTCGTGAGAGAGCTCTGTATGTCGGATTGAGCTGTAATTGTTTTTGCTTCTGCCCCATATTGTTATCTAACTTTCGTTAGTTCAACACGTTTTGATTTGAGCAACAGAAGGTCTTCAAAAAAATTCGTCTTTACCTGCTGGTCTGTTTTGACAGATTTCTGCCATTTTCTGCATTTGCTTCTTGTGGGTTCCTTTTTGAGTTCTTTTGGGGAATTGAGCTTTTTGAAGGAAGTGCTACAGCAGCTAGTGTTCTAATGGAAGTTTATTTGGTGTTAGAACTGAACCTTAAGACTTTTTTATCTTAAGTGCACTAGTGTTGGTAATGAGATTGTGTAAAGTTTTGTATGAAGGAAAATTTTCAGGTGTATGAAAGGAATGAGTAATTAGATGAAGGATGGACTAAAGCTCAAACTTGGGTATGCCACGCGTGTCACCCAAGAAATATCCAAGAAGTACAAGCGTCAAAGCTTGGGGATGCCCAAGGCATCTCCTTCTTCATCAATAAAAATTTCAGGTTTCTTCCAAACGCTTCATTTTTATTGTTTCATGCACAGTTGTGTTGTTCTTGGAGCGTCTTCTTTTTCGTTTTCGTTTTGGTTTTTCGTTTGCCTTGGTTGGCTTAGTTTTCTGAATAAATTAGTTGGACCCCCTCTTTCATACATTGGTTTGTAAATGGTTTGGTTTGGTTTGGAAAATAGTAGGAAAGTTCATGTTTATGTGGTAAAAAGAGCTCGTTTTTGACTATGGCATGTGCTTTGTCATGCCATGCTTGATATTGTTTTGGCTTTATGCTTAGTATTCTTTGTTGTAGCATGACTTGTTATAAACAATTGAGATTGCTTAATGTGTCTTGGATGAATCATACGTTGTTTTAGCATATTAAAGCATAATATACTGGTATTCTCCTTTGATGCTTTATTTGGGTTGACTTGGCGCATGCTCACACCATGTTATGACTGTCTCAAGTCACCATAGCCTTTATGATCCTTTAGTTTTCAACTTGTGGTATCACTTTATGCTTTGATCAATGATGTTTTGTCGCTCTGCATGATTATGGCCATTATTGCTCTCTTAGTTTGTCGCTCCCAGTCTTTTGCTAGCCTCCACAACAAAGTATGAGTTCCACTCATGCATCCAACTCCCTAAACCAAGTTATTCCAAAGAGTCCACCATACCTACCTACTATCTTATGTTATTCCAAGTATATTCATGCTTTTGTTTACCTTCCACTTGTTATGAGAAAACTAGTGATTAAAGCTCTCACGAACTTGAAGGCACACTTTAGTTTACTTGCCCTTAATAAACTTGAACCATTGTGTCGTCTATGTTGTATATACTTGCACTTATTTGTTGAGAATTAGCAGAACCATGCTTTCATGGGGAACGCTTTCAACATTGCACTTGATACTTGTACCTAGTTGATATCATGCTCTTTTGTATATGGATGTCGTCGATGTGAAATGAAAGGGGAGCTTGTAAGTCCATGGAGTTATGTATATGTGTTAGAGAAACGCTTTGGTCATTGGTCTAATCCATGCTGACATGGTGGAAACCTGTAGCGTAACCATAATGAGCTGTCTATGAAGCATTCTTCTTATAAAAAAAGAGTCCTATATTGAGAAAAAAAGAGAAAAGAAAAAAAGATACTATGAAAAGAGGAAAGAGAGAAAAAAGCACCATATTCCCATGGTAAATAAGAAGAATGCTGAGATGCTCGTTGTCTGCTTGCCTTGTCATTTTGATATGGGGATTCTTCCGTATCATCGGGCAAGGGGTACCCCGTTGGCGGTTCTTAATGATACACATGTACTTACAATGACAAGAACTTACCGGTGACTAAATTTGAGTAGCATGAGGAGCGGCCCTCGTATACAAGGGATATGATATTTCTGACTTATACTTCGTCAAGCATGTACACCATAGTTTGTTCACTTTAACCTTAATCACTTCAAGATGCTTATGATGGGGGCAATGAGAGCTGAAAGCTATAAGTACCATAATTTTTGGAAGCTCTTTATGAGACTTGAATCCCTACTTCCTTTTACAAAAAGGCCTTTGTTCCACCATTATATTGAGTCTCCACCTTCTATCTTTATGCACCTACTTTGAGAGCATAGTGGCCATTCTTAGTTCTATGTGCATTGTCCCAAGACTAGTTGATTGATGCATAACTTGATATTGTTTGTTTTAAACTATTGTATCTAGTCACTCTTATGAACTTTGAAGGTGTCCTATGCATTTATATTTGCTATTCTATTGAGGGACAAGCTGAATACTTTTATGCTATGTTTTCTTTATGTGAAACAAACAAACGTCTTGCAAAGCATTGTTATTCATGAATCTTTTGTTTGTGCCTTTTCATGTTGCATCATAGTTTCTTTACTTATTTCTAGAACTTTGTCTTTCATGTTTTGATTGAAGTACTATGATCCCAGCTTTGAATGTTTTGCAAATACTTTGATCAAGTCTTTGATGGTGCATGTCACCTAAAAAATTATTCTTTCTTTTTATCACTTACCTACTTGAGGACGAGCAGGAGTTAAGCTTGGGGATGTTGATACATTGCAAATGTATCTATAATTTTTGATGTTCCATGCTTGGTTTTATCCAGTTTCTTGTGTTTTGTTCCAACTTTGGAGTACTTTTCATATGATTTCTTGGACTAACCTATTAACAAGAGCCACAAAGGCTACTGCCTGCTTTTCTGCTATTTTTGGTTCCAGGAAAGTCAGAAAATGAATATTCTCGGAATTGGACGGGACAAAAGTCAAAGTGCCTATTTTTCCGGAAGGGATCAAGTGCTAGAATACAAGACGGAGAAGGGCCAGAGGGCGGCCACACCACCTGGCCACGCGGCCAGGCCTAACCCGTGCCAGGGGGTGGTGTGGCCAGCCCAGGCACCCCCTCGGCCTCTCCTTCCGCCTATATATTGCCCTCGGGACGAAAACCCTAAATGCCCGACCAAAAATCCACGAAAGAGTCTGTAGCCGCCGTCATCTCCATCCCTAGATCAGGAGGGATCTGAAGCTCTTCCCGGCACCCTGCCGGAGAGGGGAATTCACCCTAGAGGCCTTCTTCATCACCATGCAAGCCTCCGGTGTGATGCATGAGTAGTTCATCCTTAGACTACGAATCCATGTAGTAGCTAGATGGCTGGTTCTCCTCCTTTGTGCTTTCATGTTTAGATCTTGTGAGCTCCGTTCATGATCAAGATCATCTATTTGTAATCATACATGTTGTGTTTGCGAGGATCCGATGGATATTAAGATGCTATTTCAGATTGATTATTGATTCTATCATGTCTTTGTTATTTGTGATCTTGCATGCTTTCCGTTGTTAGTAGCTATCTTGGCCAAGTAGATGCTAGCAACTCCAAGAGTTAGTATTTATGCTCGATAGTGAGTTCATGCCTCTGGTAATCTGGGGAAGTGACAGAAATCTCTAAGGTACTAATTGTGCTGTTGCTACTAAGGAGAAAACAACAATCCTTTGTTCATAGAACAATCATATTGTTTACTTTACACGCAGTTCGTAAATCAATAATCTGTTGCTTGCAACTTAATATTGGAGGGGGTTCGGATGATAACCTGAAGGTAGATTATTAGTCATAGATGCAGTTGGATGGCGGTCTATGTATTATGTTGTAATGCCCAATCAAGTCTCAAATGAGTCAAGATGATTAGTATATGCATGTATTGCTTTTTCGATGTTTGTCAATTGCCCCGCTGTAATTTGTTCACCCAGCATGTTATCTATCTTAAGGAGAGCCACCTCTAGTGAACTATGGATCCCGGTCCTTCTTCTTTACACACAATCTACAACTGTTTACTGTTTTGTGTTTACTTTCTGCAAACTTTTACTTCCTTCCATTCGATACGTTTAATTCTTTGATTTCCACAAAACACGGTGAGATTGACAACCTCATCGCAAGTTGGGGACAAAGTTTTGTGGTTGTGTTGTGCAGGTCTCCACGTTGCTACTAGCACCGGTAGTGCGCCCTACCAAAGCTCGGCTAGTAACACATTTGGGGTGTTTCCTTGCTCCTACTGGTTTGATTAAACCTTGATTTCATACTGAGGAAAACTTACTGCTGTGCTCATCATACCTTCCACTTGGGGTTCCCAACGAGCTCTACATCATCATTGCTCCAGCATTTTTCTGGGCGCCATACACAGGGCCATCAGTGGACGCACCTGTCAGCCCTTTAGCACTAAACAGAGACTATTTTTAAATAATAAAATAGGAAGGACCAAATTGAAAAATGCAAGCAGAATCCCACCCTGCCTGCACCTCCACCTCCTCATCCCATCCCACCTCAGCCCTAGACCCTGCACCGTGCCTCAGCCCGAGCTCTGGCCTTCCTCGGACCTAGCACTACCGTGTCGCCCTCTTCCTGCTCTGCCACCATCCCGCCGGCCTTTCCTATCTCTACAGAACAGCGTCGTTGACCTCGTGCTCGTCTGCCCGGGGTGCGTGCCTCCTCTCCTTGCTCGTATGGGCTGCTCTCGTCGACCCCGTGCTCGTCTGCAGGAGTTGAGGGGGGATCAATTTTTGGTATCAGAGTAATAAAAGAAGAGTTTATACTTTCCAGGGAGATTTTCTCATCATAAAAATCCTGAATGAGTTGTTTTATATCCTGACCAATTATTTACCAACATGATTTGATGAATTCACTATTAAAACCATCAGGCCAGGTCATGACCTTGTCGGTTATTTACCAGTTTTGGCCCTACACTTGGAGCCTTGGGTCCTCCAGCGCATCGACGAGTTGCGCTGCGGTTTTCTGTGGCTCGGGCGGGAGGAAGTCAGAGGGGGGAATTTCTTGGTGGCGTGGCATGCTGTGTGCCAACCCAAATCCTTAGGTGGCCTCATCTTCCACAATCTTCGTTGGCTCAACGCCTCGTTGTGCGTGCGTTGGCTGTGGTTCCAGTGTGCCAGTGCGTCGGCGAGCTTGGTGTGAGACTTGTTCGCTCTGCAAGTACCAGTTCTTCGGCTGGCTCGCCGTGTGGGGCAGGTGCTGGACCGCTGATAGGCTTGAGCTCCATGGCATGCGAAACCACGACACGTGGCAAACCAACATATGGTTGGGTGGCTAGGAGGATGGTTGTATTCCCAGCCCACATGAGTTCAAACCCTAGGTTTGACACTATGTGTTGCATAAAAGACGGTCAGCTCAGTCTCTCGGAGGTGCTCATAGGGGTATGGTGTGCGTGTATGCGTTCATAGGGTGGGTGCATATACGTATTGTGAGCGTCTATGATTGTACTGTGTTTCTCAAAAAAAAACGACACGTACCCGCTTTGTCAGCTTCAGCCAGAAACACTGGATCACGTTCTCCTGGGATGCGTTTTCGCGCGCTCGGTTTGGTGGCATGACCTCTAGAGTTTGGGGTTGCTTCGCCTTCTCCATATCAGACCAACCTTGATCACCTCTTGGTGGCCGAATGCAGTTGGGCGTGTGCCCCAGAAGATGCAACGAAGCTTCAACTCAATGTGCCTCCTGGTTATGCGCTCCATCTGGCTTGAGCGGAATGCCCGTGTCTTCGACAACCGTTCATGCCCAGCCAGGGCCACTGCGGACTGTTTGTTGTCAGAACCATGGTGGAGGTAGAACCATTCGAGGTCTAGAGTAAGTAGCAGTAGTCCAGGTGATCGTTGCCCCAAAGGAGGTACGCGGTGGGGTTGTTCTCGCTCTCCTTTTGACGTGATGACTCTGTAATCTCTCTCTCTCTTGTACTTTGTTCCTCTAAGCTTAATACAAAGACCACAAACCTCCTGCGCGTTCTAAAAAAGAAAATGGCAAGTGCGTGGGATTGTCAGGCTCTAGGCTTCGCCTTGATTTAGGGGAGGGTTTTTTCGTAAAAAAAATACTATTTGGACTGGTGAACACCGCATCGCGTGGACGAATACATAGATGACTGTAAGTTGCGTATTTATAAGGTCGGTGACTAGATTAAAAAGGGTGCTACTGCCGGTGGATTTTAATCTTCCTATCGGTCGACCCGTAGCTAGGCGTACGGCTTGGGCCGGCCTGGAGGCCGACGACAGGGCAGGGCAAATGTTTCAAATTCGGGCATTGCTCTCGACAGTCGACACGATATATTAACGGCCATTTAATTCCATGTCGGATGTGCGTCCACGTTCATTGCCTATCACGCACCACGCGTGCATATGCTCGGCCTATTTGGACCATGGCGCCATGCTACACGTCCCCATATGGCTTTATACCGTTGGAAGACTGAAGTTGGACACGGTACACGCACGATCCATGTAATGGTAGGTCTAGGTAAGTCAATATATATATCCATGTATTTCTCCTAAATTTCACTCACGTGTGTTATGTACAATGACACGTGCTCCCTCCGTCTCAAAATATAGGTCGTAATTTTTTTTTGTCTAGACACTATTCAGTCTAAATACATTTAATTTTAGACAAACTTTCGATATCTATTTCGAGACGGAGTGAGTATTATTTCCATAGACTAAGCTATGTGTAGTTCCGGGAGGCCACCCCCCTCCTCCGCCCAAGAAATTTTTGACTAAAGTCACTTGCCCAACTTCCCGGCACCTTTCCCCCTAGCACTTTGGCCCAGACTCCGCCACTGATTATTTTAGCATCATATCAAGAATACTACTCCATCGGTCCCAAAAAGGATTTCCCAAATTTATTTAAATTTAAATATATCTACACACTATTTAGTGTATAGGTATAATAAATTTAAACAAATTTAGATATCTACACACTATTTAGTGTATAGGTATAATAAAGATAATATATACATACACATATTTAGATATCCTATTTTCACTTGTAGACTATTAAATATTAACATCTAATCACACATTTTTAGTCTGAAATATCTATCAATAATTTTTCATGTCTCTTTCTCTCCTCTGTAGACCCGTGTTTACCTTTTATCTAAATTTTTACATCCCAAAACAATAAAATATGTAGATATGAGTATAGATCATGGGTCCCTTCTAGTCGTGGGTCCTAGACGGTTGCACATGGTCGCCTAGGATCAGCACCGGCCACGTCTAGCAACACCTCATGGAGGGACAATTCAACCAAAAAAGAGGGATTTAATATTGTACTTAGTTGTGAAAGGTCTAAGGATCAAGGGGCCAAAAGATGTCATATGCATGGGTAATGTAAATACTCACATGGAAGATCACAAGGTAAAAATAAAATGACACATTTATGCCAGTGTGCGACAGGAAACACCGATTGTGAGAGAGAAGAGGAAAGAGAAGAGGAGTGGGCTCCTAGACAGTATGTGAGAGTGTAAAGTGGGCCATAAATTAATAAAGTAGTATATTTTATCTCTATTTATTGTACATGTTGATTATTAAGTTGACTCTAGATGATATAGACATGGCTTATAGCTAATAGTTGGTTCTACTATTGCCCTTCTCTAAGCCATGCATGGGCTCCGTTATCAGGTCCTACTTGGTAAGTCGTGGATGGACGGAGACCTTATCCATCTAGTAGACAATTTTCTGACAGCTTGGACCCACCTGTTGGTCCTACGTGGCAAAAAAAGCCTGTTGTTAGACTTTTCTTTCTCCTTTTCTATTTTTTCTTTTCTCCAGTCATGGCTTGGACCAATCCGACCACCCCGACTGCTCCGCCGCAAGTGCTTTGTTCCATCCTCCGCTGATGTCCAAGTTTTGCCTCGAAAGATCTGCATGTTGTTGTTTTCTGCCATTGGCAGTTTGTCGCCTCTCCTTTTACCTTTACCACCACTAACAGCTCTACACGTGGCTGCTTCCCGTCGCCAGCAGAATTCCCCTCCTCACGTGAAGAACCGAAATCACCAACCTTGGGATCCACGGCTGCAAATCTGTACCAAATCGAGTGACGAAATGCTAAGATACGTATATACTCCTACTACAACGAGGCACGTGCTATATAAAATTTTGTTACCCAAACCTGTAGAACCAACGAACAAAGTTGTAATACAACATTGTCTAACGAGTTAACTTTTTAGACATACCCTTAGACTAAATGGAGGTCAAGTTGCGAGAACAAGTGGTAGAGTTTAGTTCGCCATGAGCCATGGGCCCCAACCAAAACTCTCCTGTAGATTACTGCATATTTTTAAACACTAGTTGGACCAAAATTGACATAATAACCTTGATTACCCCCCGGTGAAATCTTGTTGAACTTGTGCTAGAGACTTGGATTCTCCACTACTTTGTATTTGCGCATTAACATGAAGAACATAATATGAACCCCGCATGTCCCCTTCATGTCACCACGACATGGCACTTGTTGAGTGAGGATGACAAAGGTCGCATTGTGTTGCCATACAACAACCACCGATCATTGTCGATAGAGTAGGAAGAGATATCATGAGTTTCAGAGCATAGATGTCGGTCTTTTTTGGTGGAGCTTCACCTCATAGATGTGAAGCGATTGAGATAAAATATGACTTTCGATTATTCTAACATGTAGAAACTAAAAATATCCATGTTCCTCACAGCAACTCTTACGGAGGCACATTGTTGATGTGCAACACGAAAAGTAAAAGTAAGTCCGCTAAATAAGTGGTGTATATTATATTGTGAATTTGTCTCCTCCTAACTCAGTATTTCTATATCATGGAGACATCGACCATTTTATCATGCTATTATACTTAAGACAAGAACTTTATTTCATCATCATCGTGTATCCTCTTAAAACTGCTTTTATCATATAACGATGAAGACATATAACCATGCATTTCAGCTATTAGACAAGGTGTTTATGTGGACCATACTCAAATAGTACATTGAAGAATCTTTATATGTACAGAGCTTTTTACAACACAAATACAACTATTTTAACAATGATTCTTCAAACATGAGCACTACAAGATCATTGCTGACATTATAGTTCTCCAGAGAGCGTGAAAGGAGATAACATGGCCGCATAGATGAGGGTGGCGTATTTTCTCACCCCTCCCCACCCCCTCTCGTCTCCACCGTCCCTCTCCCTTTGCGAGTCACCAAAAGTGACCGACTCACTCTTCTATCCTCTTACGCGACGCCTTCGCCTAATGTGGAAGAGAGAGAGTAGAGTACGAGATGCACAAAGTAGCTTTGGGGTTGATTTTCCCTTGTGGCATGTCGGTGCAATGCTGTTAGGCTAGAGAGGAGCACCGGATCCTTGCGATCAGGTTTGATGCATTTTAGGGTTCTTTAACTCACTAATGAATGATTCCTGAACAAACATGTCATTCTCCTTCCTCATGAGTTTCGTCGCAACCTCGACATTGTCCGTCTCTAGGACGAGTCTCACAACCTGCACTTCCTTAGCCACCAGAAGACCACGTAGGCATGCCATGAGCTTAGCACCCTCAGCATCAGCGACATGGGAAAAAAATGACAAGCTCCTGCCAAGAAGCTCCCATGGTGATCGTCGTATGACCACGCCACCGCCACCCCTCACCTCTGATGACCAAAAGGCACCATCCACATTCAACTTATACCAATCAGCCAGGGGAGTCCAATGCTCCGCCACTTTTGACTGCGCTGGTTTTGGGCGGTGGATATTGAGCCATTCCTCAACACCCGCTATGGTTCTTCTAACGAGCTGCCGTGGATCAACAATCTTCGTCGATTCCCTTGCATCGTTCCGCTCAATCTAGAGACAATACACCATCCAGATAACCGCTTTGTCATCGGCTCTCCCAATCCAATCAAGGAGCCAACCATTAAGCTCGGAGTGGCACCTCAGCCTATCTGGAGGCTTGTCCAGCAGGCATCCTGTCTCTTCCGAGTAATTTTTCCACGTCATAGCCGAATGAGAACAACCCCAAAAGGGGTGAACTAAACTCTCCTCTTTGCCGCACACTAGACAGTTAACCCCGTCTTTGATTCTTCTGTGTTTGAGTTCAGACCCCACCGCAAGAACATTCTCAATCAATCTCCAGAAGTGGACTTTAGCTTTCCCCGAAACATTGGCACCCACATTGCAAGCCATCCTTTGTGTTTTCATCTTTGGTTTTAGGGTCATTTATACCCCCTTCGATCTACTCCCGCCGTCTGAAAATAAGTGATTTGAATTTGCCTAGATTCGTATGTATCTATACTAAATAAGTCTAGATACATGCGAATCTAGATAAATGCCATGTCACTTATTTCTGAACGGAGGGAGTATTTTGTACTAAACCAATAACACTTTTATAGTCATTCCAAACCCCTACTTGTTTTTTTTTAATATTAAAGGAAACAACAAACGCTAGAGGCTAGAGGCCCGTGTACGCGACCGCTACTGGAAGGCGGTATCTCATGAGCTGCAGAAGGTATCCCCTGAGCTGATGAAAACTAGGAGGCCCATTATACCAACGGCTCCGACTACCGCCTGTCCAAGTATTTATCCAAAAGAGAAAAAAAAGGAAATAATTTCGCACCCCGACCCTGCTACTAGGGTTTTAGAGCTAACCATCCCGGGCTCCCGGCGGCGCAGACCAGTTTTTTTTTCCCGCGCCACGATGCGTCAGCACGCGCCGGCGTACACGCCGGAGGCGGCCTCCGCGTCCGCCACGGGCGGCGCGGGCGAGCGGCAGAGCCTCCCGTTGCTGCAGGGGAAGATGAAGCGCGACCCGGAAGGGTACGAGACGGAGCTCCGCCAGCTCCACCGCCACTTCGAGTCCTCGGTGTTCCTGTTCCGGCAGCAGGCGGCGCTATCCTCCGCGTCCTCCTCGGGCGGTGGCGCTGGCGGAGGAGAGACGGCCAAGGAGCTCGGCGACCTCGCGCTGTTCCTCGCCCACGTCGCCCCCTTCTACCCGAACGACCTCGCCGACCTGCCCGACCAGATTGGGGGCCTGCTCGACACCAACGCGCGAGCGCTGCCCTCGGGCCTCCGGGTGCACCTCGTGCAGGCGCTGATACTGCTCGTCAACCGGAAGGTGCACTCCTGTTTGATTCATTTGTTGATCCCGGACGAAATTTTGTTTATTTTTGGTCGGACAGAACGGATACTGAGCTACTGGTATGACTGACCTATTGTTCAAATTGGTTGATGTGGGGTCACTGTGAAGAGTTTCGCTAGTTTATTAGAAATGTCAGTTTTGTTGTGTCCGGTTCTGGTTTATTCAATCCACACAGAATATGTGTACCCTCTGGCTGGATTAACTGAAGGATATGAGCAAATTAGGCTGATGGGCTTTTCATTGTTAATGGATTCATTCATACTGAAATTACAATAATACAATGGCTGAAGCCAGGATATATTTTTCATCATCCCCACCGGAAGTTATAGAGTTTGACCTGAAAACCTTTTCTTCCAAATTTGATGTTCTGTCAACCACATTAGGAAATGTAAATACACATTAGGGTCTATAATAGCTCCTAGCACCTTGCAAAATCACATCGCTGCTTCACTAGGGGTTGAGCTTTGAGTAAAAGATGTGTGCGCTATTGTCATAAGCAACTTTTTGTAGACTTCCGCAGTGCCAAATACTGGTTCATCGTAATGCGTACCCTTGTTCAACCGTGCAGTGTGAATGAAGCGAACAATCTTCTCATGAAGAACTAATTTTCTGGAAGATGGGATTTTAAGCGATTAAAAGTTTGTTTGCCTTGTTCCTTTAGTCTTCATTGTGAACGAAACACCTCTTTAAATAGAGTTCAGTTTTCCAGCCTGATATCAATTGTAATATTGTGATGTTACAAATGTTTAGATTGTTGATCTGGAAGACACAATGGAGTTATTTATGGAGCTTCAAGTCATCGGAGATCGAGCCGTAAAAAAACTTGCATTCTCACATATTGTACACAGTATCAGAAGGATGAATCAGAAGCACAAGGATGAGGCCAAGAATCGTAAACTGCAAAACATCCTTTTTACACTAGTACAGGTTTGCAACATCTCGCACTTGATTTCTTAAGTACTACTAGGGTTAACATATTGCGGGTAAGCATCGGAGTCCTTTTTCCCACCTCATATAATTATATCCTGTTTCGCAGGGCGAGGAAGAGTCGAGAGCAAAGAGGGCTTTTACTATCTTATGCGATCTTCACCGTCGAAGGGTTTGGTTTGATGATCGCACAGCAAATGCTATATGCAATGCTTGTTTCCATCCTTCTTCGAGGTAGATGCTGCAAGGAAATACTAGGTGTTTTATGTTAGTTGTTTCTTGTCTAAAAAATTGTATACTACGTGCAGGATTATGACAGCTGCTATCTCATTCCTCCTCGGGTATGAGAATGCTGAGCAAGAGGATGATAGTGATGCATCAAGCAGTGAAGATGAAGCAAGTCAAAACCCAAATATTATTCTTAGCAAAGAGGATGTTTACAAGGTGATTTGGATTTTTCTGTGTTGGGTCTCTACTGATGGTATTTTCATTGTTATGATTTTAATCTGTCTCTTCTGATGCATTGAGTCTTTTGTTTGAATTCCCCTCCTCAGGCAAATCACAAGGGCACTGTCGCTAGTAAGAAAAAGAAGAAGGCTAAATTGGACCGTGTAGTTCGTAGTCTGAAAAGGCAACAGCGTAAATCCACTGAGGAGACAGGCTCCAATTATTATTCACCCCTCACGTATTTAAAGGATCCTCAGGTAGAGTAACACCATAATTTATTCAAGCTGTTATCAAGTTAGAATGAGATGCCTTGTGCACTTGCAGTCGATGAGACACCCTTCTGTTTTTCTGAAACTCTTGCTGGTGGCTTTTACAGGGTTTTGCTGAGAAGCTCTTCTCCCGGCTACAGAAATGCAATGAGCGATTTGAGGTTGGCCGCATTCTTCTTGCAGCTACTTTTTTGAAAAACCCGCTTGCAATTCTCAAGGCAACCTGTAGTTATTACTCCCTCTGTTCCACAATATAAGCCTTTTGTTAAAGCTCTAGATGGCGGCATATCTAGTGCCCCTCCATCTCGCAATACATGTCGTCTGAGACATCGAAAAATGTCAAGGTCTGCGAGGTTACACCATGACCATAACACAATTTATATATATTACTCAAATACCAATATGTAAGGCATTATGGAAGTATATTTCATGATGATCCTAGTATCATTAATCTTTATAGATGGTTGTTTTTTAATATTCCTGGTCACAACCTGTAATCTTGTATTTTAAAAGTAATCGTGGCACGTGAATATGAAATGCTCTCAAAATAGGAGAATGAGGACTTTGGTACCAGTCGTTAGATCAAATTTGGATGGTATACAGCAACTTGGGCTCTTGATCTCACTAGTTGATGAAACTGTGAACAGGCAGTCCACATGGGTGTAGCGCTAAATTATCAGCAAGGGTTATATTAAAACTAGAATTGGTTTCTTAAGGTGGCCAGTGTCGGCTAGATGTCATCGAGCGTTTAAGGTCCTTAGTTCTCATTCTCCCATTTCTGCCTTGTTCTGACCCGATATGGTCACCTTAATACCAACCTTTCCTTCTTCAGTAAGCAGCGGTATCTCTTACATAGCCTTAGGTTCCTGCTACCTTTTGAGTAAACATCAACCATTCAAATTTAAAGAAAAAACATTGCCATGTGCAGGTAAGGATGACGATGTTAAAGGTCATATCAAGGACTATTGGGATGCATCACTTGGTTTTGTTAAACTTCTATCCATATCTTCAAAGATATGTTCAGGTATGTTATTAAACTTGAGTATGTCTTATCTTGTATCATCTTTTGAAAAACTAGCCTGTTCTATTTATGCTGATTCATTCATTATTTTTTTCAATTATTCAATGCAGCCTCATCAACGAGATGTAACAACTCTACTCGCTGCAGCAGTACAGGCTTGCCATGAGATGGTTGGACACTATACTTTCTCCTTATATTCTGTAACTAATGATTTCTCATCTCTGGATTTCTTGAAATAGAACGAAATTAATTTGTTTCAATTCCAGGTGCCTCCTGATGCTGTTGAGCCACTGTTCAAGCAGATAGTAAATCAATTTGTGCATGACCGTTCCCGTCCGGAGGTTTGCATGATGCTTATTTAGCACTTGAAACGTATGTGTTTTTCTGACTAACGTGAGCTTATGCCTAACTATTTGGCTCTTTATAGGCTATTGCTGTTGGCCTGAATGTCGTGAGAGAGATCTGCATGCGAATTCCATTGGTACTTAATTCGCTCTTCTGTGATGTCTGAATTTCGGCTCTCTTACTTAGTTACCTGGAGTGATCATTAAACAAACTAGATGCACTTATTATGCTGGCAATGATCCTACCTCGCACCCTTCAGCTGAGGGAACATGAAGTACGATTGATCATTTTTGTAACTAATCTGAAATGATAAGTTTGTTGACTCGAGGATCATATACTGAAAAGATTGTGATAGTTGTGTTACTGCAGGTTTTAAGCATGTAACTAAATGAATAAGCATAAACTTGGCTATACAGGACTGTACTTAGTTTATTTTTGGTATATAGTCTGCCACTGATGTCGATTTAGAGTTTGGAAAGTTTGACAGGCGCCGTTCCTTCATGCTTGTAGAACACACACATGAGTAGTCTTGCATCTGTTTTGTCGTTGGTATTTCAATTGGTTCCAGAATGGCCAGGAAGATAATCATGGCCCCTAAGTTTCCTGACTCGATTATTGGTTGAACCTGCAGATGATGAATGAGGATCTACTTCAAGACCTTGTTTTATACAAGAAGTCCCACGAGAAAGCTGTTTCAATTGCTGCTCGCTCTCTTATCACATTATTCAGGGAGGTTAGTTTTTTTCTTGCAGATTCTATTCTGTTTTTGGCATTTATAGTTTTATATCTCACTTAGCTAAACCTTCTTTTGATCTGAATTCAGATCTGCCCTTCGTTGTTAGTCAAGAAAGACCGTGGCCGTCCTATTAATCCAACGGCTCGGCCGAAAGCATTTGGAGAAACCACTATTGCTAGTGATGTGCCTGGAGCTGAGTTGCTAGATGAAGACATTTCATCGGAAGGGGAAGGTTCAGATGATGACTCTGATGCTTTTGGTTCCGATGATGAGGAAGTGTTGCCATCTACAAATGATACCCAGCAAAGTTTGAAGGTTTCCTCAAACAATCTTAACACAGATGAAGATCATAAAGGGGAAGAGGAAGTATCTGGGGAACAAGATGATACAGAGGAAGTAAATGAGGATGATAGTGATGATAATATGGATGACATAGAAGACGACTCTGACATGGATGGTGATACTGATGTATCTGACGAGGATGATGATGAGGAGCTCAATGATGATTCTGAGAATGAAGGCTCTGACCAGGTTGAAGACAGTGATGAGGAGGATAAGTCAAAAAATAGCAGTTCGAAGGTCCAGAAGAGGAAGTTAAGTGATTATATTGGACTTGATGCTGCCGATGCAAGCCTTCGTACTCTCAAGAGGCTAGCAGGAGCCAAGAAGGCTGAAACTTCAACAGAAGAAGCTGGTAGAATTTTCTCCGATGAAGATTTTAAGCTCATCAGAGAGCGGAAGGTATGTGAATTTCAGACAATTCATAGCCTTCAATTTTCCATTTCTCTTATGCATTGTGACTCAGACTTCTGGGTTAAGTTGTGTGAAGTTCTATACAATTTATAGAACTTGTTCGTGTCCAAGACAAATTGCTTTTAGGTGAACATTTTACTGAAAGTGTTTGAGTTTCAGGCGAAGAAAGAAGCAAGGCTGGCTTTGGTTCAACATGGACTAACTAAGGGTGACACAAGATCAGTAACCTTCAAGCTTCCATCTTCTGAGCAGCTTAGCATGAAGCGCGTCGATCCATCGCATCTTGAGGTGTGTTCTCACTCCCACCCCGCCCGCCTTGCACGCAAAATCATAGACAGTTGACTGATGTTAACTACTTATGCAGGCTCATGTCAAAAGGAAGATGACGAAAGAAGAAAGATTAGAGTTAGTGAAAGCTGGAAGAGAGGATAGAGGAAAATACCAGGCCAGAGCAGCTATCAAACAGAAAAAGGTAACCCAGTAATCTTATTTCCTTCACATTGGGCTAACATGTTCGTGTCTTGTGAACATGTAATTTCATACCTTTCCAGATATGCTACCTATCAAATTTTCTGGGGTGTTTATATATCTTTTATTTGTTGTCTGATCACACTATTTTCGCTGTCTGTTAGACTGGTGGCTCGAGCAATAAGCAGAAACAACACCAGAAGAAGATGCCCCTCGCAGCAAAGAGAGCGAAGACAGCGCGCTCTCGCCAAGAGAAGAAACTCAAATTCAAGCACTCTGCAAAGCAATTCAGGGGTCGGAAGGCCTGGAAATGAGGGGCTTGTATTTGCTTCTTTGCTATTGATGTGGCCTAGTGGCCGAAATTTTGACTCTTGTAACGATAACATATCTGATCTGTTACACCTGATATGCATTTTACAGCAAGCTCGTTTTTAAGTTTCTGTTTAGCATTTGTTTTGGAAACAATGGAGCATATTGTTTCCTGTGGCAAGACATGATTCTTTTAAAGGTCTTAGATTCTTCATAGATGTTGTGTGGACGAAACAACAGCTGGAGCTCTTGTCACACGTACGAGGGATGAGAGTTACTCCCTCCGTTTCAAAATATAAGATGTATTAGCTTTGTGAAAAAAGTGTATCTAGACATTTTTAATGTGTAGGTTTATATAGATTTGGAGTGAATCTAGACACTAAAAGGGGTCTAGATGCACTCTTTTCACAAATCTAAAGCATCTTATATTTTGAAACGGAGGGAGTACAAGTTACTGATATGTTGTTTTCTTTAGGCTCTTGAGTCTTATTTGGTCTATGCACCTGCTCCATGAGAGAGCGAGAGAGATCTTCGTTCGTGGTGCATGATGAAGGATGAGCTTGACGGGCTTCCATCTTACCACGGTCTTAGCTTGTAGGCTCTGAAACTTTTAACTACTAGTATTGTTTTTCTGTGCAGCAAACTGTTGGTGCAGTTAGATCGCTGATAATCAACAAAACTGGGAGGTATGTAATGCACAACGGAACTACAAATATGATTACAATAACAAACTTCTAAAATCAGAAAAACTAGTGATAACTTGAAATTTCGTTTCCTTGAAAAGCACACCATGAGCCAAATCATGATCACAAGACATTTGCATCAGTGGATAACGACCTTCCTCCCTACAGCATCAGCAAGAACTTGGTAGCCATCAGACAAGCTATGGCTTTTCAGAATGAAGTGCATCTGCCAGGTTCAGAAGATGAACCATCCCAGTTCCTTACATTGCAATGGATCACGATGGATAAATCATAAAAAAAACGCATTCCTCCTTTTGGCTAGTTTAGTTAGTCAGCACTGACCCGATAAAAATCTACGTAAGCGACTTGAGATTTAAAATACAAGGTACTGGTAGACATCTTCTGTAGAGACATCCGAGAGTAAATTTCTACCAAGTATTTATGTCAGTGCATAAATGTCAATTTCTATAGTGTTTCGGCAGTCGCGGTGACCAACCCGTCGAACTCAACAGGCCAGTCATAAAACAGAGGACACTCTTGGAAATAGAGCAGGCACCATGCCGAGGTTCTAATGCGAACAAAAAAACTAGCTAAGAACATCACCGCCACTTCCTGCTCAAAACTGAAGAGAAACGTCTCCAAATCCTGAAGTGTCACTTATTACTGCAGAGTTAAGTTAGGCCTCGGAGAAATATACGTAATTGGATAATCCAATGACAGAATTGCTGATTGGTGTCTATGCCATACTACCCACATGTTACTACAGTTGTGATAGCTATCCTTCAGTATTACTTAAAATCAAGAAACAGAGAAGGCATCAGCTATCAAGCAGAACCTATCTTTCACTCCAAACGTGATGGTTTGTTGTCTCAGTAAGTTAATCATGTAATTAAATTAAAAAAAAAACTAGAAAGAAATGGCACAAATCCACTATGAACTTCGAAAACGATAGATCCTTAACAGCATTATTAGAATCCAAATGCAGCCACATATATATAATATGCACAAAGAGGGAAGTAAGAAGATGACAGGATCTGGATATTGAAGACATAAATCATGTGCCAACAAGAAGATCACAATATCCATCATTGAAGTACTACGGTGTTACAAATGTGTGGGCTACTAAACAGCCATGAGTACGAACAAGTACATAAACCCAAGCGAAATTACTAAGCCTGCTAAATAGCTAGCCTGTTAAATAGCTGCTAAAAATTGTTTATGCTGGTACTCAGGACCTAACTCCGATATCAACAGAAGCTGCATTAGGGAAGCAAAAGACATTTAGTGCCATGAATCCGAGAACAAGGGAACATATGGAATATAACGAGTCTTGCAATATTGAACTTGACAATCCTGTCCAAGTTGACATATGAAACACGCTTTTCTGCAATCCATCTCATATGACATTAGTATGTTGTCATGCCCAAAAACTATGAAAATCATATTGCGTTCTGGGTGGAACGAGATGACACTGAAATGATTTGCAGCTACTGAATACCATGACCCAAACAGCTCCAAGTGGCTGACATTGTGCTTCAAGGTCCACGTTTCTCTATTGAGGTCCTCAAGAGCCCAGACTGATAGTTCAGAACCATCAGAACCAGCCGTACTGTCCGTGGCATACAACTGCCTCTGCGATAGAAACATAGCATCGCCACGATCATCTTCGTAGATTGCTGGCAGAGGAAGACCAATGAACGTCCAATCACTTCCTTCAACGTCAATGGCTACCATCATATCATAAGATGTAGAAAAATGCAGGATCCCGTTTAAGAAAACACTCGTTGAATTCTTGGGTATTGCAAATTCAAAGAATTCCAGGCTTTGATGCCTCCAAACTCCGTCTTTAGACGAGTATATCGCCAGCTGCTCAATGCGCCCAACGCAATCGCTTTGCTCGGACTCAGGTATACCCCAGGCCTCCTCGTCTATGAACTCGAATACATGGAAGTGGGAGGCGACGGACGGCTCGAATCCGAGGCGAGCGACGTCCACCTTGCTGGACCACTCGGTGGCAGGCACAACCACCCACTTCTCAGTGGTGGGATTGCAGACCACGTAATCCAATGTCTTGGGATCAGTCGGCTTCCAGCAGCGGCAGAGGAGGAGGCCGTTGCAGCCGTCCAAGATGTCGAGGTTATTGTATCCGGGCAGGAAGGATAGGGCAGGGTCGATGAGAGGCTCACCTTCCCCTGAAACGTTGGTGAAATAGCGAGCTGAACTGGGGAACCGGTTCTTGTTGTAGCCTTCGTGGAAGAAGCCAGCGAGGGAGCAGGGGAGTTTCTTGCGGTGGTCTGGGTGGTAGAAGAGATCGCGCCAGCGCGTGGAGACGCACTTGCAGCAGCAGGTGGACTTGTAGGGCAAGCGCGAGATGATGTCGACGAGGATGTCGTCGGTGAGCTTGGCCACCGGGTCGTAGTTCATCAATGCCCTCTCCATGGGGCCCTGCGCCGTCGCCGTCCGTGGAGACAGGGAGCGCCGAATCTGCAGATCGGAGCGGAGGAGCAGAGATTAGAATCCAAACTATCAGTGGGGGCGGGGAGAGATGAAGTACCAAGTGCTTGTTGGGCGATCTGCAAAGCGGGGAATGGCCATCTGCGCCGTCGAGTGAGGATTTGTTGCGAATTGACGAAGTGGAGGGTTCGGTGGGTTGCGGAAGTGGGAGGTGGAAGACGATGGAGCGGTGGCCGAGCTGGGAGTCCGGATTCGCCACAAGGGCGTCGTGGTTTCCGAGCATCACACGTGCCCCTAAGATTACTGGAGATTCGTGCAAAGTCCGCGAAGTCTACACAATTACACTTAAATAATCTGAGCTTCATCCAGCGGTGAAACTTGTATGTTTCTTCACCAGATCTGTTGAAATTTGTATGAATCTTTAAATTTTTGTTATTTTTTCTAATTTTCTACTATTAATTTAGTTGTTTTTTTTTATTTTTTTACTGTTGCTATTGAATCATGTATGTGTCTGCAGATTCAAAGCAGTTTTAGATCTCTAATAAATCTTGTATGAATTTAGACTAAGATAAAAGGGTTTTCTTGTAAAATAGTTTGCACGAATCTCCAATAAATCAATGGTAACGATGGTGTCGGGAACCAACTATGGCATCCCGCTAAAATCACTACCAGAAAATCGCTTGAATTGTCTACTACCTTGTGTATCATCATGACATCATCATGCATGTTTGTTCATAAAAGTACTTTTATAAAACCCTATTTTGTTTTTTTTAAATTAGTCCTCCTTTAATTTCAAATTATGAAACCAGGTCTTCCTAGATATTTTATTTGCCTAAAAACAAATTATAAAAGTATGTTTTAAAAATAAAATAAAAGTTTAAGTTTTTATTAGGCGAGGCAGCCGGCCAGGCCCAAAGGCCCAGCCAGCCAGCCTACTACCCCTATCAAAACAAGACCCTAGCTAAACCTAGCCCCACATCTAACCAAACCCTAGTTCTACCCACCGCCCCTGGTTCAACCGCTCTCCACCCAACCCGCTCCGGGCCCACCGACCGACGCGCCTCCTTCTCTCTCCCCTCCTCGTCTCTCCCTCTCGTGACTCACCCCGAGCCCCCTTTTCCTCCCTCAGACGTCTGTGTCAGCCTCCATGTGGCCAAGCACGCCGTCGTCAGCCGATCTCAACGCCACGCCCTCACCATCGAGACCCTCTTTTCCGTCAGGCCCACCTTCGCGCCACCTCTCTCTCTCCACTCCGGCCCATGGCCCTCGAACCACCTCTCCCGAGCCGCCGACCTCCTCCTGGACGCGCCATGCCCGTCCTCGCTCACTCTCCGCCCGTTCGGCCAGTGTTCCTCTCCGGCTCTCCCTGCGCCTCGTCGAGCCCAGCCGACCCTCCAGCCGACCCTCCATCTCCTCAGCCGGCCCACGCCTCTGCGCCTCGCCTCCTCGGCCCTCTTCACCTGACCTGGCCGCGTGTCGAGCCCACCTCTTCCTTGACCCTCTCTGCCGCCACCGGCCGTGACACCTCCCGCCTCGGTGGAGCCCTCGCCTCAAAGACCGAGAGAACTTCGCGCCGACGCGACCAGCCTCTCCGCTCAAGCTTTTGCGCCTGGCTACCCCGACGTAGACGCCATGGCCCTCTGCCCCACATGGCATCGTTCCAAGTCCACCTGGACGTCCTCTGCCGAGCCTTCGGGTGTTGGTCTTTTCGTGTGTGTGCTGCAGGTATAGCCCCGGACGCCTTCTTACTAGCTACTGGTACCCATGTGTGCTTGTAGGAGCTCAAGCTAACAGTGTTTTCTCCCTTCATTCGATGCCTTTTGTAGTTTGACGTTGACATAGTGCTGCTACTCTTTAACCAAGCCAATGAGAGGTAGTTGGCACCACCCACGACAAGATCTTCGACACATCCAGAGAATTGACATCGACTTCGAGGACCACGGTGATAATTCAAGTCCGTCATCGCCACCGAAACCAGAACCCTAAGCTCGACGACAAGGACCCGAAGATCTCCTTGGAGCGCCAAGTTTCCCTTCACGGAACCCGAAGACCAATCTCGTCGGCCCGAACCATAGAACGCCAAGATCGTCGAGTCCCCCCATGTGTGACCCCTTTCTGAGCCCTATTTTTATAAATGAAATACAAACTTGTTGCATATTAAATTATCCATACCGCATCGCATCATGTGGTTTGGGAGTATTATGCCGATTCACCTCATAATTAAATATGAAGTCAATATGTGTTGGAGATATGCCCTAGAGGCAATAATAAAGTGGTTATTATTATATCTTTATGTTTATGATAAATGTTTACATCACATGCTATAATTGTATTAACCGTAAACATTAATACTTGTGTGTTTTGTAAACATAAAAGAGTCCCTAGTAAGCCTCTTGTTAAACTAGCTTGTTGATTAATGGATGATCATGGTTTCCTGATCATGGACATTGGATGTCATTGATGACAAGATCATATCATTAGGAGAATGATGTGATGGACACACACCCATAGTAAGCATAGCATAAGATCAAGTCATTAAATTCGTTTTGCTACAAGCTTTCAAATGCATAGTAACCTAATCCTTCGACCATGAGGTTATGTTAATCACCATCACCGGATGGGTACTTTGATGACATCAAACGCCGCTTCGTAACTGGGTGGTTATAAAAGTGTCATTGGATATTCTGAAAGTATGTGTTGAAGCGCATGGACCAAGATTGGGATTTGTCCATCCATATGACGGATAGATATGCTCTGGGCCCTCTCGGTGGAATGTCATCTAGTAGCTTGCAAGCATGTGAATGGGTCACAAGGGATGACATAACACAGAACGAGTAAAGAGTACTTATCAGTAACGAGGTAGAACTAGGTATGGAGATACCGGCGATCAAACCTCGGATAAGTAGAATATCGCGTGACAAAGGGAATTGGTTTCGTATGTTAAATGGTTCTATCGATCACAAAGTCATCGTTGAGTATGTGGGAGCTGTTATGGATCTCCAGATCCCGCTAATGGTTATTGATAGGAGAGGTGTCTCCATCATGTCTGCATATTCACGAACCGTAGGGTGACACACTTAAGGTTCGAAGTTGTTTTAAGTAGATATGGAATATGCGTTGGAGACCGAATGATGTTCGGAGTCTCGGAATGGATCCGGGACATCACGAGGAGATCTGGAATGGTCCGGAGAATAAGATTCATATATTGGGGATCATTTTCTAAGTTAGGAAATGTTCCGGAGTGTTTGTATGGAGATTCTAGAAGGTTTCGGAATGTTCTGGAAGGTTCTAGAGGATTTCTTGGAGTTTACTTGAAAACCAAGGAAGGGATCAAGGAGTCCAAGTGGGGCAAGACACGGATTCGTGGGGGAGGAGGACTCCTCCCCCCTTCCCACCGCCGGCCCTAGGAGGGGAGTCCTACTAGGACTCCCCCTCCCCAGGCGCGCCTCCCTCCCTTAAATAGAAGGGAGGGGGTGCCCCCTCTTGGCCCTCTTCGATAACACCCAATCTCTGTCGCCTCTCTCCTCCACCTTTCTTCTGCACAGGCATAGGCGAAGCCTTGCAGAATTCTATACTCCACCACCACCACCACGCCGTCGTGCTGCTGGGATTCCGTGGAGAAGATCTACTACCTCCGCTCACCGAGCAGGGAGAGGAAGGTCTGCCGACTCACGCGTGTGACCGTCTGCGAGCTGCCGAAGCAGCGGCCGGAAGGATCATCCACACGATCTTGAGATCGGCAAGTGATCGACTACATCATCCACGAGATCTAATCTCGTAACGCTTTCGGTTCTACGAGGGTTAGTACCGATCTATCTCGTTGCTCATGTCTAATAGATTAGATCTTGGCTTTTATCTAGATTAGATCTGGGTTTTGTTCGTTCTTGCGGTAGAATTTTTTTGTTTTCCATGCTACGAACCCATCAGTGGTATCAGAGCCGTGTCTATGCGTAGATCTGTTGCACGAGTAGAACACAATGGTTTTATGGGCGTTGGTGCTCGTGCCGTCTTTTGCTTTGTGTACTTTGCATCTTGCGGTATGGTGGGATGAAGCGGCTCGGGCTAACCTTACATGTCATCGCACATGAGACTTGCTCCACAGTTGACGTGCAACTCGTATTGCACAAGTGGCTTTGCGGGTGTCTGTCTCTCCCACCATAGTATAGATCCAATCTACACTTTGCACTTGATAGCACTTGTATAAACGTTGTGGTTCAGTTTTGTAGGTAAGATCCGTTCTTATTCGAAAGCCCCAAACCACGTAAAACATGCAAAAGAAAATTAGAGGCGTCTAACTTGTTTTTGCAGGGGCTTTGTGATGTGATATGGCCATCATGTGATTGTGATTATATTTGATGTATGCAATGATCCTTGTTGTAATATGGCAACCGGCAGGAGCCTAATGGTTGTCTTTAATTCTGTTAAGACCTGCGTGTCTATTCATCTTGTAATAGCTTTATTCCAAGTAGTTGTAATAGTTGCTAGTGATGATGGACAGCCATGAAGCGGCGCCATGGACCTTGACGCAATGCTGGTGATGATGAAGATCATGTCCGTGCTTTGGAGATGGAGATCAAAGGCATAAGAAGAAAGGGCCATATCATATCACACTAATTATGAATTGCCTGTGATGTTAATCCTTTATGCATCTTGTATTGCTTAGATCGTGACGGTAGCATTATAAGATGATCCCTCTCACTAAAAAATTCAAGTAATAAAGTGTTCGTCCTTAGTTGGCACCGTTGCTAAGACTCGTCGTTTCGAAGCATCTCGTGATGATCGGGTGTGATAGACTCTACGTGTGCATACAACGGGTGCAAGCCAGATTTGCACATGCGGAAACTAAGGTTAACCTTGACAAGCCTAGCATGTACAGACATGGTCTCGGAACACGGAATACCAAAAGGTAGAGCATGAATCATATAGGTGATATGATGAACATGAAGATTGTTCGCCGATGAAACTACATCATATCACGTGATGATCGGACTTGGTGTAGTGGATTTGGTTCGTGTAATCACTAAAACAACTCGAGGGATGTTGTTTTGAGTGGGAGTTTATTTGTAATTTGGATTAGTCAAACTCAATTTATCATAAACACAATCAAAGTGAATTTGCATAGTTTGTTGTAGTCATTGGCATCCTTTCACCACCTTACGCTTAGTTATAGTTGAGATAGTAGAACTATAGAAATTCTGGATATTTGCTTTACGAACTGGTATCGTATTGTTTTAAGTGTCAATCTAAAGTTTAAAAGTCATATTGCAAACTTTCAGCAAACTCCGTTTACTCTGTGAAGTTTAATAAACGGTATTAAATCAAGAGTAAAAATTCCAGTGTTAGTATCTAATGTATCATGTTTGCCTCCATGATTCTTGATACTCAAAAGATTGTTTTTAATATCAAGTTTATCTAAGAGCTGAAAGCAATGTTTCAGAAACCATCATATGTGAAAGGTATTGCGATATCTAAAACAATGTATTGGTTACAACATGATAGAGTATATGTGCTCATATTTGATGAGAATTTGTGAAGGTTGGAGACGCTAGTCGTCCTAATCCTCCAAAAGGTTTTGGAAAAGAAACATTATACTCGCAATTCACCTTTATAAGCTATAGCAGCTTGATCATGAAAGTTGTCATGATAAGGATGAATAGAAGATGTAAGTAAAATGTTTACTACACTAAAAGATTACTAAAGAATGGAATTTTGAAAGAATGCCAAACATTTGATGAAGGTGATCCACTTCAAAGTGCAAGTTCAAAGGTATTAGTATTTGACTATACACACTTTGTACTATGTGTCATGTGAATGACACCACTATTGATGTTGATAGATTCTTTTAAAAGAAAAGGAATTGTTGAAAGAGAATCTATAAAATATTTGGCAGAAAAGAAAAGATTGGAGATATCCAACTTAGGTATATAGAAGATACATGTTATGGCTGTATTCCTTGGTTGTTAAACAATGTGGTTCTGCGGTATTGGATACCGAATTGGTTGGTATGAAGTGCCATACAGGACAACACAATTCATGAACTGCAATGGCCTAAGTAACTAGCAAGAGAATATGTGATGATGTTCATCGAAAACAAACAAAGGGTTGTTGTGTTGCTCGTTAACATCAAAGCTTGCCTTCAAGATTTGTTTCAATAATTGTTATTTTGATTAGGTATTATTATGATAAAAGGTTGTTTAAATAATTGCCGTATTCCATAATAGATGGATGATATACAAGTCTGGTTGGAGAAATAACAACCATAAAACTAATGCTAAAATGTCGCAAGACAAATGATTGAAAGATCACTTGCAAAGTGACATCGCTGTTTAAATTATATTGAGAGGGATACATGAAGAAACTCCATGTTGATGGATTTTTGGAGTCTTTGATTTTGATCAAATGACGCTTATGATACTTTCCTGGAGATAATTAAAACTCCGTTAGTAGGCCAAAAGAAGAACGGGCGACTAACTGATTGGAATTTGTACATATTGATGTATATAGTCCATTATGTGTAGTCGTGGGCGATGGATTTCAACTTCATATGCTTTCTCCAAAGATTTGAGTGAGTATATGTATATATACTTACTCAATAAGGAAAAAGTATAAAACATTTGAAAATGTTCAAAGACTTTCAAGATGAAGTGGAAAATCATTGTAACAAGAAAATAAAAAGTTTATGATTGGATCATAAAGAAAGATATTTGAGTTACAAGTTTAGCAAAACACCTAAGATTTGAGAAATCGTTCCATGGATTTGCATTTCCCAAAACACCATAGGAGTATGGAGTGTTCGAGATATGTAATGAAACCTTGTTTGACATGGTAAGATCAAAGGTGTCATTTATAAAAACTGCCATTATATTTTAAAAGGTTAAAGCTTTAGTGACTACCGCTTTTACACTGAAAAGAGCTCCATCGTGATCCGTTGAAATGACACCATACAAGTCATGGTTTGGGATAAAACCCAGGTTTTCCTTTCTTAAATTTTTGGTATGCTAGGCATAAGTAAAATGTTTACAACCAAAGTCGGATGAGCATGTCTTTGTAGGTTATTTTGAATAACCATTGGGTATTCCTCCATAACACCTAAGACAAAAGTGTTTGTCGCTTAGAACGTCAAGTTTCTTGAGAAGGAATTTTTCGTGAAAAGTTAAGTGGGAGGACAATAGAACTTTGATAAGGTTGTTGAACCTTGGCTAATATGTGCTGAGTTGCGCAGCGTTGGTAAGTGTCCCGGAGGCAGCAACAATGCTCATGGCTCACGTGCCTCAAAGGTTATGGTCACGGAGATCTAAGTTCCTATTGAACCAAGTAGGTTGGGTAAGTAATCAAATGCCAAGATTTGAGAGTTAAATCATTGTTGTTTGACAATGATGAACCGACTACATGCAAAGAAGCAATGATGGGCCCTGACTTCGTTAAGTGGCTTGAAGCCATAAAATCCGTGATAATTCCATACACGAGAAATCAAGCTTTGAATTTGAAAGACCCTCTGGAAAGGTGCAAGACCTTACAGTCGTATATGGATCTATAAAGAAATAGACATGGATGTTTCACATCTATGAAATAGTCGACATGTCGGAAAGAGTTTACGACAATGTTCAAGGAGTTGACTATGATAAGATTTGATCTTTCATAGCGATATTTAGTCTGGACGGATTAATGTAGCAACCACTACATATATTTTGGTATATGGTAGTTGAACAAACAAAACAAGTTCTTCTAATAGAATGGTTACCTAGGATGTGTCCATGACACGATCCAAAGGGTTTTGTTAATTCAAAGGATGCTAAAAAAAAGTATGCAAAACTTCAATGGTTGAAGTGAGCATCGCGGAGTTGGAATCTTCACCGTGATGAAACCGTTAAAAGGTTTAATTTCATCAGAGACGATGAAGATGTTTGCATTTTTCAAGAAATTAAGTGGGAGCGCTAAGACATATTTCTAATACATTATGTAAAAGACATATCGTTGATTAGAAATGATGTATCTTTTATTGACACAGGTTAAGAATTTCATTTCGATGAAAGACTTAGGCATAACCCAAGAATTAGGCATCAATGTCTATATGGATAGATTGAGGCACTAATATGGTTTTGCCAAATGTACATAGATAAGATGTTGAATGAGTTCAATATGAAAACAACAAGAAAGGTTCTTGACGCACGGAAAGGACTGAATCAAGATTCAAGTATGTTGACACGAGATTCAAGTGTTTTGACACTTGGTAAAATCACAAGAATATTTTGATCAATCATTCTTTGAGATGTACACATCCAGATATGTCCTATGCTCTAAATGTTATGAGCATATACCAGAATGACTCATAAGATGATCATTGGACAATAGTAGGGATATTCCTATGATCTTTGGAAGAACTAAGAATATATTACTTATATAGTGGTGACAAATAGTTCAATGTAAATTGTTACATTGGTACTAGTTTTGTCACAAATTAAGTTTATCTCAATTTAAACTATGGGTGGCACAATGTAATGGAAAGGAAGTTCCACAACGAATTTGGTTGAGTACCAAAGTTAAAACATTGTGATAGATACTACAACAAAAGGCTAAGTATATGACTGCTATTGTAGCAGCAAATGAGGGCATTTGTGTCAAGTAGTTTGTTATCAAACTAGGTGTGGTTCATAGCGGGATAATACTATGAAGATACATTGTATGACAATTGTATCAACATGATTTAATCCCAAGGAACTAAAGGTCTCACCAAAGGACCAAATTTATACAATGCCATCTCATTAGAGAATGAGTAATGCGTCGAGACGCAAGGACATGCAAATACACACGAACTTGGAAGTGTCAGATCCGAAGATTATGTTTACCACTAGCAATAGTGTCTATACAACACCAGAAAGCCATAGGTGTTGAATGCACAAATTTTTAACTAGATTATTGACTCTAGTGCAAGTGGGAGACTGTTGGAGATATGCCCAAGAGGCAATAATAAAGTGGTTATTATTATATCTTTATGTTTATGATAAATGTTTACATCACATGCTATAATTGTATTAACCGGAAACATTAATACTTGTGTGTTTTGTAAACATAAAAGAGTCCCTAGTAAGCCTCTTGTTAAACTAGCTTGTTGATTAATGGATGATCATGGTTTCCTGATCATGGACATTGGATGTCATTGATGACAAGATCATATCATTAGGAGAATGATGTGATGGACACACACCCATAGTAAGCATAACATAAGATCAAGTCATTAAATTCGTTTTGCTACAAGCTTTCAAATGCATAGTAACCTAATCCTTCGATCATGAGGTTATGTTAATCACCATCACCGGATGGGTACTTTGATGACATCAAACGCCGCTTCGTAACTGGGTGGTTATAAAAGTGTCATTGGGTATTCTGAAAGTATGTGCTGAAGCGCATGGACCAAGATTGGGATTTGTCCATCCATATGACAGATAGATATGCTCTGGGCCCTCTCGGTGGAATGTCATCTAGTTAGCTTGCAAGCATGTGAATGGGTCACAAGGGATGACATAACAGAGCAGTAAAGAGTACTTATCGATGAGGTAGAACTAGGTATGGAGATACCGACGATCAAACCTCGGATAAGTAGAATATCGCGTGACAAAGGGAATTGGTTTCGTATGTTAAATGGTTCTATCGATCACAAAGTCATCGTTGAGTATGTGGGAGCTGTTATGGATCTCCAGATCCCGCTAATGGTTATTGATAGGAGAGGTGTCTCCATCATGTCTGCATATTCACGAACCGTAGGGTGACACACTTAAGGTTCGAAGTTGTTTTAAGTAGATATGGAATATGCGTTGGAGACCGAATGATGTTCGGAGTCTCGGAATGGATCCGGGACATCACGAGGAGATCTGGAATGGTCCGGAGAATAAGATTCATATATTGGGGATCATTTTCTAAGTTAGGAAATGTTCCGGAGTGTTTGTATGGAGATTCTAGAAGGTTTCGGAATGTTTTGGAAGGTTCTAGAGGATTTCTTGGAGTTTACTTGAAAACCAAGGAAGGGATCAAGGAGTCCAAGTGGGGCAAGACACGGATTCATGGGGGAGGAGGACTCCTCCCCCTTCCCACCGCCGGCCCTAGGAGGGGAGTCCTACTAGGACTCCCCCTCCCCAGGCGCGCCTCCCTCCCTTAAATAGAAGGGAGGGGGTGCCCCCTTGGCCCTCTTCGATAACACGCAATCTCTACCGCCTCTCTCCTCCACCTTTCTTCTGCACAGGCATAGGCGAAGCCCTGCAGAATTCTATACTCCACCACCACCACCACGTCGTCGTGCTGCTGGGATTCCGTGGAGAAGATCTACTACCTCATGCTTTCATTTGGAACAGGGAGAGGAAGGTCTGCCGACTCCATGCGTGTGACCGTCCAGCTGAAGCGCCTTGAACGCGGCGCCGGAAGGATCATCCACACGATCTTGAGATCGGCAAGTGATCGACTACATCATCCATGAGATCTAATCTCGTAACGCTTTCGGTTCTACGAGGGTTAGTACCGATCTATCTCGTTGCTCATGTCTAATAGATTAGATCTTGGCTTTTATCTAGATTAGATCTGGGTTTTGTTCGTTCTTGCGGTAGAAATTTTTTGTTTTCCATGCTACGAACCCATCAGCGGGATATCGTTGTCTTATTCCGGACTCCATTTAAATTGGTGTAGCGAACCGATGCCATGTTTCACCCTGTTAATACAACATTTAAATTGCGGGGGTTCTAAACAACTTGAACCATATAATTATTTGTCGGGACCATGGTTCCGCTTAATATTGCCTAATTGCACCGCATTTGTGCCATGCCTTGCATCAAATCATAAGCATGCCGGATCTTCTGCCGTAGTATTAAATATTGCATCCGGTGTTTCTTCTAGTGTTTGCTTCTTCGCGGACTAGGCCGATGAGTTGATGCGAGTACCGACAAGTCCTTCGGATATGATCCGTCGACAGAGTTTCCCAGGCGAGCATCTCTCCCCCTTCTACCTATTTTGCATTTATAGTCTTTATTTCCTCCTGTTGATCTATTGCTATCCGTGTCGTGATGCTTTAGTTTCCGTGCACCAGTTATATCCCGTGCAGCCTCTATATTGCCATGGACACCTCCTATTACCTGTGTTTGGTAGATAGCTGGCCTTGCAAGTCGTAGCTGCTTGCTCAGGTGCGATCTCGTGTTGTCGAGTACCACAGTTGTTGGAATGCTGGCAGATGTTAATGGTGGAGATGCTTAATGGTGGAGATGATCATGACTTTAAATACAACTATTAAAATGCTAGATATAACTAATGCAGAGGCATCGGTGGGCAATAGATGTTATTTGGTTCTTCCATGCTCACTGGTGTCCCGTAGGACCCCGAGTACTTGATACCTGTTCCTTGATTATCCACATCCGGGAGGCCTTATGGACCCCCCCTGAGCCAGAGCTTGATTCATTCCTATTTCTTGGGGCCACAAAGTAGTTTGGGGCTTTATTACTATCCTGTACTTATGCCATGCTTTACTGCTTTATTTAAGATTGTGCGTGGAGCACCTGTACTGTTTTGGATGCGGAGTGTTTTCGCGGTATCGACAAGCCTAGTCACACTTTCGGGTTCCTAGTCGTTTACAGCCATTGACGCGCAAACCCAGGTCCGTTCGAGCCGCCAACTTCGCTTGGTAGCTTAGTGGGGTGGCCCCCTGAAATATTTTATGAATCCTGTGATCGCTTTGTCGTGAATGCCTCGTTGGGTTTTGAGTTGGTTTTTCCGAGGTTGATCGAGTGTGTGTTGCTATTTGTGCACCCCTGCAGGGTAAAACTTTATGAAAGCCGTGTCCGCGGTTATGGACGACTTGGAGCACAGTATCTCGATCATACACAAGCATAACTAAAGTAGTGCTATAAATTTGACTTAATATATATGACTAGTAATCAGCTTCACTATAATGGAATGGATAAATAAAATGGCAACAACTGGTGGATCTGTGGTGATCTGTGTCATACTATACCAGCCTAGTAAGTATTACAACTCCAATGGAATGTGATAAAAGTGCCAACCACTGTTGGGTTTTGGGATTCCTCAGGACAATTATATCTGACTAGTAAATGTTCCAACTACAACGGAATGGTGATTAAAACTGCCCACTACTTATGCTATCAGGATGACTCATGCTATCTATATCTGATTAGTAATTGGTGCAACTATAACGGAATGAGTAAAATTGCCAACTGTGTGAGTTCCTTGGTCCGACTTCCTTGTTTGGTCTCGAGGGGAAAATACCAGGATGGGTTTGTTTGGTGTTAGCTTCAGGTTGGATCCGAATAGGTCTTTCTTATCCCTCTCTGATAACCGCCAGTTGTATCGAGTCTCTATAGGTTGTTTAGTGCCCATTTGCGCTGACCCACCATACCTATGTAGGCGAGAGCCGCCGAATTCTAGCCTCGTCGTGTATTGGCCTCAGTACTGACGCTCCTCTTTTTTCCTTTGCCCTTTGCCGGCACCCCTTTTGTTTTAGCAGGTTTGAGATCGACGTCGTTAGCAGGGTTACCCTTCTGGCTTGGCCTGGGCAGGGTTATAGACGCCATTGGTTATTCTTCAGGGCTCTTAGCCCCATTTGCATCTTGTCCGTACTCAGACGCTGTATTATTTTCTAGGTGATTTGGATCTTTGTATCGTATATCTGTATTCTTGACTCGTTGAGTCGCTGTTGTATATATATATCTGTTTTGTGGGTCCCATCGAGGACTGTTGTGTAATGGTATTACTTCGTTATTCCACCCGCACGAAAGTGCCTGGTGGGCGTCCTTGAATCGTTTCTATGCGGGTTTGGCGGAAAGGGCTAAAACTTGCATAGGGCCGATTTGAGGGTGTTACAGAGTGGTATCAGAGCTCAGCAGTTGCGATACCCCACAAGTATAGCCTGTAGGATAACCTAGCTAACGGCCGAAGTAGAGTGTCAAAACTATTTTGGAAAATCGGTTGGATAGATCTAATTAGGTCTGATTTTACTCCTTACCTCTCTGCTGTTCTCCTCTTACCTCTACGTGTTTTGAATCTGCTCTCTTCCCTTCTTCTAGTCTAGGATTTCTCGTGGTTGGGTTTCCGTCGTACCTTCAGGGTTTCGCTTCCTCCTTTGGTAACGGTGCTTCTACATACGGTCTTCGTGCTATCTGAGGAATCCTTCATCTGTTGGACATCTCTCTGTCCCTTGTTGTGCTTTCGGTGTTTTCTGACACGACGACATCATCTATGCCAGATCCGATGCAGAGTCTGCATCACTCCTTTGTTCCGAACCTCGATTGTCGAGATCTTCAGTCTAATTCCAAGAATGGTTGCCCGCTTTTCTACTGATTGTGAGGAGTAATAGTTTGAGTGCGTGATGGATTGTCCCCCATGCCGACTACTCACTCTATTTGCTCGTGTACATTGAAGTGGATGAGAATGCATCGTTTCTCTCCTTCTATCGAAGTTAGAGGTGGATTTATTTGTGGATACCTTTACCTTCGTCCTTGTTTCTCCGGAGTGTTCTCTTGACGATCAGGGACAACGACCTCTTGTTAGTGGTGTCGCGAGGATCTACACGAAGCGAGAAGATTCAGATCGCCGACCTTCTTCCCGGTACCATGAGGCGGATCTCGAGGGCGAGATCCTTTGTTAGTGGTGTCGAATTGTGGCATCCCGCTAAAATCACTACCAGAAAATCGCTTGAATTGTCTACTACTTTGTGCATCATCATGACATCATCATGCATGTTTGTTCATAAAAGTACTTTTATAAAACCCTATTTTGTTTTTTTAATTAGTCCTCCTTTAATTTCAAATTATAAAACCAGGTCTTCCTAGATATTTTATTTGCCTAAAAACAAATTACAAAAGTCTGTTTTAAAAATAAAATAAAAGTTTCAGTTTTTATTAGGGGAGGCAGCCGGCCAGGCCCAAAGGCCCAGCCAGCCAGCCTACTACCCCTATCAAAACAAGACCCTAGCTAATCCCAGCCACCGCTCCGGGCCCACCGACCGACGCGCCTCCTTCTCTCTCCCCTCCTCATCTCTCCCTCTCGTGACTCACCCCGAGCCCCCTTTTCCTCCCTACCGCGTACAGCGTCGCCGCCCTCCACTGCGCGCCGGCCTGCAAACACGCGTCGTCGCCGGCCGATCTCCACCGCCGCCCTGGCCCTCACCGTCGCGGCCCTCTTTTTCCCCGTCGGGCTCCACCCTCGCCGCCACCGTCCCTCTCCTCCACTCCGGCCGCCGCGGGCCCCTGCACCACCTCTCCCGAGCCGCTAACCTCCTCCTAGACGCGTCGTGCCCGTCCTCGCCCCTGCTCCTCCGCCGCTCCGGCCGTGTTCCTCTCCGGCTCTCCCTGCGCCTCGCCGAGCCCCGTGCTTGCAGCGACCCTGCCGGCTGACCCCTCCATCTCCTGAAGCCCGGCCGTGCCTCTCCGCCTCGTCGCCTCCTCAGCCCTCTTCACCACCAACCGACGTCGTGGTCGAGCCCACCTCTTCCTCGACCCTCTCTGCGCACCGCCACCAGCGGCCGTCCCCGGTGACACCTCCCCGCCCGGGCCGAGGTCCACCTCCGCACCCTCCCCACAGACCCGCCACCGGTGTCGCCACCTCTCCAGCCGCCATCGACCCGCGTGGGCCCGGCGCTACCTTCACCTCGCCCCAGCCGCTTGGCGTCCTCCACCATGCGCGACGCCGCCACGCAGGTTGCGTCCTCCTGGGCGCCCGCCACCAGCCTGGGCCTCGTGCACCTCTCGGTGGAGCCCTGCCCCAGCGCCGAGTGAACTCGCCGCCGACGGGACCCGCGCCTCTCCCGCTCAAGGTTTTGCGCCAGGCTACCCCGACGTAGACGCCATGGCCCTCTGCCCCACATGGCATCGTTCCAAGTCCACCTGAACGTCCTCTGCCGAGCTTTCGGGTGTTGGTCTTTTCGTGTGTGTGCTGCAGGTACAGCCCCGAACGCCTTCTTACTAGCTACTGGTACCCATATGTGCTTGTAGGAGCTCAAGCTAACAGTGTTTTCTCCCTTCATTCGATGCCTTCTGTAGTTTGACATTGACATAGTGCTGCTGCTCTTTAACCAAGCCAATGAGAGGTAGTTGGCACCACCCACGACAAGATCTTCGACACATCTAGAGAATTGACATCGACTTCGAGGACCACGGTGATAATTCAAGTCCGTCATCGCCACTGAAACCAGAACCCTAAGCTCGATGACAAGGACCCGAAGATCTCCTTGGAGCGCCAAGTTCCCCTTCACAGAACCCGAAGACCAATCTTGTCGGCCCGAACCATAAAACGCCAAGATCGTCGAGTCCCCCCATGTGTGACCCCTTTCTGAGCCCTATTTTTATAAATGAAATACAAACTTGTTGCATATTAAATTATCCATACCGCATCGCATCGTTGTCTTATTCCGGACTCCATTTAAATTGGTGTAGCGAACCGATGCCATGTTTCGCCCTGTTAATACAACATTTAAATTGCGGGGGTTCTAAACAACTTGAACCATATAATTATTTGTCGGGACCATGGTTCCGCTTAATATTGCCTAATTGCACCGCATCTGTGCCATGCCTTGCATCAAATCATAAGCATGCCGGATCTTCTGCCGTAGTATTAAATATTGCATCCGGTGTTTCTTCTAGTGTTTGCTTCTTCACGGACTAGGCCGATGAGTTGATGCGAGTACCGACAAGTCCTTCGGATATGATCCGTCGGCAGAGTTTCCCAGGCGAGCATCTTTCCCCCTTCTACCTATTTTGCATTTATAGTCTTTATTTCCTCCTGTTGATCTATTGCTATCCGTGTCATGATGCTTTAGTTTCCGTGCACCAGTTATATCCCGTGCAGCCTCTATATTGCCTTGGACACCTCCCATTACCTGTGTTTGGTAGATAGCTGGCCTTGCGAGTCGTAGCTGCTTGCTTAGGTGCGATCTCGTGTTGTCGAGTACCACAGTTGTTGGAATGCTGGCAGATGTTAATGGTGGAGATGCTTAATGGTGGAGATGATCATGACTTTAAATACAACTATTAAAATGCTAGATATAACTAATGCAGAGGCATCGGTGGGCAATAGATGTTATTTGGTTCTTCCATGCTCACTTGTGTCCTGTAGGACCCCGAGTACTTGATTTTTCGCACTATCCACATCCGGGAGGCCTTATGGACCCCCCTGAGCTAGAGCTTGATCCATTCCTATTTCTTGGGGCCACAAAGTAGTTTGGGGCTTTATTAGTATCCTGTACTTATGCCATGCTTTACTGCTTTATTTAAGATTGTGCGTGGAGCACCTGTACTGTTTTGGATGCGGAGTGTTTTCGCGGTATCGACAAGCCCAGTCACACTTTCGGGTTCCCAGTCATTTAAAGCCATTGACACAAACCCTGGGTCTATTCCGGAGCCGGCCAACTTTGTTGCGGGTAGCTTAGTGGGGTGGCCCCCTAAAATATTTTATGAATCCTGTGATCGCTTTGTCGTGAATGCCTCGTTGGGTTTTGAGTTGGTTTTTCCGAGGTTGATCGAGTGTGTGTTGCTATTTGTGCACCCCTGCAGGGTAAAACTTTCTGAAAGCCGTGTCCGCGGTTATGGATGACTTGGAGCACAGTATCTCGATCATAGACAAGCATAACTATAGTGCTATAAATTTGACTTAATATATATGACTAGTAATCAGCTTCACTATAATGGAATGGATAAATAAAATGCCAACAACTGGTGGATCTGTGGTGGTCTGTGTCATACTATACCTGCCTAGTAAGTATTACAACTCCAATGGAATGTGATAAAAGTGACAACCACTACTGGGTTTTGGGATTCCTCAGGACAATTATATCTGACTAGTAAATGTTCCAACTACAACGGAATGGTGATTAAAACTGCCCACTACTTATGCTATCAGGATGACTCATGCTATCTATATCTGATTAGTAATTGGTGCAACTATAACGGAATGTGTAAAATTGCCAACTGTGTGAGTTCCTTGGTCTCGAGGGGAAAATACCAGGATGGGTTTGTTTGGTGTTAGCTTCAGGTTGGATCCGAATAGGTCTTTCTTATCCCTCTCTAATAACCGCCAGTTGTATCGAGTCTCTATAGGTTGTTTAGTGCCGCTGCGCTGCCGCTTCAGCCCACCATACCTATGTAGGCGAGCCGCCGATTCTAGCCTCGCTGCACCGCCTCGATCGACGCTCCTCTTTTTCCTTTGCCCTTTGCCGGCACCCCTTTTGTTTTAGCAGGTTTGAGATCGACGTCGTTAGCAGGGTTACCCTTCCGGCTTGGCCTGGGCAGGGTTATGGACGCCATTGGTTATTCTTCATGGCTCTTAGCCCCATTTGCATCTTGTTTGTACTCGGACGCTGTATTGTTTTCCAGGTGATTTGGATCTTTGTATCGTATATCTGTATTCTTGACTCGTTGAGTCGCTGTTGTATATATATCTGTTCTGTGGGTCCCATCGAGGACTGTTGTGTAATGGTATTACTTCGTTATTCCACCCGCACGAAAGTGCCTGGTGGGCGTCCTTGAATCGTTTCTATGCGGGTTTGGCGGAAAGGGCTAAAACTTGCATAGGGCCGATTTGAGGGTATTACACCAACCTAGGTGTGGTATTGCATTTTGAGTTGGCCGTGTGGGTCGGAAGCGGAGAACTGTTTTTTTACGCCTAGGAGTGATGTCTCTTTAGATTTTGGACCGTGCTACTCAACGGACGCCAGTTAAAAAGTAAATCTCAGCGGACAAACTGGTCTACGCGATCGCGTGCACAACCATCGTCGATGCAGGTGTCTCCCTTCCGGTCTAAGCACTAAATGACAAAATCTTGATTAACTAGCTCAATTCAAATATCAAAATTCAAATTGTTTCGTAGATCAAATCATTAATCCGATTTAGGATCCGTTTTCACCATTGGGCTAGTCGCGACAAGATTTCCGAAACTAGATCCCATGTTCATATGTTCCGACGAAGTTTTTCCGGGCCCAAAAGCTATCCACTCGGTAACACGTGAGTTATCCATGCCATAGTATATAAGTTACCCACCATATAAAACATATTGTGTGGAGACTCTTTTGCATGGATGCAGTAAAAATACCTGACGACCGTTCTAAGAATTAATAACCTAGCGGACGTTCTGACAGCCTAGACGAGTGCCCCGCGTGCATGCTCTGGCTAAATAACATGACATTTTTTTGCCCCAAAAGTTACTCACCAGTAACATTAGATTTATCTAGCCCTCACTATATAAGTTACCGACGCTAAAACATATAAGTTATGCACCACTAAGAATTTACCCCACAGATAGAATATATAATTTATATGATGGGTAACTTATATGTTACAGAGTGCATAATTTATATACTATGATATGGGTAATTCACGTGTTAGGGGCGGGTAATTTTTTACCTAAAAGTTACCCATCAGTAACACGAGAGTTATTCAGACTTCAGTATGTAGGTTACCCACCACACCACTACAAATATTTACAAACGACTCAACCTCGAAAGATTACCGCGTCAAACATCAAGCACAACTTTTTAAAAGGAACTAAATCTAATATAATAAATGGGGTTTGATGCCCCACCCACCAACTACCTTAAGTCTTAGTAAACAACGTAAGACGCAACCAGTAGTCTAGCGGCTCGGCTACATCTTTCGTCGCTGCTACCGCGGCGTACGGGTGACAAAGCCTCGAAGGGTGGTAAAGCATCAGCCTTCATCGCTCGTCGATGCTAACGCATCGATAACGACGAAGTCTCGGTACCGTAACACTTAGGTTACCACATTCCAATTAACTCGGGTGTGCGAGAACACCTCTATCCAACATGTTTATGAAGGGAGTATGCCCGAGAGGCAATAATAAAGTGGTTATTGTCTTATTCCTTGTTTATGATAAATGTTTATTTTGCATTCTATAATTTTATTAATTTGGAAACGTTAATACATGTGTGTTTAATAAACAAAAAGGAAAGTTCATAGTTATGCTTCTCTTATAAACTACCTCGTTGATTAACAAGATGATCAAGGTTTCCTGATCATGGACATTGGATGTTGTTAATAACGAGGTCACAACATTAGTAGAATGATGTGATGAACATTCATCCGAAGTATGGCATTACGATCAAAGTCATTGTGTTTATATTGCTATAACATCATACGAAGTAATCCTAGTCCTTAGACCATGAGATCATGTCAATCACTAACACTAGAAGAGTATCTTGATAACATCAAACGTCACACCGTGAAAGGGTGATTATAAAGGTGGGTTTAGTGCTATGAAAGTGTTATGTAGAGGCCCATGGATCAAGAGGGGGATTTGTCCATCCCGATGACGGATAGATATACTCTAGGCCCTCTCGGTGATATCACATTGGTTAGCTTGCAAGCAAGTGATGAGATCACTAGAATATTATATCACGGGAACAAGAAAAGAGTACATGTCGCTAACAAGATCAAACTAGGTATAGGGATACCGATGATCGAATATCGGACATGTAATATATCGCGAGACAAAGGGATTTAGTTACTAGCGTTAAAGGTTCACACGATCACAAGAGTCATCATTGAATATGTGGGAGTCTGTACGGATCTCCAGGCCCCGCTGCTGATTATTGATCGGAGAGGGGTCTCGATCATGTCTGCATTATTCGCGAACCGTAGGGTGACACACTTAAGGGATACCGACACCATTTTGAGCAAATATGTTTCAGATAAAGATTTAAGAAAGCGCTGGAATTATTTCAATAGACACCAAAACTGTTTGTTAATTAAAGTAATTAACAAAATTCTGAATAAAACTAATAAAAGAGTTCTATTAAATGAGAGAGCATTAAATTTGGAGAAATTTAATGCATTTAAAGTGGAGACTTTAAAAGAGAATGTGAAGGGGCAAATTTATGTGGAGGGAGGTACCACCACATGAATGAGGAGGTGAAGGGTCACCCCTTGGGGCGCCGGCTATGGGTAGGGGCACCCCCTCCTCCTATAGAAGTCCTCCCTCTCACATCTTCACAGTCACACCTCCTCGTGAAGGATCTCTCTCCCCCCTCTAGTATTTTCCCCCATGGTCTTGGATTAGCGAGATACATGTTCCCAGTGGCTTTATCTGGAAAGGAGTTGCTGCTTCCGCTGCTTTGCTGGAGCAAGGGATGGAGGTTGTCAGGGTACCAGACATGTGTGCGATCACGGATGCACCGCTGCTTTGCGGTGATGGACTTGGTGGTGCTGGACTTGCTGGAGTTGGATCTGAAGGACATGCTGGAGCCGGACCTGCTGGACTTCATCACGATCTTGAGATCGGCAAGTGTACGACTACATCATCCACGAGTTCCAACTCGTTAACAAAGCTTTGTTTTTTTCGAGGGTAAGTTCTCTATGGATGTATATCCACCCGTTGCTTGTATCTAGTAGATAGATCTTGGCGTATAGTTCCTATCGTAGGAAATTTTTTGTTTTCTATGCTGCGAACCCCTACAGTGGTACCAGAGCCAGATCTATACGTAGGTGCTTTGCACGGGTAGTACACATATGTTTATATGTGGGCGATGATGATCATGTTATTGCATCTTCTATGTATTTTGGATATTGGTGGCATAGTGAGATGAAGCGGCCCGGACCAACCTTACATGTCATCACACATGAGACCGGTTCCATGACTGACATGCAACTAGTTTTGCATAAGTGGCTGTCGGGTGTCTGTCTCTCCTACTATAGTCAATATCTGATTTACAACGAGTTGCTAATAACTTGGTTATCCTTGTTGTGGTTCCATGTTTGTAGGTAAGACCGGTTCTATCTTTGAAAGCCCTAAGCCATGTAAAACTTGCAATGGATAAATTAGAGGCGTCTAGTTTAGATCGTTGCTGGGCTAGTGTCTTGATATGGTATTGTTGTAAGTAGATGTATGATAGATACTCTTACAACACACTTAACGTGTGAGTTCCATAGACCTTGGCCTTACACACAAAGGAATGATAAAGATCATACCACGATGCATATGATAGAGATCAAATGCATGGACTATATCATCCCACTTCACACATTAGATGTTTGCATCTTATATTGCTAGTTTGGCGCTTTTAGTAGCATTGTAAGATGATCCCTCATTTAAATATCAAGATAAAATGTGTTCTTCCTTAAGTATGCACCGTTGTATGGATCGTGTTTCGAGACATCACGTGATGATCGGGTGTACTCGACTCTACGCTTTCATACAACGGGTGTAAGACAGTATTACACACGCGAATACTAAGGTTCTTACTTGGCGAGCCTAGCATGTACAGACATGGCCTCGGAACACGTACCAAAAGGTTAAGCATGAGTCATATAGTAGATATGATGCCCATATAGATGCTCGCCTTTGAAGCTACCCCAACTCACGTGATGATCGGACTTGGTGTAGTGGATTTGGTTCATGTAATCACCAAAAGGACATGATGGATGTCGTTTTTGAGTGGGAGTTCATTAGTAATTTGGATTAGTTGAACTAAATCTATCATAAACTTAGTCTAAATAAACTTTACAAATTCTGTTGTAGATGGCACCACCTGCTTTTAATTTCAATGTGTTCATGGAGAAAGAGAAACTTGCTGCGAATGGTAGAAACTTCACCAACTGGGCTATGAATTTGAGGATTCTCCTCACTGCTGCACAAAAGAAATATGTGCTAGAGGCGCCGCTAGGCCCCCCACTAGCTCCTGATGCCCCTGACGAGGAAAAGAATGTCTATATAACTCGTCAGGAGGACCACAACTTAGTTCATTGCGGCATACTGTATGGGCTAGAGCCAGAACTTCGAAAGCGTTTCGAAAATGGCAATGCCTTTGATATCATGGGAGAATTGAAAATGATTTTCGATACCCATGCTTCCATAGAGAGTTATAATGCTTCTGAAAAGTTCTTTAGCTGCATGATGGAGGAGAACAACTCCGTTAGTGAACACGTACTCAAAATGTCTGGGTACGCTGATAAGCTTGTGTCCTTGGGAATAACGATTCCCATTGACCTAGGCATACATCATGTTCTCCAATCTCTGCCACCTAGCTACAAGAGCTTTGTGATGAACTATAATATGCAGAGCATGAAGAAGTCTCTTCCCGAGCTTCTGTCAATGCTTAAGACTGCAGAAGTGGAGATTAAGAAAGAACATCAAGTGTTGATGATCAATAAGACCAGCGGTTTCAAGAAGGCCAAGAAAGGCAAGTAGAAGGGAAAGAAGGGTGGCAAATCTGTTGCCGCACCTGAAAAGAAATCCCGAGCTGGCCCCAAGTCTAATACTGAGTGCTTCTATTGCAAGGGGACTGGCCATTGGAAGCGCAACTGCCCCAAGTATTTGGTGGACAAGAAGGCCGGCAAGGCAAACAAAGGTATATGTGATTATACATGTTATTAATGTGTACTTGACTAGTACTCGCATTAGCACCTGGGTATTTGATGCGGGATCGGTTGCTAATATATTTAACTCGATTCAGGGGGTGTGGAACAAGCGACAGCTAGCAAGGGATGAGGTCACGATGCGGGGGCAATGGATCAAGATTTGATGTGATCACCGTCGGAACGCTGCCTCTCCATATGCCGTCGGGATTAGTGATAAATCTAAATAATTGTTATTTGGTGCCTGCACTGAGCATGAACATTGTATCCGGATCGTGTTTGATGCGAAGTGGTTATTCCTTTAAATCTGAAAACAATGGTTGTTCGATTTATATGAATGATATCTTTTATGGTCATGCACCTGTGATGAATGGTTTATTTCTGTTGGATCTCGATAGTAGTATTACGCATATTCATAATGTTGATGATAAAAGGATTAAAATTGATAATGATATCTGCATATATGTGGCACTGCCGTCTAGGTCATATTGGCGTTAAACGCATGAAGGAACTCCATTGTGATGGACTTTTGGAATCACTTGATTTTGAATCATTTGATACATGTGAGCCATGCCTTATGGGCAAGATGACTAGAACGCCGTTTTCTGGTTCAATGGAACGGGCGACAGATTTATTGGAAATCATACATACTGATGTGTGTGGACCAATGAGTGTGTCGGCGCGAAGTGGATATCGTTATTTTGTTACTTTCACGGATGATTTGAGTAGATACTGGTATATCTATTTGATGAAACATAAGTCTGAAACCTTTGAAAAGTTCAAGGAATTTCAGAATGAAGTGGAAAATCATCGTAACAGAAAGATCAAATTTTTGTGGTCTGACCATGGAGGAGAGTATCTTAGTTACAAGTTTAGCGCACATGTGAAAGACTGTGGAATAGTTTCACAACTCACGCCTGCCGGAACACCACAACGCAATGGTGTGTCGGAACATCGTAATCGTACTTTATTGGATATGGTTCGATCTATGATGTCTCTGACTGACTTACCACTGTCATTTTGGGGTTATGCACTGGAAACCGCTGCATTCACTTTAAATCGGGCACCATCTAAATCCGTTGAAATGGCACCGTATGAATTATGGTTTGGAAACAAACCTAAGCTGTCATTTATTAAAGTTTGGGGATGCGATGTTTATGTGAAGAAACTTCAGCCTGATAAACTCGAACCCAAAGCGGAAAAATGCGTCTTCATAGGATACCCTAAGGAAACGATTGGGTATACCTTCTATCACAGATCCGAGGGTAAGGTTTTTGTTGCCAAGAATGGATCCTCTCTTGAGAAGGATTTTCTCGTGAAAGGTGTGAGTAGTCGAAAGGTAGAACTCGAAGAGGTTATTGAACCTTCTCTTCATGAAATGGCGACTGGCGCAGCACCGGAAGTTGTTTTGGAGTTGACTTCACCTGATGAAGAGAGAGCTAATGATAATGATCATGAAACTCCGAAAGAGGATACTACTGAACCTCGCAGGTCAAGCAGGACACATGTAGCTGCTGAACTGTATGGCAATCCTGTTATGAATTTCATGATTGATGAAATGGATGACCCAACGACGTATGAAGAAGCGATGATGAGCCCGGATTCCAACACATGGCTAGAAGCCATGAAATCCGAGATGGAATCCATGTACGAAAACCAGGTTTGGACCTTGGTGGACTTACCTCACGATCAAAAGGCCGTTGAGAATAAATGGATTTTCAAAAGAAAAACTAATGCTGATGGTAATGTGACCATCTATAAAGCTCGACTTGTTGCAAAGGGGTTTCGACAAATTCAAGGAGTTAACTACGATGAGACATTCTCTCCCGTAGAGATGCTAAAGTCGGTTAGGATTATGTTAGCAATTGCTGCATATTTCGATTATGAAATATGGCAGATGGATGTCAAAACTGCGTTCCTCAATGGTAATATTGAAGACGAGTTGTATATGATACAACCTAAGGGTTTTGTCGATCCTAAGGATGCCGATAAGGTATGCAAGCTTCAGCGATCCGTATATGGACTGAAGCAAGCATCCTGGAGTTGGAATCTCCGCTTTGATGAGGTGATCAAAGAGTTTGGATTTGTCCAAACTTATGGAGAGGCTTGTATTTACAAGAAAGTGAGTGGGAGCAATGTGGCATTTCTGATACTATATGTGGATGACATATTATTGATTGGAAATGATATAGATCTTTTAAATAGTGTTAAAAGTTATCTAAACAGCAAATTTATAAGTGGTAACGGTGATAGAAAATAACTTGATGGCGTGGAAAAGACTAAAGTAAAACTTAAATAAAGATGGAACCAAGCAAACATGTAACAGATCTAATTGCAAACGATGTTTCAATGCTTAGAAATAAGGCCTAGGGATCATACTTTCACTAGTGAACACTCTCATATAAATATATCATCTTCATGATACTATGCTGAACTACTCTCCGGTTGGACACTCTAATCCATGGTAGGGCTATAACAGCACACCTCAAAGTAAGCCTTTCCCATCTAGAAAACCCCACACTGTCACCTTGAGTACTAGATGAGTCCAACAAACACCACAATTTCATAAAGACATCCAACTCCAAATATAACTCATAACAAGTATTTATAATCTCTAGCCTAAGTGCCACCATGGTGTGCACGCTGTCACTTTCACACACATGGGGAGAGCAGAGATCTATTAAGCACTTGAGTAGCAAGGTAGATCTATAGATTGCAAGCTCATGATCTCAATAAGATCATGCATAGAGAGAGAGATGAACACATAGCTACCGGTAGAACCCTTAGCCTTGAGAGAGAACTACTCCCTCCTCATCATGGGAATCAGCAATGGTGATGGAGATGGTGGTGGAGATCAATGGAGATGGCTCCGGGGGCACTTCCCCGTCCCGACAGGGTGCCGAAACAGAGACTTTCTATCCCCCGAATCTCCCCTTCGGTGGCGGCGGCGCTGCGGAACTTTTCGTGGCTGGAGGCTTGATGATCTAGGGTTTTGGTATCGGGAGGCTTCTTATAGGCCAGAGGGCAAGGTCGGTGGGCGGCCAGGGGGCCCACACCATGCCCTGGCGTGACCTAGGTGGACCCGCGCCTAGGGGTGGTGTGGCCACCCTATGCCCCCTCTCCAACTCTCCTTCTGGCTCCGTGAGTCTTCCGGGAAAATAGTAACTTTGGCTTTTGTCCCGTCCAATTCCGAGAACATTCATTTTCTGACTTCTTGGAACCAAAAACAGCAGAAAACAGGCAACTGGCACTGTGGCATCTTGTTAATAGGTTAGTCCAAGAAATCATATGAAAAGTACTCCAAAGTGTGGACAAAACACAAGAAAGTAGATAAAACCAAGCATGGAACATCAAAAATTATAGATACATTTGCAATGTATCAACATCCCCAAGCTTAACTCCTGCTCGTCCTCGAGTAGGTAAGTGATAAAAAGAAAGAATAATTTTTGAGGTGACATGCACCATCATAAACTTGATCAAAGTATTTGTAAAACATTCAAAGCAGGGATCATAGTACTTCAATCATAGCATGAAAGACAAAGTCCTAGCAATAAGACCAAGAAACTATGTTGCAACATGAAAAGGCACAAACAAAAGATTCATGAATAACAATGCTTTGCAAGACGTTTGTTTGTTTCACATAAAGAAAACATAGCATAATGGCATTCAACTTGTCCCTCATAGAGTAGCAAATATAAATGCATAGGACACCTTCAAAGTTCATAAGAGTGACTAGATACAAATAGTTTAAAACAAGCAATATCAAAGTTATGCATGAATCAACAAGTCTTGGGACAATGCACATAGAACTAAGAATGGCCACTATGCTCTCAAAGTAGGTGCATAAAGATAGAAGGTGGAGACTCAATATATAAGTGGAAGAAAGGCCTTCATAGAAGGAAGTAGGGATTCAAGTCTCATAAAGAGCTTCCAAAAATTATGGTACTTAATAGCTTTCAGCTCTCATTGCCCCTATCATAAGAATCTTGAAGTGATTAAGGTTTAAGTGAACAAACTATGGTGTACATGCTTGACAAAGTATAAGTCAGAAATCTCATGTCCCTTGTATACGAGGGCCGCTCCTCATGCTACTCAAGTTTAGTCACCGGTAAGTTCTTGTCATCGTAAGTACATGTGTATCATAGAGAACCGCCAATGGGGTTCCCCTTGCCCGGTGATACGGAAGAATCCCCATATCAAAATGACAAGGCAAGCAGACAACGAGCATCTCAGCATTCTTCTTATTTACCATGGGAATATGGTGCTTTTTTCTCTCTTTCCTCTTTTCATAGTATCTTTTTTTTCTTTTCTCTTTTTTCTCAATATAGGACTCTTTTTTTATAAGAAGAATGCCTCATAGACAGCTCATTATGGTTACGCTGCAGGTTTCCACCATGTCAGCATGGATTAGACTCATGACGTTTCTCTAACACATATACATAACTCCATGGACTTACAAGCTCCCCTTTCATTTAACACCGACGACATCCATATACAAAATAGCATGATATCAACTAGGTACAAGTACCAAGTGCAATGTTGAAAGCGTTCCCCATGAAAGCATGGTTCTGCTAATTCACAACAAATAATTGCAAGCATATACAACATAGAAGACACAATGGTTCAAGTTTATTAAGGGCAAGTAAAGTAAAGTGTGCCATCAAGTTCGTGAGAGCTTTAATCACTAGTTTTCTCATAGCAAGTTTAATTCGGAAGGTAAACAAAAGCATGAATATACTTGGAATAGCATAAGCTAGTAGGTAGGTATGGTGGACTCTTTGGAATAACTTGGTTTAGGGAGTTGGATGCATGAGTGGAACTCATACTTTGTTGTGGAGGCTAGCAAAAGACTGGGAGCGACAAACTAAGAGAGCAATAATGGCCATAATCATGCAGAGCGACAAAACATCATTGATCAAAGCATAAAGTGATACTACAAGTTGAAAACTAAAGGACCATAAAGGCTTATGGTGACTTGAGATAGTCATAACATGGTGTGATCATGCGCCAAGGCAACCCAAATAAAGCATCAAAGGAGAATACCACTATACTATGCTTTAATATGCTAAAACAATGCATGATTCATCCAAGGCACATTAAGCAATCTCAATTGTTTATAACAAGTCATGCTACAGCAAAGAATACTAAGCATAAGGCCAAAACAATATCAAGCATGGCATGACAAAGCGTAGGCCACAGTCAAAAAAAGCTCCTTTTACCACTTAAGCATGAACTTTCCTACTCTTTTCCAATCCAAACCAAACTATTTGAAAACCAATGTATGAAAGAGGGGGTACAACCAATTTATTCAGCAAACTAATCAAACCAAGCAAACGAAAAACCAAAATGTAAACAAAAAATAAGACGCTCCAAGAAAAACACAACTGTGCATGAAACAATAAAAATGAAGCGTTTGGAAGAAACCTGGGATTTTTATTGATGAAGAAGGGGATGCCTTGGGCATCCCCAAGCTTTGACGCTTGTACTTCTTGAATATTTCTTGGGGTGACACATGTGGCATCCCCAAGCTTGAGTTTTAGTCCATCCTTCATCTCATTACTCATTCCTTCCATACACCTGAAAATTTTCCTTCATACAGAACTTCACACAATCTCATTAGCAACATTAGTGCACTTAAGATAAATAAGTCTTAAGGTTCAGTTATAACACCAAATAAACTTCCATTAGAACACTAGATACTGTAGCACTTCCCTCAAAAATCTCAATTCCCTAAAAGAACTCAAAAAGGAACCAACAAGAAGCAAATGCAGAAAATGGCAGAAATCTGTCAAAACAGACCAGCAGGTAAAGACGAATTTTTTCAAAGACATTCTGTTGCTCAAATCAAAAAGTGTTGAACTAACAAAAGTTAGATAATAACCTGGGGCAGAAGCACAAAAATTCACGCCTCAAAAAGACGTTCAGAGATTTCACACGAATTTTTATGGTGAAGCACAAAAATCTGTTTCGGGACAGCAACTTTCCCAATCATTACTTCTCTCTCATTAGAGGTTACTCTTGGCACAAAAAGCAAATAAAAAGGATAAAGAGAGGTTATTACTGAAATAATAACTTCCAAGACTCATCTAAAACTTTTGGGTTATCTCCCAATAAGTACTTTTCTTTAACGCCTTTAAGTTAGGCATGATAGTTTGAGAAGATGCTCACATAAGAAATATGAATTAAAGTAAAAAGAGAGCATCAAGGAGCAAATTCAAAGCACATTTAAGTCTAACCCACTTTCTATGCATAGGAATCTTTTAAATAAACAAGTCATGAAAGCACAAAGCAACAAGCATAGGAAAGCAAAACAAGTGCAACTTCAAAATTTTCAACTTAATATTGTTGAGATACATAAAACCATGTTTCCCTCTCTCATAATAACTTTCAGTAGCATCATGAATAAATTTAACAATATAACTATCACATAAAACATTCTTATCATGAGCCACATGCATAAAATGATTATTACTCTCCACATAAGCATAGTCATTCTTATTAATTGTGGTGGGAGAAAATTCAACAAAATAGCTATCATTATTATTCTCATCACCATAATCATCAAATATAGGAGGCATATTGTACTCATTAATTTTCTCCTCAATAGTAGGTGGACTGAAAATATCATATTCATCATTGTAATCATCATATATTGGAGGTTTGGTATCATCATAAGCAATAGAATAGCTATCTTCCAAAGCTGGCGAACTAAAAAGATCATTTTCATAAAGACTAGCTTCCCCAAGCTTAGACTTTTCCATAGCTTTAGCAATAATGGTGTTCAAAGAATTCATACTAACAACATTGCTATTAGCATGCAAATAAAGTTCCATAGGTTTTTTAATTTTCTCTTCAAACACTTTATATCCTAACTCAAGATAAATACTATAAAGCTCTCTAATTTTGTTGTTGTTTTCCATTAAGCCTAACTAGTGAAAACAAGAAACAAAAAAACAAAATTGCAGAATCTAAAGGAAATAACTTCGAGCACTCACACCAGAGGATGTGAGTACCTTTTACCTTACCTCCCCGGCAACAGCGCCAGAAAATAGGCGTTTGCCGTGGGAGGTTCTTCTTCTTTGATCCTCCGGTGTGAATATCTTTTACCTTACCTCCCCGACAACGGCGCCAGAAAATAGCTTGATGTCTACGCACTTCTATTCTTGTAGATAGTTGTTGGGCCTCCAAGTGCAGAGGTTTGTAGAACAGCAGCAAGTTTTCCCGTAAGTGGATTACCCAAGGTTTATCGAACTCAGGGAGGAAGTGGTCAAAGGTATCCCCTCTCAAGCAACCCTGCAATCAAGATACAAGAAGTCTCTTGTGTCCCCAACACACCCAATACATTTGTCAGGTGTATAGGTGCACTAGTTCGGCGAAGACATAGTGAAATACAAGTGGTATGGATAATTATAAGTGGTAACGGTGATATAAAATAACTTGATGGCGTGGAAAAGACTAAAGTAAAACTGAAATAAAGATGGAACAAAGCAAACATGTAACAGATCTAATTGCAAACGGTGTTTCAATGCTTAGAAACAAGGCCTAGGGATCATACTTTCACTAGTGAACACTCTCATATAAATATATCATCTTCATGATACTACGCTGAACTACTCTCCGGTTGGACACTCTAATCCATGGTAGGGCTATAACAGCACACCTCAAAGTAAGCCTTTCCCATCTAGAAAACCCCTGCTGTCACCTTGAGTACTAGATGAGTCCAACAAACACCACAATTTCATAAAGACATCCAACTCCAAATATAACTCATAACAAGTATTTGTAATCTCTAGCCTAAGTGCCACCATGGTGTGCACGCTGTCACTTTCACACACATGCGGAGAGCAAAGATCTATTAAGCACTTGAGTAGCAAGGTAGATCTATAGATTACAAGCTCATGATCTCAATAAGATCATGCATAGAGAGAGAGATGAACATATAGCTACCGGTAGAACCCTTAGCCTCGAGAGAGAACTACTCCCTCCTCATCATGGGAATCAGCAATGGTGATGGAGATGGTGGTGGAGATCGATGGAGATGGCTCCGGGGCACTTCCCCGTCCCGGCAGGGTGCCGAAACAGAGACTTTCTGTCCCCCGAATCTCCCCTTCGGTGGCGGCGGCGCTGCAGAACTTTTCGTGGCTGGAGGCTTGATGATCTAGGGTTTTGGTATCGGGAGGCTTCTTATAGGCCAGAGGGCAAGGTCGGTGGGTGGCCAGGGGGCCCACACCATTCCCTGGCGCGACCTAGGTGGACCCGCGCCTAGGGGTGGTGTGGCCACCCTATGCCCCCTCTCCGACTCTCCTTCTGGCTCCGTGAGTCTTCTGGGAAAATAGTAACTTTGGCTTTTGTCCCGTCCAATTCCGAGAATATTCATTTTCTGACTTCCTGGAACCAAAAACAGCAGAAAACAGGCAACTGGCACTGTGGCATCTTGTTAATAGGTTAGTCCAAGAAATCATATGAAAAGTACTCCAAAGTGTGGACAAAACACAAGAAAGTAGATAAAACCAAGCATGGAACATCAAAAATTATAGATACATTTGCAACTTGTTTTGCATAAGTGGCTGGCGGGTGTCTGTCTCTCCTACTATAGTCAATATCTGATTTACAATGATTTGCTAATAACTTGGTTATCCTCGTTGTGGTTCATGTTCGTAGGTAAGAGGGGTTCTATCTCCGAAAGCCCTAAGCCACGTAAAACTTGCAATTGATAAATTAGAGGCGTCTAGTTTAGATCGTTGCTGGGCTAGTGTCTTGATATGGTATTGTTGTAAGTAGATGTATGATAGATACTCTTACAACACACTCAACGTGTAAGTTCCATAGACCTTGGCCTTACACACAAAGGAATGATAGAGATCATACCACGATGCATATGATGGTGATCAAATGCATGGACCATATCATTCCACTTTACACATATGATGTTCGCATCTTATATTGCTTGTTTGGCGTTTTTTTAGTAGCATTATAAGATGATCCCTCATTTAAATATCAAGATAAAAATGTGTTCTTCCTTAAGTATGCACCGTTGTATGGATCGTGTTTCGAGACATCACGTGATGATCGGGTGTACTCGACTCTACGCTTTCATATAACGGGTGTAAGACAGTTTTACACAGGCGAATACTAAGGTTCTTACTTGGCGACCCTAGCATGTATAGACATGGCCTCGGAACACGGACCAAAAGGTTAAGCATGAGTCATATAGTTGATATGATGTCCATATAGATTCTCGCCTTTGAAGCTACACTGACTCACGTGATGATCGGACTTGGTGTAGTGGACTTGGTTCATGTAATCACCAAAAAGGCACGAGGGATGTCGTTTTTGAGTGGGAGTTCATTTCTAATTTGGATTAGTCGAACTCAATTTGTCATAAACTAAATCAAAGTGAATTTGCATAATTTGTTGTAGTCATTGGCATCTGTTCACTACCTTATGCTTAGTTTTAATTGATATAATAGAACTATAGAATTCTGGATATTTACTTTACGAACTGGTATCGTATTGTTTTGAATGTCAATTTAAAGTTTATAAGTCCTATTGCAAACTTTCAGCAAACTCTATTTAGTCCATGAAGTTTAATAAGTAGTATTAAATCAAGAGTAAGAGTTCCAATGTTAGTATCTAAAGTATCATGTTTGCCTCCATGATTATTGATATTCAAAAGTTGTTTTAATATTAAGATTATATAGGAGCTGAAAATTGTTTTAAAAACCATCATGTGTGAAAGATATTGTGATATCTGAAACAATGTTTTTGGTTGCATTATGATAGATTATAATTTAGCAAAATACATGTTCTCATATTGTATGAGAATTTGTGAAGGATGGAGATGCTAAGCATCTGGATCTCCTAAAAAGGTTTTGGGAACTAACATTATACCCGTGATTCTTCCTTACAGGCTATAGTAGCTTGATCATGAAAGTTGTCATGATAAGTATGAATAGAAGATGTAAGTAAAATGTTTACTACACTAATAGATTACTAAAGAATCAATTTTTGAAAGAATACCAAACACTTGATGATGGTGATCCACTTCAAAGTGCAAGTCCAAAGGTATTAGTATTTGACTATATACACTTTGTACTATGTGCCATGTGAATGACACCACTATTGATGTTGATAGATTCTTTTAAAAGAAAAGGAATTGCTGAAAGAGAATCTATAAAATATTTGGCAGAAAAGAAAAGTTGGAGATGTCCAGCTTAGGTATATAGAAGATATACATGTTATGGCTGTATTCTTTGCTTGTTAAACAATGTGGTTCTTATGTATTGGATACCGGTAATGGATACCGAATTGGTTGGTGTGAAGTGTCATACAGAACAACACAATTCATGAACTGCAATGGCCTAAGTAACTAGCAAGAGAATAAGTGATGATGTTCATCGAAAACAAATAAAGTGTTATTGTGTTTTTCGTTGTCGTCAAACCTAGCCTTCAAGATTTGTTTTAATAATTGTTATTTTGTTCCAGTATTACGAGAACAATGGTTGTTCAAATAATTACCGTATTCCATAAAGGATGGATGAACTTTTACAAGTCTTGTTAGAGAAATCACATCCATAAACATTATTGCTAAAATGTCGTAAGACAAATGATTGGAAGATCACTTATGAAGTGACATCGATGTTTAAATTATATTGGAAAGTAAACATGAAGAAACTCCATGTTGATGGATTTTTGGAGTCTTTTGATTTTGATCAATTGACGCTTGTGAAACTTTCCTCGAGATAATTGAAACTCCGTTCATAGGCCAAAGAGGAACAAATGACTAGCTTATTGGAAATTGTGCATGTTGATGTGCATAGTCCATTATGTGTAGCCATATGCGATGGATCTTTTTGCTTTATATACTTTCTCTAGAAATTTGAGTGAATATATCTATATATTTACTTAATAAGGAAGAAGTATGAAACATTTGAAAATTGTTCAAAGACTTTCAAGATGAAGTTGAAACTCATTGTAACAAGAAAATAAAGAGTTTATGATTCGATCATAAAGGAGATATTTGAGTTACAAGTTTAGCAAAACACCTAAGATTTGTGAAATTGTTCCATGATTTACGTTTCCCGATAAACCATAGGAGTATGGCATATTCGAGAGATGAAATCAAACCATGTTTGAAATGGTAGGATCAAAGGTGTCCTTTATAAAACTGCCATTATGTTTTAAGGATTAAACCTTTAGAGACTACTGCTTTTACACTGAAAAGAGCACCATCGTGATCCGTTGAAATGACACCATATGAGTTATGGTTTGGGATAAAACCCAAATTGTCTTTTCTTAAATTTTGGTATGCTATGCATAAGTAAAATGTTTACAACCAAAGTAGGATAAGCACATCTTTGTAGGTTATCCCAAAGAATTTGTTGGGAATTCCTCCATAACACCGAGGACAAAAGAGTTTGTCGCTTGGAACGTCAAGTTTCTTGAGAAGGAATTTTTTGCGAAAAGTTAAGTGGGAGGACAATAGAACTTTGACTAGGTTGATGAACCTAAGCAACATGTGCTGAGTAGCGCAGCACCAGAAAGTGTCCCGGTGGCGGCCACAATGCTCATGGCTCCCGTGATTACAAAGGTTGTGATCTCGGAGATTAGAGTTCCTATTGAACCATGTGGGTCAGTAAGAATCAAATAATGAGATTTGATAAACAAGTCGTTATTGTTTTGACAATGATGAACCGACTATATGCAAAGAAGCGATGATGGGCCCTGACTCCATAAAATGACTAGAAGTCATAAAAGCCGTGATAGTTTCCATACACGAGAAATCAGGTTTTGAACTTGAAAGACCCTCCGGAAAGGCATGAAGCCTATCGGTCATATTTGGATCTATAAATAGACATGGATGTTTGACATCTATGAAATAGTCGACATGCCGGAAAGGAGTTTACGACAATGTTCAAGGAGTTGACTATGACAAGATTTGATCTTTCATAGCAACATTTAGTCTTAACGGATTAATGTAGCAATCACTACATATAATTTGGTATATGGTAGTTGAATAAACAAAACAATGTTCTTATAATAGAATGGTTACCTAGGACGTGTACATGACATGGTCCAAAGGGTTTTGTTAAATCAAAGGATGCTAAAAAGGGCATGCAAACTTCAATGGTTGAAGTAAGCATAGCGGAGTTGGAATCTTCACCATGATGAAACTGTTAAAAGAGTTTAAATTCATCGGAGATGATGAAGATGCTTGCATTTGCAAGAAATTAAGTGGGAGCGCTGAGACATATTTCTAATACATTATGTAGAGGACATGGTGTTGATTGGAAATGATGTATCTTTTATTAAGACAAGTTAAGAATTTCATTAAAATAGGATTTCGATGAAATACTTGGGCAAACCGGAATATTTGGCATCAATGTCTATATGGATAGATTGAGGCACTAATATGGTTGTGCCAGACGTACATATATGAGAAATTGAAATGGTTCAATATGGAAACAACAAGAAAGGTTCTTGCTGCATGGAAAGAATTGTATCAAGATTCAAGTGTTTCAACACTTGGTTAGTAAAATCACATGAAGATTTTGATCGATTATACCATGATATGTATATATCCAGATATGTCCTATGCTCTAAATGTTATGAGCACATACAAGAATGATTCATAAGATGATCATTGGATGATAGTAAAGATATTCTTATGAGCTTTGGAAGAACTAAGAATATATCATGTATAAGTGACAAATAGTTAAAGGTAGTTCATTGTAAAGTGTTACATTGATACTAGTTTTGTCATAAGATACAAATTAAAATTTATCTCAATTTAGACTATGGGTGGCACAATGTAATGGAAAGGATGTTCCATGATGGATTTGGATGAGTTCCAAAGTTGAGACATTGTGACAGATACTACAACAAAAGGCTAAGTATATGAATGCTATAGTAGCAGCAAAGGAGGGCATTTGTGTTAAGTAGTTTGTTATCAAACTAGGTGTGGTTCAAAGTGGGCTAATACTATGAAGATATATTGTATAACAATAATATCAACATATTTTAACCAGAACGAACTAAAGGTCTCACCAAAGGACCAAATTTATACAATGCCATCTCATTTGAGAATGATTGATGCGTAGAGACGCAAAGACATGCAAATACACACGGACCTAAAACTATCAGATCCGGAGATTATGTTAACCACTAGCAGTCATGTATATGCAACACCAGAAAGCCATAGGTGTTCAATACACAAAGTTTTTCAAACTATATTATTGACTCTAGTGCAAGTGGGAGACTGAAGGGAATATGCTCGAGAGGTAATAATAAAGTGGTTATTGTCTTATTCCTTGTTTATGATAAATGTTTATTTTGCATGCTATAATTTTATTAATTTGGAAACGTTAATACATGTGTGTTTAATAAACAAAAAGGAAAGTTCCTAGTTATGCCTCTCTTATAAACTAGCTCATTGATTAACAAGATGATCAAGGTTTCCTGATCATGGACATTGGATGTTGTTAATAATGAGGTCACAACATTAGTAGAATGATGTGATGAACATTCATCCGAAGTATAGCATTACGATCAAAGTCATTGTGTTTATATTGCTATAACATCATACGGAGTAATCCTAGTCCTTAGACCATGAGATCATGTCAATCACTAACACTAGAAGAGTATCTTGATAACATCAAACGTCACACCGTGAAAGGGTGATTATAAAGGTGGGTTCAGTGCTACGAAAGTGTTATGTAGAGGCTCATGGATCAAGAGTAGGATTTGTCCATCCCGATGATAGATAGATATACTCTGGGCCCTCTCGGTGATATCACATTGGTTAGCTTGCAAGCAAGTGATGAGATCACTAGAATGTTATATCACAGGAACGAGAAAAGAGTACATGTCGCTAACGAGATCAAACTAGGTATCGGGATACCGATGATCGAATCTCGGACATGTAATATATCACGAGACAAAGGGATTTAGTTACTAGCGTTAAAGGTTCACACGATCACAAGAGTCATCGTTGAATATGTGGGAGTCAGTATGGATCTCCAGGCCCCGCTGCTGATTATTGATCGGAGAGGGGTCTCGATCATGTCTGTATTATTCGCGAACCGTAGGGTGACACACTTAAGGGATACCGACACCATTTGGAGCAAATATGTTTCAGATAAAGATTTAAGAAAGCGCTGGAATTATTTCAATAGACACCGAAACTATTTCGGGTGAAATTGCTGAAATTGGTTATGCATGTAATATTGAAATGTTGCAGGAGGTTTTATGTGAATGTTTGTTAATTAAAGTAATTAACAAAATTCTGAATAAAACTAATAAAAGAGTTTTATTAAATGAGAGAGCATTAAATTTGGAGAAATTTAATGCATTTAAAGTGGAGACTTTAAAAGAGAATGTGAAGGGGCAAATTTATGTGGAGGGAGGTACCACCACATGAATGAGGAGGTGAAGGGTCACCCCTTGGGGCGCCGTCTATGGGGAGGGGCACCCCCTCCTCCTATAAAAGGCCCCCTCTCACATCTTCACACTCACACCTCCTCGTGAAGGATCTCTCTCCCCCTCTTGTATTTTTCCCCCATGGTCTCGGATTAGCGAGATACATGTTCCCGGTGGCTTTATCTGGAAAGGAGTTGCTGCTTCCGCTGCTTTGCTGGAGCGAGGGATGGAGGTTGTTAGGGTACCGGACGTGTGTGCGATCACGGATGCACCGCTGCTTTGCGGTGCTAGACTTGGTGGTACTGGACTTGCTGGAGCTGGATTTGAAGGACATGCTGGAACCGGACCTACTGGACTTCATCACGATCTTGAGATCGGCAAGTGTACGACTACATCATCCACGAGTTCCAACTCATTAACAAAGCTTTGTTGTCTTCGAGGGTAAGTTCTCTATGGATGTATATCCACTCGTTGCTTGTATCTAGTAGATAGATCTTGGCGTATAGTTTCCATCGTAGGAATTTTTTTGTTTTCTATGCTGCGAACCCCTACAGTTTACATGGTGGGTAACTTATGTGTTACAGGGTAGATAACTTACATATTATAGTATGGATAACTCACGTCTTAGGGGGTGGATAACTTTTTGGTCCGAAATGTTTTCATCGAAGATCTCGTCGCGACTACTTCAACGGTAAAAACGGATTCTAAATCGGACAAGCTGTTCGAGCTATAAAACAATTTGAATTTTTGGATTGATCCTAAAGCTGACTCTGATTCTGCGTTCACACTACCACGCGCCTTGTTTGTGGCCCGTTGTAAGCATGATTTTTAGCGGGCGCCCGTTTTCTATCTTTTCCGTACTGAGACCCAAACACACTAGTAGGAGTTCTATATTTTGCCACTGAATAAATAGAGAGAAAACGATATATGCAGTCACAGTACATCCTATCTTTATATTGTATCTTTAGCATTAGGATTTAGTATTTCATCGTACTCCATGCCCAAAATATAAGGCGTCTAGGGATTACAAAATCAAATTTACAAACTTTAACCAAATATCTAGAAAGAATATCTACATCTTCAATCTTCAATATTGAATGGACACATTAAGAAAATATATTTTATGTTAAATCTATTGATATTGATTTAGTATTATCAATGTTCATATGTTTATGTATAACCTCTATTAAACTTAGAAGACGTTCACTTTTGACTAATCCTTAGCCGCCTTTTATTTGGGACATAATCATGTTGTCCTATCTAAAAAGGACTTTATTTGATATCTTTTGAGATAAATACTACCATCCAATAATGTGGTCTGTTATGCGCAGCGCAAGCGTACATTGTTTTTTATGGACAAGCGTACACTGTTGATAAAAGGAAAACCTTTAGATGTTGCGAGCCTTAATCAATGTGCGAGTTAAGTAGCATTTTTCAGTAACAAGATTGAATATGACATGCTGACGTCATTGATTAGATCTTGGACAATGCAATTATCATAGAGACAAAATAAATAAGGCATGACGTTCATGATTCAACGACAAAGATTCGTGGAATGCACATGGGTCATCATGGGCATCCAGGTCCCGTGATGATCATTGGTACAAGAGGGATCTCGACCATGTATAGAGTGTTCCCTAACCCTGGGGTATCACGCTTAAAGGCTTTATGATGCTCGGAGATCATTTTGGTATCAACAAAATCACCGCAGGAAAGAGAGAGAAAACCAGAAAGGTTTCAGCAAAGTTCGAAGGATGTCCGGAGTGGGATGCAAGGAGTTTCATAGCCACGAGGATTGAATAATGTGTAGGTAAATGTTAAATATTGAATTAATCATTTATTTAATAAAATTAAATGAATTAAAATGGTTAAATAACTAATTGGGCCAAAATCCATAGGAAAAAAGGCCCATGAGGGAAAAGACCAAAAGGGAGAACGAGAGGAGGGGGCGCATGGGCCCCCTGCACTCGCCAGCTGGGCCCATGAGGGCCTTGCCCGACCGCCACCCCTCCCCCTCTCCTCTCCCTTTGTTTAGTCCCACATGGCTTAACTAAAGGCACATGAGGTCCTTTTTCCCTTATATAAAGAGAGGTATTTTGAGAAAATAAATACACAATAATCAATAAAAGGTTTCCTCTCTTTTGAGGAGACCTCTAGTTGATCCTCTCTCTCTCTCTCTCTCTCTCTCTCTCTCCTCTGTGATCGTAGTCCCAAGTCAGGACTGCGCAAGCAGGATACTTCTTCACCACAGAGCACCGTCGCTCTGCGGGATTCGGATCCTGAAGGTCTACTTTCGCAACTGCTACTGGATTGGAGGAGTGAAAGTTATCGTTAGACACTGGACGTGTGTAACTTCCTCGGAGGTTCTGCACTAGCAGTATCAGGAGTTGTCGGAGCCGCAAGAGCCATCAGACTTCAACACGACCTCGAGGTCAGCATCGACACGACTACATCAGCCACATTCTCCTGAGTGTTGACAACGTTTTTTGATCTTCAAGGGTAAGTTCATGAAAATCCCCTCCCGTTATTGCATTTCTAATAGATAGGTCCTGGCATTAGGGTTCTTGGCGTAGGAAAAATTTATTGTTTTCATGCGCGAACCCCCACAGTAGTATTAGAGCCAGGTTTATGCATCGTATTGCTAGTACGGGTAGAATACTCGAGTTGCAACATGTGGGCGTTGACCTTATAATTGTTACCCTCCCATATGTACTTACCGCAAAAATGCTTGATGAAGCGCCCCCAACCGACTTTACGCGTTAATTCGTGTGACTGGTCCACGCTTGACATACAACTTGTACTATATAAAGTGTCTTTGGGGTGCCTATCTCTCTCGCATTAGTTGGTATACCATTTGCAAAGGAGGGCCCCGAAAGGGGTTTAGTATAGACAACTATTTGATCTACTTTGTGGTTGAAGTTTGTAGGTAAGAACGATTCTTGTGCGAAAGCCCTAATAGCCACGTAAAACATGCAAAGATAAAGAAGAAGCGTCTAACATTGTTTTGCAGGGGAGTTGTGATGTGATATGAGGTCGTAGCCAAGGTAAAGTAGTTTATTTTCTATTGCTAAATAGTAGTAATAGTCATCGTGATGGTGGACTACAACACCGGAGGCATCGGTACCCTGGTGCCCGCTGTACCGAAACCCTGGCGCCAGTACCCGGGGGTGCGTGACGGAGATCACAACACGAAGGACTATATCGCATTGCATTTACATTTAATGTTTATTGTTTGTGCATCTTTTGTGCTAGTATTAGATACTCGACAGTAGCATAAATAAGATAATCCCTAAAACATAATTCCAACAAAAGTGTTCTCCCTTAGTGTGCACCACCAAGAAAGTTCTCTGTTATGAGGCGCATCGTGACGATCGGGTGTCACACATAACTGCGTTCCACATATGGTGGGTGTAAGCCATGTTGCATAGCAAATACACGTAAGGTTAAGTTGGCAAGCCTAGCATGTGCAGACATGGCCTCGGAACACGGATGGTCGAAAGATCGAGCATGATTCGCATGAATGATGTGATCAACGTTTCGGCGTCCGCCTTTGCAACTATAGCACCGGCCGTGACAATCGGGGGTGGTGTAGTGAATAGGGATCATGTAATCACCAAAATCTTTTTGAGGGATAATAGTTTTAGTGGAGTTATTTGTAATTGCAATTTAAATTGAACTCACATAATTATAAACTTAGTCTAAAATCCTTTTGCAATTTAAAAATGTAGAAATGGTTTTCCCCGATGCTTCCTTCCTAGTTGACGATTGGCTAGATGTTGAAAAGCTCAAACTTGATGAATCCAACTTTCATGAATGGCTTGTGCGTCTGAATATCCTCCTTAGTGAGAACGATGTGGTCGACTACATACGCTACGAGATGGATGTGGACAGCCATATTTCTATGAGACCACACAACAGCGGGAAGGCTGCTATTATCGCCGTGAGATGTCCATCTACATTTTAGTGACAATGTGTTTCAGGATGATAGACGAACTGCATCCAATTGTGGGTAATCTTGACCCACATGTGATGTTGGGACAGCTAAGAGCAGAGTTCATGGGCCAGGTACGCATGTGGAAGCACGAGCTGATTAGAGATTTCCTTTTCATAAAGATGGAGGAACTCGCCTGTCTGGAGAGTCACGAGCGCATGCATGATGCGTACATGAGGCTTGTTTATTTCATGGACTACTGGATAACTGATGCCTTTGCAATAGGTGTGTTGCTTTGGTCGCTGCCTCCCAGCTACCAAGCGCATCGTAGGACTTGCATTATGAGAGATGATGGGGAAAAGCAGGATTTCCATGAGTTTATATCATATTTCAGGAATGTAAGGGTTGAACCCATTGCTGGAAAGGACATCAGTGACTAAGGTATATATGATATACAGTTTTATAAATGTTATAATCTCGCAAGCGTTTCAAAAAAAATCTAAAACATTATATATTTTAGAACGAAGGAAGTATTCAACCGAATTATTCACGCTGCTTTATTGTCGCCTACTCACATGGTGGTAGATTGACCATAACTCTTTAAACAGCTTGGAAAGTGTGCTAATCAATGGCCTCTTGCTTGACCGATGAATCTTCTACACTCGAGTGATGCTTGTGCCTGCACATTAATATTTTATGTTCAATCTCCAGTGGCCTCTTTATTATTTTTAATATATTGCATATATTTATATGCATCTAAAATTCTAATATTTCCGTGACTTCTCTTTTTGGTGATATTTTAGTCTCTTTGTGCTTATGTGACTCTTTTTTTGTTAGGTGCTGTCCGTCACTCATGTAAAGATTCCAGCCAGTTCTATGGAATTATAGTCACTCTTTTTATTATCTTCCTTTTCTGGTAGGTTTGTGTTTGCTACCTTTGCACTTTGTGTTTCATGCAATTTTGCTTGCACTTTTCTGTTATTTCATATTATACAATCAACTTTCTTTTTGGTGCAATGATAGACTTTTATTTGTGCAGCTGCATTTTTGTGAATTAGTGATGTCAATTTTGTATACTTGCCAGCATGGTAGCTACTGCTACTGCTACTTCTACTTCTACTCTCACTCGCTGCTGCTACTCGCTACATCGCCATCGCTGCCGTTGTTACTACTACTATCGCCATCGCTACTTCTCACATCGCTACTACCTCATCGCTATCGCTATCGCTACTACTAGTCACGAGGGAATATTCTAGGGAATATTCTGGCGGACTAGTCAAACTGACGTGGCTCCACTGGGGCAGTCAACGGCTGATCTAGGCCGTCCATCCAGGATCCAAAGGCTGGGAGCTCGAGCTCTGGCTCACCTTGCTTCGACGGCGGTGGCTCAGTGACGATGGCGAGGCGGCGATCCATTTATCCTCGGCGGCGGAGGAGCAGTCTATGAGGTGCGGCGAGTGGTGACGGTCTTGGAGACGGGGTCGGTGCGAGCGGCAGCTTCCCTAGGCGACGACGATTGGCGGCTAGGCGAGCTCAGATCGGCGGAGCTCCGGTGACTCCGATGGTCCTTAACAGAAGGGGAAGGGGTCAAGGCGACGCGGAATGGGGTGGCGGTGCAATTTGAACGGAAAGGAGGAGGGGGGCGGTCAGACAGCATCGGCGCCGGCACGGTTCTTACCGTGAGCTCCAAGGTGGCGCGGTGGCGGTCCGGTGTGTGGTGCACGGGTTCGACGGTGGCTACAGACGGCGGCTCAAAGCGAGGCGGGCGATTTACGCAGCGTGGTCCGTGGTAGGCAGGACACGACATCAAGACTTAGCACAAATGAGATGGGGAAGGAGAAAGGAAATGACGCGCGGTTATATACGAGAGGACCTTTAGTCCCGGTTGGTGCAACCAACAGGGACAAAAAGGTCTTTAGTCCCGGTTGGTGACCAGAGCATATGTCCCGGTTGGAGCCACCAACCGGGACGTATGATGGCCACCAAAGTGGTGCGCGCAGAGGACCTTTAGTCCCGGTTGATCATATACCAAGTTTGGTATTTTTCATTGCAACTATGTCATATAATATGACACCACGCGAAGGATTTATATTTTTCGGACCTTTTGTGAATTTTTTATGCCCGTTTCAAAATTTACCCGTTTCCAACTATGGTCATAACGACGGCCATGAAGATAGGGGATGAGCCTCGTTAAAACTTGCATTGGATATCTAAAGAAACATCACATTATGAGTCTAAAAATGATTTTTTCAAAAAATCACGAGCATTATGTCATGTACCTGTAGGTCAAACTGGACACACTTCCTATCGATTCGATATACATTTGTCTTTTTCTCCAGGGGTGGACGGAAAGGTTTTAAAATCCCTAGTTAGGACATTTTTCATGTAAGGTGGTCTAGTATTTTTGAAAAATGGGTTGGTACCATTTTTTATTTAACGTTTAGTGTTGCTTCACAAAACGCCCAGATTTTAGCACTCGGAAAATAGAAAATGGCTTTTCCATGTGATGAAAAATAAAACTCCCACAACATTGTTAGCCATTCCAAGATGCACATGCATGCATAATATGGGCACACTATCACAAATTATGCCTCGATTATGCACATAACATTAGTCATTTGGACCGAAAGCCATGAAACCTCGAACACGATTGGTCATTTTGTGAAGGTTTTTTCGAGACATAATCAATATACCAAGTTTGGTATTTTTAATTGCAACTATGTCATATAATATGACACCACGCGAAGGATTTATATTGTTCGGACCGTTTTTAAATTTTTTATGCCCGTTTCAAAATTTACCCGTTTCCAACTATGGTCATAACGGTGGGCATGAAGATAGGGGATGAGCCTCATTAAAACTTTCATTGGATCTCTGAATAAACATCACATTATGAGTCTAAAAATGATTTTTCAAAAAATCACAAGTATTAGATCATGTACCTGTAGGTCAAACCGGACCCACTTTCTACCGATTCGGTAGACATTTGTTTTTTTCTCCAGGGGTGGATGGAAAGGTTTTAAAATCCCTAGTTAGGACATTGTTCATGTAAGGTGGTATAGTATTTTTGAAAAATGGGTTGGTACCATTTTGTTATTTAGCGTTTGGTGTTGCTTCACAAAACGCCCCGATTTTGGCACTCGGAAAATAGAAAATGGCTTTTTCATGTGACGAAAAATAAAACTTCCTCCCACAACATCGTTGGCCATCCCAATATGCACATGCATGTACAATATGGGTATCGTATCACAAACTATACCTCGATTATGCACATAACATTAGTCATTTGGACTGAAAGCCATGAAACCTCGAGCATAATAGGTAATTTTGTGAAGGTTTTTTCGAGACATAATCAATATACTAAGTTTAGTATTTTTCATTGCAACTATGTCATATAATATGACACCACGCGAAGGATTTACATTGTTCGTACCGTTTTTGAATTTCTTATGCCCGTTTCAAAATTATCCATTTCCAACTATGGTCATAACGGCGGGCATGAAGATAGGGGATGAGCCTCATTCAAACTTGCATTGGATCTCTGAAAAAACATCATATTATGAGTCTAAAAATGATTTTTTAAAAAAATCACGAGCATTAGATCATGTACCTGTAGGTCAAACCAGACCCACTTCCTACCGATTCGGTAGACATTTGTCTTTTTCTTCAGGGGTAGACGGAAAGGTTTTAAAATCCCTAGTTAGGACATTGTTCATGTAAGGTGGTCTAGTATTTTTGAAAAATGGGGTGGTACCATTTTTTTATTTAACGTTTGGTGTTGCTTCACAAAACGCCCCGATTTTAGTACTCGGAAAATAGAAAATGGCTTTTCCATGCGACGAAAAATAAAACTTCCTCCAACAACATTGTTAGCCATCCCAAGATGCACATGCATGTACAATATGGGCACAGTATTACAAACTATGTCTCGATTATACACATAACATTGGTCAATTGGACCGAAAACCATGAAACCTCGAACATGATAGGTCATTTTGTGAAGGTTTTTTCGAGACATAATCAATATACCAAGTTTGGTATTTTTTATTGCAACTATGTCATATAATATGACACCACGTGAAGGATTTACATTCTTCAGACCGTTTTTGAATTTCTTATGCTCGTTTATGGTCGCTTATGGTCGCTTCAGCCGTATCCATGGAGCATCTTCTTTGCTTAACGGGATGCTTGGGTCAGTTTTCACTGTGAAGGACGGAATTTCATCAAACTTATTATAATCTTCGGACATGTCTGTCTTGTCCTCGACTCCCAGGATATTTCTTTTCCCTGAAAGAACTATGTGACGCTTTGCCTCATCGTGTGATGTATTCGTTTGCTTATTTTTTTCTTTTTTGGTATGAAGGACATGTCCTTCATATAGAAAACCTGTGCCACATCATTGGCTAGGCCAAATGGTTCGTCTTTGTAACCAAGATTGTTGAGATCTACTGTTGTCATTCCGTACAACTGGTCTACCCGTTCTCCATTCAGGTTGATCCATTTGCACCAAAACAAAGGGACTTTAAAATAAACTCCATAGTCAAGTTCCCATGTCTCCTCTATGTAACCATAGTATGTGTCCTTTTTGCCATTCTCGTCGGTTGCATCAAAGCGGACACCACTATTCTGGTTGGTGCTCTTTTTATCTTAGACGATCGTGTAAAATATATTCACATTTATCTCTTACCCTTGGTAATTCAATATATTAGAAGATGGTGACCCAGCCAATAACTAGAGCTGATCTCCAACAGTGGTGTCATTCATTAGATGTGTTCGCAACCAACTACCGTAAGTCTTCATGTGTTCATCTCTAATCCAGGAGTCTAGATTTCCCTAGTTGTTGGAGCGTACAATATTCTTGTGTTCCCCGATATACGGAGCTGCCAAGGTGGAATTCTGTAGAACCGTGTAGTGTGCTTGAGTGAAAGATTGTCCATCCATACATATCATTGCTTTCTTTCCCAGCGTGCCTTTTCCACTAAGTCTTCCCTCACGCCGTGATTCAGGAACACCAATCGGCTTAATGTCAGGAATAAAGTCAACACAGAACTCAATGAACTCCTCTGTTCCATAGCCCTTGGAGATGCTTCCTTGTGGCCTAGCACGGTTATGAAAATATTTCTTTAACACTCCCATAAACCTCTCAAAGGGGAACATATTGTGTAGAAATACAGGACCGAGAATGGAAATCTCTTCGACTAGGTGAACCAGGAGATGCGTCATAATATTGAAGAAGGATGGTGGGAACACCAACTCAAAACTAATAAGACATTGGACCACATCCTTCTGTAACCTTATCAGAATATCTTGATTGATCACCTTCTGAGATATTGCATTGAGGAATGCACATAGCTTCACAATGGGTACTCAAACATTTTTCCAGTAGAAGCCCCCTCAATGCAATCGGAAGCAACTGCGTCATAATCACGTGACAGTCATGAGACTTCAGGTTTTGGAATTTTTCTCTACCATATTTATTGTCCCCTTTATGCTAGACGAGAATTCAGATGGCACCTTGATACTGTAAAGGACTTCAAAAAAGATTTCCTTATCTGCTTTCGTAAGAGCATAGCTGGCAGGACTTAAGTAACGCCCTTTATCCGTCTTGTTCTGTGGATGCATGTTTTGTGGGTCTTTCATACGTTGTTGGTCCTTCCGTGCTTCTGGTGTATCTTTTGTCTTCTCATACACGCCCAGAAAGCCTAGCAGGTTCATGCATAGATTCTTCGTCACGTGCATCACATCGATTGAAGAGCGGACACGCAGGACTTTCCAATAAGGTAGCTCCCAAAATATAGATTTCTTCTTCCACATGGGCGCGTGTCCGGTAGCGACATCGTTTGGAACAGGTTGACCGCCAGGACCCTTTCCAAAGATTACTTCTATGTCCTTGACCATACCAAATACATCATCACCTGTAGGGACGTCAGACTTCTTCCGGTAATCTGCCTCACCTTTGAAATGCTTGCCTTTCTTTCTTACTTGATGATTGATTGGAAGAAATCGATGATTCCCCAGGTACACAACCTTCTTACCTTTATGCAAATATGTAGCTTCAGTATCATCTAAACAGTGTGTGCATGCCTTGTATCCCTTGTTTGTCTGTCCTGAAAGGTTACTAAGAGCAGACCAATCATTGATGGTTACGAAAAGCAGCGCTCGTAGGTCAAATGGCTCCTGTTTGTGCTCATCCCACACACGTACACCTGGTTTTCCTCACAACTATAAGAGTTCTTCAACTAATGGCCTTAGGTACACATCAATATCGTTGCCGGGTTACTTCAGGCCTTGGATAAGCACTGGCATCATAATGAACTTACGCTTCATGCACAACCAAGGAGGAAGGGTTGCTTCGGGCCTTGGATAAGCACTGGCATCATAATGAACTTACGCTTCATGCACAACCAAGGAGGAAGGTTGTAGATACATAGAGTCACAGGCCAGGTGTTGTGACTATACTCTGCTCCCCAAAAGAGTTCATGCCATCTATACTTAGACCAAACCATAAGTTCCTCGCGTCACCTGCAAAGTCCGGGAACTCTCTCTCGATTTTTCTCCACTGCGACCCATCAGCGAGATGTATCAACTTCCCATCTTTCTTACGATCTCCACTGTGCCATCGCAACAACCTGGCATGCTCTTTGTTTCTAAATAGACATTTCAACCTTGGTATTATAGGAGCATACCACATAACCTTAGCAGGAACCCTCTTCCTAGGGGGCTCATCATCGTGATCAACATCACTACGGTCATCTCGTCTGATCTTATACCGTAGTGCAGTGCATACCGGACATTTATCTAAATTCTCGTACTCCTCACCGCGGTAGAGGATGCAGTCATTTATGCATGCATGTATCTTCTGCACATCTAATCCTAGAGGGCAGAGAATCTTCTTTGCTTCGTAAGTACTCTCGGGCAATTCGTTATCCTTTGGAAGCTTCAGCTTCATTATTTTCAGTAACTTCTCAAATCCCTTGTCAAATAAACCAGTCTCTGCCTTCTATTTCAGCAATTTCAGTGTGGTACCGAGCTTTGTGCTGCCATCTTCGCAATTTGGGTACAACAATTTTTTGTGATCCTCTAACATGCCCTCCAACTTCAACTTCTCCTTCTCTGTTTCACAGTCTCGCTTTGCATCAGAAATGACCTGACCAAGATCATCAACGGGCTCATCTGATGCCCGTTCTTCACCTCCTTCTTCTTCATTCTCTTCCATTGCAGTATCATCGTATTCAGGAACATATGACAATAGTTGCCATCATCCTCTTCTTCTTCATTGTCTTCCATCATAACCCCTCTTTCTACGTGCTTGGTCCAGCAATTATAGCTGGGCATGAAACCTCTCCGAACCAGGTGGCCGCGAATGATTTTCGAAGAAGATTACTCCTTGATGTTCCGACATTGAACACATGGACAACGCATAAATCCATTCTCTTTGTTTGCCTTAGCCACATCAATAAATTTATCCACACCTTGAATGTACACAGATTCACGTTGATCACCGTAGCTCCATCCCCGCCGGTTCATCTGCATCATTATAGAACATCATGAATAGTGAGATGACCACTTTACGTCATGCATTATTATATCAATGACAGATGAAGGATAAGATTGCTAACCTCGATCAAGAAGGAAAGAAAGAGGAGAAAGACTTAACTGTGGCTCGGGCATCTCATATCATTTTTATTTTGTGTGAAATCAAGCGTATTATACTCTCATACATTTCGTCGAACACCTAATGTGCATAGGAAAAAAAACTAGCACACCACACCTGACTACTTCAACCAAGAGAAAAAACAGAGGAAGAACTGGCTGAAACGGCGCATTTATAGACGGGTCATTCGTCCCGGTTCGTATTACGAACTGGGACTAAAGGTGGGCGGCAGACCACGTGTCTGGGGCCGGACCTTTAGTCCCGGTTCGTATTACGAACTGAGACGAATAGCCCTTAAGAACCGGGATGTATGCCCCTGGCTCCCGTGCGTCGCTCGGTCCCCTCGAACCGGGACAAATGCTTGCATTAGTCCCGGTTTGAGGTGGAACTGGGACAAAATCTCTGGGAGGCTGCGAACGAAAGCTAGTTTTTCTACTAGTGTTCCCTTTCGAGCTTAATACAAAACGTGCAGGAGACTGTACTCGAAAAAAAGGAAATCGGGCGAAGTCCAAGTAGCAAATCGAGGAAGGACGAAGTCCAAGTAGTGATAGGAAGGGGCTGAGCCAGCGTCAACACGTGACAAACGAACATACGGACGAAACCTAGTTATCTTCAAGCCTCTCAAAGTACCCCGTGCCTGCCAAGTAGAGATATCACAGCCAGTTGTACGAAACCGGACGAAGTCTTTTGTGTTAGACCGCGTGCACCAAATCAGACAAAGTCCAAGTAGCGATAGGGGAGGGTTTGAGCCAGCGATCGACACGGGATGGACAAACAACATACGCCCAACGGAACAGAAACGGGACGGACGAAACCAAGGAAATGTTCCAGATATGAACTACACGCCCAAGTTAAGAAATATACTCTCGTGAGTGCTATGTTTTTCTAGTATTCCTCTCTCTCAGATCGTCTGCAAATGATGATTTCGTTCCATACATTTTTTTTTCCATGGCTATATTACCAGCATCACTAAGCTGATCGACAAGATCTAGCCACCCACTTGCAAATCATAAGCTGCCTGCCGGCCATGGAGGGGTGGTTAACCTTAAGTCTGATAGCGGCCCTATCCACGCTACTGGCCTTTTGGTATTTCAAGCTCTCCGGCGGTAAGAAGCAGCCGCTGCCTCCTGGGCCATGGAGGTTCCCCATCATCGGCAGCCTCCACCACGTCGTCAGCGCCCTCCCGCACCGCACCATGACAGAGCTGTGTCGCCGGCACGGGCCGATCATGTACCTGCAGCTAGGCGAGATCCCCACCGTAGTGGTCTCCAGCGCCGAGGCGGTGGGGCAGATGATGAAGGCCAACGACGCCGGGTTCGCGAACCGGCGGACCACCGGGATGCAGGACATCGTCGGCTTCGGCGGCAAGGGCATCATCTTCGCCCCCTACGGCGACCACTGGCGCCAGATGCGCAAGGTGTGCGTCGCGGAGCTCCTCAGTTCCAAGCAGGTGAAGCGCATGGAGAGCGTCAGGGCCGAGGAGATGGGCAGCCTCCTCCGCTCCATCACGGCCTCGGCTGGCGCCACCATCAACGTCAGCCAGAAGGTGGCGGCCCTCAGCAACGACCTCGTGGCGCGGGCGGTTTTCGGCGGTAAGGTCAGCCAGCAGGAGGATTTCATCCGCGCGTCTGATCAAATCATGGACCTGCTGGGAGGCTTCTTCCTCGTCGACCTCTTCCCGTCGTCGAGGCTCGTGCGGTGGTTGAGCAACGAGGAGCGCCGTATTAAGGGCTGCTGCGAAGTCATTCAGGGCATCATCACCGACGTGATCGTCGAGCGCAAGGCGGTGCGAGCTGCCAGTGACGGCGCCGATGGCGAGGGCCTGCTGGACATGCTGCTCACACTGCAGGAGGAGGACTCGCTGGAATCCCCTCTGACCACAGAGATGATAACCACCGTCCTGTTTGTGAGTACTGTTTTCCTTTCTATACTGCCATCTGTTGACAACGGTACTATAGTTTACATGAGCTTGGTTAGGACAAATCTTAGCCATTGGTTCTGCTAACTATCATGTGATGTCTACATCATATAGAGACAAGTTAGCAGTAGGCCCACGACAAAACGAAAATATATATTTGATTAATATCCATTTCAGGGTTTTTTTAGGGGTCCATTTCAGGGTTTAGTTATATCTTTTTGCAAACTTCCTCAGTGTTGAACTTTTTGTCTAGATAGTGCGCGTTCATGCATCATTGGTAAAATCTAAATTAGTCGGTGTCTTGGCACATTTTTTTGTACCCCTTTGTCTCAAATTAGTTGTTTGTCTAGATATGTATGTGTCTTGACATGTTTTATAACTAGATACAATCGTATCTTGACAAATTTAAGACAACTTATTTGAGATGGAGGAAGTACTTATCATTTCAAGAGGGCAGCGCGCACAACTCCAATTCGTAAAGTAGAAGTAACAGATCTTGGCAAAATAGCACAAATCTTACAATGCTAGGTTAATTAGAGAAAACACGAACAAAAGACTCTACAACAAGCAGGCAATTATTCAAACATTAATGTCCAATACAGAACTAATAGCCTTTGGTTAAAATAATGACTAATATACTACATAAAATTTTACTTTTACACTAAGTTTTCTTTGAACAATCTATTATGTTCTTACTACTCTCTCTGATTCCGCGTGAGTATTATATATTCAAATTATTATGTTACATATATTAACCACGACACCCTCATCTCCAGGACATGTTTGGAGCAGCCACCGACACCACTTCAACCACTTTAGAGTGGGCCATGTCGGAACTCGTCAATCATCCTAAAGTTATGGCTAAGGCACAATTAGAGGTCCGGGAGGTACTAGGCCCGGAACGAGCTATCCTTACCAATAGTGACATTGCAGAACTCCACTACATGCGGATGGTCATCAAAGAAGCTCTTAGATTGCATCCACCTGGTCCTCTACTCAACCGCAAGAACGAAGAGGACTGCAAGATTATGGGTTATGAAATGATTAAAGGCACCAATATATACATCAATGTCTTCGCAATTTCCCAGGATCCTCGGTTCTGGAATAATCCTCAAGAGTTCAATCCAGAGAGGTTTGAGAACAATAACTTGGATTATAATGGGACATGCTTTGAGTTCACTCCTTTCGGGTGTGGGCGACGACGATGCCCTGGGATAACATTTGCCCCATCAATTTTAGAGATAGCATTGGCCAACTTTCTCTATCACTTTGATTGGATGCTTCCCGATGGTGCCAACTCGGCATCAGTTGACATGTCTGAGAATTTTGGGTTAACTGTACGTAGAAGTTATGACCTGCAGCTCAGAGTTATTCCACACATATGCTCCAAAGCTATGCAAATATAAACCCACCATTGCAGTACACACGAGGATGTCTGTACATGTGGCTTTATGCATACATTATAATACGAGAATCTCATGAAAAGAAAGTTTTGGTAGCACACTCTAGTTCATGTTAGTGTTTCCCAGAATCAACTTTTTTGTACTGTCTGCCATTGCATGAGAGTAGCTACTACACAGCACTAAGCGAGTCATTATTGATGAATCATGGTGATGCTACAATTAGTGTTATACTTCCAAATGTATGCCATTTACATCATTTGTTAAGTACTCGACTTGCCCATGGAATTCACTTATTTCTTTTTTCACTGTTCTGAAATATCTCTGATCTTTCGTCATTGTGTGCCACACTTTGATCATTTGTAGATAAGAAGATGTGTTGATACCCTTTTTAGGCAAACTGGATGTGTTGATTGAGTACATTTCATGGATCATAAGTATGTGGCATTGAATATTATGGCGTCGGCTCGTCTTCCTATTTTTGTCTCCCTTATTGTGCACCAAGATAGAGGACTCACAAAACCGACCACAAATATCAAATATTATAGGTGCAACTACAGTAGGTTGAGGGTGTCCTCGTGCCCACCGGCCTGATCCGAAGCCTCTCCCACTGGCGTAGCTGACGGGAGATAGTGGAGGGGAGGTGTCGGTCTCTGTAGAGTAGGGTGTAGTCTAGGATTCCTTCCCATAGTGGAGTTTTGGAGTGCTAGCTCCAATATTTCGAGGCATATCTAGCCGCTTCTGTCTCGGGTGTTCTTCGCATGCCCTCTTCGATGGCAGGAGGCAGAGATTTAAAACAAATCTGCCCCTTGCTCGGTTGAAAACAAATCTAGTGGCGGAGCTAGCATTGGCATTAGGTAAATCTCTCTGGCGCTTGTCAAGACACTGCCGAAGTGTTTGTTCCCTTCCCTTGGTTGAGCGAGAGAAATTTAGAATTTTCTTCAACGTTAGAGACCATATGTACTTCAATAGCAGGGGCGTACCTAGGAGGTTCCATGGGTGCCCTAAAATGCAAGTTCTTTTGATTGTAGGTATAACATGTTTGTAGGTAGCTGGTAAAATTCCTGCAGACAGTAGCACATTTTGTTTGTTTTTCTACTAAGTACTTTGACTGGAGTTCAATCTTTTAAAAGTTATAACATTTGGCATGTTTTTCATAACTAGGTAGGTGTTCATCGTCTTAGTTTCGCTACTTTTAATGCTTGTGGCATAGTTAGAAAGAGATAAGGTAGATATTTATTCATATACGTCGAGCTGATCATTGGATGTAATATACATTGTCTCATGGTCTCTTTGTTAGGAATGATGCCCTAGAGGCTCATATTCTGCCTTGCATTTGTAACCCGGTATCCGTCTTAGATCTAGTTGTATGTGTCACTGTGGAACCATATACTTATATCTAGCACTAGCCAGTTTGACCTTAGTCATTTGAGATTGGGAGGGAAACCCACTGCCAAGACTAATTTGTAAGTCGAAAGATGACAATATTTCACGTGTCATGAGCATGGAGATGCTATCCGCCTTGCATTTTGGCTAGTCAGAAGAGGTACGATAGACGGACCGATCCAAAGGTTAGTAGGACGTGAGCACACCGTCATACACTCCGACTAACACAATGGAATCCTTAGATCTAAGAGGATCGCACGATCCGAGTTGTGGAAAAGCCAGCTTTAACTCCATCTAACGCTCACCCTAACTAGGAGTCATAAGGATGGTCTTGGGATGACTTCGAAGCAAGCTGCGTGACATGGATCAGCTAAGATGGAATTTCCCCTCCATATCGGAGAGATATTCTCTGGACTCTCTCGTGTGATATGATTTAGAAGCATGGCCATGCGCTACTAGATCAAGTGTTGATCGAGGTAGTCTGACTTAGTGAAGCCACAGGGAATCAGTTACCACTGCAATGAGAAGAGAGTTAAAATGGCACTGGAATGATGGAATCTCTCCTGCGGTTTATCACCAATATCGTGAGGCAAAGGGACTCAGATAGATCGTCACATTGAGGGCACTTGCATAAACCGGGAGTTAGCAAGTCTTGATAGAGGACACTACTGATTATTAGCTCTAGTCGAAAAGTCACTGAGCTACTGCTCTGACTGAATGATTACTGAGTTGTGTTTGGCTTATCGTAAGCCTGACGTATCGCACACTTAAGAGAGTGTAACTAGGCGGATGTCGATCCGACTATCACAAGACGGCAAGTTGGACTTGTTTGGATAGGAACACGTGTCATTGTGTTGAACCACTTTCACTAGGGTTAGGGTCTAGGAACGAGGGACACAAGTGTTGTGTGCCATCACCTACTCATCTATATAAAGGAAGGTGGTGGCGACGGACAAGACAATCTAGTGATGCCTCCTAGAGTTTCGCTAGACTTGGCAATTCCACCTTCCTGTCCTGCGGCAACAAGACCGATACTAACATCTCACTTGCTATTGTCCCATCTTGTATGTGTGTGAGATAGTAGAGGAACCACACCCTCGGTGCTCGTCGGAGGATGGGCGGCGAAGTCAGAGGTGGAAGGAGGAGGAGAACGGAGCCGGTGACGAGGTGGTCCTAGGATCGAGAAGTTCACCGGAGCCGAACGAGACGAGGGGAACGTACGTCACCACTGTGACGCTCTTCCTCAGTTTCCACACCTGTGTGTCGATATGTAGGAGCTATTGCCTTTGACCTTGGTCGGATCTTGGGTGGCTCAGCAGAGGAAAAAAAATTCAGCCTAGCCCTGCATGTTTCCCAACACTCTTCTCTATCGAGGGGGATGTTTTGTGTTATGATGGGTCGGTTGAAGCAAATATACCTCATGAAGAGGTAGCCGAAGTACAAGAAGATCAAGAAGAAGAACAAGAAGGACCCGAGCAGGATCAGCAGCCGCAAAACCCCTACACCACATATGAGGACCTGTACATGCTCAAAGGCAACATTCAAAACATGATGAGCCTCGCCATCAAACTTTGAGACAACACCACACACCTCTCATCCCAGTTTAACCATTGGAGTGGCTAATGGAATATGGAGAGCTTTCCTCCACCCTCACAATGAGCATAGAGAGGGCTTAAAAAAGTCTAAGCTTGGGGATGTGTTGCCTCAGTAATTTATTTATGTAATCTTGAGGTTCTACTTTAGCTCCACGTGAACTTTGAAAAACTCGTGCTGGGCTCATTCCAACACTTTGTTTTTCTTTTCTTTCATTTCTTTTTTGTTTTAATACCTTGTTTTTTCGCCAATCCTTCTTTTCTTTAAACTCAGCCTTCAAAAATACAAAAATATTTATCTTTTTATATTTATTTCATGAAAAGTGGATTGCGATTTGCATGTTTGCTTCAATTTTATTAATGAGAGTGATCTACTTTGAGTTTTGAAGAAACACATCATATGGAAGAGACTTGTGAAGTTACTCATGAGAGGTATGTCCTATGTCTCCCATTTTGGAAATTCGAATGCTTTTGCTAGCTTGTAGTTTTGTTAAGATGTTATGCTAGTGCAAGTAAATCTTGAGAGTTAGAGTAAATATTTTATTTGAATAATTAATTAGATGTGTTTGCTCTTACTCTAGTTCTTGTAGTTAACCGAGTATTTTCTTATAAATAATATTGGCAAACAAATACAATAAGAATAAAAAGTCTCAAAATATGAATTGTGTGATGTTTAATTGTCTTAAGATTAGACTTGAAGATACTCAACTCCATAGATATAATGATAAACTTGATGGTACTCTTAGAAGGATTTTTTTCAAGGAAACTAATACTTAGTTGTGATTGAGATACATGCCAAAAGTTGACATGTTGATCAAAGTATGATATTTATTTACGCATGTCTGCACCACTGTCGCACTCATGGTATGCTAAGACTCCGCTAGCCTACGAACGATCTGTATAGAGGTACCTCTTGGATTTCAGCTATGAGTTGAATGAACATTCCTAGCTGCTATAATGGTTAAATGTATGGCACTCTCATGGTCTATGTTAAAAACAAAAGAAAGAACAGCCCTTTTGACTAGAATTGTTACAAAAGTCTATCCTAGTCTACACAGCCCGGTTAAACTCACTAAGTTCTTCGCATGATCTCGTTACTACTAAGTTGAAAAGTTCTTGAAAGAACAAAGAATATAAAATAAGTACTTAATAGTCTTGATTTATTGATGTGGGTGTTAATGAGACACTCCAGGGCTATGCTTATATTGACATGATCTCTCACTCTTAATACGATAATATAAAATCTTCAAGTGTTCCTTAGGAAGTGAGAGTTAACTAGAGGAATTGGAATAATTGCTTCACATCAAGTTATTCATGCTTATAAAACCTTTATTGTGATTGTCTTGATTTAACAAAGCTTGTATGATACTCTTTCCACTACTCTTTCTATGCTAAGTTTTTAGATGAAAGAAGTGATGGGGGCATGATACTACCAATTTTAAGTGAACTTGCTTTCTCGCTATTTTAGTTTAAACGGTGAGTTACTTATGATTTTGGTTTCATACTCGAGGATGATCAAGGTTTAATGTTGAGGATGTTGATGGCTATGAAAATAGCCATCTTTATTCACGTCTTAAATCTTATGTTAAGTCAATCAATTGATAAAACATCATTGTAGCCCTGCCACTAATGAGTAATGAATAATTATTGCAAAGATGTGCAAATCTTTGTTTTCAATTGTTATGTATAGAAAGTTACTCTTTTATGAAGAAATCTGGAGCAATAAAGTGAGAATCACACGTTGCCAACTCAAACAAGTCAACCAGGGTTACAAGCCAATGTTCTGGAGTGTTAACAAGTGCGGGTACGGGCAGAGATTGCCCATACTGTGCGCCCGTACCATACGGCGGCGCCTTCGCCAGGCCAAACAATGAAACTTCCGTGAATGGCCCTATATATTTCGAGACTACCAGCCGCAAAAAAGAGAGCCGTCATTCACAGATTGCATCTGAAGACACAGCGAGGAAGATCCACCACTTCACCACCACCACATCATCTCCATCTCCATCTCCATCCATAGCCACAACCATAACTTGTATTCAAGATCTCTTCGCAGTTTGTGATTTTGTAAGGATATTTGGTATTGATCTAAGTAATTCTACAATATTTTCTATCCTTGATGTTATTATGAGTGAGTAGTCCTCACGGGATGAGGATTGGGAAAAAGCCTCATAGAGATTATGTGCATCTGAAATGGATCGTATGGGCACCTAGAAGGGGGGGTGAATAGGTGCTACTTAAATTTTTAATGCTTTTTCAATTTTAGGCTTGACACAAAAGGTAAATTTTCTAGATATGCGACTATGTAGAATTTTCCTATATGCAAACCTAACTACTAGCGAGTAAAGGCGAGTGAGAGTGAGGAACGAGGAAACCGTAGTGGAGCACGTGGAGACACATGATTTGTTTTACCGTAGTTCTTTCCTTGTTAAGGGAAGTACATCTGCGTTGGAGGGGTGGGCGGTACTAAGACCACCACGCCACAATAGGCCTCACCCTGTTCTCCGATGGATCTCGGCACCAAAGGCCCGATCCACCTTTCCACTATTGGAACCCTTCGAGGCAGGAACCAGTGCCTTTACACAACTAGCGGGGCACAACTCCACAACCGAATTGGAGGCTCCCGTAATGACAACAAGCTGCCATGAGAACAAATGTTATCAATATCGAAACACAAGAACTAGATATTAACAAAAATACTAGATCGGGAATTCTCCAAGTGAATGGAGAGGAGTTGAAGCGCTTGATTCATGATGACGATGAATAGAGTCTCCTCCTTCAATTTCCCCAAAGATCGAAGCATTCGGGTGGTTGAAGTGGGAGATCTTGAATGAGAGCTTTTGCAACATGCCTAAACTTTTTCGAATGAATCAAGAGATCTGATAGGAGGGGTGATTGGGGCTTTTATACCCCCTGTCCAGACAGAGCCGTTGGAGTATTCTGGGGCCGGGCCTAAGTGGGGGCCGGATTATCCGGCCTAGGAAAAACTCCGCCCTAGACTCGGATTATCCGGGGGGAAATCCGCCCCCGAACAGAAGCTCGCGCCGATCCATCCTTGGCATCTTCTCCTGGGGGCCGGATTATCCAGCCCAAGTGAAAGACCGGATTATCCGGCTGGAGGGAAATCCGCCCTAGACACGGATTATCCGGAGGGAAAATCCGCCCCCAGACAGAAGCTCACGCTCATCTTCCCTTGGCCACTTCCCTTGGGGACCGGATTATCCGGCCCAAGAGAAGGCCGGATTATCCGGCCAGGGAAAAATTCTGCCCCAGCCACAGATTATCCGGGGGGAAATCCACCCCCAGACAGAAGCTCACACACGACCAACTCTAGCCAAGAGGGTCAGGCCGGATTATCCGGCCCTTTATAGGGGTAGATTATCCGCCCCCCAACCACAAGAATTCTTGCCTGCAGCACTTGGCACACATGAGATACTCCATGGTATTGTTATCTAACACGCAAAACACTAGAGATCATGAAATGTTCTTTCAGCATCTAATTACATGGGAGTAATGTATGATGATTATATAGCAGATTTGTATTTGTATCATTGAATCTTACCTCAATCCTAGGACTTGTCAGGTATCCAAGACCCCGAGGATTTATGAAGGGTTTGAGATGAGATGTGTGGTAAACAGTGCCTATGCGTGAAATCCAGTGTCAGTAAGGAGAGTACAATAGTTGTTTAGTGATCTATTTGGCAACAACACGAACATTATAGATCTTAATACGTTGGACTGTATTTTACTTAATAATCATTCATTGCTCTCTGATTTGTGGTACAACGGTTAGACCAAGAGACTTTATGATATGCCTGTGGCTCGCATGGGCTCTAGTATTTACGGATGTGCTGCCCATAAATCATATCTTTATTAGATCATTTACACATGAATATGCTTAATATTATCTTTATCCCATATGTATGCATAACTGCGGGTGAAACCTCAACCCTGGCTTATCTCCATCCATTGATACAACCCTGATAACAAAAGAAAACTGGAAAAGTACGGTAAATGAAGATTGAACCAAACTAACAAGTCTTGTAGATGTTGCCCAACCGACCGTAATTGTTCCCAAGGTTTGATTAAAGCTAGCTATTCTAGAGAAAAGTTACTATATTGCATCCGTAATCCGGAACGAAGGTATCACCTTGCCATGGACAACTGATCAGACGATACCTAAACATTGACAGCAACACGACGAACAACGCAAGGTGCTAATTAGTGCAGAAAATACACAAGAAACTGACAAAGCAATAGACAAGTGTTGATAAGTGCAGACAATACACAAGCAATTGACAAAGAAATGGACAAGTGCTGATCGGTGGCTTCTGTAGGAAAACAATGACAACCAAAACAAGAACCCAACATTGAGATATGTACATTATAGACAAATTATTTTGGACAAAGCAAAGTAGTTACTCAGAAGGAATCTATAATGATTTTTCACTACTGATCAACTTTGATCTGTGACATGTGTAGGTAAACAATGACAACATTGATCAGTGACATGTGTAGATCATAGAAAAAGCAAAGGACAAACAATGTTGACATGCAGGGCAAGGATTCACGATGTATTCCAATCAAACAAGCAAGCGGAGGCTATGGTAGTAACAACAGATCTACGAAATTTAGGATGGTCGAAAAAACCTTACCTAAGCCGGAGCAGTAGATGACCTTATCGCTTGGTCGCCAGTTGATGAAGACGGCGGCGCAGAAGATCCACCTGTGCTGGTCGTGGCGGTGGAGCGGGCGTGCTCGTGCTAACCGTTCCTGGTGAGACGACGGTCGCTCTAGGAGGGGCGGGGACGCCACCCTACCAGCACAGGGTCGAAGCTCGGTGGGTAAGACAGGTCCCACCGCGACATGGGTCTAAAGCCCGGTGGGGTGGCCATCTCTTGTCTTGACCCCGACGCCCCCGTGGTGATGGCCGCTGCCCTTACCACATCCGCGGTGGGAACGGGTACAAACCCCATCGAGACGAGGAAACTCCCGATTCAATCCCCATCGAAGCCATGGCAGCCGCCACCGCTACCCTTATCGGTGCCGCACGAGGGCGATGGGAAACCGGAGACGATCTCCTCAAAGAGGGCACGAACTGAGAATCGACTTGGGCGGTCACGCTCCTCATTCCCCCAACTCGTAGTCGACGACAGCGTGTTCGATAACGCAGGTAGTCGATCGAACACGAGACCTTGTGGGCAGGGGAGGCTGGTCCGACGCGACGGCAGAGGAGGAGCAGGAGAGGCCATCATTCTATCCGATGGGATGTAGAGAGAGAGAGAGTCGATGGCGGTGAGAGTAGAGTGAGAGAGTGGGGAGGGAGTTAACTCCATGCGTCCAATAGTTGGAGCATCCACATGAAGATGACGTGCACTGTGCCGGTGGCGGACCTTGGGCCGAAATCCTGGGAGGGGGGGGGGCGCAAATGGGCCGAGAGAGCTAAAACTGAGCTTCAAGCTGACTTTCAATCGACAAATGGACCAAATACATGTAAATAGTATGCAATTTCTTTATGGCGGGGGGGCGACGACCCTTTGCGCCTCCACTAAGGTCCGCCGGTGCACTGTGCCCGATGAACCGGATTAAACCAGATCTAGAGGTGGAGGGGACGTCCCACACCGGATGGCTTAGGCCAACTCCAATGTGCTAGACCAAATCAGACACCAGATTTATCCCAACTATGATCGAGAAATGCGCTGGTCCGGAAAAAAAAAGACAAAACTGAATTTGGGGTATCGTTGGGAGGTGGTATACGGGTATCTGTCCTGTGAGACAGAAAAGGGCCGAATTGCTTCCGTTGCGGGGTGCCGATGAGAGTGTCCGTTTCCTTGGATGGAGGCTTCAGCTTGTAGGGCCTGGTCGTTGATGATATTGTAAGAACACTAGTATTTCATAATGAGGACCTGCTTGATTCCCTGATTTTAAAAACGCACGGACCCCGATCACCAGCAGGCGCGGGTAATGATGCAGGCGCGGGTAATGTACCTGCCAGCAACGAGCGTCAGTCCAGCATAGGGAACAGAACTCCGGTGCTTGACTTTCCAGGAGGCGCAGTGGTGTCCGGCCGGCGAGATGACGTCGGCGGCAGGTAGTAGGATGAGGAAGAAGACGGCATGCGTCACCGGAGGGGACGGGTACATCGCGTCGGCGCTGGTGAAGATGCTGCTGGAGAAGGGATACGCCGTGAAGACGACCGTCAGAAAGTCCGGTTAGATTGTTGTCCTCCTGGATCGCTCCTCGGTGCTTGATCTGTTGCAAGCTGTTTTGATGCCAAGAATTGAGAGGGATTTCTTTAGCCTCTGAGGAGCCTAGTAGACGGGTCACACGTGATTTTGTTTTTGGATCTCAGATGAAGTGGAGAAGATCCCCCATCTCAAGGACTTGCAAGCTCTCGGTCCCTTGGAGGTGTTCCGCGCCGACCTGGAGGACGAGGGCAGCTACGACGACGCCGTCGCCGGCTGCGACTATGCCTTCCTCGTCGCCGCTCCAATGGACCTCAACGCACAGGACCCTGAGGTAACCAAACACAACAACAATTACAGCTTTACCAAACTTAGTTTTTATTGTGTGGATTGTCTCACACCCATCCACGAATCACTGTCGCACACTACTGTTTGAGTCGGTTTGCTAGCTGATGGCAGAAAGAAGTGATCGAGCTGGCCGTGAACGGGACCCTCAACGTAATGAGGTCGTGCGTGAGGGCGGGGACGGTGAAGCGCGTGGTCCTGACATCGTCGGCGTTGGCCGTCTCCGGCGGGCCTCTGGTGGAAGGCGACGGCCATGTCCTGGACGAGGAGTCCTGGTCCGACGTCGACTTCCTCAGAGCCACAAAGACCGGTGCCTGGGTACGCAGATTGACACTATTTCCGTTCTGTCCAGATTGGCATACTCACCGTCGTGCCGTACCGCAGGCGTACTCTGTCTCGAAGGTGCTTCTGGAGAAGGCGGCTCGCGCTTTCGCGCAGGACAGCGGCATGAGCCTGGTCACCGTGTGCCCCGTCGTCACGGTGGGCGCGGCACCGGCGACGAAGGTCACCACCAGCGTCCCGCTCCTCCTCTCCTTCCTATCCGGTGAGGACTAAACTCAATTCAAGATACAGTAACGACCATCTGAAACTTCATCCATCTCTGAAACATGGCGTGCGTGTGATTTTTGGTGAATGATTCTCAGGGGACGACGCGATAATCCAAATCCTAGAGTTCATGGAGAGGGGCTCCGGCTCGATCCCGATGGTCCACGTGGACGACCTATGCCGCGCCGAGATCTTCGTCGCCGAGGAGGGGGCTGCGTCGGGGAGGTACATCTGCTGCAGCCTCAACACCACCTCCGCGGAGCTAGCCACCTTCCTTGCCGCCAAGTACCCGCAGTACAACGTCAACACCGACCGGTGCGTACGATACCAACTCCTCTCTGATCACGGCGAGCTCCCAGGCTTGTGCATTGACGATGCCTACCTGTCTGTTTGGTTTCAGGTTCGCTGGTCTCCCCGAGAAGCCTCGAGTCTGCATTTCGTCGGCGAAACTCGTCGGAGAAGGGTTCGAGTTCGGGTACAAGACCCTGGACAAGATATACGACGACGTCGTTGACTATGGAAGGGCACTGGGAATCCTTCCGTACTAGCATAATTAGCCTCTATTTACTTGGATCTTGGAACCAAACTATGGGCTTGGAGAATATGCCCAGCTTCTGAAGTCCATACCTTTTTTTTCAAACTGTTCTGAAACTACCTCCTCAAATGCGGGTGTTCAGTTCATATGTATGGCCTTCTTTCTGCAAAATATAAAACATAAATGCCCTTCTCTCTAAAAAAAATGTTTCATTTAATGTAAAGAGATTGTGTTAAAAAAACTTAATGTAAAGAGATGGTTCAGAAAGATGCTTGCACTTTAATTCTCACCGACAGCAACACAAGAAATCAAACTTCGCAACAAAAATAAGAGGTTGGACGGGCTTAACATGGAACTTATGTGTCGGTTTGGATCATGGCTGGGCATTTTCCGGGCCAGGCCAGGTTTCGGGCCGGACCAAAAAAATAGCCCAAAAAAGAATACCCAGGCCCAAGCTCGGCCCAGCCCCGGCTATCGGGCCTAAAATTCTAGCCTAGACCCGGGCCGAGCTGCATCAATATCACCGGGCCGTCGGGCCGGGCCTTCCTTCAAATCGCGTTTTTCTTGGTCCGAGCCTGGCTCCATGCCCATTACCTGAGACCAAAAAGCTCGGCCCATTGGGCTTTTTTTTGGTCGGCCCGGGTTTTTATGCCTAGGTATAGTTTGGATGGTGGACATATAATATGTCAGAGCATCTCGAGCCAACCCCTCAAGAGCCCCCCCTTGACTTTTTTTCCGCCGGATGACAAAAATCGGCATAGACGCGCTCCTAGGAAGCCGATTTCCACCGGATTCGGGTCAAACTTGGGGCAGCTAGGGCACCGACGCAACATTTTCCATGCGTGCAGCCCACCTACTAGCCTCTCCCTAGGCCTCTCTCCTGTATTCCCCCTAGCCCGTTGAAAGATCACGGATGTCACCTAGAGAGGGGTGAATAGGCGATTAAAACTTCTATGAGATGGGCTTAACAAAGGCAAAATAAAACTAGTGTTTTTTTTTGTTAAGCACAAAGCCTAGATATACTAAGATTTACCTATGTGCACCAACAATTTATGCTAAGCAAGACAAGAAATAATATGATAGCAATATAGATTACTTCAAGCACGATGGCTATCACAAAGTAAAGTGCCTAAGTAAAAAGCTCGGGTATAGAGATAACCGAGACACGCGGGGATGACGATGTTTTACCGAGTTCCTCCCAACAAGGGAGTACGTCTCGTTGGAGGGGTGGGCGGTACTAAGACCACAAACGCCACAAAGGTCTCACCCTATTCTCCCGAGCATCCACCATGCGGGCAAGCACCCGTTCTACTATGGGACACTTGAGGATGGTAACCGAACCCGTACAAGATTGAGGCTATCTCCACAACTTAATTGGAGGTTCCCAATAATCGCCACCAAGGCCTCAATCTTGGGGGATCTTCACAACTTAATTGAAGACCCCAAGAACATGCCACAAATGCCACATAACCGTCCAGGGTTCCAAGAACCCAAGAGGGACAAGCTCCAATAAATATCATCGAACAAATCCTCCGGAGAGAACACAAACCGATGCACCTAATGCAAAAGGCAAGAACACCACAAAGATGCTCCACAACTTCACTCTCAAATTCCAACAAGGCTACTAAAGCACTTGGTGGAATAAGAGAGGAAGAATCAATGGGAGAGCATAAAATCCCCCAAGATCTAGATCTCAAAGATTCACTCATAAAGAGATGAAAAGGCTTGGTCAAACTGCATATCTAGATCTCTTCTATCTTCCCCTCAAATATTGGCAAGAATCATTGGAGGGGTGTGAAGAAATCAAGCCAAGAGATTAAAGTCAAATAGGCAAAGGGCTTGAGAAAATTGAGAAGAAGAACCGCTGGAAGAAAAAGAGGAAGGAAGGCTATATAAAAGGGTCTAGAAAACAACCCGTTGGGGGCTAGATCCCGCCTAAGCTAATAATCTGGGCCGAACGGTAGTGCCGCCAGCGAGACAGGCAGGCAGAAGGTTGGCCACAGCGGCTTCGAGGCTGCGTTCGGTACTAGGCCTGGTAGTACCAGATGGCCTAGACAGAAGATTTTTCTTTTTCTTTTTAAATACAAAAAGGCAAATACCCCAAAAATCATAACTTGGGCTAGGAGACTCCGATTGACCCGAATCCAATTGCGTTGGAAAGAGGACAACAAGAGTTACCAAACTTGGAAATATTGGATATCACCAAGTGAGAGGGTATCAAGTAGTATAATGTGAGATACCTCACTCGGTGAAAATCCGGAAAACCGCCAAAATCAAAATCGCAATAAGATATAAAAGGGAGATCCGATTTTGATGAACAAGAGCTTGTTATGAAGATTATCACAATCTCTATATCCTCACATGGATAAGACAAATAAACAACCAAATACGATGATACAAGTATGCAAATGTTTGAGCTCTCTCCGAACGATATGATCGAGTTACTCACTCGAGAGCCCCTCTTGATAGTACGGCTATCTAACCTAAACCCGGTCTCTCAACTACCAACACGAGACCGGCAAAAGGGAAAACCTATCAAGAATACCTTTGCCTTGAGCATACTTGATCTTGTCTTCATCGATCCATGAACACCGAGGATGGCAACCAACAAACATGAGATCTTCTCGGGATGAAGCCTTTTGAGCTTGCACAACGCATCTTCTTCTTCATATCTTCTACCTTGGAGCCAACACATACTCCAAGCGATGCCAATGGACAATTCCTACAAGTGTAACTTAATACACACATTAGTCCACAAAGATTGTCATTAATTACCAAAACCACACACGGGGGCCCACATGCTCTTTCACCCGTCCTCTTTCCTCCTTTCCTCTCGCACCTACCACGCCGCCACCCACCGTGCTGCCCCATCACACCGCCAGCGCTGCCCTTGCTCCTATGCAAATCGTCCTCCCCTCTCAAGAACACCAAAAGAGGCATCTCCTCTCTCATGGCGGGCGGGCAAAGCAAGCTATGCATGCCTATGCGTAGTGCGTGGATGTTGCTGATGCTGTCCCATCCTACCTCTACTCCTCCCCCGTTGTGAATGGCTTCAAGAACTATGGGGGCATTGACCTTGGTGGCTGAAGCAGATATCGCAGAGCGGCCCGATGTCGTCGATGGCGGAGCAGGGTAAGGCGGCGGTGCTTCTCGACGAGCTTGTTGGCGCGCAGGCAGCCACCAGAGCGACACATGGGTGATGTCGTCGAGGCGTGCCTCCACGGAGGTCGTCCCTTGGGGTTGGGGTAGTGCACGACTGGGGGAAATACCTCCCTAGAGTCAAAATAGCGCCGACAGAGTCACTTTTTTCATTCGGCAATTGCCGGAGGGGAGGGGGACTGAAATGGCTGGAGATGCTTTTACCCTTTTGGTAACTCTTGGTCACCGGAGATTTTGCTTAGCTCTCGATCGTTGGATTTCTTTTGACATTAAGATTTGGGAGATGCTACGCGTCCCCCGTGGGATCAAAACTTCCGATCCCCCAGGTCCTCCTGCTGACACGTGTCCCGTCTAATTCCCGCTTTTGCTACACTGCGTCCCGCTTTTGCTACATAATGCCCCGCTTTTGCTACATGCAGCAAAAAACGGTTCAACCCAGAAAATACAAAAATAGACTGGATCTCACCGGAGATCTCGCCGGCGACCGTGTAGCAAAAAATTCGCCGGAGATATCATAACAAATTTTAACCTGTTGTAGCAGAACCACGATACAGTTGTAGCAAAAAAATTTAGCAAATGTAGCAAAAGCTGGACCTCGCCGGAGATCTCACCGGATACTTTCGCCGAGAGACCTCACCGGAGACATTGTAGCAGAAACTTTGCGCTATTGTAGCAAAACTAGAAAAGAGCTGTAGCAAGAAAGTTCAGCATCTGTAGCAAAAAAAGCTTCGCCAGAGACTTTCACTCGGGTAGCAAACCCAACACCCACTTGTAGCACTATCACAAACAGCTGGTAGCAAAACTCGACGTCATGCTTGCGTCGTGAGGGGCTGGAGAGCGAGCGGGCAGCCAGCTGGCGGAGGCAGCAGAGGTCGGGGCGAGCTCCGACGGCGGAGGACGGGGCGAACTCCAGCGGCGGAGGCAGCAGAGGCTGGCGAGCTCCGTGAGGAGGCGAGGAAGCGGGCGAGCTCCGATGGCGGAGAGGCGAGTTCAGCGTCTGCTTGGGACGCGAGAGAGAGGATAAGGAGTCGCTGGGGCGTGCTGCGATGTATGGCCCCACCCGGAGCGAACGAGGCGACCCGGGGGATAGAAAGTCATCGATCCCCCGAGTTAGGGGTATCATTTTCTTTAAGATTTTATATTCTGGACTTGGTTTTGTCTATGTTAGTCGTTCGGTTGGCCTTTGTTGCGTGGTTTTGGTTGTTGGTAGCCTTGTGGTTTGTGTTTTTCTTTGTCTTTCTGTTTTGGGCTGCTTGAGTGAGATGACATATTTTAGTGCTTGACTAGTTTACAGCGTTTTAGGTCTTGTTCGTGTTTTTATTTTTTTCCAGATTTATTTTGTCCCTCGGTCAATTTATGTATGGACTGATCGTATGCCAACGCAACGCTAATTGGTTTTCTGACCGAGAAGAATCATGTGGATCGGTGTTTTTGTTGGTCTTGGCGGTTTTGCCCTCGACCAATATTTGGAAATGGTTGTTGGTGGGATTATTGTTTCATATGCAATTGCACATACTCCATCCGTCTCAAAATAGACGTCGTAAATTTGTCTGAATTGGATATATCTAGCACTATTTATCTAGGTACATCCAAATTTCGAAAAACTTGCGTCATCTATTTTGGGACGGAGGGAGTATAATTTTTTTTCATATGCAGTTACACATAGATGTTCAAAATGGAGATATGTGTGCAATTGCATACATGTGCATAATTTTGAGTTTTGTATTTAATATTTTTTATTTGATTTTTAATTGTCTAAAATCATTTCACAACGATTAATTTCTGAGTTAATAACTAGGCAATCGGTCGTGCAGTTAGGTAGGGCTTTATCTCTTGAGACATGGAGCGGGAGTAGGTACGGCCAGGTTTTTTTCCGAATAAAAACGTTCGAGTGCGTGCGGTGCGAACGGCAGGTGAGCTCGCGGGCACCCGAACCCTTTGGTCGGGGAACGATGTCGGCTGCAGGTGATGCGAGGAGGAGGAAGACGGCGTGCGTCACCGGAGGCAACGGGTACATCGGCTCGGCGCTGGTGAAGATGCTGCTGGAGAGGGGATACGCCGTGAAGAGGACCGTCAGAGACCCAGGTTAGGTCGATCGACCTCTCTTTCATTCTAGTTTACTCCGTCTCGGAATCTTGATGTGTGCACGATCTCTTTCCTCTGAAACTGAAACTCGTAGGTGCTGTGTTTTGATTCTTGGATTCCAGATGACATGGAGAAGAACTCCCATCTCAAGGATTTGCAAGCGCTTGGCCCCTTGGAAGTTTTCCGCGCCGACCTGGGGGACGAGGGCAGCTTCGACGCCGCCGTCGCCGGCTATGATTACGCCTTCCTCGTCGCCGCCCCGGTCACTGGGTACACACGTATACACATGTTTAGTCGATCATCTCCTGATGCCGGATAAAACGATGCTTGACACGTACGGGTATGGAACGTTTGCAGGCGTACCCTGTGTCGAAGGTGCTCCTGGAGAAGGCGGCGTGCGCGTTCGCGCAGGAGAGCGGCATCAGCCTGGTCACCGTCTGCCCCGTCGTCGTGGTGGGCGCGGCGCCGGCGGTGAAGGTCCAGACCAGCGTCCCCGACGTCCTCTCCCCGCTGTCCGGTAAGCCCTGAAACAAATTTAAGACGTACAGCAATAAACAGTCTGAACCTTCATCGATCTCGTGCGTCTGGTGAATGGTTTTTTCAGGCGACGAAGAGAAGATCCGCATCCTGCAGCTCATCGAGAAGGCGTCCGGCTCGGTTCCGCTGGTGCACATCGACGACCTCTGCCGCGCCGAGGTGTTCCTCGCCGAGAAGGAGGCGGCGTCGGCGCGGTACATCTGCTGCAGCCTCAACACCACCGCCGCCGAGCTCGCCCGCTTCCTGGCCGTCAAGTACCCACAGTACAACGTCAAGACCGACCGGTGCGTACCAACGCCGGCCTCAACAACTCCCCTCTCTGGTCACTACTGACGATGCCCACGTACGTTTTTGTTTGTTTTCAGGTTCAGTGGTCTCCCCGAGAAGCCTCGAGTCTGCATTTCGTCGGCGAAGCTCGTCAGAGAAGGGTTCGAGTACAAGTACAAGACGCTGGACGAGATATACGATGACGTCGTCGAGTACGGCAGGGCATTGGGAATCCTTCAGCACTAGAAGTACGAGGAGTTATTCCACGCAACAACAACAAAAAAATAGTACGAGGAGCCAACCAATCTCTGAATATATCACGATCAAATGAGCTTGCAATACGTTTAGCTAGCCTCCTAAAGTCTGAACTACAACTATGATGGAATTAATGGAGTAGTATGAAAACATTTCAAAATATCTTGTAAGTCGTGACAGTATAAACATTATCTCAACGAGGTCTGATCCAGTACTATCCCTCCATGTAAACTCGTACAAACTCATATAATGTAAAACATACGGAAGGCTCATATCGGTTGATACCCCTTTATAATTAGTATATACAAGTATACGTAACCTGTACAAAATTCCATATAACTAAACCAAATAATACATTTTTCTAATCGATACGTATTTCAAGCAAGGCCTCGCTTCGATACGTATCACCCCACAAAAGCCAGATCGATCTGGTATTCCAGCATGATCACGCGCAGCATCAACGGCCGTCGGCACGTTGCCGCCGCCGCCGCCTCGGTGGAACCGGACGCGTCGCCTCTGTGGGCGTCTCTTGTGGGCGATCTGGTCCAACTGATCGGGTGGCGGCTGCTGGAGACGGGCGACCTTCTCGACTACGTCCGCCTCCGCGCCGTCTGCTCCCACTGGCGCTCCAGCGCTGCCTCCCCGCACGGCCGCGGCATTGCCGACCCGCGCTTCCACCAGCGACGGTGGATGATGCTCCCGGAGGGTCACGGCCTGCACACGGACCACGGCAAGCTCGGTGGGTACGTCCGCTTCATCAACCTCTCAACCTGCGCCATCGTCCGCGCAAGCCTCCCCCTCTTCAGCGATCACTGCGTTCTCGACTCCTCCAACGGTCTCCTGCTCCTGCAGCGAGACCACGACACCGCCATCCGCCTTGTCCACCCCTTTACCGGCGACATCGCCGAGCTCCCGCCGCTGCTCACCCTCGTGAGGCAGTCTAGGCCTCAATTCTCGCCTGACGACAGGAGGACGAGACACCTCTGGTCCAGGTTCAGGCAGGTGAACTGTACCAGCGTCAGCGCAGGCGCCGACGGAGTCATCACTGTGATGTTGGTGCCCGCACGTAGCAATTGCTTAGCCTTCGCCACCACCATGGACCAGCAATGGAGCGTCGCACCCCGGATTCTCTCGCACGTCCCCATGCCAATATCCTTCCAAGGTAGGCTATACAAGCTGGATTACTTCTCCGGAACGACTCAGATCGTCGAGATCGAACCGCCCCGGCAGCGGCAAGGTGACGACGACTCGACAAGCCACGGCCAAGGTTGATCGCCACAGTGCCTAAAGTTGAATCTCGCAACCGCAAATACTACCTGGCAGAATGCGATTCGGAGATCCTCCTGGTCGGTTTCGGCTTTTCCGATGATCCTGGTTTCTCGCGCATTACGGTTTATAGAGTAGCGGACCTTGTCGCATTAGGTGACCTAGTCCCGGTGACGAGCATCGGGGACAATAATGTCCTCTTTGTCTCGTCCGGGAGGGTCCTGAGCGTCAGCAGCACGGTGTTGCCTAACGTCGAGGGCGACTCCGTTGTGATGGTCCAGGTCAAGATGGTCGATGGTTCCATGGGCCTGTTCTTCGGTCAATACCAGCTCGGCAGCTCCACGTGGTCGCCGGCGGCGGAGGAATCTATGTCGTCGAAACGTATACAGAGCGCGTGCAGCCTCATTTATCACATATTCACGTGTTGCCATCGTGATCTTTGGTAAGTTGCTCGTTCTTCCTACCTTGAGGTGCCTTTTCTTCTACTTCGTGCTCACGCCGGTGTGTGTGTGCGCGCCGCCTGCAGGAACAAAGGAGCAATTTGTTTTCAGAGTAAGGTTAATTGTCCGTGGAAGAAGAAGAGGAAGTGGCGATATGGGGTGAGTGCATCACCTGATTGTTTCTCTTGTTACTACCTGATTGTTCCTCATGTCTTTTCTCTGGAGCGGAAACCGGGGACGCACATTTAACCTGATCACGTGGACCAATAGGGAGGTGGGCATGTACGGGCTGGACAAAAAAACTCGTCCGTACATGTAATTTAGTCATCAGTTCTTATAACTTAGACATCCGTGCACATAACTTAGTCATCCGTGCACATAACTTACACCGTGCACCCACCACGTCGGTGGAACCCGCTAGCACATGCGAGCTGCCGCATTAGATTCGCTCAGGTCCCGATTGCTTTTCCAGTCTTTTCTACCTAAATATTGCTACTTCTCTGTTTTTGTTTGAACGCTTTATTTGGACTAACACCTTCATTTTTTGCACGTCTTCTATGTTAGGCGCAAATGATTCTTCTGACATGGAGGATTGTCTTCTAGAAGTGCTGCTGCCCAAATCGAGCAAATTAGTCGAGACATCAACGCTAGCGAGGTTGACATTGTGATTTCTGCACTCCGACACAGCCTTGACCAGGCTCGGTCGCGGAGGCGAAGGAGGCAGCAGCGCGAGGCGGAGGAGACATGTGCAACCATCCAAGCGGTACCGACACTACATGAGAGGGAGCAGGAGGCGGTGACACGACGAATCAAGTTCGAGCTCGTCGCGCGGGAGGTCATCACCGTCAACTCCGACAAGGATTGAGTACTATTCCGCTGTAACCCACAGGAACTGTGAGGGATCCGTCCGAATTTTGGTTCGTAGGGTTAGGGGTAAGCAGCAGCTATAATTTTATGTATGATCTAATATATAGTCACCCCCAATTGATCCTATGTATGATCATTCACCGTCTTCCTCATCTGAATTTTGCCGCAAAGGCATCGTTTTCTTATTTTCAAAAAAAAAGTTCATGTTTATGGTTTCTATTCTCTCCAGGAAAGTTTCAAACTAAAAACCACAAGTTCAATGCACTAAACATACATTTTTATGTTCTATGGGATCCGTTAGAGTTGCTCTAATACTATAAGTCCCGTTGTAAACCCTTGAGGGGGGAGGAGGGCAAACCATTAGGTGGGGGGAGGGGTTCTGACCCTTGCTAGCCCGTGTCTCTACCCTTGGGAGCAGCCCTTCCTCTCTTTCTCTGCCTATCTGCCTCATGGGTCTCCTTGATGAGCCATTCTTGCTCCTTCCTAAGGCGTTGCTCTTCCTCGGTCTTTCTCCATATCTCCTCATGCGACATTGATCCTCCCTATATTCTTCTAGCTCTCTTTCTTGCCCCGCTTTCTCACAGCCTTTTCCCGATGCTCCTCCGCGTAAAAGCTTTCCCATGCACATCATCCCCTTTCTTCTATCTCACAAACCGCTCAATCCGGATGATACATACCATATGCAGAGGGGTGTAGAAGACTGCAACACAAATAAGAACATTGATAAAAGATTAGTAACAAAAACAATATCATTTCATCATGGTTAAAACATACCGCGGGCCTATGGATACGATGAATCTAGGATGTGTGGATCATGATGATAATTGGAACACATGAAAAACTTCATGCATATCTTATCAGAAAAACCCATCGACTCATTCAGCTTGCAAAGAGTGTCGCACCAACAACGCAGATGTTCCACCCCCGGGGCAACCCCACATCCTTCATCTTCCTCGGACTATCAGCTCGATCTGAGAAAGGAAACCTCATGGCCACTAAGAAATTTGGGGAACAAAATAAGCAGTGGAGAAGGTTGCTTCAATGAAGGATGTAGAGGGGGTTTTAATAGCCTCGGATCAGTGGTGTTAAACGATAATTGAGCAGAGACGATGGAATGGAAGGAAATATTCATAAACGGAATGAGTGTCTGTACAAAACAATGTCGAGAAATCAATCAGCTGAACAACACAATGAGGTGGGACTCTCCTTCATTCGGTACTCCTCCGTTTACAATTACCTCGCGTTCTGGGTTTAGTCAAAGTCAAACTTTGTAAAGTTTGACCAACACTATATGGAAAAATATCAACATCCATGATTTCCAATGCATATAATATGAAAATATAGTTTATAACAATTCTAATACAATAGTTTTTATGATGTTAATATTGATATTTTTTCTTAAATATAGTACCAAAAGAAGGAAACAAACATGGCCCTGAAATCAGTCCAATTACTGCCTACACGTAGGGCGTCAAGCGGGGTGGGTTGCGGCACTACTTTTTCACTAGCCCTTCTTTAATTTTACTAACTTTCTAGACCCCTTTTTGCCTATATTTTGCTTCGCGGGTTGTTATGCGTGACACCCTACCTACACGTGTGGGAATCAGCAAAAAGTCAGAAGTGGGAATCAGTGTTACGTCAGTTACCACAGGGACGTGTTGCCTCGCCCTTGGCAGCATGCGCCACGTCGGCCTGCCGCCACGCACGACAGAAGCAGGGCCCACTGGCTCCATCATCTCGCCATCTCCGTCAAAGCTCGTCGACATGCCACCTGGACCAGTGGCGGCAGATCCTTGCCACCACACGTCGTCTAGCTGGCTCTGCCACCGCGGTGAAGTGGTCTTTTTTTTGGCAATGAGGTGGTTGGCCATTTGTTCCAACAATACTTGATGAAAACCTCATGTATAGTTTTGAATGGAGATTTTTTGAATAGAATGAACGACCGTAACGAAGCTACGTGAGTAGAAAGCGACCCCTACGATCGAAGTTATTGATTGCAAGGTTACAATCCAAGAAAGTAAAGATCAAGAAAAATAAAACAAATAGACATGTCGACAAACCAAAATCGACATGAAGATAAACCAAAATAGATGAGCATGACATGGATATTGACATAGTCACGAGTGGTGAAAGGGACACATAAAGACAGACATAATAAGTGTGGAAGAGATGTATACATGAGGGAATAAGAGAGACGATGACAAATAAAAAAAAATCAAAGCTCTCAATTTGTCAACCGACAAGTGTAAAGACATTAATGTTTTATTCCTTTGTATGATTTGTATTTTTGTTTTCCATGCGAGCTGGACCAGGCTTGAAAAAAAACAAGGAGGTTTATTTTACCGTCAAGAATACTAGTGCACACATCATATAGCTGGATATTATGTGAGACTATATTTTCACAATTTAACACATACTGTGAGTTGAAAACACACAATCCATCCAAGCTAAAGTTGATAACTTCTTTTGTCAATTTCCTACTTTATATGGAAAATAACTAATCAACACATCATTATTAAAAGAGAAAAACGCCAATTTGGTACATCAACTTGCCCCAAATGAGAGCATTGGTCACAAAGTTGCAAAACACGAACTGTGGGCTAGTTTTTTACGAATTAGCTTTTGAAAACTTGTTTTTTCTCATCGGTTTCTTCTAATGGTCTACATAGTTTATCAAACATGTTAGATCCGTGAGCACTGGACGTAATTTTTAAGGGCTAATTCATAAAAAGCAGCCTACCACGTCAGCAAACTAACTTCCATGGTGACAGAGTGACCAAAACGCTCGCATGGGGCAACTTTGTGACCTGCATTTCGTGTTCTACAACTTCGTGACTAATGCTCTCATTTTGGACAAGTTGATGTAACAATTTGGCGTTTTTCTCTTATTAAAATCTGCAAGAGAATAGTTCTATTTTATTTTTGCACCGAAGAATTGTTTTAAGTTGCACCAACTAGCTTCAAGTAAATAGAGATAGACAGACTTAATAAAACCAAGGAAAGTTTACACGAAATGAATATCTAAGCAGAAAGCTAATCACATATATTCATGTAAGAGAAATATCGTTAGGTTTTCTCAGCCCACATGCGTGTAATAACCAAGTTAAGCTTAAACCTGTCTTAAACATGCAATTATAAATAGATTAAAATGTTAACAATTGAAAGAAGAAAAATACATGAAGATAAACAGAATAGACATGGAAGATAAACCAAAATAAACAAGCATGGCATTAACGCTGATATAGACATGATTCATGAAAGAGGCATGGACAACGATTAGGCAGTGTGGAAGAGATGTTGACATGATTGAGCAAGAGAGACACAAACAACAAGTAAAAAACATAAAAATCTATTCATTGGATACAGACAAGATCCACTGTCCATGTAGAAAGTGCCAGGTAACTTTTTTTTGGGCTCCTCCATTAATTTCCCCGTGTTACACATACTACACATGTGTCTCCTGTATACAGCAGACGTTGGACTCCATATTAGTTTGAGTCGGAGAGATTTTTTTTTTTGGTGGGAACTTGGAGAGAATTGCATAGTTACCACCTCGTGTTCCAGGCCTAGATATCTTCTAGTGGGACGCGGGTACCACGTAAAGCCGGAGCTCATTACGCATTGACTTGACTTTGGAGAGGATTACCCTCGTGTTCCTGTCTTTTGATAAATAAATTTGGTTGGTAGCACGTCACACTTGAGGCTCAGACACGACAGACATAGACTTAGGAGATAATCATATGGTTACAGGTTACCTTGTGTTCGTCGTGTTCCCATCCTCGGCATATATTTTAGTTGCAAGGCTGCAGGTAAACACACGGACAAGATGACGACACTCTGGACTAGAGATCATTTTAATGTCACATCACCCACAAAATTGGGAGATAATTCCTGTCAAAAAATTTGGGAGATAATTATACGGTTGCAGGGCATCTTCGTGGTCCTCGTGTTGTGGCTAGCGCAATCATCCCTCTCGTCGAGTCGTGCTCGCAGTTGTGCCCCGCCGCTGGTCAAGAGACAACATGATATCAACTTGGGTGGCTGGCGTTGAACGCAGCTCCCCAACGACTGACCAACCACCGCCCGCGACATCTACATAACGCACGTGCAGTGCAGGTGCGAGCATGATCCATTCACCTCACAGCCGTCGTACCCTCACACTGATCCACCACAGCTCTCCCGTACGGCTTGAGTTTTCAGGAGAGCTGTAGCCAGCTAGTAACCGGCAACATGACGTCGGCGGCAGGTGATGGTGTGAGCAGGAAGACGGCGTGCGTCACCGGAGGCAGCGGTTACATCGCGTCGGCGCTCGTGAAGATGCTGCTGGAGAAGGGATACGCCGTCAAGACGACGGTCAGAAACCCCGGTAATTATCAGATCCTGCTGTAGGTCTTCCTCCGGTGAAATCATCAGAACGTACGGATTCCGTGGTCGAGGGATTCTGTAATTTCGTGGCCTCTTTTTTCTCAGAGAATTTTTTTTATGTTGCCCTCTGGAGTCTGAAACTTACAGGCGTCGTGGTGATTTTATTTTTGAATTTTCAGATGACAAGGAGAAGAACGCGCATCTGGAGGCCTTGAAAGCGCTCGGCCCCTTGGAGGTCTTCCGCGCCGACCTGGAAAATGAGGGCAGCTTCGACGACGCCGTCGCTGGCTGCGACTACGCCTTCCTCGTCGCCGCTCCGGTGGCCCTCATGCCAGAGAACCCTGAGGTAAACACTCCAGCTTAACATCACTGTCAGTCTGCCATGTGTGCCATCTGTTTATTTGTTCCTCCGATCGTCTCGTACGCATGGCCTGAATCTGGAGGCTGCCACTCACTCTGTAGACTCTGAAGCTGGCCTACTCTGAACTCTTTTTTGAGCTTGTAATGTGGGTGTCATATCAGTGTATGTGAAATAATTTATGAAAAAACGTGTTTGTTGGAAAAGCAACCAGGAGCTCCTGATCCCAACCCTAGCCTAGCCGCTAGGCCGCCGCTGGCCAGACCTCCCCGCTGACGCCCCTCCCCCTCCTCCCTCTACCTCCCGGGTCATCCGCGCGTGGGCAACTCCAGAAGCGCTTGCCCTCACCTAAAAAACTTTCTCCTGGGCGGCCACGCCTCGCCTCCGAAGGCGGCGGGCGCCTCCCCTTCATGCGCCTTGTTGGACTTCCAATGCGCGGGGAGTTTGGGCCCGGGGCAGCACGACGGTGGGCGTCCTGCGGGGCGTCAGTGCTCACCGATGCGGGAGGCTCGCTGACTCGCGGCTAGGAGGCGAGGAGGTAGGTGGATTGGACCCGGCTGTAGGCCTGTCGCGGTGATGTGGCCATGGCGGAGGCTAGGCCATCACTAGGCGGCGGTGCTGTTTTCGGGATGTTGCGGACTCGGGCTCGATCTTCTTGTTCTGATCGTCGAAAGCCGGCCGCGGTGTGGGGACCGCTGCATCGGCATCAATAAAGGAGGTGGTCCTAAAGTTTCTTCGTGAAGATCTTCTTGATGTCTGCCCTCGTTGTTCTAGCTGGAGAGGCGAGTTCCGGAAGGCTCCGCCGGCGAACTCCCATGGGTATATCATGCCTGGATATTATTGGATCGGAAGGTATTCAGGCGTGCGTACCATGATTTTTTTGGCCGGTTGGTTTCAGAGAGAGCGCTGTGAATCTCTGCTATGTGTTACCATCATGTGTCATATCTTAGACGATCCATGGTGAAGCCAAATGTGGAGAATATCATGAAAGCATGAACATAAGGGCTAGTGATGGTGATTTGAGTCTTTGTGGTGACGTGAAATTGGTTGCGTGATTTGTGATTCGCAGCAACGATAGTTTGTGAGGGCGAGAACACAGGAGAAATTCACAGTCCTACCTTGTAGGTTGAAAATCCAAGATCTGGTCTTAATTGGTTCTGTCAGGCAATGACCTTGTTGACATCATTGTTTTGTGAGCGAGAACTTTCTTCAGGGTGAAAACCTATGAAAACCTATGATCTTTGACCGGGTGACGACAGCGCTTGTGCACTGTTTCCTTCTTAAAGACATCGTTATGGGAGTCTTTAGACTTTTGGTGTTGTTTTAGTGGTGTTAGTGTCGTTGCTATAAGGAATCGATCGTTGTAGCGAGACTTTTCTTTTTTATAATTCTTGTTCTTTTTCTGGGTTGTGTGTATTTGTAAAGACGCTAGCACATGAGTTGTTACAGAGGCTTTGTGTAATTGATATATCCACGATATTAATATATGGTCTTTGTTAGAAAAAATACTAGTATTTCAAATTTGATTGAGAAATATTTCCCATCGTTAAGAAATCAATATCGATTGCCCACGGTTGATTTCGTGAGTTGCATATAATACAGTGCAAAGGAACCTGCCGCTGATCAACCACAAGCAATATCAGTATTTTCTACTACACTGAACACTGCCTATAATGCAGGTCACTTTCAGCGACGAAAAATGCTCTTTGGTATAGTCATTTACCACTATCGAGCAATTTGTCTCAATTGTTTGGTACATATTAAAATGTTTTTTGAGACCGCACTTCCCAGGTCACCTGTAGGGAAACTCCCACTAGTAGGAAAAAAAAAGGCTTAATGGCGGCGTTAAAAATAAATCGATCAGAGACGTTAACTTCATGCACCTCTAATATGACGTTCCTGGTAAATGCTACCAAGGGCGCCATACAGTGTCCACGCCCCTACTGACGAAGATACCTCGGGCTTGGCTACAGTGAACGTCGCCGATAATACTACTGGCGGCGAGGGTGGTGCACGCCCCCAATATTAGTTCGATACTATGGGTGTGCATCGGTCTGCAGGTCCCTGCTAACTACCGTACCCAGCGGCGTTCGTGCCCCGCGCCGCCTAAATTATACAAATGCATGCCCCTACGCCCCGGTAGCCAAAACGTCAAGCGCTGTGGGCGCTAATATGGGGGTATTCACGATTTATATAGAACATAAACAATATATATATATATATATTTGTATATGAACATACTCAAATAGATAAAGTATTACAAATAATCCCGTAAGGCAGTATATGAGACGTGAGTGTAGTTACACCCGGAAGTAAGAAGTATTTTTCATATATATATATATATATATATATATATATATATATATATATATATATATTTATTTGTAATACTTTATCTGTTTGAGTATGTCCATATACTATATTTAAGATACTTCCAAGCAAGTTAGGTGAAAAAATTGCAAATACACCCAGTTTTCAGTATATATGTAAAATACAGTCATATTTATACATACAAAAGGAGTATATGAATAAAAATTATGTACTACCAAAAAAATAGTATATATACTGTCCAAATATTCTTATATACTTCATATTACCCATATATAGTCTCCAGTATGATAGATACTGCCTAAATTACGTGAAACATACATGAGTGTAACTACACCCGGGTTAGAAACCCTATTCAGCATCCAGGGTGTAGAATAGTTATTTTGCACCCTACATATTTTTATCTTCTCACATTCAGAAATTTATGATTTACATGCTAATAATTATGTTCATATTTATTAGAAATGCAAAAAAAGACATAAAAATACAATTTTTGAGTCATTATAGTGTAAAATACATAGAAAATATGTATTTTATGTCGTATTTTTATACGGTATGTAAACAAATTTTTTTACGACATGTCTAAGTTTTCTTATGTTCTTCTTGACTTCTAAGGTAAGAAAAAATTTACGTGACGTAAAAATCATATACGGTTTGAAAGATAGAGGGTGAATGAAGAATAACTGTTCTACATCATGGATATTAAATAACCGCCATATATATATATAAGAGGCTAAAGTACATCATCGACAGAAACAACACGAGTGCACAAATATACATGTCAATCCTTGTCAAAATCGGTTCATACAATCTAAAAACAAAGCATGGTTCATACAATCTAAAAACAAAGCATATACAGCAACAGAAAAAATACAAATGCACAAGCGTGATGCCTAGGAAGAGGATAATAAAGTCCTTCATCCTAGGAGGCATAATGACCTGAGTGCATCATTTTGAACTTCTTGATTGTCATCGTATTAACGACTGGTACGCCATGAGAGGGTCCTCGAGACGTGGAAACAAAGTGGGTGTGAGACGTGAGGATGTCTGAAACAGGGAGCACACAAGTTTATCCAGGTTCATATCCGATAGCGATGGTCGGTGACATAGGTACGTCCAATGGGCAGTAACCCTTGGCCTATCCGGTCTGGCCCAGTTGGAGGCCCGCGTGATGATCTGCCAAGATCCATGAAGACCATGAAGATTCGGGTGATGTGAAGCCCATAAGGACGTCGGCTCCTGGCGTGACAAGCAAGAAGTTTCTAAACTAGGAAAGCTTAGAGATATACTCTAACCTGTAACTGACTCGAATGGTACCCGAGATGTAGCCTCCCCATATAAGGGCTAGGAGGGGCCGCCGAGGAGGGCATCGAAACTCTCACTGCAAACACGCCATCTCGATGACATTGTAACCTTCGGTTTCTTCATAAATCAAGAACATACAAGTAGGAGTAGGATTTTCCCTCTAGGGGCCTAAACCTGGATAAACTCCTGTGTCCCTGTTGTCTGTTAACCGATGAAGTCTCTAGCACATATCTCCTTCCCAAAAAAAACCTAGTCCGTCAATTATGGGCATTGGTGTGGAGACCCCACGTCAATTGACGTTGTCTCTGGGAAACTTGTGTGTTGATGTTGCGACATCAATGATTCCATAGCCGACGATCCACAATTCGTCTATTCTTGGGAGCAAATCTGCTTCGGCTCCCTCAACTTTACCATCCACTCGTCGGCCATGCACCCGCCCTTCGACTCCATCGATGATGGAGCGAACTTGATGATCCATTCGGTTCTGGCGACATCATCATCGATTGCACCTGCTTCATGGATCCCAATGCCCCTCAGCATTCTCAGCGAGTTCAACGCCACCTCTTCATCAACCCGCGGCACCCGTAGAGACACTCGCTGCAGTTTCGAGGTGAGCAAGTCACTCGCAGGAGACGACCACGTTAATTCTGATCTTGAGAGCCATGGAAGCAGTATCTACCCAATTCACTACCTTTGTGTTGTTGTCCAGCCCAATGCACCCGAGGACGGCGACAACATCACTCGAGGCAACACTGGCGGTCGCGAAACTATCAACCTTACGAATGAGTAGTGTGAGAAGATAAGGTGATCCGTAAGGAAAGTGCCCTTGGGACCTGACGTAATGCGCGAGGAACTGATGGGCTACCACTTTCTCCTGCAGCAGCAAGGCAATCAACAGTGGGACCAACATAACTAGCTCGACGAACGCAAGCGACTAGATGACGAGTCGAGCACACGGTGGGCAGAGCTGTTCTCTGTTGGCGGCTCCTCTTTGAGGCAAAACCACAACGCTGGGGCACACAAGCGACACTCCTGGACAAACCACACGGACGAGGATGAAAGGCGCGAGTACAACCGAAGCCTCGACTTCTCCTTCATGTCAGCTGATTCTTAGGGTAACATGATACCCAAGGCACCACAAGCTGTCGTAATCGTGGCTACCACCGTACCTGCTTTCCAACCAACCTCCAACGGGAGATCCACGAGCCATCATTCATAGATATGCCATCGCCCGTGGAACGAGACAAGAACCCCAAAAGGCAACCATGACGCGAAGGAGCAATCGCTCACCACCATGGGACGATGATTCGTCGTGGCAACGCCGCATCCCAAGGCGAAGAGGACACAACTACGACACTCTTACCGTGACTCACCGAGTTAGACGATGAAGACACCGAGCTATGCGGTGCTAGATGCTTCTGTCGCTCCATCCGACAAACAAGGATGCCAGAGGGTTTCAAACTACCATCGGACAACCCGTAATTCAGACAAATCCGAGACAATTAATTTGGATAGGAGGGAGTCCCCATTACTTTTCGTCTCCCAAACTCCCACTAGCCTGCTAATTGTCCTAGTTGTCCATCCTCTTTTCTCCCGGGGGATATATGCTACTTTCTTGAGGTGTGCGCCTGTTGGAATTGGTCCCGACACGCCGCGTAAACTCGCCGAGTACTTCCCGGTGGTACGCGCACGTATACGACTAGCTCGATTGCTTCCGAGCTGTTCAGGCAAAGACTCCCGGCAAGACGTCGCAAGTATACACGTATGTAGCTAACTAGTCTTGACTTGATCGATTCAAGCTAGTCTCACGTACACACATAGAAAAAACTCAGATTGGATTGCTAGACGCACGGCTCATGCGTCTTGTTTCTTCCTTTATTTTCTCTTGAGCTCACACGATTACAAGTGTAGGTTACAGGTATATAAATAGCACAAAGCTAGCTATCTCTAGTCCTAGTCGGTAACTACTTCTAATCCTATTCATATACATATGCATGCACTATAAACCGGACAACACACTAAGTGTACTAGGCGGAAGCAAGTATGTATACCACACCTATTCGTGACACGGTGCCGTGCCGGCATCAAAGTGCTTACTCCTAACAATCACCTCCTAAGCACGACGTGTCCTTCGCTTCGACCTGGATCCTAAATACGCCAGCTGCTCCTCGCGGGCGTCATCCACGGCATTGCTTTCGATGCCCCCTTCCTCAGCACCCATGTCACCGACTTTGCTTTTGTGGGCTTCTCCATGGCTTCACGCCGACAGTCCTTTTGTCCGCACCCTTCTCCACGCCTTCACGCCGACAGTCCTTTTTGTCCGCGCCTTGAGACAATATACTTGGTTCGATGAAGTACTTTCTCATCGATGCTTCGCATATTTGATCTTCTGCTTGCCGGTACTCTTGGATGCAATAGAACAAATATGTAGAAGCTAGCTCACGTTGGTTGACTAGCAAAGCTAGCTCGTGACTAGCAATTCGACTTCTACGCTCGACCAACACCGTCTTGGCTCATCCGAGTAGCAAGGCCGCAGTTGCCCTACCAGCGATTCGTGTTTTCCTTTTGAATCCCTTTCTGGCATGTTTCCTTCTAGCTTCTCTATACCACGTGAAAAGCCTCTTGATGGATCTGCACCCCCTATTGTTGGGTCTCTTCCATCTGTCTGGCCACCAGTCCACACTCTTGGACCATCGTCTTCTAGCCTTGCTGGCCTGTTTGCTAGGCTCGCTTCAACTTGCCCTCCTCTTATAATTGATGGGCAAACAAGTGCAGGTATCGCTGCGCATGCATCTGCGCACCCTTCCAGTTCCGTATCTTCTGGCCACGGACTAGCCTTTTCTTCAAACTCTTTGTCTTCTAGGAGAATCCCTAGTGCTTCTGGCCTGGTATCCACGCCTGGAGCTCCCCCTAGGCCTTCAACGTCTTCTGGACCCGAACTTGCTGACAAGGATAAGCTTGGTTGATCCATATTTTCTTCATACTCAAGATCCCACGTGACGTGAAAAGTTGGATATCCCGGTTCGTTGGAGCCCCAATTCCATGACTCGCATTTCTCAAAGATTACATCGCCCCTGACAACCATCTTATTGGTATAGGGATTGCACAAACGGTATGCCTTTGAGCATTCCTCATAGCCAGTCATGATCATTGGAGAACGTCGATCCGCCAAATTGCTTTTATGGCCGGACTCCGTCTTGACATGTGCCATGCACCCAAAAGTGCGAAGATGATCAACCGAGGGCTTTCTCCAATACCATGCTTCATACGGAGACATACCAAGCATACTCCTGGTCGGTGCCCTATTCAGCAAATAAACCGCTGTGTTAACTGCCTCGCCCCAGAACTTTCCTGGCAAGCCTTTGCTTTTCATCATGCTCCTCGCCAAGGCCACCATAGTTTTATATTCACCCCCCAAGCTGTGCGTAGGGATTTTTGCTTCCCCTCCGCCTTGACCTCTCCGGCTTCCTTGATCTTCTCGAATGCATGTAGATCTTGATCCTTACTTTTCAGCAACACAATCCACATGTATTGACTGTGATCATCCACCACAAGCATGAAGAATTCATTGCCGGACGGGGTTGCAGGTGAAATTGGACCGCATACACCGCCATGAACGAGTCCCAAAGCTTCACTTGCCTCAAACATGGCTTCACATGGTAACGGGGCACTCCGTTCCTCGTGATCCACACACGGTAGATCGTGATCTACTTCTGCCACAATCTCCGTAGCCGCTGATGGAGGATCCTCTTCATCCTTCAGCTCAGTTACTTCGAGCATCAGCATCATCGGTCCATCATCTCCTTCCTGGGCGATGAGAGCCCTCTCCTTTTCCTTTGGTGGTTTCTGGCAATCAGCCTTGAAGTGACCGAGCTCACCGCAGTTATGACACCTTACTTTCTTTATGTCAAACTTCCTCCGCGGCGGGGCGTCATCTTCGTCCTCCTGCCCCGCGATGTACTTTTTCGCTGGGCGTTGCTTCTCCTTGTCGCTCGTGGAGCCTCCTTGCTTTTCTTTCGAAAGAGTCATCCACTGCTGCTTCGTGAGCATCAGGTGCTCAACCTATTCTGGATCACCGAAGCTGGTCCGAATTCTCTCGTCGTGTGCCTTGAATCTTCCGACGAGATCCTCAACCGTCAATGTATTCAGGTCGAGACATTGTTCGATCGATGTGACGATCTGCATGTAGCGCGTCGGCGCCGCACGTATGAACCTTCTGACGTTCTTGACCTCATCCAATCTCTCGCCATATCCCCTGATTGCGTTGACGAGGGTAACGAAACGGGCGGCAAACTGATCAATTGTCTCGCTCTCCTCCATCTTCAGATCTTCATAAGTTTTTGTCAAAGTTTGAAGATGTGCTTCCTTCACGCGGGCATGACCTTGGTGCAAGATCTTGATCGTCTCCCATGCATCCTTCGCTGATTTCTCTCTGGCGAGGTGCTGCATCACGTCCTTCGGCACGACAGAATAGAGCGTCGTTAGCGCTTGGCGATCCTTCCGGTACTTCGCGCCTCCCTTGACGTACTCGTCACCTCCTGGATCGACGGCCTCCCAAACCTCCTGAGCCTCCATGGCCACCTCCATGTTGAGTGCCCATAGTCCGTAGTCCTAGCGATCGAGGCACGGATACAAAGCCGCCCCCACCGTCTACATCACGGCTGCCGATCCGAACTCTGTAAACTTTACCATCGCCATGACCTCCTTGTACTTTCAGCAGATCACGAATGATGATATTGGCTCTGATACCAATTGTTGGAATTGGTCCCGACACGCCGCGTAAACTCGCCGAGTACTTTCCGGCGGTACGCGCACGTATACGACTAGCTCGATTGCTTCCGAGCTGTTTAGGCAAAGACTGTTGGAGATATGCCCAAGAGGCAATAATAAAGTGGTTGTTATTATATCTTTATGTTTATGATAAATGTTTACATCCCATGCTATAATTGTATTAACAGGAAACATTAATACTTGTGTGTTTTGTAAACATAAAAGAGTCCCTAGTAAGCCTCTTGTAAAACTAGCTTGTTGATTAATGGATGATCATGGTTTCCTGATCATAAACATTAGATGTCGTTAATAACAAGATCATATCATTAGGAGAATGATGTGATGGACACACACCCATAGTAAGCATAGCATAAGATCAAGTCATTAAGTTCGTTTTGCTACAAGCTTTCAAATGCATAGTAACCTAATCCTTCGACCATGAGGTTATGTTAATCACCATCACCGGATGGATACTTTTATGACATCAAACACCGCTTCGTAACTGGGTGGTTATAAAGGTGTCATTGGGTATTCTGAAAGTATGTGTTGAAGCGCATGGACCAAGATTGAGATTTGTCCATCCATATGACGGATAGATATACTCTGGGCCCTCTCAGTGGAATGTCATCTAGTTAGCTTGCAAGCATGTGACTAGGTCACAAGGGATGACATATCATGGAACGAGTAAAGAGTACTTATCGAGAACGAGGTAGAACTAGGTATGGAGATCTCGATCAAACCTCGGATAAGTAGAATAAGTAGAATATCGCGTGAATTGGGTGTTGTTAAATGGTTCTATCGATCACGAAGTCATTATGGATCTCCAGATCCCGCTGATGGTTATTGATCGAAGAGGTGTCTTCATCATGTCTGCATATTCACGAACCGTAGGGTGACACACTTAAGGTTCAAAGTTGTTTTAAGTAGATATGGAATATGCGTTGGAGACCGAATGTTGTTCGGAGTCCGGAGATCCGAAAGATCAGGAGATGGAATTCATATATTGGGGATATTGGATCATTTTCTAAGTTAGGAAATGTTCGATGTATTGTAGGGGATTTGTAGAAGGGTTTGAATGTTGGAAGGTTCTAGAAGATTTCTTGGAGTTTTGGCTTGAAAACCAAGAAAGGATCAAGGAACTTTGTAGGGGCAAGACAAGGAGTAGTGGGGAGGAGGACTCCTTCCCAACTGGCCAGGAGGAGGGAGTCCTGAGGACTCCACCTCCATGGCGCCTCCTCCTTTAAATACAGGTAGAGGCGCCCCCCTGCCACCCTCCTTCACCAACCCCCACCATCCTCCTCCTCCTTCCTCCTCCCTTCTCTGCTCCTTCCTGGCGAAGCCTGCTAATTCTCACTCACCACCACCACACCATCGTGCAGTGGAGAAGATCTACTACCTCTCCATCTATGCTGTGGAACGGGAGAGGAAGTTGGAACAGGAGAGTGCCGACTCACCGCGATGGCATTGTGAGCCTAGAGCTTGCGATCGGCGAAGATCGATCGATCTTGAGATCGTCAATCGAGATCTAACATCAATCCGAGATCTCGGATCTACGAGGGTTAGTATAGATATATCTCGTTGCACATGTCTAATAGATTAGATCTTGGCTTTTATCTAGATTAGATCTGGGTTTTGTTCGTTCTTGCGGTAGAAATTTTTTGTTTTCCATGCTACGAACCCATCAGTGGTATCAGAGCCGTATCTATGCGTAGATCTGTTGCACGAGTAGAACACAATGGTTTTGTGGGCGTTGGTGCTCGTGCCGTCTTTTGCTTTGTGTACTTTGCATCTTGCGGTATGATGGGATGAAGCGGCTCGGGCTAACCTTACATGTCATCGCACATGAGACTTTCTCCACGCTTGACGTGTAACTTGCTTTGCACAAGTGGCTTTGCGAGTGTCTGTCTCTCTTACCATAGTATAGATCCAATCTACACTTTGCACTTGATAGCACTTGTATCAACGTTGTGGTTCAGTTTCGTAGGTAAGATCCGTTCTTATTCGAAAGCCCCAAACCACGTAAAACATGCAAAGAAAATTAGAGGCGTCTAACTTGTTTTTGTAGGGGTTTTTTGTGATGTGATATGGCCAACATGTGATTGTGATTATATTTGATGTATGCAATGATCCTTGTTGTAATATGGCAACCGGCAGGAGCCTAATGGTTGTCTTTAATTCTATTAAGACCTGCGTGTCTATTCATCTTGTAATAGCTTTATTCCAAGTAGTTGTAATAGTTGCTAGTGATGATGGACAACCATGAAGCGGCGCCACTGACCTTGACGCAATGCTGGTGATGATGGAGATCATGTCCGTGCTTTGGAGATGGAGATCAAAGGCATAAGAAGAAAGGGCCATATCATATCACACTAATTATGAATTGCCTGTGATGTTAATCCTTTATGCATCTTGTATTGCTTAGATCGCGACGGTAGCATTATAAGATGATCCCTCTCACTAAATATCAAGTAATAAAGTGTTCGTCCTTAGGCACCGCTAAGACTCGTCGTTTCGAAGCATCTCGTGATGATCGGGTGTGATAGATTCTACGTGTGCATACGACGGGTGCAAGCCAGATTTGCACATGCGGATACTAAGGTTAACCTTGACGAGCCTAGCATGTACAGACATGGCCTCGGAACACGGAATACCAAAAGGTAAAGCGTGAGTCATATGGATGATATGATGAACATGTTGATTGTTCGCCTTTAAAGCTACATCATCTCACGTGATGATCGGACTTGGTGTAGTGGATTTGGTTCGTGTAATCACTAAAACAACTCGAGGGATGTTGTTTTGAGTGGGAGTTTATTTGTAATTTAGATTAGTCGAACTCAATTTATCATAAACACAATCAAAGTAAATTTGCATAGTTTGTTGTAGTCATTGGCATCCGTTCACTACCTTACGCTTAGTTATAGTTGAGATAATAGAACTATAGAAATTCTGGATATTTGCTTTACGAACTGGTATTGTATTGTTTTGAGTGTCAATCTAAAGTTTAAAAGTCATATTGCAAACTTTCAGCAAACTCCGTTTACTCTGTGAAGTTTAATAAACAGTATTAAATCAAGAGTAACAATTCCAGTGTTAGTATCTAATGCATCATGTTTGCCTCCATGATTCTTGATATTCAAAAGATTGTTTTTAATATCAAGTTTATCTAAGAGCTGAAAGCAATGTTTCAGAAACCATCATATGTGAAAGGTATTGCGATATCTAAAACAATGTGTTGGTTACAACATGATAGAGTATACGTCCTCATATTTGATGAGAATTTTTGAAGGTTGGAGACGCTAGTCGTCCTAATCCTCCAAAAGGTTTTGGAAAAGAAACATTATACTCGCAATTCACCTTTATAAGCTATAGCAGCTTGATCATGAAAATTGTCATGATAAGGATGAATAGAAGATGTAAGTAAAATGTTTACTACACTGAAAGATTACTAAAGAATGGAATTTTGAAAGAATGCCAAACATTTGATGAAGGTGATCCACTTCAAAGTGCAAGTTCAAAGGTATTAGTATTTGACTATACACACTTTGTACTATGTGTCATGTGAATAACACCACTATTAATGTTGATAGATTCTTTTAAAAGAAAAGGAATTGTTGAAAGAGAATCTATAAAATATTTGGCAGAAAAGAAAAGATTGGAGATGTCCAACTTAGGTATATAGAAGATACATGGTATGGCTGTATTCCTTGGTTGTTAAACAATGTGGTTCTGCGGTATTGGATACCGAATTGGTTGGTATGAAGTGTCATACAGGACAACACAATTCATGAACTGCAATGGCCTAAGTAACTAGTAAGAGAATATGTGATGATGTTCATCGAAAACAAACGAAGGGTTGTTGTGTTGCTCGTTAACATCAAAGCTTGCCTTCAAGATTTGTTTCAATAATTGTTATTTTGATCAGGTATTATGACGACAAATGGTTGTTCAAATAATTACCGCATTCCATAATAGATAGATGATATAAAAGTCTGGTTGGAGAAATAAAAACCATAAAACTAATGCTAAAATGTTGCAAGACAAATGATTGAAAGATCACTTGCAAAGTGACATCGCCGTTTAAATTATATTGAAAGGGATACATGAAGAAACTCCATGTTGATGGATTTTTGGAGTCTTTGATTTTGATCAAATGACGCTTGTGATACTTTCCTGGAGATAATTAAAACTCCGTTGGTAGGCCAAAAGAGGAATGGACGACTAACTGATTGGAATTTGTACATATTGATGTATGTAGTCCATTATGTGTAGTCGTGGGCGATGGATTTCAACTTCATATGCTTTCTCCGAAGATTTGAGTAAGTATATGTATATACTTATTCAATAAGGAAGAAGTATGAAACAATTGAAAATGTTTAAAGACTTTCAAGATGAAGTGGAAAATTATTGTAACAAGAAAATAAAAAGTTTATGATTGGATCATAAAGATGTTTGAGTTACAAGTTTAGCAAAACACCCAAGATTTGAGGAATCGTTCCATGGATTTGCATTTCCCAAAACACCATAGGAGTATGGAGTGTTCAAGATATGTAATGAAACCTTGTTTGACATGGTAAGATCAAAGGTGTCATTTATAAAACTACCATTATATTTTAAAAGATTTAAGCTTTAGTGACTACCGCTTTTACACTGAAAAGAGCTCCATCGTGATCCGTTGAAATGACACCATATAAGTCATGGTTTGGGATAAAACCCAGGTTGTCCTTTCTTAAATTTTTGGTATGCTAGGCATAAGTAAAGTGTTTACAACCAAAGTCGGATGAGCATGTCTTTGTAGGTTATTTCGAATAACCATTGGGTATTCCTCCATAACACCAAAGACAAAAGTGTTTGTCGCTTAGAATGTCGAGTTTCTTGAGAAGGAATTTTGGTGAAAAGTTAAGTGGGAGGACAATAGAACTTTGACAAGGTTGTTGATCCTTGGCTAATATGTGTTGAGTTGCGTCGGAAGAAAGTGTCCGGAGGCAAGAACAATGCTCATGGCTCACGTGCCTCAAAGGTTGTGGTCACGGAGATCTAAGTTACTATTGAACCAAGTAGGTCGGGTAAGTAATCAAATGCCAAGATTTGAGAGTTAAATCATTGTTGTTTGACAATGATGAACCGACTACATCCAAAGAAGCAATGATGGGCCCTGACTTCGTTAAGTGGCTTGAAGCCATAAAATCCGTGATAATTCCATACACGAGAAATCAAGCTTTGAATTTGAAAGACCCTCTAGAAAGGTGCAACACCTTACAGTCGTATATGGATCTATAAAGAAATAGACATGGATGTTTCACATCTATGAAATAGTCGACATGTCGGAAAGAGTTTACGACAATGTTCAAGAAATTGACTATGATAAGATTTGATCTTTCATAGCAATATTTAGTCTAGACGGATTAATGTAGCAACCACTACATATATTTTGGTATATGGTAGTTGAACAAACAAAACAAGTTCTTCTAATAGAATGGTTACCTAGGATGTGTCCATGACACGATCCAAAGGGTTTTGTTAATTCAAAGGATGCTAAAAGAGTATGCAAAACTTCAATGGTTGAAGTGAGCATCGCGGAGTTGGAATCTTCACCGTGATGAAACCGTTAAAAGGTTTAATTTCATCAGAGACGATGAAGATGCTTGCATTTTTGCAAGAAATTAAGTGGGAGCGCTAAGACATATTTATAATACATTATGTGAAAGACATATCGTTGATTATAAATGATGTATCTTTTATTGACACAGGTTAAGAATTTCATTTCGATGAAAGACTTAGGCATAACCCAAGAATTAGGCATCAACGTCTATATGGATAGATTGAGGCGCTAATATGGTTTTGCAAAATGTACATAGATAAGATGTTGAATGAGTTCAATATGGAAACAACAAGAAAGGTTCTTGACGCACGGAAAGGACTGAATCAAGATTCAAGTGTGTTGACACGACATTCAAGTGTTTTGACACTTGGTGAAATCAAAAGAATATTTTGATCAATCATTCTATGAGATGTACACATCCAGATATGTCCTATGCTCTAAATGTTATGAGCATATACCAGAATGACTCATAAGATGATCATTGGACAATAGTAGGGATATTCCTATGATCTTTGGAAGAACTAAGAATATATTATTTATATAGTGATGACAAATAGTTCATTGTAAATTGTTGCATTGATACTAGTTTTGTCACAAATTAAGTTTATCTCAATTTAAACTATGGGTGGCACAATGTAATAGAAAGGAAGTTCCATAACGGATTTGGTTGAGTACCAAAGTTAAAACATTGTGATAGATACTACAACAAAAGGCTAAGTATATGACTGCTATTGTAGCAGCAAATGAGGGCATTTAAGGTCAAGTAGTTTGTTATCAAACTAGGTGTGGTTCATAGCGGGATAATACTATGAAGATACATTGTATGACAATTGTATCAACATGATTTAATCCCAAGGAACTAAAGGTCTCACCAAAGGACCAAATTTATACAATGCCATCTCATTGGAGAATGAGTAATGCGTAGAAACGCAAGGACATGCAAATACACACGGACCTGGAAGTGTCAGATCCGAAGATTATGTTTACCACTAGCAATAGTGTCTATACAACACCAGAAAGCCATAGGTGTTGAATGCACAAGTTTTTAACTAGATTATTGACTCTAGTGCAAGTGGGAGACTGTTGGAGATATGCCTAAGAGGCAATAATAAAGTGGTTATTATTATATCTTTATGTTTATGATAAATGTTTACATCCCATGCTATAATTGTATTAACAGGAAACATTAATACTTGTGTGTTTTGTAAACATAAAAGAGTCCCTAGTAAGCCTCTTGTAAAACTAGCTTGTTGATTAATGGATGATCATGGTTTCCTGATCATAGACATTAGATGTCGTTAATAACAAGATCATATCATTAGGAGAATGATGTGATGGACACACACCCATAGTAAGCATAGCATAAGATCAAGTCATTAAGTTCGTTTTGCTACAAGCTTTCAAATGCATAGTAACCTAATCCTTCGACCATGAGGTTATGTTAATCACCATCACCGAATGGATACTTTGATGACATCAAACACCGCTTCGTAACTAGGTGGTTATAAAGGTGTCATTGGGTATTCTGAAAGTATGTGTTGAAGCGCATGGACCAAGATTGAGATTTGTCCATCCATATGACGGATAGATATACTCTGGGCCCTCTCAGTGGAATGTCATCTAGTTAGCTTGCAAGCATGTGACTAGGTCACAAGGGATGACATATCACGGAACGAGTAAAAAGTACTTATCAGTAACGAGGTAGAACTAGGTATGGAGATACCGACGATCAAACCTCGGATAAGTAGAATATCGCGTGACAAAGGGAATTGGTTTCGTATGTTAAATGGTTCTATCAATCACGAAGTCATCGTTGAGTATGTGGGAGCCATTATGGATCTCCAGATCCCGCTGATGGTTATTGATCGAAGAGGTGTCTTCATCATGTCTGCATATTCACGAACCGTAGGGTGACACACTTAAGGTTCGAAGTTGTTTTAAGTAGATATGGAATATGCGTTGGACACCGAATGTTGTTCGGAGTCTCGGATTGGATCCGGGACACCACGAGGAGATCCGGAATTGTCCGGAGAATAAGATTCATATATTGGGGATCATTTTCTAAGTTAGAAAATGTTCCGGAGTATTTGTATGGGGATTCTAGAAGGTTTCGGAATGTTCCAGAAGGTTCTAGAAGATTTCTTGGAGTTTGCTTGAAAACCAAGAAAGGATCAAGGAATCCTTATAGGGCAAGACAAGAAGTAGTGGGGGAGGAGGACTCCTTCCCCCTTCCCAATCCGACGGCCAAGGAAGGAGGGGAGTCCTACAAGGACTCCACCTCCCATGGCGCCTCCCTCCTTTAAATAGAGGGGTAGAGGCGCCACCCCCTTGCCCCCCTTTCACTCAAAACCCTGGCCGCCGCCTCTCTCCTCCTCCTTCCCTCTGCTTAGCGGCTCCTGCAGAATTCTCTACTCCACCACCACCACCACACCGTCTTGCTGGGATTCCGTGGAGAAGATCTACTACCTCCGCTTGCTTGGAACGGGAGAGGAAGTGCCTTCGACTCCGCGTGACTGATCGATGAAGGCCGGCTAGGAAAGCGGCCGGAAGGATCGTCCACACGATCTTGAGATCGGCAAGTGATCGACTACATCAACCCCGAGATCTAATCTCGTAACACTTTCGGATCTACGAGGGTTAGTATAGATCTATCTCGTTGCACATGTCTAATAGATTAGATCTTGGCTTTTATCTAGATTAGATCTGGATTTTGTTCGTTCTTGCGGTAGAAATTTTTTGTTTTCCATGCTACGAACCCATCAAAGACTCCCGGCGAGACGTCGCAAGTATACACGTATGTAGCTAACTAGTCTTGACTTGATCGATTCAAGCTAGTCTCACGTACACACACAAAAGAAAAACTCAGATTGGATTGCTAGACGCACGTCTCGTGCGTCTTGTTTCTTCCTTTATTTTCTTCTGAGCTCACGCGATTACAAGTGCAGGTTACAGGTATATAAATAGCACAAAGCTAGCTACCTCTAGTCCTAGTCGGTAACTACTAATCCTATTCAGATACATATACATGCACTATAAACCGGACAACACACTAAATGTACTAGGCGGAAGCACGTATGTATACCACACCTATACGTGACACGGTGCCGTGCCGGCATCAGAGTGCTTACTCCTAACAGTTGGTATCAGAGCAACAATCTGATCAGAGAAACCTTATTTAGTGCTAGCTTTTTTTTCGAAATGGGGTGAGCCCCGGCCTCAAGATGCACACAGCCCTTTATTAAACAAGTAGTCCACCTAAGTATTACAGATCACTGATCCGCTTTAGCTGATATGCAAATCAACCATCTTACAAAAGATAAAAGCATTACAGTGAAGGATAAACTCAGGCTAAACATTTGTCAATCTTCTTATTTAGTGCTAGCTGACCGAGCATCCCGGATAAACCACATGGACGAGGATGAAAGGTGCGAGTTCAGCCGAAGCCTCGACTTCTCCTTCATGTCAGTGGATTCTCAGGGTAACATGATACCCAAGACACCATAATCTGCCGTCATGTACCTGTTTTCCAACCAACCTCCAGCGAGAGATGCACGAGCCACCATTCATAGATCTGCCATTGTCGGCCTCGGTCTGGTGGGAGCCACGCTTACGGCGAAACCAGACAAAGAACTCAAAAAGGCAGCCGCGACGTGATGGAGCAACCGCTCACCACCGCAGGACGATGATTTGCCGCGGCAACGCCGCAGCCCACAGCGAAGGGGATACGACTACGACGCTCGTGATGATATCACACAGTGGAAGATCGACAAATCCGAGTCAGACGATGAAGACACCAAGCTATGCGGTGCTAAATGCTTCGGCCGCTCCATCCGACAAACAAGCATGTCAAAGGGTTTCAAACTACCCAGGACAACCCGTAATTTAGACAAATCAATTAATTTGGATAGGAGGGCGTCCTCATTTCTTGTCATCTCCCAAACTCCCACTAGGCTGCTAATTGTCCCAGTTGTCTGCATCCTCTTTTCTCCCGGGGAGATATGCTGCTTCCTTGAGGTGGGCGCCACCGACCAACAATCAGACTAGAGAGACCTTTGTCAGTGCTAGCTCGAGGTGAGGTGACTGAGCATCCAATCGTTGTTCCCCCCTTTTGCAAGGAAAAGCGCCGAGCAATCACCGTCGATGTCGGCGGATCGGGGAAGGAAGACGGCGTGCGTCACCGGTGGCAGCGGGTATATCGCTTCGGCGCTGATTGAAACCCTGCTCGAGAAGGGGTACGCCGTGAAGACGACCGTCAGAGATCCCGGTTGGATTCTAAGTTCTTCTTTCTAGCTCTATCCTGTCATGCATGATCGTGTTTTAGCAACTTCTGTTACGAGTTTGAGGTGAAACCATTAGTTGTTGTTCAGGATCGAGTGGATAAGCCATATCGTTGTTTTTGGGTATTACTTGTTCTGAAATTGCTAGAAATTGTTCTGATCCCAAGATTGGCCACTGACTGAAGTTTCTGTAACTTGTACTATGCAGATGACATGGAGAAGAACTCCCACCTCAAGGACTTGCAAGCGCTAGGTCCCCTGGAGATCATCCGTGGCGAGCTGGACGTGGAAGGCAGCTTCGACGACGCTGTTTCCGGCTGCGACTACGCCTTCCTCGTCGCGGCTCCGATGAACCTCGGGTCACCGGATCCTGAGGTACACGCCAATCTCCACCAACCACTGTGCTGCCGTTATCAGATGGTGGTCTGGTGGCTGGGACATCGTTGTTAGCTGTCACTCTGAAACTTTTCACGGTTCTTCTTCATCGCACTGTTGGCAACCAATCAATTATGACAGTTTAGGGATAATAACTTAACGCGCTCTGTGTTGCCACGGTGATCGACACGGCAGAGAGACCTGATCGAAGCCGCCTTGCAAGGGACGCTGAACGTGCTGAGGTCGTGCGCGAGAGCAGGGACGGTGAAGCGCGTGGTCCTGACGTCGTCGGACGCCGGCGTCTCCAGGAGGCCGCTGCACGGCGGCGGGCACGTGCTGGACGAGGGCTCCTGGTCCGACGTCGAGTACCTCAGAGCCAACAAGCCACCCACCTGGGTACGTACGTTTTCGTCTTCAACATTCACCAATTGGAACCTATGGAAGCTCGGAATTGATGTGTACGCGCGGGAAGCTAGCAGGAGTACGCGGTGTCGAAGGTGCTGCTGGAGAAGGCGGCGTGCGAGTTCGCGGAGGCGAACGGCGTGAGCCTCGTCACCGTGCTGCCCGTGTTCACCTTGGGCGCGGCGCCGGTCTCCAAGGCCAGAACCAGCGTCCCCGTCACCCTCTCCCTCTTGTCCGGTGCGTCTCTCACTGCTACCATTCCTCTGTTTTTCACAGCGCCATGAGCTGCTGCTGAGAGATGCAGTGGTGTCCCTATGCACATTTTTTTCAGGCGACGAGTCGCAGCTCGACATCCTGAAAGGCCTGCAGTCGGTCACGGACTCGGTGTCGATAAGCCACGTGGACGACCTCTGCCGCGCGGAGGTGTTCGTCGCCGAGAACGAGGCGTCGTCGGGGAGGTACATCTGCTGCAGCCACAACACCACCGTGCTGCATCTCGCCCGTCTCCTGGCGGAGAAGTACCCACAGTACGACGTGAGACCGGAACGGTACGACTTCGATCGCCGGCTGAACTCCCCCGAATACAAGTTATGTTTAGCGAGTGTTGACAAGTGTCCTGTGCAGATTCATTGGGTTACCTGAGCAACCGAGGGTGTGCCTGTCTTCTGAGAAACTGCTGAGAGAAGGGTTCGTGTTCAAGTACAATGACCTGGGTGCGATCTTCGAAGACGTCGTCGAGTACGGCAGGGTCACCCGGATTCTGCCATACTAATGTGTTTAGTCAAAATCAAACGTTATCAAGTTAAACTATAAATTTAATATTATAATCATTTGTAAAATTAAATCAATACTACTGAAAACATAATAAAACATACTTTCATAGCATACAAGTTTGATATTATAGATATTGATATTTTGTACTATACTTCCTCCGTTCTACAATATAAGCCTTTTTACTAAGCTATTTTAGTTTGCTAAAAATACTTACATTGTGGAACGGAGGTAGTACTACTTGTTTAAACATTACTTATTACAAAGATTGACTTTGACTTGGTCAAATCTGCGGAGTAATATGAAAGGGAGGGAGTATCAGATAACAACTGTGTAATTTTGAACAAGAACACAATGGATGGGGTCGAAGATCCAACGGTTGTGTATATTCGTGGATCAACCATGTATTTCGTGGTTGCTCTTAGTGCCTTAACTAGATCTTAACATTACGTTGTTACTGAGACAGAGTCTGATTAATATCATTTTGATATTAATATATCTCCTTCATCGAAAAGGGGGAAAGCCATGAGCCTCCTTGTTGAGTTTGGCTTTTTTGGCTGAAGAGGGAGAAAATGGGCAATTAAGTTGCACGCTAGTTCATCGGAAAAACTCCGATACACCGTTAGCCGTATAAAATACTCCAGTTCCAATCGTCGGTCAGTTTGCCTAGTCGCGAAAAAACCGACACCCATCCTCGCTCCTGTCGCCCCCCCTCCCGACGTGGGAGAACGGGGCGCCACCACCTCCTCCGCCTAGTACCTCACCTCCTCCTCCACGCCCGCCACCGCCGTCGGCAGGAGCCACCAGGCAAAGCCCAAGCGGTACCGGAGGGACCAGCATGCTGGTTCCTGGTCAGGTGGCGGTGCGGCCTCATGATGGTAGTCACGGCCGGCGACGCTCTGAATGTAGCGGGAAACGGGAATGGTAGACATGCATGCGACATGGCAGTCTGCCGGAGGCCACAATGGTAGCTTAACTTATGATCGCTAGACTTGGGCATGAGGTCCTAGGTTTGGGCCAAGCGGGCCCGACTGCTAGTAGGGTGGTCGAAGCCGGTGCGGAGGCTCCACACCTGCTATGTTTGACACCTTCGGCCGCCATGCTACAGTGACCCAACACACTACTGTATGTTGTAGTGCGCAAGTCGTATGAAGTATCGTTTCACAAATATCCCATCCCTCATAGTGGTACAACAGAAATATTACGGCTCCACAATATTTACATGTTCATTATTTTTAAACAAAATTGTAGAAATGTTTCAAAATCCTCATCGGTCCATTGAGAACTTCTTTGAATATTGAAACTCAAACTAACGAACTTGAGTGACACCACTAGATGAAATGCCACCGGAGCTTAGCAACTTATGAGTAAGTCTATGTTGATCAGCTCATCTATACTATTCTAAAGAGCGCTCTTATGTTTTCATGTCTTTCGAGTCTGCTGCATATTATATACCATAGTCTACGTCTTCAATGTCTGCAGAAAGATGTGGTTTCTCATAATAGACCTCTCTGCCATCACTGTGTATACTGTTTTCCTCTGTCTTGATACTCTCAGTCTAGCAAGGGTTTAAAAAGATAATTTAAGTATGAGAATACTCAACAATTTCTATATTTGGTTGTATAACCATAGATTCAGGCATCAGGTTTTCTTTGTTGTTTTCAAACTAGTTTATTATCAAAGATAGCTTTTAATATAGAAAAACGGTGTCCATCAGTTTTCACGGGTTGCTAGAACTTTCTTAAGTTCATTTTCATGTTGCGTTCGCAATTCATTCCTCGAATAGGGAGTATCATGATACGTTTTATACACTCTTGAGAGGTGCGCTAATTTTTCCACAAACGTCCCTAGCCTTATTGTCGTAACACACTTCCTTAGGAGTGTGTGGCATGTTATCCAGTTTCTCCAATGTCGATCTCTACCTAATTACATATTCATTCCTTTGCATTGAACCCAGTCAACGACCGATTCTCAAATACTATCCTTTCGAAGATATTAAAGTCATCGTATTGCAGTACAAGACGGGGACGTTACGAGATCCAACCCACTTCAATTCCCCTTAGGGAATACAACCCAACTTAGTTATCTGAAGTTACATGGAATGAAGAAGAACTTTTGACTTTCTCGTTCCATTCCAAGATTTGTGGTAAACGCAATTTATACAACGCCTTAAAATAACTAACTTATAGATGTTGTTTACTCCTAAGTTCTCTTGATGGAATCTGTTCCCACAACATCTCACATTTACCTTCTAAAGATTCATTTCATTCATAAAACAACGTTTACTTTTGTAGAAACATTTTTGATACTTTTGGAAAAGTATTTGCAAAATATAACTTGCAAGAGTTGTTGATACGTTGCTAACGTATCCATAATTTTTGATGTTTCATGCTTGGTTTTATCTACTTTCTTATGTTTTATCCACACTTTGTAGTACTTTCTATACACTTTTTTGGACTAACCTATTAATAAAAGTCATAGTGCCAGTTGCCTGTTTTCTGCTGTTTTTGGTTCCAGGAAAGTCAAAAAATGAATATTCTCGGAATTGGACGGGACAAAAGCCAAAGTCAGTTTTTCACCGAGGGACACAAAGAGCCAGAATACGAGACGGAGAGGGGCCAGAGGGCGGCCACACCACCTGGCCCGTGCCAGGGGGTGGTGTGGCCAGCCCAGGCACCCACTCGGCTTCCCCTTTCGCCTATAAGATGCCTCAGATACAGAAACCCTAAGTACCCGATCAAAATTCCACGAAAGAGTCTATAGCCGCCGTCATCTCCATCCCTAGATCGGGAGGGATCTGAAGCTCTTCTTGGCACCCTGCCGGAGAGGGGAATTCACCCTGGAGACCTTCTTCATCATCATGCAAGCCTCCGGTGTGATGCGTGAGTAGTTCATCTCTGGACTACGGGTCCATGTAGTAGCTAGATGGCTGGTTCTTCTCCTTTGTGCTATCATGTTTAGATCTTGTGAGCTCCGTTCATGATCAAGATCATCTATTTGTAATTCTACATGTTGTGTTTGCGGGGATCCGATGGATATTGAGATGCTATTTCAGATTAATTATTAATTCTATCATGTCTTTGTTATTTGTGATCTTGCATGCTTTCGTTGTTAGTAGATATCTTGGCCAAGTAGATGCTAGCAACTCCAAGAGTTAGTATTTATGCTTGATAGTGGATTCATGCCTCTAGTAATCTGGGAAAGTGACAGAAATCTCTAAGGTACTAGATGTGCTATTGCTACTAGGGAGAAAACAACAATCCTTTGTGTTGGGGATATACTTTCCGGGTATCCTCACAGTTCCTCACTGACCAGGGTGGCCCACTTCGGGTTAGAGCATTGCTTCACGGGCGGCCCAGTCAGGGAGAAAGACGGAGTCCAATCCGGCTATGGGAAGGCCTAGAAGACTTACGGACTTAGGCCCATGATGTTACTTATAGTTCAAGATGTACTCTGTAACCGACTCTTAGTCGTAGCCGGATAGATCTCTCCTGTAAACCCTAGGCCGGATATCTATATAAGTCGTCCTAGGGAGAGCCTTTAGGGCACACCTCAATAGTCTACAATCTCAACTCGCACAGGCGAAACCCTTGTAACCCGTATTCTGGCTCCGCCGTATTACTGGATTGCTAGCAGGAGTAGGATTTGTCCAAAGCCGGCGGATTCGAACCTTGGTAAACTTGTGTGCTCACTGTCCCGAAACACCGTACGTCTCACAACCCTCTCTTCCACACACCTCGAGGACCCCCTCATGGCGTACTTGTCATCAATCCGACGATAGTTGGCGCCCACCATGGGGCAAGTGAGCTTCGGATCTGCGTTCCGAGCGGAATCTGCAAGAATCAGAATCGGCGAGACTATCATCATCGGTCGTATCCTCTACGCTAGTGACGTCCCTCTCATCGTTCTCGACGAGACTTGGATTCCAGCTAAGGAGGTCGTGACCGCCTACACAATCATGTCCTTTAGCGAGATCGATGTTTACATCTGTTTTGCTGAATATGCCCAACCCACCCCAGCGGTGATGATAGAGGCAGAAGAATCTTCTGGGTCCCCTTTGTCCGCGGAGGCGGCAGAGTTCCAGATCTCAGAAAACCCTAATCCCACCCAGCCCGCACCAGTTGCGGAGATAGTGGAGAAATCCGAGCCTGAAGAAGACCTAGCGGTCCAAGTCGAATCTGGAGTGGATCTCCCTGGAGGAGTCGGATCCCAGATCGACCCTCTCGCGGAAGTCAAAATCCAGGAGGAGCATATCAGTGACACTGATTCTGACTCTGATGATGCCGGGATAGACAGACCTTTCCTAAGGTACACATTACAACGTATGATACTACAAGGCGAAAGCGCAGATGCAATTCTCGAGACCATCAAAAGTTTCGACATGGCTGATCGTGAAAGCCGCGGGTACCTCAGGAAGCACGCGCCGCACTTCGTCGGATACGTGGGATCCAGATTCGGCTTTGCCGATGCTGGAGAAAACACCGACTTAGTGCTGGAGGCAATTGGAACAAACACCGACGTACCCGCATCCTCGGATGAATCGATGACGTTGTCAGATTTCCGAAAGTTCTCCGCGGAATATGAAGAGGAGTATAACTCCAAAACTGCAGAAGAAGGAGAAGCCATGGATGAAGGATCCGGGGAACACTCTCCCAAAACGCAGGATGACATGAACGTCGAAGATAATCCCGAGGTCTAGATGTCCGAAAATACCGATCAGAGCTTGACTCCGGGAAATGGACCCAAAGTCGTCTTTGCTACTAGCGCTGCCAAGAAGGCAAATAAGAAGAACAAGAAAAACAAGACCCCGGCAAAAGACCCTCTGGCTGAGGAGGTGATTGCCGAGGAATACGAAGAAGACTCAGATGGAGCACTTATCCCAGACGAGCCGAAAAAAGAAGAATCGGTGGATGGACACGTGATCACCGAAGGTGCACGTAAACTCATCGATGCTGCATTAACCACACCTATCCCTACAGTTGCAGAACTTACTACAGATGAGCTGGATGAAAGGGCCCAAGCCCTAGAAGCGCGTCGTCAACAACTCCTCGATGAAGCCAAAAACATCGAGGTGGAGAAGAAACGCATGGCAACTAAGGACTACATGTCTCGGTTGCACTAGAAGACATGGAAACGTCACACCAATGACAACCAGTTCCCAACTGTCCGTGCCGTCCTTTTCGGAGATGAGATGGGGAAGCCACGGAAAGATAGCAAAGGAGATTGGGTATACCCAACCCCAGTACAGAATACCGTGGCGGCCCGAGAAATTCTATCGGCTAATCCAGGACCAGAGGAGATCCGTTTGGGTATCAAGCTACTCAACAAGGGACTGGAGAAGCAAAAGGTCGCCCTGTCCGGAAGTCAAAAACTGGTCTCGGATTCTGACCAATGTCGCACATATCCGGCATGGGCTGACGTAAGACCCCATCACGTCTGGGAGTAGTATCATCACCCCGAACGCCGGGAAGACAATTATTCAAGAACCGGATCGTCAGGACAGCACTACAAGACCACGCTGACACCGAGCAACGCTGCTCCAAAGTGGTCAAAAGACGCCATTGCTGCACTGAATCCGACGAACCCTCCCCGACGAGAATCTAACGATCGAAGGGGAGAAGATAAAGAGAAACGATAGGAGGAGGATCGTCACAAAATGCCACCTCCTAAATATACGAGCCGTCCGGCTGATCCTCAACGTGGTGGGAACGACGGACGAAGGAACGACGGATACCACGCCGGAACAAGCCGGCAAGGGGGCTCGTTGTAGTCAAGATCCTCCCCGGAACCGGAATAATGACGCTCCGGACGGAGGCCGGCGATCAGCCGGAAACTATCCAGCTGCACCACCCTCTCCACCACATAGTCATCACAACGGCTCCCATGGAGGGCAAGGAGGACGACATGGCGGAGGAGGTGGTGGCAGAAGCCGAAGTCCGGCTCCAAGGCACCGCAACCACAGCCGACATTCGGGACGATCTCTATCCCCGAACGACGCAAGGCACATGATAAATTCCAACATAGAGGCGCGACGCTATGAAAGCGATGACATGTACGTGGGCCCAAAGTGCTTCAGTCCACGCATCAAAGCTACAAGATTCCCGGAAGGATTTGCTATCTCAAGGCACATCCAAGCCTATGACTACATTGCTCGGCCAGACACTTGGTTACAAGATTTTTTCCAAGCTTGCTACATCGCCAAAGGCGGAAACAACCTGGTTGCAACCCGATATCTCCCACTTATGTTGCGGAAGACGGCGCGATCATGGCTCAATGAACTTCCGGAGAACACCATACATAACTGGTATGACATGCAAAGTGCGTTATTTCGTAATTTCGAAGGCACATATCGTAGGCCCTGTTCGGTCGGAGACCTACAGCGTTACACCCAGAAAGCCGGAGAAACTTGCCGAGATTATCTCGGACGATGGATCGACAACAAGAACTCCTGTGAAGGAGTAAACGACCAAACCGCGATTGAAGCTTTCATCGCAGGGCTCCCAATTGGTCTACTACGTCACCGCTTGAAGTGTGACAAGGTCACTGATTTGGAAGAAATGATAGAAACAGCGAGCAAGTATGCGGATGCTGACGATGATGTAGAGGGATTACTCAACGTCCTAGCTGTACCTCAGTCAGCAAAAACAAAGCAACAAGCTCAGAAGCGTAAGAACACCTCGGAGGAAAAACCCAACATGGAAACAGCGGTGGTTACTACTGTTTCTGGGTCTGGAGGACGAGGAGGACGTGGCGGAGGCTGCGGGCATGGCCGTGGGACTTCAAGGGTCCAAGGTAGAGGAGAACAGCAACCAGGCAAAACCTACTCTTGGGCCAACATTGCCAATAACCCATGTGTGCATCACCTAGACGCCAATAGGGGCTCGTCCCACACCAACGCTGAATGTCGTTTCAATGACGACATCAAAAGAGATGACACCGCGGGCTACAAAGCTAAGCGGAAGAAGGGAAAGAAAAATCCCAAAAAGGACAAAGAGACCAAGGAAGATTCCGACATGGAGGAAGCCGATGCTTCAAATCCCAAGTCGGAAGGGAAAAAGACTTTTCCCACCAAGAAGGACACTTATGTCACTTTTCTCGGATCTCAACCAGCAAAGGTCAAGAAAGCAGTTCTACACGAGCTCAATGCAATAGTTCCGGCTGTCCCACAGTATCTGGACTGGTCGGAAGTGGCAATCACATTTGACCGCGATGATCATCCGCCTAAGTTACATAGGCAAGGAAAATACGCCTTAATCGTCAACCCACTTATTGACGGTTATGGTTTCTCCAAGACCCTCATGGACGGTGGTAGCAACATCAATATTCTCTATGTCGAAACGCTATGCCGGATGAAGATCTCGGAGACCCAGCTGAACCATAGCTCTGTGATTTTTCACGGAGTTGTCCCAGAAGACAAGCTAATTCCCTAGGAGAGATCACTTTGGATGTTACCTTTGGAACTCCAAAGAATTATCGGACGGAGGCACTTTCCTTCGAAGTGGTCCTGTTCAAGAGTGCATACCACGCTATATTCGGACGTCCGGCTTACTGGGCTTTCATGGCTCGTCCATGTTACATTTACAATATGATGAAAATTCTAGGTCCCAACGGCGTGATCACCATCAGGGGAGACCCAAAGAAAGCATGAGAGTGCGAGGATGGAAATGCCGCCTTTGCCGGGTTGCCGCACGCCAGAGTACCAGGAGATCAAGAAGAGCATAGATCCGTCTGAGATGCCCGCAACGAAGAAGGAGGTGACCAAGCCAAATCCAGAGTTCAAGGCATCAAAAGAGACGAAGAAAGCACCGTTGAAGGATGATGACCCCTCCAAGGTGACCCAGATAGGCGTAGGCCTAGATAGCGCATAGGAAAGCGCGCTCGTCAAGTTCCTCCAAGCAAATCAAGATATCTTCGCATGGCAGTCATCTGACATGACCGGAGTACCTAGGGAACTTGCCGAGCACTCTCTAAATGTAAACCCGAATGCTAAACCCGTCAAACAGTCCCTACGACGGTTTGGCGACGAAAAGCGTAAGCCAATAGCTAAGGAACTAGCGTGGCTCGAGTTAGCCGGATTCATAGAAGAGGTCATCCACACTGAGTGGTCGACCAATCCTGTAATGGTCCCTAAAAAGGACACCACTGATTTAAGGATGTGTGTTGATTATACTGCCTTGAATAAGGCTTGTCCAAAAGATCCGTTCGCTTTGCCTAGAATTGATCAAGTTATCGATTCTACGGCAGGCTCAGAACTCCTCTGTTTTCTCGACGCATATTCCGATTATCACCAAATCCGGATGAAGGAATCTGACAAAGTCAAAACTTCATTCATAACCCATTTCGGAACCTTCTGTTTTGTTACGATGCCATTTGGGCTGAAGAACACAGGAGCAGCTATGCATCAACAGCGTTGCCTCCATGACCAACTCGGACGCAATGTACATGCATACGTGGATGATATCGCGGTGATGTCCAAAAAGAAGGAAACGCTAATTTCCGACTTGGAGGAAACATTCGCCAATCTACGAAAATACAACATCATGCTTAACCTGAAGAAATGCTTCTTTGAAATACTAGCCGGAAAATTGTTAGGTTTCATCATGTCTCAAAGAGGCATAGAGGTGAACCGAGACAAAATCAAGGCTATACTCAATATTTCCAGGCCAACTCGCCTGAAGGACGTACAAAGATTAACTAGTCGCTGGTCGGTCACGATTTGTAAGCCGGCTTGGTGAAAGAGCCGCACCATTATACAAACTTCTGAAAAAGACCAAAGATTTTGTTTGGACTGATGAAGCTGAAGCTGCACTACAAGACCTGAAGAAAGTACTCTCATCTGCTCCTATCCTTGCAGCGCCGGAACCTAAGGAACCGATGTTGCTCTATCTTGCTGCGACAAATAAGGTCGTTAGTATCGTCATGGTGGTGGAGAGACCAGAGGAAAATCAGGAACACCTGGTGCAGCGTCCGACTTACTTTGTCAGCGAGGTTCTAACAAAATCAAAACAGTGGTATCCGCACTATCAAAAGTTGGCTTACGGTGTTTTTCTAGCATCTCGTAAGTTACGGCACTACTTCCAGGAGCATCCAATTACCGTGGTGAGCACAGCTCCCATGAGAGATATAATCAACAACAGCGACGCCACAGGACGCGTCGCCAAATGGGGCATAGAGCTCTCAGCTTTCGATATTGAGTACAAACCTCAGACAGCAATCAAATCCCAGATCCTTGCTGACTTTGTCGCTGATTGGATAGAGACGAAGGAGAATATGATCCTCCCTGAGTCGGAATATTGGACCCTCTTTTTCGATGGGTCTAAGGCTCGAGGGGGCTCGGGGGCTGGCGTGGTGCTCAAATCACCCCAAGGAGATAAACTTTTATACGTGTTGCAGATCCACTTCATAGCGACAAACAATATTGCCGAGTATGAAGCACTACTACATGGAATCCGGATTGCTAAGGATATTGGCATCCGACGTTTGATGTGTTACGGAGATTCGGATCTTGTTGCTCAACAAGTGTCGGATATTTGTAATGCAAATAAAGACATGGCAGCATATAAAGCTGTCGTGGATGATCTATCTAAATCGTTCGAAGGGTTTGAAGTTCAACACATCCCTCGAGCAGAAAATGAGTAAGCAGATGCACTATCTCGGATAGGTTTTGTGCAGAAAGAGGTCTCGAATGGCGCTTTTTTAGAGCACCTCAAAGTTCCCTCAATAAAGGGAGTAGATGAGGAATATCCGACCAAATCTGACTCACCTTTAATAGCAGTTCTGGCTGTAATTCCTAGCTGGACTCAGCCCTACCTCGATTATTTGGTAGATGGCAAATTACCCGAAGACGAGGTGCTGAGCCGGCAGATTATCCGACGAGCTAAAGCCTATACTATTGTTAAAGTTGAGCTCTATAAACGGAGTGTTTCTGGGGGTTTTCAGCGCTGTGTATCTCCGGAAGAAGGAGTGGAAATCTTAAGGGAAATCCACGAAGGCGAGTGTGGTCACCACGCTGCAGCCAAATCTTTAGTGGCAAAAGCTTTTCGACACGGATTTTTTTGGCTTACAGCTCAGGCAGATGCCGAACGATTAGTCAAGACGTGCAAAGGCTGCCAAAAGTATGCCAAGCAAGCTCATGTTCCGGCTGATCAGTTGCGAACAATATCTATAACATGGCCCTTTGCGGTCTGGGGGCTTGATATGGTAGGACCTTTTAAACGAGCTCCAAGTGGATTTACTCACCTCTTAGTGATGGTGGATAAATTCACCAAATGGATTGAGGCAAAACCCGTCACAAGTTGTGACGGAGCAACAGCCAAAAGATTTGTCGAGGATGTTATAATCCGGTATGGTTATCCGCATAGCATTATCACGGACAACGGGAGTAACTTTTCTATGGGAGAATTGGCTGAATTCTGCGATGAGCAAAATATCCGGCTTAACATTGCGTCAGTCGCACATCCACAAGCTAACGGACAAGTCGAAAGAGCAAATGGTTTAATCTTACACGGCCTAAAACCGAGACTCGAAGCACCACTACGACGTGCTGCGGGGGCTTGGGCAGAGGAATTACCCTCTGTAATTTGGAGTTTACGAACAACTCCAAACAGGTCAACAGGATACACACCTTTCTTCTTGGTCTATGGTGCAGAAGCAGTTCTTCCTAGTGATTTGATTCATACTTCTCCTAGAGTGGCCGCGTATATTGAAGAGGATGCCGAGATTTCTCGACAAAATGATCTCAACTTAGTCGAAGAAGTTCGCGTCGTTGCTGAAATGAGATCTACATTTCATCGCCAGGTTACGCAAGTATCATAGCCAGAGAGTCCGAAATAGATCCTTCAACAACGGTGATTTGGTTCTCTGGCTTGTGCAACAAAGAAAGCACAAACTTTCCCCAGTATGGGAATAGCCCTTTTTAGTTAGTCGAGTATTGCACAATGGATCGTACTACTTAACTGACATGAGGCTAGTCAAAGAAAGACCTGCTACTAAGAAGAGAAAGAGAGCTGGAGGCAGTACAAATCCGGATGAGTTAGACAGACCGTGGAATATTGCTCAGCTACGTCCCTTTTATTCTTAGTTTATCCTTCTTTGTAAACATATATATGTACATGTTCTGTGAGAAATAAAAGTTTTGGTTACCTCAAGTTTTTTCTGAGAAGTTGTTAAACCATCTTATTTTCGAATGATCATGTCATAGTCGAAAATCCCAGAATGCTTGAAAGTACTTTATGCTCATGTTCGTTCTGGTTTAGATTTCCGATTCTAAAAACTGCTACCTTCGGGTATAACTCTAAAGTTTCTAGTCTTTACTTTGGTTATTTGTCGGATTGCTGGATGCGGGCATTTTCCGAGTAGTGAATTGTTGGTACTGGAAGCCGGCTTTGTTTCCGAGTTTAAACTGGTTTAGCAATTGAGCTCCATTGCTCGGCAAGGTTTCCGGCGGAAGGTTTAGCCGGCTCATGAAAGGGACGCGGCGGAAAGCCAGATAAACGATAAGTAGAGACGAAAAAATACAAGTGCTTATGTAAACATTTCAGGCACACAAAAAAATTTCAAAGCCGAAAAGTGCTGAATAGATCAAAAGCTTAGCACTAGCAAAGTTAAAGTATTACATATTTACAAACGCATCATGTTTTTTCCGGAATAATACATAAGTTTCTGGTCTACGATGCAGGAGGAGATGAAGGAGCTCTCGGCTCGCTGGTTACTCTGCCTTGATATCGTTCCGAGATTTCCACATCCGAGTTGGTGCGTTCATCGTCGGAAACTTCTGTTGGTTCTTCCGGAGGAGGAGGCGGAGTATCCACGCGGGTGAAGAAGGGGATCTCGTAGCTGGTCAGGTCAGCCACGTGACACCCATATCCGGCGCAGGAGTACATGATGGCTTGAAGGTCTTGCTCCTGGCCGTCTTTGTCTACCTTGCGCATTCTCCGTCACTTGCCATATTTCCATGTTTCCATGGTGGCCCATGACCATGGTGAGAGCTGCTCAAGGCAGTCCAGCGTAGGGACATGTTCCAGTCCAACAAGTTGTGGCATCTCCTTCGCCTTGTCCCAAGACTGAAGTCCGACATGCTTGGCATGTCCAGAATCTTGAGAGCTTCGCCGATGTCCTCAAGGGACTGGCGGAAGTCATGAAGCAGGTCACCGACTTGGGTAAGCCGGTGGGTGCGAGGCTCGGAGGAGGAAGAGTCCGTCAAGTTCAGAGGACCTATACACAAAACAAGTTAAGAAAAAAATCGACATTGATAAAAGTCGAAGAAAGAGACAAGTCAGATAGATGGAACATACCAAAAATGACGTCGTCAATCTTGGTCTTCTCCTCCCGGAGACTCTGGAGTTCAGCCCGGAGCGCCTGGGACATGTCCTTCTCTTTGTCAAGCTCATTCTTGAGGTCCGAGATTATTTTATCTTTATTTTATCTTGAGCAGCGATCTTGCGATCACGCTCATCAGTGGCCATGGAGTAGGATTCAAGGACTTGAGCTATGCTCCTTTCATGATCCGCCTTAAGCTTATCCAGCTCTTGGCGAAGTCCCTTGTTCTCCACCACCAGGGTCTTGAGGTTCTCGGCCTCTTCAATCATGGTGAAGGATTGTTTCACCAGCGCTGTAAGTCAAAAAGAACAAAAGTTCAGAAAAATTCGACATTGAAAATACAAAGACAAGGGTTGAGTCTCGGAATGTTTACCTTCGACCTCATCCTTGGCAACTTTGAGTTCAGCATTTTTAAGCCGGAGAGCTTTGATCTCTCTCCAATTATCGCAGACATTGGTCAGTAATTCCTGGTTATAGGAACATACTTTCTGTAAGTCAGAATACCCAAAGTCAGAAAGTTACTTAAGACTCGGGCTAATAGTTTTGCTAAATATCAACACGAGCCTTGGGGGCTACACTAGTTCGTTCTTTGGCATCCTAATGAAGCATAAATCTGGATTGTTTATCCTACTTCATGCTTGGGGGCTAGAGGATATGATATAAAATACAATAAAGGAAAAACAGGAGTTGGAATTCTGACTTACATATTGCTCGCGGGTAAGTTTATCGAAACCCGCGTTCACTTCAGCAGCCACCTTCTCGGCGAGAGTCAGAGGAATCACTGGAGCTGTTGGAAGCTCATCGGTCCTAATCCTCTCGTCGCGAAGGCGGACTTGGGCGAGAAGGTCAGAGAACTTGACGTCCTCTGCTTCTTGCGCTTCTTCTTCGGAGATAGATGGCTTTTCTCCAGGCATTGCCTGGCGAGCCGCTGGATTTCTTCAGCAGATTTCCGAGACAGGCCAAACTTGGCCAGTCCCGGATTGTTGATGAGGTTTTCAGCGAAGGTTTCACCCGAGGGATCATTACCCGAAGAGGGTTCACCCTTATTTAGATCTGACGCACTCGTGGTGACATCAGTTTGCGATCCAAGGTTCGCAGGCCCCATTGAAGGAGCCGGATCTTCTGCAGCGTTCGACGAGATAACCAGCGTTGCAGAAGGTTGAGGGGCAGGAGTCGGAGGAGCCACGGCAGGGGAAGCTATGGTAAGCTTCGTCTGCCACAACGGCTTCGAAGGAATCCCTTTCCCCTTGGCCTTGACGAGTGGTTTTTCTCTGAGAATGTAGTAAAAGTTAGAAAACATTACATCTTGGAAAGAAATTTGAATAAGGTACAAAGGCGGAAGTTGTGATTGAATGTTACCTCTTCACGACAGGCACCATCTTTGGGCCAACAGCCACTGTCGGAGCTTAGCGCTTCTTGAGCGCAAGATCTGGCAATGGAACTACCTCCACCTCCTGAGAGAACTCCGAAGGATATCCTTCGAGCGGAGCAAGTTCCGACTCGGGGAGGTCAACAAGCTGAAAAGAAGAAAACAAATCAGTATTGCAGTATAATTCAAAGAATGAAACACATAAAAGGTGTGATGATGGAAGCTTACCGGCACCACGGGGTTTTCTGCCGTATGCATATCCAGAGAAACCTCCGGAATTCTCCTCTCGATCCGTTCCTTAATCAGCCACTTGATCTGGCTTATGTAGCCTTGAGTGGTGTAGGCTTTGGGGCTGATGCGGAGGGAGTCGGTTTTGGAAGACGTGATGGAGTGCATCAGTCTATCCCCATGGTACTAAAGTGGCTAGATCCGACGTGAGACCCAGCACTGGACCAAGTCGGATCCCTTCAGACCATTGTGCTTAATCAAATATTCGATCCGCCTCTTAGCGAGGATCAGATCATCGGTGAGAGTCGGAGCAGCCTCGTCCCAAGAAGGTCAGGCCGTGGCAGCTCCGTCGATAAAAGCCAGCAAAGCAGTAGCTTTGTCGGGAGCCGGAATATACCTATGATAGAAAAAAGTGGCCGGCCATTGTTTGACCGAGTCACTGGCTAGAATCTTGGGATAAGCCCGGTCGCGTCTAAGTGAAAAGCTGATAATGCCGGTGATGTAAGGAACACCGGCAGTAATGGAATTCCTCCGGACATGGAAATAGTATCGGAAGAGAGTCAAACTCGGCCTAATGCCGAGAAAGCCCTCACAAAGCGAAGCACACACACTCATCTCTAAGAGAGAGTTGGGAGGAAGATTGTGGAGTTGAACTCCGAAATGATCTATCACCTCGGAGAAGAACTCTGAGGGAGGAAAGGACAGACCTCTGTCGAGGTGGGTGCCGAAGTGGACCCGCTCGCCATCGTGCGGGTTGGGGACGGTTTCCCCGAAGCCGCTCCGCCAGTCGCCGGTGATGAGAAGCCCCTCCTTCTGCACGTTCTTGAGGCCCTCCTCGTTGAGAGCGCAGGGAATCCAGATCCCGCGGAAGCTCTCTTTCTCCGCCATCGCTTCACTACGCCGCCGCCAAGTTGGATGAAGAAGATGAAGCCATTGCTCCGGTGAGAAGATGACCTAAAAGGGGCGGCGCTGGGAGCTCTGTGGGGGAAGAACGAGAAAGCTCTGTGCACGCAGGAAGATTGGGAGGAAAGGAAACGGCAAAGGACTGGTGGAAAGGAGAAGGAAAAAATCCAAACCCCTTATATCCACCTACCTGCGCCAAGATTCGTGCAAATGCTACAGTGTAACCGCCACACGTCTTGGAAGGAACTGGGAAGGACCCACGCGATGATTGCGTCGCCTCGATCTCCATGCACGCATTGAAACGGCGCCTCGGTTCCGCGAACCACGGACCCACCAATGGTCGTGCTGACGGAATGCCTGTCAGATGACGTGACTTGACCATGACTTGTGTCAGGTGACGTTGAGAGCCAAGTTCCGGCTTAGTTTGAAATCGAGCTGGAAAATCCGAGTAACCTGCTGATAGGTCCGACTTATTTTTAAGACCCGGATCGTATTTTTGTTGTGAAGTTTCAGGAGCCCTTCAAGATTCTGCAAGCCGAAGATCAAGCTAGACGATGATAAATCCGACTTTGGATCTTGGAGGCCTCCGGGTCAGCTGTTGGGATATACTTTCCGGTATCCTCACAGCCTCATCGACTGTGGTGGCCCACTTTGGGTTAGAGCATTGCTTCACAGGTGGCCTAGTCAGGGAGAAAGACGGAGTCCAATCCAGCTACGGGAAGGCCCAGAAGACTTACCGACTTAGGCCCATGATGTTACTTGTAGTTCAAGATGTACTCTGTAACCGACTCTTAGTCGTAGCCGGATAGATCTCTCCTGTAAACCCTAGGCCGGATATCTATATAAGCCGTCCTAGGGAGAGCCTTTAGGGCACACCTCAATAGTCTACAATCTCAACTCGCACAGGCGAAACCCTTGTACCCGTGATTTCCTCGCCAGACATCGATTGCTAGCAGGAGTAGGATCCGTCCAAAGCCGGCGGATTCGAACCTGGGTAAACTTGTGTGCTCACCGTCCTGGAACACCGTACGTCTCACACCCCTCTCCTCCACATGCCTCGAGGACCCCCTCATGGCGTACTTGTCATCAATCCGACGACACTTTGTTCATAGAACAATCGTATTGTTTACTTTACACGCAATGCGTAATGCAATTATCTGTTGCTTGCAACTTAATACTGGAGGGCGTTCGGATGATAATCTGAAGGTGGATTATTAGTCATAGATGCAGTTGGATTACGGTCTATGTATAATGTTATAATGCCTAATCGAATTTCAAAGGAGTCAAGGTGAGTAGTATATGCATGTATGCTTTTTTGATGTTTGTCAATTGCCTCGCTGTAATTTGTTCACCCAACATGTCATCTATCTTAAGGAGAGCCACTACTAGTGAACTATGGACCCCGGTCCTTTCTTTTACCATCAATTTACAATCAATTGTTTACTTTATGCAAACTATTACTTTTTTCTACTCGGTAGGTTTAATCCTTTGTTTTCAGCAAAACCGGTGAGATTGACAACCTCATCGCAAGTTGGGGGCAAAGTTATATGGTTGTGTTGTGCAGGTCTCCACGTTGCTGATGGCACCGGTAGTGCGCCCTGCCAAAGTCCAGCTAGCAACACCTTTGAGGTGTTTCCTTGCTCCTACTGAATTAATAACCTTAGTTTCATAACTGAGGAAAAAGTTGCTGATGTGCTCATCATACCTTCCTCTTGGGGTTCTCCAACGGGCTCGATATATTTTGGGCTAATCAGTTGTATAAGGTTTAATTTGCCACTTCTATGCAAGGTTGAACTTGGCTGGTAACTGTGATATAATAAAGCTCAAAATTTCGAGTTAACCCTTGACCTTGGATTTTAAAAAGCAGTCATTATTCGACAAAGACAATACTTTGAAAAAATAATATGCTTTAATGCATCTATATGCTATGCAATGTATTCATTCAATTGTCTTAAAATATTCTTGGTTTGAGTTGTTGTGATTTTAGATGAATTTCCCATTTTTAGGGTTTTTATTTGAATTTTACTTTAGAATTTTCATAAATATGTATTATATAAATTTTATTCGGAGTCAAATTTGTGATTTTTTTATTTTAAATAATATTCCCTCATTTTTAGGAATATTATTTAGGCATATATGAATTTTAGAGTATTTTTTTCCTATTTTTAAGGTATTTACTTAAGTCAAATAACGCACTTGGAATTTTTTATCCTATAAAAATATTTTTAATACTAGAAAAATAGGATTTAGAATCCTTGCATTTTTTCCTATTTGGAACTATTTTTACTATATTTTTAGAAAATACCTAGTGTCATTTTTGGTTATGGCCTTTTAGATAAACGTGAAATGACTAAATTAAGAATTTTGGTATTTTTCCCTTGACAGATTGTGCAAAACATTTATTTCTAAGTTAAGAATTTTGTTATTGTTATTGGTACTGACAATGATCTTGAATTTGTTGCTTAGATGATTTTCTGATAATTTTTCTTATGTAGGTTGATGAACTTTCATTAGCTGTCGTTTGAAGAATCAATATGTTCTTACTATTGTTCCCTAACTTCATTACTTAATTAATCTGATGGTGGTTTTCACTAGTTTCTATTTCTGGATATTATGGATGTTGCCTTGCTAGCTACTCACTTATATGATTCTGCCTACTGCTATTTTTGTTTTCGTTAACTCTAATGTGACTTGGTACCTTGATTTGTAGCTGTGTTTCTCTACTGTCATATGGTTATCTAATTAGCTGGTCTTGTGCTACTCTAAACTATTGCTCCTAATGTATATAATTCTCTATTGTTGCCTTCCTAGTACTTTTGGAATATGATTTATTGATGTTGCTATGTTTGTTTTGCTAAAAAAACTCAAACTAGTGAGGTTCAGGACAAGTTTCTGAACATTGCCCATGGATTCTACATCAAATGGATTCACCACTTAGTGGATCCAATATTTTAAAACCAAACTTGGTTTTTTTTTGTGTTTTTTTGCCGGTCAAGATGGGCTTGAAAAGCAAGAAGAGCAAGAAATGGATAAGAATTGTAGTTTAGGGTTTTTCTTTTATTTTTATTTTGTAGTTTGTAATAGGTTACATGCATCCGTAATATTCTTTTGTAAAGAACCTCCTAAATATTGATATCAATAAAGATTTATTTTATCAACATTGTCTATTTACTTTACCTTGTGAATTCGTTTTACATACTTGTGAATATAAATTAAAGTTTGAATTATTAAAGCCTCCATTTTGAACTCAATAGTAACAAGATCTATGTGTTTGTGTGGTTTTGAGCATTTAACTCAATATATGATGCAAAAAATCATTTTCAGTTTCTAAATTTTGGTAATTGCAAGTTCATATTAAATTTTGAATTCAAATCCTAGTGTTGACCAAAGTCAAACTTCAACACTAGAGTTCAATCTCAATCACTTGCAACCCTTTAAAACAAAGTTTTAATTGTTTTCACACTTTTGCAAATGCATGCTATGCAAAAACACTCATCGCAAATCAGTCCACTAAATGTTCCTATTCTTTGGGTCATCACACATGCCCTCCCACCATTGTCCGCATTGGAGCTAGATCTAGGCCAGGCTGGCTCGGATCTGCCAACCATTTCCGTCTGTTTCGAGGTGTTGGTGTCCTTTTGGTGTGATACCTAGGATGCCAGGGCGACTGCCCCTAGATGGAGTGGTTGCGCTTGAAGTGGTGGTGGCACTTCCATTTGAATGCATGGAAGCAAGGGGAGGGTCTGCGGACGATCCTAGTGCACACATGGAGGTAGAGGTTCAACTCATGCTAGGTGGTGGCGTCGCGATGCAATCTGCAGATGGCGGTGGTGGTGTAGCTTGTGCAGGGAGAGCGGTGCCGGCATCCGGCTTGTTGTAGCATGACAACAGGCTTTACGGGCTTGACCTAGGCCTCACTGGACCCTCTTGGGAGTGGTGTGCCTCCACTTGGACTTTATGGGCCCACTAGGCCCGGTTGGACCCAACTGGGACTGGTGTGCCCTGTGGCCGCGTCCAGATGACTACCACCTTTGGCAGTGGAGGCAGTTCCCTCCAGTGCGGTCGTGGTACTTCTTTCCTCACTTGAAGCTACTATTCACCTCCGTCTTGTAGGCCTCGTGATGGTAGATTTAGTAAGATGACAAAGGAGGCTTTGTGACCACAGTCAGCATGTTGGTGGACGGTGAGTTTGGTGGTTTCGAGGCCTCGACCTCGCGAGGATCCTGTTCAATGGATCTTCCGGGGATTGCGGATATGGTTTATTCGGGAGAAATCCTTGTCAGATCGCTTGACACCGACACATTGCCGCTTTCATGTGGCGCCTTTATTTTCCATAGGGCGTCGTGGCTACCTTATGTCCACTTCCCTCTGTGCCCTGGGAAACACTAGGACTAGAGCATTGGTCTGGGCAGAAAATTTATCGCTTCTCTTATTGAAGGTGTTGTTTGGTACTCGACGACACAATACTAGGAGGGTGGTGGTACTTATAGGAGGGTGCAATGGTTGCAGGCCACCTTCGCTTAGTCGATCCGACTTTGCTTCCATTTTGTTTCTTCTTTTCTCCTTTGGGCTTTGTTTGATGCTCCACAAACATTTTTTTCTTTTGGTTCTAGCCTACCGTTGGTTTTATCAGGTGGTTGACATATTATAATATGCTTTTGGTTGTTTCTTAGTCTTTCTTTTTAGAACGACTACTGGCTAGTCAATTGAATCTTTGTTAGATTCCATTATTTTATGTTTTGGTCGAGAAAGAACCTGAATGGCACAAAAAATCCAATAACACACTAAAACTCACCGTTTTAATCCACCAAAATATTGGGAGAATAAAATGTGACAAAAACCAATACATGTATTAGTAACAAAAGAAACATTTGCACAAACACAAGTTCCATACTTTTAAAATTATAAAATGACCAACTAGTGTACATTTAAAGTTTAATCGACCAAATGAATTAAAAATGAAAAGAACTTATCACAGCTCTTTTGCACATTTTAGAATTTTTTGCGAATCATTTAGAGTTTATATTAATAGTGATTATTTTGCACATTTTTTGTACTCCCTCCGATCTGTAATAAATGCCATTGAATTGTACTAAATCAGCGACACTTATTAATTGTACTAAATCTGTGATACTTATTATGGATCGGAAGGAGTATCATATTGCACATTAGTGAAAACATAGTTTACCATTTTCGAATGTGCAACTGCCGTATATTCTTTTTTTAAATAGAAAAGTACAAGTAGAAGAAAAAAACTATTGTTGCACGTTATGAATATGATGGTTGCACATTTTTGTAATGTTCAATTGGTGTAGATTGAAATGTAACTGCAAAGAAAAAACAGATTTCTCAAAATAGAATGCACTATATAGGGGTGGGGGGACGAAATCAACTAAAATCACACAAAAAATCAGTGGATTTATGGGAAAGAAAATTTTAACCAACGACTGTCTACAGACAATCCGTCAGAGTATCAGTGTCCATGAAAAACAAAATATAGATAGACAGGACTAACGCGCGGCACAACACCAGATCCGCCCGTGTGCATCCGTTTACCCCAACCATGCAACAGCACCCCAAAAGCACGCGCATAGCAGACAACTAATACTGCTTTTGACTTTTCTTCATGCTTAGCACGATGTGGCGTAAAGTACTCAGTCCTGCGTAACATCATCACCATTCTTTTGAATTTAACTCAATCGATGACCGTTTTTATAGTTGGTTACTTCCAAACTAAATCACATATTGGTACATTTGAACAACTTTTTTTCATCACTAATTGACAGATTGTATTTTTTTTTGCGAAAATTCCACCGATCCATTAATAATCATCATTAATTGCCAGATTGTTAATACATGCTTGCCATGATTATTTCGTGATGATCACCAGATTATTCTAGGACAACCACCAGGTTATTCTAGGTATCAGATTCCTCGTACAAGATCACTCAATAGTAGTCATTCAAATTATCCCATCAGTAATTATCAGATTTAATACTCACAGCTAATATATTATTCTATGAGGGTTACCAGATTAATCTAGGCATCAAATTTTCCTTGCCCAGATTGTTCAACAAAATAGTAGCTACCAGTTTAATTAGTCGCAGCCACCAAATTAGTTAATCATAATTACCTGGTTAACGGACTACAAAATTATCAAAAGCTATCTTACATGCTGCAAAATTACCGCAATTACCAGATTATCCTAACAACAACTATCAGATAAATTAGTCACAACTACCAGGTTCTATATGTGATTAATTACCTCGCCTAGCACATCCACCTCAACACTGGTCAGCCACAGAAAGCACAGGGAGCAACAACACAAACGACTCGCATAAATCAGTAGCAAGCACGTTTCATCAGTAAGTAGCAAACACGCACGCATCAGCAACAACCACACAAAGATTCATCGCAAGCTCTCCATGCCGCCTTCGTGTCCAGGCTCAGGCGCTCAGCATCGCCTTTTTCTCGCCAGTTCATGATTCGCCACTAGGCGCAAGGTGTCCTTGGAGCGGAATAACAGGGTGCTGCACGAGAAGAGCATCACCATGAATACGCTAAGGCACCGCCGCCCGTTGGGGTTTCCAGATAGGATCATGGTCCAGATCGAACCCATCTCCCAGCATTTCCCGCGACCACACTTTGCCGCTCCGACTCGCGCCCACCATGGCCAGAAGGTCCATGGCCTCACATGGATCCCGCTGACAACTAGGGTTAGAGGGCCGATCGAGGTCTTCCAACGGAATCCCAACACCAGCGCCTCCTCCACTAGATCGCCACCACGGGGAACCGCCGGCCCACCTCCGCCGCCGCCAAAGCTGCTTCATGGCCTCGGCCAAGACCACCATATATAGCCCTCCTCACGCCAATGGCGGCGACCTCCTCTCCGTGCGGCGCTCCTTGTTGAGAGAGAGAAAAAAGAGAGTGAAAAATGTGTGGTTCGTAGGAGAATAAGGGGTCGAAGAGATAAGATATGGGAGCGGTTCGTGGCAGCGCACGATGCTTTTTCCGAATCCTAGCGTGCCCGTGCCCACATGGAAGAGGAGCTGGTACGGCGCCTATCGATAGATTTTTTCAGGACTAACGCGTGGCGCCGCACCAGATCCGTCCGTGTGCGGCGGTTTACCCCAACCATGCAGCGGCACCCCAAAAGCACACGTACAGCAGACAACTAGTACTGCTTTTGACTTTTATTCATGCTTAGCATGATGTGGCACACTTTCTCTAGTACGCTGCATCATAAAATACTCAGTCATGCGTAACGTCATCACCATTCTTTTGAATTCAATTCAATCGATGACCGTTTTTATAGTTGGGTTACTTCCAAACTAAATCATATATTGGTACATTTGAACAACTTTTTTTTATCTCTAATTGACAGATTGTATTTTTTTGCGAAAATTCTACCAATCTATTAATAATCATCAATAGTAGTAATTGCCAGATTGTTATTACATGCTAGCCATGATTATTTCGTGACGATCACCAGGTTATTCTAGGACAGCCACCAGGTTATTCTAGGTATCAGATTCCTCGTACAAGCCCACTCAACAATAGTCATTCAAATTATCCCATTAGCAATTACCAGATTAAATACTCACAGCTAACAAATTATTCTATGAGGGTTACCGGATTAATCTAGGCATCAAAATTTCCTTACCCAGATTGTTCAACAAAATAGCAGCTACCAGTCTAATTAGTCACAGCTACCCAATTAGTTAATCATAATTACTTGGTTAACGGACTACAAAATTATCAAAAGCTATCCTACATGCTACAAAATTACTGCAATTACCAGATTATCCTAACGACAACTATCAGATAAATTAGTCACAACTATCAGGTTCTATATGTGATTAATTACCTCGCCTAGCACAGCCCACTCAACACTGGTCAGCCACACAAAGCACAACGCCAGCAACAACAACGACTCAGCATAAATCAGCAGCAAGCACGTTTCATCAGTAAGTAGCAAACACGCACGCATCAGCAACAACCACGCAAAAATTCATCGCAAGCTCTCCACGCCGCCTTCGTGTCCAGGCTCAGGCGCTCAACGTCGCCTTTTTCTCGCCAGTTCATGGTTCGCCACCAGACGCAAGGTGTCCTTGAAGCGGAACAATGGGGTGCCGCAAGAGAAGAGCATCACCAGGATACGTGAAGGCACCGCCACCCGTTGGGGTTTCCCAGCGCGCGAAGGAGCACGGCCTCGAGGTGTTTGAGCGCACGGCAGGCGAGAGCAACGCCCCGCATTGAGCCCACGACGAAGACGGCGGCGCAGGAGCACATGGAGGCTCGAGCACCTCGTCGGCGTCCCGACGCTAGCGACGGACGCCTCCTTCTCCCGTCTTCCTCGCCGCGGGCACGTCCGCAGCAGCCTCCGCGCTGCGTGCTTGGCGGCGGCGTCCCCGCGGCTACCGACATGCGCCTCCTCCTCACGCTCAATAGCGGCGGCGACCTCCTCTCCGTGCGGCGCTCCTTGTCAAGAGAGAGAAAAGAGAGTGAAAAATATGTGGTTCATAGGAGGATAAGGGGTCGAAAGATAAAGATATGAGAACGGTTCGTGGCAGCGCACTATGCTTTTTCAGAATCCTAGCGCACCGCACGGGAGTTCCAATATAGATACAAGACCCACTTCTCGGTGAAACCGACAAACTTCCAGCCCGGTGCCGGCCGCCTAATTAATTTACTAGTACACATAATAATATCTGCAGTTAGGTTAGGCGATAATACCATCTGCAGGTTGGGAGCCTGAGCCTCACGTCTGAAGTCAACGTTCCATTTCGTTAGGGGAGTTTGTGAGCTGTGAGCAGCGGCTGGAGATCGATGATGCCTGCAGGTGGGGAGAGGAGGAAGACGGCGTGTGTCACCGGAGGTAGCGGCTACATCGCTTCGGTGCTCATCAAGACACTCCTCGAGAAGGGCTACGCCGTCAAGACGACCGTCAGAGACCCAGGTTCGGTTCTTGTTTTCCCCCCTTGTTTCTACCTCTGTCATAATCGACTAGTAATAAAAGTTTACCCTGGCTGGCTGGATTCTCTGCAAAATCCAGTGAGTGAAGCATATAGCTTAACAAAATCCGGTGTATTTTGGTTACTACTTAAGATGACATGGAGAAGAACTCACACCTCAAGGACTTGCAAGCGGTTGGCCCCTTAGAGATCATCCGTGCCCAGCTGGACGAAGAAGGTAGCTTCGACGACGCGGTCTGCGGCTGCGACTACGCATTCCTCGTCGCCGCCCCGACGAACTTTGGCTCGCCGGATCCTGAGGTGCCCACCAGTTCATGTCAGTTCGTTTCATCGTTTGGGGATGATTAATCTTGCTGTATGCTCTGTTTCGCCACGCGGCAGAGAGACCTGATCGAGGCCGGCGTCCAAGGAACCCTGAACGTGATGAGGTCTTGCGTCCGAGCAGGGACGGTGAAGCGCGTGATCCTGACGTCGTCGGTCGCGGCGGTGTCCCGGAGGCCGCTGGAAGGTGGCGGGCACGTGCTGGACGAGAGCTCCTGGTCCGACGTCGAGTACCTCAGAGCCAACAAGCCACCCACCTGGGTACGTACATCATCAGCACTCTATCCGACCAAAAATTCACCACCGATGGGACACACGACATCCAAAACGACTGACGGTTGTTCTGTTCGCAGGGATACGGGGTGTCGAAAGTGCTCCTGGAGAAGGCGGCGTGCGAGTTCGCGGAGGCGAACGGCATGAGCCTCGTGACCGTGCTGCCCGTGTTCACCTTGGGCGCGGCGCCGGTCTCCAAGGCCAGAACCAGCGTCTCCGTCACCCTCTCCCTCTTGTCCGGTGCGTCTCTGTCTGCTGCCATTTCTCTTTCTGAAAGATGCAGCTAACAGGTTCTGAACTTCACTGAAACTAGGGGACGAGGCGCAGCTGGAGATCCCGAAAGGACTGCAGTCAGTCTCCGGCTCCGTGCCGATAATCCACGTCGACGACCTCTGCCGCGCCGAGGTGTTCCTCGCCGAGAACGAGGCCTCGTCGGGGAGATACATCTGCTGCAGCCACAATACCACCGTGCTGCAGCTCGCCCGTCTCCTGGCGGAGAAGTACCCACAGTACGACGTGAGACCGGAACGGTATACAAATTATCGGCTGCTTAAATTCACCCTGGGACGATGTGTGTTTCCATGTTTTCATCCACATCGTATGATTTTGCAGGTTTGATGGATACCCTGAGACGCCGAGAGTGTGCCAGTCGTCTGGGAAGCTCGTCGGAGAAGGGTTCGTGTTCAAGTACCATGACCTGGGTGAGATCTTGGACGACGTCGTCCAGTACGGCAGGGCTACGGGGGTTCTGCCTTGCTGATGTATGTTCATCAACTGCCAATCGATTAATAAATAAGCCTTCAAATGAGCAAAAAAGCCCTGCGCTTTGTATCTCAGTTGTTGTAGTTCTTTGCCATATGCTGATGCGCTTGTGTGTCATCAACTTTAATTAATTTTATGAGGTGTGACAAGATGCATCATCTGTTCTTTGTTTTGTCACTAGAGAAGAGTATCTGGACTCCACCGAGGTACACTGGGCAGGGCCTATGATTCAAACAAGATGGGATTCCTTCCTTGTGACAGGCAGTGGAAACACAAAAACAGACAACGCTTTCGCGACCTGGCCAACCCCACTCCCCCTCTCCCCCGCGTGGGCGATCGGGCCGCGCCGCCACCCTCCGCCCCAGCGACTCCCTCCGCTCCTTCCATCGCCGTCAGCGGCCTGCGCCGGGCTAGGCCCAGACGGCAGCGACCCTCAGCCATCTCCCCCCTCGGACAAGCACACGCGCGGGGCGGCGCGAATCGGAGGGGTGTCCCTAGGCGACGAGGCTTCCCGATGCTGGTGCCGATGGCAAACATGGTGGTGGAGCTTCCCTTGGCAACTATGGCGGAGGGGCAGTTGACGAGAGGATCATGACGGGAGTGATGGTGATGTCACTGCGCCTGCTGTAGCGTGGAGGCGGGAGCTTCGCGAAACCGTCTAGGCATATGACGCCAAACAAGAGGGTAGCAGCAGCGATGGCCTACGAGCAGCAATATGGCGACCGGGAATTTACGGGCCCTTCCAGGGCCTGGCAGGGCCTGCCCGTCCTGGTCTGTCCCTACTGCTGCATCCGGTCGGCTCTCGCCGTGTCGGTGGAGGATGTCCTCCAGGTGGCTGTGCAGCTGCCATCCTCCGGCTCCAAGTGGCCTAGTGTGATCGTGCTGATGCGTCTGTCCAGCTACCACCTGTAGTGGTGGAGGTTGTTCACTCCCGTGTGGCGGTGGTACCGCTGCTTCTTGTCTACGGTTGTTTCTTCTTGGTTCGGCCGGTCTCACAGTGTTTGCCTTGGTGAGACGACGATGGTGACTGCAAGACCGTGGTGGCGCATGTTGGTGGGCGGTAAGTGGGTGGAGCGCGATGGATTATATGGGTTGTGGTTTTTGGGGTCGGGAGAAATCCCTGTCGGCATGGTCGACACTGACGCAGTGACGCCTGCGAGCATCGCCCTTTCTTATTGAAGGGCGTCAGGTGTACCCCTTCTCTACTCTTCTCCGTGTACCGGGAGAAATCTAGGACTAGTCCGAGCAACATTGTCGTCGTTGCATTCATTTTTGAAGGTGTTGCTTGGTACACAGTAATTCAGAGCATAGAAGCGTGATACGAGTTCTCCAAAGGACGCAGCGGTCAAGGTCACAACGCTTGTTGATCTGGCATCGTTGACATTTTTTCTTCTTCTTTTAGGCTTGCCTTGTGTCGTTTGATCAAACCATAGTGAACACGATAACGGCTGAGTACACACTGACAGACTGACTCGGCGCAGCACGATTCGATCCGAGCCCGGTGCCTCTTCATCCTTCGCTAGGTTCGACACCACCACGGCTCAGAAACTGTCGTGCCGATAATCGCCAAATTGTGCGGCGTATCAACTGAAGCGAAGCGCAGTAGATCCTATGGCCACTGAGGAGCGCGCTCGATCGAGCGGCGCATGGCGGCGAAGGGACTGGTGGCCGCCCCGGGGGATATCCGCTGAAGAAGGCACGCGCCACCAATCGGAGGGCGGGGAAGGGGGCGGCCGCCGGCGACAAGTGCCCACCGAAGCCGCGCTCCTCCAAAAGGAAGGCGAAGGCGGCAGCGAACGTCCGTTCCGAGAGCGACGACCCTGGCTGCGTGGCTACGGCGGAAGCAGATTCAGTGGTCGCGGCGATGGCGGCTGCCAATGGCGAGCAGGCTCCGATGAGAAAGATGACGCGGCTGCCGCAGGAGGAGGTCGACTGGATCCTCTCCCAGGCGGCCAACGATTCCTTCGCCGTGCGTTTCAATGTCACCTGCGCTAAGCAAGGTAGTGATGTGTGATAGTTCACCGTTGTTATATCCCTGTCTGACATGATGATGCCGTTCTGTTGTTACCTTTGTTATAGAGATCTGCATACAAGGTAGGTAACTTACCTAACTTGGGTCATTACAAGTTTTAAGTAGTAACTAAATGATGAAGCTATACATGATCATGCTTAGTTTACTTTTAGTACAATTTGTCTGTCTGTGTGGTCTTGAGTTCGGAAAGTTTCACTGTGCTGTTCCTTCATGCATGTGGAATACACACGCAATCTTGCGTAAATAGGTCCTCGGGTATCCCGAGGAAAACAATACTACTCCCTCCTTTCACTAATGTAAGACATTCTAGCTTTTTTCTAAAACATATGTATGTAGACATGTTTTAGTGTGTAGGTTCACTTATTTTGGAGTGTATCTAGCCTATTTTAAATATCTAAAAGGTCTTACATTAGTGAACGGGGGACTAGTTTGTTTGATTATCTATCTTTGGTTGATCTTTCTTTCAAACCTGTAGATTAATGCGGATCTACCCAAGGTCTTGTTTTATACAAAAAGATTCCACAAGAAATCTATTCTTATTACCGCTCTCTTGCTTATTGAATTATTCAGGGAAGTGGGCTCTTTTGTTGCGGAATCTATATCTGTCTATGCCTTCAACTTCAGTTTGCTAAACCGTGTTTTGTTTTGAATTGAGATCCGTCCTTCAGTTTTAGTCAATGAGTGTCTTGATCATCTTGTTGATCCAAAAGCTTGGCCAAAAAGCATATGGAGAAACCAATGTTGTTTAGGATGGGCGTGGAGGTGAGTTCCTAGATCAAGACATTTCGGCAGAAGGTAGTTTGAGGGTGATGAGTTTGATGCTTTTGATCAGATTATGCGGAAGTGCCACCTTCTGTGGATGGCACCTGGCAGACTTTGGAGGGTTTGTCAAATAGATTTGGCTTTGATGAAGATCATGAAGGGGAAGAAGAAGTTTCTATGAACAAGATGATGCACAGGAGGAGCAGATGAGGATGATAATGAAGAAGATTTTTTTAAGATAAGAGGGGTAACGATGAAATTATTGATAAACTAGAAGACAAACTCTGACATGGATGGGCAGAATGTATTTGATGAGGATGAAAATGAGGACCTCTGCAATGAGTCAGGAAATGAAGGCTCGGAACAGGTCAAAGACAGTGAACACTTCACTTAATTGGAGATTTTGTTAGACTATCACCGGCCAGCTCTTGAGAGCCAGACTGTGACATGGCTCTTCAAGTCGTGAGATCGACAAGATTTTTCCATGCCTACTAAGCAGCCATGGAAAAGCCACCAGACAGCTGTGTACATGACTGTCAGCTTGACCTTTTCTCTACAGCCGCACATGACAAGCAACCCTGTCATATATGGCCGTCAAGGCGTGAGGTCTTCCCCTGTCGCCCCCTCACTCTAAACTCCAGTAATCGCGACCTGTACTAGCGATTTTTTCTTTGCCCGTGTGGACCGTCATTCGAGACTTGGAGTCTGCTCTCCTGCCAGCCCGCTATCTGTGCTATGGTGACTTGGTTGTCTTTTATAGTACTAAAGATTTTCCTTTGGGCATTCTCGGCACTGTACGAATCTTTGAGACTTCCTTTGTTTCCTTGTTCACCTGCTCTCGTGTAGTTTCTCAGCCACCAGACCTATGGTCTAGCTAGGTCTTTGCTATCTCTATCCATTAGTCTGAAAACAAGACTTTGCCACTGTGATATCTTTGATTCCTTACGTGCGATGAGAGCCCATGTTTTGTTTCGTTTTCACGTACCAAAGATTCCCCAATGGGTACATGTACATCCCCCACCTGAAGCGCGGCTGTTCCGAAGAACTATGCACTTCAGCTAGTTTACTCGACCAATCACCCCCGTACATATACCTTTGCTACCTAATGGGTAGATCATACATTCCAGTTTTTATCCTCCTACTGCTGAGTTTATCCTGCAAATCCGATGATCAGCTGACACACTCAAAACCACTCTCTCCCGGCAACAAGCTCATCTCCAAGAGCGGGGACTTTGCTCTGGGCTTCTTCTCGAAGACCAACTCCAGTCGGAGCTTATACCTTGGCATATGGTATAACAACATCCCGGAGCACACAGTTGTGTGGGTCGCCAACCGTGATAGCCCAATCACCGCCGCTTCATCAACCATCCTCACCATCACAAACACATCCGACCTGGTGTTGATAGACTCCAAAGGCCTCACTTGGCTAACAAAGAACAACATCACCTCTGGAGCAACCGGAGTTGCTGCAGTGCTGCAGAACACGGGGAACTTTGTGCTCCAGTTGCCGGACGGCACAAACATATGGCAAAGCTTCGATCATCCAACCGACACCATCCTTCCAAGCATGAGGTTTTTGGTGAGCTACAGGGCCCATGTCGCCGGGCGCCTTGTTGCTTGGAAGGGCCCTGATGATCCTTCGTCGGGGGACTTCTCATATAGCGGCGACCTCAAATTTCCGAATCTTCAGTTTGTCATTTGGAACATGACCATGCCGTACAGCCGCATCAGCGTGTTGGGCAGTGCGTCATCAGTGTCTGGTGGTACATACCTGAGAAACAGTAGCTCCATCGTGTCCCAAGAAGCTATTAACTTAGGGGACGAATTCTATGTAATGTACACAGTCTCCGAAGGCTCACCGTTGTCGCGTGTTATGCTTGATTACACAGGCAGACTGAAGTCTCTAAGCTGGAACAGTCGCTCGTCATCATGGGCTATCATTGGTGCACGTCCGACTGTTGCATGCGACCTCTATGCATCTTGTGGCCCATTTAGCTATTGCGACTTCACTCAGACCGTGCCAGCATGCCAGTGTCTTGATGGGTTTGAGCCCGACGGTCTTAACTTTTCAAGAGGGTGTCGAAGAACAACAATGCTAGACTGCGACAAGCAAAATCATTTTGTGACCTTGCCTGGGATGAAGGTTCCCGACAAGTTCTTGCATATACATAACCGGAGCTTTGAACAATGCGCGGTGGAGTGCAGCCGCAACTGCTCATGCACGGCTTACTCTTACGCCAACTTCAGTAGTGCTGGTGATATGGCCGACCCGTCGAGGTGCTTTGTTTGGACAGGGGAGCTTATCGACATCGCAAAGGCAACCTCCGGCGATATTTTATATCTTCGGCTTGCTAATTCTTCTGGTATCATTCTTATTTTCTCTCTCTAAGTCATTAGTATTCTTTAATGGTGAATCTCTCGTATTAATTGACTATGCACATTATCAGGTGCACACGATTAAGCATGCAAATACACAGATATTGGAAAATGATGTTGAATTAATTATACAGAAGTACTATGATATTGAATTAATCATGCAAATACACATATATTGGAGTACTGCTTATGAAAAACTATTATAGTGTATACTCCAAAATAAGTGTATTTCTAGCTCTTGTCCTAAGTCAAGTATTTTAAAGTATGATCGTATTATGGGGAAAAGTAACAACACTTATGTCAACAATTTAGTATCACAAGATCCGTCTTGAAGTATTGTTCAACATTATACCGATTTGATGCCATATATGTTGCTACTCTTTTCAATAAAATTAGTCAAAGTTTTCAAAATTAACTTAAGACAAGAGCTAAAAGTACACTTATTTGAGGACGGAGGGAGTATGCAATTAGTCTGCATGGTTACACTTTTTTTCCTCTGATTAAAGTTAGAATCTGTAGCCTCACACAATTAGTTACTCCATCAATTAACAAAAATTATGGTAGTTTTGGCACGCACTTAGTTTCAGAGATCTTTCATTGTAGGTATGCAAGTGGATTTTACATTTCTAATTGCTTGCATTTTGCAGTGGACAAGAAAAGTAATTTAATACGGATTGTACTCCCGGTTGTTGCATCTTTGCTGCTACTAACATGCATAACCCTCTTCTGGGTTTGCAAATACAAAGGTACGTTAGAAAATGTCTTCTTGTTTTTGGACACATTATGGTAGTGTAGAAGTTAACCAAAAAAATGGATGTAGGAAACTGGCGAAAGAAGGAGCACATGAAGAAACTAATGAGAGGATACCTTAACACTTCCAACAACTTGGAATGTGGAAATATGGAATTTCCATTTGTTAGCTTTGGGGACATCCTTTCTACAACAAATGTTTTCGCCGATTCCAATTTGCTCGGACGGGGAGGTTTTGGCAAGGTTTACAAGGTAAGGAAAGTGGCAGTTACAATACAATAGATTTTTTATATAGAAGGAAAGGGTTGATTCACCCTTCAATTGTTCATTTTGATTATGTCATCCAAGATCCAACCATACAATTTGTTACTCCATCCATTCATGTGAATAAGGCTCACACCATTTTGCAAGATTCTTCATTGACCAAGAATTAGTCCAAGCATATAAGGATGATTCCACCGATATCAATTTTATACTCCCTCCATTCCCAAATAAGTGTCATGGTTTTAGTTCAAAAATTGTTGCTAGTTTTTTGGTAAAATATTTGTCTTGGAAAGCACATGGTCCTTATTCATGTAAACAGAGGGAGTATAAATCACCCCCACCGTTCCCCGTCATCCCTCGTGGTTGACAAAAATGAAAGCACCACCGTTATGGATGTTGTGGCATCCACTTCGCATGTCATTATTATCGTCATATTGTTATTTTTAACTAAACCTTAGTTGACCCAACAAGTAACAGATATTTAAGTGCAGGATAAATTTTCCAAAGATGCTCCTGCCGATGCCACATTATGAAAGTTGTTGTAGTTTAGGTTGAGATAGTGGTTTTCACTGGTTATGGTGTTCAAATGTGCAAAAAATCAGTTTTGGGGTTGATACATATCTTCTGGCCAGGGTTAAAAGGGATTAAATTTGAACTTTCATGTAAAGTGGGTAACACTAGGACCCGAACATTCTGGTGTACTTGCTTAATTGAAAAATGTGAGAACATGTAGGGAACGCTGGGAGGTGGAAATGAAGTTGCTGTTAAAAGGTTTAGTAAGTGCTCTGGACAAGGTATACTGGAGTTCAAAAATGAAGTAGTTCTAATTTCCAAGCTGCAACATAAGAACCTAGTCAGACTTCTCGGTTGTTGCATTCATGAAGATGAGAAGTTACTGATCTACGAATACTTACCTAACAAAAGTTTGGATGCCTTTCTTTTTGGTATGTGCTAGTTTGTTGATCAAAATTCTTACATTAACCAAAGTGTTATTCAGCATGACTAACTTTATTTCATATTGATCATTAGATGCTGCACACAAACATGTGCTTGATTGGTTAACACGTTTCAAAATTATTAAAGGAATAGCAAGAGGCCTTCTTTATCTTCATCAAGATTCAAGATTGACAATAATTCACAGAGATCTTAAAGCAAGCAACATCTTACTGGACCAAGAAATGACTCCTAAAATTTCAGATTTTGGTTTGGCAAGAATATTTGGTGCAAACCAGGACCAAGCAAATACTTCGCGGGTTGTTGGGACATAGTAAGATAATTGTGTGCCAAAAATATCTAGCTTTCTGGTTTGACATTCTGTATTTTTACATATTCTTGCTGACTTGTTAAATGTTTTAAATAGTGGTTACATGTCGCCTGAATATGCGATGGGAGGTGCCTTTTCTGTAAAATCAGACATTTATAGCTTTGGTGTTCTTCTCTTGGAGATTGTTAGTGGCTTCAAGATCAGCTCACCTCAACTCAGATCAAACTTTTGTAGCCTTATAGCCTATGTAAGTATTTAAGAATACGTAAAATTTCTAGAAAAATAGTAACTTGATTATGACTTCATTCTGTTGCTCAGACATGGGAATTATGGAAGGATGGAAAAGCTATTGAACTAGTGGATTCTTCGGTTGTTGTGAGATGCCAACTATAGGAAGTTCTAAGGTGTATTCACCTGGGTCTCTTGTGTGTTCAAGACCATCCAAATGGTAGGCCATTAATGTCCTCAGTTATATTTATGTTGGAAAACGAAAGCACAGCGCCTCCAGCTCCAAAGCAACCTTTATATGTTGCTCTACGTACTAATTGCGAAGAAGGTGAAGCAAGGGAGAGCATGCAGAATGTGAATGCCATGAGTATCACAACACTAGATGGACGTTAGACGGGTTATAATCTAGTGTTGTGAACTTTCATATAGCTATACTTGTATGATTAATCTCCATGAACTGAACTTTTACATAGGTGGTTATGATATTTGTGAGTTTATTGTAGGAAAAAATTGTGAATAATGGAGCAGAGCTACCATGTAACCATGAGACAAACAAATTTTATTGATTTTCTTAATAATTATAAACCATCTGAATAACCAGTAATACATACAAACAGTCGATAAAAATACAGAAAATTGTATGTTATTTTAAGTTTATTCTACACCAACAATATTTGAAGTTTAAAATGTGCAAAAAAGCACACAAGATACTTTCAGATGTTATACTCCCTCTGTCCTAGAAAGGATGTCATCGATTTATCCAGATTTGCATATATCTAGATGCGTTTTAGTATACAGATACATGTGAATGTAGAAAAAATTATGATATCCATTTTAGGACATAGGGAGTATAAAACTACAAGTATACCACTTTCATGGAACATGACATTGAGAAAGGTCTCAACATGAAACTCATTCTATGCATATTTGAGCAACTATGAGGAGTGAAAATTAATTTTCACAAGAGTGAAGTTTTCTGTTTTAGTAAAGCCAAGGATGAGCAAGAGTAATATATAAAGTTGTTTGGCTGTGAGGCAAGATATTTCCCATTTAGATACATGGAAATACCTATTCACTTTAGAAAACTTAAAAATGATGAGTGGAAAACAATGAAAGATAGTTTTGAGAGAAAGCTCACGAGTTGGGTGGGCAAACTATTATCTTATGGGGACCACCTTGTTCTATTAATTCAGTTCTAGCTAGCTTGCCCGTGTTTAGGTTATACATCTTTGAAATATCCAAAGGGTAGATTTCTTTAGATCAAGTTTTTTTTTGGCAGAATGATGGCCATAAGAAAAAAGTATAGACTCTCTTGATGGAACATCATATGTAGGACAAAAGATTAAGGTGGGCTTGGTGTGGAGGTCTTAGACATTAAAAACAAACGTTTATTAAGCAAGTGGTTCTTTAAATTTTGATAGAACAAGGCGTAAAATTTTAACAAAACAAGGCGTATGGCAAGAGCTAATACGAAACAAATACATGCACTCAAAATCTTTATCTCAGGTTAAAGTAAAGTCGATGGACTCGCCTTCCTTGGAAAGGCCTGATTGTAATACCCTAGGTTATTAAAGAGCAGTTTTGACTAAAATTTGAGTTGTTAGGCTGTTGGTCATTGGAAAATCAGAGCACTCGGTTGATTTTGTCTTGTCGAGTTGATGAAAAACGACTACCTATTCATATGAACCGGAGGCCGGATACATTTTGGAGAGTCGGTTTATTTCTAGTTAGTGGATAAATTCGTAAATAATAAAAGAATAGCAGAATTCAAGTTCGGATAAGAATAAAGGAAGAAAAGGGGGAATAAAAGGCCCACTAGCATCCTGTTCTCGCACATAGTCGACCACATGCCCAAATCATGGGACTAGTTACCTGCCTAGGTTTGTCGCGCCGCCACCTGCAATAGGCGACTCGTCGAGGAACGCCACCGCCATCGCAAATCCCATCACCGTCGTCACCATCCATCATTGTTGGTCGCCAGACGCTGCAGACGTCATCAAGCACCTCACCGGAGGCGACCTGCATCAGTGCCATTAGAGACCTACGATCTCCTTGTTGCCAGATCCAGCTGCTGCAAATCCTCCACACAGTTTGTTCTTTGGCCTTTTCTACCCAGAACATGATGGATCAGAAGTAGGAATAAACCCCTTGCTATGGAGAGCTAGCTACTGGATGCACCTCATGTCCAGTCACGTGGTTGATTAATTAGTATTGGCACTAGATTAATCAGGGATTGCTAACCAAAACAATGGATAAAAGATCATACGAGATAGTTAGTCTGTTGTGATCCATACACACGTCAGTTATTAATTGCTAGCTCATTTGGGGCTGATCAAACAATGCTTATTGTTTCTGCAAGTTTATATGCTACTTTGGTTTGGGATTTATTTATCTGTTGGAGCGCAGCTGGTGGATACATACATAGGTTCTTCGTATGAAAAGATAAGTACGAATTAACAGTGTAGTTTGAAACAGAGAGTTAGCCATGTAATCTGAGAAGACAAGCTAGTACTTTTGAGTAGATTTCCTGGGAGGTTTCTTCGAACCCTAAACCCTAAACTAGTGCAGTCCTGACTTTATCATAGAGTAGTTTTCTAGGCAAGGTTTATTCTACAGATTCCGGAGCTTCTGATGCAGAGAGTAGTTCTTTAGATGAACCTTCATTTTGAAGGCAAGCGTATGACGAACCCCAGTTCTATATGTTTGTTCATTGCATGATTGTGTGATTGTTTGCTGTCATTTGATTTAGATTCTTGTACCCAATTTGGTTCAATTTAGACTTGTTTCGGTTGAATTGTTTCGGTTCTTTCACTTTGATTCATATGTTTATGTTTAGAAATATTGTGTTTCTTATTTTCCAAGCTAAATCAGTGAGAAACTGTTCCAAGCGGCTACTCCGATAAAGTTCGGTGAGAACTGTTTGCTTGCGCACTAGTCTGATGGCTATTCTTTTCATGTTAGTCTGGTGAGAGAGTGTTCCGAGAAGCTAGTTCCGAATTAAGTTTGATGAGTACTGTTAGCTCGTGCTCTAGTCCGGACGACATATTCAGATATTTTGTTTAAGTCTTCATGTTGACAATGAGGTTCTCAGAATCTTCCATGGTTAATTATTCGACATTGTTCTTATGGTTCTGAGTGTACTTGCTGAGTATTTTTATACTCACTCTAGCGTTTTCATTGGTTTCCAGGTACTAAGTAAGCGACATATGCATGAGAGACGGGCGTAGTACATCTACCACATCACTTGACCACATATTATAGACAATGCTTAGAGAACCATCATCTAGTAGTCTTAGTATATTAGTTGCCTATCAAATTTGTCTATGTTTTGTATTTTATAATTATCTTAGTGTGAGCTTTTGGTCGCTCATATCGTTATCTCTACACCTTCTGTATCTTATCTGAGTTGTGAACCATATTGAGGATATATGATGAATATCCTTAAATGGCATGTCCTTATAAACAAAGAAGGTACTGTCCAAATTACAATTTTTCCTATACTTGGTGTTATTTAGATAGTGTGGTAGCAATGCTAGGTATGGGCTAACCTGGGGTGTTACAGTTGGTATCAGAGCCTATATTTTAGATCTCTGAAGTAGGGTATAAATAACCTAGAATAATTTCAAAAATTCTAGGATATCTATATAATTTAAATTTGCCCATTTTCTAAACAACTAAATATTTGACTTAGGTTTAATAATTTAAAATTTGACACACTGGTGCACAATAGGATGGGGATTTTAAGTCATGCATTGCATTTAAGCTTTTCCTTATATTTTATTGTTGTTATATTTTATCTGTATTGTTGTGCAAGTGAGGTCGCCATGGGCTTGCCGTGCCTTGATTCATGCGTTTTTTATTTGATCATCCCTTCCATGTTGGTACTAACTAGTTCACATCGATTAAAGAAGCATTGAGTAGAAAAGATTTGGTCATTTACGTAATCCTTGAAAGTGTGAATAACTAGATGAGAAAATTTGAATTGTTGGATTAAATAATTATAGATACATCAAGGGATTGGCTTTGCTTCCGAAGCACGACCAATAAGAGGTCAAAATAATAATCATATTGATTAGTTTTAGTTTACCCTAAAAGGTTTATGTCGAGTTCATCAGTGGTGCTTAAAGATTCCATATTATGAAATATGAGTGAACTTTAGACAAGACAATGTTTGAGAGAAGCTTTTTCCTGTATCTATATCTAAAGCCACATTTCCTCACATGGTATATTTATTACCTGTCACCTATTACTTCTTAATCAACCTCATGCACTTCTCTTGCGTGGCAATCATCATCCATCTTGTTCCTTGTTGTGGCTTGATGAAGTATATCTAATATTTTTCCTTCAAATATCCGCCCTACCATTAGCCATCTTGAATATAATGTTTCAGTTGAACCCATTGGTACTAGATTAATCTGGGATTGCTAATCAAAACAATGGATAAAAGATCATACGAGATAGTTAGGTCTGTTGTGATCCATACACACGCCAGTTATTAATTGCTAGCTCATTTGGGGCTGATCAAACAATGCTTATTGTTTCTGCAAGTTTATATGCTACTTTGGTTTGGGATTTATTTATCTGTTGGAGCGCAACTGGTGGATGCATACATAGGTTCTTCATATGAAAAGATAAGTACGAATTAACAGTGTAGTTTGAAACAGAGAGTTAGCCATGTAATCTGAGAAGACAAGCTAGTACTTTTGAGTAGTTTCCTGGGAGGTTTCTTCGAACCCTAAACCCTAAACCCTAAACTAGTGCAGTCCTGACTTTATCATAGATTAGTTTTCTAGGCAAGGTTTATTCTACAGATTCCGGAGCTTCTGATGCATAGAGTAGTTCTTTAGATAAACCTTCATTTTGAAGGCAAGCGTATGACGAACCCCAGTTCTATATGTTTGTTCATTGCGTGATTGTGTGATTGTTTGCTGTCTTTTGATTCAGATTCTTGTACCCAATTTGGTCCAATTTAGACTTGTTTTGGTTGAATTGTTTCGGTTCTTTCACTTCGATTCATCTGTTTATGTTCAGAAATATTGTGTTTCTTATTTTCCAAGCTAAATCGGTGAGAAACTGTTCCAAGTGGCTACTCCAATAAAGTTCGGTGAGAACTATTTGCTTGCGGACTAGTCCGATGGCTATTCTTTTCATGTTAGTCCGGTGAGAGACTGTTCCGAGCAGCTAGTTCCGAATTAAGTTTGGTGAGTACGGTTAGCTCGTGGGCTAGTCCGGGCGACATATTCAGATATTTGGTTTAAGTCTTCATGTTGACAATGAGGTTCTCAGAAACTTCCTTGGTTAATTATTCGACATTGTTCTTATGGTTCTGAGTGTACTTGCTGAGTATTGTGTTTTCATTTGGTTTTCAGGTACTAAGTAAGCGACATATGCATGGGATACGAGCGTAGTACATCTACCACATCACTTGACCACATATTATAGACAATGCTTAGATAACCATCATCTAGTAGTCCTAGTCTATTAGTTGCCTATCAAATTTGCCTATGTTTTGTATTTTAGAATTATCTTAGTGTGATCTTTTGGTTGCTCAGATCGTTATCTCTACACCTTCTATATCTTATCTGAGTTCTGAACCATATTGAGGATCTATGATGAATATCCTTAAAATGCATGTCCTTATAAACAAAGAAGGTACTGCCCAAATTACAATTTTTTCTATACTTGGTGTTATTTAGATAGTGTGGTAGCAATGCCAGGTATAGGCCAAACCTGGGGTGTTACACTAATGAAAGTCAAGGTTTTTTTTAGAGAGGCTTCTTTAAGTTAGGTAACAGAGAGGATACTTGATTTTCGGAAGACACATGGTTGGGTTACTACCCTCTCTTGACAATATCCATCCTTATATAACATTATCCAATGAAAACAAGTTTCAGTGTTTTGAATCAGGCTCCACTAAATATAGTTTTTCGAAGAGCTTTACCAGGGAACAAATGGACAAGATGGTTGCATTTAGTTCCTTGTTTGATGTATATTCATCTTACTAACCAACCTAATAGTTTTGTTTGGAAGTTAACAACTTCAGGTCATACTCGGTCAAATCATTGTATCTAGATTACATGAATGACCAAACCCGGTTTTTGCGAAAATACATTTAGAAACTAAAGGTTCCATTTAAAATTATGATTTGTATGTGGTTCTTGCATCACAAGGCTTTACTCACAAAATTTAATTTGTTGAAATGCAATTGGCAGGGAAACAGAAAATATTGTTTCTATGATCAAGATGAAAGAATTAAACATTTATTTATGACATGTCCTTTGGCAAAGATGGTTGTTCATTTGACTTTCAATATTGCACCTCCAAATAACATCACAAATCTATTTGGAAACTGGTTAAGGGGAGTTTCAAATAAAAAGAAGGTCCAAATCCGAGTAGGAGTTTGTGCTTTGCTTTGGGCCATATGGAATGTGCGCAATGATTATATCTTTAACAATGTGAAATCTACTTATTTTATGCAGGTTATTTCTTGGCCACATTGGATCCTTACATGGTACTTCCTAGAGCAAATGGAAAAGCGACAAACTTTGGATGTTGGATGCATCCTGTTAGAAACGGTTGCACGAGATATATACATCTAGTGTAATTGGAGTTTTGATCTTAGGATAGCATGTTGATGCAGAGCCACTACATGTGGTCTGTTCTTTTTAGATGGTTGGTTTATGTCTCAAACCTATGTGGCCTGGGATGTAATATTTTGTAATACTGAATTTTAATAAGGTAATAAGCGGCTGCATGCATCAATCGATACAAAGGCCGATATCATCCCCATTTAAAAAAACATCTTCGACTACCATGCTTTTTATGTCTACCCTATACATTCAGTTTGGTCAGTCCAAGAAGTGAGCCTACCTCACTTAGTTAGGGAAGTAGGAGGAAGATTTGGGTTCTTGTTATTTCAAAACAAAATCATGTAGGGTCATCCCCTATCGCATCCTTTCAGAAAAAGGTTTGGTTAGTCTAAGCGACTTATCCTTCCACCCTTATCTGATCTGTCTTCAACTGAAAAGATATAATAGAATTGAACCATGTAGTTATCTATTGTGAAATGCTAGATTCAATTGGTCAAATAGACGAGATGAGAACTTAAGTAACATGAAATTGGTATATAATTAACGGCTGTAAATTGATGATCATGGATAATTGGATGGAAAATAGGTAGATTGCATGCTCGATACACTATTATTAAAGAATGTTAGTGGGATGACATGGACATTTTATTGGCTATTGGAAGAGATGATGTGAATAACTTGCATGTATAGATAGACAAAAATTAATTATAGTTAGTGGGTTTTTGGTTTATAAGGAGTATAGATGGGAAGATCCTAACTCCTGAAACGACACATGTAAAAATGTTTGGTGAACAATGGATTCTATGTGGACCTAGTACCAATAAAGATAAAATTGATTATTTGCACCTTATAATATCCCAACCATATAGCAAGACATTAAATTCATTCTGGCTCATAAGTTATATGCAGTAATTTTAAAATGAAAAAACTCCGAACTTCTTTTTCTGTACATTCGCACATTATATGTCTACGCTCAAAAAGTTTCGGAAAAAATATTCCCTCCAATCCAAATTAATTGACTCGGATTTGTCTAGATTCGGATGTAGCTAAAACATGTCTAGATACATCCGAATCTAGAGAAATTCAAGTTAATTAATTGGGATCAACGGAAGTATATTTTTCTGGCCTACATAAAAAGACAAATTTTGATGCTCCAATATGACTATTCATGAGTCAATTTTTTTTGTCTTTTACATAAGCCACAAAATTGTTTTTTTCCAAACTTTCTGTGCGAACATAAAATCTTTGGATTTTTTGATAAAAGGGTTCCCATATTTCATTAACAAAATCAAAACTACATGATCAATTACAAACACAACATCCACCCGTTTTTTGTTCTTCACCCATCTATGATAAAGTTCCAAATAAACGAGAACAAAAAGAGTGCTAGTAACAAAGAAGGAAAGATAGGGGTAGATTAAAAAAAATAAGCATCTCCCATGACTCACGTATTTTAAATCTAGTTACAAGCATCCCCTAGCATGCCTATTTAAAGTGCATCTTCTTCTTTTTTGTTTTCTTCTTCAGATGATTCTTCCTTTTTTATCTTCTTTTATCACTAAACAAATCTTGGTATTGATGACCCACAAGTATAGGGGAGAATATCATTTTGCGGCCCGAAAGTTGGGGTGGACAGGCAACGCGGTACCCAAGTTGATTTTTATCACCGCGATTCGAAAAGTTGGGGCGCCAATTGCTGAGAGGGGTCTTTCGAGTGAATGATGGTCAAACCAAATATTTTCAAATCGCGCCTGTTAAGTCAGGATATTCCGTTACACTAGTTCCTGATGTGCCCCTCCTTCGCCGGTCACTCTTCTTAGCCACCCTGCACGTGTCGTAGAGGCAAATCCATTACTGTACTTTCCTAACTCTCGACACTGAATCTTGCTGCGGCGGCGGCGGCGGTCCCTTTTCTTCACTTCCCCGACCCTAAATCTGTCGGCGGCGGAGGACCTTTTTTCTCCCTCCCCCGACACTGAATTCGGCGGCGGCGGCCCAGCATGTCTTTCAAGGCAAAGGTTGTAGCTACACCGCCGACTGAAAAGGGTCCGTCGGGGCCCAAGTCTGGGGCTCAACACGTAGCTGCGGCGAGGTCTTCAGCCCCAGTTAGCGAGGAGGCCAGCAAGGATTCTGCTCCCAAGGTACCTACGAGCAGCGGGTTGAAGAGAAAAGCAAGGCCGACGGCGGATTGTTCGGCTCCGGTGGGTGGATGCAGCACTCAGATCTCGAAGAAAAAAATCTGGGGGAAGAGCGAGAGGTGAATTTTTCTTATATGTGCCTTATCTTGCAAGTAGATTAGTTACGGCATAATAGAATCGAATGAACTGAAATGTTCCCCTTTTTAATCAAATTAGGCACAGTTTTGATACAAGTGACCTATATGAGTTCACAGTTCATGTTCGGCAGTACACTACAAAGCTTGATTTTGGTTGCGAGAGGGTTGTGTTCAGACAAGATGTGCATCTGCTTGTGAATTGCAAAGAGGTTGTGTTTGTTTCGCAGCTGGTAGATATACTTGCCGCTAGAATTCCCTGGGGTTCTAAACAGAGGACAAAATTGGTGTAGCGCAACATGAATAATACCTATCAGCAAATTGAGCACTCCCATGAGCTTCAGATGGTTTGGGAGTGTTGTGCAGCTGATCGTAAGGTGAAAGTTGAAGCGATGATTGATGATATGTATGCAGATGCTGGAGATCTTGCTGCCAGAGCTTCTGCTCCTAGAGAATACGGACCAATAGATGCTGATCTGGATAAGTTCAGTATACGCATAGAGGTGGATTCATACATGGCAAAACTTGATGAGGGAGTTAATAAGCGGTTCAGTCATGTCTTTGTGGAGATCACTGTCGATTCCAAAAACATAACTCTTGATGAAATGAGAGAGATGATCGGTAAGGAAATCACTATTGGCCCTAAGCAGATGGCAAAAATCCGGTGGTGGCATCATAAGAAGCAACAATTCATAGATGTTTTGGATACTGAAGATCTTATGCAGATTATGCGGCGAAAGAAGCGAACCAGGAAGGTGTTCTTCCTTGGTACCATTTCTGATGTTGTTGAACAGGTTATAGTGGATGTAGATGCCCCTGTAGTGGCTGAACAGAATGAGGTGGTCGACGTTGATGAGATCTGATGAGAGCTGCTACCCTGGGCTTGTCATATGGACCGCGGGGTTCCCCTGCCTGTATTTGTAATATTGACTGCTGTTGCATTTAGAGCGTGCTTCTGTGATTATGTTTGTTGAGAGATTGCGATATAATGCTATGCGAGCTGTTGAGATTTTCGGACATGTCACTCACTGAAACCATCGTTGTTGTAATAAGACATAAGTACATTGTAGTTGACATGATTATGTTTCTTAAGATGACGTACCGTACTTGTTTCAGTTATTATGTTTGTTGGGACATTGTAATGTAATGTTTTGTGAAACCATGACTGGACTAGTGATGCATAAATACATTGTAGTTGACATGATTATGTTTCTTGAGATGATGTACTATACTTGTTTCTGATATTTTATTTGTTGAGAGACTGTAATGTAATGTTTTGCGAAACCATGACAGGACAAGTGATGTGTAAGTACCTTGTAGTCGACATGATTTTGTTTCTTGAGTTGATGTAATATACTTGTTTCTGTGATTATGTTTGTTGAGAGATTGTAATGTGATGTTTTGTGAAACCATGTTGTGGTTATGTTTGTTGGGAGATTATAATGTAATGTTTTGTGAAACCATGACTGAAGAAGTGATGCATAAGTACCTTGTAGTTGACATGATTTTGTTTCTTTGGATGATGTAATATACTGGTTTGTTTTCGTTAGGCAATGAAGTTGGGATGGAGGGAGTGCGGGTTTAATATTTGAAATGAGAATGTGTGAAGAGAATCCATATCAGGCAGGAGACAGTAATCCATGGAAAGGGCATGGTATCCATTAAACTATTGTAACATGCCAATTTAGTCATCATTGCAGCGGTAGAAGGGCTGCTCTCTCTCTCTCTCTCTCTCTCTCTCTCTCTCTCTCTCTCTCTCTCTCTCTCTCGCCGACGCCGTCGCCGTCGCATTCGCCATGCTGTCCTTGAACGGCGAGGACGACCAGTCGAGCAGCGACAGCCTTCTCTCCGACATCGAGTATTCCTTCCATGATGTGAGTTCCTCTGTTTTCTCGGGCTAGGGTTAGGCAATGGTAAATCACTCGATCTGAGCCCGACCAGATGTGCATGCAATCGTGTTCGATTTCAGCTTTGCGTTTACCTATAGGTACCAAGGACGATCTACGACTCCGAATGGGAGGGCCTAGATCTCGATGGAGAAGTGCCGTGTGACCATGGGCTAAAACTGAGAATATATGTTGCATTCGAAGGCAGTAACACTGGGAGAAGGTTTTTAGGATGTACAAATCAGGTTTGTTTACATTATGTGCAACTATGACATGAAGTAAAATGTATCGTGCATGTTCATAACACTATAGTGTGTGTGTTTTTAGGTTGGCCCGGTGTGTAAAGCAGTAGAGTGGGTGGATCTTGAGTGGCCAGATGCACTTAAGAAATGTTTGGCACAGTTATGGGAGATGTATGAGTTGGAAAGGTCGGGGAGATTTACTGATGTAAGTGATGCAGCTGAAAAAAATTATAAGCTGTCGGTACGAAATAAGGAGCTGGAACAAGAAATCGAGAATTTGCAGTCAAAGCTAACTGACGGAATCGATGGGAGCTTGGTTGTTGGAACTGCAAAGAAGCTTCAGGATAGTCACAGGTTGCTGATTCATAATGCAGAAAAGAAGAGGGATCAGCTCAGGGAAGACAAGAAGAAGCTAGAGTGCTGCATTGCGGATCTATTGAAGGAACTGAAGAAGGCGCGTGAGGGTGAACAAGGACAAACTATAGAGGATAAAGGAAATTCGAGATGAATAATTTATGTTGTACTAATGCTTGAAATTCGAGATGAATAATTTTGCCAGCTCGGGGCAAGTTGGGCTCAGCCCGCTGGCACGGCTGGACCGAGCTGAGCTGGCAATGCCGGACCGCAGCCATGTCGGGCTGGCTCGGGCTCGGCCCGGTCCAGCTCGTCAACTCGCCATTTTTTTGAATTAGCAAAGGGCCGAATTAGAGGAGTTGGGCTGGTTCTAGAAAAGGCTGGGTTCCTTTCCATCGTTAGATAGACTCGCTGTACGTCTGTACATCATCATCCTCAGCGCCGCATGTGTATTGTCGTCCTCAGCGCCGCCGTCGTGCTAGCCCCGCACAGCCACCGCCGCGATGCTAGCCCCGCCCTGCCGCTGCCGCCGTGCTTTCCCCGCCCCTCACTACCGCTCGTTGTCCGTCGCAAGCATCGTGGTAGCCCCGCCCTGCATCGCCACCATCCTGTACTGCCACCGCCGTCGCCGCCCCGTACTGCCACCGCCAAGCAACACTGCCCAGGAAGATGGCCCCACCCGTTAGTGTCTATCGCCGCCAGGCTCGCGAGCCGGACCAAGCTAGACCGAGTTTGGGGAAAGCTCGGGCCGAGCTCCATTTGGAGGCTCGCCGGCAGCTTCGAGCTGGCTCGAGCTCGGCCGGAAAAGCTCGAACTTTTCTCTAGCTCGGCCCGAGCCGGACCAAGTTAGCCCGCGTCCAGGTATAGTGGTTGGTTTATCGCCGTACCGTCGAATTAGGCGAACTTGTGTCTTTTTTTGGTAGCGAAAAATCAACGTCTAAAACAAATCGCCCATGTTTGGTGCGCCGGGGTAGACGGCTGGAGGTGCTCTAAACCACGTCAGACTGCCTCTGTGCGAGAGTCCTGGTCCGTCATGTAAATCAGCTACGAGACGGGGACGGTCGGTTTGTCGCAGCGACCTCCACTCTAGATTTCACCCGTACGTACGTAACCGTCCTAATCAAAAAGCTCCTGGCTTTAAAATCTCCAGGAAACACCGTCCTCCTCCCTAATTCGAGAGCTAGGGTTTCCCCAAAATCTCCCTTCTCGGTGAGTTGAGGCAAGATGGCTGGTGAGGTGGAGGTTTCTTTCAAGCGGCGCGAGGATGCGGACGAGACGGCGACCAAGGAAGGGGTGGACGCCGGCGAGGAGTGCCTGCTGAAGCGGTGCACCAGCACCACCAGCACCACCACCACCAAAAGGAAGGTGGAGGAGGCGGCGTCGACCAGCGACGAGTGCCCGCAGGAACCGTGCACCACCAAAAGTAAGGGGGAGACGGCAGAGGCACCTTGCTACACGGTTGTGAAGAAGGTGCACCCAGTCAAGCCGGCGGCGGCGGCGAAAAAGATGAAGCGGCTGCCGCAGAAGGAGGTCGATTGGATCCTCGCCCAGGTTGTCGAAGAAGATCATCGCCTCCGTGGTGAGGTCAGGGAACTGAGGCGCCAGAACCGTGATCTGCACAGGTATGCGGCTGCACGCGACTTCATTGAAATCGAAGAGGAGTTTTCCGTGTTCCAGAAGTGGGTCCGCAGCAAGTACGACAAGCACGGCTTCGTCGAGGTCGACAACAAGTTCCTCGCTGACAGGGCCAAGGTCCGAGCATCCAGCGACGAAGGTATCGGCGACGAAGCACGAGACAAGGAGGCGTTCAAGGACAAGGACATCGACTTCTCTGCAGGTAGCAACAAAGGCGACGAAGCACGAGACAAGGCGTTCAAGGACATCGACTTCTCTGCAGGTAGCAACAAAGACATGAAGGAATTCTTTATGAACTTGTGGCCCTGAACCATTGTTATTTTGTTTTTGCAATCCCGTCAGATTATCGATGTAGAACTGCAGTTTTAGGATCGGATTAGCCGTTTATATTTCTTCTGTCTTATATATATCATCCATCGAGATCAATGTTCTATAACTGTATGATCCATGGCACCTGGGTTCATCTAGGCCCTGATAAACCCCGTCTGTAATAGTTTATTCTCTTTGTTCATCAGTGTCTGCGATGATCCCTCTACAGCCGCAGATTTAAGTTTAGATGTGATGTATCTGTCTTATTATTGATCCACCGATGTCAATTCTTTATTACTGTATAACCACACACCCACACGACATGATGATGTGGTTCTCTTCTTAGATAATTTAGAAATATGTGTTTGATGCTAGCTTCTAGCAAATTACTTTCAGCGTTGTCTGACAAAAGCCAACCGTAGCTGAGATGGACAATTTGTTATGCTCCTGTAACAATGCCGTGTTTACTTCAGAAGTTAGAACATCTATTGTTCCGAGTCTCACTTTTATCTCGTCATTAGTTAGTTTGTAAAAACAATTGTTATGTTTGGGTGGGATGCAGAACTTGCAGATTTTGTTCTCTAGGTGCACACTTGATCGCCTGGAATTTCTAGTTTGTGAGGTGCGAGGTTTCCAGGTTTACAGATTCTTCTCTATTTTATTTACACTTTCACTATAGAGCTAGTACATCCATCAAAAGTCTCACGATATCCCTTAATCTCAGCCGTCAGGCTGCTTTGGAAAGCGTGTCAAAAAAAAGACGGAAAGCACATAAACACTCCTCAAGAAACATTCATAACTACCCATTCATAGAGTAGTCTTTGACAATCAATAAATAAGTCATTGCATATATCTCAAGTAGTACATATAGAACAATCTCAGGTCCAAGGTAGACTACTAGAAGGGGTGTATCTTTGCTTTGAGCATATGGGGCAGGAGGGGAGAGGGGAAGGGGGCAGAAGACATATACACAGACACCACATATAAAAAATACGAAGATTCATATATAATACCGACGCGAAACTGCAACGACATAGATTTCTCCATTCAAAGTTTAAACTTAAAATACTTCCTACTGCTGGGTGACGAATTTGACGCTAGAGTGGGACTGTGGGAGCTGGCGTGGGGAATGTTCGTTTGCGGTACCAAACTTCGTGGGTGAGTGCACCGCGGTATCCGAGTTGTCATCAATCGCGCGGAGGGGCCGTAGTAGAATCGCCAATAGTCCAGAAGGGCCAAATGGAGGTGAATACAAACGGTCGTTTGAACCAAACGAAAAAGGTTGAACTCAAATACCGCCGTTAGGTCAACTCTTCTTGGCCCGCCATGTCAGTATTCCCCGTTATCTTTTGCGGTCGTGGACTAGCTTACCACTGCGTGGACCAGATCCCTGAGTGGACCAGATCTATTTCTTTTTTGACTAATTATAGTAAGATATTGTGTTGATAAGAAAAAAATAGTCTTCTCTTATTTTTAAGGGATCAGCCATTAGCTAAGGGAAGACAGTCTTCTATTTCTTCATTCTCTCTCCTCCAACTAAGCCCCCGTTCGTTTTTAATCCCTTGGTAGGTTGGATTGCTTTGAATTGTGGCCTGATCCAGCCTTTTCCAACCCATCCATGTAAATTTTTCAGGCCATTAAATTAAGTTCTTCGTTTGACCCCAACCATCCAGGCCATGGATTTCAGCCCAAGCCATCTGGGCCATTTTCCTATTAATCGGGCTGGATAAAAAACATCGCCATTTGACCCATGGATTGTTTCCAGGTCTTTTGTTGGAGTGCATCGAGCAAACTCAGCGTCAATGGACCGGCACAAACGAACACTGTGGAAGAAAATAGAGAATCAATCTATGCGTGAAATTATCTAGGTTTGGATTGGGTGTAGATGGGCTGTCACCAAATCCAATCCTGGTTCAAATCCAGATCAGGATTCAATCCCTAGAAAACGAACAAGGCCTAAGCGAAATCTGACATGACAACCGTAAGGGAAGAACTTTTTTCTTCATTTTCTCTCCTCCAACTAAGCGAAAATCTGACATGACATCCGTAAGAGAAGACTGACGTTACCGTATTATACATGCTCTTAAATGAGGCAATGGCCTACCATCGCATGTGGTGATAAAAGATAAGGTATCACGGTTTCTAATGAGATGATTCGGCTGGTGCCGAATTCGTTGCCGGCGAGCCTGATCGATTTGTATCGCCGGGAGCTCGCCGGTCAAATGGACCAAAACGGAACATTGGGTTGTCATGCAGCTGGAGATGCTCTTAGTACTTTCCTTTTCTAATTTCAGCAAGAAACTCGAGGTGAGACTGCATGAATTATTCCGGTTATCCGATCAGAGCTTGTCTCACACGATCGATCATCGCGTGCTGTCCAGCCTGCCGCACGTCACTGCCACGCTAGCCGCCATACCCACTGTGCGCGCTGCAGCAAACAAATCTGACAGATCTGTTGACCCACCTGACTATTCATCGTGTGTAGTACTAGTAGTTTCCTTCTCCCAATCAGATAAATGGAGAATAGAATGGACGAAGTTTGGAGCAGAGTATTTAATCAAGTCAGGTACTCAGGTGGCTCAACAGATCTGCAAGATTTGTTTGCTCCAGCGCAGGTCTGGCGGCTAGCGTGGCAGTGACATGCCACAGGTTGGACCGCACGGTATGATCGATCTATTGACCACCGTGTCATACAAGTTCTGATGGATAATCGTGCCGGAACAATTCATGTAGTCTTACCTCGAGCTTCACACGGAAATTAGAAAACTGATTGCGTGATACGCATACCTTTATTATTTAGAGTGGAGAACTGAGCCCTCCTGCCGTGGTTGTTTAACCTAAATTTAATTGTACTTTCACTGTCCATAATAATAAGATGTTTACACATTTCAATGTGGGATATAAACGGATCAAAATTAGTGACCTACGTATCAAGTGTGTTTAGATACATAAATTTCAGAAAAAAAGATAAAACATGTTACGCGAGTAAATCCAATACGAGCACTCTCCGGGACATCCTCATCGGGCAGATATGGGATGTGAAAACTCTAACACTAGTTCATTTGTTCCTCTATGCATAAATAGTCTTTAAAATTTTCAGATATTTCCGTGGAAACTTGAAGGTATAAATACAAGATTGAATGTTCAAATACCAAATTTTACGAAAGCTGAGCATATAAGTACAATCTAGCACAAATTGATCTCACCACCAAGATCGAAGCTTCTTCTCGGCGTAACACATGGATAACACCCAATTTCAAACAATGTACTCCCATCGTCCCGAATTAGATGTCGCAAATATATCAAAGATTCGTATGTATCTAGACACGTCTTGGATCTAAATAAATCTATGATATCTAATTCGAGACAGAAGGTGTAGTAAAAAACTTATACGACAACCACGAGGATAAAAGTTTGATTGGTAGAGATCCTCCACGAGGGGACAATAATGCTCAAGTTTGGGATGCTTTGATAGATTATTTACGTAACCTGATCGACATTCAAAATCTAAAAGATTTTTTTTGTAGAATTAATAGCTTCCATTTCCATGTGGCATCTTGCAGGAGTTGGATACGTGATCATTTAGAATCGTATTCGGTTCCTGTAGGAATTGGATTTCCAGTTTTATTGGAAAAAATCGAATTCAGTTCTAGAGAGTCAAATGAGGTGTTAGGTGTTGTGCATCAATATGTAGGTACAACAATAAACATAAATTCTCATTTATAAACGAATTTCTTTCACATATCAATTACTCCATATATTCACAACAAAAGAACTAAACCGACATCATGCATTTTATACATAACAAAACTTTGTCATGTTTACACACTTCTATCACAATTTGTAAGCATATAATCTCTGTGCTGATTCGAGCTGGTTAGCCAAGAATCCACATGACATAGCCAGATCGGGCGAATCCCCACCCAGCGAGAGAGAGAGAGAGATGTCCTTTGGACAACTTCAATGGATACGAGATCGATCTCGATTGCAACATCACACGTGTAATAATTGATGAAAAGCTAACCACCCCTCAAACGTGTCAACATACTAGTCTAGTATATATTATTTTGCAGGCATTCCAGTACACTAAACACGTAGAGTTCACATACAGTATACTGGCTGACATCACCCTTTTCCATCGTCCAGGAAACGACGGCACACGGTCAACGATGCTTGTCGGGAGAAATTTTATTCTGGCAAATTTTACGGTACCCCGGTACCCCTGGGCATCACTGGCGCATTTTAAATTGTCAAACGAACGTACTCGAAGGATTGACAGATTTGCAATGAGAAGTTTCCTTGTCACTAGTAGCTCTCATCTCCCCCACACGAAGCTAGAACTAATTAATCCAGTCAACAAACATATTAAATGGCTTGTTCTTGGACGTTGGAGCGAATCAGCAAAGTGAATTTGACATCATGTATACGATACTATTATGTGATATTATATCCACGATGCATAGTACTGTCCCGTTTCAAAATACAAAATGTTTTAGCTTTATAAAAAAAAGTGTCTAGACTATTTTTGGTAGATTCATTTAGGTTTAGAGTATCTACACACTAAAATAGATCTAGATACACTCCTTTCACAAAGCTAAAACATTTATATGTTGAAATAAAGGGAGTATCGTATAGTGATATCATAGTCTAGTGTATTTATTGTTTTAAGAATTTCAATATAAAATTTTGTACAAGATTTATTTAAGATTAGTTTTTCTTATTCTACTTATTATGATACCGTATCTACCTATGATATCAACATAATCCAGTACTTCATATGTAGGAGAGAGAGTACCAATAAAATCCCACCGTTAATTCAAGAGGTTAGTTTAGACTTTTTTTCCTTTCGCCAACGCAGGGGTAACCAATGATGTTCATAGTACATCACCGGAGAGCCTGTAGCTCAGATCTACCGATGGTGTTCGGCCTCCCACCACGACATTGACGAGATCGTGAGCATGTAATCAATGAACATTATCCACAACTGCCGCACCTCCGGCCGTCCCACCTCACTCGGCATCTCCGGCGGCACCGCCGCATATCGGCACGTGTCCATGACCGCATCTCTGCTCTCCGCCACTGTGACATAGCTGACTGTCACTGTTGCTTTTTCAAAGAAATATTGTGTTGGCATGTACATACGTACTTACTGAAGGGATTGACAACTGATGTACCCTAGCTCATTGCAATGAGCCTTTTTATACCATGCATTTGTTTTTCTATTGAGGTGATGGGTCGCAGGCGGCGACTCACTCTCGTGGCCGGCACGCTGGGGTTGCCAGCGGCAGGGTCGGGCTCTAGGTTTCAATGCTTGGGATCAGACTCCGGTTATGATGGAGGCGATGCCCTGGCTGCGCGAGAGGCGCTCGCAGACCTTGAAGACGCCTCCGGCGAGCTGGGTTGGACCACGGTCAGCCGCCGATGGAGAAGATCGGATGATGAGCTGCGTCAAGCGTTCTGGGAGGATATCGGCTATCCGACGTCTACCTCCGGTTCTGGGAGAAGGGCTATCGGACGCCTGCCTCCCGCATATCGGCATGTGCCCATGAACCAAAGAGATGCAAACACGCATAATTTGTCAAAGAGTACAAAGGAGAAAGCTCAATGGAAAAAAGATTTGGGATCTACCATGTCTGCCCAAAATTAAAGACTTTGTGTGGCGCTTAGCACACAATAGCTTGCCTCTAATGACGAATATCAAGCGACGAGGGATGGACTGTGACCCATCATGTGTGTGCTGCAAGAGAGCTCATGAGGATATGGTGCACATTTATTCTTGAAATGCAAAGAGATGAAAGAGTTATGGAGGAGCATTGGGATGGAGGAGATGCGTCACCGCATGAGCATATATGGGAATGCACCAGCGGTGATTCAGGACATCCTAGCTCTTGACGATGAGAAGAAGACTCTGATCATGTGCTTGATGTGGCGTTGGTGGCTGGGAAGGAATAAGAAAGGTCAGGAGGGGGAAAAGCTGTGTCGATGGAGGAAGTGTTGGGTGAATGTCAGCAGCACTATAGCAGACAGGTGAAACCAAGTACTAGTTTCTGTTCCCGCCCAATGATGGAAAAACCAAGGAGTGACTGGCTAAAAATAAATGTTGACGGTGCCTTCCAAGCTGATGCAAAGCAAGGGGGCTGGGGCTTTATTGTACGCGACAGCCACGGTGATGCTAGGGGATCGGGAGCAGGGCGAATCAGCTATGCTGCTAGTGCACTACAGGGTACAGGCGGAGGCACTTGCGTGTCATGAAGCACTGGTGGCGACAGCAGCATGGGGCATGGGACGAGCGGAGCTGGAGATTGACTCCCTTATCCTAGCAAGAGCGCTACAGGGGTCAGTCAGAGTACGACCTCTCGCCTGAAGGTATCTTATTCCGCGATATGCGCTGCTTCATTAGGCTAAACTTTATTTCGGTCAATGTGGTGCATGTGCCCAGATCTTGTAATTCAGCTGCTCGTATGCTTGCGGTCATTGGTGCTAAGCAAGGCATGTCTAGGCTTGTTTGGCCTGAAAGTGTACCGGATGATGTAAACTTTGTTGTGGCCAGCGAATTTGCTGAGCCGTGTTAATAGAATCGGATAGTTTCACGTAAAAAAAAAAATGATTGAGTGAACCTACACACTAAACGGAGTCTAGATAGACTTTTTGTATAAATCTAAAACATCTTATATTTTAAAACGGATGGAGTACGTACTTACAGAAGGTATTGACAACTGATGTACTCTAGCTCATTGCAATGAATTCTTTTCTCTACATATGATCTACGGAAGCTCTCGGTTCCCACATGCCAAACTACTCATCCAGCCAACAATTGATTCACTCGCTTCTATTCACCGGAGCGCTGGAAGGCAAAGCCATGGATCGCGTGCCAGCGGCTCAGGATCAGAGAAGGCGGGGTGGAGCCCTTCAGTTCCCTTCCCTCTGATGTATGTCTCCCTGTGGTCTGAATCGGCGCCGGCCTAGTTCCGCATGTACGGGCGCAGGTTCGCTGGCCATTGATTGCTGCCGGCAGTGTGCCCCGTCTCGAATTGTCAGCGCCAACTAATTGCTCTCTAAAAGGACGATCTTTACCCCTAAAAACTGGTACTACCTTTCAAGCTAATCCGTTAGATCACTCAAAATGGAGGGTTCATATTCACTTAGGGGTACTGTAAAAGTGCTCTCGTCTCTTTCATTATTAATTACAATGATACATAATCATTTCACACGAATATAATGCCACCTATGATATCCTAGTGGGGGGCTAAGTCTTAAACTTCCATGCATGGACGCGGAGGGAGATGAAGGCATGGATCCAGCGCTAGCGGTGTGGGATCACCATCACTAGATCGAGAAACCTTGTGTCTCGTTGACATCGCCCATGTGATCTCTCTGCTTCGAATCTGCAGCACGATAGTTGACATCGCTCGGCCGCCGGTGATCGCTGCCGGCAGTTGGCTTATCCTGAATTATTAACTCTGTGAATAATGGACCTCTAAAAGTACGATTTTACCCCTAAACCTGCAGACCATCCTAATACCGGGGGATCACACGAAATGAAGGACTGTCTTCATATAAGGGTACCGTCCAGAAATTCTCGCATACTATGGCACACCAGAATTTTTACCAGTACAAAAAAAAACAAAAAAACACGCACACACCAGAATTTTTACATGTGCTGCGTCTACAAGTAGCACGCCATATACTAAGCTCATTTGTCGTACACACGCCGAGGGACGGAAACGGATTATTACTAGTTTACACGCGCGGCACGTGACGTCTGACGTGCGTGCTGTCGGCCATGTCCACCGAGGCACTCCTCGCTGGGGGCGGTGGAGCGGAGAGCCGGTGCATGAGCATCGACGACGTGCTGGCGCTGCACACCGGGGAGTTTGGGCGGTGGCAGCTGCGGCACTTCGTGCTGGTGTCGTTGCCGTGGACGCTGGAGGCGATGCACACCATGATCATGATCTTCGCGGACCGCGAGCCGGCCATGGCATGCGCCGCCTTGGACGGCCGGTGCAGCGACCGGTGCGCCGGCGCCGGGTCCGGCTGGGAGTGGGCCCTGGGGAGCGGCTCGTCCACGGCGGCCGAGTGGGGACTCGTGTGCGGTGAGCGGTACAAGGTCGCCCTCGTCCAGGCCATCTTCTTCGTTGGATGCATGATCGGTATGTCCGGTGAATTGTCGCTCCATCCTCCAGCGCAGCGCAGCGCAGGGTGAATTCATTTGAGTAAGTGACTGGACTGATGCTGTTGGTTTGGCTGGCAGGCGCGGGCGTGTTCGGGCACCTCTCCGACTCGTTCCTCGGCCGGAAGGGCTCCCTGGTGGTGCTGTGCTCCCTCAACGCCGTGGTGGGCCTCCTCACCGCGCTGTCCCCAAACTACTGGGTCTACGCCGCGATGCGCCTCCTCACAGGCTTCAGCACCAGCAGCGTCGGCTTCTGCTCCTTCGTCCTCGCAACGGAGCCCATCGGGCCCTCGCACCGCGGGACCGCCGGCATATCAACCATGTACTTCTTCTCCGGCGGCATCGCGGCGCTAGTGGCCGTGGCCACGATGTTCCAGTCCTCCTGGCGTCTCCTCTACGTCGCCACCTCCCTGCCCTCCCTCGCCTTCGTGCTTCTTGTAATGCCGTTCGTCTCCGAGTCTCCGCGATGGTACCTCGTGCGCGGGCGCGCCGACGACGCCATGCGCGTGCTGAGGGACATCGCAAGCACCAACGGCAGGCGCATACCCGACGACGTTGTCCTCATGCTCGACGGCGACGTCGACGACACCAAGGAACCGCTGTCGTCTTCATCGACCTCGGGTGGTACGATCCTAGACGCGCTCCGATCACCAACGGCGCGGGTCAGGCTTGTGCTCTCGGTGATGGTCAACTTGATTTGCTCGGTGGTGTACTTTGGGCTGAGCCTCAACGTGGTCAACCTGGAGACCAACCTCTACATCAGCGTCGCCGCGAACGCGCTGGTCGAGATGCCGGCGTGCCTTCTTACCACTCTGCTCCTCCACCACTTCGGGCGTAAGCCGGTCGTCATCGGCACCATGCTTCTCAGTGGCGTCTCATGCGTCGCCGGTAGTCTCATTACCGGTGGCGGTGCCATTAGGATGGCCTGCGGGGTGGTGGGGATCTTCGGGATGGGGACAACATACAACCTGCTGGTGGTCTACACCGCGGAGCTGTTCCCGACCGTGGTTCGGACCGCGGTGTTGGGGTGCACGGCGCAGGCAATGCAGTTGGGTGCCATACTAGCGCCCCTCGTGGTGGTCCTCGGGGAGCGGGTGCCGTTCGCGCTCTTCGGCGTGTCTGGGATCATCGGCGGTTTGCTCGTCTTCTCCCTCCCGGAGACCATGAACATGCCCTTGTATGACACCATGGCCGGCTTCGAGAAAGCATCTACATGTGCAGAGGGAAATGCAGCGGAGAGCTATCAATTTTGATTCTGTTTAATGAGATTCGGGGATGAAACATGTTTCCCATGGAACCACGAATGAATAAAAAACTGAATTGCACAAGTTGACTCATCTTTTTATTTATTTTGATGATGGGGAACTGTGTGTATTGTTTCACTAGTTGGTACTTCCATGCTTCGTAATATAAGACTTTTTCGCTAGTTAGGAGCAAGAGCAAGAACAATAGTATAGCCACATGTTGGCTATAAGATAATGTCACGTCATCTATAGCCAGTAGCTAACATGTACAATAACAAGGTATAGAAATATACTACTATTTTATTAATACTTGGCCCACCGTTCACTCTCACAAAGTGCCTAGGAACACATGCTAAAGCTAGCTCTTGCATGAGAGTCCACTCTCCCTCTCTCTCATTTTCTCTCTCCTCCAACTCAGCAAAAATATAATATTTAATGTTTTATAGCTAGCTGGTGTCACTCTATTGTACTTGCTCTAATAACAATTTTGGGTACACAGACGAACCATTCGTCCTAGCCTATGATGTTGCTCATGTTTTCTATGTGAAGGATATGTCTACCAAACCAATAAAAAGAAAAAAAAGCAAACGGATACATCATACCATGAGCCAAAGCGCCACATAGTTCTTTCAGGGAAAATAAACATCGTGGGAGTGGAGGAAAAAACAGATATGTCAGAATATTATAATAAGTTTGATGAAATTTCACCCTTCACAGTGACATTGACCCAAGCATCCTATTAAATGATGAAGATACTTCATGGTTACGGCCGACGCGATCATAAGGAAGGCATTTTAGGAAACAAGTGACTATATGTATTTTGAATTATGCCTTTGGTGGTTTTGGTGGTTTTTGATATGCGATCAATATGTATTTTGAATTATACCACGATTCTAGCCATAACATTGGTTATTTGGACCGAAAGTCATGAAACCTCGAACATAATAGCTTATTTTGAGAAGGATTTTTCGAGATGCAATCAATATACCAAGTTTGATATTTTTACTTGCAACTATGTCACATAATATGACACCACACGAAGGATTTGCATTGTTCGGACCGTTTTTGAATTTCTTATGCCCGTTTCAAACTATGGTCAAAACGGCGGGCATGAAGATAGGGGATGAGTCTTGCTAAAACTTACATTAGATCTCTAAAAAAACATCATATTGTGAGTCTAAAAAGAATTTTTTCAAAAGATCATGAGCATTAGATCATGTACCTGTAGCTTAAACCGGACCCACTTCCTACGAATTGGTAGACATTTGTCTTTTTCACTCGGGGTGGATGGAAAGGTTTGAGATACCCCGACTAGGACATCGTCCATGTAAGGTGGTCTAGTATTTTTTTTAAAAATAGGGTGGTATCATTTAGAATTAGCCCTTTGGTGGTTGTCTCATAAAACGACCCTTTTCGGCACTCGTAAAATGAAAAATGGCTTTTGCGTGCGATGGAAAGGAAAACTTCCTCCTGCAACATTGTTCGCCATCCCAAGATACACACATGTGCACAATATGGGCACACTATCACGAACTATGCCTCGATTCTGGCCATAACATTGGTCATTTGGACCGCAAGCCATGAAACCTCGAACATGATAGATCATTTTAAAAAGGATTTTTCGAGATGCAATTAATATACCAAGTTTGGTTTTTTTCTTGTAACTATGTCACAAAATATGACACCACGTGAAGGAGTTACATCGTTTGGACCGTTTTTGAATTTCTTATGCGCGTTTCAAAATTTTCCCCTTTCAAACTATGGTCAAAACGGCGGGCTTGAACATAGGGGATGAGCCTTGCTAGAACTTGCATTAGATCTCTAAATAAACATCATATTATGAGCCTAAAAATGATTTTTTTAAAAAAAATAATGAGCATTAGATCATGTACCTGTAGTTCAAACTGGACTCACTTCCTACCGATTCGGTAGATATTTGTATTTTTCACTCAGGGTGGATGGAAAGGTTTGAGATACTGATGGCTCCGTGTTGATGTGGAGCTCGTTAGGGAACCCCAAGAGGAAGGTATGATAAGCACAGCAGTAAGTTTCCCTTAGTTATGAAACCAAGGTTTAATCGAACCAGTAGAAGCAAGGAAACACCCCAAAGGTGTTGCTAGCTGAGCCTTGGCAGGGCGCACTATCGGTGCTAGTAGCATCGTGGAGACCTGCACAACACAACCACGGAACTTTGCCCCCCAACTTGCAATGAGGTTGTCAATCTCACCGGTTTTGCTGAACGTATCGAATAGAAGGAAGTAATAGTTTGCAGAAAGTAAACACAAAAGAGTAAACAGTTTGTAGATTGTATGTAAAAGAAAGGACCGAGGTCCATAGTTCACTAGAGGTGGCTCTCCTTAAGATAGATAACATGCTGGGTGAACAAATTACAGCGGGGCAATTGACAAACATCGAGAAAGCAATACATGCATATACTAATCATTTTGACTCCTTTAGAACTTGATTGGGCAAAACAGATATGTTAGAACATTATAATAAGTTTGATGAAATTCCAGTCTTTATAGTGACACTGACCCAAGCATCCTGTTAAATGATGAAGCTACTCCATGGTTACGACCGACGCGATCATAAGGAAGGCATTTTAGGAAACAAGTGACTATATGTATTTTGAATTATGCCTTTGGTGGTTTTGGTGGTTTTTGATATGCAATCAATATGTATTTTGAATTATGCCACGATTCAAGCCATAACATTGGTCATTTGGAACGAAAGCCATGAAACCTCAAACATGATAGCTTATTTTGAGAAGGATTTTTCGAGATGCAATCAATATACCAAGTTTGATATTTTTACTTGCAACTATGTCACATAATATGACACCACACGAAGGATTTACATTGTTCGGATCGTTTTTGAATTTCTTATGCCCGTTTCAAACTATGGTCAAAACGGCGGGCATGAAGATAGAGGATGAGTCTCGCTAAAACTTACATTAGATCTCTAAAGAAACATCATATTGTGAGTCTAAAAATGATTTTTTTCAAAAGATCATGAGCATTAGATCATGTACCTGTAGTTTAAACCGGACCCACTTCCTACCGATTTGGTAGACATTTGTCTTTTTCACTCGGGGTGGATGGAAAGGTTTGAGATACTGATACGTTGCTAACGTATCCATAATTTTTGATGTTGCATCTTGGTTTTATCTATTTTCTTATGTTTTGTCCACACTTTAGAGTACTTTTCATATGATTTCTTGGACTAACCTATTAACAAGAGCCACAGTGCCAGCTGCTTATTTTTTGCTGTTTTTGGTTCCAGGAAAGTCAGAAAATGAATATTCTCGGAATTGGACGGGACAAAAGCCAAAGTCAGTTTTTCACCGAGGGACACCTAGAGCCAGAATACGAGATGAAGAGGGGCTGGGGCCCGGCCACACCACCTGGCCGCACGGCCAGGCCTGGCCCACGCCAGGGGGTGGTCTGGCCGCCCCAGGCACCCCCTCGGCCTCTCCTTCCGCCTATAAGTTGCCTCTGATATGTAAACCCTAAGTACCCGATCAAAATTCCAAGAAAGAGTCTGTAGCCGCCGTCATCTCCATCCCTACATCGGGAGGAATCTGAATCTCTTCCCGGCATCCTACCGGAGAGGGGAATTCATCCTGGAGGCCTTCTTCATCATCATGCAAGCCTCCGGTGTGATGCGTGAGTAGTTCATCTCTAGACTACGGGTCCATGTAGTAGCTAGATGGCTGGTTCTCCTCCTTTGTGCTATCATGTTTAGATCTTGTGAACTCCGTTCATGATCAAGATCAGCTATTGGTAATTCTGCATGTTGTGTTTGCGGGGATCCGATGGATATTGAGATGCTATTTCACATTGATTATTGATTCTATCATGTCTTTGTTATTTGTGATCTTGCATGCTTTTCGTTGTTATTATTTGTTGATTCTATCGAGGACACGCAGCTAGCAGATCTTCATCTTCACACGAAAGGAACCCTAGGACCGCCACCATTATTCAGGCCGATCCAGCAGTCTAGTTGTATCTTATTATGGTGCCCTATAAGTAATCCTAAAAAGTAATTCTATGTGTACTCTTGCTAGGAACTGTCTATGTGTAATATGAAATATTATATTGTTTATGACACTTTTAGAAACAAAAAAAATTACATCTAGGTTAATCTTATTGAAACATATGGTAGATCATATGTTTAGTTGTATAATATTGTAACAACATGACAAAACATCTCAAGAAAACATAAATTGCTAACATATATTATTATAATTGTTTAAAGGAACACATATTTACCTCTCGTGGCATAAAACAAAGCCATATTTTGACACCACTCAATTTTCATATATTTTATTGCCTTCCGTAGCAACGCACGGGTATTCAGCTAGTCTTTCATAGTGAATATAGAAGGTACCTTAATTGGTTTTACCTGGCAATGATAATGTTAAAATTATTGTTCTGAGAGCATGGATTTTTTCCAGGGTGAAAATCTAAAATATTTGATTGGGCGAAGACTATGCTGGTGTACGGTTTTCTTCTTAGAGTTATCTCTTTTGCAGAATCTGGACTCTAAGAGCATCTCTACTCGGGGGTCCTGAAGCCCCCTAAAGGGCTATGGGGGTGTCGGCGCTCAAAATCGTGTTTGTGTCGGTGCGGCCCGGTTTGCCATCCGGTGCCCCCAGGCCGAACCCAACCCAAGTGGGGACTAGCGTGGGCATCGGATGGAACTGAAAATGATGCGGGCCAGCCCTAGCAGTGAGATAGACGTCTCGTATCCCAAGCGTCATCCCGTCGCCAGCCATGCGGCGCCGAAATTGCTCGCCAACATGTTCTCCCACCATGCCCTTCCACCGCTTTCCGTCTTTTCCACCGCTTCCCGCCCGGGCTTCCCGCTCTTTTCTCGCTATATGTAGGTTCGGCAGCTAACGCCATTGTAGATATACACCATGGCAAGACCTCGCACCCACTCCCTCTACATCTAGGCCGGTGGCCGGTGGTGCTGCTATAGACAGTAGAGTCGGCGCACAGTCATGCCTAGCCACCGTGCTCCTCCACCTCTCCCACTACCCGCAGAAGAGTCGTGGCACCCGTTTCCGTCTCTCCCTAGACCCACACCGACTCAGAGTGTTCTGATCCCGAGTGAGGATCGACTCCGACGACTCCTGCATAGCCAACGCCGACGATCTAGGCTGGGCCAGTTCTGATCCCGAGCCTGAGGAGCTTTTGCAGCCGTCGATACCCCATGGGCCGGCTTATCGGACCACAAGCGAGCCTTACGGGTGGGACATCTTTCGCCAAGTTTTCCTGCCGGAGCACCTCCGGCTACAACATCTTGATGATGTCTACATATGTTTCTTCTATGCGTCGCATAGAGAGCCCGACGACGTTGCCTTGCGTGCTAGTCACGACCGAGAAAAGGAGCAGGTCGAGGCACAGCTAGCAAGATACAACTTGTTGTTCGACATGTGGGTTGTCGCGTCGCCGCCACCATCGCGCCCTCCTGGCGAGAGCAGCGCCTTCGGCCGCCGGAGGTGTTGATCTTTTTCTTTCAATGTAAAATTGAAAACGAATGTAAATTAAAGTGTTTGAATGCTCCATTATTTTTTGTATGGGGGGCACGACTGGTAGCCAGCCCCCTCCCCCAAATCGTGAACTTATCCGGAGCCCTCCCCCTTACGGCCTAAAATCAAGCTGTGTGGGACGCCGTATTGGGGGGACGAGTGGAGATGCTCTAAGGGCGTGTTTGGTTGGTCGGGCCCAAATTTCTCGTTTTTCCTACTTGGCTCGGTGGGTGCTCCGTGGGGAGAGGTTGGGCTTGGGCCAAGTTTGGTAGTTCGTTTGGTTGCCCATATCTAGTTTTCCTATAATTTTGGCAAGTTGTTTGGTTGGAAACAAAACTAATTTTATCTCGTTTGATGCAAAAAACCTACATGTTTGGTTGCTCATGCCATAGTGATGTGCTCACCACTTCTCAGAGCTGGTGATGTTACCACGTAATACTAAAAAGGCAGCAAACTAAAATAACAGTTTCAAACATGCGGCAAATTAAAATTGCAGTACCAAATTACCACCCTAGATACTAGCAAATACGAGTTCACGATAATATTACCTAACTACTAGCAAATAACAGTTCACCATAATATTACCTAGCTACTACAAATGAATGTTTTACACCCACATAAGGGGTTGTTCATGGAATAGAAGGCCATCACTTCATCAACAAACCATCTTCATCTTCTTCAGATCTTGTAGTTGCCTCTCATCACCCACATGTCGAGCGCCCATTGTTGTCTCCTGCTCTTCCAAGCAGCACAATCGTTATGTGCAACACCATAGCTGTCGTCAGTGTCGTTGTCATTAGGAACTACATCTTTCTCAGCCGGAAAGTACTCATCAGCACCAAATTGCAAGATCCAGTCGTGCAAAATGCAACATGCAAGAACAAGCTTAACTTAGGTGGGGAAAGAGTGAAAAGGCTTTTGATCAAGGATCTTAAACCTGTTCTTCAGAGCATAGAAACCCCTCTCAACCGTGACTCTAAGGCTAGAGTGCCTAAGATTGAAAACTTCTTCCGGAGTCTTTGGGTAGTTCCTAGCAGAGAACTCATTGAGATGGTACCTTGTTGACCTGAAGGGTGACAAAATTCCAGGCCGGCAAGCACTCGGCATATGCAAGGTAGAATTTTCTATCAGGGAGCTTGAGGCTGTCGGGTATGGTAAGGCTGTCAGCCAGAATTGTCGCATCATGGGAAGATCCTTCCCACCCAGCAAGCACATATGTGAAATTCATGTTGAATTCAACGGCGGCAAGCACATCCTGACTGAGGAAGTGCTTTCTCCCCCTATATACATCATGTTTAGCTTTCGGCACTCTAGCCATCACATGGGTACCATCAATTGCTCCGATACAATCCTGGCATTATAAGAATGTTAGCCGGCTGTCTAATACAATCATCCAACAAAGAAAATGATAGAGTTGCTCACCTGGAAAAAGGGGAACCATCAACCGTTGCCATATATCTTCGCGAGGATTTGACCAGATGGTGCCTTGAGATCTAAATCGCCGTCGTCGTCGCTAAAGCCACCGCACAAGAGGAAAATGGGGAGGGAATTGTCCTCCAGCGGGAGGTGATAGCATAAGAGGGAGGTGAGTCTACTTTTCGCGCCATACGACGCTGTGATTCTTTCGGCTCCCGCCATCTCCCCGCTGCCTCCCCGCGCGCACGTCTTTCCTCCCCTTGCCCTCGCCTGGGCCTGTCCAGGTGGAAACACTCGATTTTAGCGTTTCTCCGGAACCAGGATGGTAGCTGCTTTAAAATCCGTGCTGGCCAAATCCCCGGCACGCCGCGAGACACCAAATGAGCTTATTTCTTCCAGCGCGGTGCGAGAAACGAAGATCGGACCAACCAAACACATCCTAAGTGTTGTCTTTGGTGATGGTTGTGCTGCAGGCTGCGGGGAATTGTTCACTATAGCATTTTTTTACTTTTTACCCGTCTGCATCCGTGATGTCTTTTGACATTTACTTTGTATAGAGACTTTGGTGTGATTGATATATATATATATTTAAGAAATGGGTGATACGATTTCTGGCAACCTTACGGAGAGTAGACGGCGGTGGGACGTGCGAGATAGTAGAGGCGACCCGTGAAGAAAGATATGCTGCGATTTGGAGCACATGCCCTGATGCCCAGGCGAGACAGCCAGACAGCCCCCGCCCCGGGTCGCCCGTCCATGTAAAATGACGAAAAAATGGTAGTCGCTGGCGCAGTTGAGCTCGTTATTACTTCCCGTTTTTATAATAACGAGAAAAAGGAACCGCCGGGGAAGCTACCCAAATTTGGAAATGCGCGCGCACACACACACGCACCTGCCGCAGCGTCGCATAACACGGGCACACTTGCTTTAAGCTTCCAAGCCAGCACTATATAACCCCCCGAGTTCATCGCAACTACAGAACGCAGATACTTGTGGCCACATCGCATCATCGTCGTCGTTGACATATATTCATGGGTGGAGGCAGCCCCATGGGAGCGGTACTTGTGGCCCCGGGGGTGAAGGGCAGGAAGGTGCTGTCTTTCGAGCGGCACGTTATGCTCAACGAGAAGGAGGCCGTCGCCGGCCTCATGCGCTCCATCGCCGACTCCGGCGTGCGCAGCGCATTCTACGTCTTGGACCTCACCAGGGTCGTCGGCCTGCACAGGCGCTGGCGCCGCGCGCTCCCCTACGTGCGGCCTTACTACGCCGTCAAGTGCAACCCGGAGCCCGCGCTGCTCGGCGCGCTCGCCGCACTTGGCGCCGGGTTCGACTGCGCCAGCCGCAGAGAGATGGAGGCCGTCCTCGCGCTCGGGGTCGACCCCGGGAGCATCGTCTACGCCAACCCGTGCAAGCCCGACGCGCACATCGAGTACGCGGCGCGGGTCGGCGTCAGCCTCACCACGTACGACTCCCTGGAGGAGGTGGCCAAGGTGAAGCGCTGCCACCCGGACTGCGAGCTCATCCTCCGCATCAAGGGCCCCGACAACGCCCAAGCCAAGGTCGATCTCGGCACCAAGTACGGTGCGCTCGCCGACGAGGTGGTCCCGCTCCTCCGCGCCGCGCAGCGCGCGGGGCTCCGCGTGGCCGGCGTTTCCTTCCACGTCGGGAGCGGTGGGTCCCGCACCGACGTGTACCGCAGGGCCATCGAGGCCGCGCGAGCCGCCTTCGACGCGGCCGCCGCCCATGCGCGTGCTCGACATCGGCGGCGGCTTCGTGGCAAGCGGCTCCGCATTCAACGAGGCGGCGGCGGTCATCAACGACGCGCTCGCACTGAACTTCGGCGACCTGCCTTGCGTGGAGCTGATCGGCGAGCCTGGAAGGTACTTCGCCGAAACCGCATTCACGCTGGCGGCGCGGGTCATCGAGAAGCGCACGCGCGGCGAGGTGCGGGAGTACTGGATTGACGACGGCCTCTACGGCTCCCTCAACTGCATCCTCATGGACGACTACGTGCCTAGGCCAAGGCCACTGGCTGACCGGCGCCCCGGTAAGCAGAGGACGTACACGTCTACGGTGTTCGGACCGACTTGTGACTCTCTGGACACGGTGGTGACTGGCTACCAGCTGCCGGAGATGAGCGTCGGGGAGTGGCTCGTGTTCGACGACATGGGCGCCTATACCACCGGGTCCGCCTCCAACTTCAACGGCTTCTACACCTCCGACGTTCAAACATTCTTGGCCTACTCCAGCTAGGATCAGCAACAACTACTACTCCCTCCCTCCAGAAATAGAAATAACGGACTTTGATTTATTCAGATTCGAGTACCTATACATTAAAATGTGTCTAGATACATCTAAATCTAAACAAATCCAAATCATTTATTTTTAGAACGAGGGAGTAGTATATTAATATGGACACAAATTGCACGTTGTTAATTTGTTTCATGTATACATACATGTACACCATGTATCACAAATTTCCATTGGTCAAAATTAAATTACTCGCTTGTCCAGAAATAGGTGACTTGAATTTGTCAAGATTCGTATGTATCTAGACGCATTTTACTATATAGATTCATAAAACTAAATATAGCCTGAACGATCTTAAAAATCCTTCGAAGGAGATAATAAAGAACTCAAAGCAGATGGTATCCTATAGGCCACCCGTCTCCACTACATCTCTTCCCAGGGGTACCCCTTCAGGCCTGAGTCAGACATCAAATAGGTTCGATTTGCATTATCCGTCTCTCGCTCTCCTCGCGGCACTCCTTGCTCGCGGAGCGGCATGTATCTAGAATTACTAGAAAAGTACAAACAAAAAGTTGTACACTTAGGACCTCGATATGGTTCTATCTAAGCTCTCTTTTAGAGTATAGTTGACGAGGTTTAATCTCGTCAATGCCCATTGTTATGGACTTGGGTTTTGGAGAAGATGGGGATGCTGGAGATCGTGGCACGGTTAACAGACAAGCAACCAGGGGACACGAGATTTACCCAGGTTCAGGCCCCCGGAGGGAAAACCCTACTCCTGCTTGTCTGCTCTTTGATTACTGGCGAAGGCAAGGTTCTGAGGTCGTGAGTCGATCTGGCGTGGATGCGTGTGCGAAAGTATGAGTCGAGTTCTAGGTCTATTGTGTACGTGCCTCTCTCGTTGGCCCCTCCTAGCCTTTATATATGGGGAGGCTAGGTCTCGGGTGCCGATACGAGTAGGTTACAAGTTGTATTCAAACTCTAGTCTTGAGCTTTCCTTTTCTTGTGCGCTTGGGAGTCCGTGTCCATATGGGCTTCATAACAGCCAAACCGTCATAGGCGTCATGGACCCGGGCAGGTCGTCAAGTGGGCCTTCCGTTGGGCTGGACCAGGTAGGCTAACATCATTACGTGAGGGTATAACCATGTCAAGAGCCCCGAGTGTTCAAATAATCGTAGATTCTGCTGAGGACTCTTCCATCCTTCGGGAACAGTTATATGTTAATAGTATATGTGTGTAGGGATTGTTGATGCGTGTACCTGACTCACCCGACGGATCAGTCGCTTAACATCTTAGGGACGAAACAACACGATCTTCTTCAGGTTCGCTCCCTCAACCCGGACTGGAACATATCTTTGGCGTAATTCGACTCAGGCCGCGGAGGACTTACAGGAGTGGAATTCCAGTGATTTTAATTGGTGTACCCAACGCGTCCGTCGGGATTTTTCATCACGCCTGTTGGCATGGATTTATACTAGCAGAGTGCAGTTAGATGCGTTGTCAGGCCATCAGATGATATCTGTAGGTCTTATCTTTGTGTCGCAGACACAGCATCCGAATGTTTTTCACCGCGGAGGTGCTTCGGGTGGCCAAGGAGATTTGTTGCTCACTTAGCGTTTTGTTGGGGCAGAGTTGCCAAAAAAGTTTCTGCATGCGGATCCGGAAGATCGCAGTCGAAGATTTCATAGGGTGCGCGACCAGCGCTCCCTATGGGAGTAGCCCCCAAGTGTCTGTTCGAGTCGTAGACTCGAACGGAGACTTTAGTTCAAGCATTGTTAAGTCCGCAGGACTCGAAAATTTTCGGATGCTTAAATCCATCCTCCCTATGGGAGTAGCCCCGAGTCCGTAGTGGAGTCGTAGACTCGACGTAGGACTCAGAGAAGTAATTTGTTTTCATTTGTCTGTCGGGTGCGCGGCCAGCGCTCCTAATAGGAGTAGCCCCCGAGTATTTAGTCGAATCATAGATTCGAGTGAATACTCTTAGCTGTGGAGCCGAAGTTGATGCTAGTATAGCTTTTGATGACATCAGTGCTGACGATCGATGACCTCAAGCGTCTGCTACGCCAGAGATGACTTGACTGGACGAACATGGGTCCCACTTGCTGACTTTGAATTGACCGGTCACGCGGGGCGTGGAGATAATTACGGCGTCTCCTCGATTTCCGCGCGTAGTGGACGGCCTGATTCATTGTGGTGTTGACACGTGTACGGCCAGATCTGCCGTTGGCGTTAGGTCTTCTGGATGAACGGATGCCATACGTCGTCTTCGCTGTTATAATTATTGAGGGGAACCGTGGTTTGTTTTCACCGCATCAGTTCTTGTGTTTCACTGCCTCCTTGCGCTCGAGCGATTCTTGCTTCGCGCTGAGATTTCCTTCCACATTTCCATCGTCCTTGGTACGTTTTCACCGCCGGCGCCGCCTTAGCGTGATGGGGAAACCAAAGAAGTCTTCATCTGCGGTTGGTACTAGCGGGTTGGGGCAAGACACGACGGCCGTGAGACTCCCCGGCAATGAGGTAATCCCCCGTCCCCCATCTGGGTACCGGGTTATGTTCCTCGCCTTCGTTTTGCGTGGGTTTTCATATCCAGTCCATGACTTCCTTCGTGGACTGCTCTTCTTCTATGGGATTCAGCTGCATCATCTGTCTCCCAATTCTCTTCTTCACATTGCGTGTTTTATCACACTTTGCGAGTGTTGGCTTGGCATTGAGCCGCACTTTTGCCTCTTCCGGAAGCTTTATTCCGTGAAGAGGCAGTCTGGTTCGGATGGTGTGTATCCCATTGGGGGTTTCATCATCTCCCTCAGTCCCAATGTGCAATTCTTTTCCTTTCCATGTCCGAATCTGTCCAGTACTGGCGGAGGAAATGGTTTTACATCCGTGACTCCGTACTGCCTGGGCAAGATTTTGGTCTCGTTCCTTTTGACCCCTCCCAGTTGATTGAGAAGAAAAGATCCTGGAAAAAACAAATCTTGGATGGTGAGGTGGCGGAGATAGAGGCCCTGTACCGTCGGGTGGAGGATCTCCAACTGATTCCTGAGAAGGAGGTGAACGGTGTCGACATCATCCGGACGTTTCTTGAGAGTCGGGTGCAATCTCTCCAAGCGAGGGCGCACCCGATGTTTCTTTACTCTGGGCGCCGTGATCCGACGAGGGTTTCGAGTGAGAAAATCTCCGAGGTGGAACTTGACAAGGCTCTTCGCGCGCTGTTGAAGTTCAAGGCCGACGAAGAAATCCCGGGGAAGTCGCTGACTCCTCCCTTTTCTTCGACGTTGGTCATACCGAAGGTGTAGATTTGCGCACGTAGTGCTTCCCTTTTGTTTTTGTCAGCTGTGTACTTTTCCCTTTGTTTGCTAACAAAGTTCTTTTTCCTTTTGCAGAGCTTCAAAGTGCCGGGCATGGCGCCACCGTTGCCCGAAAGGTACCCGAATGCTCCGGATAATGAAGTGGTGGATTCCGTGTCCGAGCTACCGTCAGCGCGATCCCCAGCGGAGGATGCCGACGAATCGAGTGAGGACCATTCGCGCAAGCGATCACGGAGCTCTAGCGAGTCGTCAGATGCCTCGACTCCTCCGACTCCCAGAAATCCTCTGGGCCTTGAGCGTCATGATGATGTTCATGGGGGTTCTTCCTCTCCCCTTCCTGCCATTCCTGTGCGGGCTGTTGCTCCGCACCCGCCAAAGAAAGCGGAAGAAGGAAGAAAAGAAGGAGGAGAAGAGGGAAGAAAAGAAGGAGGAGAAGAGGGCCCGAAGGGCTTCTCCTATCTTCGACCTGAGCGCGTTGGGCTCGTAAGTTTTCTTGTTGCCACTGTTGTCGTTTGTTCCCTTGTTATTTTTGCACCTGTGTTGATTGGTTCGTATGCAGGCAATCCTCCGACGGCTCTAGTGATGGTGCGCGCGAGATGATGGGGGAGTCGAACATTGCATCGCCTCCTCCTCAGACGGTGGCGACTTGGTGATCTTTGTGCAGTTCCTCTGTCTGGGAGAGGCTGGTGGTTGCGCCTCAGGATTTCGCAGGTGGACCTGCGGGTTTGCCTTCGGAGCACGTAAGTTTTTCTGCATGATGTTACGGGGGGAGCCCCCGAGTGTCTTCGTATGCTGATGTTGTTTATGCTTCTTTGTGTTGGGCGTAGCCCCCAAGTCCTGCTCTTAGTACTATTGCATGTTGCTGCAGCCTTTTGTCCAAGAGGCCAAGCGGCTGGTGGAGGAACGCCTGACGCTGGAGGCGAAACTGCGGTAGCTTCAAGGTATTCGTCTGCCTTGTAGTACTTCTCTTGCTTATCTAGGTCCTGTTCTTTGACACTTGCTTGTTGTAAATGCAGAGGAGCATAATGACTCTCTCCGTGAGGTCGATGCTCTGAAGAAGAGCGTTAATGTCAGACGAGAAGGCGAAGCTGCCATTGAGCGAAGGCAGCGAAAGAAGCGTCTGCAGCCGAGCCGAAGAAGCTGGCCACCGCTGTTGCTTCGTGAAAAAGGGGTGGCTGCTCTTGCCAAGGCTATTTCGGGTGGCGCTAGCTTTGTACTTGCTTCTTTTTACGGATCTTCTTCTATGTTGCCTTTCTTCATGTTTTCTTCTTTTTGTCTCGGATGCCGCAGCATCGAGTTTGATCATGGTGCTCTGGAGCACGGAGTGCTCTAGATGATGCCACCGTAGTGGTCGAAGACCGCCAAAGACCGTTGCCAACTCCCTTGCCAAGGCGAAAGAGGTCCTTGGTCGCTTCTACCAGGAGCTCTTCCCGAAGGGCGCGTCTCTTGAAGACGTGGATGCCCTGGCAGAGGCTCTGTCAGCCGAAGCGCCTGCAGCGTACAAGCGCAAGCAGAAAGGCATCGGCGCGTCCGTCGGGCTGGCGATGGCCATGGCGGTGGCGAGCTGGACCTGCCCAGACATTTCTCGGATGCCGACGGCTGCAGATGGATCCGAGGTAGCCTTCGCCGCCTACTCCGCTCGCTACAGACGATATGGGCCCAAGCTCATTGACTTGCTGTCTGAGTACGCATTGCGGCAGCAGGGCGAGGCTAAAGCTAAGCGATGCAGTTACGAGGCGACTCAGTGCCCTTCGCCTTAGGCGTAGTAGACGTAGGGTAGCTTGTAGTCTATTTTTGTTGTAAATATCTTTTGTAGTACCATCCTTGTGCCACGTAGTGACCTTATATATTTTAATGAATTTCTCTGAGTTGTGCTCTATTCTTGGCTGAATGTCTGTGTGCCTTCTTTTTTCTTCTGCTATAGGTTCCTTCGGGTGCTGATCGAGTTGACACTTCATCCGAAAGGCCCTTGCGAGCATCATTGGATGACTCCTCGCAGCTCGCTTTTCTTTGAGATCGCGTGCGCAGCTTGGAGAGAGATTTGCTTGGGTTCTGTGATCGCTGACGTTTGGAAGTCCAAAGCGGACCGTGGCGCAGCGAGAGGAGTATTTGATGGCGGAGCTGGGTCGGTCGGCAGCTGCAATGTAAGTTGATCCTTCTTTCGGGCTGTAGCTCAGTTTTTCGGGTGAGCCTGCTGGCCTTACTCTTGTTTTGTGCGGTTGTCGCAGGTGCCAATCTTGCTCCGAGGAAAGAAAAGGAGCGTATTGCTGTTCGAGTCAATTGCTTGACTCAACAGGACATGGAGGCCGGCGGCTTCTTCTGGATGGATCGTGATCGCGCCATGGTTCTGGCGGCGGTGCGGATCGTGTCTACCGAGTTTCGCGGGTGCTCCGCCAGTGCGAACATCACTTTCCTCGGTCTTTGCACGTCATGTTTCCGTTGGATGCCGTGCCACGACCCTTGCAGGTCTTCGACGAAGTTTGAGTGCCAGCAATGTCAAGGAGCTGGTGCGGCAGCTTCGTCGTGGGGTGAAGGCTGCCTTGTCTCTTGTGAGGTGCATCGCCACGATGTAGATTTGGCTGATGTGGGCCACCTCCTCGATCAGATGGTGGCGAGTGGAATATGCGTCCGCATTACGCTGTAGCGATATGCGAACATATTGTAGATTTGTTTGAGCAGCGTGCTCAGGTTATTCTTCAGAATAGGTAGGACCTGAAAATAAACAGATAGATGTAAAATTTGTATATTGCGGCTGGGCGTGCATGTGCCCTTTGTTGTAAAGGTTCGCTTGTTTGCAAGCACGCAGTGCTTTGATTTAGTACGTGCCCTTTTCGTTTGCCTGACGTGGTCAACTCAGGTGTACACGTTTTGTCCTCAGTCGATGAAATCGTGAGGTGGGGGGAGCCCCCGAGTGCGTATGTAGCATGTAGTAAAGTTGCAGAAAATAGTCAACCGAGGGTTGGGGGCGAGGTACTTAGCTTTATTTATGTCGTAATGGAGGAGGTACATGATTCGGCTGAGTAGCCTTGGCTGATAGCCTTATTGCAAGTAAGAAAGGGGGTAGGTTGCTACGGGTAGAATCGTCGCAGGTGCGAGACGTTCCACGGGTTGGAGTATGCGACTCCAGACTCCACGTGCTTGAGGCGATAGGCGCCACCTGGGATGACTTCAGTGATGACATAGGGTCCTTCCCATGGTGAATCGAGTTTGTTCGGTTGCTTTTGCTTGAGTCGCAAGACGAGGTCTCCTTCGACGAAGGACCTTGGGCGCAGCCGGCGGCTGTGATAGTTTCGGAGGCTCTGCTGGTACACCGCTAATCGAGCGGCTGCTATATCCCGCGCTTCATCGAGTGTGTCGACGGTGTTTTCGAGTGCAGCCGTGGATTCGGCTTCGCTGTGGCGGCGTACTCGTGGTATAGCGGCCTCAGCTCCGTGCACCATGAAGAACGGTGTGTAGCCGATGGAGCTGTTTGGCGTGTCGTAAGCTCCACGGGGACAGACGGTAGCTCTTTCGTCCAGTTTCCAGCTTTGTGCTCGAGTGAGCTCATGAGGCGCTTCTTGATGCCAGCGCCGATTAGGCCGTTGGCCTTTTCCACTTGCCCGTTTGTTTGCGGGTGTGCCACTGAGGCATATGTGATATTGATCCCGAGGCCTTCGCAGAAGTCCTCGAATTCTTCGGAGATGAAGTTCGATCCGTTGTCGGTGATGATCTTTGTCTGCGGATCGCCAAACCTGTAGACAATGGATTCGAAGAATTTGACGGCGGTTTTGCCCTTCTGGTTGGTGACTGGCATGGCTTCGATCCACTTGGTGAATTTGTCGACTGCGACCAGGAGGAAGACGTGTCCTCCTTTCGAAGATTTTGGCAGTTTGCCGATCATGTCGAGGCCCCATTGGGCAAAAGGCCAGACTATGGGTATGGGTCGAAGTTCGGACCCAGGTGCGTGCGGTTTGTCGGCGAACCGTTGGCACCCGTTGCATCTTCGGACGATGTCTTTTGCATCGCTCATGGCCGTTGGCCAGTAGAATCCTGCTCGCAGAGCTTTGGCGACGAGGGAGCGGCTACCTGCGTGGTGGCCGCAGATGCCCTCGTGGATATCTTGGAGTATGGCTTTGCCGTCGTTGATGGTGACGCACCGTTGTAGTACGCCCGTAATGCTGCGTTTGTACAGCTCGCCGTTGATGATGGTGAAGGCTTTTGACCGACGAGATACGCGCCGGGCATCTGTCGGGCTGTCTGGCAATTCTCCGTTTATCAGGAACTAGAGGTATGGACGTGTCCAAGTTTCTTCGACTGCCATGACCTGCATCAGGTTGACTATGGCAACTTCGGTATCCAACTTTTCGGGTCCTTCATGACCTTCGGGTATCGTAGCCCCCGAGTGTTCTGCTTCTTCGGGTGATCCCTTGGGGAATTTCCGCTTGATGGATGGCACGCAGATCTGTTCGAGGAACACACCTGGTGGTACCTTTGCACAAGTGGAGCCGATGTTGGCGAGTCTATCGGCCTCCTCGTTGCTCTCTCTTCCAACGTGCCGAAGTTCGCAGCCGTCGAATTCTCCTTCGAGTGCGTTGTATAGCGCGCGGTACGCGATCATGTTTTCGGCGTGTGCGTCGCACTCATTCACCGTCTGTATGCGACAAGGTTGGAGTCATCAGATGACCAGCGTGTTATGCGCGCATATTTTGCCATCTTCATGCCATGGATGAGGGCTTCGTATTGACCTCGTTGTTGGAGGCTCAATTTCATCCGAAGGTACTTCATCTTGTCACCTTGCGGGGAGGTCGATTATGACTCTGCCTTTGCTCGACTTCGTTTGGAGCCGTCAAAATGCATTGTCGGGGCAGTGCGACATGTCTGGGGTGTCAGGCAGCTGCAGCTCCATCCAGTGTACCAGGAAGTCCGGAAGGACTTGAGATTTGATTGCGTGTCGCTTCTCGTAGATGATGTCCAGGGGTGATAGTTCAATGCCCCACAGGGCCACGCGTCCTGTGGCCTCTGGGTTATTCAGGATGCTGTTTAGGGGTGCCTCGTTGACGACCATCACCTGATGCCCCTGGAAGTAGTGGCTTAGTCGTCGAGCCATCATGAACACGCCGTAGGCCAGCTTCTGGTAGTGCGGGTACCGCTGTTTTGTTGGAGTGAGAACCTCGTTGAGGTAGTAAATTGGGCGTTGAACCCCGTGGGTCTTGCCTTCTTCGGGTCGTTCGACCAGAGTCTTATCTTGACCACGGTGTGTGGCTGCTATGTCTACAACGAGGGCTCGCGCTCTTTTGGCGTGACCAAAACTGGCGAGGTGGAGAGGAGTCGCTGAGGCTTTCGAATCGTTGTTGGCTTCGTGTCCACTCGAACTTATGCGCCTTTGCGCGTATTTGGTAAATGGTAGGGCCTTCGCCCATGCGGCCGATGAACACGCTTAGTGCTACTACCTGCCTGCTGAAACGCCTTGAGGTTTTTTGGCTTCTCCATTGTCATGATAGCTTTGATTTTCTTCGGTTTGCTTGATCCTCGTTGAGAGATGAAGTACCCGGCGGTGACCGAGGGGCGAAGGCGCACTTTTCTGGATTGAGCTTGATCCTGTAGTGATCAAGGTTGTCGAACGTCTCGCGGAGATCGTCGATAAGTGTTCTTGCCTCCTGGGTTTTTATGACTATGTCGTCGACATAGACTTGGACGTTGCGACCGATCTGGTCCTTGAGGCGAGCTGCATGCATCGCTGATGCGTGGCACCCGCGTTCTTTAGCCGAAGGACATTGTGTTGTAGCAAGTATACTCGAGCGGTGTGATGAACGCCGTTTCTCTTGATCTTCGACCTTGAGTCGAATCTGGTTATAGCTTTGAGTAGGCATCGAGGAAGGAGAGTTTCTCACAACCTGCAGTCGAATCGATGATCTGGTCGATCCGAGGAAGAGGGAAGTGGTCCTTAGGGCAGTGTTTATTTAGTGATGTGAAGTCCACGCACATCCGCAGGATGTCCGTGTCCTTCTTGGGACCATCACCGTGTTTGCTAGCCACTCGCTTTCCTTGATTTCCCGGATGAAGTCTGCTGCAGTAATCTGTTGATCTCCTTGCCGATAGCTTCGCTCGTGGCTCCGGCGATCTTCGGATGGACTGCTTGGCGGCTTGGTGCAGGAAGACATTGAGTGCGTGCTCGGCGAATTCCACAGGAACTCTGGCATGTCCGCAGGACACCAGGTAATTTCCCAGCTCACGGAGGAATTCGACGAGCGCGCCTTCCTTGATCTTGGTCGTTGGCGATCAGCGCCGTCTTGGAGGCATCCGTTGGATGGACCTGCACTTTTTGGTGTTGATGGTGGAGTCGAAAGACATGTCGGTCGTTACGCTTTGTGGAGGGTAGCCATTGTCCGTCACCTCGCGGAGCCTTACAAGCTCGTCTTGCATGCCGAAGACGGGAGATTTTGTTGAAATCCACAGCATTGGTCCGATCGGGTGAAGCTCCCGTGGACTGTGATGACGCCCCTTGGTCCTGGCATCTTGAATAGTAGGTATGCGTAGTGTGGGACGGCCAGGAACCTTGCGAATGCTACACGTCCCAGGAAGGCGTGGTATTGCGACGGCCAGTCCACCACTTCGAATTCTAGGCGCTCCTGCCGAAAGTTGTCAGGCTTCCCGAAGATGACGTCGATCCCTATTTTGCCCAGGGGGAAGATGCCCTTCCCTGGGACAATGTCGTGGAACGTTATGTCTGATTGTTCCAGGCTGCATTGCGGGATTCGCATAGCTGCTAGAGTGCTTGCGAACATTAGGTTGATGCCGCTGCCGCCGTCCATGAAGACGCGACTCATCTCGAAGCCTCCGATCTGCGCCTCCAGCACCAGGGCAGCATGACCTGGGCGAGGGATCTGGCAAGGGTGATCCGCGCGAGTGAATGTGATGCAGGACTCCGATCCGCTGAGGTACTCAGGGATTGCAGGCGGAGTTGCCACGACCAAATTGATTTGTCGGGTGATTTTCTTCTACACCCTGTTGGTTGGGCGTCCCTTCTGGATCATATTTAGTGCTCCCTTTGGTGGGGGTATGCGACCCCGGCGTTGTTTTGCGCTGGTGCGACTGGTTGATTTGGGCCTCCAATAGGCGGTGGAGGAGCTCCGTGTGCTATTTCACCTGGCGCAGGTGTGTTTCCGAACGCAGGAATTGGAGCTTGTTTCCTCATCTGCACCATGCTTTCGCTGAGTTTCTGGAACTCGCGGTAGTCCTTGAGCATGTGGCTAGCTTTCTTTTTGCCATCTTGTTTGTCGATGTAGAAGTGGATGGTGCATGGACCCGAAAGTTTGTCGAATGTTGAGGGTCCGTTGTCGCGGTCGCGGCGTTGCCACGACTGCGTTGGTCGTCCGTTGTCGCGGAAGTTTCCGCTGCGGTATCCTCCGTTGTTGCGGCTGTTGTCGTTACGGCGGTCGGCGTAGCCGGCTGCGACCATGTCGGGTCCGTCGCGGTCCTCGTAGACGCGCGATCTCCTCTTGCTGCGGCGTTCGCGTCTTCGGCCGTAGTCGTCCTCTTCATCTGATTGCGCCCGCTGGATGCAATCTTCGCCGTCTGCCCAGCTGTTGGCGATTTCCATGAGCTGGTCGAGTGTCTTGGGCTTTACACGTCCAAGTTTCTCCTTGAAGTCTGGGCGTTTGACGCCGTCCCTGAAGGCGTCGATGGCCCGCTCTTCGGAGATGTGTGCTGCGAGTTCTTGGTTGTAGACCAGCGTAGTATGTACGAGCGAATAGATTCACCCGTTCTCTGAGTGCAGGCTCGCAATTCTTCAATTGAGGCAGGCCTCTTGCTGGTGCCTTTGAAATTTCGGATGAAGCTATAAGCGAGCTCCTCCCAGCTTCGGATGGATCCTGATGATAGGCTGCTAAGCCAGACCCGCGCCGCGCCTGTCAGCTGCAGCTGAAGGCATTGCATGGCGGTTTCTTTGTTGCCTCCGTGAAGCTTAACGGATGACAGATGGTCACTGAGCCAGGACTTTGGATCTTGCGTGCCGTTGAACTTCGGAGTATCCGAAGGAAGCTTGAAGTTGTGTGGCATCTGTGTTCGCCGGACGGATCTACTGAAGCATCGAGCCCCGCAGAGTTCTCCTTCGTCTTCATCCATCTCAGATTCAGACGAGCATGCGCGTTTGGCGCGTGCTTTGTCGATCTTGCGCTGTGTAAGCTTGTCTCTGGCGTCGTAGTCGTGTTTATGGCGGTGCGAGCTCTTCTTCCTTCGAGGAAGATCGTGTTCTTCTTCATCTTCGGATGAGGGAGTGGGGCTCCGGTCGCGCCTGGCCGGAGCTTTCTTCTTTGGCTCCGTAGGAGCGTCTTCGTGGAGCGCAGCTCCGATTAGTCCTAGTCCGGTGAGTGCGAACCTATGCATGGCCCTTTTCGGATCCCCCTCCGGAGGTGGGTGAGCCGCGAGATACGCGGTGGCTGCCATGATCGCAGCTTGTGGCGTCTTCGGGATGATGTTGCCGTCGGCGTCCATATCCATGAATGATGTGTGGAGAGTTCGGGTCACGTCACGCTGCTCTTTCGGGTCCATGTTTTCCACCCGAGAGCGGATCTTGTTTCCCTGGTTTCCGTTTGTGCTAGAGCCGGGTCCTATGGCGGTGAGCGCAGCTCGTCGCGCACTGGACTCAGAGGCTGCTTGCTTGCGTTTGTCGAGCGTCTCCTGCATCTTGACTTGCTTCTTGTGCTCCTCGATGAGGAGGTAGTGGTATGCCATCAGCAGATCACGTGGGGAGTCCAAAGGTAGGACTATTTCGCCTGCGACGGCGCGGCGTGCTTCGACCCATCCTTCTTTGCTAAGTTGGATGAGGTGGCCCCTGTTGTCCCCATTTTCGCCGTTTCCACCGTTTTCGCCGTTTCTGTCCTGCGGGTTGGGGTTGGGCGGGTTAGGCGTTCCTCGTCGGTTTGGATGATCGCGGCGCATGATAGCGCTGCAGATTGGTCGGTTGCCGCAGCTTTCGGATCCGGAATCGTAGGTCCTTCATCCGAAGGTGGATCGCATAGATCGGAGTTGCATTGCTGCTGTAGAACTCATCTGTTGATGGTGACGTCGTAGCAGGTGTGGAGCCCATGAAGCGGGCCTGATTGACGCACGGGCACCCGCCAGGAGGCGGAGGTGCCGGTTGTCCCACCAAGCGAAGCTCCGAACAAGATTTCGAGTCCGCCGCCACGGGCTCGAAATCCTTCATGGTATCCGCGAGTGGGCGGTGAAGTCGAAAGCGCCAAGAGGAGGTGATTCTCCGTCGCCATGAGTTGTAGATCGATCGGATCGGAACCGCCACGACCGCAATCAGCAGCCCAGTTCCCACACGGCGCCAATTGACGAGGTTTAATCTCGTCAATGCCCATTGTTATGGACTTGGGTTTTGGAGAAGATGGGGATGCTGGAGATCGTGGCACGGTTAATAGACAAGCAACCAGGGGACACGAGATTTACCCAGGTTCAGGCCCCTGGAGGGAAAACCCTACTCCTGCTTGTCTGCTCTTTGATTACGGCGGAACCGAAGGTTACAGGGTGCGCAGATTCGATCTGACGTGGATGCGTGTGCGAAAGTATGAGTTGAGTTCTAGGTCTATTGTGTATGTGCCTCTCTCATTGGCCCCTCCTAGCCTTTATATATGGGGAGGCTAGGTCTCGGGTGCCGATACGAGTAGGTTACAAGTTGTATTCAAACTCTAGTCTTGAGCTTTCCTTGTCTTGTGCGCTTGGGAGTCCGTGTCCATATGGGCTTCATAACAGCCAAACCGTCATAGGCGTCATGGACCCGGGCAGGTCGTCAAGTGGGCCTTCCGTTGGGCTGGACCAGGTAGGCTAACATCAGGTACCCGTAGGGTATAACCATGTCAATAGTCAAAGTCTATCTGGGCACGGAAACTAAGTGGGCTAATAAAAAGGCTTAGCAAGATGATTCAGGGCGAGCGAAAACTCTAGGGATAATCAGGCTCGAACTAATGGATATGATATCCCATTTTCTCCTACTAACGTAAGCATGAGACTTTTTGGTAGTATCGGTGAATCAGATGGCCGCGGCGAGGAAATCTGTCAATGGCAATCAATAAGCAATTCAGGATGGCAATCTAAGGATGCCTAACCGCCGCACCGATCATCCGGGGGGGGGGGGGGGGGGACACGGCGGGGTGGGTAGTTTATCTGGGGCGGATGCCTCCTAAAGAGTAGCGGAGGTGTCCAAAGGGAGGCCCAAGTGTTGATTCTAGAGAAACTGAAGTTAGTTATTTCTGGACGGAAGGAGTACCAAGTTTGTGAAAGCGTTTCTTTATGGTTCTAAGAATGTGGATTGAGTCTATCAAACTCTACTACGTGACTTTCAAGTTATAAAGGTAGCTTATGCTCACGAATCATGTGGCGATGTATGGTTGATCGAGATGAAATATGCCTATCGGTTTTTGAAAGATGTCTTCAGGCCCACGCTAGTACAGACAGACACCACTATGGACACAATTCAAAACCCTCGTTGCAGCGGAGATTGGCTCCAATACAAAAGTCTATCTCTGGTATAAACGGCTCATCGGTAGCGGATCGGACGTACACCCATTTCCTATTTAACGAGTCAATGGAGAGATTCAAAACTCCTATAATATTACCTCATCGGTAATAGAGGATTCAGAATAACCGTGTGCCTTGTCCTTATAGGAAACTCTTTTTGGTTTTACAACCGAAGTTGCAGTGTTAAGTTCTCATTTTTATTCAAAAATGATTTCTTTCACATAACAATTACATATATTCACAACAAAAGAACTAAACCAACAACAAGCATGACACTACAAAAACTATTTCATGTTTAGACACTTCTATCACAACGTAACCATATAAGCAATGTCATATTTACAAACTTCTATCCTAATTTGACCAAACATTACAATAATATCTCACACAACAACTCGTATGTAGCAAATCTCAATTTGGTTGTAGCAGAAGTAAAGAAGTGTGGTGATTGCGACGTGTAGCAAAAATGGTTGTAGCATTTTCAAGATAGCCATGTAGCAAAAACCAACAACATATGGAACAAATCCTAATTTGGTTGTACTAAAACATGAAAAAGCATGTCATTGTTTGCTACACTTTTTACACACTTGTGCTTGTAGTAAATCGCAACACGGATTGCAACATCGAGAATTCCAAAAACTAAACTGACCTCCATTATCGACCATGGAGACATCTATGTGTCGATTCAAGCTCATTGGCCACGAATCCGCATGTTGGAGGTACCTTGGAGCCAGATCCCGTGAATCTCCATCCATCCACTCACTATACATTGTCTTCTCCAATTCTGGCGCATGGGCAGCGCGCCTTCAATGGCATGCGACGAATCCGGCATGTCGGTGACGACAGATCGGGGCGCCCCAAATCAGTTCCTTACAATACCTGCATCCTATATTATGGACACGTATTGTTTCATGTATACATACATGTACACCATGTATCACAAATTTCCGTGGGTTTAAACGTTGGTAAAGTTAAATTACCAAGTTTGTGAAAGCATGTTTCGTTATGGTTCTAAGAATGTTTGATTTGATACCTTTTCACTTACCTCTTGATGTAGATCGACCTGGTTAGAGTCTATCAAACTCTACTCCGTGACTTGCAAGTTATAAAGGTACCTTATGAGCATGTCACGAATCATGCTGTGATGTATGGTTGATCGAGACGAAATACACCCCTGATTTTGAAAGATGTCTCTAGACCCACGCTAGTACAGACAGACACTATGGACACGATTCAAAACCCTCGTTGGCAGCGGAGATTGGCTCTAATACAGAAGTCTATCTCTGGTGTGAACGGCTCATCGGTAACGGACCGGACGTGCACCCATTTCCGATTTAACGAGTCAACAGACATTAAAGCAGCCCACAGCCAGGTCCAACGACTATGGTCGGTTCAGCCGTTTCCAGCGAGCCACCCTCGTCATGCGCCCCGCAGATGCAAAACCGCTCCTCCCACGCACGAGCACGGGCAAGGACGGCGATGGCGCGAGCTTTTCGGCTGCATCGAAAAGCTAGCGCGGGATGTGAGCTCATCTCTCTCTCTCTCTCTCGCCGAAACCCCCTATTTCTACCGTCCCCGCCCAACATGGGAAAAACCACCCGCCATTTCCCCCCTCCCCCTAGATCGAGCTCCGTTTCCCACTCTGTTCGTGCCAGGTAAGCAACCTCTTCTTCTCAGGTGAGCGACGACGGCCACGGCGGCGTGAAGGGCACCTCCTCCTCCTCTATGGTTGAGCTGCGTTGGCCACCTCCTGCGATGACGGTAAGCATCTCGACTTCCAGCTAGGGTTAGCTTAGATCTGCACAGCTGCTAGGGTTAGGAGGTGTAGTTCGTATCTTCATTCAAGTACATGGTATATTGTTGTGCAAATAGCAGGTGTAGGTTTCAGCCAAATTTGTAGGATTTTTTCGGTAGGATCTGATAGTTCGTCTGTGTTTGGCGCGATCTTGTGGATGAACTATTATTGTTGATAGGTCGATATGAATTTGATGCACATACTAGTTTCCTCCATATGTACACCTTATTTTTGCATCTTGATTCATGTGCGTCATTAATGCATCCTTGTTCTAGGACTCGTTCTACGACCAGTTTAGCTAGGCTTTGATTCTCATTGGGGACTCCTAGATCCCATGTTCTTATGTGGATGACAGCCAGCCTCTCACTCAGAACCAGGTAGTGTCGTCGATGTCACCCACTCCAAAGGGTGGCATCGTCTATGCTCCCACTTCTGTCCAGACCTATGTCGCCTCCATCGAGGCTAAGGTCGCGGCTAAGATAAAGAAGGCACAGATGAAGGGGACCATGAAATGGCTCCCTTACATGTCCACCTTCGTGCTCAATAATATGTGCAACATAGTTAAGAGTGGCGTCTGTACTGAGAAGGGGTTCAAGGAGATCCATCTCAATGCGTGTCATCCACAAAATACTAAGAGGGCATGAAACCTTGAAATCAATGGGGCTCATAGTGCACACTAGAAACAAAATACTGCCTCAGTTTTCCGATGATTTAGATTCTCGAATTTATCTTTCAGATAAGTCTGAAGAACTAAGCAACCTGTCAACATAAAATAGAAAATAAGAGAAAATATAGAGGCCTATGAAACCATAAAAAATGCAGTTAACGGAAAGTACTGATAAATAAACTCGATGCCGGACAGAGAGGGAGGCTGTTGTTGCGGATGAAGAAATCCATGGCGCATGGGGCGTCCACATCGAGGTCTGAGGAGTCGGTGCAGGACGATTGGCAGCGGGAAGAAGCGAACGGTGATGGAGCATACGGCCTGGAGTCTGTGGCCTCCCTCCCTCTCCCTCGTGTCCACTACTTGATCTACAGCACCGCAGATCTTTTGGCGTGGTTGGCACCGACGGATCCCACCCAAACTCCTGCACGCGGCAAGCCCTTCTTAGAGAGGTGAAGGTAGCAACCAAGCGACACGGTGATGCAAAGCGGCGGTGAAACCCTAGATCACGCTAGCGGCACACAGAGGCAGCGCCAGAGGCTGATGATGGAGACAACAGTTTGCCGAGGAGCTCGCGGAGGACATGGAGAGGCCGAGGAGGGATATGCGGGCTGGTTCCGTGGCGGAGTTGTCGTGGAGATCTTGGCTAGTGCAGGGCAGTGGCGGCGGCGGATGGGCGAGGTGCGGGAGGAGAGAATGAGGGGATGGATGCGTGACAAGCGGAGAGCGTGCGTGAGATTCGTTGGGATTGGCCCACTTGAGCACGTGTAGGTGCGCTGGGTGATGTGCTGAGAAAGGATGGACGAAGCGGGACGACGTATTGTCAACGACGGAAACTGATTTCTTTTTTTAGATAGTAGAGATAGAGAATTAAAGATGGTAGAGATAGTAGAGATGATAGAGATAGAGATTAATTAGCCGTGTTTTCCTAAAGCATCACAATATCAATCTCGATTCCAACCAGGATGACACTGTATAATTAATTGAAAAGCTAAACACGCCTCAAACGTGTGAACATAATCTAGTATTAATTTGCAGGCAATCCAGTAAACACGCTAGAGTTAACGTACTGTATCACGATGACATCCCATTTCAAAGCGATTGGGCCCTACACTGCTGATCAGGAGAGAAATTTAATTCTGGTGCTTGTCTAGAAATTCTCACATACTACGGCACATTTTTACCTCCACTCAGATTCGCATCTCACATACTACTACTTCCTCTGTCCCTTTTTAGTCTGCGTTTTGGATGTAACACGGATACCAAGCAAAGGCTGAGATGGGCTAATTTGAGTAGTAGATGGTCTAAAATACCCCTGCTGTAATCCCACGTGATGTCCCCACTTGCCAGATATTCCATGCATGCATTGATTAGCAGCCGCTGCATGCAGTGGCTCACCTAGTCACCTTGCTCGTCTCCTTGTATCTGTCGCTGATTAACTCGGCCGCACGTTCTCGTCTCTTTCGCGTCAAACGAAAGTTATTTTCTGTTTAAATCACCTGCCAAAACACTCTTAAATCTGTAAACTTGGAGAGCCATTTTCCAGCGCCAAATCCCAGCGCCAAATACCCGCGCCATTTTTTAGTTTAAACTGTGTTCTCAAATCCCCTCTATAAATCACCTAAGGAGTATTCAGTCGTGGACACTGATCTCTCTCTCTCTCTCTCTCTCTCTCTCTCTCCCTATGCTTTTCCACCATGGACTTGGAAGAACGATCAACCTAGACCTCAACGAGCCGATCAACTGGGAAGACATTGATGAAGAGTACAATGGAGATGTGTTCGAGCTCAACTACGTCTACGTTTTTGAAGAGAGTGATGAGGGTAAGTTGAAGTTCTAATCTTGTGATCCTAAGCTGTTCTGTTAAATTCATCCATAGGACCGTAATGACTGTGCTTTCTTATTTTTAGACGAGCTGGACGCAGTTGGTGGAAGCGCCATCGTCGGGCCCAGGCGCGGGCGCGGAGCTAGAAGACGCCTTGGCGGTCGTCGCAGAGCTGGCCGAGGCGCTGGTCTTGGAGGAGCTGTTGGTCGAGGGGCCGCACGCGGAGGAGTCGCTGGTCGAGGGGCCGCACGCGGAGGAGCCAGTGGTACAGGCGCAGCTCACGCAGCTCACCAAGAGGATGCCGGTCACGGTCATGCCGAACAAGGCCATGAGCGAGGCCGCAGGCGACTGGGCCTTGCTGGACGTGGCCGAGGCCATGCGGGTGTCACTAGCTGGAACAATCGCGGTGGACGGAACCCGGCTGGACGTGGGCGCGGGCGCAGGCGCTGGCGTCTAGGACTCGCTGGGCGAGGCCGCGCTGCACTCTATTTGAACCTTCTTGACGACGGCGATCACGACAACGACACTGATAGCGAAGAGAGCGAACACGCGCAAGGTGAGAGTCATATCGTTGTTATATCTTGCATGCATTCTTTGTGCATGTCCACTCAACAACGTGGTTTTGGAAGCAGGAGGTGACCATGAAAACGTGAGTGGCAACGGCGATCATGGCAGGGAGTGGAAAGATGAAGAAAAAATTGCGATATTCTGCATGCTGTTGGAGAGGAGTTCTGATGGCAAACTTCACAGAAATGACACCAAAGAAGTATCCGAGATGACCGGATGCCCACTACAAACTGTGCAGATTACATGGCAGAAGGGAAAAAAGGCTGGAGGTGTACATGAAGTGTTGAACAAGAAGCCGAAGAACTGCGGGCGCAAGAAGATAATTTTCGACCCCGAAGCACTCAAAAAGACTGAGCCTAGGTACAGAACAACACTTAGAGATGTCGCAAGTAGGTTGAACATGTCAAGGACTACACTTTGGACACTACGGGACGTGCGCTCTACGCCGAGGGCAAAAGGCCGTCGGCGTATGCCAAAATGCCCTCGGCGTAGCCTCCTCGGCAAAGATCTCCCTCGGCGGAGCACACTCAAGCCGTCGGCGTATCAAAATGTCGTCGGCGTATGCTACGCCGAGGGCTTTGCCGTCGGCATAGCCTGTCGACCGGTTGCAAAAAAAAAAATTTGAATTTTTTTTTTGAAAAATAATTTTTTTTATTTTTTTTCTCAATTTTTTTATTCTTTGAATTGTTTCACTTGTTAATCTCCTACTTTGAATATTTTTAACACTAATTATACTTACTATTTGATTAAATTCTAGTCTTAGTCAAACTTCCCAGCAGGTCACCCATCCTAATACTACTCCAGCTTCAGCACGCTTAACTTTCTCGTTTTTTCAGAATCCGTTTCCGCTAAGTAATTCATACATTGGTGTCAATACTATGATATCAATCATATTAACTCTTATATCATCATGTCACATGTTTGTATTTTTTGAAATTACAAACAATTATTTAAGTAAATATTAATGAATAAGTAAAAATATTATTGAATTCAAATAAAAATATTATAATTTTATTTTTTTGTATTTTTCTATTTAATATAGAATAATTAATATCTTTAAATCTGTAAATCGAAATTCAACAAATAATATGTTTAAATTGATCAGAAAAATGAGAGGAATCCAAATATGATATCCATATTAACTAATCACAAACCCTCCATTTTTGAATTAGCTATTTGGTGGTTGCTTTAGAAAATGCCTTTTTGCGCTCGGATAAAGAAAAATGCCTTTTTCGTGCGACGAAAAGAAAAACTTGCATTGGATCTTTGATAAAATAGCATATTGTGAACCTAAAAATGAACTTTTTAAAAAAACATGAGCATCGGATCATCTACCTGTAGTTCATATCTGACCCACTTCCTGCCGATTCGGTAGGAATTTGTCTTTTTCACCAAAGGTGGACGGAAAGGTTTTGGATCCCCCTGTTGGGACATTGTCCATATAAGGAGGTATAGTATTTTTGTAAAATGTGGTGGTAGTATTTTGAATTATCCATTTGGTGGTTGCTTCACAAAACCGTCCGTTTTTTATGCTCGGAAAATAGAAAATGGCTTTTTGGTGCGACGAAAAGGAAAACTTCCTCCTGAAACATTGTTCGCCATCCCATGCTGCATGTGTATGCATAATATGGGCACATTATCACAAACTATGCCTTGATTCTAGCCATAACATTGGTCATTTGACCCGAAAGCCAAGAAACCTCGAATGAGATAGGTCATTTTGTGAAGGGTTTTTTGAGACATAATCAATATAGCAAGTTTGCTATTTTTCCTTATATATGTCACATAATATGAAACCACGCGAAGGTTTCGCATTGTTTCGATCGTTTTTGAATTTTTATGCCCGTTTTAAACTATCGTCAAACTTTGTCGAACGGCGGACATAAAGATTCTTAGCTCGGGGCAGAGCCTCGCTAAACTTTCATTAGATCTTTGATAAAATAGCATATTGTGAACCTAAAAATCATTTTTGTAAAAAAATATGAGCATCGGATCATGTACCTGTAGTTCATATCTGACCCACTTCCTACCGATTCGGCAGGAATTTGTCTTTTTCATCAAAGGTGGACGGAAAGGTTTCGGATCCCCCTATTGGGACATTGTCCATATAAGGTGGTATAGTATTTTTGTAAAATGTGTTGGTAATATTTTGAATTAGCCATTTGGTGGTTGCTTCACAAAACCGTCCGTTTTTTATACTCGGAAAATAGAAAATGGCTTTTTGGTGCGACGAAAAGGAAAACTTCCTCCTGCAACATTGTTCGCCATCCCATGATGCATGTGTATGCATGTAATGGGCATATTATCGCAAACTATGCCTTGATTCTAGCCATAACATTGGTCATTTGACCCGAAAGCCAAGAAACCTCGAATGAGATAGGTCATTTTGTGAAGGTTTTTTTGAGACATAATCAATATATCAAGTTTGATATTTTTCCTTATAAATATGTCACATAATATGACACCACGCGAAGGTTTCGCATTGTTTCGATCGTTTTTGAATTTTTTATGCCCGTTTTAAACTATCGTCAAACTTTGTCGAACGGCGGACATAAAGACTCTTAGCTCGGGGCAGAGCCTCGCTAAACTTTCATTATATCTTTGATAAAATAGCATATTGTGAACCTAAAAATGATTTTTGTAAAAAAACATGAGCATCGGATCATGTACCTGTAGTTCATATCTGACCCACCTCTTGCCGATTCGGCAGGAATTTGTCTTTTTCACCAAAGGTGGACGGAAAGGTTTCGGATCCCCCTATTGGGACATTGTCCATATAAGGTGGTATAGTATTTTTGTAAAATATGGTGGTAGTATTTTGAATTAGCCATTTGGTGGTTGCTTCACAAAATCGTCCGTTTTTTATACTCGGAAAATAGAAAATGGCTTTTTGGTGCGACGAAAAGGAAAACTTCCTCATGCAACATTGTTTGCAATCCCATGATGCATGTGTATGCATAATATTGGCACATTATCACAAACTATGCCTTGATTGTAGCCATAACATTGGTCATTTGACCCGAAAGTCAAGAAACCTCGAATGAGATAGGTCATTTTGTGAAGGGTTTTTTGAGACATAATCAATATATCAAGTTTGCTATTTTTCCTTATAAATATGTCACATAATATGACACCACGCGAAGGTTTCGTATTGTTTCGATCGTTTTTGAATATTTATGCCCGTTTTAAACTATCGTCAAACTTTGTCGAACGGCGGACATAAAGACTCTTAGCTCGGGGCAGAGCCTCGCTAAACTTTCATTAGATCTTTGATAAAATAGCATATTGTGAACCTAAAAATGATTTTTGTAAAAAAACATGAGCATCGGATCATGTACCTGTAGTTCATATCTGACCCACCTCCTACCGATTCGGCAGGAATTTGTCTTTTTCACCAAAGGTGGACGGAAAGGTTTCGGATCCCCCTATTAGGACATTGTCCATATAAGGTGGTATAGTATTTTTGTAAAATGTGGTGATAGTATTTTGAATTAGCCATTTGGTGGTTGCTTCACAAAACCGTCCGTTTTTTATACTCGGAAAATAGAAAATGGCTTTTTGGTGCGACGAAAAGAAAAACTTCCTCCTGCAACATTGTTCTCAATCCCATGATGCATGTGTATGCATAATATGGGCACATTATCACAAACTATGCCTTGATTCTAGCCATAACATTGGTCATTTGACCCGAAAGCCAAGAAACCTCGAATGAGATAGGTCATTTTGTGAAAGGTTTTTTGAGACATAATCAATATATCAAGTTTGATATTTTTCCTTATAAATATGTCACATAATATGACACCACGCGAAGGTTTCGCATTGTTTTGATCGTTTTTGAATTTTTTATGCCCGTTTTAAACTATCGTCAAACTTTGTCGAACGACGGACATAAAGATTCTTAGCTCGGGGCCGAGCCTCGCTAAACTTGCATTAGATCTTTGATAAAACAGCATATTGTGAACCTAAAAATCATTTTTGTAAAAAAACATGAGCATCGGATCATGTACTTATAGTTAATATCTGACCCACTTCCTACAGATTCGGCAGGAATTTGTCTTTTTCACCAAAGGTGGACGGAAAGGTTTTGGATGCCCCTGTTGGGACATTGTCCATATAAGGTGGTATAGTATTTTTGTAAAATGTGGTGGTAGTATTTTGAATTAGCCATTTGGTGGTTGCTTCACAAAACCGTCCGTTTTTTATGCTCGGAAAATGGGAAATGGCTTTTTGGTGCGATGAAAAGGAAAACTTCCTCCTGCAACGTTGTTCGCCATCCCATGATGCATGTGTATGCACAATATGGGCACATTATCACAAACTATGCCTTGATTCTAGTCATAACATTGGTCATTTGACCCGAAAGCCAAGAAACCTCGAATGAGATAGGTCATTTTGTGAAGGTTTCTTTGAGACATAATCAATATACCAAGTTTGATATTTTTCCTTCTAACTATGTCACATAATATAACACCACGCGAAGGTTTCGCATTGTTTCGATCGTTTTTGAATTTTTTATGCCCGTTTTAAACTATATATAATGTTTTATGTTTTACTTAATTTTTATTTATAAATGTGTAACATTTGAGTGTAGATAGATAGGTATTATTTTTCTGCAAATTTTGATATATTATTTGTATTTTTCTGAATTAGAATGATTTAGTTATGATTTTTCAAAGTTTAATGAGATAAAATAAAAAATAGCTACGCCGAGGGCAGCCGTCGGCGTAGCATAGAATATGCCGAGGGCAATTTTACGCCGACGGCTGCTTGGCGGGGCTAGCCTGGACGATGGCTACGCCGACGGCCCCGACGTTTGGCCTTCGGCATAGCGACCGGCCGTCGGCGTAGCTTCCCATTCCTGTAGTGGGAGGCGCTTGAAGGAAGGAAAGCTAAGAAGACACACTAGTGCTATCAAGGGGACACTTCCTGATGAGAATAAGAGACGTAGGGTTGATTGGTGTTTGTCAAAGTTTGATCCTATGAGCTTGCCAGAAGAACCAACCTTTGATGGGATGTATAACGTCATCCATATCGATGAAAAGTGGTTCTATCGCACTAGGAAGAGTCAGAAGTTTTACCTGGCCCTTAACGAGCCCGAGCCAGAAAGAGTCACACAAAACAAAAATTACATAGAAAAAGTTATGTTCCTCGCGGCTGTGGCGCGGCCTCGGTGTGCCGTTGATGGTACTGAGACATTTGACGGTAAAATTGGCATATGGCCATTCACATTTGTGGAGGCGGCTAAAAAGGACAGTCCTAACCGTTTAAAGGGGACAATGGTGACAAAGGTTATCACCTCGGTTACTCGAGATGTCAGTAGAGATTGGTTAGTGAACAAGGTTATTCCGGCTATAAAGGAGAAATGGCCCGTGGCAGAACATGGTAGGACGATTTACATTCAGCAAGATAATGCTCGGATGCATGTTCTAGTCGATGATCCTATTTTTTGTGCTGCAGCACAAGCAGATGGTTGGGACATTCGTTTGGTTTGTCAGCCTCCGAACTCACCAGATCTTAACATCCTAGACTTGGGTTTTTTTGCAGCCTTGCAGTCTTTTTTTTGAGTACTCCACTTTTACCATACGTGACACTGACGCACGTGGTCATTAATTACGACGTACGAGCGCCTAGGGAGTATAGATCACACGCGCGCCACATATGTGTATGCGCTGGCCAGGTCCACCGAGGCGCTCATCAGTCTCGCATCGACGACGTGTGTGACCATGTGGAAACATGTGGAAGAGGCAAACAACACTGCATCGAGAGCCCGAGCTCCTGCCACGCGACCTCTCGGTGTAAGGTTTTTTTAAGTAGCCAGTGTAAGAGCATCTCCACTCGTGATACCCATACGGGCTCCAGCGTGGTCATTTTTTGCCCGTATAGGGGTGTCGGCGTGAAATTAGAAATGGGGGCCGGCAGCCGCCCAGCCGTGCACCCCAAACCGGCTATTTTTTATTTTCTGAATTATTTGAACACACTCCACGCCTCTCGCGCCCTTCCCTCCCGGCGACCGAGGGGCTAAACCCTCGCCGCCTCCTCTCCTCCATCCTTCTCCTCCTCCTTGTCGCCCGAGGTCCGCCCTAAGTCTTGTGGCCGGTGATGGGCGGCGGGATCAACCTCGGCCCCAGCGCGGCGGTAGGGAGGAGAACACCGGCGCTGGACGGGGCCCCCTCGCCATCGACGTCTTCGTGGCTCCGGCCGGTGGTGGCTTCGTGGGAGCTTGGATCTAGAGGCGGCGACCTCTACCGGCGTGGAGCGGGTGGCGATCTGGTGGAGGAGGTGCCGACGATGGGATTTCGTTGGAAGACCTAGATCGGCTCTCTATCCCTAATTGCCTGCTCGATCCGTTCTCCGGGAACCGGCCAGTGGTGTGGGGATCGCTGCATTGGATCTAATAAAGGAGGTGGTCCTTTGGTTTCTTTCGCACGAAGACGAAGATTGCTTGATGTCTGCCCTTGTTGATCTGGTCTGGAGAGGCGGGTTCCGGAAGGCTCCGTCGGCGAACTCCCATGGGCGTATCATGCCTGGGGATTGCTGGATCGGAAGGTATTCGATCGTACACACCTTGTTTTTCTGACCGTTTGGTTTCAGTGGGAGCGTTGCGAAGCTCTGTTGTTTGTTCCCACCAAGTGTCATTCTTTAAGCCATGGTGAAGTCAGATGCGGAGAATGTCAGGAAAGCGGAAATATGAGGGTAGCGATGGTGATTTTCATTCTTGTGGCGACGGAGAACTGGCTGCGTGATCTGGGACTCGTTGCAGTGACTGTTGGTGCGGAAAGACAACATAGGGGGAGTTCCTAGTCTTACCTTGCAGGGTGAAAATTCAAGGTTTGGCCTTAACTGGTTGTGCCTGGCAATGACCTTGTTGGAGGCATTGTTTTGTGAGCGAGGACTTTCTCCAGGGTGAAAACCTATGATCTTTGATCGGGCAACGACGACGCATGGGCACTGTTTTCTTCTTGAAGATATTGTTATTGGAGTGGAGGACTACCGATGTTGTTCGAATGGTGTCAGTGTCATTGCTTTGAGGATTAGTTCTCTGTAACGGGAGTTTTATTTTTTGTAATTTTTCTTTCTTTTTTCTGGGTTGTGTGCATCCGTCGGACCGCTAGGGCATGCGTTGTTGCAGAGGCTGGGTGTAATTGGTATCACTGTGATATTAATATATACTCTTTTTCACACAAAAAAAGCAATCAATCAAATTGGAACACAAATTCAACACAATTATTCAACAAGTTTAACATAGTACACAAATAAATTATGTTTAACACACCACACAAAATTAAACAAGTTTGAATCACAATGGCCAACAAACTAGAAAGCTGCTTTTAGGTTCCACAAATGCTCGATCAAATCATTTTGCAGCTGGTGATGAGTGTTGGAGTCTCGAAGTTCTTGACGCTTGGCTAGGAAAGAGGCAAAGGCAGTAGGCACCCGATGATCAACATCTATAAGAGGACCCTGGCGATAGTATGGTTGAGTATCGAACATTGGGTTCTCCCACTCGCTCTCGATGATCATGTTGTGCAAGATGATACAAGCAATCATGACCTCCCACATCTGATCCTTGGACCATGTAGTACCGTGGCGCATTGATCGCAGCGACCTCCTCATCCATCAGAGCGGCCATGACCTCCTCGTAGTCCGAGTCCATCGCCTTGGCAAATGGTTGAGCACCTTGTGTGCGGGGAGGAAGTCGGGTGGGAGCAGAGGCTCGTCGGTCGGTGGTTGGACGTAAGGACGGCGGAGGAAGAGGCGGCGTGGGTGTTTGGAGCTGTGGAGGGGTTTATTTGGCGGTGGGGAGTGCTACCGGAGGCGGGTTCCCGACGGCGAGGTAGGGGTGGTCGCGGCGGCCGCCAGGGGGTCGGGGGGTCGAAAGGGTGGGATAGGACAGGATTTCTGGCCGTTTGTCACCGACAAGGCTGGCCCGCAACGTTTTCTCGATGTGCCGGCGCCCCCGCTTGCCTCCCTGTACATTGGGTTTCACCTGGGGCAGCCGGCTAACTAATTGGGCCACGTCATGAAATGAAATGAGGGCGGGTGGCGCGTTTATGTGGCCGTGGCCGTCATAGGCCTTTGGGGGGCTTTGAGGACTCCGAGTGGAGATGCTCTAAGGGTTCTACTCGATTCAATCTTTGATCTCATAAGTATTTGGCTACATATTCGGATTCTATTCCGAATAGAAAGTGGGATGAGAACAGAAGCAAGGAGACGAGATAAATAAAGAGCCGAATTCGCCGTGATCCAAGAAGACGCCGAAGGATGGTGGCAAGGGACTAGTATATTTATATATTTTTTAACAATCAATACCATATATATTTATCGTAGCAAATAGTACATGGTAAAGAAACATGAGCTCACTTCAGTGATTACAAAATAAAGTCTAAAAGGAACTACTCTAGCAATTTGCAAAACGCATGCCCAATCCCAGCGTGTTGAACCTTGACAGGCCAAGCCCACAAGGGCCAAGGCCAGCGGGGAGGTGCTATACCCCGGTCCCAGCGCCGCCTGAAAGCAAACGCGAGATGGGCCGGCCAGTAATCACGTTCGATAGTTGATTCAATTCTGGAACATTTATTTCGTCGCTGGTTCATGTTATTAGCTAGTATTTTATTATTTTCGAATATCTGTGAAAAAAATCCGAAAATCATGAAAACAAATTTAAAGAAGAATGAACATTTAAAAAGATCATGAATATTTTTTGGAAATCATGAACCAAATTTCTAAATTGATGAACCAAAATTTGAAATTAATTAAAAAAAATTAAAATTGAACTTTTTTTAAAGTTATGAACCAAATTCTAAAATTCATGAACCAAATTTCAAAGATCATGAACAAATTTTGAAAAATCATAAATCAATTTCGAAAAGCATGAACCAAATTCAAAAACATAAACCAATTTCAATTTCAAAAATCATGAACCAAATTTCAAAGATCATGAAGAAATTTTGAAAAATCATAACTCAATTTCGAAAATCCTAATTCAAAAACCAAAAACTATTTTTTGAAAAACATGAATTTCTTTCCAAAATAATGAAAAAAAATCAAAGAAGAAAAGAGAAAAAATGAAAAATGAAAAAAAAGACAGAAAAAGAAACAGAAATAGAAAAAGAAAAAAGCGAACGAATCATTACCGTTGCAAAGATGGGCCAGCCCTACAGGCGAGAGTCCCTGTTCGGCGGGAGTCAGCAGCGCAGCAGCGGACGGCATTTAGCAGTTCATAGGCCAGCATGTATGTACATCGGCAACATGGAACGACAAATCGATCGGTTACTCTCTCAAAATAAGGCAAGTCGATCGGTTGATTCGGGAAATGCATGGTATGATCCGTATACACAACTTCTGTTTTACTAGGAAACAAGCCTATGCATCGCAATGCGAGAAAAAAATCTATCGCCCTAGTGCATAAGTATGTTTCTGTTTGACACATTCGTATCGCAGAAGCCAGTCAACTCTAACGAATGCATTGCATTACGCCATTGCATCATCTACCCTTCTCGTACAACCATCGAGATACATGACACAAGCAATCAAGCATCTCTATGATAATCCCTCCGTTCGGAAACATAAGACGTTTTAACTTTGTGAATCGAATGTATCTAGATGTCTATTAGTGTATAGATTTATAGAGGTTTTGAGTAAACTATAAACTAAAAATAGTCTAGATACATTTATTTCACAAAGCTAAAATATGTTATATTTCCAAACGGAGGGAGTGTTATCCATGTTAATATCCTCGGTGTAATAGCCACTTGCTGCTTTTTACACTAGAAAAATCAAGCTCACGTACTCAGACGCAAGACAACTTCACTGTTTAATTGAAGAAAATAGTACATATCCATTCGAGAATGGTGTAATGGAACCCTAAACACTAGAAATGTGTAATTTTGAATCCAAAAGTTTCAGAAAAATGGGGGAAAATACCTTCATATAACCAACTATGTTTTCTAGCAATGTATATTTTTTAGCTCAAAAGATTAATATATTACTCCCTCCGATTCATATTAGTTGACTCAAGTTTGTCTAGATTCATATGTATCTATCTAGTTAAGTATCTAGTCCAGATACATCCGTATTTAGCATAGTGAGTCAACTAATATGGGTCGGAGGGCCTATGTATTTTAGGCTCCGCAATGACAATCGGCAAAGAGTGCCAAACAGTACACTAATAGTTAATCTCCTACGTCGTTGGTAGCGTCAAACAATTAAATCACTAATAGTTGGGGAAACATATGTCGGTGATGGAATATGCATATGTGAAAGGACAATGCCATGTTTGAGACAAACAAAAACCACGGAAGAGCTGAATGTCTCAGGTGAAATTGCCGTTTGGGGCAAATCGTTGATGCAGATATATGCTTTGTCCTAGTGAGGCCACTTTGTATCCCATAGTTAAGTTGATATCAAGATCGAGTTTGCTTTGTTCACACCGCTGGCCATTTACTAGTAAATTTTTTTTTTAAATAAATCTCAAAATCTTTTGGGATTATTTTGGATTGTGTAGGTTTGGATCTGTAGCAACTAAGATGCAAAGGCTAGTGATGGAGATGACGACTTGATAAGACTTTGTTGTACTTGTTATTTGGATGAGGGACTTTGTTGATCATGTTTTGCTTATAGAATGAAAAGAGAGCTGGAAGAATCATTTCATTTAGATGTTATTCATCATTGCGTCCATCATAGGGTAACAAAAAAATACTCATGCTTGTAAAGTGAAGTGGGATATTGAAAGCCAAGTCGTTGCAGAAACATAATGCACCCAGCTGTGGACCGGTGGTGCACACTACCATGATCTGCTGCTATCCATGTATGTACCGTAGCAACCTTTTCTTTCCCAACCGACTAAAACAGGAAAATTGAAGAGGCCCAACTCAACTCGCATCTTCCATTTCCCGTGTTAATTTGCTGTCTGTTATTCTGTAAAAAAAAATGACTTGGGAGTAGTAAGGGGTCCTTTAAGGATAAGACTGTTGGCCCAGCCCCACTACGCCGTCGAGTACGGTCCGACGACAATCGATGACGAAGACTTTCCGGCGAGACGACGACCTGCACACACATAGCAAACAAGCCAAAGCTATTTTGCAATAAGCAGCAGCCTACAGCCTACGTACATGCACAATCAGCTAGCACCAACTCCACGGCTCCTGCACACGGAAAAGATATATTTGCCACAGGCCCGTATCGAGCCTGTTCTAGGTTGTATTGATTCTCGGTGTGTTGATTACAAGCTAGGATTGACACACATATATACTAGCAGCCTATTGCCGACTCTAGCTACGACTTGGTGTCCAAGTCCTACTAGGATACATGCTGCTATACTACTCGTACTCGGAAGCGTATACGCACATGACGCCGTGCCGGCGTCGATCGGGATTATGATTGCTAACAATCACCCCCCTAAGCCCGACGTGCTTGTCTTCACAGCTTGAACGCCTATCCTTCCTCGCATCTCCGCGAACTTCACTCGTCCCAAAGATTTAGTTAGAATATCTGCAAGCTGATCATCGGTGCAAACGTAGTTGACTTCAATCTTGCTTTCTTCTATGCACTGCCGTATGTAGTGATACTTTGTATCAATGTGCTTACTCCTATCATGGTGCACCGGATTCTTGCATAAAGAAATTGCAGACTTGTTGTCAATATTGAGCACCACTCGTTCCGCCTCCCGATTGGCGAGATCACCGAATAGACTCCTTAGCCACACACCTTGACACGCCGCAGTTGCAGCCGCAATATACTCAGCTTCACAGGATGACTATGCCACCACTTTTTGCTTTTGTGATAGCCAACTTACTATGCTTCTTCCCAAGAAATATGCCACGCCCGAGGTACTCTTACGGTCGTCAATATCTCCTGCCATGTCGCTATCACTGTAGCCAAGTAGCTTCACATCCTCCTTCTCTTTCGAGTAGACAATACCAAAGTTTGTTGTCCCTTTGATATACCTGAGTATATGCTTCACGGCTGTCCAATGCTCTATTGTGGGTGCTTCCATGAAGCGACTCACATAGCCAACGGAATAGGCCAAGTCGGGTCTTGTGTTAATGAGATACCTCAAACTTCCAACCACACTCCTATACTCCGTCGCATCAACCGCAGGTGCTTCACTCCTTTTGCTTAGTTTAAGACGAGGTTCTATCGGAACATGAGTTGGATTGCATTCTTCCATGCCACACTTCTCAAGTATCTTCTTTGCATATGCCTCTTGGCATAGCGTGATCTCACCCAGCTTTTGATGTACCTCGATCCCAAGGTAGTAGCTCAACAAGCCTAGATCACTCATCTTGAATAACTCCTTCATCTGTAGCTTGAACTTTGCAATCTCCTTCTCATCCGCTCCAGTTATCAATAGATCATCAACATAGATGCCAACTAGTAGATGATCCCTTCCTTTACCTCGCTTATACATCGCATGCTCCAGTGGACTCTTCTCGAATCCGAGAGAGATCAATGTACGATCAAGCTTGATGTTCCACGCCCGAGGGGCTTGTCGTAGCCCGTACAACGCCTTGTGTAGCTTCAAAACCTTGTGTTCATCTCCCTCTTTGATGTATCCCAGTGGTTGCTTCACATAAACTTCTTCTTCTAACTCCCCATTCAAAAACGCGGATTTCACATCCATGTGATGCAATTTCCAAGATTCTTGAGCTGCGAGAGCGATAAGTAATCTCACCGATTCCATCCTTGCAACGGGAGCGAACACTTCTTCGAAATCCACACCTTGCTCTTGCACATACCCCTTGGCAACTAGCCGAGCTTTGTGTTTTACCAACTTCCCTTCGGCATCCTTCTTGATCTTGTACACCCACTTGAGCCCTATGGCTTTGTGATTGTTGGGTAGATCGACCAGCTCCCATGTATCGTTGTCTTTGATCGACCCCAACTCCTCATCCATAGCCCGACGCCAACACTCCTCCGTATTAGCATCCTCGAATTTCGTCGGCTCCTCGGTGAGTAAACACCGACCTTGTCCTCTCCCTCGCGCACGCACTGTACGAAGGGTCTCCGACGGATACAATTCCAGTACACTTCGGAATTTTTCTGGAGTAGGCGGCCGTCTCCTTTCTTCCCGTGCACTTGGAGGAGACACTTGAAGCGTGAGTACTTGTTTGATGTCTACTAAATTTCCTGCAGTTTACGCGATTGTCTTGCATGTTGGCGACGTGACATCGTCGCCCGCGTCCACTTCTAGACTGCCGCTAGTCCCTTCTGGATGGGAGTGTGCAGCTGATGGGCCACTTGTGCCAGGGCTCTCGTCCGCGCGTGGACTGGATGGCGATGTCGAGCCTCCAGGTGCAGCGCGTGAGCTGCTGCTCGTGCCGGAACTCCCACGCGGAGATACCTCTCCAGGCGTAGCGCTGCTGCTGCTCACTTCCGGAGTTCCATCTTCCGAACCAGCGCCTAAATCCGTAACGCCACGGGACGCCGTTTCTTGATCATCTGCATGCGAATCACTGTAGACTACAGTAAATATTTCATCAGAAATTGATTGTACCGGTTCCACAGAGCCCCAATTCCATGATTTCTCCTCCTCGAAGACGACGTCGCGTGTCACCACCACCTGTTTTTTCACTGGATTATGCGCGATCGCCTTGAACCGTATTCATAGCCGATCATGACTATTGAGTACTTGATCGCCAACTTGCTAGTATGCCCGGTCACCGTCTTCACATGCGCCACGCACCCGAAAGTGCGAAGATGATCAACCGAGGGCTTGCGCCCGTACCATGCTTCGTACGGCGTCATACCAACTACACTCTTAGTTGGTGCCCTGTTCAGCAAATAGACAGCTGTACTAACTGCCTCACCCCAAAACCTGCCTGGCATGCCTTTGCTCTTCATCATGCTGCGTGCCATGGCCACCACGGTTTGGTTCCTTCTTTCCACAACACCGTTTTGCTGCGGTGAATATGGTGCAGTGAGATACCGCCGAATCCCATGAGCTTCACAAAACGCCTTGAATTTATTGGATTTGAACTCCCCACCCCGATCGGTACGGAGGGCCTTCAACTTTGCCTCGGACTCCACCTCGGCTGCCATCTTCACAATCATGAACGCTTGCAAAGCTTGATCCTTACTCTTCAGCAACACAACCCACATGTATCTACTGAGTCGTCGACGATGAGCAAAAGGTACTTGTTCCCGGCGGGGGTCGCCGGCGTGATTGGTCCGCATAAGTCTCCATGCAACAACTCAAGAACCTTACTTGCTCGATATTGTCCCTCCCTTGGAAACGGGGCTCGCCTTTGCTTCCCAATGAGACAACTGTCGCACACCTGCTCAACATGATCAACACACGGTAAGCCACGTACCATCTCCTTCTGTCCAAGTTGTCGTAGAGCTTGGAAATTTAGATGTCCGTAGCGTGCATGCCACTTCCACGCCGAGTCTTCCATGCTTGTCATCAAACATACTGGATCCGCCCGATTGAGATTGAGGATGTAGAGTCTATTCTTCGACCTCTCCACCTTCATGATGAGCTGCCTTTGGCGGTCATATCCCCACAGGAACTCGTCCTCCAACACGATCTTGCATCCACGCCCCCGCTGACCAAGACTGATAATGTTGGTCTTAAGCTTGGGAATATAGTACACGTCAGTGAGTACCTTGTGACCTCCATCCTTCAACTCAAACAGGACAGTGCCTCGTCCTGCAATCTCCACCTTCGACCCATCGCCGAATCGAACGGAGCCTCCAACCATGAGGTTCAACTCAGAAAACTGGGCCTTGTCGCCGGTCATGTGGTTGCTAGCGCCTGTGTCGAGGTACCAAACGTCGTGAGCCGTCTGCATCCTCCGCGGGAAGACCTTCTCTTCCACGAGCGTGACGATCTCCATAGCGGACTCCTGAGGAGTTGATTCCTTGGTGGTCATTAACTCGCAAGCTTCAAGCATGAGCATCATCGGTCCATCATCTCCTTCCTTCGCCATGAGAGCCTTCTCCTTTGAACGGTTGGGACACTCCGATTTGAAGTGCCCGAGCTGATTGCACTTATGGCGAAGATTCTTCTTGTCGAATTTCTTCTTTGGCTTGTTGTCCGACTTCGTCGGGACCGAACCATCGCCACTGCCAGATGCTTTATCGCTCCTCTCCTTGGCGACCATTGCCTGCCACTGGGCACGTGTAAGCATGAGGTGCTCATCTTGATTCGCGTCGCCGTAGGTGATCTTCATCCGCTCGTCATGCGCCTTGAACCGTCCAACCAGGTCATCCATCGTGAGGGTGGTGAGATCAACGCATTGCTCGATTGCCGACACCACAGATATGTACCGCGGCAGCGCTGCCAAGGAAACGATTACGACCGAGATATCTTCCACTTCTCACCTTGCGCACGAATCCCGTTGACAATTGTGGCTACCCTCAAGCAAAAGCGTCCAGCGTCTCATCTCCTTCCATCTCCGGTTCTCGTGCTTCTTACGCAAGGTTTGTAGGGTATTAACGCGCGCTTCGTGCCCAAGATTCAACGTCTTGAGTGTCTCCACGCCGCTTTGCGTAATCGCCGAGATCGGTGTCTCACGTCGCCGGCACCACGGAGCCGATGGCCGTGAGTGCCTGTCGGTCCTTGCGGTACTTCAACGCGCCCTTTTTGAACTCGTCGCCGCCGGGATCGACAGCCTCCCAGATGTCGTTGCCCTCCATAGCCCACTCCATCCGTTTCGCCCACGTCGTGTAGTTGCCGCGATCATACCGCGGGTACTGCGACGACACCGATGCACCCGCAGCCGCACCGGAGTACTCGCTTTGATCCTTGCCCGTCATGACCTCCCGTTACTAGGAGATCCTCCTCGAGGCTCTGATACCAATTGTTGGCCCAGCCCCACTACGCCGTCGAGTACGGTCCGACGACGATCGATGACGAAGACTTTCCGGCGAGACGACGACCTGCACACACGTAGCAAACAAGCCAAAGCTATTTTGCAATAAGCAGCAGCCTACGTACATGCACAATCAGCTAGCACCAACTCCACGGCTCCTGCACACGGAAAAGATATATTTGCCACAGGCCCGTATCGAGCCTGTTCTAGGTTGTATTGATTCTCGGTGTGTTGATTACAAGCTAGGATTGACACACATATATACTAGCAGCCTATTGCCGACTCTAGCTACGACTCGGTGTCCAGGTCCTATTAGGATACATGCTGCTATACTACTCGTACTCGGAAGCGTATACGCACATGACGCCGTGCCGGCGTCGATCGGGATTATGATTGCTAACAAAGACAGGTATCAGCACTAGCCAAACATCCGGACTATGCCTCGGTTCACAAATGCATTCCTGTGATTTCAGTGTGATATATTGTCACGATGCGCAATAGTACAACCCTGATATTCGTCATGTAGGATTCACTGGATTAATGAATTTAGAAGTACTACGGCTGCATAACCTAGTAGATCGCACAATCTCGAGTCGTCACATTACAATTTTGGACCAGGCTGTGGTCACTGGCAGAACGCTGGGAAACCTAGTAGGTGCTGACAAGGACGCCGTGACTGTGTGCCTCGCTTGCTCTGCTGCGCCTACAACAAGGACAGGCGAGGCGATTAAGCGCCTTCCCTCGTAAACGCAGACGAGGCTAGGACACCCCCGCGCCCCGTGTCGTGCGTGCGGCCCGCGACCATGTCCACCGAGGCCGAGGCGCTACTCACAGTCACGCGCGACGGCGGCGGCGGAGTGGCAAGCCGGCGCCTGAGCATCGACGAGGCGCTGGCGCAGCACGCGGGCGAGTTCGGGCGGTGGCAGCTCCGGCACTTCGTGCTGGTGTCGGCGGCGTGGGCGCTGCAGGCGCTCCACACCATGGTCATCATCTTCGCGGACCGGGAGCCGGCCATGGCGTGCGCGGCGCGGGACGGGCGGTGCGGCGACCGGTGCGCCGGCGGCGCGGCCGGCTGGGTGTGGGCGCAGGGGAGCGCGTCGTCGACGGTGGCCGAGTGGGGCCTCGTCTGCGGCGAGCGGTACAAGGTCGGGCTCGTCCAGGCCATCTTCTTCGCCGGCTGCATGATCGGTACGTCGGTGCTCTGCTCCCGCAGATCATCCAAGTTTCTCGGTTTTACTCCGTACCTGGCTGCTCATACTAGGCAGGCAGCTTAGATAGAAATTGGGGCAGGATGTGGTACGCAGGTGTGTACGTCACTAGAAAACTACACTGCACCTTTCGATCTGATCAATGGAAGTTGAAACTGACCGCTGCTTCTAGTTCTATTGGCTGCTACCTCCGTTCCAAAACAAAAACAAAAAAAAAAAAAAAAAAAAAACAAGAAGCATAATTTTGTTCCAAAATTCAAACGGTCTAAAGTTTAACCAAGTTTATATTATAGAATAAATTATCAATGGTTTACAAGATAAAATATTATTCCAGAGTTCTTGCTAGTGCACTCTGAAAGTCAATGCTCGATCCCATGCATGCATGTTCCAGGGTTCTTATGCGTTTTACAATCGATCCGTCAGCATTGTATTATCACTAACTAATAATTATGTAAACTAAAGAAGATTAGCAATATTGTCCAATAGAAAGCTAGCTGTCAGTTTCATTGATCTGATCAAATGCACATTACTCAGAGAGTGTCAGAGTAAAGACAAACCTCGATCGCTTAGGTTAGTCTCGTGTAGGAGTCGCATTCTGCTACCTCGCTTTCAGGCTGTGTTGTCAGTCACCTACTGCAACAAGATAGATACACTAGGGATCTTTTCGCCGATTCAAGAATCTCCAGACTGATCTGTATTCGAGATTCTCTGGACTGTAGAAGCCTAACCAGCATAGACTGGTACAGTTTCAAATTGTATTCCTGAGGTTGTTGCATGTCAGTACAGCGACACTGAACTCAACTGAGGTGATGCCTTCCATCACACAAGCTCGTAAGCCAATTAACTGAGGACAACGAGTAGTATTAGCACCTCACTGTTGGTGCTCTGAATCCCTTGCACTGGAATTTGCGTAGGAAAAGACAGGAACCCGGCCGGCCTCAGGCTCTCGAAACCCCGCGATCCGATATCTTCAGAGCTTGTGTGAAGCGACTGTTCTTGCAAGACGGCGCGGATGTATCTGAAGTAGATTGCATGTCTACGTGGCCACTCAAGCCGTGCCAATTTTCTAGGCTGTCAGTCAGGATCAGAACATCTGGCGCCGCCGCCGCTGGACAATCGTCGAACTCATCCGAACACCTGAGGAAATGGGCGGCGAGCTAGTTTCGACTCTTTGTGATTCCCAATAAGTTTTGTTGTTTCGCTTGACATTTGTCCGCGCTATTTTAACGTGATTGATGATGGTGTCGTTGTTTTTGACAGGTGCGGGCGTGTTCGGGCACCTGTCGGACTCGTTCCTGGGGCGGAAGGGGTCTCTCCAGGTGACCTGCTTCCTCAGCGCCATCTTCGGCATCCTCACCGCGCTCTCCCCAACCTACTGGGCCTACGCCGCCCTGCGCCTCCTCACTGGCTTCAGCAACGGCGCCGTGGGCATCTGCTCCTTCGTCCTCGCCACGGAGCCCATCGGGCCGTCCCGCCGCGGCGCCGCCGGCATGTCCACCTACTACTTCTACTCGGGCGGCATCGCGGCTCTCGCCGGCGTCGCCGCGCTGTTCCAGTCCTCCTGGCGCCTCCTCTACGTCGCCACCTCCCTCCCCTCCCTCTTCTTCGCGCTCGCCGTCGCGCCCTTCTTCTCCGAGTCCCCGCGCTGGTACCTCGTGCGCCGCCGCCCCGACGACGCCATGCGCGTCCTGCGCGCCATCGCGGCCACCAACGGCAGGCACGTACCGGACGACGTCGCGCTCAAGCTTGATGAAGAGGACAGCGCAGGAAGGAAGGTCGAGGTGCCGGCGGCGTCGTCATCGTCAGGCACGATCCTGGACGCGTTCCTGTCGCGGGCGACGCGGGCCAGGCTCGTGCTCTCGGTGCTCATCTACTTCCTCTGCTCCGTCGTCTACTACGGGCTCAGCCTCAACGTGGTCAACCTGAAGACCGACCTTTACGTCAGCGTCGCCGTGAACTCCCTGGCGGAGATGCCCTCGTACCTGATAACCACGCTGCTCCTCCGCCACTATGGCCGGAAGCCACTCGCCATCAGCACCATGCTTCTCAGCGGCGTCTTCTGCACCGTCGCCAGTCTCATTGCCGGCGTCGGTGCCATGAGGTAGGTCGCATATATACGCGTGATGACAGGACAATCGACGAGGCAGCAAATGTATACTGTTTCTAATTAATTAACCACGTACGTGCGACTTCATGTCAGTGCAGGGCGGTGAGGATGGCGTGCGGAGTTGTGGGGATCTTCGGGATCGCGGGGACATACAACCTGCTCACGGTATACATAACGGAGCTATTCCCGACGGTGGTAAGGAATGCGGTGCTGGGGTGCGTCTCGCAGGCGTCGCAGATAGGGGCCATACTGGCGCCCATGGTGGTGGTGCTCGGCGAGCGGGTGCCGTTCGCCGTGTTTGGCGTGGCGGCCACCGTCGGTGGGCTTCTCGTTTTCTACCTCCCCGAGACTATGAACAAGCCCTTGTATGACACAATGGCTGGGCTTGAGAGAGGGGAGAGAGAAGAATCTAGAACAGAAGAGGTTGGTGCAGAGGAGAAGTTCGAAATTTGATCAGTTTGTAAGTACCATTGTGTTGGAACATGATACCTCGTGGACAACACAGAATCTCACAAGTTCTCTCGTGTGCATTATCTATGGTGGAGGTAAAGAGTATGTAATTATCTCGTTCCAAAATTAACTGACTCGTATTTGTCTAGATTCGTACGTTTCTACGTACATGAGTAGGGACGAGAGAGGGGCTAGGCCACCCCCAGGTTCAGACTTTGTGAAGAACTCTAGCCACTAGAGCTCTTAGAGCACCTCTAACCGCAGCCCTCATCCTTTAGATGATAAAAGTTCTCCAAATCCTATCATCTAAAGTTTAGCTGTTTCTAGCCGAACTCGTGAATCTCAGCTTCCTAAATTACAAATTCATGTACACATTTCATCAAACACATTGTTGCATAAGTTTAAGCATAGATGTTAGCCTCTATTCTCCGATCTACTATTGGATTGATCAATGGTATCAGGAATTACAAGGAATTGGCAAATATGTCATGAGTTTGAATTACAAGAGGAAGAGAAGATACAGGCCAAGCCAGGCTAGGCTACTAATTCGCCGCCTATCTCTGCTACGACCACGTCAATAAGTAGTGTTTGTCCGATCACTAGTTGCTAGCTCAGCGCAAGATGTAGTCACACGCCGGATAACGCTTGCTCTCTTATCGATCACGCTTGACACGCTGAGCTTCCACTTGTGGGTCTGTTCTTTGGGGCAGTATTAGTAGTTGAAAAGCAATTTATGGTGCGCTCAAGGTGCCACTGATGACTGAACATACGACTGCAGCTTTAGAAAAACAAAATCACCCACCACGAAGACGTGTTCACTATGATTCTTGTCGGCCTAATGTTTTCAAACACGTTCCAGATGTTGCTTCAACAACTCTTGCATAAGTTGACGTTTATCCAACCAAGACTGCAGGACCGTGACAGGGCACACGTTGTCAGCCAAAATTCCCAACTGACGAGGAGATCGTCCATAAAGCAATTCAAATGGCGACTTTTCCAGTGCAGAATGCCAACTCGTATTGTACCAATACTCGGCTAATGTTAACCATTGGAGCCATTTTGTGGGGCAAGCCTGAGCAAAACAGCGCAAGTACCCCTCTAGACACTGATATACACGCTTAGTTAGGCCATTAGATTGTGGGTGATACGAGGAGCTCATACTCAATGTTGCTCATGTGGACTGGAATAACTATCGCCGGAACAAGATGTTAAAAAATCGATCCCTTTCAGACACGATCTGCTCTGGCATGCTATGCAGTTTAAACATATTCTCCATAAAAGCATTAGCGACCATAGCAGACGTGAAGGGATGCGACAATGGAATAAAATGAGCATAGCGGCTGAACTTATCAACAACAACAAAAATGCAATTGTATCGACCAGATCTAGGCAACCCTTCAATGAAATCAAGAGACACAACTTGCCATGCAGATCGAGAAACTAGCAAATGTTGTAATAACCCTGGGTACTTGGCTCGATCAACTTTTGCTTGCTGATAGATGAGGCAATGTTGAACAAACTTATGAATAGAAGCGGTCATACCCTGCCAAGCAAATAGTTGCATCCGACGTCTGGGTGCCACAGGAATACCAGAATGTCCACCCAACGGAGAAGCATGAAATTCCTTAATGATCTGTTTTGTAAGGTAGTTACAGCAAGACTCTAATTTTTCCTTGCTTGCCAATAACCCCATTACTCAGTGTGAATTTAGGAATAGACTCGGGTGTCAGGTGAGTTTTTGCAGCATTTCTTGAGTAAAAGGGTCTTGCTGATAAGCATCCATTGTAGCAACAAGCCACATAGGTTGAGAGCAAGAAATAGCCAATACCTCCGGATCATCTTGTCGTCTACGAGATAATGTGTCTGCCACCCGGTTTTCAGTGCATTTTTTGTACACTATATGATAGTGGAGTGAAGGGGTTCGGTAGCAGAAAACAAAAAAATTCTACGATGGAACACACTATATGCCTAGGATCTATCTATTAATTAAAACAATAACGGGGATAGAGTTTCGGTTACATACTCTTGTAGACCGAACGTGTTTAACGTCCCGCTAGGAACGTGGTTGAAGTAGTCGTACTCGTAGCCGACCTCAAGATCGTGATGCTCCTCGCACGTCACCTCCTGGTCTTTGCACAACAACCCAGCGCCACAAGCGGCAGTGTCCTCGAGGTATCGCACATGTACGGTGTCCAACGACGACTCTTATTCTACTTGATCTAGCCAGGATGTAGAAGTAGACCCTTTAGAACTAGAATCCAGCGGCGCGACAACGTGCCGGTGGTCCCGACTCCTGCGTATACAGTCCTTCCAGGGACCACGTCACCATAGAAGACAACGAGAAAGAGAAGGGAAAATTTCCTAAGAAAATAGTCCTTAGGAAATCCCTTTTATTTTTATGTGTATTTTTTCATCAACATAGCCATCTATATATAGGCGAAAATAGAGTACTCCCACCCCTAAAGTCCCGGGGTAGGACTAAGGGAAAAAGGAGGAGGAGCGACGCAGTCGGCGGCTGGGTGGGCCTACCCATGGCCCAGCTAGTGGCCGGCGAGGTGGTGGCTCAGGCCTACTACTGCTCTCCATGGTCTAGCCCGCCAGCACGCGGTGGTCTGCAGCTGCGCATCACGCGCATGCGTGCCAGCGCTCGCGCGCCCTCGTGGTTCGGGTCGAGTCCCAACAACCATAGCTGGTGCTGCCCATTCCGGGGTGGCTTCCATTTGGGCTAATTCCCTCCGGGTATTCGGTCCAATAAAGGAAGTTGTCCCTTTAATATTATTTTAAAATATTTATTTAATATATATTAATTCATAATTAACATATATAAATGTATATTATAAATCTCTATTAATCCAAAACACATTTTGGCTTATTCCTTCTTCGAACAATTTCAGATCTTCCGTCAATCTTTTCTCGGAATAATTCCGATACTTTCTCTTTCTCATGAGTGATCCCTTCACTTTCATAACGATCTCAGAACATCGCCAGACCCTTAAATGTGTTATCCTATAGTTCGGAAATGGCACAAACATAATCGAGATCTCTCTCCGAGCAATGATCAGTATCGGAACCGTTATGTCCATAATGACCCCGTCCATTCCATGAAACTTCGTCATTTTGAACCATAAACTCTATATCCATATCCTTTGTTTCTTTGATACATGACTTTTCCAAGATTTGATCTTTGGTATCACTATACTTATCTCGTTAACGATAAGTCCACTTAACTCGTTATCGTGATATTATATCCCCTGACCTAGTGAATGATTGCAACCTGTTGGATACAACTCACCGAGTCGGCCTAGTGTATCTTCCTATCATGCGGGTAAACAAACCCTGATCTTGATGCATAGACCTCAATTGTTCCTATGGAATACCTAATACACATTTTTACTGTCACCCAGTTACGTTCATGACGCTTAGTGTGATCAAAGCAGCCGTGGGCATGGTCTAAGGAGAATGTCACTTAGTTTCTAACTATTGCAACGATAATCTGTGTGACTTGATCATATTGTAATACTTATGTGGGTAATGTCCATCAAATCATTTTCTAATGATATGGTCTGTTGTCAACTAGCATAAATGCTCTATGATCAGAAAATCTTGATCATCGGTTGCCTAACGAACTAGTTGAACACAGACTACTAGGGACTTGGTTTGTTTACATAGCAAACTTGTATCAACGTTTCGTCTTGATACAACTATAACATAGTATGAAACTATTATGAACTAGTTCGAGATATGATAATAAATCTATTTATTATTAGCCTCTAGTGCATATCTCCTTGGTCTCAAACTTGCACTAGAGTACAAATAATCTAGTTGTATTTGTTGCTGATCATAAACACAATTGTTTTGATCGTGCCTGCTCGTCGGAAACATCCTATCTTTGATCTGTTTTACTAGATATGTATGTCTTTTGCAAATCGTTAAGTGTCTCCTAATTCTTACACTTACAACATTATCACATAATGTACCGAAGTATCTGTCTGGTGGCAAAGTGAGTATTTGTTATTGAGTATTTCCCATGACGCTCGATCAATCACGAGGACTTTCACTGTTGTCATTATACTAGAAACATGCTTAGCTGAAGTCGAATTTCAATAGCCAAACTAGTCATACTTTTAATCACCTATTTCAATATCTATGTAGATTCATTCCTAGTCTTCTATAATTATCTTATTACTGGTTCAGTGATCTAAGAATCACCTTATAACATGTCCTTTAATAACATGGGTCATATTTAAGCCAAGTATACAACATGTTGATTCCGTAGAAGAGATATATGACATATTCATATGGGATGAACATCATCCCTCTTTCTCCCATCAACATTTGTTCTTCATAACAATGTTTCACGTAGTTCAACAACCAAGAACAACTTTGCTTGTTCCATTCTGAAATCTCTTCACAATCAGTATAGAACATTCTGAAGTGTCTTGGTATTAACAACTTGGCCCTTAGGACTAATAATCCCAAACAGAGGTAGTATTCTCAATGACGGTTGATCAATTACGAGGACTTTCACTGTTGCCATTATACTAGAAACACGCTTAGCTGAAGTCAAATTTCATTAGCCAAACTAGTCATACTTTTAATTACCTATTTCAGTGTTTTATAATTCGCTTATTACTAGTTCGGTGGTCTAAGAATCACCTTAGAACCTATTCTTTATGAAAAACCTGGGTCATATTTAAGCCAAGTATACGACATGTTGATTTCGTGGAAGAGATATATGACATATTCATATGAGATGAACATCATCCCTCTTTCTCCCATCAACATTTGTTTTTCATACCAATGTTTGACGTAGTTTAACAAGCAAGAACAACTTTGCCTGTTCCATTCTGAAATCTCTTCAGAATCAGTCTAGAACATTCTAAACTTCCTATGAAATTTAAACAGAAATATTCTGATTTTGATGTCTATTAAATATATCGACCTATCTTGATAGATTTCAATATTTACTATTTTGTTCAACTTCATTCACATAATATTTACTCTTAAATATCACTAAGAGGTCGTTTGAACACCCAAGTATTCATTTCATTTAGTACAAATGAAACGAATACATGAATTTATTTCATTTTATTATGATGCCGAAAACACCCACATGTTTGGTTGTCACCGGAATTTGCAAATGACGGGTCTTGGATAGGTATAGAATCGGGTTTACACATAGGGATATTTCGATGAATTTGCCAAATGAAATGATAGCTCAATTCCGTGTCAACCAAAACAACATAGGGATGGAATTGCAAAATGAATTTCAGGATTCCAAGCTCAAATGATGGATATACCAAACAACCCCTAATATCAATTACACCATACATTATATGTCACACATATATTTTTTAATTTCTTAGAGACAAATTTACCGGTGATCTTATTTCCATGTGTTGGAGATACGCCCCCTGCTTACTCATCTCTGGTAGTGCTAAGCAGCGAGCTGCGGCAAGCCTGAACAAGACCCCCCTCGACCGGCCGATGCCTCTTGGGTGGAGCGGCGGCTGTCACTCATCATCCCCTTCCATCGCCAATGAAGCAGCCACCGCCGCACCACCACGTACGTGCGGTGCGGGCACGCTTGTATTGTTTGCGCTGCCATCTAATTCTAAGCAGAGCAGTGCCCGCTGCGTGGCGTGCGTACACGAAATTGCCACTTCGCCCGGCGGCGGCGTCGTTCGGGGGCGGGCGCTAGATGTCAACCGAGCAGCCTTTCGACCCAAATCACACTTTCTTCCTTGTATACGTAGACTGTACGGTGGATCCGTGGGCAGCATGCATGCATTCGACGCGTCGGCCACTCGAGCAGCAAGCGGCACCTGTTGCGGCCGGATAGAGCTCTGAAATATCCAACGGAGGATGGATGGAGCCGTCATGGGCTCAGCTTCCCTTCCCCAAGTTTCGAGCAATCGGCGGTAGCTTGCGTCCCGCTTCTGACACGGCTAGCGTTTCGTAGTAGTGCAGAGAGACTTCATGCAATCATGCGTGCTTCTCGGGTGTCGGCCAATACGGAATTGAAACCTGACACGTGAGCGCTATTGGTTTGGCAGCCAAATCACCGAAAGCAGAGTAGCACTGTACGTGGTGGTTGTTCGAGAAGAAAAATGTTGCTGGAACATTTGAAATCAAGTTATGAGGTCTCAAAACTACCCACTCGTGCAGCCGTACGTGTCACTCAGATGTGAGATCTCAATAAATGTGGAACTAGAATAATCAAGTCAACACTACCAATTATGTAAAGAAAAGTCAACACTACCACGATTATCGATGTAGTAGTAATTAGTACTACATGCTTAGCAAGTCGTGGCTTTTTTTATAAAGAGAATATATTAACATCGCTAATACTCTCTCTGTCTCTTTTTAGTCTGCGTTTTGTGTGTATCACAAATACCAAGAAGAGGCTTAGCTGGACTAATCTGAGTACTTAGATGGCCTAAAATACCCCTGCCGTAGTCCCACTGACGAGAGAACATATGCAAGCATTAATTAGCAGTCGTCGCATGCACTGGTTGGAATAGCTCGTCCCCTCGTCTCTCTCCTTAATTAACTCCCTGTGCTAGCTCATATCCACACATGCACACATGCAGGGGCCTACACATACACTCCCATGCGACAACCCACACTCTACTCGCATGCACAAATGGCAAAACAGGTAAAATAGAGGTGAAGTACTAGAACGCAGAGTAAATCGAAAAATTTGTAAAAAACTAGAACGCAGACTAAAAAGAACGGAGGGAGTATACCAATTAGTCCGGTCTCTATACCAGTAAGATGTCGTTTGTTCTGATGATTAAGGCGCGTGTGTTTTAGACATGTCTTTGACCAAAAATTAGGCCACATGATCAGAAAACGTTTTCCAATATGAATCTACCAATACTAATCATGCTTGATTAACGAAATAATAGTCATATTCTTTCTCGCAAGGTATATTAGTTGTTTTTAAAGTCAAGCATGATTGTCCTTGACCAATGTTTCTAGAAAAAAGTATTAGCACTTACAACCCCAAAACGGTATTATTGGATTTATTTTGAATTACGTTTTCATATTCTTTTTTTTTTAGAAACACAGTACAAACGTAGACGCTCACACTGCGTACATACACCCACCCCTATGAACACACGTACGCACACCCTATCCCTATGAGCACCTCCGAGAGACTGAGCCGGCAGGTCTTGAAATTGACGAAGTCACCACAGGCGCCTCGCTATCGACAGGAACATCGTCTCCCACTGAAAGAATATTTCGCCTTTATGAGATACCAAAGCGTTAAACCTGGAGTTTGAACTCTGGTGGGCTGGAGGTACCACTGCCCTCCTAACCATCCAACCACGGGTTGGTTCTCTACGTTTTCATATTCTAATAAATTAGTTAATCCGATGTTTTGATTTTTTTGCCAAAACTGGTCATAGAGAATTAATTTTGGCTTTTGAAAAACAAAAATACTCCATTACTCTATCCAACCGGAAATAAGTGATTTTGATTAATCTAGATTCGAATGCATCTATATAGTAAAACACGTTTAGATACATGTTAATCTAGGCAAATCCAAGGTACTTATTTCTGCAAGGAGGGGTAGAACAAATGGAAGTTGTAGTAACGTGAGATCTTTAGAAGTATAACATATTGATAAGTGATATAAATTTTATATTGACAACTCAACGTGACGATGCATATTTTTGTGATTAGATGTGAAAAAATATCGAGAGTTAATCTACGTGCACTTACATTGTGATTACATGTCAGAAAAATTATGGCCTAGAGGATATTGAGAGAAGAGACAAACCTGGCTGGTAATAACTTTTGGTCACTTTGAAGGTCGGCAGGTCTGCTTATCGGGACAGGTTTCCAAAAGAATTTTCATGTGCATGTCCAGCTCGCCGGAAAAAAATATCATACTCGTCTCAAAGAACCAAGGTAAGTCTGCATCGTCTCGAAATGGCTAGCTTCTAGGAGGAACCGAGAAGGTACCACACACGCTTTTTGTTCCTACAAGAGCGCGGACTGCCCGCAATTGATCCTAGACTCAACTTTGAAAGAAAATCATGAGCGCTAGAGGATGTGGACCTATCGGGAAGGATCCAGGATCTTCCAAATTATGCGCGCGCCAAGGGAGAAGGCGAATCCAGCTGCTTACAGCCGTCCGATCTACCGGAGCTTGAGATGATGAAGGGCAGATATCAATACGTGCATCAATGGTTAAAAGTCACTCGGTTGCCCGGCAGGAATCGAAGCAGGATTCAAAGTCAAATTTAAAAACTGGTACATTATTGTAGTAGAGAAATGCGGAACTAGAAAGGAAGGACATCGCCACAAAAAACTATTTTTTGTGTTTCGCAACAACATATTTTTGCGTTTATAACACTTTGAATCCATTGCCTCAAAATGGTTAGCTAATAAGAAACATCTGCATTTCAAAGTTGTTTCTGCTGCTGTCCTTTGGAGTATATGGAGTAATAGAAATAGTTTACTTGGATTAATATGAAACATGTATGACACCTGATTCTTTTGTATCTGACAAACTAGAAGGTGCCTTTCAAAGAGCTGGAAGGGGGGAAGGTCGATCTGCGAAGGGGTTTGTACTGGAAAACATTATTTTTTCCTAACTAGAACGTCCCGAAAGGCCAAAATCTATCTACTAGTTAATACAGTAACAGGAGGAGTCATGATTACATACACTTGTAGATAACGCGGTTAACATCCCGCGGAGACGTGGTTCAAGTAGTCGAACTCGTAGTCGACCTCGAGGTCGCGAAGTTCTTTGCCTTCTCCTCCTGGCCCTTATACGACAGCCACGGACCCACTATTGATGGTGTCGTCCGAGTACTAGCACAAGTACGATGTCTGATGACGACTCCCGTTCTTCTTGATCTAGCCGTGATACGAAAGTAGACCCTCTGAAATCGGGATTCAGCAGCGCGACGACATGCTGGTGGCGTTGACTTCCTCTCACGTAGTCTTTTCACGGAACCGCACTTGTGAGAGCCTACTGAGAAAAAGAAGAGAAATTTCTAAGAAAATAGCCTTAGGAAAATCTCCTTTTATTTTTGTGTCTTTTTCCCTCCAATATAGACCTATATATATATAGGGGGAAGGGTGTACTTCCTTCCCTCAATTCCCCATGTGGTACTAAAGGGAAAAGCAAAAGGAGGAGGAGCCGGCTAGGTTAAACCGGTGGCCGGGGTGGGCCAGCAGTGCCCCGGTCCAGCAGCGGCCAGTTTGATCGAGCCGCTAGTTGGTAGGACAATCAACTACACCGCCGAGGAGGATAGGTTGCTATGCCGAGCATGGTTGGCGGTTGCCATGGACCCGGTGGTTGGCACCGACCAATCAAAGAGGCATCTATTGGGAGAGGATAAAGGAGTACTTCGGTGCACACAACGCAAGTGGCAATGAGCGCACCAATCGTTGTCTTCGGTCCCAGTGGTCGATCATAAACACCGATTGTAAAAAATGGGCCAGTGCTTTGGGGGTGTCGACACAATCAATCCAAGTGGCATGACTTTGGATGATAGGTTAAGTTGTTCATTGGGTGATTCTATCTCATGTTTATGCGCATATGTTTGTTCATATCCGTGACTTATTCTTCTCTTATGTTCACCATGTAGAACACCATTGCCCAAAATTTGTTTAAGGATCAAGGGAGGAAAGACAAGAAGGGGAGGAAGATTATTGACAAGTCATTTGTGCTCCACCATTGCTATGACGAGTTGGGGAATGAGGAGAAGTGAAAAAGCCGTGATGGGCTGGATGTGCACAACTTAGGGATGAACGCCACCAAAGCAAAAGCCACCACAATCATAGATGATGATGCATCAAGTGATCAAAACAAGAAGAGAAGCTCCACTCCTCATTCGGTTGCATTCACGAAGAGGCCCGTGCTTGGAAGGAAGCTAAGGAGTTGATGAGGGGGAAGAAGGCCGGTGATGATGACATAACAAAAGCTATGGATAGGATGGCCAATGCAAGGTTGAGGTACAACGAAGATAAAAAGTTGGTGAGGACTATGGAGGCCGAGGCCGAGGCGCGTAGGGTGGCTTTGGAGGAGAGGATTGCGGCTGCCGAGAAAAGGAAGTTGGCTTTGGAGGAGAAGAAGGTGGTCGTCGCCGAGCAAGCGCGCCTATTCGAGGAAGAGAGGAACCTCTTTACCATTGACACGTCCAATATGAATGAAAGCCAACCTTGCTCGTGATGAAGTGTTTGCAAAAGATAGAATGGCGGCAAACCACTTGAAGGCCCAAAGTGAAGGAATGAATGTATTTGGAGGTATGGTGGCTTTAGAGCCTTTGGAGGCATGGGAGCAAACTGGGGGCTTTTGGAGGCATGGGAGTAACACTGGGGGCTTTTGGAGGCTATGGTGGCATGGGTGGGGCTTGCAAGCATGGGAGGCTTCGGTCGCATGGGACATGGAGGCATGGGAGCACCTCCGGGGGGATTCATGGCCTCCATGGTGAATCCATCACCTAGGATCAATGTTGATGACTATGGCATGGCCTATATGGTGAATCTATCGCCTTCTATCAATGTTGATGGCTATAGAGATTCATCACATGCCAACACCACCAACACTACCGTTCACGACTCCTAAGGACAAGAAGCACAAGATGGAAGTGGCATTGGCAATGTCTATGATGATGTTGACAAATAATGTGTCAACATGTGTGTTCAAGTCAAATTAGTGTTAAACTTGTTTGTGTGAAATTATCATTTTCATTTGAACTATGTTCTAAATTTGTGTTGAACTTGGTTGTGAGACAAACGTTTGGTGATTGTTGAGAGTCATTTGTTGTTCTAATTATTTGTTTTGTTTGATCTTGTTGATGCATTGTGAGATGTGAGAAAGCTGTTTGCGCCGGCGCGCTGTTTTTTAGCGCCTCTGGTGGGGGGGCACATTTTACTCTATTTTAGCGCGAGAGATTTAGTGCCTCCGCTTGAGAAGAAATAAACGGTGCACGCTGAAACTCGAATCGCGCCCGCTGCAAAGCAATTATAGCGCGCCGAGTTTTCGCGCGGTTATTGGAGTTTCTCTTAGGACAACTCTAACGTGCCGATGCAAACAGGTTGCGCCCGCTATACCCTTCTCATCAACGAACTAAAGTCCGGAAAAGTAACTTTTTCTGTCTCAATCAGTTGTCTTTGTTATCATGTCTAGATGCACCGACTCTTGGAGTGAGACTGATTCTTGCAATTTGATTCCCGAGTGAGCGGCTAATTCAGGCGAAGGACTAACTTACAAGATTTATTTGCATAGATGTTTCTAGTTTTACGTGCTATGATACTCTAACCATCTCTTTTCTCATTAATTGTTATGCCACATCAGATTTTTGCCAACACGACGTATATGATAGTACAAGCTATGATACTTTCAGTGGGACCAGCCTCAATAAACTAAAATAAGCGAAGCCTCGATTTAGTTGTCTGTGTCCACATGCACTGCGTCTCGTGGAGTGGGACTGATTCCTTCGATTTGACTCCTAGTTTGACTGACTATTTCATGGGAATTAAAAAAACAGAGATTTGCTAAGACTGGACACATTCTGTGCACAATTTCATCGTCCCCTGACGTTTTGGACGAGGAAACTGATGCTACATATGACTTTCTTATGCGAGAAAGAGGCTACATATGACTTATTATGACTTTATGGAGCATATGCTACTACACTACTACAGTATAGAGCCAATTTTGAAGTAGAATCGTCCGAGCGTGACGACTACTCCCGGCCCTATGACAGAACATATTTTAAACCACAGTAGTAGTATGACTTTTGGGTGTAATTAACAGCGTCAGTCCAGAACCAGAACCCAAGTCCCGTTGTGGTCCTAGGCAACAATCCAACTTGATCACAGACAGCAGCTGTTACCATCAAGGCGGCTGGATGGGCGCCGTAAATAACTTCCACGTATATAATCACGCGCCATCAGTAGCTGCCTAATCGCCTCCCGCACATGCATATATGCCTCGCTCCTCCTGCTGCGCTACAAAATAAACCAGACCACGCGAATCTCCCGGTTCACGCACACGCACAGCAGTTACTACTACTCAGCCATGTCCACCACCGAGGCGCTGCTCGCCTCCGGCGGCGGCGACGGAGCGGCGAGCCGGCGCGTGAGCATCGACGACGCGCTGGCGCAGCACGCGGGCGAGTTCGGGCGGTGGCAGCTGCGGCACTTCGTGCTGGTGTCGGCGGCGTGGGCGCTGGAGGCGCTGCACACCATGGTCATCATCTTCGCGGACCGGGAGCCGGCCATGTCGTGCCCGGCCGGGGATGGGCGGTGCGGGGACCGGTGCGCCGGCGCGGCGGGCGGGTGGGAGTGGGTCCAGGGGAGCGCGTCGTCGACGGTGGCCGAGTGGGGCCTCGTGTGCGGCGAGCGGTACAAGGTCGGGCTCGTCCAGGCCATCTTCTTCGCCGGGTGCATGGTCGGTATGTAGTACGTCTCTGCTCTGCTCCCATGAAATCCATCGTCTGGTTCTGCTCAAGATCCTCCAGTTTATTTTTCCTTTCTATTCGGTGCCTTGAGACTCGTGGTAGAAATGACGGAAGAGATCCATGGATTGGGCGGACGTGGCTCCTATTCAGTCTGATGGTCCTACTAGCAGAAACAGGGGAAAATTAAGTTGAAACGACAAGGCCTTAAATTGTGCAGCGGCGTGGGGTTGAGTTGGTTATTGGTGTCTACATTTGTTGGTGTCGGAGTAGTCAGCGTGGCGTTGCTGTGCTGCCATATTGGGAGTATCTCCCCGGCCACGAGGGAGGCCATCCTATCTGTTTTGGCCTACCACCTCTCTCGAGCTCATTCCGATTTTCTTTCCCAGCCTGTATCATCCTCCTCCCCGTTTCTTCGTCAGTGCGTGAAGGCTATCTGGAGTACAGTAACCACAGAAATGTGATGTAGAAAGTTCATAGTATCTCTTGCACACAATATCCATATTTTCGGCAGATAATGTTCGTACGGTCTACGGTGGATGCATGCCTACATAGCAAGCATACGTGCCGCCGAGCGAGCACCTCGTGTCCTGTCGCGGCGGCGGCGTCTTTGGGGGCGCGGCTTGTCCCGGCACCACCAACGTGCTTACAGTTAATTTGATCCACGGCATCTTCCTCGTCTCAGATCCGTCTGTCGTATAGTAGTATTCCCTCTGATTCATATTAGTTAATTTGAATTTCTCTAGATTCGGATGTATCTAATACTAGTCTAGATATATCTGAATCTAGACAAATTCTAGTCAACTAATACGGGTAGGAGGGAGTACTAGTATCTAGCTAGCCGCTACATCAAGGGCGCCGTATGTGGACACCTCTGGCGTTCAGCCTGTCGTGTAGTACCATATACTATTGTTCTAGCGGGGTGTTTACTTTCAGCCTTTTTGTTTGACTACCACCGGTGCATTTTTTTCTCTACTGAACCGTATCTCCAGCAGTACCTGCACAGCTAGCCGCCTTGCTACTATACTCCACTTGTCTGGTAGTACTAACTCCCTTCTAAATTGTAAATCTTTCTAGTAATTATTATGCTAGAAAGGTATTACGCCATCCGTCTCAAAATAAATACTCCCTCATTCCAAAATAAGTGACTTGGCTTTGTCTAGATTTGGATGTATCTAGACATGTTTTAGTGTATAGATACATGCGAATCTAGATAAACTCATGTCAATTATTTTGGGACGGAGGAAGTATCTCAGATTTATCAAATTTTAAATAAATTTAGATACCATTTAATATATAGATTTATCTAAACTTTAACAAACCGGAGACATCTATATTTTGAGTCAGAGAGAGCTATTTTGAGATGAAGGGAGCAGATGTCGCAAAATTTTTAAAATTTATATGTATCTACACACTATTTAGTATCTAGATTCATCTAATTTTTTGGCAAATCTAAGACACTTATTTTAAGATGGAGGGAGTATTATAATGCATTTTAGCATAGTCCGAAGCTCCATCGCGTGCATGCAGGTTACCTCTGTCAGCAATTCTTACTCTCTTAGGTCTTGTTTACTTCTCTCGTATTGACTAGTGTATTTGCGGGGATTATTTTAATTCTCGCAAAATTCCCGTAGTCCGTTTGCTACTCCGGATTTGGCCGGGATAATCTCAGGATATCCCCACAAATCCTTCTTACTTTTCTCTAGATTGAAAATACTGAGAAAGAATATTTGCGAAAATTGAAGAGTATTAGATGAATACCAAATTTCTCATATCCCAAAACTCTAGTGGATAAAAATACGAGAGAAAGAGAAGTAAACAAGACCTTACTCGATACTACTACTACTAAACAATAAGATTGTGAGGCGAAACATGATCAACTTGCTCATGATGTCTGTCGCTTTCATCGATTTGATCTAAAGCACATTAGTCGGACCAAGTACAAACTTTGTTTAGATTAGTCGTCTGACTCTCACCCTCATCTAGCCGGGTCGCACTCTGCTACTCAATTTCCAATCGCTTCTGTCAGTTCCTGGAATCAGATATACTCGGGATCTTTTAGCCGATCCGAAGCATCCCGCGGGCTGATCCTGTCTGCTTGGCTGCATGTGCATGCATGTGGTCTAGATCCTTTGAGCACCAGTAGTAGAAGTCGAACTTGGGAGTGACTATAGTATATATCCCATCCGAATCCAGATATTATTAGTGGTTGCTACTAATAGTGACTTGTAACGGTGGTACTACGACGACTGAAGTGACATGGTTGCACTGACCAAGTAACTGAGGATTCGATCGGTACTAGTGTGTACTTGCAGATACCTATCATTGTTTGAAGGAGATCCTAGGCACACTACATTCATGCAAGCTTGGCATCTATTGAAAACAGGTCACTGTCATCCAGTGCTCTTTAATTTTATTCAGATAATTTTCATCGGGCTGGGTAGCATGTGTTTATTAGGGAAAGAGACAGAAAATAATGGAAGTTGGGTAGGGGCGGCTAGGCTCGCTGCGATCCGGCATATGCTTCTTCAGGTTGCTTCCGTGAAGCCATTGGTCCTGGAAGACGGCGTGGCATCACGTGACGCCACACGTGCATATGGCATATGTGGAGGATGATGGACGACCTGCGTGCACGTCTATCTGGCCGCTCAAGCCGTGCCAGTTCTCTAGGCTGTCACTGAGGATAAGACCATCTGTCGATCCAACGCACCTGGGACAGGGAGTTGGACAAGAAATGTGCCACCTTTTTCGAGTTTGAGACACGCTTGCTCCGCAGACCCACCCCAATTTTTCATGGCTAGTGTTTAGTCTAATCAGGAAACGATTGATTGAATTGTGTTACTATTACTCCCTCCGTCCTAAAATAAGTGACGTAGGTTTGTCTAGATTCGGATGCATCTAGACACGTTTTATTATATAGATGTAGTACATACGAATCTAGACAAACTCAATTCACTTGTTTTGAGACAGAAGGAGTACATTCGTCGTGTCATTTTTTGCAGGCGCCGGTGTGTTCGGACACCTATCAGACTCGTTCCTCGGCCGCAAGGGCGCGCTCCAGTTGGCCTGCATCCTCAACGCCGTCTTCGGCCTTCTCACGGCGCTGGCCCCCAACTACTGGGCCTACGCGATCCTCCGCCTCCTCACGGGCTTTAGCACAGGCAGCGTGGGCCTGTGCTCATTCGTGCTCGCGAACGAGCCCATCGGGCCCTCTCGCCGTGGTGTCGCCGGCATGTCCACCTTCTACTTCTTCTCCGGCGGCATCGCGGTCCTCGCCGGGATCGCCGCGCTGTTCCAGTCCTCCTGGCGCGTCCTCTACGTCGTCACATCGCTTCCCTCCCTAGCATACGTGCTCGCCGTGTTGCCGTTCGTGTCCGAATCCCCGCGGTGGTACCTCGTGCGCCGCCGCGCCGACGATGCCCTGCGCATCCTGCGCGACATTGCGGCCACCAACGGCAGGCGCATTCCAGACGGCGTCTCCCTCAAGCTAGACGACGAGGGAGATGATGAAGTCGACAGTGAGAAGGAGGTCGAAGAGTCTTCCACGCCGTCGTCATCATCGTCAGGCTCGATCCTGGACGTGTTCCGGTCCAAGACGACGCGGGTCAGGCTGGTGCTGTCCGTGCTCATCAACCTCCTCTGCTCGGTGGTCTACTACGGGCTGAGCCTCAACGTGGTCAACCTCAAGACTAACCTGTACGTCAGCGTCGTCGTGAACTCGCTCGCGGAGATGCCCGCCTACCTGCTCACGGCGCTGCTCCTCGACCGGTTCGGCCGGAAGCCACTCGGCATCGGCACCATGCTTCTCAGCGGCGTCTTCTGCACCGTCGGCAGCTTCATCCCCGGCGTCGGTGCCATGAGGTAAATCAATTTACACACAGCCTGATAACTTACATACACACTTCCTCTTCATCGAGTAAATTGAGTATATGTGATATCGCAGGTTGGCGAGGATGGCGTGTGGCGTGGTGGGGATCTTCGGAATGGCGGCGACATACAACCTCTTGTTCATATACTCGGCTGAGCTGTTCCCTACAGTAGTGCGGAATGCGGCTTTGGGGTGCACGTCCCAGGCGGCTCAGATGGGAGCCATACTGGCGCCGATGGTGGTGGTGCTTGGGGAGCGGGTGCCATTCGCCGTGTTTGGCGTGTCGGGGATCGTCGGTGGGTTGCTGGTGTTCTACCTCCCGGAGACGATGAATAAACCCTTGTATGATACCATGGCCGGGCTGGAAGAAGGGGAGAAGACCCTTTTGAAGTGAATATCCTGACCATATCAGCTTTCGTGTGTATCGTAGCGCTCGAAGATGTTGTTGCTGGTAGAACAATGTTACGAAGAGTGAATCACACAAGTTGGCTCATATGTAGATTTTGTTCTGTTGGAAGGGTTTGTAGATTTTTCTTAGCAAACTATAAATTACTTCACTAGTTGCTAAAGCAAAGGAATATGTCCTGTGTACATCAGCTTTTGAAGTGAAAGGAATATTTCCGGTCTGGAGGAAGGGGAGAAGGCCCTTTTGAAGTGAAAGGAATGGCCAGCGGGAATATCCTAATTACTATATCAGCTTTCCTGTGTATCGTAGTGCTGGACGATGTTGCTGGTATAACAATGTTACAAAGAGTGAATCACACAAGGTGGCTCATCGGTAGATTTTATTTCTCTCTCTCCTAGAAGGGTTTGTAGATTCTTTTTTAGCAAACTGTAAATTACTTCACTAATTGATAAATCAAATGAATGCATGTTTAGTAGAACTAGAAAACATGACCGTGCGTTGTAATGGAAGAGAAAATGTTTACGTTGGTGTGCGTCAGGTGTGCCTCTGAGATTTGGCTTCCTCTACCCCGCTTTAGCTAGGCCACCAGGTACACATGAATCATTGTCAGCAGAGCTATGAGCTACCACCACTAGCTAGCTCACCCCACTTTGTGGAGACCTTGGCCACCATTGGGGTTAGGTAGCGAGGAATCACATAAAAGCATATATATGTTGGATGGATCCCAGATGTGGATTTGACTAACTCAACTAGAATTGTTAGGATAGTTCCTTTTTTGGGTTCATATTTGGTCCAACACATACTTCATACTAGGTGGACATATGCACTTCGTCTCGCGTCACGTCTATTTGAAAAAGTGTGGTAGGTATGTTGTATTCACTACTGGTAACACGTTTTCTTTTGTTTGTGTTACCATAAATTAAATATATGAGCATGTGGGATTGAGTGTTTTAATTAGTAGAAATATGTGTCATTTACGTGTTAGACATGTCTAAAACTGAGAGACCTGATCTTGGATGCAAGAAGCGGACCCTTATTTCATATTGAAACTCATAAACTACATAAGGGTACCATTGTTTCTTCAAGTAAACAAAAAGGTACATCGAGCAAACTTCAATCAAAAACACATCGAGAAATAGACCAAGTTCAGTATCATAAGAAACTGGCATATTACATGATCAAGATAAAAAACTAATGATGTCAAGACAAGCTAACTTATGTAGATTACACGGTAACCTTGTTCGACTGGCTCAAAATCGATGCTTGCAATTATTTGTATTGCAGGCTCCAAGGGAAGGCACAACTTTATATTCAACATTTATAAGTGGCTGAATTATTAAACGATTAGTTTAGTCAATGTAGACAACCATATTATATATATATACTAATTCTATGTAGAAGTTATACTTGATATCTTCCAAATTATTCGTTGGTTCAATAAAATTTAAAATATAAGGTGTGGCAGGAAGTTGTCACGAATCTTTACATAAAAGCAAGATCTAATATGTAATCAAGTTTGATAATTTCTATACATCAAAATGAAAAATAGAAGTTATGATATTTCTTTTTGACTCACTTAGTCGATGGAGCCCGCTTGTACATTAATCATAGAGCATGCTCCAAGTTAAGGGCACTACAATTTTTGTTAACTCTATCAGTTTACACAAGCATCTCATGTATTCTCGAGATATGCTAATAAATTCAAAAGCAATTTCAGTTACAAAGCCTAAGAGGGGCCAACATCAGCTTATTTTGCTTTGTTTTAGCGATACATACATGTTAATTGTTGAAGTGATATGAAATGTGACCTTCTCTCACAAGGCGAGACCATTTTCTCGCCCTGTTAGCGCTCCATGCTTTCCGTTCAGCGATTCTTCCATTCGGTTACTATAGATTTCGGGTTCAGGACAATCTATTTGCGCCGCGTCATCTCATGCCTCGCGAGGATTCTCCTTTTCAATTCCTTTTTTCTGTCATCCGTCCCTAATTTTTCTAGTCAAAGCGGCATAGTCCCGCATAGGAGCGTCTCTATCCGCGCCTCCCCTCTCTCTCACCCCCACCGTCCCACACGCTCACTTCCTCCTTATATTCCTTACCATCGGCAAAGCATGGCAGCGGACGAGTGCGCGAGGTCAGGACAATGTTGAATCGGTACTGGGTAGGTTCGAGACAGGGAAGCAGAGGTGGCCGATGCTGGATGCGGGAGCTGGACGGGAGGCGGTGGCCTCGTGAGTGGAGGGGCAGAGGTGAGAGGGGGAGCTCAGGAGCGAAGGGGGCAGCGCATATTGCTGGGGGACGGGGAAGGGGCTGGGATGAGCGGGAGCTTGGGTGGAGGGGAACGGATCGAGATAGGGGTAGAGGTGGGGGCGGGGACAGGAGAGACCAGCTCGTAAGATTTCGTTCAACACCTGAAACTACACGATTGAAATGACTCAGAGTGAAGATCAGATGGCAGAAACGCTTGCGCGGGCATATGGTCTCAGATGGCCCGCTTTTGCTCAGGCTTAAGCTATAGTATAATGCCATATTTTTGAAATCGGGTAACTAGGACCATTGGTTGAACTGGAAAAAGGGACCAGTGACGCTAGTGGTTTGTTAAGCGCAATAGACCATCGTAATCACCAAACCAGAATTAACATGTTGCACCAGACGATTTACTCATAAACCTGTAAACCTAATGGTTTTGGATGAACCGCTTGGTCCAAAAATACTACATGATTGATTATTTTTTGTTTGAAAAGTGTAGAGCGTAGGTTTCCTCTCTATTCTGATTAAAAAATACTCCTTGATTTGATTATTTTTTGCTTGAGAAGTATGGTAAGAATACACAAATAGAAGTAATGTAAGCCTTTCGTAGGTTTCCTACCAAATTGGTTTCACTCATCCTTTCCTTGTCATGTGCGTGGACACTTAACGCGTGGTTGGTTGCTTGTGCCCTTTAGTCGCACCTGGAGATCATGGCTCCATAGAAGCTACGCGCGGCAATGCAACCTCTTGTGCCTAATGGGCTATTCGTTTGGTTTCGTGTATTTTCGTTTCCCTAGGTGTTTTGCAGCCAAGCCCCAGTTGTTTGGTTCCATGCATTCTTGGTTTTCAGTAAATTGGTACTTGTTTGGATAGTTGTATTGTCCCTGGTAGCCTTACGTCATGGCTGGTGAGGTGACCTTACCTAACACTAGCATGGCAGAAAACAAGTTCAGACAATCGCAATTCAGAGAACTACTAGCCTATACTAATACTGAATCGACATCAGTCATGGCGTGTGTGCTGCAGCACGAGTTCACGAACAACTACCCATGATGCAGCACAAGTTCATCACAAACGGAGGGGTTATCACTAAATACCACCTCCTAAAATATACATACCAAAGTTCAGGGGTCACCGCAAACAAAGTTCATTAGCCTAACTACTCCAAAATACACATCATAGTCATCTTCAACAATGTTGCTACCGACACCTCGTCAAACATCTCAGTCCGCTGCTCAGAGGTAGTGCTTGTTCAAGAAGGATGTGAACCAGCTCATCCCACGCTCAGGGGTCATGGCAAGATACATGGTCGCTTGTCCATTGTGCTCCATCAGATGGCTAAGAACACGGTGTATCGCGGAGATCGGCACAACGAGAATGCGAGGACCGTAGATCATCTTTATCTGAGCATAGTTTTCAATGGGCTTGTTGATCAACTCGGTATCCTTCGGTTGAGCCTACATGAGAATCACAGTTAGTTCAAGACATGTAGTTCATATGTGAGCTTTGCAACTACTCAAAGTACTGACGCAAGTGTAAATATACCTTGATGGTCCATCATGATAGCAGAGGTCTCCTCAACCCATCGCACGTTCGCAAGCCTCTTGATCCTTAGCACCCGAATTCACCTAAGTTTCTAGTGCCTCATTTGGTTGTACACCTGGTTCGATGTGACTATCTGGCCACAGAACTTGAAGATATCGTCTACAATCAAGCGCATGTCCGCCTTTCTGAATCCCCGAACAACTGAACCCTCTTTCTGGATCAACTGGCAGACCCGATTCAGGACGAAGGTGGATAGATAAGCTGACCATGACATGGCCAACTTCTTCTTGCACACCGCATCAGGCATCGACACATAACGCAGAGGTTGCATAGAGGTTGCCAAGAGATCAGGGGACACAACCAAATCCTACTACACCATAGATACGCAATGTGTTCAGTTTAGGGGAAGAACTATACTTGTAACACTAATCCTACCTATAGCACATGACAATCCTCACATCACAATATGAATAGTGACTCCCAAAATGCACCACAAAAGGTCCAGATCTACTAGGAGCGAGCACATGCGAACATATGAACTATGAGCTAGAACATGGTAAAAGATCTAAGCTGGGAGAGTTAGGGTTAGGTGTCTCTTACCACGATCTCAATTTCAGCCGAAGAGGACGACATATCAGAGATAGCTGAAGACAAAGGCTTGCCGGAGATGAGCTAGACCCACCGGAGTAGGAGGCACCGCTTACGTGCTTGTCGGTGAGTAAGAGGATTTGGAGGGAGAGCTCGAAATTGGGGAAATTGGTGCCGGGGATTTTGGAGGCGGTGGAGGGACGGTGTAAATAGCCGATGCGAATCGGTGGGTGGTAACCCTAATTTCTCTCGCCGGATTTTTGCGAGCTCCCTCCATCCCTTCCTTGCACGCGTGCGTGCATCTTCTTCTCCCGCGAGCGCGAGAACAACTTGGGTCCGTGAAAACCCCGATTTGGACGTTCCTCCAGGGTCAGGATGAGGGGCGCTTTAAAACTCATGCAGTGTAAAGATTCCACCACGCGTGCAGAACCAAACGCCCTTATTTCTTCCCTCCCTATGTGAGAACAGGGAAATGAGCAACCAAACACGTCCTTAGACGATGGCATTGCACACCGCTTCAATCTTGTCTGGCTTCCTCTTCCTTTTAATCACCATGGACAAGTCAGCCCACCATCCAGTTTATCTCCTCCTTTGTTGGAACTCAGACTGTGCATGTCTTCTTTGCATTCTAGTTCATGCACATGCAAAAGAGTACACAACTTGTAAGCAGCGCACCAGGCACACAACTCACATTCCTTTCCCGTTCAGTTATATAGCTCGTCACACCAGATGCAATTGTGGCTACTTTTTGATTCCCGAGTCGACTGCACAAGATTTGCCCTCTGTTTATTTTGTGGATATTTCGGTTAGTATGGGGATGGTTATAAACTGCTCGAACTCTTTGTAAAATAGCAAGGTGGGAGTACTGAATACAAAATCTCTCGTCTCTCGTGAGTAAAATAGCAACTATTTATATTCATTTACTATTACGCTAGTTTAGAAATCCCAGTTGACTTGTGGATGCAGCCCATTGCCTATTCAGGTAGGGAGGACAACGTGGCTCGCAGCATATGGATACAGACGGACTAAAAAAATCATTTACGGTGGCATCGGTGGTAATATGTAGTTTGGCCGAGGATATAACCATCTGAAAAATAGAACCCATAAAAAACACTTCGTATTTTATTACTAGGTATAGATATAGATATATAGATATAGATTAGTTGGATCTCAACTTTTGCATTAAATTAGAAGGAAGACAAAACATTCAGAACCAATAATATGTGGGCACGGCCAGGGGTGGAGCTCCCAGTAGGGCGAGGTAGGGCGGCCATTTTTGACGAAAAAGTATATATGTAGTCATTTGTCTATGTATATTTAATTTACAGTAGTTTCAATCTGTATATGTAAAGAATAAACTGAAAAAACGACATAAACAGGCTGTTTTTTTGCTGCGTCCGGTAACTTGGGCTTTATGGGCCGCACACGGAGAGGTACGGGCGGCTGTCGCTAGTGCGTACGTACCAGGAACCGACTTGATCGATCCGTTGGCCTCCTCTTTTCTGGGAGGTGCTATACATTATACATAGCTCGCTAGCGGCGCTCGACGCTCACACCGCCTCGAGTGATTCTTGTATGGGCCGGCCCACTGCCCCGTTGTCTTCTTCCTCCTCTAGATGTCTTCTTTAATTCTTCGTCCCATGAACCAGCAGCTCACCGCCAACCGCGTGCCACCCCAAGAACCTAAGTTCTCTGCCTCACCTCTCCCGGCGACGCCGCGGCCAGCCGGGTCGTCCCCGTCTCCGGTGAGGTCCAGGCCTCCTCTCCGCCGGCGATGCCGTGGCCAGCCGCGTCGCCCCATCTCCGGCAAGGTCTCGGTCGGCCAGCCATTCCTCTAAACCCCCCGAACTGCACCCCTAGCCCTAAGTCTGGTCGCCGGCGACACCCCCAACCCTAACCCTAAGTCCGTCGAGGACCTATCCATCCCCAACCCTAAGGTCTTTTCCTCGCGCCGGCGATGCGTCCGCCGTGTCCGTCCCGTCTTGGCGAGGTCTCGCCACCTCCGTCGGGCGGCGCCTTGGCGTCGTCCCCGACGTCGGCGAGGATAGCTATCGCCCTTCGTCTTCCTCTTCTCTGCGTTGCTGGTGGGCCGGCCCAGGACCTTATGCGGCAGGCACAGGGGGTGCGCGGCGCTCGTCGCTGGCGCCGCCAACGGGCGGCAAATAGCCTTTACCTCTTTTCTGGTGTGCGTGATATCGCTAGCTTCCTGGACTATCGTCGACTCGTCGATTTAAATAGAGGCTCGCTAGTCCTTTTAACGAGGCAGCGCCGTCCATCGCCACCGGCCGGCGATTCATCGATTATGAATTGACCGCATTGCTGCCTGCTGGCATGTTGGCCTGTTGCTGTTAGGTGCTAGACTAGGCGGCGGGCGACCGAAAATAGGTCAGATCGGCACCAGGCAACAACATCGAGATGGGGATGGACAAAAAAAGAAAAGGATCGACAGCTGCAAAGCGGGGAGGTACAATTTCTAGACTTTGTGGTGAATTGGGATATTGTATGTGGGTTTGAATTTGTGAATTGTGAGCTACGTATTTGGCAAATAATCATGTATTTTAATTTTGTGGATTGCAGCAACTGTTGAAAGGGCCTTCTCAGCTATAAAGATCATCAAGATAGAGTTGTGCAACAAGATGTCTGATAGTTGGCTTAATGATTTGGTGTGCTACATCGAGCGAGGGATATTCAAAAGTCTTGATCTTGACGAAATTAAAAAGGATTTTCAAAAGGAGGGTAGAGCTTTGCCATTGCCGGGTACTTCAAGAAGACATTAAAGCTTCATTATGGGTACATTTGTAGGTTCAACTTCTATTTAATTATGTTGGTATTACTATTAGTGTGGCATGACAATATTGAGTTTTTTTATTAATTATTTTTTTATGCCTTAGAGTTCGCCCTACCACAATTTTGTTTTGTCCTTCGCCACTGGGAACGGCCTGCTAAATCACTATCCACAACACCACCCTACTGATTCATAATCTTCAACGGTAATGGGTCGGCCTTGTTCCTTTTCTTTGTTTTCGAAAACTTCTATATACATCCACTCTGTTTTTTATTCTTTATTACTTTCTCGGGTCTTATTGGTTTTCTAGTCGGTTTTTCCTATTCATTTCTTTGATTTTTCTTTCTAAATTTTTGAGCATTTTTTGAGTTGCGAACATTTTCAAATTCGTGAATAGTTTTCATATCCATGAACAATTGAAAATCTCTTGAGCATCCTCTGAAATTCGTGGATATTTTACAAATTCATGAACATTCTTTAAATTTGCAAAGTTGTTTTGAAATTGATGAACATTTTCAAATTCATAATTTATTAAAAATTCGTGAACATATTTCCTAACTCTCATAAACATTTTTCTGAAGCAATGAATCATTTTTAGAATCCCATGAATATTTTTTCAAGCCTAGTAAAAAGTCACCCTAAACAAATAAAAACATGAAAAGTAAATACCAAAATGGAAACATAAAAAGGAAAAAATATAAGTTAAACAGAAGGAATAAACGATAATAAATAAATAAAAGAAAAAATACTATATGTCAGTCCATCGGCTGGAGCCACGGGGCTGCTAACAATGGAACACTCACCCACTCAGAAGATACGCCTCATATTACTAACTAGGGAAAAGTCCAAAACAAACCCCTGAACTCGTAGATGAAAGATAAATCGAACCTTGAACTCATGATCCTCGAAATTGTCACTCTGATTTCACTAGTCCCGATCTAAATTGAACCCTGGCTTTGTTCCCAAATAGGGATTCGCTAACGTGTCCCAGGATTGGGGTTTGCGTAGAGGGAAGGGCGCGTCGGGCCTTTAGAAGATGGGCCGACCCAATAGGGAAAGGGAAAATCCGTGCGGCCCACCAAGTTATCACCGTTAACCTCAAGGTGAGCCAGCTACTCCAGTCGAGGCGCGCCCCCTGACATTCTCTCCTTATCTAGCGATGACAGTGGCAACCGGTGGGTGATCGTTGGCAGCGGCAATGATTCGGATGGCGCGGTGAGATCGAAGTCGTAGGTAATGTCCCCGACATCCTCTTCATCTGGTGACCGTAATTTGGCCCTTCTTCTCTCTGGTAGGGTTAGGGTTTTGGTGGGATAAATTGGTTTTTTTTGTCTTAGGACAGCTTGGTTATTTGGCTGATTTAGGGTCGATTTTTGTGCCTAAACTGTTCTTAGTAGTGCAAGGTAGTGACATATGAACCTATTTTGCAGTTAAACCATAGATCCTACAGAGATTTTGAACGTCAGATTTCATATTGGCGGGGAGTTTGTCCGCATCGGTCGCAAACTAGACTACATGGGGGCGGGATGAAGAGATGTCTAAGATCGAGAGGAACAAGCTATCATTGCAGGAAGTGATAGGCCATTTGAAGGATCATATGCACTTCAAGGAATCAATGGAGATATATTTTCATATTCCTGGCGAAGAACTAGCGAATGGTTTGCTTTTTCTGAACAATGACTCTTCTTGTGTGAAGATGTCAGATTATGTTTGTGTCGGTGGAGTTGCAGATTTGTATGTAGAGTACCATGAGGAACATGAAAGTGACCACAGCAGTAGTGGAAGTGATTTTGAGGATGAGATGTTGCAGATCAATGATGGAGATGACCCTGACATGGTCATTACTGCAGAGGAGATTGCTGAAAGTTCATAAGATGATATTCAAATTCCAGACAACATTATGGTTCCTGATGACACTAGAGTTATCACTCAAGTTATTGCGAGTCCATTGAAGAAAAATGGAGTAAGAAGAGGGATAGTTAAGAGAGATGAAGAGCTAGGTTCTCAAGTTGACAATCCTACTCAAGTGGAGGTAGAGAATGTGCAGGCAGAGCATGTTGACAGTGATGGTTCAGTTAGTGGTTCTGATGGAGACCCAGAATACATGCCACATAGTGAAGACAATGGTGAAAATTCAGAAGTGGTGGAGCTGAGAAGGCATGCTAGAAAGTTCAAGAAGAGGACGAAAGATACAAAGAGTTGGATTTCTATGGATTCAGTATCTGCTATTCCTATTGATCTTATTGCTAACATGGAAGAACAAATTGCTGAAGAGGAGAAGGAGTGGGGTTATGATTCTTATGATGAGGATTATGATAAAGAAACAGTGAAGAGGAAACCAAATATCCAAGATACAATCCTAACACAAAAATCCCACAATTTCAATTGACAATGGTTTTTAGGAGTAAGAATCAACTAGTGAAAGCACTGAAGAGGTATGGCATTGTGAGCAAGAAGGGCATTGAATTTGTGAAGTCAGAGTCAACAAGAGTTAGAGCAAAGTGAGGTTTTGCAGGTTGTACTTGGATGATTTATGCAGCCAAAAACTCAAGGACTAGTAGGTTTCAAGTTATAACATATGAAGATGAACACCATTATGCACCAAACAGAGACAATATACTAATTGATGACCCACAAGTATAGGGGGTGTATCGCAGTATTTTTGATAAGTAAGAGTGTCGAACCCAACGAGGAGCAGAAGGTGCTGGCTAGTGGTATGGATCAGGAATTCTCTGCAAATACTTAGCAAACGGATTTTTAGGGTTTTTTGATAATGCAAGTAAATAAAGTACGAGTAAATAAAAGACAATAAGAATAAATGCAGCAAGTGGCCCAATCCTTTATTCAGCAAAGGACAAGCCAGTTGTATTACTTAAGATGACCAAACATTCTCGAGGACACATGGGAATATCATCAAGTGCTTTCGCTTCATATAGTTGATTAATCTTCTTTAGTTTGCTAAGTGTTGTGTGGGTGAACCTGTGCTAATGTACCGACCTTCCTAGGACTAATACATACTTGTGATTATACCCCTTGCAAGCATCCGCAAGTACAAGAAAGTAATTAAGGTAGAAACCTAACCACAACTTTAAACTCTAAGACCCTGACGTCCCTTGTGTAATGGTTTCCTAACAGGGGTTCAGGTTTCTGTCACTCCGGCAACCCCTATGATTAGTAGCCAAATACACAATGCATTCCCCTAGGCCCATATAGGTGAAGTGTCATGTAGTCGACGTTCACATGACACCACTAGAAGAAGTACACCACAACTTAAATATCAAACTATTGAATCTTTCTCAACACAATTCCACTACTAACAACATGACTTCTCCCATGTCCTCAAGAACAAAACGAACTACTCATAAGACATCATATGGATCATGATCAGAGATGAATAATGATGTGTAACAATCTGAACATAAACGATAATTCAATGGTTCCACTCAATAGCATCAACTACAAAGAGTAATCAACACTGGGAAAGTTTCCCCTAAGAACTATGCAAGATTCAACCCAATTATTACAGTGATATGGAGATGGTGATGATTGTGCTGGTGGTGATGATGGTGATGATGATGATGATGATCCCGATGAAGTCCAGCTTGATGGTGGTATTGATGGCGACGATCTCCCCTCTCCGGGAAGGAATTCCCCTGGCAGAATTCTATCTGTCGGAGAGATCTTTCTCTCTTGGTGTTTTCCGCCTCGCGGAGGCGGTGGAATCTTTCTGTGGTAGCTCCCCGATTCTTAGGGTTTCAGTAGGATAATATACGACAGAGGGGAGAGCAAGGGGTGGATCAGGGCGGCCACACCACCTGGTGGCGCGGCCTGGGCTGGCCCGCGCTAGGGGGTGGTGTGGGCCCCCTATGGCCCATCTCAGCTTTCCCTTCTGGCTTCCTTCGCCTTCTGGAAAAATAGGATTTTCCATGTATTTTCTCGGATTTTCTGATCTTTGCGGATTTTGCCTCCAGAAAGCACATTTTCCATCAGAATCATGACTGCAGCGGTCCATGCTCCAAAAGTCATCAACCATGCAAAAACAGATGAAATAACATTAATATGAAATATATCAATGAATAACAGTAAATTATGATATAGAATAGTGATGCAAAATGGACGTATCAACTCCACCCAAGCTTAGACTTCGCTTGTCCCCAAGGAAAACTGAGCTCAATAAACATGGCCTCATGTTTATAGAGTGAAGAGTCGATAAAAGAATACGGACATGAAGCATCACATTCATCAATACATAGATCATAATAGAAGACAACTCACTATTATATAACTTAACTTGCAATAAGTAAAGAAAACACAATAAAGATACATAAAGTGAATCATAATTGGTAGTGGCAAACTTAGCTCTTGGTCGAAGAATATTTGACAATTTGCTGGAGTTCACAAATAACTGATTTTCAATGATAGCTTTGAAAGTAGTAAACATCAAGATAAGAGCAATGTGCAAAACAAGGAACATAAGAAATATGATTGAATAAATCACCATATGAATGAATGAAACACAACAACTCAAAATACTTGCTATGATAGAAAGGAATAGGTTTACTGACTCAACTAAAAAGTAAAAGAAAAGCCCTTCGCAGAGGGAAGCAGGGATTTCAAGTTTCATAAAAAGCTCCCAAAAATTATGGTACTTATTAGTTTTCAGCTCTCATTGCCCCTATCATAGGCATCTTTTAGGTAATTAAGGTTAAAGTGATTAAATATGAGGATATGCTTGACAAGTTGTAAGTTGAAAATCTCATGTCCCTTGAATACGAGGGCCGCTCCTCATGCTACTCAAGTTTAGTCACCGGTAAGTTCTTGTCATAGTAAGCACATGTGTATCATGGAGAACCGCCAACGGGGTACCCTTGCCCGATGATACGGAAGAATCCCCATATCAAAATAACAAGGCAAGCAGACAACGAGCATCTCAGCAATCTTCTTATTTACCATGGAAATATGGTGCTTTTTTCTCTCTTTCCTCTTTTCTTATCTCTTCTTTTTTTCATCTTTTTCTCAATCTCTATCTCTTTTTTTATAAGAAGAATGTTTCATAGATGCTCATTATGGTTACGCTGCAGGTTTCCACCATGACAGCATGGATTAGACCGGTGGCCCAGGCGTTTCTCTAACACACATGCATAACTCCATGGACTTACAAGCTCCCCTTTCATTTCACACCGACGACATCCATAGACAAAAGAACATGATATCAACTAGGTACAAAGTACTAGTGCAATGTTGAAAGCGTTCCCCATGACAGCATGGTTCTGCTAATTCACAACTTACAAAGCGCAAGCATATACGCAACATAGATGGGCACAATGGTTCAAGATTATTAAATGCAAAAAAGTAAAGTGTGCCATTAAGTTCGTGAGAGCTTTAATCACTAATTTTCACATAACAAGTTTAATTTGGAAGGTAGATAAAAACATGAATTTACTTAAAATAGCAATAGTGCTAATAGGTAGGTATGATGGACACAAATTGCATAGGTTTGGGTTTAAGGATTGGATGCACGAGAAGAATTCCTTCTCAGTGCAGGTTTTTGGCTAGCAAAGTTGGGTAGCAAGTATAAGAGTTGAAGGAAACAAACAAACATACAAGTGATAAAAACAAACATGCAATCTTCCTTGGAAGCACAAAAGATCTTAACCAAAGAATACTAAACTTATGAGCAAATCAAGAAACACTACAAGAGGACCCCTCCTACTGCAACGCATTAATCTGTATCTAGGTGTCCATATAGGCGTTGCTAGAGCCTGTACCAACGGATAAAGATGCATTGCGTTTTTTGGGCGTTGCTAGGGTAGAACGCAACACATATATATCTGTTGGTAACAAGGGCGTTGCTAAGTAGCAACATATACAAGTCTAGCTTAGCAACACCTATATATGTTGGCACTTCCACGCTAAGTTTGTTCCAACATGTACATATGCCAACATGGAGGACACGTTGGACCTAACTTATGTGACATGACATTGTGACGTGGCACTGGGCCATAAGGCTACAACCCAGCTTTGGGTGCCCATTTAATTTTGGGCCCATGCAAATTTTTTACGGCGATGTGACTTTTGTCTACATGGTCATTTCATTCAATTATACGAATATCCCGCTGCTAGGGTTTTGGTCCATTTAACACGAGTTTATTTTAGACCATCTATTTTGTTCCCATCAGATGGCCAGTTTGAGCCCACTTAATTCCAAAAATGAGCAATGTCACTTATTCACTATATACTGAAGAGTGAATACACACATATTCACAATTACAACTCGAAATTAGTTCAAACAAATCAGGGCTAAGAACCAAGACAATTGATATCATGTATTCATGATTACAATACAAAACTATATTACACTCTTTTGTCTCGATGTATCTAAGAATAATAGATATAGAAATACAAATGACAATGACAGGCTTCTTCAAATCTCCTCGGCTGTCTCAACAATGACAAGCACCTGCAATTGTTCGGTCATTAGAGTGTGGAAGAAACAGTTTCAAAATATTACATAACAAAATACAACCACTAAATTGATCAGGTTTTTATGTTGCTGCAATGTACAAAACTGAAAGTGTGCCGCAGGTCACCTGCAATGTTGCTAGAGCAATCCTCAGTTTTTCCAGCCTACGATGCAGGCTGCTGTTGCCAGCCCTTTGTTTGTTTCTCTCTTTTTTGTTATATTGTAACTCGGATCTCCTTCTATTAATATATCAAGCAGCTCACCCACCGAATTCTTAAAAAAAAAGTCCACCGCATGTTAGCTAATTGCAGATTTGCATGTACTTCCTCCGTTCCAAAATATAAGACGTTTTAGCTTTGTGAATCAAATGTATTTAGACATGTTTTAATGTATAAATTTATAGAGGTTTGTACACTAAAAGGTATCCAGATACATTCGTTTCACAAAGCTAGAATGTCTTATATTTCCGAACGGAGAGTACAAGTTAATCGGCAAGTATTGTGCAGTTAGTATCGGCAAGTATTGTGCAGTTAGTTACATGCAAAATAATAACTTATATCGCAGGTAATTGCTCGGATTCTGATGCTCAACCTGTCGGTATTAATTACTTCACACTTCAGAAGAGCAAAGATTAGCATATACCAGACAAAACCTGAGCCAAGTTAGACATGCATTGGAGCTGTAATCACACGGTAATTGGGCTTCTTGGATTAGTTGCAGAGGACCGTCGCTCCTACTCCTTTGCTTGAAAACGCAGTGTAGATGACAAACAGTCATGAATGCCCTGATTAACGAGGAATCAGCGATTATACCAAACAAAAATTGGCGAATCAGTAAATGAGCAGAGAATGCTCACCAGAGATTAACGCCGACGCGTGCCCTCAACTAACCGTCGAGGCTTCGTCGTGCCTATCGTCAGCTCGGCTACCGGAAAGGAGATAAAATGAGATGTCAATACGGAAATACAAAAGCGAGATCATGGGGAAGAGGGGAGAAAGGAAAGAACTTCACTGGATGCTATCAAGGCCGAAGACTTCACATAGACGCCATCGACGGAGAAATCGCGTGCATCGACAGATCCACTGATATGTTCACATGCGCAGATCACGGAGAGAGTGAGACCTGTTCACATACGTAGATCTCAGAGAGAGAACAACAACGTAGGGACCTGAAGCACAAAAAGGTCGCCTGAAAGGGGGATAAAGATCTCACGATTTAGCTGATCCCGCGAAAATCAGCCTTCGGGCTCCAGTGCGGCAACTGGAGCAAGTCGGCCGAGACCCAAGAGTCCCCATCAGCCACGGGAGCTCCTTGGTTGTTGGGCGGTCACCAAGACGGCGTGCCGTGGAATAAGACCGTGGTTGGCGAAGATGACTGTGCGGAGGTGAGATCCGGTGGCCGCCGGCCAATGGTAGATGGGGACGGTTGGAGAAATAAGTTCCTTTTGAAACGATGATGGTCTATGGGAATAGATAAATACCGAGTAGGGTAACCTCTGGTCCCACTCGCAGGAACGATGAATTTTTCATTCGCGCGCACGAGGGTTTGTATTTTCAGTCGCGCGCGGAGGCCGCCGTAACTTGTTTTTTCTCTTTTGTTTTGATTAAATCTTATTCCGCTAACTTAGAATATGATTGACGTACTCCCTTCAATTTAAATTAATTGACTCAGATTTTTCTAGACTAAAATGAATCTAGATTTATTTAAGTGCTAGATACATCTGAATCTAGACAAAATCAACTAATTTAGATCGAAGGGACTAATAAATTTAATAAAGTATTAGTTAGTCACATGTTGTAGAAAAAATATTTAAAGAAATGCTAGGCATATCTTGATTCACCCTCCCGAAACCCTCCCTCCCGTGGCGACCCCAGGCGCCACCGGAGAGCTTCCAATCTCCACCGCCACCGACCTCCCACCTCCTCCAGATCGCCTCCCCCGTCGTTGCCGCCAGCGTCGGCCCTCTAGTACCTAAGGTGCTAGGGGTGCTGGCTGCGGCGGTCTTCTTCGATGGGGTGGCTGGGGCTGCGGCGGTTCAAGAAGGCCCCAGCGAACTCCCCTCCCTAGGCAGTTGTGGGTGTTGGTCTTGTGGTCGCGGGTCTAGGGTTCCTCCTAGATCCGTCGTCCTCGTGGTGGCGCGGTGGGACTCGGGGCGCCGTGCCGGTCGTCGGTCAGATGGTTCCCTGAGCGAGCACGTGGAGGGTGAGGGTGCAATACTGATCACGTGTTCAACCTTAGATCTGGGCCAGGATATGTTGCGGAAGAGCACGCCAGTGACGTTCTGCGACGACTTTCTGGTATGTCGTCTTCTCCACTTGCTCGGCTTGAATAAAAGGTGGTGGTCCTAGGGTTCCTACTTGTCGCCAAGGTGAAGATCTGCCAGTTGCATGTCATCATCGATCTGGCTGAAGCGTAGTATTCCGGAAGGCTCCACCGGCGAACTCCACAGTGCGCATATGCCGAGAGATCGCTGGATTGGGTGGGATTTGGTCGTGTGCACCCATGTTTTTACTCTGGACGTTTGGGTTCAGAGGGAGCGCTTTGAAGATCTGTTGGTTGTTAATATCATGGGGCATGTTCTCGTCCCATGGGGCCAACGGAGCATGTCATGAAAACCGAGATCTGAGGACTGACAATGGTGGTTCGACTCCGGGCGGTGATGAGGAATTGGCTTGGTAACTCGTGACTTGGAGCAGTGGTATGCAAGCAGAGGCGGCAGTACAGGAGAAGCTCATGGTCCTATCTTTCAGGGTGAAACCCCAAGGTCTGGCCTTAATTGGTTGTGCCTGGCAATGGCCTTGTTGAAGGTATTGTTTTGAGTGGGTGGACTTTCTTCAGGGTGAAAACCTAGATCGTTGATCAAGCGATGATGGTGTTTGTGCACTGTTCCCTTCTTAGAGGTGTCGTTTTTGGAGAAGATGGACTTTTGGTGTTGTCTTGGTGGTGGTAGTACGGTTGTTTCAATTAATGAGGAACTGTAGTGGGACTTTTCTTTTTTGTAATTCTTCTTCCTTTTTTTGGCTGTGTGCATCCGTATGGCCGCTAGGACAATGCGTTATTGCAGAGGTTGGGTGTAATTGGTATCGTATGATATTAATATATGCTCCTTTCCAAAGTGCTACAACATTATATACTTAATTTAGATCCTTTCTGTTACATAATTTCAATAGGATTTTCTATTGAGCTGAAACCTCGCAACGATTATTTGCATCTAATACATGAGAATATTTTGTGGTGACTAAATATAGATATGTATCTTTGTTTATTTGTCTCTTGCCTCGATCCATGGACTTGAAGGTGAAATGGTAATTGCCCTAATGTGTGATTTTACTGATTAATGACAATCCCTATGGACTAATATTTTTATTGAATTTTATATGAAGGAATATTTCATAGGTCATGCTTGTAGTACATGTGTTGGATTCAAATATGGATGCCATGAAGATAAAGATATACCTTGAGTATTGACATCAAGATCATCGATTTGAAGAGAAGAATATGATATGATCAAGATCTTTAGAGTGTGATCTCAATAGAATAATTTAAGATATGGTTCTAAGTCGGTGTCACGATAGTCTCATTAGTTGAGCTATGGTTGACTAAGATTTAGAGCATGTAATAAAATGAAAAGTTCTTTATGTACCTCCAGATATTGATATGGAGCATGAGAAGATATATGGTTGACCAATACAAAGAGTAAAAAGTAAATTCAAGTTGGTCAACACATGAAGCATAAAGAATGTATCACATTGATCTTGTGGTATGATAAGCCTTATCAATTATGCATCATGAACTAACCCATTATATATGTGCCTTTGTGTTTTCTATATGAGATAGGTATCTCTCCATGGGCATACTTCAAAAGTGAAGATTTCATATAGCCCATGAGAGGATGACATCAAGTGGAGATCGTCATCAAGGTTGAGAATTGCAAGTTCAATATAAGCATCTCAAGAAGATCATATGGTGGAAGCCTGCTGTCCATATTGGTGATAATGGACATGTGAATATGTTTCTTAATGAAGCTATCCCATAGTGGTGTATGTGGATCAAATTATGAGACTTCACGAAGCAACAATGATCAAGTGAGGCATTCCGCCTTAAATGAAGCTTGAAGTGTTACCATCAAGATCAAGCGGGATGCGCAAGGCAAAGGTATGACCTTACTAGGGTTTCCTTTTATCGGTCTCAAGGTGGTTGTTGGGAGACTGGGTTATAGGATAGATAGCAGCACTATCAAGAGGGTCTTTCGGTTGGGTAACTTGATCACATCGTCTTAGGGAGCTCAATCTTTTACATACTTTGTTTCTCCCTATTTTCTTGCTTCTTGGTGTTTCTCTGTGTGAGACTATTGAGCTTGTTGTTAGCTTTTCAACAAGCCCAAGTTCATCAAAAACGGAATTCCTATGCATCTTCTATTGTGTTTTCGAGTTTGGAGATTTTACCCATTCTTCTTTAGGGAGGTTTCATACCTCAACTTATTTGGTTCTTTAACTCTTTATATTTCTTGGATTGTCTACTCTCTAATAGATATAGCTTGTTCTTAGCTTTTAAAAAAGCCCAAATTTACTAAAAACCGAGTCCAGATGCAAAAGTTATTGCCATTTTCATGTGCCTGATTTGATTTCGGCGGTAATTTTGGCGGCACCGGGTCTAGGGCCAAAAATACATCTTCGTATCCGCGTGCCTCGGTTATCTCTATACCCGAACTTACTTTCCTTATGATAGCCATCGAATTTGAAATACTTATATTGATAATTGCACATGGAATCAGACAAAACAAATATTGATTCATTTAGATGAACAAACTTACCCTATCTTTTGCATTTGTGCCACTCAGGTTCATCCTATCAACCGTGGCCAAAACAGCCGCCTATTTTTGACAATCATGGTTGATGAGTGACCAACGAGAGTGAAGTGATCGATCGGTGCGGTCATTTCCACTTGTGTTGTGCTTATCAAAGTACTCCTTCATTCTTTTCCAATAGGTGCACCGATTTTGGTCCGTGCCAACCGTGGGATCCAAGTTTGTATTCAACCAAGCTTGGCAAAGCAACTTGTCTTCATCCATAGTGAGGTTGGCCATCCTTCCTCTCGACGACTGTTGTGGCGGCGCGGGAGTTGTGGGAGGGACGTGAGGCGCGGGGTATGCGTCGGAGGAGGTGGCGGCGTAGGGTGAGTGCGTCGGGCGGCATGCATCTTTTGTTTTTTTGTCGCACCGGTCGGCGCGCCGGCTAGGCGCTTCGACGCGCCTTTCCTTCCCTGTCCAGCGGGCAGCGACGACGGCACCTACGGAGTGACGGCGCTCAGCTGTGGCTGCATGAAAAGGCCGCGGACGAGCCGCTTGAGCTCGTGCCAACATCGGCGGTAAGGTTTGCCCCGGGATGCGGCGGCAGAAGCGCTCCTCTGGCGCTGGGGTGGCCGGCCGAGTATGGCGGGGTCAGTGGAGTGCCGGAAAAACCATCCAGGCGATCGCGAGCGCAGGCGTGTAGAGATTTCAGTGTGACGGTTGGGTGTGCGCGCGCGAGTTGGACAGATGGAGCACGCGGTAGCCGGCGCAGCAAATTGGGGCGCGGGTTGGGAAAAATTTTATTTGTACCATAACTGCATGACTTGCTTAGAAGGATGATCTCTCTCGAGAGATATAACACTTACGATACAATGTGCAATCATAATTTCTCAAACATTTTGAATGCTATGTCGTATAGGCTAATTTACACATAATTTGATTGTGTGACACTTTTAAATTTCTTTGTGCACATTCGGATATTGTTTGAATTTAATTCAAATAAGTTGGTAAAAAATCATTTAAGTTCTAAATATAGAAATATTTCAAGGATTTACAAGGACGGTAGATAAAATATTTAGATCACATGATAAATAATATAAATTTGTTTGAAGCTCACGTGCATGTTTAAAGGAAAACGTACTGGAGTTTAATCGTTTCGTTGAAAATAAAATCATGTAACTCTAGGTTGAGATCCATCTTTTTAGCCCAACTCGGTCCCCTCTTAGACCGGAATTGGTCACAGGCTGGGTTTGGTCCATACTATACTTTTTCAACCTTGTTTGGTCTATACATTTTCCTTAACTCGGCCCAGTTATACTCACCAGATAAATACTTGAGTATTTATGAAGTTGGCCCAGCGGGAGAGGTTAAGAATACATTAAGTGTAACTAAGAGTACGTATGGGAATTCCGTGTGGTCGTACTGGTTGTCGTGCTACTGGACCACATGGAGGTTTAGTGTTCGACCTCTTTGCATGCTGTTTTGAACATAATTTTGGATTTGGCCATATAGGTACTACTAGAACTTTAACTTATCCCAACTGTACAAAATTGCAACACCTGAATTGCTACACAGGCTATCTGTTGCAGTTTATATATCATACAACGGATGCACTCAGCAACACGTGTATGCGTATCTACCATAAAAATTGACAACATATGTTTAGAGCGTTGCAGAGTATGTATTGCTATACAATGGGTGTTCTTGCAGTGAAAGAAAGATAATGAAAAAATATTTTTTTAAGAGTACTTTTATTTTTTTCATTCAACTCTCAAAAATAGTATTGCTACTGACCGAGCCAGGTTTGCCAAAACCAACTAAATTAACTCAATGATCTCAAAGTGATACCAATACTAACAACAAGATCAATCATATAACCATGAATTAAAAACTAATATAAGATATGCAAAAGAGTAAATGATAAAACTTCTCATTAATATTTCATAATGGCTACTCACACCAAGGGATACATATCTAACGAGAGAGGAGACACTTCCATAATGCAAACCATCCTACATGATAACTTCTCTATTCATGATATGACTCTACTAAAAAGGTAAAAAGATAAAAGATAGTGATGTGATACCACGGCACTCCCCCAAGCTTGGAACAAACCAAGGGGATGCCAAACCTGATGACGAATTACTCCTTCGGTGGTGGTGGTATCCTCTCAATAAGCTTTTTGATCAATTTCCCCAAGTCCTCGATCTCAAAGGTGAGATTACGAATCAATTCCGAGTTGTGCTCGATGCAGTGCATGATCATGTCAGATTGTGGATCCCAGCTCTTGCGATTCTTTTCCCACTCTTCCTCCTTGAAGTCTTCTTTTCCTGCATGGCATGGATCTGAACAGTAACGAGGAGGCTTCCCTCCAATTGATATAGTCTTGGCAGGGTTTGCCACCACTCCAATGCTTGCAATGGTAGTGTCGGTGTGCTTTGCCTCCTCTTTATATTCACTCTTGATCTCCTTCTCCTGCCTGGGGTCTTAGAGATCTTCCTCCATAGGCTCCTTTCCTTTATCCTTAGCGAACACTATTGTGCTTCTAAACTTTCAAGAATAGTTCCTGGCAGAAACAGATCGAAACAAAAACACGACGAGAACAAGATATATGAACCTCGGGGGATCTGGAGAATTATATATTACAAAGTTTCACAACAAAAGGAAGATACTGGGAGAAAACGGGTCGGAGACGGAGTCCGAGGGGTCCACACCACCTGGTGGCGCGGCCAAGGGTGGGCCCACGCCACAGGGTGGTGTGAACCATCCTGGCTCCGTTTCCGTCCCTCTTTCGCTTCGTAGCTTTTCTTGTTGGATAAAAACTGCAAAAATATAACTGGACAGATCTTTCGTGGAACTTTTCCTACCAGAACTGTTACCTATTTGAAAACAGACTCTACAGGTCTCTGAATTTGGTATTTAGTAGATTCTTCCGGAGTCACCACTTGAATAACATCAATATCTTCATCTTCATACACTTATTGCTTGAGCCATGAAACCTTTCACTTCCTTATTACACCATTAACTCCACTAACCTGGAAATTTCTTTCACACAAAACTTCACACAGTTCTCATTAGCATCATTAGTATAAGTGAACTGATAAAACCTTTTGAGTCCAATTTCAACTGAAAACCATCAAAAGATAAGCTACTGTAGCAACTCCTTCCGAAAACCCAAAAATAATTCAAAAAGGAAATCGATTAAAGAAGCAAATGCAAGAGTGGCAAAATCTGTCAAAACAGACCAGCAGGTAAAGATCAATTTTTTCGAACATATTCTGTTGCTCAAATCGAAAAGTGCAAAACTAACGAAAGTTAAATAACAACCCGGGGCAGAAGCACAAAAAATTAAAGCTCAATCTGACTTACAGAGATCTCTCACGAATTTTTACGGTGAAGCACCAAAATCTGTTTCGGGACAGCAACTTCCCCAAATCTTACTTCTCTCTCATTAGAGGTTGATCTTGACACAAAAACCAAACAAAAGGATAAGGAGAGATCATTACCGAAGTAATAACTTCCAAGACTCAAATAAACAAAAACAAACTGAAAGCAAAAATAAATTGGATTGTCTCCCAAAAAGCTCTTTCTTTATAGCCATTAAGATGGGCATGATAATTTTGATGATGCTCACTTAGGAATATGAATTGAAGTGAAAGAGAGCATTAAGAAACAAAAATATACACGTGTAAGTCTAACCCACTTCCTATGCAAGGGAATTTTGTAAACAAACAAGTTGTTGAAACCAGAAACCACCAGCATAGGAAGGCAAAAGAGGTGCAACATAAAAACTTTTAGCATAAAACGAGAAAACTTGATATTATTGAGATACATAAGAACACTTTTCCCTCTCTCATAGTAACTTTCAGTATCATGCATAAATTTAATGATATAGCTATCACAAGAACCATCGTAACAATGATCACTTATTCTAACAGAAAACACATAAATACTAGTTCTTATAACACTACTTTGTGAAACAATATTAGAGGTATCCTTACAAAGGATAGTGTGTCCCTCTTCTACATATTTAGTGACAAAGTCTTTCACATTTGCTATTATAGGTTCACCATCCATTTGTTTATCAGGTTCAACAGCTTTATTTGTACTTTTATTAACCATACTAGCTATCATAGAATGTTCCTTTATCTTAACTGGGAAAGGCATTTTCTCAATGTAAGGTTCAGATGAAACATGATTGGCAGTATAAACTTTAGTATTTCTTGCAGGAACACTCTTAGCAATATTCCAATTCTTTTTAGGCACTTCAATGTAGGAAGCAAAAGCCTTAAAATAAGTTGCAATAGCTTGAGAGTCTAGACCATAAGCATTTTTAATATTTTGAAAGTCATGAGTTCCCATAAAAGATTCAATGCATTCATAATCATAATTTATACCTGAGTTTCTTCCTTTGTCATTCTCACATGCTTCAGCATTATCTTGAATACGGTCCAGAAGATCCCATTTAGCTTCTTTTTCCATGCGAGTGAATGATCCAGCACAAGAAGCATCCAATAAATCCTTATCATGAAGAGAAAGCCTTGCATAAAAGTTATTGATAATAATATTGTTGGGGAGCTCATGAATGGTACATTTGAGCATTAGTAACTTCAATCTCCCCCAAGCTTGAGCTGTACTCTCTCCATCAAGAGGCCAAAAGTTGTATATTTGATTTCGATCTTTATGAATCTCACTAGGAGGATAAAACTTTGAATAAAAGAGAGGCATTATTTCCTTCCATTCAAGAGCTTGACCATTCTTCAACAACTTATACCATTCTTCGGCTCTTCCTTTTAGTGATAATGAGAATAACTTCTTCTTGATTTGATCTGTAGTAATACCTATACATTTGAACAACCCGCATAATTCGTGTATAAAGAGTAAATGATCACCGGGATGGACAGTTCCATCCCCAACATAGTAGTTATCCATAACACGATCAATAATTCTTGTAGGTATTTTAAAAGTATCATTCTCAGTAGGTGGTAGTTCATCTACTACCTTAGCCGTGGTAGTAGCATTACGAAATAAGAAACTCAGCGAATTATCCATATTGAAAAATAAAGCAACTAACAGAAATAAACAATACTCACAGTAGAGGTTTCCTTTACCAGTTCCACTCTCCAATAGCGCTTCACTCCCCGGCAATGGCGCCAGAAAATAGTCTTGATGACCCACAAGCATAGGGGGTGTATCGTAGTATTTTCGATAAGTAAGAGTGTCGAACCCAACGAGGAGCAGAAGGCGTTGACTAGTGGTATGGATCAGGATCTCTCGACAAATACTTAGGAAACGGATTTTTAGGGTTTTTTGATAATGCGAGTAAATAAAAGACAATAAGAATAAATGCAGCAAGTGGACCAATCCTTTATTCAGCAAAGGACAAGCCGGTTGTATTACTTAAGATGACCAAACGTTCTTGAGGACACATGGAAATATCGTCAAGTGCTTTCGCTTCATATAGTTGATTAATCTTCTTTAGTTTGCTAAGTGTTGTGTGGGTGGACTTGTGCTAATGTACCGACCTTCGTAGGACTAATACATACTTGTGATTATACCCCTTGCAAGCATCCGCAAGTACAAGAAAGTAATTAAGGTAGAAACCTAACCACATCTTTAAACTCTAAGACCCTGACGTCCCTTGTGCAATGGTTTCCTAATGGGGGTTCAGGTTTCTGTCACTCCGGCAACCCCTACGATTAGTAGCCAAATACAAAATGCATTCCCCTAGGCCCATATAGGTGAAGTGTCATGTAGTCGACGTTCACATGACACCACTAGAATAAGTACACCACAACTTAAATATCAAACTATTGAATCTTTCTCAACACAATTCCACTACTAACAACATGACTTCTCCCATGTCCTCAAGAACAAAACGAACTACTCACAAGACATCATATGGATCATGATCAGAGATGAAATAATGATGTGTAACAATCTGAACATAAATGATAATTTAATGGTTCCAGTCAATAGCATCAACTACAAAGAGTAATCAACACCAGGAAAGTTTCCCCTAAGAACTATGCAAGATTCAACCCAATTGTTACAGCGATATGGAGATGGTGATGATGGTGCTGGTAACAAACGTGAGTCAGTTGAACCAGCACATTGGGCCAGAGCTTTTTTCCCAGTGGATTCCAAATGTGAGTCAGTTGATAACAACCTTTGTGAGTCCTTTAACCATGCAATTGTTGATGCAAGGTTTTACCCAGTCATTTCCATGTAAGAGAAGATAAGTAAAAAATATTCTTACCAAAGCTATTCTTCCAGATGACCAGATCCTGAAATCTTTTTGGAAATCGAAATGCTTACCGAAGCTAAAAGTGTTTACCTGGCTATTATTTATGTACAGACTTAATACTCGAGATTTGATGTTGAGACGACATTGGCATCTGGATTTAGGAAGTAACTGTGTTTTATGTGCAGATGATGTTTTAGAAACGAGAGACCATCTTTTTCAGCATTGCTCTTTTTCACTTCAATGCTGGAATCATGTTAAGATAACTTGGGGGCTTGGATCCATTCGTCAGAGTTTCCAGGAGGCTAAAGAGGCATTTGTTGGACCGTGTTATATAGAGGTGGCCATTAGTGCAGCTTGGAATATTTGGATAGTAAGAAATGAGTTCATTTTCCAAGGAATTGAGCCATCGTTCAATGGGTGGAGACGAAAATTTCAGGAGGACATTCTGCTTCATCGTTTTAGGGTTAAACATGTTTTGGTTCAGCCTTTGTTAGATTGGCTAGCTTCAATTTCTTTATAACTTCCTTGTAGTGTACTCTTTTTTCTTTTCCTCCCTTTTATTTTTACATTTGTGTATGCCCTTTGTATTTTTTCCTTAATTAAATGAAAATCTAACCGTAGGGGTTTCCCCTACGGTATTCCAGTCAAAAAAAAGTAAAAAATTATCTCTATGATTTAGGACCAAAGGGAAAAGGAGAGAAATTTCATGGTAAAATATGCCCAAGCATATTATAAAATTTGAAGGCAAGTATAGAGAGAATTCAGTTAATGGAGGTGTTGTGGAATGGCAAAGATGGATTTGAAGTGAAGGTGTTAATTGGAAGGAAGAGGCAATACATGGTTAGTCTTGAGAAGAGGACATGTTCTTGTGCTTACTTCAACTTTCTAGGCTTCCATGCTCTTATGCTATCATAGCATTCTACAAGAGCAGACCACAAGTGGAGGATTTTATTGACCCCTGCTACTCAATTGAGGTGCTCAGGAAGATTTATGATCATTGCTTACAACCTATGGAAGGTAAAGAGATGTGGCCAGTTTTTGAGAATCCAAGGCCACAAGCTCCAGGATATGTGAAGATGCTAGGACGACCTAAGAAAAATGATAGGAGGAGAGAAGAAACTGAAAAACCAAATACTACCAATAAAATGAGCAAACATGGTACTATAATTGTGTGCTCATTGTGTGGCATCCCTGGACACAACAAGTCATGATGCCACAAGAATCCAGATAGAGGTAAGAAGAAGAATGCACACCTTGCCAAGACTACCAAGAAAAGGAAGACATCGGAGGTAAAGTAAATGAAATTGTGGTCAATTTTTTTCAACTATGTATATGAACTTGAATGAGTGAACTAAAATTTTCAAATCTTGTAGGAGCCTGGTACATCTTTAGGTCCTACTGCTCCTACTGCACTACCAAGAACTGCTCCTGCTACACCACCAAGAACTGCTCCTACTACACCACCAAGAAGCTTTAGACCTCCAAGGATGACCAAGGGCACAAGTGAAGGTAGTTCCAATGGTGCAAAAAGGAAGAGGAGACCTACATCTTCTATTCGTAGCTATGAATACTTCACTGCTAGTGGGATCATTTAATCTAGAGAAGCTAGTGTGTACTGCTGCAACCTATTTTGTTGCCTGGTTCTGTGAGGCATGTTTATGGTCCTTTTAGACATGTTTGCAACCTATGAGACATGGTTATGGTGCTATTAACATTAAGTTTCTGGTTATTTTTCTATCAAATTGTAATGATCTTGTGATCTTTAAGTTTCTGGTCATTTTGCTGTCAAATTGTTATGCTCATGTGATCATTTATTTCTTGGTCATTTCGTTGTCAAATGGTTGCTGACAAATGAGTAGTGTAAGTTTATTTCATTTCATCTCTATTCGACAAGATAATTTGGTTAGCTTTAGAGTCAAACATTGCTGAACACTTCATTCCATGAGTTCATTACATAGGCACACATCATACTACTACATGAAAAGCTTCCTCGCAACTACACCAAACACAAAAACAATGAAAACAACCACCAAATTATCATATTTGGCCTTCAAAGCATCTATCTCTAAATCCTTCTTCTTCATCTGATCTTCCAAAGCAACTATCTCTAAATACTTCTTCTTCATCCGATCTCCCAAAGCCCGAACACTATGTTTTGTCTCTTCATTCTGTTGAGAGATAGAGACCACACCTTCAGAACGCAGCCTCCACACTACATCTCTCTGAAGGGAATATGCCCGAGAGGCAATAATAAAGTGGTTATTATCTTATTCCATGTTTATGATAAATGTTTATTTTGCATGCTATAATTGTATTGATCGGAAACATCAATACATGTGTGTTTAATAAACAAAAAGGGTTCCTAGTTATGCCTCTCTTATAGACTAGCTTGTTGATTAACAAGATGATCAAGGTTTCCTGATCATGGACATTGGATGTTGTTAATAACAAGGTCACAACATTAGTTGAATGATGTGATGAACATTCATCCGAAGTATAGCATTACGATCAAAGTCATTATGTTTATATTGCTATAACACCTTACAAAGTAATCTTTATCCTTAGACCATGAGATCATGTTAATTGCTAACACCGGAAGAGTATCTTGATAACATCAAACGTCACACCGTAACAGGGTGACTATAAAGATGGGTTCAGTGCTACGAAGGTGTTATGTTGAGGCTCATGGATCAAGAGTGGAATTTGCCAATCCCGATGACGGATAGATATACTCTGGTCCCTCTCGGTGATATCACATTAAGGTAGCTTGCAAGCAAGTGATGTGATCACTAGAATGTTATATCACGGGAACGAGAAAAGAGTGCATGTCGGTAACGAGATTAAACTAGGTATGGAGATACCAATGATCGAATCTCGGACATGTAATATATCGCGAGACAAAGGGATTTAGTTACTAACGTTAAAGGTTCTCACGATCATAGAAGTCATCGTTGAATGTGTAGGAATCAGTATGGATCTCCAGGTCCCACTTCTGATTATTGATCTGAGAGGAGTCTCAATCATGTCTGCATTATTCGCGAACCGTAGGGTGACACACTTAAGAGTTACTGGACACCATTTTGGAGCACATATGTTTCAGACAAAAGAATTGCAAAGCGCTGGAATTATTTCAATAGACACCGAAACTATTTCGGGTGAAATTGCTGAAATTGGTTCTGCATGTAATATTGAAATGTTGTAGGGGGTTTATATGTGAATGTTTGTTAATTAAAGTAATTAACAAAATTCTGAATAAATTTAATAAAAGAGTTTTATTAAATGAGAGAGCATTAAACTTGGATAATTTTAATGCATTTAAAGTAGGGACTTTAAAGGGGAATGTGAAGAGGCATTTTAATGTGGAGGGGTTACCACCACATGAATGGGGGAGGTGAGGAGTCACCCCCCATGTGCCGGCCATGAAGGAGGGGCACCCCCTCCTCCTATAAAATGCCACCCTCTTCCTCCTTCCTCACACCTTCTTGTGAAGGATCTCTCTCCCCCTCTAGAATTATTCCCCCATGGTCTCGGATTAGCGAGATATATGTTCCTGGTGGCATTTCGTGTGGAAGGAGTTGCTTCTTCCACTGGATCGCTGGAGCGAGGAGGTGGAGGTTGTCCGGTGGCTTGAACGTCTGTGCGAGTACGGATGCGCTGCTGAGTTGCGGCGCTCGAACTTCCTCACAATCTTGAGATCGGCAAGTGTATGACTATATCAACCACGAGTTCCTACTCGTTAACAAAACTCGTTGTCTTCGAGGGTAAGTTCTCGTTGGATGTATGTCCACCCATTGCTTTGTACCTAGTAGATAGATCTTGGCGTGTAGTTCTCATCGTACGAAATTTTTTGTTTTCTATGCTGCAGACCCAACAGTGGTATCAGAGCCTGATCTATGCGTAGGTGCTTTGCACGGTTAGTACACATATGTTTATATGTGGGCGATGATGATCATGTTATTGCATCTTCTATGTATTTTGGATATTGGTGGCATAGTGGGATGAAGCGGCCCGGACCAACCTTACATGTCATCGTACATGAGACCGGTTCCACGACTGACATGCAACTTGTTTTACATAAGTGGCTGGCGGGTGTCTGTCTCTCCTACTATAGTCAATATCTGATTTACAACGAGTTGCTAATAACTCAGTTATCCTCGTTGTGGTTCATGTTCGTAGGTTAGAACGGTTCTATCTCCGAAAGCCCTAAGCGACGTAAAACTTGCAATTGATAAATTAGAGGCGTTTAGTTTAGATCGTTGCTGGGCTAGTGTATTGATATGGTATTGTTGTAAGTAGATGTATGATAGATACTCTTACAACACACTCAATGTGTAAGTTCCATAGACCTTGGCCTTACACACAAAGGAATGGTAGAGATCATACCACGATGCAAATGATAGAGATCAAATGCATGGACCATATCATTCCACTTTACACATGAGATGTTAGCATCTTATACTTCTAGTTTGGCGCTTTTGGTAGCATTGTAAGATGATCCCTCATTTAGATATCAAGATAAAATGTGTTCTTCCTTGAGTATGCACCGTTCTATGGATCGTGTTTCAAGACAGCACGTGATGATCGGGTGTACTCGACTCTACGCTTTCATACAACGGGTGTAAGACAGTTTTACACACGCGAGTACTAAGGTTCTTACTTGGCGAGCCTAGCATGTATAGACATGGCCTCGGAACAAGGACCGAAAGGTTAAGCATGAGTCATATAGTTGATATGATGCCCATATAGATGCTCGCCTTTGAAGCTACACCGACTCACGTGATGATCGGACTTGGTGTAGTGGATTTGGTTCATGTAATCACCAAAAAGGCATGAGGGATGTCGTTTTTGAGTGGGAGTTCATTTCTAATTTGGATTAGTCGAACTCAATTTGTCATAAACTAAATTGAAGTGAATTTGCATAATTTGTTGTAGTCGTTGGCGTCTGTTCACTACCTTATGCTTAGTTTTAATTGAGATAATAGAACTATAGAATTCTGGATATTTACTTTACGAACTGGTATCGTATTGTTTTGAATGTCAATTTAAAGTTTATAAGTCCTATTACAAACTTTTAGCAAACTCTATTTACTCCATGAAGTTTAATAAGTAGTATTAAATCAAGAGTAAGAATTCCAATGTTAGTATCTGAAGTATCATGTTTGCCTCCATGATTATTGATATTCAAAAGTTGTTTTTATATCAAGATTATATAGGAGCTGAAAATTGTTTCAGAAACCATCATGTGTGAAAGATATTGTGATATCTGAAACAATGTTCATGGTTGCAATATGATAGAGTATAATTTAGCAAAATACATGTTCTCATATTGTATGAGAATTTGTGAAGGATGGAGATGTTAGGCATCTGGATCTCCCAAAAAGGATTTTGGAAACTAACATTATACTCGCGATTCTTCCTTACAGGCTATAGTAGCTTGATCATGAAAGTTGTCATGATAAGGATGAATAGAAGATGTAAGTAAAATGTTTACTACACTAATAGATTACTAAAGAATGGATTTTTGAAAGAATGCCAAACATTTGATGATGGTGATCCATTTCAAAGTGCAAGTCCAGAGGTGTTAGTATTTGACTATATACAAGCTTTGTACCATGTGTCATGTTAATTACACCACTATTGATGTTGATAGATTCTTTTAAAAGAAAAGGAATTGCTGAAAGAGAATCTATAAAATATTTGGCAGAAAATAAAAGGTTGGAGATGTCCAAATTAGGTATATAGAAGATATACATGTTATGGCTGTATTCCTTGCTTGTTAAACAATGTGGTTCTGAGGTATTGGATACCGGTATTGGATACCGAATTGGTTGGTATGAAGTGTCATACAGGACAATGCAATTCATGAACTGCAATGGCCTAAGTAACTAGCAAGAGAATAGGTGATGATGTTCATCGAAAACAAATAAAGTGTTATTGTGTTTTTCCGTTGTCATCAAACCTAGCCTTCAAGATTTGTTTAAATAATTGTTATTTTGTTCTGGTATTATGATAACAATGGATGTTCAAATAATTATTGTATTCCATAAAGGATGGATGAACTTTTACAAGTCTAGTGGGAGAAATCACATCCATAAACACTATTGCTAAAATGTCGCAAGACAAATGATTAAAATATTACTTATGAAGTGACATCGCTGTTTTAAATTATATTTGAAAGAAAACATGAAGAAACTCCATGTTGATGGATTTTTGGAGTCTTTGATTTTGATCAATTGACGCATGTGAGACTTTCCTCGAGATAATTGAAACTCCGTTCATAGGCCAAAGAGGAACGGATGACTAGCTTATTGGAAATTGTGCATGCTCATGTGCATAGTCCATTATGTGTAGCCATATGCGATGGATCTTTTTGCTTCATATACTTTCTCCAGAAATTTAAAGTGAATATATCTATATATTTACTTAATAAGGAAGAAGTATGAAACATTTGAAAATTGTTCAAAGACTTTCAACATGAAGTGGAAAATAATTGTAACAAGAAAATAAAGAGTATATGATTCGATCATAAAGGAAGATATTTGAGTTACATGTTTAGCAAAACACTTAAGATTTGAGGAATTGTTCCATGATTTGTGTTTTCTGATAAACCATAGGAGTATGGTATATTTGAGAGATGAAATCAAACCATGTTTGACATGGTAAGATCAAAGGTGTCATTTATAAAACTGCCATTATGTTTTAAGGATTGAAGCTTTAGAGACTACCGCTTTTACACTGAAAAGAGCACCATCATGATCCGTTGAAATGACACCATATAAGTTATGGTTTGGGATAAAACCCGAATTGTCTTTTCTTAAATTTTGGTATGCTATGCATAAGTAAAATGTTTACAACCAAAGTCGGATAAGCACGTCTTTGTAGGTTATCCCAAATAATTTTTTGGGAATTTCTCCATAACACCGAGGACAAAAGAGTTTGTTACTTGGAATGTCAAGTTTCTTGAGAAGGAATTTTTTCACGAAAAGTTAAGTGGGAGGACAATAAAACTTTGATAAGGTTGTTGAACCTTAGCTATATGTGCTAAGTAGAGCAGCGCCGGAAAGTGTCCCAGTGGCGACCACAATGCTCATGGCTCCCGTGATTACAAAGGTTGTAATCTCGGAGATTAGAGTTCATATTGAACCGTGTGGGTTGGTAAGAATCAAATAGTGTGATTTGATAAGCAAGTCGTTATTGTTTTGACAATGATTAACCGACTACATGCTAAGAAGCGATGATGGGCCCTGACTCCATAAAATGACTAGAAGTCATAGAATCCGTGATAGTATCCATACACGAGAAATCAAGTTTCTGAACTTGGAAGACCCTCCAGAAAGGCGTGAAGCCTATCGGTCGTGTTTGGATCTATAAAGAAATAAGACATGGATGTTTAACATCTATGAAATAGTCGACATGCCGGAAAGAAGTTTACGACAATGTTCAAGGAGTTGACTATGACAAGATTTGATATTTCATAGTGATATTTAGTCTTGACGGATTAATGTAGCAACCACTACATATAATTTGATATATGGTAGTTGAACAAACAAAACAATGTTCTTCTAATAGAATGGTTACCTAGGACATGTACATGACATGGTCCGAAGGGTTTTGTTAATTCAAAGGGTGCTAAAAGGGCATGCAAACTTCAATAGTTGAAGTAAGCATAGCGGAGATGATGAAGATGCTTGCATTTGCAAGAAATTAAATGGGAACGCTGAGACATATTTCTAATACATTATGTAGAGGACATATTGTTGATTGGAAATGATGTATCTTGTATTGACACAAGTTAAGAATTTCATTAAAATAAGATTTCGGTGAAAGACTTGGGCAAAACTGGAATGTTTGGCATCAATATCTATATGGATAGATTGAGGCGCTAATATGGTTGTGCCAGACATACATATATGAGATATTGAAAGGGTTCAATATGGAAACAACAAGAAAGGTTCTTGCTGCATGGAAAGGATTGTATCAAGATTAAAGTGTTTCAACACTTGGTGAGTAAAATCACATGAAGATTTTGATCGATTATAACGTGATATGTATATATCCAGATATGTCCTATGCTCTAAAAGTTATGAGCACATACCAGAATGATTCATAATATGATCATTGGACAATAGTAAAGATATTCTTATGAGCTTTGGAAGAACTAAGAATATATCATGTATAAGTGAAAAATAGTTAAAAAGAGTTCATTGTAAAGTGTTACATTGATACTAGTTTTGTCACAAGATACAAATTAAATTTATCTCAATTTAGACTATGGGTGGCACAATGTAATGGAAAGGATGTTCCATGATGGATTTGGATGAGTTCCAAAGTTGAGACATTATGACGGATACTACAACAAAAGGCTAAGTCTATAACTGCTATAGTAGCAGCAAAGGAGGACATTTGTGTTAAGTAGTTTGTTATCAAACTAGGTGTGGTTCAAAGCGGGCTAATACTATGAAGATATATTGTGTGACAATAATATCAACATATTTTAACCGGAACAAACTAAAGGTCTCACCAAAGGACCAAATTTATACAATGCCATCTCATTTGAGAATGAGTGATGCGTAGAGACGCAAATACATGCAAATACACACGGACCTGAAACTGTCAGATCCGGAGATTATGTTAACCACTAGCAATAGCGTATATGCAACACCAGAAATCCATAGGTGTTCAATACGCAAATTTTTTCAAACTAGATTATTGACTCTAGTGCAAGTGGGAGACTGAAGGGAATATGCCCGAGAGGCAATAATAAAGTGGTTATTATCTTATTCCATGTTTATGATAAATGTTTATTTTGCATGCTATAATTGTATTGATCGGAAACATCAATACATGTGTGTTTAATAAAAAAAAAGGTTCCTAGTTATGCCTCTCTTATAGACTAGCTTGTTGATTAACAAGATGATCAAGGTTTCCTGATCATGGACATTGGATGTTGTTAATAACAAGGTCACAACATTAGTTGAATGATGTGATGAACATTCATTCGAAGTATAGCATTACGATCAAAGTCATTATGTTTATATTGCTATAACACCATACGAAGTAATCTTTATCCTTAGACCATGAGATCATGTTAATTGCTAACACCGGAAGAGTATCTTGATAACATCAAACGTCACACCGTAACAGGGTGACTATAAAGATGGGTTCAGTGCTACGAAGGTGTTATGTTGAGGCTCATGGATCAAGAGTGGAATTTGTTAATCCCGATGACGGATAGATATACTCTAGGCCCTCTCGGTGATATCACATTAAGGTAGCTTGCAAGCAAGTGATGTGATCACTAGAATGTTATATCACGGGAACGAGAAAAGAGTGCATGTTGGTAACGAGATCAAACTATATATGGAGATGCCAATGATCGAATCTCGGACATGTAATATATCGCAAGACAAAGGGATTTAGTTACTAATGTTAAAGGTTCTCACGATCACAGAAGTCATCGTTAAATGTGTAGGAATCGGTATGGATCTCCAGGTCCCGCTTCTGATTATTGATCTGAGAGGAGTCTCAATCATGTCTGCATTATTCGCGAACCGTAGGGTGACACACTTAAGAGTTACCGGACACCATTTTGGAGCACATATGTTTCAGACGAAAGAATTGCAAAGTGCTGGAATTATTTCAATAGACACCGAAACTGTTTCGGGTGAAATTCCTTAAACTGGTTCTGCATGTAATATTGAAATGTTGCAGGGGGTTTGATGACCCACAAGTATAGGGGGGGTATCGCAGTATTTTTGAGGGAAGTGTAACCCAATTTATTGATTCGACACAAGGGGAGCCAAAGAATATTTATAAGCCTTAACAACTGAGTTGTCAATTCAGCTGCACCTGGAAACAATCTTGCTCACAACAGTTTATCAGTAGCAACAGTTTTGTAGTAGGAATAGTAAAGTAACAGCAGTAGTAAAGCAAAGACAGTAGTAACAAAAGCAGTAAATGATACATTGCAAATGTATCTATAATTTTTGATGTTCCATGCTTGGTTTTATCCACTTTCTTGTGTTTTGTTCCAACTTTGGAGTACTTTTCATATGATTTCTTGGACTAACCTATTAACAAGAGCCACAGTGCGGTACCTGTTTTCTGCTGTTTTTGGTTCCAGGAAAGTCAGAAAATGAATATTCTCGGAATTGGACAGGACAAAAGCCAAAGTGCCTATTTTTCCGGAAGGGATCAAGTACCATAATATGAGACGGAGAGGGGCCAGGGGACGGCCACACCACCTAGCCACGCGGGCTTGGCACGCTGTGGGTGGTCCGACCCAAAGACCCGGCCTCTCCTTCCGCTTATAAGTTGCCCTCGACGAAAACCCTAGGCACCCGATCAAAAATCCACGAAAAGTCTCAGAGTCATTGGCCATCTCCATCCCTAGATCGGGAGGATCTCAAGCTCTTCCGGCACCTTGCCGAGAGGGAATTCACCCCGAGGCCTTCTTCATCACCATGCAAGCCTCGGTGATGCATGAGTAGTTCATCCTGACTACGGATCCATGTAGTAGCTAGATGGCTGGTTTCTCCTCCTTTGTGCTTTCATGTTTAGATCTTGTGAGTCTGCTCATGATCAAGATCATCTATTTGTACATCATACATGTTGTTTATGGGATCCGATGGATATTGAGATGCTATTTCAGATTGATTATTGATTCTATCATGTCTTTGTTATTTGAGATCTTGCATGCTTTCCGTTGTTATTAGCTATCTTGGCCAAGTAGATGCTAGCAACTCCAAGAGTTAGTATTTATGCTCGATAGTGGGTTCATGCCTCGTAACTGGGAAGTGACAGAAATCTCTAAGGTACTAGATGTCTTTGCTACTAGGAGAAAACAACAATCCTTTGTTCATATAGCAATCGTATTGTTTACCTTTACACGCATTTCAGAAGCAATAATTTGTTGCTTGCAACTTAATTGGAGGGGTTTGGATGATAACCTCAAGGTGGATTATTAGTCATAGATGCAGTTGGATGGCGGTCTATGTATTATATTGTATTGCCCAATCAAGTCTCAGAGGAGTCAAGATGATTAGTATATGCATGTATTGCTTTCTCGGTGTTTGTCAATTGCCTCGCTGCAATTTGTTCACCCAGCATGTTATCTATCTAAGGAGAGCCACCTCTAGTGAACTATGGATCCCGATCCTTGTCTTTTACATACAATCTATAAACTGTTTACTTTTTGTGTTTACTTTCTGCAAACTTTTACTTCTTTCCATTCGATACGTTTAATCCTTTGTTTTCTGCAAAACACGGTGAGATTGACAACCTCATCGCAAGTTGGGGACAAAGTTCTGTGGTTGTGTTGTGTGTCTCCACGTTGCTACTAGCACCGTAGCGCCTCGCCAAAGCTTAGCTAGTAACACCTTTGAGGTGTTTCCTTGCTCCTACCGGGTTCGATTAAACCTTGGTTTCATAACTGAGGGAAACTTGTCAGGTGCTCATCATACCTTCCTCTTGGGGTTCCTAACGAGCTCTACATCAACAACGCCATCAAGCATTTTTCCAAGGCCGTGCATTGAGCCATCAAGCATTTTTCTGGCGCTGCTGTGGAGTCAAGGACATCTTCACAAGGGGAGTCCCTCATAACCAATCTCTTTACTTTGTTGTTTTTGTTTTGCTTAGTTTCTTTTTGCTTTGTTTGCTTGTTTTGTTCTTCAAAAAAAACACAAAAAATTAGTTTTACTTGTTTTGCTTTCTTATTTGAAAACCCAAAAAAATGACTACTCTTGAAAACACTAAGTTGTGTGACTTCACTAGCACCAACAACAATGATTTTATGAGCACTCCTATTGCTCCACCTATGGCTAAAAATACTTTCTTTGAGATAAAACCTACTTTGCTCAATCTTGTTATGAGAGAACAATTTTCTGGTATTGGTAATGAAGATGCTGCTTCCCATCTAAATAACTTTGTTGAACTTTGTGAGATGCAAAAGCATAAGGATATAGATGGTGATATTATTAAACTGAAATTGTTTCCTTTCTCTTTGACGAGGGTTTAACTCATCAATGCCCATTGTTATGGACTTGGGTTTTGGAGAAGGAGGGAGCGCTGGAGACATCTATCGGCTAGCAAACAAGCACACAGGGGACAAAGGATTTACCCAGGTTCAGGCCTCGTAGAGGTCCCTACTCCTGCTTGTCTGCTCGTGGAATTATCGAGGGAGTCAAAAGTTACAATGGTGCGCAGATGCAATCTGGCGAGGGTTGTGGAAACTAGGGTTGCGTGTCTCCTCCTCGCCGCCCCCTCCTAGCCTTTATATAGATAGGCTAGGTCTCGGGTAATAGGTCGAGTCGGTTACAAGTTAGGGTTTTCCCCTTCAAACTTTCTATCTTTAGCTTCTTCTTGTCCTTCAAGCAATTGAGAGTCCATAGGTTACTCGAGTCCCTCCATCTGGGCCTTGGCGACACCGTGGGCCTGTACGTATTTGGGCCGTATATACCAAGCTCGAGTACCTGCAGGGTATACCCATGTCAGTAGCCCCCGAGTGTCTAGTGGAATCGCAGATTCGACTGGGGACTTTTGAAGCCTTCGAGTGCCTGAATGAGTATATTTCGATTGCTTTTATTTGTGTCATAGGGATTGTTGATATCGTTCTGATATAACCAAGTATCGGTATCAGTTAACCACCTTAGGGTGAAACAACGCATCTACTCGAATTCGAGTCCCGGACTCGAATCTAGAAAGTGTTGGTGTAATTCACTCAGCCGCGGAGGTCTTACAGAGTCGAATTCGATTATATGGTGTGAGCACTTGACGCGTCCGTCAAGATGTTCATCGTGCTCGTAAGCACGGATATGTTTCTGGTAGCGCAGTTAAATGCGTTTCGTGCCTTATTCAGGTCTTACCTTCATGTCAGAGGCGCTGCATCCGAATTTTATCATCGCGAGACGATTCGGTAACCCAGAGACGCAGTCTTTGTAGGGAAAATTATGAGACGGTGTCGCCATGAGTTTCGAGTGTGGATGTTATCAACACAGTTTTTGTTCAAATAATCATAGGGTGCGCCAGCGCCCTATGGGAGTAACCCCGAGTGCTGGTTGAGTCAAGACTCAGGGGACTAAAACTTTGCATCGCCGTCTTTTGCTTGCTTGTTCGCTTAATGACCCGTGCAGTACTAAAACACTTTCACGATCACGCCGTCTTTTGCTCGCTTGTTTCCGGGCCCCTATGGGAGTAACCCATGTTCATAATCGAACCGTGTTTGGTGGTTGGGTTTGCTTTTGTGATTGTCCATGTTCCTGCAACAAGAAAAGAAAAGTCGAGGGCGCGCCAGCGCTTCCCTATGGGAGTAGCCCCGAGTGCTTGGTGGAGTCAAGACTCCAGCAGGACTAAAATAATCGAAGTTCTCCTTTGCATAGCCTTAATGACGCCGCTTGGCGACGCCAGGCGACCTTAGTTGCCCGTGTGAGGGATTTTGACGGGACGTGACGAGCTGTGGGTCCCACTTTCTGACTTTGATTTGACTGGGCGTGCGTAATCTTATTTTTAACTGTGCCTCCTTGATTTCCGTGCGTAATGGTAGAAGTGGGGTGACGGTTCACGCTTCCTCTTCTCCACGTGTCCTACGCGATGCGTGCCACGCGTCCAATAGGGTTTTTGTCAGCCGTTGGATTGCATCTTCCAGAGGTTAAGTAGCGATGCTGCGGTGGTAATTTTCCCATCTGTGTTCTTTCTTCCTTGCTGCCATCGCCATTGCCCTTTGCTTTCCTGCTTTTCTCTGCACCCATCTTCTCCACGATGCTAGACCAGCTCCGTTCGTTCCCCAGCTATTTTCTTCTCTCTCATCGCCACCGTGCAATGGGGAAGAAGAAGGGAGGCGATGCCGCTGATTCCGCGGCCACCCTCGCTGCAGCGAAGAAGAAGGGTGGCTCCGCTGCTGCGGCCATCAGTGCCGCCACCGCCGGGAAGAAGAAGGTCGCGGGTACCCGCGTGACGAATGGCGCATGGCGCCCTTCTATCATCAAGGTGTCGGATCTCCGTCTTCTTCGCCAAGACGGAGTGATTTCTGCATCAGTCGCCGATTCGTGCGTCCCCAGCGGTGAGACCGTTCCTGTGCCTCCTGCTGGTTATCGAGTGATGTTTCTTGCATTCATCATTCACGGTCTTTCCTTGCCTCTTCACCCCTTTCTTCGGGGTCTTCTGTGTTTCTATGGGCTCCAGCTCCATCAGTTGTCCCCAAATTCTCTCCTCCACATCACTTGTTTCATCACCCTCTGCGAGTGCTGGCTCGAAATCGAGCCGCACTTTGGTCTTTTCAAACGCATTTTTAAATTGAAGGCCATCCGTGATCCGCTCTTTAGTTTATGACGTAGGTGGTTGCGGAATCCATGTTGACCCATCCGCCACCTACTTCGATATCAAGCTCACCAAGTTCTTCCAGGGATGGAGGGACAGATGGTTTTATGTGCGTGACCAGAAGGCCAAGGACGAGCACTTTGGACTCGCGCCCTTTGATCCCGCGACTCCCTGCAAGAAGATGCGTTCTTGGAAGAACATGATCATGCCTTCCGAACTCGCGGAGACAGACGTGTTATATCAGCGCGTCTGCGACCTCCAGAGTCGCATAGGCGCAGAAGAGGGAGGCTGCACCCTTGTCAGGACTTAGCTGCGTCGTCGCGTCCAGCCTCTCCAGGCCAGGGTTCATCCCATGTTCCAATGGGGTGGCACTGATGATCCCACTCGCGTGTCTGCCGATGGCATGTCCGCGAGTGAAGTAGATAAGAGGGTGCGACTGGTCACGAAGTATACCCTCAAGGATGTGCTTTCGAACGAGCCAGTCGTTCCTCCTTTCGATGCTTCGAATCCTCCTCCTGAGGTATGGTTGTGCTATGTAGTAGCGTATTTTCTCGATTGCGTCTTCTATTGCTTATCTGTTTTACTTTTTGTATGTAGGAGTGGGCGGTGTCGCCTTGCATGCCTCCCCTCCCTGAGGGGACCATTCCTCGTGAAGCTTTGGAAGAGGACCAGTCTGAGTCGACTGTCCCTTCCGATGTGGAAGAGGAAGCCCCCGAGTCTGAGAGTCCGGATACTCGCAAGCGTTCGTGTAGCAAGGATTCCGACGCGTCGACTCCTTCCACTCCAGGAGGCACGGCTGTTGGTGCGGAGTCGCCAATTCCCGCCGTTCCTGTGAGGGCTGTGGCACCGTCTTCTTGCAAGAAGATGCGATTGCCCAAGGAGTCTTCGTCGGAGTCGACGGAGGCCACATTTGATCTTGATAGATTTGACTGGTAAGTTTGCTAGTGCATTCGCTCGTCACTTGTTTTCTTCTTGTTGGCTTTTCCCTGGAGTTTTCCTTTTCTGAGTGCGGATTTTGTCTTGCAACAAGAGGCGCTGCCATCTTCTGGTGACGTTGAATTTTGAAGGAATCAGAGTCGCGACCTCAAAGGCCAAGATAGAGGTCGAGCGTGTTCTTCTCCTCCGGCGGCCCACTCCAGGCACAATTCTTCGAGCTCTCCTCACGTAGGGGAGCATCGAGTAGTAGCTCGGATGATGGTTTAGCAATCTTCTTCGGAGTCGCTGGAGGACCATGTAAGTATATCTTTCTCTCTTTTTTTATATATAATTTGGCAGTCAATGCCCTTTGTTGCCTTTCGCTGACTCCTTGTTTTGTGCGACAGCTCCTTGTAAAGGAAGCCGTACAGGTGGCGGAGCAAGTGATGGCGATAGGTCGTCAGCATGCGATGCTGGAGAAGCGCCACCGCGTGGTTGAGAGTGAGTGTTCTATACTTATTCTTGTCGTCTTCTCTGTATTTTGGTATAATCGACTGACAGCCAATTTTTTTGACTGCCCTATAGCTGAGCATAATGCTTTATTGCGTGATGTCGCCACGTTGTGAAGACGGGCGCGACGAGGCAATCGCGCTCGTGATGAAGCCCGTGCCGAGGAGGATCTCGTGCCTCCTTTGCGCCGTGGAGAAGTTGTTCAAGAGCAATCGTTTCGCCGCCAAGGCCCTCTTAGGTACCTTTACTTGATGGATATTTTATTGATGTTGTTCTCTTCCTCTGTAGCGCTGGTGGAATTAGAAGTTTGACCCGTGTGTTTATTTTGGTGTAGATGCTGGTAGCTTGAGTTTTGATCCACGAGTCCTTGGTCGCGATGACGCTCTGGCGGGCGTGGTATCTGCGGTCGAAGACTGTAGCGCCGCTGTCCAAAATACGTTGTCCAAAGCCAAGGCCACCCTCGAAGTCGCCTCAGAGGAGCTGATGCGTCAAGGCGGAGCTGGTCGACAATGTGGAGGAGCTGGTGGAGTCACTACCGGGGTGTGCTCGCCACGCACAAGAACTCCTCCGCCACAGCTGGCGCGACCATGTCGCTAGCCATGGTGCAAGCCCACAGTCGGTGGATCCTCGGCGTGTCGAAGACAATGCCTGCTATGCGGATGGTCGCAGGTAGTGTTCGCTCCCTTTGCGATCGCTCGTGCCAAATATGGCCATTCCTTGATAAACACGGTTGCAAGTATTCGGAGGAGCTCAATCGCATAAAGAAGGCGGCGAAAACTTCGCCTTAGGGGCGGCGAAAGTCATGGCATCGATACATCGCCACGGACTTGATGAAGCCCCCGAGGTCCTCGAAGTCGAAGAAGCTAGCTGCTCCGTAGTTAGTTTCTTGTAATAGCTGATGAACTCGCTCTTTTGATTGGAGATCATGCCTGTTGGCGAATGTGTTTGTCATACTTTTATTGATCCTGAATGCACCTGTTACTTTTGACTTTTGAGTTGGTCGCCTTATTTTGCTTCTGGCTTGATTTTTGGTAGGGTACGTCAAGTGGCCCTGTTGGGGGAATCCCGGACTCGCCATCTCTTGAGGATACAGTGGCACCATCCTGCTCCAGGGTAGAGGAGCTTTCCTTGCTTTCGCGACTTCGTGATCGCGTTAAGCAACTCGAGCGTGAGTTGCCCGTGATCTGCGGTAGCGCGGACATGTGGAAGTCGAAGGCTGAAAAAGCTGCCGCTCGCGAGCAATATCTGCTTGGCGAGGTGACACAACTAGGCGACCAGTTTAAGTGTTAGTTTGTTCATCCTCGTGTTTTCCTTGGTAGTTAATCGCAATGGTACGTTGTACTCATGTTGTTGATGCTGCTTCGTGTAGTTGTTAGCGCACGCCGTCCGCAGGAGGAGAGGGATAGGATTGCCATCCGCCTTCATGATCTCACCCAAGAGCAACTTCAGGAGAGTGGATACTTCTGGGTATATCATGATCGTGCGACTGCGTTAGCGACCCTGCAGGATCGCGCCTCACAAGTGCTGCTCTTTCTGAAGAAGTTGCAGTCGTGTTTGAAGAACATCTACCGGGTGATGTTCCCGCTGGATGATACTCCATCAAGCCTGCTGGCCCTGCTGACGAAATTTCAAGATATGTCCGCGATTCACGAGTGCGTGAGGCAGCAGCTGGTGGCTGGTGCCAAGTCTGCGCTCTCCGTGGTGCGTTTGCACAGGCCTGACGTGTATGTCGCCGCCATTTCATCTGGGCCACCGGTGCCACCAGCAGGATCTTCCTGGAACATCGTGCCGCACTATCAAGCGGTGGATTGTCCAGCCGAGGAAATCGTCGACTTCTTCGAGGAACAGACTAATGTTCTTCTGTTGCAAGGGTAGCCAAATATGTGTCCTGCATATAAGTGTACTGGTGTTGTAAAGCTCATATATATTTTGTAGATAATTTATTGTTGAATATATACAAATAGCTTTATAGGCATAGGGTGCATTGCACTTGTGCGAGTCCTTTTCGTTAGCCTGGTCATCTTTGTGTCTTTCCCCCGTCAACCTGTCAGCTGCGTGGCAGCTGGGTTGTGTTTGTGTTAAGGGGTTCGATTGATGTGCCAGCTACTCAGGATGTCGCGTTATTGTTCGAAGAACATATGTATATAGGGTGGCGCAGCCCCCGAGTATGAAAGTTGACAAAAGAAAAGAGAGCACGGAGTTTTGGTGCACTTAGCTTTTATTTATTCGGAGAACAGTACGTAGTACAATGTGCGGCTAAGTAGCCTTGGCTGAATAGCCTTATTTGCGATGCAAAAGTAAAGAAGAAATGACTAAGGGTAGAAGCGTCGCAGTTGTGCGACGTTCCAAGGATTGGAGTATGCGACTCCTGTCTCTAAATCTTGAAGGCAATAGGCGCCACCTGGGATTACTTCTGTAATCACGTAGGGTCCTTCCCAGGGGGACTCGAGCTTGAGATGCCCCTGCTGCTTCAGTCGCAGGACCAGGTCACCTTCGGCGAAGGATCTTGGGCGAAGCCTTCTGCTATGGTAGTTGCGCAGGTTCTGCTGGTAGATCGTAGATCTTTCTACGGCGATTTCTCTTGCTTCGTCAAGGAGGTCGACGGAGTCTTCGAGTGCGAGGGATGACTCCTTCTTGCTGTATGTGACTATGCGTGGTGCTATGTACCGTACCTTGGCGGGTAATACTGCCTCTGCTCTATGTACCATAAAGAATGGTGTGTAGCCGGTGGCGCTGTTTGGAGTTGTACGCAGGCTCTAGAGTACGGATTGCAGTTCGTTTGGCCAGCAGCCCACGGCTTGTTCGAGTGGCCGGAGGAGTCGCTTCTTGATGCCGCTGCAGACGAGCCCGTTTGCCTTTTCCACCTGACCGTTGGTCTGCGGGTGTGCGACTGAGGCATAGCTGATGTTGATCCCCAGGTTCTCGCAGAAATATTGGAACTCCTTGGATGTAAAGTTCGTTCTGTTGTCGGTGATGATGCTGTGTGGCACGCCGAAGCGGTAGATGATGGACTCGAAGAACTTGACTGCGCTGTGCCCTGATTGCTTGGTCACTGGCATGGCCTCGATCCACTTGGTGAATTTGTCGATCATACCAAGAGGTAGACGTAGCCTCCTTGCGAGGACCTTGGAAGTTTGCCAACCATGTCGAGTCCCCACTGGGCGAAGGGCCAGGCCAATGGAATAGGCCATAGTTCTGCGCCTGGTGCATGTGGCTTGTCCACGAATCGCTGACAGGCGTTGCACTTTTGGACTATATCCTTGGCGTCGCGCATGGCCGTGGGCCAGTAAAATCCAGCTCGTAGACCTTTGGCGACGAGGGCGAGGCTGCCGGTGTGGTGCCCGCAGGTCCCTTCATGGATGTCGAGGAGGACTGCTCTTCCATCGGCTAAGGAGACGCATCGCTGTAACACGCCTGTGACGCCGCGTTTATACAGTTCGCCATTGATAATGGTGAATGCCTTGGAGCATCGCACAATGTGTCGTGCATCTGTCGGGTCGTCCGATAGGCGCTTGTTGAGGAGGTACGTGATGTACGGCTGCGTCTAGGATTGTTCGATCATCATGACGCTCATTGGTCCCTCGAGTCCTGTGTCGAGTTCCAAGTCATCGATTGTCATTGGATCATTGGGTGGCGTAGCCCCCGAGTCCGTTGCTGCGCTTGTTTTCTTCTCTGCGGCCTTTGGCTTGATGGAGCGCTCGCATATGCGCTCGAGAAATACCCCAGGTGGTATGGGTGCGCAGGTGGAACCTATGTTGGCGAAAAGGCCCCTCCTCATTGCTTTCGCGACCTATGTGTCGCAACTCGCAACCGTCGAAGTCTCCTTCAAGTGTGTCGTAGAGGTCGCGGTATGCGATCATGTTGTCGTTTAGTGTGTCGCACTCGTGCATTGCTTGGTTGACGACCAGTTTGGAGTCGCCATATATGATTAGCCTCTTTGCGCCGCAGGCTTTTGCCATCCTCATCCCGTAATGTATTTCGTATTCAGCCTCGTTGTTTGAGGCTGTGAACTGCATTCGCATGACGATTTCAGCTTGTCCCCTTGAGGCGATGTCGATGACACCGCTTCTGCTCCGTCTTTCCTCTTGGACCCATCGAAGTGCATTGTCCAGAGGTAGGACATGTCTGGCCTGTCTGGGAGTTGGTTTTCCATCCAGTGCACGAGGAAGTCCGGGAGAACTTGCGACTTGATTGTGCCGCTGCCAGATGTGATGTCTCGTGGAGACAGCTCGATTCCCAAAGCACGACTCGCCTGCGGGCGCTGTGGTTATTGAGGATATGTCCCAATGGGGCGCTGACTACCACGATTGGGTGTTCTCGAAGTAGTGGCGTAGTCGCCGGTCATAAAGACACCATACGCCTTGAGAATAGTGCGGGTACCGCTGTTTTGTTGGCGTGAGGACCTCGCTGAGGTAGTATACCGGGCGTTGTACTGCGGACCTTGTTTTCTCGCCCGTTCGACGACGAGCACTGTGCTAACCACTTGGTTGGTGGCGGAGATGTACAGCAGTGGTTCCTTTCTCGTGGAGTTACCAATATCTGGCGAGGTGGATAGCAGCGCTGAGGTCTTCAATGCTTCTTGCGCTTCATTGGTCCACTCAATTTGTCGGTTTTATGAGGAGCTGATAGAAGGGCAACGCTTTTCTCCCATTCGACCGATAAATCGATCGAGGGCCGCGATTCGCCCAAATTAGTTGCTGAACGCCTCTTATGTTCTTTGGCTTCTCCATGGCCAGTATGGCCTTTATCTTTTTCGGGTTTGCCTCAATCCCTCTCGCGGAGATGAGATACCCGAGCAGTTGCCCAGAGGGTACGCCGAAGGCGCATTTGTCCAGATTGAGCTTTATCCGGTAGCGATCGAGGTTGGCAAAGGTTCCGCGCAAGTCGTTGATTAGGGAGGCTTCTTCCTTGGTCTTGATTACTATGTCGTCGACATAGACTTGGATGTTGCGACCAAGTTGCTCTTTGAGGCAGGCCTGCATGCACCTCTGGTACGTGGCTCCTGCGTTTTTTAGCCCGAAGGGCATTGTGTTGTAGCAGAACACACCAAGGGCGTTGTAAACGCGGTCTTCTCCTGGTCTTCCTCCTTCATTCGAATTTGGTTATAGCCTGAGTAGGTGTCGAGGAAGCAGAGACGCTTGCATCCAGCAGTGGAGTCGATGATTTGATCGATCCGTGGTAGCGGGAAGTGATCTTTTGGGCAGTGCTTGTCAAGAGAAGTGAAGTCCACGCACATCCGCATGATATCCGTGTCCTTTTTTGACACCAGCACCGTATTAGCGAGCCAAGTGCTTTCCTTGATCTTGCGTATGAATTTGGCCTCGAGGAGTCTGTTGATCTCCATTCCGATTGCCTGTGCCCGTGGCTCAAACAGTCGCCTGATTGTTTGCTTGACTGGCCTTGCGTCGGGGTTGACGTTGAGGGCGTGCTCGGCGATTTCCCTGGGAACTCCTGGCATGTCCGCAGGACACCAGACGAAAATTTCCCAGTGCTCACAGAGGAATTCGACGAGCGTGAGTTCCTATGCGGGACTCAAGTTGTTGGCGATGAGGGCCATTTTAGTGGGATTCGATGGATGGACCAGCACCTTCTTTGTGTGCACGGATGAGTCGAAGGAGAGATCAGGTGAGCTTGGCCTACTCAGAGGGGGCGATCGTTGTTCCGTTGTTTCTTCAATCGCGAAGTTCCTCCGCATGCCAAGGACCGAGATTCTGTTGAATTCCCTGTCGCAACTATCAGATCGCTCGAAACTCCCGTTGATTGTGATGACGCCGTTGGGACCTAGCATTTTCATCTGCAGATAGGCGTAGTGGGGTACTGCCATGAACCTAGCAAACACGACGCGCCCGAGGATGCAGTGGTATTGTGAGGGCCAGTCGACAACTTCAAAGTCGATGCGCTCGCGCCGGAAGTTCTTCGGCGTGCCGAATATGACGTCGAGGTTGATTTTGCCCAGGGGGTATACGCCTTTTCCTGGGACGATGCCATGGAACGTTGTGTCCGATGGATCCAAGCAGGTTAGAGGGATCCTCATTGCTCGCAAGGTACTCGCGAATATGAGGTTGATACCGCTTCCGCCATCCATGAAGACGCGACTCATGTCGAAGCCTCCAATTTGCGCCTCGAGTACGAGGGGGCAATGACCTGGGCGAGGTACTTGAGGTGGGTGGTCGCGTTTGTCGAAGGTAATGCACGACTCACTGCCACTGAGGTACTCAGTGGTGGATGGTGGCGAGTGCATGGCCAAGTTGACTTGGCGAGTGATGGCCTTCTGCACCCTATTGGAAGGGCGCCCCTTTTGGATCATCATGGTACCCATGGCCCGTGGGTATGGTTCGCCTCCGTGATGCTGGTCCGGTGCAGCTCCGAACGGGGGTGGCCCAGGTGGTGGTGGTGGTGCGCCATGTGCCACTGCGCCTAGAGCGGTCCCGTAGCCTCTTTCGACTGCATTGCGGTTCATTCGAACCAACCCCTCATGTAGCTTGAGGAATTCGCGGTAGTCCTTGAGGAGGTGACTGGATTTCCTCTTGCCATCATGCTTGTCAATGTAGAAGTGTACCGTGCATGGCCCGGACAGTTTGTCCTCGATGGAAGTCGCGGGTGCTTCATCGCGAAAAGTGCGCTGCCACACTTGCGTGGTTTTCCGAGTCACGGTATCCGCCATCGCGTATCCGCTGCTGCGGTTATCGTCGCCTATCGGGCGTAGCCGCCGCACCATGTTGACGTCATCGTGATCGTCGTAGACGCGCATACGACGTTTTCCCCAGCGGCCGCGTCTGAGTTCTGCTTCCTCGTCAGAGTGAACGTGGTTCTTCATCGAATCTTCTCCATCAGCCCACCGATTCGCGATCTCCATCAGGTGGTCGGTGGTCTTTTCTTTGAGCGGCCTTGCTCCTCCCTGAGTTCCATGCGGCGGACACCTCCGTTGAATGCATCAATCGCGCGGTCTTCCGAGAAGTTCTCCGCGGAGTTCTTGATGATGGACCATCTTTGGATGTAAGAGCACAGCGATTCGCCAGATTTTTGCTGGCAGCATCTCAGTTCTTCGATTGAAGCGGGGCGTTTGTATGTGCCCTTGAAGTTGCGTACGAAGCTGTAGACTAGCTCATCCCAGCTGCGAATGGATCCGCGTGGCAGGTTATTGAGCCATTCCCGGGCGGCGCCTTGCAGCTGTAACTGCAAGCATTGCATGGCGGTACTTCGACTGCCTCCGTGCAGCCTGACTGAGGAGATGTGATCCTCCAACCAGATATTGGGGTCCTGTAGACCGTCAAATTTCGGGTTCTCCAATGGAAGTTTAAACCCTTTAGGCATTCGCTTTTGCCTGATGGATCTGCTGAAGCATTTGGCGCCACAGAGCTCTCCATCTTCTTCTTCTGAATCAGTCGACCGAGCACGTCGTGCCCTTGACTTGTCGATCTTGCGCTGCGTGAGCTCATCGCGTGCATCATAGTCGCGATCGTGTCGTCGTGAACGGCGGCGTCGAGACAGGTCGTGACTGTCGTTGCTTGACGAGGACGAGGAGTAGCGCTTTGCCCTTTTTTGGGTCTGGTACTGGTTCTTTGTCGAGGGCGGCCTCGATTAGCCCAAGGCCCACAATCGTAGATCGGTGCATGGCCGTCCGGGGATCTCCAGCCGGTGGCTGGTTATTGAGGAGGTACATGGTGGCCGCCGTCACCGCGCTCGCGGCGCCCGGGAACCATGTTGCCTCTCGTGTCGACTGTCATAGAGCCGAAGTCGAGGACTTTCGCGGCGTCTATGCGTTCTTGTTCAGTGAGGTGAGCCATCCGCGATTGCCTCTTCCTGGCGAGATGCTCGTTGCCTCTTGAGGAGGATCCTCCGTAGGAGGAGAGCCCAGCGCGACGAAGGCTTGACTCGTCTACTGCCTTTTTACACGCCTCAAGTTCCACGATTGCTTGTTTCTGGCGCTTGAATTCCTCCTTTAGGAGCCAGTGGTAGCCCATCAGCAGTTCTTGCGGGGACCCGAAGGGTAGAGGTGTACCTCGTAGGGCTTCGCGGCAGCGTTCCCACTCTTGCTCGTTGAGCCTGATCACGACGCGTTCGCCGGTTTGCTCGTTGATTATGGTGGGGGGTTCGACTGCTCCTCCATTGCACCATTGCCGCTATTGGCGGCGTTGGGCGGGTCGGTGCCGTTGCCGGTGTTACCATTGTTACCGCGGTTGGCGGAGGTGTCGCCCGCGTTGATGACGGCGCACATGAAGTGATTTGGGAAGTTGTTGCTTCCACAACTTTCAGATCCGGAACCATAGGTTCCATCTTCAGTGGCCAGATCGCTTAGATCGGAGTCGTGACTGCTGTCGCTGACCATGTTCCCGACCGCCGCTGGAGCATTGAGCTCGCTGAGGGTGCCGATCGATGTAGGGAACCATGATGCTGGGGCAATCGCTGGCGCCGTCGGCTGATCGGGCATGCGTAGCGTGCCCATCTGACCAACTTGGAAGCGGAAGCTCCCAATTGCCAGGCTGATTCCTTCGCCCACGAAGTCGAAGGCCGGGCGAGTGGCCGGCGTGTGGACGGTGAAGTCGGCGCGCCAAAAGTGGCGAATCTCCGCTGTTGCAGAGTTGTAGATCGCGTTTGATGGGGCCGAAGAAACCGCAACATCAGCACTCCCAATTCCCACAGACGGCGCCAATTGACGAGGGTTTAACTCATCAATGCCCATTGTTATGGACTTGGGTTTTGGAGAAGGAGGGAGCGTTGGAGACATCTATCGGCTAGCAAATAAGCACACAGGGGACAAAGGATTTACCCAGGTTCAGGCCTCGTAAAGGTCCCTACTCCTGCTTGTCTGCTCGTGGAATTATCGAGGGAGTCGAAAGTTACAATGGTGCGCAGATGCAATCTGGCGAGGGTTGTGGAAACTAGGGTTGCGTGTCTCCTCCTCGCTGCCCCCTCCTAGCCTTTATATAGATAGGCTAGGTCTCGGGTAACAGGTCGAGTCGGTTACAAGTTAGGGTTTTCCCCTTCAAACTTTCTATCTTTATCTTCTTCTTGTCCTTCAAGCAATTGAGAATCCATAGGTTACTCGAGTCCCTCCATCCGGGCCTTGGCGACACCGTGGGCCTGTACGTATTTGGGTCGTATATACCAAGCTCGAGTACCTGCAGGGTATACCCATGTCAGTAGCCCCCGAGTGTCCAGTGGAATCGCAGATTCGATTGGGGACTTTTGAAGCCTTCGAGTGCCTGAATGAGTATATTTCGATTGCTTTTATTTGTGTCATAGGGATTGTTGATATACTACCGATATAAATCAAGTATCGGTATCAGTTAACCACCTTAGGGTGAAACAACGCAATCTACTCGAATTCGAGTCCCCGGACTCGAATCCGGAAAAGTGCTGGTGTAATTCGACTCAGGCCGCGGAGGTCTTACATGAATCGAATTCTAGTTATATGGGTGTGAGCACTTGAGTTCTTTTGGGGAATTGAGCTTTTTGAGGGAAGTGCTACAGTAGATAGTGTTCTAATGGAAGTTTATTTGGTGTTAGAACTGAACCTTGAGACTTAATTATCTTAAGTGCACTAATGTTGCTAATGAGATTGTGTGAAGTTTTGTATGAAGGAAAATTTTCAGGTGTATGGAAGGAATGAGTAATGAGATGAAGGATGGACTAAAGCTCAAGATTAGGGATGCCACGCGTGTCACCCGAAGAAATATCCAAGAAGTACAAGCGTCAAAGCTTGGGGATGCCCAATGCATCCCCTTCTTCATCAATAAAAATCCCAGGTTTCTTCCAAATGCTTCATTTTTATTGTTTGCGTACGCTTGTGTTTCTCTTGGAGCGCCTTCTTTTCGCTTGCTTTTGGTTTTTAGTTTGCTTGGGTTGCTTAGTTTTCTGAATAAATTGGTTGGACCCCCTCTTTCACACTTTGGTTTGCGAATAGTTTGGTTTGGTTTGGAAAAGAGTAGGAAAGTTCATGCTTATGTGGTAAAAAGAGCTCGTTTTTGACTGTGGCCTATGCTTTGTCATGCCATGCTTGATATTGTTTTGGCTTTATGCTTAGTATTCTTTGCTGTAGCATGAATTGTTATAAACAATTGAGATTGCTTAATGTGCCTTGGATGAATCATGCGTTGTTTTAGCATATTAAAGCATAGTATAGTGGTATTCTCCTTTGATGCTTTTATTGGGTTGACTTGGCACATGCTCACACCATGTTATGACTTTCACAAGTCACCATAGCCTTTATGATCCTTTAGTTTTCAACTTGTAGTATCACTTTATGCTTTGATCAATGATGTTTTGTCGCTCTGCATGATTATGGCCATTATTGCTCTCTTAGTTTGTCGCTCCCAGTCTTTTGCTAGCCTCCACAACCAAGTATGAGTTCCACTCATGCATCCAACTCCCTAAACAAAGTTTTTCCAAAGAGTCCACCATACCTACCTACTAGCTTATGCTATTCCAAGTATATTCATGCTTTTGTTTACCTTCCACTTGTTATGAGAAAACTAGTGATTAAAGCTCTCACGAACTTGATGGCACACTTTACTTTATTGCCTCTAATAAACTTGAACCATTGGGTCCTTCTTTGTTATGATATGCTTGCGCTTTATAAGTTGAAATTAGCAGAACCATGTACCATGGGGAATGCTTTCAACATTGCACTTGTACTTTGTACCCCGTTGATATTATGTTCTTTTGCTTACGGATCCCGGCGGTGTGAAATAAATGTGGAACTTGTATGATCATGGAGTTTGTATGTGTGTTAGAGAAACGCCTAGGTCGCTAGCCTAAGCCATGCCTAATCATGGTGGAAACTTGCAGCATCACCATAATGAGCACTCTATGAAGCATCTTCAATAAAAACCTATGCAAATAGCAAATAAAAAGATCGATGAGATGCTCATTGTCTGCTTGCCTTGTCATTTTGATTATGGGAAAGCTCCCGTATCATGTGCAAGGGGTACCCCATTGGCGGTTCTTAATGATACACATATACTTACAATGACAAGAGCTTACTCGTGACTGAAGTTGAGTAGCATGAGGATCGGTCTTCGTAAGTAAGGGGCATGAGATTTCGGTTTATAACTTGTCAAGCATATCCTCTTAGTTGTGTCACTTTAACCTTAATCACCTTCAAGATGCTTATGATAGGGGCAATGAGAGCTGAAAGCTACAAGTACCATAATTTTTGGAAGCTCTTTATGAGACTTGAATCCCTACTTCCTTTTACAAAAGGCTTTTCTTCCACCATTATATTGAGTCTCCACCTTCTAACTTTATGCACCTACTTTGAGAGCATAGTGGCCATTCTTAGTTCTATGTGCATTGTCCCAAGACTAGTTGATTGATGCATAACTTGATATTGCTTGTTTTAAACTATTGTATCTAGTCACTCTTATGAACTTTGAAGGTGTCCTATGCATTTATATTTGCTACTCTATTGAGGGACAAGCTGAATACTTTTATGCTATGTTTTCTTTATGTGAAACAAACAAACGTCTTGCAAAGCATTGTTATTCATGAATCTTTTGTTTGTGCCTTTTCATGTTGCATCATAGTTTCTTTGCTTATTGCTAGAACTTTGTCTTTCATGTTATGATTGAAGTACTTTGATCCCAGCTTTGATGTTTTGCAAATACTTTGATCAAGTCTTTGATGGTGCATGTCACCTCAAAAATTATTTCTATTTATCACTTACCTACTCGAGGACAAGCAGGAGTTAAGCTTGGGGATGTTGATACATTGCAAATGTATCTATAATTTTTGATGTTACATGCTTGGTTTTATCCACTTTCTTGTGTTTTGTTCCAACTTTTGAGTACTTTTCATATGATTTCTTGGACTAACCTATTAACAAGAGCCACAGTGCCAGCTGCCTGTTTTCTGCTGTTTTTGGTTCCAGGAAAGTCAGAAAATGAATATTCTCGGAATTGGACGGGACAAAAGCCAAAGTGCCTATTTTTCCGGAAGGGATCAAGTGCCAGAATACGAGACGGAGAGGGGACAGGGGCTGGCCACCTAGCTGCGCGGCCAGGCTTGGCCCGCGCCAGGGGGTGGTCTAGCTGACCCCAGCACCCCCTCGGCCTCTCCTTCCGCCTATAAGTTGCCCTCGGGACGAAAACCCTAGGCACCCGATCAAAAATCCACGAAAGAGTCTGTAGCCGCCGTCATCTACATCCCTAGACCGGGAGGGATCTAAAGCTCTTCCCGGCACCCTGCCAGAGAGGGGAATTCACCCTGGAGGTCTTCTTCATCACCATGCAAGCCTCCGGTGTGATGCGTGAGTAGTTCATCCTTGGACTATGAATCCATGTAGTAGCTAGATTGCTGGTTTCTCCTCCTTTGTGCTTTCATTTTTAGATCTTGTGAGCTCCGTTCATGATCAAGATCATCTATTTGTAATTCATACATGTTGTGTTTGCGGGGATCCGATGGATATTGAGATGCTATTTCAGATTGATTATTGATTCTATCATGTCTTTGTTATTTGAGATCTTGCATGCTTTCCATTGTTAGTAGCTATCTTGGCCAAGTAGATGCTAGCAACTCCAAGAGTTAGTATTTATGCTCGATAGTGGGTTCATGCCTCTGGTAATCTAGGGAAGTGACAGAAATCTCTAAGGTACTAGATGTGCTATTGCTACTAGGGAGAAAACAACAATCCTTTGTTCATAGAGCAATCGTATTGTTTACCTTACACACAGTTCGTAAAGCAATAATCTGTTGCTTGCAACTTAATACTGGAGGGGATTCGGATGATAACCTGAAGGTGGATTATTAGTCATAGATGCATTTGGATGGCGGTCTATGTATTATGTTGTATTGCCCAATCAAGTCTCAGAGGAGTCAAGATGATTAGTATATGTATGTATTGCTTTCTCGGTGTTTGTCAATTGCTCCGCTGTAATTTGTTCACCCAGCATGTTATCTATCTAAGGAGAGCCACCTCTAGTGAACTATGGATCCTGGTCCTTGTCTTTTACATACAATCTATAAATTGTTTACTTTTTGTGTTTACTTTCTGCAAACTTTTACTTCTTTCCATTCGATACGTTTAATCCTTTGTTTTCCGCAAAACACGGTGAGATTGATAACATCATCGCAAGTTGGGGACAAAGTTCTGTGGTTGTGTTGTGCAGGTCTCCACGTTTCTACTAGCACCGGTAGTGCGCCCTGCCAAAGCTTAGCTAGTAACACCTTTGAGGTGTTTCCTTGCTCCTACTGGTTTTATTAAACCTTGGTTTCATAACTGAGGGAAACTTGCTGCTGTGCTCATCATACCTTCCTCTTGGGGTTCCCAACGAGCTCTACATCAACACCGCCATCAAGCATTTTTATGGGCGCCGTGCATTGAGCCATCAAGCATTTTTCTGGCGCCGTTGTCGGGGAGTCAAGGACATCTTCACAAGGGGAGTCCCTCATAACCAATCTCTTTACTTTGTTGTTTTTGTTTTGCTTAGTTTCTTTTTGCTTTGTTTGCTTGTTTTGTTCTTCAAAGAAAACACAAAAAAATTAGTTTTACTTGTTTTGCTTTCTTATTTGAAAACCCAAAAAAATGACTACTCTTGAAAACACTAAGTTGTGTGACTTCACTAGCACCAACAACAATGATTTTATGAGCACTCCTATTGCTCCACCTATGGCTGAAAATACTTTCTTTGAGATAAAACCTGCTTTGCTCAATCTTGTTATGAGAGAACAATTTTCTAGTATTGGTAATGAAGATGCTGCTTCCCATCTAAATAACTTTGTTGAACTTTGTGAGATGCAAAAGCATAAGGATATAGATGGTGATATTATTAAACTGAAATTGTTTCCTTTCTCTTTGAGAGGAAAAGCTAAAGAGTGGTTGAATTCCTTAACTAGGAATAGTATTGATTCTTGGACTAAGTGCAAAGATGCTTTTATTGGAAAATACTATCCTCCTGCTAAGATTATATCCATGAGAAGTGAAATAATGAAGTTTAAACAACTTGATAATGAGCATGTTGCTCAAGCTTGGGAAAGAATGAAATCTTTGGTAAAGAATTGTCCCACTCATGGACCGACTGCTTGGATGATCATCCAAACTTTTTATGCAGGATTGAACTATTCTTCAAGGAACCTATTGGATTCAGCTGCTGGAGGTACCTTTATGACCATCACTTTGGGTGCTGCAACAAAACTATTGGATAATATGATGGTTAATTATTCTGAATGGCATACTGATCAAAGTATTTGCAAAACATTCAAAGCTAGGATCATAGTACTTCAATCATAACATGAAAGACAAAGTTCTAGCAATAAAACAAAGAAACTATGATGCAACATGAAAAGACACAAACAAAAGATTCATGAATAACAATGATTTGCAAGACGTTTGTTTGTTTCACATAAAGAAAACATAGCATAATAGCATTCAGCTTGTCCCTCATAGAGTAGCAAATATAAATGCATAGGACACCTTCAAAGTTCATAAGAGTGACTAGATACAAATAGTTTAAAACAAGCAATATCAAGTTATGCATCAATCAACTAGTCTTGGGACAATGCACATAGAACTAAGAATGGCCACTATGCTCTCAAGAAAGTGCTCATAGAATGTGTGGAGACTCAACAAGGAAATGAACAGGTTTTGAAAAGTTTGAAAGGCTTCCAAATTCTGAAAGTATGGTACTCATTAGCTTTGAGCTCTCATTGCCCCTATCATAAGCATCTTTAAATGGTTAAGGTTAAAGTGACACAACTAAGAGGATATGCTTGACAAGTTATAAATTGAAGTCTCATGCCCCTTACTTACGAAGACCGATCCTCATGCTACTCAACTTCAGTACAAGTAAGCTCTTGTCATTGTAAGTATATACGTATCATAGAGAACCGCCAATGGGGTACCCCTTGCACATGACACATGAGCTATCCCATAATCAAAATGACAAGGCAGGTAGACAATGAGCATCTCAGCGATCTTTTTATTTACTATGTGCATAGATTTTTATTGAGGATGCTTCATAGAATGCTCATTATGGTTATGCTGCAAGTTTCCACCATGATTAGGCATGGCTTAGGCTAGCGGCCCGGGCGTTTCTCTAACATACATACAAACTCCATGATCTTACAAGTTCCACTTTTATTTCACACCGCCGGGATCCATAAGCAAACGAACATGATATCAACTAGGTACAAAGTACCAATGACGTGTTGAAAGCGGTCCCCATGATACATGGTTCTGCTAACTTCAACTCATAAAGTGCAAGCATATACGCAACAAAGAAGGACGCAATGGTTTAGGTTTATTAAGTGCAAGAAAATAAAGTGTGCCATCAAGTTCGTGAGAGCTTTACTAACTAACTTTCTCATAACAAGCAAATATTTTATTTGGAAGAAAACAAGGCATATTGAATATGCACGGAAGTAGCAAATGATGCTAATAGGTAGGTATGGTGGACACTTTGGCAATATTTGGTTTAAGGGAGTTGGAAACATGAGTAAAACACTCAGTGTAAGTGAAGGCTAGCAATAGAAAGGGAGCGACAAACGAGAGAGCAATAATGGCCATAATCATGCAGAGCGACAAAACATCATTGATCAAAGCATAAAGTGATACTACAAGTTGAAAACTAAAGGATCATAAAGGCTTAAGGTGACTTGAGATAGTCATAACATGGTGTGAGCATTCGCCAAGTCAACCCAAATAAAGCATCAAAGGAGAATACCACTATACTATGCTTTAATATGCTAAAACAACGCATGATTCAACTAAGGCACATTAAGCAATCTTAATTGTTTATAACAAGTCATGCTACAGCAAGGAATACTAAGAATAAATCCAAAACAATATCAAGCATGGCATGACAAAGCATAGGCCACAGTCAAAAACAAACTCTCTTTACCACTTAAGCATGAGCTTTCCTACTCTTTTCCAAACCAAACCAAACTATTTGAACACCAATGTATGAAAGAGGGGATCCAACCAATTTATTCAGCAAACTAAGCAAACCACGCAAACTAAAAACCAAAACAAAAACGAAAAAGAAGACGCTCCAAGAACAACACAACTGTGCATGAAACAATAAAAATGAAGTGTTTGGAAGAAACCTGGGATTTTTATTGATGAAGAAGGGGATGCCTTGGGCATCCCCAAGATTTGACGCTTGTACTTCTTGTATATTTCTTGGGGTGACACGCGTGGCATCCCCAAGCTTGAGCTTTAGTCCATCCTTCATCTCATTACTCATTCCTTCCATACACCTGAAAATTTTCCTTCGTACAAAACTTCACACAATCTTTATTAGCAACATTAGTGCACTCAAGATAAATAAGTCTTAAGGTTCAGTTCTAATACCAAATAAACTTCTATTAGAACACTATCTACTGTAGCACTTCCCTCAAAAAGCTCAATTCCCCAAAAGAACTTAAAAAGGAACCAACAAGAAGCAAATGCAAAAAATGGCAGAAATCTGTCAAAACAGACCAGCAGGTAAAGACGATTTTTTCGAAGACCTTCTATTGCTCAAATCAAAAAGTGTTGAACTAACGAAATTTAGATAACAACCTGGGGCAGAAGCACAAAAATTCGCGCCTCAAAAAGGCATTCACATATTTTACACGAATGTTTACGGTGAAGCACATAAATTCGTTTCGGGACAGCAACTTTCCCAATCATTACTTCTCTCTCATTAGAGGTTATTCTTGGCACAAAAAGCAAATAAAAAGAATAAGGAGCGGTTATTACTGAAGTAATAACTTCCAAGACTCATCTAAAACTTTTGGGTTATCTCCCAATAAGTACTTTTCTTTAACGCCTTTTAGTTAGGCAAAAGCAAAAACTAAAAATGGATAGAATAGAAGTAAGCGGAGATAATCATGGTGAAAACATTGTTTTGTTCAATGAAATCCTTTTGTTAACAAGGTTGATCAGGTCTTGTTACCAAAACAATTTCATATGAGACAAAACTTTGTATTCCACTAATGATTATGTTACCTCAACCTTAATAGCAATGGTCCCAATCATAATAGTTTCAAAATTTTCTCTTGGTATGGGACAATATATTTCTCCAACTTGAATACCCTCAACATGTTCAATTGAATTCAAGCCATAAGTCCTTTCAATCTTCTTGGGGAAATAGACAATATTTTCCTTGTCATTAACATTCAAGGTCACCTTCCCTTGATTATAATAATAACAGCTCCTGCAGTATTTAAGAAAAGGTCTCCCAAGAATAATAGACATAATATCATCTTCAGGCATAAAAAGTTTGAGAGGATGCTTTCATAAGAAATATGATTTGAAGTAAAATAGAGCATCAAGAAGCAAATTCAAAACACATTTAAGTCTAACCCACTTCCTATGCATAGGAATCGTGTAAGCAAATAAATTCACAATGAACAAAGTGACAGGCATAGGAAGATAAAACAAGAGTAACTTCAAAACTTTCAGCACATAGAGAGGTGTTTCAATACCATGAAAACTTCTACAACCATATTTTCCTCTCTCATAATAAAATTTAGTATCCTCATGAAGAAACTCAACAATGGAACTATCACATAAAGCATGCTCTTCATGATCTACATGTTGGGTCCGCAGCATAGAAAACAAAAAATTTCCTACGGTGTGAACTACACGCCAAGATCTATCTACTAGGTACAAAGCAAACGGGTGGACATACATCCATAGAGAACTTACCCTCGAAGACAACGAGCTTTGTTAACGAGTAGGAACTCGTGGTTGATGTAGTCGTACACTTGCTGATCTCAAGATCGTGAGGAAGTCCGAGCGCCGCAACTCAGCAGCGCATCCACACTCACACACACGTTCAAGCCACCGGACAACCTCCACCTCCTCGCTCCAGCAATCCAGCGGAAGCAGCAACTCCTTCTAGACGAAATGCCACCGGGAACATGTATCTCGCTAATCCGAGACCATGGGGGAATAATTCTAGAGGGGGAGAGAGATCCTTCACAAGGAGGTGTAAGGAAGAAGGAGGGAATGGGTGGTCTTTTATAGGAGGAGGGGGGTGCCCCTCTCTCCATGGCCGGCGCATGGGGGGTGACCCCTCACCTCCCCCATTCATGTGGTGGTAACTCCTCCACATTAAAATGCCTCTTCACATTCCCTTTTAAAGTCTCCACTTTAAATGCATTAAGTTTCTCCAAATTTAATGCTCTCTCATTTAATAAATCTCTTTTATTAAATTTATTCAGAATTTTGTTAATTACTTTAATTAACAAACATTCACATATAGCCCCTTGCAATATTTCAATATCACATGCAGAACCACCTTCTGCAATTTCACCTGAAACAATTTCCGGTTTCTATTGAAACAATTCCTGTGCTTTGCAATTCTTTCGTCTGAAACATATGTGCTCCAAAATGGTGTCCGGTAACTCTTAAGTGTGCCACCCTACGGTTCGCGAATAATGCAGACATGATCGAGACCCTTCTCCGATCAATAATCGCAGCTGACCGGAGATCCGATCGACTCCTACACATTCAATGATGACTCGTGATCGTGAGAACCTTTAACGCTTGTAACTAAATCCTTTGTCTCGATATATTACATTTCCAAGATTCGATCATCGGTATCTCCATACCTAGTTTGATCTCGTTACTGACATGCACTCTTTTATCTTTACCGTGATATAACATTCTAGTGATCACATCACTTGCTTGCAAGCTATCCTAATGTGATATCACCGAGAGGGCCCAGAGTATATCTATCCGTCATCTGGATTGACAAATTCCACTCTTGATCCATGAGCCTCAACATAACACCTTCGTAGCACTGAACCCATCTTTATAGTCACCCTGTTACGGTGTGACGTTTGATGTTATCAAGATACTCTTCCGGTGTTAGAAATTAACATGATCTCATGGTCTAAGGATAAAGATTACTTCGTATGATGTTATAGCAATATAAACACAATGACTTGATCGTAATGCTATACTTCGGATGAATGTTCATCACATCATTCCACCAATGGTGTGACCTTGTTATTAACAACATCCAATGTCCATGATCAGGAAACCTTGATCATCCTGTTAATCAACAAGCTAGTCTATAAGAGAGGCATGACTAGGAACCCTTTTTGTTTATTAAACACACATGTATTGATATTTCCTATCAATACAATTAGCATGTAAAATAAACATCTATCATATACAAGGAATACATAATAACAACTTTATTATTGCCTCTCAGGGCATATTTCCTTCACTACAAGCACTAGAGCTTTATTATAAACATTTTCAAGAGAAACCTCAGGAACATAACATTCATTCTCCTTTAGTAAGCAAGGGGGACAATCAAATAATGTAAGGGATAAAGAGTTATTCTCATTAGAAGGTAGGCATGGGTAGCTAATCCATTCTTCCTCCTTTTGTTCATCACTCTCCTCCTCTTTTTCATCTAATGAGATTTCAGGTTCATCAATTTCTTCTTCCATAGGATCCTGCAAGGCATTAGTCTCTTCCATTTGTGGAAAGCATCTATTAAAATATTCAAGGATATAGCTATTTTCATCCTTGTAATTATCAAAGCAAAATTTAAGTATACCATAAACCTCATATTTGTAAGGTGAATCATCAATATTTTCAAGCAAACTAGCAAGTTCAAAAGCACCCTTCCAAGCAATAAATTCTTCAATTTGTTCCGCATCATAAAAGTCATAAATTCCTTTAGCATAGGAAGATATGGTATCATTATCACTATACTCACATTGAAAAGGGAGGTGTTTATACCTCTTTCTGCAACAAGACTCATCACAGCAATAAGTAACATTATAAGTAGATCACACATTCCTAGCAATGGTATACAATCTATCAATTTGTTCCCATAAGTGTTTCCCTTTTTGTGACAAGCGGTGTTCCTTATAATAATATTTTTGATCTTCCGTGAACCCACCTTGCCAATAAGCTTCAGTTTCAAAGAAACCAACCATTGACAACAAGCATGATAAGGCAAGACAATAACAGACCAACGAAAATAACAACTAGAGTAGGAACTAATTTTTTTGTATTTTTGATAAAGAAATAAGCAAACAAGGAGAAAGATAAACTTAGCTTGAACAATAGTGATTCCAAGTGAACTTGATAAATAAAGCTATGCTCCCCGGCAACGGCGCCAGAAAATAGTCTTGATGACCCACAAGTATAGGGGGTGTATCACAGTATTTTTGAGGGAAGTGAAACCCAATTTATTGATTCGACACAAGGGGAGCCAAAGAATATTTATAAGCCTTAACAACTGAGTTGTCAATTCAGCTGCACCTGGAAACAATCTTGCTCACGATGGTTTATCAAGAGCAACAGTTTTGTAGTAGGAATAGTAAAGTAACAACAGAGTAAAGCAAAGATGAGGTAGTAACAAAAGCAAAGAACAATGGGATTCGAAAAGGTAGGCATAGGGATGGATGGACGGACGTTGCATGGACAAGACAATTCACATAGCAATCAAAACATAGGGCAATTGCAGATAAATAAGATAAAGCATCCAAGCACTAGACAATCCTAGGCATGTGTTCCATATATAGTCATACGTGCTCGCAATGAGAACTTGCACAACATCTTTTGTCCTGCCAGCCCGTTTGCAGTGGGGCCTCTAGGGAACTACTGGCAATTAAGGTGCTCCTTTTAATAGAGCACCGGAGTAAAGCATTAACACTCCGTGAACACATGTGATCCTCACATCAAAGCCTTTCCCTTCTGGTTATCCTGATTTCTATCACTTCGGGGCCATAGGTTCCGGACAACGACGTGTGTATACAACTTGCAGATAAGACCCAAAACAATACTATCATAATGAATCAATAATAAGTTCAGATCTGAAATCTTGGCACTCGGGCCCTAGTGACAAGCATTAAGCACAACAAGTTGCAACAAAGTCATAAATCACTAATAAAAGATACTAGGCACCATGCCCTAACAATCTGATGCCATTACATGACCGATCTCATCCAATCCCTACCATCCCCATAGCCTATAGCGGGGGATTACTCACTCATAGATGGGGGAAACATGGATGGTCGATGAAGATGATGGTGGAGATCGATGGAGATGGCTCCGGGGGCACTTCCCGTCCCGAAGCAGGTCTTAACAAATCTCCTGCTGGCGGCGGCACAATGAACTTCTCGTGGAAAAACGTCGAACCCCCCGAAGTTTTTAGGTCAGAAGGCTTCTTATAGGCGAAGAGGGAGACCGAGGGGGTGCCTAGGGCCACCACTGATGGGTTCGTAGCATGGAAAACAAAAAAATTCTACCGCAAGAACGAACAAAACCCAGATCTAATCTAGATAAAAGCCAAGATCTAATCTATTAGACATGTGCAACGAGATAGATCTGTACTAACCCTCGTAGAACCGAAAGCGTTACGAGATTAGATCTCGGGGTTGATGTAGTCGATCACTTGCCGATCTCAAGATCGTGTGGACGATCCTTCCGCGTTCGCTCTTCCGCTGGCATGATCGGTCACACGTCTTGAGTCGGCGACCTTCCTCTCCCCGTTCTAGCGAGCAGCGGAGGTAGTAGATCTTCTCCATGGAATCCCAGCAGCACGACGGTGTGGTGGTGGTGGTGGAGTAGAGATTTCTGCAGGGCTTCGCCTAAGCCGGAGCAGAGCGAAGGAGGAGGAGAGAGGTGGCGGCTAGGGTTTGTTATGGTAGAGGTCTTGGGGTTGGCGCCCCCTCCCCTCTATTTAAAGGAGGGAGGCGCCATGGGAGAGGGAGTCCTAGTAGGACTCCCCTCCCTCCTTGGCCGGCAGATTGGGAGGGGGGAAGGAATCCTCCTCCCCCACGAATCCGTGTCTTTCCCCACAAAGACTCCTTAATCCTTTCTTGGTTTTCAAGCAAACTCCAAGAAATCTTCTAGAACCTTCTAGAACATTCTGAAACCTTCTAGAATCTCCATACAAACACTCCGGAACATTTCCTAACTTAGAAAATGATCCCCAATATATGAATCTTATTCTCCGGACAATTCCAGATCTCCTCGTGATGTCCCGGATCCAATCCGAGACTCCGAACAACATTCGGTCTCCAACGCATATTCCATATCTACTTAAAAAACAACTTCGAATCTTAAGTGTGTCACCCTATGGTTCATGAATATGCAGACATGATGAAGACACTTCTCCGATCAATAACCATCAGCGGGATCTGGAGATCCATAACGGCTCCCACATACTCAACGATGACTTCATGATCGATAGAACCATTAACATACGAAACCAATTCCCTTTGTCACACGATATTCTACTTATCCGAGGTTTGATCGTCGGTATCTCCATACCTAGTTCTACCTCACATCGATAAGTACTCTTTACTCGTTCCATGTTATGTCATCCCTTGTGACCTAGTCACATGCTTGCAAGCTAACTAGATGACATTCCACCGAGAGGGCCCAGAGCATATCTATCCGTCATATGGATGGACAAATCCCAATCTTGGTCCATGCGCTTCAACACATACTTTCAGAACACCCAATGACACCTTTATAACCACCCAGTTACGAAGCGGCGTTTGATGTCATCAAAGTACCCATCCGGTGATGGTGATTAACATAACCTCATGGTCGAAGGATTAGGTTACTATGCATTTGAAAGCTTATAGCAATACGGACTTAATGACTTGATCTTATGCTACGCTTACTATGGGTGTGTGTCCATCACATCATTCTCCTAATGATATAACCTTGTTATTAATGACATCCAATGTCCATGATCAGGAAACCATGATCATCATTTAATCAACAAGCTAGTTCCACAAGAGGCTTACTAGGGACTCTTTTATGTTTACAAAACACACATGTATCAGTGTTTCCTTATAATACAATTATAGCATGGGATGTAAACATTCATCATAAACACAAAGATATAATAATAACCACTTTTATTATTGCCTCTTGGGCATATCTCCAACAGTCTCCCACTTGCACTAGAGTCAAAATCTAGATTACATGGTAATATACCTAACACCCATGGCGTTCTGGTATTGGTCATGCTTTGCTCTAGGGAGAGGTTTAGTCAACGGATCTGCCATATTCAGATCAGTGTGTACTTTGCAAATCTTTATGTCACCATATCGGACATACTCGCGAATAGCATGGAAACGTAGCTTGATGTGCTTCAGCTTGCTATGTGACCTTGGCTCCTGTGCATTAGCTATGGCACCTGTGTTGTCACAGTAGATGGCCATCGGGTCCAACGACTAGGAACCACGCCAAGTTCACTAATGAACTTTCATCCATATGGCTTCTTGTGCAGCCTCAAGCAGCTATGTATTCGATTCAGTTGAAGATTTCGCCACAACGCTTTGCTTGGCACTCCTCCAGCTCACGCAGCACCATTCAAAATAAATACGATCCGCATGTGACTTCGAGTCATCCGGATCGGTGTTCCAACTAGCATCGGTGTAACCATACAACAAGCTGTTCATCACCTCCATAAGAAAGAACCATATCCTTAGTCCTATTAAGGTACTTTAGGATATTCTTGATCATTCCGATGTTCCATTCCAGGATCACTTTGATATCTGCTAGTCAAACTAACAGCATGTGCTATATCCGGTCTTGTACATAGCATGGCATACATGATAGAACCTATGGCCGAGGCATAGGGAATATTATTCATCTTTTCTCTATCTTCTGCCGTAGCCGGACTTTGAGTTTTACTCAACGTCTTACCTGACAACATGGGCACGAACCCTTTCTTGCTCTCTTCCATTCTAAACTTCTTTAGAACTTTGTCTAAGTATGTACTTTGTGAAAGCTCTATTAGGCGTCTTGATCTATCTCTATAAATCTTGATGCCTAGAATATATGCCGCTCCGCCAAGATCCTTCATTGAAAAACTATTATTCAAATAGGTTTTGACGCTATTAAGAAGTTATATATCATTACCAATCAACAATATGTCATCTACATATAGTACTAGGAATGCTACAGAGCTCCCACTCACTTTCTTGTAAATACAAGCTTCTCCGTAAGTTTGTATAAATCCAAAGTTTTTGATTACTTTATCAAAATGTTGATTCCAACTGCGGGATGCTTGTTTTAGTCCATAAATGGAGCGCTGAAGTTTGCATACCTTGTCAGCATCACTAGGATCGACAAAACCCTTGGGTTGTACCATATACAACTCTTCCTCAATGTCACCATTAAGGAACGCCGTTTTGACATCCATCTGCCAAATCTCATAATCGAAATATGCAGTGATTGCTAACAAAATCCTCACAGACTTTAGCTTTGCTACTGGTGAGAAAGTCTCATCGTAGTCAACTCCTTGAATTTCTCGGAACCTTTTCGCGACAAGTCGAGCTTTATAGACGGTAACATTACCATCAGCATCTGTTTTTCTTTTGAAAATCCATTTGTTCTCGACAGCCTTACGGCCATCCAGTAAGTCCACCAAAGTCCATACTTGGTTTTCGTACATGGATCCCATTTCGGATTTCATGGCTTCTAGCCATTTGTCGGAATCTGGGCTCACCATAGCTTTTTCATACGTCGCAGGGTCATCAGTGTTGTCCACCAACATGACGTTCAAGGCAGAGTTATACCAATCAGGAGTGGTACGAACCCTCGTTGACCTGCGAGGTTCAGCAGTAACTTCGTTCGAAGTTTCATGATCACCATCATTAGCTTCCTCTCCAATTGGTGCAGGAGGCACAAAAACATCTTCCGGTGCTGCGCTACTCTCAACTCCGAGAGAAGGTTCAATAACCTCGTCGAGTTCTACTTTCCTTCCAGTCACTTCTTTCGAGAGAAACTCCTTCTCAAGAAAGGATCCATTCTTGGCAACGCAAACTTTGCCTTCGGATCTATGATAGAAGGTATACCCAATTGTTTTCTTTAGGGTATCCTATGAAGACGCATTTCTCCGCTTTGGGTTCAAGCTTATCAGGTTTTAACTTCTTTACATACGCTTCGCAACCCCAAATTTTAAGGAACGACAACTTAGGTTTCTTACCAAACCACAATTCGTACGGTGTCGTTTCAACGGATTTAGATGGTGCCCTATTTAAAGTGAATGCGGCTGTCTCTAATGCATAGCCCCAAAATGATAACGGTAAATTTGTAAGAGACATCATAGACCAAACCATATCTAAGAGAGTTCGACATTTACGTTCGGACACACCATTACTGGTGGTGTTCCCCGGTGTCAATCGTGAAAGTATTCCACATTTCTTTAAATGCATGCCAAACTCATAACTCAGATATTCACCTCCGCGGTCAGAACGCAGAAACTTAATCTTCTTGTTACGATGATTTTCCACTTCACTTTGAAATTCCTTAAACTTCTCGAAAGTTTCAGATTTATGTTTCATAAAGTAGACATACCCATATCTACTCAAGTCATCCGTGAAAGTGAGAACATAACGATATCCACCACGCGATGCTACACTCATTGGACCGCACACATCGGTATGTATTATTTCCAATAAGTCTATAGATCGCTCCATTATACCAGAGAATGGAGTCTTAGTCATTTTTCCCATTAGACATGCTTCGCATCTTTCAAGTGATTCAAGAAGTCCATCAGAATGGAGTTTCTTCATACGCTTCACTCCAATGTGACCAAGACGACAGTGCCACATGTATGTAGAATTATCATTCAATTTTATTCGTTTAGCATCTATGTTGTGAACATGTGTATCACTACTATCGAGATTCAATAAGAATAAACCATTCATCTCAGGTGCATTACCATAAAAGATATTACTCATATAAATCGAACAACCTTTATTCTCAGACTTAAAAGAGTAACCATCTCACAATAAACAAGATCCAGATATAATGTTCATGCTTAACGCAGGCACCAAATAACAATTATTTAAATTCAAAACTAATCCCGAAGGTAGATGTAGAGGGAGCGTGCCGACGACGATCACATCAACCTTGGAGCCATTTCCAACGCGCATCGTCACCTTGTCTCTTGCCAGTCTTTGTTTATTCCACAGCTCCTGTTTCGAGTTACAAATATGAGCAACTGAACCAGTATCAAATACCCAGGCACTACTACGACTACTAGTAAGATACACATCAATAACATGTATATCGAATATACCTTTCTTCTTGATGTTGCCGTTCTTCAGATCCGCCAGGTACTTGGGGCAGTTACGCTTCCAGTGACCAGCACCCTTGCAGTAGAAGCATTCAGTTTCAGGCTTAGGACCAGCCTTGGGCTTCTTAGCAGGTGCGGCAGCTTTCTTGCCGTCCTTCTTGAAGTTGCCCTTTTTCTTAGGCTTGCCCTGTTTCTTGAAATTAGTGGTCTTATTGACCATCAACACTTGGTGCTCCTTCTTGATCTCCACTTCAGCAATTTTCAGCATGGACGATAGTTCAGGCAACGTCTTGTTCATGCAGTGCATATTGTAGTTCATCACAAAGTTCTTATAACTCGGTGGCAGTGATTGGAGGACACGGTGAATCCCTAACTCATTAGGAATCGTTATCCCCAACTCTTGGAGCTTGTTTGCGTGCCCAGACATGGTGAGCACGTGCTTGTTAACGGAGCTTCCCTCTTCCATCTTGTAGGTAAAGAACTTCTCGGAGGCCTCATAGCTCTCCACGGCCACGTGAGTCTCAAAAATGAGCTTGAGCTCCTTAATGATCTCGAACGGGTCGTGGTGCTCAAAATGCTCGAGCTCCGCTTTCTAAACCGTCTGATATGGTACATGAACTGTGGAGTAATGATTTTTCCGAGTGGCGTAAACATTCTTACGCCATCGGTGGCATCATCTGCAGGTGGGTCACCTAGCGGTGCTTCGAGCACATAGGTCATCTGACCAGCCCTGAGGACAATCTTCAGACCACGGAGCCAGTCCGTGAAGTTGCTTCCATTGTTCTTAAGCTTTTCTTTCTCTAGGAACGCATTGAAATTGATGGAGAGGTTCGCCATAATATTCAACAAATTTGCAAGTAGTTTAGACTAAGTTTATGATAAATTGAGTTCAATTTTAATTCTTAAATTAACTAGGTGAACTCCCACTCAAAACAACATCCCTCACATTGTCTTAGTGATTACACGAACCAAGTCCACTACACCAAGTTCGATCTTCACGAGAAAAGATGTAGTTTCATCGGCGAACAATCTTCATGTTCATCATATCACTTATATGATTCATGCTCTACCTTTCGGTATTCCGTGTTCCGAGACCATGTCTGTACATGCTAGGCTCGTCAAGATTAACCTTAGTTTCCGCATGTGCAAATCTGGCTTGCACCCGTTGTATGCACACGTAGAATCTATCACATCCGATCATCACGAGATGCTTCGAGACGATTTAGTCTTAGCAACGGTGCCACCGAGGACTAACACTTTTATTACTTGATATTTAGTGAGAGGGATCATCTTATAATGCTACCGTCATGATCTAATCAATACAAGATGCATAAAGGATTAACATCACAGGCAATTCATATTTAGTGTGATATGATATGGCCCTTTCTTCTTATGCCTTTGATCTGCTTCTCCAAAGCACGGACATGATCTCCATCATCACCAAAGATTAAGGCCAAGGTCAGTGGCGCCGCTTCATGGTTGTCCATCATCACCAGCAACTATTACAACTACTTGGAATAAAGCTATTACAAGATGAATAGACACGCAGGTCTTAATAGAATTAAAGACAACCATTAGGCTCCTGCCGGTTGTCATATTACAACAAGGATCATTGCATACATCAAATATATCACAATCACATGATGGCCATATCACACCACAAAACCCCTGCAAAAACAAGTTAGACGCCTCTAATTTTCTTTGCAAGTTTTACGTGGTTTGGGGCTTTCGAATAAGAACAGATCTTACCTACGAAACTGAACCACAACGTTGATACAAGTGCTATCGAGTGCAAAGTGTAGATTGGATCTATACTATGGTGGGAGAGACAGACACCCGCAAAGCCACTTGTGCAAAGCAAGTTACACGTCAAGCGTGGAGCAAGTCTCATGTGCGATGACATGTAAGGTTAGCCCGAGCCGCTTCATCCCACCATACCGCAAGATGCAAAGTACACAAAGCAAAAGACGGCACGGGCACCAACGCCCACAAAACATTGTGTTCTACTCGTGCAACAGATCTACGCATAGACAAGGCTCTGATACCACTGATGGGTTCGTAGCATGGAAAACAAAAAATTTCTACTGCAAGAACGAACAAAACCTAGATTTAATCTAGATAAAAGCCAAGATCTAATCTATTAGACATGTGCAACGAGATAGATCTGTACTAACCCTCGTAGAACCGAAAGCGTTACAAGATTAGATCTCAGGGTTGATGTAGTCGATCACTTGCCGATCTCAAGATCGTGTGGATGATCCTTCCGGCGCCGTGTTCCGGTAGCGCTTCCGCAGTCGGTCACACGTGCGGATTCGAAGCAGACCTTCCTCTCCCCGTTCCAGCGAGCAGCGGAGGTAGTAGATCTTCTCCACAGAATCCCAGCAGCACGACGGTGTGGTGGTGGTGGTGGAGTAGAGATTTCTGCAGGGCTTCGCCTAAGCCGGAGCAGAGCGAAGGAGGAGGAGAGAGGCGGCGGCTAGGGTTTGTTATGGTAGAGGTCTTGGGGTTGGCGCCCCTCCCCTCTATTTAAAGGAGGGAGGCGCCATGGGAGAGGGAGTCCTAGTAGGACTCCCCTCCCTCCTTGGCCGGCAGATTGGGAGGGGGGAAGGAATCCTCCTCCCCCACGAATCCGTGTCTTGCCCCACAAAGACTCCTTAATCCTTTCTTGGTTTTCAAGCAAACTCCAATAAATCTTCTAGAACATTCCAGAACATTCCGAAACTTTCTAGAATCTCCATACAAACACTCCGGAACATTTCCTAACTTAGAAAATGATCCCCAATATATGAATCTTATTCTCCGGACAATTCCGTATCTCCTCGTGATGTCCCGGATCCAATCCGAGACTCCGAACAACATTCGTTCTCCAACACATATTCCATATCTACTTAAAAAACAACTTCGAACCTTAAGTGTGTCACCCTACGGTTCGTGAATATGCAGACATGATGAAGACACTTCTCCGATCAATAACCATCAGCGGGATCTGGAGATCCATAACGGCTCCCACATACTCAACGATGACTTCGTGATCGATAGAACCATTAACATACGAAACCAATTCCCTTTGTCACACGATATTCTACTTATCCGAGGTTTGATCATCGGTATCTCCATACCTAGTTCTACCTCGTTACTGATAAATACTCTTTACTCGTTCCATGTTATGTCATCTCTTGTGACCTAGTCACATGCTTGCAAGCTAACTAGATGACATTCCACCGAGAGGGCCCAGAGCATATCTATCCGTCATATGGATGGACAAATCTCAATCTTGGCCCATGCTCTTCAACACATACTTTCAGAATACCCAATGACACCTTTATAACCACCCAGTTACGAAGCGGCATTTGATGTCATCAAAGTACCCATCCGGTGATGGTGATTAACATAACCTCATGGTCGAAGGATTAGGTTACTATGCATTTGAAAGCTTATATCAATACGAACTTAATGACTTGATCCTATGCTAAGCTTACTATGGGTGTGTGTCCATCACATCATTCTCCTAATGATATAACCTTGTTATTAATGACATCCAATGTCCATGATTAGGAAACCATGATCATCATTTAATCAACAAGCTAGTTCCACAAGAGGCTTACTAGGGACTCTTTTATGTTTACAAAACACACATGTATCAGTGTTTCCTTATAATACAATTATAGCATGGGATGTAAACATTCATTATAAACACAAAGATATAATAATAACCACTTTTATTATTGCCTCTTGGGCATATCTCCAACAACCACACCATGCCCTGGCGCGGCCAGGCCCAGCCCGCGCCTGGGGGTGTGTGGCCATCCCTTGGCCCTCCTCCATCTCGTATTCTGGCTCCTGGAGTCTTTTGGAAAAATAGGCACTTTGGCTTTTGTCCCGTCCAATTCCGAGAATATTCATTTTCTGACTTTCCTGGAACCAAAATGAGAAAACAGAAAATTGGCACTGTGGCTCTTGTCAATAGGTTAGTCCAAGAAATCATATGAAAAGTACTCCAAAGTGCGGACAAAACACAAGAAAGTGGATAAAACCAAGCATGGAGCATCAAAAATTATAGATACATTTGCAATGTATCAGGGTTATATGTGAATGTTTGTTAATTAAAGTAATTAACAAAATTCTGAATAAATTTAATAAAAGAGTTTTATTAAATGAGAGAGCATTAAACTTGGAGAATTTTAATGCATTTAAAGTAGGGACTTTAAAGGGGAATGTGAAGAGGCATTTTAATGTGGAGGGGTTACCACCACATGAATGGGGGAGGTGAGAGTCACCCCATGCGCTGCCATGAAGGAGGCACCACTCCTCCTATAAAAGGCCACCCTCTTCCTCCTTCTTCCTCACACCTCCTTGTGAAGGATCTCTCTCCCCCTCTAGAATTATTCCCCCATGGTCTCGGATTAGCGAGATACATGTTCTCGGTGGCATTTCGTCTGGAAGGAGTTGCTGCTTCCGCTGGATCGCTGGAGCGAGGAGGTGGAGGTTGTCCGATGGCTTGAACGTGTGTGCGAGTACGGATGCGCTGCTGAGTTGCGACGCTCGGACTTCCTCACGATCTTGAGATCGGCAAGTGTACGATCTTGAGATCGGACTTCCTAACAAAACTCATTGCCTTCGAGGGTAAGTTCTCGTTGGATGTATGTCCACCCGTTGCTTTGTACCTAGTAGATAGATCTTGGCATGTAGTTCTCATCATAGGAATTTTTTTGTTTTCTATGCTGCAGACCCAACACTCTCAAGTCGCCAATCAAATGGCTATAGAACTCAGGCAATGGTTGATCAGCCCATTCAACATAGCCACAACCAGCGCCATTCTGTGCAATGCCCAACGAAAACGAATCAGAGCAGACTAGGAGAAAACAGGGGAATCAGAGCAGAACAAGAGAACACAGCAATCGAACTCACCAGGGCATCCACGCACGCATAATACCTCCTTCCTGGGTTATGACCGCTCCACGAGATCCACCTAGGTGCCTTCCTTGGGGTTGTGTAGGTATGGTACCGGTGATCTTTCATTGCCACCCCTTCTTCTTCCTGCAGCTCTGCGGAAGCCAGGAGCGGAGGAACCACCTGGATACCACGACATCCTCCGACCGCCGCCGCCGCGTTCCACTTCCACACCACCATACAACCGATGAATCCTAATTTCTGTTCCTCAATCTCCTCTCTGTGTCTGTTTGGCGTCTGTATCGGTTCCAACTTAACCGCATCAATGAAACTGGCCCATAACTGACAACAATCCCTGCCACGTCACCGTTTCCCATCCTAAAACGCACTAGGGTTCAGTTTAGACCGGGATTAGTGAAATCAGAGTGACAATTTCGGGGATCATGTGTTCAGGGTTCGATTTATCTTTCATCTACGAGTTCAGGGTTTGTTTTGGACTTTTCCCTTACTAAATAATACAAATAAAATATTTTTAGCTTGTAAGTATACTATGACTCAATAGTTCCTCTCTCTCTAAAAAACAATACTATTAAATAGTAGTAATCGGAAATATGTAAAATGCAGTATAACTTATTTTTCCAACAAACGAGTATTTACCTCGACCCCCAAGCCCTCCACTCGCCTTCCACAAGGCGAGGGAGCGCCCCCAACCCTCCTCTCGACCAACACCACTCTCCATCCTTCTTCGCCCGTATTCGCCGCCAGTAGGGTCCATCGGGTGAGGCCTGGGAGACAGTGCCGAACAACCTTGCCCGACGCGCATGGAGGCGGGGGCGGGTCGCCCATCTTCTCGACGACGGTATTCCGAGGGCGATGGAGGTCCGGATCCGGCCGAGCGGCGATGGCGTGTCGACATGGGTGTGCTTCTGTGGGGCACCACGTGGTGGTAGGCGGCGGTGGATAGTGCTGGTCGGGCTCATTCGACGTAGATCTGGGACCATAAGGATCCATCTGGTTCAGGGGCTGGCATGCCTACCATGTACACTGCTTGTTCTGCAAGGCAGTGGTGATGTATCTTGTGTAAAGGTTAGCGGCGACAGGCAGTTGGCCTATTGCAGACTGGCGACAGGCTTTATGGGCCCGATCTTCACCCGATTGAACCCTCTTGGGACTGGTGTGGCCCTGTAGGGGATTTAAGGGCCTACTGGGCTCGGCCGGACCCAACTGGGACTAGTGTGCTTGCGAACACGTACGATCGACTACCACCTTTGGTGGTGGTAGTTTTCTCGTGTGTGGACATAGTACCGTTGACCCTGATTCTAACTATTATTCGCCTCTAGCCTGCAGGCCTGGTGGCGGTTAAGTTAGTGAGACGATGATGGCGTCTTCGTGAACATAGTGGTGCATGCTCGTGGATGGCAAGTTAGGTGGTATCAAGGCCGCGGCCTCGCAGGGGCTCCTATGCAAATGATCGCTCGAGGGTTGTGGATATGGTTTTTCGGGTGAAATCCATGAATGTTCGTCTGATACCGACGTGTTGCCGTCTTTGGGTGGCACCTTTCCTTCCTGAGAGGTATCATGGCTACCCTGCGTCTACTTTCCTCTGTGTGCAGGGGAAAATCCTAGGACCAGTCTCTAGTCCGGGCATCAATATAGTCGCTTTCATTTTTGAATGTGTTGCTTGGTACTTTATGTTTCGATGCTATGAGTAAGGCTGGACGCTCGCGGGCGAGCTTTTGGCTCGGCCCGGTCCAGCGCCAGCTCGCTCTGAGCTGGGCTTGGCCCGAGATGATCAGCTAAGGAGTCGACCCCAAAACTATGGACCGTGGCAAGCCAAAAGCTCGGACGGCTCGGTTCGGTGGAGCCTGCGAGCTAGTGATTTTTTTAGTGTCAACATTAATCAATCACCATAGGACACACAAGCTCTCTACCCACGCGCCACACACGACGAGCATGTCTAAAATCTTCTAAATTTCGAAAAAATATGCTAGAACATGTGGTGTGTGGTTACATGTAGTGTTGTGTGTAGTTACATTAACTATAAGTGAAAATGGTGAAATTTTTATGTTCGTAATTGTTGATTCTATTCACTGGAATAGATTCATACATAGTTTAATTGTTATTCTGTGAAGTTTCATGAAAAAAATTGAATGTTTAGTTGCTCGATTTTGGAGCACAAATTTGAACTGGAGGGTTTATTGATCATCATGGGTCACCTGGGCTGGACCGAGATTTCAGCTAGGCTGGGTCGAGTCCATTTTACTGGACCGAAGGCCCAACTAGCCGCCCGAGCCGAGCCAGTTTTCCACGGGCTAAAAGTCAGCTCGCACCGAGCCTAGCCCGAGGTGGCCCGTGTCCCAGAGCGAGCTATGAATGTAGTGACACTTCTCTAGGGGGTGCAGCGAGTTACCGTGGTTTAATTGGTCCCCCTTGTCTCCATTGTCTTACTTTTTCTTCTTCTTTTGGGCGTGTTTTTGCCGTTGCCCATCATTTTATTTCGTTTTGAGACTCTCTCGGTTATATCGTGTAGTCAATATATTAATATAGTAGGGCGAAACCTGTTTGAAGGGAAAAAAAGTACTTTATAAAGTTTAACTTTAACTAAATCCAAAACGCTAAGTAAATAAAAACATAGACCGTTGTTGGCAGGCCTAGCCGATAACGAGTTCCTAACTTAACAAACGAGTAATGCTACAACTACGGACAACTGTTTACGAAAAAATCGTACTGACGAACGTGGCAATCACGCAATGGCCATGGAGGGTTTTCAGGAACTGCCGCACTCGTTTCCTCCAATGACCTAATTCCACCGCGCGTCCGTAGCCAGTTTCCGTAACCATGCGTCCGTAAGTGTAGGATTTCCGTTAACAAACTATGTAAACCATGTGTACTAGGCGCAAGTTGCATGTCTTCCAGCCGCAACTAATCAGCTAGCTAGCCCTACTATTCACTTCAGCGACGGGAACTGATCCATGTCTTCCAGGCTCGGCAGCGGAGTCAGCGGCTCTGGAGGAGCAGCCGCCTCGAACACGGTGATGCCCTGCCGCTGCTTCCCTCCGTCCACGACATTGCCCTTACCTTTACCCGCCGGAGGCGCCGCCTGTACGACTACGGGGGCCTCCTTCACCGCGGCGGCAGGCTGCATCGTCCCTCCACGACCACCGTACTGCACCCTCGCACCGTGGGTCTTCCCTGCTGGCGGAGCCACTGCAGCTGCACTCTTGCCGTCGTCACCAGTGACTCCGGCGTCGTTCATGGCCTTGGCCTGACGCCGCTCGTACTCCTCCTGCCTCTGCTTGAAGATGCGCTCCCGGGCAGAAGGATAGGCCTTGCCGAACAACAGGGCGGTAAAGTTTGAGCTACGCGCGGGCGTCTCGGCAGGCGTAGTAGCAGCCTGCTTGTTCATCGCCCTCGCCATGGACGCCTCTGCGGCCGACCGGAGGCCGGACGCGACGGCGGGCGCCGGGGTCTTCCTGGGTGTTGACGGCGGTTTCATGAGCTTCAGTTTGTAGTCAGGCACGACGACCGTGGAGGCTGGATTCTTCTTTGCTGCCCCGGCCTTATCCTTCTTCTTCTCCTTTGGCTGCGAGTCGAAGTCGGCGAGGCGCTTGTCGCCGGGGTCGTTGCCGTCGAGGAGCGCGAAGAGGTTCACGCTGGTATCGAGTGCCGCCATGATCAGCGATGCGATGGGCTAGCTTCTGCTTGGATCGGTTCTCTTGCCGTCCCTGGCGGGAGTATATATAGGCTGTGAGAGAGAGCGAGGCACACGTCCGCAGTTGACTCGAATCAGCGGTCCAGTCCGAGTCGGCTTTTGATGGATCAGGCCAGGACAAACTCCGCTGCGAATTCGGAGTTCGTTCTCTTCTGGGCACGCCCTCGCCTCAGCTTTCCTATCCGTTCGATGGGGATTATTATTACGTGCTGCACCAGACTGGGAAGTGCTTCAAATTAAGGAGCAAATATCTTCAGTTTTTCTATTTTTATTTTGAGATGTCTTGTTTTTCCTGATTGTAGACTTCAAACAAGGAAGTGTTAATGTAATTTATCAATAATAGAAAATTGGAGTATTTGTTCAGCGTGGAAAGGTGGACCTCTCTCTGTGGCTGAGTAGTGAAATGGACACAAGTATGAGCAAAGTCAATCTCTATGGAAACTATTGCTTACTAGCTTTCTTTTCCCTTAGTTTTGCTTCAAAATGAGGACCTCTCTCAGGCCGCTTAAGCGCTTAATTACACTTTAAGCGTGCGCTTAGCGCTTAAGCCTCCATCATGTGAAAAAGTGGAACGCTCGCTCAACGCTTTTTAAAACCTTATGATATTTTATGTTTACGTAAATGTTAAATATATCGAAAGCAGAGATCGTGATCGTGCATTGCACGTGCAACCTTACTAGTGTATAAATACATGTGAATCTAGACAGGGACGGAGCTTCAGCCTGGCATGCCCAGGCAGCTCGGCTTCGCGTGGCAGGCAAGCGATTCATGCGGACATGTCATGAGTCAGACTTTAAAACATGAGAAGCTGGCCGCTTGCCCGGGCAACAAACCACTATGGCCTTTTGCCCTTTCGTTTGCTGAGTCCAGTAAAATAATGCAACAGAGGGTAAACCAACCTGGGTTAATTAGCTGGTCCAAGTTGCCAACAGACCTAAGCGTCTAGCCTCATAGGAACGGGAGAAAGAAAAAGGAGAATCGGGATGCCCAGTTCCATCGCCTGGTCTGTTCCACTCCTCACATAGCGGCTTCAGCAACGCGGCGATAGCGGCACGACGCATGAAGAGATCCCATTGCAAAACGCAGGTTAAGACGGCAACACTACAGGAAAGATTTGAGGCGCCGACGGCTGGCTGCACAGGCTCCGACGGTGGCCGTCGGCGTAGCTCCTAGACGACACATCCCCTTGGCCGTCGGCACAGACACAACCCCTCGGCATAGCAATCGCAGCGGGCCACACGATGTCAGGGGACGGCCGTTACGAAATGACCCAGCCTGGAGCTACGCCGACGGCCAGACTGTCGGCACAGGAATGGAGCTACGTCGACAAAAAAAAATTAAACTTTTGAATTGTTTGACTCGTTAATCTCTCGCTTTGATCATTTTAAACACTATTTATACTTAATAATTGATTATATTACAGTTTTAGTCAAACTTCCCGATCGGTCACCCATCCTAACACTACTCCAGCTCCAGCACACTTACCTTCCTCGTTCCTTCAGAATATCTTTCCACAAAGCAATTTACACATTGTTGTCAATACTATGATATCAATCCTATTAACTCTTATATCATCATGTCACATGGTTGTATTTTTTGAAATTACAAGCAATTATTTAAGTAAACAACAATGAATAAATAAAAATATTATTGAATTCAAATAAAAATATAATGGTTTTTTTGTATTTTTTATTTAATATGGAATAATTAATATCTTTAAATCTATAAATCGGAATTCGGCAAATAATATGTCTAAATTGTTTAGAAAAATGAGAGGAATCCAAATATAATATCAATATCAACTTATCACAACCTATGCCGTGATTTTTATCATAATTTCATTTGCCCGTTTAAAACGACACGCATAAAGATTCTTAGCTCGGGGTTAAGACTCGCTAAACTTGAAGTGGATCTCTGATAAAACAACATATTATGAACATCAAAATGATTTTTGTAAAACATCATGAGCATCCGATTATGTACCTGTAGTTCATATCTGACCCACTTCCTGCCGATTCGGTAGGAATTTGTCTTTTTTACCAGGGATAGATGGAAAGGCTTGAGATCACCCTGTTATGACATTATCCATGTAAGGTGGTCTAGTATTTTTTGAAAAATGTGATGGTAGCATTTTGAATTAGCCATTTGGTGGTTGTTTCACAAAATCGTCTGTTTACACTCGGAAAATGGATAACGGCTTTTTGGTGCGACGAAAAGGAAAACTTCCTTCTGAAACATTGTTCACCATCCCATGATGCACATGTATGCATAATATGGACACATTATCACAAACTATGCCTTTATTCTAGCCATAACATTGTTTGACCCGAAAGCCAAGAAACCTCGAATGAGATAGGTCATTTTGTGAAGGGTTTTTTAAGACATAATCAATACACCAAGTTTGATATTTGTCCTTCTAACTATGTCACATAATATGACACCACGTGAAGGTTTCACATTGTTTGGATCGTTTTTGAATTTCTAATGTCCGTTTTAAACTCTCGTTAAACTTTGTTGAAGGGCGGACATAAAGATTCTTAGCTCGGGGCTGAGACTCGCTAAACTTGAAGTGGATCTCTGATGAAACAACATTGTGTGAACCTAAAAATGATTTTTGTAAAACATCATGAGCATCCGATCATGTACCTGTAGTTCATATCTGACTCACTTCCTACCGATTTGGTAGGAATTTGTCTTTTTCACCAAGGATAGACAGAAAGGTTTGAGATCACCCTGTTATGACATTATCCATATAAGGTGGTCTAGTATTTTTAAAAAATATGATGGTAGTATTTTGAATTAGCCATTTGGTGGTTGCTTCACAAAACCGTCTGTTTTTTACACTCGGAAAATGGATAACGGCTTTTTGGTGCGACGAAAAGGAAAAGTTCCTCCTAAAACATTGTTCACCATCCCATGATGCACATGTATGCACAATATGAACACATTACCATAAACCATGCCTTTATTCTAGCCATAACATTGGTCATTCGACCCGAAATTCAAGAAACCTCGAACGAGATAGGTCATTTTGTGAAGGTTTTTTTGAGACATAATCAATATACCAAGTTTGATATTTTTTATTCTAACTATGTCATATAATATGATACCACGCGAAGGTTTTACATTGTTTGGATCGTTTTTGAATTTCTAATGTCCGTTTTAAACTATCGTTAAACTTTGTTGAAGGGTGGGCATGAAGATTCTTAGCTCGGGGCTGAGACTCGCTAAACTTGAAGTGGATCTCTGATGAAACAACATATTGTGAACCTAAAAATGATTTTTGTAAAACATCATGAGCATCCGATCATGTACCTGTAGTTCATATCTAACTCACTTCCTACCGATTCGGTAGGAATTTGTCTTTTTCACCAAGGATAGATGGAAAGTTTTGAGATCACCCTGTTATAACATTATCCATGTAAGGTGGTCTAGTATTTTTTTTAAAATATGATGGTAGTATTCTGAATTAGCCATTTGGTGGTTGCTTCACAAAACCGTCCGTTTTTTGCACTCAGAAAATAGAAAACGGCTTTTTAGTGTGACGAAAAGGAAAACTTCCTCCTAAAACATTGTTCGCCATCCCATGATGCATATGTATGCATAATATGGACACATTACCACAAACCATGCCTTCATTCTAGCCATAACATTGGTCATTCGACCCGAAAGCCAAGAAACCTCGAATGAGATAAGTTATTTTGTGAAGGGTTTTTTGAGACATAATCAATATACCAAGTTTGATATTTTTCCTTCTAACTATGTCACATAATATGACACCACGCGAAGGTTTTGCATTGTTTGGATCATTTCTAAATTTCTAATGCCCGTTTTAAAATATATATAATGTTTTATGTTTCACTTAATTTTTGTTTATAAATATGTAATATTTGAGTGTAGATAGATAGATCTTATTTTTCTGCAAATTTTGATATATTATTTGTATTTTTCTGAATTAGAATGATTTTTTAAAAATTAATGAGGTAAAAGGAAAAATAGCTATGGCTAAAATTAAATGGAAAAAAATTGGAGGCCTACGCCAGACCAAACAATTTTTTCCATAGAGTTGTGCCGACGGCCAGGGCTACCTAATGTCGTTTCCATCGTCGTGTCTGAACTGGGGCTACGCCGAGGGTTGTACCTACGCCGAGGGCCATCATCGGCACAACCCTCTCTACTACGCCAACGGCCACGCTACGCCGAGGGCTACCCTCGGCACCGTCATCTACGCCGACGGCCGTGCCTACACCGACAAAAAAGGATAACATAAAAAAAGGATAAGGAGAGGTTATAACTGAAGCAATGACTTCCAAGACTCAACGAAAGAAAAACTTACTGAAAGTAAAAATAATTTGGGTTATCTTCCAATAGTGCTTTTCTTTAACGCCTTTAAGATAGGCTCAGTAATTTGAGAAGATGCTCACATAAAAAATATGAATTGAAGCAAAAGAGAGCATCAAAGAGCAAATATGATACACATTTAAGTCTAACCCACTTTCTATGCATAGGAATCTTGTAAGAAAATAAATCAAAGAAGCACATAGTAACAAGAATGGGTAGATAAAACAAGAGCAACTTTGGAAGTTTCAATATAAAGAGAGGTGTTTTAGTAACATTAGAATTCCAACAACTATATTTTCCTCTCTCATAATGATTTTCAGTAGCATCAAGAACAAACTCAACAATATAAATATCACACTCATCCTCCTTGGTAAGCATGGAGGGCGATCAAATAAGGTATTAGTTAAAGAGTTACTCTTATTGGGAGGTAGACATGGGTAGCTCCATTGTTCCTCCTCTTGATCATCACTCTCCTCCTCTTTTTCATCCAATAAGCTCCCAGTTTTAGCAATTTCTTCTTTCATGGGCTCCTGCAAGGCATTAGTCTCTTCCGTTGGTGGAGAGCATCTATTAAGATATTTAAGAATATAGCAATTTTCTTACTTGCAATTACCAAAGCAAAATTTAAGTATATAATAAACCTCATATTTATAAGGTACATCATCAGTATTTTCAAGCAAATAAGCAAGTTCAAATGCACCCTTCCAAGCAATAAATTTTTCAATTTGTTTCACATCATAAAAGTCATAATTTCCCTTAACATAAGAAGATATGGTAACATTATCATTATACTCATATTAAAAAGGGAGGTGTTTATACCTCCTATAGCAACAAGATTTATCAAAGCAATAAGTAACATTATAAGTAGAGCACACGTTTCTAGCAATGGTATAAAATTTATTAATTTGTTCCCATAAGTGTTTCCCTTTTTGTGACAAGCGGTGTTCCTCATAATATTTTTGTTCTTCCGTGAACCCACCTTGCCAATAAGATCTAGTTTCAAAGAAACCAACTATTGATAGAAAGCATGATAAAGCAAGACAATAACAGTCCAACGAAAATAACAACTATAGTAGGAAATAATTTTTTTTGTATTTTTTATAAAAGAAGCAAACCAGTATAACTAACTTTTTGTGTTTTTTTATAAAAAGAAACAAGCAACAAAGAAAAATAAACTAAGAAAAACAAAAACAAAGTAAAGAGATTAGTTGTGAGAGACTCCCTTGCAAGAATCTTCTTTCTCCCTGAAAAGTGATTGACGAGGAGGAAGAGATTGAAGCTGTCCTTAACTCCCCGGAAATGGTGCTAGAAAAAGTGGTTGAAGCCTCAAAATATGTAGAGCTTGTTGGGAACCCCAAGAGGAAGGTATGATATGCACAGTAGCAAGTTTTCCCCAAGTTATGAAACCAAAGTTATCGAACCAATAGGAGTAAGGAAACAACTCCAAGGTGTTGCTAACAATTTGGAATCCTACACAACACAACCACAGAACTTTGCCCCAACTTACAATAAGGTTGTCAATCTCACTAGTTTTGCTGAAAACAAATGATTAAACGTATAGTATGGAAGATAGTAATTGCTTGCAGAAAGTAAACTGTAAATGGTAAACAGAAGATGGTATATCAATGGTAAAGAATGGATTGGGCTCCACAATTCACTAGAGGTGTTTCTCCTTAAGATAAATAGCATGTTGGGTGAACAAATTACAGCGGGGCAATTAACAAATTGAGAAAGCATAACAATGCATATACTAGACATCTTGACTCTTACGAAATTTGATTGGGCATTACAACATAATACATAGACTGTAATTCAACTACATCTATGACTAATAATCCACCTTCAGGTTATCATCCGAACCTTTTTCAGTATTAAGTTGCAAGTAATAGATAATTGCATTAATCAAAGTGTGTAAGATAAACAATACAATTGCCCCATGGACAAAGGATTGTTGTTTTCTCCCTAGTAGCAACAACACATCTACAACCTTAGAGATTTCTGTCACTTCCCTAGATTACTAGAGGCATGAACCTACTATCGAGCATAAATACTCCCACTTGGGCATCTACTTGGCCAAGATAGATACTAACAACGGAGAGCATGCAAGATCACAAATAACATAGACATGATAGAATCAATAATAAATCTAACATAGTATCTCAATATCCATGAGATCCCCGCAAACACAACATGTAGAATTACAAATAGATGAACTTGAACATGAAAGGAGCTCACAAGATCTAAACATGATAGCACAAAGGAGGAGAACCAACCATCTAGCTACTGTATGGACCCATAGTCCAAGGGTGAACTACTCACGCATCACTCCGGAGGCTAGCATGGTGATGAAGAAGGCCTCCAGGATGATCTCCTCCCATAGGTGCCGAAGAGCTTGGATCCCCGATCTAGGGATGGAGATGGCAGTGGCTATAGTCACTTTCGTGGATTTTTTATCGGGTTACCTAGGGTTTTCGTCTCGGGGTACTTTTATAGGCGAAGGGGCAAGGTCGGTGGAGCTCTAGGGGGCCCACACCACCTGGTGGTGCGCCCCCTTGGCCGCGCGACCACCAGGTGTGGCCACCCTGGTGCGCCACTTCGTCTCCCTTTCGGTCTCTGTGTTGCTTCGGGTAAAATATTGACTTTGGCTTTTGTCCCGTCCAATTCCGAGAATATTTCTTTACTAGCTTTTCTGAAACCAAAAACAGCAGAAAACAAGCAACTAGCATTGTGCCATCTTGTCAATAGGTTAGTTCCTGAAAATGTATAAAAATACCTCAAAGTGTGAATAAAACATAAGAAAGTTGATATAAAACAAGCATGGAGCATAAAAATTATAGGTACGTTTACGACGTATCAGTCGTCGAGTAGGCGAACCGGAGGCTGAAGGAAATATGCCCTGAGAGGCAATAATAAAGTTGTTATTATGTATTCCTTGTATATGATAGATGTTTATTTTGCATGCTATAATTGTATTGATAGGAAACATCAATACATGTGTGTTTAATAAACAAAAAGGGTTCCTAGTCATGCCTCTCTTATAGACTAGCTTGTTGATTAACAGGATGATTAAGGTTTCCTGATCATGGACATTGGATGTTGTTAATAACAAGGTCACACCATTGGTGGAATGATGTGATGAACATTCATCCGAAGTATAGCATTACGATCAAGTCATTGTGTTTATATTGCTATAACATCATACGAAGTAATCTTTATCCTTAGACCATGAGATCATGTTAATTGCTAACACCGGAAGAGTATCTTGATAACATCAAACGTCACACCGTAACAGGGTGACTATAAAGATGGGTTCAAGTACGAAGGTGTTATGTTGAGGCTCATGGATCAAGAGTGGAATTTGTCAATCCAGATGACGGATAGATATACTCTGGGCCCTCTCGGTGATATCACATTAGGATAGCTTGCAAGTAAGTGATGTGATCACTAGAATGTTATATCACGGGAACGAGAAAAGATGGCATGTCGGTAACGAGATCAAACTAGGTATGGAGATACCGATGATCGAATCTCGGACATGTAATATATCCAGAGACAAAGGGATTTAGTTACAAGCGTTAAAGGTTCTCACGATCACAGAAGTCATCGTTGAATGTGTAGGAGTCAGTACGGATCTCCAGGTCCCGCTGCTGATTATTGATCGGAGAAGGGTCTCGATCATGTCTGCATTATTCGCGAACCATAGGGTGGCACACTTAAGAGTTACCGGACACCATTTTGGAGCACATATGTTTTAGACGAAAGAATTGCAAAGCGCAGGAATTGTTTCAATAGAAACCGGAAATTGTTTCGGGTGAAATTGCAGAAGGTGGTTCTGCATGTGATATTGAAATATTGCAAGGGGCTATATGTGAATGTTTGTTAATTAAAGTAATTAACAAAATTCTGAATAAATTTAATAAAAGAGTTTTTATTAAATGAGAGAGCATTAAATTTGGAGAAACTTAATGCATTTAAAGTGGAGACTTTAAAAGAGAATGTGAAGAGGCATTTTAATGTGGAGGAGTTACCACCACATGAATGGGGGAGGTGAGGAGTCACCCCCCCATGCGCCGGCCATGGAGAGAGGTGGGACCCCTCCTCCTCCTATAAAAGGCCACCCATTCCCTCCTTCATCCTGACACCTCCTTGTGAAGGATCTCTCTCCCCCTCTAGAATTATTCCCCCATGGTCTCGGATTAGCGAGATACATGTTCCTGGCATTTCGTCTGAAGGAGTTGCTGCTCACCGGATCGCTGGAGCGAGGAGGTGGAGGTTGTCCGTGGCTTGAACGTGTGTGAAAAGTGATGCGCTGCTGAGTTGTGGCGCTCGGACTTCCTCACGATCTTGAGATCGGCAAGTGTACGACTACATCAACCACGAGTTCCTACTCGTTAACAAAGCTCGTTGTCTTCGAGGGTAAGTTCTCTATGGATGTATGTCCATCCGTTTGGTTGGTACCTAGTAGATAGATCTTGGCGTGTAGTTCACACCGTAGGAATTTTTTTGTTTTCTATGTCATGGACCCAACAAAGTGGTATCGAGCCTGATCTATGCGTAGGTGCTTTGCGGGTAGTACACATATGTTTATATGTGGGCAATGATGATCATGTTATTGCATCTTCTATGTACTTTGGATATTGGTGGCATAGTGGGATGAAGCGCCGGACCAACCTTACATGTCATCGCACATGAGACCGGTTCCACGATCGACATGCAACTTGTTTTGCATAAGTGGTCAAGGCGGTGTCTGTCTCTCCTACTATAGTCAATATCTTATTTACAACGAGTTGCTAATAACTTGGTTATCCTCGTTGTGGTTCATGTTCGTAGGTTAGACAGGTTCTATCTCCGAAAGCCCTAAGCCACGTAAAACTTGCAATTGGTAAATTAGAGGCATCTAGTTTAGATCGTTGCTGGGCTAGTGTTTTGATATGGTATTGTTGTAAGTAGATGTATGATAGATACTCTTACAACTCACTTAACGTGTAAGTTCCATAGAATTGGCCTTACACACAAAGGAATGATAGAGATCATACCACGATGCAAATGATAGAGATCAAATGCATGGACCATATCACCTCACTTCACACATTAGATGTTAGCATCTTATACTGCTAGTTTGGCGCGTTTGGTAGCATTATAAGATGATCCCTCATTTAGATATCAAGATAAAATGTGTTCTTCCTTAAGTATGCACTGTTTTGTGGATCGTGTTTTGAGGCATCACGTGATGATCGGGTGTTTTCAACTCTACGCTTTCATACAACGGGTGTAAGACAGTTTTACACACGCAAATACTAAGGTTCTTACTTGACGAGCCTAGCATGTATAGACATGGCCTCAGAACATGAACCGAAAGGTTAAGCATGAGTCATATAGTTGATATGATGCCCATATAGATGCTCGCCTTTGAAGCTACACCGACTCACGTGATGATCGGACTTGGTGTAGTGGATTTGGTTCATGTAATCACCAAAAGGACACGAGGGATGTCGTTTTTGAGTGAGAGTTCATTAGTAATTTGTATTAGTTAAACTCAATCTATCATAAACTTAGTATAAATATACTTTACAAATTCTGTTGTAGATGGCACCACCTGCTTTTAATTTCAGTGTGTTCATGGAGAAAGAGAAACTTGCTGCGAATGGTAGCAACTTCACCAACTGGCTATGAATTTGAGGATTCTCCTCATCGCTACACAAAAGCAATATGTGCTAGATGCGCTAGGCCCCCACCAGCTCTGATGCCCGACAAGGAAAAGAACGTCTATATAACTCGTCGGAGGACCACAACTTAGTTCATTGTGGCATCTTGTATGGGCTAGAGCCGTAACTTCAAAGCGTTTCGAAAATGGCAATGCCTTTGATACCATGGGAGAATTGAAAATGATTTTTGATACCCATGCTGCCGTAGAGAGTTATAATGCTACAGAAAAGTTCTTTAGCTGCATGATGGAGGAAAACAGCTCCGTTAGTGAGCACGAACTCAAAATGTCTGGGTACACCGATAAGCTTGTGTCCTTGGGAATAACGATTCCCATTGACTTAGGCATACATCGTGTTCTCCAATCTCTGCCACCTAGCTACAAGAGCTTCGTGATGAACTATAATATGCGGGGCATGAAGAAGTCTCTTCGAGCTTCACAATGCTTAAGACTGCAGAAGTGGAGATTAGGAAAGAACATCAAGTGTTGATGATCAATAGGACCACCGGTTTCAAGAAGGACAAGAAAGGCAAGCACAAGGGAAAGAAGGGTGGCAAGTCTGTTGCCATGACTGAAAAGAAACCCCGAGCTGGCCCTAAGTCTGACACCGAGTGCTACTATTGCAAGGGGACTGGCCATTAGAAGCGCAACTGCCCCAAGTATTTGGCGGACAAGAAGTCCGGCAAGGCAAACAAAGGTATATGTGATATACATGTTATTGATGTGTACTTGACTAGTACTCGCAGTAGCACCTGGGTATTTGATACGGGATCGGTTGCTAATATATGTAACTTCGGTTCGTGGGCTGGAACAAGCGACAACTAGCAAGGGATGAGGTCACGATCTTGGTCAACAATGGATCAAGAGTTGATGTGATCGCCGTCGGAATGCTGCCTCTCCATATGCCGTCGGGATTAGTTATAAACCTGAATAATTGTTATTTGGTGCCTGCACTGAGCATGAACATTGTATTCGGATCATGTTTGATGCAAAGTGGTTATTTGTTTAAGTCTGAAAACAATGGTTGTTCGATTTATATGAATAATATCTTTTATGGTCATGCACCTGTGTTGAATGGTTTATTTCTGTTGGATCTCGATAGTAGTATTACGCATATTCATAATGTTGATGCTAAAAGGATTAAACTTGATAATGATATATCTACATATATGTGGCACTACCGTCTAGGTCATATTGGCGTTAAACGCATGAAGAAACTCCATTCTGATAGACTTTTGGAATCACTTGATTTTGAATCATTTGATACATGTGAGCCATGCCTTATGGGCAAGATGACTAGAACGCCGTTTTCTGGTTCAATGGAGCAGGCATGATTTATTGGAAATCATACATACTGATGTGTGTGGACCAATGAGTGTGTCGGCGCGAGGTGGATACCGTTATTTTGTTACTTTCGCGGATGATTTGAGTAGATATGGGTATATCTATTTGATGAAACACAAGTCTGAAACTTTTGAAAAGTTCAAAGAATTTCAGAATGAAGTGGAAAATCATTGTAACAGAAAGATCAAATTTCTGCGGTCCGACCGTGGAGGAGAGTATATTAGTTACGAGTTTAGCACACATATGAAAGACGGTGGAATAGTTTCACAACTCACGCCTGCCGGAACACCACAACGTAATGGTGTGTCAGAACGTCGTAATCGTACTTTATTGGATATGGTTCGATCTATGATGTCTCTGACTGACTTGCCACTGTCATTTTGGGGTTATGCACTGGAAACAGCTGCATTCACTTTAAATCGGGCACAACCTAAATCCGTTGAAACGACACCGTATGAATTATGGTTTGGAAACAAACCTAAGCTGTCATTTCTTAAGGTTTGGGGATGCGATGTTTATGTGAAGAAACTTCAACCGGATAAACTTGAACCCAAAGCGGAAAAATGCGTCTTCATAGGGTACCCTAAGGAAACGATTGGGTATACCTTCTATCACAGATCCGAGGGCAAGGTTTTTGTTGCCAAGAATAGATCCTTTCTTGAGAAGGAGTTTCTCACGAAAGGTGTGAGTAGTCGGAAGGTAGAACTCGAAGAGGTTATTGGACCTTCTCTTCATGAAATGGCGAGTAGCGCAGCTCCAGAAGTTGTTTCGGAGTTGACTTCACCTAATGGAGAGAGAGCTAATGATATTGATCATGAAACTCCGAAAGAGGACACTACCAAACCTCGCAGGTCAAGCAGGACACGTGCAGCTCCTGAACTGTACGGCAATCCTGTTGTGAATTTCATGGTTGATGAAATGGATGACCCTGCGACGTATGAAGAAGCGATGATGAGCCTGGATTCCAACAAATGGCTAGAAGCCATGAAATCCAAGATGGAATCCATGTACGAAAACCAGGTTTGGACCTTGGTGGACTTACCTCACGACCGAAAGGCCGTTGAGAATAAATGGATTTTCAAAAGGAAAACTGATGCTGATGGTAATGTGACCATCTATAAGGCTCGACTTGTCGCAAAGGGGTTTCGACAAATTCAAGGAGTTGACTACGATGAGACATTCTCTCCCGTAGCGATGCTTAAGTCGGTTAGGATTATGTTAGCAATTGCTGCATATTTTGATTATGAAATATGGCAGATGGATGTCAAAACTGCATTCCTCGATGGATATATTGAAGAAGAGTTGTATATGATACAACCTAAGTGTTTTGTCGATCCTAAGGATGCTAATAAGGTGTTCAAACTTCAGCGATCCATCTATGGACTGAAGCAAGCATCACGAAGTTGGAATCTCCGCTTTGATGAGGTGATCAAAGAGTTTGGATTTGTCCAAACTTATGGAGAGGCTTGTATTTACAAGAAAGTGAGTGGGAGCAATATGGCATTTCTGATATTATATGTGGATGACATATTATTGATTGGAAATGATTTAGATCTTTTAAACAGTGTTAAAAGTTATCTAAACAACAAATTTTCGATGAAGGACCTTGGTGAAGCTTCATATATATTAGGCATTAAAATCTATAGAGATAGATCAAGACGCCTAATTGGGCTATCGCAGAGTACATACCTTGATAAGATATTAAAGAAGTTTAATATGGACAGAAGTAAGAAGGGGTTCTTACCTATATTGCAAGGCAAGACATTGAGTAAGACTCAAAGTCCGACTCTGCGAAGAAAGAGAGATAATGGATAGGATCCCCTATGCCTCAGCCATAGGCTCTATAATGTATGACATGCTATGTACAAGACCGGATGTGGCACATGCTATTAGTTTGACTAGTAGGTACCAATCTGATCCAGGTTCGGAACACTGGATAGCGGTCAAGAATATCCTTAAGTACTTGAGAAGAACTAAGGATATGTTTCTTGTATACGAAGGTGAAGAAGAGCTAGTCGCTAAGTGTTATGTCGATGCTAGCTTTGACACTGATCCGGATGACTCTAAGTCTCAATCCGGATACGTATTTCTCTTGAACGGACAGCTTAGTTGGAGGAGCTCCAAACAACCTGTGGTAGCCGGATCAACAACGAGGCGGAATATGTTGCTTTGCTTGAAGCGGTAGCGAGAAGCGCTTGGATGAAAGAGTTCATAACGGATCTGGGTGTGGTTCCTAGTGCATTGGACCCGATGGTGATCTAGTGTGACAACAATGGAGCCATAGCCAACGCAAAGGAACCAAGGTCTCACAAGAATTCCAAGCATATTAAGCGCCGGTTTCACTCCATCCGCGAGCATGTCAAGGATGGAGATATAAAGATTTGTAAAGTGCACACGGACCTGAATGTAGCAGATCGGTTGACTAAAGTACTCCCTAGGGCAAAACATGATCAACACCAGAACTCCATGGGTGTTAGATTTATCACTATGTGAACTAGATTATTGTCTCTAGTGCAAGTGGGAGACTGAAGGAAATATGCCTTGAGAGGCAATAATAAAGTTGTTATTATGTATTCCTTGTATATGATAGATGTTTATTTTGCATGCTATAATTGTATTGATAGGAAACATCAATACATGTGTGTTTAATAAACAAAAAGGGTTCCTAGTCATGCCTCTCTTATAGACTAGCTTGTTGATTAACAGGATGATCAAGGTTTCCTGATCATGGACATTGGATGTTGTTAATAACAAGGTCACACCATTGGTGGAATGATGTGATGAACATTCATCCGAAGTATAGCATTACGATCAAGTCATTGTGTTTATATTGCTATAACATCGTACGAAGTAATATTTATCCTTAGACCATGAGATCATGTTAATTGCTAACACCGGAAGAGTATCTTGATAACATCAAACGTCACACCGTAACAGGGTGACTATAAAGATGGGTTCAGTGCTACGAAGGTGTTATGTTGAGGCTCATGGATCAAGAGTGGAATTTGTCAATCCATATGACGGATAGATATACTCTGGGCCCTCTCGGTGATATCACATTAGGATAGCTTGCAAGCAAGTGATGTGATCACTAGAATGTTATATCACGGGAACGAGAAAAGAGTGCATGTCGGTAACGAGATCAAACTAGGTATGGAGATACCGATGATCGAATCTCGGACATGTAATATATCGAGAGACAAAGGGATTTAGTTACAAGCGTTAAAGGTTCTCACGGTCACAGGAGTCATCGTTGAATGTGTAGGAGTCAGTAGGGATCTCCAGGTCCCGCTGCTGATTATTGATCGGAGAAGGGTCTCGATCATGTCTGCATTATTCGCGAACCGTAGGGTGACACACTTAAGAGTTACCGGACACCATTTTGGAGCACATATGTTTCAGACGAAAGAATTGCAAAGCGCAGGAATTGTTTCAATAGAAATCGGAAATTGTTTCGGGTGAAATTGCAGAAGGTGGTTCTACATGTGATATTGAAATATTGCAAGGGGCTATATGTGAATGTTTGTTAATTAAAGTAATTAACAAAATTCTGAATAAATTTAATAAAAGAGTTTTTATTAAATGAGAGAGCATTAAATTTGGAGAAACTTAATGCATTTAAAGTGGAGACTTTAAATGGGAATGTGAAGAGGCATTTTAATGTGGAGGAGTTACCACCACATGAATGGGGGAGGTGAGGAGTCACCCCCCATGCGCCGGCCATGGAGAGAGGGGGCACCCCCCCTCCTCCTATAAAAGGCCACCCATTCCCTCCTTCATCCTGACACCTCCTTATGAAGGATCTCTCTCCCCCTCTAGAATTATTCCCCCATGGTCTCGGATTAGCGAGATACATGTTCCCGGTGGCATTTCGTCTTGAAGGAGTTGCTGCTTCCGCTGGATCGCTGTAGCGAGGAGGTGGAGGTTGTACGGTGGCTTGAACATGTGTGCGAGTGCGGATGCGCTGCTGAGTTGCGGCGCTCGGACTTTCTCCCGATCTTGAGATCGGCAAGTGTACGACTACATCAACCACGAGTTCCTACTCGTTAACAAAGCTCGTTGTCTTCGAGGGTAAGTTCTCTATGGATGTATGTCCACCCGTTTGCTTTGTACCTAGTAGATAGATCTTGGCGTATAGTTCACACCGTAGGAAATTTTTTGTTTTCTATGTTGCGGACCCAACAGAGGCGAGGGAGGAAGCAGAGGGGCGCCTAAGCACCAAAGTTTCACGCTGATGCTGGCGATGGTGTCGGGGAGGCCGGGGAAGGTTGAAGACAGTGGAATCGACGACGGCCGGCATCAGGAGAGGAGAGGCCGGTGGCGAGGATTCACCGTGCGTGGGGTCGATTCCCCCTAAGAGGATGCTCAACACGGCGAGGCGATCACGGTGACGTGCTCAGGGAGGCACAGGACAACGCGAAACGACGAGAACGAGCGGCACCTGCGTCGGCTAGGGTTTGGCCAGAGAGGGGAAATGGGGAAGAGAGAAGCTAGGGTTTGTCTGGCGGTGGTAGGGGTACTTTTAGACGTCACCGAAGGCGCACAGTGGGCATCGCAGCACCGGCGAGCGGCGGAGGCAGCGACACGCAACAGCTTCCTCGATGGCGTCCTTCTGTCACCGGGGAGAAGAAAAGGAAAAGAAGAGTGAAGGGGTACGGGCTGCCTGCGGGCTACGGTTGTGCCGGACTAGGCCGTGGGGAAGCTTGCTGCGAGGGAGAAAGGGAGTGGGCTACGGCATGGCTCCAATTTTTTGTTTAAAACCAATTTTCCTTTCTGTTTTCTCCTTTCTTATCTGTACAAAACCAAATACAAATCTGTTTTGAATTATTTCAAAAACACTAGGGGGTTTGCAAATATGTGAAATATTGTGGGATCCCTTTAGTCCATTTGGGCTCCACACCTATTGAACTTTTTTCAAATTATTAAAAACCTTTTGAATTAATTTTCAATGAGGGAGAGGGGAAGTTAGGGTTAGGGTTTTACTTCCTTTCTTTTGCATGCACTTTTAAAAGATGATGCTCATGATAATGCACAATCAAACCCTAATTAAGGATTAACTAAAACCCTAATTCAAACCCTTTCAATTTTGAGCTTGTTTAAAAGATATTCTGAAAATAAATACACATGTTTAAATAGACTGTTAATTTAATATTTATTTTGAAACATATTGTTATTTTTAATCCAACACTACACACCTAAAGAAAGTACTAGAAACTGGCAAAAGGCATTGATACTTGCATGCATGTGTCAAGCATGGGGGGAGAGATAGTGACACATCCAAATCTAAAAGAGAGATGAACGGCTCTTGCATGCACGCTAAAAGAAATAGATGGGGATCTTTCTCCAAAAAAAGATATGTCTCGTATTACTAAATAAAATGAAAAACAAACTACGTTTGTAATACTTCTTGAAACATGCATGCGCCCCAGTTTATAAATCAACATTCTGTTTGTAATACTATAACATGTAATATTTCCTCTCCCTAAAAAATATTACTCTCTGTCCCATAATATATAAGCCATTTTAGAAAGCTAAAACAGTTTGCTAAGAAGGTTTACATCGTGGAACGTTTAGATAGTAGTCATTTCGATGTACAACTTAGTTTTGCAATAAACCAGTACTACTTTGCAAAGTTTAACTTTAACAAAATCCAAAACGCTAAATAAATAAAAACGGAGACGGGCTACATTCACGCCATATGTAAGGCGCAACTAATCAGCTAGCTAGCCCTACTATTCACTTCAGCGACGGGAACTGATCCATGTCTTCCAGGCTCGGCGGCGGAGTCAGCGGCTTTGGAGGAGCAGCCGCCTCGAACACGGTGATGCCCTGCCGCTGCTTCCCTCCGTCCACGACATTGCCCTTACCTTTACCCGCCGGAGGCGCCGCCTGTACGACTACGGGGGCCTCCTTCACCGCGGCGGCAGGCTGCATCGTCCCTCCACGACCACCGTACTGCACCCTCGCACCGTGGGTCTTCCCTGCTGGCGGAGCCACTGCAGCTGCACTCTTGCCGTCGTCACCAGTGACTCGGCCGGCGTCGTTCATGGCCTTGGCCTGACGCCGCTCGTACTCCTCCTGCCTCTGCTTGAAGATGCGCTCCCGGGCAGAAGGATAGGCCTTGCCGAACAACAGGGCGGTAAAGTTTGAGCTACGCGCGGGCGTCTCGGCAGGCACAGTAGCAGCCTGCTTGTTCATCGCCCTCGCCATGGACGTCGTCGCGGCCGACCGGAGGCCGGACGCGACTGCCGGCGCCGGGGTCTTCCTGGGCGTCCTGGACGACGAGGCCGCTGGAGCCGGTGTTGAAGGCGGTTTCATGAGCTTCATTTTATAGTCGGGCACGACCGTGGAGGCTGGATTCTTCTTTGCTGCCCCGGCCTTATCCTTCTTCGTCTCCTTTGGCTGCGAGTCGAAGTCGGCGAGGCGCTTGTCGCCGGGGTCGTTGCCGTCGAGGAGCGCGAAGAGGTTCATGCTCGTATCGAGTGCCGCCATGATCAGCGACGCGATGAGATGGGCTAGCTTCTGCTTGGATCGGTTCTCTTGCCGTCCCTGGCGGGAGTATATATAGGCTGGCAGAGAGAGAGAGAGAGAGAGAGAGAGAGCGAGGCGCACGTCCGAAGTTGACTCGAATCAGCGCTCCAGTCCGAGTCGGCTTTTGATGTATCAAGGCCGGGACAAGCTCCGGTGCGAATTCGGAGTTCCTTCTCTTCGGGGGACGCCTGAGCTTTCCTATCCGTTCGATGGGGATTATTACGTGCTGCACCGAACCGGGAGGTACCTCAAATTAAGGAGTAATATCTTCAGTTCACGATCTACCTTGCATCATGGGATGGTCAACCAAGTTCAATATACTCCCTTTGTTTCGTATTATTACGGACGTTACCTTCGGTCAAGGTCAAACTTCACAAAGTTTAAGCCATTATATAGATAAATGTATTAACAATTACAATATCAAATCAATACCAGTAGATACAAGGTGAAATATATTGGACGTGGCTTTTTTTTCTTCCGGGTGCATATGCACCCTTTAAAAAGCTCACCCGTAATCAGTTCCAAACTTGAACAAAAAATGTGTCCAAGATAGTCTTACCTAGATCCTTCTAGTCTAGATGATATGCTGACTTGGCTTTTTGTAAATTTTCATGCATTAACAAAGAAGAGTTTAAAGTATAACAGGACCAACAAAAATAAAAGCTATTCTTGCCAACATTTTTAAACCAAAGTTATTTGCACAAGCATACCCAAAATGGCCTCCTCACACCTAATCTTAATAGATTCACCAAAGGTAGAGAAAACATTCATAAAAACACGAGCATTGCTCTCATTCCAGTGCATCCATAAATTTAAAAGTTGTGTTGGGATGCCTTGAAGATAAATCACCGAAGACCACTAATCCTAGCCCACCACGTAGCACCCGCGGACCCAAGGTCCCTGTTGCCCCCGGGCAGCTCCCGGGCTTGCCGGCCGGACCGCGGCTTAATCTGCTTGCTTACCTGTGCTAATTTAGACAGAAAATCATCATCTTAAGTAGGTGTGCCCGGGCTTGAGATTTTGTTTGGGTCCGCCACTGCCACGTAGCTCTTTGGCACCCAATGAATTTCCGGCCGTAGTCTAATTCTCAAGGAGTGCCGGCATTTGAAGAGGATATGGGTTTGCGGTCTACTGCTCTTGCCTACATAGATGACAAAAAGTGTGGTTTGGAAGTATGGTTAGGCCAACCTCACCACTGGAGCCCATCGGGGTCCACTCCCTATCCTTCATGATAATCGCTATTTTTTTTAAATAATATCTTTTATTTATTTATTTCAAATTTTAATACCCTAATTTTGGAATTTGCAAGATAATCTGCGTAGAAAGAAACTTGCATTTGGGTGGCGTCCAACATTATACCAAACCAACACCTTCATAATAGTAGTGCTAATGCTCTTTAATTTGGCAAGGTATGCAAATTTGGCCTATTAGCTACTCGAATGTGAGATGCTCCAAGTGATCTCATCAACTGGTGATCGAGAAGGTGAACATCATTCACCTATGTCCATTGAGAATGGAACTTCATGAGGATATGGGGGTGACCCCTCTATTCGTGTGAAGTTTCCCAATCCACTATCCCACGCGGATAGCCCGGCGCAAACGGACATTGGTGGCATTTGTAAGCAGAAATGTGCACGTACACAGCTTTTCTTTAGACTTCCTTCCATTGAGCCATGAAGCATGCCAAACTTGCAGTTCTCAATAATTCTTATTGAATTGTGGAAAAGTTGCGTGTCTTCAGCGTCACAAGGGTTACCAAGGACGACAGATGCCCTGTCCAAATTTTACCATTTCATCCAGAGGCCATCGTAGCCGCACACCAAACTCTCCAAGGGCGATCGGACAGGGAAAAACACCCATGAAATTTTACAATTTCCTCCGAGAGATCTTACCACTACTTGCCAATAAGGACTACATAATCTTATCAATGGATACATTCACGATCTTAGAGAGAATGAGATATGCAAGGTGGGAGATGGTGTGTGTGGTGAGCACAAATTTGAAGTAGGTGCATCCCTTGCCAGTGGCGGATCCAAAAATTATTCAAAGCCTGGGCAAACTATGTATTTCAAGGCAAATGACACTATTTCTAATCAAATTATTGTTAAACTAGGCTTGCTGGCAGGCCGGAAACCTGGGTACATGCCCAGGCTTAGGGACAGTTGGGTCCGCCTATGTCCCTTGCCACCAGGAAGTGTTGGCTTTCTCCTCAAGTCAATTTGTTCACTATTCTGTGAACGAAGTATTGATCGGCACTCCGAAGCTTATGCAAGAAACCATGTGGGAATCCCTCGGTGTGAAAGGCAAGGTTCACTAGAAAAAAAGGAGAAGCTCAGATTTCTTGATCATAAAGTCAAAGAATAAAACTAAACAACCTAGACTAGATCATAGGTATCCAAAGAATTTTCATATGAGTATCAATATTTGTAATGCAAATGTTATTGAACCCCTCTTAACTTGGGCGAGGGGTAGGGGCAAGCCCTCCTAGGCCTAAATTATAAATTGTATACATAGTTGACAGAATTGGGCACCCACATCAGAATTTCTTGACAGAACTGGGTACTCATCAGAATTTCCTTTTTATAAACACTAGTACAGTATCATCATTCCTCTTGCCAGATCTCACACGATTGGGAGGCCCATCTGCATCGGCTCTTGCAACCACCGTTGACTGATAGAAGGGCACATTTCCTTTGGATGAAGTGGAGTTGTTGGCAAAATTTTAAAAACCTACCACTTTACGTTTTCTAGCAAAAATCTACCATATTTCGAGTCCGTTTTTTCAAATTGTACTAAACACGAATTGATAACGAATTAACGGTGTTTCTGACATACGTGACCCACCTGTCAGGACCAAACTGATGAGCTGGACTGAGGCCCACCTGACGGCGTGATTTTCGCGAAGCTTCGGGGTTTTCCGCGAGTGGTACTTGAAGTAGACTGTCTGGAAATTGTTGATCTTTGGAACTCGCGCTGCGGCTCGCGCTCAGTGGTGGCGTCGATCCTATCTAAAAACAACTTTTACAGTACCTTTTACTACTCTCAAAATGTGACTAGTATAATCCGATCTAACGGGTAAGGTAAATTTAGCCCAATGAGCCCACTCAATAAATTTTTAGGCAGAAAAAATAGACCACGTTTGGACGAGCTGGAACATAACCCTATTCTTATCCCGCCGCCGCCCGTTGTAGCTGTCCCTGGACGCCGCCCTCCGCCTGCCGCCCGCCGTCGCTGTCCCCGGGACGCCCGCCGCCGCAGCTGTCCTCGGCCGGGAGCCGCCGCTCTCCCTCAGATGACCGCCTCTCTCTCTCTGCCTACCGCCCGCCGCCCGCCGTCGCTGTCCCCGGGCCGCCCGCCGCCCGCCGTCGATGTCCCCAAGATGCCCGCCGCCGCAGCTGTCCTCGGCCGAGAGCCGCCGCTCTCCCTCAGACGAGCGCCGCCTCTCTCCCCCAGACGTGCTGCGCTGACGCAACTCGATCCCCAGGCTTGCGCTGCCGCCAGTTGTTTAGGATTTTGGACTAAATCAAATTTTAGCTATTCCGAGCAGCCTCTCTCATAGGTTGTCTTCCCCCCTGATTGTTGCCCCGCCATGGCGCTACATTCTAGCTAGGCGTTGTTTGTATTAGCCCGGCCCGTGTTAGAATTCATGGCTGTTCAGAGGAGTGCTGGTCTCTGAAAAGCGCTGCATGTATTTATACTCCTACCATGTTCAAGATGGTAAAGGACCAGTTCACAAAATCAGCCGGATGGATATCGGCGAGATGACCCAGGAAGAAGGCAGTTCGATCAGGTTTATTGTATCCAGTGGTCAAGCATGATGTGACTTGTGTCAATTCCATGTCTTCTCCATAATAGTGAATGTTTCTGAATATTACTCCCCACGGACAATATGGTTGTTTTTGGTATTCTTATAGCAGACAAGATTTATGGCTATGCATGTTGATTCCTTAAGGATCTCATGGTTTGTCGTGTTCTTTTTTCAGATGAAAATACCAAGTTGATTCTCCTAAATGTTATCGCCGTACTAGCTGAATTATTCTACCAGTGGAGCAAATCCTTATTCAGGTGATTATACAATCAAGGTAGTGAATTATGTGGTAGATATTACCGTGCCTGGAGTGATTTAATAGGGCTCATTCTTTTGCAAGGGCTTTGAGTTTTAAGACTGTTTTTTAGTTTCTATGCCAGTAATTACTGAGAAGTGGAGTCAAATAGTACATATTATATGTCAATTACCTCCGGAACGTATCCTCTTTTTTTCACACTGATAATTAGGAATTACTATATCACCATTGTTCCATTCTAAAGAAAACTGATATACACCACTTGTGTATTAGTTTATGGGTCCCTGATTCTGTTGTTTGATGAGTGTAGACCTTTTAAATGGAGAATTTAAGTTTTATGCTCAGTTCTAGATGCAGTCCATGGCGCTCTGTAGCTGAGCTTACCACACACTGAGCTATTTCTTCTGCTTGCCGGAACAAATTCAGTTCTTTTAATCCATATACCAATCCTTCCACTGATTTGTATTTTAGTTACACATGATCGAAAGTAATTGTCTTTTTTTGGTGATATCCTGTAGTTATATAGGTTTTGTGCATGCAGCCCTTTGTTGTCCGTTAAGATTATACCTTGGTCCTTCAATCTACGGCTGGTGGGCGTTTTTCTGGTCGTTGGTGCGCCCTTCTTCCACGGGCAGAGTATCGATCTCACCGGTGTTTTAGTACTTATATATGATGGTTGTAAACCTCGGCTTCCTTGGGACTGCAAAAGATAAAAGGTTGTTACTCCTTCTAACATCATCTGACCATCTCGCTGCTTTTATACCACCTTGGTCAATCAATGTCAGTTGCAGATCCTTATCATCTTTGCGGACGTTGTGGGGCGCATTCATCTGGTAACAAGAGTGGAAGGATGACCCTATCTATCCTGATTGGCCTTGTCTTTTCGCCAAATTCATGGGCTTTGATCAGTTATGGTTGCAGCAGTATTCAGTTCGAACAATTCACTGTTATGGCTATGAAGTATTCAGTTCAGTCAAATGGATACTAGGCATCTCTGAAAGGAATGTGCGGTTCCATTTTTAGATCAAAACAACCAGCAGAGAGTGACCCTACAGGGAAGTGGCTGTCAATAATCAGTTGAACAAAACAAGATTACAAAAGAATCACAGCTGCGACACGTACCTCTGCCACAAGTGCCTTGCAGACGTTTACATAATCTCACAGGAGATAGTTTGTATGATATGTTCTCTTTGTCCATGTATTACAGTATGTAATGGGAACTGTTGCTTTTTTGTGAATGAATGGGAACGTGTTGCTTGATTGCCACTGCTGAATAGAATGTACAAACAGTGAAGCTAGCTTCGCAAACTTTGTAGTTTGTTCCCACTTATAACATCTAAACAATGAACTGGCATTTTCCTTGGTGGCAGTTTTGCTGCACATTGGCATACAAAGAAGATTTGGATTCTGATTTTTGAAGTGGTGAGGCTTTGTGTTGTTTTGCAAGTAGTATAGGTCTGATTCATGTCGCCACGCCGATTTTCCTAGAAATCCTCAAATGCTCATGCAAGGAAATAGTTGCCACCACACGAACTGTTACTGTTGCTTTCAGGCAATTCCTTCCAACATTATATTCTAGCTAGTGATAACATTATATTCTGCTTCAGTTGTGGTCAGTTCAGCTGTACGGTTTGGTCTTAATTTTGTATCACCTGCATAGTTCAGGCAGAAAATCTGATGATTGTGACCACAAATATGATGTCCAGCACTACTGGTAGAAAATCGAACATAAGTGACACAATTGTGATATAAACAGTTACACGTTAAAAACTTTCAAACAAATATTTCAATACTCTCTATTTAAGCAGTCGGAAATATTGACACAACCATTAACAAGAATAGTGTATAGTCTGCACGGATGATCCATTCAATATTGCAACTTCCAGCAAGAACTTAACAACTTGGATTCCACTATAGAAGCCATGTAACCAGGCCAAAAAAGAACAGAACTCAGTACAACGGCCTTAGGACACTGCCGCAAAGCTGAACACCTCCTCGTCGCCGGCAATGTCGCCCTCCAATATCCGCCTCCAATTCTCAACGTCCACACACTGCTGTCCTTCGCGTCACCCTCATCCATTCCCACCTCGCTTTCCGCCCTCCATTCTACACCTCGCCGATGTTGATGTCGTCCTACTTGAGTGCCACAAGGCAATGAGGATCATACTCAGACTGTGCTAGTCTGAGGATTCGACACCTTCCCAACATTGTTATGTGCTCATGGTTGCTGCGTGATACATCAAAGGATGGTAAGTTATATGTCGACACTTCCAATATTTTCGCATGCATGCCATTACTTTGGTCTAACATTTCACAGTATTACCAACTTTTAGAAAATTCTTCAAATACCAGTAAAGAATATGAAGCAATTAATTGGACTATGCTCAAACAAGGGTGGGATAGCCGTAGTTGTTTCAAATTTACTAAATCATATAGGACTGAAAGTGAGCTAGCATTTGAACAAGTTTCATGTCATACACATTACTCCTCATAAAGCCTTAGAGAAGTTCAATCTTCAAACAAATTAGAAATCTATTTCTGAAAAGTTCACAGTACTTACGTATTTAAAGTGAAGCGGTCGGACCTGTGGCAATGGCCGCCACCACCTCCTTGCACGTGCCGGTGTTCAGCCTCCTCGGACAGATCAGACAGCCGCCGCGCACCCTCGATCCCCTGCTCCCAGAACTGTAATGACCTCAGACACCTTGTACCAGGACCTCCCCCCATTCACTCCATTCCTCCTGATACACCGCCATGGCCGTGCGCGCCGTCGTCAATGCGGTATGCACCTCCCTCGGACCCCACGACATGGACAAGATGATCTCCTCCGGGGATCAGAAAGTCATCATGACCAACGACGGCGCCACCACCCTCTCCCTCATGTCGCTTCTCCAGCCCATCGCCTGCATGCTCGCCGAGCTGTCCACGTCGTAGTTCTCATCCTTTTCAGCCGAGATTTTTTTTGCAGCTACAACAAGAACACTCAATTAGCACTCGTATGAGACATGAATGTGATATCCAAAAGAGGGAATTAATGCAAGAAATTCTCTGCAATTGCATACCGATCAAAGGGTAGTTGGACCTGACTGGTTTTTTCATCTCGGAGAAATGCTGAGGGAAGGCATGCACATCGACCGCCTGTAGCGCGCTCAGCTCGTCACTGGCCCCATCGACGAACAGGAACACGGGCGCTCTATTCCTGCACAGTTTTCAGAACAGCCCATCGGTAAGCGAACTGAAACTTGTCGACGGACAGGCGAGCATGGGAAGCAAACCGCAAACGGCCGTAACGAGCTCCCACCTGAAGTCTTGGTTCTTGGGGCAAATATGGACATGAACTGGTTGACGGAGTTGCCGAGCTAGTGACGGACAACCACCGTTGTCGTTTTCGCCGGATCTTTGCTCCGCCAAGGGCAACCCCTCTTTGCCACAGGCTCCTACCACACAACCGCCGCTGACTCTCTCCACCACCTCGTCGCCCACCCCGTCGAGATCCTCAAGGCATGGCCCTCCCCATCGATGGAGGAGGGGCTCCGTCCGATCCGGGATAGGAGGGTAGGAGGACGGCAAGCTATGTACGTCGGCGGCGGAAGGGCACAAGCGGCGGGGATCGGTGATGGGCAGCGGAGGCGGCCGTGGTGATGAATCGGGAACAGGAACGAGGATTAGCTGGTGTTTCGATCTATATCAGTACCAATCCGGCCAGTTGGGCTCTATTGGGTCAGGCCCGTCTACGGCCTATTTTCGGTCCGCTGTGAATTTTGTCATCGAAAGACCACTAGTATAATTTGTACTAGTCTTGTTTTTTACACTAGTATATTAAAACAACTCTATCTAAACTAGAAGGCCTAGCTATCTCGTTTGTATCTTTTTCATATTCAACATGTAAAACGAGCAGCCAATATGCCGGCGTATTTGTGTGCGAGACTTGCTTGTACACAGGAGGTCACCGAATGTTGGATGAAATAAATTCCTAGCTTCCTCACTACGTGCTGTCGAGCCGATAGTGCAGGTGCTGTTGTTTCTGAATAAAGCCCTGATATTCCATGAAAGAAAAAAAACAGCTAGACCAACACGCCGGCGGTGCGAGCTTGAGCTGGCTGGAGTTCTCCTCTCCTCTCCCGGCGTGTGGAGGACCGAGTTTATTGTTCCGGCCGATGCGATGTGATAGGACATGACGTGGGCAGAGTAATAATTTCGCACGCCCCAGCAAAGGATCATTCATGGCATGGCTCACTCTCACTCCGCTGATCCCAGGCCAGGGGCCATCATATCGGCGTACATCATCATTCGTGATGCGCCATGTCATGCCTCTGCCGCCACGAAACTGCCGGTGTCCAACTGTGCCACACCCATACTCCAGTATCTCGGAGTACTCGGTATTTTATACTGGAGCTTAGTTAAATTCCAGTACAAGACTATCAAGGTTGCTGGAGCGTATTACTCTCTCTGTTTGAGATTATTAGTTCTAAGAGCTTTTTATATTATTTAAGATTATAAGTATTATTTTATTTATTAGTCTCTCGTCCAATACTGGTATACAAATGTGAAAGGTGATTGATGCCCGCGCACGCCGCCACACACTGTCGCAGACGACGGGAATTATCTGCTCACGGAAACTGTGCTAGTAGATGGAGACGAAGCGTGCAGGAATTACCAAAGCTGCCGCGCCCACCCGTCGCTGTCGAGTGTCGATCAGATCGAGCGCGCGTGTACTCCTAGTGCCTAGTGGGAACGAATCCGTCTCGAGAGGAAAGATACACGAGCTACTGCTCCTGCCTGCCTCCTGTGAAGGGCCCGGAGCGAGAGGTAGAAACATGAAGGAAAATGTTACCGAGAAGAGGAGGTAAATTTGGTTCCAAGCATGGGCGCTGCTGCGGCGTCCTGGCACAGGGTCACGTCGACTGGGCGACCATTCATTTGATGGCTTCAGACGCTCCCATGCTTTGACAGTCGCAGAGGCCTCATCTCTTACTAGTATTTTCACCTTGACAGTCACGGAGCTGAATATTTTTTGACCGCGCATGAAAGATATCGTGGATGCACCGTGCTGTTTGCAATGGAGATCGCACACTCCCACTGCTGCTAGTATCTCCACAGTACTCCTACGTGTAAAAGAAGGCAGCGCACTCATTTGTCACACTCGTAGCTCGTACCAGCCTAGCTACCGGCTATGGCTACTTGGCAGCTAGACTAGGACCGCTACCTTGCAAGATCGCAATTACCACGGTGTCGCTGCTGACAGGGAGCACGTACTCTCATCTTCTGACGATAATAAGTACAAAAACATTGCTTGCGGTTGCGGAGCAACGGCACAATTTTTAAATTTTGAAGACATTTAACGCGTAAAGCTGGCACAAAGTGAAATGGGCCCCGGATGAATTGTTGTTTTCGCCTCAGAAAAGTTTTGGAAGGAAAAGATGAGTCCAAACTCCCAAAACCTTTCCCTTTTTCGCTTTTCCTCCGGACAGGACAAGCTTTTATTACCGCTGCGGCGTACACAAGCTGCTATCATCACGACTGCTGTAGCTGACGTAACAACTCTCATGTGTAAATGGATGTAACCCCACATGCCAGTCGCACCGAATGGTCCTTGATGGAAGTGGGTTGTGGTGTGAATGTGATGAGTAAACTTTCCGTGGCTTGTTTTAACTGCATCAACAGCTAGGCGACGTCTACTTTTCTTCATCTTTTGTGGCCATTCCGCGGTGACAAGCAGACATGAGTTTTGGAGTGTATTGAGCGTAGAACGATCTTTGAGGCCTCAAGCTACTACTCTCCATTCCAAATAAAATAATGGAAGTTTTAGTTTTGTACTAAGTAAACATTCTCAAGTTTGACGTCAAAACATTTTAGTACGGACACATACTTATGTTTCTAATGAAACATCATTGAAGTTCTAGATTTTTTTCCTCTATAAACTTGGTTAAACCTAAAGTAGTTTGATTTACCTCTTTGCCATAACACTTGGTCCTAACATATCAGACTAGGGTTGTGGTATGAATATGATGAACTTTCCTAGACTGGACTTGCTTTAAAGGCATTTACACCGGGCCGACGCATTCGACGATAGGCGGTTTGAATCCGTTCGCACGGACGTCCAAACAGCCAAAACCCGTTTTAGCGACCCGGCCGTGTGTGTCCTCCCTCGTCTTCTCGTCTAGGAGTCCGTCTGGCAGCTACCCAACGACCACTGGCCTTCAACCCAAAAACCATCAATGGATTAGGCTGGCTCCTAGGGGTCTGTCTGGCAGCAATCCAACGACTGCTGACGCCTGTGCTGCATGCGCCGCCCAATGCCCGGGATGGCCTCTCGACATCAATGTCGGTGTATCGACCGAGGAAAAATTATAATTAGATCATTCGACCACCTACACAAACTCTCCTAAATTACTACTACCTCCAGTTGCACAAAGTAAGTCTTTTTAACAAACTGTTTTAGCTTTTAAAAATGCTTACATTGTGGAACAGAGGGAGTATATCGGAGGGACTGAACGGAGGGAGTACTTGTTAGACTAGTCACAATAGTGAGTATCATATTGTAGTATCATGTAGTACTAGTATATGATATTATCTCCACAATGGATAGTATTACGTGTAACATGTAGTAGTATCATAGTTTTAACATATTTATTATTTTGTAAAATCTTAATATAAACTTATGTACTCCATTGTGGATTTACGTGCAACATGTAGTAGTACAAGATTCATAGTTTTTCTAGTTCTACGTGCTATAATACCTTATCTATCTATGATACCAACCCAACCTTTTTCATTATTAATTAGCATGTCATGTCAGAATTTTGCTAACATGGCATGCACGAAGCCTTTCACAGTGTATCTTAGCACACTATCCTAGGAAAAATAAATTGTTGAGAGTCAACCTCTCCAATGCATTGTTTCTTAAGTGGTGTATCTACATTTAATAATTTAGATGACATGCATGCATTTGATTGGTCTAACCATGCTTTTTGCCTATGGTTTTGTGCAAGAGATGTTTCTTAGGCTGGTCATAGTGATAGTATCATACTATTTGTATCATGCATATGATACTAGTGTATGATATCATGCACGTAGTATCATGCTAGTACTATATTTAATGATTTATAGAATCTTAATACAAAATTGTGTATAAGATTTATTTGTATTAGGATTTTTTTAGTTTTAAGTGCTATGATACAGATCTATCTATGATACTCTAACCTTTTCTTTCTTCATTAATTGTTTGTGTAGTATTAGATTTTTTCTTAAGCGTAATCAGGTATGCATGAGTCTTGCATTGAATCTGGATACAACCTCAATCCCGTTCCTCACTTGTCAAATAGACAAAGTGTCTAAAATATACCGCCAAAAACCAGTCATTGTCAAAGACCTGATACCAATGATATCTCCGTTAGAGCTAGTCTTAATCCTTTGCGGCCGCACCAGAGTCGAGAGAGAGACAAGGATTATGCTCCTCGGTATCTTCGTCCTGAAAGCGAAAAGAAGGGCGCTCTTTTTTTTTTTGAGCTGAAAAAGAAGGGCGCTCTTGGAATGATGCCTCGTGAGGTTTGTCCGTTCCGGTGCATGTGTGCGTGTGTCCAATGTATCATCGTGCTTTGCACCAATAATGTGAAAGCCCTGTCGATGAGAAAAAAATGCGAGTACATCAAAATTCTAATAAGTAGTACACCCAGGAATACTGTATTGCCATAATTTGGCAACGTGCCATTATATTTTTCTTTATTCGGCAACGTGACTCCTTCTGCTTTGGTGAAAAGTAGAGACGGCCTCTCACTCGTTCACAGCTGGAACCATCCTCTGTTTGCTCCCTCACGGGGACCCGTTCCTAATGGATTCCAGGTTTATAGTACTCTAATATACTTTTTGGATTAAGCGTTGGGTAATGTTGGAACCAAGTCCCCACGAAACCAAATACTAATACTATGGGGGTGCAAGTCCTCCGACGTCAGAGCTCCTAGTAGGGCAAGGTAGGGCAGCTTCCCTACCTTGATTTTCCAAGAAAACTTTTAGATATGAATATCTTCTCTGAACAGTTTGAGTTGTCATACGCTAAAAACAGATTTTGTATGAGAAAGTTATGCTTGTTTTAGTGAACACTGCGCAAAACTGGTTCTGAAGTGAAATAAGGACTAGTTGCAGTCTAGTTTTAAACCAAATCTTTCTCTTTGCAATTGCTAATTCTCAATCAAATAAAATAACTCTAAACAATGTCCTAGATAAGGTAGCTAAGGAGGCAATGCGAGTATTTTGGTCACCTTATGGCATGTGACCAAAACCAATTCTTATTATATGACTGTTTATGTTTTATGTTTGTACTTCGGGCTTACTATCAATAAAAAATACTAATTGCATGCTTTATCAATTAGAGAACTAATGGTTTAGAGCCCTCCTAAAGATGTGAATTTGCGCAAAAAAACAAGACCACAATCCTATGTATGGACGAAATGGTAAAAAAATGAGTGAAAAGTCATTAAAAACGAGAAGACACTAGGTCACTACAGATTATTTCAACGTGTGCACACCTTATATTTTTCTATAAATCTATTACAACTACAACTGATTTTGACCATCGATTTGATGACTTGTCGTTAGAGTTTCTTCAAAACTTTTTTCTTGCGTGAAATGACCTATTTTATAGGTTCCATGTGAATAAGATTTCCCGGATTACAGAGATTTATCATTGGGATTTATATTATTATAAGCATGAGCTTATATAAGATAACCTTGAGATATTCTTATTCATATGCAGAGAACTAAAGACTTCAGAGATTATCCTAATATTTGAATGATACATCATGCTTCGTATCGTTTATGGTCTTGTTGAATTGGCATTGCTTTTACTGATGGAAACAACAATGTTTACTCTTTTTTGATTAAAAAGGTTATCAAGACCGAGTTAGTATTTAATTTTTTTTAGAGTTCTCCCCACCTTAGGTTTTTTTGGTCCTCCACTGGTGACTGGGTACTGGAGTACTACTAGTAAGAACTTAATTAGCGACTTGGTGTTACTGGCGCAATGTTTTCTGAATGCTCCTGCGCTGCAGTGGTGCAGCGTTGCGATGCCCATCACTCGCCGTACCGCGGGAGAGCACTGCCCGCCTGCATTCCCGCCCGTCGCTAGCTGCACTGCAGGGGCCGCAGCGGTACGCCCGTACGTACTTGACGCAAATCGGGTCACCTATTTACTCCACGTTATTACGTTGATACGGCCGCTGCACACACACCGGCGGTACGGTACGCGTTGCACTCTGCTCGCTAACTTTACTTTCTACCGCGTCTCGCACTTTGCTCTTTACCGTGTCACGTACGCCCCTCCCGACTCCCCAGCCAGCTGTAGCCAGCCGGGAAGGATCGTTCGTTCGTACTCTCGGTGAATGATGCGTGCACTGTTCGCCTCGAGCTAGACCGGGTAGCAGGCGGGCCAGCAATAGCTGCTGCGAGCGTGAGAGGGGCAGCGTGCCCAATGCCGCGAAAGTGGCCAAAGTATCACACCGCTGCTGGGCCTACTGGTACGTGACGTGGGACCGTGTCGCCCAACGGCTACCTTGGCCTCCTACGTGGCGCCCTCGTGTCACGTGCCACTCTTCCACCGGAAGGCAAGCACCCTCTCCGTCCCCGGCTATATAACGCGGGCCGAGGCCACGGCATACTCGATCAGAGCTCGGTTCACACAGCCAAGTCACCACAGAGAGAGCAGCATTGTCGAGGAAAGCTAGCTTTCAGCGAGAGTTTGCTGCCATGGTGGCCTCGTGGAAGAACGGCGCCTTGGTCGCCGCGGTGTCTCTCGCCGTGGCTGCGGTGGTCTGCGCCGGGGTGGCGGCGGCCAGCAAGTTCGACGGCGTGGTGCAGCCGAGCTGGGCCAACGACCACGTCGTCTACGAGGGCGACCTCCTCAAGCTCCGCCTCGACGCCTCCTCGGGTAATCTTACTACACCGCTTCACTTCTCTCTCCGCACAGCAGCGCCATTTCTTCAGAAGAAATGCACTTCTTTGGCTCATGGTTCTTATCTGCATTTTGTCTTCGACAGGCGGGGGCTTCGCGTCCAAGAACAAGTTCCTGTATGGCAAGGCCACCGCCGATCTCAAGCTCGTGCCCGGGGACTCTGCCGGAGTCGTCACCGCTTTCTATGTGAGTGAGTGCAGGCACTGCTTTTCCTCTCACCAGATGAACTCAACATTGCCATTTTTACAGTTACTATTGTCTCTCAAATACTGCATTCATTCTGCATTAGGAAAACAAAAAATACAGGGTACACATGCATCTTGCGATGTTAATTCTTTTAGGATTAGTCTTATCAGTAAAAGACCAAATTGGATAGGAAAATAGGTGTTAAAGTAATCGAACATACTATGTATCGAAAGCCCAATGCCTGGGTACATCACTGAAATGTCTGCCAGGTTGAGGGGATTGCCATGTCTGCGAGTTACAGGGATGCTGCCAAGAACCAATTTACAAAGGACACAGCACGTGAATACCCTCGGCCAACTTTCTTAAAAGCGGCCACTTTTTTTAACAAATCACCCTGTACCTGATTTACCAGCCTATAGTAGTAATTTGCGTCTTCAACCTTGAGACTGCAAGCTAATTTCGTTCATCTACGATCAAATGCAGCTGTCGTCGGCCGGGGACAAGCACAACGAGTTCGACTTCGAGTTCCTGGGCAACGTCACCGGCGAGCCGTACCTGGTGCAGACCAACCTGTACATCGACGGCGTGGGCAACCGGGAGCAGCGCATCGACCTCTGGTTCGACCCCACCGCCGACTTCCACACCTACTCCGTGCTCTGGAACCCCAGCCAGGTCGTCTTCCTCGTCGACGACACGCCTATCCGCGTCTACGAGAACAAGACAGCCACCAGGGGCCACCACCACCGTCACCACCCCAACGAAAGCACCGCCACCCCTTCCACGGACGTCGCGTTCCCGTCCCCGCAGCCCATGGCGGTGTACAGCTCCATCTGGAACGCGGACGACTGGGCCACGCGCGGCGGGCTGGTCAAGACCGACTGGTCGCACGCGCCCTTCGTGGCCACCTTCCGGGACGTGAGCGTCGAGGGGTGCGCGTGGGCGGCCAACGCCACGGACTCGGACGCCGGCGAGGTGGCGCGCTGCACGGGCAGCTCGTGGGGAAAGGAGGGCCGGTACTGGTGGAAGGAGAAGGACATGCAGGAGCTCACCGTGCACCAGAGCCACCAGCTGGTCTGGGCGCGCGCGCACCACCTCGTCTACGACTACTGCGTCGACACCGGCCGCTTCCCCGTCCAGCCGCCCGAGTGCGCCGGCCGCTGATCCGTCCCCTTGCCCGCCGGTTAACTAATTAGTAGGATGGATCCATGAGTTCGATGGATCGCGCATGCAGCTGCTCTGCTGGTTTCTTCGTTTCAGTGTGTCGATTTAGGTCTCCCTTTTCCGGTGAATTTCGATCGATCGTCTTAGTTTATGTGCCGTGTAGTTATCATCTGGTTTTATGTCGGGGTGTCTTCCTGTATAAATTTGTCTGTGGAAATGATGGCGCTGTCTATTCCAAAAAATTCGGGTTCTTCTGTCACATCTGTTCCGCTTAATCATCCATGTCCAATGCATGGTCCTCTCCTCTAAGCTACTACCAGATCCAGTACTGCTTTACTACAATTTAAACAACGGGATTAACTGTGTAACTAGCCTAGAGGTACAGTTGAAGCGTGGTCCATGGAGGCAGTACGTAGGATGCACTGCTTGGTTGCAGGAAAGGCCCAAAAGGATAAGGCGTCAGTACTCGGTACTGAGCATTGATCGGGCCAGTGAGATCACAAGTCAATAGTGATGATGGTTTGGACGCATCAGCAAGCTTGTGTGAATCTGATCACGGGCTAGATACAGTACGTACCCCCCTTCATCTTTTCACCGTGCTCGCTTTGGCCAGGATGGACCAACCCTTTTCTTTTCTTGCTTTTGCACAGCCCCTGCCATGATGTAGCTGGACTCGTCTTGCTTTCAGAAAATGTGAAGCGACACCACTATGGTGGCGAGCGAAGTGAGTGCATATATTCCTTCCATGGATCAGCTTCGACTTTTACCCACCAAACAGCAAAGGAAGGACGCCGCATCTTTGGTCTTCAACGAGTGGAAGAGGGTGTGTGGGCACGATCTTTTGGCACGCTCCGTGAACGAATGAAGCATGTGTAGTACCGAAAAGGATGAACAGATGGCCTGTAACTTGCCTCGGCGAAATAATACGGGCAACTTAGGTCACAAGATGTAGCTGCTGTGATCCACGAGCTGTTCCGTTTTGAAATGTTGGGTTTTTTCTAGCAAGAGTCTTGAAGCCTACGAATCTCTATTAATGGACAGCAGGAAATTACGCAGTCGCACTTTTTCTTTTGCCGAACGAGCGCCCCGTCGATTTCCATTTAAGAAACTGGCAGTTCTTATCTTATAAGTTCATATAAAAACATTTTTGTAGTGATATTTCAAATAAGGCCCCAGCTAGCAGGAGACAACTATCTTAGAAAAGAAGTGCAAATAGGTACAACATCGAATATATATAGTACTACACAGTATCATGATGAAAGTAGTTAAAGGGATCTGATGTTTCAGATGTTATTTTAGACTTATCAAACTCAAAGAAAATTGATTTATGAGAAATTATAAATGCAAAGAGATAAACTAATATGGATCTTTACAAAAAAAAGCCATACGCCTCCAACATGGCAGCCAGGTCCCATTATCAAAGGATAATAAAATAAAGTTTTGTTTTCAACACGACAAGAAAAAGGAAGAAGGTCATAATGATGACACACGACCAGGGCCGTACCTGAGAAAATGGAGGCCTGGTGCGAAACAAAAAAATTGGGCCCTCGACATAAACATGGGCAATCAGGAAAAATAAGGTTTTATATTATATTATTATCAGGTTGATGGTACAATTTTTTGGAAGAATTACATCTTATCGGAAAATGAACTTAGAGCGAAAAACTACACCGGTACTCATTAAGAGAAAAACTTTAGCAGAAACGTTGACATCCTTCTGTGGCGCATGTTGTATGAAATGCGCCACATATGTTTTTAGTATCTGTGGCGCATTTTTTCTAGTGCGTCACTGATACTTATCTATGGCGCATTGTATTGCATATGCGCCACAGAATATCTTGTCTACCTATAGTTATTTTCCTAGTAGTGAAAGTCTTGTAGATGTGTCCTTTTTTTTTCTTTTAGCGTTGTTTCTCAAGGTTCGATTAAACCTACGTCTTCTATGGAAAACGACTATTATACTATATCCGTAATCTGGATCGAAGGTATCAGCTACCAAACCATTTATTTTTCTTCATGTTATCTTTAGTTGCAATAACATTTATGCCAAATATAATTAGCCACATCCATATTTTGACTTTCAAAGGTATCTATGCTTTCTAGAGAAGTTTGAATGACATATGAGGTCAAGCAAAAGAAAGTTTGTTGTACAAAGATTTGACAGAGAATTTTTAGGGTTCCGTAGCAGAAACAAAAAAAATCATAATAACGAGAACAACATAGCTAAGATCTATCTATATCTTCTTATAAAGTAAAGCTCCACTAAGAGGTCTTTATAATAGTCTATCATGACATGCGGCCATTCAATTCTAATCGTCTAACGTTTATTTATGTTGTACACATTCTTCTTGGATCTTTAGCCTTGCACGTTAGAGCAAGTACAATAAAGTACAGTCAGCTGACTATAAGACTTTAAATACTATATTTTGGATGAGGTGGAGAAGAGAGAAGATGAGAGAAAATGTAAGCGGGTTCTCATGCAAGAGTCAGAGCTAGCATGTGCTCCTAGGCGCTTTGTGAGTGTAAAATATGGGCCAAATATTAATTAAGTAGCGATAATTGTATGTGTCAGCTAGAGGGTCGGCTATAGATGACATGGTACTTTCTTATAGCCCAGCCGCAGGCTACGTTATTGAACTTGCTCTTAGATGTACTCAATGTCGCCTCTAACTAGCCCTTAGTTTCCTCTATTTCCTATTTAATTTGGTGACGTTTGAAGTGCCCCATGGTCTGGAACTGCCACAGCCATACGAACGGACGACTTCCTACTTTGCCCTTTGATTTTTACCCACCCTATAAATAGAGAATGCACCCATCTATTCTCTCAATAATTATTGTTTGCTTGTCCATTATCATATTTGGTGCTACTTCTCCATCCCCCTTTCACCTTACCCTGTCTTTTGTTTTACACCAGCCTCTTCATTTGTCCATCTAACATATTTGGAAACTTCTTTTTTGCTAATATATATGAGAATTGTTTCCCATGGCCCTGTTAATTTACTGTCGCTTTTGTTCAGCTATTTCTCACCTATCGGTGTGGCTCAGTATAACTACTGTATTTTTTGTGAATATATGCAGGAACAAAGCTCACGTAATGGGTTAGTGGAACTATGGAGAGGTTGTCTTATTACGTTTCTTGGTATTTTACTGCCGAGTGCAACTGCTAATTTTTTCTATTGAAAACTTCTACTATTGTGCTGTAATAGGAACAAAACCTACTCCAGCCGTACCAAACCTCTTTTCCAGATTCTGTTGAATTTACCGATTGGGAATTATCGTTGGTGATTTGAAGGAGGCACATAATGTACCTAGAAAATTATGTTCTTGGTTCCCTAGACCCTTTTTTATCAAGATATTTACGGTAATTGACCGTATTGTTACTTATGAGAGTGCCTCTTATTTTAGGAAGATTTATGGAGTTTGAGGAAGATTTCTCTCTTATATTAGAGAAGAAACCGAGGAACGGACATGAAAAACATATATGTAGGAGGCCACACCATTATCTTACATATTGTATTGAGTAATATTGTATTTTCATATACATTTTAGACGGTGGATGGAAAATCTGTAATCTCAACTTCCATACATCATTTTCTCTGCCAACTATATATGTTGAAATACTTTGTGTATGTACGATATTTGTTTATTTACTCAATTTGTTTTCTAGATGGAAGCTTTGTTAAGGAAATTTGTAATAGCTCATAAATCACATCATTTATGCCACCTTCCTTCGAAGTATGAGTATAGTAGTAACTTTTCAGTTTATGCTTCATGTTTTTACCAGATGTGTCATTCAAAATCAAAACAAATCTTCCGATAGCATGGATCTTACACATTAGTAAGATGTTTATTGACAAATAATATCTTTACTTTCTTTGTAAATATTTCAATGGATGCTAAGTGCATTTGTTCTACATCATTGAGATATGATTCCTGTAGCAACGCGCTAACATTCATATATTCATGCGATCTATCCACATCATCTATTTTTCAGCCATCCAGTTGTCGGAATGATTCATTCTTTTAGTTACCAGATTGTCCACATCATATATTCTTAGTAGTAAAAAAACAATATTTTGACACCAATCAAATTTAACTTATCGACCAGCATGAACAATCGAATCTTGCATTTGCATTTTTCTATAGACAATCTCTAGCTTAGTGCGTCTTATACACTTTTAGATACAGCTAAAGTCCGTACAAAGATACCCGCTGCAATGCGCGGGTATCCTTCTAGTTCTATGAAGATGCAAGGTAATAAAGGGATTTGGTGTTTATACTCTTGAAGCCGATGTAGTCGTACGAAGACGCCAATCTCAAGGTCGTGTAGACGTACAAGTGATGAGTGCCACAATTGGCAGCACCTCCGTAGTTCTATATGTATCTGGTATAGATGACGTCCCTGGGCTTCGGTCCAGCAAAATAACGGAAGAAGATTGATCTGAACCGAGAGTCCGGTGTATGATGGAGAATCTCAAACCAAGTACCATTCGTGTCGTGCTTAGTCTTGTTATTTTATCTTCTTGACCAATTTATCAACTTGACGTTAAAAATGCTTTTCTACAGGATACACTCAATGAAACTGTTTACTGCCAACAACACTCTAGCTTTGGGGAATCGTCTTCTCCGGACCTTGTTTGTCTTCTTGACAAATCTTTGTATAACCTCAAACAAGCCTCTCGTGCTTGGTTCCGTCGTTTTGCCACCTTCCTTCAAATCAATGGTTTTACACCCTGTAATCTGATTCGTCTCTTTTATCTTCCGCTCCTCGGTGGAAACTGCCTATCTCTTTCTTTATGTTGATGAATCATACTCACTGCTTCCTCTGATTCTTTCTTACAACAAGTCATTGTTGGGCCATGTAGATATAAACAAAAAAATCCCTACGCGGTGATCCCAAGATCTAGCTAAGGTAGTAGGCCACGAGGATTACCACTAGACACGCAGTTGCGGAATTGAAGAAGCACATCGCTTGATGCAGTCCAGTCCTCACGACCAGATCGTCGAAGTGCTAAACGTACAACACCTCCGCCAGTATCCACACGTATGAGGAGGAGCATCGGCGGTGGTTTGCTAGGTCTAGACGGCGGTAGGACTAGACTGACTGGAGTTAGAGTTTCCAACACATGGAATGACCTAACCATGCTCGTTGGGCACCTGCACCCCAGTACATATAGGGAGTGAAAGTGGGCTTCACTCACTTGCGACCCATTCACTAAAATGTCTATATTAGTCATTGCGAGTCCAATTCACTGACTCGGTCCGTGTCCGATTTGGGTCCAACCCAAATAGATTTCCGGTTCGGGTCTAACCCAAACTTTCTCCCGCTCTTAAGTGTGTGACCCGACAGGATCATGGTGAGTCAGACACGATTTGAGTCTCACTCGTAGTCGATCAGTCGGTAGTGGCTCGTAGCAGAACGTGCTGACTCCCAAGGACCAAAGAGTCATGACGATAAACCTTCCAATGTGACTTCGTTTGAGTACCTTTTGCCTCACGATACATCTTGTCAAGCTATAGGCGAATAATCGTCATTCTTCAAATAGCTCAACTCTCTTCTCAATCCGAGATAAGTGATTTATCCGACTAACTCTTAGTCGGCCTCCTCGGTTAACATTTAACCGAGTCGTGTATGGCCATGCTTTTCGAATCATATCTTTCGAGAGGGCCCAGATAATATCTCTCCAGTCAGAGGGGTAAAATCCCAACTTGGTCATCCATATCATGCAGCTTGATTCTCAGTCTATCCAAACTCTGCCTTTATAACTACCGATTAATAGAACAACGTTTGACAGAACCTAAGTCGGTGATTCTCAATTCGGATTGTGCAATAATCTCATGCCTAAGGGTTACATTGATTGAGACATATAAATGATGACTTGTTCGTTGTATCTCAATATGGGCCAGTCTGACTCACTAAACTCTTTAGCTGATTCCGTGTATGTAGGAATATCATCACCATTCCCATAACAAGTGGAACCAAATCATCAGCTGACTTTCACATTAGACTAATTTGTGTGTCCAGCACAATCTCAATGATTAAGGACATCTAGTATAAATACCATGAATATATAGTTACACTACCGAATCACATATTCAATGAAATATATATATATATATATATATCAATAATTTATACAAGGACAATACAATAACTTTATAAATATATTGGGAATAACATCATACATGATTGCCTCTAGGGTATATTCCCAACAATCATCTCTTCACTTAATCATGAATTCTCTATGACTGATTTCGGTCCTCTTCATCATTTTCCTGGTGTCATCGCCTCTCGCACTTCCACCACTCTCTTTCTAAACCAATGGCAATATCTTCTTTATTTATTTTGTCATGCTAGTATGACTGATTGCCAGCCATGTCGCACGTCAGCTGATGTTGGTACCAAATTATCAGCCGATGGCGAACCTGTTTCAGATCCCACTCTCTATCGTACTCTCGCCGGTGCTCTCCAATATGCCACTTTAACTCGTCCTAATATATCCTACTCTGTTCAACAAGCCTGTTTATACATGCATGACTCTCGTGTTCCTCATCTTGATCATGTCAAGAAAATTCTTTGCTACATCAAATGCACTCTCGATCGTGGCCTACTTATCAACTCCTCTTCTCCCAAATGCTTGACAGTTTATTCTGATACAGACTGGAAGGTTGTCCGGACACTCGACGATCCACGTCCGACTATTTTTTTATTTGGGTGATAATCTTGTTTCTTGGTCTTTAAAAGACAGGTTACAATTTCTAGGTTTTCCGCTGAAGTAGAGTACATGTATGTTGTTCATTCCGTGGCCTACGCGGTCTGGCTTCTTCAGCTTCTTTAACATGCCACCATTGTCTATTGTGACAACATTTCTGCAGTCTATATGACGTCCAATTCAGTTCAGCATTGCCGCACCAAGCACACAGAGATTGACATTCACTTTGTTCGTGAGGAAGTTGCTCTGAACGAAGTCCGTGTTCTTCATGTTACAACAAGTGCACATTTGCCGATATCTTCACCAAGGGACTACCGGCCGCATCTTTCACCGACATACGCTCCTGTCTTCAGTCTCAAAATCGTGACGCCCGACATTGACACTGCGGGGGATATTCGAATATGAGTCGGTTTGGGTTTCCTAGCTAGATCGGTTTGTCCAAACCCTAAAGGGTCCGACTGATGTACTATCTATCAAATCTATACAAGTTATTCAACTCTCCAAATATCACTCTCTACTTTGCTTCTTGTTTAAGCAGGGCTTACTTTTGCGTCAGGTTTTTGTCCTGGTCAGGTTTTGACCTGGTGGTCGTTTCATTCTTAAGAATTATTGTACCTGGCCATCATTGATCTTATATTAAGAAGAGTAAGTTCAAGTATGGTCCGTCGAGCGAGTAGTACGATAGATGCACTGCTCTGTTGCCGAAAAGGCGCAAAAGGATAAGGTCTCAGCATTAGGCTCACAAGTCAGCAGAGATGGTTTGGACGCATCAGCTAATGTGAATATTTACGGGATAATCAGCAGTCATCTGCAGCGATGGACGCAGCTCGACCTGTCTTCCTTTCATAAAATTTGAAAGGACACCACTATATGGATGGATGGTGAGCAAGTGACTGCAGATTCCTTCCATGGGCCGGCTTCAGACTTTACAAGTAAGAGACCAACTAAAGAACGCTGCATCTTTGTTCTTGAGGGAGGAGAGGATTTGAATGGACGCTCCCTGAATAAATGCCGCATGTGTAGCACTGAAAATGATAATCACATGGGGTCCAACTTGCAAATGCCTCCAAATTTATTTGAGAAGGTGAAACATCAACGTGAAGCCTGTGCATTCGGGAGTAGAAGTGGCTTTGCCGTAGAAAAACGCAAGGGAGGGGAACATCGTGCTGTAAATAAAAGAGAAACTAGCGCGAGGCCCAAACAGCTAACTAGAGTAGGTTATCTTCTGTGCTGCTACAACGGGCCAGGATTCCATGGACGACCAGCACAGCTCCCTGGGCCGGTCCGCGTACTACACGCTAACGACGAGCACTGATACACGTTTAGTCCCACATCGGCTGTCTACATGGAGCATTACCGGTTTAAAAAGGGAGTTCCACAGCAGACCAGCATGACCTTACTTGAACAGGATCTTTCCTATAGGATCGTACCGCCTCATCCTTGACAGCCAGAGCATGATTAATGGCTGTGTGCAGTGGGCTGTGATCCCATAGCTGTAGAGGATTGTTCCTGTGACGCTCTTGCTGACCAGGGGTGGCTCATAGGTTGTGAAGGTTGTCTGACAGGCCCCCCTTCCCTTCTCTTTTTTTCTCCTTCATCTCTTGCCATGGTACTCTACTACTAGTTCTGAAAATCCTTGTCACCAATTTTTGCTCATCTGATCCAAGTTGCTAACCTCACATAGTCACCAAAGGTTTATGAAGCCCTTCTTGCAGCTAGCTAAAATGAGCATGCAGCGTTGTTGCGGTTGCCTGCACGCGGCGGGGTCAGAAGCTAATGGGGATATGGAGCTGACCGAGCCATATGTCTCGCTGCAAAGATGCTTCTCCTCTGCTGTGGCCCGGACACATTAGAGCGAAATTAAGGGCATCGAGCGAGTACGTATAGGTAGACGCACTGCTCGGTTCCAGGAAAGGCGCAAAACATAAGGCGTCAGCATCGGGTTCGCTCGAGCAGAGATGGTTTGGACGGATCAGTCTTTTTACCCTTCCTTAAGATATCAGCGAAAGAACGCTGCGTCTATGTTCTTCATCAGGCCAGCAGAGGTAAGGTGTCAAAGGTGTCGGGGGGCTGGATTGCAGCGGTATCCTTTTGAGGCGGCTGGGGTGGCTGGGGCTGGATTGCGGCGGTATCCTTTGGGAATTGCTAATTCTCAGCTAGCTGAGACTTTTTTTTGAAATTCTACCGATCTATTAATAATTATCAACAATAGTACAAAGATTTCTAAAGTAATAAAAATTACAAATAGGTCAATGAACCACCAAGCGACGACTACAAACACTAGCACGAGCCGAAGGCGCCCCGCCGTCATCGCCTCTCCATCACCGGACTTGGGCAAAGCTTGTCGTAGTAGAGCTTGTTGTAGTAGACGGACGAGAAGTCGTCGTGCTAAGGCCCAAGGACTAGCGCACCAGAGCAACAACCATCGCCGAAGATGAACAATGTAGATCAAAAGAGACTAACCTCAAAACACACATATGGAAAACGACCGGATCCAAAAACATTGATACTGATAAAAAAACCCAGACAGTTACATTATCTCTATATACATATTGGCGATGCACATGGTTTGAAACCTAAATTTTTTCGCTCGCACATGGGTTGAAATCGTGAAAGAATCTAATAAAACGTTGGACAGAGTTGCACATTGTCAATTTTTCGATCTGCATACGTAGGAAAAATGCATAGACTATTTGCTAATTACTCACTCGATGCACTAGCCGTCAAATCCCGACGCGCCATGGTTTGTATTCTTATTTTTTATGGTTCTTGGCGCAAGCGACTCATGGCCTTTTGTTGTTGCATTTCTGGACGCATGACCCTCGTGTAGGGTGTTGCTCTTGTCTGAGTCTTTGTTGAGCAGCCTGTATGGGCCTCTCGTGGGTTTGGGTAGGCCTTTCTTGGCTTGTTTTCATGGATTTCTATCTTCATATCGTCTTGTGATACAGTAACATGTACTTGCCTAGTTGCGAGTCGAGTTCTAACCGAGAGTTTTTCTTCCAGTTGCAAGTACGGTTACTATGTCTTTTTTCCAATAATGGGCGCTTTATTACTTAAAACGTTTAAGTATTATACACGGCCTCTGCATAACTAGGATGCACACAGTCGACATAGTTCACAGATCCAAACATAGAAAATAAAATAGGCAGATTACATATCAAAATTGAGAAATTGTGAGAACCAACCCGTGGTTGGATGGTTAAGAGGGTAGTGGTACCCCCAACCCACCAGAGTACAAACCCCAAGTTTGACGCTTTGGTGTCTCATAAAGGTGAAATATTCTTTTAGTGGGAGGCGCGTTCCCGTCGATAGCGTGGCGCCTGCGGTGCTTCGGCATTCTCAAGACCCGCCGGCTCAGTCTCTCGGAGATGCTTATAGGTGTAGGGTGTGTGTGCGTGTATTCATAGAGGTGAGTGTATGTATTGTGCGCGTCTGCGTTTGTACTGTTTCTCAATTTTTTTTGAGAAATTGTAAAAACGCCTAAGATGTTGAAGAGGGCCAATCCGTAGATTATGCTGCCATCCATAACGGATAAACAAATCCCGCGATGTATACTCTAGATGCGCACACACCTCTTTAAAAAGGTCGTGATACTCCGCACGATGTAGGGCCGACCAAGAGCGCAGGGTATTGGTACACTGGTAGATAACCTACAAGAGGGAACAATTTATATCATTAAAAACTTTATCATTTCTACATAGCCATACTGACCATATAATGGCAATCGCTCTAACCTGAAGAAGTAACTTATACTTGTGATCTATACCATGTAACAAATTCTCAAATATATTGACAATACTACGTGGAGGATACAAGCCTAAAACTGTTTGGGTAACTGACCACATAGACCTAGCGAAGTTGCATTGGAAAAATAGGTGTTTGGTTGTCTCATTATGATGAAAAAACACACACGCGGGATCCCCATGCCAATTTCGCCTAATAAGATTATCTTTAGTAAGGATAACTTCTCGACGAAGATACCAAACAAAAAAAATTCTTTTTAGAGGTATCTTCATTTTCCAGATCATCCTATTATCTAAAGCTAGTATGACTGACTAGACTAGTGCATTGTATAATGAACTGACGGAGAATGAACCATTCTCGCTTAAGTTCCATCGGAATTCGTCAGGCCCAGTTGACAGTTGAACATTTGCTAACCAATGTAGCAATGTGATCCAAAAGTCAAGTCTGGTTCCAATCAAATCTCTCATGAAAGTCATGTTGGGAGGGAACGATTCCAATACAGTAGCTATCGTTTCCTTCTTATAACGGACAATAGAATACAATGCAGGATATTGTTCTTGGAGTGAAGCAATGTCAAGCCACTTATCCCCCCAAAACCGTATGTGCGTTCCGTCATTAATAGAAAATGATCCAAAGCGAAAGAAGTTTTTCTTTGTCGCTATCAGACCGGCCCAAAAGTGAGAGTCATCAGGTTTCCAAACCATTTGGGACAACGCTTTTGTACCAACATATTTTCTTTTAAGTAACGTTTGCCATACCCCCTCTTTAGTTAATAACTTGAAGATCCACTTACTAAGGAGGGCTAAATCCTTGATCTGCAGATCATGAATACCCGATCCACCATGTTCTTTGGGTCGACAAAGCACACTCCATTTAGCCAGTCTGTACTTCTTTCTCTCATTATCTCTCTGACAAAAGAATCTTTATCGAAAATAATCCAACCTTTGTAAGACTCCTTTTGGAAGTTGGAAGAATGATATCATATACAGTACCATATTACTTAGCATTGAATTGATGAGTACCAATCTTCCCTCTATGGAGAGAATTTTACCCTTCCAGCTGCTCAACCTGAACCGCAGTCTTTCCTCGATGATTTTCCATTAAGCATATGTAAGCCTCCGATAATGAACCGGAATAACCAAATACCTAATTAGAAAAATGCCCTGACTACAGCCAAAGAGCTCAGCATACATATCAGCCACATCCTAGGCCTCGCCAAAACAGAACAATTCGCTTTTATGGAAGTTAATTTTAATCCCGAAAACTGCTCAAAAGTTGAAAGAATTAGTTTCGGATTTTTTCCTTCTCAAGATCATGTTCCATAAATAAAATTGTATCATCGACATATTGAAGGATAGATAAACTGCCATCCACTAGATGGGGAATCACCCCTTAAATTTGGCCATCAGACTTTGCACGCTCAATCATGATAGATAACATATCAGTCACTATATTAAATAGCATTGGTGATAAGGTATCTCCCTGTCTTAGCCCTTTTTTTATCTGGAAGTATTTGCAACGTCATCATTGATTTTGATAGCAACACTACCTCCCTACACAAAGCCATGGACTAATGCACGTCACTCAGCTGAAAAATCTTTCATTCTATGAGTCTGCTAAAAGAAAGACCATTTGATTTTATCATAAGATTTCTCGAAATCGATTTTAGAATAACCCCATTCAACTTCTTCCTATGTAGTTCATGCACTGTCTCATGTAAGGTAACCAGACCGTCAAGTATATTGCGACCTTGCATGAAAGCAGTTTGAGATGGGCGAACTACATGATCAACCACTAAAATTAACCTGATAGTATCCACTTCGATGAGAATCTTAAAACTAACATTAAGAAGACATATCGGTCTATATTGCTGGTTTTGTTCTGCCTCATTAACCTTAGGAAGTAAAATTATCTCACCAAAATTCAGGCGAAACAAATCTAGTTGACTAGCATGCAAGGCACATAATATCTCAAGAAGATCTACTTTGACGACCTCCCAAAATGTTTGTTGTGTTCCATTTGGAAAACAACCTTCTTGATCTCCTCCTCAGTATAGGAAGCAGTCAGTAGATTGTTTTCCTCAATAGAAACATGTGGTACATCATCTATTTGGGACTCATCCAAAGAGAAGTTACCTTCTTCTGGTGTCCGAACACATATTTATAATAATTTGTAATATAAGACTTTAACTGGTCTTGCCCTTCTATTGTTCCCTCATCTTGTATTAAGGAACGAATTGGTTTGTTCCTGTGTCTACTGTTAGCAACACTATGGAAGTATCTTTTATTCGAGTCCCCATGCAAAATAAATTGAGCTTTGGAATGTTGGTACCATTTGAGTTCCTTCTCACGCAAAAATCGCGCTAACTCTGCATTTGATTGGCTCTTGAGCTTAATCTCCTGTGTAGTCAACAATCGAGATTCTGCTAACGCTTCGAGTTCGTCAATGATAGATACAAGCAGTTGCTTTTCTTTTTTTAAGAATACTAGTCGTATGTCGTGCCCAACCCCCAAGGTGTTTGCATGTCGTACGCACTTTATTATTCTACCTATGGATTGGAGTACATCTAGTAACCGGTCTTTCCCATACTGCCTTGACCATATCCTGAAAACCTTCACGGTGCAGCCATCCAAGTTCAAACTTGAAAGTTCTAGCACACTGTGTCATAGGCGTTCTGGTAGTAAGCAAAATGGGAGCATGATCCGACAGTGCCTTGATACATTCTAGAGCACGTACCGAGACTAGGGGAAAATGATCTTCCCAATGTGAGTCCATCAGTACCCGATCCAGTTTTTCGTACGTTGGCTCTAGAAGACTATTTCCAAGTAAATTGTCTCTCAACCATTGTTACCTCTTTTAAATCCAAACTATTGATGACAACATTGAATAAAAAGGCCAATGATCGTAAAATCGACCTTTACTCTTCTCGAGTGGAAAACGAAGCAAATTAAAATTGCCTCCTATAAGAATAGGATATGGATTGTCCTTTGCTAAGTTAACCAATTCTCGAAGAAAAACAGCTTTAAACTCGTCCTGGGCACCACCCATAGAAAAAATAGCGCGCTTTTTCTAAGCTATAGCGGCGCTTTAGCATATTTAGGAGGTGAACGCTACGCTATGCAAAATCTGCTCGCTATGACGCTAATCACGCTTTAGCGGTGCTAAATACGCTATAACGTCACAAGGAAATAGCGACGTTAAAAATCTATGAATATAGTACCACCCGATAAGTCCATTATGCCCATAAATCCACCATGCCCAACACTATGCATCTAAATCTAACTCAACTCAACCATATTCCCCAGTTCTCCCTCCCCACATGACGGTGACGGTTGCTGACAGACTGCAATACCCGCCTCCTCCAGGTTCAGCCGATTGGCCGCCTCCGCTCGGCACGTCCACCAAACACACCGAAGCACTAGGAGGATGCGCATCTCAAGTTCTCGACCAGTGAGCTAACCTGGCGCAAGTCTTCTCCTCCAACTTGTCCTACACCAGATATCAATCAAACTTTGTCGTTTAGCCACTATTAGTTAATTGTTTATGCATGTATTACTCCAAAAAAATAGCTGCTGAAATCCCTAATAATACATGCTATACCTCAATTTTTTAACACACGCTATTTTGAAAAATAGCGCGCTATAACTTCCATAGCGTCTGGAGAAGGGCCACGCTAAAAGAAATAGCGCACTATTTTTTCCTTGACAGCACCATACACAACAACAAGGCTCCAAATGAAGTTATCTGCTTTGTTACGAATATGTTGTTTGATATGAAACTCACCATCCGAACAAGCTAAAACCTCCATGGTGTCAGACCTTATGCCAAAATACCACTAGAACGATCACGTGGTGGGCGTGAATGCCATACAAAGTCAATACCTCCTGAAATTCGGTCCAGCAGACTTGTAGAGAATTCATGCCTACCCGTTTCTGAAATTGCAACAAAATCTAAATTATGGTCCCTAGAATAGTGAGCAATATGTAAATGTTTAGCTAAGTCACGAAAACCTCTATTATTTGAAAACATGGCATTCATCGGGAAACTATTATAGATTTTGGTGCGACATCTCGTTTCCGAGATTTATTACATTTCTTACCGGAGGTTGATTTTCAATCAGATGTTGTTAGTTCCTATATGGAAATAAGTCTATCCTCATCGAAACCAACGTCCAATACTTCACCCACGAGATTAGAGTTGACCATCACAGTTGTGGCAATCACATCCTCATCCTATATAGGTGGTATCTAACATGGTCAAGTCTTTTGGAACAACCGTTAAACGGTCAAATTCCATCCGCCTCAAGACCTTTGTTGAAACAGAAATATCATTAACATTCTTACCTAGACTAATCCCTACAGTATTCAACTTAGAAGAAATATGCGTAGAGGAAAAATAGAGAAAGGATTTCGAAGATGAGGAATTACCAGTGGTGTCCAAGTTCTTCTCTGCCTTGCGACACAGGGCCTTCGCCATGGAATCCTCGTCAGTGACAGAAGCCCTGTCCGACCCCACTGGATGGCGTACGATTCGATGCAGTGCGGGTGCCACCATTCTGGTATATCTCGGAATGACCTCCAGGGGAGGAGCAGCCTCAACCCTAGAGTCCATCTCAATGGCACACTCCAGAATGTGCGAGCCCTGCCGGCCCTCTGTCAGCAATACCTTGCAGTCCTCCTCGACCGAAGCATCCTGGAACCCCGACCGTGACAGCCCAGAGACCTTTGCTGGTGAATAACCCCTGCTGGTGGGCAGGCCAGCTACTAGCTGCTCGGTGCGGCTCAAGAATTGCCCAGCTGGTGAGGCTACCAGGGGCAGTTTGTCGCCCAGAGCAGTAGCATGCTGCAGTTTGTCGCCCTTGTCGTGGTCCAACACCGAGCCTAGGGAAGGCCCAGCCGACGGAGCAGCAACTATCGTATCATACATAGCGGCGTGTAGTAGCTAGCTCGGCACTCCCGACGCGGCCTATTGTCACAGTTGTAGTATCAGCAGATCGAGGCTCTAGCATGTAACATCCCAAAACTTCAATCCAAGCTTATCAAGATCAAATCATCCAAAAATAGGGTTAACAAAAACTTTTCCAAATTTAAAATGAAAGCATTCATTTGTGTATTCATTTAAAATAGGAGTTGTTTGAATTGCCATGATTGATTGATCCAATGCTTGTAGAATGTTTCTTAGGTGATTTAAACATCATCTACATCATTCCCAAACTTTTCTTAAAGAAAATCAAATCAAAAAGAATTAAAAAGAAGGAATGGTCATTTTGGCAAATTTAACTCTCATGCCTACTTTGGCTATTCCTAGTACTCAATTCTTAACAGAAACAATTCTTGATCTTTGAACCACTTGCTAGTACACATAATGAGGTACCAAGGCCCACCTTTTGATCTGCTAAAAACATTCTGTTAACTATTTTAAAAGACAGTTTAAAATTGAATCTAATGCATATGCATAGATCACCCCTATTTCAAAAACCATCTAATTGAGCTCTATTTTCAAAACCCTTGCAACCAGAGACCACCTATCACTAGTGGATATCACTCAAAAAATTTGAAACCAAAATTCAAAACTTTCTTTCATGCGGCCATTTCATCAAACACTTGGCATGCATATTATCACCTCTAATCCTAGCTCACTGTTTACAACAGGGTTTTGCCTCCAATTGATCCTCTTTTATCTCCTCTGTCCCCTCCTAGTCTAACCAAACCCTTAACACCCCTCTCCCTTGTCCCTAACCCTCTTGCCATGTCAACCCGAGGGCATGGTCGCCGGCCAAACTTTGCCCCGCCGCAGCAGACCATCTCCCCCTCTCTCGCAGTGTCTAGGAGGTAGCCAGGAGCTCACCGCCACCCCCTATCCCTTGCCCAAGTCCAGAGCAGCAGTGGACCACCGAGCACAAACCGCGCCCAGTGCCACCGCACCATGCCAGTGCTGCCCCTAGAGCACGCCTTGTCCCCGCTCGTACAGACCATCCCTTGGCACCAGCCCACGCCCGCCGCTCCACCTCGACCTGGAGAACACCCCAGACATCCCCGTTCACCGCCCAAGGCCTCACAGCCACCGCTCGCCGTGGACACCGCCGCCTCTGCCTCTCAGAGCGCCACCTCGCCTAGATCACGTGCCACCGCCCCTACGATCGCATTTAAGTTCTAGAGCACCGCCAGGGAACCGCCCATCGATCGCCACCCCCAGCCATGCCTCTACCTCGCCGTAGCCATGTTGCCACCGTCGCCTGCCTATCCCGCTCGGTCTCATCGTCGGGCCTATAAAAGGAGCCCTCCCCAGCCTCTTCTCTCCACACTATTCCACTCCCCTCACCTCTCTGAACCTCACCCACCTCTAGCCGGAGCAAGTGGAGCAGCAGCTCGCCGGAATTGGAGCCGGAGCAGCCGCGGCAGGAGGAGAAGGGCACCGTTGATTGCGACCATCCCAAGCTCCGCCGCAACCGTGCCTCGCCTCGCCGTCGTCTTCCACGTCGTTGGCCCGCCTCGCCGACCCTGCTGGAGCCCTGGTACGCCCCCAGTAGACCCCCACCGAGCCGCTAAGGTTCGAGCTCACGGCGACTTTGTCGCGTCGACGACCCTCATCCGCTGATCTCGCTTCTAATCCTACCCCACAGCTGCATCGTGCTGCTGCTTAAGTGTCGCTGACAAGCGGGACCCCCCTATCAGCTGAGCCCCGCGCCGTGGAGCGCCACTGGGCCGGCTCAAGTCCTTTCCCGTGCTAGCCCATAGATTCAAATCTGGATTTTTCTTTTTTTAGTTAAATCTAGTTTTTGTCCAATTTTTAAAAAATCAATTCAGAGAGTTTTAGAAATCCAAATTGCATGAAACCAATTTTGTCTGAAAGGTATTAAAATGATCTATCCAAGCCCGTTGGATTTAATTCAATTAGAGTTATAGATCTCTCCTAATAAAAATAAGAAGACAGAAGCTTTTGCAACTTGCAACATTTTTATAAAATCAACCAAGTTAGCTTTGGAGTTGATTCCGACTCTCAAAAATCACATTTCATCATATCTATCTAAATATGTAATAATATTAAGGTTTACATGCAGTGACTTTGCACTAGTACCAAAATAATGCTATATAGGCATTTCTAGTCACTTTAAGTCATTAAATAATGAACTTAAACCAAAGTGATATTGATCCACCCTTAAATCTCATTCCCACATGTTAGAATATGTGGTGAGGACATGTGTCCACATGATCCCATATTTTGGTGGTGAATATTAAATTTTAGTTAATATTTCAATGAGTAGAAATTACTTTTCTAAAATAAAAAGGATGAAACTATTGAAATTAAACTTGTGATGCTTGTGATGATAATAGATCATCAATTGTGTGTTTTAGAATGCTACTTAGCCTAGTTAAGCATTGTTTGGTGATTGTGCACTCTCTATGTATTTATAGACGCTAGTACCGACCAAGCTTTCGAGGAGGAGGAGTTCTACCAAGAAGAAGAAGAAGAAGAAAACTTCAACCACTGCACCAACCAAGGCAAGCTATTGTTATCAAGCTAGAATTAATCTAGATGAATGAGCAAGGATGCTTTAGGCATGCTTTGATCACACCCCCTTTAACTATTAGTTACCTCAAGTCTTATTGACAAGTTTTACCTCCCTTAGTTTACACAAAGTTCTTGACTTGTTTGAAGGTAGCATAAAGAGTATAAAACTTGACCTACTTAGAAACCTTTAGATGTCATTCTATGGCATGAGATTGATCCCATCCTTCCACCTTAGTGAACACTCTTAACTTAGTCTTTTAGAGTAGATCAAAAACTTGAGTCACTTTAGATGGGAACACTTGGTGAAAATGAAGTATGAAAACCTTGGAATGATGAGTCATTCTATTGAGATGTTTTGACATGTGTTGAGAAACACAACTGGTTTATGACGATGAAAATGATGAGGCATGAGCCTTAACCCCTTTTATAAAACTGATGGTTGGATTCGGATGCGATACCATTCCAAATTTACCGTACAACCACATTACCTGAATTGGGTAAGGCTTAGCTGGAAATTTATATGCATTAGTATTAGTTCCCTCACGGGAGAGGTTTGAGCTGAGGCTACCTCTCAATGTTGTCCACCTATGAAGTGCCCAAGATGACTGATGGTCATGGTTGGGAGGCCATGCTCATAGGAGAGGTGCTTATACTAGGGTGTGTAAAGGGAAGGTTATGTTTGATTATCTGCATACTAAGTATGATGATTCAGGGTTATCCCCATGTATGTATCGAATCTTGTGGTGAAAGTGTACCACCTCTGCAGAGTGTCAAACTATTCGAATAGCCGTGTCCGCGGTTATGGACAGTTGGAATGGCCATACTGTTTCGTTGTCAGATGTTTTCTAAATAACTTGAAATGAATGATGAACTTTGACTTGACCACAACAGGGTTGTGTTGATGATAATAGCTTCCTGGTTTAAGTGATTCTAGAACTTTACTTTATCTTTCTTTGCTTCTAAACTCAGCTTAGGTTCAAACTTGATTTGATAGTTAAATTAGATTCAACACTTTAACTTAGAATTATAGTACCTGTTAATATTAGTTTGCGAGTACTTAAAGAGTACTCATGGCGTTTGTCCCTGGCTATTATCATGGCCAGACTATGAAGGAGACTATCAAGATGATGGTCAACAGGACGACTATGATAACTAGGACTATCTCGTCACAAGATTGCTCGTGCCTCAAGATGGACCCCACCGCTACGCTTATCTTTTATTTCCGCTGCTTGTTGTATTAAAGACTGGATCATGAGATCCTTATTTGTGTAAAACCTTATGTATGGTTTGTAATGGATGATGTACTATGGTATCCAATCCGTTATGTCTCGCAAAAATGGTAATCCTGGGATTGCGAGGTATGGCATAACGGGCATCTGGGATTAAAAATCCGGGTGTTGACAAGTTGGTATCAGAGCCATCCTGATCATAGGAGACCCTAGTTAGAATGGACGTCTAAACTAAAAACTTAGCTTCAAAACTAAAGAGAGTATTTATGAAAAACTATTTCCCCTCTTACCCTTGTGAACTCATTCTTTCTCAAAAATTCATGTTCCTCAGAATTCTTACATTACTACTTAAAAATTTGACACACTTGATCACTTCACTAACTTCATCATCCTTAATTCTTGTAGATGGAGACTCAGTTCAGCAAGTTTTACCAGTTGGGAAACGGAGGTCAGCTGATCTTCGAGAGGGGTCTGGATTCACTGTCGGAGCTACTAGGACGCCCACATCCGGAGTTTCTTGGAGCTCAACTTCCAGGACCCCCAGGAGGAGACCTACAGTGGCTAGTCACCGTGGATCTTCGAGGAAGCATCGAAGCACCAACTTCCGGGGGAGTTTAGTTCTCCGTGAGAGAGAACAACTGGCTAGATGGATTAGCCAGGGCAATGCATGAAGCTCTCGCACGTCTATGTGCCCTCAATGTCAACAAGATCCAAGGAACCCGTTTTGCCCACTATGCAAGACGTGACTTCATGGGAATGCCGATGGAGATGCCAAGTCACCCAGAGTTGAGGCGTCAAGTGGAGAACCTTGATTTCTTGCTTCATGACAGACAGCAGGAACTGGACAATGCCAGGGAGTTAGCCAACCAGAACCGTGCCATCACCGACCAGAAGGCCCAGACTTTCGCACTGCTCGCCCAAGATCGCCAGTCTCTTTGCTGCTAGCGTGCAAAGAAGGATCGCACCATCACCCGTCTTCGCAAGAAGGTGGCCGACCTCGAGAAGACCGTCAAGGAGCAGGAAGCTCAGCTTGCCACCAAGGAAGAAGATGATGAGGGTGAAGACATCCAGGGAGATATGGATTCTTACCTCAACAACGATGATGACTTTCTGGAGGAGGATGTTGTGGACTTCTACACTGATGATGAAGACTCCGACTTCATCGACGATGAGTAGAGGCACTAGAGCACTATCGTAGCATGAGATGTATCATCTCATTGTATCGTAGCTTGCAGAATGGTTCTTCAAACCATCTGTTTTCCCTTTTGCTTGTTGTGGTGTGTGTTGTATCGTGTGCTTGCTTACATGAATGAAAAAGAAGGTAGTTGAAAAACCTGAGTCTAACTCAATGTTTTAGCTTTGAAAACCCAAAACCATGAACCTTAGAATTTCCCTCTTACCCCTATATCTATCAAAATCTTTAGATGACTCGTGGAAACCAAGGAGGGAGCAGCTCGTCGCAGGACCCAATGCTGCAGATCTTGCAGAATCTCATCGCGGACCATGAAGCAAGGTACGAAGGCCAAGCCAACTTAGCAACATTGTAGCAGATCGCCCAAATGGCTCTCAACAACCACGGACATGGAAATCAGGATCACCAAGGATCCAAACTCAAAAACTTTCAGAACACAAATCCCCCAATCTTTAACCAATCTGAAAACCCATTAGATGTCAGATGAGTTACGCACCATGGAAAACAACTTAGAGGTTGCCAGAGTTGATGAGAATGAGAAAGTTCTCTTCGCCACCCACTATCTGGCAGGAGATGCAAGAGCTTGGTGGAATAGCATCCGCAATATGAACCATGGCCAGGTGATGACCTAGGAAGCATTCAAGGTCAAGTTCAGCCGCACTCACGTGCCGCAAGGTCTTGTCAACAGGATGAGAGATGAATTCCGCGAATTGAAGCAAGGAAGAATGACTGTGGTGGAGTACCGTGACAAATTCTTGTCACTTGCCAGATATGCACCGGATAAGATCAACACGGAGGCCAAGAAGAAGGAGAGATTCTTAAACGGACTACATGATGAGATGCAGACTGTCCTCGTCAACATCCGTTTTGATGATCTCGAAGAGCTAGTCGACTCTGCCATTTAGATGGAAGGGAAGATTAACCAGGCAAACGACAACCGCAAGCACCGTATGATGCAAAATCTGGATCTAGTAGTCACCAAGTACCGTCCCAACCCTCACCAGATATGCACCAAGGAACAACCAAATTCGCCCAAAGTTCTCCTAAACCAGAAGTGAGGTAATGAAGTCCGGAGGAAACAATCACAACTCCGCAATGCCAACAATTTCAACCGTGCCCTCCCAAGAGCAACAACAACAACACCGCTTCAGAATCGGCAGCAATGTCAGGTTGTCAGATCAAGGACAAGTCCCAGATCACTTGTTTCGAGTGTGGAGTGAAGGGTCACTACTCCAATGAGTGTCCCAAGAAGACTGCCACCAATGCCCCTGTGAATACCCCAGCTCAGCAGCAGCGTCGTGTTCAACCAGGAAGGAGATTTTCCCTAGGGAACCCTCAAAACCACAACGGCCGTCTCTTCCACATGAACGCAGAAGAAGCCCAGGAAGCGCCAGATGTAGTGCTGGGTATGTTTTCTGTCAACTCGGTTTTAGCAAGAGTATTGTTTGATTCTGGAGCATCGCATTCATTTGTCACCGAAGAATTTGTATGCACTAGTAAGATTCACCCAACCAACCTGAAGCATGTCATGATAGTTCAAATCCCCGGTTCAACAACAAAAGCTAGAAAAATTTGCAAAGTTGTACCTATCAGAATACATGGGATAGATTTTTATGTCAACCTAATTGTACTTGGAACCAAAGGATTGGAAGTAGTACTAGGTATGGACTGGATGTCAAGGCATAAAGGACTGATAGACCGTGCTAAGAAAGCCATCACTATGACCAGTAGTTCTGGAGTAACAGTAGAGCATATCTCTGAAACCTTACCCCGTCAATTCAAGTGCAACAAGATTGTAGTCCTGCTCACCATTGACCAAGTCAGAGTAGTCTGTGAATACGACGACGTATTTGTTGGAGATATGCCCAAGAGGCAATAATAAAAGTGGTTATTATTATATCTTTGTGTTTATGATGAATGTTTACATCCCATGCTATAATTGTATTATAAGGAAACTCTAGTACATGTGTGTTTTGTAAACATAAAAGAGTCCCTAGTAAGCCTCTTGTTGAACTAGCTTGTTGATTAATTGATGATCATGGTTTCCTGATCATGGACATTGGATGTGATTAATAACAAGGTTATATCATTAGGAGAATGATGTGATGGACACACACCCATAGTAAGCGTAGCATAAGATCAAGTCATTAAGTTCGTATTGCTGTAAGCTTTCAAATACATAGTAACCTAATCCTTCGACCATGAGGTTATGTTAATCACCATCACCGGATGGGTACTTTGATGACATCAAACGCCGCTTCCTAACTGGGCGGTTATAAAGGTGTCATTGGGTATTCTGAAAGTATGTGTTGAAGCGCATAGACCAAGATTGGGATTTGTCCATCCATATGACGGATAGATATACTCTGGGCCCTCTCGGTAGAATGTCATCTAGATAGCTTGCAAGCATGTGACTGGGTCACAAGGGATGACATAACATGGAACGAGTAAAGAGTACTTATCAGTAACGAGTTAGAACTAGGTATGGAGATACCGACGATCAAACCTCGGATAAGTAGAATATCGTGTGACAAAGGGAATTGGTTTCGTATGTTAATGGTTCTATTGATCACAAAGTCATCGTTGAGTATGTGGGAGCCGTTATGGATCTCCAGATCCCGCTGATGGTTATTAATCGGAGAGGTGTCTTCATCATGTCTGCATATTCACGAACCGTAGGGTGACACACTTAAGGTTTAAAGTTGTTTTAAGTAGATATGGAATATGCGTTGGAGACCGAATGATGTTCGGAGTCTCAGAATGGATCCGGGACATCACGAGGAGATCTGGAATGATCCGGAGAATAAGATTCATATATAGGGGATCATTTTCTAAGTTAGGAAATGTTCCAGAGTGTTTGTATGGAGATTCTAGAAGGTTTCGGAATGTTCTGGAAGGTTCTAGAGGATTTCTTGGAGTTTACTTGAAAACCAAGGAAGGGATCAAGGAGTCCAAGTGGGGCAAGACACGGATTCGTGGGGGAGGAGAACTCCTCCCCCTTCCCACCGCCGGCCCTAGGAGGGGAGTCCTACTAGGACCCCCCCTCCCCAGGCGCGCCTCCCTCCCTTAAATAGAAGGGAGGGGGCGCCCCCTCTTGGCCCTCTTAGATAACACCCAATCTCTGCCGCCTCTCTCCTCTACCTTTCTTCTGCACAGGCATAGGCGAAGCCCTGCAGAATTCTATACTCCACCACCACCACGCCGTCGTGCTGCTGGGATTCCATGGAGAAGATCTACTACCTCCACGCTCTGGAACGGGAGAGGAAGGTCGCTTCGACTCAGACGTGACCGTCATGAAGCGCCGCTGGAACGCTAGCCGGAAGGATCGTCCACACGATCTTGAGATCGGCAAGTGATCGACTACATCATCCACGAGATCTAATATCGTAACGCTTTCGGTTCTACGAGGGTTAGTACCGATCTATCTCGTTGCTCATGTCTAATAGATTAGATCTTGGCTTTTATCTAGATTAGATCTGGGTTTTGTTCGTTCTTGCGGTAGAATTTTTTTGTTTTCCATGCTACGAACCCATCAGTATTCCTAGATGAATTGCCAGGTATGCCCCCGGATAGGGATATTGAGTTCATTATCGAACTAATCCCCGGAACCGGACCTATAGCCCAGAGACCCTATACCATGAACCCCGCAGAGTTAGTGGAACTGAAGAAGCAGTTGGATGCCATGTTAGCAACAGGCTTGATTCAGCCAAGCGCATCGCCATGGAGATCACCAGTGTTATTCGTCGACAAGAAAGATGGAGGCAATCGTTTGTGTACAGATTACAGGAAGTTGAATGACGTCACCATCAAGAACAAGTACCCTTTGCCAAAGATAGAGGATCTATTTGATCAGTTGACTGGAGCTCAGGTATTCTCAAAGATTGATCTTAGGACTGGTTATCACCAACTTAAGATTCGTGCAACGGATATTCCGAAGACCGCCTTTACTACTCGCTATGGTTTATACGAGTATACGGTTATGTCTTTTGGATTAACCAAAGCCCCTGCTTATTTCATGAATCTTATGAATAAGATCTTTATGAATTTCCTAGATAAGTTTGTAGTTGTGTTTATCGACGACATCCTTATCTACTCCAAGTCAGAAGAAGAGCATGAACAACATCTGAGAATCATCCTAGAAACCCTGAGAGCATCGTTATATGCCAAGTTCAGCAAGTGTGAGTTTTGGCTGAAAGAAGTAGGATTCCTAGGACATATTGTTTCTGCCGAAGGAGTCTCTGTTGATCCCACCAAGATCAAAGATGTCGAGGAATGGGAAGCCCCAACCAATCAAACCCAAGTTCGTTCGTTTCTCGGATTAGCGGGATATTACCGCAAGTTCGTAGAAGGATTCTCGAGCATAGCCCGACCAATGACCCAATTGTTGAAGAAGGACAAGAAGTTTGAATGGACAGACAAGTGTGAAGCCAGTTTCCAAGAGCTGAAGAAAAGATTGATATCAGCCCCAATTCTGATCATGCCAGACATCAAGAAGCCGTTTGATGTGTATTGTGATGCATCCAAGATTGGCCTAGGATGTGTATTGATGCAAGAAGGCAAAGTCATCGCGTATCTGTCTCGACAACTGAAGCAACATGAGCAGAACTATCCGACCCATGATCTTGAGCTAGCACCTGTGGTTCTAGCATTGAAGACATGGCGTCATTATTTGATGGGTAATCGCTGTGAGATTTACTCAGATCATAAGAGCTTGAAGTATATCTTCACTCAGAAGGAGCTGAATATGAGGCAAAGAAGATGGATAGAGTTAATCAAGGATTATGACCTTGACATTCACTATCACCCCGGCAAAGCCAATGTGGTAGCGGATGCTCTTAGCAGATTGCCGTGTAGGCTTAACACCATGATCAAAGAGAAGCGACCAAGTTTGTATGAGGAGTTGGAGCAGTTCAGGACTAAGTTAGTTAGCAAAGGATTCCTAGCTAGCATTGAACTTCAACCCACCTTGTTTAGCCAAATCAAGGAAGCCCAGAAGGGAAATGAAAGTATCGACGGAATCAAACGTCGTATTGGTATAGGAAAGGTACCTGGATTCACCGAAGACGAAGAAGGAGTACTATGGTACAAAGGACGATTCGTGTCCCGCAGATTCGAGTCAAGGAAGTTATCATGAAGGAAGCTCATGATACTCTTTATTCTATCCACCCCGGAGGAACAAAGATGTATTAGGATTTGAAAGAGCAATTTTGGTGGCACAAGATGAAGAGAGAGATCGGAAGCTACATCGCCAAATGTGACATCTGTCAAAGAGTCAAAGCAGAGCATCAGAGACCTGCAGGATTGTTGCAACCATTGCAGATTCCGGAATGGAAATGGGATTCCGTCGGAATGGACGTTATCACAGGTTTACCTACTTCTAGTAGGGGAAATGACTCAATCTGGGTCACAGTTGATCAACTGTCCAAGGTAGCCCACTTCATACCTGTCAAGACAACCTACCAGAGTGCAAAACTAGCAGAGCTGTACATTGCTAGGATTATTAGTCTGCATGGAACCCCCAAGACCATCGTCTCAGATCGAGGAACCCAGTTTACTTCAAGATTTTGGCATAAAGTTCAGGAAGGTTTAGGAACCAAGTTGAACTTCAGTACCGCTTATCACCCGCAAATAGATGGACAAACTGAGAAAGTCAATCAGATCTTAGAGGATATGCTTAGAGCTTGTGTGTTGGAATATGGATCAAAATGGGAAGACTGCCTGCCTTTCGCAGAATTCTCATATAACAACAGTTATCAAGCTAGTTTGCAGATGGCACCATTTGAATTCCTATACGGAAGAAAGTGTCGTACACCTTTGAATTGGTCGCAAGTAGGAGAGTTAGATCTTTGGACCCGACATTCTCCGAGAAGCAGAAGAGAAAGTTCACAAAGTCCGTGAGCATCTCAAGACCGCCCAATCCAGACAGAAGAGTTATGCTGACAAAAGAAGGAGAGACCTGACTTTCAATGTCGGAGATTTCGTATATCTCAAGGTTTCACCATTGAAGAGAACTCAACACTTTAGCCTGAAAGGAAAGTTAGCTCCCAGATATATCGGACCTTTCAAGATTCTGAACCGCCAAGGAGAAGTATCGTATCAACTGGAACTGCCTGAAGAGATGTCAGCCATCCACAATGTGTTCCATATCTCGTTACTTCGCAAATGCTTGGAAGTGCCTAAAAAGACTGAAGTTTTCAAGAACATCGATCACAGAGCTGTGGAAATCAACAATGACCTGACCTATCGGGAAGTGCCCATCCGTATCTTAGAATAAGCCTACAGAACCACCAGGACCAGGAGTATCAAGTTTCTCAAGATTCAGTGGAGCAACCATACTGAGGAGGAAGCTACTTGGGAGCGAGAAGATTACATTAGGACGGAGTTCCCCGATCTCTTTAGTTCCTAGTTTTCTTTGTAAATCTCGGGACGAGATTTTGTTTAAGGGGGGAAGGTTTGTAACATCCCAAAACTTCAATCCAAGCTTATCAAGATCAAATCATCCAAAAATAGGGTTAACAAAAACTTTTCCAAATTTAAACTGAAAGCATTCATTTGTGTATGCATTTAAAATAGGAGTTGTTTGAATTGCCATGATTGATTGATCCAATGCTTGTAAAATGTTTCTTAGGTGATTTAAACATCATCTACATCATTCCCAAACTTTTCTTAAAGAAAATCAAATAAAAAAGAATTAAAAAGAAGGAATGGTCATTTTGGCAAATTTAACTCTCATGCCTACTTTGGCTATTCCTAGTACTCAATTCTTAACAGAAACAATTCTTGATCTTTGCACCCCTTGCTAGTACACATAATGAGGTACCAAGGCCCACCTTTTGATCTGCTAAAAACATTCTGTTAACTATTTTAAAAGACAGTTTAAAATTGAATCAAATGCATATGCATAGATCACCCCTATTCCAAAAACCATCTAATTGAGCTCCATTTCCAAAACCCTTGCAACCAGAGACTACCTATCACTAGTGGATATCACTCAAAAATTTTGAAACCAAAATTCAAAACTTTCTTTCATGCAGCCATTTCATCAAACACTTGGCATGCATATTATCACCTCTAATCCTAGCTCACTGTTTACAACAGGGTTTTGCCCCCAATTGATCCTCTTTTATCTCCTCTGTCCCCTCCTAGTCTAACCAAACCCTTAACACCCCTCTCCCTTGTCCCTAACCCTCTTGCCATGTCAACCCGAGGGCATGGTCGCCGGCCAAACTTTGCCCCGCCGCAGCAGACCATCTCCCCCTCTCTCGCAGTGTCTAGGAGGTAGCCAGGAGCTCACCGCCACCCCCTGTCCCTTTCCCGAGCCCAGAGCAGTAGTGGACCACCGAGCACAAACCGTGCCCAGTGCCACCGCACCATGCCAGTGCCGCCCCCAGAGCACTCCCTGTCCCCGCTCGCACAGACCATCCCTTGGCACCAGCCCACGCCCGCCGCTCCACCTCGACCTAGAGAACACCCAGACATCCCCGTTCGCCGCCCAAGGCCTCACAGCCACCGCTCACCGTGGACACCGCCGCCTCTTCCTCTTAGAGCGCCACCTCGCCCAAACCGGGTGCCACCGCCCCTACGATCGCATTTAAGTTCTAGAGCACCGCCAGGGAACCGCCCATCGATCGCCACCCCCAGCCATGCCTCTACCTCGCCGTAGCCATGTCGCCATCGTCGCCTGCCCATCCCGCTCGGTCTCAACGTCGGGCCTATAAAAGGAGCCCTCCCCAGCCTCTTCTCTCCACACCATTCCACTCCTCTCACCTCTCTGAACCTCACCCACCTCTAGCTGGAGCAAGTGGAGCAGCAGCTCGCCGAAATTGGAGCCGGAGCAGCCGCGGCAGGAGGAGAAGGGCGCCGTTGATTGCGACCACCCCAAGCTCCGCCGCAACCGCGCCTCGCCTCGCCGTCGTCTTCCACATCGTTTGCGCGCCTCGCCGACCCTGCTGGAGCCACAGTACGCCCCAAGAGACCCCACCGAGCCGCTTAGGTCGGCGACCTGTTGCCGTCGACGACGACCCTCAGCCGTTGATCTCGCTTCTAATACGACGGCCCACATCGCTGCACTGCTTCACGTTTAAGTGTCACGACAAGCGGGACCCCGTCACCGAGCCCCAGTGGAGCGCCACTGGGCCGGCTCAAGTCCTTTCCCGCGCTAGCCCATAGAATCAAATCTGGATTTTTTGTTTTTTAGTTAAATCTAGTTTCTGTCCACTTTTTAAAAAAATCAATTCAGAGAGTTTTAGAAATCCAAATTGCATGAAACCAATTTTTTCTGAAAGGTATTAAAATGATATATCCAAGCCCGTTGGATTTAATTCAATTAGAGTTATAGATCTCTCCTAATAAAAATAAGAAGATAGAAGCTTTTGCAAATTGCAACATTTTTATAAAATCAACCAAGTTAGCTTTGGAGTTGATTCCAACTCTCAAAAATCACATATCATCATATCTATCTAAATATGTAATAATATTAAGGTTTACATGCAGTGACTTTGGACTAGTACCAAAATAATGCTATATAGGCATTTCTAGTCACTTTAAATCATTAAATAATGAACTTAAACCAAAGTGATATTGATCCACCCTTAAATCTCATTCCCACATGTTAGAATATGTGGTGAGGACATGTGTCCACATGATCCCATATTTTGGTGGTGAATATTAAATTTTAGTTAATATTTCAATGAGTAGAAATTACTTTTCTAAAATAAAAAGGATGAAACTATTGAAATTAAACTTGTGATGCTTGTGATGATAATAGATCATCAATTGTATGTTTTAGAATGCTACTTAGCCTAGTTAAGCATTGTTTGGTGATTGTGCACTCTTTATGTATTTATAGACGCTAGTACCGACCAAGCTTTCGAGGAGGAGGAGTTCTACCAAGAAGAAGAAAACTTCAACCACTGCACCAACCAAGGCAAGCTATTGTTAGCAAGCTAGAATTAAGCTAGATGAATGAGCAAGGATGCTTTAGGCATGCTTTGATCACACCCCCTTTAACTATTAGTTACCTCAAGTCTTATTGACAAGTTTTACCTCCCTTAGTTTACACAAAGTTCTTGACTTGTTTGAAGGTGGCATAAAGAGTATAAAACTGGACCTACTTAGAAACCTTTAGATGTTATTCTATGGCATGAGATTGATCCCATCCTTCCACCTTAGTGAACACTCTTAACTTAGTCTTTTAGAGTAGATCAAAAACTTGAGTCACTTTAGATGGGAACACTTGGTGAAAATGAAGTATGAAAACCTTGGAATGATGAGTCATTCTATTGAGATGTTTTGACATGTGTTGAGAAACACAACTGGTTTATGACGATGAAAATGATGAGGCATGAGCCTTAACCCCTTTTATAAAACTGATGGTTGGATTCGGATGCGATACCATTCCAAATTTACCGTACAACCACATTACCTGAATTGGGTAAGGCTTAGCTGGAAATTTATATGCATTAGTATTAGTTCCCTCACGGGAGAGGTTTGAGCTGAGGCTACCTCTCAATGTTGTCCACCTATGAAGTGCCCAAGATGACTGATGGTCATGGTTGGGAGGCCATGCTCATAGGAGAGGTGCTTATACTAGGGTGTGTAAAGGGAAGGTTATGTTTGATTATATGCATACTAAGTATGATGATTCAGGGTTATCCCTGACAGATGTATCGAATCTTGTGGTGAAAGTGTACCACCTCTGCAGAGTGTCAAACTATTCGAATAGTCGCGCCTGCGGTTATGGACAGTTGGAATGGCCATACTGTTTCGTTGTCAGATGTTTTCCAAATAACTTGAAATGAATGATGAACTTTGACTTGACCATAACAAGGTTGTGTTGATGATAATAGCTTCCCAGTTTAAGTGATTCTAGAACTTTACTTTATCTTTCTTTGCTTCTGAACTCATCTTAGGTTTCAAACTTGATTTGATAGTTAAATTAGATTCAACACTTTAACTTAGAATTATAGTACCTGTTAATATTAGTTTGCGAGTACTTAAAGAGTACATGGCTTTTGTCCCTGGCTATTATCATGGCCAGAATATGAAGGAGACTATCAAGATGATGGTCAGCAGGACGACTATGATAACTAGGACTATCGCCTTCACAAGATTGCTCGTGCCTCAAGATGGACCCCACCGCTACGCTTATCTTTTATTTCCGCTGCTTGTTGTATTGAAGACTGGATCATGAGATCCTTATTTGTGTAAAACCTTATGTATGGTTTGTAATGGATGATGTACTATGATTTCCAATCCGTTATGTCTCACAAAAATGGTAATCCTGGGATTGCGAGGTATGGCATAACGAGCATCTGGGATTAAAAATCCGGATGTTGACATAGCACATTGAAAGGAGTGATCGCAATAACAGACCCAGGACCAGAAGCCACCTGGTTACATTGCGGACCTTTAGAGGATGGCTGATTCAGAGAAGTGTCCACCTCCATATTAGTATCCCAAGACTGCGTAATCCCATCTCCATTGGTGGGATCCTTCTCCTTCCGACCAGAAACATCGTCGTCCTCGGAATCATCACCCTTTCTTTTCCAAAAGAATGTCGAAGACCAACTATTTTTGGGACACATGCAACTAACAGCAAGTCGCGAGGGACACATGTGAATTAACAAGTCACGCGGTCTGAATTTGATGGCAGGCGGCTAGCGTCATCTAACTGAGAATTAGCCTAATTCTCAGTCAGCTGAGCATTAGAGACACCCGTATCCTTTTGAGGCGGCTGGGGTGGTTCTTATGGGAAGGATGAGCACGGCGGTCATGACGGCGTCCCAGGCTGTGCGATAGCGTCCGTCTCCTCCATGGCATGGTTTCTTCATGGTGATAGTGGGAGGCAGTGTGCCGCGTATCTGGCTCCCACCCAGACCAGTCAGTGGCGGCCTATGGCTATTCAGCGACGTGGTTGGGGGCTGGCGTGGATTTGATCTGCGTGGTCGGCAAATGGCAGCGTGAGGGCCTGTTTGACTGCATCGGAGAATAAATGTGGTTTGTCCCTACTATTTTTCGAGCTCAGTGGCATCGATCTGCTACGTGTCGGCTTCCTCGATCAAGACCTTTCAATGGATCTAACTTGGTTGATCAATTGGTGAAGGCGCTCGGACTACTCAAAGAGCGCAGCAACGCGTAGGATTTCAAGTACATGCATTGCTATACAAAGCTCGCCGGCCATGATAAATTGAAGCTTGTGTGACGAAATTCCAAGAAGGGCATCAATTGAAACGTCATTGATGTGGCCACACCAGCGGTGGCCTCTCTCGATGCGTCATCGACAACAAGAAGGCCAAGGCGGTTGTTGCAGGGGCTGCATCATCATACATGGTGCAATTATCGATCGACGAGTGCCTTGTCAAGGTCTTGTCGAGCTCGTTCGTGTGGAAGCAAGAAGGAGGCTCAAGGTGGCACGATAACATGCAAAAGTAAGACAGGAAAATCGAGCTTGAGACGTCAAGAATGGTAGGGAAGAAGAGGAAGGAGGACTTCGCTCTCGAGATGGCCGACACGTCGATGTATGACGATAAGGTGAGGGTGGCACATGAAAAGATCTGCAATGACATTCTGCTAAAAATGGGCATCACGACGAGGCCACCGCCAACACCACTGTTGAGGGCGGCAATGCCACCACCAGAATATTTTGCGGCGGAAGAACCGGCGTCCACCTTTTTGGTGGTTGGGACATTAAACAGTCCAGACTTTGTTTGTGTTCTCATTAGAATTGGCCAAAAAACTGTACTTTTTTATAAAGTAAAACCCCACTAACTAGCAATTATGGTAGTCTATCTCAATATGCAAGCTATCTCATATCACCCACTTTTTAGCCAATCAATTGACAATGTCATCTCATTAGCATTCATTTATAGTACATGCAAACTATCCATGTCATCTACTTCTTGATCATATAATTATCCATGTCACCAATTTTTATTCGCCAAATATAAAATTTAGCATCTCGACTATATTGACAAATCTGGCATATTTTTATAGAGAACTTCGTATTTTGCGCATTTCATACCTATTCATTTACACAATCAATTTACTACAGAGATTCTCACTGTAACATGCGGGGGATTCTCGAAAGCGGATACTTGTGGCAACGCTCTCCAAGCGATCGAACCGGTGTTGTTGTCGGATATGGCCGGATGTCGTTTGGACCGTGTGGCTAGAAACGATCTACTCAGTCCGATCCAATTAATTTTCTCAGATATCGCGGGATGTTGTTTAGGGCCGCGGCTTGAAACGATCTACTCAGTTCGATCCAATTAATATTCTTAGATTTGTCTAGATTCGGATGTATCGTTTGAATCTAGATAAATTTGAAAATTAATATAAATCGTAGGAAATAATTAATTTCTAAGTCAGGATTACTTGCTGATTCTTGGATGGCGTGTGCTTGCGGTTGTATATTCGCGCACCGTGCTCTAAATGAAAGAGAAAATAGACCGAGGCCCAAACAGCTGGCCTACTTAATTTTCTGATCTGCTAACACGGGCCAGGATTCCAACAAAAGCTTCATACCATATTTGGCCGGTCCAGTAGACGCCAGCGCTGAGCACTGATGCAGGACCCAAGGTGTTTAATTAGTCCCACCTCGGCTGTTTAAGTGGAGCATGGCCGGTTTAAAAAGAGAGTTCCACGCATCCTCGGCACGACCTTACTTGAACAGGATCTTTCCTATAGGATCGTACCGCCTCATCCTTAACTAAGAAGGAGGCAAGCACTAAAGCTTGGTTGATGACACTTGACCTGTGGGCCAGAGCATGATTAACGGCTGGGTGCAGTTGGGCTGTGATCCCATTGCTGTTTAGGATTGTTCCTGTGAAGCTCTTGCTGACCAGGGCGGCTCATAGGTTGTCTGACAGGCCCCCATCTTTTCTGTTTTTTTCTTTTTGCCCCATTTCATTTCAACAAGCTTTTAGCTGCGTTTTTGCAATAATAATTATTCCATACATTGCAAGTGCAGTAGCAAATTTATGCAGTTTGCCATGTACGCGGCGCCATCAGCTCCAGGGATAGAGAGCTCTTGATCGTGGTCCGGCGGTAGTCCTGAAAATCCAAGTTGCTAACACCTTTTTCTTTTCAGGGTTCCAACTTGCTATCAACCGCAAGCTTCATCCGACGCCCTAGCTAACTCACGCTGCCCCATGCCCCGGCGAAAGACTGAAGCCTTTTCTGCAGCAAGACACGGCCGGTGTGCTCCCGGCTTTGTTGCTGCCAGCGGCGGGGCCAGAGGCTAGCTAATGGGGGCATACGTAGCTGATTCAGCCATATGTCTCGCTGCAAAAGCGTCGCCTCGGCCGGCGGTGGCCCAGCAGCAACACACACCTTTCAATTCCCCGGATCGAATCCTCTTCGATCTACTACTACTACTACTGCCAATCTCTGAAAAGGTCTCGCGCACATGCACTCCACAGTACGGCCAGAGAGGCCCAACCCGCCGTGTCTCACTCGATCGGTCTCGCTGATTCCTCTGGCACCGGCCATGCGCCCATGCCGCCCTTGATGAGATTCCTAACGGCACGGTCACTTCTCGAACAAGACTCCTCACGCATGCGTGTGACCTTTTCGTTATTTCCTCTCTTATTATATTTTCTTGGGTCAAATGGGAGAAAGACTTCTGGAACGAACTGATGAGCCCTTTGACTATATATCTGAGCCCGTGATGATAATTCACATAGTACTGTGCGGCCACTCCATGGTTTTCATCGAGGGGCATCGATCCCACGAGTCAACAAGTGGTCGCTTGGTCGGTCCATCCATGGCCATGAGTGCCCTCGTGCTCCTCTGACTTCCGTGCCCGCATCACCGAAAAACTAATAAGGGCAGCCCCACACGGTTGAGGTTAGGGAGCAATTGCCGGCTTGGCGCGTAGTTGATCGATCAGACAATCAGAGCTAGACTTCAACAGACAATCTGACCAACGTCGCTACTCATTTAGTTGCCTGTAGAAGCAGTACGGCATATGATGCCAACTCCTTTGACACGATCGCATTAATTAGTTACGAGTCAACCGGCACCTGCTAGCTACTCCCTCCGTTCGGAAATATAAGACGTTTTAGCTTTGTGAATCGAATGTATCTAGACGTGTTTTAGTGTATAGATTCGTAGAGGTTCGGAGTGAACCTATACACTAAAAGGAGTCTACATACATTCATTTTACAAAGCTAGAATATCTTATATTTCCGAACGGAGGGAGTAGATTCCACGTACTACTGCCAAGTATGGACCCCGTAATATGCGCGTGGATCAAATCCAGGGCCATGTAAACGCAGCTCGCGTTATTTTGAAGAGGCGGTTTTCGTGCACATGCAATGTAATGCAGGTGCTCTTGCATGCTGCGAAATGCACAGAAAGTTCAACCACCTAGCTAGCAAAACCAAGCTCCTCGTGTGTAGCAGCTCCTCGCAAAACGCAATGGCCACTGACAGAGTACGCGAGTTGTCCCTAGGCCTGTTCATTCTGTTGGTAGTAGTGCCGAATAAGCTACGAACCACCATGCACATGGTAGCCCACTCCAGGCCTTCCGGACGTGCGGTACGTATATAGGTAGGGACATATATACGGTTCGCATGGCGCCGCGATCGTCGGAGGGCTCACCGGCGGCAACGGCGCAGGCAGCTTTCCCCCACAGTTCAGTCGTCAGCTCATTAATTATATATAGTTCCAACCTCGGACGAGAATTTTTAGTGTACAGAAAATCCGAGACCTTAAAATGTTCTGATCGAAATACTAGCAATTTTCTTTCTTTCTTTCTCGTCGTGATGTACGTAATGTTTCCATCAGCAAAGAATGAACAGCAACGCAAACAGGAACTGATGTAACATCGACAGTGACTCGACGGGAATTTTCAAGAGCAAAGTTCGACCGATGTAAACCGAAAAGGGCAAAAGGGGCGAGGGGTTTGACCCGTGCACCCAGGCTGCGAATGCGATAGACACTGGCTCCACAGGCCCATCTGGCCCAGCGTACCTAACACGATCACGAACAGTGTGTGGGCCCGGGGCACCCGGAGGATGGTGGGCCTCTCTGGGCTGCCGTCACAGCCCACCTGGCGAAAAACTGCTCGCATATGCCGTTTTGGGGGTCCAGCAGTGCTGACCCCGGGCGGGAAAAGCGTCGTCCAGGTGGAGTGAGTTCACACCGGGGTGCATCATTAAAGCCAGAGAATTTCACAAGACATAAAAAGGCACTGCATTATTATTCACTTTTCGACTACCTCTTTCATTGCTGTGGACTATGGTTATCTGTTCTACGAGTGTGCATGACGTGCACACGGCACAACGGTGTTTTGGAATGGTGAAAAGACAAATCAAAACGTATAGTACCATCTATCCATAAAGGTAAAGTGCAGTATATTTGTGTAGAAATGGCAAACGCCCCCGGTGTGCTTGCTAGCTAGCTAGTCTAGTGTGTTCAATGCATGAGCAAATTTTCTATTATGTTAATCTAGAAAAAACAATTAACCTACGGTATTGAACAAACTAGAGATGCAACTTGGCAAGCAAGCTAAACATAACATATGTATCTCACATTTTAGTACTAAAGTCCCAAAGACTATCCATAGTGGTGGGGATAATGACATAGGAAATAACCTTCGCAGCGGCTTTTAGAGGCGACTGTGTTAGTGTTGGGGTCGGTGAGAGTAGTCATGAAGTCAGGCTTAACAACACCAGCGGAGTTCTCAATGGAGTCGCCCGAACTATCAAGCCACTGTGCTCCCGAAAACCTAGTGCCTCTCTCCAATATGAGATCTCAAGAGACAAAGGTTCGGAGGCGCAATATCTCTCAACTCGCGGTGCATGCCAAGAAGAAGTATGGGAATACCTAAAGGTAGCAAAAAAGTTTCGATGTGTTGCATTGGTATCTACATGAGTTGCAACCACTTTGTAGATATGTAAATACAACACGACATCATATGTAGTAATTGCCCTGTAATTATCACACACGACCACTCAGACCCCCACCTTAGGAAAATATTTCAACTATTATCATCACACACACATAAAAAAAAGGAGAAGATATGACGTGGCCGCTAGTGTGATAGAGAATGAGCGTGTGTGTAACGATCCTCTTCCGAAACTCTTACAGAGTAGGAGCGAGCTGGCAAGCGATTGTGCTTCCCGAAAACCTTATTACCTCTCGCATACATGTTCTCAAGAGATGCGATTCTGGATGCGCGCGCATTCTCTTGATTCATGTCCGAACTAAGAGGCGAGATGGACAAGATCTAGATACATAGTAAAGCTTTCCTTTTATGTGTTTCATTTGTGTCTATGGGAGTAGGAACCTCTTACACATTCATAACGAAGACACAATAAAATAGTTATTACCTTACAATTAGCATGCATGACCCACCAAGTCCTCATATCAAACTATTCATGAAAGGTAGAAAGTCAACCTTTGTTTGTTGGCCAGTCTCCCTCCGCACTACATTGGTGATAACATGTGACTAAACTTAAACTTAGTTCCACACTAGTTGCCATGCATATGAGTGAGCCTTCAACCTTTATTTGTTGGTTTATCTCCCTCTACACTAGTTGTAATATGCGACTAAACTTAGTTCCATAGCGGTTGCCATGCATGAGTTGGCCTTCAACTCATAAAACATGATACAGTTAAAGGCTCTCACAAAACACGTACTTCAACTCATCCTTAGGACTGCGCACACGCGCGCAACATACCCTTAAAAGCACATCCGGATAACTGAACCAACATATCTTAAGGCTGATGAAGTCACCAGTTATATCTTGTTATTGACGGAATTGTCACCTAGCACTTGAAGAGATATCACCGGTTAAATTCTGAAATAAATCTAGGTAAGCCCGTACCAAGTGTATGACTTGAACTTAAGTGGAATGTTTCCATCACAAGTAACCTAGCCAACCGTGGTCTATTGGCCATGTGGGAATTACACACGAATTATCAATGTGTGTAGCCCAACAATTCAAACATTGTGAATCACAAGGCTGTCAAAAAAAAAAAAACATTGTGAATCACAACACGGGAAGGCGTTTACCAATTCTGCTGGGATCATTGGATGGTTGACCTTTTGCTTGGAGGGATTAGTCAGTCACGGATCGTCTCCCGGGTCACTCACAAGTCCTAAGATGTGTGTTAGGCGCATACGCTGGCTAGTTAATTATTGTGCAAAGTCACGCTGAAAACAAGAGACTGACGCCACGGCAGGCTGCGCCAACCAACCCACGCTAGGGTCCAAGCAAGTTCGATCTGCCCCTTGGATCTTGGCAGCTGTCGGGGAGGAGAAACCCAGTAGACCCGGCGAGGGAGTGACGATCGAAAGTCAGACCACGCTTTGACCCACTAAACACGACAGCTTTGAAATGTCTACCAGATCCCCTAGTAGTAGTAGAATAAAAAAAATATCTGATGGGTCGGGCAGGTCGTAGCTAGCTAGCTAGCTAGGCCGTGTCAACGGCGGGGCCTAACAGCGCGAAAGTCGCACCCCATCGCGCTGTCCCAACCACGTCAACGCCAATCGCCCTTTTCCACCCTGACACGATCGATCGATGCCGGCGCGCGCGTGCCTGGTTCGCAGGCACGTGTTACAGGGAGGGCGCGTACTGTCCGCGCTGCTGCTGCTGCGGCTGCGGCGTGGTGACTGGTGATGTAGCCGCGCGCGCACTAGCTGTCTGGCTGTCGCCGTGCGCGTCCGTGCGCACGCCTGCGCCGGCCGGGAGCGCGCCGTGTGTCGCACACCGGAGACCGGCGGGATTATTCTCCGTCGCGCGGGGCGGGCTCAGTTCCCTGGGTAGCACGGCAGAGCGGCTTGCCGTCTACGGCTCGATCGACCCACCAACAAAAGGAAAGCGACCGAGTCTGCACACCCGTGTCCATGTGCACGATGCAATGCACCAGCGAGTCCAGTCCAGCAGCCGCGCGCTTTTGCGAGTAAACTATGTTTTTACTACTACTACTGTAGTAGCTGCTTGTGGCTGATACGGAGACGGAGGTTAGTATACTACTACTAAGATCAAGTTTTCGTGCTTGGATCACTAGAGAGGAGAGGCTAATCATCCGTTCTAATGACCAATCCCTTAACGAAAACACATACCCGGCAGCCAAAGTCATGATCGCGCGATCGCTAGGTTTTTCTTCTTCCCTAGTGTATGGAGTTGGTGAAGAATCACCAAAGAGATCAGCATAGATTCGAGTTCCTGTTTCTCCCGAGACTTGTCAACCTATAAGAGCATCCCTAGCACGCTCCTTATCCGATTCCAAACCATAAAATAATTATCATTTTATGGTTTTGTTAGAAAAAGTAGTCAGATCCGTAAAACAGCCTGACTTATATATTGTTTTAAGGGATGTAACACCCCTAGTTTATAACCAAGCATTAAGGTTTGTTGTGCATCATGAGCATCATTTATTTTGCTAAGAGAAATACAAGAAAAAGGAAGTAAAAAAATCCAATATAGACGACAGTGCCTGAATCCTAGCATAGAATAAAGCAAGAGGATTTTCTGGGATGCTTAGAAGCATCAACTGGATGCATTGGGTCTGAAAGAACTATCTATTTGCTTGGCAGAAAATGTACAAATGCCACAAATAAGCCTATACTGTGGTACTTGAGGAAGTAGATGATCAGGATCTCTGGATTTGGCTTGCGTTTTTCAGTATTATAGGATCTCACAATGACATCAACGTTCTGCAGTGCTCTAATGTCTTCTCCAATCTTGTTGGAGCTCATGCTCCTCTGGTGAACTATGAGATCAATGACCACGGTATAATAAGGAATACTAACTAGCGGATGACATCTATCTAGGATAGTCAACATTTGTGAAGAAAATATCAAACCCTCTTATGAGGAAGAAATCTTGCTTTGCTCAATGCCAGGAGGCTTGCAAGAAGAATGCCGAACGAGCATTTGGTGTGCTTCAGGCGCGCTTTGCTATTGTCTGGTAGCCTGCTCTTACCTAATTGAAAGATTAGATACGGGAGGTGATAAATATATGTGTTATGTTGCACAAAACGATCATTGGGAGTGAGCGGGAGAATCTAGTGATTGACAGTAAACCATATTTTAGACAGGGTCCTCTTGTAGAAGTTAATCATCAAGTCTCGGCTGCATTTGCTGTCTTTGTCGCCATGTGTGAGAAAAACCAAGACCCTCATACGCATCATGAATTGCAAGAAGATCTAGGGAAGTACCTGTGGATGCTCAAAGGAAACACCTAGTTTTAATTTGTGTTTTAAAAAATATGACCTTGCTTCGTTAGACTAGTTAAATTATATTTATTTACATGCCGAACTATGTGATCAAAACTATGGTTCATATTTCTGCCTTTTCTTTTGACCAAAAATCATTGTCTGGGTGTGGGCGGTTTCGAGGGCGCGGCTAAGCGAAACCCCCCCCCCCCCCAACGTCTGGCCCTACCGTCGTCACCGACGATTTCGTTGGGGGTGCAACAGTTGGAGATGCTCTTACAGTCCTAACATTTTTTTTAAATTTTTCAGGCCTTATAATCCCTAACAAAGTCGTATAACTTTGTATTAGATCAGCGATAATTTACATAGATCGGAGGTAGTACTGCAAGTTCATAGTTAATGAAAACACATGGGGCTAGGCCATGATCACGACGCTTGATTCTTGCGATCGAAAAATTACTAAGAGCATCTCCAACAGGCGCACTATCCAATGCCCGCATGGTAAAAACCGCCAATATACAATGCCACCCTCGCGAAACACGAGCTCCAGCAGGCGCTGTAAATTAGCACGCACTGCAAACGAGATAGTGTGGCATTTTTTCCCATCCGGCGCCCCAAATTTGCTCCGCCGGCTACCGCGCGCTCCATCTCTCCAACTCACGCGCGCGGACCAACGAGCTGAAATTTCCACCCGCACCCACCTCGCATTTCCCATTTTCTTGCGCCTATCGGCGGCAACGCCGCGACGATTTAGCCACCATCGGACCCTTCCCGCCACAGATCCGTTGCCAACGCACCTACGCGCCGCCGCCGGCGGGTCGATTTGAGGTCGTCGCCGCCGTAGTGCTGTATTTTCCCCATCGTCACCGCCGCTCCATTTTTTGTCGCCGCAGCGCCACCAGATCGATTCGAGGCTCCGTGCTGTCGCCGCGCCAACGATGTCGTCAAACTATGAAGCAACTTGGCGGCAAGGTGGCCGTTGACCATGCACAGTATGTATCGCCACCGCCGCGCCATTTGTCCACAATCACTCTTGTAGCTTCTAGTTTCTAGTGAAAGTAAAAATGAATTTACATGTTTGTAGTTGAGTTCGAGTTACGGTTCATCGGATGATGAATTAGATATGGAGGAAGAAGAGACAATATGCATGCTCTTGGCTTTGCGAGCAACCAAGAAGCCATAGCATGGTGGCTCGGTATTTGGTAGGCAGAAAGAGGTAGATTACTCCTTTTTGACTTGATTGGGGTCCTCGTGCAAGTGAGAAGGAGTAAAGATAGGGTGGATCGTTTTATCGCCTCATATCATTCTATTTTTTGCCCGGAAACTCATGATGATCTTCAACATGATCTTTGCGAGGAGTGGTGGAAATGGAACGGGCAACAAAACAACTAGTGTTCTATTTAATTGTTTGTTTATTATATTGTTGAAGACAATTTGTTGTATTATGGACAAGTTGTTGTATTGGTGATGGACAAGTTATTGTATTTGTAACTGTAGAAGGATACAGAGGGAGAAAGATCGGCGGAATATGATGGATGTATTATTAAGCCTTATGGGCGAGTATATATAGGCGTACAGGGATCATCTTGGAGTGCAAGACAAGACACGAGATCTATCTCTATCCTAGATTGCCTAACCGTACACGTATACTCTAACATCCCTCCGCAGTCGTAGCGGTAGCGTCGTGAACAACTGGAACATCGTGGACGGTCAGACTGGAGATAAACTGAAGTAGCATCCAGTAGGCTGACATACCCCCACAGTCGTAGCAGGAACGTCATGGACGGTGTCGCGTCGCGGTTGCTTGGACTGTAGAGGAAGCTGGTGATGCTCAAGCGAGGTGGTAGCCCTTGTGCCGATGTCGAGGGAGCCGAGAGCGTGAGGCGGTGTCATGGTCGAGGTAGCCGTGCGAGGGGTCGCCGTGGTCAATGTCGTGGTTGGGGATGCCAGTGTCGAGGTAGCCGCACATGAAGCCGTATGCGCATAGTGCGCGAGGAGGATGACGGAGACGCGTCGAGGCAGTTGTCAAGGGTGTCGATGCTGAAGTCGATGCAGTCCGAGCCGTCGAGGACAAGGTGCGTCCATAGTTTTGCCAGAACTAGGCGGACATCGGGAACGAACGCACACTCCGGTTTTGCCAGAACCGAGTATGCAAAGAAGAACTCATCGATGACGCGATCGAGGCAGTCGTAGAGGGGTCGATGCCGAAGAAGACGTTGTCAAAGCCGATGAAGACGAGGCGCCGATCCAAGCTTGCTAGACTCGGGAACACATCGGGGACAAAGGCACTCCCGGTGTTGCCAGTACCAGGCGTGCGGGGGCAGGGACCATCAAGAACTTGCCGCCATGTCAGAAAGAGGTAGATTACTCCTTTTTTGACTTGATTGGGTCCCCGTGCAAGTAAGAAGGAGTAAAGATAACCTGGAATTTTTATTGATAAAGAAACCTGGAATTTTTATTGAAGAAGAAGGGGATGCCTTGGGCATCCCCAAGCTTTGACGCTTGTACTTCTTGGATATTTCTTGGGGTGACACGCGTGGCATCCCTAAACTTGAGCTTTAGTCCATACTTCATCTCATTACTCATTCCTTCCATACACCTGAAATTTTTCCTTCATACAAAACTTCACACAATCTCATTCGCAACATTAGTGCACTTAAGATAAATAAGTCTCAAAGTTCAGTTATAACACCAAATAAACTTCCATTAGAACACTAGATACTGTAGTACTTCCCTCTAAAAGCTCAATTTCCCAAAGGAACTCAAGAAGGAACTAACAGGGAGCAAATGCAGAAAATGGCAGAAATCTGTCAAAACAGACCAGCAGGTAAAGACGAATTTTTTCGAAGACCTTCTTTAGCTCAAATAAAAAAGTGTGGAACTAACTAAAGTTATATAACAACCTGGGGCAGAAGCACAAAAAATTACAGCTCAATCCGACAAACAGAGATCTCTCAGGAATTTTTACGGTGAAGCACAAATCTGTTTCGGGACAGCAACTTTCCCAATCATTACTTCACTCTCATTAGAGGTTACTCTTGGCACAAAAAGCAAATAAAAATAATAAGGAGAGGTTATGACAGAGGTAATAACTTCCAATACTAAACTAAAACTCTTGGGTTATCTCCCAACAAGTACTTTTCTTTAACGACCTTAAGTTAGGCATAAAAATTTGAGAAGATGCTCTCATAGGAAATATGAATCGAAGTAAAAGAGAGCATCAAGAAGCAAATTCAAAACACATTTAAGTCTAACCCACTTCCTATGCATAGGAATATTGTATGCAAATAAATGCACAAAGAACAAAGTGACAGGCATAGGAAGATAAAACAAAAGTAACTTCAAAACTTTCAGCATATAGAGAGGTGTTTCATTACCATAAAAACTTCTACAACCATATTTTCCTCTCTCATAATAATTTTTAGTAGCCTCATGAATAAACTCAACAATATAACTATCACATAACACATGCTTTTCATCAAATGAATCCACAGGAACATAACATTCATCCTCCTTTGGTAAGCATGGTGGACAATCAAATAACGTAAGGGATAAAGAGTTACTCTCATTAGAAGGTAGGCATGGGTAGATCCATTCTTCCTCCTTTTGTCCATCGCTCTCCTCCTCTTTTTCATCTAATGAGCTTTCAGGTTCAGCAATTTCTTCTTCCATGGAGGTTCTAGCAGGCGGTGGTTCATCTATTACCTTAGCAGTCATAAAACTGTTCCCAAATAGGAAACTGAGTGAGCTATCCATAATGAAATAGTGATTGGAGCAGAGCTAGTCATAAAGGCAACTTAAGAAAGGAACTAATTTTTTGTTTGTTTTTTAAATAAAAAAGCAAACTTGTAAAACTAATTTTTTTTGTATTTTTTGAAGAACAAAACAAGCAAACAAAGCAAAAAGAAAACTAAGCAAAACAAAAACAACAAAGTAAAGAGATTGGTTATGAGGGACTCTCCTTGTGAAGATGTTCTTGACTCCCCGGCAACGGCGCCAGAAAAATCTTTGCTAGCTCGTGGTTGATGTAGAGCTCGTTGGGAACCCCAAGAGGAAGGTATGATGAGCACAGTAGCGAATTTTCCATCAGTTATGAGACCAAGGTTTAATCGAACCAGTAGGAGCAAGGAAACACCCCAAAGGTGTTACTAGCTGAGCTTTGCAAGGGCGCACTACCGGTGCTAGTAGCAACGTGGAGACCTGCATAACACAACCACAGAACTTTGTCCCCAACTTGCGATGAGGTTGTCAATCTCACCGTGTTTTGCGGAAAACAAAGGATTAAACGTATCGAATGGAAAGAAGTAAAAGTTTGCAGAAAGTAAACACAAAGCAGTAAAAGATTGTAGATTGTATGTAAAGTAAAAGGATCGGGATCCATAGTTCACTAGAGGTGGCTCTCCTTAGATAAATAACATGCTGGGTGAACAAAATACAGCGGGGCAATTGACAAACACCGAGAAAGCAATACATGCATATACTAATCATCTTGACTCCTCTGAGACTTGATTGGGCATTACAACATAATACATAGACCGCCATCCAACTGCATCTATGACTAATAATCCACCTTCAGGTTATCATCCGAACCCCCTCCAGTATTAAGTTGTAAGCAACAGATTATTGCTTTACGAACTGCGTGTAAAGTAAACAATACAATTGTTCTATGAACAAAGGATCGTTGTTTTCTCCCTAGTAGCAACATCACATCTAGTACCTTAGAGATTTCTGTCACTTCTCCAGATTACCAGAGGCATGAACCCACTATCGAGCATAAATACTAACTCTTGGAGTTGCTAGCATCTACTTGGCCAAGATAGCTACTAACAACGGAAAGCATGTAAGATCTCAAATAACAAAGACATGATAGAATCAATAATCAATCTGAAATAACATCTCAATATCCATCGGATCCCCGCAAACACAACATGTATGGATTACAAATAGATGATCTTGATTATGAACGGAGCTCACAAGATCTAAACATGAAAGCACAAAGGAAGAGAAACCAACCATCTAGCTACTACATGGATCCATAGTCCAAGGATGAACTACTCACGCATCACACCGGAGGCTTGCATGGTGATGAAGAAGGCCTCCAGGATGAATTCCCCTCTCCGTGAGTGCAGAAGAGCTTCAGATCCTCCCGATCTAGGGATGGAGATGATGGCTCTGAACTCTTCGTGGATTTTGATCGGGTGCTTAGGGTTTTCGTCGAGGGCAACTTATAGGCGGAAGGAGAGGCCGAGGGGTGCCGGAGAGTCCACACCACCCTGGGCGCGGGCCTGGCTGGCCGCGGTGGTGTGGTGGCTCCCTGGCCCTTCTCCGTCTCGTATTCTGGCACTTGATCCCTTTCGGAAAAATAGGCACTTTGGATTTTGTCCTATCCAATTCCGAGAATATTCATTTTCTGACTTTTCTGGAACCAAAAACAGCGAGAAAAGCAGGTAAGCATCGTGGCTCTTGTTAATAGGTTAGTCCAAGAAATCATATGAAAAGTACTCGAAAGTTGGAACAAAACACAAGAAAGTGGATAAAACTACGCATGGAACATCAAAAATTATAGAACATTTGCAATGTATCAGGGTCGATGCCGAACAAGAGGTTGTCAAAGCCGATGAAGACGAGGTGCCGATCCAAGCTTGCTAGACTCGAGAATGCGTCGGGGACGAAGGCACTCCCTGTGTTGCCAGTACCAGGCGTGCGGGGCAGGGACCATCATGAACTTGTCTCCATGTCAGAAAGACTAGTAGAGGAAGCCTCTAGAGCGGTTGCGACGCGCAGAGCGGCAAAGGGAGAGATGCCGGCGTTGTCCGCGATTGTCGGAGTAGAGTAGCAGGTGGTGTAGTCGGGGATGAGGCGATGACGCTGGCGGCGAAGTTGTTGTGGACGAAGACGTAGAAGGCGGCGAAACCAGCGGCGACCTGGGTTAGTCATGCTGGATGCCTAGAGTGGCGATGGGGTAGTCGGCGGGACCTGTGATGGCGAGAGAGCGTCCCGCAGGTTACCTTGTGAAGCGCGGTGGTGGTGCTCGAAGTAGGCGAGGAAGACTAGGCGACATGACGAAGACCATGTGCAGACGGTAGCGATCCACACCGTAGGAGATGGCGCGGTGAAAGCCGAGGCCGTCGATGCACGAGGACGGTGAAGTAGACTGCGTGCAGCCACGCTACAACCCGAGGGCAGCATAGCTATAGGGCGCAAGTCGGTGCAGCAGCTGGGAGACCACCAGCGACGTACACGCCAAGGAAGGCGCGTTGGAAGCCGGTAGCATGGACCAAAGCGGCGGCGCTGCGGCCCGAGGAGGCGATGCAGCGGCAGCCCGTAGCTCGATCGGCGGTAGGCGCGTGCTCGGGGACGTGCTTGGTGTAGACAGGCGCCGGATCGGTTGATCAGACTGACGGTGCGCCGTATGCTCCAGGGCGTGGATGACGCGTAGATCGTAGTCGATGGCGGCGTAGTCGGTGAAGTCCCGGACGAGGACGACGAAGACGATCCTCGGGGGCGGCCGCAGCAGCCTTCCAAGGAAGGCGTAGAAGCCGTCCGCGGTGCGCGGCAGCCTGCCGAGAGACCGCAGCAGCCTGCCGAGGAAGGCGCACGAGCGCGATGTAGATCGTCGATGCCGATGGTCAGAGTAGAGGCGCGGCGACGGCGGTGGGCGACTCAATTCGATCTAAGATCGGTAAATCAAAAAAGAAAACTGATCAAGAGATCGGAAAAATAAACTTACAGGGCAGCCGACCCCCCGGCGGAGATCATGGATATCGACCTCCCCCGGGGCCGGCGCGGCGGAAGCATGTTGCTCGGCTAGCGCGGCGCCATGGCGGGCGGCGACACTAGGGTTTGGTGGCGGGGGAGCCGGCGGCGCCTGGGGGAGGGGGGCAGCGGCTAGGGTAGGAGAATCGTGGTTAGGCTGATACCATCTAGAAGGATAGAAAGGGAGAGAGATTGGCGGAATATGATGGATGTATTATTAAGCCTCATGGGCGAGTATATATAGACGTACATGGATCATCTTGGAGTGCAAGACAAGACACGAGATCTATCTCTATCCTAGATTACCTAACCGTACACGTATACTCTAACGGTAACAATCAAACTAGAATATTTTGGTTGATTTATTTGGCTAGGTTTGATCCTTTTGTGTTATGAAATATACAACGCCTGGTGGAGCGCTTCTTTTCGCGTTTGCAGCGCGCTGAAATATAGCGTGTTCAGTGAAAAGCTAGCATTTGCAGTCCGCTATATGCGAAAAATGACGATGCGAACGAGTTTACAACGTAATTGTTGGAGATGCTCTAAGGCGGCGGCAGTGCAAAGATATCCGAGCTTCTGCCTCGACATACTCCCTCTGTTCTAGTTTACTTTGCGCGGTGCTACAGTGCATGCAAAACGAGGTGACCGATTTCTTTCTTATTTCTCACTTTTTTGCTTCTCGATTTTTTGGATGTGTAGCTCCGTGTTTACTTATCCATTCTAAAAATACTAGAATATTTTTAATGAAAAATTGAGAGAAAAATGGGTCGTCTTATTTTGCGTGATGAACAGACGCGTAGAGTAATAACAGAGGGAGTATATCCCAACACCATCAGCTCACCTCTGCAACTGGCCGTCACGCGCGCTAGGGAATGGAACGAAGGACGAGTTGACCTCCCCAACGCCCAATGATTCATTACTCGCCTTGCTTGTACTACTAGTAGGAGTAGTACTACTATACAGCCATAATTAATCCATCTGTGAATGAATCTGCTACACTACTGATGAATGAAAAACGAAATGAATAAGAAGTTGACCCTCCCTCTCGTCGGAACGGATCTACCGAACCCAGCCAGAATGCATGATGATCGCTTGGATCGATCGGATCGGGTGGTCAAAGCTTTGTCGATACGTGGCGGCGACGACGTGGATGGTGTCGTCGCGGCCCGAAGCGATGGCGATGAGCCGGACGAGCGAAGGATGCTGCTGTCCCTGTCCGACCTTTTGACTCGGCCTCCGACTACTGGAGTGGAGCGGAGTGGTGTGTGTGGCTTGGCTTGATCGGGATTCAGGTTCAGGGTACGGTGTCTCTGTGTGCGTGTGGATGGGGTGAGTGGGCGGCTGGCTTTTTCCGGGCACGCGTGCGAGCACCCCGGCCCCGCGCTTTTGACGCCTTCCCTTCCCTCCCTCCTAGCTGGCCCTTCTTCTCCTAGCTAGCTACATCGCCGGTCATCAGCATGACGTCAACGGGGTCGTCGCCCCTCGTCTCGCTACCTAGCCTTAGGACGGCCGCCGCCTTCCAGACGAAATTTCTGCTACCGAAAGAATGTTTCCCCAAACTAGCTAAGGTCGTCACGTCGAGTCTTTCTTTTTCTTAATCCCTCCTATCCTAATTAATATTCTTCGATTTGTCTAGATTCGGATATATCTAGCAATAAGACATGAGTACATACATCCGAATCTAGATAAATTTGAGAAAATTAATTAGGATCGGAGGGAGTATAAAAATAATAGCTCAGAGAAGGTGTACTAATAATATACTTCTTCCATCCCAAAATTATTAGTCCCTTCATCTCATTCAAATTTAGATAAATTTCTGACATCTATTTTGAGATAGAGGAAGTACTTTCTTCATTTTCGCTGGCCAACGAATTACAACTTCAACTATGACTTCTACTTAGAACTATCGAACCGGTAGGGGTGAGGCTGAGAGAGAGGCTCTCCAAGGCTGCTGCGAAAACACATCTAAGGTTCCCTCCCTCCGTCGGCGACGCCACCGGTCCGTCCCGTCTCCGGCGGACTTAGGGCCTTGGAGGCGTGGCTGACCACGGCCCCTCGCCGGCGGGAGGTCTTTGTGTTTTTTTAGACTATTTTCAGTGTCTTCTACAGAATATTGAGACGATGGCTACATCCTGAAGTCAGAATAAGATCCTCCCCGCCCTATCCTCGCTCCGTTGGTGCGTGTAGCATCGATGGAGGACGCGTGGAGTCGTGTGTACGACAGATCTTTTGGGATCCGGTCGTCTTTCGTATTCGTTGGTATGATCTGAGGTCAGTCTCTTCTGATCTAGGTTTGCCATCTTCGGCGATGGTTGCTGCTCTAGTGCGCTGGTTCTTTGGGTCTTAGCACAACGACTTCCCGTTCGTCTAATACAACAAGATCTATTACGACAAGATTTGTCTGGCTCTAGTGATGGAGGGGCGAGAACGGTGGCGCGTCTTCGGCTCATACTAGTGTATGTAGTGCTCGCTAGGTGGTCCAATGATCTACTTGTAATTTTTATTATTTTTAGGACTCTTTGTACTGATGTTGATGATTATTAAAGCTCGGTGAAATTTCGCAAAAAAATGACTTCTACTTACAATTTCACAAAATTAATTAAAATATATGAAATAAAAGAAATTTGGAAAACAAATCCGATGACACCATTTAAACGTTCTCAATCCATGTAATTTAGTACTACTCCCTCTGTCCCAAATTACTCCGCGTTTTAGGTTTAGTCAAAGTCAAACTTCATAAACTTTGACTATAAAAATAAGAAAAAATATTAATATCTAAAATATGTAATAAATATAGTTAGACTCGCCATAAAACATACTTTTATATTGTATACAATTGATATTACAAATATTATTATTTTGTTGAAGATGTTTAGTTAAGTTTTAACATGTTTGACTTTGACCAAACCTAAAACGCAGAGTAATTTGGGACGAAGGGAGTATATACTAGTGATCAAAACCGTGTATCAAAGACCATCAAAAATAGCGGGCCTTATATTGTACTATAACAAAGAGATAAAAGGCCAAAACCCAGGTACGTCGCCAAAAAAGTCACAACTCCATTCACCCAACATGGTACGTTGCCAAGCGGCAAACAACGCACCCTCTACGGACTTGATGGTAAACGACCCACCTTGCCCACAACCACAAATGGCTAGAAGGACCACATGGTTTTAGAACCGCGTCACGGACCAAGCAAGACACCACCGTAGCTCGACCACGACCCCAACATAACCCGGACCAAAGAAACCTCCATTCTTGTGCCTAGAGGAGTCGTCAAGAAGAAGGTGGTCTCTTGACGGGCTCGGGGAAGACATCGACCAAGGTGCGTCCATCATGCCATACAATGCGCCTAGGAAGCCCAAGCCCTGGGTAGCGGCCAACACCAGGAACACATTGCATTTCCACTAGTCTCAAATTGTCGCATCAGCCTCTCCTAGATGGCCTAGATGACGTCTTCATGAAGATAACGACACACCATGACACCGCTGCCTGGTCCGATGGACCGGACCAAGGGTTTCCTGGCATTCGAGGGGCGGGAAGGCACAATGAAGGCCATGAACGCGCATCTAGGTGACTAGGAAGGAAACGATGCCACATGCACCACAATGAAGGCCGAGCAAGGCTTTCGCCCTGGCCATACACCACGACGACTCCGATGCTACTGGATTTGGACTGGAGATGGGGGGCGAGGATGAAAGCCGCCGGCTTTTGCCACCACCACCGAAATAAGAGGAACACTAATGTAGGAGAAGGGCGAGATCACATGCATGCACGTTGATGTACATATATACTACTGCACTAGAAATCGTGTTGACCGTGGTATATTCGCCAAAAAAAAGAAGTGTTGACCGTGCATATGGTAAGCTATAGCTGCGCATTTGGCTCCTAATGCACCGTGAGACCGCTAGCGTCTTAAGCTCTTGACTATGATTCCGTCAAACTATTTGCACAAGGAGGGACCAAAAAAATGATTTTCGTTGTACACATACAGTGGCTGGTCTGAACTCAAAAAGGAATATAGGTACATGGAGGAAAAATCCAAAAAGGAATGGGGGAATCATAACGATCCAAGACAAACATGGGGTGCCTAACGCGTGCGGTATAGGGGTTCTTCTATCACGTCACCGATCACAAATGAAACGGACGTGTATCTCAATTTCCATCTTCATTCTAATACATGGGCATTCCGTTGTAAAAAGAATAATTCTTTCCCTGCCAAGTCCTTTGTTCGTAATTAAACTTTTCAAATTTGGATGTCTATTTTCGGTGGACTTATAGATATTCCCATTTGATATTGATAGCCGTTTGATCAAGATATTTTCATGTTTTTACACTTGCACGGCTTCGAAATTGAATAAACACTTCTCCCCTCACAACTTATTACTCCCTCCGTCAAAATAGATGTCGCAGATTTATCAACATCTAAAATTTGATAAATCTGCGACATCTATTTTGATACGGAGGGAGTAGTTTTTTTCTTCTGAATACTAGTTTTTTCTCCTTCCTAGCCAATGCAATATTTACTAAAAAATATTGTGGCATGCATCAATCTCGTGTCTATGGTGTAGTGGAGCCTAGACATATGGGGTAATATTGAAATTTATTGCACGTGCTTCTCTGTCGATTCAAAACTTTTGGTAAACTTGCTAGAGCACCCAACTCAACCATAATCTTACAACAAATCAAACTATTGTATCCATGTATAAGAAAATCTATTACACACATGGATCATTATTATTTTTCACTCGATTAACATCCTTACAGCGAGCTATTGCTAAACATTCCATCAAAAGAAAAGCTATATCAGTAAACATGATCATATGCCATAATGATCGACAAGCATGCCAGTGATGCTACACATAAATTACGATTTGTAGAGATCAGGGTATGCATGTAATTTCAATCAGAGTGTGACTTCGAATTTATCTTCTAGTGGTCGGAAATGAACAATAAAGTGATGCTGATGAAACATGGTGATAATTACCAGCGAGAAAGTAATTCACTAGGATTAGAATAAACCGATTGGAAGCGACTATAGCACGCACAAACAAGACTTCCTGGTACAAAGATTAGGTGCAACAGTGCTATAAACTACTAGCGGGAGTTCATTACGTCCCCCTTTATAGCAGTTAGGCGATTTCATCAAACATTCCTTCCAGTTAATGTAATTTATTTGCTCATGTTGCTATCACCAGCAAGACTTCTTTTTGGAGGTCAATGCATGCCTTTGATTGATTACTTGGGATTTATTCCCTAGTCTTATTCCTTTGTTTTATTTGTAAGAGATAACATATAATATATATACTGATTGGACATATTTATCCCGATTCTAGTGTGTGAAACATGGAGCCCGGCATAAATCAATTATAGAATCCCTGCTTTGTTATCTCAATATTCCTAAATCCTATACTAGTAACCTAGCTAGTGCTTTGGCTGAAGAATCATGAAATAGAAGATTGAAGGATCAGAATTTCTTGAGAGTATAGCTAGATGTGACTTGTCTGGAACAAAGAGAGAAGAGGTAAATTATATTTTATCTAACCTTATTTTATCTGCAAAGTTTCGTTCCATACATGGTGTAGATGCATGCATGTAGTAAAATAGTATCGACCTTTTATCATGTAAATATTTACTAGTAAGATATCAAAACGGGTCGCTAGGCCACTACGCAGCTCCGCTCACGGGCGACATGGGCAGCGGTGAAACCCTAGCCACCCACAACCCCCCACCCCTGCTCTACCTTGCCGAAACCAGAGGGACTAACCGGGAAGCCGGCGCAGACCGCCAAAGATGGTGGCGGTGAGGATCTCACTGCCCCACTTCTCCGCCGAAGAACTTCGACTCCTAGGGTGGCGACCTTGATTGGTGAATGCGGCATCGATCTTGTGGCAGGTGACTCCCGCGGGTGCTCCCGGCCGTCCTCCTCAGTCGATCAGCGTCAAGGGAACGACTGATGAAGGTCACAACGTGTAGGTCACCCTGTTGGCCTCTGGTGCCAGATCCAAAGACAATGATTACACACCACGTGGTTCCTACCTTATTGGCTATAATTCTCAGCGTCCTCTCCAGATTTGGATCCTAGGAAGGGTAGCTAGGCTAGGGGCTCTATCCGGGAGCGGCAGTGGTGGTCACGATGTCAGTGAAGTTCCACATGTCATCTTCCTCCATGGATGCGACATCGAGGTACATCCCCTTGTCCTCCTACCCCTTATGGCCGGGTGAAAACCCTAAATCCTTGGATTGGGCGGCAATGGTGTTTTGTCATCGTGTCCTCCTTGGAGGCGCCATATTGGGACTATAGGGCCATGTTCGTGCCATGTTTGGTATGTGGTCCATTTGTTGTGTCGTGTTTTTGTTCCCCTCTCCGGTGGCAGCATATTGGCGGTTGTGTAGAGCCATCAGCATATGTGAGTTATAGCCCCCTATAGTGGTGTTGTTGCCATACTCTTGCCGTGTTTACCATTGTGATATTGTCCTAAATAATGTCCGGTGGTCGCTGATGTGGCTAGTGATGTTGTTTGAGTAGCTCGCGTGTAGAGGTGTTCGTGCTCGGTTCACCTCCTTGGCGTCTGGTCCTATGACGTATGTTCATCCTCTAGAGGGAGCTGCTCTACCTCTCCATGGTATATCGCCCTAGACCCAGGGCGAGAAGACAGGGGTCTTCTTTGGAGGTGGAGACAGATGGCATGCACATGGGCAATGATGAGCAAGGAGTGACGAAGGCGGGATCTTTCTTCAATGTTGTGTCTCTCTTCACATCGTCCTCTCCTATCTTATGACCGTGTCGATGGTAATTGGACACAAAGATCAAACTGCACTTTCTATTTATTCTTTGTTTGTTGTAAACCGATGTTTCAAACTGTCTTTCAGCACCTTGTAAACTATTATTTGTTGGCTTCGTTAACCGGCTCATTTCGAGCCTTCCGTCTAAAAAAAAATCACACCCAGTGTGATGAACCTTATAACAATACAATAGCAAGTATTTTTTTCGTTATTCAAAAAGGTCTGTGCACTTTGTCAAATTTTGTATGCACGATTGGTGGTGAAACTTACGGCTGTGTGCATCAGTGGATGCCGAATGTTTCCACACCTCCATTCTCTAAAAACAAAAAAGTCATGCAATTAATAGCATGCACGTCGGGTCAAAACCCTAAGACTCTTATAAGAGGCAATACAACTACAACACAAGAAAATTAAAGAGTACTGCCGGTATGCATGAGAGGCTGAGTGTAGTGCTTACTCTCTAGTGATCCGGGGTTGTTGAACGACTGCTGGATCATGATCAGTTGCACCGGATCGATTTACCCGGCCCGGCCAGCTGACGCAATGCCGGGAGACCGTCAACGACCCAACCCCGGGCGGTCAGGTAGGCCAAATTCTCCCCTCCGTTCTTTTCCAAACGGTTTATATATAGCCAAGCCTCACAACCCCATCTTTTCCACTACCACTACCCCCAGCTTGCTTGCTTCACCCCTTTCCCCTCCATCCCTGCCCACCCAACAAGCACTCACCACTCGATCCTCTCGATCGACCGAGAGACGCCGTGCATATACAGATCAGTTTCGTCGCAGATCGGTATGGGAGATCACCAGCTGATGCACGCTGCTCCGGCCATGTACAACGGTGGTGGCGTAGCCGTCTCGCATGGCATGTGGTGGAACAGCAACGCGGCGGCGGCGGTGCCCCCCGCGGCGTGCTCCACGGAGCTCGCCGGGTTCAACACCTGGCCGTCCGCTCTGGCTGCTGGTGGGTACGACGTGGCGGCGGACGGCTGCGGCAAGGCCAAGAGCTGCACCACCACGGCCTCCTCCGAGTCCCCCGGCGGGAACAACAGCTCCATAACCTTCCAAGAAACCGCCAGCATCAACGACGGCGCCGCCGCCGTGGCTGGGTTCACCGACTGGAACAACCCTTACATGTAAGTCCTCGTTCTACTCTACTACTCTCTCTACGTACCTACCCTTGTATCGATTATCTTCCCGTGATCTCGCACTATCATATGATATGACGACGATACACATACATACATACATACTCCCGTGACACTGAGATTAATGGAATCTATGTGTATGTGTCGTTTGTTTTAACTTTTTAACAGGAGCAGCGGCGCTGGTAACATGCCTGGGTTTCTCCAAGTTGGCCACCATGACATGAGCTCAAGAACCGATCAGAGCATGACGATGGACCCCTCACCGAACAACCTAGAACTAGCGCTGCAAGGCCACCACCACCACCAGCAGCAGCAACAGCAGCAGCTGTTGTCTAGCCTAGGCGCCCCCGAGCTTCTGCTGTCGCCGAACTCGCCCTACGGGTTCCAGTCGTCGTTGCTGAGGAGCCTCATGGAGCCCACGCCCAAGCAGGCTGCGGGGATTCAGCAGTACCAGTACCAGCAGATGGGCGGCCAGACAGCTGGGGGCAGGGAGGCACTCCAGTTCACCAACGACGCGGCGTTCTGGAACGCTTCTAGCGCCGCCGGGTTCGGCATGGCCATGGCAGCCCAGCCGACGACCGATCAGGGCAGAGCACGTGGTGTTGCCGTCAAACAATCGCCGGCTCCGCGTGCACTAAAGGTTTGTGCTGATTATACCCAAGTGTTTCATATGCAACAGCAGTATTTTGTTTGATGCTGTGTATTAGTATATGCTATGTACTACTACATGTACGTTGTTTAATTGTAGTTAACCTTAGTTATCTACATATGGATTACAGAATGTGCTAGAAGGAGTAGGAGACTCCAGCTCAATCACCACCAAGAAATCTTCGGGCGAGCCAGCGTTCAAGAAGCCGAGGATGGAGACGCCGTCGCCATTGCCCACCTTCAAGGTAGACATGCTGCCTCTCTATCAATCTATGATGCATGCATGCATGCATGGTTAACTTAGCTCAATCTAGTTCTCATGATTAAACTTGATGCATATATTATTTGATAGAGTATCACAAAGACCAAGATCAATGCATGCATCTTTAATTCTTTATTGATGATAAAGTTGTGCAACACAATTCCAGGTTAGGAAGGAGAAGCTAGGGGACAGGATCACAGCACTCCAACAGCTCGTCTCCCCTTTCGGAAAGGTGAGCAAACCTAGCTAGCTAGCAATGCTTTTCATGTCCAATGTGCATTACAGTAGTACATAAAACATATTCTTACACAAACAAGTACGTACGTGCTGCTTGGAAGTTGGAGCCACAACATAGAAGTATCATCTTCTCTGCAAAAGAGTTGTTCCTTTTTCTCTCCTCCTTTCGAGGATCTAACACAAGACATGCACATGTATCTAGTCTAGCAACAAAATCTTGATGATATATATTTCTCGTTGCGCGTGCGTGTGGTTGCAGACGGATACGGCGTCGGTGCTGCACGAGACCATCGAGTACATCAAGTTCCTCCACGACCAAGTTGGTGTAAGTCCAACTCCCATGCACCCTTTAATCATGGCACCCGGAGCACGCACGCACGCACGCACGAGCTCTATCGATTTCCTCCCATGGAATCATCGACCAGGAGACTGGTTCGGATCCATCGGAGACCGAGCTAGCTGAAGGCTGAAGCTGAAGCTGAACTGAACCTATATTTTGTTTCTGATGCAGGTGCTCAGCGCCCCTTACCTGAAGAACGGCCATCATCAGCATCAAGTGCCACAGTACCTCAAGGTGTGCTGCACACTTGTCAGTGCTGCCTGCTAGCTGCTGCTGCACGCTTGCTCTCACTTTCCTCCCGTTGCCGTCCATCTCCTCTGATAGCTTTTTCACACATGTGTTTCAGAGCTCGAGTGCTAGCTCCGACAAATCGTCCAAGGACGGCGGCGAGGTGTCGCTCAAGGGCCGGGGGCTGTGCCTGGTGCCGATCTCCAGCACCTACGCCGTGGCCAGCGAGGTGCCCGTCGACTTCTGGACTCCGTTCGGCGCCCAGTTTAGGTAGACGAATCACGGCTTCTTCAGCGTCAATCGATCGGAAGCTAACACGCACGGATCGATCCGACAACGTTCCTTCATCCTAATGAGTTAATTATCTAGTAGACTATGATCATGATGATGTGTAACAGATAGTGCTGCCGAGGAAGAACGAAAGGTAGCTACTAGCTAGATGAACCTTTGGAATGAGTGCTTCAAGACTTGGATTCATTCTTCAGGTTCATCAGGGTGGAATAATCAGCCAGCTAATTAATTATTAAGCGATCTGCTAGCGGAGATGATGAATTGTGTTGTACTCATAGTCGACCAGGCTCGTATGATTGGTTGTTAGGTTTTGAATCATTGAACAGTTGTGTCTCTAAGGATTGATTAATGGTTTACTACTTTAGTTCAATCACTGCGGCGACGGATCAAAGTCTGTCTGTAGCAGGTTTAGTTCTCTACTATGGATTGTACCAAATTAATAAAAGTGGCATCGATCTCTCCTTGAGTGATCTCAGCTAGCTAGCTGTTACCCTTTTTGCTGGCTTTCTCTTTTGAATGCAACCACATGTTTGGGTGCTACTATACGTATTTAGTAGGGCTTCCAGAATTTTGTGCATGCGTGTCTTCTTCTTCTTGAATAATGCCAGAATCTTTCAGGCTATATTATTATTCTGTTTCTGTACTACTAGTGGATTATCAGCATGCGTAAGTTCTCAACAGGCATATTCTTCTGTGTGTTCCTTATTATGTGTGGTCTACGTTGGATGTCTGATCTCTACCAACCAAGCAAGTTCCCAAAGATCCAAGTTGGAGTTTTGGGCATGATGAACCCAGCAGAACTCTCCCTGCAGCAGATAAAGAATAACTGTTGAATAACAAGCAGTAGTAGCAGTACATACTTGACTCTTCGGGGATAACCTCTAAAATTCGAACCAAAAACAAATCATGGTAGAAAATTCACCCAAGTCCGACATACCGAGAGCGTAGCAAACGACTGAATCTCAACTGCAGTCTTGCACTGGAACTTGACTGTTGAAGTGCCGAGCACAACAGTCTTGCCCTAGCAACAAGCTTTACACTTTGGTGGCAGCGCACCATTATCCAATACACTTTTAGGTCTTGCTGAGTCTATCTGTGTGGACGACAGTTGAAATAAAAAGAGTAAAGCGCCAGTTTTTCATAGAAAAACTGAGCATCATAGTGGGGTGGTTGGTATAAAATCAGTTGTTCTTAAAATATTGCAATAAAGTACTTGGAAGAGATATATCATATTTGAGTGGTATACTTAGTTTCTCTCTAGCCCACCAATTTTCCTGTGGCATGGATATAAGTTGAACCACTGATTTTTCCTGTTCTTGCAAATCGTGTACTTTTCATCGAATTTGACTCTGTTTCTTGCCACGGAAAGAATCGTTTGAATTTGACTCTGTTTTCTTGCCACGGAAAGAATCCTCTGAATTTGACTCTGTTTTCGCCTTCGATGAAAGCTACCACCATGCAGCTCAACATCCAACGCTAGTGCAATGGTCGAATCCACAAAGCCAGTATCCAAGACAAAGTTCAACACCACATCTTGCAGAGAATTGCAGTAAAATTCAACGCGTTTATCTTGATTCTTCAGCAGCACCACGGATATACTGAAGGCATGCCTTTTGAAAAGATTTTCTAAAAGTTACGAGACCATCACAGTTGACCGTATGCGAACGTACTTCGAGGTTATTGTTTTGAAGCGCAAATAACCACCATCTGAGCAACAAAAGAGGTGGTGCAAATTATTTGAATGTGATTTCAGAAGTATCAGATGAGTTAGGCTGCAATCTTGAAATGGATTTCTGAAATATCATCTGAGTGTCCAAAATCACTCTGGATGAGTTAGGCTCGGATTTATTCTGGTCTTACAGGTTCACTTGAAAGGGCCTTTCTATCTTCCTGGTAGATACTGACATTCTGACTTTTCCCTTTAGGCCGGACCTGAAGTTCCAACAGTTTTTATACCTGAAGTTTCGGCAATTGAAGGCCAGTGGCAGACTTCAGGCGTGTAAACTTAGCTTACTTGCCACTAGCAGCAGAAGATAACAAGTGGATTTCATAGTGAGATGCATTGCATCCCGGCTCAGAAAAAAAAACATGAAATTTCTAACCGACGAAGCAATTCAGAGTTTCAGAGCCATTGACTAACTGAGGAAGATGGGATGCAGAAAATTCATGAAGAGAAAACAACTGCATAAATAGTGATCCACATATGATCAGGTATCCTCTTCCACTTGACAAGGTGGAAACAAATGCACAAACTAGTGAAGTTCACAAAACATGAAAACCTTCTATGAAAATAGAACACATCGCGGATTACAACTCAATGTATTGTTTGTTTGTCCTCAGAAACATATATTGCTACACTGTTCAAGTGTTAAAACTAGAGAAGTTCACAAAAAAGAGAACAATGCGATTAAACACTTAACGTCCCTCTGGCATTGTGATAGTCATGTTATTCAGAGATATTCCCATGTTGTCTTTTTGGTCTTCAGTTTCATGATTTCGTTGCCTAAAATATACCGGTTCCCTTGGAGCAGGAAGTGGGGCTGTTTCATTTTCTAACATGAACACAGTGGATGACATGAGTGGCCTAGCATTTGGATCATCTTGAACACACAGAAGACCTATATGAATGCATCGTAGAACTCCATGAAGTGGACATTTCTCCACAATGGATGAGTCCACCAGTTCTCTTGCATTTCCATCTTTCCATAAGCTCCACGCCTAAACCAATGAAATATTCAAGTCATTATGAGTGCTTTGGTTGTTGAAAACTAAATCATCTTAGTGCACTTACATAAGCTATAAGGCTTGGAAAATCCATTATGAGATGTGATGAACTGATTTTTTGCCCGCTTACAACCTCCAACAGTAGAACACCAAAGCTATAGGTGTCAGATTTGACAGAAAAGGAGCCTTCCATTGCATATTCAGGAGACATGTAACCACTGTTTGAAGCATTCCAAGACAGTTTATTAGTTAAGTAGACAAGTAGTAAACAAATACCATGTTAAGCCTAAGCTGGTGCATATATCACTTACTATGTCCCAACAACACGGATAGTGTTCGCTTTTTGCTCATTTCCTCCAAAGATCCTTGCCATACCAAAATCTGATATTTTAGGGTTCATTTCTCCGTCTAACAAGATATTGCTTGCTTTGAGATCTCTATGAATTATTGTTAGCCTTGAATCTTGGTGGAGATAAAGAAGGCCTCTCGCTATACCTTTAATTACCCTGAACCGGGTAGGCCAATCAAGCACTCTCGTAGCATCTTCCAAGACCAGTGCAAAATGAAATTCATCATCAGTTTTCATGAATTCAGTTTATCTAAGAGTATTTTGCGCGATATGACCATAAGTTAGAACATACCAAAAAGAAAGGCATCCAAGCTTTTGTTAGGTAAATATTCGTAGACTAGTAACTTTTCATCTTCATGAGCGCAGTAACCAAGAAGCCTGACTAAGTTCCGATGCTGCAATTTGGCGATCAGAACCACTTCATTTCTGAACTCGTCTGCCCCTTGCCCGGATCCCTTACTAAGCCTTTTGATAGCAACTTCCTTGCCAGCTCCGAACAGTCCCTACATCAGCGCATGATTCTTAATAGAACCAGAGAATAGAAGAAGAAAAAAAAGCTACGAAGATTATCAGGCTAAACCTTCTTGTTACCTTGTAAACACTTCCGAAACCACCTTTCCCAAGCACGTTGTAGTCCGAGAAATTGTCTGTTGCAGTAACAATGTCTTCGAAGCAAATAGATGGTAGTTCTATATTTTCATTGTCAAGTTGGTCAGATTTGGAATTTTTCGACTGTTGTCGTGTATGTCTGTTCTGAATTTTCTTGATTCGTCGTTTGCCTGACAGAAAAACCTTCATATCAATATTATTTTTCGCGGATACCTCATGAACATTGCATCCTGAAAAGTAAGGTAAATCTTTTTCTACCTGTTGACTTGCATATCCATACAAGGCAGACGCATGTGAATATCAGCAGACTAGCCACTACTGGGAGAACAATCTTCAATATGTTACTCTCCTTGTCAACTGTAGAAAACCAAAAATATAGTCCAGAAAGAGATGACACTTTCAAAATTAAAAATCCATTTCTGGCAAGTGTTAATTTTTATCGTTATTGTCCTCTAATCACATCTAGCATTCAACATAAAAGGCATTGATTACAACATACAGTCAATAAGCACATGGGGAAAGATAAATACCTGATGAACTGGCAAGGCGGAGGTACAGGTTCTCTCCACTACCATCACCGTACTTCCCCATGTCAACAAGCTCTCCCAACCAAATCAAGCACCTTGACTGGTCGAATGTCGCGCTACCATTTTTCAGGTTCGCATAAGCATACGCGGAGCAAGAGCAATCATTGCTGCACTCTGCTGCGCATTGGTCAAAGCTTGCATTCCTGACGTATACAAACTTATCGGGTGTTTTCATTCCACTCAAGGTCGAGAAACTATATCCACCACCACATTTGAGCTCCTCCTTTCTCCGGCAACCTTGGGAGAAGTTAACACCGTTAGGATCGAATCCAGTGAGGCAGTTGCATTTCGGAACCGCCTCAGTGCTATCGCAGTAGCCAAACAGGCCGCAAGAGGCATAAATGTCACAACTAGGACCGGGCCTCTCTATGAAAACATCCCAAGAAGATGAGCTGCTGTTCCATGCCAGGAACTGAAACATGCCCGTATAGTGCAGCATAATGCGCATGCTTGGAGAGCCATTGGAGACCGTGAATGTCAAGTAGAATGAACCCCCTCTGTTGACAATTGTTTGGGACATGATGTAGCCAGTGCTGCTCTGATACAGGGCAGAGACCAATGCACCCTCCCACGCAGATCTGCGCCAATACGGCCTCGTCCCATTCCAGATGACAACCTGAAGGTCCGAGCTAGAGTCACCTCCCATGGAGTAATCGCTGGTGGTTGGGTCATCAGGGCCCCTCCAAGCAAAGAGGCGTGTGTAGAGAGGATCATCTGTGCTCATCGGCAAAGTCATGTCAGGGAGGATGGTGTCGGTTGGGTAACTGAAGCTCTGCCATATATCCGTGCCGTTCGGCAAACGGATGACCAAGTTTCCGGAGTCGAGCAGTATAGCAGAAGCAGTTCCGGTGGTGCCGGATGTGATGTTGTTCGTTGTTGTCCAAAGAGTGCTGCCTTTGGAGTCAGATAAAACAAGGTCAGAGTTGTTTGTCAGAACCAACTTCCCGGGTGAACCACCGGTGATCGGGCTGTCGCGGTTAGCAACCCACACATATGTACGCTCAGGGATGTTGTTGTACCATATGCCGATGTACGATTTCGCAGTTGAGTTTGTCGGGGAGAAGAAGCCCAGAGCAAAGACGCCACCGCTCGAAACGAGCTTGTTGCCGGTGGAGAGTGGCTTTGCGGGAGTAAGGCGGTCATCGGATTTGCAGAAACAAATCAATGATAGGAGGACAAAAACAGGGAGGGGGGTCATGCCTGATTGTGAAGAGCAAAGGAAGAAGAATCCTCCAGAAGGAGCCAACGCGGGAGAAGGAGAATTGTATGAAGATGCTTAGGTGTTGTTTGCATGGATGGTCTAATGCCACGAGGTAACAAGTCGACAGGCTGCTCTGCCTTTTGAGTTGTTTCTGTTGAAAATTAGCTAGTCAGTCACCATATCTGGAGGGGTTGAATGTCCTGTTTCCCCAGGACGTTGATGAATCCAGGGCCACACAAGGTGCAAGAGTAAATATTATTCGTTCAGAACTGTCTGCTGGTTTCCGTGTTGAATTGCGCATCAACAAATATCTAACAGTCTACAGTTTCGGCTCTATTGTCAGTATCAAGCACCGAGAAACTGGACAACTCGAGAAAATGACCTGTTGCAACTAGACGGACCCCGTGTCGACCCGGCGCCCCCAACTGTGCGGCGGCGCATTGGTACGGGGAGTTCGAGCTTGCAAGGCGATCTGACAGATTGACACATAAAGATTGTGTTCAGAAAGAAGCACAAGAACACCACAGATACAGGAACAGGAAAAGATGCTAAGAAATGGGTTACCGTCAAGTGGAAGTCCAAGTGAATAGCTCGCGGTGGCGTAGGTGCGGAACGCCGACGGGCCCAGGCCCATCGCTGCTGGAGATGGTGGGCGGCGGCGCAAGGGGAAAACAGCCGAGGATATGCACGACGGGGCGATAGGATCCCCACCCCCACCAATGCTATGGCCCGCTGGGAGGGGAAGGGAAAGCAACCAAGATAAGGCGGCTGTGCCATGATTTGCAAGCCGAGCCACCACCGCTGCCGACGGCGGCGGCAGCATCTGGCGGTGACTAACTGAAACGAAGTCGAGCCGTTTGCGGGAGAGGGGAATGCGGAAGTGTGGGCCTCGGCCCTCGGGTGCTCAGACTTTTTTTTTTCAACCATTTTCATTGATTCCAAAAACATAATTTACATAGTGTAAAAAAAAACTACCTATACCACAGCCGAGCCAGCTGCTCGTCCTGGCCATCGACGGGTTCATGTATGGCGGCGGCTGCCAGGCCGGTGGCGTTGACGGCGGTGGAACATCTTACCCACACGGCATGCGGTGGCAACGATGGTGGAGGCGTAGATCCACCTGAAAGGGGGTTCGGTAGCCCAAAATATAATTTCTCATAACTAGCGCAATATTCAAAGTCAGGATTTATCTATGAGTAATGTTGTAACGGAAAAAGTTTCGGTAACAATACGCTTAAAGACCGAAAACGCTTCACGTTCCGAGAGAACGTGGATGAAGTAGCCGAGACCGTAACCAACCTTAAGGTCGTGAAACTCCTCGCAAGTCACCCCAGGTCCTTGCACGACAGCCTAGGTGCCACTAATGGCAGCAGCTCCATGGTTTCGCACACGTCCGGTCTACGATGACGACCTCCGGCTCACTGATCCCTGTCATGAGTGCGGAAGTAGATCTTCTATCTGGGATCTCTGCAGCACAACGGTGTGCCGCAATGGAGCACTCACTTGTGCGCGCAGCCCTAACACGGGGCTGCAGTTGCGAGAGAGAAGAGAGAGAAATTCTCTAAGGAAATGCCTTAAAAAATCTCCCAGGTTCATTATGTGTTTTCCCACCCCTATGCCCCCCTTATATAGAGGAAAAGGGGAGACCCCTTTCTCCCCAAGTTCCGGGGTGGGACTAAAGAAGGGGAGGAGTTGGCACATGGGAGGAGGGGAGAAGCCAGCCAACTGAATGGGCCCTGGCGCTCGCCCGACCTGAGGTGGTGCGACGTCCCATGGCAGGCAACGGTGGCGGCGATGGTTGTAGCCCCTTTGCCCTATTGGGGATGATTGACCAAAGTTTTGCTACACATAACTACAAATTTCAAGAAGTTGTACCAATAAAATTATGAACTAAGGTCCAAGAATAACAATGCAGGAGATTCATAATTATGTCGTCCTGATTTCATTGATTTTTTTCTAAGAAAAGCAATTGGAAATATAAGAATTCATTTGTATCAAGAGAATATTAATATTAAATTTTTATGGAAAAACTATATCCATTGAAAACATTTGTAAATATCATTGATAAATAAAATATTCGTCATGTGGCCATCTAAAAATATGCAATGCAGTTTCAATGAAATTATTAGGGTACAATTTATAATATCCTTAGGTGGGCATCCACCTGATATAAAGAATGTGATATTTCACTTCAAAAAATATGTCAAAATCACCTAGAAGAAAAATATGAAATGAAAATAAGTTGTTTGGTTGAAACACCAAAATATGCATGTGTTCCTTTATGGATTATGATTAAACATTGTTCTGACTCACATACATGTTAATTTCTAATAAACCATGCCAATAAAGCAATGGTATTTAGGATATTTCTAATCCTATAAAAATATTGTAAAATGTTTAAGGAATGATATTTTATAAACGAAATTAAAATTATTTTGTATCAAGAGATCATTAATATTATCTTTGCATGATAAAAACTATAACTTTCAAAATAATCTCTCAATATGGAGCACATTTGGTACCGTTGAGATCAATAACTAGTGCAAAAGTTACTGACCACATCCAAATAACTTGCATTGTACTTTCTTATTGATCTTTGCCTTTGATCGATCCTCGCCATTCTAAAATCTTATATTTTCTATTCCATCTCCCATCTAGAAGGATGTTATGGTTTTTTTAATTGTGAATTCTCTCCATGCTCGAATATTGGTGGAGATATAGGAGTCCTCTAGCCGATCATTTGATTCACTAGTAGAAAAGCCCCCCTTTGGTCCCGGTTCATAAGGGCCATTGGTCCCGGTTTTTGAACCGGGACCGATTCTGGTCCCGGTTCTGGCACGAACCAGGACCAATGGGTCTCCACGTGGCCCGCCGTCGCGTGCATTGGGCATGAACTGGGACCGAAGGTCTTTTCTATTTTTTTTTCAAAACACAATTTATTTTTTTGATTTTTTTTGAATCTATGAATATTTGGACCGGTTAATCTCTCACCCGAGGCCTCTCAATCACACTTAGGTTTTGGTCAAATTCCAATCTTTAGTTAAACTTCAAAACACAATTTATTTTTTCAAATTTTTTTGAATCTATGAATATTTGGACCGGTTAATCTCTCACCCGAGGCCTCTCAATCACACTTAGTTTTTGGTCAAATTCCAATCTTTAGTTAAACTTTTCGATCGGTCACCCATCCTCACACTACTCAACCCCTAGCACGCTTAACATCTTGGTTCCTTCCCATCCCCCTTCCTGTGTACCACTTGTAACCTTATGTCTATACTATGCTATTAATGATATTAACCCATGCATCTTGTGAGTCACACATTCTTATAATTGAGTTATAAACATGATTTTAATGTAAAAAAATGACTAAGTAATACTAATATTGAATAAATATAGAAATACAATATGTTTAATTGTTATTTTTGCATTAATTCATTTAATATGGCATAATTCATATCTTTAAATCCATAAATCAAAATTCCACAAATAATATGTTCATTATTATCAGAAAAATGTGTGGAATCCAAATATGTCATTTTTTTTATTTTTTTATTTTTTTAAAAAATTAAAAATCTGAAATTTGACTCTTTTGGAATTTCAAAAATCTAAAAAATTTGCAAACGGCTGAAGGTGGTTGGCATTTTGATATATTATACGATTTTTTCCAATATCGTATGCACAAATGGCGGCCATCTGAAGTTTTTATAACGTTTTCTTGCAAAATAAGTCGAAATTCAAGTTTGTTATTTTTCATGACAAGTGTATCACTAAATACAACTACAGTTGAAAGGATTTTTTTTTTTGATTTTTTACAATTTTCTGTGACTTGTTTTTGAAACTAGAAGGCGATTCAGGGGGATGTGGATTTTCTACTGCCGCGGCAGAGCAGTCGGCAGAGAATTTTCGAATTTTTTTATCCCGGTTTATGTCTCGAACCGAGACTAAAGAGTGGTCCCGGTTCGTGGCATGAATCGGGACCAATGCTCCGCTGACCATTGGTCTCGGTTCATGCCACCCCGAGATGAACCAGGACCGATGTCCTGGCGGCATGAACCGGGACCGATGTCTGGCATTGGTTCCGATTTGTTATTCGAACCGGGATGAATGGTTTTGGGGGCTGGACCAAAGGTCCCTTTTCTACTAGTGATTATTCGGAAAACTCTGGGTCAATCAAGCATATATTTCATTGGATTATACACCAACAAGATGTATATGAGTGAAAGCATCTACTGATCCGTTCATGCATAGGAGCTTTTTGTCCATTTTATTTCGACAATCTATTAACATGTGCACCCTGTGTGATAAACTTTGAAAAAAGTTGGCCATGCGCACCGATTGGTGCAGGGAAAGGGTCATGCTCCCCTTTTTGAATAAAATTGAGGTTCATGCAAGTTCTAGAAAATACTCTAGCTACTCCTAAATATGTGTGTTTGATTGTTGTATTGTTCATAATTTTTCTTGGTGTAGAAATGTGGTGCTAGATAGCATGCACAATATTTTTGTGTCATGCTTCACAATATTTAAATGTTATCCTGTGTGAAAATAATATATAAACATTAAATATGTACATACTAGTTTTCATACATGTAGACAAGTTTATATTGTGAAAACTCAACAAAATATTTAGTTCCATGGTTTGTACATCCAAACATGATTTGGAATTGGGTGCCACCCTTTGATTCTAGCAGCAAATTCCATGCACATTCAAACACCAGAATTGAAAATTGATCCCATTTTATTTCCATCTTGGATTTGAAATTTTCAGTCCAAATCAATTCCGAGTTAAAATTCCTACATCTAAACACTGCAATATTGGAATTTAGATCCAAAATGAATAATTTAGGAGATTTGTAATTCTATGAATAATAATTATTTCTTTGAAAATTTTAGAAGGAATGATATTTTCTAAAAGAAACTAAGATTTATTTTGTATCAAGAGAACACTAATATTAATGTTTCATGAAAAAAGCGATAACCTTCAAAAATACATCTCAAGATGGAGCATGTTTGGGACACTATACCAGTGGTTTAAAAATGTTGAGATCAATAGCTAGTGTAAAAGTTATTGACTACATCCCAACAACTTGATTTCTTATTTTCCATTGCTCTTTGCCTCCAAATATCTTTGCCATTCGGAAATTTGATATCACTGGGTCCATCTCCGCATGTTGCAGAACGTTGCCTTGTTTGATTATGAATTCTCGCGATGATCGAATCTTTGTGGAGATATACAAGTCCTCTAGCCACTCCTTTGATTATTCGGAATCTTCTTGGCCAATCAAGCATATTTTTCATGGCATTATGCGCCAACAAGATGCATACCCGTGAAAGCATCTACTGAGCTGGTCATGCATAGGCACTTTTTGTCCATGTTATTCAGCTGGTTTATTTACATGTGCACCTTGTGTGGTCCATCATGACGTAAACTATGAATAGTTAAACTTTGCAATAAATTCACCGTGTGCACCGATTGGTGCAGAGGCAAGGGTCATGCTCCCCTTTTCGGAAAAACTGAGCCGTTCAACTTCTAGGATATGTAGAAGTACTCTAGCTACTCTGAAACATGTGGGTTTGATTGTCTCTTAGTTCATGATTTATCTTGGTATAGAAATGTGGTGCTAGCCAGCATGCACAAACATCACATGGTTGGGTAAACATGTGAATGGTCTCAGGTACTCATGATCCCAATTTTCAAAACATGCAAAAAGAAACATATTTTAAGTTATGATTTCTTTTGATTTTAACCAAGCATGCACACATGTACTTGAAACTTATTCTTCCAAGTTTGTCAGAAAAAATGTTGTTATTGTATTTGGCATGCAAAAAAGGGGGGAAATGGAACTTGCACAGTGAAAATTCCGGCGCTTGTACTCTTCCTCAGCCACTGTCTTTTTTGCACAAGTTGCATACTTTTGTTTTGAAAGATTTGAAATTTGCATACATGCATACGTTTTCTATAAGCATTATTATTTTTGTATTTTCTTTGAGTTCTTCTAGTAATTTTTTTCAATTTATTGTTCATGCGGGATGAGGGGTGTCCATGTTACGAAAATTTGCCTATGCGTGATTGTATCGCAGACTCTAGTTCGAGTAGAGGTTGAGTGGCACAGGACAGGACATGAGTTTGTGAGTCAGTTTGTTGTTCGAAGCTTATATTCTAGATAATGTATTACGCCCAAACGCGTTGACCTGCGACGTTTCTTTTCTGAACTTGTATGATATATGACCCACTGCCGTTATTCTCACGCGACGGACCGGCCACGGAAGATTCCTATGGGTCACGATCGAACAGCGTTCGTCGGCAAATCACGATCAAGCAGCGCGGGAGCAACTGCTGCTGCTTGCCCTGCGAACACGTCAAGTAGTACCAATCATGGGATCACGCCTAGATAGATTTTGTTGCGGCGCGCGGCAACATATGTGGCTCATCATCTTTACAGCTGCAGCCACACTCTGACTTCGGTCGCGCTGATCCGATCAAAACCTTTGTCTATTGACGATCGATCTAATCATTCATTCTCCCGGCCCGTCGCCATCTACCTCTAGCTTATTCGTCATTGGTTTGATATGGATTTGCAGCTAGCTCACCTCTGTCGGCAACGAACCTGCTCACGTGCCTACATGCAAAATCGCAGCGGATTCGGTCCTTGGTTTCCCTCAGCGATTCGATATATTCAAGAATGTGCGGCGATGGGGAGAGAGTCTGTCCTTGCCATAGCGTCAAAATTGCGTCTATGTCTTGGGTATATATGGTCAAGTGGTCAAGAAAGCTCTTTCTAAGCAAAATAAATCTCGCAGCACGTGATAGATATAACAAGTCAACCTCCGTATATATTAGGTCTAGAAGGCATCAATCATTAATCCCATACCAGTTTGTTATGTTCATCTTTTTCCATGAATGCTGAGCAATTTAGCTAATATGGAGCAGTTACTCCAGCTGTTTTTCTACTTTAGATATATGAAGTCTGGTTTCATAAATCCAATTCGGCTCACGGGTGCAAATGAGTTCATTGTTTAAAACCATATTTTGAAATATCAAAAGAATTGAAAAAAGATATCCGCACGTACAACCGGACATTCTAGTCCGCATAAAGTTTTTTTTGGGGAAAAGGAATATTTTTTCTATCCCATGTAAAAAGACAAATCTCGATGCTCCAACATGACTTTTCAGGAAGATTTTTTAATCTTTCCTACACAAGGCACTTCAAATGTTGTTTTTCTCAAAAACTTGTGTGCGAACATAGTGTCTGGATGTCCATGCAAAAATTATTTTCAGAATTTTTGACATTTTGAAAAAAAAAGATTGATGGATTTTTATAATAGGTTCATATGCACATGGTACATATAGAAAATGAAGTCTCTTTGCTTGTATCGCATTGATGCAACTTTTAAGTTAATATAAAACTTCTCTTTATATATAAAAAAAGCATGGTATATATCCCTAGTGTTTACCTCCATGACGGTTCTGGAGTTCTCTAAAACAAATAAGTTGGCAATGCTACAAAATTTGGGCTGGAAGCATGCACCATGAGCTCCAATGCAAATTTATGGTTTTCCTAGAGAGATCCAAATAGGATGTTGAAATTCAGAACATTGCAAGCATCCTATATCTAGAAAAGAAACCTTTATCCAATAATTGATTCCCATACGTCTTAAATAAATGGTGTTTCTCTTATCTCTACCGTACAGACTGCTGCAATCCATTACACACAGAACATATTATTATAATTCAAATAGACAGAAACAGATCGTTTCGATCGCACGTTTGAGCCACGATCAAACAGCGTATGTCGGCAAATCACGATCAAGCGGGGGAGCTTGCTAGCTAGCTAGCTGCCGCTTGCCCTGCGTGCACGTCAAGTAGTACCAATCATGGGATCACGCCTAGATAGATTTTGTTGCGGCGCGCGGCAACATATGTGGCTCATCATCTAGCTTTACACCTGCGAGGCAAGCAGCCACACTCTGATTTCGCATTTCGGTCGCGCTGATCCGATCAAATCATTCATTCTCCCGGCCCGTTGCCATCTACCCTCTAGCTACTAGCTTATTCGTCCTTGGTTTGATATGGATTTGCAGCTAGCTCACGTGTGGGCCTCTGTCGGCAACGAACCTGCTCACGTGCCTACATGCAATATCGCAGCGCATTCGGTCCTCAGATTCGATATATTCAAGAATGTGCGGCGATGGGGAGAGTCTGTCCTTGCCATAGCGCGTCAAAATTGCGTGTGTGTCTTGGTATATATGGTCAAGTGGTCAAGAAAGCTCTCTCTGGGCAAAATAAATCTGGCAGCACGTGATAGATATAAAAAGTCAACCTCATATATATATATATATATATTAGGTGAGCTTAGAAGGCATCAATCATTAATCCCACAGCAGTTTGTTCTGTCCATCTTTTCCCACGAAAACAGGACTATTAGGTGGGCTTAGAAGGCATCAATCATTAATCCCACAGTAGTAGTTACTCCAGCTGTTTTTCTACTTTAGATTTGAAGTCTTATAACATGGTACATATAGCAAATTAAGTATCTTTTGCTTGTATCGGAGTTCTCTAAAACTACTAATTTGGACATTCTACAAAATTGGGCTGGAAAAAGGGAGCACCATGAGGTCCAATATGCAAATATATTGGTTTTCCTAGAGAGATCCAAATACACGAGGATCCTATATCTATGAAATAACCTTGATCCAGTATTTAATTGATTCTAGTACGTCCTAGACAAATGTGTGGTTTTCTTATCTCCGCTGCATCACGGACCGAAAATACCATTATAACCAAATATTACTATGCAAAAGGTTTTACAAGCCTTTATCCTCTTTCTCCCCAAATTTTGCTTGCTACCAATTTATACCAAATATGTCCATAACTATTATTAAAATACCATAATTTGACCCCTCTCCCACAAATTCACCCTTTTTCAAAAATTTCTCTCTATCCCCCTAATCCTCTCCCCTCCAGCAATCTCACCCTTCCCCCACCACAATCCTAAACATATTCATAAACAAAAGAAAAATTCAAGAACTTTAGACACCAAGAGAAATTGATATACAATCAAAACAAAAGGTAAGTGCTCAAATGGTGATCGTAGGATAAATGACGGGTGGGTATCAAACCTCCTGAGATCTAGGTGAGAACCATCATGGGCACCAATTAAGGTAGCCACACAGACATTGTGGAAGTAGAGGCTATCACCCATGAAATACATCACACACGGCCCTCGAAGTTAACCTGTTAAAAAAGTTTATTAGAGCCAAACAAGCAAAAACCATAAAGGATACTTTCAAACTTTGACCAGCTCATGGGTAGTGACAAGGTTTTTTATAATTAGTCCCAGAGAACACACTTGATCATACTAATAAAATAACTACAACATGCACTAGCAGAAAATGGGCCTTTTGTACTGACCTTTAGTCCCGGCCGTGTTTGGGCCCGGAACTAATGTGAGCATTGGTCCCGGTTCTAATGGCTAGGACGCATCACGGGCATGGCCAACTTTAGTCCCAGGTCAAACGGGACCTTTAGTCCCGGTTGGAGCTACCAACCGGGACTAAAGTGGTTGCAGCAGGCTGCGGCCGGTTCGAACCCGTTTAGTTCCGGTCGGCGTCTCCAACCGAGACTAAAGATAGACCTTTAGTCCCGGTTGGAGACACCAACCGGAACTAAAGTCTTTTCTATATATATATCATCATCCTGCCTGCGCCATATCAATTTATAAGCTTTCTCCTCTATTTTCTCCTTGAGCTCGAGTTCATCCCCATTTTTTCCATGATTTGTCAAGATTTGGCTGCGCCTCATCTATCCAAGAGTTCTAAAAGGTTAGCAATTTCATCCTTTCATCTGTCATTGCTAGTTTAGCTCATTTCATGATATAGAAGTAGAGTGATTTGTGGGTTTTATGTGAGATTTTATTTGATTTATATGCAATTTGAGCTAAAATTAACTTCTTAGTTTGCATATGTGTAGATGTGGTTTACTTAGTAATTGATCAAAATGAGTGTGGAGTAGAAAGTTTGTAAATCAATGCATAGTTTGTTATTTTTGCAGTAATAACATTTATAGCCATATAGTTGGAGAATCTCCGCTTGGGGGGGCCCTAAACCCCCCTAAAGGTCTATGGGGGTGTCGGCGCTAAAAATCGCGCCCAACCCACTCCTCCAAATCTTTTTCCCACTGGCGCAGCCCGTTTAGTCATCCGGCAACCCCTAGGCCGAAACCTACACACAGGGGGGGCAAGCGGAGGCGCCGGATGGTGCTAAAAACGCCACGGGCCATCCCTGATAGTGGGAGAGATGCTTCATTTTTAGAGCCGACGCACCCCGTCGACCGGCCACGCGGAGGCGCGCCCTTTCTTCCCGATATTTTCAACGCTTCCCGCCCAGCATTTTCGCCCTTCCGGCTATATATAGGACGTCCGCCATTGCCACCCACAGATCCACACCGCTCTCACCGCAGCTCCCTTCCATACCCTTTCTAGCTATATCTACGGCGACCGGAGGTGCTGTTTTCACCAGGAGAGCATCACAGTCCCACATGTAGCCGTCGCCATGACTGGTCGCTATCTTCCACTAACTCACCCACCTGACCCAAATGTCCCCAACCACATCGACTCCGAAGATGAGGACTGGATCACCTCCGTCCACGAACGTCGTGTCCTTGCGGCGCGCAGATACCGTGGCGATGCCACCGTGCGTGCCCACCACACCCGACCTAAGGAGGAGTTCGACGCACAGTTAGTGATCTACAACTCCCTATTTGAGTCGTGGGGTGTTGCCATAGGACCGCCGCCGCCACGCCCTCCTGGCGAGAGCAGCACCTCCTGCCGCCACTGGCTGATGTGCCCTCCTTGAAAGAGTAGAGCCTCCCACCGCCATGTGCCGTAGTTGTTTTTGTTAGCTCATTTTATGTAAATGTTTAATTTAAATTGAGTATGAGGTGTGTGTTTCTATTGTATCTCTAGATAACTAGCAACTCGATCAAGAGATATTAATTAATTTGGTCACTACTCTACTTTGTTTTAATGTGATGAACTTGTATTATGAAGATGAGCCGACAATGGATGTACAATGACTGACGCTTTGTCGAGTTCATTAATGTCCTGCATTATTTTATCGACATGGTTGATAAAAACAAGCGGAATGGTTTTATGTGTTATCCATGTGGTATCTGTAGGAATAAGAATGATTATTCTTCCTAAAAAATCCTTCACATCCACCTGTTTCAGTCCGGTTTTATGTTCGGCTATAATTGTTAGACTAAGCACGAAGAAAGAGGGGTTCTCACGCATGACACTGAAAAATTAGAGGATGGTGAAAACTATCCTAGGTTCCCTGAATATGGTGGTACTGCAATGGGGGAAGCTAAAAAAGAGTCATCAGATGAGCCCACTGATGATCTTGATCGGGCCATTATTGATGCACAGGGAGACTACAAAAGTGAAAAGGAGAGGTTGAAGTTGGAGTGCATGTTAGAGGATCACAACAAACTGTTGTACCCAAATTGTGAAGATGGCAAGAAAAAGCTGGGTAGCACACTGGAATTGCTACAATGGAAGGAAAAGAATGGTGTATCCGACAAGAGATTTGAAAAGTTGTTGAAAATGATAAAGAAGATGCTTTCAAAGGATAATGAATTTCCCACCAGTACATACGAAGCAAAGAAGGTTGTATACCCTCTAGGATTAGAGGTGCAAAAGATACATGCATACCCTAATGACTGCATCCTCTAACGTGGTGAGTAGTACGAGAATTTCAATGCATGACTGATATGCACATTGTGGTATAAGATCAGCCGAGATGACCCTGATGATGTTGAGGGCGAGCGCTGCAGAAAGAGTGTTCCTACCAAGGTGATGTAGTATTCTCCTATAATACCATGGTTGAAACGTTTGTTCAGAAACAATAAGCATGCCAATTTGTTGCAATGACACAAAGAAGATCGTAAGAAATATGAGATATTCAGACACCCCGCTGATGGATCGTAGTGGAGAAAAATCGAGAGAGAGTTCTCGGTCTTTGTAGATGATGCAAGAAAATTAAGGTTTGGTCTAAGTACATATAGCATGAATCCTTTTGACGAGAAGAGCTGCAGTCAAAGTACCTGGCCGATGACTCTATATCTATAACATTCGTCCTTGGTTGTGTATGAAGCGTAAGTTCATTATGATGTTAGTACTCATCCAAGGCCCGAAGCAACCCATCAACGACATTGATGTGTACCTAAACCCATTAGTTGAATAACTTTTAGAGTTGTGGCACGAAAAAGGTGTATGTGGGTGGGATGAGCACAAACAGGAGGAATTTGACCTACGAGCGTTGTTGTTCGTAACCATCAATGATTGGCCTGCTCTTAGTAACCTTTCAGGACAGACAAACAAGGGATACAATGTATGCACACACTATTTAGGTGAGGCTAAAAGTATATATTTGAATAAATGTAAGAAGAATGTGTACCCATGGTATCATCGATTCTTCTGATAAGGCATTCCTTAAGAAGGAAAGGCAAGCATTTTAGAGGTGAGGAAATTAACCGGAGGAAGCCTATCCACTATACTGGTGATGATGTATTTGGTAAAGGTGATGATGTATTTGGTATGGTTAAAAGTAATCTTTGGAAATGGTACTAGCAGACAATATGTTCTGAATGACACTTAACAGACACACACCCATGTGGAAGAAGAAATCTATATTTTGGTAGCTACCCTATTGGAAAGTCCTAGAGGTACGCTCTGTAATCTATGTCATGCACCTGACAAAGAATCTTTGTGTGAACCTTCTAGGCTTCTTAGGCGTGTATGGGAAGACAAAAGATACACCAAAAGCATGAAAAGACCAGCAACGTGTGAAGGAACGAGACAACCTACATCCAGAGCAGTATCAAGGTCCTGATAGCTATGCTCTGACCAAAGAAGAGAAGGAAATATTTTTTGAATGCTTGAGCAGTATCAAGGTCCCGTCTGGATTCTTGTCGAATATAATAGAAATAATAAATATGGAAGAGAAAAAATTCCAAAACCTAAAGTCTCATGACTGCCAAGTTCTTATGACGTAATTACTTCCGGTTTCATTGAGGGAGATTCTATCAGAAAATGTTCAATTACCCATTGTGAAGCTATGTGCATTCCTCAATGAAATTTCTTAGAAGGTAATCGATCCAGAAATTCTACAAAGGTTATAGAATGATGTGGTCCAATGTCTTATCAGTTTTGAATTGGTGTTCCCACCATCCTTCTTCAATATTATGACACACCTCCTAGTTTACCTAGTTGAAGAGATTACCATTCTTGGTCTTGTATTTCTACACAATATGTTCCCCTCTGAGAGGTTCATGGGAGTCTTAAAGAAATATGTTCATAACCGTGCTAGGCTAGAAGGAAGCATATCTAATGGCTATGGAACAGAGGAGGTCATTGGGTTTTGTATTGACTTTATTCCTGACTTTAAGCCGGTTGATGCTCCTCAATCATGGCATGAGGGGAGACTGAGTGGAAAAGGCACGCTAGGAAAGAAAGCAATAATAATTATGGACGGGCATTTTTTCATTCAAGCACACTACACAGTTTTACAAAATTCCACCTTTGTGGCTCTGTATATCGAGGAACACATGAATATTATACGCTTCAAAAACCTAGGGCAGTCTTACTCCTAGATTACACATGCACACATGGCGACTTTCGGCGGTTGGTTGCAAACACAACTCATGAATAATACCACTATTGTACATCAGTTGTACTTGTTGGTCAGGTCACCATCTTTGACTATATTAACTCTCCAAGAGTACGAGATAAATGAGGATACATTTTACATGATTGCCCAAGATAAAAAGAGCACCAACCAAAATAGTGTAGGGTTCTGTAGAAGAAAACAAAAAAATTCTATCTACTCAAACACTAATACTAGGATCTATACTATGTAGACATAAGTAACGGAGAAGGGATTCGATATGCATACCTTTGAAGACCGAGGCACGCCTTATGCCGGAAGGCGTATATTGATGAAGACGAGCAACACCCCAAGTGTGGTGCCTCCGAAGTTCGTCACACGTCCGGTGTAGGAGACGTCAACCGGACTCCGATCCAGCTGAGCAGCGGAAGAAGTAGATGCCGGATCATATATCACACGACGATGGTGTGAAGGTGGAGAACTCACCCACGAGGTCCTCCCCAATATTACGGAGAAGTCCTCAGTGGATGAGAGAGAGAGAGAATGAGAGGGAATCGGGTGATTCCAAAGGGGGAGGGGAGACCCCTATATATAGTGGGAGGGGGGCGCACCACCCAAGGGCCAGGCGGTGTGGGACTAAACCCCACATCCACCGGCCACCTAGGGGCAGCCGCCGGCCCTAGGTGGGCCCCGTTGGGGCGGCCCACCAAGCCCAGGCCGGCTGGCCCCCACTCCCTAGGCGCCTTGCCCTATTGGGCCTCCCTTCAGGTGAGGCCCATTAACATTAAGGAGCCTTTCAAAATAAAATAAAATATATATTTAATATTAATTCTCCAATTAACATTCAAATACACATATTATATTATTTCTTCACTCCGGAACACCTTTCGGACCCCTTCTGATCTCCATCGGATGTTACCCGAAACTATTCCGGTTTCTCTCTCTATTTCTCTTACGATACCTCAACTACCCTAAGCGTCCCTACCCTTAAGCGTGACATCCTTCGGTTCAGAAACACTCCGAACATGATTGAGACCACTCTCACATCAATGATCAACAGAGGGACCTGGATGGCCATGTGACCCCCGTGCGTTTCACGGATACAATCGCTCGAACCGTGAGATACTCTGTAACACCCTCAAATCAGCCCTATGCAAGTTTTAGCCCTTTCCGCCAAACCCGCATAGAAACGATTCAAGGACGCCCACCAGGCACTTTCGTGCGGGTGGAAAACGAAGTAATACCATTACACAACAGTCCTCGATGGGACCCCATAATAGATATATATACAACATGACTCCAAGAGTCAAGAATACGATATACAATACAAAGATCCAAATCACCTTGAAAAGCGATGCAGCGTCGAAATGCGGACAAGATGCAAATTGGGCTAAGAGCCCTGAAGAATAACCAATGGTGTCCATAACCCTGCCCAGGCCAAGCCGGAAGGGTGGCCCTGCTAACGACGTCGATCTCAAACCTGCTAAAACAAAAGGGGTGCCGACAAAGGCAAGGAAAGAGGAGCGTCGATCGAGGCGCCATTACAGCGAGGCTAAAATTCGGCGGCTCTTGCCTACATAGGTATGGTGGGCTTAAGCGGCAGTGCAGCGGCACTAAACAACCTATAGAGACTCGATACAACTAGCGGTTATCAGAGAGGGATAAGAAAGACCTATTCGGATCCAACCTGAAGCTAACACCAAACAAACCCATCCTGGTATTTCCCCCTCGAGACCAAACGAGGAAGTCAGACCAAGGAACTCACATAGTTGGCAATTTTACTCATTCCGTTATAGTTGCAGCAATTACTAATCAAATATAGATAGCATGAGTCATCCTGATAGCATAAGTAGTGGGCAGTTTTAGTTAACATTCCGTTGTAGTTGGAACATTTACTAGTCAGATATAATTGTCCTGAGGAATCCCAAACCCAACAGTTGTTGGTACTTTTATCACATTCCATTGGAGTTGCAATACTTACTAGGCAGGTATAACATGTCACAAAACAACCCAGATCCACCAGCTGTTGGCATTTTTAATATCCATTATGTTATAGTTGAATCTGATTACTAGTCATATATTAAGTCAAGTTTATAGCACTACTTTAGTTATGCTTGTCTATGATCGAGATACTGTGCTCCAAGTCGTCCATAACCGCGGACACGGCTTTCAGAAAGTTTTACCCTGCAGGGGTGCACAAATAGCAACACACACTCAATCAACCTCGGAAAAACCAACTCAAAACCCAACGAGGCATTCACGACAAAGTGATCACAGGATTCAGAAATATTTCAGGGGGCCACCCCACTAAGCTACCCGCAACGAAGTTGGCCGGCTCCGGAACGGACCCAGGGTTTGTGTCAATGGCTATAAATGACTGGGAACCCAAAAGTGTGACTGGGCTTGTCGATACCGCGAAAACATTCCACGTTCCAAAACAGTACAGGTGCTCCACGCACAATCGTAAATAAAGCAGTAAAACATGGCATAGGTACAGGATAGTAATAAAGCCCCAAACTACTTTGTGGCCCCAAGAAATAGAAATGAATCAAGCTCTGGCTCAGGGGGGTCCATAAGGCCTCCCGGATATGAATAGTGCAAAAAATCAAGGAACATGTATCAAGTACTCGGGGTCCTACGGGACACAAGTGAGCGTGGAAGAACCAAATAACATCTATTGCCCACCGATGCCTCTGCATTAGTTACATCTAGCATTTTAATAGTTGTATTTCAAGTCATGATCATCTCCACCATTAAGTATCTCCACCATTAAGCATCTACCAACCTTCCAACAATTGTGGTACTTGACCACACGGGATCGCACCTGAGCAAGCAACTACGACTCGCAAGGCCAGCTATCTACCAAACACAGGTAATAGGAGGTGTCCAAGGCAATATAGAGGCTGCACGGGATATAACTGGTGTTCGGAAACTAAAGCATCGTGACACGGATAGCAATAGATTAACAGGGGAAATAAAAACTATAAATGCAAAATAGGTAGAAGGGGAAGAGATGCTCGCCTAGGAAACACCGCCGAAGGTTCATATCCGGAGAACTTGTCGAAGCTCACAACATCTCATCGTCCTATCCGGGAAGAAGCAAAACACTAAAAGAAACAAGCGATGCCACAATTACAACTAATGCGGAAGAATCGGCATGATCGTGATATGATGCGTGACATGGCAAGTTAATGGTGCAACTCATGATGGAACAATGTCATTTGCATAGCACAGTGATGATACAACATTGGTGAGACATTTGTAGCAATAAGGAATCAATTCCAATTTTATTTGTCCCTTTTATTAATGAATTTCCTTGCAGTAATGTATTATAAAAGCACGAAATAAGATGCAAAAGGATGTATGGATAGCATACTTAGAAAGGGCTCGTCGAGCTGATCGATTTAGACATATTATTTGTCAAAATTGGAGTTACAAAATTAAAGTTATTAATTTATTAAGGAAAAGACATTTATCAACATTTAAATAATTTCGAAATTTCAAATTGCTCAAAAATTATTTTGGATGGCATATTTGAATTCTTGGAATTTTTCTAATCAGAAAACATATATTACATGTCAAATTTGAATTTATAGATTTAAAACTATTATAAGGCATTTTTAAATAGCCAAAAGGGCAAAATGGTCATTAGAAGTAATGTGCAGGGGCATGAAGGTAATTATTTGAAAATGGTTTTGAATTCAAAATTAAAATGAATTAGGGTCTCTTAATATTTGCAAATTCGAAAGATTTGAATTTATATGAATTTATTTGAATTTAAACATTTTCCTGGATTTATTTTTATTAGATAAAGTTTGGCCAGAAACTTTTCGCACTCATTGTTTACCTAGCCATAGCCATCGTCATGGGCAGCTGACTCAATGACCCACCGGTCACTTCTTGAGGGGTTCTCACGCCATCTTTCTCTACTCAAAGGCAGCGGGACCAGAGCGATCACACGCCTGGCGACCAGCATCGGATGTGGGCGCCAGAGGGAGTTGCGCGAGATCGACACAAAATGCCAGGGGGCTAGTTGCAAAACTGACCGCGCTGACTGAAACTGCGCATCTGAACTACGCACGCGCCCGACGGTGACGGTGACTTCCGGTGAGGATGGCGACGCAACGGCGGCGCGAAACGGGGTGGTTCCAAAACAGAAAACGAAGAGGGTGGCTTGGTCTACGGATGTGGTTCTGGGAGCTAGGTCGGAGTCGAACTGCCCGTGACGGAAAACAGAGGGGAACAGGGACTTGCTCGCGGCTACTGAAGAACCTGACGGAGCTAGAGCGCACATATAGGGAAGAGATCGTCGCGCAGATGCTCACCTGGGGTGCGTGTTGGGGAAGGGAAGGTGTGGCCGAGGCGCGGGAGTACGGGGCGACCAAAACCTGGTGGTGCTGGCACAGGGGACGCCATGGGGGGCTCGCCGGAGAAGAAGCTGCGGCGACGGGTACATGATCAGCGGGGAACAACTAGCACAGAGGCCCAACGGGGCTTGGACGGGTCGAGAGGGATGGCAAACTCACCAGGGACTCGTTCCTGAGATCTATGAGGCCGGAGGTCGACGGGGTGGCCGGAATTGCGGAGAAACATGCGGCGGCCAGAGGTGAAGCAGAGGGCGACATCGACGATCTGGGGAGCGCCTGGAGAAAAATTGCAGGCAAGGGGAGGTAGAGGGAGTCGAGGTGCAGCCTCCCGTGCTCTTGTCTCGGATAGGGCTAGACTAACGCGGCGGCACCATGGGGACTTGCAGGGGCGAGTCTCGGCGGAGCAGAAGGCTAGAAACGGCGGCACGAGGGAGAAGAAGAGCTAGGGTTCGACGGCGAGGCGCGAGAAGATAAGGGCGGAGAGGGTCACGCGTTCGGCGTGCTTGCTGACGCGGCTGACGGCCGGGACGGCCACCTGCCCGCTGCCGTCTGTCACAGAGGAGAGAGGGGAGGTGACGGAGAAGAGGAACAGAGGGAGACAGCGTGAACGGCGAAGGGGTATCAGGCCAGGGGAAGGACAAGGCCACCAGAGGAAGGAAGGAAGGGTCAAGTCACTGGGTCATGGCCAGTAGGGATGGGTCATCTTTGGGCTCTCTGGTTTTGTTTTCTTTTTATTTATTTATTTATTTGTTTTTTTTTGCTTTTGTTTTGTTTTCAGATTCAATCAAGCCAATAAAATAACCCTTTTTAAACTTTTGCAAGATTTTGAACAAAGGGGTCTAACCAAGTGAGAGATGAGAGGGAAAAGAGAAGAGGAAAAGGGGATGCCCACAATAAAATCCATTTGGGCATTTCACAAGTATTTGAGGTTTAGGGTTTTAGAAAGGAACAAATACATTTGCAATTAGTGGATCCTATACTTGGATCCCAACTTTGTAGAAAACCAAATAGAGAGGGTTTTAAAAGGAGAAGGGAGTAATGTAATATCAAGACACACAAGCAAGATTCTAACAAGTGCAATGCAATGCAATGCAATGCAATGCAACAATTATAACATGATCCATGCAAGGTGGCATGATGAACATGAGCATGCTAAAGATGGTGCAACAAAAATAAAATAACAAGCGATTTTCTAGTAGTGGTTTTAGCGGGGCGCCACAATTTGATACCACTAACAAGGGATCTCGCCCTCGAGATCCGCCTCATGGTACCGAAAGAAGACCGGCGATCTGAATCTTCTCGCTTCGTGTAGATCCTCGCGACACCACTAACAAAGATCCTTGTTCCATCTTGAAATCAGCGACACCACCAACAAGGGTCGCTGCTCACATTCGTCGAGGGGACACTCCGGGTGACAAAGGACGAAGATAAAGGTATCAAAAGATAAGGCCACCTTTAACTTCCGGGGACAGAGTAAAATTGCTTGATTCCCCGATTCGATGTACAAAAGTGCACAGTGAGAGACGGGTAGGGTGATCAGTCCATACCATACTCAAAGCATCCTTCTGTAAAAGAATCGCAGAATCGTGCAACCAACTCGCGGAATTTAGACTGAAGATCTTCACAAGCGGTGTTCGGAACAAGAGGGGTGATGCAGGCTCTTCATCGGATCTGGCGTAGATGATGTCGTCGTATTGGGAACCACCGGAGGATACAAAGAAAAATTGTATGAAGAGACACAATGATCAGGTTTTGCGACGGTTCCATTGGCATGAACAACACATGCTCAAGGTATACTCCACATTCACCAACGCTCATCCTTCTCATATGCTTTTCAACGATACCGATATCTGTCAAGGGGCACATACGGATAAAGAGTTCAAGGACAAAAAGATTGGATGAAGGTACAACAGCCAAGAAGCAGATTGATGATTGTAGAACCACCGTGATAAAGGGAGGAAGCGAAACCCTGAAGGTACGACAGAAACCCAACCACGAGAAATCCTGGACTAGAAGAAGGTAAGAGAGCAGATCCAAAACACGCAGAGGTAAGAGGAGAACATCAGAGGGGTAAGGAGTAAAAACATACCTAATCAGATCTATCTAACCGATTTTGCAAAATAGTTTTGACACTCTACTTCGGCCATTAGCTGGGTTATCCTATAGGCTGGACTTGTGGGGTATCGCAACTGCTGAGCTCTGATACCACTCTGTAACACCCTCAAATCGGCCCTATGCAAGTTTTAGCCCTTTCCGCCAAACCCGCATAGAAATGATTCAAGGACGCCCACCAGGCACTTTCGTGCGGGTGGAAAACAAAGTAATACCATTACACAATAGTCCTCGATGGGACCCACAGAACAGATATATATACAACACGACTCCAAGAGTCAAGAATACAGATATACAATACAAAGATCCAAATCACCTTGAAAACGGTACAGCGTCCGAGTACGGACAAGATGCAAATTGGGCTAAGAGCCCTGAAGAATAACCAATGGCGTCCATAACCCTGCCTTGCCAAGCCGTAAGGGTGGCCCGTTAACGACGCCGATCTCAAACCTGCTAAAACAAAGGGTGCCGAAAGGGCAAAGAGAAAGAGGAGCGATCGAGGCCAAGACACGGCGAGGATAGAATCGGCTCTCGCCTACATAGGTATGGTAGGTCAAGCGCAAGCAGGCACTAAAAAACCTATAGAGACTCGATACAACCGGCGTTATCGAGAGGGATAAGAAAGACCTATTCGATCCAACCAAGCTAACACCAAACAAACCCATCCTGGTATTTCCCCCTCGAGACCAAACGAGGAAGTCAGACCAAGGAACTCACACAGTTGGCAATTTTACTCATTCCGTTATAGTTGCAGCAATTACTATTCAGATATAGATAGCATGAGTCATCCTGATAGCATAAGTAGTGGGCAGTTTTAGTTAACATTCCGTTGTAGTTGGAACATTTACTAGTCAGATATAATTGTCCTGAGGAATCCCAAACCCAACAGTTGTTGGTACTTTTATCACATTCCATTGGAGTTGCAATACTTACTAGGCAGGTATAGCATGTCACAAAACAACCCAGATCCACCAGCTGTTGGCATTTTTAATATCCATTCCGTTATAGTTGAATTTGATTACTAGTCATATATTAAGTCAAGTTTATAGCACTACTTTAGTTATGCTTGTCTAGGATCGAGATACTGTGCTCCAAGTCGTCCATAACCGCGGACACGGCTTTCAGAAAGTTTTACCCTGCAGAGGTGCACAAATAGCAACACACACTCGATCAACCTTGGAAAAACCAACTCAAAACCCAACGAGGCATTCACGACAAAGTGATCACAGGATTCAGAAATATTTCATGGGGCCACCCCACTAAGCTACCCGCAACGAAGTTGGCCGGCTCCGGAACGGACCCAGGGTTTGTGTTAATGGCTGTAAACGACTGGGAACCCGAAAGTGTGACTGGGCTTGTCAATACCGCGAAAACATTCCACGTTCCAAAACAGTACAGGTGCTCCACGCACAATAGTAAATAAAGCAGTAAAACATGGCATAGGTACAAGATAGTAATAAAGCCCCAAACTACTTTGTGGCCCCAAGAAATAGAAATGAATCAAGCTCTGGCTCAGGGGGGTCCATAAGGCCTCCTGGATATGGATAGTGCGAAAAATCAAGGAACATGTATCAAGTACTCGGGGTCCTACGGGACACAAGTGAGCGTGGAAGAACCAAATAACATCTATTGCCCACTGATGCCTTTGCATTAGTTATATCTAGCATTTTAATAGTTGTATTTCAAGTCATGATCATCTCCACCATTAAGTATCTCCACCATTAAGCATCTGCCAACCTTCCAACAACTGTGGTACTTGACCACACGGGATCGCACCTAAGCAAGCAACTACGACTCGCAAGGCCAGCTATCTACCAAACACAGGTAATAGGAGGTGTCCAAGGCAATATAGAGGCTGCACGGGATATAACTGGTGTTCGGAAACTAAAGCATCGCGACACGGATAACAATAGATCAATAGGGGAAATAAAGACTATAAATGCAAAAGGTAGAAGGGGAAGAGATGCTCGCCTGGGAAACACTACCGAAGGTTCATATCCGGAGAACTTGTCGAAGCTCACAACATCTCATCGTCCTATCCGGGAAGAAGCAAAACACTAAAAGAAACAAGCGATGCCACAATTACAACTAATGCGGAAGAATCGGCATGATCATGATATGATGCGTGACATGGCAAGTTAATGGTGCAACTCATGATGGAACAATGTCATTTGCATAGCACAGTGATGATACAACATTGGTGAGACATTTGTAGCAATAAGGAATCAATTCCAATTTTATTTGTCCGTTTTATTAATGAATTTCCTTGCAGTAATGTATTATAAAAGCACTAAATAAGAGGCAAAAGGATGTATGGATAGCATAGTTAGAAGGGGCTCGTCGAGCTGATCGATTTTGACATATTATTTGTCAAAATTGGAGTTACAGAATTAAAGTTATTAATTTATTAAGGAAAAGACATTTCTCAGCATTTAAATAATTTCGAAATTTTAAATTGCTCAAAAATTATTTTGGATGACATATTTGAATTCCTGGAATTTTTCTAATCAGAAAACATATATTACATGTCAAATTTGAATTTATAGATTTAAAACTATTATAAGGCATTCTTAAATAGCCAAAAGGGCAAAATGGTCATTAGAAGTAATGTGCAGGGGCATGTAGGTAATTATTTGAAAATGGTTTTGAATTCAAAATTAAAATGAATTAGGGTCTCTTTTGAAAATATTTGCAAATTCGAAAGATTTGAATTTATATGAATTTATTTGAATTTAAACATTTTCCTGGATTTATTTTTATTAGATAAAGTTTGGCCAGAAACTTTTCGCACTCATTGTTTACCTAGCCATAATCGCAAGTCAATACGCTGGACTTCCATGACCACCGGTCACGCTGCTTCTCTCTGGTGGGGTCTCAAAGTGATCGGGTGATGCGCCCACACGCCGCACGGTAGCCAGACAGTGTGGCGCGAGGGAGTTGCGCGAGATCGACGCAAAACTCCAGGGAGATAGTTGAAACCTGACCGCTACCGACCGAAATCACAGATCTAAACTACGCACGCGCCCGATGGTGGCTGTGACTTCCGGTGAGGATGGCGCAACGGCCTGCGAAACGGTGGTTCCAAAACATAAAACGAAGAGGGTGGCTTGGACTACGGATGTGGTTCTGGGAGCTAGGTGGTCGAACCGCCTGACGGAAAATGAGGGGAACAGGCTGCTCATGTCAAGAACCTGACGGAGCTAGAGCGCACATACAGGGAAGAGATCGTCGCGCAGATGCTCACCTAGGGTGCGTGTTGGGGAAGGGAAGGTGTGGCCGAGGCGCGGGAGTACGGGGCGACCAAAACCGGGTGGTGCTGGCACAGGGGACGCCGTGGGGGGCTCGCCGGAGAAGAAGCTGCGGCGACGGGTACATGATCAGCGGGGAACAACTAGCACATAGGCCCAATGGGGCTTGGACGGGTCCGGAGGGATGGCAAACTCACCAGGGACTCGTTCCTGAGATCGATGAGGCCGGAGGTCGACGGGGTGGCCGGAATTGCGGAGAAACATGCGACGACCATAGGTGAAGCAGAGGGCAACATCGACAATCTGGGGAGCGCCTAGAGAAAAATTGCCGGCAATGGGAGGTAGAGGGAGTCAAGGTGCAGCCTCCCATGCTCTTGTCTCGGATAGGGCTAGACTAACGCGGCAGCACCATGGGGACTTGCAGGGGCGAGTCTCGGCAGAGAAGAAGGCCAGAAACGGCGGCACGAGGGGGAAAAAGAGCTAGGGTTCGACGGCGAGGTGCGAGAAGATAAGGGCGGAGAGGGTCACGTGTACGGCGTGCTTCTTGGTGGCAGGCCGACGGGGGGGACCACCCACCCACTGGCTGCCCGAGAGAGAAGGAGAGAGGAACAGAGGGAGACGGAGAAGAGGAATAGAGGGAGACGGCGTGAACGGCGAAGGGGTATCGGGCCAGGGGAAGGACAAGGCCGACCCAGGAGGAAGGAAGGGTGCGGGGCCGAAGCTGCTTTGAGGCTGCCGAGTAGGATGGATAAATTTCTTCTTTGGGGCTCTCTCTGGTTTTATTTTCTTTTTATTTATTTATTTATTTGTTTTGCTTTTGTTTTGTTTTCAGATTCAATCAAGCCAGTAAAATAACCCTTTTTAAACTTTTGCAAGATTTTGAACAAAGGGGTCTAACCAAGTGAGAGACGAGAGGGAAAAGAGAAGAGGAAAAGGGGATGCCCACAATAAAATCCATTTGGGCATTTTACAAGTATTTGAGGTTTAGGGTTTTAGAAAGGAACAAATACATTTGCAATTAGTGGATCCTATACTTGGATCCCAACTTTGTAGAAAACCAAATAGAGAGGGTTTTAAAAGGAGAAGGGAGTAATGTAATATCAAGACACACAAGCAAGATTCTAACAAGTGCAATGCAATGCAATGCAACAATTATAACATGATCCATGCAAGGTGGCATGATGAACATGAGCATGCTAAAGATGATGCAACAAAAATGAAATAACAAGCGATTTCCTAGTAGTGGTTTTAGCGGGGCGCCACATAGTCGTTCCCCGTTCTCTTTGTCATTCGATACCTAATTCATCCGAGACTTGATCTTCGGTATCTCCATACCTTAGTTCGATCTCGTTACCGATGAACTTGTTTTCTCGTTCTCATGTTGTTGCATTCCGTGACATAGTCACATGCTTGCAAGCTTTATCAATGCAACGTCACCGAGATGGCCACATGTATCTGTCTGTTACATGGACTAGACAAATCCTGGTCTTGATATGTACTCCTCTACGCATCCCTTCGGAAAACCTGAGTGTCACCTTTTTGATCACCCTGTTACGAGATGATTCTTGATAACCATCTAAGATTCTTCCGGAATGGTGATTTGCATTACCTCAAGTCAAAGGATCAGGTTGTGAGGTTCTATGTGTTTTATCATCAATGGTGAACTTTGTAACTAGATCTCATTAGGATATAATGGTCGGATGTTTGTCTATCATGTTATTCAACTAATAACATGACCTCATTGTCAGTTGGCATAAATGCCCATGATCTTGAAACACAGACCATCCTCATGACCAATGAACTAGTTCACTAGAGGTAACTAGAGACACGGTTTGTTTATATACCACACGTGTATTAACGTTTCGTATTAACACAAGTATAGTATAGTATGAAACGTATTATGAACATATAGGAGATATATCAAGTAATACACTTTATTATTTGCCTCTAGGGCATAACTCCTTCAGTCTCCCACTTGCAATAGGCAGGAATCTAACACCAATGGAATCTCGGTGATGTTCGTGCTTTTCCAGATGGAGAGCTTTAGTCAAAGGATCTGCCACATTCGGTTCTGTATCTACTTTGCAAATCTTAACTTCACCTTTGTCAACGTTCTGCTGGATGACGTGAAATCTAAGCTTGATGTGTTTGGCTGTGGAATGAGTTCTTGGTTCCCTTGCGTTTGCAATAGCACCCGTGTTATCACAATAGATCGTCACGGGGTCTTGCGCATTGGGAAAAACTTCCAGTTCGATGACGAAATTCCTTAGCCAAACATCTTCATTTGCTGCATCAGCCGCAACAATATATTCAGACTCCATTGAAGATTGTGCCACCACCGGCTGCTTCTTGCTCTTCCAGCTTACCGCCCCACCATTCACCAAGAAAACAAATCATGTTTGAGACTTCGAGTCATCATGATCTGAATTCCAGCTCGCATCTACGTAACCCGTTACGTTTAGAGCTTCATCATTTCCTCCATAGATTAGGAACATATCCTTTGTTCTTCTCAGATACTTTAGGATATTCTTCACAACTGTCCAGTGATCCGGTCCTGGATTACTTTGATATCGGCTCGTCAAACTAAGAGCCAATGCCACATTAGGTCGTGTACTCAGCATTGCATACATGATAGATCCTATGGCTGAAGCATAGGGGATGTAAGACATCTTCTCTCTATCATTGTCCGTTATAGGACATTGAGTCATACTCATTTTGCAATTCTTCATCATAGGTGTAAAACCCCTTTTAGTGTTTTCCATTTTGAACCTCTTCAAAATATTTTCCATGTAAGTACTCTGACTCAATGTTATTAGGTGCCTTGATCTATCTCTATAGATCTTGATTCCTAATATATATGCAGCTTCACCTAGATCCTTCATGGAAAATTGGTTACTCAAATATGCTTTCATGCTTTTTATAAGATCCACATCGTTTCCCATGAGTAATATGTCATCCACATATACTACCAAGAAAACAACTGAGCTCCCACTCGCTTTCTTGTAAACACAGAAATCTTGTTGGTTTTGGACAAATCCAAAACTCTTGATCACTTGATCAAAACGTTGGTTCCAGCTCCGAGATTCTTGCTTCAATCCATAAATGGACCGTTGAAGCTTACAAACCTTTCCAGCATCCTTAGGATTAACAAAACCTTCCGGTTGCATCATACACAACTCTTCATCAATGTGACCATTGAGGAATGCGGTCTTGACATCCATCTGCCAAATTTCATAGTCAAAATGTGCAACAATTGCTATTAAAATCCTGACAGCCTTGAGCATCACTACTCCTTGAATTTGTCGAAACCCCTTTGTGACAAGTCGAGCTTTGTGAACGGTCATGTTACCATTCGCATCTGTCTTCTTCTTAAAGATCCATTTATTTTCCACGGCCTTGCGGCCTTCTGGAAGATCCACCAAGGTCCAAACTTGGTTTTCATGCATGGATCCTATTTCGGATTTCATGGCTTCTAGCCATTTCAAGGAGTCAGCACTATCCATATCTTCTTTGTAGTTTGCAGGTTCTTCCTGTTCATCTAGGATGACAGACATTACAAGGCTACTGTACCAATCAGGAGTGGCACGAACCCTTGTAGACCTGCGAACCTCAGGAGTCTCGATGTCATTGTTTTGATCATCATCAATGGGCTCTTCCTCCATGTTGGAGCGGTTTCGAAACAGCATTTGCGCTACTCGGAATTTGGAGAGAAGGGTCAACAATTTCATCTAACTCAATTTTCCTTCTACTCACTCCTTTTGCAAGAAACTCTTTCTCGAGAAAGGTGCCGGTTCTTGCGACAAACGTCTTGCCTTCAGATTGGTTGTAGAAAGTATATCTAGTGGTTTCCCTTGGATATCCTACAAAGATACATTTTTCCGATTTGGATTCGAGTTTGTCAGGCTGCAGTTTCTTAACGTAAGCCTCACAACCCCAAACTTTCAGAAATGACAACTTCGGTTTCTTGCCATACCATATCTCATTTGGGGTTGTCTCCATGGATTTGGATGGTGCTCGGTTTAAAATAAAAGCGGTGGTTTCTAACGCGTACCCCCAAAAAGACACACACAAATCAGTTAAAGACATCATGGACCGCACACTATCCAATAGGGTTCGGTTACGATGTTCCGACACACCATTATGCTGTGGTGTCCCGGCTGGCGTAAGCTGTGGGATAATCCCACAGTCCTTCAAGTGCATGTTAAACTCATAACTCAAATACTTGCCTCCTCGATCCGATCGAAGGTGCTTGATTTTTTGTTAAGTTGATTCTCTACTTATTTTTGAAATTCCTTGAACTTTTCGAAGGTTTCAGACTTGTGCTTCATTAAGTAGATATATCCATATCTGCTTAAGTCGTTAGTAAAGGTAACAAAGTAGCGATAACCATTGCATGTTGAGACACTCATTGGTCCACATACATCCGTATGTATGATCCCAAGTAGATCTACAGCTCTCTCCACTATTCCAGAGAATGGTGTCCTAGTCATCTTGCCCATGAGGCATGGCTCACATGTATCAAGGGATTCGAAATCCAATGATCCAAGAAGCCCTTCTGAATGAAGCTTCTTCATGCGCTTTATGCCAATGTGACCAAGACGGAAATGCCACATGAACATGGAATTATTGTCACTGTGCTTACAATGTTTAGCATCAACACTATGGATGTGTGTATCACAATCAAGATCAAGTAAGAATAAACCATCACACACATGAGCATGAACATAGAAAACATCATTCATATAAATTGAACAACCGTTTGTTCCTGATTTAAACGAATAATGGTCTTGCAACAAGCAAGACCCACTCACAATATTCATACTCAATGCGGGTACGTAGTAGCATTTATTCAAAACCAATAATAATCCTGACGGTAGACGGAGATGCAGGGTGACGACGGCCATCACTTTGACTCTCGAACCATTGCCGACGTGCATCGTCACCTCGTTGTTCCTCAGGCGCCTCCTACTCTGCAGATCCTGCTGAGAGTTACAAATGTGAGCAACAGATCCGGTATCAAACACCCAGGTGTTACTCCTGGCGCTCGTAAGGAATACATCAATAACATGTATATCATATATACCTTTGTCCGGGGTGGCTATCTTGCCAGCTCGCTTGTCTTCAAGGTACTTGGGGTAGTTGTTGTTGGGTCCGCAACATAGAAAACAAAAAATTTCCTACGGTGTGAACTACATGCCAAGATCTATCTACTAGGTACAAAGCAACAGGTGGACATACATCCAACGAGAACTTACCCTCGAAGACAACGAGTTTTGTTAACGAGTAGGAACTCGTGGTTGATGTAGTCGTACACTTGTCGATCTCAAGATCGTGAGGAAGTCCGAGGGCCGCAACTCAGCAGCGCATCCGTACTCGCACACACGTTCAAGCCACCGAACAACCTCCACCTCCTCGCTCCAGCGATCCAGCGGAAGCAGCAACTCCTTCTAGACGAAATGCCACCGGGAACATGTATCTCGCTAATCCGAGACCATAGGGGAATAATTCTAGAGGGGGAGAGAGATCCTTCACAAGGAGGTGTGTGGATGAAGGAGGGAATGGGTGGCCCTTTATAGGAGGAGGGGTGCCCCCTCTCTCCATGGACGGCGCATGGGGGGTGACCCCTCACCTCCCCCATTCATGTGGTGGTAACCCCTCCACATTAAAATGCCTTTCACATTCCCTTTTAAAGTCTCCACTTTAAATGCATTAAATTTTTCCAAATTTAATGTTGTCTCATTTAATAAAACTCTTTTATTAAATTTATTTAGAATTTTGTTAATTACTTTAATTAACAAACATTCACATATAGCCCCTTGCAATATTTCAATATCACATGCAGAACCACTTTCTGCAATTTCACCCGAAACAATTTCCGGTTTCTATTGAAACAATTCCTGCGCTTTGCAATTCTTTCGTCTGAAACATATGTGCTCCAAAATGGTGTCCGGTAACTGTTAAGTGTGCCACCCTACGGTTCGCGAATAATGCAGACATGATCAGGACCTTCTCCGATCAATAATCAGCAATGGACCTAGAGATCCGTCTCGACTCCTACACATTCAACGATGACTTCTGTGATCGTGAGAACCTTTAACGCTTGTAACTAAATCCCTTTGTCTCTCGATATATTACATGTCCGAGATTCGATCATCGGTATGTCCATACCTAGTTTGATCTCGTTACCGACATGCACTCTTTTCTCGTTCCCGTGATATAACATTCTAGTGATCACATCACTTGCTTGCAAGCTATCTTAATGTGATATCACCGAGAGGGCCCAGAGTATATCTATCCATCATCGGGATTGACAAATTTCACTCTTGATCCATGAGCCTCAACATAACACCTTCGTAGTACTGAACCCATCTTTATAGTCACCCTGTTATGGTGTGACGTTTGATGTTATCAAGATACTCTTCCGGTGTTAGCAATTAACATGATCTCATGGTCTAAGGATAAAGATTACTTCGTATGATGTTATAGCAATATAAACATAATGACTTGATCGTAATGCTATACTTCGGATGAATGTTCATCACATCATTCCACCAATGGTGTGACCTTGTTATTAACAACATCCAATGTCCATGATCAGGAAACCTTGATCATCTTGTTAATTTAACAAGCTAGTCTATAGGAGAGGCATAACTAGGAACCCTTTTTGTTTATTAAACACACATGTATTGATGTTTCCTGATCAATATAATTCTAGCATGTAAAATAAACATCTATCATATATAAGGAATATATAATAACAACTTTATTATTGCCTCTCAGGGCATATTTCCTTCAGTTGTGTTTCCAGTTCCCATCCCCTTTGCAGTAGAAGCACGAAGTGCCGGGCTTAGGGCCAGGCTTGGCAGTCTTTGAGGTGTTGGGAACAAACCTGCCATCCCTCTTAGACTTCTTACCCTTGCCTTTCCCCTTTTGCCCCGGTTTCTTAAAGTTGGTGGTCTTGTTGACCATCAGCATTGTGTGCTCCTTCTTGATTTCAACCTCAGCAGTTTTGAGCATGGCGAACACCTCAGCAAGGGTCTTAGTCATCCCTTGGATGTTGTAGCTTCATCACAAAGCTCTTATAGCTAGGGGGTAGCGAGTGCAGCACCCTATCAATTGTGAGCTCCTCCGGGATTTTGCAATCCAGGGCATTTAAGCGCTTAACGTAGCCAGACATTTTGACCACGTGCTCACTAATACTGTTGTGCTCTTCCATTTTAGCAGAGAAGAAGAGCTCGGAATCATCATACCTCTCTGCACGAGCCTGTGGAGCAAAGACGGCCTTGAGATCCTCAATTATCTCAAAGGCATTCATCTTCTCAAAATGTTTTTGAAGCTCCGGCTCCATGGCATAGAGCATTCCACTCTGGATGAGGGAGAAATCGTCTGCCTTGGACTGCCAGACATTCTTTTCATCCTAGGAGGCGAAATCTACAGGCTTAGCCGGAAGCTTAGCCTCGATGACATAAGTCAACTTGTAGGGGACTAGGAGGATCCTAAGATTGCGGAACCATGCGGTGAAGTTGGTTCCATCAGTTTTCAGCTTGTCCTTCTCAAGGAAAGTGCTAAGGTTGAAGGTGGGTGGGCGAGACATCTACAAATGATTTGCAAAGTGTTTAGACTATGTTCATAATAATGAGTTCAAGTATTATTAAAGGAAGTCTCACTTAAACGAACATCCCTCTACTCGTTTAGTGATCACATGATCCCAATCCCCTACACCTCCCCCGGTTAAACACAGCCATCAGTGCAGTATCAAGGGTGAACATTCCCTAATGTCGATCACATCAACTATGTGATTCATGCTCGACCTTTCAGTCTCTTGTATTCCGAGGCCATGTCTCTGTAACGTGCTAGGCTCGCCAGTTCTAACTCGTGTGTATTTGCAGTGCAACATGGCTTACACCCACTGTATGCGAACGTAGATATGTCTGACCCCTACTCACCACAGGGCGCCTCATACCGAAGAACTTTCTTGGTGGTGCACACACAAGGGGAATACGATAACTGGAATACTACGAGGGACTATCTTATTATGCTACTGTCTAGTAAGTATACTAGCATAATAAGTAATACTTCAAAAGTAAAGTGTTATGACATGGTTATAGCTTTATGATCATCATCAATAGCCTTAATGAGAGTTTCACAAACTTGTCATTGCCATGTTATAATACTTGCCCCTATGCAATAATGAAGATAGACGCTTCTATATTAACTATTGCATGTTTTCCGCGACTTTAGGGCTTTCGCAGTAGAACCCCTTCCCACCTATGAACGTCGAGCCACAACATGGATTCAATGATTACCGTTCTTCTTCCCTTTTTAGGGACCTCCAGTTTCAATGCCATATCAACTACTGTAGAGAGACAGACACCCCCCTAAGCCACTTTGATTTGTGGACCAGTCTCGTGAATCACCACGTGAGGTCGGTTGGGGGCCGCTTCATCAAACAGTGCCGCGATATGAACAATAACATTAAAGAGGGTAGCAACTAGAGAATAAATGCCCACATATTGCTATGTGTTCTATCCGTACGACATGTCTACCCATAGACCCGCTCTGATACCACTGTAGGGTTCCGTAGCAGAAAACAAAAAACTTCTATCTACTCGAACACTAATACCAGGATCTATACTATGTAGACATAAGTAACGGAGAAGGGATTCGATATTCAGACCTTTGAAGACCGAGGCATGCCTTACGCAGGAAGGCGTATATTGATGAAAACGAGCAGCACCCCAAGTGTGGTGCCTCCGAAGTTCATCACACGTCCGGTATAGGAGACGTCAACCGGACTCCGATCTAGCCGACCAGCGGAAGAAGTAGATGCCGGATCGTAGATCACACGACGATGGTGTGAAGGTGGAGAACTCACCCACGAGGTCCTCCCTAATAATACGGAGAAGTATTCAGTGGATGAGAGAGAGAGAGAATGAGAGGGAATCAGGTGATTCCAAAGGGGGAGGGGAGACCCCTATATATAGTGGGAGGGGGGGCGCACCACCCAAGGGCCAGGCGGTGTGGGACTAAACCCCACACCCGCCGACCACCTAGGGGCAGCCACCGGCCCTAGGTGGGCCCCATTGGGGCGACCCACCAAGCCCAGACCGGCTGGCCCCCACTCCCTAGGCGCCTTGCCCTATTGGGCCTCCCTTCGGGTGAGGCCCATTAACATTAAGGAGCCTTTAAAAATAAAATAAAATAAAATATATATTTAATATTAATTCTCCAGTTAACATTCAAATACACATATTATATTATTTCTTCACTCCGGAACACCTTCCGAACCCCTTCCGATCTCCATCGGATGTTACCTGAAACTATTCCGGTTTCTCTCTCTCTATTTCTCTTACGATACCTCATCTACCCTAAGCATCCCTACCCTTAAGCGTGACATCCTTCGGTTCGGAAACACTCCGGACATGATTGAGACCACTCTCACATCAATGATCAACAGAGGGACCTGGATGGCCATGTGACCCCCGTGCGTTTCACGAATACAATCGCTCAAACTGTGAGATAGTCGTTCCCCATTCCCTTTGTCATTCGATACCTAATTCATCCGAGACTTGATCTTCGGTATCTCCATACCTTAGTTCGATCTCGTTACCGATGAACTTGTTTTCTCGTTCTCATGCCTTTGCATACCATGACCTAGTCACATGCTTGCAAGCTTTATCAATGCAACGTCACCGAGATGGCCACATGTATCTGTCCGTTACATGGACTAGACAAATCCTGGTCTTGATATGTACTTGATGTCTACGCACTTCTATTCTTGTAGACAGTTGTTGGGCCTCCAAGTGCAGAGGTTTGTAGAACAGCAGCAAGTTTTCCTTTAAGTGGATTACCCAAGGTTTATCGAACTCAGGGAGGAAGTGGTCAAAGGTATCCCCTCTCAAGCAACCCTGCAATCAAGATACAAGAAGTCTCTTGTGTACCCAACACACCCAATACACTTGTCAGGTGTATAGGTGCACTAGTTCGGTGAAGAGATAGTGAAATACAAGTGGTATAGATAATTATAAGTGGTAACAGTGATAGAAAATAGCTTGATGGCGTGGAAAAGACTAAAGTAAAACTGAAATAAAGATAGAAGCAAGCAAACATGTAACAGATCTAGTTGAAAATGGTGTTTCAATGCTTAGAAACAAGGCCTAGGGATCATACTTTCACTAGTGAACACTCTCATATAAAAATATTCTTCTTTATGATACTACGCTAAACTACTCTCCGGTTGGACACTCTAATCCATGGTAGGGCTATAAAATCACACCTCAAAGTAAGCCTTTCCCATCTAGAAAACCCGACATTGTCACCTTGAGCACTAGATGGTTCCAACAAACACCACAATTTCATAAAGACATCCAACTCCAAATATAACTCATAACAAGTATTTGTAATCTCTAGCCTAAGTGCCACCATGGTGTGCACGCTGTCACTTTCACACACATGGGGAGAGCAGAGATCTATTAAAGCACTTCACTACTAGGAAACAGCCTATTTGTGGCGCATGAAAAGGGGACTTCTATGGCGCATATCTTTGTCGCCACTGTTACCTCGCCACTGATAACTACTTCCTGTGGCGCATATGGATATGCGCCATGTGGCGCATTCCTTCATATGCGCCACAGGAAGAACTTCTATGGCGCATTTACGTGTATGCGCCACAGATATGCCATGCGCCACTAACTATATAATTATATGCGCCACTGATTGTGTAACATGTATTCGAAGTAAAATACTTTCCTGGTGTATAATCAGGTATTTATACAGGATTTATAGAGGATTTATCCAGATGAGTATAAAATACATTGCACAAGTAGTAGATGCATGAAAACCGACATATATATAATACAAACACTTAGAGCCCGATCGAGATACATATATAGTGTCAAGTGCCAAATTTTTACACAAGCGCCGAATACAAAGTTCATATCATCTCACATTACAAATATGAAGTGGCCACCGCCGCCTACACTAGGATCAAATAGAATACAACTGTGATAATGGTGAGCAAGAGCATTAGCCCGACCAATATCTTCATCTGGTTCTTCTGTTCCTTCTTCTTCTTCTTCTTCTTCTTCTTCTTCTTCTGAAAGAGCATTAGACAGTGGCGAGCACTGGCACCTTCCGCTCCTTATGTTCCTTCTTCTTCTTCTTCTTCTGAGAAGCGGCCGGGTTGCCGCTACCGCCATCCGTCCTCTCTCCGCCATCGGTGCGGGCGCCGCCATCGGTGGTGTCATCCTCTTCGCCGCCGTCTTCACTAGTTCCATCGTAGTCGTCTTCGTCCCCCTCGTAATCAAGATCTCCGCCCTCATTGGCCCCAGCAGCTCTGGCGACGGTCGCCTCCTCCTCCGGTGGTGGTGTCATCCTCATCGCCTCCTTCTCCTCCTCCTCCTGTTGGGACCCCTGCCAGAATGACTGGTTGGCCTGTATAGCTTGTTCTTCGATGCTGATCATGTGCTTAGAAGGGCTGCACTTTGTTTCCGACATGTTTGCACTACTCTATTTAAAAGAGGCAAAATGTTAGACAAATCTCGCCAAAAATTCGCATGACCTTTGCTAATTTTTGACTAGGAGTGCCCATTTCTCAAACTAAGTGAATCGACACTTCGGGAGAAATGGGTAACTCAAATGAAATCCCTGCAAGACAAAACACCCCATCCCCATATTGACAGCCCCATGCCCATATAGCATCACCATATAACAACACCATATAGTGGCACCATATAACAGCACCATATAGCAGCAAGAAAATAGCCCCAGCCCCCATCCATAGCCCCAGCAGTAGTAATAACCATATAGTACCAATATTTGTAGTAACAGCAGCACCATATAGTAACAGCAGCACCAATCACTATATTGAGACCAGGATTTAGGTTGTTCTGGCAATCTCATACAAGCTTATGGGTTTGAGTGTTCGTCATTACAGCAGGCATCGGCAATTAGCAAGGTTAATGCCAAATTAGGTTCTACCAGCTGTTGGTTATACTTCAGAAACAATGAATATGACTTTGATTTAAAACAGTAAAAAACAAGAGGAAAATAGGATGAACTGATCACCAACAAAGTAATTTTACTTTCAGTATAGCATTCCTTGTAGCTATGACTCCTACTTACAAATTAAAGCCACCATCCAAACAATTCAGTATAGCATTTATAGAAGTACTATAATCCTCATAGCACTGAAATGCCCTACTGCCCAAAAACCTGCTGCACAACCCTACCTGCACAAAAACCTACTACTGCACAACCTTATCTGCACAAAAAACTACTATTGCACAACACTATCTGAGCAAAATAAAAAATGCCCTACTGCACTGAAATAACAACACTGAAATAACACAACAAATTATATAGCTATTCTCTCTGAATTTAGAACAGATACAACATTGTATAGCATTTATAGAAGTACTATAATCCTCACAGCACTGAAATAACACAACATTGTACAACTGGGTCTATGTTTTACCTCTGTGTTGGTCATTACAAGCTTATGGCTTATGTGGACAAGCTTATGGCTTATGTGGTCATACAAACAACTGCACAAAAATGCCCTACTGCACAAAAACTGCTACTACACAACACTATCTCGAGCAAAATCAACACTAACAAACCTACTACTACACAAAATGCCCTCTTGCCCAAAAAACCTGCTGCACAACCCTATCTGCACAAAAACCTACTATCGCACAACACTATCTCGAGCAAAATAAAAATGCCCCATCGCACACACACTATCAACATTTCCATTTCAGAGCAAATCAAGTACATGTGATTACCTGCTAGCAGGGATGGTGGATGGCGGACGGTGAGGTGTTGGGGGGGTCAGAGGGGGGTGGGGGTGGGGGTGGGGGTGGGGGGACGAACCGTGCGAGAACTTGCTACGGTGGTTGATGACGACAAGGGTAGCGGGCTCCGGCGCGGCGGCTCCTCCTCCACGGGTTGCAGGGCTGCTCCTCCTCCGGCGGCTCCTCCTCCACGGGTTGCAGGGCTGCTCCTCCTCCACGGGTTCGTCAGGTGGCTCCTCCTCCACTGGTTCGCCGGGCGGATACTCCTCCACGGGTGGCTCCTCCTCCGGCGCGGCGGTGGCTAGGGCTCCGGCGACGAGGGTTTGCGCGCGGGCGACAGAATTTTGGCTAAGTGATTATGGATCGAGAGGAGAAAGGGGGATTAGAGGGAGAGGCCGAACCGTCTATTTGGCTAAGTGTGAAAGTTCCGTGGCGCATTTCCACAGAATGCGCCACAGAAGTTGGAACTTCTGTGGCGCATTCTGTGAGAATGCGCCACAGAACTTTTGGTCATAGTACAAAAAAGCGTGGCGTTGTTGTATGACAAGATCCGATACTTGTCCTAGTGGTCTTGCTCGCTTGCTCTCACCTGGGGCAGCCAGGTTCGAATCCTGGCTGTCTCACACTATTTTTTTCTTTTTTTTTTAAATATTTTTAATTACACATATGCATATTTATTCAAACAAAAAGCAAGAACATATACATATATGCATATTTATTCACAAAACCCTCCCGAATCATATATATATATATGTGTGTGTGTGTTTGCTTGTCACACACAAATGTGAATTTGTATACCCACACGAATATCACATTATATGTTTTAGTCTCTAACTAATACCCACACTAATATCCCATTATACCCACACGAATTAATACACCAAAAGGTCACATAATTGCTAGTGTCTCTTCACAATCTTCTTGCCCTTTTTCGTTGTGGTTGAATACTTTAGCCCGTGCACTTTGAGATTTCTTCTTGTGAATGGACAACCTTTAGTAGGAAGTGTGGTCTTCCTTCTTACTTTAGTAGTAGTAGGCATGTCGAAGTACTTGTCGAATTCCTCTTTGATCTTTGGGTCACTGTTTTTGTCGAAGTTTTGCTCGTTGGCGGCTCCTTCCATTCCGATGATGCTCGTCTTACCCCTCCTAACTACAACACGGTTGGGCTTCGACGGCTCGGTAATAAAAAAACATTGATCAACTTGGCTAGCGAGTACCCAAGGCTCATTTTTTGCGGAAGCGTTCTTTGTTGATTTGGCATCTGGTATAACCATTGTGGTGAAATAGCGGCCTTCTTTTTCCATGTTCTTGGCCCATCTAACACGGAACATCGGTACGATCTCTCCACAGTAGTCGAGCTCCCATATCTCCTCGATCCTTCCATAGAATCTTTCCATCACAGTAGTCTCATCATCAGCAAAGGATAACATAGTTACTCCTGAGTTTTGATATTCACTATTCTTTTCCTTTTCCGCGGTGTAGAATCTGTAACCGTTTATGTCGTATGACTGATAGGTCCTTAGGTTGTGCCCTGGGCCCTGCGACAAGGAGAATATGAGTTTTTGATCTTTCGTAGAAGGCGTCTGTGGGGGATTGTCCAGTTGCCTTTTCTTGAACCAACCCGTGAAGCTGGAGTTGTGCTCTCTGGTTATGTCTCCCTTCTTCCTCGGCTGGCCCTGGTCGACGTACTCCTGCTCGATTAACCTTTTGTGCTCTTCGACCCAAGGGCCGACCACTTCAATGTGTTGTAGCGCGACTCGGTGTGCCCTTTTAAAATCAGTGCGTTGACCATCAATGCTGACATGTAGTGAGCGGCAGTCCTCGCGGTGACCATATCCACCGAGCCTGCCGAGGTGCTTCTTTGTGGGTATTCCAACATCCTCATTCTCGGTGGTTAGATAATTCTGGCAGAAGGAGATGCACTCGTAGATCAAAAAGCCCTTGGCTATGCTTCTATCTGGACAAGACCTATTGTGAACGAATCCTTTGATGACACCGTTTAGCCTTTCAAACGGCATCATGTTGTGCAGGAATGTCGGCCCGAGCTGGATGATGTCGTCCACGACATGTACAAGCAGATGCACCATGATGTCGAAGAATGTGGGCGGGAAGTAAATCTCAAGCTCGCATAGTATCATCACGATCTCTTCCTGTAGCCTGTCGAGCTGCTTCACACCGATCGACTTCCTAGATATGACGTCGAAAAAGTTACAGAGGCCAAACAACGTCTCACGAACATGCTCGTCCATTATCCCACGGATCGCAACGGGGAGTATCTGCGTCATCAGCACGTGACAGACGTGAGACTTCATACCGCTGAACCTCTTCTTCGCCACATCCAGATATCTGCTTATCTTCCCCGAGTAACCATGAGGAACTTTCACTCCTAAGAGGCACCTAAAAAACTGCTTGAGCTCCTCCAGACTCAGAGTGAAGCAGGCAGCGCGAAGCACCACCTCATTCTTCTTAACTCTTTTGCGGCGACCTTGAGTCCCTTCCTGATGATGATGATGATGATCATCATCATCACTATCGGCATCAAGATCTTTCTTTATGCCAAGCAATTTAAGGTCCTTTCTTGCTTTCGGCCCATCCTCGGTCCTCTCCGGCATGTTCAGTAGAGTGCCAAGCAGACTCTCGGTAACGTTCTTTGTGATGTGCATTACATCGAGGCTATGGGGAGTGTGAAGGACCTTCCAATACGGCAGGTCCCAGAAAACAGACCTTGCTTTCCATACACCCAGCAGCGGCTTTGTCCTCGGTCGTTTTTTCCAGGCGCAGGGCAATCTCCCCAATTATTCAAAAGCTCCTCGATTTCTTCGCCGCTCCTCGGACGCGGGGCTCTTTTGAGCTTGTCCTTACCATTGAACAGGTCACCACGTTTTCTCCACGGGTGATCCATGCGGAGCCACTTTTGAGTACCTTGGAACACGGTTTTCGAAGACCCGGGATCCCTTGGTAGCTGGAGATGCGGTGTCTCATCCATGCACTTGACGCATGGATTGTGTCCGTGGTTCACCTAGGCCGATACATGTGCGTAACCAGGATAGTCCTGCACGGTCGTGAGCAACACGGCTCTCAGATGGAAATATTCTTTAGTGTAGGCGTCCCACGTATGGGCTGGCGTCTCCCACAAGCTGGCTAACTCCTCTCTCAATAGCCCGAGATACAGATGCATATCGATACCTTGTTGTTTTGGCCCCTGAATAAGAATGCTCATGTGTACATACCTTTGCTTCGTGCATAGCCACGGGGGGAGGTTGTATGGCCATACAAACACGGGCTAGGTGCTATGCGTGCTACTCTGGTTTCCAAAAGGATTGAGTCCATCGGTGCGCATACCCAGCCTGACGTTCCTTCCATCGCCCCCGAACTCGTCGAACTCGATGTCTAATGCGTTACACTAGCTAGCGTCTGAAGGGTGTGTCAGGATCTTGCCCTTCTTTGGATCATCTTCGGGTTTCTCTCTTTCCGCGTGCCATTTCATGAGCTTTGCTTTCTTAGGATCTACGAAATATCGCTGCAGACGAGGGGTGATAGGAAAGTACCATACCACTTTTTGAGGAACTTTCTTGTTCCCTCTCTTGTACCGTCCTTGGCCACACACCGGACAAGTGGTTCTATCCGCATTGCCCGATAAAGTGCGCAATCATTGATGCATGCGTGGTATTTAATGTGTGGTAGGTCGAGAGGGCACACGATTTTCTTGGCCTCCTCGATACTTGTTGGCAATGTGTTCCCCTTAGGAAGTCGGTCGTGCCAGTATTCAATGTTTGCGTTGAAGCTCACATCGGTCCATTTGTGTTCGGCCTTCATCTCTAGAGCCTTGAGCGTTACACTCAAACGTGTATCCTCGGGGCGACACCCAGGATACAATGGAGTCATCCCGTCTACCTCCATTTGGGCCAGCTTGGCTTTCTCTCTGGCTGCAGCTTTGTCGTTGCTCGTCTCCTTGAGGAGCAGTTCTTGAACATGAGGGTCCTGCAAGATCGAAGTTAGCAGTGTCTGTGTGTTTGCGTCTTCTCCTTCTTCATGATCATGCCCGTCGTCATATCCTTCTCCATGCTGATCATGCCCGCCGGCATCTCCTTCGTCATGATGATCATTCCCGCTGGCATCTCCTTCGTCATGATGATCATGCCCGGTAGACTCTTCGTCTTCTCGCCCGCCCACGTCTTCGTGACCACCACCATGTCCTGCCGGTGCCTCATTGAGGTCGCGCATGAAACCGTGCCTAAGCAGGTGACCCTCCAATTGTCCAGATTCAGGGTCGATCCAGCGCTGCAGTTTGCATGTTCGACATGGACATCTTATCATGGTCTTGTTGTTCAGAATCATGTCCTCCTTCGCGCCTTTCTTGTACCTAGCAATTCGACCTTCGCTCATCATGAGGACCATGGTTGCCTGAGTGGTCAAAACAGAGAGTATAGGTGAGAACCACACCATATGAACACAGACATGCATGAATGCTAGCCGGAAAAAATTCGGCATGACCTTTCCTAAAATTAGGACATATGGGTAGTGCAAAAATTTGCCGAAATGGAAATGAATCAACATTTCGGCAAACATCGATGCAACCACACCGGCCGGGCCCAACAACAACAAGCAAACAACAAAAAACCTTCCTCCCATTGCAAACATTCATGCACCACACACAAGCATCGTCTCGCCATGGATCGCACACACACACCGCCCGCGCGACAAGCTTCACCTACATGTTCATGATGGCCAAGTACTCACCTAGCTATAGTAGACACAATAATAGCGAGACGAGACTGCGCGATGCGAGAGTATGGACAAATAGATCCACAATGCAAGTTGGTGGAGAGGAAATTAGTAAACAAATAGAGAGATGTGAGAGAGAAAAGTAAGGAACTTTTAGATCTAGAAGTTGGAGCGAAGCTTCTACTTACCAATCTATGGATTAAAGTAGGTTTAGATATAAGAAAATGGAGAAACTATGGGCAAGATGGGGTGTGAGGGAGGAGGAAGACGAGTTGGGAGGAGGTACAGATGTGAAATGGGTGGTGGTGGGATAGATAGATAAGAAAGCTAGCTCATGTCAGCTTTTTAACATATGGATCTGGACGCCCTCATCTGTGGCGTATATGGAGGAAATGCGCCACAGATGCTGAAACTTCTGTGGCGCATTTATACCATGTGCGCCACAGAAGTGGGTGAATAGGATTCCCTCTGTGGGGCCCACCCCCAAGTTTTGTGTCGCACGTTGACATATGCGCCACAGAAGTGAGTGAAACACTTTTGTGGCGCATATGTCATCGTGTGCCATAGAACTTGGGCGAATTAGATTCCGTGGTGGGGCCCTCCTCCATGTTCTGTGGCGCATATTACAGAATACGCCACAAAACTTGGATCATCCCCCCCGCTGGCGGGTCCCACCAATCTTCTGTGGCGCATGCTCTGGAAAATGCGCCCACGTAACTCCAAACTTCGGACGCATTCTTTCCAAAGGCGCCATCGATGTCTTCCTGTACGCATGATTGGCCTATGCGCCACTGAACATCTTGTCTATCTATAGGCTGTTTCCTAGTAGTGCTTGAATAGCAAGGTAGATCTACTTGACTACAAAGCTCATGATCTCAATAAGATCATGCATAGAGAGAGAGATGAACACATAGCTACCGGTAGAACCCTTAGCCTCGAGAGAGAACTACTCCCTTCTCATCATGGCTCGGGCATTTCTGTCCAAGGTGCTTAACAGAATTTATGTCCCCCGAATCTCCCCTTCGGTGGCGGCGGCGGCGCTGCGGAACTTTTCGTGGATTTATGATTGATTATATAGGGTTTATGCATCAGGAGGCTCTTATAGGCGAGAGAGGCAAGGTCGGTGGCTGGCCAGGGGCCCACACAATGCCCTGGCGCGGCCTAGGCTAGCCCGCGCCAAGGGGGGTGTGGACACCCTGTGGCCCCTCTCCGACTCTTCTTCTGGCTCCGTGAGTCTTCCGGGAAAATAGTAACTTTGGCTTTTGTCCCGTCCAATTCCGAGAATATTCATTTTCTGACTTCCTGGAACCAAAAACAGCAGAAAACATGCAACTGGCACTGTGGCATCTTGTTAATAGGTTAGTCCAAGAAATCATATGAAAAGTACTCCAAAGTTAAAACAAAACACAAGAAAGTAGATAAAACCAAGCATGGAACATCAAAAATTATAGATACATTTGCAATGTATCAACATCCCCAAGCTTAACTCCTGCTCGTCCTCGAGTAGGTAAGTGATAAAAAGAAAGAATAATTTTTGAGGTGACATGCACCATCATAAACTTGATCAAAGTATTTGTAAAACATTCAAAGCTAGGATCATAGTACTTCAATCATAACATGAAAGACAAAGTTCTAGCAATAAGACAAAGAAACTATGTTGCAACATGAAAAGGCACAAACAAAAGATTCATGAATAACAATGCTTTGCAAGACGTTTGTTTGTTTCACATAAAGAAAACATAGCATAATAGCATTCAGCTTGTCCCTCATAGAGTAGCAAATATTAATGCATAGGACACCTTCAAAGTTCATAGGAGTGACTAGATACAAATAGTTTAAAACAAGCAATATCAAAGCTATGCATCAATCAACAAGTCTTGGGACAATGCACATAGAACTAAGAATGGCCACTATGCTCTCAAAGTAGGTGCATAAAGGTAGAAGGTGGAGACTCAATATAATGGTGGAAGAAAGGCCTTCATAGAAGGAAGCAGGGATTCAAGTTTCATAAAGAGCTTCCAAAAATTATGGTACTTATTAGCTTTCAGCTCTCATTGCCCCTATCATAAACATCTTGAAGTGATTAAGGTTAAAGTGAACAAACTATGGAGTATATGCTTGACAAAGTATAAGTTGGAAATCTCATGTCCCTTGAATACGAGGGCCGCTCCTCATGCTACTCAAGTTTAGTCACCGATAAGTTCTTGTCATCGTAAGTACATGTGTATCATAGAGAACCGCCAACGGGGAACCCCTTGCCCGATGATACGAAAGAATCCCCATATCAAAATGACAAGGCAAGCAGACAACGAGCATCTTAGCAATCTTCTTATTTACCATGGGAATATGGTGCTTTTTTCTCTCTTTCCTCTTTTCTCATATCTCTCTTTTTTTCTTTTTTTCTCTTTTTTTTCTCAATATAGGACTCTTTTTTTATAAGAAGAATGCTTCATAGACAACTCATTATGGTTACGCTGCAGGTTTCCACCATGTCAGCATGGATTAGACCAGCGCCCCAGGCATTTCTCTAACACATATACATAACTCCATGGACTTACAAGCTCCCCTTTCATTTCACACCGACGACATCCATAGACAAAAGAGCATGATATCAACTAGGTACAAAGTACCAGTGCAATATTGAAAGCGTTCCCCATGACAGCATGGTTCTGCTAATCCCCAACAAATAAGTGCAAGCATATACAACATAGACGACACAATGGTTCAAGTTTATTAAGGGCAAGAAAAGTAAAGTGTGCCATCAAGTTCGTGAGAGCTTTAATCACTAGTTTCTCATAACAAGTTTAATTCGGAAGGTAGATAAAAACATGAATATACTTGGAATAGCATATGCTAGTAGGTAGGTATGGTGGACTCTTTGGAATAACTTGGTTTTAGGAGTTGGATGCATGAGTGGAACTCATACTTGGTTGTGGAGGCTAGCAAAAGACTGGGAGCGACAAACTAAGAGAGCAATAATGGCCATAATCATGCAGAGCGACAAAACATCATTGATCAAAGCATAAAGTGATACTACAAATTGAAAACTAAAGGATCATAAAGGCTTATGGTGACTTGGGATAGTCATAACATGGTGTGATCATGCGCCAAGTCAACCCAAATAAAGCATCAAAGGAGAATACCACAATACTATGCTTTAATATGCTAAAACAACGCATGATTCATCCAAGGCACATTAAGCAATCTCAATTGTTTATAACAAGTCATGCTACAGCAAATAATACTAAGCATAAAGCCAAAACAATATCAAGCATGGCATGACAAAGCATAGGCCACAGTCAAAAAAAACTCTCTTTAACACTTAAGCATGAACTTTCCTACTCTTTTCCAAACCAAACCAAACTATTTGAAAACCAATGTATGAAAGAGGGGGTCCAACCAATTTATTCAGCAAACTAAGAAAACAAAGCAAACGAAAAACTAAAATGAAAATTAAAAAGAAGACGCTCCAAGAACAACACAACTGTGCATGAAACAATAAAAATGAAGTGTTTGGAAGAAACCTGCGATTTTTATTGATGAAGAGGGGGATGCCTTGGGCATCTCCAAGCTTTGATGCTTGTACTTCTTTGATATTTCTTGGGGTGACACGCTTGGCATCCCCAAGCTTGAGCTTTAGTCCATCTTTCATCTTATTACTCATTTCTTCCATACACCTGAAAATTTTCCTTCATACAAAACTTCACACAATCTTTATTAGCAACATTAGTGCACTCAAGATAATAAGTCTTTAGGTTCAATTCTAACACCAATAAAACTTCCATTAAAACACTAGCTACTGTAGTACTTCCCTCAAAAATCTCAATTCCCCAAAAGAACTCAAAAAGGAACCAACAAGAAGCAAATGCAGAAAATGGCAGAAATTTGTCAAAACAGACCAGCAGGTAAAGACGAATTTTTTCTAATACATTCTGTTGCTCAAATAAAAAAGTGTTGAACTAACGAAAGTTAGATAACAACCTGGGGCATAAGCACAAAAATTCACGCCTCAAAAAGACGTTCAGAGATTTTACACGAATTTTTACGGTGAAGCACAGAAATCTGTTTCGGGACAACAACTTTCCCAAGCATTACTTCTCTCTCATTAGAGGTTACTCTTGGCACAAAACGCAAATAAAAAGGATAAGGAGTGGTTATTACTGAAGTAATAACTTGCAAGACTCATCTAAAACTTTTGGGTTATCTCCCAAGAAGTACTTTTCTTTAATGCCTTTAAGTTAGGCTTGATAGTTTGAGAAGATGCTCACATAAGAAATATGAATTGAAGTAAAAGAGAGCATCAAGAAGCAAATTCAAAACACATTTAAGTCTAACCCACTTCCTATGCATAGGAATCTTATAAAGAAACAAGTCATGAAAGAACAAAGCAACAAGCATAGGAAAGCAAAACAAGTGCGACTTCAAAATTTTCAACATAAAGAGGGGAAACTTAATATTATTGAGATGCATAAAACCATGTTTACCTCTCTCATAATAACTTTCATTAGCATCATGAATAAAATTAACAATATAACTATCACAAGAAACATTCTTATCATGATCCACATGCATAAAAGAATTAATACTCTCCCCATAAACATAGTCATTCTTATTAATTGTAGTGGGAGCAAATTCAACAAAATAGCTATCATTATTATTCTCATCACCATAATCATCAAATATAGGAGGCATATTGTAATCATAATTAATTTTCTCCTCAATAGTAGGTGGACTGAAAATATCATATTCATAATTGTAATCATCATATATTGGAGGTTTGGTATCATCATAAGCAATAGAATAGCTATCTTCCAAAGCTGGGGAACTAAAAAGATCATTTTCATAAAAACTAGCTTTCCCAAGCTTAGAATTTTCCATAGCATTAGCAATAATGGTGTCCAAAGAATTCATACTAACAACATTTCTATTAGCATGCAAATAAAGTTCCATAGGTTTTTTAATTTTCTCTTCAAACACTTCATGTCCTAACTCAAGATAAATACTATAAAGCTCTCTAATTTTGTTGTTGTTTTCCATTAAGCCTAACTAGTGAAAACAAGAAACAAAAAGACAAAATTGCAGAATCTAAAGGAAATAACTTCGAGCACTCACACTGGAGGATGTGAGTACCTTTTACCTTACCTCCCCGGCAACGGCGCCAGAAAATAGGCGTTTGCCGTGGAAGGTTCTTCTTCTTTAATCCTCCGGTGTGAATACCTTTTACCTTACCTCCCGGCAACGGCGCTAGAAAATAGCTTGATGTCTACGCACTTCTATTCTTGTAGACAGTTGTTGGGCCTCCAAGTGCAGAGGTTTCTAGAACAGCAGCAAGTTTTCACTTAAGTGGATTGCCAAGGTTTATCGAACTCAGGGAGGAAGTGGTCAAAGGTATCCCCTCTCAAGCAACCCTGCAATCAAGATACAAGAAGTCTCTTGTGTCCCCAACACACCCAATACACTTGTCAGGTGTATAGGTGCACTAGTTCGGCGAAGAGATAGTGAAATACAAGTGGTATAGATAATTATAAGTGGTAACAGTGATAGAAAATAGCTTGATGGCATGGAAAAGACTAAAGTAAAACTGAAATAAAGATAGAAGCAAGCAAACATGTAACAGATCTAGTTGAAAATGGTGTTTCAATGCTTAGAAACAAGGCCTAGGGATCATACTTTCACTAGTGAACACTCTCATATAAATATATTCTTCTTTATGATACTACGCTGAACTACTCTCCGGTTGGACACTCTAATCCATGGTAGGGCTATAACAGCACACCTCAAAGTAAGCCTTTCCCATCTAGAAAACCACACACTGTCACCTTGAGCACTAGATGGTTCCAACAAACACCACAATTTCATAAAGACATCCAACTCCAAATATAACTCATAACAAGTATTTGTAATCTCTAGCCTAAGTGCCACCATGGTGTGCATGCTGTCACTTTCACAGACATGGGGAGAGCAGAGATCTATTAAAGCACTTGAGTAGCAAGGTAGATCTACTTGATTACAAAGCTCATGATCTCAATAAGATCATGCCTAGAGATAGAGAGATGAACACATAGCTACCGGTAGAACCCTTAGCCTCGAGAGAGACCTACTCCCTCCTCATCATGGGAATCATCAATGGTGATGGAGATGGTGGTGGAGATCGATGGAGATGGCTTCTTGGGCACTTCCCCGTCCCGAGAGGGTGCCGGAACAGAGACTTTATGTCCCCTGAATCTCCCCTTTGGTGGCGGCGGCATTACGGAACTTTTCATGGATTTCTGATTTATTATATAGGGTTTATGCATCGGGAGGCTCTTATAGGCGAGAGAGGCAAGTTCGGTGGCCGGCCAGGGGGCCCACACCATGCCCTGGCATGGCTTGGGTTGGCCCACTCCAAGGGGGGGTGTGACCACCCTGTGGCCCCTCTCCGACTCTCCTTCTGGCTCTGTGAGTCTTCCGGGAAAATAGTAACTTTGGCTTTTGTACCGTCCAATTCCGAGAATATTCATTTTCTGACTTCCTGGAACCAAAAACAGCAGAAAACATGCAACTGTCACTGTGGCATCTTGTTAATAGGTTAGTCCAAGAAATCATATGAAAAGTACTCCAAAGTTGGAACAAAACACAAGAAAGTAGATAAAACCAAGCATGGAACAAAACACAAGTCCTCTACGCATCCCTTCGGAAAACCTGAGTGGCACCTTTTTGATCACCCTGTTACGAGATGATTCTTGATAACCATCTAAGATTCTTCCGGAATGGTGATTTGCATTACCTCACAGTCAAAGTATCAGGTTGCCAGGTTCTCTGTGTTTTATCATCAATGGTGAACTTTGTAACTAGATCTCATTAAGATACAGCGGTCGGATGTTTGTCTATCATGTTATTCAACTAATAACATGACCTCATTGTCAGTTGGCATAAATTCCCATGATCTTGAAACACGGACCATCCTCATGACCAATGAACTAGTTCACTAGAGGTACGGTTTGTTTATATACCACACGTGTATTAACGTTTCATATTAACACAGTTATAGCACAATATGAAACGTATTATGAACATTTAGGAGATATATCAAATAATACACTTTATTATTTGCCTCTAGGGCATAACTCCTTCAAATGGTGGTGTCCGCTTTGACGCAAAAAAAGGGAAAAATGACACATATTATGGTTACGTAGAGGAGATATGGAAACTTGATTATGGACCTTATTTTAAGATCCCTTTGTTTCGGTGCAAATGGATCTACATGATAGGAGGCGGGATAAAGGTAGACCAGCAGTACATAATGACAATAGTGGATCTCAATAATCTTAGGTATAGAGACAAATCATTCGTCCTAGCCAATGATCTGGCTTAGGTTTTCTATGTGAAGGACATGTCTACCAAACCAAAAATAAACATATGCAAATGAATACATCATACGATGAGCCAAAGCGCCACATAGTTCTTTTAGATAAAACAAACATCGTGGGAGTGGAGGACAAGATAAACATATCAGAAGATTATAATAAGTTTGATGAAATTCCTCCCTTCATAGTGAACACTGACCCAAGCATCATGTTAAATAATGAAGATACTTCATGGTTCTGGCGCAATCATAAGTAAGGGACATACACGAAGAAAACAAATTATACCCCAACACTAGATGGGTATGTTGGTGATGTGTAATAATGTATTAAACATTTTATGTAACTATGTTCTCAAACTTGGCCCATTCGATGTTTTGAAAGTTGTTGAGGAAAATTGGACGACTTTTTAGCTTTTACTAAATTTAGTTTTTTATGCAAAGTAACTACCAAAAATACTTTGCAAAACTTTGACAACCATTTTTGCCCACAAGAGTACACCACATGAGCACCCCAAATCAGTTGGTACTTTAGTGTGAAAGCTCCTAATCTTAGAATTCGGTCACCAGGCGTTCATAACCGTGACGACGACCTTTACCTTATTATCACTGAGACCATGAGTCACACCCTAATGAGGGTTCCTCCATAACCTAATATCACCTTCATACCTTGTTCTCCAGTCATACTAGATTATCTACATCTGATACATCATTTGGATGAACCAGCAACAACAACTAAGCATGGCTAAGAAGGACACAAATATAAGCTCTAGTAGTGCACACAAGTCTGGCCTAGTTATGCTAGAAACAGTGGATCCATATAATATGAGCTCAAAGGGAGTAATGCAACAAGTAATATAAGCCAAACCTAAGGCATGCTTGACAATTTAAACGGGGTCCAAGGGGAGAAAACCCTAATTTTGGGAAACCTCGGAATCACCTACGAGGGTTCATTTGGTTCTCTAATTAAACTTGTTAGTTGAGTTTGCTGAACAATGCATGATTTTGATGCTAAGAGGTAGATCTCATTTTTCTAAACATTTTGATATATTATTTGTACTTTTATGATTTAAAATGAAATAGTTATGAATTTTTCCAATTTAAATCCATTTTAAATCATTTTTAAAACAATTAAGTATTTTTGGAATATAAAAAATATATCTCAAATGGACCCACATGTCACAGTTTTATTAATTATAGAAAAGAATTATGGAAAATATTACAAAAACCCATTTAGTCCCTGTTGTAAAATAATAAAGTATTTCATTTAACTTGTATAACGGAGTATGATAATAGATTTAAATTATAGATCTTCTTTTTCTAAAAATATTGATATATAATATATAATTTTCTAAATCATATAATAATAGATATATATTTTATAAGATTTACTTATTTCAAGATTTTCTAAAAAAACTATTCCAAAATCCCATTAGTCCTGATTGGCAATGCCATCCGAGAATAAAGGCAGGCCTCACGCGTGCATATTCGCGTGCGACTGAAAATATCTTTAGTCTCGGGCGGTACCATGAACCAGGACTAAAGGACCTTTAGGTCAAACCTGTTCCAACCACCAATTGAGGCTAAAGGACCTTTAGTCCCGGCTCGTGGTACCGCTAGGGACTAAAGGGGTCTTACTACATAACCCACGACTACGGCTCCCCTCCCCTGATCGACCTCCATCGCTATCGATGAAATCCTAGTTCCCACAGTCACCGTGCTTCCCCGTCGTCTCCGGCCACCCCGAGCCTCGCCGTGTAGCCCACAAGCTCCGCCTCGCCTCTCTATGCATAATCGTTGAAGGAATCGACCGCGGGCACCCTTAATTGATGAGCCCTCCTTCGTCATCTTCCCTAACACCGTCCTACGCCATTGCAATCGGTTGCGCCTCCTATGGCCTCTCTGAGCCCTGCACCGCACTCCTGGCGAGCCAGCTCTCTTCCTGGACCTCTCCTTCGTCCTCCTCTCGCCCTCTGCTATGCTCGCGTCGTACACCTATGTCCGCTGCCGACGACCGTTGTTGAAGTCGCCACTCCGGTGACCATCTACAAGCGACTCCGCAACTAAACTGCGCTACGCACCTACCCGCATCTAGCACGCACGCTCTCGTCGCCCCACGATCCCTCTTCCGCCATCCCCGTCATCGATCTGTAGGACACCGTCGGCTAATGTCACGTCGACGTCATGGTGACATCAACATGGTGGGTCAACCCAGTTAAACCGATGTGATCCTCTCGTGTCCAACGTGGCTGCTGAGGTGGCCATGTGCCCCTCCTGTCAGCTGCAGTAGCTAGGTGCGTGTCAGCATAAAATGGTTTGGTGTTTGTGCTGATGTCGACATGATCTAATAAATCTTTTAATTGTTTTCCAGGATTTTAGAAATTGATTAAATCTTGTGAAATTCATAACTAATTCATATTAAATCAGCAAAATATGAATAATATATCAAAATGTTAATAAAAATGAGATCAATCCTTTAGCATAAAATTCATGTATTATTAAGCAACTTTCATGAAAATTTTAATTAGAAGAATCAAATGAACCCCCCTCCTTGTTTTAGGGTTTGCAAGACCCTGTTTAAAATGATCAAGCATGTATTAGGGGTTCATCTTAACACTATTTAACTTGTCATATCATCATTATTGCTTGATATTCTTAACACTAGAAATATGCAATCTTGATACTAAATTATTTTATCTTTCTTCTCGATTAGTTAAGCTATGGACCATGATAGAGACGATGAAGAAGCCGGACATGCAATTTTCAATATTATAGATGGCGACTCACAATTTCTGAATGAATCTGGTGAGGTAATGGAGCTAGGACTAAGAGATGAAAGGCAAACAAGCAAAGATGGTTAAGAAAACGTTGGACAGTTAACAGCGTCTAGCGAGGTATATTAAGCCTCTGGTTGAATTAATTGATTTATATATATATATTAATAAATATTTCTTATTTTAGCCCTCTAGATCAAACCAATCTTCTAGAAGGAAACGAGGCCCGGCCAAAAAGTTGGCCGATCATCAAAGGTTCACGATCGACGAAGTTGCTGAAGATGGCGAACCGATTGCTCCCAAAGCGAACAAACATTTATTTATAAATCATTGCGGAGATATTGTTAGGGACAACATACCGATCAACACTCGAGAATAGAATAAGCCAAAGGTAGATGAGTTAGTTATGTCGACCAAAGATCCAAAGATTTTCTTTAGGATACACTCTTGTCACATTTCAACCTACCTCCAGATCTCACAGAAGATGGCCACATCTCACAGGAAGTTAAGGAGTGGGCTCTTAAGAAGATTGCCACACAATTCAAAACCTTCAAGAAAAGATTATACAATGACTATATCAGTAAAAAAGGACCCCAACATTCACTGGACCACTCGAGAAGATAAAAAAAATCACTATAACACATTCGTGGAGTACAAGGCATCATCAGAAGCTCTGCAAAGGTCAAAAAATTAAGAGAAATGGTGCAAAAAATAAATATCACAATGTTTTGGGGATAGGTGGCTACAAGAGTGTCGTGCGTAAGTGGAAACAAACTGAGGCTACACTGATTGCTAAAGGGATCACTCCAGCTACAATAGATTGGCCCAAATGGTCAAAGCAGTGGTTTTACGGACATGAGGGATCGTTGGACCCACAAACAGGGCAGTGTATTATTGAAAAGAAACAAATTAAAGAACTCTCCAAAAAACATTTTACAGCAATAACCGATGTTCGAGCGGGAAAGTTCTAGCCCGAGAGAGAGAACGACGAGCTGACACGCGTCCTCGGGAATCCTAAACACCTAGGACGAACACAAGGCAATGGTCTAGTTCCATGGAGGACTGGGTTTTCCGAGTTGAATGGCAGCTATAGAAGCCGTCAGAGAAAAAAGAAGCAGGAGGCAGGCCGGTTTCAGAAGATAGAAACAAAGAATGAGGAATTGGAATGCATATTAATGCAGCAGCAGGAGAAACTAGACGCAATTAGCCAACAAGGGGCATCTCCGCAGCAGCAAGATCATGCATTCGATAGTAGCGGCCTATCTCAACGGAAAGGCGGTGTGGCTTCCACGAGGGTACATGACGATGATGCACTGACGGATGATGCACCGATGGCTTGCTACCTCGTGGATGATATCACAGAGAGGGAAAATTGTGAGCTACATCAGTCATTGAAGAACATATCCATGAAGGTGGCGAACGGCTTTGCTTTACCTTCTAAACCTGGAGCATGCTTTCGTGGCTGTCAGATTTCAGATGGCTATGCTCGTGTCAGGGTGGATGAAGTTCTGAAGGGATATGAGACACTAGAGCTTGCATGAGTGGTACATGGAAGTAATAAAGGAATGGCGAACCATGCTCATGGTGGCTGTCAAAGAAAGAGCATTACTTTCTTGAATACGACATATGTATTGAGCTTGAAGAATTGTTTCAGTTATAAAATCAAGATGCTCTCGATAAATCTATCTTCAGTTGTTATTGTCTGTAATTGATTTTTTCTATAATTTAAGTCTCCAACTCAGATCGTTCATTGCATGTAATTATCGTCACTATATTCTTTTGTATGCTATTATACAGAATGAAGATTATCGAATGCAAAAGAGTGAGAGTCTATGACATTGGGTTCATTGACTCATATATCATTAATTTTGTTACGATATGAGAACATGCCAAGGACTCCGAGGCTAACTTGCTTCGTTTTTTAAAGAAACAAACTTCTAAAATGAAAATTATTTCCTTACAACTTCAAGTGAGTGTTACTATTTTGTACACATTTTATTTTCTTACTCGATGTTAAGTGTAATTGATGAGTTATGCATACATGCGTATATAAATGTGCGCAGGTTTTACTAGATTCTACTAATCATTCAAGTTGATGCTGGAAGAGATGATATTATGGAATCATTAAATAAATCCCCTAGGGAATACAAAAGCCTGGTTTTACTGCTCCAGAGGTAATCTCAACCATTACCGCACTGTATTGGCCTCTTTCGTTCATTTCCTGCTATCAAGTAATTAACCATTTCAAAATATAAGATGTTTTAGCTTTGGGAAGCTAGACCTCTTTTAGTATGTAGGTACCTATATTTTGAAATGGAGGGAGTACTTTATTCATTTTCTTTGCCGAGCAGGTGTTCGAAATGGTTCATCAAGGATGTTGTTGGTCAATGGAAACAGGAGTTGTGTTTTCGATGGATCCCGGTAAATAGTACTAGCTAGGTCTGTGCGTCTCTTTAATTCTAGTTTCAATACCATTATCATGCTCGATTATTATTTGATTGAATTCTATTCTCGTAAAGTGTTTGAGTCAGGAACATGGGACTAATTGATGTGCATACTACGCTTTGCGAGTTTATTCACCTGATGACCAGTGAGCGGCGCAGAGATGTAAGAGAACTTCAAGTACATAAATAATATTCACAAATTTACTTTATTTTTTTTCGCGAAAACGCAAAAGCCTTGCGTTTTGATTCATTGATAGAAAAAGAAAGTATTGTACAACGCCGAAGGGCGCACACCCGACACACTCAAGACAGAACATGGCTGAGGCCTCTAAGCGAACATTACAACCGACGCCACCAAACATCCTAGCCTAGATGCGCAAAGCAGCACCACCGCCCACCACCATGCTCTTCGTCGTTCGAACATAAGCTAGTAGCCATCAGCCTCCCCCGTCGAGTGAATCCATGCGACTGAAACACCGCAACGGAGGATCCTTCGCAGTCCACGAACCTTGCCCGAAGGGTAACCAAACTAGCGCGACGTCGGAGCTCCAAGGATCTGCTCGCCACAGCCAAAGCATGCGCCAACACCTGCGTGCCACCTAGGGCCGTACCACCAAGAACAACGCCTCCAAGGAGGGAGCGACGTCCAGAACGCCGTCGTCATCCGATCTGGCAAGCCAGATCTAGGTTTTCACCCGGGGAACAGAGGCACAAGGGATAGGGGTGGATCAGTGCTCCTCGACAACGCCCCCAAGAGGGTAACGACGCCAAGAGCGCCGCCGTCATCGGCACCAACAAAGGTTGGGCAGAGCTTTCGCCCGGATCGCACGATCACCACTCACGCAACGGCGCAACCTCCGAGACCCGACAACAAGATCCTATCGCCGACGACTCCGCAATAGTCCGAGAACCCGACTGGCCCACCAACATGCCAGCGAAGGCCACCACAAGATGCAGGATCCAAGGCGACAAAGCACCGCCCAAGGTGGGAACCTCGTCGCAAGACCACCCGTGCATTGGCCAGCTCCGATCAACGGCAAGGATGCCGAAATCAGCAGCACGATGCCTATGCACACCGCAACTCGCCGCCAAGGGCGGAGCTGCCCCACCGCGAAGCGCATCGCCCCTCCAACACCACCACCAGAGAGGCAGAGCAGCACGAGGACGGCGTCGACGCTGTATGCGGTGGGAGGGGTAGGTGGGAGGAGAGGGGCACGATAGGACCAGTCACCGCCACCAGGTCAAACCTATGACGGACGACCAACACGATAGCGTGTCCCTCGCGTCGCCAAGGGCCCAGCCCTGCGCCGCGCCAAGCCGGCATCCTCCACCACCCAACCGGCCTTCTATGTCGGCGACAAGACGCTTGCCGCCGCGCCGACAGACCCACCCGCGATGGTCGAGGTCGACCTCTCACGGCAGGGAAAGGAGGGGCGTACATGCCTTGGCCGCTGAAGTGGTCTCCGCACGAACTCCGCGCCGGGACCCGAGCTGCGGTCGCGCGCAAGCGCAGCGTCCTGCAAGCCTAGGTTAGGCCCCGAAGGGCCCGCGCGGCCACAGATCCAGGCCCAGGTCGGGCCTAGACTAGACCCGCACCAGCGTCCCCGTCGTCCTCCGGCCTCCGCACCGCCGTCGACCTCGCAGCACCTCCAGTGACCACGCCATGAGCAGCATCTACCTCGCCACCGCACGGTCTTCGACGCCGACAATGAAGCTCGCCGCCGAGAGACCCACCCACCGCTGTCTGGCCGGCACCACCACCACGCCCAGCAGCCAGCGTCGTCAGCGCACCCACACCACGCCACCGCAGCCACGGGCCTAGAGCAGAGTTCGCCAGGCCCATCCGGCCGCGAGCGAGCCAAGGCCGCTGTCGCCGCTGGCCGCGGGCGCCACTGTCGCATGGAGAGCAGGCCCGACCTCCACGAATGCCGCGAGCCGCGCGTCTGCCGGATCCTCGCAGCACCTCGCCAGACGCCACTGGTCACGCGCCGCAGGAAGGGGCCACCGCCATGGAGAGAGCCCGCCGCCGCGCCGCCGCCCGGGCTTTGCCAGCGGGACCTCTGGCGGCGAGGGGAGGTGGCTCGGCCGTGATGCGCCTGTGTCGCCTAGGGTTGGGTGACACGGGGGCAGATGTCCGAAGTTCTTGTTGAGTTTCATTCATAATTTTTTATGATGATTTGATATATATACACACAACTCATATGTTCATATTGATCTTCTTCTTTAAAGATCGAAGAGATGCGGGAGCACCTCCTACCAAAGGACCGCCTACGAGCAATTCAAGAGGAATTGGCAGAATTTTTTTTCTTACGAAGGTCATACCTGCAACTGGAGAATACTATTGCCGCTAATCTCTCCATGTAATTTAATGATCTCTATGTAATTAAATAAATAATATACCAAATTATATATATGTATGCTCACAAGAGAAAATTTGTATTATATATGCATCAATGTGTACAATATGTAGTACTAGCATAGAATATACATATGAAAACTTGTTTCAAATGAAAAAGAATTGAATGAAAACACAAAATAAGGGGGCCTTTAGTCCAGGTTGGTGTTGGTATTACCAAACGGGACTAAAGGTCCTCTAGCCCCGGTGCTAGACCGTAGCCACGTGGAGGGCCTTTAGTCCCAGTTTATTGCCAATCGGACTAAAGGACGGGACCTTTAGTCCCAATTTCATAGTCTCAGTTGGATAATCGGGACTAGAGCCTGTTCCCAACCGGTATTAGAGGCACTTTTTTTACTAGTTATGTAACAGGGTGATAATTTCCATATACCATCTAGGTTGATTAGCGAAGTTTGAATGCATACGCCCTTCGAATGAAGTCAATTTCTCAACATTTTCGTTTTTAGAATAGTGTTTTGTGATGGATTGAGTCGGATTTCAGACATTAGTTTGCATGCCCGTTACCACATGGTTTGTGCATACCTCTAGGAATGTATTTTGCACTATGTAGCGCAGGAGAATGTTTAAGATGGCCCCAGACATTCACAAGTTGACATACTTTAGCAGAGGACTAAAAAGAATTTAATGCCTTTGATGTAAATGATGAACCATATATACATTCATACATGACATATGTGCATATATATGTGAACGAACTCAAAGCATCATCAACAACATGCACAACCTCGTTACCGCTGTGTGAGACGCTTCTGAAGACTTCGGAGTACTCACGTTGTATTGTATGTGTCTTGTCAAAGGCCTGTGCTTGTTGGCACGGCAGCTACATATTTTGTTGAGAGAGAAGTACAAAACATATCTCCAAACGGCCTGTCCAGTAGCTATCTAGGCTAGAGGATTGAGATGGAGCTTTCCAGAAAGTTTTAGATTACAAGAAGAAGCCCACAAAAGCACCAGGAATCATATCAAGTATTTTTGTGTTCCCACTTGGTGCCAATTGGACCCAATTCAGTCGTCCGATCGCAACCCAGACTCTCTGGCGGCAACACCTGAGCCGTCCGATCAGAAATCAGGGGAGCGGCAACAGGTTCTACGACGTCACATCTTAGCACTTTCAAGTTCGGATTTAGTCTAGGACGGCGTAAAGGCAGACGTCGTATCTTTCGAACAGTAGTCAACATTGAAAATGCACGGGGACTTGAGTAGAAGAGCAAGGTAGGCCTATAAATAGCAGTACAGCCGATGCATATACCGTATACCAACAAGCTTTCACGTACTCTAAACCCTAAGTTGTTAAGCTTAAGTGTGAGACGCGGCCGTCGTTGAGCATGTCGAGGGATCCGCTGATCGTTGGGGGGATCGTCGGCGACATCGTCGACTACTTCGACGCCTCCGCGCGGCTGAGGGTGTTGTACGGCAACCGCGAGATCACCAATGGGTCGGAGCTGAGGCCGTCGCAGGTGGTGAACCAGCCCACGGTGCAGATCACTGGACGGTCCGGATCGTTCTACACGCTCGTGAGTGGTCACTCATACAAATTACTAATTACTCATATCCAGAGTTAATATTTGCAGGCATGTTTGTCCAGGCGCATCCGTGCATCATTAACAATGTGTGACATGTTTTCTTTGTTATTACTACTACTAGGTGATGGTGGACCCTGATGTACCTACCCCAAGCGACCCCTCCCAAAGGGAGTACCTCCATTGGTACGTTGCATGCATGCAAATATTATGGTCTAGTCATTTCAACAACAAAAATTACTCCCTCCGATTTCGGATTACAAGTCACGCGCATATACCTAAAATGTCAATTTGACCACTAAAATATAAATTGTATAACACAAAAATTATATCATTAAAAAATACTATAACATCTAAAGTTTCCATTGGTATAATTTTTTTGCTATACACAATTTATATTTTATTGATTAAATTGATGATCTAGATATATGTGCAAGACTTGTAAACTGAAGCAAAGGAAGTACGATACATACTCTGTTCCGAATTAGATGTCATAGATTTGCTTAGATTCGTACATGTTTTATTATATATAAATACATGCGATTTAGACAATATATGCGACATCTAATTTGGGGCATGGTGAGTATATAAGTAGTACTAGCTGGCAAATCAAGCTAATTGCTTCACTAATCTTTGCATATCTATACTATAGGTTGGTCACAGACATACCAGAAGGACGTGACGTCAGCCGTGGTAAGAAATTATCAGAATTGCATGTGTATCATATCAATCATCCTCTCAAGCAGTTCCCAGTTTACCATCAATTGAATTTTTGTGCGTCGTCCAGGAACTGAGGTGGTGGAGTACGAGAGGCCACAGCCGACGGCGGGGATCCACCGCGTAGCATTCGTGGTGTTCCGGCAGGCGGCGCCGCAGGCGATCTATGCGCCAGGGTGGCGCTCCAACTTCATCACGCGGGACTTGGCCGAGTGTTACAACCTGGCCCCCCCGGTCGCAGCCGCCTACTTCAACTGCCAGAGGGAGGGCAGCTGCGGTGGCCGTAGGTACAGGTGAAGCTACGGTGTACCTACTTACATGCCCCGACGGCGCGCGATCTCCATCCCCAGATGTGTTACACAAAATAAATACTACATAAATAAACAACTAAATAATCGTGTGTAGGCTAGCTACCTAGCTGCTTCCAAAGTTCCAATACGTAATGTGTGGTTATCTCTATCGATCGGCTGGCCGTAGTGTTCCCGAATGTATTGCACCGTGTTGGTGCATGCCCTAATAAACATTTAAAAGTCCTATATATACAAGTATTGTTGCTGTCTTACACCCCTAAGTGGTTTAATACTATGATATTTGAAAACATAAACTCCATTGGACAGCATGTTGCTTGTGGTCTCTTGTTACCATTTTGGGAACATATATATGTTGTTGATTTTGATCTTATTCGGTCAGAGCTAGGTGACTGTCTTATCAAGATGCTACCGATGAAAAAAATATCCAAGCTACATTTGGCACTTGGTAGTGGTGTATGGGCCTGCTTAGCTGAAAGGAAAGAGCAACACTTCATTTCTGAATTGGCACAAGTGTGCAATAAAACTAAAGGAACAACATAATAATCGGTGGTGATTTTAGTGGCATCACGAAAACGAGTGAACCCACATGATGTATATTATCTAAGTGGTGTCCTATTTCTAATTCCATTACTGAAACTAATTGACTAATGTTGTGTTTGGATGCATAGAATTGGCCTCCGAATTGGTATTCCTGAATTGACACCGAATTCTAGCGTTTGGTTTGTTCTAGGATTGGGGCCTAGAAACAAAACCCAATTCCTCCCAGCGCACGTTCTTGTCCGCCCACACAACCGAATACGGAGCCTCGCCTCCGTATCAGCCCGGAACTCCTCCCGCGCGCATACCCATCATCCCGAACACTCAAGCGGGAGTGGAAACAGAGGGAGAAGGGATCTGCAACCGACGCAGGTAATCGGCCATGCTGCCCTCCTACCCCCCGGACTCCATCTCGCCCACCTTCCTAGCCCCTGCCTCCCTCCTCTTCCGAACCCCGCGGTTGGTGTCCCCTCTGAGTGCGGCAAACAATTTAAAGGTTTCTACTTTTGAAAAGCTAGGTACTGTTCTAGCTTCCTCTAAGTGGCGTTTAGCCTTTCCTTTAGCAACAATAGTTGGAGACCATAGGTTTATCTGATCGTGTTCCTTTTGTACTTGCTAATGGTTTATGACCACCTCATTGCAACTTATTTAGATATCAGAATTAATCATAGAGAGAGATGGTTTTCATGAAGTATTATAAAATTCTAGAGTGTTGCAATTATCTATAAATTTGACATGGAAAAGTGTCATGGGATAGATAAAAGGGTGAATGGAGGACTCAAAGACTATCGGACTAATTTGGATGGTGTGTATATAAGGGGAAACAAAAAAATCCTAGCTAATTTTGGTATCCTTGATATATAAAAGGTGAACAGGAAGACAACTTATATTAGTTTTAGATACTAACCTGAAGAAGCTATCTGAGAGATGAGAAACTGAATTGGAGATAAAGATAGAAAATGAAGGGTCCTAAAGAGGGAGATGGAAATATCAAGTATTTTTCACCCTAACGCTAGTTGTTGGTAGGATAAAGAAGAATCACATCACGGTGATGCAAAATGATCGTGAGGATTTTATAGGGGCACTACAATAGGATACCCCTATAACAACGCATTAAATCTAAATGGCCTTATAGGCGTTGCTAGAAACTTTACCTACGGATTTACTATGCATTATGTTTTCGGGCATCGCAAGGATGCAGTGCAACACATATGTAGGCATCGGTAACCAATGGATAAAGCATTGCAAAGTGGCAACAAATATAAAGTAACAATACTAACACTAAACATAACCCAACCAAAGCATCACCACTGTCATGTAACCCATGTGGGAGCAATACTAGAGGCACTCACATAGTTAAAATTTGTATGGGTTTTTTAACAAAGTGAGGGTGCGAAGCACCCAAAAATCCACTCAGCTTAGAGTCAGAAGAATTGTACATCAATGATTACAAGTACATGCATTTGCATATGACTCTACACTGCAAGAACTGGACACTCTAAGCCGCAATGGGCAGTGTTTCTGCAAGAACTAGTAGGCTCAAATCCTGAAGATCTTTTTGCCTGATGTTCACAGCAGTGAGCTACTCCATTGATGGACCTACTAACATGATAGATCCTAGCCTGAAGAGGAGCCATTAGTTTCTAGCAGTAGATTGATTTTCTTATTTAAAGCATGGATGGATCAGTTCCTCCTGCCACAACTGCCGACTTTGTCAGATTGATCGAGTCTGTGAAGAAAACCGGTTCCTGTAAATTCAAATGGCCTGCAAGCATTGCTGCCAGCAGCAAAGCTAAAGATTCATCTTCGAGAGCTGATTTGGTGTTCGCCATTTTTTGCCATTAGGAAGATATCAAAATCATGGTTTTTGATCTTTGAAGTGCAGGTATACCCCTAAACCTGTCATTGATGGCTGTCCTTCAGGTCCTTTCTTCCAAGTTGCATTTGTGTAAAGTTTGGGCATGTAAACACAACATCAGAGGATATTGATTGCCCTTAGGGTGTATTAATCAAACCTGATTTTGGTTCTGGCCAAGTAGTTTGGAAACAGGCATATTTTGAAATCTCCATATCCTTTAGAAGGGCATGCATTCTGATGGCAACTTGGTAGGGCTATGTCTACTTATTAGATGCACTACTATAGGAACCAGAGAAAATGGATACATTGACAATATTGCAAAAGGGTTGTTAAGTCTTGTAAGTTTTGTAATTGTGTCGGCCAAGCAGTTATCATTTTGAGTGAAAACATCAGGGTGAATGCGCTGGGGGGTATTAAACCAAGCAGCTCTAGCAAAAGTACAGGTGAAAAACAAATGATATTTATCCACTAGGAGTCCACGCCTGTAACACTGACTGCATATATGAGTGGTATAAGCTGAAACTCGAGCAGCCTCGCCTTCTCCTCGAGCATCCCGTACTCCTCCTCCTCGTCCTTCCGCTCAGCCTTGTCCCACCATTCGAGCTGCGGAGAATCATCTTCCGGAGTCAAAGTCTCCACGGCCTCGTCGTCCTACAAATTAACTTCACAGTCATCTTCCGAGGACGTCCAACCAGAATATGAGGGGGGGAGCCTCCGTCGTGGTCCGATGATGGGACAGGGTGCTCCTCCTCCCCAACCTATGGAGCTTGCTCCTCCTTCACCTCAGGAGAGTCCTGCTCATCACGGTTGTGCTTCGCCGGTACTAGACAGATGCAAAAAAGGCAAGCGGTCTTCTTGATAGGAGGCATATCGAATTGTGTCTACTGTAGAGCTAGTGTGTGCCAAGAGGGTGTGGTATGCGGCTCTTTATGCCACGCATCCGGGAAGCTGCATCGCGTCCAACGCGTAGCATGTGGTGGAAGGAGAAGAGGCTATGAACGCGACTTACAAAATTCAAGAAAAGCACACAATGTTTTATGACTCACCATGTGAGAAAAGGCACATAAAAATAAATAGTGGAAAGTTTATGCAACATCGCAAATACAAGACACACACTTAGCGGTGGATAAAATGTGGGCGATGCTTTGTTACGAAGGAAAAGGTTCTCTCAGAATGAGACGTGTGTGTCATATCTGTTACGATTCAGGAAAGTGATCGATGTCCTAAAAACCCGTGAAGGGGCCTTCCTGGGCCGCCGGTAGATGATCGAATTTTTACAGCATCATCACTCTTCCGCATCGCAGACGTGAAAGGTTTTCCTTGTGCGACAGGGGGCCTTAATAGGCCCGATCTGTACTAGGGTGGCCTGTAATTTCCGAAACGATTTGTCATGAGCAAACACACTAAAAACTACCGATTTCCTGTAATGTAACGGAAAGAGCTAACTGAATTGATGGGAGGGTCATATATATATGAAACAATTGAAAATACAATGTCAAATAGGGAAGGAAATGTTTTCTAGGGCCAAATAAGGAAATGAAACTTTAAGTGGGACCAAATAAGGAATTCCCTCCTACTTTTTCCCTTGTATGTGGAAGAGGTCATGAAATGGAGCGGGCTCCTGTCATCTATCATGAACCAATGAAATGACGACTTGCATCAGGAGCGATGTCTATGTGTTCTTGCTACATGGCCGCTCTATGAGAATTTATCGTAGTGGTAGAACCCACCATTCGTCTTCCCGCTTATAATTTTGAGGAGCAACATGCCAAAACAAAACACATCCGTTTTGATTGAGAAAAATGCCCCATGAGATATTCCGAAGAGACATAGCCTTTGTCACATGTACTGTAAAAAATACCAGCAAGGCAATCGAGGGAAAAATATCGAGAATCTGAAAAAGGTTGAGTATATTGGAACTTAGCGTGTGCCCATGACCTTTTTCAGTGTTTGTCCTGGTCAAATTATAAAGGGATAATCCTAGGAATTCCCAAGTCCAAGATTTTGGGGGTCATGCAAGAAATTGATTGCTTATAAAAGTACAACAATCCCTACGCGATGCCATCCACTATAGGAAAGCATAGTGTTGGGCCATGTCCACCCACACGGAGGTGTGTTGGAAGTCCAACATCAGCCTATAAAAGTCTAACACGTTGCAATCGTTGATCGACATTCGTATCCAACGGCTGAGGTGCTCCTTGAGAGATGATTAGAAAAGAAAATCCTAGCCACCCTCGGTGGTTGTGAGACACTCTATGAGAGTATGAGCAAGAGATAAGCATAGCCTATGTGGCTGCTACTGAGAGAAGGTGAGAGAACACACAAGAACACCACAACCTAGTGAGAAGAGAGGAAGAAAAAAGAGAGGTGATTTCTGTCCAGATTTCTAAGATCTGACCGGTCAGTCTTCAAGCTAGTGTTTGGAGGCCCAAACATGCTTGGATTAGCTCTAAACTTGGTGAGTTTGTTCCTTACTTTGAGTACTTCGATATGGTTAGGTGGTTTGAGATTTGGGTCAGTGTAGCATCAGATTTAGAAACGGTTTAGTCAGTATGGACTGCTGTAGTTTCATCACAGAGTAGTTTTGGTAGACGAACAGTTTGGACAGGCAAACGACATCCGATTGAGCTAAAATATGGCATGTATGTTGGGAACTCGTATGTATACTTATCTACCAACTTTGGTGCTGATTGGATCTGCGGTTTAAGAGCAATTTTTTGATTGCCAAAGAGGACAGAAACTGAGATACTCTACTTCGTTGTAATCTTTCTTTCAAGTGGTGGTTGTTGTTATTGTTGTTGTTTGACAACGTGCTGAGTGTGTTGTATATCTCTAGATGTTCTAGAGAACACTCTGTATCCAGATTGCTCATAGTGAATCTCGCGTGGACCAGTTGGTCCACACCCATGGTTTTTTCCTCCTCACCTTGAGGAGGTTTTTCTACGTAATCCTTGTGTCACATGTGCATGTGCTCGTTGTTTTATTTCTGCTGTATATATTTTAATTGAAGCTATCTTTGGAGTTCATTGCAAGCAGTGGGGGTTGTGTATCTTTTCCAAACAAAGTTGTATCAGAGCTGAGGTTCAGTTTGTATTCAGCTTCAGAGCAAGGTTGTTTTGGGTTGAGTGCATTTTCTTATGGTGAAGGGTGGAAGAGAATTCCAACATAATGATTTCCTTGAATGGTACAAATTATCAAGCTTGGAAGAGAAATATGAATGACTTGTTATACGCGAAGGATTACTAGAAGCCGGTGTTCTCCACTGAGATGCCCAGTGATATGAAAGAAGATCAGTGGGAGGTACTTCATCTCCAAGCTTGTGGGTTCATCCGACAATGGGTGGATGATAATGTTTTGAACCATCTCATTGATGAGTCACATGCATGTACGTTATGGCAAAAATTAGAGTAGTTGTATGCCCGCAAACAAGGTACTAACAAGATGTTCTTGGTCAAAAAATTGATGCGTTTGAGGTACAAGGAGGGCACTCCAATTGCATATCATGTGAATGAACTTCAGGGCATTATAAATCAGCTATCTTCAATGGGAATCACATTTGAATATGAAGTGAGAGCCTTGCTACTATTTGGCTCATTACCAGACACTAGGGAGACCTTTAAGGTCACTATGTGCAATTCAGCATCTAATGGAGTAGTCACTTGGAACCTTGTGAAGACCAAGGTACTAAATAAAGAGTCCAGAAAAAATGCTAATCAGGACGGTTCTTCCTCACATTCTGAAATGTTAGTGACCAAGTCCCAGGGGAGAAGAAAGAGCAAAGGTCCGAATAAGGGAGGTGAAAGAAGTATTATATGCCATCACTGCCATGAGAAAGAACACATCAAGTGGCATTGTGAACAATTGAATAAAGGCAAAAAGAAAAAGAAGAAAGTTCAGAAACAAACCGATAGTGATAGTGATAGTGAGGGAGGTCGGATTGCTGTGGTTGAGATCATGTTTCTCATGCATGAAGAACATAATGGCAATGGTGTTTCCACCATTGAGGAGAGGATCAGTGTAGTTTCTGATGATACCATCAGCCTTGCAGATGGTGATGAGATGACTTGGATTCCAGACAGTGGTGCTACCATACATGCTACATCTCGTAGAGAGCTCTTCACCGACTCCACAGCAGGTGATTTTGGTGTTGTGAAGATGGAAAATAATGATAGAGCAAAAATCATTGGAAGAGGAGATGTGCACTTGGAGACTAAAAATGGTACGACACTAGTCCTCAAGTCAGTGAGGCATGTTGAGGCCCTTCAGCTCAACATTATCTCACTTGGAGTGCTTTATGGAGATGGGTACTTGAGCAGATTTGTAAATGCACAGTACAAGCTCACCAAATGAAATCTGATTGTTGCAAAAGATAACATGTTTCAGTTTTGTATCATGTTCATTCTAAGCTTTCTACTTCTTGTGTCAATGCATTGTAGAAAGAGGATGCGTGTGCCTTATGGCACAAGAGACTTGGGCACATGAGTGAGAAGGGGATGGCGATGCTAGTGAAGACAAATTTGTTGAAAGGTGTTCACATCAAGAAATGTTCAGATTTCTAGCGGGGAAGCAACACAAAGTTGTGTTCAAGAGTCAACCTCCTCACAAGAAGCCCAAGGTGCTAGACTTGGTACATTCCGATGTTTGCAAAATGTCGGTGAGGTCATTCGGTGGAGCAAAGTACTTTGTCCCATTTATTGATGACTTTTCCAGGAAGGTTTGGGTCTATATTTTAAAGACCAAAGATTAAGTACTAAGTGTATTCAAGCAATTCCAAGTCTAAGTTGAGAGACAAACTGAAAACAAGATCAAGTGCATTCACAAGGATAATGGGGGAGAGTATATTGGCCCATGTTATGCCTATTGCAAGGAGCGGAGAATTAGGCACCAATTTACTCCTCCGAAGTCACCACCACTGAATGATCTTGCTAAGAGGATGAATAAGAAAATTGTTGAGAGAGTTAGATGCTTGCTATCGAGTGCAAAGATGCCTAAACATTATTAGGGTGAAGCTTTGTCGACTACAGTTTATCTTATTAATCTCTCACCAAGTTATCCATTGCAAAGAGATATTCCAAACAGGGTCTTTTATGACAAGGATGTCTTGTATGAGCACCTGAAGGTTTTGGGGTGCAAGGCCTTTGTTCATATCCCTCAAGCTAAAAGGTCAAAGCTTGATTCAAAGACACAATAGTGTATATTTCTTGTCCATGGAGGTAATCAGTTCGGCTATAAGTTGTATGATCCAATAGCAAGAAAGGTTGCGAGAAGCCGTGATGTTGTATTTGTTAAAAACCAAACAATTGAGGATATTGTGAAGACAAAGGTGTAGGTTCCATAGAAAGCAGGTGTGGGCTGCTTTCGCTCTATCCTCTCTTTGATGGGAAAGCATACCATAGTTGTCTTGAATACGGCTTGGGGACGTGTCATCCTAGGACAACTGTGACCACCATACGATGATGGCAACCAACAGTCTATGCTAGGCGACAGGGATCAATGGAAATAAGTCCCAAGGCGGCAGAGAACAAGCCCGATTTGCGTACATCATGAAAATTTCATGATGTTTTGGTCCAGTGGATCAACGGCTCCCAATGCGAAGAGTTGATGTTCCTACTATGAGTTTCGATATTTTCTATGATTTCCAAAAGCTCATATATAGTGGAGAATTAACAATTAGTGGCATGGGCATATAATAGGTAGAAAATTATAACATTCCCATAATGCATGAAACTAACACTTTTGTTGCTTGGAAGTAGACACCATCCCTAAAACATGCATGCAACTAGGATTTACTAAACTGGATACCGATACATATAAAATATTTAGGTTGGTCAACTAGAGACGGTGTTTCTTTATTTGTCACGGTTTCTCCTAGTACAATATATTTATAGTGCTATACATGCTTGCCTTTTAAAATAAGTAGAGTATTTGTAATAACCATATCGAGGGACTCTAGCTAGCCATGCAAATATGTGGGTTACACACTCACACCAAATCGATCTTGTTAGACAAGAAAAGTATAAATTGTTGATTATCCTGTTATGCAAATATGGGGAACATTTATTTTTATCACACATTTGAGAACATTTATTTGATATGACCCAACTAGAACAAATAGAATCATCATTTCCTTATGTGTTTGCATTCACTTCTTATACTACGCTAAAATGTGTGATAAAAAACTAGATAAGTAACAAAGTGTATGACTATGTCACTATATAAAGGCTCATGGACTTCTTTGAGAAGAAAGATATAAGGTATGACAGAATGCATCATTGTTTTCTAAATGTAATATTTTAGGACTTGAGACATTGGAGGTAGCCAAAGATGCAACCACGGGAAGTGATGTGCTATGCCACTAGCCCACTATCCGTTCTTCCCAGAGGGCAGTTTATGTAGACCGTGACGTTGATGTCCCGATTAGTGAGAGACAATGGCGACAGCGGCAGGTTGTAGTAGGGACGACATGTTCCTGGAGGCGCCCAGGTCGAGGAGCGTCAATGTCCGGTCGCCGTACTTGATACTCGTCATGGCGTAGTCACCCGACGGGAAACTAAGCACGGGCGTCCGCGTGCCACGACGGCATTCCAGGCACATGCCAGCGTAGCCAACAGGGAGTACGCGTTGGTAGTGTCATTGCCGCCGCCGATCCACAACGGGTATTGTATCTGTACGGCGTTGCCGCACCGGTACGCCAGGCAGGTGTAGTGCTAGAGGTCGTCCCCGACGCGGCCAGGACGCTTGGGAGGAGAGGGAGGCCGCAGGATCACTAGCGGCTCTGTAAGCTTACAATGTTGGACATGCCCTATGTTACTATGTACTACAGCAATACCTACGTGACGCCATCCACTATATGGAAGCGTAGCTCCAACCTTTGAGCTATCAATGAATCATCAATAGTTGAAGTACACCAAAACGTGATCTTATAGGGACAACTAGCATGAGAACAACATGCGAAAATGGTTGTGACAAAATATATATATTGTTTTATTCACTACCGGAAAATGTTTTTTCCATGTATTCCAAACTTTGCTGAGTTCTTTTTTCTCATTACACACACGGTAACAGGCGATCTATACCGAGTATCAACACAGGAAACACTCGGTAAAAAAATTTATACATGGCAAAAAATAAAAAGCACTCAGGCTTTGTTCATTTTGTCCCATCCCAGCCGGTATTGGGCCAAAACCCCCATGGGTCAGCCGGGATTTGGCCTGCCGGGGTATAGTCCACGCCCGCTCTCAAGCCACGTTTGATTAAGCCCCGTGAGTTTCTCAGCCCGGTCGATTTCCCCCGAAAACCCCTGGTTACGCCGGGTTATAAAATATCTAGGTCACGCCCATGGAAATAATCCCCAAATGCTACGAAGAAAATCGGGAGCTTCCTCCCTCTCGCGACATCAGCGGCGGCGGCGGCGGCGGCGGGAAGGGAGGGGACCGCGGCGGCTACGACTGCGGGAACGGAGGGGATGGCAGCGGCTCGGGAACGAAGGGGACGACGGCGGCGGCGGGAACAACTGGAGGAGAGGAGCTCCCCTGGTCTACCGGAGACCTAGCTGCTCGACTGGCAGCTGCAGATCCCTAGCATCTCCCCCTTCCCTACCACCGTCGGCGGCAGGGCTGAGCCGACAGGAGTGCCGTGCGTGCGGCCGCACAGGGCCCAAAATGTTTGAGGGGCCAAAATTTTGTATAGCTTATATACTGGTATATACTAAGAGCAAGAGCAATAGTAGAGCCAACTGCTGGCTATAAGCTATGTCCATGTCATTTAGAGTCAACCTAATAGCCAACATGTATAATAGATAGAGATAAAAGTATACCACTTTATTAATGTATGACCCACTTTACATTCTTACATAGTGTCTAGGAGCACGTGCTACATCTGGCTGTTAACTAAGAGCCCACTCCTCTTCTCTCCCCTCTTCTTTCTCATCTAATTAAGTATAAATATAATATTTTAAGTCATATAGCCTGTACTTCATTGTACTTGCTCTAAGTAGGGTAACTGGAAAAAGCAAACAGGCCAACCTATGCTGGATGGTGCCTCCTCGCGTGGACTGCATCGCGCGCCTGAAGTCTGGAACGCTCCTGAATTCCTGGACCCGTCCGTCAATCATATCTCGATCAGTTTGGTCGATCGATTAGGATCGAGCCCTCCCAGCGTGGCCGTGGCTGCCGCAGACTCGCAGTGTTGCTCCCATCTTTAACTCCAAAATTCTAGCCTGCCAGGCGCGAGTGCCGGTCGGTCCTCGCCTTCCTCCTAAGTCCTGACTCCCATGCTGATCAATGGAGATGCCAAGTCGCCAGTGCTAGGTCTTCTCCCAAAACACTGGTCCTTTTTCTATTCTTCAATCCCGATCAAGCCATCCACTATTTTCACCTCCTTGTTCGCCAAAAGAGGTGAGTCCTATCCGGCAGTCCATCTAATTGCTAAAAAAACTACTCCTCCCGTCCCAAAATAAGTGACTTCGGTTTATCTAGATTCGCATTTATCTATATACTAAAACGTGTCTAAATATATCCGAATCTAGACAAACTCACATCACTTATTTTGGAACGAGGAGAGTAGCAATTTTGTTACTCAAATTGATTGATGAGGCCAATTCTTTTAATTTTAATTTATTTATCTTTTGCATCTAGGGTTGTTTTTATCACGAAAATAGTATCTAGGGTTGTTCATCATGGGAAGCAACAATCTGGTGCTCATGAGCGCAAGAGAAAAGACTCGATGATTGGCCACAATATGCAATTGAAAGTGAAGGGTTAGAGAAGATTATTATTATTATGAAAAAATTCATTTCGAAAAACACTAAAAGATTGATGTTGTTCAAATAAACCTTATGCAACTAAGAGTTGAATAGGTATGGTTCTTACCATATCCATTTGATATGTAAATTTTTATTATATATACATTATAATTGTTGATTGAATAGTTAAAATTTTCTAGCAAGATTGAGGCCTATTTTAAAATTTTGCACAGGGCCTCAGATTTTGCCGGCTCGGCCCTGGCCGGCGGCCACCAGAAGGTAAACTACTGTCCTCCCCTTCTACCCTTCCCATCATGCGCTTGCTTTTGCGATCTGAGTGTCCATTGTCGGGTGGTTAAAGAACCTGGAGAATCTGGAGCTTAGTGTCTACGATGTTGTATCCATTTGTAGTTCAGTCAAAGACTTGTGAAATGCTATTTATCTGTGCGGTTAATGTACCATGTTGTCATGATGTTATCTGGCTACTCTACCGTGTGATTTGAGAAAGGAGCCTTTGAAATTTCCATCCGCTATTAGTTGCAGTTTGCAAATCGTTTTGCTGCCTGTATGGTATGGTATGTGAAAGATTGCGGAAGTAGAGATTGTATTGATATTGTAAGAGGTGATTATATCGTGAGTCCTTAGGCTGTTTATATAGTACTAGAAGACTTGGGGGACAAGAAGCCTAATAGAGATAGACTTAGATTATAATATGAAACTATCTAATATTGCCAAACCGTAATATACTCTAACCACCCCCAATGGATCGGTAGTGATGCAAACAGCAGGAGCGTCGCGGATGGTCCGACTGGAGCATAATCAGAAGTCGCGGACTGGAGAGGATGCCGGTGGATACCGATGTCGATGTAGCAGGGAGTGAGGGCGTTGTAGTTGTGGTCGATGGTGCCTTTGGGGAAGTTGTCGCCATTGATGAAGTCGATGATGTTGTTGTGTTGTGGTCGATGTCGTTGCCGAGCATGGAGAATTCGCCGTAGTAGTTGACGTAGATGTAGTTGGATCCGGAGTAGTCGGGGTAGGCGACACGCCTTGCCGAGCTTGCCAAACTCAGGAGCGCGCCAGGGATGAAGGCACGCGTCGGTGTTGCCAATACCGGACGTGCGAAGACAGGGACCATCACGAGCCATGCGAGCCAGAGCCGGAGGGAGCAGCAAAGAAATTCTCCGTGAACGGTCGGTGCGTAGAAGTTGTCCGCCGATTTGTCGGAGTAGATGAAGTAGTTGCAAGAAGAAAATTGATTAAGTAAAAAATAAAAAATTAGACTGCGACTCCGGCGGCGAGGTCGTGGTGGACGAAGACGAAGAGGTAGTTGTTGATGGAGATTTGCTGCAGCGGTAGTTGATTTCGGGGATTTAGACCCGTATTTTCCGCTTGTGTGAGCGCGGCGTCGCTCGTGGAGAAGAACTTGTTGGTGTCGACGATGACCACAATCGGTGGTAGCGGCGACGATGTGGCTATGTTGTTGGTGTAGATGGTTGTCAGCGATGATGACCACAGGTGATGAAGATGCATCCCTTTGTTGACGGCGAGGCGCATACTTAGGGACATGCGTCCCAGTGGATGTTGGCGAAGACGGGCCGGCGTGGAGACGACATGAGGACGGAGTAGCCGACGCAGCGCGTGAAGGCATCCATTGGGGCGTCGCGCGGAGCCTCCTTGTCACGATCGTTGACAATGATTTGCCGAAGTTGAGTCGACGCCGAGGTTGAAGTAGAGGCGTGCGATGACGACATGCGGCTGTCGACGATGCTTTTGGTGGCTAAAATAAAAATAGATCTAATAGGAAAAAGAAATTTGCTAAAACTACTAAACCGATCTAGGGAATTGGAAGGAAAACTAGCTACGAGATTTGGTGCCCCCGACAGAGATCATGGAGCTCGATTTACATGAAGCAGTGAGCGATGGCTAAACCCTAGGCGGAGCGAACCGCTCTGATACCATGAAAGATTGCGGAAGTAGAGATTGTATTGATATTGTAAGAGGTGATTACATCGTGAGTCCTTAGGCTGTTTATATAGTACTAGAAGACTTGAGGACAAGAAGCCTAATAGAGATAGACTTAGATTACAATATGAAACTAACTAATATTGCCAAATCGTAATATACTCTAACAGTATGTATTGTACTATGTACTAGGATACATGCCTCAACCTGAGCAGGAGCTGCTGCTAACTTGCTATTATTTGGAGAAGGTTATATCTCCAAATAATAGTCCCCTTAAGTTCTACTGCCAAAAATTATCTTTTCTACCGTGACGATTTCAACTTGGCAGACTTGTGAATCTTTCCTTCGCTCTAACCCAATTATCTGCAATCTATTGCTAGCCCATTTTATAACAAGGTTGAAATTAGAAACAACCAGTTACAAATTGTCTATCCTATACTGACTTGATGTGCCTATCCTATACTGACTTGATGTGCCTGAATATTTTGAAATCCCAAGCTGCACTGAATTTGAATGTTTCCTATGGTTCACTAAAACTTGTTAGGTAACCCATGATGATTTTACTATGGCTTCGTTGTGGCGTAGATGATTCATCTTAGAGGAATAGGCCTGAAGCAATTTTGACCACTAATTCACAAAATTGTTCAAAAAGCGCCCTGGTCACTTCGCATGCATGGGGAGCTTCACGCATGTTCCCATATTTATTAGACATATATGGTCCTACCTGAACTACTAAATAAGAAGCCAAATCATCACAGAGACACTATAAGTCTCTAGTCTATATGCAGATGTGAGGCAATTATTAAGTATTATCTATGTATCTGTCTATTCTGCACCTTTGAGATTGTAAACATAGGTTTTATCTCAACATAGAGCTGCCACAACTGATGATATTTCTCTCAACAAAACATGTATTTTTGTTTACTTGGTGGCTGCGAGCATGCTCTTTCAGTATTTACAGTAACTTGTAGCCATATGGCTTACCAGAACTAAATATGTACCTAATTTCGATATATATGGTTTTAAAGTAAAGTCTATGTGCATATATGCTTAGGAAGAAAATATGTTAAAGCTTCTTAATAGCCTGCGTTGCTGGCCATAGTTCTTTCATGAACTGTATTTGTGTTGGTATGTTCCATGAAAGAGAGAGTAGGAGGAGGAGGATGACGATACGATGCTTTTCCTTTTACCTGCGCTGCATCTATTCGGTGGCGAACCAAAAAAGCCTCGCCATACGTCGATTCTAAGAGGTGATGAGGTTGTAAGGGACTTGCTTGAAGGAACGTCAAAAATTGTCAAGAAGCATTTAGGATGGAGCCTCATATCTTCAAGGCTTTGGCTAGTTTCCTTCGACGGGAGAAGTTGGTACGTGATACCAGACTTACTGTCAAAGAGAAACTAGCAGCCTTTCTGTGGATGTTGTCCCACAACTCCTCCTTCCTGGCCCTCCAGGTCCAATTCAAGCGCAGTGGTGACACTTTTCATTGGCACATGAAAAATTTCTTCAACATAATCTCTACTTTGTCAAAGCATTTTCGCAAGCCTCCAAATCCTACTCAAGTACATCCAAAGATCCAGTCTAACCCGAGATTCTTCCCCTATTTTCAGTTTTTTGCTAAATCATATTCCCGTGACAATGTCTTCCTTTCCACAAACCAAAATAAATTCTTATTATTTTCTTATCATTTTCTTTGCAGAACTGTATTGGAGCCATTGACGGGACTCATATTCCCATGACCATTCCGGGTGACAAAGCTGCTCCCTTTAGAAATAGGAAGGGGACACTCAGCCAGAATGTTATGGTTGCATGTGACTTCGATCTAAATTTCACATTCATATCTTGTGGCTGGGAGGGATCTAGGACTGATGCTAGGATTCTTGGATCCGCACTTCTCAAAGGATTTAAAGTACCTCAGGGCAAGTTCTATCTCGTAGATGGTGGTTATGCAAACACTCCATTCTTTCTTGCACCATACCGTGGTGTTCGATACCATTTGAAGGAGTTTGGGCGTGGTCGCCGTGCACCCCAAAACTACAAGGAGCTATTCAATCACCGTCACGCCGTACCACGGAATCATATTGAACGTGCATTGTGAGTCCTGAAGAAACGCTTCCCCATTCTAAAAGTGGGAACCCATCACACATTAGAGAATCAAGTGAAGTTACCTGCGGCTGTTGCAATATTGCATAGCATCATCCGTTTGCATAAGGGAGATGGGAGTTGGTTAGATAACCAAACAAACAACATACCCCCAGAAAATTATGTGGACCTTCCTGATGGTGATCTTCCTCAAAACAAAGCGGAGTATCCTGGAATGACAAGCGTTCAATGATCGAAGTTGAGCAAGCGCTATGGGATAACCTTATCATCGTAAGATAGTTTTAGCTCCTTACATGCATCTGGTTATTTCCTTATTATCGTAATATATTACTTATTATGGTATATCACTCGTCTTATTTTCTATTATGCGGTCATTTCCTAAGATAGGGAAGTTCTGTACTAAGGCTTTTCCTCTTTTTGCTGCCTTGGAAGAGTTGTATAATGGACATACTGCCAAGGGAACCTATAACTTTACCTCCACTCAGCAATCCCAACAACCAATCCTTAAAGTGGAGTTCGATCCTGAGGTTAGTTCTGTAGAGGTCATACATCCTCATATTGGAGAGACCGCGGTGGATGTTGAGGCTAATACACAAGGAGGCATGCAAGAGGCCAGTTTTCAAGCTAACCCAACAGTGGCTGCTGCACCATCAACAAGCACTGATATCAAACCCAAAAGGCACTGATCAAATGCAGATGTAGCTGCAATGATGGAAAAATATATTGAGATGAAGACAAAGAAAATTGAGGACATGAAAGCTGATTCAAGGAACGTGGATGAGTTCTCAATCAAGAACTGCATTTCTCACCTGAGCACAATGGAATTCTCACAAGAGGAGAAGGTGAAAGCTCTACGAGTCTTTAAAAGTGCAGACAATCGCAAGCTCTTCATCTGCGCTGACCTTGAGACAGCTGCGATGTGGCTGTGAAGCAAAATGGCCTAGCAAAGGTGAAATCTTCTCTTCTTTCTTATTGTTGTCCAAGATGCATCACTGCTACTACTTTCTTCTTATGTTTCTTTATTGCATCATACTTGATATAGAAGCAACATGAAAATGATTATTTGTTCACCTTGTACTAGTATTTGTTCACATCTCATAGGCTCATTTCTTGGTTGCTTAATCATAAGATGTTCTTGTATACTACAACAATCTGATATAAACACAGCCCAGATCACTTATTCTTTGCTAGTATAGTAGGATTGCTTTACTGGCCTAATGCAGTATACACTAATTCTTTGCTAGGCTAGCAGGATCAGTTTATTGTTTTTTGTCTTCATCATAGAACATGAATATGTAGATATCCGGTAGAGTCATTTCGAATCGACTAACTAATTATCTTCCTTGCGTCGTCCTCATGTCTATCAAGATGAACATATCAAATGGGATATGCATGATTGCTCTTTAGAATTTAGTGGTCAACGTAGATTCACTCTTTAGCTTGATCAGAATCGGATGTTTGGGTTGATGGGTCTTGAACTGATAATTCTAGCATGAAGTGAATATTTTACCCCAATTTGCAGCAAGTGCATGATTACCCTGTTTCTAGCTAATATCATTGTTGATGTTTGGCTGTTGACACATGAATGGATTTGAATTTACAGTGTGGTGTTTGGTCAAAACAACCCCCATATTTGTTCTCCATTCTTGAGCAGTATTCATCTCCTGGTGCATGTCCTATTTTCTTCATAGAATTTTCATACATGTATTTGTTCTGCATTCGTATGATTTGTTCATAGATTATTTTCCTCCATATATCTTGCATTAGCTTTAGGATACAGTGCATCACAAATAATGTCCCATCAAATCTTCTATTTTTTTTGCTTCAGTTGAATTTTAATAGTTATGCTTTCTCATCGATATACATGGTCAGATGCAGAAGACCTATACTTCTACATGATCAAGCTCCAGAAGATAAAAGACAAGAGTGCCATGCTGATAAATTTGTGTTCTTTAGAGTGGAAGTAAAACATATTATCCATTGTATTTTGTTGTCGCATCACTATTTTTCTCAAAACGAACCAACTGTATCTTGAAATAATCAAGATTTTTTAGATACTTTTGTTCCAGCTCTATCCTGTATTATTTTGTATCTTGTTTATGAACATGTTTGATTTTAGCTTTTAGCCATGCTCAAAGAATATATTATTTGGGTTTAAAGGTGCTGCCTTTTTATGTTGTGCTGCTTGCCTCCTGCCCAAACTGTACTGCTTGCCCGCTGCTGTTGTGCATGGATCAACCGAACAGCAAATGACAACAGGGATTAGTAGGGAATGTGGGGAGAGGGGCGGTGGGGATTGGGGTGACACCCGGGGATCACCCAATCCCTGGAGAGTTTAGATCTTCTAGTGGATTTGACCCCGTGCAACCGAACAAAGCCTCACCAATTTTTGATACACGGCAAACCGAGGGACACATGGCCACCACGTCCACAATTAATGGCGCCATATAGTCCGTTAGGCTTTTTTGCAGGGTTAGAAGAGCGTGTACTAATGAACACTCGGAAAAAATCCTCCCCCGCCAATTTTAGGGGCGCGGGAGGGAAATGATTTTGAAACTTTTTCGAGTGCCATCTAGAGGACACAAGTCAAAAGGGGCCGGGTACGCGTTTTTAGCGAACAAAACACCAGCACCGCTCTGGAGAAAAAGATTCGGCGATCGCATTTGTCCCCAACTATAGCCAGCGGCCGGTCCCTGCCTCCTCCGTCGGCCGCTCCGGCGACGAGTGGGGACCCCAGGCTCCGTTTTGTAGTTAGGGTTGGTCTGGTTTTTCCTTGAGGCACGGCTTCCATCGAGGAGACTGCTTCGCATCGGCATAATTTGCCTCTGTTCTTTCTTCATCTCGGTGTCGCTCCAACCGGTGATATCGCGGGACACATGGCCCGGTCTTCTCGCCGATCTCTGGATCCGGTGAGATTTCTGTCTGGTTGTCGATGTTTGTCACTCTCGCGGGGGACGGCCGTGTCGGCTATTGCAGTAGTATTTGATGTCTTGAGGTTGTGTGTGTGTGGAAGACATCAGGCGGTGGCGTTTCTCTTTTTTGACTGTGTCGGATGAAGACGGCAGGCAGTGGCATACCTCTTTTTTGACTATGTTGGATGAAGACGACGGCGTCAGGATCTGGTGACCACGGGAAGATCCCCAGCCAACGTGCCACAAAGTCTCGGGCTTGTCGCTTGCAGCGACTCGATTCATTGGCTCGAAAAGCATCCTCGTATGTGATGGTTCTCTCCTAGATCTAGGTATGACGTTTTTTCGTCCAGTGCTACCATGGTGGCGGTCGAGGACGATGGACGACGGTTCGGCGAGGCACAAGTTTCTCGAAGGGTGGAATTATAATTTTACTTGCAGGGTTCTTTGTACAAAGTTTATTTTCAAGTGTTTGTCTGAGGTGTTGACCATATATATAATTTCTAGATTGTCTAACGAAATATATGGTTTATTTCAAAAAAAAGTCAAAAGGGGTCATTGTTGAGTGTATTTCAAAAAACACTTGGGAAATCCAGGTTTTCTCATTTTTCTTCCTAGGCCCTCTCCTTCCCACCACACCACAGATTGTTGTCTTTTGTTTTCCACCATATCAGTGAAGACAGGTTGTGTGTTTAAATATATATTTCAGTTAGAAATCAGGAGAAAACTATCCAAGACCTGCAATTCAATTTTTAACTGATTCCTACTAAATCGGTGGAAAGTTGTTTTTTTATGAGCACTCGGTCAAAAGCTCACAAGTCCATATACATGGTGAATCGTACAAAAAAAAGTGGCCTAATATTTTTTTTAATTACGCTGGTCCAATTATCAATCAGTGGCATTGTAGGTGCTTCACAAAATAACCTACACAGCAAAAAAGCTGACAAGGTGGCCCCACACCTACAGTGTGCCGTGTGCCCTACTAAAACTCATGGAAAATTCCCGACAATGAGACCCAAATGGCAGAACCGCCATTACCGGCCCGGCGCCGACATCTTAGTATATTTTTCGTGAGCTCAACTATAGTTCTCAACAAACCTTTTTCGTGACCCCCGATTATTTTCTCTCGGCAAATCTCCGATTTACCTGCCTGTAATTTTCCTGCTTACTATCTGTTATCAGGAAGAGGAGGAAGAAGAAGAAGAAGAAGGAGGAGGAAGGTAAAGTGAATAGAAAGTAAAAGATGAGTGTGAAAGACCAACCATATGATTTACCCCTTCTGTTTATATGCTTAATGGTCCATAGTACTTTCATTTGTTGTTATATGAGTAACATATTGTTAAGCATACATGTTAGTTCATAATAGGTATCACATAGCTTATTTATTACTGTTCTTTAAAAATAATGAAACATGTAACCTTGCATAGTAAAGATCATGACTTATGCTTTATGATATGAACAAACTCTAAAGTCCATGTTAGTTTTATCACCTTCATGCTTGAGGACGAGCATAGGTTAAGTTTGGGGATGTTGATGCATGTAAAATGCATACATGAACTTTGTAGTTTAGCATCTCATATTACAACATATTTGCATCATATTAGTAGTTATTACCAATGTTCTTAATAATTTCTAGGATTTTCTGAACAATCCCCTCTCTTTTGGTTCTAACTCTGCCTGGCAGAAAAACCTTCTATTAGTGTTTTTAACTTTTAGGAAGCTACATAACTCAGAAAGGGCTAGGTCAACAAGAGTAGTTAGATAATTTCAATACAAATCCAACGAGTTAACGTAGAACCCGAGGGTCCCGACGAGCTGAACATGGCGGCCAATTTACTATATACCGCGCCACCACCATCCTTTCCCACCTCGTTGCTCGGATGCCCGCCGATTCCACCGCCATTCTCTTTGTTTTGACCTAAAACCATCTATATATACACCCTAGAGTCCTTTCTCGGGACACACAGAGGTCGAGATCGAAAACATAGAGCCAACATGCCGCTGCCCGAAGGAATATTAGAGGGGAACCACTACCGGAATCACCTCTGATAGTCTCTCCTCCTTCACCAATGCCTCCTCATAGCTCTCCACCATGAGAGGGGAGTAGTCCATCCCCTGGACTATGGGTTTGTGGTGGTAACTTGATCCAATCTATCTATGCATGATCATTGCTGAAATCCATATTGTGTGTCTTGCATGATTATGGATCTATCTATGTAATTCCTATGGTGGATATTGTGGTATGATATGATACTTGTTATGCATCCTCCATTGTGTTGAGATTTTATGATTTTTCATATTATGTAGATACTTCTATGATACATGTAATGGTTTCTATTTATAATGCCTTGTTTACCCATGCCATGATGTGCTTGACTAACGCCAAGTGTAGGTAGATGGGAGAGATGCGGTAATATGCACAACAAATAAATCACTACACTAGTGTTTGGAGTGTTCATTAAGGAGTATGATGTACTAGGACTAAAGGCCCTCACGGGGCTGCGGTTGAGCGCGGAACCGGGATTAAGTTTTTTTTTGTTTTTTTTTCAATTTTCTCTTGAACTTTTGAATTGTTTGAATCGTTAATCTCTCACTTGGAACATTTTTAACACTAACTATACTTAATCTTAGGCCAAATTGTACTTATGGTCAAACATTCCGGTCGGTCAGCTATCCTAGCACTACTCCACCCCCAGCACACTTAACTTCTCCATTCCATCAAGATGTCCTTGTGCGAAGGACATTGTACCTTGTTATCAAGACTACTATATCAATCCTATTAACTCATATCAATATATCACACGTCTTTATTTTTTGAAATAACAAACAACTATTTAAGTAAACAACAATAAATAAGTAATAATAATATTTTATTCCAATGAAATTACAAAAACCAATTAAAGTAATATTTTATTCATTTTTTTGTCATTTACTCATTTAATATGACATAAATAATATCTTTAAATCTGTAAATTAAAATTCGACAAATAATATATCCATTATTATGAGAAAAGTGTGAGGAATCCAAATATGACATAAAAAATTTACTAAAAAAATATTTAATTTTTGAAATAACTTTTTTCCTTTTTTAATTTTAAAAATAAAAAAGAATCCAAAACGGTCTAAGGCATTTGAAATCGAACTAGAATTTTTTCTGCATGCTTTGATAGGTCGTACATTCTTTTTTGATATCGTATGCAAAAGTTATGGCCATTTGAAGTTTTCATGACATTTTTTTGCAAATTATGTCGAAATTAATGTTTGTTAATTTTCGTAAACTAAATCATTTAATATAAGTACAGTTCGAAGGATTTTATTTTTGGAATTATTTATAATTTTCTGGCATGCTTTTGATACTAGAAAAGGGGATCTCCTGCCAAGGGGGGACAACCGTTCTCCTGTCACGGGAGGATTTTTGGAAGTGTTCCTGCCACGGCAGAACCCGCGACTTTTTTTGCCCGTTTTCTTTAGTCCTGGGTGGTATCACGAACCGGGACTAAAGGTCTCTTCTTTAGTCCCGGTTGGTGACACCAACTGGGAATAAAGGGGTTGGTCATGTTTGACCCGGGACTAGAGCTGGTCATGCCACTGGGGTGGTACTAGCCGTTGGAACTGGGACTAGTTCTACATTAGTCCCGGGTCCAGACATGACCGAGACTAATGCTCCGAACGGAAGACCCTTTTTCTAGTAGTGGTTATTATTATTCTTCGCTCCTTCAAGTTTTGTTTTACTTGAAAGATTTTGGATAAAGTTTATACATCTTATATCTAGATTAAATTTCGTGATTTTGTGGATACAGGGAATAGTAATGCTAGGGCATGATAGTGCAAATATTGTTGTTGCAGCATGCAAAGAGAATATATATACATGTGAATGCTCCATGGTGTCGGTTGTTTACTAAAAAAATATTGGAGCAAACGGAATTAGTTTCACATGGAGGCATCAACAAAGCATTACATCCAACAAATATTCAAGAAAAAAATGTTGTAGTTTGGCTTCACACTCAGTTCCTTTTCTTGATAGAATTTCGGATTCCATTGAATTGGTGGTAACTCTGGAATTGAGGTAGGTGAAGACTGGGAGGCTAGTTGCATGAGCTTGGCTTGCATAGTGCTTCACCTATTCCGATGGTATGCCTACTCCCCCATTGCCCAAACACACTTACTTTTTTGCTTCGATTGGTAAATGAAAAGAGCTGACCTGGCCGTAGTTAATTTTTTCTTCCATTGGTAAGTAAATCTCTACTATCTAAAAAGGATATCGGTATTCCGTTTTCTGTCGTCTCTAGATACGTGGTTCTTTCGTTGCGCTCTCTTTCGATCGCCCCGCGGGACACCCCTTCCTTGCACGTACTCCGTATTACAAACCAGGATAGGACCAGATACATGTCGTGACTCTCGTTCCTCCATAAATCCAGATCCTTTTTATCCCCGCCTCCTTTGCCCACCTCCTATCCTTCCTGCCCATGGGGCGCCACCGCCGCCATGGATTCATCTACCACCCATGCCGCCACTCTGCTCCAGCACCACTGATCTAGCACGCCGCCACTAGAGAACCGCGTGCCAGCTGAACGCCACTGCCTCAAACTCATCTTATGTGTGGCCTTGCCGCTCTTCTACGCGTGGTATCTGTCACCTTGCCATCTCCTTCGAAGGTACCTGCCGAATCATCACATGTTAGTAAATTTTATGAATTGCAGATTGGATATGTGTTTTCAAAAAATACATGCATTGATTTGTCTTCTTGTAATTGTGATTAGCTGAAGATCACGTATGCACTGTAGTTCCAACCTGATAGGAAACTTATCTTGCCAGGATGAAGGGTGCAGAAATTTGAATCATATGGAATAGGGTGAGAACTCACATGCCAATCTATCAAATACTAATTTCCATGCTACGTTAATATACACAAGCTTCGATGAGTTGGTATTTTCTTCATGTTTGTTTATATCTAAAGTTGTTAGGTATGTAATCACTTGCACACCAATGTTCTGAATTCTATGCAGTAAAAGAAAGTTGGACGCAAGAGGGAGATGGCATCTTGGCAGACATAGAGGCAATTCTCTATTGAGGAAATACACCAAACTGTGTTGGACCTTGTTGTTTTGTCGATATAGCTGGATTTAGTGTTGGATTGGTTAGGACCACGACTGATGTTAGCCGAAGAAGGTTTGTTGCTCATTAGATTGGACACGGTGACATATAATTGCATCTAATGGGTCTTCTAGAACGGTATATCTTGACCTCTTGATTTGGCAATGAGTAGTACATGAATTGAATATCTTAATTTGATTTCTGAACTTAGATTGGACTCGGTGACATCTATTTGAGCACAGTTCAACGTTGGCATGTCGGTTCATGTCTGAATGATAAATTGGTTTTCAAGTCTTATTTTTTCCATGTTCACATTAGTCGTCAAGAGGCTCAGCCCCAATGGTGTCCAGGTATCGATCTGATTATCAATCGCCATTGAAGGAATTGTTGATCTCATTCGGATGCTTGATGTGGTGCCTCTAGGTATTTTGGTGTTTCTTATTGAAAGAGCAAACATATCGGAAGGAGGAATGAACACGCACACTTGCTAATTGAGATTTTTTGAAGGTGATAGTCAAAGTTCATTGAGGGAATGCATTGAGGTAAATGATTTTAGGCAATTAATTAGTCTCCTTGTCCAACTTTGTTATTATTATTCTCCGCTCCTTCGAGTTCTGTTTTACTTGAAAGCTTTTGGATAAAGTTTATACATCTTATATCTAGACTAAATTTCGTGATTTTGTGGATACAGGGAATAGTAATGCTAGGGCATGATAGTGCAAATATTGTTGTTGCAGCATGCAAAGAGAATATATATACATGTGAATGCTCCATGGTGTCGATTGTTTACTAAAAAATATTGGAGCAAACGGAATTAGTTTCGCATGGAGGCATCAACAAAGCATTACATCCAACAAATATTCAAGAAAAAAATGTTGTAGTTTGGCTTCACACTCAGTTCCTTTTCTTGATAGAATTTCTGGTTCTATTGAATTGATGGTAACTCTAAAATTGAGGTAGGTGAAGACTGGGAGGCTGGTTGCATGAACTTGGTTTGCATAGTGCTGCTCCTATTCCGATGGTATGCCTACTCCCCCGTTGTTCTAACACACTTACTTTTTGCTTCGATTGGTAAATGAAAAGAGCCGACGTAGTTTTAGTTAATTTTTTGCTTCCATTGGTAAGTAAATCTCTACTATCTAAAAAGGATATCGGTGTTCCGTTTTCTGCCATCTTTGGATACGTCGTTCTTTCGTTACGTTCTTTTTCGATGGCCCTGCAGGACACCCCTTCCTTGCACATACTTCGTACTAGATGGATAAGCGCGCTTTGCCGCGCCACCTGCAATCAATTTTGATAATTCGTGGTACCCATGATACAAATGCAGATTCATTTTATTAGTTTTATGAGGATAGGTAATATTGTAGCTGGTAACCAAATTGTGGCATTTATGCAACCAATTTTTCATGAACTATATATCTGGTACAAACATTGCTTTTGTCAGCTCATAACCTTACACTGATTTTACACCAAAGGTACATGATCAATAGAACAATGATGGAAGGGACAAATGCATAATAGGAATATTGCAGCAATACATAAATAACAATGGTCTAGCTCTGATCTACTCCAGTATAACTTGGCAGCACTTAATTTTTTTACTTTTAATATGCCCATTCTTCTTTGACTCGCCAAATCCACTATGTAACTGTCTGAAATACATGTCGTCAAATGCCCTATTGCTTGCCTGCTAGTGGAAACCTGTTATGTGGCCCATCACATCAACATGTTCGAAACACAGTTGTAGCCCCTTCCTAAGCAATCTTAACACCTAAAGATAGTATGGTTGACACTGGCAAACCTTCTTATTCTCTTTCAATTGCCGACCAACTTGTTTTGAAGCCAACAATTGATCCCATAATCTGAAAAAGAAAATTAAACTTTAAGCAAGAACACAGTTAATCTTGGTCACAACAGTACTCAAGGTTATCAGTTCTTCACCTCCTCTTGAGGATCTTGGCAGAGCACAACATGCACTGTCAGGCATGTCCTCGTTCTTCTCATAATGGTTGGAGTTTTTTTTTGCAGAGGTTTCCTATAGTAAACATGCACAAGAAGACACTGCATAACTAAAAGAGGCAAATACTCCCTCCATTCCAAAATTATTGTTCTAGTTTTAGTTCAAAGACCCCTACTGACATAACATATCTTTGTCTAGGTTGTTGAAAATCATAGGATCATGATAAATACTGCCTCCATTCCAAAATTACCGTCCTAGTTCAAAACAAAAATTATGGAACAGATGGAGTAATATAAATAGAAGAGCATGTGGAGATTCCAGAATAACACAAGCATTTAGCTCACCGGTTTCATTACACTCCACAGTAGCCATTGCGAGCACGGGGTTGTCCAGCGGCTACCTTTTGCGGTATCAATCCCACATAGACCAAAATAGGTCCGTGCCTTCAAGATAAAACTTCAACACCTGAAAACAGATGCCCTAACTACGGAAGGAATGACACAACATGGTGATATCAACAACATCTTTCCTCCCAAAGATGCAGAAGGAACAAAATGGGATGACACAGACTAAAATCATCCACATCACACCAAAATTGGAGGACACCAACACACACACGAAAAAGGCACCCCAAACAAGAAACACAGAAGGCATAGCAGATTCACAAAACAAGAAGAACAACGCTCTAATCCGCAACCAGCCAACAAAGGTACAATCCAACGGGGACGAAGGATAGCTTACAAATACCACCTATGCAAAAAGGAGTACCAGCTTGAGAAAACAAAACATTAAGGAATGACAAAAAATAGCTAAACTTAAAAAAGAACAAGAAAAAATCATCTACTACATATCGTGTTTCCACAGATATTAGAATGACATGCCCATGTACTTCATCGAACATATCACCTTCATACGCTACAGACAAAAAAGGCACACGCACAAGGCCAAGTCTTACCAGCGATTCAATATCTCAACCGTGGGCACATACATATGAGCCAAGTACCCGATGACCGACATGGGATGCGTCGAGCCACTAATCCGTGAGACCAAAATGAAGAGAGATTGAGTACTCCTGATTTGATTCATTACCGTGGTGCGTGGCATGCCCTCCGAACTGCAATTTGTCAGCGATAATTCTAGTACTCAGTAAATAATATTGAAGCTTATAAAGAAAGACGGAGACTACAACACAATTAAGAATTTATACTTGCACCTTCAAATGGAACACTAAAACAAAAAATAGTGTAGGCACATGTTAAGCTCTCAAAGGAATAGAGAAGTTCAGAACCAAAAGTTATGGGGCTACTTCAATCCAAATTTATTCGGCTAATGATGGTAGCTAAATGACCTACAATTTCTAGTTATCAAACTTAAGGACCCCCTTTGTCTTAACTCCTGTGCACCTATGCTGAACAAATATATAGGCATCATGCACACTCTCCACCAAATTACATAGATTTCTTGTCGGTACCAATTTGACGCAGAGCACAGTCACACA